>OY728145.1:445335899-450135899 GCA_963277665.1 Viscum album
AGTGAGTGAATCTTCTGAGAATGATTTCCGTACTAGTTTAGATTATGTACTGACTAGTGGCCCCATAACAGGGGAATAATGAGTTTTACTGCTATAGAGATTGGGCCCCTCGGTTAGGCCATGTAGGGCTATACCGAGAGTTAGGGCGTTATGATGTCATCGAGTTAGAGCATGATTTTAGGATGAGTCACATGTATGGTACATTATGTATTGTTCACGATCTCCTAGGTTTGACCCATGTTTCCTTTGGGGTTTATTTGTATGTGGCAGATGATTGAGAGGTCTAGTTCGGTTGCTGGCCCTTGTGTGCCACTTTTTCCATTTCCCTTAGTGTGTGTTGTGTGTATTGTGTAGTTTTCCTTTGGACTAACAACTAAAGTTTGGATTTCAAAATTGATTCGGAAAATGTTTTAAAATGAAATGCACATGTTTCCTTCAACATTAAATTTGTTTCAAATTAAAAAGGGCAATGGACTGTTACTTGTCTCAGAAATGAAAGTGTGTGTGGAAACTAATATTTTATATACTTTAGTTCAAACCTAGATTTATTAAATTATTTATTTAAAGGTAGTTCATTGGGAATAGTTTGTTGAGCACGCCTACTGAGTTTTAATACTCACGCCTATAGTGTTTTTCTATTTTTACTTTTGTTGCAGGTTTGACTTGAGCTGTCTTGCTATGGGCGAGAGTTGGTTGTGGACTAGTGAGCGACTCTCAGAGTTGCGAAAAGTTTTTGTTGCGACCAGGTTAGTTTTCTGGTGTTGGTTGTTATTCCTTTCTCGTGTCATTTATTTTCCATGTGTATTCTACTTTTTCCACTGATTTATTTTTTTTCATTGTGCCAAATCATTCCCCCTTGTTTTGTTTTGATGCCCGACACTAGTTTCCAGCCCGTGGGGATTGGGAATGCCCCTCGGGCCATGTCGTGGGCCGGCTCGGGTGACCAGTTCATGGTTGAATCAGGTTGGTTCGTGAAAAAATGGTATCAGAGGGGCCCTTCTTATTTGGGATGTGCGGTAGATGGAGATTAGAACTATCGGGACTCATAAGGTAGGTATGAGAAGTACATCCTAAACCCTCGCCCGTTTCGAACCTCGAGTCGCTAGGGGTAGTCTGGGAATTAAGTTCTTGTATCGTTCTGATTTGTTTTTGATTAAGGGATGACAAAAGAGGAAAAATCATGCAACATTGTAATTTTACATGGAGTAGTGACCCATTTGGAGTCTGAGTACACGGTTTAAGTTCCTCCTAGTTGTTGGAACTTTCTTTTTGCATGACCCACTACCATGTCTCCAGGTTAAGCATGACTACTAGTCCTTCACATTGGTAATTTTATGCAAGTTGTGTGATTTCTTTGTTCTTGTGGGTGTAAGTGAACTTTTAAAAATGAAAAAAGGGTTTTTGAAATGAGAAAAATTTCTTTTAAATGGCTTTAAATTTTTGAAGTAGATAACTTTTAAAACTTAAATCTCTTGGTCTAAAAAATTGGTTATTGCTTGGAACTGGTAGAGATATGGTTTGGGTGAAACCTCAGGTACTCTTTAGGAACGTTTTCACATGTGAGGGAATGAATGGGAAGTGCATGTTGGTGCGTATGGATGAAATCATATGAAGAAATGTGCAACAGTTCATGCGATTACTGAGGTGTGTACTTGAAATTAAAGACTTGACCTTGTTTTCGTAAGAGATTTTAATAAAGGTATAATGATTTTTGGAAATTGAAATTGGTTTGAAAAGAGTGTTTGGAATTTGGAAAGGGGCCTTCAAAGAAGGAGGTTTTGAAATCTAAAATAAAAATGGATTTTTTTGTGTTGTGTTAGTATTTGTTTGGATTTTGAGTTGGATGTTTTTGGATGAAAACGATTTCAATGATATTTATTCAGCTTGATATTGGTTTTGGTTCTGTGTTTTATATGTTTTCCAGAAAATTCTGCCCAGAAAGGTCCCCAAAGTTTCTGATAATTCATGCCCAATTTTTGGTCCTTCTTGGACATTGTCTGTACTTAACGGTGATCGGGGTCTGTTAAAGGTAGTTATGGGGTTTGAAGAGGTCGATTGTGCTTTTAGGATTTTGGGAACTCCTGAAGCTATCAGAGTGTGTGTTGTTTTGGGATTTTTTTGAAGGTCTATCTCTAGACGTGTGGGTCTTGCTTTCCCCACCGTAAATGCAAGTTGGGATGACATGGGATGTCTTCAAATCTGTCTTTATCCGATGGTTTATACCTGAAGAGGTGAAGACAAAGAAAAGGAAAGAACTTATGCGCTTTCAACAAGGCCAACAGATGGTGAAGGATTATGTTGACCATTTCAAGGAACTTGTGTCCTTTTCTCTGGGGGAAGAGTCATCTGAGGAAGAAACCTTGACCAGAATATGCCAGTGCCTGACTGTGAGGCAGGAGATGCTTCAACCATCAGATCCCCAACCACAGGTCTTGGGGTGAATCTCGCGTGCAGTTAGGAGTCTTCGGGGGTGTGAAGCCTCAGTTTGGGTATTGGTGTTCCGTGTTTCCAACGAAAAATTTAATGTCCTACTGTTCACGTTCTTCCACTGTTAAGGTTTTGGCATTTTTGTAGGTCCATTTTTTCATCGTGAAGTTGGAATGGATGTTTTCGTTTGTAATCCAAAGAGTTTGGTTTGTCTGAATTATGATTATCTGAATTCATACGTTGTTCTTTAAAAGTGTGTTTTAACCTTGTATGGGTTAATCTCAGTTTGACTTTGTTCGTTTGGAGATGTAAGTGCCTATGTAAGGATCGACGTTTGTGGTAATGCTAGAGTTTACTTCGTGGGTTAAGTTCTTCTTTGAGGTTTCTATCTAGTGTTCAGGGTTTTTGGTCTATGTCGAGAGTTCCAAGTTTTATCGAAGGTGTTATTTCGCTCATGCTATAACGTTTAGTCTAGACCGGTTGCGAGTTCCCGCATCGCCCCCTTCCCGGGATGGTATGTTTGAGTGTTAATGTTTCCACACTAGTTGAGTTCTTGTGATGGGGAGAACCATCTCATCTTCACCCATTCTCTTTTGTTGTGGTTTCTTCTTGTTTTATTTGGGTATGGATTCTTATTTGGTCCACCATTCGGCTGGGTGACTTTCTGGGGGCAGAAAGTGTCTGTGGTGGGGAGACTTTTCATAGCCACCCTTTCTATTTGTTTAATATTTATTATTTCTTGGTTCTGAACCTTCGCGCAGAGGTTCGGGCTGAGCCCCAGATTAAAATTTGTTGTCGTTTAACGCCTTTACTGGGTTTCATACTTGTGCGCAGTTGCCGTGAGGTTGGTGGTCGCCGCGCAGTCAGCCCAGGTGTCGGACATTTTCCCCTTTATTATTTTTATTATTTTTGATAA
The DNA here is from genome assembly GCA_963277665.1 of Viscum album. NCBI lineage: Eukaryota > Viridiplantae > Streptophyta > Magnoliopsida > Santalales > Viscaceae > Viscum > Viscum album. Next base: position 445,339,243 of record OY728145.1, read on the forward strand.
TATGGTGTAATTAACATTATATTTTTTATTTTTATTAATCTTCATTTCATTGTATTTATTATTTTTATTCTTGTTCTACTATTATTATTATTAATATTATTTATATTATTATAGTATTATTGTAATTTTTATTATGTTTATCATCATTATTATTAATATTTTAATACTAATATTATTATAAAAAGGGAACCCTAACCCTAATACCCAGCCAGCCCCCCACCCCCCCCCCCCCCCGTTTCCCTTTTGCCGCTACACGAGCTGCCCCCCCCCCCTCTTGTTCCTGTTGCATGTTGCACCATCTGTCCCTACAGGCCCTCACCGCCAGCCCCTGTCCCCCGACCCTCGTCTAATATTCCTCGACAGCTGTCGTCCCCACAGGCCCTCCCCAGTTCCCTCTACATGCACTCGACCTCTCGCCCACATCCATCATCACCAGCCCCCCGCCATCTCCAGTGTTCCGCGGTTTGGCTGCCCACAGTGCTACCCCCACTTTCATTTTCCATCTGCCTCCCTGTGCCGAAAGTCGCATTCAGGCTACCTCCGGCCGTGTCCGGCCACCACCCCTCCTCCCAGGCAGATCGGTTTCCAGACAATTTTTTTTTCTTTTCATTTGAATCACTATCCCGCACCTCCTTGCACTGCATCTCTGGACATGCCGCACCACATCCCTCCGGCTTCCGGCCTTCTCCCTCCACCCCATTCATCGGATAGCCCCGTTGCGCTGAGGCCTTTGTCTCACCTCTTGAAGCGTCGCATCCTTCTGCATGCCGTGTTTCGGCACCCAACCGATCAGTCAATGGCCAACAGTGCACCCATCCCCTATTTTTCTCCATGGCATGCACCCGCTCCCAATTTAGCGCACCTATGGCTCATTGCACAATTCCCCTCAACCCCCTCTTCTAGTATGCTCATCCCCTCTGGAAGATGATTTCTTCCTCCTTTTGGTATGAGGTGTTTTCGTGGCTACGGTTTCAATTTTTAGTGTCAAGTCCTAATTTGTTCATTCGTTTTTGTTGTGCGAGGTTCAGTTTTTCCATCATGTGGGTGTGTTTGAGGCATAATCAGTATTTCGCATCAGTTTCGGGTGGTTCCTCTTCCCTTGAGGTAGGTGAATCCGTTTTTTCAAATTAGTCCGTATATCCTTGAAAGTTTTTAATTAATTCATTTACTTGATTCGTGCCACATCAAATTAATTGGTTAATATGAATTTATGATTTCATTTTTGTTTAAATTTATAAATGTGTTCTTTATTTTTTTTGTGGTGTGTTAGATGTTTTGAAGTAGTTTGGGTGATCATTGTTTGAGAATGGACTCCTAGTAAAGGAAATTGTTATGTTTTTAAGTGTGTCGTGATTTAATATTTCAATGAAGTGGTTTTCAAGAGTGTTTGAAAGGTGTGAAATGCGCTTTAAAAATGTTTTGGCATGTGTGTGTAATGAAATTGTATTTTCTATTAGAAATGGTGTGTTTTTCATTTTGGTTTTGTTTTGGTTATTTTATAGAAGTGTTAAATCAATTATTTATTGGGTGTGGATTATATTTTTAAGGAGGTGAACATGTTTAAGTATTGGGAACATAAGTTTAAATGGAAATCGGTGATGTTTTGTGTGTGCAAATGGGTACATTATTTTATAAAATTTTTTATGGGTTGGTTTTTAGGTGAAAGACATGTTTTGGTGTAATGATGTTGTGTGTTTTATTTTAAAGCGATTTCTTATGTAAAACTGTGTATGTTTTGATGTGAACCTTGGTTTCACCATTTGAGAATGTTTTATAAATTAATCAAATGGTTTATTACTTTAATCATGTAGTGCGTATGATGTTTTTAAAGTGGTTGGTGTGTCTAAAGTTTGTGATTGGATTCTAATAATGATATTGGTTTTGTTTTGATACATGTTTTGATGTGATATTTTTAAAACATGTCGGGCTAGTTATTTTTCATTGTTTGTTTGGATCGTTTTAAGTCCATGTTTCTGTGTTTTTAGTTTTTGTGCGATTATTTCAGCGTATCAATGGGGAAAACTGCGATACTATGATCATCGGCATGTGACTGCTTTCACGCCTTTGCGAGGCATGTCGTGTCATCATGTTCGAGCTGAAAATTGAGGTAGATCCCCCACTACACTCACCTTTAAATTTAGAATTTATTAATTTCTTAATGTTTTATTAATTTTAATAAATGAGAAATAATATAAGATAATTTATTTTTAAATGATTATTTGGTGTAAAAAGAGCTGTTTATTTTGTACACGACACTTGAAACATTTTATTGATGAGCGGACACCCAGTATTAAAAGAATTCCCATTTGGACTTTAAACATAATTCACGGAATTTCAAATTTAGTTCTAATTTTAAAGATAAATGATTTATTCCGAAAAAGTGTTTTGGGTTTTCCTGAGAAATAAGGTTTTTCTTTAAAATTAGTGAAGGCCCATTTGGAACTTTAATAAAATAAATTATTTTAGAAAACCCACTCAGGGGTGATCTTTGGTGTGCGTTTATTACATGATCTGTATGTTCTATTTGTGCATCTTGACTGATTGATTTACATTGTGGATGCACCCATTTTTATTGCTTGTTTTGACATTGGAACCTGGCATAGTAACTGAATCTTCTGGGAACGATTGTCGCACTAGTTTAGATTATGCACTGGCTAGTGACCCCATATCAGGGGAATGCCGAGTCATTTATACTCTGGGGATTGTGCCCCTCAGTTAGGCCATGTAGGGCTATACCGAGCGTTAGGGCGTTATGACGTCATCGAGTTAGAGCATGCTTTCAGGATGAGTCACATGTATGGTATGTTCTGGATTGTTCCCGATCTCCAAGGTTTGACCCATGTTTCCTTTGGTGTTTATTTGTATGTGGCAGACGATTGAGAGGTCTAGTTCGGTTGCTGGCCCATGTGTGCCACTTTTTCCATTTCCCATAGTGTGTGTCGTTTGTAGTGTGTAGTTTTCCTTTTGACCGAAAACTAAAGTTTGGATTTATAAATTGATTCGAAAATGTTTTAAAATGCAATGCACCTGTTTCCTTCAATATTAAATTTGTTTCAAATTAAAAAGGGAAATAGACTGTTATATGTCTTAGAAATGAAATTGTGTGCAGAAAATAATATTTTATATACTTTAGTTCAATCCTTGAATTTGTAAATTATTTATTTAAAGGTAGTGTATTGGGAATAGTTTGTTGGGTGCGCCTACAGAGTTTTAATACTCATGCTTATAGTGTTTTTCTATTTTTAGTTTTGTTACAGGTTTGACATGAGCTCTCTCGCTATGGGCGAGAGTTGGTTGTGGACTGGTGAGTGAATCTCGGAGTCGCGAAGAGTGTTGGTTGTGACCAGGTTAGTTTTATGGTGTTGGTTGTTCTTCCATTCTCGTGTAATTTATTTTCTTTGTGTATTCTACTTTTTCTGCTGATTTATTTATTTTCACTGGGCCAAATTGTTCCCCCTTGTCTAGAATTGATGCACAACACTAGTTTCCAGCCTGTGGGGATCAGGAATTCCCCTCGGTCCATGTCGTGGGCCGGCTCGGGTGACCAGTTCAGGGTCGACCAGGGTTGGTTCGTGACAATTAAGTTCCTCTGTGGAACCCTTGATGTTATAGTGTTGTGTATTTCGGTCTTATTTTATATTTCATTGACTAAAATTGATATTTAGATCATAGTGGCATGAAAATTCAATTTTCGAGGCCTATTTAGTAGAATCACGGTTATTCTTCATGGTTATTAGTAACCATGTTGTGTTGATGTAGTTTTCCTTGTGAGTCTATGGCATGGTGCACGAATTGTGAATAGTTATTTAGATAGTGTAGAATTTTTTTGATTAACACAAAATTTTTTAAAAAGTCATTTTTATGGATTCAATATATTTTTTCAAACCGTACGGAGCTCCTCATGAATCCATTGTGGTCTTGGGGTGTGTTTAGAGTGTGGCATAATGTTTTTTAAAAAATATTCTCCCTCTTTTGAAAAATTGCATGAGGGCTTCCAGGCCAAGGTTGTGGCCAGTTCACGGTTGGAAAACAGTCTGTGAGATCATGCATACAAACCATATGGCTTCCCAGATTAATTTTTTTCTCTGTATTTCTATTTTTTCATCCTTCCTATTTTATTTTTCCCCATATTCCTCTTTGTGTTAACATGACCATCCCCTCTATCTCCTTCTATGTGTGCGTCTAGCAGTTTCTCGAGATCCCCTCTCAAATGTAATTCTAATGGGTTTATTTCAGTTTCTTGGTTGAAAATTCATGGTAACATGTTCACCTCCCCCCTCATCAATATTCATTTATTTTCTCAGTTCTATAACCCCTTCTTGTCTATCTGAATACTAGGGTTTCAGGTGGGATTTTTTTTGGTGGCTCTATTCTTCCTAGGGAATTTTATGGGTCTCTCTGGTTGGTTTTGTGCATGTTTCAAAATCCTCTATCGAATTCAGAGAATTTTTGTCTATTCAAGATTTCCCATTTCCATTTTTGTTATATATATATATATATTCAATTTCCATTTATCCAATGTTAATTGGGTCTTTTTGGGATTTTTGTTTTACTGTTGGTTTTTTATAATGTCTTTTTGATCCATAAAATTTTCTCCTACAGATATACATATGTATGAACATATATTAATACACTCCTTGTACATATTTTCTCATGGTGGTGGTAAAATATACATTAGGTCAAGGGGACAATATATATATATATGTGTGTAAATTCTTGTAAGTGTATAATGTTCATAATATATGGTGATGCTTTTTATAGTGTTTTAGCTTGGTCTTCATCTCTTTTAGGTTAGTGTTACTATGAAATTTATTTTATTTTGGATTTATGGATGTTCTTCCCATTCAAAATTACCTTTTTATGAAAGTATAAATATATGTGGAATCTACATGGATTTTTGAAACCATTTGTGGTATTTTGAGCTTGGAATAAATAGTTTATCATGTGTCTTAAATATATTAATGCTTTAAATGGTTAGTTTAAACATTTTTTTTGAAATGTCATAGAGATTTTGAATTGGTTTTCATAAATTTTATTAGATATTAATGAGTGCTTAGTTTTCAATGAGGAAAAAACTATGTTTTATAGGGAAATAAATTTCCAAAGTAGTTTTTCACATAGAAATGATTTTGAAAAGTTGTAATTATTTATATTTTAAATGATGATTTGAAATGTGAGTGTGATTCAAGCCTTGTAAAAATAAAATGGGGGATTCTTTAAATTTTTTTGACATAAATGGGTGGGAATTTGGCCTTGTATTGATTTTCAAATAAGAAAACCCTAGTTGGAGGGTAGATTTGAAATGTTGTAGGATCGAAATATGATGTAGATGCTCAAAATACAAGAGGGGGGCGAATTGTATAAATTAAAAATTCTTTTGAAACTTTAAAAGATGGTATAAAACATTCTATTGTTTAACAATGTTAAACAAGGTAAATTCACAGGACCTCTTAGTTCTACAATATTTCAAGATTAAAATAATATGGTTCAGGAAATGAAACTTATGAGAAGTTTACAAGAACAATGATTCTACTTTAATGTGTATAGAATCATACTAATTAGAGTATACAAGTATAAAAAAGTATAAGATAATTATACTTTCCTTAATAATCAAAATGTTGCCGAAAAAAACTTGAAACAATACAAGTAACAAGTATGAAATATTTTAACCCAATGAGTAGGCTATCCAAAAAGCTTGGATAAAGGTCCCTTGATTTAAACTTTCAAGAAAGTATGTATTACCCACACCAGGGTAATACCTCGATAGGAATACCGGAGTCTGACTTTCTATCCTCACGGGCCCTCAAACTTCAAGGTAGTCAGCACCTCTGTCTTCCTTTCCAAGAAAGTACTCGAACTTTAAGGTAGTCGGAACCTCTTTCTTCATATCCCAGGAATCCCTTGATTGTACACGACAACAATCTGAGTCGCACGAAGTAAGCTGAACAAGATGTTAAATATGAACAAAGTATGAGAGTCTCTCTTTAGAAATCACTTTAGAAACATGTAATCTGTTGAGTTGTAGAACAGTTTTGAGCTCTTTAAATTGAGATCCTATTTATTGAAATTTTTCCAATGGTCGGCTCCCTCCTCCAATAGTCATATTTTTCCTTGAATCTCGGAGGGACTTGTACACATGTCACTCAAACAACGGTTGGTTATAAATAGAATTCATGACATCATTTCATAACTATAATAAGGGTAAGTAAAATATGGTTTCTCTATCAAATATATTCTTCAAAGTCTATTGAAAAATAAAGTTCAGAGCCTAAATTATTAATAATTCAGAGTCTGAATTATAAGGAATTTTGAATCTAAATTACAAAGAATTCGGAACCAGAATTATAAGGAATTTAGAGTCTGAATTATAAGGAATTCAGAGTCTGACTTCTAAGGAATTCAGAGTCTGAGTTCTAATGAATTCAGAGTCTGAATTATAAGGAATTGGGAACCGGAATTCTAAGGAATTTAGATTCTGAATTTCTGAGAATTCAGAACCTGAATTTTAGGGAATTCGGATTCTTAATTTCATAGAATTCAGATTCTGAATTTCATAGAATTCATAACCCAAATTTCCTAGAATTCAGAATCTAAATTTCATAGAATTAAGATTCTGAATTTTAGGGAATTCAGATTCTGAATTTCAGAGAATTCAGAACCTGAATTTCTGAGAATTCAGAATCTTAATTTCAGGGAATTCAGATTCTGAATTTCAGAGAATTCAGAACATGAATTTCAAATCTTGAAAATAGAATTCTCTTTATCTAGGTATTTATAGAATTCTGAGTATTTATATGTGAATACTAATTTTTCACTTAGGAATAAAACGAGTAAGATTCATAGAAACTAAAATATGAACAATTTAAAATTGGTAAGGATAAATTTTCCAAATTTTCATTATTAATTAAAATCCGAGAAAAAAGATAATTTCTTTGAGGAGGGAACATCTTCTTCATTACAATAAATCTTAGGGAAAATAAAATTTTCAGTGAGATAGAGTGTTTATGATTTTCAAAAATAAGGAATGAAAAATTCATAAGGAAACCTTATTGAATCAACAATCTCCCCCTTTCTGGAAAGCACACACATCTATACTAAAAAGAATATAAGGACTTTGAAATTTTGATGAACATGAAAATAAAAACTTATCAACTTTTACTTATGGATCATAATTAATACGACTAACTCCCCCTTAGGCTTTGAAATATCTAAGGATCGTATTCTTGATTTCTTGAATGAGATTTTACATTTTCTTAAATATGAAAATCTTCATGATAAAAACCTTCCCTTAGATGAACTCCCCCTTACTTAGGGAAATTTATTCTTTACTTAGTATTATTTTTTGACATTCCTTTCTCCCCCTTTGTGATTTTAAAAATGGAATAAATGGAATGGAAAAGAAAATATGGTACCTGAAATATTAGTACTAAATAAACAAAAAATGAAGTGCAACAAAAATTTCATTATGATTTGAAATAATTGGTACAACAGGGAAATGTAACAAAATATCAGATTTTAATGAAATTATTCCTCTTTCTCTTCCAGTAACATCTCATTCACAATAGTTTTCAGCTTCTTGATTTCCTTGTGGTCATCTTCCATGCGCTTGAGTATCTGATGGTGATCTTTACATTTTCTTTTCCAAGGATTTAATTTTTTTCATGAGCTTTAAGAATATCAGCCTGAGCCATCAAGGATTATTCTTGTTTAGAAATTTTTTCCTCAAGTTTTATTCTGAGATCCCTTTCCCTCTTCCAACTCTCAGTGACTGAATACAATTTACCATTCAGGTATTTCACTTCTTACTTCTGAGTAGTTTTTTTAAGAGATATCTTTTCTTCAAAACACTTGGTGAGATCTTTGAACTTAGTATCTTCAGTTAAAAAGAATCATTGACATTATCATGGAACTCGTCGAGAATCCTAATCTCTTCAACAATTTTCCTCGACAAACAAGTCATCTTCATGAAAGATCATTTATAGACATCATAATTAATGAAAAAAGTTTTGAAATCGGCTTCAAGTTTGATACACTTATCCATCACCATGGTTACTGTATCTATTTTCGATTAAAGGAATGATGAAGCATTTGGCCTATAGAATCTATGACTAGAAATAATGAAATATTACCTACCAGCTTCTTCAAAGACTGAACAACGAAGTCATGGCCAAGATAAGATGATTCTGAATTCGAATTATTTGTTTATGAGGATTCCTTTTCAAGAACATCATCTTTCCTCTTTGATGAAGCACCATCATATTTCTTACTGAACAATGACTTGGTAGGAGTATCAAACATCACCTTCTTTCCCTTATCTGTTTTTGAAATGATTTATTCTCATTTAGAAGATTAATGTTCACTATCTTAAATATTAACAATCTTATCCTCATCTACCACTTCCTTCTTAGCTCCTTCCTCAACACCCTCTAGCTGTATGAAATCATGATTGCTACTTTCTTCTTCAAAAAATTTATTCACTTCTTTATCACCCTTTTCATCTTCTCTTGGGGTATCATGTTTTAAAGACTCAGCTTTATATTTTTGTCTTGATAACTTCTAAAAAGGACTCTCCTTCTCATGATAATCTTTTACTTGCTTTATCATATCCTCAGTATCACCACTACCTTCTTCTTCTTCTTCTTCAAATTTTTCTTCTTGCACTATTTCTTCTTCTTGATCTCATTCCAGAATCAACAAATTTTTTCTTGGAGTCTATGGGATTGATTATATTAAAAATTATTCTGGTACCATAATTTTCATAGAATCTTTCTCACCATCATTAAGAAAATATTTTACTATCTCAGCCTCAGACATCTTCTTCTTTTCCTTCTTCTCTTTTTGTTTCATCTCAAGCTCCTCAAAAACTTTTTAATTTAATGCTTTTTCCTCAGCGGGGTCTAAGACAAACTTAGGATCCCCTTGTTTTATGTTTTTCTTATCATCTCTCCATTTTTCAACTAACTCATTCATATAAGATTTTTTATTCTTTGACTTTGGTGGTGTAGATTGAAATTCCATGGAAACATAAACTTTTTCTGTCTCTAAAATTTCCATTACTTTCCTCTTCCTTCCACCTTTCTTAGTGTTTCCAGATACAATAGTTTTTTTGGACAAAACATCAACTTCTTCATTTGATAAATCATAAAACTCTCCGGATTCACCAGAAAATCCAATTTTCAGTCTCTTTAGAGTGTCATTGCTTAAAAACATTACTATGAAATTTCTTGACATTGATTTGTAGTAAGTTTTCATTGATTCTAAACAAGAAACAATGATCTTTGATTAAATTTCCAGATACATGATAATATGAGACATCAGATTTCCATTCTTGATATTCTAAATTGTAACCAAAATATACATAACTAGATTCAGATTCTGGAGGTTGACTGAGAAATCCAAAAAATATATATCAATTTTCTTCAAATTATCTTTATCTTCTTTCATCTTAATGATAATTCCTTGAACCAAAAGTTCAAGAATCTGGAAATTTAATGAAATATGAAGAATCTTCAGAGTCTTTACTCCCACCAAACCAAGGAACTCTATGGCCTTATCCTTATCAAAGCTTCCTTAAACATTATGTAAATTATGCGAACAAAATTAATCTTCTCCTTCGTAAGGTATTCTAATTAGATAGGATAGCTCAGAATAAAAAAGAGAGTAAGTATTTCCATAACCATTGAAATAAAATTTCTCTTTGACTCCTTGATTGAAAAAAGATACAGATTCATAAAAATCTACTAGCAACTCCCGAATCACCGGATCCCTTGCATTGGGATTAAATACAACTATAAATTCCTATCTATTTAACTTGATGTTCTTTGAGATGGTTGAATCATACTTATTAATGATGTTCGGGTATACCAACCATTCATGATAAATATTCCATTCAGAGATTTCCTTTACGATTGACATTTCTTTCTAAGGAGAGGTTTCTTTAGACATTCAGAACTAAGGAAGACCTGTGAAATTTAGAACGGTCTTATGTAGGAAGGGATGAGTTTTAACAAGAAAGAGTTTGGGATTCGATGTGGGAAAACCATCAGGGGGTTCTTTATATAAGAAATTTAAGTAACAATTTATCTTCCCTAATTGATCCAATGGTTGAAAACTTCTTGAGAAGATCAGATGGTTGAGATGATAGCCGAAGAAGGATTTTGATAAATTCTGGTATTTTGAGGTTTTTAAGAAAAACATTCGGATTTAAGGAAAAGTAAATCAAAAAATATTCAAAACAAAAAGAAAATTACAACAAGTAATAGATGATTATGAAAATTTAGGAAAGGAGACATACCTTTCAGATCGTTAAGAAGATTATTCGTAATAAGGAAAATTTTTCTTGAAGAACATTAGATTCTGAAAATATTGATTACAAAATTTTATGGATTACGAATAAAATATTATGAAAAAAACAATGAAAATTTAACTATGAAAATTTTGACTATGAAAATTTTACTATGAGAATTTTGATCACGAAAATTTTTACTAAAAGGAAAATGTACCCCCCCTATGAAAAGGTGTTTGTTACTATAAGGATATTGGTTTCAAAAAGAAGTTAATAAAGAATATTACCCTATGGTTATCATTCCTAACTTATATTTAATGTATTCAAATCTATAAAATGGTAAAGATTTTTTGAAAATATCAGTAATTTTATCTTGCATTCTGATAAATTGAATAATGATATCTCATTTTTGTGTGTGATCTCTAAGAAAGTGATGCCTAATATCTATGTTTTTTTCACAAGAGTGATGTGAAGGGTTTTTTCTTAAGGCAATGACACTAATATTATCACACAAAATTTGTGTTTTGGTAAAACTCATACCATAGTCTGTGAGTGTGTGTTTCATCCACAATAAATGAGCACAACAACTTCCAGATGCTACATATTCAGCTTCAACAGTGGAAAGTGCTACTTAGAGTTGCTTTTTTCATGACCAAGAAATAATGAATCTCCTAAGAATTGAAAAGTTCCAGATATACATTTCCTATCCATTATACATCTAGTAAAGCCAGCATCTGAAAATATTTTTAAAATAAAATCGTTTCTAGAGGTATAAAATAATCCAAAATTCATGGTTCCCTTTAAGTAGTGAACAATTATTTTCACTTCCATTAAATGATATTCCTTTGGATTGGATTGATATCTTGCACATATGCATACTGAGAACATTAAGTCTAGTTGACTAGATATCAAGTATAGTAAACTTTCTATCATACCTATGAATATTTTTTGATCCACTGGTTTCCCAGCTTCATCAAGATCAAGTGATTTTGAGGTACCAATGTGAGTACTTATACTCTTAGTGCTGTCATATCCATACTTTTTAATAATATATTGAACATAATTATGTTGAGATATATATGTTCCTTCTGGTTTGTGAGGAAATTGAAAACCTAGGAAAAATGTGCACATCATACTCATTTCAAGCTCAGATTTCATTAGATCTGTGAAAGATTCAGTTTAATATTGATGATTTGACCCAATATAATGTCATCAACATAAATTTGTAAAGTAAATTTTTTTCTTATCTTTCTTTATAAAAATGGTTGGATCAGCATTTCCTTTAACATAATTGTTTTGAAGAAAAAATCTGGTACATCTGTCATACCAAGATCTAGGAGCATGTTTAAGTAAATACAAAGCTTTGGTAAGTTTGAAAACATGTTCCGGATGTTTTGTATTTTCAAAACCAGGTGCTTGTTCAACAAAAACATCTTCTTGAACATAATCATTAAGTAAAGCACATTTAACAACCATTTGAAAAAGTTTTAAGTTGAAGAATGCTACAAATGCAAGTAGAATATGAATGTATTCATGTCCAGAAATTGGAGCATAGATTTCTTCATAGTCTATCCCTTCTTGTTGATTATAGCCCTAAGAAACCAATCTAGATTTATTTCTTACTATGATTCCATTTTCATCACACTTGTTTTTGAAAACCCATTTTACTCCAGCAATAGAAGATTCCTTAGGTATTTCAACCAAGTTCCATACTTTATTCCTTTTGAATTCATTTAGCTCATCTTCCATAGATTTTATACAATCATCATCACCTAAAGCTTCATCAATGCTTTTTGGTTCTAATTGGAAAATGAAAGCATGAGGTTCTATTTAATTTCTTAAGGAACTTCTAGTCCTTACAGGTTTATTTACATCACCAATGATACTATCACTGGGATGGTTCTTAAGAAAAAACTAATTTGGGGTTTGTAAAGCCTGTTTGTCAGCATATGGTAGGAAATATTCTAGGGTAAATGCTTCAGAAATATTTTCTTGGACATTTTCCTTATCCGAAGGATCTTCTATCAGGGGTTGATAATCAGTTTTAGAAAACACATCCGAGGATGTGTGTTGAGGCTGTTTAAAAACAAAAGGATCAGTTTCATCAAATTTGACATGTACAGTTTCTTCAATAGTATATGTGTTTTTATTGAAAACTCTATAAGCCATAGAGGATGTGGAGTAGCCTAACAAAATTCCTTCATCAGATTTGGGTGAAAATTTATTTAAATTATCTTTAGTATTTAAGATGAATACTTTGCATACAAATACTTTGAAGTAGGAAATTCAAGGTTTTCTACTATTCCATCACTCCTAAGGGGTTTTGTTAAGAAAAGGTCTAATCAAAACTCGATTTATAGTATAACAAGAATTACTTATTGCTTTAACCCAAAAATTTTTGTCCATCAAATATTCAATCAACATGGTTCTAGTTATCTCTCAATGAATTCTATTTATTATTTCAAAAATACCATTTTGTTGAGGAGTTCTTGGTGCTAAGAAGTTATGAGTAATTCTTTTTTTACTCCAAAAAGTTTCAAAATCAGAATTTTGAAATTCTCCTCTAGAATCACTATGAATAGTTATCAATGGAAGGTTTTTCTCGTTTTTAACTTGGGCTCTCAAAATTTTGAAATATGAATAAGCTTCAGAATTCATTGCTAGAAAAAATACCCTTGTAAATATAGTGTAATCATCAACTAAAAAAAATACATAAAATTTTCCTCCAATGCTTCTAGTTTGTGTTGGACCAAAAAGATCCATATTCACCAACTGTAATGCATCAGTAGTGGATACTTCACCAATTGATATAAATATTGATTTATGTTTCTTTATATATTGACAAGGATCATAGACTTTTGAAGAATCGAATCTAAGATCCAGTAGATCCTTAACTAGTATTTTCCTAGAGAGTTTACATAGGTTCCTAAAGTTACAGTGTCCTAACCTTGTATTCCATAACCAAGATTGATCTTCCATTGCACCGAGACAAGGTAGATCTAGGATCATAAGGTCTTATAAGTTTTGTGTGTATACATTCTCTTTCCTAATGGAAGAAAGAATAATCTATTCCTTGTAATTGTGTACTGAACACTTATCATTCCTAAAATTTACAAGTTAACCTTAATCACATAATTGAATTATGCTAATAAGGTTTTCCATAAGACACTTAATGGATAAAATAGTTTAAATCAAAGTTCTTTCAAGAAAAACAATATTACATATACCAATAATTTCTCCCTAAGCATTATCTATACAAGTTACTTTTCCCCTCTTCAACTTGATAATATTTTCAAAGAAGTTTTTATTACCAGTAATGTTCCGAGAACATCCACTATCAATGTACCATGTATTTATATTGGTTATATCTTTAATTTCCTTAAAATAAGAGTGTTAGAATTTCATAACCCAAACTTTATTGGAACTGGAAATTTTAGAAAGAAATTTTTTTGGAATCGACACATTATTTGAAAAATAAGATTTATGAAAACATAAAGACTGAGTTTTATTTATGGAACAAATTTTTTTCCAGTTCCCACCACACTGACACTTAGTGTAGAATGGAGCACTTTGTGGTACAAAATAATTATTACTAAAAATTGGTTTTGAACTGGTATAACCAAAACCAGAATTATTCCTTCGAGGTTGAATTTGGGAATACATCTTATCAAAATTTTCCTTACCTATGGAAATGTTTTACAAACACTTCCTCAAAGAAAATATTTCTGACTTCTATCTAATAACTAAGTTATTATCCTCAAAAACATTAGTTTTAGAACTATAGTTATTCTCTAAAACGTTTTTATTGGAAATTACTTTTTATAGATCCTTAGAAAGTTTATCTCTCTCAGAATTAAATTTCTCAATTTGTTTTTGAAATAATTTCCAAATCAAGGGGTTTCTTATCAAAATCTTTAGAAGGATCTAATATTTCCTTAGTTAGAATAGTAATTCTAGAGTTTTCCTTATCAATTTTTTTTTTTCTTGACTTTAGAATTTTAATTCTCAAAGAGATTAGAAATCTGTCACACTTCTTCATAAGTAGGTAAAGTATTATCTTCATTAGAAGATGATTATTCATCCAAGGATTCATAATATTTACTATCACTATAATTAGAATTCAAGGTTACATTGGTTATAGATTCAGCATTGTGTACCTTATCCATTAGACATATATTTCTAATAAGTAGATTGAATAATATACCAAGATTCTTCTGTTCAAAAGATTAATACTCCAAGGATTTATCAGAAGGGTCTCCACCACTAGCACTCCAGGTGTCATTGGATTTCAAAACTTTCATAGATTTTCCCTCGTATTACATCATTCTATTCCTCTCAGAATTCTTTTAATTTCTATCATTTCTCTTAAGCATAGGAAAATATGGCCTTATATGCCCTGCTCTTTTTCATTCATAGAAAGTGACTCCCGAATCATTATTGTCTTTTATATCATTCTTATTGTATCTAGATTGAAATTTATTCTGTCCAAAAATATTGTTCATCCTTTGGGAATGATTTTCTAACTCGTTTTCTGAAGATTCACTTCCACTAGATTCAGATTGAATAAAAGTCGTCTTGGATTTGGATATTGTAAGTCTCTTAGGAGTCCTGACATTCATTTGATTTGAAGTTGTTGTAAAAGAAACACTTCCATTTATATTCTTTTTCTAATTCATATTATCATCTCTCTTCATTATAGGCTCATGTTGAAGAAGAGTTCCAAAAATCTCATCAAGAGAAATCTGGGTAACTTTCCTATTTTCATCTATAGTTGTCCTCTTAGATTCCCATTAATTAGGAATGATGTCAATGATTTTTTCTACAAGAGATTCATAATCTAATCCTTTCTCACCCATATATTGTAAATGATTAGTAATAGTCATGAATTTTTTTTACCTTGCATATGGGTTCTCCATAAGGTAAGAAAAAACTATGATATTCAGCTCTGAGCATAGTTCTTCTAGTTTCAATAACTATGGATGTTCTAAAATGAGTATCCTCCAATTTCTTCCAAATAAAATTTGTAACTTCACAAGAAGAAATCTGGCTCTAAATATTCCAGGTCATGGAACACAACAAAGTATTGCGTACCTTGTAATTTAGTTGATATTATGACTTTTCTTGATTAGTAAAAGTTCTAACTTCCTTTTCAAGAATCTTGTAATCTCTAGTAAGAATAACATAGTTATTCAGTCCGGTGTTAATGATAAAATCCTTTATACGATCTCTCCAATATTTATAATCATTCCCATCAAATATAGGTGGTGTAGTATGATTGATATTGTCAATCGAACCAACATTCATTCTAGCCATCTAAAAGAAAACATCTTTCCACACAAACTTTGTTAATAATAAAAGTTTTTAAACAAGGTTAAAAATTCCTGAGTAAGGAAAATATTATGAACAATGAAAAATTGAGAAAGAAAACTTATATGGGAATATAAGTATTTCATAAATCTCATTTGATACCAATTGTAGGATCAAAATATGATGTAGCTGATCAAAATAAAAGGGAGGCGGGATTTTATACATTAAAAATTCATTTGGAACACTCAAATATGGTATAAAACATTCTCTTGTTTAACAATGTTAAACAAGATAAATTCACAAAGCCGCTTAGTTCTACAAACATGCTAGATTACGAAAATATGGTTCTGGAAATGAAACTTATGAGAAGTTTACAAGAACATATATGCTACCTTAAAGCATATAGAATCTTACTAATCCGAGTATACTAGTATAAGAATGTATAAGACTGTGATACTTTCCTTAATAATCAAAATGCAGTGTAAAACAAACTTGAAACAATGCAAGTAACAAGTATGAAATATTTTAACCCAAAGAGTAGGGTATCCAACAACCTTGGATAAAGGTCCCTTGATTTATACTTTCAAGAAAGTCTGTCTTACCCACACCAGGGTAAAACCTCAATAGGAATATCATTGTCTATCTTGTTATCCCTACAAGCCCTCGAACTTCAATGTAGTCGGAACCACTGTCTTCCTTATCAAATAAGTCCTTGAAATTTAAGGTAGTCGACACCTCTGTCTTCCTCTCCTCAGAAGCCCTTGATTTTACACAATAACAAATAGAGTCACATGAAGCAATCTAAACATGATGTTCAGTATTCACAAAGAATGAGAGTCTCTATCTCTAGAAATAATTTTTGTAGTGTGTAATCTGTAGAGTTGTAGAACAGTTTTGATCTTGTTCAAATGAGCTCTTATTTATAGAAATTTTCCCAATAGTCGGCTCCCTCCTCCAACGGTCATATTTTTCCTTGAATCTCGGAGGAACCTGTACTTGTGTCACTCAAACAACGGTTGGTTAGAAACAGAATGAACGACATCATTTCATAACTATAACAAGGGTAAGTAGAATATGGTTTCTCTATTAAATCTTTTTTTAGAGTCTAAGGAAAAATAAAGTTCAGAGTCTAAATTCTAAAGAATTAGGATTATGAATTTTATGGAATTTAGAATCCAAATTCTATGAAATTAGGAATATGAATTCTAAGGAATTCAGAATTGGATTTCTAAGGAATTCAGAGTCTAAATTATATGGAATTCAGAGTCTAAATTCTAAGTAATTCAGAGTCTGAATTCTAAGGAATTCAGAGTTTAAATTTCAGAGAATTGAAAACCTGAATTTCAGAGATTTTGAATTCTGAATTTCAGAGTGTTCGGATTATTAATTTCAGATAATTTGGAACCTGAATTTCTGTGAATTTGGAATATTATTTTCAGAGAATTTAGATTCTAAATTTTATAGAATTCAGATTTTGAATTTCAAAGAATTCGGAACCTGAATTTCTGAGAATTTGGAATTTCAATTTCATAGAATTCGGATTCTGAATTTCATAGAATTCGGAACCTGAATTTATGATCCTAAAAACATGATACTATATATCTTGGTATTTATATAATTCTGATGTTTTATATGTGAAACATAATTTTTCAATTAATAATTAAAATAGTTAGATTCAGACAAACTAAAATATGAACAATGAAAAATAGGTAAGTATAAATTTTTCTTGGGGAAGAAAAATTTATTTATTAATGAAAATCTGATTAAAAAGAGAATTTACTTGAGGAAGGAAAATCTTCTTTATTAAAATAAATATTAAGGAAAATCAAATTTACCTTGAGATAGAGTGTTTTCGATTTTCAAAACATAAAGGAATGGAAAATTCATAAGGAAACCTTATTTTCAACAAATGTTTCAATGAAGTGGGTGGTTTTATTTAACCTCTTAAAAAACATTAGGTGGTATTTTATTAAAGTTAAAATGGACTTGGAATCTCTTGAAGTATTTTAGTGTTTAAGGCCCAGTTGTCACTTTCATTTTAAAATGGTGTTTTTGATAGAGACCACTATATTTTCACTTTCTTATTTCCCATTGTGTGGGTTCATGATTAACAAGTGATACTTGACACTCCCCTTGCGTTGGAAAGTTTTTGATATACTATTTCTCTACTATTCTAAATTAAACTATTTTTTATTTGGTGTTAGGGGGTGAGGGTGGGCTTGGTTATACCTTGTGAGTTAGGGTTGGATTATTTAAAATACTACTCACTTTCCTTGGGCAATGGAGGTATGAGTACTAAGTGGAATACCTAGATTTTTCTTCAAGTTAGTTCAGATGTCGATAGTTTCACACCAGTTGTGCTGGGCACGTGGGATTTATGGGGGTTCATCATCATAGTGATGCTTATGTGGGATACCTAGCTGACTCATGAGCAAACTTTAGTGTAAGAAGACAATGTGTTCACAAGTGGATTTACACATATATAGGTAGTTGATTCACATGTTAGAGACCCTGGTATGATCCCATGACACATTCAATAGTTTGACTGTTCAGTGAGTTAATGATTTAGGGAATCTTGATATCGTTATTATTTCTATCATTTCCCCGGATTTTATTGTTGTGTAACCTTATTTGATCTTATTTAGTATTTCCTTGTGATGTTTGTTTCCTTCTTTGTTGGTGTTGACCTGTTTGAGTGTTTTGGGGTTTCTTATTTGAAAAATTAAATTTTAAAATATATTAGAAATGTGTTTTGGAATTGAGGAATCTTATGTGGATTATTCAATGGGGATTTCGAAATGGTTTTTTAGATTGGCTCCAGTCGATGATATGTTTTTAAGTAACTGTTTCATTTAAATAAAATATGTAAATAATATTCATACATAATAACTCTTGTGTGGATTTGAGATGACTTTGGTTATGGGCTTGTTTAAAAAACATGGGTATTTTGTTTTGGAAAAGAAGTGAAACATTTTTTGTGCACTTATGGTCATGTTTCAATATTCTTATATGTTAAATTTAAAAATATTATTTTTTATTTATTTTAAAACAATCATTAAGGAATTTATTTTCAAAAAAATTGTATAGATTCAACCATTTTGGGTGGCTAATAAGGATTTTTAGAACATGCCTATATTATTTAAGGTTTTAGGAATTTGGTTGAATTTTGTTTTTTCATCATATCCATCAGGTGAATTAGGTGGTGGTGTTCGAAGAGTTCATATAGAGGTTATTAAAGATTTATTTTCTATTATAGTTATTCTTTGTAGTTAGTTTTTATTCTATTATTCATTTTTATTTTATTTTCATTCATAAATTTATCTTCTATAATTTTGTTTATCTCTGTTTTGGGAGAAATCATTCCCAATGAGATTCTTGTGATGCCCACGCACTACTTTCTAGACTACATGGATAAGAGTCCCCTTTGGGACTTGTGGAGAATCGGGTCGGGTGTCGGGTTAGATGGAATTATGGAATGGTTTATTACATCATATTCTATCTATTTTATAAGTAACTATTATATTCCCTATTTTCATTTTAGAGACAAAGAGCTTCATAAATATTGTAAAGTGTATGAATTTCATATTTTATATTCAAACATCATCAAACTTCTCTTACATAAATATCATTCTTTTTTATCATCATTCATTTAGTCTAAAAATTTTGATTCCAAATGATTGTTTTAAAAGGTATAATAACAAAAAAATAAGAAATGAAACTATATCTACAGTTTGGTATAATATGCCTATATTTAATTATTTTTAATGTTACCCAATGTTCAAAAGTGTAATGATTTTATTTATACTATTTACTCTCAAACATCTTAATGACATGTGACTTGGATCTAACTCCACATCATGGAGACCCTCTATCATCCAGAGCCTCTTAATATGACATACCCAGCAGTGTGTAATGATATTTAGGCTGTGATGTGAACATATTCAACGAGGGTGATCCATAAAAAATCAATGTTCCATTTTTATAGTGTTGTATTTTATTTCAAAGTGGAGAAACATTTTAATGAATCTAGTCCCTTGTGATGTATAAAATTCCCTTATGGTGTAGAGTTCCTTTCACTTTACTGCATGTAGTGTAGTGATCCTCCATAGTGAAACTATATAAACCTATACTTTTTATACATAGAAATTATATCATTTTAGGGTAATATTCAATAAATAATATTATAATCCCTAAAATAACTATAAGGTTTAGTGTCTTGGGAGATATGATACAAAATATTATTATTTAGTGAAGGATATTAAAGATATCCCATGAAGATCTTCCACATTATTCCCTTCTTTGAAAACCCCTTTATAGAACACTTATTTATAACCTGGGTAAAGGAAACATAAGAAAGGGTGTAAATAGATTCTTAGTAATAGTAAACTTGGGAGATATTAATCAGCATTAATATAAAATAATAAGATAATAAAAAGTGTATGAGATTATGATAATAATTGATAATGCTCATACTTAATTTATCATGGATCATAATCATGAATCATGTCACAAAATAATAGAATTTGAATGAAATCTATCATAAGAGTGAGAAATCATCCTTAATCAACCATGAACCATGAGTTCAAATTATAATCATAAAAAAAATGCCATAAAAGAGTTTCACTTTAATAGGCATAAGACCCATTTCATATGTCATGGTTAACCATCATGACTGTCAAATAGTAACGAATTAAGAATAAAAACCTATTTCACATATCGTAATGTATTAGGCATAACTATTTATTTTTCATATAGGATCAGTTATCCCAAACTATTTCCCATAGTCGATCGATCACATCAACTAATTTAATAAAATTATCTCATGAGAAATAAAGTATTACATAATTAATTTTAGGAATATATAATTCTATAACAACCCATAAAATTATTCAATATATATATATATATATATATGTGTTTGTGTGTTCTTTAAGATCATAAATAATTTACAATATCATCGTAACATGATATATTTAAAGGAAATAGGATTCATAAAAATTTTATCATTTCTTCATGTACTAAACCTAGTAGCATGAATAGGATTCATAAAAATATCATTATCATGATCACAAAACATCTATAGAAATAATAAGGATTCTATAATTTGAAAATATATCCTCTTTAAATCATAATTAACATCAGTGGATGTTATCATAAATGAAAATTCATTCCAAAATCAAAGGAATATGTCTTAAAAAAAATTTCATTTTGAGACCACTTAATTACAAAACAATTATTTATAAAATATTTTTGATGAATTTTTTTTTTAAAATAACCTTTGAAACTTTTATTAGAGGATTCAAATCTCTTGGTGGTCATGAAGGCAAGAAATTTCATTCATTTCATGTACATTAAAATAATTTTTACTTTCACATTTTTGGTAAAAAGTCAAAAAGAAAAAAATTTCAAAAAATGAGAAGTATATTATATTGCAATATTTTTATAAAAAAGTTCACATTTTAAAAAATTAAATAAACATTTATTGTATTATTGTAAAAAATTTGTGATAAAATTTAAAATTAAATATTAGCATAGAAGAAAATGATTCCCTACCAAAGAGGAAACAAAGTATGTTTTTCTAAAAAACATTTCATTGATAATTTTAAGTACCACAGAGAGGAAAATGGTTATATTATATGAAAATAATAGTAATAATTGTTTTAGAATAAAATTAAAGGGATTTATCATAAATTATCATAAAATTTTTTCAATAGAGATTCAAGAATAAATAATCCCGATTAAAATGTGAATCTAACATAAATCTCTTACTGCAAGTGTAATATTTCTTCATAATGGTTTAAAAGTCCTGTAAAATAAAAAAACATCATTATAAATGTATTCATAAGCCTTAATAATACATATAATACCATATATGATCTTCTTATAACAACTTTTTCACCCATTTAATTACTACTATTTACTAAAATCACTACGTCATTTGATAACTACTTCGTTTTTCATTCATATTTTAGATCAGCAGTTATGATTATTTGACATTGATCTTGGTTAAATGATATCTAGAATTTTAATCATGGTTTAAATATAATATATATTCATTATATATATAAATATTAAATTTATCCACAAAAGGTATCAATATAAAAATTATATAAACCATTCATGGAGATGGTAGATCGTACATATGAATAAATGATATATTCATATTCTAATAAAAAGAATAAATGAAAGATAAAAAATATTTTATAATTATTAATACATTATAATATCATAAATATAACATACAATCATTAGTTACATCATTATAACCAAACATGTGAAATGGTGATGAAAAATGAATTACACCTCTCTGCGAAAACCCTAAGCCATATACATGGATGGGAAATGTTTTCATTTTACATAGGATATCAAGGTGGTGGATAATGGTTGTTTCATAATAATATTAAAAATTAATTATATAAGAGAAAATTAGTTCATTATTATATAATATAAACCATATATTTTGAGGAGGTATAAGAAGAAATTAATTGGAATGCAATTGGTTAAAAGCTATAGTTCATTGTTGAGAAACACATTTTTGCTTACACCTTAAGAACTGATAGGATGGTATTTTTGGAATAATATAATCTATAGTATGTGTTTATGGATGGTATAAAGTTATTATATTAGTGAATTAATAATCTATAATGACCGTTATGTGTGGAGTAGTGAGAAGAGTTTGTATCCTTTTATAAGGGAGGTAAAGAACCCACATGGAATTACAAAAAAGATTAAATAATATATACAAATATAATAATCTTATAATTTTGAAAAATAATTTAAAAATTAAAATATGTGATTTTATAAGGTCCATTAAAACAAAAAAATAACATTTTCACACGTTTTGTTTATATTTACACCTTATCTTTTATTTAAAACACTTTAATTTTTATCAGTGATAACTAAACTTTTTACCATGAAAAGATAATAATTTTTCCAAGAAATAAATGGGGCCTCATAAATGTATTTGGACATATATATTACAAATTTGGAATCCATTTTATCATATTTAATTTCTTTATCCGACATAGTTTATATTTAATATAAAAACCCAATATGCACAAATACTATTATTTTCGGGAAATACATGATTTAAGTGTCAATTTATTTTACCTTGAAATAAATTAGTAAATTAGTTTACAAAAATTTATTTTTATAAATAATTAATTAAAATTAATTTTTATTCTTTTTTATCAATAAAAAATCCAATGGAAATTTCCAATCATTCTATTAAATGATGATACCCAGAAATAGTTTTTTATTTCAATAAAATATAACTTCTCTTTCTAAAAGTCAATCAAGTGTTCAAAAATTATGAATAATGATTAAAAAATATATATTTCATTTCTTAAGAATAATTTTTTTGAAAAAAATTTATCAAGTAGGATAAGGGAATGTTATAGATAAATTTTAGTATTTTACCCCACGGTTTTCATCCCATTCACCTATTTTTTCATGGTGAAAGATATTTACAATGGTAACTATTAATAAAGAAAAAAAATTAAATCGACCATATTAAATTATATTAATTAATATTATTTAAAACATTGAATCAATTTTATCAAATTTAATTCAAAGAGAATATATAGTTCAATTTAAAATCAAACTAGCAAAATGCGAATAAAAGAGATTTTCCAGGAATGATGTTTTCTTAAGTATAAAATGGTTTTATAACAAAATAAAATATAAAATTGGTTAAAATAAAATAAAATAGATTATTAATAATATATATAAACTAATATTTAAAACTAAATATTTGTTTCTTTAACAAAAAATTTAATTTTTAACTATTCTCTATAAAATCAATCATTTTAGAAAAAACAAAACATTTCAGCCTATGATAATTTTTACATGATGATTTCAAAAATTATATCCTTTTTTATCAAATAATATTTATAAAAGTGTTAGAAATTAATTTTAGTACTTTCTCTAAAAAAGAAACAAAAATAATTTTGAAGAAAATTTATTTTTTAAGTATAAATCATTTTACTAAAATTGAGTAAATTATCCATAATAATTATTCATTAAAATTGTATTTAGTACGACCATTATATATATATATATCATAATTATGATATACATATTCAAATCTTCCAATTTAATGTCTAGGTTATAACAATAATATTTAAATAATAATATCATGTTGTTGTTTTTAAGCTCATTGTTGCAAGTTAAGAATGATATAATACACATACATTTTTTATTGAGAAATTTATTATAAGATTATAGGGTGTAACATTTTAAAACCCCCTTAAAAAAATATTCCCTATCAATTTATATCTTGTTAAAAAGGGGGTAAAATTCAGAAATACATTCTTTTAAAAATAACATCACACAAAGGGAGAGTAAAAATTATATTAAATAGGGGAAGTGGAAAATGTAAAGGATTCAAGAATAAACAAATAATATGGTTTTAAGATAAGTATCAAATTGGTGGAAAGCTAAAATATTTAATTTGAGGAGAAAGCTAACATCCAAGGACTAATGGAGGGTGATAGAGGACATAGTCAAGTGAAATATAACTAACAAAAAACCATAAGCCAATGTGGGTTGAAAAGACCAAAAATTCATAATTTTTTAAGTTAAATGAATAGAAAATTATTTTAAAATCATTTTCCAAATTTTTAGGTATTATTTTACAATATAGATAGAGTACATGAGAAAATATATATACCTGATTTATTTCTATATCAAATCACAATTTCATCATTTGGTGGTGCTTTGATCAATTCCACTTCTTATCTAACTATAATAAATGGATATTGAATATAAATTTCTCATTCCTAGAGGAATGAAATTAATTTTTAATGAATAATATTATACTTAAGTCATTCCTTATACCTTGAAATATTTTCCAAAACCAAAATGGTTAGCATAAGTTATAGAATATGGATAAATAAAATGAATTTATCTCTAAAAACAATAACACCAAAAGTTTAACTAAATCAATTCCATAAATAGGTAACCTTATGAAAATTTCAAAATATGTATGACTAAATTAAAAATAATAAAAACTGATAGATTTGATTATATATTTTTCTTTAATATCAACATTACCATTTATCCAAAGAATACATGAATCACCATAAACATCCCTGAAAACATATATGATTTTATAAATTATCATTATCTTTAATCCTTACATAATATTGAATATATTCCATACATGTAAAAAAGTACTAAACTTCATCAAAGATGACCTAACTGAATTTAAATAAAAGAACTATCCAATGTAACGGTTACCAATACTATCCCATTTACTTCATCAATTTTAATCGTCACTTTATCTGAATAATGATTATTAACTCAACATCAGACACCTAATATGGTTTATCATTCCCTTAATCACGTGTTCTCCAAAAATATCACTTTACCACTAAATAAATTTTCTTTCTTATCGGTACCATTCAATATATGATTTCAGATCCTACTATTGTGGCATAAACAATATATATTTTGTGATTCATATAACTACATTATCATTCATATAACAATTATATATCAAAATTCTTGAATCCAAATAAATAAACACTTCAAATATTTCAATTTCAGGTTTTTAATAACATATGTCTCTCTTTGGTCGACGAGTAATCCTTGTATTAAGGATTTCAATAAAATAATTCATTTATTCCCCATATATAATATATAAAAATCTCTGTAATTTTATTTCACTATGCCCTTCATTTCAGAATAGAAAACTATCCCACTTCTTTTTCAATATTCTCCTTGGTTATCTTACAATATTCTTGACATGAAGGAAATTAAAATTCCATACCC
The DNA here is from genome assembly GCA_963277665.1 of Viscum album. Lineage (NCBI taxonomy): Eukaryota > Viridiplantae > Streptophyta > Magnoliopsida > Santalales > Viscaceae > Viscum > Viscum album. Next base: position 445,364,609 of record OY728145.1, read on the forward strand.
CAATTATCATTGGCACATGACCATTCCAAAAATTATATTTCCATATTAATTAAAATGTTTGGAAACTGAAATATGTTTATGTTGTTAATAATATATCTTGATATTATATTATGAATAATAATAGGGTTTTTCCTTCCAGTTCCCATGCCGTTCAGTTGATCAAGAGGAAAATCCCTGAATTTTGCATCATATTCATTATTTTGATTCCACTAGTTTCTATCCATTTAATAAAAAATATATTAGTTTGAACAACAATAATCATAGTGGGAAACCATATTGTCATGAAAAATCATATATAAGGTTTCAAAATCATGACAACTGCTTTTTTATCTATGACCACTTAGGTATTAATTAGTTCATCTACTATCATTATCTATTTAAATCCTTCATAATAGTTCATAAGTAAAATGTTATTTAACTAAAGAATATCCCCTAGTACTTTCAAACTAGATGGGTTGTATGAGAAAACTCACCATTCACCATAATGATGTTTGAGATATACACTAAAAATAGTTTTCAATTTTATTATCCATAGATTCATCTATTCCAAAACCATATTTACATTTAATATTCAGACATGGATACATATCTTGGAAAAACACATAATATCTACCTTACCAAAACATTGTGATGTTATCATATTGATTTAACTTTCCGTAGTATTTTCACTAATTTTTTTTAATTTTAATCGCAAATGACTAACTAAACCCTACTCTGATACCAACTATAGTGACCAATACATTGCATACAATAAAATTACATCCTTTTAGAAAAATAATTAATATATAACATTATGACGCACACCAGACCCATAATGGTTTAGTATAATGGGAGAATACACATTAAATATCTTGATTTCATGGAAGATATTAAAGAAACACAAAAATATAATCCCATATAATATTCTTCCTAGATTCATGAATCTTAAAACCTTCCTTTAGATGTAGGAGAAAGTGATCATAAGAAAGTGTGAGCTCAGATACCCAGTAAGTGTAAAAAGGGTAATATTAATCCATGATCATGTGAAAGAATAAAATATGCATAAACATTTGAAATTATAACCATAAATTATGAATCTCATACCCAATATATCATGGAATATATTTAATAATTAGGTTATAAAACATTATTATTATAATGGTGATAAATCATCAATAATGAATCGTAAACCATGATTTCGAATTAGAAGAACAAAATCAGGTCATAAAAGTATAGTACCATCATAAGCATAAAAACTATTTCATATTTCATGTTTATCTGTTAAAACCATAACATCATAGTAGATCAGTAACTGGTACATGTTTCCTATATCATAGTGGATATGGAATAACAAATTTTTTCTTATAGTGGATCAGGTACATCGACATGTTTTCCATAGTTGATTAGGTATCCCTTCTGGTTTCCCAATGTTAATTGAGCACATCAACTCATTTCCTATAATTATATCATGAAACATAAACTATTACCAATGCATTGTAGTCCTCTATAATTATGGGACCAACTATCACAAAATGAAAACTGTACATACGTGTTCTATAAAAACAAAACAAATTCTTCACATCATTAATACATAACCCATGGACTGGAAATAGGTTTCATAAACATCAGATCAGATTTTCATATCATAACAAGTCGAAATATTAGGGTTTTATAAAAATATCATCATCATAATAATAAAATATAAAGTGGATGAATAATTATGGTATCTTTGGATCATATCATAGGTTAATAATAATTAACATCAAAGGAAATTATCATTGTTGAAAATTCCTTTAAAAGGTCAATAGAATTTTTATTAAGGAAAATAACATTTTCATATTGAAATAACTTATATAAAACAATTATATAAAAAATTATGGAAAAACTTTTATTTGAAAATAACAATGGGAAAATTTAAAGAATGATTCAATAATGTATCTTTCTTGATGGTGGGGAATTTCAATCATGTCTAGTAGGTTAAAAATATATTCCTTTACATTTTAGTAAAAAATGCAAACATTCCTTATTCATAAAATGAAAAAGGATTCAGTTGAACCAATTTTATAAAATGTAATAAATTATTAAAAATTTATTTAAAAAATCACTGAATAATTTTAAAACATTATTGACCTAATTTTAAATAAAACTTAGACATTAAAGATACATATTCACGAAAATAGATGAAATTATTTTAGTTTTTCTCAAATAAAATTTTATTAGTAATTTTATAAACCACTGAGAGAAACGATGTAATATTACTTGAAAATTCCATGAATAAATATAGGATAATAAAATTAAAGGTATTTATTATATAAGTATCAAAACATTTCTCAAAAAAATCAAGCACAAACAATCTTGATGAAAATTTGATTAAAACCTAAATATCTTAACTCAGTTATGGGTTTTCTTCTTACATGTGTTAACCTCGTATATAATAAATACAAATTTAGTATAAATGTATTATAAAACATTAATTATATTTATAAAACAATATATTACTTTCTTATAACATATTATCACATGTTTATTTACAATTCATTATTAAAATTGTTGTTCTGGGTGATAACTACTTGGGTTTTTAGGGAATATTTATGTTCGACAGTTCTAGTATTGGAACAATAATCATGGTACCATAATATCAATAATTTTAATAATGGTTTAAATATAATATATATTTATGATATATATAGATTCATTGATAATATTTATAGATATAAAAATTATTTACACTGTTCATGGAGATTATTATCCAAACATATGCATGGAAATTGTTTTCATTTTCTATAATAAATAATGAAATAAAGATAAATATATTTTTTATCATTCCAAAATGATAATAATATCTTATATACCATATCTAAACATTACATACATATTTATCGACATCTAAGTAAAATGGTGATGAAAAATTAATTTCACCTTTATGTGTAGATGGTAAGTTGAACATAGGAATTAGCGATGTATCCATTTTCTATAGGATATAAAGGTAGTGAAAAATAAGCGATCCACCATAATAAAAAAATAATTTATATTTAGGATACTAATGTAATTATTTTATAATCTATACAATATTTTTAGAGTAGTTAGAAGAAGAAATAAAATTAAATGTACATTGTTAAGAGTTATACATCTTTGTTGAGAAACCTCTATTGGCTTAAACCATAATCATTGAATGGATTTTATTTTAGAAAGACCAGTTGATCTAGTAAATAATTCAGGAATATATTAAGGTATTATTTTAGGTATTGAGTGGTATTGAAGTCCTATGAAGTGTGGAGAAGATTCTATAGGTGGAATCCTTTTATAAGTGTGGGAAATGAAATACATGGAATTAATTAAATGAATAAATAATAGATATATTATAATTATGTAATGTGGAACCAATTAATTGAAAATAATAACATAAGTTGATATAATATTGATAAAAACTAAACCAATCTTATTTTTGAAGGTTTTCGATACATTATATTCTTTATCTTATAGTTAATCAACTTTAGCCAATTTTTTACCCCAATACTGATAACTCAAAATTTTTACCCTCAAAACACAATTATATGACTAAAAATAAAAGGATACTTATATAAATATTTGTATATGTAGATTAAAAATTTGGAACACATTTTAAAATATAAAATTATATATTTTCTATAAATTATGTTTAATATAGGTATACATGATTTACGAATTTTGTTAAGGAAAATACCGATTTAAGAGTAAATATTATTTAATTTTGAAATAAATTAGTCAATTATTTTATGCATTTTTATGGTTATATAATATAATAAGGAATATTTTCATACATCTTGGGTAGGCCATATATTAATGGAATTTTCAACAATGCCATTAAATGCAAAGACCCAAAAATAGTTTGGAATTTGAATAAAATATAACTTATCTTCACAAAAGTCATTATAGAATTAAAAAATTAAAAATAATGATAAAAAATAATTTTTATATCTAAAGATAAATTAATTTGTTTTCAATTTGAACTCCTAAAAACGGAAAAGGCATGTTCTTGATAGATTTCAATGTTTTCCCCCACTGTTTTAACATCATTTTACCTATTTTAATGAGGTTACAAATATTTACTATGTTTTCAATTCATAATGAAAAAAAATTTAAATGAAATAATTAATTATATTAATTATTATTATTCCAAAAATAAAATACATTTTTACAAATTCAATTTATATAAGTTGGGGAACTTGATTGAAATTATACAAGTAAAAGGCGACAGAAAACAGTTTTCATGGAAAAAATGTTTTATTAAGTATAATTTTTTTAGAGAATAACCCAACATGAAATTGAATAAAATTAAAATAATTTTATTATTAAAAATATAAATTAACTTATTTTTATTTTAAATATATTTTAAAAAAAGTAATCTTTTTTATTTTTTGAAAAAAATGGTTTTCAATAAAAATCAATATTTTTAACTATTCGCTATATAATAAACCATTTTTGAAAAGTTTTTTTTACCCAAAGATAATTTTTATATTCTGATTTAAAAAATGATATCCATTTTATCAAAAAAAATTTTATAAGTTTTAGAATATCAATATAATATTTTCTCACAAAAGGAACTAAAAACCATTTACTATGAAATTGTATTTTGTAATCATACAATTATTTTATTGAAAATTGAGTACATATTTAATAAGGATTAATTAATAGGTTTTTATTGAGTAGGTCCATTTTATATATGTAATAATTAATTTATTTATATTCATACAATCTTTATTAATAGTTAGAGTTTGATGATAATTTTTAAATAATAACATATCACGATTTGTTTTGAGATCTGAGTTTCATGATATGAAATCCATCAAATATGTAAAATATATTTAATGAAACATATATTATAAAATATCATGTATTATTGAAACTCTTTTTTGACATAGAAAATCCAAATAATCCATTATTTCTTTTAATATATTTAATACATATACTTTATAGTGTAATATTATTTTACAGTATGGATGAATTCAATACATTAATGCAATGATTTATCCATATAATACACCATGGGAATCCAAAAATTTACATTAAAATAGGTATTCAAATCATTATAATTTTTTGGATACCTCCAAATAACACTCTCATCATTTCCTATCCTAACTGATTATTTGTCTTTAACTCCATTGAATATCTGATTTCATGGTCTAATGTTTAACACAAAAATATAGAAAAAACTAGGAAATTTTTTTGTTAGAAACATCGTGTCTTATAATAATTTACAGGAACCTCCAATATTATCATACCTTTAATGGATTCTTATCAATGATTCACAGTGTGCACTTTCAGAAAAAACTATTCTATATCACCATAATTCACTAAATCCTCATTAACTTATTCCATATTAATCATCATTAACTCTTTAACTTTATTGATTAATCTCCAATAATATAAAACATCATCCATGACTCTCCAAGAATGAAATATAATTCTAATTAACCATTACACCTCATCAAATCACCATAACCCCACTCAATATACAACTATTCCTTAATATATATTGCCATAAAATCCAAAAAAACCTTATAGTTAAAACATAACCTAAAATGAATTCCATTTATTCTAAACAAGTCTAGAATATTGTGGATTCTCTAGATATGGTGTTAACCATTTGGTGAAAGGAGGTTTTAAAAATAAAAATGAAATGGATAGTTGTTTTTATACCAATAATGCTCATCTTGGTTAAAAGTGTTAAAAAAATTCATATAATTAACTATGTAGAATCATATTATAATGTTATAATGATAAAGTACATTAAGACATTTATTAACATAGTAGTTCATTATGATCAAGAGATATATCAAATGGATGTGAAAACTAATTTCTATAAGAGTAATTTAGCCAAGGAATTTTATATTGATGATCTGAAGGTATTGATGTTCCAAATGAGTCTACTAATATTTTTGAGTTATAATTATGGATTAAATAATTCATCTATGTGATAGAATATCTAATTTTATGATGGAATCAAATAGTTAATTTTCGTCAAGAACACATATGATTCTTTTATATATAAGTGAATTAGTCATAGTTTGGTGATATTTCTTCTATTTTATGTAGATGATGTATTACTTATCGGAAATGATGTTCTGGATTTAAATTATATAAACAATTGTTTGAAAAAATGATTCCCAATAAATAGAATTTATGGAGAACCCAGCATACAAGGTATTAAGATATATAGATACAGATCTATATTTTTTTTAAAGTGTAATAAAACGTATATTGGTAAAGAAATAAATTAATTTAGTGTGTAGAAATACATGAACGGTTCTTTTCTAGTGTAACATGGATAAAATGTTTTTTATTATTCAAAATAATTATAATTTTTTACAGTGAATGGATATGATCACTTCTATATTCTCCATTGGATCTATCATATATGTCATAGTTTGTTCTCATCATGCTGGTGATTATGTTTTGTGTATAACTAGAAGATACCATTATAATCCTAGTTATATCCATTGAATTATAGATAATAACATCATTAAGTAATTAATAATAGGTAAGGATTATTATTATTATTTTTCAAGTAGACAATGAGTTCATTTTGATGGGTTACACTAATTCTACATTCCAATAGGAAAAATATGATATATGTTCTCAATATAGCTATGTTTACTTCTTAATGATTGGATCTATAAATTGGAAGAGTTAGAAACTATCTATAGTTGAAGACCTAGAAACATAATCAATGTATATCAATATATCAAAGACTATAATGAATGTTTTTTATATTTATAATTTTATCATAGTATTTGGGGTGGTTCTTAGGATTAAATTATCAATAGGGATTTGTTGTGATCACTACGGAGTTATAGTTTTGGAAAAGAAACCTCAATTTAATTTAATGACCACACACATCCTTCATTTATACGATATCATTCGAGAGATGATTTATATGGGTGATAGAAAGATATTTTGTATAGTTATAAAGGATAATTCAATAGTAGATCTATTTATAAAATAATGATCATAGAAATACAATTATAGTCATATTTAATGCCATCATGTTAGATACATTATAGATTGGGTTGTAGTAGTTATAACATGTATCATGGTTTTATTAGAAATTAAATCACAAATTATCATTAATTTATCTTGTCATGAGTTTATATTATATAAATAATGGAAGTATTAAAACCTACCATGTGTAGTTTTGAGTTTTCTTTAATCAATTATTATCATTGAGTATTATGGGATATTATTATATTTTTTCATTAAAAGGATTAGAATCTTGATTCCAATATATTGGAAACAAAAATTATAGTACAATATTTTTTATCAATTTAGACCATTCTAATCATCATAATTCGTGAACCACTCTAAGAAATATACAACATTTTTGAAGGAAATATCTTTTATTTGTAAAGGTAAGATAAATAATAAGTGTGATTATATTTCTATATGACTGAAATTATAATGGTTTGTGGGAAATTCAATTTTACTTAAAAATAAAATATTATGTTGGCCTATAGATTTTAAAAATTACTCAAATTTATAAGAGGACCTTTCATAGCATGTAATGGTAACTTATTTATAATGTAGATAATGTATAAGTCACAAGGGTATTTCATAAGGGTTATTTTACATATTTTTTGGAATATGAGGAAGAAAAATAATGGATATTAAGTGTCTTAATAAGTTTCATTCATTCATATATAAGAAAATTTTAATTTTAAATTTCATAACATGTATATGTCATTATGATCAATGTAAGAGTTAATTGCTTTTGACCAATCAAAAAATGTATAGTCATAAAGTTTTTCTGGGTCAATAGGACCATCATCAAATTTATCAACATGATTTATATGGTTCAATCCATTTGGTATTTTTTGGTGATGACCCATATTTATGATTGTAAAGATCCTAGATAATTGTAGTATATGTTTATAGTGATCATGCTATTATATAAGAGAACAAACCAAGATTGTAGGTGGATCCTATTGTGATATTTTTGGTGAATTAAAATAATATTTTTGGGTAGTTTCTTGTTGTTGTTAATGTGTACTTTTTACATTCACCTAATTAACAAAACCTAATATTAAAATAATATTTTCTCAGAAAGGAAAAATAATGAATTTATACGGAAACCATCCGCTTATATTTTATGAAATAAAACATTATTTTTTTAGATTATTACATAATATTAATATAGAATAATATTTCACAAAAACAAGTTTTTGAGAAATGGTAAAATGAAGGGGAGAACGTTTCGTTAACAAGAAATAAACAACTGAGAGATAACACAACTATAGAGGAATAAAATTGAAGATGGGGTATCAAAGATAGAAGTGGAGGAAAATGAATACACCCTAACTATATTTTTAATTGCATTTGAATATGTAAAGAAAATACTTATATGATCTATGTATCATAAATATTTTTAAATTTCAGGATCTAAGTAGTATGAAAAGAGTTAGGATATGTATGTATTACAAGGATTAGTAGTGATCCTTTTATAAAAAAATGTAACAAAACAATGAGCTTTATTACCACTTTTTACAGTAGCACAACATCAATGTAAAATCCTTGGATTATTCATCTCTAACAAACAAGGTAAAAACCATGTGACTCTACATTTACATTTTTTCATTTTTATATTTTTTACAAGCATCAATATAAACAAATGCATGTTACTCTTCCTAACATGAGATCAATATCCCAACTGTAATAATGAAAAAAACACAACATTAAATCTTCTACCTCATTTAAAGTATTAGGATATTATTTTCACAAGTGGTATTAAGGCCAAAGGATCCAGGAAAAAAGCTTTTCACCAGAGGGAGGCTTCTATCGAGTACACTATGAGTATAAGTGGAGTTCTTATTTTTAGAGGTTTAAATTACAAAATATGAAATAAAAATATCTACCACTTATAGTCTCTTAGCCTTGATATATTATCCATCATTTTACAAGTGATACATGTAATTAATTTTTATAAAGTATTCATGATTGATTCAAATAGAAAAAATCTCAATAATTATTAATAATTGTAGAATTATTTATTTGGTACTCTATCAATTAATATATATATATATATATATGACGGTAATGATTTTAACTAATGATAAGGTCATATGAGATAATCCTAATAATATGTTTTAATGTGATGTAAATTTTTTATAGTAATTGATACATAATTTTCCTAAATAATAAATTTTATGATTAAATATGGCATCTGGATGAGAAAATTGATGGACTTATAAATCATATAATTGAAGTGTTTTAGTTATCTAAGGAATTTTTATCAAGATATAGGATGAGAAAATTGTGATAATAACACTTAGGAGGTTTCCACCTCTTTATTACTCAGTAATATTTATTGATGAAGTGAGGCCTTTTTCAGAAAAATAACTAGACAATTTTCATTGTAGTTTGATTAATTATAAAATACATGTTGTTTGTAGAGCATAATATCACACAAATGAAGAGATGAACTTTTTTACAGGGAAAATATTGTCATAATTAGAGATATAGATAAGGAAGAACACGTGAAGGACATATTCTTTTATCTTTATCCAATGAAATTAAAGATGAAACAAAGTTTGTTTAAATGAAATGTTTTTTTAGAATATTTATAATATAGTAAAGTTATATACTTAGATGTCAATTTTCGTATAATATTTTATAATGATGAAGGATAATAAGAATCTATTTATAGTCTACAAAACAATTCCAAACAAAATAGATACAAAACTAGTAAACACATTCCAAAATAAGTTTAATGAAATATCCTTGGGAGGAGAGACAATGTAGTTGATGAAGATTGTCAAGATGATAACAGAAGGAAATTAAAATATGATAATTAAAATAAAATGATCCATACTATTGAAAAATGAAATACTAAAAGAGTAGACGACATAAAAAATGAAGGTGTTGTTACACTCAAGGTGGAAATTCAGGGGTATCTTATAGTGCTTAAAATACAAATAAATAGAAAACAATTATTAGTGTTATATTAAAAGAAAAGTGTATGTATTTGGATCAGATAAAATCCAAGATTGATTGGTTGGAAAAGGTTTAAAAGAATAATAATTTATGTATGGTTATTTGGCTGAATTATTGTACTTTATGATGACAAATATAGTAAAAGATAATGTGATTATTGACCTTGATGATTATTTATAGGAGATAGATAAGAATTTTGAAGCTCTAGATGAAGAATTTGTTACCTAGATAAGAAAACTAGAAACCAAACTAATGATAAGTAAACAAAATAGAATATTTTAGTATAAAAATTTCATAGATATAAGGATATTTTATTGGTGAAAACAAGGATTAGATGGTGTGTATAAAATACTGAATGAACATATACCAGTAAACATGAACAAAATTGTGTGTTTTTATGATATATATATATATATATCTAAAATTGGAATATTAAAATTTGACAACAAATGAAATTATAAGGTGGAATATAGTCCTCATAATATGAGTATTGATCAACAATTGATACGTTTTTCAATAGAAAAATCATATGGAAGTGAGAGAGTGGAAAGAGATCCACTCTAATAATGTTCCAGTTTTATTGATTCTCAGCCATGCTATATGTAAATATGAAGATTCCGAGAATTACGAGAAGGAATGGGCACCAAGTAGTAGACAAAGAATAATGGAGTCATATTTTAAAAAATGACTAGAAAATAATTTTATGGATATTTTTTTCAATGTTCTCATTTACGGAATAATTAATTTTTTTAGGAAACTAATATGTCTTCATTGTAATCATGGAATTCATGGATATATTTATTTTAGAAAGAAAACTAAAATTCAATTTGGAAGTAAATATTCATGAATTGATGGCTTTAGTGAGTCTAATTATACTATCTGTGGTGTGTAATCATAGAAGATTTCATCTAATATTTGATTTCAATTACATATCTCTTGGATGAAATAGAAGTATAGAGGGAAGTCAATACTAAATTAAATTTTACTTAAACATATATACAATAGTAGAACATTTATCCTTTAAAGAGTATGTTCCCCAAAAATGATGAGGAAGAAGAACCAATTAAAAAAATGTGAAGAGAAATGTTGATGGAAATTAATTTTTGACAATGGCAGAGCACTAAAAATAAATGTAAGAGTACATAATCATTTGGAAATCAATGATTTATATAATACATAAATTATTTAAATGTATGTTTTTTATACTAATCTCTTATCTATGAGAATAATTTGTAACTCAGTACTTGAGGATGCATTTTACTAGAATGGAAGTTGGATAAAAAGTATGGTTCGAGACTCACTCATGACAGTCTGGTGAGAAAACAATAATCTCTACCTAGTGTAATTTGAGGATAACATGCAACTTCTTATAGTGGAAGAGGAAAATATATTGAGTAACCATAGGAAATTCCACATTCAAATAAAAATCATAGAAAACTAATATATAAAGATAGATGTAGTAGGTATCCAAAATTCGACAGATGACGTAGAAAGTATGTGTGATTAAAGAGGGTGAGTATAAAAGTTATAAATCATTATCAAGAAAAGCAAAAAAAGTTAATTTTAGCACATCTTCCTAGATCACACTAATGTGGGTGATCTTGTCGGTCAATAGGTATGAAATAGTGAATTATAATACATTATATTAATATATGATCATAGTATAATTTCATGAATTAGGATCTTGAAAATCAAGAGAGGGGTTATGAAGTTCATGAAAAGGTATAGAATAAGAGTTGATAATGAGAATGTATTCTTTATAAAAATACTATTATTATGTAATGAAACTGATTTCACTTATATTAAGGTGGAAAAAACCTTGAAGATAATATAATTAAACACAATTATTCTTAGATAAGTACTAAATAATATAATTGATTCATTGTACATAAAAAATAGTTGATGAATTATATAAACAAACATTCCTTTTATAATGATTCATATATATCCATTATTGTAAATTAATTTTAAAAGTATTAAAGAACACACAAAACTTGGAATTACAAGACCGTTGAGTGGAGATATAACCATCATGAATTTTTATTGAAGGAATCCATCTCTAAAACACTTCAGAGTCTATTGAAGTATATGTAACATTTGAAAAAAGGATGGAAATAAAGTGGCATAAATAGATGAAACTGATGAAATACAGTTGTTAGGTTACTTAATAAATATAAATTCAAACAAATTCTTTAAAATAATTATGAAAAATATTTATGATTTTTAATGATGTTATGATAGTAATTTAAAGATATGGGAATAAATTCATAAGTATAAATCTTTTATAATTATTTTAATAAAATAAGGAAATTAGTGTAAATTTAGAGGCTTTAAAATTTCCACTAAATGATAAATATTCTATGTCACTGTTAGAGGAAAAAACTTATCTTTATGGAGACAAAATTTCACCCCATAAGAGAAATATAAAAATTAATGTTGAACTTTCCAATATAATTGAAGATAATACTATAATCACTCATACTCGAATAATGAGGATCATAGAAAATGATTATATTTTTTAAGAGTGAATCAAATTATGTTTTAGGAAGGTGAAAATTATGGCTCATGGGTTATATAAATAAAAGGAGAAATGGATCAAATTGAAATGAACAAGGCATGTTAGCTAGTGAGGTGGTTAAAACATTATAATGTAATAATCACTACAAGGGTTAAAAAGGAGATTAACATTAAATGGTTATTTAAAAAAGGATCAAATTATGTTTAAAGTGTATTCAAAACTCGAATTTCTCCATAATAAATAAAAATTTAAAAAAATTCCTTAACATTTTTCAATCAAACAATTTCAATAATTTTCAATCAAAATAGAATTTAATGTTTTTCAAATGTATCTGATAAATTTTTTATTAAATGGTGTACTTCAGGAATATGTTTATACTTATTAGCCAATGGGTTTCTTGATTTATAGTCATAAGAAATTTGTTTTATTGAAATAGGCCTTATATAGAATACATTAGTATCCATGAATATTGTATATTCAATAGGAACTATACATTAAGAAGATAGAGTTCAAAATTGGAGGTGTTGGTCACAAAATCAATATGCAGAAATCGAAAGAAGACTAGATTAATATACTCATTATTGTAGATTATATTATATTAGGTGGAATAAAATAGGTTTCTATGAGGTATTTGTCAAATATAATAAGATAATAATTTTAAAAGTCTATAATGGGAAACACATTTATTTTTTGGTGTACTTAATTCTTACGGGAAAATTTAGAAAATGAGTTACTAAAAAAGTACCACACTAATGACTCAAAACCCATGTTGAATATTAATATTGTTTTATCCATGCTTTGTAATAAATAATATTGGAGGGCTATGTATCATATTATATATAGAAGTTTAATTGGTAATTTTTTTACTTGATAGTAACTCAAATAAATATTTTATTCCTAACCCATATGGAAGCCAATATCCATATTATTAAAATGGGAAATCATATAGATGTAGTGAAATGAATTTTCAAAAATGTTTAAGGAACACTAAATTTCTTATTGGTATTTTATATAAATGAATTATTATTAGCTCTTGACTATTTATGATGTCGATTCATCGTTTTTTATGGTCAACTACAAGTCCATATATCGCAGTGAATGTTTCTTTGGATGAAAATATTTTATATGGATAGATATGGAATTAAAACTCACATCAATGACATTGAAATTAACTTAGTATATTTTAGAAACCAAATTATTCACCAAAAGTTTGTGGATAAAGTAGAAATTGGAGGACATTAGTAAAATAATAGGTAAACCGATGGAAAGTTTTCATTGAAATATGAGTTCAATTGAACTCAACCAAAATCTAGTCAGGCCGAATTACATAGAAAATATTGAAATTTAGTATCACTTTGTCTTGGAAATTGTGGATCAATGAATAATAAGGATTAATTATGTTTGGACTAATCAACACGTGGAAGACATCAACACTTAGACCATAGATACTCTAACATTTGAGAAGATCCAGTTGAGAACAGGTGTTCAACGACTTCCTTCTACCAAATGAGGCTCATTAAGATTCTACCCATTATTAATAGTTATTTATTTAGTTTTACCCAAAACCCATGATTTTATATATATTTACTTTGAAATTTACAAGAATTATTTAATACCTTGCTTTACTGGAAACCATGACTCTAAATGAACCCCATATGTAATATACGTTCAAAACCTCATCATTAGATTGGAGAGTATGAATGTTATTCATTGAAATATAAAATGTAAGTACAATTATAAATATGTTTTTTTAATAAAATTATTTTAATAAATACATTTAATGATTAAAATACATATTTGTTTAAAAAAATTGTATTTTCTTACATGTTATGTATTGATATGTAAAAAGTCTATAGATCAGTGCTGAAAAATAATTTCAATTAAATATATTGATAATTTATTTTAAAAAATGAATAATAATCCGAACATTATTTATGTAATGGTTTTAAATGATGATAAAAAAATTTAAAGGTAAATGAATTATTATTTATAAATATAAATTTATATGAAGAAAGTCTTTTTTTTCAAAAACATAAATTAATAAATATTGATTAATTTGAAAATAGGGTTTTCTAGAATTATGTATACTTCTTATAAAGTCTAATTTTGTTTGTTATTGAAAATAAATTAGTTAAAATGGATTCATTATTTTGAATCATCATTTCAAAATTTGGTAATGTGGCCACATTCATTTTTGGTCAAACTGAATAGTAAAAATTTGTTACCACAATTAGGGTTAAATGAGTTTTAGAAACATTTAGACTAATAGGAATGGGTAATAATTCCACATAAACATGTATATTTATTTTTTTAAAGATATTTAAACCTATATTATATTTCTACAAACTTGTTTCTATTTGGTGATACTTTTACTAAATAATTAGTTTATATTATTTAAATCCTTTACATAATTCCATGGGAATCCTCTCACTCACTTATAGAAGGGAACCTTTTCTCCACCCATATTCAGTAGTTTTGAGACATTTTTATTATCCAATCACTAAACCAAAATATTCATATCTTTCTTACCTTCATCCTCATAAGAGTAATCTTTCATGGATTATGTTTTAAACCAAAGGAGGTCTCTCAATGAATATTTATAAATTTTAGTTGAGATTTTCCATTTTTATTTGATTTTACACTATCAATAAACCTATTATATACATCATAAAATGATTGATCATGTGGAATAAATATATTAATATATTATTATGAATTTGGAATATCAATTTTCAAGATCCTCTCCATAAAATGGGAAATGAGTGTATCACTCATATGTAATTATGCAAACTTATATCCACGTAGCGATATGATGTATTTTCGATCACTATCTCAAATTAATGGATATAATTATGGGTTTAATAAAAATATGTTATATTTTTTATATAATTATGATTATATAGTGATAAAATAATATTTTATTTTCAATCCTATTTTCATTAAAAAATGAATACAGTGTTCATGCGTACATATAGACTACCATCTCTTTAAATGATGTAACTAAACTTTTTTAAGTTTAAATTTTATGCATGGTTCCAAATATTTATATAATAAATAAATAGTATATTAATATCATGATTACCATTATGGATTTGATTAAACCAATATCAATATGAAATAACCAAAACAACCGAATTGAAACATACATGAAAAATGAAATAGTCATCACCCAAAATATTGATTTTAATAATGAATTGGTAATGTATGAGTGATAAGATGTCATAAGAAAACCATGTATGATATTATAATATTTAATATTGTTCCATTATATATTTATAATAGATTTAAATTTATTATATAAGAGTATGGAGTGATTATAAATAATGTTTTTCTATTGGGGTAAGGGTTTCATCTTAGAATCTCACGTTTTACCAAGATTTTTTATGCTTTGATTTTATAAAGATAATTTTTTTGATCTATCTATCACAAATATTATTTATCTTTTTATAATATTATTATTTATTTAAATAATATTTTTCCATTAATTTTATAATCTGTATTTACTCAAATTCATGGAATAATGTTTTATGGAAAACTTACTTTACTTTCTATTTCATCATGAATATCTTATACCATGACCATATCTGCATTAAAATTCCTTCTTGAATGTTTTTAATATTATATAAATATTTATTAAAGACATAGTTTTTTGTAATTCAACAAAATATCATAAGATAAATCTTATTGTCGTTTAAAAAACAACGTAATGTTTTACTAAAGGTGTGAATGGAATCAATGTTTTGATGTACACCAAATGAATAATGTTTCACATTTTCATGACCAAACAATTATTTTGAGATTCCATTAAAATTTTACCTCATTTATTTTAAATAAAATAATATCCTTAGTATTTTTTATAAATTTTTAAACTTTAAATAATCGAGTTAAAAATGAAAAGTGTAATTTCCTCAAGAAATATTTCTATTAATATTTTAAAGGATTTCTTTCATCTATAAAAACATCTTTTGATGTTACATATGATTTTATATTTATATTATAAAATGATAAAATTATTATTATTTATCTGGACGGTCTGTGACTATGGTGATGAAATATTAATGAATCTCATTTTTCATTTTTGTGGGTTAATCTATAAAGAAATAATTATTGTTTTCATGATCATATAACATATATATGAACATATTATTATTATTATTTTATGGGTGGATCCATTATATAACTCTAATTAATTATGCAAATATTTATTTTTTATGAGATTAAACAGTATACACGAGGTTATACCAAGCCCAAAAATGGGTACATAGGATGTTATCTCTTGCCCAAAGTAGGCGAATAAGTTGTTATCCCAATCATAACATGCGACGAATTTCTTTATAGAAATCCCTAAAATATGATTTCAATGATTATTAATATGCCAATTTTTATGCAAACCTTGCATTACTTAACCTTATTCCACGGTTATTCTCTCATGGATCATTTTATGTTATTCCTCATTGATTCAAGTCTTATGAATAACTATGATTTATTCGATAACTATAATTATTATATATGAATTTATGGGTATGATTTTTAAATTTCAAGCTCATAATGTCATACCCATATACTCATGTTATGTATAAAATTATTTATGTTTTATATAACTTCTATTTATGCGAACTAAGAATCACATCCCATTGTTTATTATGATTCAATTTCTCAAGGATAAGGGTGCTAGTTTTGAATAACCGAGTGGGTGATGATGTTGATATTTTGTATACCAGTTTTCTATATATCCATGATTTAAAGGAAACTAAAATTATAATTTTATAATGTAGATCATAATGATATGTAATTAATATACATCTAAAAATATTTAATATTTATTATTATGATGTTCGAGTTTCCTTAGTTTCCACCCGAGAAGGGATTAATTATTTTTTAGAGACTAGGATTGAAAACTTATATTGATCACTATGGATAACGATAAGTATTGGTGAAACTACTATTATATGGTATGGAAATAAAACTAGTTATCCTATAAAATAAATACTTATTGTGATACTTGGAAAGAGATGCGACTATGACACTGATGCTCTTAAGGGTATGAACTCAGAATGGAGTGGATTTAGAATTAACTGAATCATTACTAGAGCTCGTTGAGTAGGCCTAAGACTACATAACCTACAAGAAATTATTAGGTTATATACATTAGGTAATTCACATTTTTTTATGAACCATTATCAAGTATTTTAATTGATATTTACTATGGATGGCCTATGTTTAACCGAAGGTGTCATAAATTGAAAATAATAAGTCTTGATTTATAAATCCTGTAATGAATTTTGATGATTTTATGGTTTGTCACATTGATTAATAATTCTAAAAATAGGATTTCATGTTGTAATTAATGTTTGGAACAGAAGGAACCATGTAAGAAATGAATGTGATTGAAAATTAATTGATTTTCTCCCTGATCAACCAAATGTTATGGGATATAGAAAGAAAATTATTTTTTGTATGTATACCGAAATTTCCCATGATTTGAATCATACTATGATTTCTAATGAGAAAAATAAGGAATAATTTTTGGTTGATTCCTTCATAAGGAAGCATCCAAATTCTTTTAGTGGTTATTTTAATCCACTAATTATAGAGAAATGAATTAGTAAAATAGAAAATATATTTTTCATTATCTATTACATAGAACATTAAAAAATTATTTTTTTGTGTATCAATTATAAATAAAAGTAGATCAATGGTGCAATCTTATCAAGAAAAAAAATTAGTCGGATGAAATTAAGTCTGTTAAGAGGGATGATTTTAGATGTTTATTTTTTTATAAGTACATTACTCATATTCTTTATATGAAAATAGCGATGGAATTTCTATAGATAATGTATAAGGATGATCAATCCATTAGTACCTCTAACGAATATTTTAAAGCATCATTTTGTATACATTTGGTATTACCATCAAACCTAAAAGACTTATTAACCTAATCATTGAGGGCTTAAAACCGAGTCTCTAAAATGGATTATTATATAAGAGACTTTGATAGATAATAATTTTTTTTATGATATATGAAGGTTGAAATTGACATCAGGGTCAACCATAAATATTTTGTTTTTTTAATAAAAGGACAATGGAATTTATAGGAAATCCTAATGATAAAAACAATATAGAGAAGAATATAAATATTACTTTTTTTCTGCATATAAAAAAGTAACATTAATGAAATTATATTAGAGGTAATATTAAATTATTTATGTTTGAAGGAATGTACATTGGGAAATAAACATCCAGAGTGATAGAAAAAAGTTAACTAATTATGTTTTTGGAGAGAAAAATCCACAGAATGCACCACCCACACTCTAGTAGATAAAATAAAAGGAGTGTGAGAATTATTCTAACTAGTTCACGAATCCAACTGTTAAATGAAATGATATACCTTAGAAAACATTTAATCCAAGGGAAAAATGGAATATTTCCTATACAGGTTAAAGAATAAATTGGTGAAACGTATAATTACCATCCACTATAGAACTATTAATTTCTTATTTGAATATGTATATACACATTCCTTTATATAAGAAGAATATTCTAAGGTTACAAAATTTCCAAATTAATGATTACATGTTGAATTAGAAGTGAAAATTAATAATATTATAATAATCACATTAAATTTCTATGATTCTTATTTGATATGTGTTTGTGTGAAAATGCTTCTAGAAAATCTTGTAATTCTCCAAATAGTAAAATTTCATGTTATTTTCAGCATGTATTTGATTTAATGTTTTAGATACCATATCAATTATCAAGGATGGGAAGTTAATTATGATATTACAGAAAAACCTATGATCCTATATCACTGTAATAATAAATATGATCTTCTAAAAGAATGTACTTTGTGTTTTGGGGTATTTATTCCTATTCATAAAGGAAATTTATCTCAGATGGTTTCGAAGAAAATCAATATAAAATATTTTTCTATTATAGGGAATATGTTTATGATTTTTTAGAATAGATTCCTATTCATACTCTGAATCACTATGTCAATCATTTAAAAAAACTCATGCCTAGGGCTTCACCTATTTAAAATACTCCATATTGAATGTCCATAATTAAGTTGTAGGAATTGAAGAAAAATATCTAGGAGAATATTTAAAAGTGATTCCTTGAGTCATGTCTCTCGCCATGAGGTGGACCTATTATTTTTATTAATAATAATTGTGGATCAATGGGTATATTTATTGATTAAAAAGAATATACCAAGATAACGACTTTGAGAAAGTATCCTCTATCCATATTGATGATTTATTCAATCGGTTAAATAAGATCTTTATTTTTCAATGTTTGATCACCAATCTAGATACAATCATTAAAATTTTAAAGTGAATTCATCCCCAAGAAAGCCTTCTATATAGGGTGTGGAAAATATTAATTTATATAGATTTCATTCATTCTTACAATTTCCCAAGCTATCATCATTGATTTAATGAATCAAGTCTTTAGATAGTTTCTTAATCTGTTTTTAGTGGTCTTTAAAGATGATAATCTTATATATCCCAAGAGTGTGTAATTTAATGAAGAATATTATAGGATTTTAATGAACACCTTATGGATGGAGAATTGGTAAGAAAATTTTACCAAGTTTGAATTTGATCTATATAAAGTTTCAAATTTTTTCAAAAATTCTTAG
This sequence comes from Viscum album, assembly GCA_963277665.1. Lineage (NCBI taxonomy): Eukaryota > Viridiplantae > Streptophyta > Magnoliopsida > Santalales > Viscaceae > Viscum > Viscum album. Next base: position 445,384,711 of record OY728145.1, read on the forward strand.
TCAAGGGTATTTTAGTGGATATATTAGAGTCATATGTTATTAATCATTAGAACAGACCAACCCCTATAAATGAGATCAATATTTTTCATAGGAATGATAGATATTATCGACTCTTTCTAATGATTTTTTCATGGTTGTGTAATAATATAACTATATAATATAAAATGGAGTCAGGTTCACATATATTGATGAATATGAAGAAAACTACAAGGAATGTAAGGGAAGGGTATTCTATGCACTAATATTCACACTACCCTATAGGAAGGAAAGTTTTTTGACATATAGTGTCACATCAAGGAAGGGGATCAGATGTGTTTTTTATGTATAATGACCTGGTGATAACTTATACCACTTTTCAATTAATGTATCTTAATAAGAATTATACTTCCCGTGAAATTGATTTAGTATTTATAAAATGATAAATTAATATATGGAGGCACAACCATTATAGAGAAAGGTGTGACATATATATTGATTATAAAATTTTAAAGTATATATTGACCTAGACAGATTTGAATATGTTCTAGATAATATAGTTGAATTTGATTAAATATTATTATTGCTCAATACATTAACACCATATAATTTTAACATTTTTTTAAATTATTTGATTTATAAGTATAATGATTACTTATCTATGATGAGAATCAAAAAGTTAAAATATTTATGGGGCTTCAAAGGATGGACCATGAAATCGTAGTGGAAGTGGAGAAAATATATCTTTCTAACATGAGTATTCAATCATTAATCTATTTAGAGATTAAAGATTCAAATAAATAAGATAAATAGATACAAAAGATAGTGAGAAATGTTTATATTTTGAATCATTATTGTGACGGAATGATATGATTTACGACCTAAGTATATGTATCATAAATATAACACTTGTAGAAGGAACAATTGGAATAATCATGTAGATGAAAATTCTGTATTAATCTTGGAATTACAATGAAGTATATAGTTATGAAAGACTATTTCTTGTGAGGAAACATGAAGAATGATATTGTAGAATATGGATCTTCATGATCGATATGTTATCATGTTACGAAAGAGGTACATAATAATAAGGGGATTTTATAATCATTAACCATATCAAATTGGAAATGGGAAAAAACATGATGAATTTTATAATTGAAATCCATGAAAAATCTAAATGTTATATGTAACGAACTAGAATTTTATCAATGGAATTTCCATTCTTATGTTATCAAATAAATATATCTTTATTCTCATAATTTAATAATGATACAATATTCATCAAATAAACCAACAAGAATTCCAAATATTGTATAAAGACAATAAATATAAAGGTATATAATGAGAATAAGAAAATTTTGATTTTCTCGATCTAATACAAATATCACACTAACGAACAATGATGTAGAAATAATAAATGAATGTTAATAATATAATATTAAATTTAATGATTAAAGTATATATAAAGTTGATAAAAAATATATGTGAATTGATAATGAATGAAATAAGTCGTATTTATCGAAATTAAGGAAACTATACCTTTTGAATAGTAACATTACCATTAGAACAGTAATGTAACTGTTTGGAATAGTAATATAGTCGTTAGAATAGTAATCTCAAATATAAAAGTATAAATAATAATAATTTATGTTATAAATGAGAAACTAATATAATTATATCATGGTGTAAGTAAATTAATGTTTCAAAAATTATAAATTATGTGTCGGTATTTTTATAGAATGAAAAAATTTTATGGTGTATTTGTGGGAGTTTTCTAAAATAGTTTATTTTTTCATGAATAGTAAAATACGTCAATTTACGGTATAACCTACATACATGAATATTTGAGTCATAGATGATGCAAGAATGAATTAAAAACCCATTTTTTTCGAATTATCCAAATATATTTAATGTAGTTATTCATTGAAATCAACACCACTAATATTCGTGGGCCAAAATAATAAACTAATGAATATAATAAAAAAACACCCATCTCTTCCACCAATAAATACCACCCCCCACCACCTCTTACCCTCAAACTTTCTAAATTCTTTCATATTGTCAATATTTTTTACAATTAAATTCTCATTCCTCTTCCACATTCCAAATATTTCGTGGTCACAATAAAAGGTAAAACCAAAGTGCCTTATGTTTGTTCTCAAGGAGACAACATTCAAGAGGTAAAATCAACAATTATTATCTTTTAATTTATTTTCTTTTATTATACTCTCCTCACCTCCCCAATAAAAAGTGTCATGAAAACTCTAGTATCATAAATATATACTATAATTTTATTGTGTTAATTGAATATATAATGAACCAGCCTTAAACATTACATAATTCTGAATTAAATGAATAATTCACATTGAGTATCCTTTTATGTTTAGAGTTTTAGAGAATTATGACATAAATATTAGATTTTATCTCAAAAATTACAAAGTATAAACTTCTACTCAGTTTCTATTTTTTCCATAAAATAAAAAATCTTGAAAAAATAGTAATGTCTTGTTCCATTTTATATAAAACATGTCTTTTCTTTGATCTCATCTGTGACCCTATTAATCATTAAGTCTTGTGAAAAACATTTAAAAACATGGGATGCTCATAAAAAGCTCAGCGAGGGTTAAAAAACAAAGATAGAGAACATTAGTTCATCAATACATATATAACATAAGCTCTTTAACATAACTCATGAAATCATATGATTTATGAATAACATATAGTAATCACAAATCATTAAGGTAACATGTGGCATCCATAACATACATACGCTGTAGCTTTCATAGCCATGTAGGGAGTTACATTTGGAATACAATCATAGTATATTCCCTAAATCTTTTAGGAGAAACATTCACATTTACCTCCATCACATTACCCAATGCATTAGAGAGCTATATCAGGCTCACCCGCCCAAGGTTTATCACAGAACCACTCATATACGTAGACAATTCCCAAGGACCATAACATATTCATAGAACATAAAACATACATAAAGGAAAGATAACATTTCCATATTTCAATCACAATATATAATTTAAATACATAGACATAAAAAATCCATTATCAAAACCATTTTCATTACCAAAATATATAAAACTATATATGGTATTTATTTTCCTTTTAAAAATAGTATGTCTTGTTAAAGAATCCATAGATAAAATAATACTCAGGGTGGTAGAAAATGTCATTTTCACCGCTTAAGTTAAAAGAAAAATTAGTTTTTTTCATTTAGTAAAGCTACTCATAGTAAAATATTCCCTTTTAATTAAATGAAAAGTCAAAGGTGCTTATACACTGTATAAAATAAATGTGTGTATAAGAGAAAATATGCCTCAATGAAAGGAGATTGAGACGAAGTCCCTTACCTCATGTCCGACTTAAACCATTGTTTAATCTTCTGAATGATAAACTAAAGATAATTTATACTTCCTTAATAACCTTGTTCATGTTTACTATTATTTTTATATCACTTATTTACATGTTTTAAACATTATGTAATCATTTAACTTAATAATGGTCATTTTTTCGATATTTGGCACTTGAGTCAAAAATGAAATTTTTATATTTTAAAGTTTCCCATGTGGTCAAAAGTTTATTATCTCCAGAATGATATTCATGATTTAGATATCATGTATATAATATATATCCAGTATATATATATATATATATTTATAACAGTACACAACATTTGGAGGTATGAAATGAAATGCACAGTTCATGGAGATGGTAAGTCGTACGTACGCATGAACGCGACTTTCATTTCTATTTTGTATTTTTAATGGAATGAAAACCTAATGATAAATAGGTATATAATAATTCCAGTATAATATCAAATATAATTTCATTAACTCAAAACTTTATATATTCCACGTATGGCATGAATGAGTCATATCACTTTGAGGGGCGGTAGCCCTTACTTCCTCAAATGAAATTATCGTGTTTACCCATTATGGAAACCATAAAATTATGATATAAATGAAATATAAAAAAACATATAAAAAATATAAATATAATATATATAACATATAAATATAGTTCCATCATAATGTCCACCTTAATAGGTGATAGGAAAAGATTGAACAATCATCGTTTCGTGAGGCAGTAGTTCGCCGTCCATAGAAACAGTATGTTCTTTACATATTTGATGGAGGTGTGTGTAAGTGTAGTTATAATAATTATAATAAAAAAACTGGTATATTGATGATACTGGTGTTTTTATAAAATAAATGAAAATAAATATTTTATGGTGTTGGAGAAGTAAAATAAAAGAAAAGAACTTAAAATAAGGCGTTACATTTAAATCACGTAACTCCCCTTGGTTTGAACCAAGAGATTTTCATGAAGTGCCTTCTACCTAAGGTAAATCATCTAGGTGAAAGAGAGGGATATTGATAGCTTAATTTGTTAGAGTTTGTATGAGACAAGGGGATTTAGAGGTATGAGTAATGGGGTGAAGTTGAGGCCCTTTTATAAGGGGGAGGAGGGGCTTTTTAAGAAATTTTAAAAACATTATTTTATTATGTAATTATTTTTTCTTTCTAAAGGTCCAAAACTTATTAAAGTCGAAGAAAAGATGAATATTGTTTGAAATAAAATCATCCAATAATAATTGGACATGTTTTGGATATTTTTTATGTTTTTTAATCTTATTTATTTAAATCATTTATTAATGAGGTAAACACTGCATCATTATTGTGTCAAAAATAATTCTATTTATATGATGTCTAAAAATTATAAAAAAATACCACGATTTAGGAAATCTTTTTATATTTATAATAAATATTTATAGTAAAATATATCAATTATATAACCCCATATTAAAATTTTTTTAGAAAAATAATACAAGTTTATGGTATTTTTATTTTTACATTAAATTAGAAGTCATTAATATCATTATCTTACCCAAGTGGATTTTAAATGCCAAAAGTCTCACCCAAATATTTTATTGGTTGGAAATTAATCATCCAATAAGTTTAGGACAAGATTTAAAGTTATTTTATATTATTATAATATTGGTTTTTCATTGAATTACCCTATTTACCTTTGACCACGATAAATAAAAGTAAAAAGATACTATTCCCCAAAATTTACTTTAATATTATTGAACAACATTTTGCATACTAATAAAAAACATTTATGTAAGATTTCTGAAATTAAATTCACATAAGCGGTAAAATTTCATTTAAATGAAAAAGTCAGTTTTTAACTACTACTCAGTGTTTTCACTATTCATCAAAAATTGAGTTTTTTTGGAAAATACCAAAAATTCAGCCTAAGCTATATTTTATATTAAGAATTAATTTTTTTTTGTATATTTTACAAAATTCAAAACATAAAATTTTTATTAATTAATTTAAAATTATTTCTCATTGTTAAAACCAAAAGTGTGTTATAAGAAATTAAAATTATCACATGATTGATAATTGTTTATGTGTAATTTCGAAGTGAAATTATTTGAAATGACCAAAATCGGATTAAATGGTAAAAATATATTCTAATTAAACATTAAAAACAATTAAAAAGATAATATAACCATAAAAATAAATTGGATTAAAAGGTAATTTTGAATTAAAATACACTATTTTTACTATTCATTAAAAATTGAATTTTATAAAAAATACAAATAATCTACCCAAAGTAAATTTTTATGTCCCAAACCTAAATTAGAATTTTATTTTTTCAAATAGAACATATTAAAGTGACCAAAACTAGATTTAAAGAGGCTTCTCCATTAAAAGGTGGTAAATCGAGCTTTTAAAAAATATTTGAGTATTTATACTTAAAATTATATTAATTGACATTTTATGCTTCAAACTATTATTGGATAAATGTAAAAACACTTAACAAAAATTTGTAATCATATTTTAGTTAACTCTATTTATTCCCGACAATACAATAACTAGGCATTATCTACCATTTAAAATAATATTGTATTATTATTTTTCAGTATGACTCAGCATTCTGTGTAACATTAAACTTCAAAGAATCTCGTTGTGGTGTATCAGGTACACCATAAAATATATCATCACCTTTAAATTAAAATTAATATTTCATTCAAAAATATTAATAAATATGAAAATTTATTATTCTATATTTACATGGGATGTTACATCCTTTCCCGCTTTTGGAAATTGCATCATCGCAATTTTTATTCACTTATCATATAAGTGGGGGTATTTATTCCTCATAGCATTTTCATATTCCAAAATTTCCTTTTCAACCATACAGTTTTTCTAAAAAACCTTTACATAATGAATTACCTTATTCCGCAACACTATCTGTATTTGGTCAAGAATCTGGACTGGTTGTTCCTCATAAGAGAGATTCTCTTCCAACTGAACTACCTCTGGTCTCAAAACCTGAAATGGATCCGACATGTACTTTCTCAGTGTTGAAACATGAAAAAAAATTTGTTCCTGGGATAAACATGAAAGTAAAGACACTATGTAAGAAACTTGTCTAACTTTATCTAGCATTTCATAAGGTCCAATGAACCTCGGACTCAACATTCCCTTCTCACCAAAATGCATCACACTTTTCCATGGAGAAACTTTGAGAAAGACATGCTCACCTACGTGAAAAGAAATATCCTTCCTCCGGTTACCCGCATAACTTTTATGCCTGCTCTGAGCTATTCTCATGTGATTCTAAATCAACTGAACATTTTCTATCATATCCTCTACCAATTATAGTCTTATCAGCTTCCTTTCACCTATTTTACCGAAAAAGTTGGAGTTCGACATGAATTACCATATAATGCCTCAAATGGATCCATCTATATACTGGAATAAAAAATGATATTATAAGAAAATTCAACCGAAGAAATATGTTGGTACCAACATCCATGGAAATCTATTGAACAAGAACGTAGAATATCCTCTATGTTCTAAATTGATTGTTCTGACTACCCATCTGTTTGAGGATGAAAAGATATAATAAAATTTAATTCAGTACCCAACGAATTCTGATGGCTTATCCAAAAGTTAGAAGTAAAATTGGGATCAAAATCATATTTAATGGAGAGGGGAACTCCATGAAACATGAGTATCTTTCTTATATTCAACCGAGAAAGTTGATCTAGAGACACAATATCTCAAATAGGAATGAAATGAGTAGATTTAGTGAACCGATCAACAATAAACGAGATTGCTTTATTACCTCGAGATGTCTTTTGTAATCTCAAAATGAAGTCTATAGATATATTTTCTCATTTCAACTCTAGAACCTATAAAGACTGATGCATCCCTTTCACTAACTGTCACTTTTTTTTTAACTTTTTGACAAGTCAAACACTTCATAGTAAATTTATCAATATCTATTTTCATTCCATCCCACTAGTAATACTCCGAAAGACCTCTGTACATATTAGTACTGCCAGGATGAATTGAAAATGAAGAACTTTGAGCTTCACATAACAACCCATTCATCAACTGTGAATCAAAAGGAACACATAATATCTTCCCAAATCCCAAGAAACAATATTTATCAATGTTAAAATCTGGAAACTTACCCTTCTGAACCGCCCCTACCTTTTACTGCAACTCACTATCTTCATTCTTCTCTTGCTTAATTCTGTCTGATAGAGATGATTTCATTGACACCTGAAACAAAATAGACAAATTTCCTACACCAAAAAATTCAATGTCAAAGATTATCAAATCAAAAACAAAAGGATATCATTCCAAATGTAGCATGGTTAATGTAGCATTAATTTTTCGACTCAAAGCATCATCCACCTTATTTTCTTTTCTCCGATGGTAATGAATCCTGAAATAATAATATTTGATTAATTTCAACCGTCTCCTCTGTCTCATTTTTAATTCTTTATGAGTGAATATATACTTGAAACATTTGTGATCAACATATATTTCACATTTTACTACATACAGATGATGCCTCCAAATTTTTAAAGCAAAAACGACATCAACTAATTCCAAATAATGTGTAGGATAATTTAACTCATGAGGTTTCAACCAACGTAAAGCATAAGAAATTACCTAATCATTTTTCATTAGGAAACAACCAAGTATTTTCAATGAAGAGTGACTCTAGATAAAAAAACTCACCATTCCTGGAAGGTAGTGCCAAAACAAGAGCATTCACCAATATTCTTTTCAATTCCTAAAAATAATCATCACATTCTTTTGTCCAAATGATGTTCACACATTTTCGAGTTAAATTCATCATTAGACTAGATATCCATGCCAAATGTTTAAAAAACCTATGGTAATAACCTTCTAAACCATGAAAACTACATATATCAATTATATTTGTGGGTCTTACAAATTCATCGATAATTTTTTTAGCAGGATCAATAGTTCTGCTATTTTTTGATACAATGTGACCAAGGAAATAATTTTTTTGTAACAAAAAATCACACATTAAAAATTTCCCATATAGTTTATTTTCTTTAACGGTTTTTAAAACAAACATTAAATGACATTCATGCTCAAATTTTCATTTAGAATAAACCAAAATATAATCAATGAACACAACCACAAACTTATCCATGAAATCATGGAAAATTATATTCATAAGATCCATGAATACAATAGGTGCATTTGTTAACTCAAAAAGCATAACTAAAAATTCACAATGTCCATATCTAGTATGAAATGCAGTCTTTGCAATGTATACTTCCTTTAATTTCAACTGATTTTACACCGAACTCAAATCAATCATCGAAAAATAATGAGATCCCTTGACCTGATCAAAAAAATTATCGATATGAGGAAAATGATACTTGTTCTTAATAGTGATTTTATTCAATTATCTATAAGAAATGAAAAGTCTCATTGAACCATATTTTTTTAATAAACAAGACAGGATCACCCCCTGGTGATGTTCTAGGTCGAATTAAACCTTTATCTAATAAATGCTTAATTTTCTTCTTTAACTCTAAAAGATCAATTTGAGCCATTCGATAAGGGGGATTTGAAATTGGATTAGCATCAGGAACTAAGTAAATAGTAAATTAAAATTCCTAATCAGGTATAATACTAGGAAACTCATTATAAAAAACATCAAGAACACATTTACCACTACAAAATCATTAATCTGAAAATTTCCTTTATTTTCAACAATATGTGCAAGGTAACATTCATTTACATATTTTACTAGTTTCTCAGATTCCTGATATTCTATCAAAAGTAAGGGTTAATTCTTGTACAAAAATAGAAAATATTTCTAGAAAGAAACCTTTTTAGCTTTGTAGTCAATCTTAGCATGATAAATAGAAATCCAATCCATACCCAAAATAACATCAAACTCCACTGATGGAAATATAATAATGTTTGCAGGTAGATTCTTTCCGCACAACAGGACATGAGGGTTCTTATAATTTATTTGGGTCTCAAAATTTCCCCCTTTTTTACCATAAGTTCATGATTCATATCTTAATAGGGAATTTCCAATTTTCTAGAAAACCTCTAAGAAATGAACGAATGTGTAGAAACTGAATCAAAAAACACATTGGAATAATCTGAACACACAAAAAATTTACCTGATAGTACTTCATTTTATGGCCCAACATTCATTGAAGAAGTTTAAAAGGAATTAACCATCTCTTTATTCTTGTAGTATGGTTGCTTTCCATCAGTTGAGTTCTTAATTGGACACTCATTTTCATAATGACCCATTTTATTGCACTTAAATGTTTTTACTAACTGTAAATCAGATTTTGTCTTGCCAGTGCCCTGATCTTTTTCAATGAAATTATGAGCCTTATGTCCCATTTTACAACATCATTATCACTTAACAAAATTCGAAAGTCATTCCCCAGCTTGATTTTTACCATAGTTTTTAAAAACTGTACACCTAAGATTCTTACCATCAAACTTTTTTGAAGAGTTATTCCCTTTAGTCTACCACCATGACCTTATATTTTGTTGTTTTTCAAATAAAACCTAATCATCAGCAAACTCTATTTTCACCTTATCTGCAGCTTGAACAAGATTTTCATAAATTTTTAACTCACAAAAATTTAAATACCTTCGATAATTTGGCCTTAATCCTTAGTAAAAATGGTTGATTTTACTATCAATATCTCATATGAAATTTAGAGAATACCATGCCAGTCGAGTGAATTTTTCTTCATAAGCAGCCATTGAGTCATCCTCCTACCTCAATTGCAGGAATTTTTTTCCAACCTAATATGAACCACCTTAGGAATATATTTCTCAAGAAACATACTTTGGAATTTATCCCAATCTAGGGTATCAATCTCTTCACTATCCCTGACATTTTTCACCATCGACCACCACTGCTCAGCTTTACCTTCAAAATGGTAAATATAAAGACTATCCATTTTATATTCTAAACATACATGGACATTGAAAATACTCTCTACTGCTTTAATCCACCCTTAAGCTTGCACAAGGTCAGATGATCATCCAAATGATGGGGGATGTTGCCTCATGAAATTCTCCACTAATGACATATTCCTCTGTTGTTGATCTAGATGATCTCATGCATGGATACCACCTCTATTTATAGCTTGGGTCAACTATTCCATCACTACAAAAAACCGTTCAATTATGATTCCGACCGTATCTGGTTACTGATTTTTAAGGATGTCTTCCTCATGACGTCGTCAAATCATAGCTACATTGTTTCCTCTGCGGAAAACCATTCTGAACACAGAAATATCATAGGCGAAGCAACATGGTAATCTGTAAAAGCTATATCATTTCAATAGTATCATAAATTAAATTATAGATATTAATTTAACTATATTCGAACTCCTAAGGTTATATAAACCGACCTCGGATACCAATTATAAGGACCAAACCATAAACATAACATAATCCGGAATTAAATTAATAATTCACATTGACAATATTTTCAGGATTAGATTTTTAGATAATTGGGCTATAACTATTACATTACATCTCAAAAATTACAAAGTAGACAGTTATACTCAGTTTCCAATTTTTTTCATAAAATAAAAACTCTTGAGAAATAGAGTCATGTTTAATTCCATGTTTTAGAAAACATGACTTTTAATTGATCCCATCCATGACCCTATTTATCTTTATGTCCTATGAAAAACATTTCAAAACATGGGATGAGCATAAAAATATTAGCACGGTTTAAAAAATAAAGAAATAGAACATTAGTTAATCAATACATGCATAACATAAGCTCTCTAACATACCTCTTGAAATACTAAGATTTATGAATAACACATAGTAATCAAAAATCATAAATGTAACTTGTGGCATCCATAACATACTTACGTTGTAGCTTTCACAGCCATATAGAGAGTTACATTTGGAATACCAGTCATAGTATATTCCGTAAATATCTTAGGAGAAACGTTCATTTTTTCTTCTATCATGTTACCCAATGCATTAGAGAGCTATCTCGGGCTCACCCACCCTATGTTTATCTTGGAACCGCCCATCTATGTAAACAATTCCCAAGAACCATAACATATTCAAAACACATAAAACAAACATAAAGGAAAGATAAAATGTCCACATTTCAATCACAATATATCATTTAAATATATTGACACAACATAGACATTATCAAAACCATTTTCAATACCAAAATACATAAAAGATTATATGGTATTTATTTTACTTTTTAAAGCATTATGTCTTGTTAAGGAAGCCATAGATCAAATAATACTTATGGAAGCAGAAAATTTCGTTGTCACCGCTTACGTTAAAAGAAACATGTTTTTTTCTTTTAATAAAACACCTCATAGAAAAATATTCCCATTAAATGAAATGAAAATTAAAAGTTTTTTATACACCATATAGAAGAATGTCATGTGTAAAACAAAATATTCCTCAATGAAAAGAGATTGAGAGGAATTCCCTTACCTCGTGTCTGACTTCAAATGTTTATTCTTTAATCTCCTGAATAATAAACTAAAGTTAATTTCTATTTTCTTAAGAACTTATTTAAAGTTTATTATTATTTTTATATCACTTATTTCCATGTTATAAACATGATGTAGTAATTTATGTTAATAATGGGCATTTTGTCGATATTTGGTAATTGAGTCAAAAATGAACTTCTTATATTTACAAGTTGTACATGTGGTCAAAAGTTAATTATCTCCAAAATGATATTCATGATTTAGATATCTTATTTATCATATATATCATATATATCCAGTATATATATATATATGTATGCATTTATAATATTACATAACATTTTGAGGTATGAAATGAAATGCACCGTTCATGGAGATGGTAAGCCATACGTAAACATGAATGATACTTTCATTTCTATTTCGTATTTTTAATGGAATGAAAAATTAATGATAAATAGGTATTTTATAATACCAGTATAATATAATATATATTTTCATTTACTCCATCCTTTATACATTCCACATATGTCATGAACGAGTCATATCAATTTGAGGGGGCAGTAGTCTGCACTTCCTTAAATTAAATTATCACATTTACCTATTATGGAAAACAGAAAGGTATAATATAAATTAAATATACAGTAGCATAGAAACAATATAAATATAATATATAATTAATATAAAAATGGTTCCATCATACTGGCCATCATATAAGGTGGTTGGAGAATATTGAACAATCATCGTTTCGTGAGGCAGTAGTTCACTATCCACAGAAACCTTATGTTTTTTACCCATTAAGTGGAGGTGTGTGTATGTGTAGTTAAAATAATTCTAATAAAAAAGACCTAGTATATTTAAAATACTTATTTTTTTTATAAAATAAAGAAATAAAAAGATTTTATGGGTTTGGAGATGTAAAATAAATGAAAAGAACATAAAAGAAGATGTTACCTTTTAAATCGAGTAACTCCCTTTGGTTTAAACCAAAAGGATTTCTTGAAGTGCCTTCTACATAAGGTATGTCTTCTAGGTGGAAGATAAGGATCATGCTAGATTATTTGGGCAGAGGTTGGACTAGCCAAGTTGCATGAGAAGCGTGAGTAATGGGTTAGAGGTGAGAGCTTTTTATAAGGTCGACGAGGGGATTTTTAGGAAAGTTTGAAAATATTATTTTATTATATAATGATTTTCTCATTATAAAGGTCCAAAACTTATTAAAGTAGAAGATATGATGAATATTGTTCGAAATAAAATCATCTAATAAGAATTGGATAGGTTTTAGATATTTTTTAATTCTTTATAATCTTATTTATTTAAATAATTTATTAATGAGTTAAACACAACATCATCATTATGTCATAAAATATTTTATATATTTGATGTATAAAATTTATAAAAAGATACCATGATGTAGGAAATAATTTTATATTTTAAATTAATATTTATATTCAAATATATCAATTATATAACCCCATATTTAATTTTTTTATAAAAACAATACATGTTTATGATATTTTTATTTTTACTTTATATAAAAAGTTATTAATATAATTATCTTACCCTAGTGACTTTAAAAGGCCAAAAGTCTCACCCAAGGATTTTATTTGTTGGAAATTATGCATACAATAATGTTTGGACAACTCTTAAGTTAATTTTATTTTATTATAATATTGTTTTTACCTTTAATTACCTTATTTACCTTTAACCGCGGTAAATAAAAATCATGAGTTATTATTCAAAAAAAATTATTTTCATCGTATGAAATCAAATATTACATATTAATAACAACCATGTATGTAGGTTTTTTAAAATTAAATTAACAGAAGTAGTAAATTCATTTAAATGAAAAATTCCATTTTTAACAACTACTCAGTGTTTTTACTATTGATTAAAAATTTAAATTCTTCAGAAAAATACCCAAAAATAATACTAAGCTATATTTGATAGTCAGAATTCAAAAATGATGTCTATTTTACCAAACTAAATAAATAAAATTTGGATTAATTACTTTAGAAATAATTCCAGTTGTCAAAACAAAAAGCGTGTTTTAAGAATTAATAACTATCAAAATATTGATACTTGTTTATGTCCAGTTTCAATGTGAAATTACTTAAAATGACCAACATTGGATTAAATGTTAAAAATATAATATAATTACACTTTGAAACAAATTAAAAATATAATATAACTAAATAAATAAATTGGATTAAAAGGCATTTTGAATTAAAATACAGTATTTTTCACTATTCATTAAAAAATGAATTTTATCCGAAAAAACAAAAAAATTACCCAATGTAAATTTTGATGACCCGAATATAAACAATAATTTTATTTTGTCAAATAGAACATATAAAATTTTCCAAAACAATATTTAAAGAGGGTTCTCTATTAAAAGGTGGTAAATAAACCTTTTAAAGAATATTGGATTATTTATGCTTAAAATTAAATTCATTCACATTTGAAGCCTCTAACATTTATTGGAGAAATGTAAATACATTTAACAAACAATTATAATCATATTTTAAAATTTTCTATTTATTCCCGCCAATACAACATCTAGGTGTTAATGAACATTTAAAATAATATTATATTATTATTTTCCAGTATGACTCAGTATTGTGTCTAACACTAGACTTCAACGAAACCAATTATTGAGTATCGGGTATGCCATCGAACATAGCATCCACTTTAAAGTAAAATTAATAATTAATTCAAAAATATTAATAAATATGATAATTTATTATTCTTTATTTACTAGGGTTGTTACAGAATATCCATAATCAAATCTCTTCTCAATGTTTTTTTTCAAAAAATGAAAATTACTTCCATGGTTTGCTGGTTCACTTTCTTCAGGGTCGACAAGTTTTATCTCTCCATTACCACCATCAAGGCTTTTAATGAAACCATTATTATGGATAATTTGGGTTTTAATATGTATATTATAATTTGTTTCATCTTCTAGAACTAATTTATTGACATAATATTAAGTAAAATGAAATTGGTTCGTGATGGTTGGAAGACAAACAAAAATAAAAACAAACAATCATCATTAAATAACTGAAAATTACTTTTTTTATTATAAAAAACATTTAAAGGAAAATTGAGAAACATAAAAATCTTTATGGAAAAACACATACAACTAGAGAAAACTATCGGACCTTTTCCACCCCAACAACCGTGCCATGAAGATAAGACTTCACCAATGAAAGACCCTTTGGCAAGTAGTCCCGTGTATAAGAACATGCACAGAACTGATGAAGAAGTCACACCCACTCAAGAATCCAAATCCAAAAGGCCTGAACAGATTAATACTTCATGCTCCGATCCACTTCCAGAGCTAGTCCAGGTAGAGTTCTCGGAACAAGCACAAAACTTCACTAAAAATTTAAACAAGAAGAAGGGCCAAAGGTTTGAAAAACCCACACAATCATTAAAATTTTGTCAAAAAAGTCATCCTCATATCATAAAAATGATATATGGGACCATTAAAAAGTCTATAAGTTAATAAATACCATATAATTTAACTTTTAGAGAATTACTCCCATTAAAAAAGAACATTCATAATTATACAATAGTAAACCGATAATGAAACCCTAAAACGAACACTCCCAGAACGATGAAATTAAACATACTAACTCTTCAAAATGTCCATAAATTAACTTCATAAAATTATCATAAATAAAATAAAATAAAAAATTGGTTATTAATAAGTTAATAATCTAATATAATTTTATTATCTAGTAAATTAAGTTCATGTTATGAATGATTTCAGACATATGGTAAGGGATCTCTCTAAACTTCAATTTCTATTTTGGGTTATGATTTCTTTCTTTTTAACCAATTTTATAACTTCATTAATATTATATAATTATACTGAATTATATTTATATGATCTAAAAATGTGTATCTTGATCAATTCATCATTATTTTTTATAGAAATACATGTTTCAAAAAGGTTCCCTTCACAATTTATCTCAATAAGAAAGAAAAATTAAAGAGAAATTTTCCATTTGTTACCCAATTTCATGTACACTCAATAAAGTATTTTAAGTTTTTTTACAAAATCACTCTTTTATAAGGAATAAATATTTTAGTACATTTTTGATTTTATACAAATCATTATACCATTTTCTTATTTAATGTATCTTTAATCTTTTCCTTAATCCACAATAAGGTGGATAATTTATAATGTTTTTGAACACTCTTTTTAATGTACCCACTTTAGATGGACATTATTGTTCATGTTATATTGTTATTTTTTACATCTTGATTACCCAAAAATGATTTAAATATCTTATTTCAGGTATACCATTATTATACACCCCTTGTTTACGCCTTATTCCATGATTACAATACCCATTTTAGTCCATGGGTAACCCTTTTATGTATTAATTATGTTTGATTCTTTATGTGTCACATATATGCATGATCATGTTATGGTGGGTTCACCCAAATATCACTCCAATGTATTGGGTAATGTATATTCTTTTGAGGCATCATGTATGGGATTAGTGAGTAAACCTATTCCATTATGGGACTTGTCCTCCATGTGATATAGTCTTGGAAATTATCCTTGACTCATGTTTATGTCATGTTATAAGTTACTTATATACTCCTCTATTTCAACTTTCATATGAATACATTCTCTGTATTTTATTCATCTATATGTTATCAATGTTTCATTCCTTTCATGTGATTGTGTTATGCCTTCTAAGTCATTTGATTTACTACTTTTCCATGATTATTCCCTTTCGGGGCTTTTCAAATCAGCCCTTTTGTCTATGTAATCCCAAGGTTATTCTATATAAATTTTGGATCTCAAAGAGTCATAAGAGATCATTATATAGATGAAATAAAGGCGTTTTATTTTAGTTTCAATTCTTCTAATTACATACCTAGTATTCAAAATGCACTATAATATCAATCCTTGGTTTATATTTCATGGTTAATTATTCTAAAAATCATGTAATATTATGTGGAAAATAATTGGGTCCCTATAGTTGGTATTAAGGAATGGTCTAGTTATTTTTGGTGTTTAGGAAAAGAAAATGTTAGTAATAACCCTAAAAATAATTGTGTCATCATGGGTAACCTATATTGAAACATAGGGAATGAAAATATGTGATATACTTTACATTTATATTCTTATCCATCTATGTTAATAGTCTCTCTTTTATATTCTCATTATCTAATTATTAAATCTCCCTAATTATATTTTTTTCTTATTTAATTATGTGAAATATGATAACTCGTATCAATAATAAATGTGATAGACAACATGATGTTATCATAATGGGATGCCAAATCTGATGAGAACAGGAAACCATTATTTCATTATAGTACAGGGTCAACTAGATCAAGTTATGAGTAATTACATGAATAATGTAGAACACCTAACTTCCCCTACGAAAGATATAGTTTCATTCAAATAATTCATGTGACGAAATCTACCTATATTTAGTGGATATTCTTATCCTCAAATAGGGTAACAATTAATAAACTCCATTTAGAATATATTCTCTATCCTTCAATAATCATTAGAAGAGAATGTCATATTTTTGGTCTACTGATTTGTTTGGGTGAAGATGATCAGTGCTGGACTATAATACAAAAAACAAAGTATAATTAAGAAATTTATTTCATATAATAGGAATAATTCAATAAAATATTTTACAATAAATATTTTCCTCAAAATATCTACCTTAAGATGGAGAGGGAGTTCCTCAGTCTAAATAAAATTGAATACAAGTCTATCAGAGAATATTAGGAAAATTTGACAAGGATTTAATGGTATAATTTTCGATTTTTAATTAGAACTAAATATAATATTTAACTATTCTTTACTTGGTTTAAAACAATTCTTTGAAAATACATAGAAATTCAGGATGTTGAAAATTATGAAGAGATTATTTATTGTGACCTTAATGTAAAGATGGAGATCAATGATTCTCAGTGGTATCATGGGATCAGAGATTAAGAACTTATGATGAAATTCTATTCAAGTGGTCCAACAAATTAATATTATGGAGGAATGAAAACCCCACATCCCACTTGTCAAAAGTGTGGAAATATGAAATCTAGAAACCACCTAAGGGGAACTATAATGTGCTTCATGTATATAAAAAATGGGGTACAATGATAATCAATGCCGAAGTGAATTGAAGAAACCCACTAATGAGGAAGTATAAAATAGGTTTCAGATGAACACTATACCTACTGTTTAGTGATCTAACTGCAAATAACACAGACACTATACGAGTCAATTCCCTAATCCAAGGGTATTTAGGATAAATCTACAACAGCAACCTTCAATACAGTAAGGAAGGGAATTTTCTATAACCACTACTATGGTGGATCCCAATAATGATGTAGTTATAGGTATGCATGTTATTAATCCAATAATATAAAATTTACTTTTTGATTCTAGTTATACACATCCTTTTATATATTGAAAGTTTAGTAGAACTATTCAAACACCACCTAAAAAATATGAAGGTTGAGTTATCTACGAGAAAATTGAATTGGGAAATTATTGAATCAAAAGTATATAACTCCTCTTTGGTTATTTTCTAAATACTAAAACTCAAACCAAATCTTATTTATTTTGTTTGGTGTAGTTTGATGTTATATTGGGAATGGATTGACTATATTTATAAAATCCAACATCAACATCTTTATTGGGTAGATCACTCTTCAAATACTAAGGTATTATCTAATTATGTACACATGTAATGAAGAGGATTAATCTAGTTTGGAATAATCATCTTAATTTTGAATATTATTGACATATGAGAAATCATATCTTGCTCAAATAGTTAAGAAAAAGTAGAGGTTCCTACTTGAAGACATGCCCATTGTGAGGGATTACACTGAGGTGTTCTAGGAATAATTTCATGGTCTTTCTACTGACTAAGAGGCTGAGTTTTCAATTGAACTTATACATGGATATCTACCCATATCAAATAAACCTTATAGTATGTCCACCATTTAGTTGGAATAACTAAAGATGGAGTTACATGATAATCTAGAAAAGGGTTTTATATTCTTGAGTGCTTCACTATGGGGTGAACCATTCCTCTTAATCATGAAAAAGGATGGATCAATACACATCCGCATTGATTTTCATGAAATTAAAAAATTACGATAAAGAACAATTATCCCCTGCCATAGATAGATGACATGTTCTATAAACTATGTGGGGAAAATTATTTCTCTAAGGTGGACCTTCGATAAGGATATCACTAATTAATGGTAAGGAAAGAAGATACTACCGAGAAATACTTTTGAATTATGTTTGGACAATATTATTTCATAGTGTGCCATTAACAATTACTTATTCTCTATAAATTTTTATAGAATTAGTTAATAGAGTCTTTAAAGAATATCGTCAATTTTTTTGGTAGCATTAATAGAATATATTCTGATAAACTCCAAGAGTAAGAAGGAACATGCCTAGAATTTTAATACCACAATGAAGACATTTTAGTGGGAGAAATTATATTCAAAATATAGTAAATATGAGTTTTGGATGGAGGAAGTATCATTTGTGGGGAATATTTTCCCCCACAAGGGGATATCTAAGGTAACTTATAGAAAAGGTAGTTGAGGAGTGGCCTAGACCAGTATCTGCAATGGAGATCTATAGTTTCCTTGGTGATGTTGGGTATTATTAGAGATTTTTGAGAAACTTCCAATAATGGTAAAACCCAATAACTAAGATGATTCTAATGTTAGTAATGTTTCTATGGACAAATAAATGTAATGGCTACATCAAAGAGTTGAAAAAATAGGCATATCATGGCACTAATAATTAAACTACTGAAAAGTGGGGAACTCTTTGTGGTATACAATGATGATTAAAATATGGAATTAAGCCATTTAATAATAAAAAATTAAAATGAAACAGTCTATGCCTCAAAGAAACTGAATTTTCATGAGAAAAAAATATCCCACAAATGATATAGTGTTGGTTTATGTGATTTTCATGTTAACAATTTGGAAGTATTATGTTTATGGGGAGATGTTTGTGATATATACTAATCATAAGAGCCTCAAATATATATTCATACAGAGGGAGAAAAATATAAACTAGAGAAGAAGGATGGAGATCATCAAAGATCATGACTTCTAAATATTCTATCATCCTAGAAATGAAAAAAAATTGGAAGATTATCTAAGTAGAAAATATCCTATAACTATATCAATTATAATAAATTAGAGGAATACTATATTATTGGACTTAAAACAGATTGACTTGGGAATCATTATGGAAGGAACATCATCGATCCTTTCTCAAATGATTTCTCAACCATAAATTTTTGAGAGGATAAAGGATCCTAAAAGAAATTATGTATAAATTCAGAAGAAAGTGGAAGCTATTAGAAACAGGAAATCCATAGAGTTCAAAATTTATGAGGAAGGAGTAGTAAAGTTTGGCTTCTGAATATGTTCAAAATCCACTCTAAAGATAAGGAAATATCTTCTGAATGATTCACATTGTTCAGCATTACCTATACACCAAGTGAGCACAAATATGTATCAAGATCACCGAGAGAACTATTTATGGGAAAATATAAAGAAGGAGATCTCTGAATATTATTCAAAGTGTTTGTATGTTCACATGTGAATGACGAAAGAAACAACTATAATAGGAACCATTACTCATACCTACATAGAATTGGGAAAATGTTACCCTGGACTTTGTCTCTAGAAATGTGAATACATCTATAAGATATAATTCTATATGGTTCATAATGGATCATCTTTCAAATACTGATCACTTTATTGTGTTTCGAGATAACATTTCACTTGACCAAATTGCACAGATACACATCATAGATGTTGTGAGGCTAAATGGAGTACCATTATTGATTATATATGATCATGATCCATGATTTGCCAATATGTTCTAGAAAAGTCTCTAACATGATTTAAATTCTTATTTGAACATCATTATAACTTATCATCCTCAAATTGATATCCAATCCATCTGAACTACTCATAAACATGAAGACATGTGGAGAGCATGTTCTATAGGAATCAAAGGTGTATGGGATCAACATCTTTCCCTATTAATGTTATTCTATAACAATATTTTACACTAAATAATACAAATTTCCCCATATGAAGACCTTTATGGGAATCTATTTGGAACACATACATGCTGGGATGATGTTTGTGAACATAAGCTGCTGGGACCTGAAATGGATGAAAAAATAATAGAAAAGATGAAAACCATTTACCATCAAATTATGGAAACCCAAAGTCAATAGAAGATATATGCATATAAATATTTATGGGACTTATAGTTTTAGGTTGGTGATAATGTATTCCTCATCATATCTCTATATAAGAGGGTAATATGATTTAGGAAGAAAGGAAAGCTAAGTCCCAAGTACATCATACCCTTCGATATTTTTGATCGGGTCAGATTTGTGAAGATCTTATATTATAGATATAATGTTATATGAAAAGAAGAATACCCACATGGTTAATGTACTATGGAGGAACCATAAATATGAAGAGGAGAAATTGGAACTGGAGGATGTAATGAAAGGGAAACACCCTCACATGTTTTAACCTTCGTATACAAAAAGAAATTTCAAGAGAGAAATTTCATTAGAGTGGGAGAGAATATGATGAACAAGAATTATATTAATGGAATTTTCTTTCTTATATAATAAAATACAGATATCATAATTATCATAAATTTAAAATGATACATTACCCATAAAATAATGCAATAATAATTAAAAATATTATATAGGTATAATAAATAGAAAATGAATAATGAGAATTTAAAATTTAGATCTTCTAGATCCACTATAATGACCACACTCACGAATAACGATATTGAAATAAAACATAAAGTTAATAATATAAAATTCATTTTAAATATTAATGTATATATTACCTCGAGTGATAATAACAGTGAATTGAAAATGAAAGTAATAAGGGATATTTATTGAATTTATGGAACAAATATTGTTGGAATAGTAGCCTTACCATTTGATATTTAATCTAACTGTTAGGAATAGTAATGTATCCATTAGAATAGTAACCTCACCTATGAATGTTTAATAAAATTTAGGTACCCTATAAATGAAAATATGATATAATTATATCATTATATGAGAAAATTCATGTCTTAAAAATGAAAAATTATGTGTTGGTGTTTTTATAAAATTCAATACTTTATTCAAAAAATTATAATTAATAAAATGATTTAAAAGAAAATTAAATTTCATAAAATATAGTAAAAAATTAAAAGTATGTTGTATTATAATTAGAAGATAATTTTATGAGACATTAATTAATTTTTCAAATAGTTATTAAATCATTTATAATACTCATATCAATATTTTTCAAATAAATAATGATTTTTTTAAAATTAAAATATTTTAAAATTCATTTTCAAAAAATGGATTCCATTTCTTAAAGTATACATGTTGAAAAAAATTTGGGTATGTTTTTTGTATTTTTCAGCAATAGTTTAATTTTTATTTAACAATGAAATATTTTAATTCACTGTATAAGATAAATACATAAATATTTGAGTTATGGATGACGTATCCATGATATAATAATCCATTGGTTCAAACCATCTTAAAAAAATTATCACATTTCGTCATAGGCATCAACCCTACTGATTTTATAGATCCAAAATAATAAACTAATGGCTACCTTAATTAAGAACACCCATATCATCCATATAAATACAACCCCTCACCACCAATTATCCTCACACCTTATAAGAGTTTTATATTTTTAATATTCTTCCCAGTTACCTTAAATTGTATCCTTCCAATATAAAATAGTTTATTTGTCTCAATAAAGTACTAATCTCAAGTTCTTCAAGGAGGTTCACAAGGAGACAACATTTAATGGGAAATATCCTCAATCCTTATCTTATAATTAATTTTCTTCTATTTTCCAATCCTCAGCCCCTATCAAAAGTTTCATGATAGCTCTAGTATAATATATTAATATAGGAATTTTATTGTTTTAATCTTACATCCATCATAAAATCTTTTCTCTTCTAATATTTTTCTAAAAATTAAATCATTATCTATGATTTGTTGGTTCACCACCTTCGTGGATGATGAGTTTTAGTTTTCCATTAACACAATTAAATATGGTCATAAAATAAAAAATATGGCTAAAAAATATTTTAATTTTATATTATAACTTTTTCATGTTTTGGAATAAATATTTAGACATAATATTAAACAAAATGAAACTAGTTCATGATATCCAGAAAAACCGCAAAAAATGAATTAAACAATTATCATTAAAGATTATCAAATGAATCATCCTCATATCAGAAAAAATGATATATGGGGCCCCAAAAAATTTTATATGTGAATTAATACCATAAGATTTAACTTCTTAATAATTGTTCCCATTATACAATAACATCCATAACTATACACAAGTACATTGACCATGAAACGAACACTGCCAGAATGATGAAATTTAACATTATTACTAATCAAAATGGACATAAATGAAATTTATAATATATTAATAAATCAAATAAATATAGAATAGGTTTTTAGTTAAGTAATTAATGAATCTAGTAATATAATACATGAAATTAGTGCATGTTCATAATGCTTTCACACATAAGGTAATGTATCTCTATAAAACTCTATTTTCCCTTTGGGTTACACATTCCCTCTCTTTACCCCAATGTATTTCTTTATTCTTATTATATAATTCTTTTGAATTGTTTTTAAATGGTCACAAAATATTTATCAATATCAACTCATCTTTTTCATGGGTCAATACATGTTTTAAAAAGGTTACTTTCTCAATTAATCTCAATAAGAAAGCCAAATTATAGGGAACTTCTCCATATGATACCCATTTTCAAGTATACTCCATAAAATATTTTAAGAAACTAATTTTTTTATTAAATCACTAATTTTATCATGAAAAATATTTTAGTTAATTTATTTTTTTATACAAATAATTATTCCATTGTCCTCTTTAATGACTTTTTAATGCCATCCCTTATATCACACTATATTTGTACATTTCCAATGTCTCTGAAACACTCTGTTTCAGGTTCTCACAACATTTGGAAATAATTAATCATGTTATATTTTTATTTTTTACACCATGAATGTCCATAAAATATTTTCATCTCTTCCCTCATGGATATCATCATTTTATTCCCCTTAGTTATTCCTTATGACATGATTATGATTCTCATTTCTTTCCATAGAAAACTCTTCTGTGTATTAATTATGTTTAACTCGTTATGTAGAATAAATATGAATGATAATGTTAGTATGGGTTCACATAAAAATAAATCTAATGAAATGAGTAATTTTTAGTCTCATGAGACATCATGTATATGATTTGGTAGCAATCCTAATAAATTATGGCACTTTGTCCGCTATGTGATATAGTCTTGGAAGTTTTCTTTGAATCATGTTTATGTCATGTTATATATTGCCTCCACACTCCTATGTTCCCATGTTCATATGATTCCATGTTATGTATGATATGTATCTACATGTTATACATGTTCTATTATTTTATATTATTATATTATTCTATCTGACTCATGTGCTTAACTTCATTTCCACGATAATTCCCTTACTGGGATTTTAGCTCTACCTTTTGTCCATGAATTCCCAAAGTTATCATATGTAGTTGTGGGAGCTAAAAGGGAGTCAGGATATCATAATGTAAATTTATACGAAATAATTATTCTTGTTTTATATTTCTAATTAAGTACCTAGCCTTCCAATTTCCCTTGGATTTTGATCCTTGTTTTTTATTTAATGGTTAATTAGGATTAAAATCATGTAATATTGTGTGTAAAATGATAAGTTACCTATATAAATATTATATTATAGTTTTATTAATCAAACTAATGAATTTATTTTCATTTATACTTGTGTAGTTTTATTCCTCAATCATCTTTCTAAGATATAAATCAAGGAAGTGAAAAGGTTGCATGGTGTACCACATTCTAGTATATATGATCACAGTTTGAGGTTTAACATAATGTTATGATGAATGATTTTGGAATATACCGCTACAAAGATGTGTTTCAATACTACATATCATAATCAGAGATATGGTCAGTCCAATAGAACCATTAAAACACTAGAGGATATGCTCAGATTCAATTCTATGGATTTGAATGGTTTTCAGAATGAACACAATACACTTATCAAATTATCTTATAATAATAATTTTCACTTAAGAATTCAAGTGAATCCTTTTGAATATATATATGGAAGGAAGTGAAGAACACTAATGTTCTGAGATGAAGTTAGAGAAACAAATCTATTGGGTCCTAAGATTGTTGGGGAAATAGAATTTTAGGTTTGAGCCTTTTAGCATCACATCCTGGGATATCATAGTTGACAGAAGAGTTATGTTACCAATCACCGATGAGACATGGAATTCAATGTTGGTGAGATTGAATTAATATAAATTTATATAAATGATATGATAATTAGATTAAAAAATAAGGTAATTTTTATCCCAAGATAAATTGTTCTTTTTAATACTATTGATTAGATTTGGATAGCTTCTTATCACTTTGAGCTTCTAATGAACCTCTTTCAAGATCATGATGCGTTATATGTACATATTTTGGGGAAGTAAATACTTTATCCATTAAAATTACTAAACTAAAAGTTTATACCACTTTAAAATTATCTTTCCTAGGAATAAAAAAGGAATAAATATTGGATATTACATATAATGTCCAAATTTACAAGATTTCTTACCTGGTTAATATTATTTGGAGTAATCATAAATTTAGGGAGACTATATGGGACACTAAGGTTGTTGTAACGCCTTGACCCCAATTGCCCAGAGTCGGTGCATTATTGCGTGACATTGGCATGATCACAAAGGATCAAGTATCACATGACCGATTAGTTTAGTAGCCTTAGAAACACTAGATACATTCATAAATGTTGCATTACATCATAAAGTGAAAAACTACAATAACACAGTCTCCATAGTCCACACTCATATACTCTTCTGACTATCCCTGCAGGTCATTCATACAATACTTCTTCACATCCTGGAAAATATTAAAACATTGAAAGGGGAGAGCTCAGATGCTCAGTAAGGATAAAAATATTGCGGAAGCTTTCATAAATAAACATTAACATTTAAAGAAAATGTATAACTAAAACAAAAGACTTTTTAAACTTTAGCTTCAGCATAATATGGAAAAAATAAATTAAATAATGTCATTTACTTACTCACATGGATATTCTACTAGTCAAATAATCACATGAAATATCAATAACCACTTTCATAATGATGGTATGCATAATTCCAGACTATCATAACCATGTAGCCAAGGCCTCATGCCAAGACTACAAATAAGATTTTCTCAAGGACTCGTTCCAAGACACTAGTTTGTCTCATGAGACCTACCGATGCATCGAGGAGCTATAGCGGGCTCCACCCGTCACTTATTAAGTCCAATGCATTCCTCATATGAATAGGTTTAGACATATCATAAACTATAACATAAATCATATCAAATAAAACATGCATAAAGGAGACATAAAATGTCCACATTTCAATCATAAGATATCAATACAACACATTGATATAATAAAAACACTTTCAAAACCATTTTTAATACCAAAATAAAAGAAAAGTAAAACATGGTATTTATTTTTCTTTTAAAAAAAGTTATGGCTTGTAGAGGAAGCCGGAACTCAAATAGTGCTCACAGAGGGGGAGAAATCGTTGTCGACGCATACGTACGACAAGAAAAACATTCCTTTTTGTTGTTTAGTAAAATGATTCATATAAAAAAGATTCCTTTTGAATAAACGTAAAAGTCAAAGGGGTTTATACACCGTATAAAAGAAAGTTGTGTATAAAACAAAATATGCCTCAACGAAAGGAGATTGAGACGAAGTCCTTATCAAGATCATTTTTTAAAATAAAATAGATCTATTATGTGTATTCAATATAAGTACATATAAAGAAAGTACAAATACAATATAGGACATAATAATATCATAACATAATATGAAAGTAGTAGATTAACCCTAAGAATGGAAATTGGGTTAAGAAATTCCCTTACGAATATCATTTTTTAAATAAAATATATCTATTATGTGAATTCACTATATTTTAACATAAAGAAATTATAAATTCCAGATAAGACATAATAAAATCAGGACATAATTTTAAAGTAGGAGATTAAACCAAAGAATAGAAATTGGGTTAAGAAGTTCCCTTACCACGTGTCCGAATTCACTCGACCATTCTTTAATCTCCTGAATAATAAACTAGAGTTAATCTATACCTTCTTAAGAACCTTTTTGAAGTTTATTATTCCTTTTATATCACTTATTACCATGTCATGAACATTATGTAATTATTTAAGTTTATAACGGTCGTTTTGTCGATCTTAGGTACTTGAGTCAAAAATAAACTTCTTATAATTACACTTTGTTCATGTGGTAAAATATCCATTATATCCATAATTATATTCATGATGTATATATCATATACATCATACATATCCAGTATATACATTAATTTATAATATTACATAACATTTAGAGGTAAGAAATGAAATGCACCGTTCATGGAGACGGTAAGCCGTACGTACGCATGAACACTACTTTCATTTCTATTTCGTATTTAATGAAATCATAATTATATAAAGGTATATTATAATTCTAGTATAATATCATATATAATATAATTTACTCCATCCTTTATACATCCCACATATGGGATTAACGATTCAAATCACTTGGAGGGGGCGGTAGTCCGCACTTCCTAAAATGAAAATATCGCGTTTACCCATAATGGAAACAATAAAGGTATGTCATAAATGAAAAATACAGAACCTTAAGTAAAACATAAACATATTATATATCATATATATAAATATAGTGACATTTTAATGGCCACCTTTCAAGGTGTTATATGAGTGTTGAACAATCATCATTTCGTGAGGCAGAAATTCTCCATCCACAGAAACAGTATGTTCTTTAACCATTAGATGTAGGTGTGTGTAAGTGTAGCTAGAATAATTCTTATAAAAACATCCTAGTATATTGATTAAACTGGTGTTGTTACAAAAGAAAGGAATAAAAATAGTTTAAGGGGTTGGAGAAGCAAAATAAAACAAAACAACATTAGAGAAGACATTACCTTAAAATCGGGTAACTCTTTTTGATTTGAGCCAAAGGATTCCTTGGGAAGACTTCTGCCCAAAGTGAGGCTTCTAAGAGTAATGGAGGAAAGCTGAGAGAGTATCTGGGCAGAGTTTGGACGAGCCAAAAGTCTTTGAAGGTGTGAGTAAGGTGGTAGTGGTGGGGGCCTTTTATAAGAGGAGAGGAGGGGCACTCTTGGAAAGATTGAAATGTTACATTATAATGAAATGATTTTTCAGATTATAAAGTCCCCACACTTATATAATTCGAGGATAAGGTGATAAGGGTTAGAAAGGTACTCATACAATAGGTTTTTGACAAGTTTAAGCCTTTGTTTTTGCATTATCTTTTCATTTTATTTAATTCATTAATTAATGAGGTAATCGCTGCATCATCATGGTGTCATAAATAATTTAAATTATTTAATGTCTAAAAATTATAAAAAAATATCATGATGTCGGAAATCTTTTTAGATTTCTAATTAATATTTATACTCAAACATATGACTTTTATATCCCCATTTAAAAATTGTTTTAGTAAAACAACTTATGTTTGTGACATTTTTATTTTAACTTTAAATAAAAGTTATTTATGTCATTTTTCTACCAAAGTGGATCCATGGGGTCCCTAAGTTGACCCATGGATTTTCTTGGTCAGCCATGACATATAAAATAGGGGTAGGACAAGTGTAAAGGTATTTTCATATTTTTATAATATCATTTTTACCTTAAATATCACTAATTACCTTTAATCACGATTAATTAAACTTAAAAGTTACAATTCACCAAAAAATTATTTTAATCCCATTGAACCACATTTTAGTTCCGAATGAAAACCATGAATGTCAGATTTTTTAAAATAAGATCACAGAAGTGGTAATGTTTCATTTAAATGAAAAATCAGTTTTTTAACTACCACTTAGTGGTTTCACTATTCATCAAAAATTTATGTTTTTCAGAACAATGCCAAAATTTCACCATAAGCTATAATTGATATTCTGAATTCAAAAATGATGTCTATTTTAAAAAATCTCAAACATATAAGTTGCATTAATTAATTTTATAACTAATTCCCACTTTCACAACAAATAGCGTGTTTTTAAGAAACAATATATATCAAAAGATTGACAATTGTTTATGTCTAATTTCAAAGTGAAATTTATTATAATGAACGCCATTGGATAAAATGGTAAAAATATAATCTAATTATAATTTAAAACCACTCAATATTATAATTTATCAGTATAAATTATTTTGATTAAAAATTTTGTTTTTAAATATTTTTCACTATTCAAAACAAATTGGAATTTCTCAGAAAAATACCAAAAATTCAACATAGGCTAATTTCAATATTCTGAATCCAAAAATGAAGTCCATTTTGAAATATCAAATATATATAATTTCAAAAAGTGGTTATTACTATTCATAATGGCCATTTTGATTGGTCGCGGTGTGTTCCAAAATCAATTGTAACATCAGATTCCCCAAACAAGGTAAAGTTTCTCTTATTGTAACATACTAAAAATATGATTACCTTAATCATATTAAATCCTTAATGAAAACAACATGTAGTACAGTACAATCCTTATATATATATATATATCACATTATCCTTATAACCAGAATATAATCCTTGAGTCCAAAAGCACAAATACATTAGTTATTCCACTTCAACTGTAGTAACAACACAAGATTGTCCTTGATCCCTTGACCTTTTCTGAGGTAAGTTTCCCTGACTCTTAGGACATTCATTTTCATAATGCCCCATTTCCCTACAATTTTAGCATTCAACCTTGATAGCCTCTTTCTTTCCCTTGAAATCACGAGCCTGGTGACCTTTTTCTCTACATTTATAACAAACTCCCATTCCTTTTATGCAAGTACCAGGGTGATTCTTCCCAAAATTATCACATAATGGAAAATCCTTCTTTCCCTTTTTCCCTTTATCTGTCTCTTGTTCTACCATTCTCTTCTTCCCTTGCCTTACTTTTTTTTCAAAAGACTTAGAGAATTCCTTTTCTGTCTTGATAGCACACGAGACAATATCTTCGTACGATGAGAAGGTTTGTGAGACTAATTCTTGACGGAGAAATGGTTTTAACCCATCAAATAAATGATCAATATTACTTCTTGGGTTACGTATATAATCTGCAGCATGCCTCGCTAACCTTGTAAAGTTAGCCTCATACTTTGCGACATTCTCATCCTCCTTCTGCCTCAGACTCAGAAATTTCCTTTCCATATCTGCTCGATGGTCATGTGGAAAGTATTTTTCTAAGAAAAGATCTTTGAACTATCTCCATTCCATATTTGATACTTCTTCATCTTCCTTTGTGTTTTGAATCAGCGACCACCATTGATCGTCATCTACAGTGAGGCGGTAGACTGCCATGACAACCTTCTCCCTTTCGCTACTCCCCAAGGCATGGAATATTTTATCTAAGGAGTTTATCCATTGCTCAGATACTAATGGATTTTTACCCCCATTAAATGTTGGTGGTTGTTGCTTCATGAAGCGGTCTAACATTGATCTTCCACGTTGCGAATCAGGGTGCTCCATACGAGTAAGGTTATTATTCATAACCTGAGTGAGTTGTCCCAGTATGGTAATAAGTTGATCAGAACCAGTTGTATCTCAAGCTCTATAATAATTATCTTGAGCAGGAGGTCAATCCCTACATGGAGTGCGTGCATTGATATGGTTTCCATTCCTTCCACAAGGCGCCATTTCTAAACAATGGCATAAACTAGATTAGTTTATGAATCAAAATACATAATTCCATACTTATAAAATACTCAACATAAATTGAACTATTTATGGATATAATCCATAATCATAAAAAAAATTTCTTTGAGGAAGTATATACTCATAACCCTTCATAGTGGTTTGTAAAGAAAATAAGAGTTATCCTAAGCATATCCCCCGGGAGTGTCGTAACGAAGAGTGCAGCAAGGCCCATTGTCGTGCACCAATTCCCATTCGAGTCTAGCTCAAAGCGGTGTTTTCGGGTTTTACCCCTAGGTACATTTGTGCCAGAGCCGCCTCTACCTGCTCGTATCCAGACAGGGATGTATTGCTCGGAAAACTCACAAAATCTCTATAATACCAAAATTCTAGGAAGTTCTTCTATACTAACCCTCAAAGTCTATCTTTGGGCCACGTGCTCTAATCAGAGTTTATCTAAATCTAGCTTCCACAGTTAGTACTAAACTGCCTCTGATACCAAATGTAATGCCCCGACCCCAATTGCCCAGAGTCGGTGAATTATTGCATGACATTGGCATGATCACAAAAGATCAAGTCTCGAAAGACCGATTAGTTTAGTAGCCTTGGAAACACTAGATACATTCATAAATGTTACATTACATCATAAAGTGAAAAACTAAAATAAAAAAGTCTCCATAGTCCACACTCATATCCTCTTCTAACTATCCTTGCAGGTCATTCATACAATACTTCTTCACATCCTGGAAAATATTAAAACATTGAAAGGGGTGAGCTCAGATTCTCAATAAGGATAAAAATATTGCAGAAGCTTTCATAAATAAGCATTAACATTTAAGGCAATGTATAACTAAAACAAAATCCTTTTTAAACTTTAACTTCAGCATAATATGGAAAAAATAAATTAAATAATGTCATTTACTTACTCACATGGATATTCTACTAGTCAAATAATCACATGAAATATCAATAACCACTTTCATAATGATGGAATGCATAATGCCAGACTATCATAACCATGTAGCCAAGGCCTCGTTCCAAGAATACAAATAAGATTTTGTCAAGGCCTCGTGCCAAGACACTAGTTGGTCTCATGATACCTACCGATGCATCGATGAGCTATAGCGGGCTCCACCCGTCACATATTAAGTCCAATGCATTCCTCATATGAACAGGTTTAAACATATCATAAACCATAAAATAATCGTATCAAATAAAACATGCATAAAGGATACATAAAATGTCCACATTTCAATCACAATATATCAATACAACACATTTATATAATAAAAACACTTTCAAAACCATTTTCAATTCCAAAATAAAAGAAAAGTAAAACATGGTATTTATTTTTCTTTTAAAAAAAGTTATGGCGTGTAGAGGAAGCCGAAACTAAAATAGTGCTCATGGAGGCGGAGAAGTCGTTGTCGCCGCATACGTATGACAAGAAAAACATTCTTTTTTGTTGTTTAGTAAAATTCTTCGTATAAAAAAGATTCCTTTTGAATAAACGTAAAAGTCAAAGGGGTTTAAACACTGTATAAAATAAAGTTGTGTATAAAACAAAATATGCCTCAATGAAAGGAGATTGAGACGAAGCCCTTAAAAAGATAATTTTTTAAATAAAATAGATCTATTATGTGTATTAAATATATGTACACATAAAGAATGTACAAATACAAGATAGGACATAATAATATCATAACATAATTTGAAAGTAGGAGATTAACCCAAAGAATGGAAATTGGGTTAAGAAATTCCCTTACGAATATCATTTTTTAAATAAAATATATTTATTATGTGTATTCACTATATTTACACATAAATAATGTATAAATTCCAGATAGGACATAATAAAATCAGGACATAATTTGAAAGTAGGAGATTAACCCAAAGAATATAAATTGGGTTAAGAAGTTCCCTTACCTCATGTCCGAATTCACTCGTCCATTCTTTGATCTCTTGAATAATAAACTAGAGTTCATTTATACCTTCTTAAGAACCTTTTTCAAGTTCATTATTCCTTTTATATCACTTATTACCATGTCATGAACATTATGTAATTATTTAAGTTTATAACGGTCTTTTTGTCGATCTTAGGTACTTGAGTCAAAAATATACTTCTTATAATTACACTTTGTTCATGTGGTAAAATATCCACTATTTCCATAATTATATTCATGATGTATATATAATATACATCATATATATCCAGTATATACATTCATTTATAATATTACATAACATTTAAAGGTAAGAAATGAAATGCACCGTTCATGAAGACGGTAAGCCGTACGTACGCATGAACGCTACTTTCATTTCTATTTCGTATTTAATGAAATCATAATGATATAAAGGTATATTATAATTCCAGTAAAATATCATATATAATATCATTTACTCCATCCTTTATACATCCCACATATGTGATTAACGATTCAAATCACTTTGAGGGGGCGGTAGTCCGCACTTCCTAAAATGAAAATATCGCGTTTACCCATAATGGAAACAATAAAGGTATGCCATAAATGAAAAATACAGAACCTTAAGTAAAACATAAACATATTATATATCATATATATAAATATAGTGACATCTTAATGGCCACCTTTGAAGGTGTTATATGAGTGTTGGACAGTCATCGTTTCGTGAGGCAGAAATTCGCCATCCACAGAAACAGTATGTTATTTAACCATTAGATGTAGGTGTGTGTAAGTGTATCTCTAATACTTCTTATAAAAACATCCTAGTATATTTAGGATACTGGTGTTGTTACAAAATAAAGTAATAAAAATAGTTTAAGGGGTTGGAGAAGCAAAATAATACAAAACAACACTAGAGAAGACATTAACTTAAAATCGGGTAACTCTTTTTGATTTGAGCCAAAGGATTCCTTGGGAAGACTTCTGCCCAAAGTGAGGCTTCTAAGAGTAAGGGAGGAAAGTTGATAGAGTATTTGGGAAGAGGTTGGCGAATCCAAAAGGCTTTGATGGTGTGAGTAAGGTGGTAGTGGTGGGGGCCTTTTATAAGAGGAGAGGAGGGGCACTCTTGGAATGATTGAAATGTTACATTATTATGAAATGCTTTTTCAGATTATAAAGTTCCCACAATTATATAATTAGAGGCTATAGTGATAAGGGTTCGCAATCTACTCATCCAATAGGTTTTTGACAAGTGTAGGCCTTGGAGTTTGCATTATCTTTTCATTTTATTTAAATCGTTAATTAATGAGGTAATCGCTGCATCATCATGGTGTCATAAATAATTTAATTTATTTAATCTCTAAAAATTATAAAAAAAGTATCATGATGTAGGAAATCTTTTTATATTTCTAATGAATATTTATAGTAAAAATTTGACTTGTATAACCCCATTTTAAAATTGTTTTAGTAAAACAACTTATGTTTGTGACATTTTTATTTTAACTTTAAATAAAAGTTATGTATGTCATTTTCCTACCAAAGTGGCTCCATGGGGTCCTCAAGTTGACCCATGGATTTTCTTGGTCAGCCATGACACATCAAATAGGGTTAGGATAAGTGTAAAGGTATTTTCATATTTTTATAATATCATTTTTACCTTAAATATCACTAATTACATTTAATCACGATTAATTAAACTTAAAAGTTACTATTCACCAAAAAATTATTCTAATCACATTAAACCACATTTTACTTACTAATGACAACCATGAATATCGGATTTTTGAAAATCAAATCACAGAAGTGGTCATGTTTCATTTAAATGAAAAATCAATTTTTTAGCTACCACTTAGTGGTTTCACTATTCATCAAAAATTGAAGTTTTTAAGAACAATGCCAAAATTTCACCCTAAGATATAATTTATATTCTGAATTCAAAAATTATTTCTATTTTACAAAATTCCAAACATATAAGTTGCATTAATTAATTTAATAATTAATTCCCGCTGTCACAACAAATAGCGTGGTTTTAAGAAACAATATATATCAAAAGATTGACAATTGTTTATGTCTAATTTCAAAGAAAAATTAATTATAATGAACACCATTGGATAAAATGGTAAAAATATACTATAATTATACTTTTAAACCACTCAATAGTATAATTTATCACTATAAATTATTTTGATTTAAATAGTTGTTTTTAAGTATTTTTCACTATTCAAAACAAATTGGAAGTTCTCAGAAAAATACAAAAAATTCAACATAGGCTAATTTCGATATTCCGAATCCAAAAATTAAATCCATTTTGAAATATAAAATATATATAATTTCAAAAAGTGGGTATTACTATTCATAATGGCCATTTTTATTGGTCGCGGTGTGTTGTAATCTTGAACTTGCATATAATGCAAGCTATTGCATTATTGAAAGAGAAGCGTATCGTGGAAGCTCGGGGTGTTACAGTTGTGATGAACTAGAAATATATTCATTTATTTTTATTAATATAATAAAATTTAGAGTTATAGAATGATTTAATGGGGGATAAAATATAACACCTCAAAATTTTACAAGTAATTACTTGGAAATAATGTTGAGGCATTTTGTTAGGTTACTTTACACTAAACCTTGAGTATAAATGATCCCATGATATAGTGTACATTTATAACATTGATATTGGATTGGAGGATATTAATTGGATTTAAATAATATGAAATATATATGTATGATGGTAATTTTTTTTATAATCACTCAATCATAATATATTTTTTTAATGATTATAAGGCTTATTTAAAAAAATCATTTTTCTATATGTTATGTATTTATATCTAAAAAATGTATATTGATAAATATTGGAAAATAATTTAAATGAAATATATTTTCTATTTATCATAATTAATAAATAATTTTCCATACATTAGTTTTGTAATGATTAGGAATGAAGACAACATTACTCAAACATAGAAAATTTATTTTTCAAAAAAGTGTAATTATATGTGCATAGTGTTTTTATCATAATAAATTTGATAAATATTTTTTTATAAAGGTTTATATTAAATTTAAATATCATATTTCAAATAAAATATTTTAACATTTATTTTATAGTTTTTATTGGGTAAGGAATGAAAATAAATTTTGTTTTTTCGTAAAATTAATTTGTCTAAAAACAAGTTTTTTGTTGAATTTTTTTTTGCAAAATTTAAAATTAATTTTGTCAAATTTTATAAAGTGGGTTGGGTGAAATGGTTTTCATATTTTTATCCATAATTTTAAATTTTTTTAATTAGGCCACATTATTTTTTTATTATAATGATTTTTAAAATTAGTAAAAGGATTTATCATGGTTTGGGTTAATAATGGTTTACTGGGGGTGGAGAGTTAACTATGATATAAGGTTATTAATTACATATAAAATTTCAAATAATTATTTTATGAATATAATTTGGCCATGAATTTTCCTACCATTGAATCCATTTCCATTTGGTGTCACTTTTATAAGAAATTGACTTCATATTATTTAATTCTTTTATGCAATTCCATTTGAGTCTCATCCTTCACACATCAAAGGGAACCTCATATCCCCCATTATTCAGGAATATTTATCCTTAAATACCATACATGACTACAAAAAAAAACTATAATAAGTTTATTCCCTTAATTATATATCTAATGTTCTTCTCATACGTCCAACATTTCAAGGCATTAGTTGCAATCAAAATGAGGTCACTCAGCGAAAAGGTATAAATCTTTACCATGTTATTTCAAATTTATATCTTCTAAAACCTTATAAATAATAAATTTTCATATAATAAAATGAATAATATAATATCATAAATAAACTATGACATTATTATGATTATGACATAACCATTTCCCACATTCTTTAAATGAAATCGGAAATGAAACTATCGCTTGTAGATACATGTAGACTACCACCTCCAACTAGAGATACAATTTATTTTCCATAATTGATACATATTAAGGTATATAATGTTGGATATGTTAAATATATATTGTATTTAAGATATAATTATGACTATACAATTATAAAATATTATTTATCTTTCTTTCTTTCTTTTCACTAGAAAATCAAAATATTCTTCATGCATATGTACGTATTACCATCTCAATGAATAGACTAATTGAATTTTATTAATATAAAAATTATGAGTGGTTATAAATATGTATATGATGAATATATATGATATTTATGTCATAATTAACACTATTGAAATGATAAAACCTTAATAAAACTTCAATGATTATAAAAACTTAATCAAAACATCCTTGAAAAATGAATCTGTTATCAACACGAATAATGGTTTTAAAAGTGATTTTTAAATACAGAGGTGATATGATGTTATAAGTATACAATGTATATTGTTACAATTATTAATATAGTTCTGTTATATAATTCTAATAAATTTAAATTTATTATATTTCATTTTATAGAACTTATGAAACATGTTTAAATTCACGTAGGTATTTTATGTGGCAATCTCAATTTTTATAGGGATTAGTTGTGCATAAATTTTCTAATAATGAAATTATGTGATCTAGATATATTTTTTTATTTACTTTAATATCACATAGTTATTTCTATAAATCATAATTATTCTTTTCATTATCCTCTTTCTAAATACTCAATGGTCTGAAAGAATGTTTATAAGGAAAACCGTCTTTTTTAATTCATTGTGTATATTTCATTGAATGTCTATATTTTATTAAAAAAAATTAGAATATTATTAATATTGACTAAAGATTTATTAATTTACTTTTTCCAATCATTGAATTTATATAAAATGGTTTAAAATGGAACTTAATTTTTTTTCATGAAGAGGTACTCTTTTACCAAATGTATAAATGTGATCATTATTTTAACATACACGGCTCAAAAAGATTTTCCCACCAGCATGAATACTAATTATTTTGATTCTCCTATTAAAATTTTCAACAAAAATTTTGAAATGAAAAAAATTATTTAGTATTTAGTATTTTTAATGATGTTAAATAATAAATTTCAAAATGATAATATTATTTTCTTAATTAATAATGTGCTGATATTTTAAAGATATTTTTCATTTTTGATAAAATTCATTGATGATATATATTATTTACTCGGTATGTGATCCTATTATACCATCATTATTCATCCTCTCAGTATTTTATTACTATGATGATAAAATATTAATGAATTTTTGAATGGTTTTAGATAAGATTAAATGAATATTATTTTCATGATCGTCTCACATACATATGAATGAATTATGAGATGTTATGGGTGAGTTTGTGTAACACCCCAAGCTTATATGGTATTCTTCTCTTGAAATAATACATTGAATAATACAGTTGCGTGTGTTGTACACAACTTCGAGTTCTAACACACACCACAACCAATCAAACTAGCCGTTATGAGTAGTAATACCCACTTTTTAAAATTTTATAAATTTTATCTTTCAAAATGGACTTAGTTTTTGGATTTGGAATATCGAAATTATCTTAGGGTGAATTTTTGGTATTTTTTTTGAAAACCTTCAATTTTGATGAATAGTGAAAACCACTAAGTTATAGTTTAAAACTGAATTTTATTATTTAAATAATTATTTATTTTATTTAAATTTATTTTACGTCAAAATAGATACATAATACCTATATAAGTTCAATGTAATTCTTTGGAGTCATTTTATAATAATTTGAGATATATAAAAAGTTTATTGAACTATTCACCGTCTTTTACCCAACTCCTAGGAGAAGTTGAAAATTCACATAAAACATAATTTTACCACTTCTGTGAATGGAATGTCGAAAATCCAAGAGACACGGTTAATATCAAAGAGTAAAATGTGGTTCAATAAGATAAAAATAATTTGTGGTGAATAGTAACTTTTTACTTTTATTTACCACGGTTAAAAGTAAATAGGGTAATTAAGGGTAAAAATGATATTATTAGTACCATAAAACATGTCCTAATTCTATTGGATAAATATAATTCGACCATAAATAACCTTAGTAACAAAATATGATCCTTTAGTTCCACTTGGATTAGATTAGGACACTTATTATTATTTTATTTAAATAAGAGTTAAAAGAGTTAAAATCGATTAGTAATAACTAAAACATTTTTAATATTGGGATATACATAAGATAAATTAGACTATAAATATTAATTAGAATGATAAAATTATTTCCTACATAATGGTATTTTATTTATATTTTTTATACATTAAATAATTTATATTATTTATGACACAATGATGAGGCAGTAATTACCTAATTAACAAAATATTACAATAATTGATATTATAAATATCAAAATAAAGGTAATTTGAGACTTTTTATGAATTCCACTAATTTTCTAGGTTAATATGACATGTTAGGGTTGGTTATATAAATTTTTTTCTAAGTAATAATTCTAATATTAATTTATAAAAAACAAAATAACAAATAGTGTCAAAATTGATATAAAAGTGTTTTTAAAACAAATATTATATTATTAATTGATATTATATTCATAAAAATCTAAGGATCGGAGAGAAGACTTATATAATGATATTATTATCATTAATGAACCACTTGGGGTTCTCTTTGAAGTATATAGTATGTTTATTATCTATATAATATAAAAATACAAAGAGACATGGTAAATGTCGAACTATTTAACTAAGAGTTAAATCTAAATTATAAAGTTAATATAGTGACCCAAACTTGTCTAAAACCTATTGGTTGAGTGGTTTTCGACTCATACCCATGTTAGACTTTAAATAATCAATTTTGGATCCATTAGAAAATGAAAATTGTTTTATTATAAAATAATATTTCTATCTTTTTCTAAGGTTCCCTCACCCCTCATATAAAAGGGAACTCCCCCTTCTATCTAATTCACACCTTCAAAGCCATTTTGATCGGCCAAACTCAGCAGAAATACCCTCTCAACAGTCCTACCTTCATCCTAGAGGCCTTACTTTAGTCAGAAGGCCAGCTTAAGGAGGACTTTTGATCAAATCAAAAGGAAGAACCCAAAGAAGAGGTAAATATCTCAACACCTCTTTCATGTTCCTTTAGTATTCCTTTCTCTTTGTTGTTTCCATTCTAAAATAATAAATCTATTATATTCTATATACTGTGATGTTATTATAAATATGGGACAACCAAATTCATTATTCTATCCATCCTTTGAATGACATGTCACTATTCGTGTGTACGTATGGCTTAGCGTCTCCACGTCGTGGTGTAATTGTTTTTCAATAAATTATTATTTTAATTGGTATAAAAATTATGTTTAATTGATTTAAATAATAAATATAACATGATAATGATTCTATATCAAAATAATGATATTGTCGCTCGTGCGTACGTACGGATTACCATCTCCACGAACGCAATGAGATTCATTCCCCATCGTATCCATTCAAGACTAATTTTCATTAGATGATTAAATTTAATATTTAAAGACATGATATCATTTTGGATATGAATAATATACATCCCATCCATAACAAATATGACTCAGAAAACAAAGAAAATAAAGGAAAACGAATCCGTTAACACCCGAAACAATGATAATACTAAGATATTATAAATGAAGCAATATTAAAAGATCATATATGATATCATATTAATGTATATGATTCTTGTATAATTTAATAACAATTATTTCACCATTATACAAGAGTTTAACCAACCCTCGACCAAAGAAAAGTACAAGGTAAGGGTTTATTTCACAATCTCTTCATTATCCGAGGTTGTTTATACGTAATTATCTACTGGGACCACTTTATTATCCACATCCATGTTTCTTAAAAATGTATTCCAATTTTTTTTACTATTTACTAGACTATGGGTTAAAGTCATTTATAAACTTGTTTTACTTTTTATAAAATTGTTTTAATGGAATCTTTCCGTCGTTTTCCAAACAAGGTTCATTGTATCCATTTCGAAAAAATTACGGTAAGAATTTCTTTTTAACTTATACGGCACGTGAGACTATTTTTTTCCATTATAAAATCACCGAAGCTTCCCTTACATGCTTATAATAATATTTTCAAAGTAAATGTTTTCTTTTATAATTATGTGACTTTTAAATGATGTCAAAAAAATGGATATTTCTCTCAAATAGTTTTGATTTCATCTATGTCAACATCCTTTGATAGATTTTAAGCTTATTTGAAGTTGAATTATTATGATACAAAACTTTAATATTGTATTGATGGTTTTGTGATATTTTTTACTGTGGATGTGTTGTTTTTAAACCATTCATGTCTTATGGAGAAATTGTTGACATTTCATATGCTAGTTTTAATACGAATGTTTATGTTATGTTTAAACCTGTTCATATGAGGAATGCATTGGACTATGTAAGTGATGGGTGGAGCCTGTTATAGCTTCTCGATGCATCAGTTGGTCTCAAGAGACAAACTAGTGTCATGGAACAAGGCCTTGACAAAATATTATTTGTATTCTTGTCACAAGGCCTTGACAATGTTGTTATGATAGTCTTTCATTATGCAATCCATCATTATGAATGTGGTTATTGATATTGCATGTTATTATTCGACTAGTAGAATATCCATGTTAATAAGTAAATGGAATTATTTTATTTTATTTTTGAAATGTTATGATGATGTTCAAGTTTAAAAGGATTTTGTTTTAGTTATACATTCCCATAAATGTTTATGCATATTTATGAAAGTTTTCGCTATATTTATTAACCTTACTGAGCATCTAAGCTCACCATTTTCTTTGTTTTATTTTTTCCAGGATGTGAACACTATAATGTAATGTAAGACTTATGAATATATCTAGTGTTTCCAAGGCTACTAAACTAATCGGTCTTTAGAGACTTGATATTTTGTGATCATGCCTATGTTATGTAATAATGCACCGACTCTGGGTAACTGCGGTCAGGGCGTTACAGTTGTTATCATAGGAAGTTTAGTACAAACCTTGGAAGCTAGATTTAGATAAACTCCGATTAGAGCACATATACCTAATATATACATTGAGGATTAGTATATAAGAACATCCTAGAATTTTTGTATTGTAGATATTTTGTGAGTTTTACGAGAAATACATCACTGTCTGGATACAAGCAAGTAGAGGTGGCTCTGGAACAGATGTACCTAGGGTTAAAACCCGAAAACACCGCTTTGAGCTAGACTCGAACAGGAACTGGTGCATGAAAATAGGCCTTGTTGCACTCTTAGTTACGACACTGATGGGGGATATACTTAGGATAATTCTAATTTTATTTAAAAGCCATTGTGAAGAGTTTAAGAGTATATACTTCATAAAAGAAACCATATTTATGATTATGGATTATATCCATAAACGGTTCAATTTATGTTAAGTGTTTTACATTTTCAGAATTATGTATTTCGATTCATAAACTAATCTAGTTTATGACATTGTTTAGAAATGTCTCCTAGTGGATGGAATGGAAACCGTATCAATGCTCACACTCCATGTAGGTATTAACCTCCTACTCAAGATAATTATAGTGTAGATGGTGATAAAACTAGTGATGATTAGTTTATCACTATACTGGGACAAGTCACAAAGGTTATGAATAATAACCTTACCCGTATGGAGCACCCTGATCAACAACGAGGATGATTAATGTTTGAATGCTTCATGAGGAAAAATCCACCAACATTAAATGGGATTACAAATCCAATAGTGGCTGAGCAATGGATAAATTCTTTAGAGAACATATTCCAAGCCTTGGGGAGTAGTGAAAGGGAAAAAGTTGTTATGGCAGTTTACCGCCTCACTGGAGATGGTGATCAATGGTGGTCATTGATTCAAAACACAAAGGAAGATGATGAAGTATCAAATATGGAATGGAGGGAGTTTAAAGATCCTTTATTAGAAAAATAATTTCCCCGTGACCATCGACCAGATACGGAAAGGAAATTTCTGAGTCTGAGGAAAAAGGAGGATGATAATGTCGCAAAGTATGAGGCTAACTTTACTAGGTTAGCGAGGCATGCAGTAGATTATATAAATAACCCATGGAGTAAGATTGATCATTTCTTTGATGGGTTAAAACCATTTGTTCATCGAGAATTAGTCTTACAATCCTTCTCATCGTACGAATACATTGTCTCCTGTGCTATCAAGACAGAAGAAGAATTCTCTAAGTCTTACAACTTTAAAGCAAAGAAAGAGCAGAAGAGATCTACTGAACACTATAGAAATAGAAATAAGGGGAAGAAGGGACAAGTTGAATATCCATAATGTAGTAAATTTTGGAAGAAACACCCTGGTACTTGATTGAAGGGAATGGGAGTCTGTTACAAGTGTGGTGAAAAAGGCCACCAAGCTCGTGATTGCAAGGGGAAGAAAGAAGCTACCTATGTTCAATTCTACAACTGTTGGGATATGGGACATTATGCAAATGAATGTCTTAAGTGTCAAGGAAACTTACCTCAGAAAAGTCCAATAGATCAAGGACAAGCTTATTACATCACTACTGCTGAGGTTGACGCTCCAAAAGACGTGGTGGAATGTAATTTAATGGTTTCCCCAAGTTTAGCATATACATTATTTGATACTGGATCATCTCATTGTTTCATATCTTCCTAGTGTTCTATGAAAATTAGATATTTCCAATTTTATTTAACAAGGGAGTTGTCAGTTAAAACTCATAAGGGAAGTATCATTGCAATAATGTTTTGCGAATCAGTCCCCATTAGACCATATAAATGTTCTTTATCTTCTGATCTCATCACCATAAAAATGATTGAATTTGATATAATACTTGGTATGGATTGGATTTTGGACCACGACGTGAAGATTTATTATAAGAATAAGGATGTTAATTTTTTTGATAATGATGATAAAGAACACCTTATCTTTTGAGTAGAATCATCACCACCAAATTATTATATATATCCACCCCCATTTGCTCAACTAAATTCAATTATTGGGGTGGAAGATAATGAAATAAATGTGTGTGAGGAAATGAATTTCAAATAGAGGATGTAACTATTGTGAAAGAATATGTTGGTGTGTTTCCAGAATATTCACCTAGACATCCTCCAGAACGAAAAATTGAGTTTTCCATTGATCTAATTCCAAGATCAAGGCCCACATCGAAGACCCCTTATAGAAAAGAAACTGTGGAATTAGAGGATCTAAAGAAACAACTAGAGGAATTGAGTAATAAGGGA
Source organism: Viscum album (assembly GCA_963277665.1). Lineage (NCBI taxonomy): Eukaryota > Viridiplantae > Streptophyta > Magnoliopsida > Santalales > Viscaceae > Viscum > Viscum album. The sequence goes on from OY728145.1 coordinate 445,428,503, forward strand.
TTTATTCTCCATAGTTTTTCTCCATGGGAATCCCCTGTCCTTTTTGTTAAGAAGAATGATGGATCTATGAGGTTGTTCATTGACTACAGGGAGATCAATGCTATAACAATAATGAACTAGTATCACTTACCTCGAATTGATGATTTATTTGACCAACTGCATGGAGGTCAATACTTTTCAAAGATTGACCTTTGATCTGGATACCATCAATTTTGTGTGAAGAAGGACGACATTCTGAAGACAACATTTCGAACTAGGTACAAGCATTACGAGTTTTCGTTAATGCCTTTTGGATTGACTAAATCAACTTCTATATTCATGGATCTAATAATATAGTTTTCAAGGAATATCTTGATGATTTTGTAGTAGTATTTATTGATGATATCTTGGTATACTCCAAAATCTAAGAAGATCATGAAAATCACTTGCGCATTATCCAAAAGACTCTTAGAAGACATGAATTAGATGGGAAGTTTAGCAAGTTTGAATTCTGGCATCAGGAGATTTATTTTCTTGGCCATATTGTCTCTAAGGATGGAATCTCCGTTGATCCTTTTAAGACAAGAGCAATCCAATAATGTCCAGCACTGACGAGTATAACTGAGGTATGCAATTTTATTGGTTTAGATGGATATTATCGATGTTTCTTCTTTAATTTTTCCCGGTTGGCTAACCCATTAACAAAGCTCACACGAAAAGGGGTAAAATGTGTTTGGACAAAAGAGTGTGAAGAATGTTTTGAACAACTGAAGAGAAGATTAGTGAATGCTTCTATCTTTACTCTACCATTGGGTAATGATGGGGTTGTTATTTATAGTGATGCTTCAAATAAAGGACTTGGTTTTTTCCTTATGAAAAATGATAGGTTTATTTCCTATGCATCAAAAAGATAAAAATTCATGAGAAAAACTATCCTACTCATGCTCTTGAGTTAGAAGCTGTGAACTTTCATTTGAAGATATGAAGACATTATATATAGAGTAAAAAATGTGACATTTATACTAATAACAAGAGTTTGAAGTATATTTTCTCACAGAAAGAACTCAACATGAGGAAAAGGAGATGGCTTTAACAACTCAAGGATTATGATTACACAACACACTACCACCCGGGGAAGGAAAATAAGGTGGTAGATACTTTGAGTAGAATGGATCATGGAGTTTTGAACAAGTTGAGAATGGAAAAGAATCCTATTTCCAAGGATCTAGTGAAGATGGACATGGGAATAACCATGGAAGGTGAAACATCAATTCTTTTTCAAATGGTTTCCAAACTATAATTACTATAAATTATTAAGAGTTCTCAAACTGATGATTAAGAGTTTTAAAAGAATATTAAAGCTGTGAATGATGGGAGATTGAGTGACTTTGTGTGTGAAGATGGAATTTTGAAATTTGGGAAGACTCTTTATGTTCCCGATATACCTGATCTGAAAAGGGAATTATTAGATGATGCTCTTAGCTCCAATCACTCTATACACCCTGGGCGCACAAAAATGTATAGAGATTTGAAGGAACATTTTTGGTGGGACAAAATGAAGAGGTAGATTTCTGATTTTTTGTCAACATGTATGGTTTTTCAACAGGTAAAAGCTAGAAGGAATCAACCAGGAGGAGCCATGAAACCTCTTCCCATACCTGAGTGGAAATGGGATAATATGACGATGGAATTTTTCATGGGACTACCAATGACTCCTAGAAGGAATGATGTAGTATGGGTCATTGTTGATCATCTTACCAAGTCAACACATTTCCTTGATATAAGAGAAGATCTACCAATTGAACGTCTAGAAAGGCTATATATTAATGAAGTTTTAAGACTTTATGGAGTACCCCTATCGATTTTTTCTGATTGTGATCCACATTTTACATAATGATTTTGAAAAAGTCTTTAGAAGGCCTTGGATACTGAACATCGTTTGAGCACTGCCTACCACCCCCAAAATGATGGACAATTAGAATGGAAAATTCAAACCTTAAAAGATATCTTCAGATCATTCTCACTCGACTTTCAGGGTATGTGGGATCAATATTTACCTTTGGTAGAATTTTCCTATAATAATAGCTTCCATTCAAGTATTGAGATGGCCCCATATTAAGTGTTATAAAAAAAAGATATCGTACACCAACCTGTTGGGATGATGTTGGTGAAAGAAAACTCATAGGCCTAGAACTTGTGGAGGAAACTATGTAAAATGTGAAGGTTATCCAAACCCACATCAGAGAAACTCAAAGTAGGCAGAATAGATATGTCGATAACCGAAGAAAAGATTCATAATTTAAGGTAAGAGATCATGTTTTCTTGAAGGTATCTCCATGGAAGCGTGTTATACGTTTCGGTAAGAAGGGAAAATTGAGTCCTAGGTACATCGGACCTTTCAAAATTCTATAAAGAATTTGGGATGTAGCTTACCGGTTGGCAATGCCACCAAGTCTCTCCAAAGTTCATGATGTGTTCCATGTATCACTATTGAGAAAATACATGCCTGACCCAACGCATGTAATCACATACGAGGAAGTTGAACTGGAACCTGATCTGTCTTATTGCGAAGAGCCCTCCAGGATTCTTGATACCATAGAACAAGGGGTGAGAAACCGGACCACTCATCTGGTAAAAGATCTATGGAGAAACCATAAAATGGAAGAGGCAATGTGGGAACCCGAAGAACTTATGATTAAGAACCACCCGAGTCTTTTTACACAATAATATTAATGAAATCTTGAGGATGAAATTAGTTTATGTAGGGGAGAATGTAACACCCCAAGCTTCCATGATATTCTTCTCTTTTAATAATACATTTAATAATGCAGTAGCGTGTGTTTTACGCAACTTCGAGTTCTAACACACACCACAACCAATCAAACTAGCTGTTATGAATAGTAATACCAAAATTTTTAATTTCTATAAATTTTATCCTTCAAAATGAACTTCATTTTTGGATTTGAAATATAGTAATTATCTTAGGGTAATTTTTTGGTATTTTTCTAAAAACATTCAATTTTTGATGAATAGTGAAAAACACTAAGTTATAGTTTAAAACTGAATTTTTTTATTTAAATTTATTTTAGGTCAAAAAAGATACATAATACCTATATATGTTCAATGTAATTCATTGGAGTTAGTTTATAATAATTTTAGATATATAAAAATTTTATTGAACTTCTCACCGTCTTTTACTAAACTGCTAGGAGAATTTGCAAATTCACATAAAACATAATTTTACCACTTCTATGAATGTAATTTATAAAATCCAATAGACATGGTTAATATCAAGGAGTATAATGTGTTTCAATAAGATAAAAATAAGTTTTTGTGAATAGTAACTTTTTACTTTTATTTACCACGGTTAAAAGTAAATTGGGTAATTAAGGGTAAAAATGATATTATTATTACCCTAACACATGTCCTAATTATATTGTATAAGTATAATTCGACCAAAAAAACCTTAGGAATAAAATATTATCCTTTAGGTCTACATGGATTAGATTAGGACACTTATTATTATTTTATGTTAAGAAGAGTTAAAAGAGTTAAAATCAAAGTTTAATAACTAAAACATTTTTACTATAGGGTAATACATAACATAAATTCAACTATAAATATTTTTTATAAAGATAAAAGTATTTACTACATAATTGTATTTTATCTATATTTTTGATACATTATATAATTTAAATTATTTATGACACAATGATGATGCAATAATTAACTAATTAATGAAATATTAAAATAATTTTTATTATAAATATCCAAATAAATGTAATTTGAGACTTTTTATGAATTAAAATAATTTTATAGGATAATATTACATTTTTGGGTTGGTTAGATGAATTATTTTTTAAGTAATAATGTTGTTATGAATTTAGAAAAAACAATATACCAAATAGTGTCCAAATTGACATAAAAGAGATTTAAAAAAAATATTATATTATTAATTGATAATCTATTCCTAAAAATATAGGGTTCGGAAAAAGTACTTATATAATGATTTTTTTTAAAATTAATGAACAACTTGGGGTTCTCTTGGAAGTATATGGTATGTTTATTAACTATATAATAAAAAAATACAAAGAGACCTGGATATGTCAAATTATTTAACTAAGAGTTAAATCTAAAATATAATGTTAATGTAGTGAACCAAACCCGTCTAAAACAAATTTGATGGGTGGTTTTCGACCCAGCCCCACCTTAGACTTTAATTAATCCATTTTTGAGCTGATAGAAACCGAAAATGATTTTATTATAAAATAATATTTCTAGATTTTTCTAAGGTGCCCCTCACCCCTCTTATAAAAGCGTACTCCCCCTTCTCTCTAATTCACACCTTCAAATCCATTTAGCTCACCCAAAAACTTCCCAAATACCCTCTCAACTTTCCTCCCTTCATACTATAGGCCTTATTTTAGTAAGAAAGCCAACCTAAGGATCCCTTTTGATCAAATCAAAAGGAAGAACCTGAAGAAGAGGTAAATATCTCACCACCTCTTTCAAGTTCCTTTGTTCTTCCTATCTCTTTGTTATTTCAATTCTAAAATAATAAATCCAGTATATTCTATAAACTGTGATGTTATTATAAATATGGTACAACTAAATTCATTATTCTATCCATCCTTCGAATGCAATGTCAACATACATGCATATGTATGGCTTACCGTCCCCACATCGTGGTGTAATTGTTATTCAATACATTATTATTTGAATGGGTATAATAATTATGTGTAATTGATGTAAATAATTAATATAAAATGATAATTATTCTATGTGAAAATAATGATATTTTCGCTCGTGCGTACCTACAGATTACTGTCTCCACAAACGCGGTGAGATTCATTCCCCATCATATCCATTCAAGACTAATTTTCATTTCATGATTAAATGTAATAGTTCAAGACTTGATACCATTCTATATGTGTTAAATATACTTCCCATACATAAAAAATATGACTCCCAAAACAAATAATATAAAGGAAAACAAATCCGTTGACACCGGAAATAATGATAATACTAAGATATTATTAACGAAGCAATATTAAAAGATCATATATGATATCATATTAATGTATTTGATTATTGTATAATTTAATAAAAATTATTTCAACATTATACATGAGGTTAACCTACCCTCGACCAAGGAAAAGTACAAGGTAAATTTTTATTTCATAATCTCTTGATTATCTGAGGTTGTTTATACGTAATTATCTACTGGGACCTCTTTATCATCCACATCAATGTTTCTTAAAAATGCATTCCAATTTTTTTTACTATTTACTAGACTATGGGTTAAAGTAATTTATAGCCTTGTTTGAATTTTTATAAAATGGTTTTAATGGAATCTTTCTTTCGTTTTCCATATGAGGAGCTTTTTAATCTTTTTGACAAAATTATGGTAAGAATGTATTTTTAACTTATACGGTGGGTGCAGCTATTTTCCGCCATTATAAAATTGCTGAAGCTTCCCTTAAAAGATTATAAAAATATTTTCAAAGTAAACATTTTCTTTTATAATTATGTGACTTTTAAATGATTACAAAAAAGAGATATTTCTCTCAAATATTTTTTCTTTCATCTATGTCAACATCCTTTGATATATTTTAATCTTATTTGAAGTTGATTTATTATGATACAAAACATACATATTGTTTTAAAGGTTTTGTGATATGTTTGACTGTGGATGTTTTATTTTTATACCATTCATGGTTTATGGAGAAATTATTGACATTTCATAATCTAGTATTAATACGAATGTTTATATTATGTTTAAACATGTTCACATGAGGAATGCATTTGACATTGTAAGGGACGGGTGGATCCGGTTATAGCTCCTCGATGCATCGGTAGGTATAATGAGAAAAACTATTGTATTTGCATAAGGGCTTGAAAAAATCTTATTTGTACTCATGGAAAAAGGCCTTGACTATGTGGTTATGATAGTCTAGCATTATGCATTCCATCATTATGAAAGTGGTTATTGATATTGCATGTGATTATTCGACTAGTAGAATATCCATGAGAATAAGTAAATGGAATTATTTTATTTTATTTTTGACATGTTATGCTAAAGTTCAAGTTTAAAAGGGTTTTGTTTTAGTTTACATTGACTTAAATGTTTATACTTATTTATAAAAGTTTCTGCTATATTGTTATCCTTACTGAGCATCTGAGCACACCCATTTCTATGTTTTATTTTTACCAGGATATGAAGAAGTATTTTATGACTGACCTGAAGGGATAGTCTGAAGGGATATTATTGTGGACTATGGAGACTATGTTGTTGTTGTTTTTCACTTTATTATGTAATGTAAGACTTATTAATGTATCTAGTGTTTCCAAGGATACTAAACTAATCGGTCTTTCGAGAATTGATCTTTTGTGATCATTACAATATTATGTAATAATGCACCGACTCTGGGTAATTGGGGTCAGGGAGTTACAATTTGTTATATCCATCTAGTTAACTGGATAATGATTAATGTTTTATATGATCAAAGAAGACATGATAGGTTATCCCAATCCCAATACTGGTACAAGAGAGGTTATCCAAATCCCAAAAAAGTTTCACAGGTGGTTAACCCAAGCCTAATATGTGGTTAATGGCTTAGTGGGTAGTCCTAAAATACGATTTATATGATCATAACTGTAAAAAAATTATTAAACTATTTTATGACATTATATTAATCCAATTTTTTTATCTCTTGGCTCATGTTCTTTGATTCAATAATATTATTGTCTTATGAACTAACAAGACTTATTCCACGACTCATGATTACTATCTATGAATTTTTTGGTATGATTTTCAAACATTATACTCATTGTTTCCTACCATTATGCTCACACTATGTTAAAAAATTATTAGTTACTAATATTTCATTTTTTACCATTAATGAGCATATAATCTACCCATTTATTATGTTTCATTCTACCCAGGAAGTGAATAATTATATTATGTTTGACACCTCTAAGAAGGGTTATATTTGTAAATAAAATGTTATATATTAATTATATATTTTATGTCACAGTTGTTTATGTATCCTAATTTCCATGTTTATAAACCATTATGTTTATGGAATAGATCATAATGATATATAATGTATATTAATATAATAAGATGTAATATTTATGTATGTAATGTTTCAGTCAACTTATATGTGTGTTTTTTTCTATGCGGTTATTCTAAATTTTGATTTAAAAAAATACAGGAGGAAAATCCATGGGGACTTGGTGGTGGAATAAGGGGTGATATAAATAATGTGATAGTATTTTAGACATTAATCCTTTTTTCCTAAAATTTTCTTCACATCGCATAGGCATAGGAACATGGTCGACAACTCATTACTTGGTTTTGGGATCAATTTCTATTATAACAAAATGTATAAGATAAGAAATGGAATACTAGAGAAGAACCTTGATAATTAATTCTAAAAGGGGAGACTAATGGCAGAGAGTGTGAAACTGAAGGGATAATATAAATAGAATCATATAAGAGAATGGTGATAGAATAGAAAAAAAAAATACAAATGGGTGGAATGATATAACCTTAGATTATATTGTTAGATTTTTTTCTAGTTAAGTTAATTATGATCCAGAATATATAAATATTACTCTTGAAAATATGTAAAGGTATTAAGGGGATACCTTGATTTTATTAAATGTACTTAAGAAAATTTATATGGTTGATTTTTTAATTAGTAAATTAAAATTAAAAAGTAATTGTGATCTTTACTATGTGTATAAGAGTAACCCTGAATAATGACCATTGAATTCTCAAGGTAATAATATTTATAAGAGTTACATTTTCAGTGGGTAGGGGTCATTAGGATGTACAGTAGATAACATATAATTCATTAGGATATTCTTTAAGTGTTATTCAACCTATTTTTAATAGTTCTTAAAAGAATATGTAAGTGTCATTCATTGAATTTGTAGGTTCCATTCCACCAAAAAGGGATATATGATGTTATCATATGCTAAATGAATGACATAAAATTTATTCATCATCATGGTTTTCCTATTTTAAATTACAATGAATATATTATATGGATTACAATTTTATTTTAAAGTTCTATTTATAATGCTCCCCCGATGTTTTAAATTCTGGGATAAAATAAGTATATATATAATGTATAAGAGAAATTTTGGATTTAAGATGTTTATATGGATATATGATTACATTTGATAGAGATCACACTATAATCCTTAGTAGTTTGAGTATCAATGATTTTTCTAGATGTCATTTATTTCATAGATTTAATAAATCAAGATATCAATTTTATTTTCAGTCGAACGAAGGCCCATAGGGTCACATGGTTAGGTCTTATGATATTGATTATTTGTTTGGAAAATATGATTTTACATAAATGAATAAATTTTGATAAATTATATAAAATATATTTTCGATGGGTTCCCAAAGAGTTTTAGAGTTTTCTATAATGTTCTTATTTTATTTTAGTGAATGTTGGGGATTATTTGAATTAAACAAAAATGGGTATATCATATTGTGTGATATAACTTTAGTCATATCCTATAAGACCCATGTGATACATACCACATTTATGATATCCCGATATCATATAAGGCATGTGATTCCATTATCATATAATTCGATATTAATTTGATATCATGTGCATGAATTATTCCATGCTTCCAAAATTATTTACCTTCTTTTAAGTATTAATTGGTTGACATATTTATAATGGTTCCAGGCATAACAAAAGTAAATATTGGGATGTGTAAAGTTAATATTTCTTTATATTTCAATGAATAATATATAAAGTGCATGAAAATAAATGTCATGAAAAAATAATTTAATTTGATGAATATCGATAAAGAATATTTGTAATTAATATAGTGGATCATTTCATAATCAATTAATAATGAAATTATAGATGGATAATGAATTATCCTAATATAAATTTCTTTCTCCATCAATTTACTAGTTAAGATAACATTTCATACTATCACAATGAATAAGGAAACAAGTGTAGAATCCCTCTAAATGGTTATCCAAAACTATAAAAACCTGATTAAAGTACCATAGAATAAATGAGTTATTTCACAATCAATCCATATAACTTCTGTCATAATCTATTGGTCATAGTAATAATATCTTCATTGATTATGTTTTCAATTTTGTTACCTCAAAGGTATAAGAGGAAGGGGGAGGATCAAATCACTTGTTTTTGAGTGTGTTCTTGGAATAGTTTTTTTCAGGGTGGGGGAGAATTCTATATCACGGTTTTTGTGCATAATGAATGTCTAACCCATGAAAATGATATTTCAGGATTTTTATAAAGCTAGGTTTGGGTTGGTAATTTCACATCAGCCTATAACCTACCCATTATTCTATATAGAACTCCATGTCTAATAATATTATAAATAATATTATGGTTTAAATTACTTGTGAGGAACATATGAATAAAATGATTTTATTTATAATAAATAGATTAATATTTATTTAAATGTTCACTAATATATTATTTCTCACTCGAACATTAATACCAAATAATCTAACCTCCTTGGTATTTTCCTAAACATGAATAATGTAAAATTATTTTCTAAATATACATTTCTGTATTATTTATTCATAAAAAATAAATATTATATTAAAAAAATTATTGAAAAAACATTCAATAACTATGTTTTATCCATGTAAATAAATATTTTTTCCCTTGTGAATGAAACTGAATAAATAAAGGAAATATATTTTAATAATTTATAATTAAATTACGAAAAGATTCTTTATTTAATATTAAACACACATAATATTCTACTGAATTACCTATGACATAATACACGTGATCATATAAATGTGAAAAAACATTAAACCATGTTATATAATAGTGTTTTTTCAACATTTTAAATTAATATCAAATTTAACTAAGGATCTGAAAACACTCAAGGTATAATCTAATAGGCGCCATTCTTTCTGACATTATGAAATAACACCTACAGTCCAATGTTATCATCCCATAACTTTCCAAGATACCCATAGAGATAGATGTTAAATTATGTAATTATTATAACAAAATATGAACATACACATCATAACATAATCTAATTTTCATGATGTCTACAAACAAGTAGATTGCATGATGCTGTCATTAATATATGTGCTCAATGTATTAGTTTTTAGAAATGAACATGAAAACAAAACCCAATGGTCATGGAAATGACCAGACATAACAATTTCTATCAGAAGGCCTGATATATAATCTTTAATTGAGAAATTTAAGGGAAAATTCCTTGTTTAGTTACTAATTAATGTAATATCAATTTTTATGAGCCTAATGTATCCCACCTTATCACAATAAAAATTTGTCATAGGTTTCCTCAATATATAAAATTACATGAATCATGATAGTCATTTACATTAATCATGAAGTATAATGTTCATTATAAATTTTCAAAAATAGGTACATAAAATGACACTTATAAATTTTGATTTCCCAGTGGTAATTAATGTTCCCATAATATCCTAATTTGAAAATTACCAAGGGAATACACCTTAAGAAAGTGTCTCAATGTCCTAAAATTCTCCCCCGGATAGCCTATATAATTTTTACCCCCAAAAATGATATCATTCAACTGTATAATGTATATTTAAAAAAACTACCATGGATCTTCTTATTCCTCATTATAGAGATGAGATTCTAGGACCTTTTAGTGTAATGGGTACACCCTTAAGAAATCAACAAAAAGATGTCATATAGAAGAATAATCATCATGTTATAAGATATTAATTAATATCATAAACCATGAATATTTTGTAATCCAATGTACATAGTAGTTAATTCTAGGGAACCAATTCTAAAAGATTATCACTTATACTAGAGGAAATTAATAATAATTCATATTGGACACCCTAAAATAATCAATAAGATTATACATTGATATGGTTATAGTTGTAAACCTATCCACATTACCTATGATAGATCTTTTTACAATGTCTTTATTTAACTGATAAAACCCCTTATGATATAATATTAGTGAGTATATGTCATATATAATCCCTAAAGTAACAAATGATACAATAATTAAAACTCATAATGGTATGATTTAAGTTCAATATCTTGGTAAAACTCTAAAAACAAAAACAAATTGATTATATACTCATTTGTTATACTACATCACATACCAAAACATATTCAATTGAATATATATAAGATAACTATTTAATTAAAAAATGTTTTCCTTTGAATATTACCATATCTTTACAATGATTATATATGAAATTGATCTAAAAAATATTAGTTTTATATTACTCCAAAAATAATTTCCCATTTCTATAATTTATAGGAGTTTTTTAGTTTTTCTAACTGAAGAATTTGTCAGATTTTTTTGACTTACATTTTTATTGTTCTCTTAGACTTGTTTTATTTTTCAATTATTTGAATTATAAATAAGAAGTATCCAAAATATCTTCACATCATGGATTTTGACAAGGATTTCAAATGAATTCTAAATAATATGTAGTTATTACATCATACGAATCCCATGTGACACTGAATAAATTCTGGTAAATTATTATTATTTTTATTTTTAAATACCATGTTTGCTATGTACTATTAATTGTATTTGAAATCTCCATGATATATTCAATTATACATTTTTCTCTATATCATGTTCTGCAACTTAATCCAGCTTTGGGTAAATTTTTTATTATTAATAACTGTGAGACTAATCACTTATTTCCCATATCTTATCATACATATTTATCATGGAAAACTACAGTGCTCCCAATGTCCTTTTAAAAAATAGAAAGAAAATTAATTCAAGAAAAAAGTACAATGATCATTATACTTTTTTGATCAATTAATTGATTACCGAAACATATAGTCCATATTGTAATTAAACAATGTTGGAGACCTTTATGGTCACATCATATGAAGCAAAAAGTTACCTCTATGAGATGTGTCTATGAAACACATTTCCTAATATAATGATCATGATATGTATGAAAATTATAATTAGAATTTATTAATAATGATGATTGGATTAGAGGTCTTTTTCACATACAATTCCATAGACATTAAACCCATTTAATAACAAATAATTATTTATTAGTATTAACTTATACCACCCATATATAGTTCCCCTTAATAGTCATCAACAATATCATGTCTAGAAACATCCAAAATACAATAACCCAAAATTTTGTTATATGTATTCTATCATTGAATTCATATTAAAATTTCATTTATATCTATTTATAACTTACTACTTCCTATAAGATATGTTATTCTTACTGAATTATATGTCACCCACCCTGATAAAAATAAAACCATCACTATGGTTTAAAAAATTCAATAATGTATGTGTCTATGGAATAATTTAAACCAAAAATATTTTTACCCTTTATTATTCTTATGCCAACATGTTCATATTAATTCAAGATTCAAATAAAATATTACATTCCACCAATATACAAAAAGAGATATTATTCCCAAATGAAAATGTGTTTGGTATGATCATCCCATTTATATATTAAGGATATTAAAATCTATAGTACCAATATGATAATAAAATTACATTCCCATTGGGTTTTACATGATATATATTTATGATTATCCCATTTATCTATTACGTCACTACCTTGATATTCATTTTTGGGATGGTATCATGGAATACATGAAATATATCTAAGACTCATCATTAATATAATTTGTACCATCACCATCTCTAAGATTTGAATAAGTTAATTCAAGTATAGAAAAACCATTAACTCAACATTTACAGGACAATTAATAAATTTTTATGATATACATTGACATGTCATCCATGAGGATCCTGTATCATTTTAACTATTTCAATAATTACTTTCAGATATCATTTAAGAAATTTCATAATATAATTTAATGATATGTTTTAATTTATAGATAACTTCTCCAGAGAATTATTCTTGCTATGAACTAACCTGAATACCTTCTTAATAATGGAACCCGAACTGATCATCCATGTGCCTGAAGGGAATTCCTGATCCCCATAGGCTGGAAACTAGCACCCAGATATAAAAAAACTATATGGAAATATTTCATCCAATCAGAAGCAAAAACATTGAATATATGCACACAACAAAGAGAACTAGTGGAAGAAATATATATTTTCCATATAAGATAAAGAATAGAATAATTGATAAAAAAGATAAAAAACAATCTCAAATGTTCAATTTATACTGTAAATGTTGACAATGCTAAACAACTACTCCAATAGTCTTCATGTGATATCATATAAAGCAACTAAAAACCTAGTAAACATTAAATCTCATGGCCTCACTTTGATGCCTTACATTTCCATAAATCAAAAGACAAAATATGGTCTATGTAGTGCCTACGGGGTGTGTAAGGTGTGATATAATAGGATCATAATGGTATCACCCACATGTTCTATAAAAATTCTCTATAAAATAATCCATGAATTCTCAAATTTTACCCAAAAGAATATGATATACAATTTAGAAGTTTTATATGAAAATCTTGGAAGAAAATTAATTCCCCCTCTATAATAATTTCAAAATAAAGAAGTTAAATCTATTTCAAATAATTTAATATACATTTATAAAACAAGATATATCATCTAAAAAAATCATGTGTTACATATCATATGAAATCCATGGTTGTACAAATAAAATAGTTCAAGTCAAAAGTATCCCAAATCATACAAAAGTATAGGGAACACCATGCCAAGGATTGTACTAGGTCAATATATATAGAGGACTCATAAATAACATATAAAATCACATTAAAATCAAGCCTTAAGACATTTGAATCATGTCTGAAGTGCATAGAAACACCCCAAAAATTGATCCTCCTAAGAAGTCTAACTAATCCCTTAATAATAAGACTAGGGTGCAGAGGAAAGACTCATGAGAAAGCTCCCCCGATGATGGATGAGACCTATCATTATAACTTCAACCTAATTTTCCAAGGCTTCCCATGTTCTCTATTTAAAAAATCATTTATTCAAGCCCTTTCATAATATCAGGTTTTTAAAATAATTTCAGAAACCAATTAACAATTCTGGGAAAATACATTTTTCATTTTCAAAAACTAAGGGAAATATATATTTTATAGAAACCCATTTCTACAGACACAAAAATAAAATCTATCAATCATTCCATTTAATTTATAAAAAAATTTATAAAATAACTAGGGCAAGGCAGTTCACTTAAAAAATATTAGGACATAACCACATAGCTCATTACTCGAGTTACACATGCCTGTAACTGTATACGCCAATAGGATAAATATTTTAAGGAAAACATAGGTCCTAGAATCAATATAAACATCTCATAATTGAATCATGTTAACAAAAGGTTTTCTGAAGTGGAAATACCACAACATACCTCTAGAACCCACACCAGCCACAACCAAACAAAAAAAAGTATTTTACATCAGAACAAGATCAAATAACCTTTTTAGAAGGAAAAAATAATAGCATCATCTATAATCAATAGATCAAATAACAAAATGTAAAGTTACTTTTGAGATCAAAGGAAATAATGAAGAAAATAATGATTTCTCACCTGAAGAGATGCAACCCAACCACAACGGTGATTAATCCCTAACCAAAGAGATTCTGATGGAGTGGAGGCCCCCAACATCACTAGGGAAGAGCTATAGGTCAATTTATTTGGGGTTGTAATGAATGAAATAAACATATCACATATATGACACCATAAAATTACATTATGTTACATTTACAAGGTGTGTAACCCCTATACATGCCCTGTAATCCATGAAGCATGCATATACTAAAAAACACATTTCCTATTTATTTAGTACAAAATTTTTAACAATAAATTGAATGTAATTAGTTAATGGCATGTACCACATTACTGGGATATGCCATGTAATAATTACATGTGGTGTACTCAAATTATATGGTGTGTGTTTCTCATATAGACAGAAAAAAGTAAAAATTCATACATCAAAACCCAAATCACCTTGGGAATTCTTTGAAATCAAGGAGAAACATAGAAATCCATTACACATTTGTACCTAGACTACATTAATTCAAATAAAAATACAACCCTTAAATTTAGGCCATTTTTTCAAAAATATGCTCTCCATCTTAGAGAATCCTAAGAATTTAACAATTATATATGAAAAGAAATAAATAGAACGAAATTACCTGAATGTTGGTAACATGATGTTACAAAGTCCCCACTATAAAAATTTCCATTCTTGGGAAGTCATCTATAATAATAAATCCCAATAAATAGTTGAGTTCACTTCTCCCTCATCGAAATGTCATACTCCAATTATCATGATAATCTTACCCATGCCACCATGACACTGACAAATGAAATTGACTCTCTATGCTAGAATTTCTCTCTAAAGTCAATTCTCTCCACTAACAGCCCCAAATAGAAGAATCTGGTAATAAATCAATCTTTTTCCATCTCAGAATGTGAGAGGGTCCATGATGTCATTTCTTGATCTGAAATATGTGGAAAATATCATGAATTATTATCAGATGAACCGTAAATACCAACTAATATAAAACCATCCGTAGATGCTCAGTGACCTCAAACAGTCCAACATATCTTAGATTTGACATTCCTAGTGTTCCAATATGATGGTGACCCAACATAGGATAAACATTCAAGAAAAGTAGGTCACTTATAAAAAAATCCAAAGGATTATGCAGCTAATTTGAATATGATTTCCATAAATCTAGTTTGTAACTAGATAATAACATATATATTAAATACTCAATAACATCTCCTGAAACAAACATAGTTCCCAAAAATAATATTCACCCACATTGGTAAAAAAAATTGATTATTTTCATTGGAAACCATAAAAAGTCTTTAAAGGATCCATTCTGGCCAGAATCTGATAATATTTATTATATAAAAAATCAAACAGTCCCATATGGCTATCCTAAGACCCAAAAAAATCCATGATAGAAGTTGAGAGCATATCCTAGAGGATATTAATAACATGCTCTATCTAACCATGTATCTATGGATGATAAGTTGTACTCAACCTTAACTGAGTCCCCATCACCACATAGAGACTCCTCTAGAACATAAAAGTAAACATAAGTTCCCTCTATGACATAATTGTAGACGAAACCCAATGTGACATTACATTCTCTTACACATATAAATTGACAAAATATTCAACATTTGAGGTGTCATTGATCAAAATGAAATGGGATGACATCATAAAATGATTAATAACCACCCATTTTACATTCTTCACTCAAGGGGCCTATGATAATCCTAAAATATATCTATATATACCCCATTATATTTCCATTCCAGAACCAGAATATGTTTAATTAAAGAAAATGGTCTTAGATTTTCTTCCTTTATATGTTGGTAGTTTTAACAGTGGGACATATAACAAAAAATGTCAGTCTCCATACCCAACCACCAGAATCACTCTCTAATTTCATATTACATCTTCATAGTTCCATAATTAATGGTCTATGAAGTAATATGACAGTAAAAAATATATCCTTACTGATTCATGGATGGAAAACTGATCCCCAAAATGAAGACTACCATCCGAATAGAGAGACCAACCAGAAATAGACTCCACACCATATAAGGTTTCCCGAATTCTGATGAACTCATAATCTTACAGTTGAACTAGTATAGTTGACTAAAGGAGATATGATGATAAAAGTGCACTACCCATAACCACTCCTGAAATATCCTCTAGAGCATCTAGATGAAATTGATTAGAAGTTCCTATAGGGTTATATTATTCGTTCCATTAGAAAATATAATACAATGGAATACTACTAGTAAGAGAGTGTGTAATTAATTTAACCTTGCATGAGGTGTATGAGATATCAAACTCAAAAATATAATGGTTTTCCACCCACATTCTCTATATGATATTCAAATATTACTATGAAACAATATAGAATAACTTGTTATGGATAGAAAATACTGGGATCCTCTCACAAAAAACATAACGCTTCTATTACATAATCACATGCATAACAATAGAGAGATCTGAATTTTAAGTGGGTTAATTACACTAATGCATTCAAAGATTATGATAGCTTTAAGCTACCACATGATCAGCTTATATAAGCACATAACCCAAAACAATTCCAAAATAATCACAAAAATAATATTCCCCTTACAAGGCTCAGTTAATATAAATATATGATCCTATATCAGGAGTCTTTTTAGATCATCAAAATAATACTAACACATTTCATCCCATGTTAAGTTTGTCTCTCTCCTTGTAAGAGTACATAAAGGTGACGAAAAGTTTGATAAATCCTTGAAAAATGTTAATAATATCTAGAAAAACCTATGAAGCTCCAAATATCAATGAAATTATGTGGTTGTTCCCATAAAAATATGACCATCACCTTCTCAGGATCAACTAATAATCCATGATCATAAATAAAATTCCCTAATAATATCACTTTTGGATTCCAAAAATATAATTTTGAAATACTTACATGCAAGTGGTGACACCTAAGGATTTTTAAAACCAAACTTAAAGGTTCTCGTTCCCATACTTAGATCTAAAATAAAATAATATCAGCCATGTTCACTACCGAAAAAGCGGTGATATAATGATGGAATATCTGATTCATCAAAGTCATAAAAAATATAAGGGTATTATTTATACCAAATAACATCACAAGATATTCATATTGTCCATACCTGCTCATGAAATCCATATTCTGTATATCATACCCCAAAACACCGAGCTGATGATAACCCAACTAATGATAAATCTTAAAAAAACAACTTTACCACCTTTAAATAATCAAAATAATCATCAACATGAGGAAAAGTATAATAATTATTAACTATTACCTTGATAAAACTTTTATAGTCTATGAAAAATTAGAGTAAACCATTTACCTTCTTGGAAAAGTGCACTATAGTTGCCTAAGGTTATACACTAGGTTGAATAAAAACCTTCACTGTGAAACCATCCAACGAAATATTGTTCTCTTTCAGTTCCCCTAGCCCATATGATAAGAAAGTATTGAAATAAATGGCATACCTAAAACCAGGAATATCATAAACTCTACCTCTCTCTTTGGAGGAGTCTTGGATAAATCTATAGGGATACCCTCCGGAAAATTCCAAACAATGGTGGGAAGATAAAAAATATAATAAATTTAATTAGGATCAACAAATATAGAAGATAAAAACCTCCTATGATCTATGTGGGAATGTATTGCACGACCAGACCTTGGATCCCAATATCCATAAAATTCCTATGATCTCCAATCATCTATAATAAATGAGATATTCTGATGATAAAAATCAGCATCAACGTTATGGGAAACAAGTTAATCCATTGAAAAGTTGATATCAAAAAAATATTGAGCGTGAATAAGAAAATCCAAGACTAACTCTAAATAAACTATCAATATCACATAAGAAGGACACTAAAACCCATGTTCTTTCCTATTCCCATGTGGTTTATCAAACTCCATAATAACAAAATTGTTCTTTGTTTGATGTTTAAGAATATCAACAAAAAACTAGACATAAATGAGTGGTAATCACCAATATCTAATAAAGAAATTGATTCTAAGGATGCAATAATGATGGTACATATCAATATCACTAGACCTGCGTCCATTTCCCCTGGAACCACATATATTGCATGGAGGTGGTTCACTCTGGAGGCTCGTGGCTAGATCCCTTTAGTCTTTGAATCATATGACTACACTGCAATATCCATTGGAACCAATAATCCCTGACTATATCGATGAGTAAACATAACCTAGTATAAATTATATATATGAATTCAATGTCTACGACCATTTAAAATATTTATATGTGAAGTAAAATAATTATGTGTGCTTATGACCATTCCACACTGATAGTAAGTGAAAGGAAAACCACAAGCTGTAACTGGAGATGATGGAGAGGCCACTGTCAAGATCCACATCCACCACTCTTATGGTAATCATTCCAATTCCGATTCTTCCCATATGTACAACAGAATCTTACACTAGGTAGAGGATAAGGGGAAGAATAACTAACCATGCTTTTTATATTTATCTCCACCATCATTTTCCTTTCCAATTTTCCACATAGGTTAGAAGAGTTATCATAAATTCCGATAATTAGATATGTAGGTTCAAACCTTAAAGGCGCTTTAGAGAAATTAGTTGTTCACTCTTTATAACCATTGGTGAAAAAAACTTGATAAGAAAATCTATTATTGTACACCAAAACCATACAATCTCTATATTACCAAGAGAGGAACTCTAGAGATTTTTCTATCATTGGTGACTTGGGAAAAATCTATAGAAGAAGATATCCTTGAAACCCTTAATGTTAAGCTTACATTTATATCTACCCATGGAATAAAATCCCACCATCGATTGGTGGTACCTTCACGTATTAACCCTATTCACTTTATTTTGATACAATCAGGTGAATCCGGTAAATCAAAAATATGATCGATATTATTATTAAAGTCCTCCACCTCTTGTGGTTCATTCATACCTTTAATGGATTGTGGATTCTCATGTAAGAACTCTCATGATAGATCTATATTTACTTCATCCCCAAGATATACCTCAATATCATTCTTATGAAATTAATATAAATTATGGTCGACAACAATAAATTACCACAGAAGAGCTTCAATAATAAATATGATCCATAATAGGATTACCTTGAGGATCATTAGCTGAAATTTCCAGTGGAACTCCCAAAAAATGTATTAGAGGTGTACCACTGCACACCGAAATAGAAGAAATGATCATAAATATTATAATCTTAATTCAAACTACAAAAAACATAAAAAAATAAGATTAACATAAAGAACTCAAAACTAGAGGCACATATCCCAACTTCTAATGGTAACTTAAGTCTCATCATGACATGATCTATACAGACACTCACCAAAATATACTTCTCAGGTTCCAACATTCCAATATAAAGAATACCAAATGTCCCAAAAATAAATAATCTTAAGGGTAGAATACATATGATACCTTTTTTTAATTAATTAACCCAAATATCCTCTCACTACTGGAACCAAACGTGATCAATTCCATATCAGTAGGGCATTCTTGATCTCTATGGGATGGTGACTAACACTCATACCTCAAACAAGCACCAGGGTGAAATATTTCTCTTAACCTGAAGTAATAACATGGAATATATGCACATAATAGAGAGAAACAAAGGAGGAAATAAATATATGTCACAAATAATAAGGAACATATAAGTAAAGGAACTAAAAAGTTACAAATAATTAACCAAGAGGAAAATCCTTTTATAAAGAATGAAAAAGACAAATAGGTACTCAAAAAATAAATATGTGATAACATGGGAAAACCTAAACCATCTCACCATATATCTACTAAAATCCTGGATGATAGAAAACATAACTGCCTCTATATGGTTCCTTGCCTTTTCCTACATCAAATTACATTACACGATTTACAAACCACTGAATCAGTGTACAGGGTGTGATATAACTGGATTAGTAGGGTATCACCCATGTGTTCCATGACATGTCTCTGTAATATGAGAATTCTCCAAATCAATTAATACAAGGCATAATATACATTTTAGGAGTTTTTATATCAAATTAATTGGAAAACAATTTAATTTCACATTTTCCCACACTTCTAAATAATGTAAGTAAAATTGTTTCAAAAACTTTAATATACATATATCAAAATAGATATATAAAAAAAAATTCATCAAATATCATATCAAATCCATGGTAGTAAAACTGAAAAATTACTTGCCAAAAGTATCCCAAATCGACCAAAATAACAGGTAATGTTACACCAAGGATCGAACTATGTCAGGATTGCTAGGACACACTTACCTAAAATTAAAAATTGTGCACACATCAAGACTCTAGACATATGAATCAATTTTAGAGGGAAGAGGAATACCCTAGTAAGTGAATCCCCTACAGATCTAAAAAGTCCCTAAAATAACAAGCATATAGAGAAGAGTAAATTCCCATGAGAAAACCCCCCAATGGTGGACAATACCTATTATAATACCTCCCACCTATGTACCAAAGGTTTCCCATGTTATCTACTTTCTAAATCATTTCTTTAAAAAAATTCATCATATCATGATTTGAAAACCATTTCATAATGCATTTCAACATGCCTTTAAAACCCATTTTACATTTACAAAAAATAGAAGAAAATAGTCTTTTATAAAAAACCACTTTCCAACGACATAGAAATATAAATAGTCAATTTGTAAATTTAATTTATAAAATAATTTATAAAATTTCCAGAGAAATGATTTTCACCAAAAATTTATAGAGATAGAACAAACAAGATAAAAACTGTGGTCGCACACTTCGGCAATGGGATGCACTGACAAGAAGAACATAACATTGGAAAAAGAGGACATAAAATCAATCTACACATCTCAGAATCAATTCAATTTAACCGAATGGCCGATGAAGAGGAAATATCACAACATACCACAAGAACTCACACCTTCCACACCACAACCAATAATTTACTACCCCTTGGAACTAGATCACATGAAAGCTCTAGAAAGAAAATATGAGAATCAACATATCAGATCATTGGATAAAATATAAGAAGACAAAAAAACTAAAATGATAAACGGAAATGAATATGAAGAATGGATTACCCTATTGGAGAGATATAACCAATTCACAATGGTGATCATCCACTGAACGAAGTGATCCAGATAGAGAAGAGGTCCCCAAAATTTTTACTAAATAAATCTGGGTTAAGATCATTGAGACTACAGAAAATGAAATAAACATATAGCTCCCCATGAAATTTACTTGAAATGTAACCCATTTACATTCCCTGTAATTCACGAATCCCACAAATACCAAAAAAACACATATCCCTTATATTAAGAACTCAATTTTTAACCTTACATGACATGTAATATGTACACAGTGTGTACTCTATTTATATTGTGTACTAGGTTCATGGAATTTTCCTAGAAGATAATACATGTCATATACTCCCATTACGTGGTGCGTATATTTCTTGAAGATAGAAATAACTCTATATTCTTACATGAAAATCCAAACCACCTTGGATGTTAACAAATGTTTAGGAGAACCCCTATAATCCATGACATGTTTATGGTTGGTATTAATTAATTTAAACAAACATACGACCCTAAACATTAGTTTATTTCCCAGAAAAAGTGATATTAATCCTCAGGAATTGCAATATTCAACCAATTAAAGAAGAAAACAAGTAAATATAATAGAATTATCTAAAATTTGTTAATATGATGTTACTATTCATGATATTTAGCTAAAAAACACTGAATAAATTTTTCAATTTTTTTTTTAAATTTTTTTCTTTGTCTAAAATGTGACAACAGAGCCATTAATTATACGTTATGATTTATTTAAAGGATATTAAACACTTTTAAGGGTACAAAATTTTAAACTGTTTTTGATTACACTTGATAAAGAATTATGGTTCCCCCAATTTTCTACGAGTCTTATAATTTATATTCCTCATTTATTACTACAATTTGATAGAATGACTGTACTATTACTTAATTTTTATTTATATTTATAATTCCATAACAAAATTAATTTGAAATGAAATAATTTCTCAGTATTCCCAAAATAACATTGAAACTAATTTATTGGTAACAATTAATAATAGCAATGAATCCAATAAAATATACCTACTATGTTATCTAAAGTTGTTAAATTCATAATATTGATATAGGAATTACCCTTTTTTTCTTTAGGTGAATTAATATTAATTTATTTATGTATTTTTCTTCCATTGACTGATATAGGAATCAATCATTCTCACCTCATAGAAGAATACACAATAATCTATACAATGTTTCATTCTGGGTTATCTTATTTTCATAGAAGATAGTATTCAATACCTAAGATGACAAATATAAAAATTACAATATGAGATGAATATATTTGAATTAGATGTAAATAATTTTCTTTTTTTCAATTTATTGAAATTATAATTTAGATGAAACATTCAATCAACATGAGAATCAAATTAAATATTGTTCACTGAACTACCTCTAAAATAATTTTTATCATTAAAATACATTTCAAAGGAACAATTTAATATAAAATTTTCATGAGATTTTCAACCTTTACTTTTAAGTTGTTCATCATAAGGGATAGGGAACTATGTTCCCCTAAACTCTTACTCTCCATGTGAAGCAATATCAAATGATTCCTAGGTTTTCAATCCGATAATTCTAGATGAATAAGGATAACATGGAAGGAAAAGATGATAATATGAGATTAATATATAATTTATTATCAAAATAAAAGTGAAATATGGATATGTGATAAATTTAATTTAGTATATTGAAGTCAATATCAAGGTTTATGTACCCTCATTAATTATACACTAGTATTGTGTATCAAAAATATCAATTTTTTGAAGTCTCACTTTATCATTACAACGAGATATTAGATGATATTTCAAAGTATAAGAATACATGTCCTTATGTTTCATTATCAGTTTTCTATATATTATTAATATTATGATGAAATTAATATTTGGAGCATACCCATGTAAATCATGCTTCTATCCATCTCCATTATTCATGCTCTATGAGTTGGATGAGGAAGTGTAGGGAATTATAGAACATTGGAGAAGTATTCTTTTATATTTTCAGTGTAAAAAATTGATGTATCCCCACATGAATTATTTAATGTTGAATATGTAAAATGTGGCCAATAAAATCAAAGTGATACTATGATTTATAATTCTATACACCATATTAATTAATATTAGATTTATGTTTTATGTTGATTACCATATATGGTACGTAATATTGTTTTCCTTGTAATATCCCTCTATTTTATAAAAACCCAATATCCCTCACAATTAGTTTTAGAATATCTTACCATGTAAATATTACAATGAAAATGATCAATATATGACATATCATAACAAAACAAGGTATCATAAATAAATTCAAATGGTTTTGGGTAGCCGTAACATTCTAATTTCATTAACTAATATCTCCTTGATATGTTCATTAGACTCCCTTGTACTAAAATAATGGATATGGATTTCCTCAATCATTAACTCTTAGTTACCCATGTATTGAATGTGAAGTGAACCTTTGATGTGAACTACGTTTAGTTGACATAAAACATAGGGTAAAATTATTAAAAAATTTAAATTACTCCTACTTGTGTTGATCATTCACTTTGAAATAGGGACTGATTATAACATAGGTAGTGGGAGGATATATCATCTTAATATATTATTTTTGGGATTTTTAACTTTATATATAAGTTTACCTTTTTATCTTATGTCATGCTTCTTAATATTATATTGATTTTATTTTAATTACCATCCATGTAAATATAAAAATTACTAACAATAAAATATTATTAAATTCGATCTTGCATGATTGTTTGTTAATAAATGAATTTGATCATGAGAAAGAACCGTTAAAAAAGTAATCATTCAATATGACTGATGTAAAATAATAAAAGAGGTATGATCAATAGATTTTACAAATGGTTAGATTATTGGGAGGGTGATAAAATAGACCTCTAACCTAGTTCCCATCACCTTGAAACAAAACAATGTTGGTGCAACAAAACAACACCTAACCACTGATGTATCTTCAAGATTCATTTTCTCCATATCCAGACTTGAACTGTATCCACATTCATGGGAGATCCATTCATTACAAACAATTAATTCACATATAGGTAAGAGAAACTAGAGGATCGGTTAAGGGGTTTAATATATTATTTTGTAGTTGGGAAATACTATATTATAAGATAAGAGGGGATGCCAAAAATGACATCATTAAATGCAATAAATTATTAAAAAATCCATTCAATGATAAAAAATACAGGAAACCAATAATATATTTAGGTCTATTATAATCTCTGGACCATCCACATAAAGACAAAAATTATAAATATTCAGACAAGATAACATTTACTTCAATTCATTTTTATTATTAAGTTGAAGCCCAAAAAATTAATTCGATTAGTTAAGTAATTATTCTATCTTAATGAACACCTAAATATTCCAGGTGTCATAAAAGTAGATACCTACGATAACCACATGATTCCATGTATGGTATTTTTATATGAGTTTAATAAATCATGTAATGAACATAATGATACACACATTAAATGTTGTATTGTTTGTAAAGATGAATAGATTTGTAATATTTAAGACACACTACTTAATATATTCTATGTGTATATCATTAAGCCATGTTTTACTGGGATATTGTTTGTCTGGAAGTTATGAGTGCTGTGAAAGAATTCTTCATCTCATCATACATTCCTTTTAGGATGAACTCCAAATTTATTGATCTTATTCCAACAAAGGATAATGCCTTGAAAATTAAGAAATTCATGCCAGTTTCAATTGGGAATACAATACAAAAAAATAATCAGAAAAATACAGATGCAGAGACTGAGAGAAATTTCCATAGGGAAGATTTCTTGCAATCAGTTTGGTTTTTTCCCTGGGTGAAGTATACAATTTTTTTTACAGCTTATAAGTGTGTCAATGTCATGAGGAAGAGAGTAAGTAATATTAATATGGCAATAAATATTGATATTTCTAAATCCTTTGATTCCATCACATGGAGAATCATATTTACCATTCTGAGAATGCATGGGTTCTCACAAGGATTCTTTGATCTGATTGGGTCCATTATAAGAAGTGTCAGACACTCTATTCTGGTTAATGGATCTCCTAGGGGGTTCTTTTATTGATTAAGAGGTTTCAGGCAGGGAGATACACTCTCTAGTATTTTATTTTCTATAGCCTAATATTTTCTTATCTGGTGTCTGAATGACCTTGTTAATATTTATTTATATAAGAGGATGAGTGTTGGACAGAACAACATTTCTCCCAACCATTTGTGGTATGAAGATGGAATCATTCTCTTTGTAAAGGCTAATAGAGGTACCATTTCTTGTTTTAAAATTATCTTCCCACATTATGAAGAGGTTACTGGATAGGTCAGCAGTTGGGGTAAGTCCGTGGACATGTTTGGGGATGGTGATATTGTTTCTAGGAAGAATAGAATTGCTCGAAAGCTCGGTGTCAAGAGAGTTTACTTACCTTTTACATACCTTGGAGTTATTTTGTTCTGGGGTTGGGTAAAAAGGTGTCACCTGGAGAACATTTTTCTAAAAATTATTAACCAATTAGAAAATTGGAAAGAAAATACTATATCTCAAGAAGGAAGAATTTTCTTAGTCAATTCTGTTGTCCAATCAATGTATGTCTATTCCATTTCTCTATATAGATGGCCTAGAACTCTTATGAAATAGTTGAGCAGTAAAATTAGGAATTTTATCTTGACTGGATATGTTGATGAGAAGAAATTGGTCATAGTTTCCGGGAAATAGTGTGTTAGACCTACTGATTTGGGTGGAACAGGTGTTAAAGATATTAGAATATTCAATGATTCTTTGGTCAAAAAATTAACTTGGAAGCTAATTTCTAGCTCTGATATGTCCATTGATTTTCAGAATACCCGATCTGATGAGAAGTTGTATAATGGTTAGGGAGTTTATATGGAATCCTCAGTGTAGCCTGCATTGAAGTGGGCCTACTCTGATCTTATGATGTCCTCAAGGTGGGTTGTCTACAAGCAGTCCCCACTGAACTTCTGGACAACCAACTGGTTGTCTTGTCCGATTTTTACTGACATGAATGTGCCAGGACCCCTAAAGGACAAATCCATTGCTGATATTATTAATGACTAAGCCATACAGACGATTCTTCCTAAATATATGCGAATAGAAATGTCCACATAATTTTCTATGACATGGACACACTTTTGTGGGTGAAAAACCTGAATGGTGAGTTCACCACAGATGAATGATAATGATTTCATTGTGTCTCCTCGACTCCTCCACCATTATGGATTTTAGGAATGTTCAAACCGTTTTCCCCCTACTGATTGTTTTCTGATATGGAAGATCTAGATTCAAAAACTCTCCTTGCAACACCTTTACAGTGCACTGCGATGTGTCATTTCTCGGTCTGTCTCTTCTTCTTGAGAGAGGATTCGATATTGAATATTTTTGTTAACTGCTTATTTTATAAGAGAATTTGGTCCCATGTGCAGGAAATTTTTCGGTACTCATTGGATATACATTCCAATGAAATTCTGCTACAGAATATTTTTAGGTACACTAGCAGCAAGCAGGTTAATTTCTTGTTTATCACTTCCATTGTTTCTGGCATTTATTATCTTCAATGGGAATGTAATTATGTGATTTTTAGTAGTAAAATTCTATTATTCCATTCTTCAATTCTGGATGTTCATTGGGCCATTCAATATGATTCCCATGTTCAAATAGGGGTCATGAATAATGATGTATCTGATCTTGTGATTTTGAGGTATATTGGTGTAACTGGTAGGTCAAAGTAACCTCTCATGGTAATATATATTCGATTGATTCCTCCCATCCCATGGTGGTTGAAGGTCAACGTTTATGGGGTCGCATCTGGTGCACCTGGGCCAGCTGGCTGTGGAGGTGTCTTTCGCACATATCAGGGTCTGGTCAAGGGATACAACTTTCACTACATTGGAAACGCGACTGTTATTGAAGGGGAACTTTGGGCAATGATAAAAGATGTCAGTTACATTGTCTACTATAGATGGATTGATCAATTGTTAGAATCAGATTTTTCCATTTCTTTCCAAATTCTGAAAATCCAATCATGAAATGTGCCATGGAGGATGCATCCAGTGTGGGAAGACTTTCTTAATATTGCTGATCAGATCTCCCTTAAAGTGAAGTATGTCCTTCATAAAGCCAATCAAGTGGCACATTCCCTATCGAAAAGAGATATTGTGGAGGTGAGCTCTAGTTGGTCATTTTGGGCTCTGGAGTATTTTATTCCTTTAGTTCATGATGATTTCTATGGTAGAGTATTAACCCAACTGTGTAAGGATGGTTTTTAATGATCTGTTTGGCACTTTTCTTTTCATTTAATTTAATAAAGGTAAGAACACCTGACCTCTGATATTTTTCGGTAATTAGATATTTAAAAAAAATTAGAATTAACTACATGGTGTGTACAACAGATTCAATTCAAGAAGATTAATTTAATGTCTAAATTATAGTTTATTCTATTCAATTAATCCACTGTGTTATATCCTAGACAATGTTTAATCTACATTGATGGGTACTAGTTACAGGGAACATAGAACCAACTATATGATGGGTAATCGCTTTCGCAACACTTTATTAGGGAATCAGTGTGTATATAAACAATAAATGTTAATGAGGTACATGAAATATATCCAATCTACAAATATTGTGAACCACATTTTTCATAGACCCATGTTCTGCATGTCCTTTAATAAATACAATACATTTCTTTTACCAAGTGTATTCTATAATTTTTGTAATGGAACAATGAACCCAAGGTGTGTAAGTTGGCAACACATTGTGTAATTTGATAAACCATATTCCTATAATTATAATCTACAAAATGTTTACATTATTATTCTATGTGTCCATTTAATACATGAAGACCCAAATTTATCACAATTATAACTTCTGTAAGGTACACTAGTGCACGATGTGTACTAATGGGTTACCACCCCATAGTCCTGTGTTACATGACCAGAACCCTTGAAACATTATTATGTAGTCATCATATGTT
Source organism: Viscum album (assembly GCA_963277665.1). NCBI lineage: Eukaryota > Viridiplantae > Streptophyta > Magnoliopsida > Santalales > Viscaceae > Viscum > Viscum album. The sequence goes on from OY728145.1 coordinate 445,457,102, forward strand.
TCGTTATTTAATTTTAATTCATTCTTGGTTATATGATTAAAAAATAATTAAGGGAGGATACTATTTCAACATCTAGGTTTGAAGATTAAAAGAACCAAAAAAATAAAAAATAAAAAATAAAAAAAGAAATATTATCCATCAATGATGAATAAAAAAATTTAAATTTAAGGCTAAATACTCTAAATCCACTTGGTGGTTATAATTATAGTGGATGATCCTAGTGGTACATGTACAACACAAATTTTTATAGAGTATATGAATACTTTTTAATGTACATGATGTTATCCGGTGATCCAAAAATTAAATCTAATGAAGATCGATGAAAAATGATGAAACCATGGTAGAGGATCATTACTTAGTAACATTATAATTAATTTTTTGATTGATAAATATAGACACTAGCTCACAATTATTTCTATATACAATGATAAAATCCCTCTTTTAGTGATCCAAACTTGAACCAAAACAACATAATGTCACTATAGAATCACTAGGTGCTAGCTTGATTGATCATAATAACATCACATAATTAATCATTGATAATAACTTGAATATGTTCATTGATGATATATTCTTTAGGATCTCTCAAATCCTTGAGATGAATGAGGAGTATTGGTACCCTTGAAGTTGAATACATCAATGTGAGATTTATCTCTTTGGGTTAAAGAGAATTGTCCTTTATTTTATACATAATTAACATCTAAACAATGATAGTGATATCACCAAGTATTTATAAAGGAAGTTTAGGGTTAGACATTTCACATTGGCCCTTAGAAAATTCGTATTTAATGGAAATACCTATACCTAATAATAATTTATATAATATTATTATTTATGTTACGTGTGAAACATTAGTTAATAAATAAATTTTTTTAAATTAATTAATTAATAATATTTTAAATCATAATAATATATCATTTCTAACTAGACCATTAATATACATACATATATCTACCTTAGTATTTATGAAACCATGAATAATTGTAATTTTTTAGTAAATAGATATTGTTGTATTATTTAGTGATAAATAAAATAAAAATTTGATTAAGAAAATATTGAAACAAATATTGAATAAATATTGATTAATTATTTTCACAACTAAATAATTAAATAATTTTTACCTTGAAAGTGAAGGAGGAAAAATAAATATTATATATTCATGTCATTTATAATTACGATTTTAAAAGAATATTTTTTAAATATACATCTCACATAATATTCTATTGAATAAAATATGATGAAATATATATGATCTACTAAATATGATTAATCATTAAACAACATATTGGAATAAGAATTATTCAAATGTTAAATTCATATCAAATTTAATAGAGGTTTTGAATACAATTAGTTTGTGATTTTCTAAGCCCCTTTCTTACATACATTAGTCAAAGCAATCCAATTTACAATATAAGGATAAAAAATTCAAATAAACCCATTGAAAAAATAATTAAATGTATCAATGATTATAAAAACCAGAAAACACACACCACATAATATAATTCCTCAGTCAAAATATCTCTAATTAAGAAGATTTCATGCTAGTTTCAACAACCTATGTGATTAATTTCTCTTTCTTTAAAATTCATGAAATTTATAGGGTAAAATAATAATATGGACATGGACATAATTTTGATGTTAAATTTGAAGTAAATAGATAGTGATATCAATTTACATTTAAGAAAAAAAGTCATAAATTCTTTAGTTTATTGTTAATTAATGTACAATCACTCATGACACACCTAGTATATCATACCTCATCCTGATTATAAGACTTTATAGTATTCATAAATACATCACTTTACATGAATCATGGTATAAATTAATATTAATTATAAATTTTTGTGCATAATTTAACATGTTTGTAGTTAGGAACATAAAATGACACATATAATTGTGTATTTCTTACTTGTGACTCATGTTCTCTTAATCTTATGATAAAAATATTGAAATTGTTGTGGACTATGAGGAAGATTCTAAAGGTTTTTTGAGTCTCCACCAATGATATCATATATCCTTTACATATAATCAAATGATTCCATCCAGCTGTAAAATATATATATATAAGAATATTTTCTTGGAACTTCTAGGTTACGATATTTATGGGGAACTATTATTTCCAATTAGTATGATAAGTACCCTTATAATTTCTTGATAATGAATTTACCCATAAGAAATATTATCATGTGGTATCATATTAATTAATATTAAATAGTCTGAATTTCCTAGTAATTAAATATACAAAGTAGATGGCTATAGTCACGTAAATCCAACAATATTTGTTTACACATAATCACTTGAAGCAATACAATTATTATGGGATCCCCATGATCATTTATTACTCATACCACATAATGGGTTCCATATGAGGACTAATAATGCTCGACCCCCTTCATTAAATGAATAGAGATTTTATAAATAGATGTGATCAGCCTATTATATATATTTAATTCTTCCAATTCATGATTGGATATATATATATCTTACTCTCCATTAAGAACTCATATTTATGGATATAGTGCTATAACACATTTACTATATAGGGATACTCTCTTAAAAATAAATATCTTAGTGGTTGGTGACATCCTAGTATAGAAAAGAGCCCAATGTTTATTTCTTAGTATTCTTGATCAACAATACACTTTTGAGTATGAAAGATATATAGCATAATATATTTAATGTCTACCTATTATATTGTTTTTTCATATTAGTTGGTAATTATTGATGATTTACCATTCACTTTTAATGGATTTCTTTCACTATATTTATCATGTGTTGGCCTACAAAAACACATAATAAATATCACCCCTTCTTCGTGTGGTCAATCATAGAAAATACATGGATCTCTAGTAATAAACTTCCAATACTAGGAAGTTATGACCCTAAAATAGATTACTCCATTACTCCCAATAAACCAATGTTTCATCCTTCTGAGTGTCTACTGATATACCCGACATAGATATCACACAACCCATGATGTGTACCTCTAGAAAGAAAGTGTGAAGCATTTAGATTTTAAGATAAATCTAAAGAGTTGATAATGTAAATAATAATTTATTTTTGTATTGAAAATTACCCAATAATAACTATGAGAATATAATAATATCATCAATAAAATTACCAAGATAGAATATTGTTACATTTGAATGAAACTTCCCATTCGTTTCATAAATACAACATGTACATTTTTCAAACTGAAAGACATTAAAAAAAATTATAAACATATCCGATCATTAAAGGAGTATATTAAATATCTTATTAAAACAATAATACTAATGATACCCTAACCATATGTCAATCTTAGTGAATAATATGACTCCCCTTAGAAGATCAAATATGTCATTATTATGAAAAATTAGATCTTAGATCTTGATTGTCACCTAGTTCATCTTTTGGAAATCCAAAATCTAATATAAACTATCATCTCACTTCTTAGAAAATACAATGGGATCACTCTAATGTGATGTGATTAATGTAATAAATCCCTTATCAACCATGTACACTATTTATATATTTTACACTCTTATCTCTCCTTGTGTGATATGATATTGTGTTATCGATATAAGCCTCATACCTTGGACAAGTTCAATTATTTACATAACCTATAACTTGAGTAGTAACCATAAGGGGGCTTTAGTAAGGATTCCCTTATATATATAATAGGAGGGAGTAACGACTAAATTCTCTCATACTCATCCCTATAAAAAATGAACATAGGCTAGGTTTAGATCATACCCTAGTGTCGATGGTCATGTAATCTATGACCTTCTTGGAAACTGCACTCTCTGGTGAAGGTATAATAATAACCTAAAAGGGAAGTGAAAGAAACACATCACTTGGGATAGTCAATCAATTCCCTATTGACATCAATAAAATCTATGCCTTATGTAAAATTATTATACTGAATGTATATCTTAAATAATCCAATAAATACTTGTAATAATTCACCAACATAAAACATTCCATACATATTACAATATTCTTAGAACACTTCATAGAATGTTTGTATATGGTTAATATCCTCATCAAAATCTCCCATAATATAACTATTTTAATTATAATAAATATGGAAAGAAATTTTTTTTATGACATAATAATTTTAATTGTATTCTGTAGTAGATTCTAGTATGATCATTCCTAAAAATATTTTTAGGATTCCTCCTCAATCATGTGGATCCAGATGTATGGAAAGCATTCACTAAAATTTCATAATAGATCTGGCCTCCTAATATTATGTTACCTCAGTGTGTGACTTTATACTATTATGGATTCCCTTGAGAAACACTCCCACAACCTTGTACTTGCAATCACTATATTTTAAATATTAGGTGATTCAAAAGGCCATTCCCTATACCCCTAACTCTATCTCTGAACTCTCTCAACACCTATATGTGGTGTAAAAAATCATAAAATTTACTATCCAATCACAAAAATAACACTCTAATTGTAGTATATAAAAATCAGGATATATATGCCCTAATGGGTAATATTAAAAAAAAACTCTACGGTGGTCCTCCCTAGATGGGAAGAGTTAAATCTATACCTTGATTCCCAGTCCTATGTCACCCTAGAAAGAACCATTGCATGAAAACATCTTACTAGGAAAACACTCACTTATATACCCATAAAACAAACTTATCTTCTTTGAAACACCAACCTCCACTAGTTCCATCCCTGTATATAAGACATGGTTTACCACCTCAAAAAAATAAGTAAAAATGGTTACATGAATTCAAATTTTCTCCCATAAATAATCATTTAACATAAAATTATTTTATGTCACATCAGTAGAAAATAGCGTTGGTACTTATATAAGAATCATAAGAGATGAAGAATAATATGTTACTGATATATCCCCATAGGTATGATAAATAATTTTTAAGGTCACATAATCGTCTGTTTATTATGGATTAAGACTAATAGAACATTATAAAAAATTCATTCTTCGACAACCACTCATGTCTCCACATCTGAAACAAAATATATCACTCATTCTATGTCAGTACACATATCATATATGTCTCCAAAATAACCCTTTAATTTTTGGGGGTCACAATCTAGTGAAACATAATATGAGGTAAATAAATTTAGTTATATACATCTATTGGATTGACATCACACTAAAAGGGAGATAGTGAATATATATAGAATTTCATTCCTTGATCTAATATCTATGAGCCCCCTTATAGAGCCCCATGATCCATCTAATTTATATCCCAAATCATGATTACTTTGTTTTTTGTTCTATTTGAGGATCTGTTTCCACTACTAATATGATATACTCTCGCCAACCATCATTAGGATAATTATGAGGTCCTCATTGTTACATATCTCTAAAATAAAATATAGTAATTGGTAAATTTTCTTGTAACTCTATAAACACCATGACCACATAAGGGATTCATACTATTCAATTATACCCATATGCAATCTATACACTCGTAGGGATTAGTAAATAATATATGTATAATTCAGATAATTATTTATCATTTCTTAATATTTGGAAAGTACCATAATCCATGGGATTATGGGTGTAATTTAAACCCAATGTATTATATAGAATAAAAATAACAACTCTTTGATGATAATTTAAATGAAAACACCCTTTTATATCCTGGTTATCAACTATACATAATCAAATGAATGTATTATGAAACTATGCAACAAGTTTGATACATGAATACAGACATGTCTTCCACCATGTTAAAATATAAAATAATAAATAGTAATTCTCATTAAATATTACTTACAGTAACAAGTTCATAACACTCAATAGTCAATAATTAAAATCTTGTGACATAGTAACTTTGCATTCTCCAATACAGGTGTTAGCTAAAAAAATCATAAGGTATTCATAATGTTGTGACTAGTCCAATCCACAAATAAAAAATTCCAAATAGTAAAACAAAACAAGGTATTCAATATGAATTTGTGAAATTTGTATCCGAACATGAGCCTCAACCCAGTTTGTGAGGTATCCTTAAGTGCATCCACAGGACCCGGGTTCAAAACCAGGTAGAGACATATTTCTGGGTTACTGTAGCAGTACTATAGCAGTTCTGTAGCAGGAACTATAGTAGGAACTGTAGAAGTACTATTGTAGAACTGCACACTGTACGAGTACTGTAGTAGAACTGTACATTGTACAGGTACTGTGCAGAACTACACACTATGCGGGTACTGTAGCAGGAACTATACCAGTTAATGTAGCAACTACTGATCAAAAAAGTAGTAGCTGGAACTATTCACCTTGGGCCACCGATTTGGGCTTTGAGTTTTTAAGGCTTTCGGGCCCCCTGGTCCTTTGGGTCAATAGGGCTTTCGGGCCACCTCAAGGCCTTTGGGCCACATGCAGTTTCCCCAGACACACTAAAAAAAGGGGAATCCCCAAAAGAGGATTCAGAGCAGGTGCACTCACTATAGTAGATCCAAATGGATTTTTCATAATGAGAGGGTATGGCTATGCCATCGGGACAAGTCTCTGATTTCCCGGGAAGCCTAGCCAGACAACCATGCAAAGGGGGAGAGCTACTATCATGATACAGATGCCGGGGAGGGGAAATTCTTTATAGATAGTCTGGTTGAATTCCCTAAGACCTTCAGGTCATGTATTCTCCTAATCCTACCGGCCATCTAATCTTTGAGCGTACGAGCCTTGTAACGATTCCCCATTATCCCTTGAAAGGGGGTTATAAAAAAATCAATAAAAATGAAGGCCTTCAGGCCATTCAGGTGTATCCCATTCAACCATAATGGTTCCCAATCTAGATCATTATATAAACTCACATGATCATCCTTATATTCTAGGGAACAATCAACTAGTGGCGAGTTTCTATTAACATTTTTCTAGATCATACCCTATATTTGAACATTATTAATAAAATAGAAACAAAATACATAACCCATAAATAATTATACAACATTGGAATTACAATGGTAAAATAACAATAAAAATATATCACATTTTGTAGAAAATTCTAAATCCATGTAAATGTCTCGAATGTTATTAATTAAATATAGAATCGCTTTATTATTCAATAATATATGAAATTTATTTCACAATATACAAATTAATGGATTCATTAATAAAAAAATGTCCAAAATAATCCCACCTCCTTTCTCCCAATCTCAAAAAATGTTCCCCAGCTCATCCCTCTGATAAAAATGATACTCTTTTTCCTATATCGTGAAATAAGAAGTATGTGCACCCACTGTTGTGACCATTTAGTTTGTGAGAAATATAATCAGTAGTCCAAAAAAATTAATAACCTAAATAATAAGTAATTTATGTATTCATAAATTATATTATAAGGAATAAAACTAAATATAATCATAACCATCATCATATCATCAAGTGCTAAAGATCCACCTGGATGAGTAACCATAAAATATTTTGACAATATCAATATAGGGTGGAAAATTCCTAAAAATGATCACAAAAATTGGTTGATCATTCCATTATCACTTATAATATTATGAATTTCAGGAAAGGGTATCACCTAATAATGTTATATTCAAAACTAAATGGGTCACCACCTATAATTCGAGAAATATTGGTGAATGTTCATTGAACTCGAGATTATGTTGAAGCATAAATTATGTATTTTAAAAAGTATCTATCTGGATACATGTAATGTCACGACTTCAAAAACATTGATTCGCATATTATTCTAATAATTATGCATAAATAAATTTTATTATGAATAAAGAAATCAAAATTGATCCACATTCATTCTTGCAACACCAATATAATAAACTTTTTGGCACGATTTCATAGCTCGAAGGCACCAATCATGGATCCCTATTGATCATACACAAATGAAATAAAACTTCTATATTTAAATTTTAGGATCTTCATGTCCTAGAAATGAATAATTAATGGATTTAAAATTCCCCTTCAATCGCTTCAAAGTCACAAAATCGATACACATTCTTGAACTGAACCATTTTTATCTTCCCACATGTTTATTTCTCTATATCATCTGAGATTAGATTATATGAGAGATGTTTAATTCATGGATCCCCTATCCATATGTTTGGGTGTAAAATAGTTTTTATTGTCATATTTATTATTTAAAATTTTTGTAACACCCCGAGCTTCCATGGTACGCTTCTCTTTGTATAATACAGTAGCGTGTGTTGTACGCAACTTCGAGTTCTAACACACACCACAACCAATCAAAGTAGCCGTTATAAATAGTAATACCTACTTTTTAAAATTTTAGAAATTTTAACTCTCAAAATGGACTTAATTTTTGGATTCCGAGTATCGAATTTATCCTAAAGTGAAATTTTGCTACTTTTCGGATAACTTTAATATTTTGATGAATAGTGAAAATTACTAAATTTTAATTAAAAACAAATTTTTTAATCAAAATAATTAATAGTGATAAATTATGAATTTTAGTGGGTTTAAAGTATAATTAGAATATATTTTTACCATTTTATCCAATGGTGTTCATTAGAATTAATTTTACTTTGAAATAGGACAAAAACAATTGTCAATCTTTTGATATATATTGTTTCTTAAAAACACGCTATTTGTTGTGGCAACGGGAATTAATTATAATATTAATTAATGCAACTTATATGTTTTTAATTTTGTAAAATAGACATCATTTTTGAATTTGGAATATCAATTATAGCTTATGGTGAAATTTTGGCAGTGTTCTGAAAAACTTTAATTTTTGATGAATAGTGAAACTACTAAGTGCTAGTTAAAAAACTGAATTTTTTCATAAAACTTAATTAAACCACTTATGTGATTGAAATTTCAAAAATACGAGAGACACGGTTAATATCGGGGAGTAAAATATGGTTCAATGAGATGAAAATAATTTTTGGTGAATATTAACTTTTTACTTTTATTTACCACGGTTACAAGTAAATGGGGAAATTAAGGGTAAAAATGATATTAATATTACCCTAACACATGTCCTAATTCTATTGGACAAGTGTATCGTGACCACATACAACCTTAGGAATAAAATATTATCATTTAGGTCCACTTGGATTAGATTAGGACATTTATTATTATTTAATTCAAAGAAGAGTTAAAACAATTTAAATCCAAGTTTATTTACTAAAACATTTTTAATATATGGTTATACATAAGATAAATTAGATTGTAAATATTAATTATAAATATAAAATAATTTCCTACATAATGATATTTTATTTATAATTTTTAGAAATTATATAATTTAATTTATAAATGACACAATGATGATGCATTAATTACCATAATAGTAAAACAATTAAAATAATTGATATTATAAATAAGCAAATAAATATAATTTTAGACTTTTTATGAATTAAACTAATTTTATAGGTTAATATGATATGTTAGTATTGACTTAATTAACCTTTTTCGAAGTAATCATTCTTTTATGATTTTTAGAAAAATCAATTATTGAATAGTGTCAAAATTGACATAAAAGAATTTTTAAGAAACATATTCTATTATTAATTGATATTAAATTCCTAAAAATCTACGGTTCAGCCAAGAGACTTATATCATGATAGGTGTATCATTAATAGAAGACTTGGGGGTCTCTTGGATGTATATAGTAAGTTTATTAACCATATATTATAAAAATACAAAGAGACATTGTAAAAGTGAAACTAATTAACTAAGAGTGAATACTTAAAGATAAGGTTAATATAATGACCCAAACCTGTCTAAATTCTATTGGTTGAGTGGTTTTCAACCCATACCTACCTTAAACTTTAAATAATACACTTTGGAGCCATTTTAAAACGAATATGAATTTATTATAAAATAATATTTCTAGCTTTTCCAAAGGTGCCCCTCACACCTCTTATAAAAGGGCACTCTCCCTTCTCATTAACTCACACCTTCAATGCCTTTTGGTTTGGCCAACCTCCACCCAAATACTCTCTGAACTTCTCTAACTTTATCCTAGAGGCATTCCTTTAGTCATAAATCCAACTTAAGGATCCCTTATGATCAAATCCAAAGGAAGAACCTGAAGAAGAGGTAATGATTTCACCACCCTTTTTCAAGTTCCATTCTTCTTCCACTTCTTCTTTATTTATTATTACCATTATAAAATAATGAATCCAATATCTCCAATATACTGTAATATTATTATAAATATGGTACAACCATATTCATTATTCTATCCATCCTTTGAATGACATGTCACCATACGTGCGTACGTACGGCTTACCGTCTCCACATCGTGGTGTAATTATTATTCAATATATTATTATTTTGATGGGTATAATAATGATTTTTAATTCATGTAAATAATAAATATAACATGATAATTATTCTGTATATATGATATAACATCCAATTATATATTATTTTAATATCAAAAGAATGATATTTTCACTTGTGCGTACGTACGGATTACCATCTCCACGACACGATGAGATTCATTTCCAAGTTCACCATTCATCGACGATTATAAAAATATATATTACTAGTAAGTATGTAATATATGACATAATAATTCTAATGGAGATATATATATATATATATATAAATATAAGTATTTATGTACTTACATATATCTTATTCATTTACTTCCGTTCAATACTATATGAAAACAGAAACAGCGTTTATGCGTACGTACGGACTACCGTCTCCATAAACGGTGTTTCCCATTTCATATATATGTCTATTATACATATTTATATTCTAAATATATATGATATATTTATCATGTTTTATATTTTGGATGTATTTAAATCATGATCTAAGTGATATAACCAAGAGTGACAAGTTAAAACACGTACGATAAAGAAAGTGATTATTACCCAAAATGTTAACTTAACATGGAAATTATTATTAAATGGGTAATATAAATTCATAAATGAATCAGGTATGATATCATAAATATTAATATGATTCTGGTATAATTTAATAACATACTACTATCTTTGTATGGAAGGTTAAACATACCCTCAACTAAAGGAAAGTGCAAGGTAAGGGGTTTTCATCTCACTCCTTATTCCCGCGAGATTCATGCCATATTGCCACTATTACCTTTTGTGTGGTGTATGTACTTCCCATAATTGTATTATTTGTGTAATACACTTTAATTTATGTGTATTTACATATTCAATTTATGATACCTCTTTCATCGGTTGTACGTTTCGTAAGTTACCAAATTGGTAAGGGTTTATTTTGCAATCTCTTCATTATCCGAGGTTGTTTATACATATTAATCTACTGGGATTTCTTTATCATCCACATCCATGTTCCTTAAAAATGTATTTAAAAACATTTTTACTATTCACTAGCCAATGATTTAAAGTCATTTATACCCTTATGTGTTTTGAAAGTAATCTTTCCCTCATTTTACAAACAAGGTACTTTTTAACCTTTTCGACAAATTTAAGGTATGAATGTCTTTTTAAACATATACGGCGGGTGCAGTTATTTTCCGCCGTTATAAAATTTTCGAAGCTTCCCTTACAAGATTATAAGTATATTTTCAATGTAAAATTTTTTATTTTATAATTATGTGACTTTTAAATGATTTCAAAATGAATATTTTAGGAATTTCTGAAAGTTACTCTTTATCAAAATCAGAATTTTAAATGTTTTAAAGATTTAGCTTTCTAAATATTTTTAATTAATGTCCATGTTTTCAAAATGATTTTAAGGATTTTTTATATGGACATGAATGTTTTGAAATGATATTTCTTTTCAAATGTTTTGAAGTGGTATGGGACACTTTGATTCAAAAATCTCTTTTAAATTACATCCTTAATAAATGTGTGACTTTTAAATGATTAAAAAAAAGGAGATATTTCTCTCAAATAATTTTGATTTCATCTATGTCAACATCTTTTGATTGATTTTAAGCTTATTTGAATTTTATTTATTATGATAAAAACTTCCATATTGTATTGAAGGTTTTGTGATATGTTTGACTGTGGATGTGTTATTTTTATACCATTCATGGTTTATGGTGAAAGTATTGACATTTCATATCCTAGTTTTAATATGAATGTTTATGTTATGTTGAAACCTATTCATATGAGGAATGCATTGGACTTAATAAGTGACGGGTGGAGCCCTCTATAGCCTCTCGATGCATCGGTAGGTCTCATGAGACAAACTAGTGTCCTGGCACAAGGCCTTGACAAAATCTTATTAGTAGTCTTGGCACGAGGCTTTGGCTATGTGGTTATGATAGTCTGGAAATATGAATTCCATCATAATGAAAGTGGATAGTGATATTACATGTGATTATTCAATTATTAGAATATCAATTTGAATAAGTAAATGGCATTATTTCATTTTGTTTCTACCATATTATGGTGAAGTTCACGTTTAAAAGGCTGTTGTTTTAGTTTTATACATTGCCTTAAATGTTTATGCTTATTTTTAAAAGTTTCCACTGTATTGCTTACCCTTACTGAGCATTTGAGCTCACCCCTTTCTATGTCATATTTTTCCCAGGATTCCAAGAAGTGTAATGTGATTAATATGTTGGGTTAATCCAAGGGAATAATGGCATTCATAAAGATTATTTATGTTGTTTTTTTACGTCTTAAAGTGCAAATGTAACATTCATGTATGTGATCTATTTTTCCAAGACTGCTAAACTGATCGGTCCTTCGGGACTTGATTCCTTGTAATCATGCCAATGTATTAAAATAATGCACCGACTCTGGGTAACTAGGGTGGGGGCGTTATAGTTGGTATCATAGGAAGTTCAGCAATAACCTTGGAAACTAGATTTAGATAAAATCTGATTAGAGCACATATCCCTAAGATAGAGTTTCAGTATTAGTATAGAAGAACTTCCTAGAATTTTGGTGTTATAGAGATTTTGTGAGTTTTCCGTGAAATACATCCCTATTTGGATACAAGCAGGTAGAGGCGGCTCTGGCACAGATGTACCTAGGGGTAAAACCTGAAAACACCGCTTTGAGCTAGACTCGAATGGGAACTGGTGCACGACAACGGGTCTTGCTGCACTCTTGGTTATGACACTCCCGGGGGATATCTTAGGATAATTATCATTTTCTTTACAAACCATTATGAAGGGCTCATGAGTATATACTTACTCAAAGAATTTTTTTTATGATTATGGATTATATCCATAGACTGTTCAATTTGTGTTAGGTATTTTACAAGTTTGGAATTATTCATTGTAATTCATAAACTGGCCTTGTTTATGCTATTGTATAGAAATGGCACCCAGTAGAAGGAATGTGAACTCCAGTAATACGTATGATCCAAATAGTAAGAAGGATCGTATCTTTCATGGTATTAATCCATCATTTAGAAGGAAAATAGTATCCCATGTATTATCATCATATGAAGAAGTAGTATCATGCGTGGATAAGATAACTAAAGAGTTTACTGAGTCCTATGTATTTGAAGGGAAGAAAGAGAAGAAAAGGACAGAAGAGAGAAAGATGGATAAAGGGAAGAGGGAAAAGAAGAATTACCCTATATGTGATAACTATGGGAAGAAACATCCTTGAACTTTCCTGAAAGGAATGGGAGTTTGTTATAAGTGTGTAGGAAAAGGGCACAACGTACGTGACTGCAAGGGTAAGAAAATGGTTTCAAATGTACAGTGATTTATTTGCAATGAGTTTGGACACTACGCGAACCAATGTCCGAGTCATCAGACTATGCCGTAAATGATGCTATTGGATAATAATCATGTTATGATAATACCACAGATGAAGAGGAATTACTAGTGTTCCTATGTTGTTATTTTAGAATTATTTCATTTAAGTGTTGTATCAATGATATTCTGGAAATAAATAAGGATTGTAGTGCAGTACTATTTAATTAAGGATTTGAGATTTTATGGTACTAAGAAAAGTGACTCTACAACGAGTTAATTGTTTTTGGAAATTACATGGTTGAAGGAAAGATAAACCTTAATATGGTCCTAATATTGAGGTAGTGATTTTGGAATAAGAGATGGTTGATTTTGGTAATTCAGGATGTTGCGGTGTTGTAAAAGAATATATGAGGAAGACGTTCACATGTTATTACATGGCAAAAAGGATCCTCATTATGTTTAACTTCCTTGTAAATTTCGGACTGTGAGTTTGGATAATAGTATTTTGGATAAGTCTAATGGTTGGAATGGATTAAGTTTAAAGGTTATTTTTTGGATTTTTATAAATGGACAACACACAGACCGTGTGACGACCCGTCGTGTTGGACAAAGCTGCGGGAATCAAACCCAAAACCATAGTGCAATTGGGATTTATCACCTACCATTGTGATACATGAAGTTCCTGGATGGTATAATTTAGTTTCTTTACATAAAGGGTCAGATATGTGAATTATAAATTCATTATATTTGGAACCCTATACGATTAGGATAAATAGAGTATTTTTGAGTTATATTATGTTTTGGGATGAAAGATGATATTGTGGTAGAAATTTATTAATGGATAAAACTCTAATTATAAAGTAAGTATATCTCCTAATTATCTTAGCCAATCTCATAAATAAACTCCTCATCATTAAGAAAATGAACTTAGAACAAAAATGTTGTCCTAGATGGTACCTTAGATCTTCACTAATTTATGGCTTTGGGATTGTTGGCCTTTTCATAGCCATGTTCTCTACCACTCTCCATCAGATAATTAATGGTTAGATTTCTCTTAGAAATCCATATTTTCCTAAATGGAACCCTAGTATGCGTTATTTTCGATAATCTTCATATTTTTCACACTTTATTTTAAATAGAGTCCTCATTAATTCATTTTTCGATGTGGGATTTCAACTAATATATTTTGAAACGTCAGAAATGTGTTATCCTTGTAACATCCTAGGTAAATAAAGAATAATACATTTTCAGATTTATTAATATTTTAGAATTAAATATTAATTTTACTTTAAAGGGGTTGCTATGTTCGATAGTGTACCCGATACGCAACAAAGAGTTTCTTTGAAATCGTATGTTGCACACTAGTAATAAAATAATATTATTTTAAATGTTAGTTAACATGTAGCCGTTGTACTGGTGGGAATGGATATAAATAACTAAAATATGGTTATATATGTTTGTTAAATGTTTTTACATTTATCTAATAAAGGATAAAGGCTTAAAATACAAAAAGAATCCAATTTTAGGCTTATATACTCTAATTTTCACGAAAGGTCCACTTATCAACATTTGATGGAGAACCATAATTAAATATAGTTTTGGTCACTCTTATACATTCTATTGGACCAAATAAAACTCTTCTTTAGAATCAGGACTTCAAATATTTCTTTGTGTAATTTTTTGGTATTTTTCCAATAAAGTTCATTTTTTAAAAAATAGTGTAAAATGTTGTATTTTAATTCAAAACATCTTTTTAATCTAATTTATTAAGATGATTATATTATCTTTTGAATTGGTTTTAAAGTGAAATTAGAATATATTTTTACCATTTAATCCAATGGTGGTCATTGGAATCAATTTCACTTTGAAATTGGACTTAAACTGGTGTCAATCTTTTGATACTTATTATTTCATAAAAACACGCTATTTGTTTTGACAGCGGGAATTGATTATTAAATTATGTAATGCAACTTATATGTTTTGAATTTTGTAAAATGGACTTCATTTTTGAATTCGGAATATCAAATATAGCTTAGGGTGATGTTTTGGTTTTTTTCTGAAAAACATCAATTTTTGATGAATAGTGAAACCGCAAAGTGGTGGTTACAAAATATGATTTTTCGTTTAAATGGGACATTACCACTTCTATGTTTTGAATCTCAAAAATCCAATTTAAATTTTTTTATTATTAAGAAAAATGTGGTTCAATGGGATTAAAATAAATTCTGGTGAATAGTAACTTTTATGTTTTATTAATCACAATTAAAGGTAATTAGTGTAATTTAAGGTAAAAATGATATTAAAATAAAATGAAAATATCTTGACACTTGCCCTAAACCTATTGTATGAGTTATGGCCGTCCAAGACAACCCATGGGTCGATTTTTGGTACCCCATAGAGCCACTTGGGTATGATAATGACATTTATGCCTTTTATTTAATGTTAAAGTAAAAATGACACAAACATGAAATGTTTTACGAAACCAATTTTTACATGGGGTTATACAAGTCATATTTCTTACTATAAATATTAATTAGAAATCTAAAAATATTTCCTACATCATGATATTTTTTTTTATAATTTTTAGACATTAAATAAATTAAATTATTTATGACACCATGATGATGCAGTGATTACCTCATTATTTAACGATTTAAATAAAATGGAAAGATAATGTAAAATCTATGACCTACACATTTCCAAAACCTATTTTATGGGTAGATTTAGAACCCTTATCACCTTATCCTCTACACACATCAATGTGGGACCATTAATAACCGAAACTCATTCTAAAATAAAATAACATTTCCTTACTTTCCAAGAGTGCCCCTCCTCTCCTCTTATAAAAGGCCCCCACCTCTACCTCATTACCCACACTTCCAAAGCCTTTGGCTCGACCAAACCCTGCTCATTTTGTCTCTCCACATCCCTCTAATACTCCTTGAAGCCTCACTTTGGGCAGAAGTCTTCCCAAGGAAGCCTTTGAGCTCAAACCAAAGGGAGTTACCTGATTATAAGGTAATGTCTTCACTTGAGTCCTTTTGTTTTATTTTGCTTCTCCAACCCCATAAACCCTTTTTATTAATTTATTTTGTAACAACTACAGTATATTCCATATACTAGGATGTTTTTATAAGAAGTATTCTAGCTACACATACACACACCTATGTCTAATGGTTAAAGAACATACTGTTTCCGTGGATGGCGAATTTCTGTCTCACGAAACTATGATTGTTCGATAATCTTCTAACACCTTAAAAGGTGGCCATTAAGATGTCACTATATTTATATATGATATATGATATGTTTATTTTTTCATTAAGATTATCTATTTTTCATTTTGGTCATACCTTTATGGTTTCCATTATGGGTAAATGCGATATCTTCATTTATGGAAGTGCGGACTACCACCCCCTCAAAGTGATTTGATTCGTTAATGCCATATGTGGGATGTATAAAGGATGTATTTAAAGTTATTATATATGTTGTTATACTGGAATTATAATATACCTCTATATCATTATTATTTCTTTCCATTAAATTATGAGATAGAAATGAAAGTAGCGTTCATGCGTACGTACGGCTTACTGGCTCCATGAACGGTGCATTTCATTTCTTATCCCCAAATGTAATGTACTATTATAATTACATGTATATAATGGATATATATGATGAATGATACCTCTAAATGATGAATATAATTCTGGAATTAAAATATACATACCTCTCATTTAGTTTTAATTCCATTAATATAACATAGAAATGAAAGTAGCGTTCAAGCGTACGTACAGCTTACCGTCTCCATGAACGGTGCATTTCATTTCTTACCTATAAATGATTATGTAATATTATAAATACATGTATATGCTGGATATATATGATATATATGATATCCAAATCAGGAATGTCATTCTGGATATAAGTAACCTTTGACCACACGGAAAACATGTAATCGTAAGAAGTCCACTTTCGACTTAAGGACCAAATATCGACAAAACAAACATTATTAACTTAAATGATTACATAAGGTTTATAACATGGAAATAAGTGATATAAAAGGAATAATGAACTCGAAAAAGGTTCTTAAGAAAATAGAAATTAACTCAAGTTTATTATTCAGGACGTTAAAGAATGATCGAGTCAAGTCGGACCTGAGGTAGGGGACTTCGTCTCAATCTCCTTTCGTTGAGGAATATTTCGTTTTATACACAACTTTCTTTTGTATGGTGTATAAAACCCTTTGAATTTTACTTTTATACAAAAGGAATCTTTTTCTATGAATCGTTTTACAAAACGACAGGAAGGAATGTTTCTTTTAACATACGCGGTGACCACGACCTTTTTCGCCACTGCGAGTATTATTAGGTCTTTGGCTTCCTCAATAAGTCGTAATGTTTTTTTAAATGAAATAAATACCATATACTATTTTATGTATTTTGGTATTGAAAATGGTTTTTATAATGTATTTGTTATTTCAATATATGTAAGTGATATATTGTGATCAAAGTGTGGAAATGTTTTCTTTCCATTGTATTTGTTTTATGTCTTATGATTTTATAATGGTACTTGGACATTTGACGGGTGGTTACGTGATGAACCATATGATGGGTGGTGCCGTGAATACCAGGATAGGTGGTTACATTATAACCTCCCATGCATTGGGTATGGAAGTCGGCCGTATGGCTATTCCATTAAGTATGTATGGAAGTTGGCCGAATGGCTATTCCATTAAGTGATATGTGTGGAAGTCGACTGTATGGTTATTCCACTTAAGTAAGTTTATGTCCCAAGTTACCTATATATGTTATGTGATCTTTTTATGAGTTTTATGGTAATATTTTGGTTACAAAAGGGTAAGTAATGATATTTTATTCAGTGAAGAGTTTTTACTACTTTATAAAGGTGAAAAGTATTACTTTGATAAAGTATACATGGTTTACTTTTGTTTTGATAAACTAACAGTTTTTTTGTGTATCCCTTACTGAGATTTTTATGCTCACCCCTAGTTTCTTTGAAATGATTTTCATAGGACTTAATGTGGAATAGGGTCAAGGATGGGATCAAGGGAATGTCATGCTATATAAAACATGGAACTAGACATGTTTCTTTTTAAGAGTTTTTTAATCTATGGAAACTTAGTTGAAGTGTCTACTTTGTAATCTTTTGAGATGTAATAGTTATGTTCTAATTCTCTAAAACTCTAAACCTAAAAAGATCCTCAATGTGAATTATTAATTTAATTCAATATTAAGTAAGGTTTAAGGTTGGGGCCTTATATTTGGTATCAAAGGTCGGTGTAGACAACTTTAGGAGTTAGAAAATTGTTAAATTATAAGTTAATTTATGGTATCACTGAAATGATATTGCATTTAAAGATTACCATGTTGCTTCGCCTAAGGTCTTTCAGTGTTAATAATGGTTTTTCATAGAGGAAACATAGATGTTTTTTGGGAAAGCATACTGAGGGAAATGACCTTCAAAATCAGCATACTGAGATGGTCAGAATCAGAATTGAGCAGTTTACTACAGTGATGGCTCAGTTGAATCAGGTGATAAGTTGTGGTTGTTTTCATTGATGATATTTTGGTGTTTTCTAAAAGTAAAGAGGAGCATGAAAGTCATTTAAGGGTTATCTTGCAAACCTTAAAAGAAAAGAAACTATATGGAAAATTCAGCAAGTGTGAGTTTTGGTTACAACAAATTTCTTTCCTGGGTCACATTGTTTCAAAAGATGGCATAAATTTTGATCCTGCTAAAACAAAAGTTGTTGAAGAATGGCCAAGACCCACAAATGTAACCTAGATCTATAGTTTTCTTGGGTTGGCAGGTTACTACCGAAGGTTTGTTGAAAATTATTCACGGTTATCTAGTCCAATGACTAAGCTAACTCGTTAGGGTGTTATGTTCATCTGGACAAAAGAATGTGATAATTGTTTTCATGAGTTGAAAAGAAGATTGGTGAATGATCCAGTTTTGGCACTTCCTTCCAGGAATGGTGATTTTGTTATATACAGTGATGCTTCGTTGAAGGGACATGGCTGTGTCCTTATGCAGAATGATCAGTAAATTGCTTATGCTTCACGTCAGTTGAAAACTCATGAGGTAAATTACACTACACATGATTTGGAATTATCTGCTGTTGTTTTTACTTTAAAAATTTGTAGGCATCATTTGTATGGAGTAAAGTGTGAAATATATACTGATCACAAGAGTTTAAAGTATATATTCACTCAGAAAGAATTGAACATGAGACAGAGGAGATGGCTAGAATTAATCAAGGAATATGATTGTAAAATTCAATACCATCTGGGAAAATCCAATAAATTTGCTGGTGCTTTGAGTTGAAAAAGTAATGCTTCATTAACAATGTTGCATTTGGAACTTGATCCTTTGGTTAAGGATTTGATGAACTTTGGCATAGAAGTTGTTGGTGCAGGATGTCCTTCTATTTTGTTTTAGGTATCAGTGAGAACTTCTCTATTAGACAGAATCAAGCAAGCACAGAAGCAAGACAGTGAGTTGTAGAAAAATGTAGAGCTAGTTCAGAAAGGTAATTTGCATGAATTCAACATTGATAGTGATTGTGTTTTGAGATTTGGGAAGAGATTGTGTGTGCCTTGTGATTCACAGTTGAAGAGAGAGTTGTTATGTAAAGCTCATAGTTCTCCGTTTTCAGTTCATCCTGGCAGTACTAAGATGTACATAGATCTGCAAGAGTATTACTGGTGGGATGGAATGAAAAGAGATATTGCTGATTTTACTGTGAAGTGTTTGACTTGTCAGTAGGTTAAAGCAGAGCGACATTTACCAAAAGGGATGCTTCAGCCTCTACCAGTGCCAGAGTGGAAATGGGAGAATATATCCATGGACTTTGTTGTGGGATTATCAAAGACATCTCGAGGTAATAATGAAATATGGGTTATTGTTGATCACTTGACTAAATCTGCTCATTTCCTTGCTATATGAGATACTTTTTCACTAGATCAACTTTCTCGTTTTTATCTTAGAGAGATAGTCAGGTTACATGGAGTTCCTCTCTCCATTGTGTCCGATCGTGATCCCAGATTTACTTTTAACTTTTGGAAAGGCCTTCAGAAGTCGTTGGGTACTGAATTAAATTTTAGTACAGCTTTTCATCCTCAATCAGATGGGCAGTCAGAACGAACAATTCAGACCTTGGAGGATATGCTACTAGATTGTTCGATGGGTTATCAAGGAAGTTGGGACCAACATCTTTCTTTGGTTAAATTTTCATATAATAACAGTTTTCATTCTAGTATACAGATGGTACCATTTGAGGCATTATATGACAAGCGGTGTCGAACTCCAGCATTTTGGGATGAAGTGGGTGAAAGGAAGCTGATGGGACCAGAATTGGTAGATGAAATGGCAGAAAAAGGTTAGTTGATTCAGAAACATATGAGAACAGCTCAGAGCAGGCAGAAGAGTTATGCGGATAACCGGAGGAAGGATCTATCTTTTGAGCTAGGTGATCATGTTTTTTTTCAAGGTTTCTCCATGGAAATGTGTGATGTGATTTGGTAAGAAAGGAAAGCTGAGTCGAAGGTTCATTGGACCATACGAAATTCTGGAGAGAGTTGGATAAGTTGCATATAGAGTGGAATTACCTCCGAGTTTATCTCAAGTACACAATGTTTTTCATGTTTCGATGCTGAGAAAGTATATGCCAGATCCATCTCATGTTTTGAGTCCAGAGGTAGTTCAGCTGGAAGAGAACCTATCTTATGAGGAACAACGGGTCCAGATTCTTGACCACAGGGAGCAGGTGTTACGGAATAAGGTGATTCATCAGGTAAAGGTTTTGTGGAAAAACCATATTATTGAAGAGGCAACATGGGAATCTGAAAATGCTATGAGGGATAAATACCCCCACTTATTTAGATAAGTGAATAAAATTGCGAGGACGCAATTTCCAAAAGGGGGGAAGGATGTAACATCCCAGGTAAATAAAGAATAATACATTTTCATATTTATTAATATTTTTTAATTAAATATTAATTTTACTTTAAAGGGGTTGCTATGTTCGATAGCGTACCCGATACACAACAAAGAGTTTCTTTGAAATCGTACGTTGCACACAAGTAATAAAATAATATTATTTTAAATGTTAGTTAACACGTAGCCGTTGTACTGGCGGGAATGGATAGAAATAACTAAAATATGATTATATATGTTTGTTAAATGTTTTTACATTTATCTAATAAAGGATAAATGCTTAAAATACGAAAAGAATTCAATTTTAGGCTTATATACTCTAATTTTCACGAAAGGCCCACTTATCAACATTTGATAACGAACAATCATTAAATATAGTTTTTGTCACTATTATACATTCTATTGGACCAAATAAAACTCTTCTTTAGAATCGGGACATCAAATATTACTTTGTGTAATTTTTTGGTATTTTTCCGATAAAGTTCATTTTCTAATGAATAGTGTAAAATGTTGTATTTTAATTCAAAACCACTTTTTAATCTAATTTATTAAGATGATTAGATTATCTTTTGAATTGGTTTTAAAGTGAAATTAGAATATATTGTTACCATTTAATCCAATTGCGGTCATTGGAAACAATTTCACTTTGAAATTGGACTTAAACTGGTGTCAATCTTTTGATACTCATTGTTTCATAAAAACACGCTATTTCTTTTGACAGCGGGAATTAATTATTAAATTAATTAATGCAACTTATATGTTTTGAATTTTGTGAAATGGACTTCTTTTTTGAATTTGGAATATCAAATATAGCTTAGGGTGATGTATTGGTTTTTTTTCTGAAAAACTTCAATTTTTGATGAATAGTGAAACCGCAAAGTGGTGGTTACAAAATTTGATTTTTCGTTTAAATGGGACTTTACCACTTCTGTGTTTTGAATCTCAAAAATCCAATTTAAATTTTTTTAATTATTAAGTAAAATGTGGTTCAATGGGATTAAAATAAATTTTGATGAATAGTAACTTTTATGTTTTATTAATCGCGATTAAAGGTAATTAGTGTAATTTAAGGTAAAAATGATATTAAAATAAAATGAAAATATCTTGACACTTGTCCTAACCCTATTGGATGAGTTATGGCTGACCCAGACAACCCATGGGTCGATTTTGGGTTCCCCATAGATCCACTTGGGTATGATAATGACATTTATGCCTTTTATTTAAAGTTAAAGTAAAAATGACACAAACATGAGATGTTTTACTAAACCAATTTTTACATGGGGTTATACAAGTCATATTTCTTACTATAAATATTTATTAGAAATATAAAAATATTTCCTACATCATGATAGTTTTTTTATAATTTTTAGACATTAAATAAATTTAATTATTTATGACACCATGATGATGCAGCGATTACCTCATTATTTGACGATTTAAATAAAATGGAAAGATAAATGTAAAATCTAAGACCTAAACATGTCCAAAACCTATTGTATGGGTAGATTTAGAACCCTAATCACCTTATCCTTGAAACACATCAATTTGGGACCATTAATAACCGAAGCTCATTCTAAAATAAAATAACATTTCCTTACTTTCCAAGAGTGCCCCTCCTCTCCTCTTATAAAATGCCCCCACCTCTACCTCATTACCCACACTTCCAAAGCCTTTGGCTCGACCAACCCCTGCTCATTTTGTCTCTCCACATCCCTCTCTTACACATTGAAGCCTCACATTGGGCAAAAGTCTTCCGAAGGAAGCCTTTGAGCTCAAACCAAAGGGAGTTACCCGATTATAAGGTAATGTCTTCACTTGAGTCCTTTTGTTTTATTTTTCTTCTCCAACCCCCTAAACTCTTTTTAATCATTTATTTTGTAAAAACTCCAGTATTTTAAATATACTAGGATGATTTTATAGGAAGGATTCGAGCTACACATACACACACCTACGTATAATGGTTAAAGAACATATTGTTTCCGTGGATGGTGAATTTCAGCCTCACGAAACGATGATTGTTTGATATTCTTCTAACACCTTCAAAGGTGGCCATTAAGAAGTCACTATATTTATATATGATATATAATATGTTTATGTTTTCCTTAAGAATCTGTATTTTTATTTTTGGGCATACCTTTATGGTTTCCATTATGAGTAAATGCGAGATCTTCATTTAAGGAAGTGCGGACTACCGCCCCCTCAAAGTGATTTGATTCGTTAATACCATATGTGGGATGTATAAAGGATGTATTTAAAGTTATTATATATGATGTTATACTGGAATTATAATATACCTCTATATAATTATTATTTAATTCCATTAAATTATGAGATAGAAATGAAAGTAGCGTTCATGCGTACGTACGGCTTACCGTCTCCATGAACGGTGCATTTCATTTCTTATCCCCAAATGTAATGTACTATTATAAGTACATGTATATAATGGATATATATGATTAATGATACCTCTAAATGATGAATATAATTCTGGAATTAAAATATACATACCTCTCATTTAGTTTTAATTCCATTAATATGACATAGAAATGAAAGTATCGTTCATGCGTACGTACGACTTGCCGTCTCCATGAACGGTGCATTTCATTTCTTACCTCTAAATGATTATGTAATATTATAAATACATGTATTGCTGGATATATATGATATATATGATATCCAAATCAGGAATTTCATTCTGTATATAAAGAACCTTTGACCACACGAACAACATGTAATCGTAAGAAGTCCACTTTCGACTTAAGGACCAGATATCGACAAAACAAACATTATTAACTTAAATGATTACATAATGTTTATAACATGGAAATAAGTGATATAAAAGTAATAATGAAATCGAAAAAGGTTATTAAGAAAATAGAAATTAACTCATGTTTATTATTCAGGATGTTAAAGAACGATCGAGTCAAGTCGGACCCGAGGTAAGGGACTTTGTCTCAATGTCCTTTCATTGAGGCATATTTCGTTTTATACAAAACATTCTTTTTTATGGTGTATATAACCCTTTTAATTTTACCTTTATACAAAAGGAAGCTTTTTCTATGAAGCGTTTTACAAAATGACAGAAATAAATGTTTCTTTTAACGTACGCGGTGACCACAACCTTTTCCGCCACCGTGAGTATTATTTGGTCTTTGGATTCCTCAATAAGCCGTAATGTTTTTTTTAAATGAAATAAATACCATATACTCTTTTATGTATTTTGGTATTGAAAATGGTTTTTATAATTGATTTTTTATTTCAATATATGTAATTGATATATTGTGATCAAAGTGTGGAAATGTTTTCTTTCCATTGTATTTGTTTTATGTCTTATGATTTTATAATGGTACTTGGACATTTGATGGGTGGTTACGTGATGAACCATACGACGGGTAGTGCTGTGAATACCAGGATGGGTGGTTATGTTATATCCTCCAATGCATTGGGTATGGAAGTTGGCCGTATGGCTATTCCATTAAGTATGTATGGAAGTTGGCCGAATGGCTATTCCATTAAGTGATATGTTTGGAAGTCAACCGTATGGTTATTCCACTTAAGTATGTTTATGTCCCAAGTTACCTATATATGTTATGTGATCTTTTTATGGGTTTTATGGTAATCTTTTGGTTACAAAAGGGTATGTAATGATATTTTATTCAGTAAAGAGTTTTTACTACTTCATAAAGATGAAAAGTATTACTTTGATAAAGTATACATGGATTACTTTTGTTTTGATAAACTAACAGTTTTTTGTGTATCCCTTACTGAGCTTTTTATGCTCACCCCAAGTTTCTTTGAAATGTTTTTCACAGGGATTAATGTGGAATATGATCAAGGATGGGATCAAGGGAATGTCATGCTATATAAAACATGGAACTAGACATGTTTCTTTTTAAGAGTTTTTTTATTCTATGGAAACTTAGTTGAAGTGTCTACTTTGTAATATTTTGAGATGTAATAGTTATGTTCTAATTTTTCTAAAACTCTAAACTGGAAAATCTCCTCAATGTGAATTATTTATTTAATTCAATATTTAGTAAGTTTTAAGGCTGAGGGATTATAATCCTAATACCTTATGTTTTGTTGAACCGATGGTATTTTAAATCATCATATATTGATGAATTTAAGGACCTTACTTTTAAAATTGTTTGTGATTGATGACCTCAATCACTACCTATAAATATTTACGTTTTTCCTCCAATTATATGTCCATAATTGCCACAAATTTCCTCCTAATCTTGATCATAATTTTGTGGCGACCCTTTCATTTCTCTTTTCATCTTGTTAAGACTAAATTTAATTAACCTAATTTTCGATGTGGGTTTTTCCACAAAGATATTTTCTATTTTCAACCTCTATTTTCAAAGAACAATATCAAATTGCGAGGAAACAATTTAATTGGTCGTGGTGTGTGTTAGAACTCGAACTTGCGTACAACACACGCTACTGTATTATTCAAAGAGAACCGTACCGTGGAAGATCGGGGTGTTACATATATTTTTACCATTTTATCCAATGGTGTTCATTAGAATTAATTTCACTTTGAAATTGGACATAAACAATTGTCAATCTTTTGATATATATTATTTATTAATAACATGCTATTTGTTGTGACAATGTGAATTAATTATAAAATTAATTAATGCAACTTATATGTTTGAAATTTTGTAAAATAGACATAATTTTTGAATTCGGAATATCAATTATATCTTAGGGTGAAATTTTGGCATTGTTATGAAAAACATCAATTTTTTTATGAATTGTGAAACTACTAAGTGGTAGTTAAAAAACTGAATTTTTTCATAAAACATAATTTAACCGCTTCTGTGATTGGAATTTCAAAAATCTGAGAGACACGGTTAATATCAAGGAGTAAAATGTGTTTCAATGAGATGAAAATAATTTTTGGTGAATAGTAACATTTTACTTTTATTTACCACTGTTAAAAGTAAATAGGGTAATTAAGGGTAAAAATGATATTAATATTACCCTAACACATGTCATAATTCTATTGGACAATTGTATCTCGACCAAAAACAACCTTAGGAATAAAATATTATCATTTAGGTCCCCTTGGATTAGATTAGGACGTTTATTATTATTTAATTCAAAGATGAGTTAAAAGAGTTAAAATCAATGTTTATTTACTAAAACATTTTTAATATAGGGTTATACATAAGATAAATTAGATTTTAAATATTAATTAGAAAGATAAAATTATTTCCTACATAATGATAATTTATTTATAATTTTTAGACATTATATAATTTAATTTATTTATGACACAATGATGATGCAGTAATTACCATAATAGTGAAAGAATTAAAATAATTGATATTATAAATACCCAAATAAATATAATTTGAGACTTTTTATGAATTAAACTAATTTTATACTTTAATATGGCATGTTAGTATTGACTTAATAAACTTTTTTAGAAGTAATCATTCTGTTATGATTTTTACAAAAATCAATTATTGAATAGTGTGAAAATTGACATAAAAGAGTTTTTAAAACAAATATTATATTATTAATTGATATTCAATTCCTAAGAATCTATGGATCGGCCAAGAGACTTATATCATGATACTTGTATCATTAATGGACCACTTGGGGGTCGCTTGGATGTATATACTAAGTTTAATAATCAAATAATATAAAAATACAAAGAGACATTGTAAAAGTGAAACTAATTAACTAAGAGTTAATACTTAAAGATAAAGTTAATATAATGACCCAAACCTATCTAAATTCTATTGGTTGAGTGTTTTGCGACCCATAACTACCTTAAAATTTAAATAATCCACTTTGGAGCCATTATAAAGCGTATATTAATTTATTATAAAATAAGATTTCTAGATTTTCCAAAGGTGCCCCTCACCCCTTTTATAAAAGGGCACACTCCCTTCTCATTAACTCACACCTTCAAAGCCTTTTGGATCGGCCAAACTCTTCCCAAATACTCTATCAAATTCCCTAACTTCATCCTAGATGTCTTCCTTTAGTCATAAATCCAACATAAGGAGCTCTTTTGATCAAATCAAAAGGAAGAACCCGAAGAAGAGGTAATGATTTCACCACCCTTTTTCAAGTTCCTTTCTTCTTCCACTTCTTCTTTATTTGTTATTACCATTCTAAAATAATGAATCCAGTATCTAATATATACTTTAATATTATTATAAATATGGCACAACCATATTCAGTATTCTATCCATCCTTTGAATGACATGTCACCATACGTGCGTACGTACAACTTACCGTCTCCACATCGTGGTGTAATTATTATTCAATATATTATTATTTTGATGGGTATAATAATGATTTGTAATTCATGTAAATAATAAATATAACATGATAATGATTCTGTATATATGATATACCATCCAATTATATATTATTTTAATATCAAAAGAAGGATATTTTCGCTCGTGCGTACGTACGGATTACCGTCTCCACGACGCGATGAGATTCATTTCCAAGTTCACCATTCATCAACGATTATAAAAATATATATTAATAAATAAGTATGTAATATATGAAATAATATTGATACTAGATATATATATATATATAGGGATTTATGTACTTATATATATCTTATTCATTTACTTCAGTTCAATACAATATGAAAACAGAAATAGCGTTTCAGCGTACGTACGGACTACCGTCTCCATAAACGGTGTTTTCCATTTCATATATATGTCTATTATACATATTTATATTCTAAATATAAATTATATATTCATCATGTTTTATATTCTGGAAGTATTTAAATCATGATCTAAGTGATACAACCAAGAGTGACAAGTTAAAACACCTATGATAAAAAAAGTGATTATTACCGAAAATGTTAACTTAACATGGAAATTATTATTAAATGGGTAATATAAAGTCATAAATGAATCAGGTATGAAATCATATATATTAATATTGTTCTGGTATAATTTAATTACATACTATTATCTTCGTACAGGAGGTTAAACGTACCCTCGACTAAAGGAAAGTGCAAGGTAAGGGGTTTTCATCTCACTCCTTATTCCCGTGAGATTCATGCCATATTGCCACTATTACCTTTTGTGTGGTGTATGTACTGACCATAACTGTATTCTTTCTTTAATACACTTTAATTTATGTGTATTTACATATTCATTTTATGATACCTCTTTAATGGGTTTTATGTTTCGTAAGTTACCAAATTGGTAAGGGTTTATTTCGTAATCTCTTCATTATCCGAGGTTGTTTATACGTAACAATATTCTCGGATTTCTTTATCATCCACATCCATGTTCCTTAAAATATTATTTAAAAACATTTTTACTTTTCACTAGACAATGGGTTAAAGTCATTTATACCCTTATGTGTTTTGAAAGGAATATTTCCGTCAATTTCCAAACAAGGTACTTTTTAACCTTTTCGACAAATTTAAGGTAAGAATGTCTTTTTAAACTTATACGGCGAGTGTGTTTATTTTCCGCCGTTATAAAATTTTCGAAGCTTCCCTTCCAAGATTATAAGTATATTTTCAAAGTAAATTTTTTATTTTATAATTATGTGACTTTTAAATGATTTCAAAATGAATATTTTAAGAATTTATGAAAGGTACTCTTTATCAAAATCAGAATTTTAAATGTTTTAAAGATTTATCTTTCTAAATATTATTAATTAATGTCCGTGTTTTCAAGATGATTTTAAGGATTCTTTATATGGACATGAATGTTTTGAAATGATATTTCTTTTCAGAAGTTTCGAAGTGGTATCAGACACTTTGATTCAAAAATCTGTTTTAAATTACTTCCTTAATAAATGTGCGACTTTTAAATGATTTAAAAAAAAGAGATATTTCTCTCAAATAATTTTGATTTCATCTATGTCAACATCCTTTGATGGATTTTAAGCTTATTCGAAGTTGATTTATTATTATACAAAACTTTCATATTGTATTGAAGGTTTTGTGGTATGTTTGACTGTGGATGTGTTATTTTTATACCATTCATGGTTTATGGTGAAAGTATTGACATTTCGTATGCTAGTTTTAATACGAATGTTTATGTTATGTTGAAACCTATTCATATGAAGAATGAATTGGACTTAATAAGTGACGGGTGGAGCCCGCTATAGCTCCTCGATGCATCAGTAGGTCTCATGAGAAAAAATAGTGTCTTGGCACAAGGCCTTGAAAAAAATCTTATTTGTAGTCTTGGCACGAGGCCTTGGCTATGTGGTTATGATAGTCTGGCATTATGGATTCCATAATTATGAAAGTGGTTAGTGATATTGCATGTGATTCTTCTATTAGTAGAATATCCATGTGAACAAGTAAATGGAATTATTTCATTTTATTTCTGCCATATTATGCTGAAGTTCAAGTTTAAAAGGCTTTTGTTTTTGTTTTATACATTGCCTTAAATGTTTATGCTTATTTTTGAAAGTTTCCACTGTATTGATTACCCTTACTGAGAATTTGAGCTCACCCCTTTCTATGTTTTATTTTTCCCAATATTCTAAGAAGTGTAATGTGATTGGTATGCAGGGTTAAGCCAAGGGAATAATGGCGTTCATAAATATTATTTATGTTGTTTTTTACGTCTTAAAGTGCAAATGTAACATTCATGTATGTGATCTATTTTTCCAAGACTGCTAAACTTATCGGTCCTTCGGGACTTGATTCCTTGTAATCATGCCAATGTATTAAAATAATTCACCGACTCTGGGTAACTGGGGTCAGGGAGTTACAATTTTACTTTATTTCTTAAAAGAGTGAAACCTTGAAAACTAACTGGTTTATATCATTAATGACATAGTGAATATTTCATACGAGCCATAGACATTTCTTAATCCATTTATGGTACTTTTAAATATAATTTAATGAATTAATAACCACTAAATCAACTCATTAATCCAATAATTATTTGACCAACATCGATTGTATTATATTATTGAAAAAAATATCAATATGGCATATCCTATTTTATAATTAAAACAATTATGAATACATTGAGATTTATATTAAATTATAATTCTTATAAACAATAATACATATATATATACACATTTATTAATTATTTATTTTTTATCATTCAACTCAAACATGCACTGCCCCTAACACATGGGGCCCACATTACCATAATATCAAATTCATTGGTGTTAGTGGAACTTGTGGATAAAAATTCTGTGTGGCCCAATAAGACCATATCTCTATAGTAATTAACCATACAGATGAACAAAAATTGGAATCTATAAACACATTATGACCCTAAATAGATAATGATAAGTCACATTTATAGTGAACTCCTATGGACACATTCTTGTAATGTTGTATCTTTGTCTGTTTGTATCAAATAATTTAGGATGTATAAAATGTTTCATCATCCTATAATGTGTTATTTATCTTTATTTTCTATTATTAGATATTAATGAACTCATCTTCATATACAATTGATTTATTCAAGGATATACCGTCACTATCATGTTTCCAAAGATACCATCTTTCAATATTGGAGATGCAAATCATATCTTGGTCATTCAATCAATTTCATAATGTAAATTACACACCCAATGCAAGATACCTTTCCACAATATTATCCATCATATAATTCACCATGAATCAATATACAAGATCCAATGATTGGCATTAAAAATGATATCTTATTGAGAGACCAATATCCAAAATTTTAAAATAAAACATACCATGACTACTAAAATATGATGTGTTTCTATTGGAGGGACAATTACCATGATATTTTATACTCAGGACCACCATGTGTGATCCTTATGTGAAGAATACAGAAGGATTTTGAGTCCCCAACACCTGATCGTCTGAGAAATATTTTTCCCATCAGTATGATGTATCTAGACTTTAGGGAATATGTTTGATGTTACAGTCATTATTTCAAAAGGTTATCATTATATCTAATAACTACTTCAATAATTTTATATGATATTTAATATAAGGAAAATAACATTTAAATTATATATTAAAATTTACTAAAACTCTTATTGTAATATTTAATGATATATAACTCTCTATATACATTATTTAGTAAAAATAAATTTACTATTCACATTGGGTCTAGGGAACCCACTTTTAATACAAATGGATTATCAATGGAAGTAAGTAAATAATTGGGGAATGGGTCATCACCACCACTAACATGAGTATAAGTAAAAATTTTATTAATATTAAAAATAAATAAGATATATATGTGAATGAGTTGTCACTATGGAGGGCAATTCTTGCAGTTGTTTATAATGGGTAAATATGAGAAGTGATGATGCGTAGATAATTATTTTGGATTGATTTAATGGTATTTAATGTCATATATTTGGAATAATTCATGAATTTTTTGATGTTTTTTTTCATATTTTATAATCCACAATACATTTTAATGTGGGATTTATAGAATATTTTTTACAGTAAGTGATGTCATCCCTAACATGGGTGAATAATAGTTTTCAATAAGGCCTTGCATAATTCCATTACTGCAAGAGGAGCTTTAATTATGAAGGTCATTAAAAATATATTTATATTTGGCATGAAAAAAATTCTAAGAACTGATTTTTGTTTATTGGATAACTCTTTTTATTGGACTTCATTTATTAAGGGGAGAAAACCTATATAGAAAAAATGAACCTTTAACCACTAATTAGGTGGGTAGGTTCAACCTCCTTCTAAACAATATAGTGGCCAGAGAGAGAGAACAATTACCAACTATATAGAAGAATTTTTTTTCAAAACATAATATGGAGAAAACAATAAGAAGAGAGTATTCACATTGGTTGGGAAGTTGAGATTGTGAATGGAGGCGAAGCCCATGATCCCTGTTTTGACGTGTGATTCTTGGAGTAGACCTTCGGCTACTTGCATATACCGATTTAGTGGGAGTAATTTATTTATATAGTGATAGTTTTCCCAAAATGAGGTAAGTCTAGGATAAAATCATTTAGTTACAATTCGTCAATTAAAACTGTTACATAGATAACATCCGTAATACGATCTCTTCAATCTATGTCATCCGATCTCTTTGATCATTTTCATCGTTATACCTCACTCAAGGGTTCCTCTATACATGGAAATTAAATCATTTTTGAGCTATGAAGATCAATCCAAGTCCTAGGAATTGATGATTCAATAATCTAAGATACATATTCCATGCAATATACTAAGAAGATATCACTACTGATTTGAGATTCATGCATTAGGTCTTGTTAGAGATCGATTAACACGCAAAATATCATGAATTAATTGAATAATTATCAAACAAGAATTTCTATTGTTTAAAATATTATTAAAATAAATAGGTATTTTCATATTAATTAGATACATAATCATTTTCAGTTACATGTATTTAAATTGATTGAGAAAATAAAGAACAGTCATGTATGGGAAAATGGTGCAGGTGATATTCATGTGAATGATATAATCAAATTTTATTCATCCATACACTGGTTGATAATGAATTTGTGCAATGAAATAATAATCCTTAGAGTTTGTTATTTTTAATTTTCTATTCTATAATATTTTTATATGAATAAGTCCCAAGCCGTGCAGGTATTTCAAATGAGTTTCATGCATACATTGATCCACATTTAATTTACTATTTGAACAAATAAACCTTGGACACCTTCGAGTATTTAAGATGATCATATCATGTGATGTAATAATATTTACTTGTGGATTTAGGGTATTTAAAAACGAATTTATGCATGCTATCTAGTTCAAAAAATTATTTTTATTGAAGGGTTATTGTTATATTCAGAATGAAAAATTGTATGTGGTTGAGTAGAAATTTAAACAATCGATTCTTTTTCCGTATTTATATTGTGATAAATAAATGTTTTATTTATAACACATTTATCTAAATGAATTAATATGACATGTAACGAATAACATTGATTCAATTTTTTTGGATAAAATTTTCAGTGTATGTGATAAAGAAATAGGAGAAAAATGTGAGAAATATTTCATCTATTGTGAAAGATGATTTTTGAGAATATCTACATATTATTTATTGATGAGAAAAATTAGGCCAAATCTAGGAGTTTAGGAAGGATACACAACTAATTATTTTATGTGGTTGATGAGAATTTAGAGTTTACCCAATCTAAAGAATAGTTTCCAAACCATAAGTACTAATATATATGAATAAGAACATTTCTAAACCTGTTGATTAATCTAATCAGGGAGGAATACTATCACCCCAATATTTGAAGATATTTCTAGTTTCTGATCATCCATGAATAATTAAAAATTATTTCAATTGGACATAAGAAAAAGAGACGGAACAATGCATTATTTGTTGTAGAAGATAGGGAAACAATGATTCTGTGTTATGGAAGTTCTATTCACTTGTGGAAATAGTGATGAATTAATGTTGGGTGTATAACTAACATGGAAATAATTAGTCTTTTATAATGAATCTTATAATCATTGTGTGATTTCATCTATTTTTTTACAAATTCACATGAGGTGATATTGAGAGATTATATTGATTGGATCAAGAAAGATATCAAGTTAAATCGATTAAATTTGAAGGTATATTGTAAATTTTCGTTAACATTATTCACCACCCCTGTTAGTGGAACCAAATTGATCCATAGACCGTAATATCACCACTAAAAATATTAAAATGTGTGAATGAGTTAGTATTGAAACATGTTAATATGGGTAAATCTTTTATCATCACTCATAATAACAACCATAGATGAATGGGCAATCAACATAATAACAACCATTATTTAACTAGTCATCAAAAAAATTATAAACACATATGTCAATGAGATATCACCATAATCAAGAAAATCTAGGTAAATGGATTATCACTATATTTGAAATAATAATCAAAGAGGAATAGTGTCAAGTCATTGACTAACTTTACTCATCCTTTTTTGAAAACCATGAAACAATTATATTTTGTATTTTTTATAATTTCTTTTTACTATTTTATCTTTGATGATTTCATTTTAAATTAAACAAATAAATAAATTATTGATTAATTAAGGTTAAGTGAATTAATTATTATCTATTAGTATATGAATATTGGTTAACTTGTTGAATTATGTAACACTAAGAGTCTACGTTTATCTTGTAAAATTGATAAATGAAATATAAATTACATTTACTAATTTTAAAAAGTGTGGTTGTGGTGATGATTTATCTCATCAGTATATGGGGTGAGATGTTGAGTTCAAAAAATGATAAACAAGTTTCTACAAATTTATCAATAAATTTCTTCTAGTTTTTTGGAATTTGACCATGGATTTTTTTTTTCAGATGACGCATATAAATATTTTTCACCATGAACTTTAAAATAAAGGGATTACAAAAAGACACCATAATTTTTTTTCAAACATTATGAATGATGTTAATTTTATTTAATATTTGACAATTCTTATTTCTAAGAGAACTTCTTATTAGAATAATATTTTTCTTTTTGAGTGCTTTATCTAAGAGCTATCATAATTACTTTTTTCATGAAATGATATTAGTTTATCTTATTGTTATTTTTGTTTCATTGATGGGTTTATTGAGGGATTATAATCGATTTGATTATTGAACTGAGCTACTGATCAATATAGTGGGTATATTGAGTTATGAATTTTTGTATCAGAAGTATATAGCTACCAGTCAATGTAGTGGGTGAACTAAGATTTAGGTTCTTAAAGAAGGAAATATTTATCGGGCTGATTGAGGTTTAATAATATAAGTAATATAGAGCCAATATTTTGGATTTAAGAATTGGACACACTTTAATAGGTATTTAGTTGAGGATACATTGAAAATGGTATATCTATTCACTTTAACTTTGGGTAAAAATTAAAAGTTTCCATAATAATTTTTATGGGTACTGAATTTCTAAATTTATAATCAATAGATTGTTTTAATTTCAGATTATTTAATTATTTTTATGACTTTTATTATAAATATATTTTTTATGCTTCCATTATAAATATTAAATTCATACAAAATTATGATATACTATAACATAAAAATTATCACTTTTATTTTACTTTTATTTTTTAAAGGTTATCGGTTCCTCATACTATAAATACATATTTTTATTAAAGAAAATATTATTAGTCCTTTTGAAACAAAAATTCACCCCACTATTATTTTATTTACTATAATAATGTGATCTAACATTTTGTATCAATATATGTTTATTTATATGAAACCAAACATGATATTTTAAATTAATTTATCAGATTTTCATTTTAATATTTTCTTACACCTAATAATGTATAATTTTTTTATTACTTGAATATATGTTGTATAAATGGATAATAAAAATCAAAATAAACTGACCATTTATGTAAAGTATTATTAATATTGAAGAGACATACTGGAATAATTTGTTATTAAACTTTGAGTTGATCACTATCTTATGCTTACCAGTCACTAAAGAATACCCAAGAATGAAATTAAAATGTTTTCAAGAGCGGAAAAGAATGAATTTTATCTAAATATATGAGCTAAAAATATGTTTCTATATTTTATTCAAAAAAATATACAAATTTATGTATCCTCATTTCGAAAAGTTTTCATAATCTATAAAAAAGATTAACGTTTCTCGTTCTAGAATATCAAATGTTCATGATACAAAATGAGAATTTATAATTCTAGAATATCAAGAATTTGATTTTCAACTTGGTGAATTTATATCTAAAATTCATTAAATATTTATTATATTTTCAAGATCCTACAATCACATAGAATAAAATAATAATCATATGATCAAGTCATTCAAAGGGTGATAGATAACCTAACTAAAGAATGGGAATCTAAAAAAGAAATATATTATACAAAGAATGTTATTAAAATATGTCATAATGACTTAATTGGAGAACTGATGAAGTATCCAAGAAAATTAGAAATATATGTTGACAAGGAAGTAATGAAAATTGTTGTATAATTTTCTTAGACAACTCATGGTGATATTTACAAACTAAATTCAATTAAATCCACAAATAATAGTTATAGAGAACCTACAGAAGGTGATCGTATTAACTTTTTAAGAAGTATTTTTAAGAATATAAATTTCATAATAGATTATTTCAAGGAAAGAATAGTGATAAAGGATATGTTTAATAAGATAAATTCTTATGAACCTACATAATATTAATAAAGAAAACATAGTTATATTCAATTAGATTATACTAAAAATTAATGGGATGATAAGATATTTTTAATAAAGTATTATAAAATTAAAGGGAAGAAATGTTTTCAATATAGGTATACTTGGTACTCTAGTTTTGGTGACACTACATCTGATAGTTCATGCTAATAGTAGGATAATAGAATATAAAATACATGATTCTAGGGTAATTTATCTAAAAATGAAAATTTCCTCATGAGACGACTTATTACCAAATACCATACAATTTTACACAACATTATAAATTATTCTGAACATCAAAAAGTTATAGTGAGAATAATGAAACAATTTCAACATATTCTGATGATGATGAAAATGTTTATGAAAAATATAATGAGATGAATGATTATATTTCTAAATGTAAATATATGTATCAAAAACATTATAAGATGTAAAATGATATAAAAAATGAAACTCAAAGAATATAAATAATGTTTTGTAAAAATTGAATATAAACATACTATTGTTAGAAAAGATAATGAAAAACTAATTTCTAAATTAGGAAATTCCCAAAATAAAATCACAAATCTGAATACTGAGATGAAATGAAAAATGAAAATTTAATTCATCGAATGATCAAACAATGTTATATTACCATAAGAATGAAAATTACAAGAATAAAGTGAAGAATGTAACTTTTTCTCCTTAAATAACAAGGATATAAAGCTAATGTACCTAATATAAAAGAAAGAAATTTTTTTTGACTATTTTTCTTGAACAAAAAAATGATTCAATAATATATAAAACTAGATGAGAACAAATAAAACATCGTCTATATTGGGTTGTAAACCCATCAGATGTTTTGTGTACCCAAAATTCTATTTTTTTCCACACAAATCACACTAGTGCAACCTGAGTCAGAGAGGTGGTCATTTGAAGAATAAATTTTACTAAACAAGGTTCAATGATTTTGGTGATATCATGCATATATCTCAAAAGTACTTACTACCTCTTAACCAGAGAAGGAAAATAATGTATGGGTTACAAAGATGTTGTTTGAAAATTCTTCCAAAACAAACAAGGATCATATACCAAAATAATAATTTTGACTGTTTAAATATCTACATATCAACATTTGGACACAAATCATTGGTTCCTATAGAATTTCTTATTAAAATTTTTGGTATTATATTACATTATGTTTTCATACTATATTGTATTTATTAATTTTATTTAGATTGAGTATTTGTTAATTTTTTATAGTTAACATTTATTATTTCTTAAACATAACTCTAATGTTGAAAAAATTATAGAACCATCTTCAAAATAAAATGTTAATGTCATTCTTAAATTTAAGAGAGAAAATGATTTGCGTATAAAATATTTTCAGTTCATCAAAATTATATGAAGTATAATTTACCCATATTTAATTTTTACATAAATTTCATTTTACATCAAAAGTTTGAATAGAGATTCATTTACATGAATTTAAAAATTCTATTTCAATTATTATATAATTGTTAATTTGAAATAAAATTAAATCCTTCAATAATAAATATGACATTATTTGTTTTCACAGGATTAGATATGATCTTTTGTTTCGTGGTAATATATAGTAGCCCTTCCTATTCAAAATATTTCATTATAAATGGGTGGATATAGTGTTTTTTTGAAGGAGTCACTATTATTGGAAGAGGAAATATTTAAGTTTTTAGAAGGTCTATCCAATAATTAAATAAAATTATGGTATCATATGGACACTTTGACATAGGATAAATAATAATAAAAAAGATGACTAACAAGGATCTTATCTTAAAGTATTATTTTATACTAAAAAATATTATCACCTTTTAAGGATAGAGAATGTTGGTATCTATAATACAAGAAAATAAACTATATTACCTATTTCTGATTCATGATATCTATGTATCTACACAATTTTTGAAATAATTTAGAATTAATAAGGTAACATTTTTTATATTTTTATTTAAATTTACATTGAACCTAGAATATATCATAGAGTTTATTAAAGTATAATTTGAAGGAGAATAGTTATTTATGTCCTACATATTATACAATGATTGTGGTGAATTTATCAAATATAAAATATAATATAATATTTTTTTGATTTGTGAGAATTTTCATAATACTATAAATTTATTCCCAAAAGATAGAATTATTTCAATATATCTTACATTTTATACTACCAGGTAATAAAAATAAAGACACTATAAAGTCATAGGTTATCCACATACTAGAGTGTCTTTGAAAATTCAAAATATTGATCTCAAGAAATTCATCTAATATTATATAGAATAAATTTCTTATAGATTTTCTATGTTAATGATTTTATTATATTTTATTCTTAAAAATAAGATTATTATAATGATACTAATGGATGAAAATTGTGTGAATGAATCCCATATGAAAAGGTTAAAATGGAATCTAATTAATACTTAAATAATCCCAAAAATGAGATTAATCTATTATTCAAATGAAAATATATATGTTAGAAAATTATAAGTAATAAAATCTATTGATAGACATAATATAGTAGGAGAAGATAATTGATTCTAGTAATTTCAATTACTAGAGAATGGGAATGTTCTTATAGCTCCTATTTTTGAAAAGTTGTATTGAACCAACCAAGGATGAAAGGGCATGTTATCCAATATGCCTAACAACAAGGTAGATATCAATTTATAAAACAAAAAATTTATCACGTTTAATTGAAAATATAATAATCAAAATTATTATAATTTATATTAATTGAAAACGTCAAAGAGATAGATAAGGAAAATCCAAAAAGTATAGAACATAGAGTAAAATAAATTGGGAACAAGTATAATTATCCATGTGACCATCTATCACCACCAACCCAACTCACTAAAAAGAGTAAATAAACTAAGATATGTTAGAAATATATATAACATGATTAACTTTACATGTGTCTAGAAAAATATGATTTGTATATACCCAAATTCATGTACAGGGTGTGAGGAAAATTCCAATTATTATTCAACTGTGAATTTTAAAAAAGTAATTCTCCATGAAATAGATAGTTCTACATTTAAAATAAAATAAGTTTATAATAAAATTTAAAATGAATCCGATTTTAATAAACACGTCATTTGGTTACCTTTAAATAACTTCTTATTTATATTTACTAAGAATATGAAAATTACATGAAAGGTAGTATAGAGGGAATAATCATAATAATCTACAAAAACATCATATGAAAAACATGTGATCAATAAAACATGAAATAATATCAACATGTGTATAACCAAGAACATTTTTTACTCTAACCTATAAGAATATATACTAAAACATGAAAAGAATCACTAAAATAGTAATACAATGAATCATTCCGTCATCGTTTCCACCCAAAGTGTATAAATATCAATATCATACCCAAAACAGTACAATAAACTCTTCTTTTCATATGTCCATAAAATAATGATCCTAATGTTTCCAATGATTTATATTTGATAAAACAAACGAGTAAACCATGATAAAAATTATACAATAAAATTTCAAAAGAAAATAATCTCGTTTCTCATGTGGTAAAATTATTTTTTTGAGTAAATATCATCATTTATGGATGTTTTTGAACACGTAATGAGAATAATTTTTTTTCAATGAAAACCCCTTTTGAATCCCCTTTTATTCAACCAAAGAAGAAAACTTATAAAAAATCCTCGTTGATATCAAATAAAACATTTTCACAAACCAAAAAAAATTTATTTAACTAATCATAAAGTAATTTAAGGGATAAAATTAATATATATGGACAGCTACCTCGCAAATAGATAAACTATTTTCACCTTTGAAAACAGAGATTCAAATAAAGGAGATTGGGTCCACACAATCTTGGATCCCAATAATCATCATCAATTCCCTATCAAACCCACTATATCTGGAATTAAAATCTAAATAATGTTATAAAAAATAAAAGGGGAAATAGACAAAGATACTATTCTCAAAATATTATGAGGGATTTGGTATAAATAAAATTCTACATTAAATATATCCACTATGAATAAAGGAGAATCACCGACGATCGAAGTAATGAAACTTCTAGAGAACCAAGTTGGGGTTTGTTTAAGCTAAAGTGAGATTATAAGGATAAGTGATTTAAAAAATTTGAAGTGTATCAAGGTCTTTTTTTAACTTTAATATATTCATAATCTGATCATGGTAAGGTTTTACAGATAAAAAAACAATGTACCAACCTTCCAGTAGTAACTTAACAATGAAAAAATGATCACATTGTTATTTGGGGACAATTTTATATTATGATAAGTCATAAAACGACTTATTAAAGAACCCATAATCACCGACATGGTTTTCATAGTGACCCAAATCATTAGAAATACAATTCAAATCACCTCTAAAACATAGAAATCCATTCCAATTGGTTACCCCACATTTATAACTAACCATACACAGACCATGCACCTAACTAATATCTCCCCAATATCAAAAATTTCAACCCCTACACTCACATAATCCATTGAAAAATCCCAATAGATAATCTAATATCAAAATTTAATATACATGTGACCGAGAAGGTATCAAATTTCTCCCCAGAAAGAAACTTTCTATCCCTATAAGGAACTCATGATTCATGACTTACGAAAATATAATGTCACCACTACATCATCAACCATTCATACTTCCACATTTCATTGATATCTGGTCTGCACTTCTATACTACATAGAATAAATTAATCATTTTGTTACATGGTACCTTATTTTTTATCCATATCATGAAATAGTTACTCAACCACAATGTTATTGGGATAGAGATCAAATTCCTCCAATTCAATCACATGGGGTAGATCTTGGGGATACATTTACAATTAGGAATAATTAAATACATCATGAATCAATGCCATGTGATATGGAAAGACTAATTAATAAGACACTTATCCATGTTGTTCAATAATATCAGAAGTTCAAAAATAACCTTGTTGCAAACTTACCCTTCTTACCCAAATGAAAATTTACTAGACATGGGGAAACCCTAAGAAAAATTTGATCTCCACCATCAAACTTCTATTTGATATAATGATTGTCCTCATAGTATTTCTATTGAATCAGATATTTCTACAACCACTTCGAAACCAGCTTCACTATTTTCATCATCTTCTAAACAACTCTCAGTCCAACCAAAGGCGAATCTTCCATTTATCTCCCAATACAAAATAGATCCAAATGGTTTACCATATAAATTGTAATATAGTGTAATTTTAGTTGAATCTTGGTAACTATTGAAAAATGTAAGATGATTCTCCCATGATCCACTAAAATCATGTGTTCACACATGAAGCATTTCCTCAAGAATATGAATGGCTCACTCAGTATTCCAATCTGTCTGATGGTGGAGTTTCAGGCTTCACATTAGTTTTATACCCATTTTCTTAAAAAACAGTATATAAACTATGGGACTCTATCATAATCAACAGTGGAAGGAACTCTATGATTCTTCATGATCCATCAGACATATAAGTGCCTATTTCCTTTCACCATTTTGTCTCATAAATTGGAATAAAATAACCCACTTTCTTTCATCGATAAAATTTAAACCAAATAACATCTACCCCACTATGAGTATGTATAAAGCTAACTAGGAATACCATATAAATATGATCCCACATCCATACAAAAATATGTAAATCCTGTTACTAATATGCAGGTCTTTAGTTCTCTTCTATTATCATATAAGTAGTAAGCCACCACAATATAAAATTTCCAATAGACTACAAAATCCATGACCACTGATATTGACATATCAGATATGTGTAAATCTTGGTTATCCTAGGGTGTTTGTACCTACTAGATTAGTGTCAACTAAAAATCCACTCTTACCTTAGAGATATCAAAATGAGTAACCTATCTTGAAAACAAAAATCACGAATGAGAAATTATGGCTAGTCACCCGAGATCTCCCAACTATATAGGATTTTAAATTAGTGTTTTTTTCAGTGTATGTTTCCCTTCAAAGATAAACACTTTAATTAAATAAAAAATAACCATTGATAAAGGAAAATAACCCTGAGCCTATTCCACTTAAAATATAATATTAGTAAATAGACACATCAAAGTCATTTACTCTAATGGTTATTTGAAGTATTGAGTAGGTAGATTCATAGTTAAAGTGTTGGTGAACACATTAAGTTTCTATGGTGAATATATAATTTAAACCTTTATAGTTTGAGGATAATCATCTTAGAATATATGTCATAAGTTTATATCCCTATATGTAAAATTTTACTTCTTGATTATATAATCTGAATAAACCTAAAATTTTCCAAAATAATATAGTGGTGCTAAATATTATGATCATGAATTATGGATTAAAATATAGGGTCATGGGTAGGGTAGTTCTCATTGTGATGGGATAATTTTTAAGATCCATTGGTAAACACATATTTTACCATCATTAATACACTCCAGAATAAAATTCCTCAGGCATCTTAGTTAAAATTATATCTCAAATCTTATTTTGGTAGAATTAGAAAAGGAATTGATGTCAAACTAACCTTCTGTTCCTCAAAAGACTTCTAATTTTTTTATTTAAATCAAATGAATCACTATTAAATATTAATTTTATCATTATAGAAACATATTTTTCTAAATACGAAAAAAACCTATAACTAACATCTAATATTAGGAATATTTTAATATCAAAAATATTTATTACTTACACCCAATAAATCAATTCTTGGATTATTTTTGGATTCAATATGATACCTCTCTTGAATTAAACATGGGCCATAATTCTCATTTCATGGATTTAGAATTTAAACATAGTAATATGTATATATAGATTTTATTCTTTTAGAGTTATAAAAAACAAAATGCATATAATCCATGTGTTCTTCCTCAAACTTGGAATACATTGAAAATTCATCCGAAAGAAAAATACAAAATTTTTCCAGGAATTGATGAAGGATATAATTCATCAATTACATAAATACCATAATATTATTAATAAGATATAAGGGTATAACTAAATATTTATAATTCCCATATCTACTTAAAAATATTATTTTATTAATGTACTCCTCTACGACTCATAACTGATTCAACCAATTCACATGTCAATTTTATAAAACAACATACAAAATATGATTTTTTTAATGTATAATAACTCTTTGGTAGAGGATATTTATTGAAAATAGTCACATAATTAAGATTTCAGTAATCAACTGAATATATATGTCTTCCATCTACATTATTTTTGAAGATAACTAGTAAATCCCACACGGGTATGCTCAGAAAAATAAATAATTTTCCCAGAAGATTCTCATGATGAACATAGAGTTCACTTAACTAATCATGGGACATATAATAATATGTAATGGAAATGGGACTCATAAAAAAATTCAATAGAAAACTCAAATTCCCCCTAGGGTGTTAAACCACAAAAATCAATATAATAAACCTCAAGTGCGTCATCAAATACATCGAGAAGTGAATCACTTGAACAATTGTCAATGGGATCATGGAACATTTATAACAAATAAAATGAGATTATCCCAGTTTTGAGAATAATAATACCCACTATACCTAATCCAGGATCATGGTCACCTTAATATAT
The DNA here is from genome assembly GCA_963277665.1 of Viscum album. Taxonomy (NCBI): domain Eukaryota; kingdom Viridiplantae; phylum Streptophyta; class Magnoliopsida; order Santalales; family Viscaceae; genus Viscum; species Viscum album. The sequence goes on from OY728145.1 coordinate 445,501,327, forward strand.
TTGATTAACTCCATCAAGTGATAAGAAAAAAATAGATGATGATATGAATTGGTAAGTGTTTTAATAATAACATTATATTACATTAAAATATTTCGGTTAAAGATATCAAGATCAAGAATTAGAAAATCCCATATGAAGTTGAATTTGATGATCATAATAAATAACTAAAAAAATTTAAAACTATAACCCTTTTTCATAAGGGAGTGGTATGATCCATTGAGAATAACATAAGTTCCAATCATAATCCCAACATGTCAATCAACCTAGAAAATATACTCGAATGAGATGCACCTCTATAAGAAAATCCATAACCATAGAGTATGAAATGAAAATTGTACATCTCATAGTAGTTTTCCCCGATTAATCTAGTGGATAAATCCCTACATAAATATACTCAACCTCTACTCCTCATTGAATTTTTCCCAATGTGTGTACCCCCCTTAGAATTTGAATGATATCCATAAAATTATTCCTTATTTGAATTTCCCTAAGATCCTTTTTTAAGAGTGGATTCAACTTTTCTTCCATATGACAGTCTTCCAAAAAATTGATTTAGATGACTGGATTGTACACAACTATAAAATGTATTGTGTGTTTCTCTATTGTTAGTTATAATATTACTAGAGCACCCAAATAGATTGAGAAATACCATATATTATCTTTCATAACCCTTTAAAATCGTTCCTGATGTAAATTAACAACCCTCACTGTAGATTCTTTTCTAGAAAAATTTCACAACCTTAATACACCATATAGTAATTGAACATCCTCTTAAGCCCATATTCCTTTATACAACTTCCTTAGCTACAAATTATTTATTTATTACCTCAGAAAATTTTAGAAGGAAAAATAGAAATATTATTAATCGAATATATGGACACAAACCTATCTCTAACATCTAATATTCAAGGCTGTCATTATAGATAAGCTCATGTGAAAAGTGACCCAAATTAGAAAAATTATTAGAATACTCCATAACTAAAAATTCCTCTTGATCAATGTCAAAAACTAATAACTATTTACCACACAAAAAGTAATAGAAGAAATCTATTGATTAAACCCATTATTTAATGTCTTCCAGGTATGATCATTGTGTAATATATATTTCATGATAGATTCGCACAATATTTTTCCCATCCTGTCAAGAATATAATTAAAAAACCCCACCATTGAATCCTCTTAGATTTTTAATAATTATCAGATCCTCCCAATTCGTTCAATTCAATCATCATATTATTTGGGTTCTACATCACTAGGGAAGATATGTGGATTATTCACGGAAAATTCCAAACTAATATCCAATATTAAAACATAGTTTCCAAAACCCAATAATCCCATAGTCGGAAATATAATCTTCCCTTAACAAAGGGTATACTAGAGGATTCTCCTACATATCTTTTCTCATAGCTTCCACTCTTGAATTCAGAATATATCATCCATGATGCATTTTCTAGTGAACAAAAAAAATGATATCCAATTAGTTTAACATAAAATATAGGAACCAAAATATGAATTTCATGAATCCAAACTAAATCCTTTAAATTGTATTAAAGAAGATATATATTTGAAGAATAATATAAAAGAACATTTGAAATTTAGAGGTTTATATAGTTAATCCTTTAAATCATGTTTAATGAAATAATACCACAAATAAATCCCAAATATTTATGGAAATCCTTGACCACCCATGGAAACTCAGAGTCAGATATGAATATGAGATGGATATAAACCCATATGAATATACCACATGAATTCTGATGATTAAAAATAATGTACACCATAAAATTTGACCAAAACTCAGGATGTGAAATTTCAATTTCGGATGGGTGTTGTATTTGATATCATTTTTTAATGAATCAACTTCATTATAAATGAAACATCACCCAATATGTCTCTCAATGTATTAAAGATTAACATATAAACCAAAACATGTCATATGTATAAATGAATAAAATATAAAGAAGGTACTATATAGATCAAAACATTATATCTATTATACATACATGGAAAATAAAAAATAAGCCTATACCATGATGTAAAAATAAAAAAGGATAAATTCAAGTCTCCATGTAACCCTCCCTCACCACCAAACTAATTTACTACAAAGATGGAATCAACCAAGATAAGATGAAAAGATAAACGATTCCCTAACATTTACCCATGTATTATAAATACATATTTTCATAAAACCAAATGAATATGAATGGTTAGAGTCAAACACCTAGAAGGATACTACCATGAATCTATACAAATTATATCTGCATGAAACTATATGTTCTATATGTAAAAAAAATAAGTTTATAATGAAATTCGAGAATATTTTTTTAAAACAACCCATGAGTTCATTTAAAGAAAATAATATTCTTATAGTCCAATAATATGAAAATTAAAAGAAATATAATATAGTGGGTATAATCAGGATCATACATATAATTATCATATTATAAACATATGATAAATCAAACAAGAAACAATACAATCATATATAAAACCAATGAAAATTTGGGATATAAAATATGTGAATGTTTACATAGATATATAAAGGAACTTTAAAACTAAAATAATTATAATCATACCAATATCTGGTCAAACCATTTTCTATTGATATAGAAATCATACCCCTAGTGGCGCTACACTCACTAAGGGTTTCATATGCCCAGAACCCATTGCCCCCATGGCCCCCATGTGCAATGTTTGAAAAAAATATTTTAGTAATACATTGTACTAATTTTATAATACATTTTTACAATAAAGTGTCATTACATTTGTGTTTAAAAATTCGAATTGTAAAATAAAAATTGAACAGAAAAAAATTAAATTAAATTAATTAACCATGTTGAACACTTTGATATTTCCTTATAATATCTCTTAGATATCAATGGTATGGCCTAATTTATTGTACCAATAAGCTAAATATAGTTAAATATTATAATTTTTAAATGAAAAATTCTAGTATTTCAAGATGGATCCAATTTGTTATTAATAGTTTGAAGGGTTGGTGAGTGGACACATTTATAAGTAGTGAGAATGGAATTTTTTTAAATATCTCACTCAATTTAAAGGGGAAAATGATAAATATTTCAATTGGATTCAATATTGAAACATAACTGAGTAGTAAAGGGTTAATGTCAATAAAAAACTCATACACTAAACTACAGACAAATTTTATCTTGTCAAACTACTTTTACCCCATGAATTAATATTGTTACCATTTTATATTTTGTCTTGGAAATTTGTTTTAACCAAATGAAAATTAATATTAATTTATAAATATAATGTTGTACTCAATATATAATTTGGACCCAATAATTATTAACTTTATATCTATTTCATTTTATTTAATTTACACGAGTAAGATATATAAATTTTAAAATAGAAAAGTACATTTTTTAAAACAATTGAGAAAATTTTACTAAAGTTCCAAAATACTAAATATGGATTTATAAACTCAAAAAAATATTGAAAATCGAATTTTACTTATAAAATCAATATTCTTTCTTATAAAGAGGATTAATGATTTATTATTCATAGATACATATTAATAATTTCATAAATTTCATGTTATATATAAAATGTGAATTTTGTATTATTCACCTAAAAATCAATATTGTTTTTTGAAAAAACTCAAACATTAATATGAATACAATATTACAATGTTGAATAAAAAAATATTATTTCTTTTTACAAATAAAAAGTAATTTTTTATAAATTTATCTTCTAAAAATGGTGAGATATAATGAAAAAATAATTATTAGAAAATATAATTTTAACAATATTAATCAATCTCATTCACAATTATTATAATTATATAATTGAATACATATTTAATAATTATTCACATCAATTATATTTTACCATCATTAGTCACATGATTCTTTAAATAGAAATTAATGTCATATAGAAAAAAAAATATTTATAAATATTCATTTATATATATATAAAAACATCATTTTTTTTATTTTAGCTACACTATTAGAATCTCAATAAAAATAATGGATGCATTTATTCTATTTTTGAATATAATTCTTAATGTGGTTTTTCTTATTCATCTCCAGTAATTCAATAGCTATGTTTTAATAATATAAATATATCACATATTTGTTTAGTTTTATTTTTTGAGTGACATGAGATATTTATTATAATATAAACTTCATAAATCCAAAATATTAGTTTATTATATTTATATATCATCACATGGAAAAGTAGAAAATTAATATGCATATAAAATCATATCATGCTTTGAGGCTTGCTGATAAGAGCATAATCACATAGTAGAAACACATGTTTCATAGCATTGTGAACTAAGATAAGATACAGAATCCCATAACATAAAATCTCATATGATATAAAGAAGCACTAAATGCATTAGGGGGATATAAATACTCGGACTAACCATTTCATAATGATAAATTATATATATTTGTGTCAGATGAACGTGATCACATTCATTTATCAAAAAAAAAGTAAAATAAAATTGTGAAATATAAGGGTTTCAAGAAAATATTCGAAAGGAATAAATATATCAAAAAGAGAAATAATGTTATTGATTTTGTTAAAAAAATATACCCATTGAATCATAAGACTATTTATGTATATTAACATAGACTATAAATTCTTTTGAACAGTATTAGAAAATAATTATGAAAATACGAAAAAAAATATGTTTTTGATAAATTATAAAAAAAATTAATTTCTAAATCATCTATTTTATAAATGATTACCTGGTAAAAAATGATTATTTCATATTATAATGAAAACATGAGAAAGAATATTGATAAATAAATCGAGTGAAAATGGAAGGATAAAACAAATGAGTAGAAAACATAATGTGAGAGAGTTCAAAACGTTACATTCACAATTTTTTAAAAAGCCATCAATGATTGAAATAATTTTTAAGAAATAATAAAACTATTTACAGGTATAGATAATACATCATTCACATAAAATAGAAAACCTAGAAATTACATAAATATATTCCAATAGTAAATAAGATGTAAAAATAATTCCCTTAACATGGTCATTTCATTTGAATTTGTAATCAATATATGGGAAAATGTTAAGAAGATATGAAAACCTCTAAAGGATATTAGATAAAATGGTGGTTATTAAATGTAAGGTTTATATATTTTATCATAATGGAATATTAGGAATAAGAAATCTCATATAGAAATAAAACTAACAGAGAAACCCATAAAATTATTCCTAACTCCCATGAAAGAACTTTAACTTCTTTTATAATTTACAAAAATAAGTTCATCATTTACTTAATAACCATAAATGAATGTAATTATTTTTGTAATGATTAATTATATACACTTACTAAAAATTATATAGTAAGTCATTGTTAATTTTCACTTTCACATGTTTGTAATTTTGATTGCTTCATACATGTATTATAATAACAATCTTGATCCTTGTCCTTTGATAAAAAATTAATATTTCTAACACCCTGATATTTTATATTATATTTCTCTTAAAATATATTTTATTTCTTTTATAGGTTTCATCACATGCACCAATGAGTTTAAATTAACCAGGATATACTATTGAAATATTATTAATTAATGTGTTAATTATCTCCTTGAAGTCCGATATGTGGGTATGAACAAGAAAAAATAAATTTTGAACAAATTTTTATTTAAAAATGAATAAAAAAACTCATTTTTTTCAAAATTTTATAAATGGAAATAAAAATATTTTCAAAGTCAAATTGATATTTTTTCAAAATATTATATTTATGGTCACAATGTTTTTTTCCATAATAAAATAAATTAATAAATATTTTTGAGTGATTTTAATGAAATTAAAATATTATATACTAAATACATGTTTTTTTACATTATTATAATACATTTTCTCATGATAGTATAATATTAAATATTGTCTTATGCTTAAAAATATATTTTTGTAAAGAGTTATTTTTAACATGATTTACGTGTTTATTTTAAGAATTAATTAATGAAAATTATCAAATTTTGAAATTTAAAAATGGATTCTATATTTGAAATTAGGAGGGTCGAATTTGGTAAAAATTTTCCTTTTATTTTTGGTCAATATGAATTGAAATAATATAAAACTTTTGTCACCATAATTAGGGTTAAATGTATAAAATGGGGTTAAAAATCTGTCATAAGTCTTTAAAATTTATCTAATACTTGAATTTATCCTATTTTACGAGTGTAGTTCGGATATATCAATCCTATTACAAAATAAATTTTCAATTAATTCCATATTTCAATGATAATGGAATATATATTAAAATACTGAAATAATAAATACAAAAAGTCACTCTCTTTATTTTTATTTCTCTAAATTTTTTACAAAAGTATAAAAAGATGATAATATTTGTTCCAATTTTTTATTTTAAAGAATTTTTTTCCATCATAGAAATTTATTTATATTTTTTATTAATTTACTAATTACATTAAATGATTATGCATCACCGATATAGTATTTATTTAATCAATTTTGAAATATAAATAAATGGTAAAAAAATTAATGTAAAAACATTTAAGTGAAATATTGAATATTAAAAAATTTAAAGATATGTTATATTATGGTTGTTTAAAAGGACTAAATTAATATTTCATATTTATCAGGGTTTCCTTATATTAAAATTAAATTAATTATTCTAAAATAGCCATTAGTAATATTTTATAATACATTTATTTTTTAAAATGTTTGGAAATGTTTAAATTTTTTAACTTGATCCAAATGAATAGAATATGGTAGAAAAGATCATTCATGTTTTATTTATGAGCTACTTATTCATTTATGATAACATTATTAACCATTAAATTTTGAAATATTTGTTACCATAAGTAAGGTAAAAAATGGTTAATGAAGGGGTTAATAAAAAATATAAGGTTTAAAATGACAATAAAATTAGTATAAAATTCATTTTAAGATGTTTTTTTGAACTAATTATCTTTTTATTTGAATTCAATTCCATTAGAAAGAGTTTTAATTGAGAATTACTTTGTTATATTTTAATACTTTAAGAAATTATAGGTGTTTCATCTCCCCTCCCTTATAAAAGGATACCCAACCTATCTATTAGTTACTACATTATGAGACATATATCTCCACATACACCTTCAAATTTAAATTATAAACATTCATATTTATATAATTGAAGTTCTTGTCTTCCCAAAAGACCAAACCCATTCTCTTTAAGAGGATATCTAAATGACTTTTTAAAAGAAGAGGTAATCATTTTAATCGATCACTATCAAATTTTTCTTATTAATTTAACGTATATAAATATATTTTATATATCATAAAATAATAAACATTTTTTTATAATAGTTCCAAGAAAACTTTATTATGATCATAGAGCCACCAGTATGCACTCTACTGGGAGCTGAAAGAACAAGTCATTCGTACATGTGGACTACCAATACTACATAGAGATACAATTCATTATTCATCACCATATATCATGGAAATTTATTATTTTGGGTTTAGAATTTATATATGATATTTATATAATAATTATACTTCTATAATTATAATATCATATATAATTTCATTCCTTTCAATTACTAAAAAACTAATAACGCCGCTCGTGCGTACGTACAAAAAACCACTTATAATATGTGATGAGATTTGGTTTTAATATATAATTTATATGTATGGTAATTGGAATTTATTTAATAAATATATATACGGTCAAAACTGAAAATAGTATTCATGTATATGTACGACATATTTTCTCCCTGAATGGTGTAATTCATTTTTCACTCTCTATATTTTATATCTGAATGTTAATATGTATATAATAATTATACTTAATATTTAAAGGTTGACTAAAATATTTGAGATTATGTAACCATGATCAAATTACAATGAACAGAACAAAAATTGAAATTCTCATGAATAAAGAAACAATTAACACCCCTAAATAACGATATTACCAAGGAGTTATTAATAAATAGTTATCAAAATTTTTTAAGTGGATCATATATGAAATTATATGCATGTAAATGAATTATTTATTGAAAAATAATAAATTTAAATAAATTATACTCAGATTTAGAGTGATTTTGAAGTTAGTGGAAGTTGATGAAAGGGTTTAATGTTACAAATTCATTGTTTATCCGGATTGTTTATGATTAAGTCTTGAATAAATTAATTTGATGATATACACCTCGTAAAATTAATTAATTTTGATATAAGATTGTATTTTTTTATAATACATGTTTTAATTTCATTTTCCCTATTGCATGTACTCATGACACCAAAAGAACATTTTTAGGTAAAATGACTATATTTATATTTTCGATTGAAAATAATTTTTTTCTATATCTATATTTTATCAAAAAGTTTCAAAGAATGCTATTAGTATTACTATATTATTTATTAAATAATTTTATACCCTTTATTTAATGATTAATTTTTTAAAAAAATTACCTTCTTACCATTTTCTAAATGATGAACGTTTTTAATTTTTACAAAAGTGTGAAAAGAATGTTTCATTTTATGTTATACATCATGAAATAATTTTTACATAATCATACAAAATCAATGAATTGAAACATACATTACAAAATTTTTATTTTCTTTTCAATGAAAATGTTTTCTTTAACATATTTTCAATTCATAGATTTTAAATTAGTGATTTCAAAGTAAAAATGGTATTTTTTTATGATAGTCTTCAAGTGATCTTTCAAATTAATTTTTCATTTATTTTGAAATCCTTTTATGTTAAAAAAACTTATACTGGGGAAAGGATCTATTGATGAAATACCTATTTCATTTATGGATGGTATATGATTATGTTGATAATTTTTTTATGAAACCTATTTTTTTAACGAGTCATGCATTGATTGAATAATTAATTCTTGATAAAACCTGTTTTTTCATGAGTTAAAAAATATTGTAATATTTATGATATTTTTATTTTTAATGTGTTAGGATATGATGAATTTATTATGATCTTATGGAAAAAATATGTTTTATTTTCATTATATGATAGGTGGACCCAGAATTATATAGATCTCTCATGTATTGGGTAAATATAGATATCTTGAGAAATAGATTAGATTAAAATTGGTAGTGAAACCAATAAATTGAGGGAATATTTTCACTATGATAGTATTTTGAGTGAACCATGACTATGATGATTAAATGTGGAGTGACCAAAACCCACAATGATTATCTTGGCAGTGATCTTTGACTATAAAGAAAATTATTTCCTATTCTTATGTACATACCCAAAATCCTTGTCTTATAAAAAAGTTATGCTATCATGGATTTTTCTCTTCGATTAATTTATGATTCATGTCTTATATACATCCAATGTTTGTTCCAAGAATCATTATTAATATCTATTATATGCAATTTTAGGGTTTCAAATGATATAATCATGTTAGCATACATGTATTCTCATATTATTATTAAGTGATCATTGATATTATCCTTTATTACCCATACTATGAATTGGATCTAAAAAAACATTATGTTTCATTTTACCCATTGTATTAAGAAATATTTTAGGTTTTGTATGTCGAAAAAGATTTTTAGTTATGACAAACTTTTTGGGAGATTATATAGACCTCATATGAATATGTTGTTCATGTATCCAAGTCACTAAAGGAACTAGACATACATGATTCTGGCGTCAATCAATATGTTATGTAATGCATATTCATCCAATAATAATAATATATATATATTTATGAAATGTGCGGGTTTATAAATGTGTTAATAGAGCATGATTTAGTTACCTATGGTAACTAGGTTGATGAATATTTTTTAGAACCCTATAGATAAGTCTTAATATAGGATAACATCCCAAATATTAGGTAATTAATTTAATGACCTAGGGTAAACCTATGGTTTCATATATTAAAAAGAATATATCTTGATTTATACACTCAATAAATGATTTCTCCAGATTATGGAGTCTCCCACTGTGATTATTGTTTCTTACACTATGTTTTTTGGTTTCAGTCTATGGGTGGAACATGAAGGAATCATTTTAATGGTGAAAATGGAAGATAATGAAATTAATTTCCTCTTATGTAACAAAATTGTATAGGATATAGAATAGAACATTTATTTTATATTCTTATACTACTATCAAAAGATATAAATTTTCTTGAGACTATAAGTGAGATATGTAAGTAAAAAAGTTTTTTTGAGTCCATTATAATGAAAAAATCACATTTTTTGTACGTATTATAATCTAATAGTTGATTAGTAGTGAATTAGTACCACTAAAAAGATATTTCCCATTATTCAGTGTTAGTAACATGAAAATGTTATTTTTACATTTTATTATTTGAATGGAAAATCATCACATACTATACCACCCACACTCTAGTTTTTCAAAAGAAAAATATGTGGGAATTATGCTATGTCTTTCTAAAACATGAGTTAATTAAAGATGAACAACATTAAAAACATCTTAATCCAAAAGAGAAATGAAATATCATGCGATTAATATTTCCATTTTGGAGTACGATAACGAAGTTGTAAAAGATACACTTTCTATCCACTTATAAACATAAAATGTATTATTTGATTTAGGATCAACCAACTCTTTCATATCTAAATAATTTTATAAAGATATCATTTTATAAACTCAATGATTAGATTTAAAACTCGTAGTGAAATCCCATAATGGTATGATGATCACATCAAATGTATATGACTATTTTATAATTGATGTTTGTGGGAATTTTCTTCCAATTAATCATATTGTTCTATATCTAGTTGAATTTAATGTTATTTTTTTGTATATATTGGATTTATTTTAAGAAAGTGCACATTAATTTCCAAGGAGGGATATTAAAATTTCATATTCCAATCCAAACTATGATCATCTATTGATGTGATGATATAAATTTAGATGGAAATTTATTCTATTGCATGGGTATTTCTTCCTGTTCAAAAGGGGTGTTTATGTTAGATGGTTGGGGAGAAAATCATCATCCCTGATAAGCCTATTTTTAGTATTTTTTTGATATATTTCCGAAATAATTTTCTTGTAATACAATGATCCCTGATGTTGAGTTCTCAATAGAACTCACAACTGGTTATGTACCTATTTTATAAAAATATATAAAATAACCTTCATTGATGTATTAATTAAAGACAAAACTATTAGAGAATCTGGATAAGGGATTTTATTATCCAAGTGAATCACCATAGGGTGTACCGGTTCTTTTTTAAAAAATAATTATTAATCAATGGGACTATTTATTGATTATCATAAATATAACAACAATCAAGATCAAGAATAAGTATCATCTCTATCATATTGATGACTAGTTTGATCAACTACCATGAGCTCAATAATTTTCATGGATTGATATTTATTTTGGATATCATCAATTGAGGGTCACTAATGTCGGTCGGAGAAAAAGGGGGTGATGGCAAGAGGAGGGGTGAATTGCCTTTAAAAAAAATGATTAACAAATTAAAATCAAAGTTGAAAGTGCAGCGGAAATAAAAGAGGCAAGACACAAAATTGATAACGGAGTTCGGCCAAAAACCCGGCCTACGTCTCCGCTCCCAACTCAACCGTTGAGAGATTCTACCACTTGCTTTTTAATGGTTTTAGCAAGAAACCCACTAGCCTTTTTACAGGTGAAGACTAGCTCACCTATTACAGCTTGCTTTTAATGGTTATGCAAGAACCCACTTGCTTTCAATGGTTGAGCAAGAACCCACTAGCCTTCTTACAGGTGAAGGATAGCTCACCTTTGATTCAAGCCTTTTGAAAGGTAAGGCTTGACTAACCTCTTCACACCTTGAAGGTGGTGTGAGAACCCAAAAAGAGAGGATGAGAGAAAGAGGTGGGGTTTGTAGGTACAAACCCAAATTGATGCTCAAAATAAATAAAATAATAAAAACCGTATTTGGAGAAGCCTTGGGCACCAATGGAAGATTGGAGTTGATGAAGGGCGCTCCCAAGCTTCTTTGGTGGTGCTCCTTGGATGTGGAAGAGTGTTGGAGCAAGTGGGGTTTCCTTGGAAGTATCCGCCGGAGGTTAGCCAAATGATGTAAAATGTGTCTGTTGGCTTCCGTATGGCTTGGTTATGGTTCCGGGGCTTCAAGGTCCTTTATTTATAGAGGGGGAACCCTCATATGCCCGTTGGAGGCCTTTGGAGCCGTTGGAGAGGCTTTCAGAGCCGTTGGAGGCCAAGTGGACAGGCTGGTCAAAAGCCCAACGGCTAGTTTGAATGCCTCCACCGGCTGACCGGTACAGGGCCACCGGTTGGCCGGTGCTTGCAAAATGGAAGAGGGCTCGGGCTCAGGCTCCACCGTCTGGCCGGTGCTGAGGCCACCGGTTGGCCGGTGTGGAGGCAGTAGCTACCCCTTCTGTCTGGGTACCACCGGCTGGCCGGTGCTGAGGCCACCGGTTGGCTGGTGCTGAGGCAGTGGCTCATCCTTCTGTCCAGGGTCCATCGGCTGGCCGGTGGTGAAGCCACCAGTTGGCCGGTGGACTGAATTTCAGTCCATTTTAGGCTTTTTGCCTTCTTGGCCTTCTTGGCCCAATTCCTTGGCAACCTGAAATGATTCCTATCATCCAAAAACACTTGAAATAGGATTAGATAAATAAGAGGGTTATTGTGATCATGAAAATTAAACCACGAGGGGTTCGAGAGGTACAACAATCTCCCCCTATTTTGATGATCACAATCACCAAAACAAACAATGTACAAAGTGAAATGAAAAACATGCTTTAAAGGATTTCTCCCCCAATCAATCAAGAGTTTCTCCCCCTTTGTGATTATCAAAATAGCACGGGGCATAAAACTTGATTGAGGGAAAAAGTTGAAAAACAAGATGGAGATTTTAAACCAATTGAAATTTTTGAAATTTGAATTGAAAGTTTTGAATCAAAAATTTGAATAACAGTTTGAATTGAATGTTTTGAAAAGAAAATTGAAATGAAAAATTTGAATTGAAAGTTTTGAATCGAAAAATTGAATAACAATTTAAAAAAAATTGAAACCAAGTGTTGAAATTGAAAGTTTGAATCGAAAATTTTGAAACTGAAATCAAAAGGGCTTAAATGATCCTAACTCCCCCTAAATAAAAACAACAAATCACCGGGGAGAGGTGTTTGAAACCGAGACAAATTATGGTTTGGTGAGACTCGCTAGAAGGGATTTTTCAATCCATACTTGTCTAGTGGCGGGTCTTCTCTTATAAAATTCATCGCTAAAGAAAATACTTTTGGGGCGGCCATACCGGGCATTTTTACAATTGCACTCATAAATTAAGTGCCCGGGTTTTTTACAATAATTGAAAAATTTAAATTGGGAGCTCCCCCTTACAAAAATAGTAGGTGCATGGGAAGAGGAAGATTGCTTGGAATAGCCAAGCCCTTGGGTGGTTCTAGATACGCGTTGGGAACCTAAGAGTTTGGTCAGATTTTGTTCACCTTGGATGAACTTGGCTAGGGATTCCCTTAAATCTTTGATGGTTGATTCCATGGAATCAACATCGGGAAAGTTTTGGATTTTGAGGGTCAACTCTTCCTTCTCTTTGAGAAGTTGTTCTTTTTCGGAAGAGAGTTTTTTGAAATTCTTTTTTAATGAAACAAATTTGGAAGAAAGTTCGTGAAAACCTTCCTCCAATTGATCTCTTTCATGTTGGAGATCCTCATAAGACATGTGATTGAAAGAATTTGAATTTGAAGAACAAGAGGATGAGGAGTCGGAAGATGTTACCTCATGGAATTCCATTAGGCATTTGTTACCGTTGTCGCTCGAGGAGGAGGAGGAGGATGATGTGGAGCTATCACTCCATGTGGCCTTCAAAGCCTTCTTCTTTTTCTTTTTCTTGGCCTTTTTCTTGCGGGATGGGAAATCGAGCTTGTCATCGCCTTTAGTACCTTCATGGGTTACTTCTAAAAGATTCCAGATATCATGAGAAGATGAGAAAGTAGAAATACGACTAAATTCATTACGGTCTAGCCCACAATGAAGAGCATTCATGGCTTTGCCATCAAGCTCAAAATTTGCAATGTCTTCGGGGGTCCATTTGGATTCATCGGGAGAAGAAAGTGAATAACCATGCATGAAAATTTTAAAAATAGGATAACCAATGCTTTTAAGAAATGTGGTCATGCGGGTTTTCCAAAAAGAATAGTCGGTTCCATCAAAAAATGGAGCACGACCCAATGAATAGCCTTCGGGGGCGAAAGAGGTTGAAGCCATCAAAAAAAATCTTGAATTTGATACCGGTTAGGGTATTACTCAAATTTTTCCTTTGATACCAATTGTTGGTCGGATAAAAAGGGGGTGATGGAAAGAGGAGGGGTGAATTTCCTTAAAAAAATGATTAACAAATTAAAATCAAAGTTGAAAGTGTAGCGGAAATAAAAGAGGCAAGACACAAAATTGATAACGGAGTTCGGCCAAAAACCCGGCCTACGTCTCCGCTCCCAACTCAACCATTGAGAGATTCTACCACTTTTTTTTTAATGGTTTTAGCAAGAAACCCACTAGCCTTTTAACAGGTGAAGGCTATCTCACCTATTACAGCTTGCTTTTAATGGTTATGCAAGAAACCACTTGCTTTCAATGGTTGAGCAAGAACCCACTAGCCTTCTTACAGGTGAAGGCTAGCTCACCTTTGATTCAAGCCTTTTGAAAGGTAAGGCTTGACTAACCTCTTCACACCTTGAAGGTGGTGTGAGAACCCAAAAAGAGAGGATGAGAGAAAGAGGTGGGGTTTATAGGTACAAACCCAAATTGATGCTCAAAATAAATAAAACAATAAAACCCTTATTTGGAGAAGCCTTGGGCGCCAATGGAAGATTGGAGTTGATGAAGGGCGCTCCCAAGCTTTTTTGGTGGTGCTCCTTGGATGTGGAAGAGTGTTGGAGCAAGTGGGGTTTCCTTGGAAGTATCCGCCGGAGGTTAGCCAAATGATGTAAAATGTGTCTGTTGGCTTCCGTATGGCTTGGTTATGGTTCTGGGGCTTCAAGGTCCTTTATTTATAGAGGGGGAACCCTCATATGCCCGTTGGAGGCCTTTGGAGCCGTTGGAGAGGCTTTCGGAGCCGTTGGAGGCCAAGTGGACAGGCTGGTCAAAAGCCCAATGGCTAGTTTGACTGCCTCCACCGGCTGACCGGTACAGGGCCACCGGTTGGCCGGTGCTTGCAAAATGGGAGAGGGCTCGGGCTCAGGCTCCACCGGCTGGCCGGTGCTGAGGCCACCGGTTGGCCGGTGTGGAGGCAGTAGCTACCCCTTCTGTCTGGGTACCACCGGCTGGCCGGTGCTGAGGCCACCGGTTGGCCGGTGCTGAGGCAGTGGCTCAACCTTCTGTCCAGGGTCCGTCGGCTGGCTGGTGGTTAAGCCACCGGTTAGCCGGTGGACTGAATTTCAGTCCATTTTAGGCTTTTTCCCTTCTTGGCCTTCTTGGCCCAATTCCTTGGCAACCTGAAATGAGTCCTATCATCCAAAAACACTTGAAAGAGGATTAGATAAATAAGAGGGTGATTGTGATCATGAAAATCAAACCACGAGGGGTTCGAGAGGTACAAAAACTAAGATAGATATACCAAATAAAACATTATGCAGAAGGTATGGAAAGAAGAAATATATAGTGATTCTATTAGGTCATACTAATTACCCTTCTATCTTTACAATTTTAATAGATAGTCTTTTGAGATAACCATGATCTGTTTTTGGTCTTCTTAATAGAAGTTATTTTTATATATTGAAGGAGTATATAAGATCATAAATATCACATGTTGATTCTATTGAACGTTTTAAAGGATAATCTCTATGATAAAATTACAAATTTTTAATTTTTACAACAAAAATATTAATTTTTAAGTCATATAGTCACAAGAGAGGCTGTATAAGTGAATCCATCAAGACATATATTATTGAAATACGGCCCAATTTTTTACTTTGAGTTATTTATTTTTTTAGTTTCTATAGGATATTGTCAAAGATTTTTGGAGAAGTATTCATGGATATCTAATCCACTCACCAAGTTAACTCAGAAGGTTTCAAAGTTCTTCCAGATAGTTGAATGTGAGGAAAATTTCAAGGAACCAAAGAGAGGGTCATTTAGTTAACATGTTTTTATATTTCTTATTAGTTTAGAATAATTTTTAATGTATAATGATTCATTAATAAAGGGTATATTTTTCATTATCATGAATAATTATATGATTATATCTTTTTCCTCATGATTAATGAATTCTCATGGGAAACATTACCCAACTCTTGATTTGGGTTTAGCAATGGTTTTATTTTCATTAAAGATGTGGTATAATTATATTTATAGAGAAATAGAAGATATATATACTGATTATAAAAGTTTAAATTATATATTCACTCAAAAGTAGATGAATATATTTCAAATAATATTGTTGGAGTTGATTAATTATTATGACTTCTTAATAATTACCACCTTAGAAAATCAGACAAGCTTCTTGATTATAACAACCCCTCTCATTATTTCACATTAATACATGATTTTTTACATATGTTTATAATTAATAGAAACTGAATGTTAGAGAAGTCTAGTTTCTTTGGTAATTAGGTAGATTATATAAAAATTTGAAATAGTAAAAACATAATCTTTATGGAAAATATCTGTTCCAGATCGGTTCAAAATTCCCAACGTTTCTGTATCCTGTGATACGTGGACCTGATTTCCAAAGGCAGGCATTCGCTGGGCGATTTAGCCAGAGAAACATAAGAACTCACATTGGTCGAGAGGATGGGTAGTCGGGCTCATCGCACCCTTTGGGGGGGGAATTATTCTCTATTCTGGGAATCTCATATACATTTAAGATGTTTTCATATGTTCGTGAATATTTGGTTTATACCCAAGCATAGTATCCATAGATTATTCCTGGTTGGAAATGGTCAACCAAACCTAGGGATTCCGAATCATTTAGGCCTGAGGTTTACCATCCCTCATTGGATTAATGTCTCCAAGGAGTTTGGACTCATTGGGACAATGCTGGTTTAAAGCCCCATAATCGGGAACTCTGGAGTTTATTGTCATCCAGGGGGGACAGATAAAGACTTGAGCATTTAGATCAAACCCGTGATATAGGCTTCCTACTTATCCTCGCGAGAGGAATAAGAATCCACGTAGTTAGGTATGTTTTCAGAAAACCGATGTGAGTGTGGACCTGGGGGTCTGATGGTAAGTGGGCTTGAACCTCGTGGAGGATTCCTACGTACCATGCCTTGACATGGATCAAAGTCCTCATAGTTCACATGAGGTGGTGTCGGAGAACCGACATGAAGATGGACCGGGGGTCCGATGGGTAATGGTCTTGAACCACGTGGAGGCTTCCTACGTACCATGCCTTGACATGGATCAAAGTCCTCGTAGTTCTCATGAGGTGGTGTCAGAGAACCGACGTGAAGATGGACCGACAATCTGATGGGTAATGGGCTTGAACCTCGTGGAGGCTTCCTACGTACCATACCTTGACATGGATCAAAATCCTCGTATTTTTCATGAGGTGGTGTTAGATAAACTATGTGAAGATGGACCGGGGGTCCGACGGGTAATGGGATTGAACTTCGTAGAGGCTTCCTACGTACCATGCCTTGACAAGGATCAATTTCCTCATAGTTCGCATGAGGTGGTGTTGGGGTCAGTGCTTACTCTAAGCCCATGTGAGTCATGTTAAATGTGAGAAACAAGAGAAATTAGAGACCGTACGATCACATCGCAAAAGGTGCGTCCATGGGATGCGAAGTGGGGCTTACGCATGGAGCAGCCCGAGAAGTGTAGATTGGGACTTACTCCAGGATGGAGGCCTGATTTCGACAAAGCGCAGCGGGAGAGGGAATGGGTACCTCTATGTCCATCTCCCCTCTTAGTCCTTGGAACCGGGGAAGTATGGTGGTGCATGGGTGCTACCTCTTGCAAGAAAGTCTAAGGGATTACACCAAGGATGTTTCTCGTTCACTCCCAGAAGAGGGGAGGAGTGCTCACCCCCAGAGTTGAAGGGAAATGGAAGCGGGGACCCTAATCTGGTGAGCGGAGAGGCAGAAAGGGGACTCTGGGATCAGACCCTATGTTGCCATGGGAATGTGAACCCAAGAATACTTTGGGAATCCACTAAAGTTCCGGAGCAACCCCTTCGCTGTCGATTACCGTGGGTATGTGAACTGAAGATGGCGCACTGATACGCCTGAAGGAGGCATCATACGGGTTTAGTTCCTTCAGTGTAGGCCTTGGTTCGGGACCGATGAATGGGCCAATGAGGGGGGTACGAATGATCGGGCCATATTGGAAGTATTTTATCTAACTCAGGGAATGGGAACACTGAAGGATTTTGTGGGCCACGCGGGTGTATGAGGAGTGGTGCCCTTCATGTTGGGGGGTGCTACGAGGCTGGAGAGGACGTCCGCAAACCAGGGTGGTCCGTAGACTGATAGGCATCCCACGTACGAGGGTGATACGTGGATTCGGGTTCGACCCGTGTACCCGTTTGGTCTGTGGGGAAGTCCACACGAGTAGCGACGACCAAGGGAGACGCCGGTCGAGGGTTCGTCGGTCAGGGCTTCGCCCGTTTAGGAGGGTGCTACGCGGTATGTCGGATCAAAAAAGGGCCATAAGCTCCATGGTCCGTGGGGAATGCATCCGCAGAGGGTCCATGGTCCGCGGTCTTTTTTGTTTTTGTTTTTAAGTTCGCGGTTCACCAAGTTGTTATGCATTTTCGGTTCCTTATTAATTCGTTTCTAGTTTCATACCTCTTCTGGTTCGCGAATTAGAACTTCGCTTTTTCTAAAATCCTAATATCCTTCCTCCGAAATCCGTCCACACATCTCTGATCGATCTCCCCCTTTCTCCCCTTTGAAGTCCTTTTATAGAGGGGAGGAAAAGGGGTCTATTGTGGCCATGCAGCACATTTTACGGAGGCCCATGACCAAGAACCCGGTTTTTGTATGACTTGGTCAATCCGCAACTCGCGGGGGTGTGCACATCACCCATGAACCAAGTTGGTTCGGGGGGTTCTTCCCAGCAGTGCATGGTTCCACCTATATTCCACGAACGATAGTGCATGCGACATGGGCCGGCTGGTGCGGTCTGCGTCTGGGGTGGTTTGTGTATGTGGACCGGCCTGGCGCCCGTCCTGCTTCGCACTCGCGGAGGATCCCCGCCTCCATTCTGCGAATGACAGCGGTCCACGGAGGGGGGTTCTTCGCGGAACCAGCCACGTACCGTTAGTATTGGACCGGTCCATGGACCGATTCATATTGTTCCAACTTCTTCACATTTTTTCCCAATTCCTTAAAAAAAATTGGGTAGAATCCTCTCTTGATTTAAGGGGATTCTCATTCTCCTTTGCAGACTTTTCAGGACCCTACAAATGCCCCCCCATCAGAATGGGGTCCGATCGAAAGGAAGAGGAGACTATTACGATGTAGAGTGGTCCTGAAATGTGGATGGTTTGTGGTAGAGGGGTGGACCCGGTAGGGGACCACAACTATAAATATGGGGGGCCCTTTCCCTCAGTCTTTTATCAGATTATTTTCGAACACAGAGATTTTTCCTTTCGTCTCCGCGTGATTGCTCCTTCGCGAAACTCCCCATCCGCGAACCAAGTTTCATTTCCGCGAACCATTCCTCACTCGCACCTATGTCCACCCATAGACCAACATCCCAGCCATGAAATAACACTTTAAATTAATTAAAATTTAAGTTTCAACAGGCAGTGTAGGAACTCGCTACGCGGTTTTGATGGTCCGCGGACTGGAATATTCCAGACATCGAAAATTTCTTAAATTTACGAACTTAATTATTTAAATCCGGGATCGAGATTACGCGGAGCAGCATGGTTTTTGGTTTTCAGGCCAACTCTCTATGGGCCAGAGCACCACAGACTTGTTCCGTGTAGGGTTGGTTCACGGGATGCAGTCATTGCAAACCACCTTTTGAGGGTAGCTCGCAGAACTCATCGTGAAGACCTCTTGATGGAATCCTTTGCATAATACTTGGTATTGTTTTCCAAATTTTATTATTTCGGACTAACCATTTTCCTGGTTTTAATAATGCAGGGAGAAAATATGGTTCCTGCTCGCCCTGCACCCAGGCCTACTACTGAGCCACTTCGAGTTGGTCCAGAGAGACGTCTTGCTATGATTAATAGGGTTGATATCATCAAAGAGGACCTCATCCATCCAATCATTCCCGATGATGGTGTTTTAAAGGACATACTCTCCCTCGGACTTATGGGATATCTGCTATTGAATTGTCTTCCACATTATGGTTTCGGCCTTCAAGATGACATCCATATCCCTCCTGTCTTCTCAGGTCTTCTGTCCCCTTGTTTGGAAGTGTTGCTAAAGTGCACTCAAGGGAACCTTGCCCAGTCAGGAGAGATGATTTATGTTTCCGACCCAAAAGATGATTTTATTTTAAGAGGCTCTATTTGGACTCAGAATTATTGGTATGATCAAGACTTCTCCCAATAGGCCATCCTCAAGAGTTTCCCCTCCATAATCAACCTTTCTTGAGTGGATCCTAAGGTAGGATGGATTCCCAGGTGGGATCGTCGGTCTGGTGGGATTTTCTCAAATGACTGGGCCTAAGCTTTCTGGGTCCATTATCACTGCCGAGAATTTACCAAGTCAATGGTAGTGGTAAATCTATACTCCGAAATGTGGGATTCCCAGTTTCCTGTTTACCCACCATCTTTGACCCTACCCGACATTCTTAGTCACTGGTGTTCAAGCACTAACACTTTCCACCTTTCCCATGGTGAAGTTGGTATTATCTTATGAGACATCTATCAACTGGGAGGGCTTCCAATCATCAGAAAGTTGTATAAAGAATTTTTTCCCACCCTTAATGCATTGGACGATGCTGAACAGGTGCATTCATTGGTGAGGGATCTGCTGGTTATGGTGGAGCGGTCACTAGGTCACCCCTTGCAGGCTCGATCTCTGATTTCTTATAGCACCTGGATAAGGTTATTTTTGAATACCACTGGTCCTGTGATGAATATCAAGCGCCCCAATAATCATGCTTCTCGATAATCAGAAACTATCCTAGGTTCCTACTGGGTAGTTCTGGAGGTGGGTGACTACGTTTCATGGGGTTACGAGGTGCGTCCTGGTGTGCCACCTATGCTTAGGTTGGCAGGTATTCTTACCATGTTTTTGAGCGGGTGGATATTCCCAACTCAGGATATCATCCCAGGTGTCAGATCTTGCACCCTGATCATAGCAGCTGAGCTAGCGGGAGGCAGCCCGGTGAATCTGGCTATGCCCACATTGGATCACCATTACAAATTACTAAGCCACAAGCAGGAGGGCATGTCACCCTATCATCTGAGTGGGATATTTCAATTCTTATATGGATAGGTAGTGAATCATTTCTACTGTTATGAGTATCTTCATAACACAGTCATCCCACTTCCAGCCTTTTGGCCTACCCTGCTTGATGTAGCTGGAGTTCACTTGAAGTCCCTTAGCTCTGATGAAGTCGTCAATCTTCTGAGTGGATTCTCCCAGTTCGCTTTCACTCACTACCCCACCCCTTTTGGCATTGTTGTTGACAACTGCAAGGGGAGCCTTGAGGGGCATTCTTACATTATTTCACTGTAGGATGTGTTTTTGTCTGCGCGGATTGACGAGGTTTCTCTGTGCGAGTTGTACACCCCATGTCATTTTTCTCGCCAGTTTGGATGTATGCAACTCTCATTGCGGGACCAGAGCCTTTGAGGAGGCTATGTTGAAGCTCTATTAGCTGATAGTAGTAGAGATGAGCTCTCAAGATCAGGTGACTTCCCTATCTACCAAGCTGCGCGAATGCGAAACTCGAGTGACGATGTTGAGGGATCAGTTTTCATCTCTGACTGGTTACCTTGAAGCTGCCAGGAAAGGGATTAACAATCTCCAAATGACGGCGAGGCATACTCGTTCAGTGGCCGAAGTTGAGGCTAGGGAGAAGACCGCGCTAGAGAAAAATTGCAATAACCTTCATCGTACGGTCGCCGATCTGATGGAGAGAGCAAGCTAGGCTCCTTTGGGATTGTCAGATCCATTTTTGTACTCTATTTTACCTTTATTTTTGCAGCAATGGAGAGAATCTGGGTTGTGGACATCCTCCCCCCCTTTTTTCAATGTGGAATACAATATGTTTTCAATCTTCCCTTGTTGTAAAACTTGATGGTTATTGGAACAACTGTTGCATAAATAACAATTCACTGAATTAGAATTAATCATAATTCAGGAAAATGATAAGAATATAAATGAGCTCTAATATTTTCCTGGACCATGGGATCCAGTGAGCATAGTTTGACTATTGCTGGGGTTTTTTAGGAAAACCCCACAATCTTTTTTTTCTTCTCCTTTTTTTTCTTAATAGCCTAATTTTCCCTGGGCCCATTCGGTGTGAACCCAGATGGTATGGCTCATCTTATTCTTAGGTCACCCTTTTTGGGTTTTCGGACTAACGGGGTTTGTGTCTCTTTTTGTGAGAGGTTTAATGTCCCACCGACAAGACTATCATTACCAATGTTTTAGGTCAAATAGTTTTGACTAGATATGGTGGGGCGATGGCCCTGATGAGGTTTGGTTAATTAAAAGATGTCTCAATACCATTCAGATGCACATGGGGGGGGACATGTTAGTATTTGAATGACATGCATGGAATGTATCATGGCATGGGAGCAGTATCAATGTACAGAAGTAGGCAATAATTACCTAAGGCAGCCTTGCCTTTGGTAGACGGGTCAGAGGTGATCAATATGCAGAGCCGCTGAGGGCATGGTATGCATAGTCATGCGTAGGTGTCCTTAAGTTAATGACTATCCATTTCTGGTGGCCTGAGGACTTCCAGAAAGTCAGGATTATGGAAACCACCATGGGTGTCTTGGAGAATTATTAAAACCGCCAGGGGTTTTTCAGAAAGGGTGTGTGGCGTCTGAAAGGGTTTGGGAACATCTGTACTAATCAGGAGTGTGGTTAGTAGGCCACTTTCCTATGAATTTAGTTAGTGAGAAGGATGGTTGGAGCTTGAGGCTGTTTAAATTCATGCAGTTGGGACATTCTTTTAGAATGGAATGACTTCTCCTGGTTCTCAGTAATCTCATCAGAGACGTTCCACCATATTCAGGTAGGGTTGTGAAAGAGGTAAGTAAACTGCAACTCAGAAGGTTTCTGAATCCTAGGATGGATATTGGGCTCAGAGGCCAAGAGGCGTACAGAGAGAAGAATTGCCTATGGAAATCTTCCCATTTGTTAGACGGGCCAGGGGATATCAATATGCAGAGCTGCTGAGGGCATGGTATGCATAGTCATGCAAAGGTCTCTATGGTTTAATGATTGTATTCCCTCGATAGCCGAGCAACATCAAGGAAGTTGAGATTTGGGACCACCAAGGGTGGCTTACGAGAGTTCAGCTTTTTTCTGAGTATAGAGTATGGTTTATGGAAAGAGGGTGCCTGGATATGGGAGAAACATCTAGGATAAACATCACGGGAATGGGTAGAGTCATCCCTTCTCATGCTGGTGTGAGATGGTGGTTCGTACAGGTCTAGCTTGTGCACTGAGGGACAGAGGAAAGCCTTCATTCCTGACTGAACCCAAGATAGGTTAGACTGTGCAGTTTAACGTCATGCGGCGAGGACATGGGGAATTTTTAAATTCCATGCAGTTTAACATCATGTAGTAATAATAAGGATAATTTTTAAAGATACTGTGCAGTTTAATGTCATCCAGTGAGGACGGGGGAATTTTTAAATCTGTGAAAACGCTTGCGATTGGAGGAATTTCTATGTATGTTTAATGATCGGCCTTGGAAGCTTCACGACATGTGGAAAAGACATGTTCCATGCAGTTTTAATCATCATGCGATAATGACATAGTTACAAAGGCTGCTCTTGATCAGAATGTAACTGGGGTTGAATATCTCGGCATGTCCAAGACGTGGAGAGGGGTTGATGGTGTAAATCATTGTTCTGGGGCTTCTTGGATCAGGGGAAATGATATGGGGCCTCTGAGGCCGATAAGCATACGGGGCTAGGAAGAGTGTCACTCGAGGAAATATTTCCTTTGGCAGATGGGCTAGGGGCTATCAATTTGCAATGCCACCAAGGGCATGGTATGCATAGTCATCAAAAGGTGTCCACGGGTCGATAACTTTCCACTTCCAATGGCCATGAATGATTATGAGGATCCACGATTGTTCAAGCCTTGAAGTCTGTTGTTTGGAAGGGAAATATTTGTACATGTCGAGGATGTCCATCCATGGTTGCTGTTAAAACTTGAAGAGTTTACCACCATGGGGTATACGTTGAATGCATGCAATTTAACGTCGTGCGGTAAGGAAGAAGTACTCTTAGTTTAGCGGTCATAGAGTTCGGACCATCGGGTGACTATTACTACAATTACCCATAAGTCAACTGAGTTAGGAGGCTCTGGTATGCTTTGAACAATTGTGAGGGAATGAGGGTGTAAACTATAACTCTGGGGTTTCTCGGATCAGCAGGTATGGTATGGGGGCTCTAAGGCCGATAAGCGTACGAGGCTAGGAAGAGTACCGCCCAAGGAAATATTGCCTTCAGTAGATGGGTCAGGGGCTATCAATATGCAGAGCCGCTGAAGGCATGGTATGGATAGTCATGAAAAGGTGTACATGGGTTGATAACTTTCCACTTCCGATGGCCATGGATGATTATGAAAATCTGAGATTTCTCACAGTACAAAGTTCATCATATGGGGACAATGGTGTCCAAGCATACAAGAAACATCTTCAACACAATTTTTTGTCGAGTCAATGTAGCCTAGCCCTCACATGACATTTGTAGATGAAAATAATCATGTGAACCATGGGCGGATACATAGGCTAACAAGGTAGAGATACCTTGGAAACATTTGGATGTGAGAGGGGAATGATCTTATAAACCACTTCTCCATAAATTTTTGGATCGGGAGATATGATATAGGGTCTCTGATGCCGGTAAGTGTACGGAGCTAGGAAGAGTACTGACCGTGGAAATCCTGCCTTTGGTAGATGGGCCAGGGTCTATCAATATGCAGCGCTGCTGAGGTCATGGTATTCATAGTCATGAAAACGTGTCCACGGGTCGATAACTTTCCACTTCTGATGGCCAAGAATGGTTATGAAGATCCACAATTGACCGAGTCATGGAGTTTGATGTATGGAGAGGATGAATCCAAATGTGCAAGGAGTATTCCCATATTGTTTCTCCATATATCTTGGGTGGTTCACGATGAAGGACATGCATTTTAACGTCATGAGGTGAGGACGAAGTCCATACAGTTTAACATCGTGCGGTGAGGACGATATTTGTGCAGTTTAACATCGTGTGGTGAGGATGAAGTCCCTGCAATTTAACGTCGTGCGGTGAGGAAGAAGTATATATGCCTATATTTTCTTTTTTCAGTTGCTGGCCAAGGAGATAAGAACTCGGTGTCGCTACGTATCCTGTGAGGGCAGGAATCAAGCCACACATAGTTATTTTTGGAGTACACCCTGTGTAGGTTTGGTCCTTACATGGGGGGAAGGAGGGTATTTTTAGTTTCATTTGGGGATGGGTGGGCCAGGATGGGGGATCTTGGCATCGCTACGTATCCTACAAGGGCAGGAATCAAGCTGTACATAGATCTTTGAAAAATCAGTGTAGTTTAACGTCGTGCGGTAAGGACGACGAATACACCCAGTGTAGGTCTGGTTCTTACATGGGGGAAGAGAGAATTTTTAACCCCTTTTTTTGGGGATGGCTGGGCTAGGATGGGGGATCCTGGTGTCGCTACATATCCTTCAATGGTAGGAATCAAGTCGTACGCAGTCCTCTAAAAGGGTACTCCCCATGCAGGGTCGGCTCGCACACAGGGGGGGAGTGATTTTTCTTCTTCTTATCCATGCAGTTTAACGTCGTGTGGTAAGGACGGGGAATACACCCCATATAGGTCTGGTCCTTACACGTGGGAAAAGGGAATTTTTAGCTTTATTTGGGGATGGTTGCGCCATGATGGGAGATCCTGGCGTCGCTACGTATCTTACAAAGGAAGGAATCAAGCCGTACATAGTTCTCTAAAAAACAGTGAAGTTTAACGTCGTGCGGTAAGGATGAGGAAACACCCCGTGCAGGTTTGTTCCTTACATGAGGAAAGAGAAAATTGTTAACCCCTCCCCCTTTTGGGGATGGCTGGGCTAGGATGGGGGATCCTGGCATCGCTACGTATCCTGCAAGGGCAGAAATCAAGTCGTACGTAGTTCTCTGAAAAATATATGCAGTTTAACGTCATGCGGTGAGGATGAGGTACTCTTAGTTTAGGGTCATAGAGTTTGGACTGTTGAGGCTTGGCAGTTTAACGTCCTGTAGCTTGGAAGAATGGTGCTTGATAGTTTAACGTCCTGCAGCTCGGACAAAAACTTCTTTTGATTATGTGAAATACTTCTTCGGAAATCTCAAATTTTTAGGAGCGATAGTGAACTGCCTGTCCATGGAGATCACGACATATTCCCCATTGGAATAGACCTTGTGTATAACATATGGTCCCTCCAACTTGGGCTCTAGCTTTGGAGGCTTCTTTCTGAGTATCATTGGGGTACAGAGGACCAACACCAATTCTCCTTCCAAGAAAGACCAGAGACTAACCTTTTCATTGAAGGCTCGTGCGATCCAGTTCTGATATACTTCCAGATGGTGCAAAGTGTGAAACCACTTCTCATCCAGCTATTCCAATTCACCTAGCAATTTTTCTGATTTCTCTTCGTTGGATAACTGATTACAAATGGAAACACGGAGTGAGGGAAATTGGAGCTCAATGGGAAGGACCGCTTCTATTCCATATACTAATTTGTACGGGGTAGCCCGAGTAGCAGTGCAGATTGTGGTTCGATAAGCCCACAATACATGAAGAAGTTTATCGGGCCATGATTTCTTGTATTTTTCCACAATTTTCTAGAAAATGTTGGACAAGGTCTTGTTGAAAGCCTCTATCTATCCGTTGGCCACTGCACTGTATCAGGATGAGTGGTTATCCTTGATACCATATTCTTGGTATAGTTTCTCCAATTCAGCAGAGCAGAAATTGGTGTTGTTATCAGTTAGTATGGTATGAGGGACGCTAAATATGGTTATGATATTGGCTTTCACAAAGCTGACAATGTATCTTCCCCCGACTTCCTTAAGGGGTACAACTTCTGCCCATTTGGAAAAGAATTAGGTTGCTGTGAGGATATACTTGAGTTGTTTGGCCGTGGCGGGAGGATATGGTCGCACGATGTCCATTCCCCATATGGAAAATGGCCAGGAGTACTTATCTTGATGAAGTAACTCTGGGGGTTAGTGTATGAAGTTGGCATGAATTTGGCAAGAGTGTAATTTTTCGCTAAACTTCTCGCAATCTCATGCCACAGTGGGCCAATAGTACCCAAGCCTTCAAACCTAATGGTAAAGCTTAGACCCTAACTGATGTGCTCAAAATACACTGTCATGCACTTCAGTCATGATGGCAGTGGTTTCCTCTCCATCAATGCATCTGAGGAGGATTCTGTAGAGGCTTAATTTGTAGAGGACCTCTTGCTGTCCTGTGCCACTGTATAGGACAAAGTTGATTGCCCTTATCCGTACTTGCTCTTGTTTTTCCCTTTCTAATTGGAGCTCTCCCATTTGAAGGTTGTTAGAAATGGGGGTCATCCAGCCGGTGGAAGGAGAATATGGCTCATGAAAACTACTGAATTCATTGATTTCATCCATCATAGAGAAAACAAATGGCAAGAACATTCGACGCTGAGAAATACTGATATTTGTTTCATCCCGGTCTGGGTCAGCTAGGGTTATGGCCACATTAGCTAATACATCATCCTGGGCATTCTGAGACCAGGGAATATAGGTCAATTTTGGTTCTGTGGATAATTCTTCCATTAACCCTCAGACATGGTCAAACAGAGGAATCAACTCCTCATTTTTGATAGCATAGTCAACATTAACTTTCTTGATGACTAGTTCTGAGTCACCTTTTAACTTAAAGTGTCGTACTTGTGCCTGAAGTGCGAGCTCCAGGCCCATGATGAGGGCTTGATACTCCGCCTTATTGTCCGTACACCCTTATGATAGGAAGAAGGAATATGGAAAGACTTCCTTTTCTAGGGACATGAGTATTATCCCCAAACCCACCTTGTTAAATTTGGGATCCTCCATACTTTCCCCTATCGGGCTTCGAGATGCATAGTAGAAGTAAATTTCCCCTGTTGGGAGCCCCTTTAAGACCAATAATAAGTCTTCATCAGGTAACTCGACGTCCGGTATGGTGGTCCCTGTCGAGGGGTGCTCCACCAGAAAATCTGCTAACGCTTGGCCTTTGATGGCTTTCTAAGGCCCAAATCGGATGTCAACCTGTTTCAGGATGACTGCCCATCGGGATAGGTGCCCTGGTCAGCATTGCGCTGCTGAGGATGTACTTGAGCGGGTTACTATGTGATACCAAATAGACTTCATGATTCTATAGATAATGTCGCAATTTTGAACTGCGAAGACCAAGTCCAAACAACTCTTCTCGTTGTTTGAGTATCGAGTTTCAGCATCAATCCTGGTTTAGCTGAGGTAATAGAGACTGTTTCACTGCCGGTGTCATTTTTCTACGTGAGGAAGTCTCTTAGTGACCAATCTAGGTTCGTCACGTATAGGATGAGAGGTCTTCCTTCAACCGGGGGAACGAGCACTAGAGGGCTCAAGAGGTACTTATTTAGGCTGTCGAACGCCTATTGACAGTCATCTGTCCATTGGTACGTAACCCCCTTCTTCATTAACCTGGTGAAGGGGAAACAATTGCCTGCCAGGTTGGCTATGAACTGCCTAATTTAGGCTAGGTTCCCTTGGAATCCTCTCAACTCAGTGAAATTTTGAGGAGGTGGCAGGCTAAGGATAGCCTTTGTCTTTTCAGGGTCGAATTCGATGCCACGATGGAGTATAACGAAGCCAAGTAATTTCCATGAGGTAACTTCAAAGGCGCATTTCAAGGGATTCATCTTCAGGCTATGTTGTCAAAGTTGGTTGAAGATGGTTTCATGGTCTAACAGATGATCTGGGCACCGTCTTGATTTGACCACCAAGTCATCCATGTAGCATTCGAAAAATCTCCCAAGGAATGGTTTAAAGATATGAAGTATGGCATGCTGAAATGTGGTGCCAGCGTTCATGAGACCAAAGGGAATGACCGTACAACAGAATATTCTTTGACGGGCTCTGAAGGTAGTGTATTCTTCGTCTTCTTGGGCCATCTGGATCTGATTATACCCAGAATAACCATCCATGAAGTATAGAGCCTCTTACATGGCCATTGCATCGACTAATAATTCGGTAATCGGGACCGGGAAATCATCTTTCGGGCAGTGCCGATTGAGGTCTCTGAAATCGATGCAGATGCGGATTTGTCCATTCTTTTTTTTGATGAGGACAATGTTGACCAACCAGATGGGGTACTGGACCTCCCAAATGAAGCCTTCTTTAATAAGCTTATCGACTCCAGCCTCTATTTTGGTAGCATGTGAGGGGTGTATTCTTCTGGTAACTTGTTTATAGCCCTGGTGGTCTTATGGCAGACCTATGTAGTGGGTCTCCACTACGGGATCGAGTCCCAACATTTCATTGTAATTCCAATAAAAACATCCCGGTGTTGCTTTAGGAAGGAGGTATATACCTCATTCTCTTTAGGAGACATGGCTGTGCTAATGAGGGTGGGCCTCGGCTCTTCCCCAGTACCCAGGTTTATTTCCCTGAGCTTGTCCACAGTGGTGGAGATACCTTCCTCAAATGCAGGAGGTGCACCCCTGAGATCTTCCTCATCCTCTTCCCCCACATTCTCATCATCTTGATCCGACGGGGGAAGAGTTCTCGTCACGGGCTCTTGGGAGTCCTGAGTTGAGGTATTTTGGGCATCCTCACTCATGTATACGCCCCCAAATTAAGGGTCAGCTGTCATTTACACATTTTCACACTCGGCCGTCATGGATGAAGTCATGAGGACAACTGAGTGTGTGCCCGAGCATGAATCCCTGCTCTCAACATGGTTTATGGGTAGTACGTAGTATCCTCCAAGCTTCTTGAGGGGTTCATTATGAACCATTTCCAGACCATTTGGAGTGGGGATCTAGTCAGGACCATCGAGCGAAGGCTTCTTTTTCTTTTTCTCATAAAACCTGTCGTCAATGTAGTGTTACTCGGAGAGCT
Source organism: Viscum album (assembly GCA_963277665.1). Taxonomy (NCBI): domain Eukaryota; kingdom Viridiplantae; phylum Streptophyta; class Magnoliopsida; order Santalales; family Viscaceae; genus Viscum; species Viscum album. The sequence goes on from OY728145.1 coordinate 445,531,486, forward strand.
TGAAAGGGGCCTTGTCAGCATGCAATGTCGCACTTTGCCCATTGACACAATATTTGATACACTTGTGGTAGGATGAAGGAACGACCATGTGCTTATGGATCCACGACCTTCCAAGTAGGGCATTGAATGCTATGTTCTACAGGACCACCATGAATTCCGAGTAGGCCACAAGGTCGCCAAAATGGGTTTTCAGCTTGATTTGTCCCATTGGCTTCTATTCACTCTATTCTTAAGTCAACAGGGTTATAGCTGAAGTGATTAGGTCATCCTAACTATAGCCCAACTTGTTGAGTGTTCTTAGGGGAAGGAGGTTAACTCTAGAGCCATTTTCAATAAAGACTTTGCAGATCCCAACATCATTTAGTGTGTCAGACACATATAGTGGTTTGATATGTCCTTGCATGATGGAATCTTCATCCTAATCAGTGAAGGAAATCACAGTATTGCATTCAGCTAGGCCAGTCTCCATCCGGTAAATCTCAGCGGCATCTACCTCAGCTTGAAACTTATGGGGGCTGAGCAAGGCTTAAATAACCACCTCCCTGAGGTCTTCTGACAAACATAGGGCATCCAGGATTGAAAGCTTAGAAGGTACTGATTCCAGCTTCTTAAGGATATCATATTTTTGCTTCAACGGCCGATGGTTCTTTGATGGAGGGATAGTTTTAGCAGGTATCTTGGGAGCTGGAGCATGTGATGAAAAAGGACCGGTTGTGAGGTTGGAGGTTGATGGTGTTACCACGTTCTGGGGAGTTGGCCCAGCTGGTCTATTTGTGTGCACTAGGCGACTAGACATCTGTTCCTCCTTTTATGGGTACTGCATAATGACAGGGTCAGAGTGGCCGCTTTTAGAGGTGGAGGGATATTATTTCTCATGTTGAGTCTGTTGAAGGGATCTCTCATGGGTTTCTGTGATATTAATGGTTTGGGCCGGGGTAAAACCATAGGGTTGGTTTCGGTCGTGACTATGCCTTCCCCGGTATCCCCTGCCTCTGTGATTCATCCTCCCAGCCCCTTATGTTGGGAACTCAGGTTGATAACCATACCATTCGTCATGGAACAATTTCATTAGATGGATGACATTTATGGAACCAAATATTATATCCTCATCCTATGACAGGTCAACCTGGTCAGTTGTCCCTGATGGTGCCATTTGGTGGGTCGGTGCCCGTGGCACCAAGTTTGAGGGCATAAAATCTAACAGTGTCGGGGATAACTTTGGCCTTGTCATGGAATGTTCTTCTTTCACTTGTCTCCCCCCTTTTTGATTACTCCTGCATGACCGGATTGTGGAGAGTTGCGAGGCCGATATTGTCGATTGTGTGGCATTAGGGGCTGTTAGCGGCAACAATGACTGTTGTAATTGAGCTCGGAGTATGCCTTGATCTCGGATGATAGTCTTCTAAGTCATCCAACCATCAAATTTCTGTCCCTTCTTGCTGGTGACTTCCTTCCACCCCTCCACTTTGTTGGATTTAGTGGTAGAAATATATGTCACATATGCAGGGGTGGTCCCAGTTCGACCTGCCTGGAGTCTACCATACTTTGTAGGAGGTCATTGAAGACGAAGCATTACTAGATACGGTTCCCTAACATTCAATGGTAGGAAAAGTAATCTGGCCTTTCATCGCGGCCGACTTCTTTGGGATTCTTTATCACCGGGAGGTGGAGCAAGTTGCAATTCATGGGGAAGATGAAATATCCACTGACTTGGTCCTCTCGGAACAAGTATACTTTTTGTCTTTGTTCCTCGAACTGGTTCCTCTTAAATCTTCTCTGATCATCACGCTTGGGTGGAGGTGGCCACTGATATACAGGGGGCCCTTGACGATTTGGTGAAGCCCTAGGTAGTGGAGCAGGCATATGGGCTGGATTGAGCATAACAGAGGATGTTCAGCTCTAACTATTCACTTTGCAGGAGCCTGTGAGGCTATTTGGGACTTCATATTGGTCTACTATAGGGAGTCTTCAATTCTCTGGGCTATAGCCAATAGATGGTGGAAGCTAGTGGTGCACTCCACTGGTATGAGTAGTGTTCGCAGCTCATCTCAAAGATTATCGATTCATATGGAAAGCATCTCATCTTGAGGCATTGGATTGTTTAAAGATAATTCATACCTTTCCATATAGAGATGAAATGTTTGACCCTCTCGTTCATCCTATTCTTTCAATTCATGAGGTCATTTACCATTGTTTTAGCCAACGTCGAGCTGAACTGGAACATGAACTAATGTCGAAGTTCTTCCCATCTTTTTATAGACTAAGTTGGTAGACTTGTATATCAGACGAATGTAGATCCTTGAAGGCCCGTACGAAGCATCTGAGTTTCACTGCTTCTTTTTGTTCTGTATTTCCCATCATAGGGTCTCAATAAGATGTGTAGTGAATCATGTGTTGTTCTGGATCTCTTGAACCATTGAAAATATGGAATACAGGGCTCCCAAAATTGGGTGGAGGAGGTGCATTTCTCAACCAATCTGGGTAGGGCTTTCGCTATGGCTTTATCGGAGCATGTCGACCTTCCATTACTCCCAATCAAGATGTTAGTGCCTCAATGGTGTTGGCGAGTCCCTATTTTACATCATGTTGGGCCTGGTCTTGGGTGGGTGTAGCCCGAGGCATTGCCTGAGGATCCAGCTTGGCCGGCACCAAGGGTTCGTATGCCATTTCTAACACCTTCGGAGGGTTCATACTTACTTGATACAGTTGCTTCCTAAGTAGATGGAAGTCTTGGTATTCACCCGAATCCATGTTCAGGTAGTTGGACAGACCGGGAACCTCATTGGGCAGGGGCTCTAACCATGATTCGTCTGCCGGGGAAAACCTTGTTTCTTGTGGTGCACTTGCTTAGAGTGCAAGGTGCGTCTCTTCTTGGTAAGCTCTTTCAATAAGACGGTTCCTCCGGAGTAGCTCAGCGTTAGGCCACCTCAATTATTTCATTTCCTCCTCCTGTCGAGAAAATATCTCTTCAAGCTTATGTTGCTCGTTTTTATCGAGAGAAGGAGGCGGGTTAAGAGTAATCGGTCCTTTATTCTTATACTTGTTGGAAGCTCATAGGGTAAGCAGAGGAGGGTTAGCTAGAAGGGTGACCATATTTAGGGCGGCCCTCTGGTTCCAGGTGTGCACATCTGATGGTTCATTGTGAGTCATAGCCTGAATGGAACCACTGTCTCCCGATCCATCTGGATTTGCATCATCTTCGATGTCACCCGTGGGGTTGGCCTCTATGGTGTTGATGGATGCATATCACGGGGTAGAGGAGAAGTCATCTTCCAAATAGGAAGTGTCTCTTCTGAGCCTTTCACTGGTCCCCCTTCCTATCCCTGGGATGCCTTCAGACTCCTTGATGAAGGGTGACACAGAGGGTTCCTTGATGTGACCTTACGGTATTCCCTCCTCTTGAAGGGGATGGTGACTCAAAGGATGAGATAGGGCAGGAACCTCCTCTTCTGATTGTCCTCCCTAGATGAGAAAATATTGATTCTCGTGGGGGAGGTTGTTGTTGAGGTGGTAAAAATTCCCCCCAGCCCTGAGGGCTGGGGTTGGCTCCGTTCCCTAGACGTTGAGTATTTTCCCATTTTTATTGGTCTTACGGGGGCATTTGTTGTTAAAAATTCCCCCAGCCCTGCAGGTTGGGGTTGACCCTGGATTGTGGCAGCGACTGCTGCTATTGCTACTTGCCTGATCTTATGTGCCCCCATTCGTGGGTGAACTAGATCTGATGTCGAGTTCACTCGTGAATCAATCCTCTTCGGGGAGGCTGGAAATTACTACTAGTTGGCCTCCCTTAGGATAAGGTCTTGTTGTCTGCTTTCGGTGGCCTGATTCAGGATTTCTTGAGTGGATTGTTCCCATTAGGCCTGATTCTTCTGGGACTTATTCGTGGCCTGTTTCTACTGGGTGTTTCGCCTCTCCCAGATATGAGGAGCACTCGATCGCTGTCTTGCCGTGATGACATTGCAAGACACTACATTGAACGAGTTATTCTGGGTGGGGAGGGGAGTGAAATTCTGAGCTCCATGTTCTCCCCATCCTCTGATATGGACTCCTATCAAAGCGTCGCCAATGAGGCAGCACGTCTAGTGCAGTGCATGGAGGCAAGCTAACTCCATGTTTCCTTTACGCCTCTCAGGTTTCGGTTGTCATGCTGGAGGAAGAGATTGCATGTCGATATGACCCAGGAGGTCTTCTATTGTCTTGACGTGATCTACATACCCATCGTAGTGTAGGAAGATTGATTTTAACCGGCAGAGGGTTTCCCATATATGGGAGCGGATGTCATGCGCACATTACTCTGACAACATTCTAGGTATGTCGAATTGAGAGGTGGTCATGGGACAATACATAACTAGGATATAATCTATGTCCAGTCGTTTCCTCAGGTGAAACATTTCAGCATACTCCTCCTCTAGTGATTCCTCTACTTGGTCGGCCCAAATGAGATGTTGACCGATAGTGTGGCTTGTGGAAGTGGGGCCGGTAGGTGTTGAATTATCATATGGCCGATTCCAGGGTGGTTCAGAAGTTGAATGTGGCCTCGGACCGTCTCCTGGTCGAAGAAGGTTGTCGTTGGCGACTAACTGGGATTCTAACATGCTCGATCACGTCCTTCTGAGTGCCTCAGCATATGAGGGATTTTCTGTTCTTGATTCTGAAGGGGGAGGACCTTCTTGTCGATATGATATGTTACTGCAGGGAGGACCTTCACAATAGCAGATGCAATGGCAAAGACTACCATCACAGCTGCCACAGGGAGATAACCTGTGGGGTACACCCTGGGGAGGGCCTTCAAAATGTACCGCAATGAGGGGAGGGCCTTCTTGTTGAACGAATTCTAGGCGGGGACGTCCTCTGGTATCCGTGTCGTAACAGTGAGGGCTACCGTTACTACTTGACGCCCCACTTCATAGAGGAATTTTGTTGTGCACGCCCTAGGGAGGACCTCCAAGGTGTATCGCAGCAAGGGGAGGACCTTCTGGCTATATAGCATTGTTATGGGGAGGGCCTTCGCAACAACTGCCATCATGGTGAGGATGACCATAATGGTTTGACGTTCGATGTGTATCCTAGGGAGGACCTTCAAGACACACTTCGACAAGGGGAGGACCTATTGTTTCTTGGGGCCATTGCGGAAAGAACCTTCGCAATGGTAGCCATGGTGGCGAGGACTACCATCACAGCAGCCGCAATGGAAAGGACTACCATCACAGCTTCCATAGGGAGAATATCTATGGGGTACACCCTGGGGAGGGCCTTCAAAATGTACCACAACAAGGGGAGGGCCTTCACGTTGCTTGATGTCTCTATGGGGAGGACCTCCATTATCAGGGTGGCGAGTACATCCACCGTGACTTGATGCCTGGCTGCGTGAAGTGTCCTTTCAATGTAACCCCTAGGGAGGACCTTCAGGGCAGGCCACGACTAGGGGAGGATCTTCTTGTCGTGATGAGATGTCACATTGGGGAGGGCCTCCATAGTTGCGACTATGATAGAGACGACTACTATCATAATCTGTACGGAGAGTGTTTACATTGTATAACCGGGGGAGGACCTTTCAGGGTGGACTGAAGAAAGTGGAGGTCCTTCTTGCTGCTCGATCTTCTGGTCATGCAGAGGGTTTCTGTGACTCGCATCAAAGGAGAAACTCTCGTGATCAATCGTTAAATTCCCATGGGGGAGGCCCCCACGGGTGCGTTGGGGAGGACCTTCATAGCCGCTGGTAGCGACATTGCGAGGAGGACCTTCGCAACTGCTACTACCACTCCCATAAAATGGTAATGGGTGGGAAGGGTTTTGATACTTAGATATGTGATTAGAGGCATTGTGAACCACAACTTCCAACAGAGCAGAGTCATGAACCCCCTCATTATTTTCCAGCTGCCTTCGGCACGTTCGGGGCGCTTTCTTGCGGGCAGCGGGGACCATCTACTGTTGATAACAGCCTTCACCATTGGGTCCATTTCTAATTGGTTCTCATGATGCTTTCGGGATATGCCGACGAACATCTTGACTTTTAGCAGGGATATATGTCTGCTCTGGAGCATCCACCATGATGGACGGGTGTCCCCTAGTTGGAACGAGTGAAGCTGCTCAATCCGGCTACCCTTGCGTCCCGGAATATTGGTGATAACCCTCTTGGGTGGAAGCAGGGATGGAAATCTGATTTGAGGTAGCTATCTCGTCTGTTAGATGACTCGCCTCAATTGGAGAGATGGGATCACAAGCCAGAGTCTTTTTTGTTTCCACTGATGCAATTACATTTTGGAATGTCTGCAAGATATGATCTGGGATCGATACCTGCTCCTCCATCATTTCCAAGATATGCAGAGAGACATCTTTGGATAGAATGGGTATGAAGGCCCATTCCGGTATTGGAGCAGGAATATCCTACTCTGGTCCTCCAGTGGTCAGTGGGTACTGATGATTATCCTGTGTCGGGGTAGGTGAACGAGTCTACCCCTATGACAGGATACACTAGCTTATCTCTCCATTTTCCACCACATCGGGATGTCAGACATTACATGCATCCGTAGGGAGATGGCCCTGCATGTATTGGTTTCCCACCATATCGAGTCAGTGGCCTTTGTTGGAAGGGAGATGTGCCTACCTATTAATTTCCGCCATGTCTGGATGATAGTCTTTGTTGATCACCACCATATTGGGATGGTAGGCCTCAGGGGCACCTGTTAAGAGCTGGTCCTACTGGTGCCGGGTCGCCACCATGTCTGGTTGGTGGGCTTGAAGACCCTAGGCAGGGAAAGGTTTTTTCCAGGTAGGTGTCGTCCTGTGTGAGTAACGGTCTTGATGGAGCTCTATGGGGATTCACACCTGCTCGTATGATGCCGCCATGTCTTGATGGCAGACTCTGGAGGAGCAGACATGTGTATGTGCCCGCTCGCGATACGTCTCAGTGACTGGGCAATGAATCTCCTCCTTAGGGACAAGGGTGATGACCGATCCCTGGTTGTATGTTTGCCACCCTCATCGGGTGGTCCGAGGGGCCGGAGCTTGGGGAGCGTGGGCTTGGATCCTCGGGGCGACATCCTCCTTAGCGTGAGGATATTGAGTCGCGACGTAACCGCGACGATGCCTTCCGGCGGGTGCCTTAGAGAGGACCCCCCATTCATCGGGGATGAAGTCCCTTATGTCGACCTCATCCACCTCCCACAGATAAGGGAGGTATGTGTTGTATCATTTAGGGGATAGACTCCTGAAACGGTTTGAGATGGTAATAGGAGACGTCTGGGTCTACTTTCGCGGCCGCAGCTGGGTAGGTGACTGACATGTCTTGGAAGATTGGAGGGAGTTCATGGCCACCACCACCGTCAGGAGAGTACCTTTTAGATGGTACTCTCGTATCAATGCATCTGAGACCCAGCTTTGAAGTCTCTGGGTAGGTGACGGGGTGCTTCGTTGGTGAGGAAGTCCAGTAACTGCGTAGCTTGAAGCGTGCTCCTGTGAGTTCCTCCACGATACCATTGGATCGAAGGGAGTTCTGGTTGGTACATGTAAAATATTTTAACAAATACAAACAGTAAACCTATCAAAGAAGCATCTCATGATCCCATGGGTAATTAATGACCTTTCATGGCCCTCCTTGTGAGTATAAGGGGGTACAACGTGAGATTAGGTTAAATCTATCATCCTTGGTTAAAGATTCACTTCGGGTTCACCATTTTTGTTCCAGATTAGTCCAAAATTTCCAACGGTTCCGTATCCGATGATATGTGGCCCTGCTTTCCAAAGGCAGGCGTATAACGAACCGCAATTATTACATACATAATCTTGAATTTATTCAAGAAAACACTAACTTTTACATTTAGGATATTTTCCAGTTTAGAGATTTAGAGAATTAAGACAAAACATTCATAACATTACACATTGTTACATAGTGGATACCATAAAATCAGTCTCCATTTTCCTCATAATATAAAAAATTAAAACTTAAAACAAGACTCATTGACAATTCTTCAACATTTAAAATGTCTTCCTTCCTTGTGTTACCTATCCATTAACTTGTGAAAAATCATTTAAAAACTTGGTATGAGCACAAAAGCTCAGTAAGGTATGAAAAAGAAGGAAAAATCACATTAGTCCATGAATACTCATAACGTATGAAAACATTTTTAAAAGACATGATTTTCATCCATAAATACTTACTTCGGGTAACATGAGATATAAAAAAGATCCACACAAACATAAATATAATCATAGAGGTATCTTGGGCCATTACGTACTTAATCTTGTAACCATCTTGGCTACCTTAAAATTTGTAACCCTCACGACTACCTTACTTTGTGTAACTATCGTAGTTACACTTGGAGTAACCATACGGCCGACCTCCAACTTACTCATAACCAATACATTGTGGGGAAATATAGGTCCCACCCTTCATCATAAACAATGCCCAATAACCAAAACATAATCATACAACATAAATAATAGCATAAAAACATTGCTTTTGAATCTTGTAAAACAGAATTTTAAAAGAGGATTTTAGAAGAAAAGTCCCTTATAAACATCATATACTTGAAGTCAGACTTAATAGAGTGGATGGAATATGTATATACTCCTTAAATACACATAAGTAAACATAATATAAACATAACCCATCAGACAAACAATTTAAATAGCCCATAAATATTAAATTAGAAGGTTAACCCAGAGAATGGAAATCGGGTTAAGAATTCCCTTACCTTAGGCTTCTCTTACTTAAAACTTATTTAAAACTTCTGTATAATGGTTAAAAGGGTGTTATTAGTATTTAAAAAAAACATTTTCATGTTTATAACATCTTATATGGTCATTTCATAACCTAATTTCACCCCTTAATTATTAGTATTTTGTTCCTTGCATTTTTTTGGGTGAGTTCTTTTGTGATTTTCACGATCAGTTCATGATGAATCATTCTTGTTGATTGGAAGTGAAACTCCAGAATTGGAATGGAGTAGTATTTACATATTTCTAGTACCATAATTTATACCATTTATAACTTTTATGCTTTATATGAGAATGACTTATAAGTTAAAACATTAATGATGTTCATTTTGATCATTTTAGTGGTTCTTTGATAATAACAACGTCATTTTGTATTTAAAATTAGAACCATGAGTACAAAAGAATTCCAGAACAATATATGAGTCATAAAACATATATTATAACCTATTTCAACCATATAAATGGTTTCATTACCATACTTGAATGAATTAATGGAAATTTAAAAATACATCGTCCACGATGTCGGTAATTTGACACAAATGGACAATGTTTTTTGATTCTTTAAATAAGTGGAAGAGGAGAAGAATAATGATGAGGAATTTCCCATAATCATGAGAAAATAATGAATATACATGATTATGGAGATTTCATTCCTCCTGGATAAGAGGGAGTGAGGAAAGAAGAAAAATTAACCATGAAATAAAAGAAAATCTTGAGAAATGTCTCACGAAAATTCGGCAGCCTAACGACGTCTCTTAAAATTTTATAAAAACAAGATTGATGAGAGGAATAGAATATCTCATCATTCATAAAAAATATGGATAGTAAGGGGGAATATTTAATGAAATATCCCAACACATTCAAAAGGTAATAGAAGATAATAACATAAAATGAAAGAAAAGAAAGAAAATAAAAGAGGTTGTTTACCTCTTGATCTCTTCTCCTTGAGATCCTTCTTAAGGGCTTTGATTTTGGTCTTTTGGTGAGACCAGAAGCTCTAGGACGCAGGGAAGAAGATTGGGGAGGGAATTTGAAAGAAATTAGACAATTATCAGGGCTTGAGATGTGTGGGAGGAAGAGGGGAGTGAGGGTGGTATTTATAGTAGAGGAGGGGAGGTATTTTAGATTATTTTAATCATTATTTTAATATTTTTCTGAAGAATATGAATAATCTCAAATAAAGTGGCCCTAAATAGTGATAATATCATGTGAGTTCGAAGCAAGTGGCCTTGCATCACTTATGATGTCATAAATAGTGCATTTTTACTGATAAATTGATTATACGGTATTTTATCATATTTCACTATTCACCGAAAATTCAAGAGTTTCAGAAAAATACAAAAAATTTACCCCAACCATTTTTCGACATGTAGAATTAAAAAATGAACTCCATTTTTCAAAAATAATTTTCTAAATATTATTAATTTATTTTTTAAATAAGGTCACTATTAATTCGAAAAATAACAATATTGAAGTGCAATTAATTTTAACGTGACATTGGAAAATTAATTAAGATCTCATTATCCTATTGCCTTGGGAAAATAAAATAATAATATTATATACTATTCATGAGGTCATATTACTGTTCATTTTACTATTCATTTTACTATTCATACGGGTATGTTACTATTCACCAAAAAACAAGTTTGTTTTATAAGACTCTAAATAACATACTGAACACAATTATAGATGACAGTTTCTTGAAATTCAAAACATAGAAGAAATAAAATTATGTATCAAGGATACTTATAAATATATACCTTAAACAAAATTTCAACCATTTTCAATTTATTTTTAGAAAACCTTGGGATGTTACATTATCCCCACCTTCTTGAAATTGCGTCCTCACAATTTTATTTACTTATTAAACAACTGAGGGTATTTTTACATCATAGAATTTTTAGACTCCCATGTTACTTCTTCAACCATGTGGTTTCTCCACAAAACCTTTACCAGGTGGATTACCTTATTCCGCAATCCCTATTCCCTTCGATCGAGAATCTGAACTGGTTTCTCTTCATAAGGAAGGTTCTCTTCTAGCTGAACTGATTCTAGGTTCAAGACATGTGATGAATCTGGAACATACTTTCTCAACATCGAAACATGAAAAACATTGTGTACCTGATACAAGCTTGGAGGCAAAGCTACGCGGTATGAAACTGTTCCAACATTATCCAAGATTTCAAAAGGACCGATGAACCGTGGACTTAGTTTCCCTTTCTTACCGAAACGCATCACACATTTCCAAGGAGAGATTTTATGGAAAACAAGGTCACCTTCCTCAAAAGAGAAGTCTTTTCTTCTGTTATCTACATAACTTTTCTACCTACTCTAAGCTGTCCTCATGTGTTGCTGGATCATCCTCACTTTCTCAGCCACTTCTTCTACAAATTCTTGCCCCATCAACTTTCTTTCACCGACTTCATCTCAAAACGCAGGAGTCCGAGACCGATTTCCATACAAGGCCTCAAAAGGTTCCATCTGAGTACTGGAATAGAAACTGTTATTATAAGAAAACTCAACTAATGAAACATTTTGATCGCAACTTCCCGGATAGTCCATTGAATAAGCTAGAAGCATGTCCTCTAAAGTTTGAATCGTTCGTTCTGACTGCCCATCTGATTGAGGATGGAAAGCTGTACTGAAAATCAACTCTATTCCCAAAGACTTCTAAAGTCCCTTCCAAAATTTAAAAATGAACCTGGGATCTCGGTCAGACACAATGGAAAGAAGAACTCCATGTAACCTGACAATCTTCTTGAGGTACAATCGAGAAAGCTGATCCAATTTCATTGTATCTTGAATAGAAAGAAAATGTGCAGACTTTGTTAGACGACCAACAATAACCCAAATCGCATTGTTACCTAGAGGAGTCTTTGGTATTCCCACCACAAAATCCATGGATATATTCTCCCATTTCAACTCTGGTACTAGAAAAGTATGAATCATCCCCTTTGGTAACTACCACTTGGCTTTAACCTGCTGACATGTCAAATATTTCACTGTAAAAGCAGCAATATCTCTTTTCATCCCATTCCACCAATAATACTCTTGAAGGTCTCTGTACATCTTAGTACTTCTAGGATGAACAGAAAATGGAGAACTATGAGCTTCACACAACAATTATTTCTTCAACTGGGAATCACAAGGCACACACAACCTTTTTCTAAATCATAAAACACAATATTTATCAAGATTAAATTCTGGAAACTTACCCATTTTAACCAATTATACATTTTTCGGTAGCTCACGGTCTTCCCTCTGTGCTTTCATAATTCTGCCTGACAACGAAGACTGCACTGGAACCTTAAACAAAAGAGAGGTATTCCCTGCACCAACGACATCAAATCCAAAATTCATCAAATCATTAATCAAGGGATCATGTTACAAACGTAACATGGTTAATGATGCATGATGTTTCTGAGTTAAGGCATCTGCTACTTTGTTTTCTTTTCCAGGATGGTAATTGATCGTGCAGTCATAATCCTTTATCAGTTCTAGCCATCTTCTCTGACTCATGTTTAATTTATTCTGAGTAAATATATACTTTAGACTTTTATGGTCAATATATATTTGGAATTTGGTTCCGTATAGATGATTCCTCTAAATTTTCAAAGAAAAAACCACAGCTTCCAATTCTAAATCATGTGTGGGATAATTTAGCTCCTGAGGTTTAAGTTGTCTTGAAGCATAGGCAATTACCTGATCATTCTGCATCAAAACACAACCAAGTCCCTTCAAAGAAGCATCACTGTAGATGACAAACTCACCATTCCGGGAAGGTAAGGACAAAACTGGAGCATTCACCAATCTCTTCTTTAGTTCCTGAAAAAAAACATCACATTACTCTGTCCAAACAAATTTAACCCCTTTCCATGTTAACTTAGTTATCGGGATAGATAACCGTGCAAAGTTCTTAACAAATCGTTGTTAATAACTTGCTAAGCCTAGAAAACTATGAATATCTGTAACATTTGTGGGTCTTGGACATTCATAAATTACTTTTTTTTGGTAGGATAAACTGTTATTCCATATTTATTTACAATGTGCACAAGAAAATAAATCTGTTGCAACCAAAAATCACCCTTGCTGAATTTTCCATATAGTTTCTTTTATTTTAATGTTTGTAAAAAAACCCTTAGATGTTTTTCATGCTCCTCTTTAGAATCCTTGTTCCTTCTGCGGAAAACCATTCTGAACAAACATTTATTAGATGAAACAACATGGTAATCTTTAAATGCTATAAAAAATTAAACATATTGTGAAAATAATTTATGGTATTCTATTAGCATCACCCTAACCCCTAAAGTTATCTAATCCATCCTCTGATAGCAACTATAACGACCCACACATATTACATACATAATCATGAATTTATTAAAGAAAACACTTACTTTTACATTGAGCATCTTTTCAAGTTTTGAGATTTAGAGAATTTAGACAAAACATTCATAACATTACACATTGTTACATAGTAGATACCATAAAATCAGTTTCCATTTTCCTCATAATATAAAACATTAAAACATAAAAAAAGACTCCTTGGCAATTATTCAACATTTAACATGTATTCCTTCCTTGTATTACTTATCCATTAACATGTAAAAAATTATTTAAAAACTTGGGATGAGCACAAAGGCTCAGTAAGGTATGAAAAAGAAGGAAAAATCACATTAGTCTATGAATACTCATAACGTATGAAAACATTTTTAAAAGAAATGATTTCCATCCATAAATACTTACTTCGTGTAACATGATATATACACAAGATCCACCCAAACATATATATAATCATAGATGTATCTTGAGGCATTACTTACAAAATCTTGTAACCATCTTGGCTACCTTAAAATTTGTAACCCTCACGGCTACCTTACTTTGTGTAACCATCGTAGTTACACTTGGAGTAACCATACGGCCGACCTCCAACTTACTCATACCCAATGCATTGGAGGGAAATATAGGTCCCAACCTTCATCATAAACAATTCCCAATAACAAAAACATAATCATACAACATAAATAATAGCATAAAAACATTTCTTTTGAATCTTGTAAAATAGAATTTTAAAAGAGGATTTTAGAAGAAAAGTACCTTATAAACATCATATACTTGAAGTGAGGATTAATAGAGTGGATGGAATATGTATATAATCTGTAAATACACATAATGAAACATAATATAAACATAACCCATCACACAAACAATTTATATAGACCATAAATATTAAATTAGAAGGTTAACCGAAAGAATGGAAATCGGGTTATGAATTCCCTTACCTTAGGCTTCTCTTAATTCAAAATTGTTTAAAACTCTTGTATAATGGTTAAAAGAGTGTTATTAGTATTTTATAGAAACATTTTAATGTTTATAACATCTTATCTGGTCATTTCATAACCTCATTTCACCCCGTCATTGTTAGTATTTTGTTCCTTGCATTATTTTGGGTGAGTTCTTTTGTGCTTTTCACGATCGGTTCAGGATGAATCGTTCTTGTTGATTCGAAGTGAAACGCCAGAATTGGAATGGAGTAGTATTTACATATTTCTAGTACCATAATTTATACCATTTATCACTTTTATGATTTATATTTGAATGACTTATAAGTTAAAACCTTAATGATGTTCGTTTAGATCGTTTTAGTGGTTCTTTGATAATAACAACGTCATTTTATCTTTAAAATTAGAACCATGAGTACAAAATAATTCCAGAACCATATATGAGTCATAAAACATATATTATAACCTTGTTCAACCATATAAATGGTTTCATTACCATAATTTAATGAATTAATGGAAATTGAAAAATACATCGTCCACGATGTTGGTAATTCGACACAAATGGACAATGTTTTTTGATTCTTTAAATAAGTGGAAGAGGAGAAGAATACTGATGAGAAATTTTCCATAATCATGAGAAAATAATGAATATACATGATTCTGGAGATTTCATTCCTCTTGGATAAGAGGGAGTGATGAAAGAAGAAAAATGAATCATGAAATAAAAGAAAATATTGAGAAATTTCTCACGAAAATTCGGCAGCCTAACGATGTCTCTTAAAATTTCATAAAAACAAGATTGATGAGAGGAATATAATATCTAATCATTCATAAAAAATATATACATTATGGGGGAATATTTAATGAAATATCCCAACACAATAAAAAGGGAATGAAAGAGAATAACATAAAATGAAAGAAAAGAAAGAAAATAAAAGAGGTTGTTTACCTCTTGATCTCTTCTTGAGATCCTTCTTAAGGGCTTTGATTTTGGTCTTTTGGTGAGACCTGAAGCTCTAGGACGTGGGGAAGAATATTGGGGAGGGAAATTGGCAGAATTTAGACAATGATCAAGGCTTGAGAGGTGTGGGAGGAAGAGGGGAGTGAGGGTGGTATTTATAGTGGAGGATGGGAGGTATTTTAGATTATTTTAATCATTATTATAATATTTTTATCAAGACTATGAATAATCTCAATTAAAGTGTCCCTAAATAGTTATAATATCATGTGAGTTCTAATAAAGTGGCCTTTCATAACTTATGATGTCATAAATAGTGCATTTTTACTGATAAATTGATTATACGATATTTTATCGTATTACACTATTCACCGAAAATTCAAGAGTTTCAGAAACATACAAAAAATTTACCCCAACCATTTTTCGACATGTAGAATTCAAAAATGAACTCCATTTTTGAAAAAAAATTTTCTAAATATTATTAATTTAATTTTTAATTAAGGTTACAGGTTATTCGAAAAATAACAATATTGAAGTGCTATTAGTTTTAATGTGACATTGGAAAATTAATTAAGATCCCATTATCCTATATCCTTGGGAAAATAAAATAATAATATTATTTATTATTCATGAGGTCATATTACTGTTCATATTACTATTCATAAGGGTATGTTACTATTCACCAAAAAACAAGTTTGTTTTATTAGACTCTAAATAACATACTGAACACAATTGTAGATGACAGTTTCTTGAAATTCAAAACATAGAAGAAATAAAATTATGTTTCAAGGATACTTATAAATATATACCTTAAAAAAAATTTCAAGCATTTTCAATTTATTTTTAGAAAACCTTGGGATGTTACAAGGCGTTCACTGGGTGATTTGTCCAGTGACACATAAGAACTCACATTGGTCGAGAGGACGGGAAGTCGGGCATATCACACCCTATTGGGGGGAATTATTGCCTGTTCTGGGACTCTCTTAGAGATTTAGGACGTATTCATATGTCCGCAATCCTTTGGTTTACACCCAAGCATAGTATCCATGTATTATTACTACTTGGAAATGGTCTGCCAAACACAGGGATTCATATTTATTTAGGCCCGATGTTTACCATACCTCATTAGATTAATGACTCCGAGGAGTTTGGACTCATTGGGACAATGCTGGTTTAAATCCCTATAACCAGGCCCTCTGGAGTTTATTGTCATCTAGGGGGCATATAACGACTTGAGCATTTGGATCGAACCCGTGATAAGGGATTCCTACGTATCCTCATTAGAGGAATCAGAATCCACGTAGTTCGGTAGGTTTTCGGAGAACCGATGTGAATGTGGACCTGGGGGTCTGATGGTAAGTGGTCTTGAACCTCATGGAGGATTATTATGTACCATGACTTGACATGGATCACAGTCCTCATAGTTCACATGAGGTGGTGTCGAAGAACTGACGTGAAGATGGATCGGGGGTCCGATAGGTAATGGGCTTGAACCTCGTGGAGGCTTTCTACGTACCATGCCTTGACATGGATCAAAGTCCTCGTAGTTCGCATGAGGGGGTGTTGGAGAACAGATGTCAAGATGGGTCGGGGGTCCGTTGGGTAATGGGCTTGAACCTAGTGGAGGATTCCTACGTACCATTCCTTGACATGGATCAAAGTCCTCATAGTTCGCATGAGGTGGTGCTAGGGAACCGACATGAAGATGGACCAGGGGTCCGATGGGTAATGGGCTTGAACCTCATAGAGGCTCCCTATGCACAATGCCTTGACATGGATAAAAGTCGTCGTAGTTTGCATGAGGTGGTGTTGGGGTCGATGCTTACTCTAAGGCCATGTGAGTCATGGTCAGTGTGAGAAAAAAAGAGGCAGTAGAGACCGGACGATCACGTCGTGAAAGGTGCGTCTGTGGGAAGCGAAGTAGGTCTCACGCATGGAGCGGCCCGAGAAATGGAGATTGGGACTTACTCCAGGATGGAGGCCCAATGGTGACAAAGAATAGAAGGAGAGGGAAAGGGTACCTCTATGTCTATCTCCCCACTTGGTCCTTGGCGCCGGGGAAGTACGGAGGTGCATGGGTGCTACATCCCGCAAGAAAGGCTAGGGGATTACAACAAGGAGGCTTCCTGTTTACTCCCAGAAGAGGGGAGGATTGCTCACCGCTGGAGTTTAAGGGACATGGAATTGGGGCCACCAAATCTTGTGAGTGGAGAGGAAGAAAAGAGAATCTGGGCTCGGACCCTGCGTTAACATGGGAATGTGAACCCAGGAATGCTTCAGGAATCTGCTCCAGGGTAAGAGCAACTTCTTCGCTCTCGATTACTGTGGGTATGTGAACTCAAGATGACGCTCTGATGTGCCTGTAGGTTAAATCATACGGGTCCGGTGGCTTTGGTGGAGGCCTAGGCTCGAGACCGATGAATGGGCCAATGAGGGTGGTACGAAGGATCAGACCAAATTGGAAGAATTTTATCCGACTCGGGGAATGGGAACACCGAAGGATTTAGAGGGCCATGAGGGTGTATGAGGAGTGGATCCCTTTGCGTAGGGGGTTGCTGCGTAGCTGGAGAGGCCATCCGCGAACCAGGGTGGTCCTTGGACTGATAGGCATCCTGCGTACCAGGGCGGTACGCGGCTTTGGGTTCAACCCGTGTACCAGGTTGGTCCGTGAGGGAGTCAACGCGAGTAGTGGAAGCCAAGGGCGACGCCGGTCGGGGGTTCATCGGTCAGGGATCCACCCGCATAGGAGGGTTCTACGTGGTACGTCAGATCAAAAAAGGGGCATAAGCTCCCTGGTCCGTGGGGAATTCATTTGCGGAGGGGCCATGGTTCGCGGTATTCTTTTTTTTTGTGACTTTCAGTTCGCAGTTCACCAAGTTGTTATGCATTTTTCTGTTCCTTATTAATTCATTTCCAGTTTCATACCTATTCTGGTTCGCGAATCAGAACATTTCTTTTTTGCGAAATCTTAAGCTCCATCCTTCTAAATCCTTCCACCCATCTCTGATTGATTTCACCTTTTCTCCCCTTTGATTTCCTTTTATAGAGGGGAGGAAAATGGGTCTATTGTGGCCATGCAGCTCCTTTTTTGTTGGCCCATCATAGAGAACCTGGTTTTTGGATGACATGGTCAATCCACAACTCGCGGGGGTGTGCAAATCACCCGTGAACCAAGTCGGTTCGAGGGGTGCTTTGCAGCCACGTAGGGTTCTGCCTCTATTCCACGAACGACAGCGCATGCGGCATCGGCCGGCTGGCACGGTCTGCGGCTGGGGCAGTTTGTGTCGGTGGACCATTTTGGTGACCATCCTCTTCTCCCAAGCAGATGATCACTACCTCCATTCCACAGACGACAGCGATCCGCAGAGGGTGGCGCTTTGCGGAACCATCCGTGTACCGTTAGTATTAGACCAGTCCGCGGACCAGTTCGTCTTGTGGCAACATCACCACATTGTTTCCCAATTCCTCGAAGGAAATTGGGTAGAACCCTCTCTTGAATTTAATGGATTCTCATTCTACTTTTCAGAATTTTCAGGACCATACAATATCCTTAACTTGTTCACACTTAAAACTACATGGGATAACATAAGGACATACATAATAAAGGGGTGATCTATAAAGTCTAGTAAGAGAATAAACATGGAATAACATGAAGATAATAATAAATGTTAGAATAATAGGCTTATCAATGGAGAATACAGGGGGTATGAATTCTAAACATGATCAATGGTACATGATATAATATGATAATAATAAAGATAACATGGTAAATGTGGAAACAACATAAAACATTTCATCATAAACATAGGTCAAGGATAACTAGAAAGACATCATGATGGGAAAAGTCCCATAAAAAAATTAGGTTCAATCCCTTTCCAAACATGATTTAATATGAGTCTAAATGCTACCCAATGAATTAGAGCACTATATAATTCTAGTCACACCCATCACATTCATTAAATTCTCATGCTTAATTGTTTTATATAGATCATAAAACAAGGATTCATTCATATTTATATTTTATTCCATGATCAAGGAGTTTTGAATAGAAACATGTAATTCCCAATTCAAATAATTATAAGTTTATAAATATGAACACCTATGATAGTAAATGGGCATGGTATTCATTACACAAATGTTTTTCCATGAAAAATCACAGTGAAATTTATGCAACATAACAACATCATTTAAACATTCATAAAAAGGGTTGATGAGAGAGAAATGGGTATATATATATTTGGACATCAAATAGGAAGTAATAGGGACATGTAAATACATATCCCAACCTTATTAATTGTAAATATATGGTATAAGATAATAAAGAAAATTGAATAGATAAGAGAAGGTGAAGATCCTTTACTTGAGTGTGTGACTCAAAGTACTTGGGATGACTTCTTGAGAGAAAAAGGATACTTGGGAGGACTATAAAAGAGAGTGGTCAGATTAAATATGTGATGAAAATAATTTTAGTGATTAAGGATGGGATATTTGGTGGGTTTATATAGGAAAGCAGTTGGGATTTCAGTATTATTTTTCAAACTCAGGTTTTGGACTCTCTATAACAAAATAACCAAAAGCAAAAACCTTCCAATGGGGTTTTCCCATGGTTTCTAAAAAATTTATTGGTTTTAATTATTTTATATTTCCATGTACTTAACTTATTAAAATTATATTATTTCTTACTTGGAAGCGAGTTATACTTTTAAAGAAGTGATTTTAAAAACATAAACAATATTAATGGTTTTGGAGAATTGATAATGGATTTATAGAATTAATCAAATTAACATATAATCAAATTTATTTAAATGGAAACATTTATTTGGCCATGGATACACTTTATATCATGAATTACATCAATTTTGGTTCATTATGATGTTATAATACACAAAGTATGTTTATACGATACTTAATTTTTTACCTGAAAAGTTTACTGACTCAAGAAATTATAAAGAAATCACTATTTGAAAATTTTTATATTCTGATTCAAAAAATAATATTAATTATATAAATAAAATTTTCCAAATATATTAATTTTAACTTGCAAAATAACAATCTAAATTTATTGAGAAATGATGGGTTTTTGACAATAATAGTTTTTGAACCCTTATAAAAATTCCATTTGATATCATAATAATTATATGATCCATTATATTTTATAAATATTATATAATAATAATTTTTTATTAGCATATTAATTACTTGTAAAATACATTAATTCATCAAAATAAATACCTTATTTGAATTTAAATATTAACCATAATACTATTTGTGTGTTATTATATCAAAATAAAAAACATTTTAAATTAACAATAATAGGATGAAAATATATTTATTAGTTTATAAAAAATAATGTAAATACTCTTATTTTAAGGGTCTTGATACATATCCCTTTTATACACCAGAAACTTCCCTAATAGTGAGGTACACGATAGTGTAACTTTCATGAGGTGGTTCGACGAACATGGTTTGGGTTGTGATCTTAATGAGCATGACCTTATCCCATAAATATTTATGATCATGATTAAGTTATTTCATCACATCTTGGGCTCGGTTATGGGAAAAGCCTAGTGATGCTATATCCCTCAAAATCTCTTATAGATAGGATTCATAGGATACAATCATATTGGTTGAGTCCATCACTTCCTTTGTCTATGTGAATAGGATTTGTTAAAACCATATATGTATACTAATCATGTGATCAAAGGAAAATGGAAATATTATCAATGATAGTGATCCATAACAATCAATTAAATCTAGTATAATATAATAAAAACAAATAATTTAATGAGTTTTCTATAACAATATTAAATAATAAGGCATTCAGTTAAAACAAAGGGTAAATTTTATTTATAACCGTTGAGGTCGTTACAGTCTTCCTGCCTTAAGAAATTTCCCTCTCAAAATATTACTTTCCCACACTAAAACAGATGAGGTTAATATTATATCATCCCTTCCTACAGTCCCCATACCGCTTATTCAAACTTTTTGTTTCTAAACATCACTTTTAACATGTTCATTGTCTTATTTCAAAGAACATTGTCTCTATGATCTATGATCTTAACCGACTTCTCTTCATGCAAGAGATCATTCTCTAATGGAACCACCTATGGGTTGAGTACGTGTGAGAGGTATAGTAAGAAATTTATCAAGATGGATACATAGAATACATCATGTACATGAGATAGTTTAGGGGGAAGTGGTTTTTGGTAGGCCACCAATTTGATGTGATCAAGGATATAAAATGGGATGATGTATCTTTTGGATAGCTATTGTATCGACTTCGAGCATCCTTGACGTGCTACTTAATAGTCTTAACCTTTTCCACCATTTCCTTAACCATTTTTTGACATAACTATTTTCATTCCCCAACTTCATCAGAACATGTAGGTGTTTTGCACAACTTACCATAAATGGATTTATAGGGATCTATTTGGATGCATGATTATAAAATATTATGGTATGAGAACTCGACCAAAGTAATATATTGAACCCATACTCTTTAGAATTCAATTGAGAATGCTCTCAAAATTCCCTCAAGTGTCTTGATAATCTACTCAGATTGGTAACCAGTTTGTGAGTGATAATCCATATTTATGTTCAACTTAGTGTTTAAATAATGTAGAATATATTTTCAGAACTTGGAGGTGAATCTCATATATGTATTAGATACAATCTATAATGGTACTCCTTATAGAATCACAACTTCTATGATGTATATGTTTGAAAGTGGATCCCCTGGTAGTTCTACTAAAATCACAATGAACTGTGAAATCTTTATAATACTATCTTCCAAAAACTAGATAGAATTTTTTTTCTCTTCATGTTTTTGGGAACAAAATGACAATTTACATAGTTATTTTTCCCATTTCTTTTAGGTATGGGCAATGGTTGCATCATCCCCTTATATTTTTACCATTCCACTTTCAGTTTCTGACATACAAGATAACTAGATTAATATATTTAATGATCTCCTTCTTCATATTGTCCAAAAAATAGTTCTCTAAGAGGTCATGATTCATTTTGGTTCTTCTTGGATGGATAGAGAAGGTTGAATTGTGTGAATAATCCAAAAAATCATTCATTAACTTAGGATTTTTTGGTACACATAGTCATGACCCAAATCATATAACTCGTTTATCATTAACATTTAACTATGAGGATTTAAATTTACCTATAGAATCCACTCACTTATGAATTCCCACATCATATCTTTGAGAATACATTAACCTCTACAAAGGGATTATTGAGTAATCATTTGTGAAAGGATTGATGATGTTCCCTACTTTATAAATCCCATATCCATCCTTTTTAAATATAAAGAAGATCTGATCCCCCTTAATTTATTCATCAACAATAAACATTCGTGAACCATTATAATTAGATAATCTTCCACTTTATTGACTTTATTAGTATGGTTGTGAATTGATTATTTATAGACCTTGGTCCGATATAACAATCTTCGTTGGTGAATATTTAGCTTTGTATGCATGAATATATAATTTAGGCTTTTTGGATCCGTATATCATTCAAACATCATCCAAAAGAGATAGTGACACCACATTTTAAATGTAATGATCACTAGCTCCAACTCCAAATCATGCATTGGGATGTTCAATTTTGGAAATTTCTACTTCCTTAAATAATAGAATTTGACTTTGTAATTCTACATTAACAGACAAGAAAATCCCTTCTTTGAACTGCCATTGAATAATATAAAAATTTATCCACTTGTGGGTAGTGTAAGATCATGGGAAGTGATAAGCCTCCTTTTCACATCCTTGAATCTCTCTTCAAATTCATCATTCTTGTAAATATTGACTCGCTTCCATGGTTTCTTGTTTATAGTGTTTTAAAATAATGATAAATTTCTCACAAATCGATCATAATTCCTAGCTAATACAAGGAAGATATAGATATTTGTCACAAATGATGGCCTTGACCACCCTTAAATTATTTATATTTTAGAATGATCCATATATATCCCATTTAATTTCATGAGATTCCATAATAATGAGACTTCCTTTAACCAAAAACCATATTTGATGTACTTTACATAAATCCCCTCCTTTCATAAGGTCTTTAGCATAGTACTAATATTCTCTCCATGCTCCTCCTTGGTTTTAGAAAACATTAGAATAAAATCTATAAATATTACCAATTTTTTTATGTTCTTTATGGAATATATTCACCGCGTCCATAATGATTTCTAGATAATTAGTGTGTCTGAATGGAATTAATATTAATTCATAGTGCCCATACCTTGTACGAAAAGAAGTAATCATGATATCCCTTTTCACCCTAACATGGTACTATTTTGACTAGAGATCTACCATAGAGAAGTATTTTTCTCCATATAGCTAATTAAACAAGTCATAAATCTGTGTAAGAGGACACTATTTCTTTATTTATATCTTTTTAGCACAAAATAATAAATACAAAGTTGTAATGTCCCATTATTCATCTCAATGAAGGGGACTAGTGCACCCCAAGGTGAACTAGTTGGGAATATAAATCCTTTATATAGATTCTCTTGTAGTTGTTTTTAAGATGCTCAAGTTACACAAAATCAATTATATTTAGAGTATTGGATAATTGTTATCCCCCCAGTATAAGCTTGACTAAATACTCAACATCTTGGCTGGGAGGAAGACCAAAATTTATTTTGGAAACACATTAGCATATTCCCTAAAAATTTGAATGCATTTAAGGATTATAGCTTCCTTACACTCAATCATTTCACCAATTTAGACATTCTCATAGGTAAATAAAATCCATTCTAGATATGGTGGTACTCAATAGGATTTATCCTTATCATTTCACTTGTAAAAAACTAGGGGTTGATTTACAATACGGATAGTGATTTCCATATCATGGAAATTTATATTGGATCTATATAGGGAAAGCCAATCCATTCCAAATATTTCCTAAAATTACACCAAAGGGAGTTGGAAAAGGTTCACCGAGAAGTTCATCCCAAAAATCATGATAGGGGATGAGTAATATACATGGGATTTCATAATTACACCATTTTTTATTTTTACCGATAACTATGCTTCCATGCTTTGTGGTGAGGTTGAATAGTTCCACTAAACTTTCATGATATGATAGAATGTGTAGAAAAATTTAAAAAAAGTATGTACTCAATTATTGAATTAGTAACCAACATACCTTTCACCACATTATTGTTGGGATCCACCATAGTAGTTGTGATGAATAAATCTCACCCTTTCTACCTTGGAGGTTTTTTATTGCCTCCAAAAACCCTTATCTTAGTGAATTGGTTTGAAAAGTTCCCTTTTTTACTTACTGTTAAATAAATGAACAATTTTATCAGGGTTGATGGATCATTCCTATCCTCCAACTCATTATTGGTATTCTCCTATCATCAGTCACTATCTAGGTTTCATTCCTTCCCACACAAAAATCATCACCTCTCCTCCCTTAGGCAATTTACAGGGTGCATTTTTCACAACCTTGAAAAGTCGGATGTTGAAATTTCTTAGCACCACTATATTTATCCATTAGTATACAAAAATTAAAATCTTCGATCCTCCTCTTATCATTGTGGTTCCCTTGATATTCTCTGAAATACATTTAAAATTTGAAGAACATCAGACAATTTCTTCATAGCTTTCAAATCCTCTTATCACATGGGCTTTTCCTAGACTTTATTTTATCCCACCAAAGAAGCCATCAAAGTAAATTTTGGGGTCAATAAAAAGATGAAGATGAATCATTCAATTCATGTGAAATTTTACTCGCATGCCCTAATAGATTCATTGTCATTTTGGTTGAGTGTAAGGAAATCTATATCCTTTTTAAGAAGAAGAGTGAAAGGAAAATATTTATAAAAAAACATTTTTCATACATCCTTCCACCCCATCTCTTCGATCTATTCCTCAAGATTAATATTCTTCATCAATGTACACAAATATTAACTTCTCCCTCCACATGATAAACAACCAGTAGAACCTTCACTTTTTATAACATTATTGGATGAATAAGATCATCTCAATGGATTTTATATGCTGTTCTGTGATTATGGTATCATACGATCAATTAAAATTCACCATCCTTTGATACATAAAGGACTATATTGCTTCATGTTTTTTCTTTGGAGGATTTGGTAACTCCTCACAATCTAGGCTTATATTCAGAACATGAGTCACCTGAGAGATGATCATCACAAATTTCATGATTCCCTCTCCCATCAGGTTCAGAATCTCATTGGGGTCGTCATCACATTACACATCTCATTGATTTTTTAATTTTTCCTCATATTTCTGGCCATTTTCTAGAATAAATAGAAGAATAGAGAAATGTTATTTTTAAATTATTAAACACACGAATGATAATATAATTAAATTTAATGGATAACTTATAAATTAGATTTACTTTATTAATTTTTTTGTTTCTACACTTCAATCTACGTTACCCATGATCTATTTCCTAATATACACTCTTTTGGTCATTTTTTTGGTTCTGTTAATAATGTTTTATAATGATATTTAGAATTTTACAAAGAATATGCTTCAAGAGTTTCAAAAATGGTGTAAAATAAGACCTATTTTTATTTAACATGTTACTCCAAGTCAGTCCCAATACAACTTGTTATAGTTGTTACCCCAGGATACATCTATCCCAGAACCAATTCCACTTGGATTATCCAAACAAGGATGTATTTTCTTGATAAAAAACTTACTATATAATTACCAAAATTTATAGATGATTTATTTTAATTATTATTATCCCTAATTTATCTTAATGATTATTCTAATCCTAATACCAAAAATAACTAATCTTTTCCTTTGATACCAACTATAAAAACCATGATCTTTATTTCACATTACTACATGATTTTTTACATTGGGATACACTTAATAAAAAAAGAATATCAATATTTCTTGTGTATATGGGAATTAGGTATATTAAATTAAAATTTTAAATAGAAAAAATCCATCTTTATTGAATACTTTTGTAACATGCTCACACTTAAAATAGATGGGATAACTCGAGCACATTCATAAGAAAAGAGCGACTTAAAGACAGATAAGAGAATAAACATGGAATAAAATGAACCGAATAATAACTATTAGACAATAGTCATATAAATGGATCATAAAAAGAGTAGGAATAATAAACATGATCAATGATATATGATATAACATGATAATAATAAAGGAAACATAGGAAATGTGGCCACAACATAAAACACTTCATCATAAACATAGATCCAAGATAAGTTCCATGAAATCATGAAGGAAAATGTCCCATAAATGAATCATTTTCAATAAATATTCTAAAATTATGTCTCATGAGACTAAAAATTACCCAATTCATTAGAGATCTATATAAATTAGAGTAGACTTGTCACTTTTATTTTATTCTCGTTCTTAAGTGTTCCACATAGATTATACAACATAGATTAATTTATCTTCATATAATATTCCATGATCATTGAGTGTGGAATAGACACATGTAAGTATCATGTCAAAATAGTATATTTTTATAAATTTAAACTCTCTAGATAATAAATGGGTAATGTAATCACTACACAATTGTTTTTGCATGAACAATCATGGTGAAATTTATGTAGCATAACAACGTCACATAACATTCATTAATTGGGTTTATGAGAGAGAATGGGGTATCTCATATCTTTAACATAATATTCTTAGTAATATATAAATGGAAAGAAATATCCTAAAATTATGAATTGGAAATAAAAGGCATAAGATAATAACAAAACATGTATAGAGAAGAGAAAGTGAGGATTTATTACATAAGTGTGTGATACCAAATTCTAGGGAGGATCTTCTTGAGAGTTTGGTGGAACATTGGGAGGACTCTATAGATTCTAGGGAAGAGTAAGTGTTTTATCCAATTATTTATAGTGAAGAAAAATGAAAGCATGGGTTTGTTTATATAGCAAATGAGTTGGTATTTATTTATTATTTCTCAAACTAAGGTTTTGAAGTCTGTATAATAAAATAAAAAAAAGCAAAAACCGTATCTTTATTTTTTACCATTGTTTTCCAATTGGGAGTGTTTTTAGTTATATAATAATGAAAATTTCAAAAACTAATAAAAAAATACACTTGATTATGTGTAAGTGAGTCACACTCTTAAGGGAATGATTTTAAAGCTCAAAATAATGGTTTTGGAGGAATCATTAGGGATTTATAAAATTAATAAAATAAAAATAAAATCACATTATTTGAGTATAAAAATATATACGTGGTCATTGATACCCTTTTAGTATTTATTACATCAATTTTGGGTGATTATGATGTAATAATACATAAATTATATTTATAAGATATTTAATTTATTACGTGAGAATTCGACTGTTTATGAAAATTATGGCAAATCCAGTAGTGTATAATTTCGATGTCATAATTCCAAAAATAATATAAATTATATAAAAATAATTTTCTAAATGTGGATATACAATTTTTTAACAATTTATCATATTTTATTAAGAAATGTTGGGTTTTTGACAAAAAAGAGTTTTGGTACCCTTATCAAAATTAAATTTGAATTCATAAAATTTATTTGGTAATTTATATTTGATAAATATTATTTAATAACAATATTTTTTTAAAATATTCTTTATTTTAATAATCCATTTATTTATCAAAATAATTTTTTAATTGAATTTGAATATTAACAAAAAATACTTTTTGAGTTTTATTGTAAAAAAATTAAAATCATTTATAAATTAATAATAATATGATGAACATATATTCATTAGTATATAAAAAATAATTTACATAACTATATTTCAAGGGTGTTGATACATATCCATTTAATACACCGGAAAACACTTTAAGAGTAAGGTGCGTGATGGTGAGACTTTAATGGGGTTGTTCAAAAAACATGATTTGGTCCATGACCTCGATGGGCTTGAAAATATCCTATAATTGGTTTTTATCAATCTTAAGTTGTTATATCTAAACATAGTTTTGTAAAAGGCCATATTCTAGTGATTCTATCTCCCATGGAAGCTCCGATAAATTGGCATTATAGAGTACGATCCAGTTGGTTGATGTTATCACTTCATTTTTCTTTATCAAATTGGTTTTGTTAAAAAACTATCATTCTTATCATGTGATAATAGTTCAATGAATATATTAACAATAGTAATGATGATAAATGGTAAATTAAATCAGATAGGATATAATAAAATTAATAAGTGCATGTGTTGTCTACATTCATATTAAATAATAAGACAATTAATTAAAACATAAGGGAGATTTTATTTATTAATTTTTTGGATAGTTACATAGATGCTCTTAGTATAAGGGATCATGATAGTTGATCTATAATGATGATCACAAAAGATCGAATATTTTTTGATTTGTAATAGTTAGATTTCTAGATAAAGAAGCAAGAGGAGAAATCTATTATTTCTGAAATGATTGTTCAATCATCTATCCATGTGAGAAATAAATAGGTGGAGAAGGAAGATATGGATTAGAAGAAGATGGTCAGAAATGTTCCTATGTTCAACCTTGATTGTTATGGAATGATAATATTTAGAAACAATGGATATGCTATCTTCATACCATAGTTAAAGAAGGTTCTATTGGATGAGTCTTAGAGTTCATCATTTTCTATTCATCATGGATGTGAATATATGTATAAAAATATAAAGGATTATTTATTTTGGGAAAAAACCAAGTAAGATATTTTAGAGTATGTCTATTGGTTCTTGGAATGTCATCATGTTATGAATAATATATATAAGTCTAATTGGATGTAAAAAACATTAATCATAGTTTAATGGAAATAATAAATCATCATTATGTATTTTATCATTGTACTACCAAAAAATTTTGAAGGAAATAATGTTTTTTGGGTTGTAGATGATATCCTGAGAATGGAATCACACTTAATTTCAATCAGAAATGATTTCCCTATTGATAAAATTTCAATAGTATAGATTAAGGAAGTGGTAACGATTCCTAGAGTACCACATTATATTTTATATAATTAGGATCCAAGCACTAGCACAATGTTCTAGTGATGTCTTATGCATGATATGGATATAATGTTGAGTTTTAATATTTCTTTTCAACCTAATAAAGAAGGTCATTCTAAGTGAACCATTAAAACACTAGGGGATAAGGGGAGATATTGTTCATTAAAATTAAAAGATGGTTAGGATCACCACATTATTATAGATTATTTTTATTTCAAAAATATATTTCTATCAAGCATTCAGATGGATCCTTATGAACCATTATATGTTAATATGTGTATAACTACAACATGATGAGTTCATGTTGGAGAAAGAATGAAATTGGGAGCTAATGTCATTACTTAGAACTCCCAAGGGCACAAACATGGTGACCTGAACCCATGGGTATCAGGTAATACCATGTTTTTCTTTTAGAGTAGACCACATTTTATTACCCTATGGGGTTGATTAATATATAATGACTCTCTTCATAGGACAAAACATGTTCTATCGTTGTGTTTTTTCATGACCCGAACCAACAGTTCTCGAGTTGTGACTATCCTAAGCCTGTCTTCAGAGGCTTGATGATATCGACAAGAACCAAAATGATTAAATAATATTGGATGACTTTTCCTAATGTACTATATTCACAAACCAAATCCTCTACATGAAGAAGTGAAGAAAAATAATAAAAAATACGAAACATCTAGAGAGTAAGAAATGCATGTAAAACCTCTAGTGAGTACAATAGTATGACATCAAAATCATAAAAAAACACCCCCCGAACCAAAAAAGATATTCCAACCTCACAATAACTGGAAAAGTAAAATGCTTATAGATTCTAAATCCATTTTTCCAATCCCTTACCACTGTACACCATCATATTCCCCAAGGTATCCCTGTTCTCCTCTATAATTACACTGACCTCTCTTTCATCTTTATAAGACATGAAATATGCGAGAGAATCCCATACAGGCATGAGTATAAACATACCCAGTTAGACACCATGAAAGATGGGTGCTATGAAATAGGGGACATGATAGAAGTAGACATCCCAACCCATAACAAGTGATAAAAAATAAGGATTAATAAATATACTAATAAAAAACCAGTAGGAGTGAGAAATGGGATCTCTGTCTCATATCCCATCCCAAGAAAAGAGCCTTCCAATAGTTCGAAATGGGTTCATAAAAAATGCACAACATCTCGCATGTCTGTCTATAAAAGTAACTATGTGGATGAGATGCACCTCACCACCATGATTTATAGTCGACATGGAACAACCTATAAGAATAGGACTCACACAAAAGTGAATTACGGGGTACCACATAGCATTTGGAAGAATGAAACTCTATCTAATAGGGGTACCACACAGTATATAGAAGAGAAAAACCCTAGCATGATATAGTGTTTAACTATGTAGAATGTAGACCTGCTCCCTAGTATAGTAGGGGTTAAACTCTGTAGATAGAGGACACATGCCCTTGTCCATAAGGGTACCACTTAGAAGATAGAGTACCCAAACCCTAGTCCATTAGTAGGATACAACTCACTATATAGATAACCCACCCAACAATTACATCAAGGGGGTACAACTCAGTAGATATTATAACCACACCCCGGCATGTCAGGGGGTTCCACTCAATATATACAAGAGATTAACCCTAGACTAACATGTGGTTACAACTCTAATGATAATTCTAGATCACATGCATCATCAAAATCATCCTAAAAAAGAATCATATGAGGAAAAACTCACATTATATCCAGAAAATATAGTATGAATGCCACAATTGGATTCTATAGAGAGTAAAACATACGAGCGGATAGTTGTGGGACAACACCCATGTCCAAATTAAGGAGATATGAGAGGTATATGATTCCTCAAAAAATGAAGGAACGTGACAAGTAATGGGACCCATGTGGCATGTGATTCCACCCTGATACTTCTCAGTGTTGTCTTTATTATGCAGATCAGAAGACAATTTACCCCACACATCCTATAAGGGTTCTACATGGCTTGTCTCTACCTCCTAGGGTCAATCCATATTACCATGTCCATGAAAGTGTTTGTGTAAACTAACCGAGTTCATAGTCGTACCCATGTACTCTAATATATGGTGTGTCCTCCCATATGGGGTCCTTCCCATGTGCTTCTTTCACATGATCAGTCAACCCGAGGTGTGTCAAATGGCATAAAGAATAGCCATATAGTGTTCGACCCTTAACTTTTCCAAAACCCTCACACCATATCCATTGGGTAACAATATAGAATGTTTTCATCCCAGTACACACCTTGTAGTTGGGATTTTCACATAAAGTGAATATATTCACTATGCATTCTAGACATATCCCATGGCTACAAATATAGCCTAATAGAAACCTATTTCTAAATGTATTCATCTCAGACCAATGATTTTGACCCTTTGATAGTTAGGAATCAATGTTTCGATATTCTTTCATGAATCTCATACATCACTGGTTTCATGTGGATCCTTCTACACCACTTCAAACTAAAACCCAGATCCCCGATCTATAGGGAACATAAACCAAATCCCACAAGCATCCTGATCCATCACCAAATCATTAATCATTTTGCCTCTTATTAATCCATCGTGAAACTGGTGGTCCGATCACACTCGATCCTGCATGAAAATGTATAATAATGACCCCATTGTCAAACAATGATGAAAATGAATAAAATGTGGGGAAAATTACATAAAATAAGTGTTCATAAAGTTTTGTCCAAGATTTATTATCTACAGTATTATATTGGGGATATCTGTGTGTGAGAAATCGTAAAACAATGTGGTAAATCAAATAAATAATTAAATATTTTGGATAGGTGGATTCTAAGGATCAAAGAAAACACATATTGATGAAATATATTATATTCTAAAAAATATATTAATTATATGGGTGGAAATGTACAAATGAGGATTCCTACCTCAATTGAGATAAATTATTGGTGAATAATGCTATTTCAAATGAAGGAGTAAGATCAGTTGTGTTTTCTATGCCTTGATTAGCTGTGATCTGGAAGCTCATCATCGTCTAATCTCGATCCACCAACGAAGAACTATGGATTCGCCTCTCAATGGTCCTAAAGTTATGTGGCTAAACTTGGAAATCCAACATAAGAAAGAATTTATATATGTAATTATATATTTGGAAATTTAATGAATTAATGAATGAATGAATTAATTAATTAACAAATTGAATGTCTCTGCGAACAACTTCTTTATCCGAACACCCCTCACCAAACAACTATAGGTCGTTCCTAGGGAAAAATACAATTTTAGGATTCAACTGAAGTCTTATATTTCTGATTTGATAATCCATTTAAGATTTATCTTATTTTTCATGAAAAATTGTGAACTTATAATATAATAATATATTTCATATTTTTATAAAATTTATTCTTAGCACATAGGGCCTTGGAATCACACACTAACTCAATGCATGGGTTCAATAATATTTATTGATGTATTAAAAATTACAAAATTAAAAAAGGTTCTTACGTTATTCCATCATTCATGAATTTCATCCTTGACAAAAATAGGGATACTGAGTCAACATCCAGATCACCCACTCTCTTGACCTCTCTTGTATGCTCTCATGCCTCCATAACCCATGAACCAATGGAATTTTCCATCCACACATGATCATCACCTATCGATCATTGATTTCCATTGGGTTATATACAATAGTAGATGCATCTTCGATGTCCATATTACTATACTCAATAACATTCATGGGATTATGAACATATATCTATAACTACAAAACATTAAAGACTAAGTGTACAGACTATAATTGTGTTTTTAATCCATGGTGTTGGGGAATCTTGGAAACCCTCTTTATGATCTCCAATGGATAGATAAACCTCAGGTACAGATTTCCTCCTCAACTGAATCTCCAAAATCCACTTCATGGGTATACTCTTAGGAAAACATGGTCTCTCTACTAAAAATTCGAGTGAACATGATGTCGATATGAATAATATTTAGGACAACGTCATGCATTCCTCATCTTCTCTAGAATGACTTGGACCTTTTCTATTGTTGATCACACCGTATCTGGTGCAACAAGAGATACATCATCGATCTCGGTCTAGTATAAGGGTGACCTATAGGTTCTCATGTATAAATAATCAAAAGGATTCCTTGTAATAGTATACTGGTAGATATTATTATAAGCATGGTCTACCAATTCAAAGTGATGATCTTAGCTTTTTCTGAATCCTAACATGCAAGCCTTTAACATCTCCTCTATAATATAGATAGTGTTCTCGGTCTACCTATCATTCTACTTTTTAAAGGATGTACTCATCCACATCTGATTCTATAATTCCTATTATAGGACTCCCCAAAATCGTGATGTGAACCACACATCATGAACGAAGACAATCATCAAGTTCACCCATGAAGGTGAAAAATATCCCATATGTACAACTACTCCAAACTCTCTACCGAACACAGATCCTTGAATGAAAGGAAGTGAACATACATCATAAGCTGATCAAATAAAAACCAATATAATTATGGCCTCTCACAATCTGTGTAATCCCTTTCACAATGTCTATAGGTATTCCACCCCATTTATACTCTAGGATATATAGAGTCTACAAAAAACCCACTATAATCAAGTGCTCAGCCTTCACCAACTGACATGTGATGCATCGAGAGGAAAACTCTGCCATGCTACTCCTAATTATATCACACAAAAACTACTAATAATGGTTTCTTTACATCTTCCCCTCACCGGGATATTAAATCAAAGGATATGTTTTAAAATATTTCATCACCTCCTCCTACATCATGACTGGGACCACCGACCATCCTTGGATATGTATAATGTGATTCCCTCCTTCCAAAACTGCATATGGGGAATATATTGAGAATAACTAGTAAAAAATATCATTCTAGTTGATTTCTACCAACTAGAAATGTCTCACATGCTGGAGGAAAGGATGATTCAACACTATCTACTGAAAAAAAGTTTCCCCCTCCTCCTCAACTAGGGTCAGCAGTAAGGATGCCAACTACTCCAATTCATCCAACAAAAAATGAGCATGTGGATTCCCACTAAGGCCATCATCAACCACATTCCCCTTCATAGGAATATAGACTATCTCAAAGTAATAGTCCTACATGATCTCTAACAAATGATTATATCTCAGTTTTAGGTGACTGTACATGATGATATACCTATTACTCTGATTTTCTGAGTAAACAAAACATCACTCTCCCTGAGAATAGTACCTCAATATCCCTCGAGTGAAGAATACTAATACCAACTCTTATTCATGATTCATGTAGTTCTGATCATGGGGTCTCAACTACCTAAAACAGGACCCAAAATATTTTTATTTTATTTAGATAAACGTTTCAAATAC
Organism: Viscum album; assembly: GCA_963277665.1. NCBI lineage: Eukaryota > Viridiplantae > Streptophyta > Magnoliopsida > Santalales > Viscaceae > Viscum > Viscum album. Next base: position 445,565,802 of record OY728145.1, read on the forward strand.
ATCAAAGGGAAAAAACAGCAATATAGACATAAAATCATGGATTTGTGATGTAATGAAGACCGTTGAAATGAGATTTAACAATGTCCACTACCTTAAGAAGAAGAGATCCTGAAATAAAGAATCATGAAATATCCTACCCATAAGTTAACATGGAGGTTTGAAAAATAGACATTTCAGTACCTTTATTCCATATATGAATAATGTTCAAGTGGTTATTCAGAATCCCCTTGCAAATGAGAATACTATAAACAATAAACCAGGCCACCGAGCTATGACTATGAAGTGAATTATAAATAGAAAGATAATATGTCTCAACTGCTACCAGACAAAAAATTCCTGACTACACAATAGAAAACCATTAATCATTTCCTATGATTTATCTTATAGTGAATAACATCTACAATGAAATTCAATAAAATCATGAATAACAGAACCACTTGAATCATGAACCACCCCCACCCCTCATGACTTCCATAGTGCATGAGCCATAAAAATTCAATTTATGACCTGAATGTTGAGGTATCCATCAAACCCATCACCCATATCAAAATCTTGGAGCACTGTACAAGACATTTTCCACCAATATAAATCTAAGATAAGGGTCTCCTTTGTAAACCGTACAAATATAGATTTAATCGCTCAAATTATTCATTTTTTTAATACGAGACTTTTTTTAGTACTTGTGTGTCCCTTATGGAATGCATCATTCCTTCCTTTAATTTCCTCAACCCATATGAGATAACTACATATAGCTACATCAACATGCAATTGAGCCCATTACATAGGCATCAAAATATACTATATACTCCACACGCTTTACTGGTAGTCTGATAATACGAGAACTCATCAGCTTTAGCATCAACACAATGAAGTATATATGGAACTACTTATTATAGGTAAAAAAACATCCATTTCCACATCAGGGTACTGAAATAGGATGCAATATTGGAGAAGTCTACCATAAAGTTCATGTAGTTCCCCCCTAATCAAAGAAAACTCTTTACCTCTTACATGATCTTGGGTGGATCCCATGAAAGAACTAAATCGATATTTTTTTGAGTCAACAAGTAACCCATGCTCAAAAATGATATACCCCAACAAGTGAAGTGTGTGGATCCCGAACTAGGACCTAAAGAACTAAACATAAATTCGGTTCTCCTGAAGAAAATCTTGAACCATTATCAAGTGATATGCATGATCCTATTCTATCACAAATGATATGAGTATGTTATTAATTTAGACAAAAAAAAATTGGTCTAAGTACAACTGGATGATCTGTTTCATCAAGGCTATAAACACAATGGGGGAATTCATCACACCAAAAGACATCACAATGAACTCCTAGTGTCCATGGAAACATTATAATTCCAGCCTTGTGATACCAGCCTCGTGAAATATCAACTGGTGGTATTCAAACATGAGATCAATATTCAAGAACCATATCATGACTCACAACTAGTCAAGGAGGTCATCAATCCTCACAATGGGATAATCTTTCATTACCATGTCCTATTTCAAGTGATGAAAATTGACACAAATCCATAATATATTATCCTTCTTTATTATTAACAACACCAAAAAATCCCATGGGGACACACTGGGATTGATAAAACCCTTATCTGGAAGGTCATAAAACTTCATCCAAAGCACCCATAGATTGTTAGAAGCCATTTTATATGTTCCTTAAGATATAATAGTGGTCCTAGGGTTAATGTTGATTCAAAAATCCATATGAGACCTTTGAGGTAGTCTTGAAATGTCCTTGGGAATGATTTCCAAAAATCCTTCCTAAATGAAGGTCTCCAGAGGCATGATGAGCCTAGTGCACCATGGGATACACTTAAAAACAAATGGGTGATGGGTTTTATCCTCCTACTCATGAAACCCACTCATCCTTCCATGAGTTGTTTCTCAACCAAAAAAAATAATCTCATCCCATGAATGTAAAGGAATATGAATCATCTATGGTGATATTAAATATGTAATCTGACTGTGGACAACCAAACCATACCCAAGATGATGTCATAAGTTCTCGTCGCGATGAAAAAAAGTCCCCCTAAGAACCTCTATCTACCAATTGATAGCTCTCACTATCAGTAGATAAATGATACAAGATAAGTGTTCCTCGAAGGTACCTCAAGGAAAATTTATTGGTTAGAAGTCTCAACTAGGAGATCCAGCTCTCACTCTAGGAGTAAAGATCTGATGGAATGCCTCACACTTGGGTCTAATTGTTCTAAATAAATAGTATAATAAACACTTTTCATACCTCTAGTAATATCACAATACACCATGTCATATAATTCTATAACCTGTAACTATCCATTGCCCCATCCACCAGTTCCCTATTCTTGATGTGGGCTGCTTTGTTGTGGTGGTTCGAGTCCCTCATAACATCATCCACCTTTTACAATTCCTCCTTCTAGAGACCCACCTATTTCTATAGCTTCTCTAAATCTATGGGGGTTGTCCTTATATTTCACGAGAGATCCGTAATCATGGAAATATCACTATCTTGGTGGTCCATCGACTACATATCTTCCCTCTTATGCAACTTGGACCCATAAATCACGTGCCTTGTGATATCTCCTATAACATACATAGCACCTCACCACTATGAGATTCCATTGTCCTCTATGTGGTCCCTAGGATACATAACTATGTGTCTATTTTAGGTCATATAGAGGTCTCCTACAATGAGACCCTATTGACTAGTTCATGTTTACTGATACAAATAAATAACCCCATGATAACCACTACCAATTCAATCCGCATTGCATCCTTCTACAAAGAAGCACTTCGTACCGAGTTCCAACTCCAACACAATGACATAAGTTGGAATTAATAAGGGTGCCCCACTAGAATTAATGTCTCTACAGAGACCATGCTCAAAATTATACACCTGAAAGTATCCATCTCGAATAATGTCAAGGTAGCACAGTGTGTAGTTAGTGAACCTCACTGAATACTCATCAAACATTATCCCAACATGTTATAGCTCTAGAAGATCCATAATTCAAAATGAATGAAAACATAATAGGTAATAATACTCATGAAATAACTACTGGAATTTGGACCATGAGATTGTCAAATACTCATGAATATATGTGGCCAAGATCCACTAGTGCTTAGCTGATCCACAGAAAAGGCTAGCAGTGAGAGGAACCCGCTAATCATTATGTGTTTGAATAATATTTAAAACACAGATATCTGAATATATCCAATCCTACACTTACAGTGGCTATGTCTCATAGTGAAACCTCAGTGGCCTTTAGAAATGGATCTCATTGAGTGTTATAATCCTGCACACATCCTCATCATACATTGTGGATACTATCTTCCGCTTGACAAGTGGGGTTCTACTACCTTCCTACCTAAAGAAAGGATATCATGAATTTTATCCTGAACAAATGCATCATCACTCATCAGATTGTCGTCATGATCCTAAATCAGTAACCTTGTGGGATGTCTTCATGGAAACATACTAAAAATTTTATAAAGACGTACCATAGTTAGATGATAATATATGTATATATATGCACGAGAAGCTGACTTAATAAGGATAGTCAAAATACTCAATCCTATAGGATGAATGTAAAATTTATCCATGTACAAAATGTATCGTTTTACAAAGTCAACAAGATGGTATTTATAGTCCTAGTGAATGGATACATTTTCCTATACAACAATATTAGGTTTTATAGCATGAAAGAATTACATGATGCACTTTTACACTATTTCCCAAAGGCCCAACGAATTCCTCATAAGGGAAAAATATCCAAACACTATCCCATGGAATGAATTACACTGATACAAATATTTCATGACTAACCTAATGGGGCTCAAGTCATGAATACCCCAATACCACCACCATAGGCTAGGGGATGGTAAAACGCTTCGAAAGTCATAACTAATACGGGAGGTCTTTTCATAATGTACCTTTATGCATACAACCAACCATACCATTCTAAAATTATAGATGAATAATAATAAAATTTTCATAATCTATTGAATAAACCATGCATGTAAATACTATACGGATTACAACCATAATATAGTGTAATATGAATCAATAACTAGGACAATACATGACAAACCAAAAAGCTATCCCAACATAATAATAACTAGAAAAGTAAAATGCTGAGATAACCTAGCTTCAGATCACTAATCCCAAACCAAAATTCATGGTAAAATTAATTAGAGTATCCTTATAAACATATGTAATCACCACCAACCTATACATAATCTACACAAGACATGACACATGTTGGAAATTCCCATGCAAGGGTGACTATATACATACCTTGTAGGACATCTAGAAAACTAAGGGAAAAATAATATGAGACATGATAGATGTAGACATATCAACCCATAACAAGAGATAAATCTAATAAAAAATAAGGATACATATATACAGATATATAAATATATATATAATTAGAAAAGATAGCTTATAAGAAAGAGAATGTGGATCTTTATCTCATATCCCATCCCAAGAAAAGAGTCTGCCAATAATTCAAAAGGGGTCCATCAATGATGCCCAATGTAGCAAGCCCAACCCCACTAGCTCGGAGTCAATTACTTGTACAATTACATTGGAATAATATATAAGGAATAACATCCCAAAAGAAAAAATATATTATTAATATTGGTAAACTAGATAAATACACGATTCTTATATTACAATTGAATACACAAATTAAAAAAAAATTCATTTGAGAACAAATTTTTTCCATCTTTATATCCCTATATATAAATCATAGTAAACTTCTTGGAATCATAGGGAAATTAAAAAATAATGTTGAGATGAAATTCTTAGTAAGGGTTATATTTAGAGAAATATATCTTGAATCAATAATCATAATCAACATGGAAAGGTAAAATAAATAAACAATGATTACATTTAAATAACATGAATATCATGGTAAGATAAGGTATAAAAAATTTGGAAATGTAAATAACAAATAATACATGACATATAATCAATATTTTGTGTATCTAATAAAACTATATATTATGACATAGAGAAAATATAATGTATAATAATAGATGAATTTTAAATGAATGAAATGCCTAATTATTGAACATCATGTTTCATTGGAAAATGATACATTTTCCTTAAATTTATATCCTTAATAAAGTTTGAGTATTTTGGGGAAAACAAATTTAATTTCTTTCATGACCTTTCTTGAGAAACTTTCTATAATGATATATCTTTTATACACTATAAAACTAAATGGTTATAAATTTGAAGGGTCTGTTTCAAAATTATTATGTATTATGAGACCACTGATTCATAAATTTTCTTACTTTAAATGGTCCAAAACCTATTCCATACCATTCCAAATCATTCCTAATATATTGAAAAATCAATTTAATTCATAAATAACATGACTTATCAAAATTCTTGTATTGATAAATAATATAGATTTATAAATAATTCCATAGATAATTAAATTACTTTCAAAGTGAACACATTATGTAAAATGGTTTACAACTTAAGAATCAATCATATAAATGATAAATAATGTGGATAGTTAGGGAAAATATAATTTCTAATCATCATAGGGAAGTGAACATTTCCATAGAATACCATAGACTAAAAAATGAATCAAGGATGTTAATATCAACATTTTCCTTATTTGGAATGATCATAAACCATCTAGGGGAAGAACAAAGATTGTATCATTACACCATATAACAACTAGAATTATAATAAATAATTTTTTTCATTGATAAATAAAAGTACCATAAAAATATTATTAAAAATGTAATTGATGAAAATATCTTTTTCATTTTGAAAACAAATTTCGAAATAATTTTATATAAAAATCCCATTTAAAACAAATAGTCAAAAATACATCATAAAATTATAGAGGAATATTCATGGAAATGGCATTAATTTCATTGGGTAATTTTTTACATGATGTAAAGAGCACTCCCTTTGTATGGGGAAAAGGATAAAAAACTACTTATTCAGAAAATGAAAAGAATATTTCATTGAAAATATATTATAAATAGGGAAAGGGTACAATTTTATTTTAATAAATACTTTTTAAAAGGATAAATAAAAAAGTTTAGGGAACCTTTTTATAAAACATGGTTTTGTAAGAAAATGATTTCCAGACTGAAGAGTGAAATGAAGTTGGGTTTTATTAAAACACTCTCTCAATAAAAGTACAAAGTAGTGAAAAATGATACTGTCATTGGAAAAAGATAATGAATAACTAGAGGATAATAAATGTAAAGGTTTTATAAATCAATGGAATGTAATTTTTTTAATTTAAATTCTATAATAAACTTTCTCAATTAGAATAATATTTTGAAATAAACCCTTAAAATGATCACAACATTGAAGTGAGAATTTATAAATTAATAAATTAAGTGTATAAAATTTAAAATCACATAATAAAATGGAAATAAAACAATATATTTTAAAATTTCCTTATTCATAAAATCCTATAATTTCAATGAAGATGTTGTATAACCCAATGAAAAGAAATTGAGTTATAAAATTCATTACCACTTGGTTGCGTTCAATTAAAATTAAATTAGATAATAAATTTAAAATTTAAACATAAAATACAACAATTAATGAATAATTAATTATATTACATGTAAAATATGAATTATATACACCACATTAATGTAATTTGGTTCATAACATGAAAATATACTTTAATGAAATGAAATTCAGACAAAATCCTTTACTACACACATACCTTTTGGAAATACTTAATTTATACTTATTTATAGTGGGTTTAGACATGTTATTAACTTATGAGAGAACCATTATGATATATATTATATCATATATGATTCATTAATGTCATCTTATCAACAATTTGTTAACAATATTTCATTTTTTTCATTTTTTTCATTTGTTAATTTCCATGTTTATTGAGTATGTATTGAATTGGTATTTTCTCATCGTCTTACATAAAAAAGAATTTAATACTCTAAAAAATGTAAATCAGGATGAAAATATTATATATATTCATTATATATATATATATATTTATAGTGATCTGTAAAATGTTTTGATAGGAAATGAAACACACCATTCGTGGAGATGGAAGGCCATATGTATGCATTAATGTTGATTGCAATTTCATATCATATTGAAAGATGGAAAAGTAAATTATAATTATATATATTATCACTTTAATAAAAAATTTATTTCATATATATTAAATTTGTTTATTAAACCCATCATTAATACATTCTATGTGATGTGTGAATGAATCACATCGATTTGTGAGGCAGAAGTACGACGTACACATGAACAACGTTAGCAAATTTCAACAAAATTGAAATCCTAAAGGTATGTGATATATATTAATTAAACAAGTGTAAAAATATCATAAATAAAACATATATCATATATAAAAAATAAATCCATCATTATTTCGAAACAAGAAAGTTGTTAATGGAAGAATCAAGGACATCGGTTCGTGATGCGGTAGTCTGTCATATAAATGAATGATGATTGGATAACCAATTTGATAAGAAGTGTATATATTTGTAGGTAATAACGTTAAAGAAATATATATATATAATCATAAGTAATATACATAAGTTATTATATAATCACAGTATATAAATAATTTAGGAATTTGGAGAAGGAAAAAAATAAAAACCCTTTTTGATGAACAATACATGTTCTTAGAGTATCATCCTTACTTTTGAAGAATTTATTAATAAGATATATTAATTCCCTTGATAAGGATTAAAGGATGAGGGGATGTAATTTGGAGAATTATGTTTTCAGTTCATGTCACATCATAATTTGTTTCAAGGTGTGAATAAAGGGGGAGAGGGGGTGACCCTTTATAAGTGTGGGAGAGGACACAATTGGATGTTTTGAAATTTAGTTAGGTGTACCCATGTTTTCACCAAAAAAGACTTCCATAATGAACCAAACACAATGAAATAAGATATAAGGTTAATATATGGCCATAAAATGGGTTTCGGTCAATTTTTGGGACATTCTTACCCTATATATTCAATGTTTAACCACTACGTAAACTTGTTTGTACCTTAATCACTTTAATTAATTACAACTATTTCCCTACTAATTATGGTATAAAATTATGATTAATATATTATAAATTATACAACATTATTGTTATAAGTAGTTAATATATTCTTCCAAATTACATTTATATAATTGGGAAAACATAATTTAAAAATTAATCTCACAGATGATATAAGAAAGCGAGTTTTTAAAGTGAAAATGTTCAAAAGATTGCTCTGTTTTGTATCTAAAATTAGTAAAAAAATGATTCTAATGGCCTAAATTTAATATTATATGTATAATTGATCTAATTTTAACATAAAACCAATTTAAAATATAATTTGATAATCTAAATACCCTAGATGAAAAGTCAGTATTAAATATAAATTCATATTTTTTAACTATTCATAAAAAACGAAGCTTCTTAGAGAAAAAAAATTCCCCCAAATATATTTTTTACACTATTATATAAAAAATGAAGTTTATTTTTCAAATAAAACTTATAAAAGTGTGAATATTTTTTTTATAATTACTACACCACTAAAAGGTGGAAAATCTACCTTTGAAATATATATATATTTATGCATTAAATTGGGTTTTTAAGTTATAACTATCAAATATATTTGATAAAAATAAAAAACCATTAATATATAATTTTATATAAGTTTATTAAATAATATTAATTATTTTAATTTATTTAGATAAAACTCCTTTGTGTAAATAACAATTGTTTTTATAAAAACATTTCATTTATATTCAAATAGTTTTTATTTTCATTTCTAATTAATTGGTAAATAATGAATTGAACCTCATATTTTTATAAAATATTTAATACTATTCCTATAAAAATTAATTTCTTGGGGATAATCATAATTTTAAATAACAACTAGTACTCGCCCGTGATTTCTCACTGCGTAATTGAATAATTTTGTTTTTTTATTTAGAGATTAGTACTTAAAAATATTGATAATAAACAACAATATTGAATAAATGTTAATTAAGAATTAATGGTGTATTGTTATGGAATATGAGTGCATCGAATTTGGAGACACCATACGAAGGGGTGACCAGAAGATTGAACGTTTCAATGTGTATGAATCCACTATATATGAGAATGGAATTCAGTATTCATTTTCTGAATACCAGAGTAAAAAAACACATACCAGAGTAAAGTTCTCCAGATGTTTGAGTTATAACATCTCCAGGTGGGAGATACTTCATCTGCAGCAGAGTATTCTGCTACTAATAATAGAATAATATTCATGAAAGTAATGAACAGACATTACTGTGGAATAAAAATTGGAAGATAAATATAAATGAACACATATATCGAGATAATATAACTCTGAAATTTAAAAACAGTTGAATTAGATTCAGCGACATGAAAAAACAGACAGCATCATGATACACCTAAGCTGGAAACTATCTAGTATATTGGAAATATGTAATAATGAAAACCCGTACAACATAATGAGATTAATTAGTAATCAAAAGTGATGATAACTATGCAACATTTTGGAAGATGTAGAATACAACAAAACGGCCAGATTTCATATCTGTGCAGCATGAAATACTATAGATAAGAAATATTTAGCAAATATTCTAGTTGCTGAAACATCCAGCAGAAAAATTCCATAGAAAAAACTTCCAGCATAAAACTCTTCTACCACATTCCTCCAATATAATAACAATCATCTAGCAATCTTGTCATCTAGCATAATTAAAGGAAACATATATTAGGAGTAGTTGTTAGTGAAATCATGTTCTACATCGTAAAAGTTATAAAAATTACCGAACCATTTGCAGTCGTTAATGTTTGTACTACATGTCAAAATTTTAAAGATAACATCGTATTGGTTTTTTAACCAGAAATCCTCATAGTGCAATTGTCTCCTCAATGACATAGTTTATAGTAATGATATAAAAATTCTGAAATAGTAGCAGGAGAAGTTTGAAATGAATTGTCTCAACTCTATCTACTATAATACACAGTGAACTAAAAATAATAATTATGAACATAATAATGATATGTATTTGATCAGAGAAGATATATGTTTACCTTCTTATTTCCAGTAGGAGTTTTCAGTCTGTTTTTTCAGTTTTCTTGTTTATATATCCCTTCGGCATGGTCTGCAATTCAGCAGATGGACATGTTATAGGCACGCTGTCAGGATACGTCTAGACTTTCTCTTGCACAGCATTGTCAGTATCAAAACAACATGACAGATTTCTCTACAAATAGGTATAATGTTAGAATAATGTGAAACTATAAATTTGAGCAATTGAAAGCAGTGAAATTAAGAGCAGAGCTTCTAATGTAGACTGTTTTTTATCAGCACATAGATATAATAACTCTGTACATGTTTGATTTATAAATATCTAGAAATCAAAATACTTTACAGTAATGCAATGTGTTGTTATAGTAATGGAAATAATTTTGGAGTAATAGAAGAGAACATATGTATACCCGAGTAGAACACGGGTTGAAGGGTGGAGTATGTAATCCTGTATCACTATTTAAAGTACCAGGAGAAGACCCAACTGTATTATGAGCCTATGAGGAAATGTAAAATGAATATGTCAGTAAACTGGAATCCATTGTTAGAAACTCATAATAATGAAATAGAAATGAAGTTACCTGCATATACTAATCGACAGTGTTTACTGTAGAAGAACAACTACTTTGATCAGCTTGTATATTATTGAAGAAAAGTGTTAGGTATTTTCAGTTGTTGGGTTTATAGATAAGTTGAATAAAATACAGACTGACATGTTTCTATTCTAAGTCCTCAGTGAATAGGTTGATCTACTTGTCATTATCATTCATATAAACCACTTTGTAGCAATTGTTCTCAGATGGATGATGAAGATTCTTAATATTTTAATCCGTCAGCTCAATTCCCAACAGAAATTCCCTGGTTTTGAAGAAGTTCAATTCCTAAAGGAAACCAAACTCGTCATCGTCCTATTAAAAATACCCATTTTCAGTGTAGTTTTAAATATTTAACTGATTTTTAAAAGAGATGATCTAAGGATCTGAAATTACCTGTATCAAAGTTGATCTTAGTTGCAGAGCTATTTTTCCTATGTATTACATGACATGTTTTTCAAATAACACTACATAAAAAGAGTCAGTTCTGTCTGTAACCATTAGTTGAACTCTAAACCTGTTGCATTCATTATTATGACTACAGTTTCAGTATACTTTGTATTGCATAGCTGAATGAAGGAAGTAGCATAATGATAAAAAGATAATTAGGCAGCATTGAATACATTCTAACCTTGGAATAATGCTAGTAGGTGATGAGTTGTAGGAGATGAAGCAAATTTTTCCATCTATAATCTGGAATTTCTTCATGAACGAATGGAAAGATTCATAGAACCAGTTGTGGGTGCTTTGAATTTTTTGAACAGTAACTGCAATTAAGCACCTAGTAGCCTGCAGTTGAATAATTTCATGTTAGTGATGAATTTATTAGAGCACAGTAGTGAGCAGTTAGTAATATTGCATAATAAAAATAGGAAAATAAGTGATTGTTGCTGACCTGTCGACAACTTTTGACATCTAAAATGGATTTCTTCTTATTCCAAAATGGTATTTCCATTGTTTGGTTGGGAGTTGTTGGTGATGGAGTATGTAATGGTGATGCTATTATCACACCAAGCCTAGAAATAGCAGAACAACACACAAGGAAGTCAACATTAACAACATCTGGGTAGTACAGTTATGAAAATGAGATATTTAAATCAATGTACCTCAAAACTAAAGTTATTTACAGAGATACCTGCTTCTGAAGTTGTCTACTGCTGGAAGGTTTGGGTTGTAGAGAATTTTTGTTGCATTAAGAGTTTTTGTGACAAGAACAGAGGCTAAAAGCAGTTTGAATTCAGGATTATATATTTATCTATTGAAATGACATATTTGAGAACACATATTAGATAGATTGATATTATTAAGTGTAGAGAGAAACCATACCCGTCAAGCTCTTAACCTGGACAAGCTGTAATATTAATATGGTAGTGGGGTCTGAGTTGTTTTCCATGTAACGTGACATTTCCGATGCAAAATTCCCCATAAGCTGCAGGTAATTTGAAGCCGTGTGCAAAGAAACAAAATGAGTAAATGATTAAATGTTATATGTTACAGTAAAGTTCTGAAAGTAGTCAACAAAAAAGTACCGGTCATCTTCTAAAATAAAATGCAATCTGTGGTTCATAGTGCCCATTGATTTCATTGGATGTGAGTAACGTAGGACTCCAATTATTTCGAAATCATAGTACACAAAAACAATGTTTTTCTGAATAACATATGGTTGTATGAAAATACTATGTGCAGATTAATATAACATAACTTCTTCAATGGCAGTGTAATTATATTGTATTAACCACTTGTACCTATTAAATGATTCTCAGGGACTTTTTCCTGAATTATGTCATCGAACGAAGTAAACTGAAAACTACAAAGAGGTAGTTGTACTTCACACAGATGAACAAATTTTGTGGATGTGAACATGATTCGACACGAGTGTCTTGTTGCGAGGTAACTCCCTTGGTTGGAAGCTATTTGGAAGTTTTTTACAATATAGCATAGTCCCTCAACCAATAGGTTTTTGTACTTACAGATAAGTTGTCGATTCGTAATGGTACATTGAATCTTGGTTCCCTGCATAGAGTATGTTAAACAGAATGTTACTGATGAAATAATACAAATTACAAGGATCAATCACTGCATATATATATATATATATGTAAATTTTCAGATCGTAGGTGACAAATAGTGAACGTAAATTGTAATGACTTGTTGCAAGGAAAAGTAACCTGGATGTCACACAGTACAAGATCAACAGCAACGACTTCATTGGAGTATTTGGAAGACGAATTGAACCACATGTTCAAGACCCGAACTTGTATTCGTATTGTTTCATCATCATCTGGGATAATCTCAGTCATCATGGTTATTGAGCGTGACATATTTGTTAATGTACATAATCGTTTAGTGTTCAAATAATTCATATTGAACATGTAAAAAATCCATAATAGTAAACAAAATCATTTTCTAGAGCATAATAAAGCATATAGAAGTCAATACGATTGATACCTAAGACAGATTATGAAGGATTTTTTTGTAGACAATATTTTCTGTGTAATTGTAGGACTCATTATTGTTACCGTCAACTACAATTTTCAATCCAGTAGCTGATGTGACTCTAGACACTGCAACATATAATTGACCATGAGTGAACACTGTTTTGCGAAGATAAAGCCCAACTGAAGACAGTGATTGACCCTGACTTTTATTAATAGTCATTGCATAAGAAACTGTCAAAGGATATTGTCTTCTTTGTAGTTTGAATGGCCATTTAACATCAGAGTGAGTCATAGTTAATCTTGGAATGAACGCAAAATATCCTGAATGAAATCCATTTAATACTTCGGCACCAATAACATGTTCACCCAAGTGTGTTACAATAATACGAGTTCCATTCCACAAACCAGATGATTGGTCCACATTTTAGAGTAACATAACTGGAACACCAAGTTGAAGTTTAATTTTGTGGGCATGCAAGCTAGAGACATTTATACCATTCAACATGTCAGATGTGTAAATATTTTCTATTTTGTCTGTATCAAAAATTGCATTGAAAACGGAGTCTGAGCTGAAGTAATCTTTGATTTCGTAGCAAGTGAGGGTCAACATATATTCATTGACTTCTTGTACGACATCTCAGGTTGGTGCTAAAATTTCACGGTCTTTCAGATAGGATCTTTCTCCATGTCTGCTAGAGAAACCTGGGTATGTATGATTGACGATTGCAGCCATGGCATTATAACTGTCGGTAAGAAGAAACATTGATGGAATTGGAATGAGTGCTTCACCATCGTTTGGATCTCCAATTCGACCGTCATCAATATCTATGGTCTATTTTGAAAATTAACGTAACTCAGATGCATCATTTATGGTAGTTGTACTATGCAGTCTCGTGTTTTTTGTAAGAGATAACACCCGACAGTGTTGCCAAAGATACGATGACTTGACAATTGCATAGATAATGTCAGATCTGTTTCCTCCTAGTATAACTGGCAGTATTTGCCTAAAATCTCCTCCCAAGACAACTATTAATCCACCGAACAACAAATTATGAGCATTATCATTTTTGACAGTCATAATGTCCCTTAGAGTTCGGTCTAAAGCTTCAAAACAGAACTTATAAATCATAGATGCCACATCCCAAATGATGAGATTAGTTAACTTAAAAAGTTCCGCTACATCACTCCCATGATGAATATTACAAACTGAATGTTCAGTAATGCAGATAGGAATACAGAATTTGGAATGCGTTGTTCGTCCGCCAGGCAGCAGTAGTGAAGCTATTCCACTCGATGCAACTACAAGTACAATCATTCCCTGTGATCGCAACAATGATGTTAATACTCTCCAGATGAATGTTTTACCTGTGCCTTCGTAACCATGCAAGAATAAGAACCCCCCTGAGTTGGTAGATAGTGAAGATAGAATGATAGACATAACATCTTTCTGTTCATCTATAAGCATACATTGTAAACAGTTTCTGTCTTCTAGAAGTGTTTCTCTATTGTAATTCAATTCTTCTGCAACTAAACGATTTGTAGTGGCATCAGAATCTGAATCTGGAAGTGGAATAGGAGTATATAACTGAAGTGATCATCCATTTCTCTGTAAAATGAAGTCTATCTCTCTCAAATAATATGTATGTATCTGGTGATTTTTGAGTGTCAAATCTACAATGTTGCAGTATATTGTTAAACATTAGTACAAGTAACCGCTAACGAAGTCATTACAATAATATACATATAAATGAATAGAAGAACAAAAGTGGAAGATGAAATACATAGATAGAAAAACATCAGTATTTATGTGTTGTCAGTAATGATAGAGCGAAGAAATGAATGAAAATCTTATTGCTAGACCAGTACAGATGGCAATGTATTGTGAATGAACCATATATGAAACTTTGCACACTTGTATATAATCATACAGATTAAGGTGATGCAAGTATTATTGTAATTATATTTGAACAAAAAGGCTATAAAATTTGTTGTACTGGGTTATAATGAATATAACCAAAGTTATACAAGAGAAAGATCTGCAATGATTGGAAGTTAAAATTCGGTAGAAGTATTATATGTTTATTTCATGTTTAAAAATGCATATTATTTCTACAGAATCTAACATTGTAGTACTGATGGAAATGTAATATGTATAAATGATATATGAATCAGTGGATTACGTGTACAGAATTTTACAGTTTAAAATTCAATGTAATTTTACTTTAATAGAAAGTCTGTAAACTTTGTTATACTGGATTACAATGAATATAAACAAAGTTATACTTTCACAATCTTCACATCGACTGAATGTTCAATTTAGTAAGAAGTATTATATTTTTTATTAATGTATGATAATGCAAAATTTTTATACAGATTCAAATATTGTAGTACAGATGGAAATGTAATGTGATTAAAAGTCATTTGAATGTCCAAATTTTATTTACAGAATAGTAAAGATTAAAATGATACAAGTAATATCCACTATATGTGAACAGAAAGGCTGTAATACTTTGTTGTGCTGGATTGTAATGAATATAAAGAATGTTATACCAGAGAAAAATGTACAATGTTTGCAAGTTAAATTTAGTTAGAAGTATTATATGTGTATTTAATGTATGAAAATGCAGAATATTTCTACAGATTGAAATATTTAAAGTCATAAAGTGTGGAGTGAACTGAACAGCGAGTAAGTGCACTGATTATTTATTGGATGCTTACAAAAGAAAATTATTTTCCATCATTTAACATATTGGACTGTTGAATTTAATGGTGGTTTTCTCCCAGATTTGGTTGAAAAACCTGGGCATTTATTCTCTATTACAATGTTATAAATACCAGCGGGCAAGAATAATTAGACAATGCCAAGACAATTAAAAGAAAACTATGAAGCAAGTATATGAAAAAATGCACACCTGTAATTTGTTGGGTCCTTCTTTGTATATATAAAATGTCTTCAGATAGTATGTCTTTGGTTGCAGCCCAGCCCAGATCTGGGCGAGATATGTTATTGCAGATTAACATGTTCGCGAATAGTTTGCGTACATGTTGCCCCATTCCCCAAGCGGAGAATTCTTTTATAGCTTCCACAAACTCTCTATCATCTGTCAGTAGTCCCATAGCAGAGCAGGCCTCTCTAAATGTACCGTGAGTAATGTTGTTTACAGTCCTGATATACTCATAAGAAGTTGCACCTTTGATTTTTGTTAGAATTATCCTCAAGTAGTAGAGTTCACCTGTGGTTTGAGGCACACAGTACAGTCTTCCAATATAGATTCCTTGTTTCTGGGGATTCCATTTCCTGTCTTGAGAGTGGAACACAAATCTAGTTGGATACTCTGCAAATGTTAATCCTCTTCCTTCCAGGTATATAATATTTTCTTCGAACCAAGAGGTCAACATTGACTGCGAACTGTTTCTATGATTTAATACATCTTTAATGTTATCGGTGTCTGAAAAGGTGACACAATTCTGTTGTGGCAAATGGAAATGCAACCTCTCCACCGGTGGATATCTGTAATGGATATCGTATGATAAAATCCTCCAACATGACTCACAAAGAGATATGTATCGACAATCATAATACATTTTTATTTCATCTACCATATTCTGTGTGGAGTGTTCGTTGTTTCCTTCATAGAGTGGTGCCGTTACACGATCATTTCCTTATCTAATATACTTTAAAAAATATTTGATTGAATATGACTGATTACAAACATCAATGTTGAGATGTGCATGGTACTTTAATAGCAACACAAGATTGTATGGAACTACATAGCGATTATCCAGAGGAATTTTATTTTTCAGAATAGTTTTTTTGTCATCCCTTCTCCGATAAATGATATATCCATCGTCATCAACTGTCGTACATTCCGAATGTTTTTGGAAAAAACATTGCACATTTACCATGTTTCATGCAACTTGTTGATCTATTCGCAGCACCGCAAGGGCCATGGAGCATTAAACTTTTGACAACCTCATGTATCTGTGGGTAAGCATCATTTTCTGGGATTTCAGCGCAGACATATTTTTTTATAGCTACTGGAGTGTTCACTTTGTTTTCACGGCAGAGAAATAATAAGATGTTCACATGAGGGAATCCGCGTTTCTGAAACTCTACAGTTCGAACAACTGATTTGAAAACAAAAGTGCTATAGTCATTAAGTGATGATAAAATTGGAAAATGTATGGATAATAATATTTGATATATGCTGATAGATGGTTACCTATCCTTCATTTTCCAAAGAAAAATCCTTCTCTTAAATCCTTCATTAGATATTCGAGCTTCATATTGAAAACTCAAGACCGAATTTGAGGGGAGTCTACTGGTCGAAGATTCTTGGATCTTAACAACCGAGTGATCGCATGCCACATTGGGTTACATGTAATGGTTAGAAACAAATCTGGATACCCTTCCCAATTACAAATAGATATTGCATCTTGGTAATTTTGGATCATATACCTTGGACCACCTGTGAAGGATGAAGGTAGAATGATCCTTTTTCCGCATGAAGAACCTTCTCTGTCGCCTCTTAGAAATGCATCTTGCAATCCATTGAATAGATCTACCATCAATATATTTTGATTAAAGTGAATGAATGATAGTCTCTGAGACTCTACCATTGTATAATCATCAAAAAAAAACTATTGAAAAAGTCTTCTTGAATGCAGTAGTGTTGAGGATTTATTATCATGGAATTGCAAGTGGAAAGAGAAGTACTCTCTCATGGTAACCTTCCTTAATTTTTGACTTGTTGTAAAAGGAGTTGGGCGATGTAGAATGCTGTCGACATATCCATCACTGCCAGCTGTAAAAATCAAGGGATATTGCAGTGGAAGATATAGTGGGTGTTTCTCATCAATTCATTGAAAATCACCAGTTTTGGTATGAATGATGATATCACGCTCTTGGTTTAGATCTTCAACATCACCAATGATAAGCATCGCAATCTTAGAATTATTTGGTAAGTTATATGTACTTGGATTAGTATCTCTTCTCTTCAGTAGATGTAGTTTCAAATTTGGCACATCCTGTTGTTGAAGAACATCCCTTGCACTTCTGAATTATCGAGCTAAACCATTGTGTTCACGAAGAATTTGTTGTAGGTTTTCGACTATGTTGTAGTCAATTTGATTTTGGACATTTCGGATTTTTCAGCTGCAGGCAGTAGGTATGTTAATACTGAAATAAGCCACATTAAAAAATTATTCCACAGCAGAGAGGTTAAGAGATACCTAAACTCACGAACCTTATTCTGACATTCATGTGTTGTGTCATACACGTATAGTTGTGAGAATCTGGGTTGCTGACCATCTGGTGGACATAAACTCCCTATATGATGGTAGATTTGTCCATTCAATCTGAATATACATGGAGCTCCACCCTTGTTGATAGACATATCAATATTACCACCCATTGAAGTGAAAGCAAACATGGAGTTGTAAATATGAATGTTGTCATGGAATGCTCTGGCTACTGTGGAAGTTGTATTGAAGAGCAATATTTCTAGGTATTGAGGACAAGCTGGTATTAAGTTCAAAGAAATCTTCTCCATGGAAAAACATGCAGCAAATCGTTGGTATTGTCAGTAGCTACATTTTCTGTTTCTCTCATCGAACCACATTAAAGCATGACAGTACTGATAGACGTAAGAAGGGTCTCCAATATCTAAAATTCATGGTTGAATAAAACATAAAGCAGTAGTCAGTACTTACACAGTAGATCAAGTGCGTGGTATTTTCCTACAGTAATCTTGTAACAATAATTATGAAATAATTACTACACTAACATGTTTTATCTGAAATCTCCTATTGTACAGAGCAGCCTGTCATAACCACCCATTTATTATCAAAATCAAAAAGTATAAATCAGAACTTACTGTTGTTTTTATGTAAGAATATTCGTTAAAAACCTGTAGTGATTTATGTACCCTGTATTCCACCGATGATGTTGTAACTTGTATCAGAATTGTTATAATGCTATGCTTCTTGATGAAAAAGCGCTTTCCGATGTTCTGATAGTATTTTTATAAAAGAATATTATAACTAAAATGTAATCTATTTTAAGTGTGTGTACGTGTGATGCTGTATATTTGTGTTAAAGATGACGTTGAACCTATACATGATATGTTACTAAATTCCGCGTTATTTGGTCGACTCAATCTGTAAGAAATGGGAACGTAAATTGTAAATTTTGAAGAGCGCATTACGATCATAGTAATATTTAAATGCTTAATTATATGCTTACTTTGTCAACTTTCCTGGCGTTGAGTCTGACAGATTGGTATCGTCAGTCACGATCGCTACTAAAGGTTTCAAAGAAATATTTAGATGAAGAATAGCCCAGTAGTGTGGCGTATATGGTGGTTTTAGAAGATATGTGTCATCATACTTACAATATGGAATAAGAGTTTTATGTGGCAATTCGTGCTTTGCCTTCGCTTGTTTGCTCCTACGATTAACGATATTGTACCAGATGATTGTTGTTGAACTGTAGTCGAAGTAATTGACGACGAATAGCTTATCTTAGTCTGTATAGTATTTAGAAATGTATGTAATTAGATAGAAAAATATAAACAAAGCAGACCATTGATAGACACCGGTCGTAATGGCGTACGTGTGACTCCATTTTCACCACCATGTGCAAATGTCAATGAGGGATTTGCAGTATCTGCTGACATTGGCAGCGTTTCATCAATTGGTTATTAAAATAATGGTATTATTAGGTTACAGAATGAAGTATTAGGTGAAGGTATTAGTAAAATCACAGTTTTGTTGTTCCTTCATCAACAATCTTCTTTGAAACCTTGCATCTCTAGAGGTTGAAGGGAAGTGGATGTTTTCATCAGTTATAATCGCTTCTAAAATTTTGAGTGAAGTAGTTAGATGATGAGTTGGTTGTTTTTGAGCTGTATACTATGGTCTTTGCATAGAATTGTCACCAAACTTATAGAAAGGAAGAGGAGACTGTTTGAAGGCTTTTGATGTTTGTTTCTGCTTGTATTCATTTGTGATAAATGATATCCCTGTATCAGAATGTTGTTGAACTGCTGAAAAAGTTTTTAGAGAGGGATATCTTAAATTAACATGCATAGTACCAAAAAAGTTAGGGATTTAGATAGTGCAATGTAAATAGAACAGACCCGGTATAGATGGTGCTGTTAGTGGCGTCCGTATGACTCCATCTACAACACCATTTGTAGAATGTATCTTTTCATCTCTTAAGTAGGGTGTTAAAGAAAATATCGATGTACATAATATAATGTAAAAACAACTGACCATTAATAGAAATCGGTGAAAGGGGTGTCTGTGTGACTCGTTCTGCACCGTCATTTGTAGAATGCGGTTCACTTGTTAGAATATGAGAGATATTTGTAGTAGTCACTTACAGATTTGTAGTCGATGTTGACACTGAAAGTGTGACAGCAGTAGCTTATTCAGACGATGAAATAAACTTATGACAGAAATATGTCTAAAACTAAGTTGATAGTAAACTCACAGTTGCGTTGTTCATTTGGTAGCACTCTTTTCTACGACACTTCATCTCTAGAGGTTGTTGAGGAATGCATTTTTTTTGTTCTATATCTTTATATATTAATGTCAAGGCATGCATTGGAATATTTATATGCATAGAGAGCATTAAATAAAATGTACTGTAAATTGTGAATAAATACAAGTAATAGAAAGACTAAGTCAACACAAATAAATATTATGAAAAGGAGTAGTAAACCATACAGAATGATAAGTATCAACTGTAAAAAATTATTCCAGATCCAATACATAATCAAAGAGTTGAAGTTATGGAAAGACTTATGAAGAAAATATACTGTCAAATTGAGCAATAAAACCTACTGGATGACAAGTATAAAGTGTAAAAACATTTACCTGATCCAATAACTGTTTCAAATCTGCTTCAAAAATCTGTAATATGGAATCTTCCTCTAATATAATGTGTAATGTGTAGTCTGCTTCAAAAAAATTCCTTAAAATGCTCTGTAATTGTGATAGGGGACCAGAATTAGTTAAAGATTTTTTCATTATCAATATTAACATATTGATCATCACGCTTTTTTAGAGACATAATGAAGGAATACAAGTAATAGAAAGACTAAGTCAATAGAGATAAATATTATGAAAAGGAGTAGTAAACTATACAGAATGAGTAGTATCAACTGTAAAAAATTATTACAGATCTAAAACATAATCAAAGAATAGAAGTTATGGAAAGACATAAGAGAAAAATATATCCCCAAATTGATCAATAAAACTTACTGGATGACAACTATAAAGTGTAAAAACATTTACCTGATTCAATAACTATTTCAAATCTGCTTCAAAAATCTGTAATATGGAATTGTGATGTCGCGGCTTCTGATTTCCAATACAATAATGGTTAAAAATGAATTCATAGAAGAATATTTCCTAAAACATGAAAATAGATGTACCAGATAGGTAAATGATCAATTATTTCAATACCTAAAAAATCACAGAAGCTCCTTTCTGTGTCCCATCACCCCCTATTATATACACATGAAATTCAACACACTTGTTAGGCATCTATCATTTTTAAACTGAAAATTAAATCATTGGACACATGCCAAAAAATAAGTAATGTCCCCTCAAATAATGTAATAAAAATAAGAGACAATTATTTTTAATATATTCAGTGGAGATAAATACATTGAGTAGCACAGACCTTATATTTGGGTGACCAGTCTGTGGAAAATCATCAGACTTGGAGACTTCATAAGGAAAAAGCTGGAGTTGTACTGGTATTTTGCGGCTAATGCTTATGCGATAATGAAAACCCTAGAGATCCAAAAACCATCCTTATTAGTGATAATAATCAACTGCAATCATATAGATAACATGAATTAAGAGTCATTATATGTTCTTATGCATTTGTAAGAATCATTGTATCATATGCATGATGCTTTCAGTTTGACGATCAACTCAGTACATTCATAGGACCACCCAAAATTGAAATTAATACCCAAAAGGATATTGAAACCTAAGAACATGTATCCAAAAACATATTTTTTGTTGAAGCATATAGAATTCAAGCAACAAAAAACCTAATTTATAAATATTATCCATCGACATTTAAAGGTCCACCAAAGATTGGATGTGACCCCAATGTCGTATTTCTAGGCTTATGAAGAGGACTTCAGTGTAACTGGTCTGTAAATAAACGAATCAACCTGTTAGTGTTTGCAATATAGATGTAGCAGGTATGTGAGAAGTATGGAAACGAAAAAAAAAATCAGTGAACCGCACAGAAGATTAGTGAATTCGGAAGAGCCTCCCTTGAAAGTTGTTGATGCCGCTTCAAAAGTGGGTTACGACAAGCCCAATGAATATTTCATGTTCGTGGTTGGAAACCACAATGTATTAGTGGACGACTTATGAAATGAGATGAGAAGATTGCTGAAATGTTGAATGGAATAGAGCACAGACAGTAGCACACGACCAATCGGACATCAGTCTACGGGAGGAAATGAGAGGAATAGAGCACCGGTGGTGAGGTTCGGCGACGAAGGAGTCGTGACTGGGTCGAGGATGGAGACAGAATGTGGGAGGAGAGGGAGGTATTTGGTGACTGCGAAACCCTATTCGATTTGTGGTAGTGTGTATACGGGAGGAGGGGAATGTTTTAGGAGGTCCAACGCGAGGAAGTGGGGGTATAACGGGGAAGGAGAATTTGAAATAGGTGACGTGGGATGTTGTGGTGGTGACACGTAAGGCAAGAGGTACCAAGGTTTGGTAAATATAGTGGATATTAATAGTATTCTATGAAACATGATATTGTGTGTAACATAAGCTATTGAAGAAATGCATTGTTGTTGGTAACATACACTAACTCAGTGATGTGTGAATTACACTATATATCATAGATTTAATTTATTTAAAATATTTAAAATATTACAAGGTATCAAGATATTATATTCCCTTATACACTTGGAAGTTTGTTTAATATACATTATTGAATAAAATGTTATTCTTTAATAATTTCGGGTAGTTACATTCTCCCCACAAAAAATAAGTTGCGTCCTCAAAATTTAAACATGATATTTTTAATACAAGGTATGAAATATTAAAATTATTTTATTATAATAACCCACATCATAAAAAGGTTAATAAAATAGCCTCTTAACAAGAGAGAAAAAAAATGTTTTTAATTCAACTACAATAACACACAACTAGTTTTCTATTGAGGAGAACAATAGTGGAATGTGATGATATGGGTATAGGGAAAATCATAGATAATTATAGATTGATTGAGTTCAATGATCACAAGAAAGTGAGTGATCAATGAAAATTTAATGGGTTCAAAACCATATATATTTGATGATTTAAAAGACAACTATTTCAACAAAAATGATGGTATTAAAATATTTTTTTTTCTTTAAGAACCTTTTCCCCTGAGTTGAGGAATTATTTAACTCTATATGAATATAAGGAAATATTATTGATATGTTTATATTTCATAAACATAATTTTATCTTTTTTTTTTGATTTTATTAGTTTCTAATTCCTCCCTTACTCTAATAAACGAACTTCCAAAAATAATATTTTATTCTTAAAATACAAAACATTCCCTTTAAAAGATCGCATTATCTATAAAAGAGTAATGAGATATTTTTTCTATATTTACAAAAACAAAATGGATATAAAATTTTATCCACTGACACATGAAATTCGACTTAATCCATTCCATAAATATTTATCTATAATATTCTCCCTAAATATGTCTTAACAAATTTAAAAGGTGGATAAAATATAAACATTATATTATCCAAAAAAATAAAGTGGTTCTTAATAATCACATACCAAACATGTGAATAAGTTCATCAGGTATTCGATTAAAACATCATAATAACTTTTCTAAACATGAAAACATTAGTTTCTATTTATTCTATAAATAAAAGAAAAATCATTGGATATATTCCTTAAATCTAAATATGTTTTAGACTCCATTAATGATATCATAAAACAACTTTGTCAAAATAATCATTAATTATTTCTAAGGTAGTGAGTACTATAAAATTCACATGGTTCATATAAATCATATAGTATCCCAATAACATTATCTCCAAATCAAGAATATATTAAGGGATATATTTACCTCAATCATTTTCTCCCTATGAAGTTCAAATTTCCCTGAAAACATTTTCCCATTGATATGTACCATTCAACACACACTTTCAAATAATCATTATTACCATTAGAATTATGTGCATTGATGTGGTTCACATTCCTTCTACTATGTTGCATTTTTAATGATGTAATCAAAAATATTTGACCATATCATTAATAAATATAATTTATAATCCCATAAATAGTGGAAAAATTGACAGAAATTGAAATATTTATGAGTATATAATATAATAAACAAAAACGTTGTTTCCTTGGGAATTTATTCTATACTAATCCTCAACGTTTATCAAAGGGTTATGTTCTATAATATTGGTTTTACTAAATCTAGTTTTCAAGGATTCTATTAAATATTTTCAGATGCCAACTGTTGTGTGAAAGACCCCAGTAGCCTAGAGCTAGTTACTACTACCATTACACCTGTATAAGATACAATGAATCATGTCCCAAAGGTCCGAATAGTTTAGTAGTCTTGGTAATATAGACAAATACGTAAATCTTGTATTATAATTGAATACTAAAGTACAACATATTGTTTCATTTCAGAATATATCTATTCCATCTAGTGTATCCCTGCATATTAGTCAAAGTTGACTTCATTGAAACTTTGGGAAAGGGAATAAAATAAGGGTGATCTTAGATGCTCAGTAAGGGTTAGATATAGTAGAAGCTACCATGAACCAATAAGAATAATCAATATGAATATTTAAATAACTAAACAAATGTTCCATTTAAATAATATTAATATAATGGTAAGATATGTAAGAATTAATATTTAAATGTAAATAACTGAGGACAAATGACATTTAATCAATAAGATAAATATGAAATGAAATAATATATTATATCATTGAGAGAATATCATGGAAAATAATTATAAAATACTGAATGAATTTAATGCTTAATTATATGGTGTCATTATTCTTAGGCGCATGATAACTTTAAAATTAATATCTATCCTCAAGACGGTTTAAAAAATATAGGGTAAGACTCATCTGATTAGTGTCAAGACCTTTCTCTGTACACTTACCATCAAGATATATCCTGCAGACAATTTAGAAATTCATTTTTACAAATGAGAAGGGTTTATTTACACCTGATTTCATCTCATGAGACCACTGATGAGTTTCTGGGATTACATTAAATGATCCCCAACATATGTTATATAAGTATAGGGCATTCCTCAAATATAAAATAGTTTAATTAATTAATAAACAAAGTTCCTTATCAAATTTCTGTATTAATTAAAGAATACATATTTATTATTATTTCCCTAGATAATGATATAACATTAAAAGTGAACACCATATCTAAAAATGGTATACGATATAGGAAATAATCAGATCCAAGATAAATAATGTGAATATTTAGGGGAAGTTTAATGTATAATGATCATAAGAAATTGAACATTTCAAAGGAGTGTTATTAAATATAAAATGTATTAAAGATGTTAATTTCAATATTTTCTTTAGTCATAATAATCATAAACCACCCAATATATGAATATGGTTAGTATCGACATAGCATATACGCATTGGAGTAAGAATAATGGGTTGTTTTTATTTATGAATAAAAATACCATTAAAAGATATTTGAAATTGTTCTTGAAGAAAATGTAGCTTTCATTTTGATTTTATTGAAAATAATTTTATTTGAAAATAAATTTTTAAAAAAATTATTTAAAATTATCATCGTAAACTTGTAGATCATGATTCAAAGATATTATAGTAGTATTGGGGGGTAATTACGTACATGTTTTAAAGAATAGTCAGTTTTCACAGTAAAAATGATAGAATAGTGATTTATTCAAAAAGTAAAAATATGATTGCTTAGAAAACATTTTAAAAAAAGGAAAAATGGGAGAAAATTATTTTTATAAATTATTTGTAATTGATAAAGAATAATATTTTTTTTTCAAAAACATGGTTTTGTTAGAAAACATTTTATCTATCGAAGAGAAAAATGAATCCATATTATTTAAAAAAGATTATAAATAAAAGTTCAAAACAGTGGGGGCATGGTACTATCACTTGAAAAGACCACGAATAACATAATCAGAATAAAATGAAAGGTTCTATTGAAAAATTATAATATAATTTTCTTAAATGAAAATTCAGGAATAAACATTCTCAATTAGAATGGTTTTGTGAAATAACCCTTAAAAGTTACCATAATATTGAATTGAAAATTAATCAATGAATAAATTGTGTCTATGAAATTAATATCAAAATAAAAATGTTTAAGTACAAAATTATATAGTGAAAATTAATTATTCACAAAATCATAGATTTTCAAAGAATAAGTAATATTACCCGATGAATGGAAATAGAGTTATGAAATTATTTACCACTTGGTAACATTAAATTCTAATTCATTTAGATGAAATAATAAAATTTAAATATAAAATACCATTCTTAATGAATTATTAAGGACATTACATGTCAAAAGGGTATTATATACACCATATAAAAGTTATTAGGTGCATAACATTACAATATGCCTCAATGAAATGAAATTGAGAGAAAATCCCTTACCTAAAACTTTCCTTTTCGTTTTACTATCTGTAACATAATTTTTGGTAGTTTAAAACATATTATTAAATTATAAAATAACTATATTAATATGTATGATATTATATATTACTCTTTTATAACATATTATCACATGTTTGTTTGTAATATTTCATAATTTTCATTATTTCAACTATTAATTTACATGTTTTCTTGTGTGTTTTGACATGTTATTTATTGTTACTCATAATTTTTTCATGATTTAATAATATCTAGAATTTTAAACACGATTTAAATATAATATATATTTAGTTTATATTTATTTAGATTAGTATCTCAAATTGTTTGATAGGAAATGAAATACACTCTTTCTGGAGATGGTAGGTTGTACAAACACATGAATGTTGTGACCCTTTTTATATAATATTGAAAGAAAATAAAATTTAATTATATTTATTTTATAATTTAAATATAAATATTATGTAAAATATATCACATATTTTTATGAAACCCATTATTAATACTTTTCATGTAAATTCTGAATGAATCACAACGCTTTGTGAGGTGGCAGTCCACCGTACACATGAAAAACATTATCGTTTTACCACAAAATGGGAAGAAAGACATTATGCGTGATATAATAGTTATATAATATTAATAACATCATAAATATAATATATATCACATATAAACTATATATCAATAATTATTCCCAAACATGAATATAGTAATGGAAAAATTATTAACGCCATTTCGTGAGACAGTAGTTTGACATACACACAAATGATGATTTTGCAACCCATTTGTTGGAAGTTTGTGAAGTTGCAGGTTATACCCTTAACATAGAAAAATCCATGTATATAGAACATGATGATGTTATTATATAATTATGATATAATAACAATACAGGGATGTGTTAAAAGAAATAAAAAAATGATTTTAGGAGAACATTACTACTTCCCCTTCTTTCCTCCTGAGGTTTGTACTAATCCCTTCCTATGTTGGATTTATGCCAAATATAAGGATTATTGAATTATGGGAGGTAATTTGGTGGTTTCATTGTATAGGTCTTGTCTAAACCTATATTATTTTAATGGGTGATGATATGAGGAGAGGGGGTGGCCCTTTATAAGTGGGGGAGAGAACACACATGGGATTTCTGAAAGAAAGGTAGTTGTACCAATATTTTTACCTATAAAAATGATTCCCTAATTAAATAAATTTTATAATAGAAGTTATAAGGTATAAAAATGGAAGTCAAATGGGTTTTTGACAGATTTTGGTTCATTATAACACCATATATTCTAGGTTTAACCACTAAGTAAACTCATTTTTACCATAGTCACACTAATATATTTTATCTATTTTTGCTAATTATTATTGTCAAAAAATTATGTTAAACATATTATAAATTATACATTATTATGAATAAAAATATGGAATCCATTTTTGAAAGTTAAAATCATATAAATGGAATAATTAGTTTAAAATTAATCTTGTAGACAGAATGAGAAAGTTGGTTTTAAAGTGAAAAAGCTTAAATGTTTACTATGTTTTTATATCTAAATTTAAAAAAAAATGATTCAAATAAACTAAATAAGTTTAATATATTTATGGTTTATTTTATTTTTCTTTAAATATAATATAATTTATATCTTAACAGAATAAATTATTTATATGAATGGCTATATTTCAATTAAAATTCACTATTGTTTCACAATTTATGAAAAAATCAATCATAAGAAAAATTCTCAAAATTCACTTGAAGATATTTTTTATATTTTTCTTTTGAAAAATATTTTTTATTTTTTCAAATAAAAATTATAAACTTATGAAAATTTTGTTTTTAAAAATAATTGTCTACTAAAAGGCCAAAAAACTACCTTTAGAAAAATACAAACTTTTATGGGTAAAATTGGATTTGTTCTTATATTATGCCTATAAAATAGATTAGATGCATGTAAAAAAAAATATTGAATGTATATATTTAATTGGGATCCTACAAAATTTTTAATTAATATAATATTATTAGGATAAAATTCCTTTGAAAACATAATCATTATTTTTTAAAAACATTAAATTTATATTAAATTTGTTTCTATTTTAATTTATAATTAATTTGTAACTAATGAATTAACCCATATATTTTTATAATTTAGTTAATTCTTTCAATAAACGTAAATTTAATGTGTAGCATATTTTTTAAAATAATAGTATTAATAGTTTTTATTAAAACTCGGTCTCGCTTGTAACATAAGATATCAAAGAAAGTTGTTGTTACCTATAATGAAAGTTGACTTAGTGTTTCATGCATTGCCAAATATATAATATATTGGATTTATTAAAAATAATATATATATTTTAAAGTATTATGATATTTTATTATATTATATGGTTTGTGTTGTTTTTCATACATGCTATAGAATAAAATGTAATTATTTAAAATTTCGGAGTGTTACAATGAACCTATCATTTGTATGTCTATAGAAGTAACTGTGTGGAAGATATACACCATGAAACCATGTTTCATATTCAAAGGGGAACAATACTCAAGTAGAGTTCCCAAGACCTAGTATGTTACAGGGTGCCAAAAAAGTAAGGAGGACCCATGCCCTATCTGATATGGGGTACCACTATGTAGATAGAGGATCTGCACCATAATGCTCTTGGGGTACCACTATGTGTAGGAAGAACCTATTCCATAATACAATAGGGGTTATCACATGGTTGATAGAATACATGTTCCATTTTATACTAGGGGTACCACTCTATAGATAGAGGAATTTGACCCTAGTTCATTAGGGGGGTACCACTAAATATATAGAGGACTCACGCCCTAGACTGTTAGGGGGTACAACTCGGTAGATAACAGACTCATAACCTTGTCCATCAAGGGGTTGCACTTAGTAAATTGAGAACCTATGCCCTATTCAGTTAGGGTTGTACCACTCTAAATATATTTGTTTATCACCACCACTATTGATCACCTTATAAATTAGAATCAAACATGGAACACCTCACATCGTATCCAAAAATCTAGCATGAAGGCCACCATAATGCTTCATATAGAAAAATAATTATGATAAACTAATTGAGGTTCAATACATGAGTCCAAACAAGCGAGAAATGAGAAGTAAAATATTCCTTAAAAAGGAAGGTACATGATGTGTAAGGGGACCCAATGGCATGTGGTCCTTCCCAGCTACCTTCCTATGTCATCACCAGTACATAGAACACATGAATTTTATCCCTACTCAGTGTATCTCATCTACTAGGGATTAGGAAATTTTCTTCTAGATGTTCTCTTTTCCATGTACACAAGTAATGTTCCTGATTTCACCCTTGTACTCTAATACATTTCATGTCCTCCTACACAGGGTCCTTCCCATGTGCTTCTATCACACACCATTTTTACCTAGAAATTAACACATGGAATTTGTCCCAACCACATGTCATGGGATCTATATCATTTCAAAAACCCTAGTGATGCATCCATAGGGGTACTAAAAGAAATGTGTGCAACCCTGTATACATCGTGAAAATGAGATTTTCATAAATTTTTTAAATTATCTCCACATATTCTAGATCTGATTATTCTTCCCTGGATCATATCTTATAGTGGGCAATTTTAATGGAATTCATCTCTGAGAAATAATTTTAGACCTCTATTTTCTCAAACATTATGTTATGATCCTACCACATGAGTCATTTACTCTGTCGGTCGCATGTGGTTCCTCCCACTCCACTTCCAACTAGAAAACAAATTCCAGATCTATGAGCAACATCACCTGCATCACACATGTATCATGTTCCATCCAAAAACCATTAACTTTAACGTCATACATGAATCTCTTATGAATTAGGGGGGGTCTAATCACACTAGACCCCACCCAAAAAAAGTCAAATCTTGTCCCCAAGATCCAACTATGAAGATAAAGAAACATGGGTGGGGGAAAATAACATAAACCATGTGTGCGATAATCATTATCAAAGTGTTATTGTCCACCGAAATAGATTGTGGATATATGGGTTGAGAAATAATTACACAACAAGTTAAATAATAAAAATAATTAAATATGATATGTGGGATCATTCCATGTCTCAAAATAAACACATATCTAATAAATATATTTGATTCTTGTGCAATATTTTAATCCTAAGGGATTAAATCCATAAAATATGTGTCATAACTTGATTCATCTAATCAATACTGAATAACGCTTATTATAACAATTGAATAAGATTTGTTGGGTTCACTGATCCTTAATTCTCCTTGATCTAAAACCTCTTGGTTATCCAATATCATTACCCTAATGAATATTTGTGGATCCTACCCTTAATGGCCCCATGGTAACCTAGAAATCCCTTAGATCTTCCATAAAGAATAATTTATATAGGAAATTTGGTTATAGTTCATTTATTGAATAAATTAATGAATTAATTAATCCATTGAAAACACCTTCCAATGGTCTATTTATCCAAACTCCCTATGCTGTGACACTATGTTACTGTTTTTAGGTACTCATAAACACCTATTTTGATAATTCATTAGTTGGGGGTTATCTGAGGATTTTCAAGAAGAATATTGAATTTTTTTATGGATTTAGGGATGTTCATGGTTAGCACATGATTTAAAAAATTGCGCACCATTCTAGTGAAAACTGTACCAACCCAGGTAGGGAGTATATAAACGATTGGTGTATGGTTTGATAAATAGTGATCCCACATAGTAGAAACTATTCACCACTTTATAGAGTCACATGGTTATGGAGCATGATTTTGAAAACCATGTCACCTTGCTAAGATAACAATGTGAATGAGTTTTAATTATTTCAAAAATATGTAAAAAATTTACTCACCCTTTGTTTATATCCTACTAAGTCCCAACTTATTATAGATTGAGTTCTTGGGTCTTAGAAGCTCTTAGGTACCCATTTTGGCGCTTACAAGCCCTTTTAGAGGTTGATAAAATCATGGAGAAAGTTGATCGATTCCTCTCTAATAAGGGATCATAACCCCCTTCTTTATCTCATTATATATTCCTCTCTTTTTTATAGGGATTGTTAGATATCTAGGTTGTTGGAGGATCTAGTCTCCTTTATTTATGATCTTGAATCTCAGTCTGATTCTTAAATATTGTTTTTTGACATTTTTTGTTGGTGTTTTCCTTTGTGGGTATTGTGATACGTGATCCCATGATCCCAAGTTAGGTGGTTCTATATAATATTGGCCAATTAAAATAACCTAAAATTTCATGACTATTTTATTTACTTTTAATGAAATTGAAAAAATTCAATTTAGTTTGAATTGTGATTTTAAGTTGATTTGGCCTAGAATATGGGAAAAAACTCCCAATTCTATTGAATTGGGCTATGATATGGATTTGATGAAAATGGATGGAATTGGGAAATTTATCTGGAAAGTTCATTTAAATTTTTTTTTAGATAAATGGATAAAATTTTTTGATAGTAACTATGATTGGTTTTATCCTAAAAAGGAATTAATTGATAAAAAACCACATATTAGTTTTTAAAGAGAAATTGGCATTTTGAAATGTAAAATAGGGTAGCATTATTTTGAATTGTTTGGAAATAATTTTCCCATTATTGGTTGTTGTTTATATACATGAAATCCTAGGTAGTTAGTGGGTTATTTGGGACAAAAATTCTATGTTTTATTCTTTAAAACAAAAAAACATAATGTAGTAGTTACTATCCTCGACCAGATGTTAATTAGTCCCCTTTTACATGTGTATGAGGGACATATGTACACATAATTTCATAATCAACTATATGAGTGTGTGGAATCCCATAACCTGGAAAAATCACATCTCTTAGTATATGACCATGTTTCTTATTTTTGAGTATTTTAATATATATTCCACTATTTCTGAATCTGATTTACACATGGATTATGAATTTATTTAAACTCTTTTACATAACATTTTTATTAATCCATTGTTTTGAAATGTTTCCATATATCAAAATGAATAGATTTTTTTATTTTAAATATGAATCAATATTTCAAAGCCTGTATTATTTAAAATTTAAAGAATGTATTGGTTTTTGGTTTTCAAATTATTATGGAATCCTTAGTGAGACCCTACTGGTATTTTTTTCTACCATACCATTGCCTTCATTAATTTCTAAATTTCCTTCTTCAAAGTTCAAGAAATGGAAAAGAACCTCTTAGTGGTGGTGTTTCTTGATCTTTGGGATTGGAGTGTTTTGTATATTGGAAATTAAGTTGTTTACCTTTTAGTTTTAGGTACATTGTGGTGGTTTGTTGGTATTATATACATGTTTGAATTCAGGTACTATTCTCCCAATGAAATTTTCTTTTGAGAATACTGATTTTTATATATTTCTTCCACCATTTGTTATGGAAAAACTATTCCCACCATTGTCTTGTATGATCCTAGGTGGTAGTCGCTAACTAGTGGGGATCAAGAATTCCATTCAAACCATGCCAGGATTAGCTCAGTTATCATAGTACTAGGATTCCTAATATAGTTTGTGGGAAAGTGGTATCAAAGTTAGGGGTTAATTATATTTATTTGATGTCGGTATGTAGTTTGAGATCATTTCAGGACATAATAAGTAGTTACAAGTGAGTTCCTAGACAGGTATCACTATAATTACCCTTAAGTCACCAGGTGTGGTTTTGGAAAGATGTCTTTTGGAACAGTTCTAGCATTTTCCCTCCATTTTATTTGGATATATTGAATTGAAAATCATGTTTATCTATTTTATGGGATTAATATTCCATTTTCTTCTTATTTGAGTGTCAATTAGGGAAATATTCGAAAGTCTTCAATGTTTTTTACTCATGTTTTGTAGTATCTTACATCTAATAAAATGTTTTAATATGATCCAAGAGGCATCTGATAATGATAAACTATGAGAAATTACACCCACAGACTATAATCTAGATGAGGTTATTGTGAATTTTGTCCATGATTTGGGAAAGGAACCTACACTCATTCATATACATTCTCAAGTTACCAAACCTCAATGGGATGCATTCATGATTCAAGCATAGGAATCCCATCACTTGATTCCACTAATGTTTCGAGGATCAAATGATCCTCACAATTTTAAGGATGGGTTGAGAATGGTTGGGATTTTATTTTAGTTCGTAGAAATTCCTGATTCTATAAAGATGAAATTTTCTACCTTCAAGATAGAAGGAAATAACAAGAAATGGTTGGCATTATGGTAATGAAAAAGAATCATGAGGAGTTAGAGTGGATGGACCACAAAGCTATTTTCGCATACCAGTTATATCCAAATTTTATGGTGTTAGCTAAAGATATTGAGTTTTTCAAATTTGAAAAGGGTGAAAGGACCATGATAGAATATGAAAATATCTTTTCTAATCCATCATAGTTCACACATGAGATTGAACTGAATGAAAAGGTAAATACTCGATGGTTTGATATGGTACATTCATATGAAATCCATTCTCACATTTTCTTGGTGAAGGTCCCTTCTTATACAAATATTCTCTATAGAGAATTTTTGGTAGAGATGTACCTAGCTATAAAGTAAGGGTTTATAGTACTTGTTTTTCTCCATGTGGAAGTACTATGATTTCTATTAAAGAAAGTATTAATCATGATAACCATCATAGTGTTTCTCTATAGTATCATTCTTATATTCCTCATGCAGTTTCTGGTATAGGTCCTTTGATTTGATACTAGTTTGGGAAGCATGTATACTGAAAAAGGGTTTTCACCGAGGCATCCAAGGTATATGGTTCATGTGAATTATTATGTCACTAGAAAAATTAATTTCATATCTATTCATATCAAAATAGCTTCTTGAGATCATTAATTCCTAAAAAAGTTTATGTGTGATCTTATGCTTCATAAACTAAGGGGTTCTAACCACAAGAATCAAGAACGAAACCTCTTCACGTAGTTGATCAATCTCAAGTGGAAGAAGTTATAGGTCTAGAGATCACGAGAGTTACCATAACTATTGATTATTCTTTAGTGAATTATTTTTGTGATACTGTTTCATATTATGTTTTATTTTAATCCATTTTTTTGAATCTTATAAATCCTTATACGATTCTTTTTATCATATGTGATGGGTATTACTAAACCCCATAGAAAAAAGAGAGAGAAGGGTCTCCATTGTCCTTCTAGAGTATTATCTATGTTAGATATTGATCTTATTTTTCTTTTCTGGTTCTCACCATGAAACCACATGATTTCTAATTCATTATGCACTGGATCATTGCTAATAAATCCATAATTTATTGTTGTGTTCAGCTGGTCTCCTTTACTGTGCTTTATAGAGCATGAAATATCTTTCAGGTAGAATGTGACTCAAGTTATAGTAGAGAGGAAAATTTTTATATAGTATTAAGTAAAGTGATATCAATGTTTTCTTTATACTAAGAGATAGAATCTTTGAGAGGTGATCCCCCTTGAGTTGTCATTGAGCTTTCCAATGGTTTTACGTCTGAATTCTCTTGTTTTCCTTAGTAAGGGAGGTATAGTTTTATAATGATTTAGTACCTGATACTCAACCAAGATTTATTTATTCCTACCATATGGAACAATATAAAATTAAATAGTTGAAGAATATATTGGATGATATTTTAGAGAAAGGATTTATATACCCGAGTGTGTCATCTTGGGAGGCTTATGTTTTCTTTTCTAAGAATGAAGATGGATCACTTAACCTTTGTGTTAATGACTGAGAACCTAGTTGATTGTCAGTATATAAACAATTAATTTTTCTGTGGAATGATG
Organism: Viscum album; assembly: GCA_963277665.1. Lineage (NCBI taxonomy): Eukaryota > Viridiplantae > Streptophyta > Magnoliopsida > Santalales > Viscaceae > Viscum > Viscum album. The sequence goes on from OY728145.1 coordinate 445,601,332, forward strand.
ATATGTTTGAATATTTTAATTGGGAGAATTTGTTCTTGAATATTTATCTTCGATCTAGTTAGCATCAGTTAATAATAATAGAATATAACAATCAAAAATCCTTTTTTTGGAGAAGGCACAACCATTATGAGAACCTCGTAATTCTATTAGCCCTAAAAAAAATTATAAAGCCATTATTGCATCAATGAATAATATTTCCCATACTAGATTTGATACATTCATAGTAGTCTATTTGGAGGATATCTTTTTTTACTCTATGTTAGAGGAGGATCACATGATTCATTTCTGATATGTTTTGTAATTTTTGGGAATTCACTAAATTTAGGAAAATCTATGGAAATATAATTTATGAAATTGGAAAGTGATGTTATTGGGACACGTTGTTTCAGAACATTTCATCTCAGTTTATCCTGATAATTTTAAAGATGTTATGACATGGGAACAACTACATTATTTTTTCAAGATTAAGATCTATATAGGTTTAGTTGAATATTATCAACAATTTCAATGGAATTCTCAATAATGCACCATATAATGACTGATCTAACTCGGATTAGATTAATGTTTTCTTAGGATAAAAATTATTCGAGTTCCACTGTTGATATTAATCTTCTACTGTAAACCTCACCAATTTTGACTCTTCCATAGGCTAGATGGGGCTATGTGGTCTTAGGAGAAACATCATGTTCATGTTTGGGAGTTATTCTTTTGTTGGGTGATCATGTCATTTCTTATGGATATCAATAGCTTAGGCCACAAGGGAAGAATTATTTAACATATAAAAATTAACTCACAACTATGATGCATATACTTATGAGTTGAAAACATAGTATTTTGAGGGAGAATTTTACCATGTATTACGACCATAATAAATTGAGTTATATATTATGTCAAAAATATTTGAATCTTTACAAGAGGAATTGGGAGGAATAACTAATATATTTTGACTTTGACATCACCTATACAATAGGGAATTAAAATATCATTGAATGTTCTTTGAGAATGAATTTTTTGTCATTGGAAATGTAAGAATAATTGAAATAGTTGAACTTTATAGCACCTTTTCAAATTTTCATATTAGAGTTTAGGAAACAAGGACTAATGTTTCCTTGTCCTGTGTTCAGTGGACCTCCATTATCACCAAGATGATTATTTAGGAACATCAACTTGGTGATGAATTATATAGCTATAGGTACTCTATTTATGGTGGGGAGACTATTTTTTAGTGTTCGTTCTACACTGAGGGTGTTCTATGTTTCAAGAACCAGTATGTTGTACCATTACAAATAAGATAATAAGTGGTGGGGGTTTCCATAATTCTGAGTAGAAAGTGAGCCTACGAACCACAAAAATTCTTTTTCCCAACTATGAGACAAGGTGTTGTTGATTTTTTCTCTCATTATTGTACATGAAAAAAGGTCAAGGAAGGGCACCAAAGACGTTTGAGTTTTATTCATCAACAACCAGTGCTAACTTGGAAGTGAGATGAGATCTCAGCGTACTCTGTGGTTCTCCAAACACACAGAGAATTAAGAAAATGATATGGTTTTGATTAATAGGCTAACAAAATTATTTCACATTATACCCATTTGAGATAAAACCAAAGTTTAAGAGCTATGAAATCTTGATATGAGAGATACTATTAGTTTGAATGATGTTATATCTATAATAGTGTCTGATAGGGATCCTAATTTTACTTTTCTTCTTTAGATATCCCTTTTGGTGGCATTGGGATCTTAGGTCCATTAGAGTACGACATAATATCCATAATTATATGGCTAGAAAAATGCGATATACAAATTATTGATGATATGATTCAGTAATATGTTCTTCACTTTAGTGGGTCTAAGAATGACCATTTTAGGATCGTTGATTTTTCTTATAAAAATAGTTACCATTCCATTATTAGAATGGATCATTTTGAGGCCTTATATGGTTGACTTGTAGATATCAGTTGTGTTGATTGGAGGTCGATGAATGTTCTTTGGTTGGACGAACCTTGGTTTAGGTGGCCATAACAATGATTCACTTGATACGTCAAATAGTGTTGACAGCATAGGGCTCATATATGTATTATTCTGATCATAATTATTAGTTGTTTTAATTTTGAGTGGGTGATAAAGAGTTATTGAATGGTTCACATTGTTTAAGAAATCAATGGATTGGGAGAAAAGGGATTCTTACTCAACATTTTGGGGGACCTTTTGGTGTTTTCGATAAGGTGGGGGAATTGTTTTAACATTTATATCATTCAACATATATGAAATTGATACATAACTTGATCACGTTATATTATCTAGAAAAGTATATTTATAACCCATGTCATGTTCTAAGATTGAGTGACATTTACATTGAGCTTGAATTATCTATGACTGAGCATCTAGGAAGGATAGTTGATTCTGAACCCATTGTACATATTTTGATTAATATACCTTTGGGCAATGTTATAAGATAAAATAGTTCAGATACTCATGATACTTGGGATATAAAAGTACTAAATAGATAGTAATGGGGTCATTTTTTGGAATATAGACTTCCTAAAAGGATTTTTGGGGATATAAAATTTATATGGTGGGGAAGTTGTAACATCATATTTAAATTTTAAAGGAATAATGGATTAATGTTTTTACCATTCTCTTGTTATGATTTTTCTCCAGTGGATTTGGGAAGAAATTTGAAAATTTTGGAATGAACTTTTATTGTGAATATTTGGATTCATGTTTTCCAAAACTGTGTGCCCTGCTAGTGAAAACTGTACAAAACCCAGTAGTTAGAGTTTTCATGGTTGGGGCATGTTTTGAAAAAACATTCACCAACCTAGTCTAAGATGGGAACCCCATTAGAGGGTACATGTTTAGTGTGAATGGTTTTGCGAACTGTGTGAATCATCCCAACTAACCATGCACGTGGGTTTTAATTTTTCTCAAAATTTATAAAAAATTTCTAAAACACCCTTTCAAACTTATACTCTTAATTTTCAAGGTATTGAATAATCTCACAAACCCATTTTGTATCCTCCAAACTCTTTCTATGGGGGATAGAATCTTGGAAATTTTTAATCGATTCCTCTCCATAAGTGATCTTCCCCTATTATTTATTTCTCAGCCTCTCCCTCACTCTTTCTTAGTCTCTATGAGATCTATGTGTTATTGGGGTATCTAGTATCTATTTTTAGCTCTTTAATATATGTTCTATTCTCATATATTCATTATCATTGTTCTTTATTGGAGTTTCATGTTTCCGACATTGTGATATATCATCATGTGATCCTATGGTTGGTGGTTCTGTATAATATTTGGAAATTAATTTAACCTAGAATTTATTGATTCTTTTAATTTCATTTAATTAAATTTTGAAAATACAATTTGGTGTGAATTAAGATTTAATTTTTTTCATTAAATTAGGGGAAAACTCAATTACATTGAATTAGGGAGTACTTTGGATATAATGGAAATTGATGGAATTATGAGATTGATTTTGAAAATTTATTCAAAATTTTTATTTAAGAAAAAAGGATTAAAATATTTTGATAAGAAACATGGAATCGTTTTGAACCAAAAAATAAATGAATTTTTCAAAAGCCCATGTATTGGTTTTTGAATAGAAATTGGCATTTTGAAATGGAAAATGTGTAGGTGTATTTTGAATAGTTTTAAAATAAATTTCCCATTGTTAATATTTATTTGAAGAGATTAAATACTAGGTTGTTAGTGAGTTATTTGGGAAAAACATGCTATGATTTGTGCTTTAAAAAACTAACAAAAACATAGTTAAATTGATCTTATCTGCAAAGGGATATTGATTATTCCTCTTTGACCAATGTCTGAGAGTGTGTGTATACATACTTCTGTGATCCACAATATGAGTGTGTGATGATCCCAAAACCTCGAACTATCACACCTCTTGGAAGATGACATTATTGCTCATTTGTGATTATTTTGATATATTTTCCAATTTTTAATCTTTTTTACACATACAATGTGAATTGGTATAAATAATTTTTTTTATAAAATTTTTATGAAGAATTTATTTTTAAATGTTTCTATCAATTGAAATGAATATATTGTTTTATAAGATATAAAACTATATTTTAGTGCCTAATGTATCTTAAATTGAATTAATGTATTGGTTTATTTTATTAGAATATTTTTATGGACTCCATAGTGAGATCTTAATAACATTTTATCTCACACCCAACATTTTCATTCTGGCATTTATTGATTTTATTCTATCGGGTTTGAGAAAGGGAAAAGGACCACTTGGAGGTGGGAAATGTTGATATTTGGGATTGGAGTGAAGATTCCATCGGGACATATGTTTTTTTAATTTAATTTTTTGGGTACTTTTTAGTTATACACTGGGTTTATATACCTATTAGAATTTCAGAACTATTCTCCCTGTGAAGTTCACTTTTGAGAATACTGACTTGTATTAGTTTATTCCACAATTTAGTGTGCTAAAAACATTCCCACATTTATCTTGTATGATTTCTGATGATAGTCACCAAACCATGGGAATTGGGATTTCCCTTTGGTCCATTTAGAGATTGGCTCGGGTATTAGAGTACAAGAGTATATTGGAATGTTTGTGACATGTTCCAACCAACTTGTACCCATGGTTAGTGTAAACATCACATTCTAGATTTAACAGTGGTATGAGATTTCTAATTTGAGACTCAGTTTAAGATTTATCCCATTTTTCTTTATACATTTTTTGCACGTAATATAAAATATATTTAATACTTCTTTAATTTTAATTCCAAAAAAATGATCCTCAGAATATTGTGCCGTTTTAGGAAATGGATCCTAAAATATTCCATGATTTAATTTAAATACCTACTATAAAAAATAGAGTCTCTCCATTTTTACTCACTCATACATACTATGGGAACTTCCCAAAAGGTCACCCATACTAATAACTACTCAAGTCCAAGCTCGCTAAATCACAGAGTCCTAATCAGGCAGGTTCCCAAAAATAAAGATGCACCTTGTTTACGTGGGTATTTGCATTTAGTATCTTATGACTACAATTTTTAGGGGTGTCACACCCTCAACCTCTTTAAAACACAACACACTAGTTTTGTACCCGGAACCTCAAACCATGTTAATGACTATAAAATTATGGTTGGGTATTGGATTTGATATCTTTTGTTAAGACCCAACCACCACTCAGCCCTAAATATGGAAACAAGATCCCACAAGTCTTTTAGAATAACTTGTTTCCCTTCCCTTCACACCACAAACTATTACCCACTGAGGAATATAATTAGGATAATAATTATCCCCACATGTCAGAACATTCTCATTCAATATCTTTTTTTCATCACTCACACACACCCTTATAAACTTTCAATGAGTTCACCCATCCTGCTCACTAATCTATACCAAGAATGCTTAAATGTTCATTTGTAATCAGGCTGGATCCCAAAAATAGGGTGTATCCTTTTGAAATGGTTAGTAACATTTATCATTTTATGTACCTACTTTTAGGAGTGTTATACATATTTTCACTGTAGAAATGTTAGATAATGTTATAGTTATTAAGCACTACATCAAGGTAACTGAGAGTTGAAATAAAATATGTACTTAAAATATTTGATAGAACCTATAATTTGATGCTGGTGAAAAAGTATTTCTATAAATTTATCCATGGATGATTATTATAATATTTTAAAGGAAAATAATTTTGAACTCTAGATATATTGGCCACATTGGATTATTCCTCGAGAAGGGATAAAATCTTATCACTTGGCACTTCCACAAAATATCTCCCATGTTCACAATGTTTTCCAGATATCTCTCATAAAAAAGTACATATCAGGTCTTTCATGTCTACTAAAATAAGATTAAATATTACCATATCATAAAATTTTATATAAATAAAAACTATAAGAAATATTGTATCATAGTGATAATGTGTTATGGAACAAGACTACTCACAACGTTAAATTTCTCTGGAGGAATCATAAATTCGAAGAATCTATATGAAAACCCGAGGGTGTGATGAAACATAGATTGCCTCATTTTTTATTGGAGTGATGTAATTTCAATGTAAAAAATTATTTTAGTATTGGTATATTGTAGCACTATGAGATTTTAGGATATATTTTTCTTTAAATAAATTTTATTTCTTGGATATATTTTTTTACACACAACACCATATTTAAATGAATTGTGATATACTATTAAAATATTATTATTCATTATGATATTAATCGATTGTCCAGTATATCGGTGGGTATGCATAAGACTAATTAAATTAGGATTTTTGTGGTTTACACATCTATAAAATGAATTAATTGTTTTTAAATTAATTATAAAATAAAATAAAAATCATTTTAATGTAAAAGATATGTTCTTATGAAAAACTTTTCTTAAGAATGCAATGTACTTTTATCTAAAAAATTAAATTAATAACTATCTGTGAATGATTATAATTAAATTTTTATATTATATTCTAAAAAAAATGTATTAAAATTATTCTAATATTAATCTTCTTCAAGGGATAATAATAAATCCATATATATTATTAAAAATAATGTTTTTTTTCTAAAAAGATTGGTACATCATGTTTTTCACACTTATTTTAGAAATAAAATTTTTCCACTTTGAGAAATTGAATCTTGAAAAATATATTTACTATTTGTAATCAGGGTCATAAAATTTTCTAAATACACCTCTTTTATTTTTTTTGTAAATTTTAAGAATAACCATATATTTTTTTTCCACCTGTGTAAGGGCTAAAACAGTTAAATGAGGGTTAAAACACCGGGATAAATACAAAAATATTTTCTACCATATACAATTATCATATTGGATGGCTCGAGTTTGGAGATTTATATCTCATCATAGAATATATGGTTACTTGATGCAATATTTCATTGATTAATAAATTTATATTAATTTATGAGAACAATAAATACAAAATTTCAGTCTATTGACATTTATATTTCTAAAACTCTCAAATAAATATAAAAAAATACAATTTTAGAGATAAATATTTTTTGAACGATAAATTAATTATCATTATCATTTCAATTTATATATATTTTTTTAATTTTTTAATTATATTAACCTCTCATACAATGCTGACATAATATATATATGCAACGAAATAAAAATCAAAATAAATTATTCTAAAAACACTAAAAGTAATATAATTTAAGTGAATTACTTTGTTCAACAAATTTTGTTGATAAATATGATATATTAAGAATATTATAATGTATTTTATTCAGATTTAATATTATTATTGGTGTCTTTAAAGTCAAATTAAATGAATAGTTCCAAAATAGATATTGAGGATATTTTATAATAATAAATATTTTATTAAATTTGTTAAACATAATAAAAATTTTATCTTTGGGAAATTAAATAGAATATGGTTGAATATATTATCCATAGTCCATTTTTGAGTAACTTGTATATTTATAGTAACATTCATAACTCATTATAAATGATGTAGTTCATACCATGGTAAAAGTAAAAAATTCTTAACAAATGGGTTAATGAAAATTATAATCTTTAAAGTTACTTCATAACCTATATTTATTTTATTGGAAGATTTTATTTTGTCCCTAGACTCATTATTTTCAAATTCATGGCCATTCAGAATCATTTTCCTGATAATTACATTATAATATTTTAAAATTTTATTAAATTCTACTTGATTCTTCAACCAACCTTATAAATGGAAACCCTTCATTTCTATTCACCTCCCAACTTTGAGCCATCTAGATTAACCAAATCATGTCCATTTCTATTCTCAACATCCTTGCCATGTTTAAGATGTACTAGTTTTTCTAAATAATTATTGTATTACCATAAAAATGAACTATTGTATCTTAACTATATTAATATATTATTATGATTACAGGGACACCAAAATCCACCCACTATTTCATCAAATTTGATGTAAAAGTATCGCTTGTTCATACGTGTGGACTACCACATCCATGTAGTGATAAAATTATTTTTTCCATCCCCATCATTCAGGGATGTTTATTTTAGTGGGATTAAGATTTATATATTGTATTTATTATATAATTATACTTTTAGAATTATAATAATACTTCCACCTTCTTTTCCTTCAATGCATTGTAAAACTATAATTTCACTTGTGCACACATGGGGACTACGACATCTATAAAGCGATGCTGTTTTTTTCTCATTTAAATTTTACATTAATGGTAATATGTATATATTTATGGAATATAAAGGATATATGTGAGATAATAATGATTCTGGAAAGGTGAATTATTATTTACATTTCATTTTATCCATCTATTAAAAATTGAAAGCAATGTTTATGCATATTTTTTAACTTCCATCTCTATTTATTAATAATTTTTCTCTATGTATCTATTATATTTATAACTCTTAATATGTATATAATAAATATATATGATATTTGTATGATATGTTTTTCATGATAACTCTTATTAATATAAATGAGATTATGTATATAATAACTCTTATTATTTTTAGAACTCTTATTATTTTTATCATGATTTAATAATTTTTTTCTATGTATATATTATATTTATAACTCTTAATATGTATATAATAAATATATGAGATTATGGAAGCATGATCAAATTTCATGTACCAAAACAGATCAATTGAAATTCTCATGAAAACTGAAATAGTTAACACCCTTAAACGATGATCTTAAAAACGAGTTATTATGAAATTGGTGATGATATGTTTTTAGTAGATCATACATGATATAATAATTATGTAAATGAATATGGTATATAATTGTAATAAATCTAATTTTATTATATATTAGTTTAGATTGATTTCAAAATAAGTGGAAATCAAGGTAAGGGTTTCATGTCAGAACATCATTATTTAGCAATATTGTTTATGATTAATATTTTGATGATATAATTTAAAGATATAACTCTCATAAAACTCTTGTGTTTTATTAACCTATATATATTTCTTAATGATACATTTTTTCCTTTCAATTTCTTCAATTTAACAACTTAGGAGATAGAAAGAAATTTTTAAGGAAAATTTACATTATATATTATTTCAATTGAAAATTAGTTCTCTTCTATATCCCTATTTTCTAAATATTTTTTCATGAATGATTTTAATATTTATCAATTATTCTTTGATTTATTTTTTATACATGATTTATTTTTTTATAAATGTTTTTATAAAGGATTTTTCTTTTCCTTGTTCAAAAGTAGTATTTTTGAAAATTTACAAAAGTTTGAAAGGAATGTTATCTTTCTACTTATATGACATAAAATAAATTCTCCTACATCATGGCCACTCAATACATTTATGATTTCATTAAACTTTTACAAGGATATTTTTATGGAAAATGTCTCCTTATATAATTCAGATGCTTTTATATTTAAATAAGTTACTTCAATGTGAATTTAAATTTTTCTCAATTAATTCTTTAAGTGATATTTTAACTATTTTTTTGATGACATGTTATGATGTTTCCTAAATTTATAATAGGGATATGATCCAATGATAATTTACTTATTCTTTATAGAAGGGTTATATGATTATGTTGATAATATGTTTGTGAAACTTGTTTCTCTTCCATGGGTTATGATATGATGAAATGATAAAATGTTTATATAATATTTTTCTTTTCCATGGGTTATGATATGATTAAATGAATATGAGATCCATTTCTTTTTAATGGGTTGTTATATGAGGAATGTTTTTAGATCATCTGGAGAACAAATGTATGCTCATCATTGTGTGATGTGTGGGTCCAAAATTATACAATCCTACAATGTATTGGGAAAATATTGATATCTCATGAGATAAGAGATAATAGAATGGTGAGTGAACCCAGCCAGTAAGGGACTATATCAACTATGATATACTTGAGAGTTATCCTTGAATGATATGATTTATTGGGAAGTTACCCCAATCCAATATTAGAGTCTTGGAAGTGATCCATCATAATTAAAGAAATGATTCTATATTCATATGTATATAGAAAAAATCTATGTCATGTGCCAATGTTTTGTTATTGTTACTCAATTTTATTGACTTCTTTATGATTCATATCTTTTGAAATTATATCGTTTATTTTTCATATCAATATTCTGATATATGATATCAAGAATACGTTTTTCAAATATTTATCTCATGTTCTCATTCCCATATATTCATGTTATACATATTTGATAATTTATATCTATTTTCGTTAACATTACCGAGCATCTGAGCTCACCCTTTCTTATTATTTATTTTTTATTAGGATATGAATTCATATATTAAGTAAAATACATATGAGAAGGATTTTAGTCATGAATAACATAGTGGAAGATTATTTTTACCTCATGTTAATAAGTTTTTTTATGTATGCAAGTTTTCTAAGGTACTAGACCTTTATGATTCTAGTATAGATTGTTATGTTATGTAATGGATATTAACATAATATAATGAAATGTCTGTATATAAAAAGAATGGGTTACAATAAAAATTTCAATATTATTATAGGAATGTTATTTGTTGGTGTAAATTGACTTATATATACCCACTTATATTTTATGTAAGTTATTAACACAGTTCACATGAGTGGAATTTACAACGATCATGTTTTGGGTAATTTATTGATATTAATGAGTTACATTATAATGTCCATTTATTGTTGTTAAACCCTTCAAACCCCATATTTATAAGATTAATTAATCTTTTCTAACCAATATTTACTATATTTAAATATTCTTACCCATTATTATTTGAAATGGTGAGGTTTTCATATCAGTTTTCATGTAGGTGCTTGTACCAGCCCAAACAATAACATATTATATATATTATTGTCGAAGTGTGTAGATAAATATTTTAGTAAAATCATTTTTATATATTCATAATGATGTCAATATAAAATTATTATAGTTATTTATGTCTTTTAAGATGAGTGTATATGTGAAAGTAATTGAAAAAATTATATAATTATATCACACATACATTGATGAATTCACTCATTAAAATAGGTACCGTTGTAATGAAGGATATGAGACTCCTTAATGGAACTAGAGGTGACCAAATTTGTTTTAATTATTTAGTAAATTTATTTCTTATAAGTTTTAAATATCAAACTAAAACTAAATTTTTATTTTAGGGGGGTATAGGAGGGTCCCTTTTATGAGTGAGTTTGAGTGACCTTTCCAAAAATAATCATTCCTTAATGTGTAAGGAATGTCATTTTACAAGTCGTTTGGTTCCAATATAAAGAATATAACAGTGATAGGCCATTAATTATATAATGGATAAAATATATAAATTATTTAAGAGATATTTTAGGATTTTTTGAATAATTTTACCAAGTTTACCTCATTATACCCTTTACTATAGTAAATCACTTTTTACCTTAGTGGCTTATTTTTTCTAGAAATTGAAATTTATGTTTTTATCTAAAATTGTACAATTATTGAAAATATAAAATTAATTTTATTAGATTAAATTTATAAACATGATAATAATTATTTTTAATATATTAATTCACAACATATTAAAAACTATTTCTGGAAAATTATCTATTAAAGATTAAATCACTTTATTCTTATTTCATATCAATTTTTAATTAATACACGAGTGTCAAATAATTTTTAAATACAAAATAAATTAATTTTATTAAAAAAAATACAGTAGTAGTGATAAAATTATCCTTTAAATAAAGAAAATTAATTTTATAATAAACATAATTATCTCTACTTAAAAATTATTTCTCAACCTGTCAATAATTAACTTTTTTAATTATAATTTCATAATTATTTATTAGATTTTATTTACAAATTTTACCCACCCTTATATGATTTTTATAATATATTTTATTATTATTATTCATTAAACATTATAAATTTAATAAAAAATTCATTATGTTGAAAAAAAATCTTAAAAATTATATATATTTTCAAAAAAGAATTATAATATTTTTAATTAATTATATGTAAATTATTTGTTTCACTCTAGTAAGTTCAAATTATAAAATATTCATAAAACAAATTTTTATATATTTATACACAACAACCATATATCCCAAGAACATATACCTATCTACCATATATCTAATGGCCACATTACAACCATATTACACATTTTCATCTCTACATAAAACCTTATACATTTTTTTAAAATTCATTAGTCCTATACATTAATTTAATTTAAAAAATATCTATCATATTTCTATTGTTTTTCTTTATTTGAATCATCATATTTTGTGGTATTATCTTCCAGTAAATCCACATGGGTAAATATTTCACATTCATGTTATTGTTTATTACATATGGTTCTATTCATTTACAAATTTTCTTCATGAAATTGAAAATTAAATTAACATATTATATTAACTTTTATCTCTTATTGTAATATTTTATCTTGATAAAATATATCATGGTTCAATTTATTTTATTGTTTCATGTGAAACAATCAATTTAACCTATTAATTGAATAAAAATACAAAGTTGTGCATATTTTTATCCCTAAATATATTTACACACACAATGCTTTTATTTATTTCTGATGAAGAAATTAATTTTAATTGTGTTATAAAAAGAATGTCAATACATTAAATTATTATTGATTCTGTAAATTGATCATTATACTTTACACAAATATTTAAAATTATTTTCATTTACCAAACCTTCAAATAATGTAACAAACATATCCTCAATCATATTTCTATTTTCACTCATAATTTATACATATATCATAACCATTGAATGATGTAATATCTAGTATTGTTATGATTAATTCAATCATTGTAATATATTTTATGGTTTATTCATAGTAGTATGAATATTCATAAAACATTTTTCTACTAACAGTTTATTAATGGTAGAAAATTAAACCATCTATGTCATCATTCCTCATAAACACCTGTTTGTATCCTATAATCCATGATCTTCTAGATAAATCATTCTAATTATATAATATGTTTATTTACATGGATTCCGTCTCATAAGTCATGTATTAAATTCATTTATTAGGTTCAAGACATAAAATTGATTCTGGGTAGGATACTAGTTCATCATTAGTGATGATAAATTTATCTTCATCAGATAAATATTACTTGAAATTCTTAATTATTATGTCTATTCGTATTATTGGAAATCTAGTTAGAAACAACTAATGTATATTGATTATTAATTAAACATAATTATTCTCAAAAATATATTGTTTTGGTTTCATCATATAATTTTTATTTATAATGAACATATTTACCTGAAAAAAACAATATTTAACAAAAATACTTTTTTCACTAATTTGAAATAAAACTTTTTCTCCCTTATTTACCAAAAAAGATACATTATCTTAGTTTCTCACTAATGTAAGGGAATATAAATATTTAACATATGTTTTAAAACCCATATATTAATAAATAATGTTTTTGGAATGATTCCATATCAAAACACTTATATTGTATTTTTAACCACCTTAAATAGATCCTATTGTTTTCTAAAATTTCTATTTTCGTCGATAAAAATGAAATGATTAAGGTTAGTAAAAACAAATATTCATTGATCGAACCTTATCAAATAATGTTCAATTATTCATTTTATAAAATTAAATATATAAATATGATTCTATAAGAAATGTCTTATGATATAATACCACACTCATTGAGATATACACGAAACATTAATGTTTTATTTCACATTTCTAACAAATAAAAATGTTTTTTATACTATTTAGAATATTATTTTTTTCAATTAATTTTAAACACCATTGTATGAAACTATTCATTGTTATGTATGGAAAGAAATATATACAATACTAAATTTATCATTTGTTAAAGGTAATGATGTTTGGATGACCACCATGATCAACAAAACTTCATGATACATATAAATTGAAATATTATAGGTCCAATAAATCAATTTACCCCTCTATAACTTATAGAAATGTAATTTTTTTCACTATACCATTTAAATATTATTTACATGTATAATGGGATAATTAATCAAACTACTCAATTAAAATAATTTTATGGTGTACTCAAATATGACTATTACAAATGTAACCTAGGAAGAAATGACGTTGGTATAAAGGATTAAAATCATTTTTTGACACATTTATAATTAATTTTATATATTTGGAGGGTTATCTTTTATATTGTTATATCACCAACATTGATATATACAAATCCACTATTTCCCTTATGTTTTATAATATATGAAAATTCATAAAAATAATAAAATTGATTATAGTTTTTGATACACATAATTTAATAAAATATAAATTAAACTATTTTAAAAAAATTATTCATAAGAAAAACTATTATTACACTTAACATGTTCATCCATTAGTTTCTAAAAATCGCAATCCTAATAAATTTTCATTGTAAAGTGGAATTAAAAATTCACCGCTATTAATCTTCCAAAATGATATAGTTTAATTAAATAATTATTTGTATATTTCAAATAATTTGGTTTCTTAAGATTACCCTTGACTTTCCCATTATTCCTTATAATGGAAAATTCATAATGCTTCCTTTATAGGTTTCTCATAATAATCCATAAAATTTCAAGGAACTTATGATTAGAAAACTAATTAATTTCTAAAAGAATTTTTACGACCCATAATTTTCAATACATCCTATTATGATGAGTATATGAGTTGACTTGGGTAAACCATTACCCAAAATATAGTAAAAAAAGTCTTTAATACTACATAGTACCTTTTTATCTATATTTATATATAGTTTATTTATTTATTATTTTATAATTAATAAATCCATAAAATATTTTTATAAGTAAGAAGAATGTATTATACATGGAATTATCATTATGATAATCAAAATAATCTTGGTACCTCTTATTATGTTAATTACAAGATCTTGTCTACTTGTGTGTGATCACCATGCCCTAAAATCTAATCCTATAAATTTACCCAATAAATTTAAACTAGATCTTTACTCCCGTAAAATATATTTATATCATCTTAACATGAAATTGATTATATTATTTAATATTGAATGCTAGATTTTTATAGGTATAGTCCCCTGTTAAGAGTACATAGTGACTAGTTTCAAGAGCTTCTCATCAATTTTTTTAAGTGACTTATTTTTGATGAAAACGTGAATGAAACAATGATAAATAATAGTATTGATTGATAAAATATTATATTAGATGGAATACTCATCCTATAGATAATTGGTTTTAGGATAGATCCTAAGAAGATATTATTTTTTGTTCATAAATGTAATATTCTCATAGGAAAGTGATCTTAAAAAGTGGTGATAAAGTTATGGTTAGCCATGTTATGATGTGGATAGAATCCACAATTTTACCATGAGATTATAAAAATGTGACAATAAGAGTGTGTTGATACATGGTTGTTCCTTATGTTAAATTTCATCCTGATAGTCGGGTTTTGGTATCCTTTTCTGATGAAGAGTAAATTAACGATACAAGATGATTTGGATCTGGTTGATTATCATTTAAAGAAAGTTCTGAGTGTCTATTATTTTATTTTAAGGGATTATTATTAGGTTCAATCCCTAATAACACATAATTAAATGATATTATTACTGTAAATATTTTTTTTTTAATTTTATACTCTTATTTTAATTATTTCATAATAAAAACCCAAAAGGGATTGTGTGTTGGACATGGAAGGTCTGGGAATGAAGGAAATTATTCCAAATAATTTACCAAAAGTATTTAAACGCACACACAAAACATACACACACACACATAGATATATATATATTTCTAATAAAATAAAATTTTATATTACAATGAGAATACAACCACAAAATATAATACACATAACCGAAATATACATAAGTAATGTTTGATATGTCAAAAATATTTTTAATTAATATCTCATAATGAATTATTTATATATAAAATAATTCCAAAACATAATAAAATTAACTATATATGTGAGGTTTCTGAAATTGGTCATTCCCTCACCTTTATAACCCATATTTATATCATTTTATTTACAATTATCAATATATCAATAATTATATCATCTTATGATTGGTCAATAATTATAATAAACTTTTCCATAATTTTATAATATAGATAATTTAATTTTTTTTAAAACCATTGTATTATCTTGAGAAAAAATAGTTAAGATTTTTAAACATTTAGTTTTCTAAACAATGACTTAAAATAATATTTTGATTCATTTTTGGCATGTATATGATTATTTTGAATATTTAATTTCTTACTCTAATACAAATATTTTGACACATTTATTATTGAATACGTTTTATGTTATACTAATTATTTATTTTTTTCATTCGATATGTATTTCTTAATTTTAATAGACTATCATATATAACTAATTCATTAGTATGAAATGGATATATCCATTTAAGTCAATGATAAATGAAAAAAAATTCATTTTAGAAACTATAAAAATGTTAGGGAGCCATCACTACATGCCTCCATGGATAATATATTGAAAATAATAAAATTATTTTTATGATAAAACCTTTAAGGGGAATAAAATAAAATACTATAGACACTTTATCAGAAATTGGAATTGAGAAGAAAATGTTATCATTTCCTAAATATAAATTTTCATTGACTTTTAATTCTATAAAATTTAACTCCTAATATTGGGATACCATTCAAAAATATATCTATATTCCTTGAACATAGAAAAATCAGTAAAGTGTATAGATCAAAGTCATTCCCTATTATGGGGGAAAATTATAATGTTGAGGATATCTATGAAACACCAATAGAACAGATGTCAAAACTATAAATAAAATCCCAAAATATATTCCCCTTATGATTTGAACAATAACTAAAATAAAATTAATATATAGTACTTAATCGCAACATTAATAGTAGCCATATCAAATATATTTTTCAGGTAATATAAATATTACATTATCCCATGTTCAACCTATGATTCATAAAATACGATTTATCCACAAAAAAATACAACACTTTAATACTACATCCCAATATAGTCATCATTATATTCATCAAAATTCTAAAAAAATGGCTAATTGTTGAGAAGAATGGTAAGGATCACAACAATCATCCCATATACACATGTCAAACATGAATTTACTGATAGAAAAATAGTATCCCAATAAAAATTTTATAACCATATAAGGAATGGATTAGACAAACTGTATACATAGATAATGGTGCTAGAGAGAATAAGGGAAGGGGATATTATGGGTTGATTGCTAAAATTAATTCTTATCTAGTAAAGATGATGTAAACTATCCATATATATCAATTAATATCTTATTTTGTTCTATTTTAATATGAACCAAAAAATATATTAAGAAATTATAATATATACCTATTTAGTGTATAAAAATAATTAATCGAAGAAATAATGTCTATTAGCGAAGGAAATTGAGAGAATAAAAGATAGATAGTGAAATTGAGTTAATTCTAAATTTGATTTTTAGTAGTTTGATCTGTAGTTGGAGGAGCACATCATATATAGGAGGTGGAATAATAAATGATTTCTATAAGACTTTCTAAGACCTCTCATTTTAATTTTTTATTTCTTCATTTTAATGTTATTATTACCTCATTTTATTATTAATATTAATATGGCAATAAATTTCTATTGAAATCAATTTTTTTAAACTACTTTAATTGTCTTTTTTGTGATTCTTTATCTTATTAATAGTTCCTATCTTACTTATTAGGGTAGGGATACCCAATTTATGAATGAATTAATAATTATTGATTTTCAAAAATGACACTATAAATTGAAACACTATAAATCGATAGTTAAATCCTTAATGTTGGTAAAATATTACATTTTATCATACTCTAAGCACAATTTGTAGTACACTGTTTTTCATATTGATGGTAGTTTAGTATACTGAGAACATGTACATGAATCATAGATAAAAAATTAATTTAACTTTAAACCCCCCAAATAAAAACCCAAAATAAGAGGGGTAGTAGTATCACACAACACCACCCAATGTTGAAACTATCTCCAAATTTATGATTATATGAAACATTTTTGCAGCCTATTTTTTCACCTTAGAAGGATTGGGGATATCCTTAAGAATTATTAATAAGTAGTTAATGGTGGTTTTACATGATTCATTACAATTAGTAAGTAGTATTAAGTATTTATCATTGATTTATATTTCCCAGAATAGTTCAAGTATCTAAAAATGTGTTCGAACCTCTGGGTTATCAACTCTAGATTAGATGATATGAATTTAACCTCCCTATATTTCAAAAATTTTCACTCATTCAATACCCATATTTATATATTTTCACTAATAATAAACTAATAAAACATTAAAAATGTACCTAGATTTTTTATAAATGATTCAGTTATTGACTCGTATAGTGTTCTATTGACCCTATAAACTTGTAGAGAGGGGTATTGGTTACACTACGACACATTTCAATCAATAATTGTTTACACTATTATCTAGGATGCATGTTGAATCACACTATGAATCTAATTATTTTTTCATAATTTTCATTTTTATTATGGTAGCTCATTTCAACATCACTTATTAATCTTTAAAATGAATTCATGTGGAATATATATTATGAGATTTTTATTCACTTTGGATATTATTTACATTACCCTTGGGATTTTTGATGTTAAGAAGCAAGGTATTACACTTTCCATGAAGATGGAGAAGATTATATTTTCTCTATTAATATATCTAATCTAAATTTTTGAAAACATATATAGGAGAAAAAATTATCTCTTGATAGGATATATACTCCACATGAAAAATATGAAAAATATATCCCCAAAAAAACAAAAAATCAAGGACTGTTAATATTTTTTTTTCATTTCTTTTTTGATAATTAAGCCAATGATAATATATCAAATTAAGAAGAACATATCCCACTCCATGGCTCACTTAGAGAAGTTATTCATGGAAAATTTCATATGGAGGAAGAGTATGATGATGAATATTATTTGTTGGGAACTCATTCTATGAGTAAATTTTCATTAAAATTTATTAAACACTATCTATATATTAAACTCTCTTAGGTTGTGAGTTTTGATTTAGCACATTTGAGGCATTATTTGTAGGATCTAAAATGAAAATCCCCAAGGGAATAAGTAATAACCAATTATTATATGGAGGATCCTATTTGGTTTTTATCTATTGATATAGAGAAAGATGTTATTGATAAGTAATCAAAAGTTTACCTCATTAATCAATACAAATAACAAGATACACTCCAAATGGGTAACAAATAATACAAATTTGACATATTATCTCCAAAATAAATATATAAATATGACTCTGACATTCTATAACTCTAAATTTAATTATTTTTTTAAAGTATATATAAGGCCTAAACTCCAAATATTTCTCAATGTGGCCTCAATAATTAGTGAAGTTATAAGAGTTTTGGAAAGACAATGATATAAAGTTTTTAATCCCAAATAACACATCTATATTCATATTTTGGATAACCTATTTTTACTTTCTATATTTTGAAAACTAAAATGATGTTCCCATTAGAGTCTTAAAAAAATTTATCCCCTCCTTCTTTTCCTAATATATTTAATTTATATTATTGTAATAAAAAGTTTTATGTGATGATTTATTTTCCTCTAAGGCGTTGTAAAAAACAAAAAAAATGCATTTCTTATTTTTTCTGGAAAATAATGTAGTTTTATTTATCTATACCACTTATCATGTAATCAATATGTTTAATTTTTATGTTTTTCATTGATGGTAGTGAAGGCTACATGTTGGTAATGTTAATTCAAAATTTTTATGGGATGGTGTGTTTGATTATATTTTTTATTTTTTAGTTTTTTACAAAAAGTAAAAAATATAAGATATTTTACCTTAATAGAATTACCCAGAATTTTGATTTAATTAGTGAATAATGATGGAATAGATTGATTTGACTATTAATATATATTGGTTTTATAAAATTATGTTCATTCCCTTGTTTAATTTTTGATCCAATTTTACTTTAACTATATATAAAAACCCATATAATTAGTAATTTACAATTTCAAATCAAGCAATCATGTAAGGTGTGAATGTTGTTTTTAATATTCTTATGTGTCATTATTACATTATATAATTTATACCATGTCATGATAAATATAAATTATTTTTCATTTATTTCAAATTTGATTGTAAAATTGAGAGCTTGTGTTGAAATAAATGAGGAAATATTTTTTGGAATCCCATTTAAATATCACTCTATAAGATATGTGTACTCTAAACGAGATGGAAGTGAAAGCCGGGAGAAATTTGGTGACCAATCCTGATGATGATGTTATCGGCAGGAAGAGCAAGGAAGGCTCTGATTAGTTGTGTAATCTCATTGGGAATAAAGAACTCTTTGTATTTGATTCAAATTCCAGATCTTCAAAGAATGATCTATATACTGTGGTTGAACAGAAGAAAACATTTTCCAAGGTTGTGAAATATGATCTCTCAATCAAGGATTTTTGCACACCACCACCTAGAAGAATCATCAAAAAGGGAAGGGTTTCACATGCATCGACCAACCACGATGTTGTTGATGAATAGGTAAAGCTCTGTAGATACTCTTTAATTTCACGGGTTATTGTCCCCAAAGGTGAATTTTTTTTTGGAATTTTTGCGATCTCTCCAAAATGATTGTACAACTATGGAATTTCAAGGAATCGTGAATGACTTCAATGAGGAGGGGATATTATCACATAATATTCCCCTTAGATGAGTTGAAATGCAAGGCTTTGAGCTTCGGGCCTCTCCCTATAAATCCTAGAATCATGCATATTCCGAAATGGGATATGATATTTGATCCTAATAATGTAATGAACTCTCATGTGCAGCTCTGGATTCATATATGTCTTTTCAATTGGTTGTACTGGAATCCACGGATCATATGGGACATTACCTCCTCGGTTGGAATTCTATCCGATTGGACAAGAAAATAGATAACCCTCGATTTGGTCATTTTGTGAGAGTACTAGTTGAGGTGGATATGTCTAGTACATTAGAGGAATAAGTAGATCTCACCATGAGGGACGACAACAAAAATCTTGAAATAGAGTACGTGAAAAAGCCAAAATTTTGTATGGATTACAGATTTTTTTGTTAATTTTTCTCATGAATGCACCAGGGATAAGGAATACCCACATTTTCAAGTAAGAGGACATTATGTTATCTCATGTAAAAGAAAAAAAGGCAATTCTAATGTTTCTGAAATGACTGTTGGACCCCCATCTGATCCTCCCCCTTTTGAAAGTGGCTTGGGTCTAGCACCAATATCTGTTCAGTTGAGTGATCCCGCTAGAAATTCATCACATGATTCTCCCCAAGATGGGATAGGTCTTGTGATCTCTTAAGAGAAGAATTTTGGATGCCTTCCTCCCTATAATACTATCTCTTATGGTGTGCCATTTATAGGTGTGGGAGAGGTATATGGCTTTGCTGAGGTGTGTGTGAAAGCTGTTGATGCTTCTGCATGTGCTGTGGGAAATGATTCATGGTGCAGGATGGTGCAACTGCACAGGTTGTGCATGAATCTATTATTCCTGTCCACTCAAGCAATGGTGTGGTCCTACAAGCTGTGCAGTATCCCAATAAGATCGGTTCTTCTCCTTTTCCCCGTATTGAGGAGTCCTTATCCCTCATGGATACAAGTTTACAGGTGGGGGGAGGGGGTAAATTAATCTGATTACAAGTCCTTCTCTTGAAGTGGAAGAGTATGTGATCCTAGAAGGGGCTTTTATAAAGGAGCTGCAGCTTCATGGATCTGCTGCTGCTTCTAGGAAAGAGGAAAATCAATTTGTGATGATGAAAAGTTTACACCTACTGGTACTCTGAATAGTCCCTTTATACAGGCTAACCCAAAAAAGGTTTCTAGAAGGTCACCTCATATGGGTAGTGACCATTGTCACCCATTTTCTAGTAATATGTTTTCTCCTCTGAGTGGCATCTTTTGGTTTGAGGATGTTGATGGCCTTCAAGACATGCAGGTTATCCCTACACCGAATGTTTATATTGATGCACCTTGTGTTGATCAAAATGAAAGTGAGAAGGTTGACTCCAAGGGTGATAATGTATTGAACTTAATATCTGATGTAAAAGAGAAATGGGAAACAAGAAAAAAAGGAAGAGGTTTAATGATAGCCACAAATTAAAAGAGGCCCTGGACATGGAGCCAAACACTCCGTCAATGAAGATTTTGTTTGAACTGTCAAGGGCTTGGGAACACCCCAACGGCCAGGGCCCTTAGAAACTACATTGTGGCCTATAAAAATATGTTTTTTGGTATTTTTGAGGTTAAAATTTTCATTAACAAGTGGAAATCTTTAAAATGGGTTTTTTTTGGTTTTTAGTTTATTTCTCAAAATCTATCTCTAGGTTTTCATGCACGAGAACATACAATTAGTCTCCTATTTTAAGAATCCACAATGGGTTTCAGTCTCATGAACCTGTAAAAGGTATAGCCTTGATGTTACCTTTGTTTATGCCTCCCTATCCTATACAATAATAAGGGAGATTTGGAGTGATCTTGAAGCTTTTTCTAGACAAACCATAAATTAGTGGGTGTTAATGGGAGATTTCAACTATGTCTTGAGATCTGAAGAAAAAACTGGATTGAAATTAAATAGGGTGGACTCCTTGTATTTCAAATCATTCATTGATCATCTTCATCTTTCTGAAATTCTAATTTTGGGAGGTACCTTTACCTGGAATAAGTATACTATGTGTGGAAGGTAGTCGAGTAATCTTGACTGATGCTTCGTTCAGATGGATGATGAGAGTGCTGGCTCTAGTATACCTGGAAACACTTGACCAAAACATCAATCAGATCACAGTCCCATTGTGATAGATATCTCCTCTCAGGTTATTAGATCTGGTCCTTATCCCTTTCACATTAATAATGGGTGTCTTGTGACTGCTGGATGCTGGGAAGTCATTATTAAAGCTTAGAATTTTCATTTTTAAGGTATCCCACTGCATATTCTTGCATCTAAACATAAGAATGTTATAAAAATTATATAAGAATGGATAAAGGCATCCTTATCTAAGATTTATAGTGAGATCAAGGCTGCTGATGATCAATTGGCAAGCTATCAAATTAGAAATGAGAAATATGAAAGTCCCTCACATGATGAAATTCAATCACATTGAAGGATTGATGTCCTTTTGAATATCAATGAATGGATGGATCATAATCATTATTATGTAATGTGACTGAATTATGGTGATAGAAACTATAAATTTTTTCACCAGATGCACAATTAAAAAAGGATTAGGGCAGGACCAAAGGCCATTAAAGTTGTTGGATGTCCCCAAACCTCTGAAAATGAGATTTCAAATGTAATTGTGAATTAAATAAATAGAATTTATTCTAATGTTTGCATGGAAAACACTCAGGATAGGATCGATAAAATATCCCCTTGTATTGAGGAGCATAAAAATATTTCTCTTATAAGGGTTCCCTCAAAGGAATAAGTCAAGGAGGCCCTCTTCTCTCTTATCATAGAATGTACAGTTGGACCGAATGGCTTCACCAAAAAGTTTTTTATGTTTTATTGGGATGTTGTGCATGATGACTTGGTTAATGATGTTTGGGATTTAGTCACTCGGGGATACATTACTTATGGTTTAAACTCTAATTTCATCACCTTGATTCCTAATAAGGATAATACAATTAATGTTAATTACTTCAAGACAGTTTCGATTGGGAAAACCACCCCAAAAATCATTAGTAAAATCATAGTGAACAAATTATGGGGATTAATAAAGGACTGAATCTTTATGAATCAGTATTATTTTATACCTAGTAGAAAAATTCAGACCGACCTCTTTACTATATTAGAAGGAATCAACCTATTGAAAAATAAGGCAAAGAATGGAAATTTCTCTCTCAAAATTGACATCTCCAAATCCTTTGACACCCTCAAGTGGTGCTTTGTCCTTGAGGTTCTTAGGATATTTGGATTCTCAAGTGGATTAATCAATCCTATCAGAAGTATTCTTACATCCACAAGGATGTCCATTTTAATTAATGGATCTCCAATGGGTTATTTTCACTACACATGATGTGTTTGACAAGGGGATCCATTCTTTGGGATTCTTTTTTCCATTGAAGAAGAATACATGATAAGATGTATTAATGAGCTATCCAAAATTGGTATATTTAGAAAGAAAAAAGCTGGAAGGGATAACATTGTACCATCTCATCTCTTATATGGTGATGAAATCTAGATTTTTGGGGATACCTCAAGGAAATCTATTTCTACTCTCAAAGCTTTCTTCCCACACTATGAGACTGTTGCGGGACAGCATATAAGCTGGAGTAAATATTTCATTATTTTTAGTGATGGAGTTACTGTTGGTAAATAGAACATGGTCACCCGGTAACTTGGATTTAGAGAAGGGGATCAACCATTCGTTTATCTTGTAGTTCCAATATTTTGTGGTAAGATACGTAGGCAATATCTTGATAGAATTCTCTCTTGTATCATTAAGAAGATGAAAAAATGGAAGGGTAAGGCACTATCTCATGGTGGGAGGGTGTGACTTATTAACTCGGTGATTACCTCCAAGTTTTTTACTTCTTCTCACTCTATAAATGGCCAAAAAAGCTTCTCAAACAACTCCAGTGCATGATGAGTAATTTCATCTTGACAGGCTCTATCACTGAAAGGAAATTGATTACTATTTCTTGGTTGGATTGTATTAAACCCCTTCGAGTTGGGTGGTCTTGGAATCAAGGACCATAAGATTTTCAATGAGGGACTTATTAATAAATTCACATGGAATCTTTTAACCTCCAATGAATCATCCCTAGATATTCTCTCATGCAGGTTCAGAATGAGGTTTATTAATGGTTACCCTCACTATATTTCATCATATGTATAGACCTCCATTCGGCACTCCTTCAACGACATTATGCAAAATTCAAAATTTTTTGTGTCGCAACACTCTAGTCTGAACTGTTGTAACAGTCCCTGGCGGGACAACCCCATTTATACTGGTGATATCCCCTCCTACCTACTAGATTTGTATATAGAAGATTTTTTGGATCAGTGTGATAGTCTTGAAATCATGGTTACTCCCAAAGCTAAAATTGAAATCCAGACCTACCCTTTAATGGATAGTGATTTCATTGTATATAATCCCAACAAGAACAAAAAATTTAGTCTTAGGAAGTCACATAATCAGTATCTTGCTAGATCCACACAAGATCCTTATTGGCTTCTCATGATTAAAGAGACGTTTGTTCATCCCTACCGGCTTCTTCTTATCGGGAGAATATGGAAGAACATGCTACCAACACATGATCAATTAAGAATGGCTGGTAAATGTATCATTTCTTCCTACTATATGTGCCTAAATGAAACTGAATCTGCTCAACACCTCTTCATCTACTATCATTTTTCTCAGGAGCTATGGAAATACATTGTAGACATCTTCAACATGGATTTATGCTCGCATAGCTTTCTGGGCCACTTGATGATATACATATCCAAGTCTGGTAGGAGTGATCATGTCTAGAATATAGTTCTTGTTGCTACAACAGCAATTTTTTACACCATTTGAACATCCCATAATAGCATTCTGTTTGACAGCAGGGCTCCATCCTTCCATGAAATTGAAATGCTGGTTCATTGAGACGTACACGCTTCCAATGCGATACAAAATGGCTACAAGGATAATACTTGTATAGATTTACCCGCATTGTGGATGCTTGGTATTACAGGTAAGATGAAAAGTCCACTGATGATTAAATTTATTCAAGGGATACCACCGATAATTCCATGTGTTACTGTAAATGTTGATGGAGGTGAATCTGGAGTTATGAGCTTATTGTGTTGTGGAGGTGTCTTCCACATGTATCGTGGCATTATCAAGGGCTGTTTTTAACATTCTATTGAGATGAGAACTTCATATAAATTAGAAATATGAGCCATTATTTATGGCATTAGGCGTGCTGTATTTCATAACTAGAACCTCT
Source organism: Viscum album (assembly GCA_963277665.1). Taxonomy (NCBI): domain Eukaryota; kingdom Viridiplantae; phylum Streptophyta; class Magnoliopsida; order Santalales; family Viscaceae; genus Viscum; species Viscum album. Next base: position 445,627,229 of record OY728145.1, read on the forward strand.
AATAGATTGAATCAGACTCTGAACTTGTGGTGTATGCTCTCAAGACGAGAACTCGGGCTATGCCATAGAGTATTTTTCCTCACTGGATTGGTTGTCTTAAGTAGGATAATTATCTCATCAAAATGATCTATCATGCCTACCAAGATGCCAATCTAGTGGTTGATGCATTGTCTAAGAGGGAAGTCACAAAAATGAATACCCTATGATCCTTTAGTGATCCTTACTATTGTTCACCCTTGGCAGAGGCTAATATAAGGGGAGTGTCTTATTCGTGGATTTTTAAAACCCCTTGCTCCGCATGAGTTTGTACTTTTACTTTTTTTATTAATATTTTATGGGGACTATCCAACCAGACCTGATTTTCATGGTATCACTATGTATGATATAGATCGCAAATTTATCATTTCGTGTAAGCCCATAGAATCCATGATATCATTGTTAGGTGTCTACATTGCATTGAAATTTTCTTCACATACTCTACTCTTGATCATTTTTCATATCTATCAAAGAAAAAAATTATGGGGGAAGGGATGTTTCAAAGGACTCGATGGAGGAAAATTTCATTATTATAATTATATTGGGATGTTCTATCATGTATTGGGTGGGAGTGTTCTTAATATCCATAATATTGAATGTTTCCTCCATTTATAAATTTTTATGAATTATATTTTATTAATATAAATGAAAATAAAAAATATAGTGATTATGTGATGAATCATTCAGTGTTATTATGGTTATGTGATCCTCCTTAAAAAGGAATTATTTCGATGGAAATATCTTATTTTAGGGAAATGATTGATGAACTATCAATGAGTGACTATGTAACAAGCTAACTAAATTACCATTGAGTCAGTTGTAATATTGTAATGATGGATTAGAATACATTGATCATAATACATAAGATCTATCAGTTAATTTTTTTTTCAAGAAAACTAGATATAGAAAACGAAATTACATTACATTAAATTTAAAAATTAATAATATATGTAATAGGGAGATTTATTATATATCCATGAAAATCCATATATTATAGGCAGTGTTGTCTATGGTTTCCAAGAGAAATGGTAAATAATATAAATGGTTGATCTTGGTCACTCAGTAAGGGGTAGTGTACAATAGAAGTTATCATATCATAAGAGTGGAATAATTAATATGCTTGTAATAAATGAATAGAATAATTTTATAAAAATAAACTATGATCATAAGATATCCATGGGTAACATAAAAATAATTAAACACATTTATAATTGTAACTAAACTCATATTTACAGAATACATAATTATGAATTTTATAGTCAAACCATCAAGGACACATTCGAGGAAATAATACATGAATAGTAAGGGATTTTAACAAGAAACAAAACCATTTTCCTTATGAGACTTAAGGATTCTTATAAAGGCCATATTGTTATAGTATCCACCAATAACCTAAAAAGTTCTATTCCCCCATCAAATGAAGAGATTGGATAAAAAATAATTATCATAACGTTCCTTGAGGAACCTCATACAAAACCACGTCCAAGTAAGAAATACTTTTCTATATAAGAATATGTGTATATATAACATCAATATTTACCCATTACATGAAATGATATGGATATTTTGGTTAATAGAACACCATTAAGTAATAATAAAAGGATATTCATAACATAATGTAATGCATGTTTATAAAAGTAACTATAATAGGGTTTTTTAGAAAAATACATTCATACACCATTGAAATAAATAATAAGAAATCATTTTTATGGTTCATAATGATCTCATGAATCATCAAATGGATATCCATTACTAGGGAAAAAAATGTTACAATGTTGCTCTAATTAGTAATTTACCAAGAACTGATCAAATTAATACCCAAACAACCTTTTTAAGAATTATTACCCATAGTTTCATCTGAGGTTAATCATTCATCTACTTATTTTTACTGATACCATTGTATCATTTCTAGGAGACCACAAACTCTTTACCAAAATTTTATTGTATCATATGGTTTTGGGATTGTTTGACAATTATAGCAGGTTGTGAAGATAGTATAATTTTCCAAAATAGTGAGAAATAATTTATATTATAATAATGAATATATAATGATGATGAAAAATAAAATTTATCATTGAAATGAAAAAAATGGAATGATTGGAAAAATAAAGGAAAATAATAAGTTAGAAACCGTTACCTTGTAATGAATTTTCTAAAAGACGTTGTGGAACACCTTAAAACCATAGGATCTCATTGGAGAGACTTTTGAGAGAGAGAATGAGAGGAAATTGATGATGAATAACATTAATATGAAGATAAATGGATGAATGGGTGGATATTTATAGAAACATAGATGTGGGATTTCATTATTAATTTTTAAATATATTCCACAGACTTTGGGATATAAAAATTCTAAAACCATTGGTATTTACATGGTTTTAGACCATGGTATTTGACATTCAGGGTCTAGTTTATATTATTCTAAATTTCAAGAATCATAATCCATTAAATTTTATTATTTTTTATGTGAAAGATATTATTATTCATAAATATATATATTTGAAATCATAAAATATACTTTAGGCTTTGAAATATTTTCTATAAGTATGTAAAATTAATTCTATTAAGGTAAATTACATCATTCTAATGTAAAAACCCATTTTTAGATTGAGCACTCATTTATAAAATTTATTATATTTATTTTAGTCATCTTTATTTAATAATACTTTCCATATATTAACATCATAATTTACTTTTTACTAAAAACTTTGACACTCTTAGAAAATTATGAAAAATTTTAATTTTTATAATTTTTACATGTTAATTTGAAAAAATATATCCATTTTAATTTTTTTTCTAAATAATATTAATTTAATAATTTAATAAAAGAATTATTTACCAAAAAATCATCAGTTTTTATACAATAATCATATTTCCAACCCATAGGAAAACTATATATAATTGCATAAATTTGTTTTATTTCATATATAAGAATAAATATTTTTTAGTTTTTTAAAAAAATATTCTTTTAATCATCATTTTTAAATTTTATATAAAAATGAATTATAGTAAATATTAAACATATATGTTTTCTAAAAAATTATTATTTCTCTATAAAAATATTTTTATCGTATTCGTCATATACTAATATAATTTTTTTAATATAATGGTCTTATGTGAATATACTGGATCATTATAAATGCAATTTATTTTCTAAAATAATTTCAACATTAATACTACTTAATGTGTAAACTCTTATACTATTATTAAACAATAATAATACCTATGGTTAAGGGGTGTGATGGTTGTACATTCATGTTGTAGTTAAACTAACATTAATCTTATATTGATCTCTACTTGATTGAACTTATCCTACATACTAATATGATCAGGTCTCAGTTTTTGAAGCTCCGATTTTGATTAATCAAGGGTGATAACAATGATAACACATTCCCCCCAAAATATTATAATTTAACTTTATGAGGGATGTTCCTACAGATTTATTCCATGGTTTCTGCCTTCTATAACAACTATATGTAATCACTAACCTTTATATGAAATAATTATAACAGTAATATTATTTCTAATAGTCATGATGATCAACTATTATTATGAACAACAATCATATTGGAAAATTAACAGAATGACCTCTAATTAAAATGTCCATATTTACCTCCTATAAATTCATTAAAAAATAACCCATAAATAACTCATTTTATCCTTTTCACCTTCAATATGTCTATTTCATGGCTTATATTATTCATCTTTTATAGTATTAAAATAATAAATATGATATTTTATTATAGAATACGAGGGAAGATACATATATGTTTCACTTTCATCATTTTTATTCTATTTCCCACTATTAGTCATAGTGGTTTTAATAAATTTTCACATTTGGTTGGTAATAAAATAATTTTTAAAAAATATGTTCATTAATTAATAAACATTTCTTGGATATCACATTCTCCCCAATATAAATAATTTTAACCTAAAAAAGTTGGGTTAACATCAATACCTGAATAGATGTGGACAATTATTTATCATTCCATCCCAAGTAACCTTTTTTTTATTCTTATAGGTTGTTATTCCACCAAATATCTATCACTAGTCAACTTTTCCAATTCCATATTATCATTTTTTTGTGTCAAAAAGTTGTCCATGCTCTTTATTATATGAAAATTCATGCCTCGCCATTATTTCATTGGTGAAGGCTATATGAGTTAGATATAAAACATTCTTTTTTGACATTAAAACCTAGAAGAAACCATGTAATTTATATAAGTTGGGTTGTAAATCCAAATAAAAATCCACTAAACCAATTATATCTAAAATAAAAATTGGTCAATATAGAGAAAACATATTTTTCAATTGTTTATAAACCATTTGACTCCCTTCTATAGTTAAAACCAGAATTCCCCTGCCTGAATCACTGGGTTTGATCTAGAGTGTAACTAGGACTCATGCCCCCATCCTCACACATAAGTGGTTTCTAACTAACAGGGAGGGTATTAATGGATTTACTGGTGGTATTATACCTTCAGTATAAGAAAATTCATTTAAAAATAATAACATTGAATAGAAATGAAAAATTTATAGGAAAAGATTTTATAAATGGAATGGAAAGTACCTCAAGTCATATATAATAATAATCCATGGACCCCTATAATGACCCAAAATTTTATAAGTGTAATTTATTACTTCTTATAGAAATGTCACATAGTATAAAACTGATAAAATAACTTATAGAACAAGATAAAAACATTATAAAAGAATAATTAAATAAATAACAAGTATGTAAATAAGTTAAAGAACCAATAAAAATGAAATACTAACTTGACCATAGGAATAGTAATATAACACTTATGAATAGTAAACCAGATAAATAAATAGTAACCTCATCCATTAAAGTGTAAATAAAATTTTGGAATATTTTAAATGAATGTATTTTACAATTATATCAAAGTCTATGTAAATAAATGTTTTAAAAATTATTGAATAATTGTTGAAATTTTGGTATGTCATAAATATTTAATTACAATTTTAGGATTAATTAAATAACATAAAAGAAAATTAAATTTCAAAAAATATATTGATAAATTAATATTTTTATGTCTTGTGATATTAAGATATTTTTATTTAACCCAGTGTAATTTTTCAATGTGTTATAAAATTAGTAAAAATTTTAAAATCGTTATTTTCCATATAATTAGAGATTTTAATAAAAAATTAAATTACTCATATTTAGAAAATTATTTACATAAAATGGATTTCATTTCATAATTTTACACTTTGAAAAATGGTTAGGTTGAATTTTGGGTATTTTTCTAAAACACTTAATTTTTTGATGAATTTTAAAATAATATAATTAACAATAAAAGCTAAGTACATGAATTTTGGAGTCGTAGATGATGCAAGTATGATGTAAGCCCAAAATATCAGACTATCCTTTATTATTTAATATATTTAGACAAAATTATCAGACTATTCAAATTCTTGATCCAAAATAATAAACCAATGAATATAATAATGAGAAAACCCCTGTCACTAGTGTAGAAAACATTATACATGTCTGAATTTTGTACGTCGGTTATAAATAACTGATGTGTAAAGATGTAAAAGTTGATTTATCACATTGGTTATAATATAACCGATGTAAAAAAATGAGGATATTTTAATTTTAATGGCGGTTATATTATAACTAACGTGATAAATCTATTTTTGACATCGATTATATTATAACTGATGTGAAAAATCAACTATTGTGATTTATTACTCCGGTTATTATATAAGAGACATAAATTTTCAGCTTTATAAATTTGGTTATAAAATAACTGAGGTAAAATTATGTTTATCACATCAGTTATTATATAACAGACATGGTAAATGTAATAAGAAATAATGTGTCACGTCGGTTATTAAATAACCGATGTGATAAAACTTTTAAAAAATTTATCAAGCACCAGATTATACCATTCTGTATTTTTCAATTGGAAAAACTGTGACTTATCTCTCTTAGGTGAAAAAACTAGAAACGTTTCTTCAAAATCGTGCCCTACTCTCTCATTTTTTCAACATCATTTTTTATCTTTCTTAGCACTGGATATGTCAGATCGTCTCAAAATATTCAAGTAAGCCTCACACTGCTCAATTTCATTCGTTATTTTTTTGGAGATAACCAACATTTACATTTATCAATTTATTTTTTTAAAAAATCACAATATCTTGAATTATTTGTTAAAGTTATTGTTATTTGATTTGTTTTTTCTTATCCTTTATTTGTAATCATTAGGCATTAATCCCTATGTTACATTGGTAGGCGGCTTCCATATTTAAAAATAAAATCCCCATACTTATATCATGGAGACATTGTGTATATAAAATAATACCATTTCAATTTTATATTAAACTTTTTTTGGTTATTCCTTCATTGAAAAAAGGATGTTATATTTTCCTAGGTTTTTTGTGATGAATATGTACTCAGTCATCCAATATGAGCTGGGTAATTGGTTTATTTAATTATTTTTCTATATGGTCAGGTTGTATGTATTAAATATTTTATGCTAACTGCTAGTATATATTATAAAATAGTGTGTCGATTCATGATTTCTTATTTATTTAGCTTTTCATTCATTAACTATTTATTAACAGTTATTTATCCCCCAGAATAAAAGGTCAACATACCTTGAATAGGATCTTTTCACCACCTTCCCAAGACAATCTAGGTTCCTATTAAGGCCAATACATTGAGTCTAATATAAATCCATTTAAAATAGTGGCTCAAAACCTAACAATATCAACTTACCCCTCAAATCAATTTTGACCATTCACAATACCATTTTCCACAAAAACCTCAATAAGAATGATAAAACTCATATATGTGACCATCAAAATTACAAGAAGTGAAGAAAATGTTTTATAGCTCTAAAAAATATCATTATAATTTTAAAATACACATATATTTGTTTTATATTATATTTCAAAATTGGGTTACAGACAAATTATTTCATATTTCATATATATATATATATATATAACATTTATATCTACCTATATTTTATTTTTAAAATTATTTCCATGCATATCTTTTTCAAATAAGTATATAATTGTTTTATATTTAAAAATTTATTTACATTCAAATTATGATATATTTCATATAAATATAAAATTGTCTTATCTTAATAAGATGTATAATTTTGATATTTTTTATAGGTAATAAAGAATCAATGTCAGACTATAGAACATCAAATGAGTAATGAATATAAGGAAGGTGTTGGTGACTTTTTGGAGTTTTCTAAAAAAAATTCCAAGAAAGGAAATGTTTTTCTATCTATTCTTGAAATGTTGGAATATGAAGAAGTTGAAAAGTAAAGATGTCAAAGATCATCTGATTTGTTATGATTTTAATCTGATTTGTAGACCTTGTATTTGTCATGGTGAAACTAGACTGAATTTCAGATCTACCGATAATGATGATTTGCAAGATGGTAACTCGAATGAAATTGAAGAAATGATTATTGATATAGTATAAGTAAAAATTGATATAGAACAGACAGTTGAGAATCTATATGTTGATGCTGAAAAAACATTGTTTCTTGGTTTTACGGATTTTACAGTTTTATCTGATGTTTTAAGATTGATTAACTTGAAGGAAAAACATGGATGGTGTGACATGAGTTTTACAGAGATTATATAATTGTTGAAAGATACTCTTCTAAAAGACAACGATCTTACAGATTCACAATATAAGGCCAAGAATATATTGTGCCTGATGGGATTGGAATTCATGAAAATACATGCATGTTTGAATGACTGTATAATATATAGGAAGGAATACGAATTTCTATCATAGTGTCTTAAATATGATACATCATAGTATAAGTTGAAATAAAAAGAACAAGCTGATGTAGAGATTAAAGAAATCTCTACCAAGGTATTTCTGTATCTTCCTATAATTACACTTTTGATATGTTTTTTTCTAGTTCACTTTATGAAAAATGGTTAATATGGCATGCTAATGAGAAGATATGTGATAGAAAAATAAGTCATCCAGTTGATTTTCCGTAATGCAAGAAAATTGATGAGTATTATCCTACATTTGGAAATGAAATTAGAAATATTAGACTTGGGTTGTGAACAGATAGAATAAACTTATATCGAATCCTCAGTATCACACACAGTTCAAGGAATGTTTTATTGGTAATTTACATCATATGTTTTGAAGTTTGTATGATGTGAATATATGTCATGTTGACTATAATGATCTTTGGTCTGAAGCAACCCATAAATAGTGTTGATGTTTACCTGTCACCATTGATTAACGATTTGAATCTTTTTTTGCGAGGACGGTATTAGGGTGTATGGTTCTTATAAAATACAATAATCTAAACTACATGAAATGCTTATGTTCACTATAAATGACTTCCTAGAATATGGAAATTTGTCTGGATATACAATTATGGGGCGTAAAGAATGTCCAATTTGCAACCAACAAACATCATATTTTTAATTGCATCGTGGGAGGAAAATAATGTACATGGTTCATCAGAAGGTTTTTCCTATAGATCACTCTTATAGAAGTCTAAAAAAGGCATTCAATATATCACAATAATTTTATATTGTTAAAAAAATTTGTCCACTGATGAGAATTTTGAGAGGGTACAAAACCTTGATTTGACATTGGGAAAGAAACATAAATCTGGTAATGATAGACATATTTAGAAGAAAAGGTAAATATATTTTGAGCTACCATATAGTAGATATCATGAAGTGAAACATAATATTGATTTCATGAACATGGAATATAATATATGTGACATTTTTATGGGAACATATTCAGATATTTAAGGAAAGACTAAAGATGGGTTGAATGCTTGATAAGACATACTATCAATGAGAATGCATTTGGAGTTAGATCCCACTCTCGATGGAAGGTGAACATTTCTTCCCCAAACTTGTCATACAATATCCAAGAGGGAGAATATTATCTTTTTTCAGTGTATTATTGATATCAAAGTGCCGCAAGGATATTCATAAAATGTAATTTTTTTGTCTCATTGATGGATTTGAAGTTGACAGGTGTGAAATATCATGACTATCACGTCATGATGTAACAACTTGTACTATTTTCATTACATGGAATATTGCTGATTGATGTATGAAATACGATCATGATGGTGTGTTATTTTTATAATTTAGTTTTTAAAAAGAAGATTGATATTGATGCTTTGAACATTTTGGAAAATGATTCAATTTCTATACATTGTCAATTTTAAATTTATTTTCCTCCATATTTTGTTTTTGAAATAATGGTGTATTTCATGGTTCATTATGTTCGATAAATAAAGCTTTTTGGACCTTTATATCTTTGTTGGATGTATCATTTTGAAAGGAATATGAAAATATTGAAGGGGTATGTTAAGAATACATATCGACCTATAGACTCCATTATTGAAAATTATATTTCTTATGAGGTTGTGGAGTTCTGTACGAGTTACTTGTCTGTGGCGAAGCACATTGGTTTGCCTCCATCTCACCATGAATGAGTTAATAATGAGAGAAAGGGGATTCATGGCTTGAAACCCAAATCTATGTAATCTGAATAGATGAAGACGGTACATTTATACATCTTGAATAAAATTGATGATTCTGAACCCTATATTACATTGCATACTAAGGATTTGAAATAATGTCATCCATAGAAGAAAGAAATCTAGATTTTGAATGAGCGTAACAATTTTTTTCCCATGGTTTAAATAGTCCTTGCTTAATAGATCAGATGCATCATAGACATTATGATGGTAAGTGGGTGGTCCAAGTTTAAATGTGATAACATGGTCCAGGTATGATATTAATATCTTTATATTTCATATGAAAGCTCAGGATAACAAAAGTGTAGTTCAAAATAGCAGGGTATTGGTGTTTGCAGAAGCAATGCATGTTTCGAGTTCTAAAGATAAAAACCCAATTTATGCAACATGGTCATATTATGGATTCAGTGAAGAAATATGGGATGTTGATTAAATTAAAATTAAATTTCTTGTATTTAACTACAAATATTTTATCGATAAAAATACTTTCATAGATGATGAATTTGGAATGACAGTTGTTAATCTATAGAGACTGGAAGAACAAATTGATTCTTTTATAATGGAAACACATGAAAAACAAATTTTCCTCATTTTTGATCAATCAGATATGTAGTGATCTATTGTTTTACACGAAAAAAACAATATTTTGTTGAGGATTAACAAGATAAAGATACTAATTTTTTTGAGATCCCAACTTCAATGGAAATATTAACAGAAAAAAATGATGAGTATTTTATTAACATGATTTGTGCTATAAGGAACAATCATGAAGAAGGAATTTGGCAAAACAATGCATTTGTACATTCCTAATATTATAGGTAACACATTATTATTTATCATTTACATTTATTAATTTTATAATATGATAGATATTGTATTTTTTTCATTTCTAAAATGCGTATTAAAACTAAAAAGAAGGAATTTTGGTTTATTTAAAATTTATTTTTTCTAGTTCACCTTGTTTACCATAATGTAACTTATATAATTATTAATTTTGTTGAATCAAAATTACATTACCATGTTTACCATGTTTACCATGTTTACCATTACGTAACATATAAATTAATTGATATTGTTGAATGAAAATTACTTTACCATGTTTACTATTTTCCATGATTTACCATTATTACCATGTTTACCATGTTTAATATTATGTAACATAGTTCAGTTTTTAATTTTTTGTTTACATTAGTATTGTAATATTTGAGTTTAAATATTTTTAAACTATTGTTTTCTTTTTTGATTTGAAGGATAATGACAGATCGATCAATTGATCAGCCACAAAATTATAGAGAAGAGAACCATGATCATACGTTTGAGGAGAAACACTCACATGCCCTTGATTATGTTCCCCTATCTTCTTCATGTGCTCCCAATATGGAAAAGATTAGTTCAATAGTTATAAAACTTGGAAACACATATTTACCAAAACTATCACATGCCCATAGCCAGGACCAGAGGACAGTCATAAAGTTTGATGAGAATGACATACCTAGAGGTCCTAATGTAGAATATTTTAAGAGTTTTGTATCAACTCAAGGTAAAGGAAAATTAAGCATTTTGTATAATGACTGGAAAAGTGTGAAAAATGCAACACCATCTCAGTTGTGGGAGACAATTTTGGTAAGATAGTTTTATATTGTTTGACTAATCTTTAAATGTTTATAGTATAATATGTTTTCCTCCATATTTATCGGATCAAATTTGATATTCCTAGCACTAGAGGTGTTAGGAAGAAATGTTTATCGATGGATTCTAGGAGATGGAGGTATTTAAAATCAACCCTCACATCTGATTTCGTTTTTTGATCATAGGAACATGACATTCCATGTCATATATATCCTTCTATAGATGAAGCAACATGTAAAAAATTTGTTGAAAGTAGAAGAAAAAAAAAACCATTTTTGGAAAGTTCAATGTAAACTTTTATAATATTTTCATATATTAATGATATAATTAATTATTTTTAATGATTTTTTATTCTTAATTTATAACAAAAAAGTATATCTCATCAGGAGATCCAATCAAAAAATGTACACCCTTAGAATTTAACTTAGGGAGGTATAATATATTGAAAGAACAAATGATGGTAGAACATTTACAAAAATATAGAGATGAGTCTTCATGATCTAGAGAGGTCTCCCCTCTATACCCTCTATCTAGACATGAAAATTTGAGGAGGGATTAGATGGAAAAAAGGGGCAATATCATATGGAATAATCAAGGATCATAACTGAGAAGATTGTAATATATTTATTTTATTTATTTAAGTTAATTATATTTTTTATATACATTGAAACATTCAAAAAAAAATCAATTAATACATACATGATTCTTTTGATGAGCAGATAAAACATGGTGTATTTACAACTACTGAGGGTAAAGATGTTTTATATGCAGCATTTGGAAAGCCCAAACACTTGGGTTGTGTATGAGGATACCCGATGGTTGTATCGGTAAGAAAAGTGTTTCCACGTTATTCATCCTCTTAAATTGATGGTATTTATAAAAAAATAGAATATTATGAGGATGAAGTTAATAATATTAATGCGTGATAGAGGAAAATATCAGAGCATCGGTACAGTATATGTTTGCATACATGAAAAGAAAATTTCAGACCGTAGCTCCCACTCATCCACCTCTGCCGGCAGACCCCATTTTTTATCCTCCACCTCCGCTAGCAGCTCCGACTCCCCCACATACATAACCTATTATTTATCATCCACCTCATCCTATGGACCTCATTTTTTTATCCGACTCATACACTCCTCCTCCCCAACTTCTTAGTTATTGTGAGTTGTATTTTTTTGATCCTCATCATCATATAGTTGTGTATGGGATGATATATTATATAGGAAATACAATTCATCATCAATAGTTAGAGGTATAGTAGCATAGGGTCACTTCAAAGGATATTGTAGATATATCATCTTGAGTACCATTACCTATAGAGGAGGTGATGAGAATTGGAAAAAGTATCAAACACTTTTTAGTTTTTCCATCAATTCTTTTGTGACCCATTACCATAGAGGTATGTGTATGTTATATCATTTATTTTATTTTTGTATTAAATTTGTTTCAAACATTTAAATTTATTATATTTATCTATTTATTTACATGAATACTATAAAGGTAAATAAATATTTTATAGGAATCAAAAAAGAAAAATGGCTATGACATCATATACAGAATCTAGAAGTCATGATAGATTATCAGGATATTCAAATTCATTAGTGGATTATTATATGTTCCCATTGGAATCTCTGGTTTATGGATGTGTAATAGATGTGTGGATTATAATAAATGATATCCTAGAGCTTCTTACTAGAGATAAGTTGGGCATTAACGTGGTGCAATTTTTTCCCATGTAAGTCTTCACACAATTCATTACATGCGATAAATTTATTAAAAATGTATAGTTATGTATGTTTTGTTTTAGGTATCTTTATAAAATTTTTGATAAGAAAGATCATACTATTTTATATGGATTCATGTACCCACAGTTGATTTCCCCTCAAGTTCATGCATTGGATGGGGAACAAAGAACACTTTATATTGCTAAAAGATTTCACCAGAATATAATCACACAGTGTTGATTGACTCCTTTTTGTGAGAAGTATGAAACATATATCTCACAAATTATTCATTATATTTTAACATAAAAACCACTAACCTAAAATTTTCTTTTATATCAGAGACCATTGGATGTTAGATGTTTTTTTCTAAGGGAGAAAACACATTATTGGATATGCTATCTCCATGGTGATTTGTGTGAAAATTTTAAGAATATGATGGAAAAGTTGGTTTCAATTTATTAATAGTACTTTTTATTGTAATGAATTTTAAATTAATCTCATTCATATTATTTTCTAATAAGGGATGGTTCTACTTTTGAAAAACAACAAAGAAAAATTGTTCCAAGATCAATTTTGTAAAAGTACATGTAAACATCCATTTAAAATTTGTACATTTTGAATGTATTAAATAAAAATTATATTTCAAATTGATAAACTCATTTAAAATCAAATGTCATAAACAACAAGGAATCATTAAATGAAGATGTTATATGTTAATATTTATGTATGAAATAATTACAACAAGAATAATTATGATGTTTTATGAGGTTAAATTTCCTAATAAACTATTACATAATATTTAATTTGATTAATTCATTATACATTTTAACAATATTCATTTTAATTTTTAGCTATTTGATGACTCTCAAACTTATAGTGCTCAAGATTTTAAACACTTACAAGTGGAATAGTCAAATTATTTTACATGTTTGATTTTATTTTAGTTTTTTTGTAGTGTAAAATGTATTTTTGATTATTGTAATTGTAAATTTGTATTTGGTAGTAGTTTTTTATTTAGATTTTTTATTTGATATTTTTTGTTTCTAATGTTATAAATGTGAAGGTTTAATTTTGTTGTTGGGTCTTCTTGTTTTGGTCTAGTTCAACTTGTTTTTTGGTCTGGTTCTAGTTTGGTTCTACTTGTTTCAGGTTTGGTTCAGCAGTGCAGAGGAATGGTTTCACTATTTTTCAAAAAAAAAAAGGTTTTTACATCAGTTGTTTTATAACCAATGTAAATGTTTTTGAGAAAATAGTTTTCCATGTCAGTTATCTAAAAACTGACGTGGTATAATGTTTTTTATGTTGATTTTTAAATAACCGACATGGTATATTGATTTTTACATCATTTATTTAATAAATTATGTGGTATATAGTTTATTACATCGGTTATTGAATTACCAACATACAAATATACATCTGGGACCATTTTGTTTACTTTGATTATTTAATAACTGACTTAATAAACAATTTACCACATCAGTTATTAAATAACCAATATAAAAAATTTTCTCCATTATAGATTTCCAATGTTGGTTTATTTATAACTTATGTAAAAATATTATTTATAACATTGCCTTTAACAATTTCAGATAAAAAATGATATAAAAAATTAAAAAAACATTAAAAATGTTTTCTACACTAGTGTCTCCTTCAATATAATACCACCCTCACCCCCTCTTCTCCTCACACCTCTCATTTATTGATCATTTCTAAATTCTTTTAAATACTATTATCTAGTCACTCCCCCACATCATGGATCTCTTGGAATAATGAAAAGAACATGCATAGGTGCCCTAAGTAGGATCTCAAGAGGATAATTCATGAGGTAAATCCTCTATCTTTTTCTTTTCATTTTTTTTCAATTTTAATTATTTTCTTATTATCTCTTCACCTACCATTATATAAATGGAATGATAAGTCCTTTTTGATTGATTTACTATAATTATATCATTTTAATGTAAGATCCATAATTAAAATCTTCCATTTATCTATTTTATTCTAAAAATTAAATATTCACCTTTTATAATAATAAAAAAAATATAGAATCATAATACTAAATGATATAAAAAATCAGTTCATTATGATCGAAAAACATCCAATGTCAACTTAAAACAATCATCATTAACCTTTATCTAATGATTCACGCTCATACAAGATATCCAAATTCTTTATAAGACCATTTAAACTTCTATAATATCATTAGTAGAACATAATAGAAATTATTTACATTTATACTAATTTTATAAGAACTTCCATTCAAGTATACATGATAACCAATCATAAAAACCAAGAAAATGAATGCCTTGAATGATGCAATTAAACTCTATAACTCATTATAAAGCTTATAAATTAATTTAATAACACCAAAATGAATCAGGTTAATGTATATAAGGTTATTGATTTTTCAATTAATGAATCTAATTTTAGTATATCATATATTAACATGAAGGATGTATTCAGACACAAGGTAAGGGGAATTCTCAAACCCTACTCTTTTTCTTTGGGGGTTTCCTCTTTCAACCCATTTTTTAGTATTTATATTACTTAATTACAATTTTATCCTTATTATCTTACCACTTATCATATATTCATTTTTATTACTTGAGTTTATGAAAAAGACAATGTTTTCCAAAAGAACTCTTCTTTCAAAAATGGAAGTTTTAATTATCAATATTGTTTCTTCTTCACCCAAGTTTGATGATCATTATGTCAAGTATGATATTACCTATATCATTTGGGATACCAATGTTTATGAATGAATACTCTATGAAATGAAACCAATTCTGTATGGGTTATTTTACATCCCAGTTTAATATATTTTCAATGTGGCATTGATGATAATGTAAACGTTATGATTTGAAAGGTTCACCCAGGGTTATATAATGAAAATTTAAATGTTATTATGTAATGGGTTCACCCAAAATTATATAACACTCTAATGAATTGGGTCATGTGTGGTATCTCATGAGAAAAGTGAAATATGTCTGAACATGAAGCTAGCTTTGTTCAAAACTATGTGAGGTAGTTTACCACTAAGACATGATGTTTCATTTTTATGCATTTCCATATTCCAAGACTTATATTAATGATTCCTATCATGATTATGATAATATTATTATCTTATGATGATATTTTCATTTTTATATTAACTCCATATTATATAGTTTCATATTAGTATCTATCCTATTACTGGGAATTTAGCTCACCCTGTTTTTTGATGTATATCCTTAGGTGATTACATGTACTAAAGAGAATTAAATGTCCAATTAGAAGATAGAGAATAAGGAATTATGTAAATTATTATTCCTTATTTGGTAAATATTATGTATCATCCTAATTTTCTCTGGAAAATAAACCTTTTTATCATCACTGTTTAAATATTTTATGTTGTGTATCATAAAAATGATGTAATAGTAATGTAAGAAAGATTTTGGTCTCTATAATTGGTATTGGTGGAAAATTTAGTTAATTTGGGAATTAGGATTAGAAAACTTAAGTAAAAACTCTTAAAATGAGAAAGAATTAGTAATCACCCCTGAATCTAAATTTTTGAAAATTCCAAACATAATGATCCCACAAAATATTCGTTTAGACTTAATTTCACTAAGTTATAAATTATTTTGTCCCAAATTATTGACTTTTGATTTGTTTTAACCATTTTTATTTTAGAAAATTGTGGGAACCTTGAGAAACTACGCTAAGAACCTGTGTAAGGGATAATACAGAAATTTCTCAAATGAAATCCCCAATGCTTTAAGAACTGGAGTTAAAAAAAATTCGTGGAGATTATTACCCATCATTTTCAGGTTATGAATAATAACCTTAACAATGTAGAACTTCCACCTTCACCTAAGAGTGTTAAACTAGATTTCAAGTGTTTTATGCAACAAAAATAATTGATGTTTAGTGGATCTACTGCTCAACTAGTTGTGGAAAAGTGATTCAACTTGATAGTGAAGATATTTTTTATTCTCCAATGTTATAAGAAAGAGAAGGTGACTCTAGCCCATTACCATTTAGATGAATATTCAGATCAATATTAGTCTTTGATTAAGAATACCAAGATGAATGATGAAATTGAAGAGATGAGGTAGGAATACTTTAAGATAATGTTTCTTTTATAATTATTTCCCTAGAACTCTTTGAAAAAATATGGTGAGAGAATTTATAGAGTACAAGAAAAAGGAAGGTGAATATATCACATAATATAAATAAAATTTCACAAGGCTTTCAAATTATTCTTTGTTTTTTTTATCAACAATGATATAAAAATTTATAAATTCATTAGTGGTTTAAAAACACACCATCGAAAGGATATTGAAATTCAAGACATTAGGAGTTATAAAGAAGTTGTTTTTTGTGCTCTCAAAGTGGAAAAAGTGTTTGGAGAATGGTCCCATGTTTATGGTGGTAAGAAATAAAAGACGGAGTTTCAAACTGGAGGATCTAATGAGTAAGGTGGAACAAAAACTCAACCACCCACATATCAAAATTTTTGGAATAGGCATCATGGGAACTACCTCAAAGGGATATTAAAGTTATTTTTGTGTGGGATAGAAGGCCACCAACCTCATGAATGTTAAAAATACATGAGGAAGTAGGAAAATGTGGTAGAGGTAAGGAGAGAATAACCCATGGTGCAATGATACAACTGTAGAAGGAAACAGAAATATGAAAACCAATTCACTAATCCTTGAGTCCTTTAGTGTAATCAGTATTATTATCTCCCATTGCCAAAGGAGAAAGGGAATCCTTATTCCATCACTATCGCAAATGTGGTGTAAAGAAATGAATTCGTACAAGGTACACTTCCTATTCAATCAGGGTTGGAAAATTTATTATTAGATTATGTTTCTATGCATTCTTTTATACCTTGGAAGTTTTCCAAAATACTTAAATCGAATCCCCAAAACCATAATGTAGAAATATCAAAAAAATCACCAAGTGGTGGAATCATTGAAACCCATGTGGTGGACTCTTATCCTATTGGTGTATGTGGTATGATTATTCCATAAAATTTCATGATAATTCCCATGGTGTAATTTAATGCTTTAATGGGAATGGATTGGATCTTGTTTTATATAGAACATATAAACTATCTAAAAAAGGAGATATTCTTTTATATTCAGAACCACCCCATACTCCTCTTCAAATGAAAGAAAGACGATGAATCTCCTTAGGAAAATCCTTCAACGGTGTGGGTGTTGATCCCATGGGATAAAGAATACCTATCTCAAATGGTTTATTCAATGGAAGGTATCAACCTAGAATAAATTCCCATTATGATTGAATATAATGATTTATTTTATGAAGAGTTACCCAGTCATCGTATGAATCGTGAGGCAATGTTATCAATAAAACTCATTCCCTGATCTACTCCTATCTCAAAATGACTATATTTGATGGGCCTTATTGAACACGGGGAGTTAAATAAGAAGAAACGTGATAATTTGGACAATGGTTTCATATCCCCAAGTGAATCACCATTGGGTACACTAGTTCTCTTTGTCAAGAAGAAATATAGATCACTGTGGACTTGTATAGATTATCGGGAACTCAAAAACATAAACATAATGAACAAGTATTCCCTTCCAAGGAATGATGAATTTTTCAGTCAATTACAAGGATATCTATACTTCTCAAAGGTATATCTAGGTTCTAGAAATCATCTTCTAATGAAGAAGATGTAAGATATTTGGAAGTATGCCTTCCATACTAGGTATGAACAATATGAGTTTCTGGTGATTCTCTTAAAACCTACTAATTCCCTTGAAATATTTATGGAGTTTATGAATATGGTTTTTTAAAATTACGTTGGAATGTTTTTGGTAGGTTTTATTGATGACATTCTAATATAATCCAAGAGTAAAGAGGAACATTAAGAAAATCTAATGATTTTATTGGTGACATTAAGGATAGAGAAGTTGTACAACCAATTAAAAAGTATGAATTTTGGATATAGGAAGTCACATTCAAGGGAAACATGATCACAATAGAGGTAATTTATGTATACCCTTCATAAAAAAGGTAATTTAGGTATGGAACATTCACTCTAGTTTCATAGAAATCCATTGTTTTCTTAGATTAGCTGGGTATTACCGATGATTTTTGAGATATTAATCATGATTTTCTATCTTTATAATGATGTTAAAAATTAAAGAGCTAAAGTATATCTAAATAGAAGAATATGAAGAAGGTTTCAAGGATCCAATGAAGAGGATTATCACTGCACCTATAATCACATTACCAAAAGGTGTCAAAATTTTTAGTGATATATATTGATTCTTTCAAGAAATGATTTTTTTTGTACTAATGAAAAATGATTGTGTGATAGCATATACCTCTCAGAAGATGAAGACCCTGGAGAATAACTACCTGAAACATTAGGTGGAGCTCTAAGCTATGATTTTTCCTTGAAAATACAGCGACACTACCTCTATGGTGAGCTGTGCGACATATATACCGACCAAAAGATCCTAAAGTATATATATAACACAAAAGGAGCTCAAAATTAATCAAATGAGATGGTTAGAGATAATCAAAGACGATTTTTTATCTATTCACTATCATTAAGGAAATGAAAACAATGAGGAAGAACCTATATTAATGTATATGAAAAGGATGGATTTATAAATCATAATGGCTATTAATATATCCTAACATAAACAAATTATTTACCAACTATCTATCCAAGAGAAGATTAAGGAGGCACAAAGGGATTATCATGAGTTATAAAAGAAAGTGAATGTAGTAAAGGAAGGTAAACTGCAAGAGTCACATATTGATGATTATGGTGTGATTTGGTTTGGAAAAATTCTCTATCTGCCTTCCTCGCCTATTATAAAGAAGGATCTATTGGACAATGCACATTGCTCATCATTCTTTATCTATCATGCGAGTACCAGGACGTACCATGATGTTTTAGAACACTTCTGGAGGGACAATATTATGTGGGATATTCTTGATTATATCTCATGTTTTTTAAAATTTCATCAAGTTATAGTCGAGCGATTGAAGTCCAGAGGGATAAAGAGACCATTTCCTATATCCATGTGCAAATAAGAGAATGTCACTAGGGACTTTGTCACATTTCTAATGTGATATGGGTTATGATGGACCAACTCACCTACCGTCATTATCACTATTTAAGAAGATATATCCCTTGAACAAATTACTAGAATATTTGTGATGGAATTGGTGAGACTGGATTGAGTTATACTATTGATTGTCTCTGATCATGATCCTTGTTTCGAAACTAAATTCTGGAGGGGTCTTCAACATACATTGAGTACTGAACTAAACTTCAACAGGACCCACCACCCCAAAACTGATGGCGAATCTAAACGGACTATTTAGATGATCTGAGATATGCTAAGAGAATTCTATTTATAATTGAATGGTGAAAGAGATCATCATAACCCAATTGTTAAATTCTCATACAACAAGAACTTCCACTCATGTAATCATATGGATCCATATAAAGCTCTATATGAAAGGATATGTAGAATACCAACCTATTGGGATGAAGCTAGAAATAGAAAGCTACATGGACATGATCGTCTGAAAGAGTTGACAAAGAAGGTTCAAGCCATCCATCAACATGTCACTGTTTCTTAGAGTTGGAAAAAGGCAATACTGACAATCATCAAAGGAACTTGGAGTTCGATGTCGGTGATAAAGTATTCCTTTTAATATCACTAAGGAAGAGTTTCATGCAAGTTGGAAATAAAGGGAATATAATCCCAAGGTACATTAGGACCTTTGGGATCACTGATCGCATATGATCCATGGCCTATCAGATTGAACATCCACTGAATATATCTCATATTCATGATGTGTTCCATGTATCACTCCTAAGGAAGTACATACCAGATCCCACACAAGTACTAAAATTTGAGGAGGTATAGTTGGAAGATGAACTCTCATATGAAGAGCAGCCAATAAAGAATATTGATTAGAGAGATAAGGATATACTTAACAAGTCAACCCACTTTTTCAAAGTAATGTGGTGGAAGCATAATTATAATTAAGAAACATGGGAACCGGAGGAGGAAATGAAGGAGACGTATCCTCACTTGTTTTGGTGAAATAAAATTTTAAGGTTGAATTTCAAACGGGGGAAATAATGTAAGGACCCTAACATTTATTAGTATAATTTATCCATTATTATATTAATTTTATAAATTATAATACTCAAAAAATCACATATAGACCATAATAAAAACATTATAAATGAAAAATTAATGAGATAAAAAGTATTTCATGAAGATGAGGAACCAATACTGATTACATAGTAACTTGTTCTTAGGAATATAAATATGACCCATATGAATTGAAAACCCACCAAATGAATAGTATCCTCATCCATGAAAGTGTAAATAAAATTTAGGTATCATATAAAAGAATGTATGGTATAATTATACTATATTATAAGTAAATAAATGTTTTAAAAATTATTAATTAAGTGTCAACATTTTGGTAATTCATACATATTTAATTACAATTTTTTGATTAATTTAATAAATTAAAAGAAAATTTATTTTCATAAATAAATTCGAAAATTAATATTTTTATATAATATTATTATGAGATAATTTTATTAGACCTTAAGTAAATTTCCAATGTTTTATAATATAAGTTAAAATTTTAAAATTTGTTTTTCCCAAGTAAATGATGATATTAATTAATAATTAAATTACTCATATTTAGAAAGTTATTTTTATAAAATTAAGTACGTTTTTGAATTAAAAATTTTTCAAAAATTCGTAGGGTGAATTTTTGGGGTTTTTCTAAAATACTTGGATTTTTGATTAATAGTAAAATACGATAATTTTAAATAAAATCTAAATACATGATTTATGAATTTGTATAAGATGTAAGGCCATTGTAAGCCCAGAATCTCCAAATAGTCTTTATTATTTTAATATATTTTGAGACAATACTCAAAATATTTTTATTCTTGAGCCAAAATAATAAACTAATGAATTTAATAATGATATAACACCTCTCTCCTCCAATATAAATACCTCCCTCACCCCCACATTTCCTCACACCTTTCATGCTTTGATCATAGCCTAAATTCTAACCAATACTCTTTCGTAGTCCCTCCCACATGTCTAGTTTAACTTGTACTCATAAAAAACAAGCCTAGGTTCCTTGTGGAGGATCTTAAGAGGATAATTCAATAGGTATATCTTCTATATTTTTCTTTTAATTTTATTTGAATTTTTTTTCTTTTCTTATTCTATCATCTCTTACCATTATCTAAATGAAATAATAAATCTGGAAATTTTTATATACTGGAATTATATCAAGTTAAGGTTAGAACCATCATTAAAATATTATCTCATTCTCTGTTTTATTTTAAAAATGAAATCATCTTCCGTGATGTGTCAATTTACTGACATGATGGGTGATACACCTTAATTTTCATTTAACATCTTCAAAGATGATAATAAAACCATTATAATAGTTGAAATAGATCATAAATATTATTTTAAAACTATCATTAATCCTTATACAATATAAAACACTTGAAAACCAATGCTCTTGAAAGCATATAATAACACTTGAATATCTTTAAAATCATATAATAACAATTCTTTACATTCATACTCATTTTATATGAACTTTCATTCATGTATTCAAGAAAACCAATAATTAAAACCATGAAAACCAATGCTCCTGAATGATGAACTTAAACTATATAAATCATCAAAAATTCCATAAATGAAATTAATAAAACCATAATGAATTGAATTATTGTATAAAATGTTCTGGAATTGTTATTATGGAATCAAATGTAATTATACATGATATTAATGTGATGGAATAATCCAAACATAAGGTAAGTGGAATTCTCAAACCCAACACTGTAACGCCCCGACCCTAGTTACCTAGAGTCAGTGCATTATTACACATCATTGGCATGATCACAAGAATGATCAAGTCTTGAAATACCGATTAGTTTAGTAGCCTTTGAATTACTAGATACATTAACAAAGTTTACATTACATCAAAAAGGAAAAAATAATACAACAATATCTTGTCTTCATATCCCCTCATATTATCCCTGCAGGTCATTCATAAATTACTTCTTCACATCCTGGGAAAAATAAAACATTGAAAGAGGTGAGCTCAGATGCTTAGTAAGGATAATAATATAGCAGAAAAATTTATAATTAACACAATCATTTAAGGAAATGTATAGCTAAAACAATTTCTTTTAAACTTTAACTTCATCATAATATGGAAAATATATAATGAAATAATTCCATTTACTTATTCAAATGCATATTCTACTAGTCGAATAATCACGTGAAATATCAATATCAACTTTCATAATGATGGAATGCATAATAACGACTATCATAACCACATAGCCAAGGCCTCGTGCCAAGAATACAAATAAGATTTTGTCAAGGCCTTGTTCCAAGACACTAGATTGTCTCATGAGACCTACCTATTCATCGAGGAGCTATAGCGGGCTCTACTCATCACTTATTAAGTCCAATGAATTCCTCATATGAACAGGTTTCAACATAACATAAACATTCGTATTAAAACTAGTATACGAAATGTCAATACTTTCACCATAAACCATGAATGGTATAAAAATAACACACCCAAAGTCAAACATATCACAAAACCTTCAATACAATATGGAAGTTTTGTATCATAATAAATTAACTTCAAATAAGCTTAAAATCCATCAAAGGATGTTGACATAGACGAAATCAAAAATATTTGAGAGAAATATATCTTTTTTTGAATTCATTTAAAAGTCACATTATTATAAAATAAAAAATTTACTTTGAAAATTTTCTTATAAGCTCGGAAGGGAAGCTTCAGAGATTTTATATTGGCGGAAAATAGCTGCACCCGCCGTATAAGTTAAAATAAACATTCTTACCTTAATTCTGTCGAAAAGTTTAAAAGGGACCTTGTTTGGAACACGACATAAAGATTCCTTTATAAACCTCTTATAAAAGGTCAAACAAGGGTATAAATTACTTTAACCCATATTCTAGTAAATAGTAAAAAATGTTTTGAAATACATTTTTAAGAAACATGTATGTGGATGATAAAGGGGTCCCAGTAGATAATTACGTATAAACAACCTTGGATAATGAAGAGATTGTTAAATAACCCTTACATGTACTTTTCCTTAGTCGATGGTATGTTAACATCCGGTATAATAGTTAAAATATTGTTATTAAATTATACAAGAACCATATACATAATTATGATATCATATATGATCTTTTAACATTCATTTGTTAATAATATTCTTATTATTATCATTGTTTTGGGTGTTAACTTACTCATTTTCTTTTATATGTTTTGTTACATAAGTCATGTTTTTTATAGATAGGTTGTAACTTATTTATATACATAATGATATAAAGTTCTTATACATCACTTTTAATCTTCAAATGAGAATTATTCTTGATTGGATACAGTGGGAAATGAATCTCATCACGTTCGTGGAGACGGTAGTCCGTACGTAGGAACGAGCGACAATATCATTCTTTTGATATTAAAATAATATATAATTGGATGGTATATCATATATACAGAATCATTATCATTTTATATATATTATTTACATGAATCACACATCATTATTATACCCATCCAAATAATAATATATTGAATAATAATTACACCATGACGTGGAGACGGTAAGCCGTACGTAAGCGCGTATGGTGACATGTCATTCAAATGATTGATAGAATACTGAATATGGTTGTACCATATTTATAATAATATCACAGTATATAGGAGATACTGGATTAATTATTTTATAATGGTAATAACAAAGAAAGAAGAAGTTGAAGAACAAATGAACTTGAAAAAGGGTGGTGAAAACATTACCTCTTCTTCGGGGTCTTCCTTTTGATTTGATAAGAAGGGATCCTTAGGTTGGCTTTCAGATCAAACTAAGGCATCTAGGTTGAAGTTAGGGAAGTTTAGAGAGTATTTGGGTAGGTTTTGGTCGAGCCAAAAGGCTTTGAATGTGTGAATTAATGATAAGGGGGAGTGCCCTTTTATAAGAGGGGTAAGGGGCACCTTTGAAAAAACTAGAAATATTATTTTATAATAAATTCATATTCGGTTTCTAATGGCTCCAAAGTGGATTATTTATAGGTTAAGGTGGGGATGGGTCGAAAACCACTCAACAAATAGAATTTAGATAGGTTTGGGTCATTATACTAACCATATGTTTTAGTTTTAACTCTTAGTTAATTAGTTTGACACTTACCCTGTCAGTTTGTATTTTTATATTATATAGTTAATAAACTTACTATATACATCCAAGATACCCCCAAGTGGTACATAAATGATACACCTATCATGATATTAGTCTCTTGGCCGAACCATAGATATTTATGAATTTAATATCAATTAATAATATAATTTTTGTTTTAAAAACACTTTTATGTGAATTTTGACACTATTCAATAATTGATTTTTGTTAAAGTTTTAACAAGATTATTAATTCGAACCAAATTAATTTAAGCAATAATATAATTTCATATTATGCAATAAAATTCATTTATGTCAGCAAAACTTTCAAATTATAACAATTTTAACATTTATAATACAAATTATTTGATTCTTTCGTTAATAGGAAAAATACTGCATCATTATTGTGTCATAAAAAATATTAATTATTAAATGTATAAAAATTATAAATAAAATACGATTATGTATGAAATTGTTTTAGCTTTATAATGAATATTTATAGTTGAACATACTACATATATAACCATATGTAAATTTTTTTTTAAAAGATATATTCTTATGTCATTTTTGTATTTATTTTAACTTAATTAATATAAAGTGTCATTATCACTTACAAGTGGCTCCATGGGGTCCCAAAATCGACCCAAATATGACCATGGTCGGACATATATCAACCAATATGGTTAGGACACGTTTTAAGGTAATTTATTATTATTATAATATTATTTTTACCCTTATTTACCGGATTTACCCTTTAACCATGGTAATAAAATATTTACCGAAGTAATTATTCAAAATGTATAAAAATAAAAGTTAACTATTTACACAATTTGAACATCCTGATTCCAAATATGGAATAAATTTTTCCAAATTCAAAATACAGAAGTGGCAGAAATTAATTTAAAATTAATTCCCGCTGTAAAAACAAAAAGCGTGTTTTTAAGAGATAATAACTATCAAAAGATTGACACTTGTTCATGTCCGATTTAGTTGTGAAATTATGTCCAATGACAAAAATTGTATTAAATGGTAAAAATATATTCTAAATATACTTTTAAACCACTCAAATTCATAATTCATCACTATTAATTATTTCAATTAAAAAAGTTGTTTTTAATTAAAATTTAGTATTTTTTACTATTCATCAAAATATAAATTTTATCCGAAAAGTCCAAAAATGTTACCCTAGGATAATTTCGATATTTCAAATCCAAAAATGAAGTCAATTTTTAGAGATAAAATTTATATAATTTCAAAAAGTGGGTATTACTATTCAGAACGGCTAGTTTGATTGGTTGTGGTGTGTGTTAGAACTAGAAGTTGCGTACAACACACGCTAATGTATTATTCAAAGGGAATTGTACCGTGGAAGCTTGGGGTGTTAAATTCTCCCCTCCGTCAAATAATTTATTCCTCAAAATTTCTAGAATACTACCGCATGAAAAGAATCAGGTGGTTCTTCATCATAAGTTCCTCTGGTTCCCACGTTGCCTCTTCCATCTTATGGTTTCTCCATAGAACTATTACCAGACGAGTCGTTCGGATTCTCAGCACCTGTTCTCTTGTATCAAGAATCCTGATGGGCTCTTCGCAATAAGATAGACCGAGTTTTAGTTCTAATTTCTCATAGGTGAGTACATGCGTTGGGTCAGGCATGTATTTTACCAACTTTGATACATGGAACACATCATGAACTTTGGAGAGATTTGGCGGCATTGCCAAACGGTAAGCTACCGCCCCAATTCGTTCTAGAATTTCTAAAGGACTGATGTACCTGGGACTCAATTTACCTTTATTTCCAAAACGTATAACACCCTTCGATGGAGATACCTTCAATAAAACAAGATCCCCCACCTGAAATTCCAAATCATTTCTTCGGTTGTCATCATAGCTCTTCTTCCTACTTTGAGAAACTTTGAGGTGGTTTTGGATTACCTTCACCTTTTCCATCGTTTCCTCCACCAGTTCTGGGCCTACAAGTTTTCTTTCACCAACTTCATCCCAACAGGTTGGTGTGTGACATCTCTTTCCGTATAATGTATCATATGGTGCCATCCGAATACTTGAATGGAAGCTATTATTATAGTAAAATTCTACAAGAGGTAAATATTGATCCCACATATCCTGAAAGTCAATTGAGCAAGATCTCAACATATCTTTTAAGGTTTGAATAGTCCGTTCTGATTGTCCATCTGTTTGAGGGTGGTAAGCAGTGCTCAAATGAAGTTCAATATCCAAGGCTTTCTGAAGACACTTCCATAATCTTGAAGTAAAATGGGGATCACGATCAGAAACAATCGATAGGGGTAATCCATGAAGTCTCACCACTTCATTAATATATATATCCTTGCAAGAAATTCAAGTGTTAAATCTTCCCTTATAGCAATAAAATGTGCTGACATGGTAAGACGATCAACAATGACCCATATTGCATCATTCCTTCTTAGAGTCTTTGGTAGCCCCTTGACAATGCCCATCGTAATATTGTCCCATTTCCACTCCGGTATGGGAAGAGGTTTCATGACTCTTCCAGGCTGTTGCCTTCCAGCTTTCACTTGTTGAAAAACCATATATCTTGACACAAAAATCGGCAATCTCCCTCTTCATGTTGTCCTACCAAAAATGTTCCTTCAAGTATCTATAAATTTTTGTGCTCCCAGGGTGTATAGAGAAATTGGAACTATGAGCATCGTCCAACAATTACCTTTTTAGATCAGGTATATTGGGAACACAAAGTCTCTTCCCAAATTTTAAAATTCAATCTTCATACCCAAAGTCATTAAATCTCCCATCATTCACAGCTTTAATATTCTTATGAAACTCTTCATCACCGGTCTGAGAACTCTTTATCCTTTCTAGTAAATATGGTTTGGAAACCATTTGAAAAAGTATTTATGTTTCACCTTTCATGGTAATTCCCATATCCATCTTCACTAGATCCATGAAAATAGGATCCCTTTCAATTCTCATCATGTTCAAAACTCCATGATCTTTTCTGCTCAATGTATCTTCCAACTTATTTTCCTTCTCCGGGTGGTAGTGTATCGTGCAATAATAATCCTTGAGTAGTTCAATCCATCTCCTTTGCCTCATGTTGTGTTCTTTTTGTGAGAAAATATACTTCAAACTCTTGTGATCAGTATAAATCTCACATTTTTCACCATAGAGGTAGTGTATCCATATCTTCAAAGAAAAGATCACAGCTGCTAACTCGATATCATGAGTAGGATAGTTTTGCTCATGAATTTTCAACTGTCATGATGCATAGGTAATAACCCTATCATTCTGCATAAGGACACAACCAAGTCCTTTGTTCGATGAATCACTATAAATAACGAACCCATCATTCCCTGATGGTAGAGTCAATATAGAAGAATTGACTAATCTTCTCTTCAGTTCTTCAAAACATTCTTCACACTCTTTTGTCCAAACAAATTTAACCCCCTTACGTGTGAGCTTTGTTAATGGGTTAGCCAATCAGGCAAAATTCTGGACGAAACATCGATAATAACCTGCTAAACCAATAAAACTGCATACCTCAGTTATACTCGTAGGTGATGGCCATTCTTGTATTTACTTGGTCTTAGAAGGATTAATAGAGATTCCAACTTTAGAGACAATATGGCCAAGAAAAGAAATCTCCTGAATCCAGAATTCACACTTTCTAAACATCCCATATAATTCATGTCTTATCAGAGTCTTCAGGATAATGCGCAAGTGATTTTCATGATCTTCATAGCTTTTGGAGTATACAAAGATATCATCAATAAATACCACCATAAAATCATCGAGATATTTATTGAAAACTCTATTCATTAGATCCATGAATATAGAGGGTGCATTAGTCAGCCCAAAAGGCATTACCGTAAACTCGTAATGCCCGTACCTTGTTCGAAATGCTGTCTTCGGAATGTCTTCCTTCTTCACACACAATTGATGGTATCTATATCGAAGTTACATCTTTGAAATTTATTGAGCTACATGTAGTTGGTTAAATAAATCATCAATGCGAGGTAGGGGATACTTTTTCTTTATTGTTATAGCATTGATCTCCATGTAGTCGATACATAACCTCATAGATCCATCTTTCTTTTTAACAAAAAGAACAGGGGATCCCCAAAGTGAAACACTAGGGTGAATAAATCCCTTATTAATTAATTCCTCTAGTTTTTTCATTAGTTAAACTAATTACATAGTGTCCATTCTATATGGGGTCTTCGATATAGGCCTTGATCTAGGAATTAAATCAATGGAAAACTCAACTTCTCGTTCTGGAGGATGTTCAGGTAAATCATCCGGAAACACGTCTACATATTCTTTCACAATAGGTACATCCTCTATTAGAACATTCCTTTCCTCACCCAAAATCATTTCATTCTCTCCCTCCCCAATAATTGAATTTAGTTGAGCTACTGGGGGTGGATCTAGATAAGAATTAGGTGGTGATGATTCTGCTCTAAAGATAAGGTCTTCCTTATCATCATCATCAAAAATCATAACCTCCTTCTTCTTATAATAAATCTTCACATCATGGTCCGAAAGCCAATCCATACCAAGGATTATATAAAACTCAATCATAGGTATGACGATGAGATCAGCAGATAAAGAACATTTATGTGCTCTAATGGAGGCTGATTCAAAAAACATTGTTGCTATGATACATCCCTTATGAGGTTTAACTGACAAATCCCGTGTTAAATCAAATTGGAAATATCTAATTTTCTTAGAAAATTGGGAAGATATGAAACAATGCGATGATCCAGAATCAAATAATGCATTTTCTAAATTTGAGGAAAACCATTAAATTACCTGCCACCACTTCTTTCGGAGCTTCTACCTTAGTAGTAGTGATAGCATAAGCTTGGACTTGATCCCATGGCCTTTTTTGAGGCAATTTCCCCTGATTCTTAGTACATTCATTAGCATAATGTCTCATCTCCCTGCAATTGTAACATTGGACATCAGTAGCTTCCTTCTTCCCCTTGCAATCACGAGCCTGGTGGCCCTTTCCACCACAGTTGTAACAGACTCCCATTCCTTTTAAGCAAGTGTCGGGGTGTTTCTTCCCACATTTACCAAAATATGGATATTAATCCTTTCCCTTATTCCCCTTATTTTCATTCCTATATTGATCAGCAGATCTCTTCTTATCTTTCTTTTCTTTAAAGTCAAAATACTTAGAGAATTCCTTTTCTGTCTTGATAGAACATGAGACAATGTCTTCGTATTATGAGAAGGATTGTGAGACTAATGCTCGACCGCAAAACGATTTTATCCCATAAAATAAACGAGTAATCATACTTCTTGGTTTACGTATATATTCTCTAGCATACCTTTCTAACCTTGTAAAGTTAGCCTCATAATTTGTGACATTCTAATCATCCTTTTGACTCAGACTCAGAAATTGCCTTTCCATATCTGCTCGATGGTTGTGAGGAAAGTATTTTTCTAGGAAAAGCTCTTTGAACTTCCTCCATTCCATATTTGATACTTCATCATCTTCCTTTGTGTTTTGAATCAACGACAACCATTGATCAGCATCTCCAGTGAGGCGATAAAATGCCATGACAACTTTTTCCCTTTCACTACTCCCCGAAGCCAGAAATATTTTCTCTATAGAACTTATCCATTTCTCAGCTACTAATGTATTTGTAATACCATTGAATTTTGGTGGTTTATGTCTCATGAAGCCATCTAACATTGATCCCCCACGTTGTGGATCAGGGTGCTCCATACGGGTAAGGTTATTATTCATAGCCTGAGTGAGTTTTCCCAGTATGGTGAATAGTTGATCCGCACTAGTTGCATCACCAACTCCACTATAATTATCTTAAGTAGGAGGGAAATCCATACATGGAGTACGTGCATTGATATGGTTTCCATTTCTTCAACTAGGTGCCATTTCTAAACAATGGCATAAACAAGATCAGTTTATGAATCAAAATATATAATTTCATACTTGTAAAAAATTTAACATAAATTGAACTATTTATGGATATAATCCATAATCATAAAAATGTTTTCTTTAAGGAAGTATATACTCATAAACCCTTCATAATTATTTTTAAAGAAAATGAGAGTTATCATAGGAATATCCCCCAGGAGTGTTGTAACCAAGAGTGCAACAAGGCCCGTTGTCGTGCACCAGTTCCTGTTCGAGTCTAGCTCAAAGAGGTGTTTTCGGGTTTTACCCCTAGGTACATTTGTGAAAAAGTCGCGTCTACCTGCTTGTATCCAGACAGGGATTTATTTCTCAGAAAACTCACAAAATCTCTACAATACCAAAATTATAGGAAGTTCTTCTATACTAATCCTCAAAGTCCATCTTAGGTCTGTTTGCTCTAATAAGATTTTATCTAAATCTAGCTTCCAAGTTGTGTACTAAACTTCCTTTGATACCAACTATAATGCCCTAACCCCAGTTACCTAGAGTCGATGCATTATTACATATCATTTTCATGATCACAAGAAAGATCAAGTCTAGAATGACCAATTTGCTTAGTAGCCTTAGAATAACTAGATACATTCATAAAGTTTACATTACATCATAAAGTGAAAACTACCACAACAACATATTTTCTTCATATCCCCTCATATTATCCCTGCAGGTCATTCATAATTTAATTCTTAACATCCTGGGAAAAATAAAATATTGAAAGGGGTGAGATCAGATGCTGAATAAGGATAACAATATAGAAGAAACATTCATAAATAAACATAAACATTTAAGGCAATGTATAGCTAAAAAAAGGCTTTTAAACTTGAACTTCAGCATAATATGACAATGATAGAATGAAATAATGCCATTTACTTATTCACATGGATATTATACTAGTCTAATAATCACATGCAATATCAATAACCAATTTCATAATGATGGAACACATAATGCTAGACTATCATAACCATATAGCCAAGGCCTTGTGCCAAGAATACAAATAAGATTCTTTCAAGGCCTGGTGCCAAGACACTACTTTGCCTCATGAGACCTACCGATGCATCAAGGAGTTATAGCGGGCTCCACCTGTCACTTATTAAGTCCAATGCATTCCTTATAAGAACAGGTTTCAACATAACATAAACATTCGTATTAAAAATAGCAGACAAAATGTCAATACTTTCACCAGAAACCATGAGTGGTATAAAAATAACACATCCACAGTCAAACATATCACAATAACTTCAATACAATATGGAAGTTTTGTATCATAATAAATCAACATCAAATAAGTTTAAAATCCATCAAAGGATGTTGACATAGATGAAATCAAAACTATTTGAGAGAAATATATCTTTTTTTAATTCATTTAAAAGTCGCATTATTATAAAATAAAACATCTACATTGAAAATTTTCCTATAAGCTTTTAAGGGAAGCTTCAAAGATTTTATAATGGCATAAAATAGCCGCACCCGCCGTATAAGTTAAAAAAAATTCTTACCTTAATTCTGTCGAAAAGGTTAAAAAGGACATTGTTTGGAACATGATGGAATGATTACTTTATAAACCTCTTATAAAAGGTTAAACAAGGTTATAAATTACTTTAACCCATATTCTAGTAAATAGTAATAAAAAAATTTAAATTCATTTTTAAGAAACATGGATTTGGATGATAAAGAGGTCCCAGTAGATAATTACGCATAAACAACCTCAGATAATGAAGAGATTGTGAAATAACCCTTACCTTGTACTTTTCCTTAGTTGATGGTATGTTAACCTCTTGTATAATAGTTAAAACATTTTTATTAAATTATAGAAGAACCATATACATAATTATGATATCATATATGTTCATTTAACATTGATTTGTTAATAATATTGTTAGTATTATCATTGTTTCGGGTGTTAACCTACTCAATTTCTTTTATATGTTTTGTTACAAAATTCATGTTTCTTATGGATAGGTTGTACCTTATTAATATCCAGAATGATATAAAGTTCTTAAAGATTACTTTTAATCATCGAATGATAATTAGTCTTGAATGGATACGATGGGGAATGAATCTCATCGCGTTCGTGGAGACGGTAGTCTGTACGTACGCACGAGCGACAATATCATTTTTTTGATATTAAAATAATATATAATTTTATGGTATATCATATATACAGAATAATTATCATGTTATATTTATAATTTAAATGAATTAAACATCATTATTATACCCATACAGATAATAATATATTGAATAACAGTTACACCTCGACGTGGAGACGGTAAGCCGTACGTACGCACGTATGGTGACATGTCATTCAAATGATGGATATAATACTGAATATGGTTGTACTATATTTATAATAATATCACAGTATATAGGAGATACTGGATTGATTATTTTAGAATGGGAATATCAAATAAATAAGAAGTTGAAGAAGAAATAAAATTGAAAAAGGGTGGTGAAAACATTACCTTTTCTTCGGGGTCTTCCTTTTGATTTTATCAAAAGGGCTCCATAGGTTGGATTTCTAATCAAAATAAGGTCTCTAGGTTGAAGTTAGGAAATCTTAGAGAGTATTTGGTCAGGGTTGTTCCGATCAAAAATCATTTTAATGTGTGA
Source organism: Viscum album (assembly GCA_963277665.1). NCBI lineage: Eukaryota > Viridiplantae > Streptophyta > Magnoliopsida > Santalales > Viscaceae > Viscum > Viscum album. Next base: position 445,660,954 of record OY728145.1, read on the forward strand.
ATTAGTGTGAATGGGAGTGCCCTTTTATAAGAGGGGTAAGTGGCACCATTGGAAAAGCTGGAAATATTATTTTATAATAAATTCATATTCAGTATATAATGGCCCAAAGTGGATTATTTAAAATTTAAGGTGGGGATGGGTCTAAAAACAATCAACAAATAGAATTTAGACAGGTTTGGGTCATTATATTAACATTATGTTTTACTTTTAACTCTTAGTTAATTAGTTTGACACTTACCATTGTTCTTTGTATTTTTATATTATATAGTTAATAAACATACTATATACATCAAAGAGACCCCAAAGTGGTCCATTAATGATACAACTATCATGATATAAGTCTCTTTTCTGATCCTTAGATTTTTAGAAATTTAATATCAATTAATAATATAATATTTATTTTAAAAACTCTTTTATGTAAATTTTGACACTATTCAATAATTGATTTTTGTTAAAGTATTTAAAACATTATTAATTTGAACCAAATTAATTTAAGAAATCCTATCGTGTCATATTAAGCAATAAAATTCATGTATGTCATCAAACATTTCAAATTATAATAATTTTAACATTTATAATACCAATTATTTGATTCGTTCATTAATAAGGAAAATACTGCATCATTATTGTGTCATAAATAATATAAATTATTTAATGTTGAAAAATTATAAATAAAATACCATTATGTATGAAATTTTTTGATATTTCTAATTAATATTTATAGTTGAAATTCCAACATATATAACCCTATGTAAAAATTGTTTTTCTAAAAGATATATGCTCTTGTCATTTTTGTATTTATTTTAACTTAATTAATATAAAGTGTCATTATCACTTACATGTGGCTCCATGGGGTCCTAAAATCGACCCCAAGATGACCATGGTCAGACATGTATCAACCAATAATGTTAAGAAACGTTTTAGGGTAATTTATTATTATTATTATATTATTTTTTACCCTTATTTACCGGATTTACCCTTTAACCATGGTAAATAAAATATTTAACGAAGTAATTACTCAAAATATCTAAAAATAAAAGTTACCTATTTACAAAATTTTAACATCCTGATTAAAAATAAGGAATCCATTTTTCCAAATTCAAAACATAGAAGTGGCCAAAATTAATTTAAAATTAATTCTCGTTGTTAAAACAAAAAACGTGTTTTTAAGAGATAATAACTATCCAAAGATTGACACTTGTTCATGTCCGGTTTAATTGTGAAATTATATCCAATGACCAAAATTGTATTAAATGGTAAAAATATATTCTAAATATACTTTAAAACCACTCAAATTCATATTTTATCACTATGAATTATTTCGATTATAAACGTTGTTTTTAATTAAAATTTAGAAATTTTCACTATTCATCAAAATATAAATGTTATATGAAAAGTTCCAGAATTTTACCCTAGGCTAATTTAGAAATTACGAATCCAAAAATGAAGTCAATTTTGAGAGATAAAATTATATAAAATTTAAAAAATTGGGTATTACTATTCATAGCGGCTAGTTTGATTGGTTGTGGTGTGTGTTAGAACTCGAAATTGCGTACAACACACACAACTGTATTATTCAAAGGGAAGCGTACCGTGGAAGCTTGGGGTGTTACAAATGCTTTTTCTTTGGGGTTTTAATCTTTCATCCCATTTTCAGTGTGGATATTCCTTAAATATTATTTATTCATCATTATATTACCTATTATGGGATATACATGTTTACTGCTTGAGTTTAAGGAAAACATAATGTTTTCCACAAGAAATACTCTTTAAAAAATACACACCTTTTAATTCTCAAGAGTGATTCCTCTTCACACGAGGTTGATGGTTATTATATCATGTTTGTTATTACCTTCTTCATTTATGATCCCAAATTTTATGATTGTAGACTTTATTAAATTAAAACCATTTCATTCTATGGGTTATTTGGCATTGATTATTGATATATGTTCTATATGGTATGCAAGATAATGCAATGATATGATTTGATGAGTGCACCCAGAATTATATATCATAATGTAAATGTTATAATGTGATGGGTGCGCCAAGAATTATATAGCACTTTAATTCACTATTTAATGTGATGCATCTCATCAGAAAAGTGAAATATTTGTGAACATTATTTTATCATTGTTCACAACTATGTGTGGTTGTTGACCAATAAGACATGATGTTTCATTTTTATGAATTTCCACATTCCAAGACTTATCATAATTATTTTTCTCTTGAATATGACCTTATTATTATGTTATTATAATGATGTTATGTTTATCATCACCCCATGTCATTTTTTTCATTTTCTTATCTATCCTCTTACTATTCGTTTAGATCACCCCATTATTTTTACAGATATTATCAATAAAAATTAATTTGGAATAAATAAATATTAAATATACTAAAGAGAATTAAAGGTCCAATAAGAATTTAGAGAATATGGAATTAAATAAATGGTAATGTTTTATTTTTTAAATTTTATATATGGTCCTAATTTTTACAGGAAACAAAACCTCTAGATCCTTGTTTTTTAATTATTTTATATTTTTTATTGTTAAAATGTTGTAATAGTAACTTATGAAAAAGTGAGGTCGCTATACCCCCATAGTGGTAGCTGAAACAAGAGTGTGATAAATATAGGTAATTAAATAAAATACTTTAACAAACCTCTAGATTTCATACATTTACCAGCACTAATCCCTATGATATTTTTTCATATCTGACATTAATTGAGGTCATTTCCCTTTCTTTATCCCTGATCTAGAAGTATACCCATTCCTTATGATTCATGTTTTGGTAGTGAGTTATAGAAATACATAGGACACCACCAATGTATCCTTAACATGGGTGCACATTAACATAAATTCACTTCATGATAATTGATAAATATGAATGAAAAAAATATAATCATATATTGTTCATTTTTGGTCAAACCAAGATTCTACATACCCTCAGTTGTACCTACATTAACTCCATGATGAAAATGTAGTAATAATAAAATTTAATAATAATATTAGACCAAAAGGAAACATCATATATCCCAAATCCACCATAAGGATATTGAGTAAGGAATAATGGTTTTTGTATTGTACTGATACCTTGGGTTAGTTGACAAGGTCATCGTATCCTGACATTGTGTCTTGGGTTTGGTCCCATATCACCATTATTCCCAACATACAGCTCTTGGGTAAGATCACATAAGAAAATCAGACCACATGTTGTTCCATAAGGCCTTCATTCCCTTTCCTATAGCTTAGTTCTATCATCATATCACATGTAGTGTCTGAATAAGCTCCCCCTCTAGGTTTACCCTATGCCATGATGGGTTCACCTGATACATTGTAACCATGAATAGAACACCCACGATATTTAATATACTAATAAAAACAAATAGTGAGATGGAATAACATATAGAGACACAAAAAAATTATTAGAAAAAGTTATATTATTATCCATTTACATATATGTGGTCACTCTGACATGGTCTCATTAGATACAAATGTACACACATGTGATACAAACACTAATCATTGAATTATGGGCTACACACATATGTGATCAAACTATAGAATGATCTATTGCATATAACCACACAATGTGATATGATCATAAAAATAATATACCCAGACTCTACATGGTATGTAACTTCCAACCTCAAGCATGTTTTCATCAATGTAAATGTTCGTCTAGGGCGTCCTTTATCAAACCAAATCCTCACACTAACCGAAATAAGTCTTCATGATAAGATTTACTAGAACTATATCCAAAAACCATAAAACAATTTCTAGAATGGTACTCAATAATATAAAAGGAAATGGATAGAACAAGAACATACCCTATATCAGCCATTGAAAATGATAGTGTTTGAGTTCGGTTGAGGAAGGATGTAATTCATTTCGCTTGAATAGTGACAAGAGAAGACTGTCTTGACTCCTACAAATAATTTTCCAAAGATTAAACAATAAATTATAAGGTATTGTATCAATAAATACCAATCAAGGAGGCTTTATAATAATTAAAAACCAAAGGTCCTAGCTTCATTAATAATGTTCATCTAAAGCCTAGCCTTCAAATGCTAGGATGTTTTCCTAGAAATCATATCATTCAAAGGATAAATCAAAGGGAAGATAATTTATTGATTAATAGAGTGGAGAAAGAAATTAAGACCACATTTATGACCCATTATTTAGGATTTAGATGACTCCATATTGAAATGAGAGAGATGCATGAAAAAGGGGGGGAAACATATTCTATTTCAAAACCCGTGAGGAAACTACCAAGACATCATCCACAACCTCCACCATGGTTGGTGTTTTCTAAAACACCCTAATAAAAATAGAAAAAATCTATGGAATTTTTTCCAAATCCATGGTGATTCCCCTCATAACATACTCTTTTATGGGTATGGTGAGGTCGCCTAAGTCATTTCCCACATGTTCTTTCCTTAAGCTTGGATACCATGGACAGGCATTGGAAAGCCACATCCCCATTTTCATTTTTACATTGGACCACCCATGGAGAAAGATAACATATATCCTGAAATTGGTTTTTCTACTTATTAATATAAATTATCCAAATCCTCAAAAGTTTACTCAAAGTATAACAAAATGTTCCCCAACTTATTATATGTGAGAGATTGGGAATATACCTCAAAATCTAAGAAATGTGGAACACATGATGAATTGATAAATAACTTGGGGGAGTTATAGTTAGTAATAAACTACTCTAATATGTTTTCTAATCTCATATGGTTCTAAAAATAATTATTATAGGTTATCATACTTCTAAAAATGGTGATGCACCATCCATGGTGACATTTAAAAGGAAACTCGATCATCAATAGTAAACTCCCATGGTTATATCCTCCACTATAAATCGGATCACTACCTTATGTAATCAATAACAGCCACTTATTAATCCTCTACTCTCTCTCATAGGTCTCTTTCACCATACTCATCCCAACTGTTACTACTTCACCTTCCTCATTCCAACACAGTGCTTAGTAGAATGACCATCCATAGAGATACTAAAAAGTTTCCACATAAATAAAATCCTTGAAACCATTTTTGTATGTTATCATTACCAAGTTTATATTCTAATTAAATTCTCCACTTAGGTCTATGATGAGTTCCCTTAGTATATACTCATGGACTTGAGTTTTCCTCTATGACATTCTATTAGTTTGTGGATGATACGTCATACATAGCTTAAAATTATTTCTCAAAGCCTTATATATTCCTTTCCAAAATTATGACATAAAATGTGCACAACTTTTCTACATTATACTAATAAAAATCTATACGGTCATGTATTCTCTCAGACATTCAGCTTTCCCAACTCATCTATAGAGTGATTTTCTTAGATTGGTAATAAATGGGATATTTTTATTAGCCGGTCCAAAATTATTAGATAAAATATTGACATGAATGGATTTTTGGGTAACCTTATAAAAAAGTCTATAATTATTTAATCCTTCTTATATATAGTAACTGTATGTTAATAAACTAAACCCTCAGTTTTTATATGCTTAACCTTTTTCCCATGGATGGAAAGATATGATGAGAAAAAACAATTGTCATATCCTATTATATCTGGACATGAATACTAAAGTTGGTTTTCATGGTACATATTTGTTGACCATTGATTAACTACCCACATTAAATAATTAGTGAATCTCATTATACCACTCCACATGGATTCATGAACTAAAACCCTCCCATAAAGGCATATCACCTCATTTTCATCTACGGGCCACCCCTAGAATAAATAGTTCCTTTTAAAAGTGTTCTTGAAACAATAATCAATCAAGATATAATTCTTACATCTCCTTTACATGGTCTACCAATGAACACATGAGAACCAAAGACCTAAAAATTATAAATCAATGGTGCTATGATACATCCAAAAGCTACTCCACTATCAAATTCATTAAAAATTATTCATCCTATGAATAATTCTATATAAGGTGTTATGTCCTTTATTATTTCCTAATATGGTCATTTTAAATGAAACTACTATTCCATGGAGAATAATCCATATCTGTAACGCCCCGACCCTAGTTACCTAGATTCGGTGCATTATTACATAACATTGGCATGATCACGAGAAAGATCATGTATCGAAAGACCGATTAGTTTAGTAGCCTTGGAATAACTAGATACATCCATAAATTTTTACATTACATCATAAAAAAACATCTTGTCTTCATATCCCCTCATACTATCCCTGCAGGTCATTCATAAATTACTTCTTCATAATCCTGGGAAAAATAAAACATTGAAAGGGGTGATCTTAGATGCTCAGTAAGGATAACATTATAGCAGAAGCTTTCATAAATAAGCATACACACTTAAGGCAGTTTATAACTAAAAAAAGCCTTTTAAACTTGAACTTCAGCATAAAATGGAAAAGATAAAATAAAATAATGCCATTTACATACTCATATGGATATTCTACTAGTTGAACAATCCCATGAATTATCAATAACCACTTTCATAATGATGGAATGCATAATGCTAGACTATCATAACCACATATCCAAGACTTCGTGCCAAGACTACAAATAAGATTTTGCCAAGGCCTTGAGCCAAGACACTAGTTTGTCTCATGAGACCTACCGATGCATCGAGGAGCTATAGCGGGCTCCACCCATCACTTATTAAGTCCAATGCATTCCTCATATGAACAGGTTTAAACATAACATAAACATTCGTATTAAAACTAGCATACGAAATGTCAATACTTTAACCACAAACCATGAATGGTATAAAAATAGCACATCCACAGTCAAACATAACTCATTCGATACAATATGGAAGATTGTATTGTATCAAATTAACCTCAATCATGAATAATGAAGGATGTTGACATATATGAAAATAATCATCAAAACCATTTGAGAGAAATATCCCCCCTTTTCTTGAAATCATTTAAAAGTCACACTATTTGTCAAGAATCCATTTAAAAATAGATTTTTGAATCAAAGTGTCCCATACCACTTTGAAACTTTTTTAAAAGGAGTTTTAATTTCTAAACATTAATGTCCATATAAATAAATCCTTAAAACCATTTTTAAAACATGGACATCAATGAGAAATATTTAAATGAATAAGTCTTTAAAACATTTAAAAATGGTATTTTAGTTAGAGATTCTAACCAAAAGAGAGAGACTTGAATACAAATAATTGACGTAATCAAAACTTTTTAATATCATGAGAATAAAGGGATTCATGATATACTATGTCAAAGTACATTATATACACCACATAAAAGTGATTTTGTGTATAACAACAAAGAAGTCTCAATGGAATGTAAATTGAGATGAATTCTCTTATAAAGACCATATCCTTAGGTTAAGGATAAATCAATGACATAATTATGTGTGAAAAATATAAATACACTAAATATGATTGGATATTTAGTGTAAAACAATCAAAGGACATTCACACATAATCTTGTAAATAAAACAACACCAATGAATTGGATGTTTAAATCAACAAATGGAGAATGAGTTAAAATTACTCTTATCAAATTCATATCGATGACATGAGAAATTATGAATGGAGTTATTATGTGTATCAAAAGTATATCCACAGGAAGGGTAGTGCAATTTCTGACATAATCAAATGAATAGTGATTCCAAACATAATCTTGGAGTAATATAATCAATGAAATATGCGTAAAGCCGAATGAGTGGAAATTGAAATCTCAAATTCCCTTATCGATTTGGTAACTTATGAAACATGCACCCATGAAAGAAGTATCATACCATGATGATGTAAATACCCATAAATTAAAGTATATTACACAATGAATATGATCATGGCCAGTACACATACACCACATGCAATAATTAAGTGGTGATCAATGGAATTCTCACGGAATTAAAAGTGAGATAAGAAACCCCTTACCACGTTAATCAACTGAGTCGTATGGACAAAAGTTAATAACCACCAAATTATTTCCAGAATTAAATGAATATAAAGAGAATCATGATAATATATATCAAATTGCAGTACACAATACACAACTTTCAATAATTTAGTGGCGAACAATGGAAATCTCACGGAATTGAAAGTGAGATAAGAAAATCCCTTACCACATTAATCAACTGAGTCGTATGGACAAAAGTTAATAACCACCAAATGATTTCTAGAATAAAATGAATATAAAGAGAATCATGATAATATATATCAAATGGCAGTACACAATACACCACTTTCAATAATTTAGTGGCGAACAATGGAAATCTCACGGAATTGAATGTGAGATAAGAAAATCCCTTACGTTGTACTTTTTCCTTGGTCGACGGTAGGTTTACCTCCTGTATAATGGTGAAATAATTGTTATTTAATTATAAAAGAATCATTTAATTTAATATGATATCATATATGATCTTTTATCATTGATTTGTTAATAATATCTTAGAATTATCGTCATTTCGGGTGTTAACGGGTTCATTTTACTTTATATTCTTTGTTATGTGAGCCATATTTTTTAATGATATGTATATTATTAATATCCATAATGATATCAAGTCCTTAGATACTATTTTTAAATCATCAAATTATAATTATACTTGAATGGATATGATGGAGAATGAATCTCATCGCGTTCGTGGAGACGGTAGTCCGTACATACGCACGAGGGACAATATCATTCTTTTGATATTAAAATAATATATAATTGGATGTTATATCATATATACAGAATCATTATAATGTTATATTTATTATTTACATGAGTTACATATCATTATTATACCCATCCAAATAATAATATATTGAATAACAATTACTCCACGACGTGGAGACGGTAAGCCGTACGTACGCACGTATGGTGACATGTTATTCAAAGGATGGATAGAATACTGAATATGGTTGTACCATATTTATAATAACATCACAGTATATATATTCTGCTGGAGTTATTATTTTATAATGGTAATAACAAAGAAAGAGGAAGTGGAAGAAGAAAGGAACGTGAAAAGGGGTGGTGAAGACATTACCTCTTCTTCGGGTTCTTCCTTTTGATTTGATCAAAAGGGATCCATAGGTTGGCTTTCTGATAAAACTAAGGCCTTTAGGTTGTAGTGCGGGAAGTTGAGATAGTATTTGGGCAGGTTTTGGCCGAAGCAAAGGGCTTTGAAGGTGTGAAGAAATGAGAAGGAGGAGTGCCCTTTTATAAGAGGGGTGAGGGGCACCTTTGGAAAAGCTAGAAATATTAATTTATAATAAATTCATTTTCGGTTTATAATGGCTCCAAAGTTTATTATTTATATGTTAAGGTGAGTATGGGTCTAAAACAACTCAACCAATATAATTTAGATAGGTTTGGGTCATTATATTAACCTTATCTTTAAGTATTAACTCTTAGTTAATTAGTTTCACTTTTACAATGTCTCTTTGTATTTTTATATTATATGGTTAATAAACTTACTATATACATCCAATAGACCCCCAAGGGATCCATTAATGATGAACCTATCATGATATAAGTCTCTTGGCAGATCCTTAGATTTTTAGAAATTTAATATCAATTAATAATTTAATATTTGTTTTAAGAACTCTTTTATGTCAATTTAGACACTATTCAATAGTTGATTTTTGTGAAACTAATAGCAGATTTATTACTTAAAAAATAGTCAATTAAATCAATCCTAATATGTCATATTATCCTAGAAAATTATTTTAATTCCTTAAAAGTTTCATATTATATTTATTTGGGTATTTATAATATCAATTATTGTAATTTTTCACTCTTAAAGTAATTAATTCATCATCATTGTGTCATTAATAAATTAAATTATTTAATGTCTAAAAATTATAAATAAAATATAATTATATAGGAAATAGTTTAATCTTTCAAATGAATATTTATAATCTAAAATACAACATATATAACCCTCTGTAACAATTGTTTTGTTAAAAGATATATGCTTGTGTCATTTTTGTATTTAATTTAACATAATTAAAATAAAGTGTCATTATCGCTTACAAGTGGATCCATGGGGTCCCAAAATCGACCCACATATGCCCATGGTCGACCATGTATCAACCAATAGGGTTAAGACACGTTTTAGGGTAATTTAGTATTATTATAATATTATTTCTTAACCCTTGTTTACCGGATTTACCCTTTAACCATGGTAAATAAAATATTTACCGGAGTAATTATCCAAAATGTTTAAAAATAAAAGTTACATATTTACAAAATTTGAACATCCTGATTCCAAATATGGAATCCATTTTTCCAAATTCAAAACACAGAAGTGGAAGAAATTAATTTAAACTTAATTCCCGTTGTAAAAACAAAAAGCGTGTTTTTTAGAGATAATAACTATCAAAAGATTGTCACTTGTTTTTGTCTGGTTTAAATGTGAAATTTTGTTCAATGAACCACATTGTATTATATGGTAAAAATATATTCTAAATATACTTTAAAACCACTCAAATTCATAATTTATCACTATTAATTATTTTGATTAAAAAATTTGTTTTTAATTAAAATTTAGTAATTTTCACTATTCATCAAAATATGAAAGTTATCCGAAAAGTTCCAAAATTTCACCCTAGGATAATTTCGATATTCCAAATCCAAAAATGAAGTCCATTTTGAGAGATAGAATTTATAAAAGTTCAAAAAGTAGGTATTACTATTCATAACAGCTAGTTTGATTGGTTATGGTGTGTTAAAATCTCGAAGTTGCGTACAATGCACACCATTGCATTATTCGAAAGGATACATACCAAGGAAGCTTGGGGTGTTACATTATCCCCTCCTTCAATAAATTGCTTCCTCACAATTTTTTAAAATTTTGCTTGGGAATATAATGGAAAGTCCCACATCGGAAAGAGAGTCAATAAAACTATCACTTTAAAAGAAAGAAAGAGAGGTATAAGGGTCATCCAAGATAACCCATACTAGGATTCCATGTAGGAAAACATGGATATGGATGATAAACTAAGTGTCAAGTTATGATGGAGAGGGATAGAAATCATGATCAGGAGAAAGTTAACAATAAGAAAACCACAAACTTGTGTTGGGACAAATGACCATTAGTCTCCTAGTAGGAAAGTAAATAGACAACATTTTTTTAAGTTACATTACATAAGGACGGGGAATTCATTTATGATATTGACTAAGAACATTATGAGATTTACTTACATTTTATGTAGAGTTTCATTCTTTAATAAATTTCCACCACTAACTCAATTTTTTTTAAACGATGAGTATTCAAGAAGACTTGGTCACACTGGAAGAGCTAGAATAAACTTCTATAGAATCACATGATCCATGCAGGATAAACTATATATTTACATTTTCTTTTAAGATTAATCAAAACCAAAATGGTTAGTGAATGATCTAATGATCCCCCAAAAAGAAAATTCCTTGAGATAAATATTCACTAATCTTAATTTCTAAATTTGAACCAACAATACCCCAAAGTAAAATAAATACCATTCAATAGTCAATTGTCCTTAAAATCCTTCAATATAATCCAAACTAATATTGAAACCCAAAACATAGAATAATTTGATTATGTAGTCTCCCATGTTAAATTGTATCTCCAAATGACATCAAATACTCTTAAAGTCACATACTTAAAAGTAATTAACATCATCACATATTCTCTGTTATAGGTTAATCATTTCCATAAATAACCCAAATCACTATAAATCCACAATAAAAACGTAGTTAAAAATCCACCATTACTCTACAAATGAAACCTCATTGTATTCTATTTTCCTTGGGCATATAGTGTTCCCAACAAAGCGAACATCTTCCAAAATAACATTTATCACTTAATCACCAAATCATTTTCCTATACCAAGGGTATTCATTTGATAAGACATAAGAACCCAAATCATCTTATTATTGATCAATAAAATCATTTTACAAAAAAATAGTCACACTAACCATGGACTTCACGTAGTCCAGTGGTAGGCGATAAATCCCAATCGCACTTTGGTTGTGGGTTCGATTCCCACAACTTTGTCCGACGCGACGGGTTGTCACACGGTCTACGTGTTATCCTTTTTCAAAAACTATATTTTATAATATTACCAAAATGAGATAAATTCCTCAAAATAAAATAATTTAACCACAAATTTTATATCATACCTTGCATTTTCATCCCAAATTATAATAACTTATAATTTTCTGAAACTCCAATGATCATATAAAACCAAATGGTTATTTATACCTATATCCACAAGAGAAGAGACAATTCTTCCTCAAATATCATTCTCACATGGCAAACTGCGGGGTTACAAATACAAGAGAAAATTATTCCAAAGTAAACCCATCAACAAAGAGTGCTAATACTTTTTAAATTTTTCTCCGACCATTTATTTCCTCATAGCTTCTTCTTTGAACAAGAAAATGTCCTATAGAATAGGACATTCACTCGGGTAATGGCCAGGTCCCCTACATTTACGGCAAATGACTGTAAATGGACTCTTGGGACCATTTTTATCTTCTTCCATAGTACTCTTCATTTTTCTTCGGCAATTCTTCACTTTATGTCCTTCCTTCCCGCACGTAAAACATTTCGTTGTCCCATTGAGACACTTTCCTGGGTGTCTCTTTCCACATTTCCTGCATGATAAAAATTGAGGGTTCTTTTCTCCATGGTCTCCATTGCTGGAGCTCTTATCATTTATCACCTTTCTCTTCCTTGTTGAGTCTGGGATTTGGTTAACATATATGTTGTTGATCATATTTTTGGAAAACTGATTTGGCATAAAGATGATATCTTTTACACCTATCAACATTCCATTTTGTTTCTCATTGCCACCATCGTTCCCACCTCGTACATCATTCTCAAAGTCACTATGACTTCCTTGGAATCCAGCCATTGACTAAAACCAAAAAGCATTGTGTGAGTAACAGTAGTCGTAAAATCATTTAGTGATTAAAATGTCACCATATTCTCAATTTGAAACATATTAGGATTAACCAAGGTCATTTACTCTCATCTTATATATATATTACTTAAATCGGTTTGTAAAGAAAATGTAAATTATCCTAAGCATATCCCCCGGGAGTGTCGTAACCAAGAGTGCAGCAAGGCCCGTTGTCGTGCACCAGTTCTCGTTCGAGTCTAGCTCAAAGCGGTGTTTTCGGGTTTTACCCCTAGGTACATCTGTGCCAGAGCCGCCTCTACCTGCTCGTATCCAGACAGGGATGTATTGCTTGGAAAACTCACAAAATCTCTACAATACCAAAATTCTAGGAAGTTCTTATATACTAATCCTCAAAGTTCATCTTAGGTCTACGTGCTCTAATCAGAGTTTATCTAAATCTAGCTTCCAAGGTTTGTACTAAACTTCCTCTGATACCAACTGTAACGCCCCGACCCTAGTTACCTAGAGTCGGTGTATTATTACATAACATGGGCATGATCACGAGAAAGATCAAGTCTCGAAAGACCGATTAGTTTAGTATCCTTGGAATAACTAGATACATCCATAAATTTTTACATTACATCATACAAAAAACATATTGTCTTCATATCCCCTCATACTATCCCTGCAGGTCATTCATAAATTATTTCTTCATAATCCTGGGAAAAATAAAACATTGAAAGGGGTGAGCTCAGATGCTCAGTAAGGATAACATTATAGCAGAAGCTTTCATAAATAAGCATACACACTTAAGGCAGTTTATAACTAAAACAAAAGCCTTTTAAACTTGAACTTCAGCATAAAATGGAAAAGATAAAATAAAATAATGTCATTTACTTACTCACATGGATATTCTACTAGTCGAAAAATCCCATGCATTATCAATAACCACTTTCATAATGATGGAATGAATAATTCCAGACTATCATAAACACAGAGCCAAGGCTTCGTGCCAAGACTACAAATAAGATTTTTCCAAGGCCTTGTGCTAAGATACTAGTTTGTCTCATTAGACCTACCAATGCATCGTGGAGCTATAGAGGGCTCCACCCGTCACTTATTAACTCCAATGCATTCCTCATATGAACAGGTTTAAACATAACATAAACATTCTTATTAAAAATAGCATATGAAATGTCAATACTTTAACCACAAACCATGAATGGTATAAAAATAGCACGTCCACAGTCAAACATAACTCATTCGATAAAATATGGAAGATTGTATTGTATCAAATTAACCTCAATCAAGAATAATGAAGGATGTTTACATATATGAAAATAATCATCAAAACCATTTGAGAGAAATATCCCCCTTTTTCTTGAAATCATTTAAAAGTCACACTATTTGTCAAGAAGCCATTTAAAAATAGATTTTTGAATCAAAGTGTCCCATACCACTTTGAAACTTTTTTTAAAAGGAGTTTTAATTTCTAAACTTTAATGTCCATATAAATAAATCCTTAAAACCATTTTTAAAACATGGACATTAATGAGAAATATTTAAATGAATAAGTCTTTAAAACATTTAAATATGGTATTTTAGTTAGAGATTCTAACCAAATGATAGACACTTGAATACAAATAATTGAGGTAATAAAAACTTTGTAATATCATGAGAATAAAGGGATTCATGATATACTATGTCAAAGTACATTATATACACCACATAAAAGTGATTTGGTGTATAACAACAAAGAAGTCTCAATGGAATGTAAATTGAGATGAATTCTCTTATAAAGACCATATCCTTGGGTTAAGGATAAATCAATGACATAATTATGTGTGACAAATATAAATACACTAAATATGATTGGATATTTAGTTTAAAACAATCAAAGTACATTCACACATAATCTTGTAAAGAAAACAACACCAATGAATTGGATGTTTAACTCAACAAATGGAGAATGAGTTAAAATTACTCTTATCAAATTCATATCGATGACATGAGAAATTATCAATGGAGTGATTATGTGTATCAAAAGTATATCCACATAAAGGGGAGTAGAATTTGTGACATAATAAAATGAATAGTGATTCCACACATAATCTTGGAGTAGTATAATCAATGAAATATGCGTAAAGCCGAATGAGTGGAAATTGAAATCTCAAATTCCCTTATCGATTTGGTAACTTATGAAACATGCACCCATGAAATAATTATCATACCATGATGATGTAAATACCCATAAATTAAAGTATATTACACAATTAATATGATCATGGCCAGTACACATACACCACATGCAATAATTAAGTGGTGATCAATGGAATTCTCACGGAATTAAAAGTGAGATAAGAAACCCCTTACCACGTTAATCAACTGAGTCGTATGGAAAAAATTTAATAACCACCAAATGATTTCCAGAATAAAATGAATATAAAGAGAATCATGATAATATATATCAAATGGCAGTACACAATACACCACTTTCAATAATATAGTGGCGAACAATGGAAATCTCACGGAATTGAAAGTGAGATAAGAAAATCCCTTACCATGTTAATCAACTGAGTCGTATGGACAAAAGTTAATAACCACCAAATGATTTACAGAATAAAATGAATATAAATAGAATCATGATAATATATATCAAATGGCAGTACACAATACACCACTTTCAATAATTTAGTGGCGAACAATGGAAATCTCACAGAATTGAAAGTGAGATAAGAAAATCCCTTACTTTGTACTTTTTCCTTGGTCGACGGTAGGTTTACCTCCTGTATAATGGTGAAATAATTGTTATTGAATTATACAAGAATCATTTACTTTAATATGATATCATATATGATCTTTTAACATTGATTTGTTAATAATATCTTAGAATTATCGTCATTTCGGGTGTTAACGGGTTCATTTTACTTTATATTCATTGTTATGTGAGCCATATTTATTAATGAGATGTATATTATTAATATCCAGAATGATATCAAGTCCTTAGATACTATTTTTAAATCATCAAATTATAATTATACTTGAATGGATATGATGGAGAATGAATCTCATCGCGTTCGTGGAGACGGTAGTCCGTACATACGCACGAGTGACAATATCATTCTTTTGATATTAAAATAATATATAATTGGATGTTATATCATATATAAAGAATCATTATCATGTTATATTTATTATTTACATGAGTTAAATATCATTATTATACCCATCCAAATAATAATATATTGAATAACAATTACACCACGACGTGGAGACGGTAAGCCGTACGTACGCACGTGTGGTGACATGTTATTCAAAGGATGGATAGAATACTGAATATGGTTGTACCATATTTATAATAACATCACAATATATATATGCAACTGGAGTTATTATTTTATAATGGTAATAACAATGAAAGAGGAAGTGGAAGAAGAAAGGAACTTGAAAAGGGGTGGTGAAGACATTACCTCTTCTTCGGGTTCTTCCTTTTGATTTGATCAAAAGGGCTCCATATGTTGCCTTTCTGATCAAACTAAGGCCTTTAGGTTGTAGTGAGGGAAGTTGAGATAGTATTTGGGATGGGGTTGGCCGAACCAAAGGGCTTTGAAGGTGTGAAGAAATGAGAAGGAGGAGTGCCCTTTTATAAGAGGGGTGAGGGGCACCTTTGGAAAAGCTAGAAATATTAATTTATAATAAATTTATATTCGGTTTATAATGGCTCAAAAGTTTATTATTTAAATTCTAAGGTGGGGATGGGTCGAAAACAACTCAACCAATAGAAGTTAGACAGGTTTGGGTCATTATATTAACCTTATCTTTAAGTATTAACTCTTAGTTAATTAGTTTCACTTTTACAATGTCTCTTTGTATTTTTATATTATATGGTTAATAAACATTCTATATACATCCAAGAGACCCCCAAGTGGTCCATTAATGATGAACCTATCATGATATAAGTCTCTTGGCCGAACCGTAGATTTTTAGGAATTTAATATCAATTAATAATATAATATTTGTTTTAAGAACTCTTTTATGTCAATTTTGACACTATTCAATAGATGATTTTTGTGAAACTCATAACAGATTTATTACTTCTCAAAAAGTCAATTAAATCAATCCTAATATGTCATATTATCCTAGAAAATTATTTTAATTCCTTAAAAGTTTCATATTATATTTATTTGGGTATTTATAATATCAATTATTGTAATTTTTCACTATTAAAGTAATTAATTCATCATCATTGTGTCATAAATAAATTAAATTATTTAATGTCTAAAAATTATAAATAAACTATCATTATGTAGGAAATCTTTTTATCTTTCTAATGAATATTTATAATCTAAAATACAACATATATAACCCTCTGTAACAATTGTTTTGTTAAAAGATATATGCTTGTGTCATTTTTGTATTTTATTTTAACTTAATTAAAATAAAGTGTCATTATCACTTACAAGTGGATCCATGGGGTCCCAAAATCGACCCAAAGATTCCCATGGTCGACCATGTATCAACCAATAGGGTTAAGACACGTTTTAGGTTAATTTAGTATTATTATAATATTATTTATTAACCCTTGTTTACCGGATTTACCCTTTAACCATGGTAATAAATTATTTACCGGAGTAATTATCCAAAATGTTTAAAAATAAAAGTTACCTATTTACACAATATGAACATCCTGATTCCAAATATGGAATCCATTTTTCCAAATTCAAAACACAGAAGTGGCATAAATTAATTTAAAATTAATTCCCGTTGTTAAAACAAAAAGCGTGTTTTTTAGAGATAATAACTATCAAAAGATTGTCACTTGTTCATGTCTGGTTTAAATGTGAAATTTTGTTCCATGACCCACATTGTATTATATGGTAAAAACATATTATAAATATACTTTAAAACCACTCAAATTCATAATTTATCACTATTAATTATTTTGATTAAAAAAGTTGTTTTTAATTAAATTTTAGTAATTTTCACTATTCATCAAAATATGAAAGTTATCCGAAAAGTACCAAAATTTCACCCTAGGATAATTTCAATATTCCGAATCCAAAAATGAAGTCCATTTTGAGAGATAGAATTTATAAAATTTCAAAAAGTAGGTATTACTATTCATAACGGCTAGTTTGATTGGTTATGGTGTGTTAAAATCTCGAAGTTGCGTACAATGCACGCCATTGCATTATTCGAAAGGATACATACCAAGGAAGCTTGGGGTGTTACAATATCAAAGTTAAATTTTGACATAAAATCTATCCAAAACATCCATCTCATGTTTAGATACTGCTGATAGAAGATATATCAGGGGATATTGTGGTTTTTGTAAAGAAAAAATCTCCCATGGAAGAGATAATTCTTCTAACACTACAAGGTTTGAAAACAAAACAACCTCATCTAAGTCATGCGTAATGCATTTTTGATCATGTGACTAGATAATAAATGACTCATATAATATTACCTAATCTCTATGAATATTAACTTCTCAAAAACCAAATTTTAAGGAATAACAGTAATCTACATTCCCAATCACATATCAGAATGGAGGATTTCATCATCCATCTCTTCATCTCTAGGAAGGCCTCTTCAAAAGGATCTATCCACTAAAAAATCTTCCCCTTCTTATTAAAGGAGTAACCAAATAAATGAATTAATGTATGATATGTTTATATACCCAAATAAACCAAGGAATCTTTTGAATTTAGAATCATTATTGGGGAATTTTGAAGACATCACAACCTCCATCTTCTCCATATCCAATTAAATCCATATATTAGAAATCATAAGGTGAAGGAACCATACCTTTTCAATATAGAAGTGATAATTTTAATTTTTTTTATAAAACTAATGATCTTAAAGTATACTAATATTTTATCATGGGGTGTAGAATGATTTTATTTTTAGTGACTTGAAAGTTAAATTTTTAATAAAACACTTTTATTTGAAAAGTGGAAACCTCAAGGTTCAACTAAGTGCATCAACACTATATAAGATGACAATGTTTTTAAAGAATAACATACAACTATTAGATGAATAATCCCTAAATAATTCCAATTAAAGTGATATTAACTTTTTATCAGGTTATTCTATTAGGAAATATTCACATTAAACAACCACTTTGTCCCACACTTGCAACAAAATTTCCTATATAATTTTCAAAGCAATGAATCCACTGTTCATGATTAAATGGTTTTCAATTATCCAATCGCCCTTATCCATGTTTGTGTCCACTTGGATTAGTCTATCATTCATCCATTGTGAATCATAATTATACATAATAATGATCAGGACCTTTTCTAGTTTCTTTTCATCAGAGTGAATAGGAGGGTCCCTTAATTTTCCCCTAGACTCTATATCTAAAACCTAATTGCATGTCTCTCATGTTAAACAATGACACTTCTCCAACATCATCCTCCTTTACGGAAAAATCCTATGGAGAAGTTTGTGGGTCATCATAAGCCTACACATATTCTTAAGTTCATAGACATTATTTGGCCTACTTCTCTCGAGTCTGATCATTGGATAAAAAACCTTCACTTTTTCAACTTCAATTCACAACATTCAAGATATCACCTTTCATGTAATCTATTTTGAATGATTCACATTCTATTACATTGGTCCCATATTTTTAGATGATATTATCTCCATATTTCTTGAAAGGTATGAGTAGTACTTGAACCCTTAATATTTCCCCATCTTTATAAAAATGTAGCTACGTTGGTCCATGTCTCCCCCTATTCCTCCTTGGACTGTGAAGAATTCCACTGGATCCTCCCATTCCTCTATCTTTTAAAAGTTGTCAATTACTCTTCCAAACCCAGACTCTATCTTGGAGAGACACCATAAACCAATTGGCTCTTTATCTAGAGTATATGATCCCTAGCCTTCATATCAATTAACTCTGTTAATAGATGACATAATATATATCTGGTTTTGTCTCCCCCCACCATCACCCACTTCTCCAATTTTCATTGAAATTATTGCATTTGTGGTCTATAAACCTTTTTATCCTCTGAATGAAGTCCGTTTATAATATTAGAATCATATAAATAAGAATTAATATTAGTAGACTATGATTGTACAGGATACCCTTACCCAGGAGGATCCTTATAAGACATATTATGCCCAAATAAATCATTTCACAGCCTGTTGAATATATCAACCACCATTGGATTTAGATTAATCATTCTTTCCGCCTTTAAATGTGATTATCACCTGATACCATGCTATTCGATTGGTCCACCCGAGGGGACTATGGAACCAAAGACTATCTAGTTTTCTGTTCCTTGAGTCCCCAATAATATGAGCACATATAATTATTTAAGAGACCACAGACTGAGAAAAACTCAATCTATGACTCACACACAACCTTTTGTTTACATCTATCTTCTTCACCAGTAGTTATATAGATCCACTTTACGAGTAGTCTTAACACATTGACATCAACACAAATATGTGGTGAAATTGGGTGACACAGAGCATCAATACTACTTCCAGATTATAGATATCATCCTACCATGTTCCCTATCAGGAGTAAAATAGAGGTATTTTTAAATGGAAGTGGGAGTTTTGGATATCCTTCCCAAAACATGGTAATAGGAGTATAAAAATTCTTGTGAAGATCATATGACCAATGAAATAGATATAAAGGACACTCGTTAAAAACTGTTGGGGCTTTAGACCAGGTATGAATCAACTCTGCTTCAGATGAAAAGTGAAGAATCATGTGACTTTTGTTGAGAGGTCCCACTACTGCACGATCCTAAAGACCCAAATATCCTAATACGAACTTGTAGAAGGAGTCATATAAGGGAATGTGTCTATTGAATTGATACACCATGGTAATTTTAAGAAGATATAAAGCCTCTAAAAACTCCAAATATGAAAGCACTAGTTAAAGTTAGCCGTTGTGGTGATCTGGAACCTTGGGCAGAGATTGATATCTGGGAATGGAGGGAGGAAATACAGGTTAGATAAGGGTAGAAATGAGGGTGGTAGAGTAGGTTATGAGGGTTGAATATCCTTCCCCTACTCAAGATAAGGAGGGGGTATGAAGGATCCAACACCATCCTAGAAAGGAATCATGAAGAGAGGTCGTAACAGAGAGCAGTTCCCCAATATAATGATTGTCTGATGCATTGAAATATATTAGGGTATCACCCTTGAATACAATGATGAAGGAGTCATGATATGGTCAGAAAATATTATTCATGTTATCCATGAAAAATAATGTGTAGTTCTTAAAACCAAAATGCATGATACGATACTCATATAATCCATATCTACTCCTGAATTCTTTCTTAGAAATACCCATCAGTTTTACCAAAACTTTATGGTAACTTAACCATATATAAATAGTGAAGAATAGTTGATATACATTTATCTAGTGAAATAATATATTGATCCTTGAAAATGGGTTATAGTTCATCATGGTAACTAATTTCAACTTCTTATATTCGACACATAGTCAATGAATACTATATGGAATCTTTACAAACGACATTAGACCACCATTAGGAGACATAACCAACATAATAGAACTCTTCTCCTCAGAATAATTGAGATATATTTTTGGTGTCTTCATCTCATAAAGTTCTATATGATATAGAGGAATCAATATTGGATAAACCCCTAGATTGATTTCAACCATGATGTAAATTCCCCTCTCTGGAGAACGTCTTGAAATTCATTAAGAGATAAATCTTATTGCAAGTCATCCACTGGAGGGAAGGAAGAGGCTAATGATTATTCCAAAACAAAAAAAGGATATTAATTGATATATAATAGATTTTATATAGCTTAGATTTGGTCTTTTTATTCTTACAATAACATCCTACTCACAAGTGAAAATAAACTTCCCCCTTAGGCATAATAAAGGATACACATCTTCAACATTGGTCAATGAGAAACTGATAAATATTTAGCGAGTCTAGGACAATGATCACATAAAACATATTAATCTACAAGACCATGAATTCCTATATATTTATATATATTTAAACTACCCATGTACATCATATAAATCTCATAATAGGATTTAATTTCTTCTAAAATGGTTAATCAAGAGACAACAACTCAAGAGATAATTCCACTGTCAGTTTAACTCAAAAAATATATTGCACATATTTAAATTAATAGGAAACATCAGTATTAAATATATTTGTTTAATTTTTATAGGTTATCATGATAATACTTTGTATGGTTGATGGAGACTCTCCAATATTAGTCATATTCATGTCTATTATGTACACCCAACATTCCTCATCTCCATGACCCTATCCCAAATATGCATTACTCGCCTGAGTGATCATCATTTAAGGGTCTGAAAATGCTACTGAGCATCCAATCCAGTCCCATGGATAAATTATTATGTTTTAATAATACCCTTCAAAACCAAATCTTGGATTCATTATATAAAAAATGTCATAGATATTGTATTATTTTACACTAATTATACTTCATATATATATTGGGAAAATATTATTATAATTCCTAAAATTTACACAGTTGAAATACTATGTTCATCCTTCCCCGACAACAAGTGATGAAAAAACACCACTACTATCTACTTTTTTACAACTTTTCTTGTGAAAATCCTCTTAATTCCTCTTCTTAAACATGAATATAATACTACGAAGTCCAATGAATATTGATGGAAAACCTGAAGCTATGTCCTCCTTGAGACCCATATCGACCATTAAGTCATTTAAAAACTAATCTATATATATCATTAGGTTGGAAAACTATGTAATTCCTTTTACAATATAATACTCTGAAGATTCCAACCATTCTCTTGTTTTTTATCACTACATAATCATGATTACTAAACCTTCCTCTTCCTACAACATAAAGTATCACTTGGATTTACACTATAGTTTTATGTAAAAACAATGGGTCTATCCTCCTATATACCCTTATAAATTATCAATTCCTTGAGAAGAAGTTGTATATATGTATCCAGGTTTAGATTCTTATCCTTGGATTTCATATCTGAACAAATGAGAATATAAAACCTCATAGATATTTTTGAATCATTTCTATCCAATAGATGTGAGAATTGAAGAAAATCTATGAAATGTGCTATGTAAGTAATCATTATCATAATTCCATAAATAATCTCTATAAACACTTTAGAACGGTCTAGTGTCATCATACATAGAAATAACTCCTTGAATAAAAGTTCTTTTAAGGTCTTCAAAGCGATAACTTCACAACATCCTTCATGGTTTACGACCCCCACCTCTTGGTGGATATTTGTATCACCAAGGTGAAAATATTTTACCATTTATCCTCTGAATTTTCCACTAGATCAAAGACCACCTTGATGAAATAATCCAATTCCTTATCATATTGAGTTCCTCTAATTACACTATCATATAGGGGATATTGGAGCTTAAATGGTCAATAATTTTCAACCATAGTCTTGTAAACTCATCATAAATGATTATGAACTATGTGGAAGACACCTATATTTAGTGTACCATCTTTGTAAACCATTACATGGTATTAAAGAGCATTTTAATTCACATCTCTTTGTATAACTGGAACATCCACCCCTACGGGTGCATCCTAACCAGCTTCTCTAACTGATCCTATAAGGAAACATTGAGGTAGATTTATCTCTAATTCTAATGTATTCTTAGAATACCTACAATAGTTTAATTAGATAAAAAAATAAGTTCATCAGCACAAAAAATAGATTTTAAAAAACGTGTCCTACAATGAAATAAGTAAAAATGAATTCTCTATCCTCCTAGAACTAGTTGAGGATCTATTCTAGATCGGTATTAATGAACATTAGTCACAGTCATATATACAACAAAATGATTTCATAAAGTGAAAATATTCAATTCCATCAAACATATATCATAAATTTTTTGATTAAAGATATATCACCACAACATAGTATATATCAATGAATATAATTGGGGATTTACCATGCCACACTCAACACACACACCCACACACACAGACACACACACACACACACACATATTGAATATGTTCCAAAGTTACTATTAATGATGAATAAATTCACAAAAATCAAATTAAATAGAAAGAAACAATATACTAAATATTAACATGAAACTATAAAACCATAACTATGAAAAAATCCAAAAAATGTCAACTCAGAGGTCCATTATACCTTTGATGACCAAATATATTTGAAACTCTCCTACCTAAGACCCATATAAATTAAAGTCTTTATACATTGTGGTAAAAAATATTCAATAAAACATATATATGAAAACTATCCATTTTTTCAAATTTATAAATTCAATTAAAGAATAATCATGTTTGTACTAGGGTGATATATGGGATCATTCGTTCCACACCATATGCCAAAGGGTTCCAACTAGAAGAAAGGGTCCAAATTCTATTAGTGGGGAGACTATACCCTCGTTATCAATAATTTTAAGTAAAAAAAACGACACATAATAAGATAGCATAATAAATAATAAATTATATTATAAATGGAATGTAAAGAATAACAAGTCATACAAAATAATAAACAAAAGAACCCCCTAAGTGGAAGGTAAAAAAATATTATTAGCAAGATTGTTAAGTAAATGAAATACCATGATGTCCCTCCAGAGTCCATCTTAGCAACTCCTATAACCACTATGCTCTGTTTCCTAGCACCCAATTTCATTGTCATTTCCCTTTCATATATACTTGATCCATATGTCTATAGGTGCATCAAGAATCCAATGTATAGTTTACGTAACCAAACTTAGTAGGAAACTGAAAATTCATCATTAACATGAGTTCATATTCACAAGTGGGTGTCACATGATATTGTATAAATTTGAAAGAAACAACTACCAATATTGGAATGAGCAATCATGTGATAACTAAGGCAGTAAAACACATTATTATACCTACTTTAACTACATGCCAGAAATATAGAAACAATATTAGTCATGAACTATAGTGAAGAACAATCTCACTACATGTATCTCACAAACACCACATAGATAATGAGTCAGTACAAAACACCTTAATATTCTGACTCAACCTCAAGTTAGGCCACAAGGTCATCATATCATGTCTCTATGTCTTAGGTTAGGTCTCATAAGACCATAAATCCCCACTATATCCTTTATAGATTCATCAGATAAGACTAACATTCAACTAGGCTAGGCTTTAAGTCCATCATTCCTCATTATCTAAATCACTCATGTCATTATGTCAGATGGAACTTCTGAACATGCATGACCTAAGGGGCTACAAAGACAAGATGGGTTCACCTACTACTTTAGTACCATGTAAAGAAAAACTATAATATATCATATACCAAATATATCAAACAATTATAAGGAATAACATACACTGGTGGAACAAGAATAATATTTATGAGCATTAGTATCCCAATAATCCCACATGTGATTCCAATTATACATGGTCTCATGGGCTACATACATACACATAAGTTATTAAAAAATTAATCATGGTATCATGGGAAACACAAACACATGTTATAAAACTCAATCATTGTCTGAAGAATATTAAAACACAATGTAATATCATGTGAATTATCATATACATGAACGATAAATAGTTTGTATGTTCTTACCTCAAGTGTGTCATTAACATCATGAATGTTTATTATATAATCATTACTTGAACCATGTTCACACACAAACAAGGATACGTTTTTATTCCAAGATATCCATGAACTTTTTCCAAATAGGTATTAAAATGATTATATAATGGGACTCAGGAAATATTAATTCAAAGGGTACACTAAACAAATACCTATATTAAACCATATACAATGGATTAATTCATTTCTGATTGAGGAAGGTTGAAATCCATTGCTATTAAAAAAAGTTAAAAGAAGAGATTCAAGGATCCAATAAATCTGGTTCAATAAGATTATCCTCCACCCTCAAATTTTATTTATAGAGAAGTAAATCAAGGAGAGTAAAGGAGAATGAATCTCCCAAGGACATAGCTTTAGCAAGGATGTTTTTCTGAAAACTTCCACTATAATGCCTCGCTAGTCATATTGAAATAGTATCTTTTAAAGGAAACATTATGAACATGATAATAATAAATTAATAGAGGGGTAAAATGAATTAAAAACGCATTAAGGACACCTCATTTATGATTAACATGTTTCCACATTGAAATGGATGAGACCCATGATGACGGTTTGGTTTTGTATAGTTTAAAAATGTGCATGACCAACACTGCAGACTCTAACATGACCCCCCCCCACATTCATTGTGTTCTTGAACACATCGAGAAATATAGTCATCCCATATAATGTTTTCTTTATCCAAATCCTTTTCCCTCATCAAAAACATCACCATGGGTGCGGTGAGGTCCCCCAAGTAGTGGTCCATTAGTGACTTCTTCAATATCTAGATCCATGGTTACAACATGGAATAACATTTTCCCTTTCCATTTTTATGTAATAGAACCTTATGGACAACGAAAACTTACACCACATCCTTGGTGTTGACTGATTTGATCGAAAGTGTCCCCAAATCCAATGAATAATACATAAAATCACTAAAAACATTCCCTAATCTTGGTTCAATCAAGATACAAAAGATAAAATATAGAAATGAGGCTTAACATATTAGGAGAAAATTATAATTATTAAAAATAATTTTAAGAATACATGTCTTATCACATTATATTATATGTAATTCCTCTAATTATCAGTATAAAATATTTTCCCTTGCTGATATAGATTAATATTATTATAGACATCTCACAAGTTTACTATTTTCTCCTCGATATGCATATGACCAACTATAATCTTTTCCCCTTTATAATTACAACACGTTAGATTATGAAATATATTTCAATATAAGGCCACATATAGTGCTATTTTTATCCTCAAATAATAGTTATTGTTGTTTGAGAATCACATTACAGAAAGTTACTCTTCCCAAGTTCCTTATAAGTCAAGATAAAACGACCTTAGCATTCCCTTTAGGGTTTGTATAGTACTTTCATAGTATCATTTGGTTTTAGGATGATAGGTAGTCCTCAATTATACCATTGTGTTGAAAGAATATTGAATACTTCTATAAATATTTGATAAGAAAATTTTTCGTGATCAGATACATTTGATAAATGTGTGTCACGATGTGTAAAAAATTCATTAATATGGATCCATGGAAGATGTTAAAGGGGAAGGGACTCCCATATTTCAATGAAATATAAATAATTGATAATGTGATAAAACATTTCAAAAATATCATTAATCCTTTTATATTTATTAGATATCCTATTAAGAACTCCATAGTTATGTTATCCCACTTCATAATTGGTATAGGGAGAGGCTGCATCAGACCCTTTTGTAGTTGTCTCTTAGCCTTTACTTTTTGTCATATCAAGAATCTAAACAAAAATTCGGAAATATCTTTAATCAGTTTTTCCTACAAAGGTTATATTTTAGATCCCAATACTTCATTGTACTACTATGTTGTTTAGAGAAGTTTTAACTATGTCATTCATCTTGAAATTACCTCTTCATAATATGTAATAATGGAATACATTGTCTACTTCCTATTTTTAACAAACTATATTCAATGAGTTAATATATCAATTTGGTATCTTTTACAGATTTAATCTTATTTCTTAATATCTTATTATCATATTAATACATATCTAACTTTTTTTAATAATGTTGGTTGTAAAATTACTATGAAAAATACTAATGTTTCTCCATCCATAAAAAAATCTATATCCATCTTTACCCAATCCATGGAATTTAGATCCTTTTCTTGCCTTATCATATTTAAGACCTCATGATCCTTCATACTCAACAAATTTTCTGCATTGTTTTACATCACTTGGTGATATTTTATTGAAATTCCATTGTCATATAGTAGTTATAGCCATATTATTTTTCCCATGTTGAAGTAATTTTATGTGAATATATAAATAATTTTTTTGATCTATATAAATTTCACACCATTCACTATATAGACTATATATATATATTTAAAAATTTTATTAGAGATGTTAACCCAAAGTACTAAGTTGGATAGTTATTGGAATGAACACTAAACTCCATTGATGTATAAATAAAAACCATATCATTCTACATAAGGACACACACTAGTCCTTTTTTATGCTTTGGTATATAAATAATATCATTTATTTCTAAATCGTAAGGTCAGTAACAATTCATTGATCAGTCATTTCATCAGTTCTTTAATTATTTTCTCACACTCTTTAGTCTTTATTAAGTTTACAACATTACATTTCAACTTGGTTAATATATTATCAAATTGGTATATATATACAAAATATAACCTATAGAAACCAATTAATACAAGAAAAATATATCACATAGTTATATTAATTGGTGTGTTCCATTAATTAACAACCATATTACTATATTATTAACTTATATTTCATCCTTGGAGACAATATAGATAATTAAAAAACCGTATTGAATCCAAAATTCATTTACAGTTTCTAAATTTCTTATATAGTTTATTATCCCTTTGAGGGTTAATAAAATTGAATAATTGGCCTCCATTCTCTTTATATCACTTATATTATATAATTATATCATCAATAAAACCCAAAATAATGATATCCATATGATCCTTGAATTATCTATTAATTAGATCTTGAAACAATGTTGGTGAACTTGTAATCTCGAAGAGTTTTACAGTGAACACTTAATACCCATACCTTGTCTAGAAATATATTAGTATATAGTCTTTATTTTGTTTTTATTGATGATAAAAAAACAAAGATAACTCATTGGGATGTATTGATCACCTTGAATTTGATCAAATGGATCATCAATGTGATCTAATGTAAAATTTTTTGTAGTATTTTTATGGTTTAATCTATACTTCAGGCACAAAATCATATTCCCATACTTCTTAACAAAAATAAGATAGTTTATATTTGTTGTGAAACTCAATGGTGTAAAAATTATATATTAAACCACTCTTTCATTTTTCTCCTTAATTCCAAAAACTCCTCTAGATACATCCCCTAGGGAGGATTGGATATGGTTTTTATATATAGGATAAGGTTAATTGAGACCTCAAATTCATGTTCATGTGGATATCAATGTATTTCATTAGAAAAATATCAATATAATCAATCATAATAGACACACCCTCAATTTTATGGAAAATTTTCTCAAATGTCGATTAATATTCTCTAAAATATTCATTAATATGAGCCACTGTAAGTGATTCCGGACAAGACATTGGAAATGATGTTTATCCATTAAAAAATGAGACACAATTCCATACATAGAGATTTTAATATCCTTTTCATGAGAATAAATACATCTATTATACTTTGTGAGATAATCCATAATAATAATTATCTCAATTTATACAATTAGTATTACCAAAAAGTCTAAAACAAATGAACCCACATTTATTTTAAATATTAAGAAAAATATACATTCGTTGCTATAGGATATATAAAAAGGGATTTAACTTACCCTCATTAATTAGTGAATCATGGGATAATTATATGTTCCTATGAAACTTGAAAGATATAAATGAGTAGAAAAGTCTAGAATCAAATGAATATTTATATAATTTTTTGATCAAATTTCCAGTAATGAAATAATTTGTGACATTAAATTATTATTTAATCTTATCTATTCTCCTTGGGGATCTTCTGTTGTAAATATTTATAATTCCCGGTGATGTTATTTTAATAGTGTACCATCATATTTCAATTAAATCATAGGTATTTATTTTATTTTATCTTCACCTTTAACTCAGTATCTTGATTTTCATTATTTCTATTTATGAAGAAATATATAATACATTCAAGAAAGTATAAAAGTGTTTCTTCCAGCAATTATTACATTTTTAAAATTCCAACATTCCTTCATTTTAATTTAGAAAATTGGTTTCTTTTGGTGATCAACATCCCTATGAATCTCTAAATTAACATTTAAAATAAAAGATACGACGAAATCCATACAATTCTAGATGGAACTAGTCACTATCTTTCCTTATAAGGAAATTTTTTTATTTTGAATACCCTTCAAAGGATTAGTATTATTCCATCAATAAAGTGATCAGACCAGGTATCAAGGTTTAATACATAATCCAATGCATGCCACACTATCATTTTAATATGATTCTTATAATCATTTTAAAAATTCTCCACTTTTAATATTATATTTAGGAATATCCTTTTTATTCAAACTCATTTCTCATAAGTAAAGTATTTTTCTAGGAATATGTCTTTAAAATATTTCCAATAAACGGTTTTTATATCTTAATCCTTAGTGTTTTGAATAAAAAACATTTATAGATTATAGTATCCAACTATAATATATAAAAAAGTTATTTTTTCTCTTTCAATACATCCCAAGGTAAGGAATTTCTTCAATAAATACTTTATCAATTTTTTTCAACTAATGGATTTATAGATCCACTAAAGGATAGTAGTTTTTCATCCTAAAGTGGAAAAAATTATTAAACCAAGGTATGAAGAAATTGTTTGTTACATACAAGAATGTTTATTTGAAATTACCTAAGATAACTATAATTATATTTTTAGAATATTTTTTATTTTGATACCAACTTCATTTTATTTTTTTAGACGAAAATATGTACATTGATTACTGATGTTTAAATGGTTTTTGTTATTTATATTTTACACTATATCAAAAAAATGGAGTATAATTAATTATTCTATGAATAACACTATGAATAACAAATTATAGTATAAAATTTATTTTAGCATAAGAGCCTCAAACTAGTTGGTGAGGACTCGACAAGTGCATCCAAGAGACCCGATTTCAAATCTGGGTCGAGTCATAATTTCTAGGTTACTGTAGTAGTAATAGTGGTAGGCACTATATCAAGTATCGTAGCTGGTACTATTCGGTACTATAGACGATGGAACTATTCATCCATTTGGGCTTTCGGGCCACAGGTTTGGTCCTCCGGTCCTTCAAGGCCTTGGAGCCACCTCAA
This sequence comes from Viscum album, assembly GCA_963277665.1. Lineage (NCBI taxonomy): Eukaryota > Viridiplantae > Streptophyta > Magnoliopsida > Santalales > Viscaceae > Viscum > Viscum album. The sequence continues at coordinate 445,691,744 of OY728145.1, forward strand.
GGCCTTTATGGCACCTCAATTCTTTTGAGTCACATGAAATTGTTCTTAATGGATAGGTAGACTCTACATGAATAAAAATGAAAATAAGGATTCATAGTAGGAACATTCACTAGAGAAGATGATAAAGGATTTTGATAAAAGATATGGCATTGAATTACCATCGGGACCAGCCTATGCATGCATAAGAAGCCAAGCCGAACAACCATGAAAAGGTGGATAGATGAAATCATTATGTAGAAGCTGGGGAGGAGAAGTTCCATGTAGCATCTAGATTTATTCCTCCAAAACCTATGGTTCATGTATTATATAAGACTATGGGCCTTATAAAGGTTCTATATCATACCTTGAAAGTGGGATGAACAAAAATAAAATAAAAACAATGCCTTTAGGCCTTTGGTTCTAGTATAAAATTCTTTTCAATTTAATTAATGTTATGTAATCTTGATTTTTTTAGAATATATTCATTATTTTATATAATATTATTCGATATAACCATGTTCTTCTGAATATAGTTCTTACCGATTCTACTGAACTTTCTTTGATACCAACTACAACACCCTAACACTAGTACCTTGGATCTGGACAATACTTTAGTGCATTGGTATCGAATGAAAAGATCACAATACATTAGATCATTAGTTTGTAATTATTAGGGAAACTAGATATATATATGTAATGTAAATTACTTTTAAACAAAAAAAATATCATTTATTTTCATGGAAACATAATTATTTATATTTTAAATTCTTAACATCACACTTATTAATATTCTTGGTTTTGTGGGGAAATGTAAAAAATATAAATGGGTAAGCTCATAATTCTAGTAAGGGGTAACATTATGGGGAAGCAATCGTAGCATAAGTAATAGTACCCAAATGCTCATAATGGTCTATTTTTTTATATTCCAATATATTAATATATTCAGTTCTTCTTATATTCTCATTATTAGTTTCATTGGTCAACTCTTATATAGATATGTATACTAATCACTACACAAGTGTTCAATATAGTCCTTTAAAACCTATACCTAATCAATTTAATGAATTAGGCCCCACTGTTAGAAAAATCTCCCACTTGGATATAAAATATTAATGTTACCTTCTTATATGATCTATTAACATGATTATACATTTCAACTTAAAGCCTCTATTCATCAATAATGATTAAAAGAAGCAGAATAGTGACACAACATTTCTTCCGATAGTAGTCTTTTCCACATATCCACTAATGTTTTAGTTCAGTAAATATTACACAAACATAGAATTACATCTAGTGTCAACCCTCTGATAAAGTGAAAATTTGTTTAATATGGTTCATTTTTCATGAAATACATTAATTTTCCAAATATTATTATACACATAATACCCTAGTATAACCCATTTTCATTATTATTTCTATCTAATTTGACCAATATATTATTCATGAAAACCATATCCTTACCAGATTTTGATTCAGAAATATATTTTTCATTAGTAAAGTATAATTCAAAACATTATATTATTGAGATAAATAGTTGATATTACTTCCTACAATGGTAAAAACATACCCTATGGTACTCTTACGACTATCAACATTGCAACTATAGATATAATTCACATCACCGGATAGAGATATTCATATCAACCACACAATGATAATTATTTTATTCTCTATAAATAATATATTATATACAACCTTGTTTATAAATATCTATTTCATAAGTCAACTATTTATAGGGACAAAGGATTAACAAGGATCTATATTTCATAAACAAAGATAAATATTCAATACATTAAAAAATTACATGCCTGAGGACCATATTAGTTTAATGTCTTTGGAAAACTATAAGCATAATCATCCAACGTAGTGAAAAATAATCAACATCTCCCTTAATGATCTTTATCTTTAGTATCGTATATAAAACCATTCTTCATAACCTTGAAAAATTGAACATGAGAAAGGTGTGTGGTCATATTATCAGTAATGGTAAACAATGGAGATATGATAACATAACATGAGCATAAGAGTACCAAAACATGATAATGATATTAACATATCATACCCTGCATATCAAAGATCATAATCAAGAGTCATAGAATAAAGATTCGTACATAACAATACATGAGTAATAAGTTTATAAAGATAATATTCCATGAAATCATCACATAAAGTAAGATATGGTTTTTGTGGTAGAAGAATAAATTTTTAAAAACATTCTCTAAGACAATTCTCATTTCTAAAATTTATCTGGGCTATTCATGGGGACTACATGTACTAGGCGGAATACACCACCACCCCTAGTTGTATTCCTTTTCTTATAATGGATCATGTTTCCATTTCTTTCTATATCAAATCACACCAATTAACATGTTACCATAATTATGTTGTGATATGGAAATCATTACACAAAGAATTATAGAGAGATATATATCCCCCCATCATGTAAGCTATAATAGGCTCACCCAACACTTTCTAGGCCACCCCATCATATAATATTTGATTATCTTACCCCCATCATATAATCTTTAATGAGCTTACCCAAGAGTATCTATGCCACCCCATCATATAATCTATAATGGGGTTACCTGATTGTATCTACACCACCGAATCATATAATCTATAATATGCTTAATTGATAAAATCTAGGCCAACCCTTTGTATAAGATATAACGATCTTACGTAGAGCTATCTAGTCCCCACATCATATAATCTATGTCCATGAACTACAACACAAATAGTACAAAAATATAATTCATATCATTATAAAAACACATTAAAAAATAATTCTTTCATAACATGAATAACCCATGGAATAGAGATGGGTTTCATGTCAGTCTCTTTGAAACATGATTCTCCCATTGAAAAGAAAAAAATTCATTAAAATCTCATTGAAAAATGTTCTACCCATATAAAATAAATATGTTCCATTAAAATTATGCATTCAAAACCCACACCATTGAGATAAATAATTTGAATGGTATCCTTTGATCATATCCCTAGAATATAATAATCTACACCCAAAGACATAATCGTAGATTGGGAAGGCTTTTGAAAGATCACTTGGAATATAACCTTTGATTAAAGAGTTTGTTTTTAAAACCTATAAAATTATAAAATTGATTTCCATTTAAAATAACATTGAAAAAAATAAAAGAATAATTAAAATTCATTTAAAACAACTATTCATAAAAATACCATTTCCTCATTTAAAAACATTTTTTAAAACATAAATCATTTTGAAAATAATGTCTTTTGAAAATAACCTTTAAAATTTATAAAGTATTCTTTGAAAAAAAATTAAAATCACATTTTAGAAAATAATTTTTAAAAAATATTTTTTCATTAAAATGTGTTTAAAAGGTGATTTTAGAAAATTTTGAAATGTTTTTAGAAACCATTTTTTTGAAAGAACCCATATTTCAGACTGAAGAGATAAATATGATCAGATTGACTTAAAAACAATTTATTAATTACGTAATGTATCAATGTGTGAAAAATGATACCATTATTTGAATATTTCATTAACAAAAAAATATAAGAAAAATAATTTTTTTATTTAGATATTTATAATAATATATCATCAATTGAAGAATAATCAGAAAAAAATCCAAATAAATGATAAGACATTAGCAATAAATGGTTACAAATTTGGTAACATTTATTCATAATCCCAATGGAAAAATAACCACAAATTAATCTTAAAATTTCGTTAAAGTAATTATATTTATGACATAACATGTAAAAGGTCATTATATACACATCATAGAAAAATATAGGTGCATAAAATTACATGTTTATCATAGAAAAAAATTGAGAAAAACAAAATTTACTGATTTGAAATCTTTTAAACTATAAACCTCGTGAAAGAAAGATCATAAAACTAGATATTTAAATTCAAATAAATTTAATTATAAAAATAATAGAATAAATTATTTGGTAGTATATACATCACAGAAAATAAATTTTCAGTGAAAAAATAATAAGTATCATAGGAATAAAAGTGATACCTAAAAACCCTTACCATAAGTCTTTATTTTATTCATACAGGTTAAAAACACCTGTATAAAGAATATATGTTTTTTATATATGTAATAGATAACCATAATATTTTATATCATACTATATTTTATTTTCTTATTAATTTATATTACATATTTATTAACAATTTCATGTTGATGTTACATTTTGGGTAATATCTGTTTTGTTTTTGGTATATGTTTTGATTTTTTATTATTGATCCTATTTCATAGATCATGATTTAATTAGTTATATAATTTAAAAAATATTTAAATATAATATAGATTTATTTTATAAATATTAAAAAAAATGTAAAATATATAGAAATATGAAATGTAATACACTATTTATGGAGACGGTAGGCCATACGTTTGCATGATGCTATTTAAATTTTCTTGACGTTTTAAAAGAAAGAAAGTAAATTATACATATTATCATTATAGTGGTATTATTATGTAATAAATCTGCTAAAAATTTACTAAACCCATCCTTAAAACATACTAGGAAATTTGTGAATGAATCACATCACTTTGATGAAGGTAGTATTCCACTTGACCACAAACAATGTTATCATATTTACACAAAATAAAAAGAGAAGATGTTATGTTTTATATAATAATTTAATAACAATAAATAAATCATAAATAGAATATATATAATATAAAAACAAAATTTCGATCAGAATTACCGACCATGATAGGTGGTAAAGGAAAAATAAACTACATCGTTTCGTGAGGTGGTAGTCTGCCGTACACACGAACGGTATCCTCACTACCCACTTTATGGAAGTGCGTGTAGGATTAGGTAAAACCTTAGAATAAAAAATTTAATTATATTTTGGATACTTATTTTATTATTTAATAATTTTTAGGACCACTTTGTATATAAGGTTGTATTTGTTGTCAATAGTCGTCAATGAAGATCAAAATGAAAAAGATCAAGAAGTACTCCAATGAAATGGAAGAATGGAAATTCAGATGATTATTGTATTGGTCATAAATTGAAAGAACTTATGTCAATAAAATGTGACACATTTTTTACAATTGTAATTGAGACATATAATCCATCTGAGTATGATTGAAGAAGAATGGGGATTTGATGAATACCATCCAATTCTTCCTGATTGCATGAGAACCATGCAAGAGCCAACTTGAAGAATTTAATCATATGTTTTGGATGAAGTAGCGAATGATGGTTGAAGAAGAAGAGTTTTTAAAGAAGGAAAATCACAGAAAAGAAGAATGAAGGTTACAACCAAATCATATATTGAAGGTGGTGTCGTTTCCCAGTGTTTGCCAAATTTTTGGGCCTGAAAATCGGAAAATGAAGACATGGTTTGTTGGTAAAAGGAGGTGTATGAAAAGAATAAGTGGTGTGTGAAAAAGGTGGGTTGTGCATGAAATATTTGAGTTGTGCGCGAAAAATAGTGTGGTGCGTGAAATAGAGGAGCGAGGTTTTCCACGAATGAGGTGTTTCGGAATCAGAACGTCGAAAAATGGAAAGGGCATGGGATGCACGAAAAAGCCTGAGTAGTCTGAGAAAAATGGGAATGCGTGTGGAAAAATGCTATGCGTGAAATAGTTGGGTGAGTTTTTCACGCAAGAAGTGTCTTGGATCCAAAATACTTAAAATCGGAAAAGGTAAGAGGTGCGCGAAAAATCAGAGATGTTCGCGCCATGTGCGCGGAAAATCAAACTTTGGTGGGAAAATTTGGTTGTGGGCAAAATGTGGGTTTGATGTTTTTCATGCAAAGGAGCCTTTAGGTTCAGAGTGATGAAAAATATAAAATTCATGAGATCCGTGAAAAATCTAGGTGGTGCACGGGAATAAAAGAAAGGTGCGCATAATATAAAGAACTAAGATACAGTTTTACGCGCAGGAAGGGGTTTTACACGCAGGGTCGAAAACACCAATAAATATGAGATGAAACCCTCTTATTAGGTGTGGCTTGAAACTTATAAAAATAATGAGCTCTGATGTGCAAAAAAATTAAGGAATAGTGTGGTGCGTGAAAAGAAGAAGGGTTTCATGAAAAAGAAGGTGTTGCGTGAAAAAGGGAAGTTCTACGTGAAAAGCCTTTTTCACGCCAAAAAGGTATTTTTAAATTAAAGGTTTGAATTTTACGTGAAAGACACTAGGAAGGGTGTGCAAAAAATTTGGGTGTATGGTAGGCCTTTGATAGGTGCTTAGAACTCTCAAATCTTCTTTACGAAGACCGAAGAAAAGTAAACCATTTGGTTTAATGAAGAGAAGTTATACCACACACACATAAATGGTGTTTAACACCCTCGTTGTGCTTTGTGAAGAGATGAAGAAAAAATTTTGAAACTAAACTCAGATCTTCACAGAAAATAGGAAATATAACGATACACTTAGGTGTCAGTATTGGGAATTAATGGATGAAAAGAAGGAGATTTAGTGCATTCATTTATTGCACTAAAGTAGAAGATTGAATACAAAAGAGTGTCAACTCATGACTCTAATGCAAGCATTGTCTCATGATGAATAGGATAAAAAGACATATATGTTTATATATTGAAGAGACTTTCACATCTATAAACTGAGTGGGACTTCACCAAAGGCAGTGAGCCAGGGGGAGTCAATGGGAGTGACCCAAGGGATGCAGTGAGTTATCCCTGAACTTTTGTAAAGGCAGTGATCCTAAGACAGTGTGACTATGCCCGAACCATTGTAATCCAAAACATGTGAAGAAAAGTGGAATTAGTTACGACCGGAAACCTGTCGACATATGCTCCATAGACGTAGCCCTTAGTGGTCAACCAACTAAAAGTGTTGTGTTAACTCCTTGCATGTGAATGTTCAATTGCTGATCATATCTATCATAAAGATTTTACAAGTTCCTACCAATATGGAGACAAAATCCATCACATTATGAGAAAAATTTGACACCCTGATTCACCCCTCCCCTCTGTATTGACCCAAATTTAGAGCCACTCAACTGGTACCATGTACCCGATTCGCCACATGACCTCAAGCACATTTCCCCAAACGCCAGAGGCTACCGACTAGCAGCGAGATCCTTGGTGAGTCATTTGGGAAACTATGCCCTCATTTGGTAAAGTATACAAGGTAAAGAAAATAACAGTAAATAGCAGAAGCAGTAAACAACATAGAATATCAAAAAAATAAACAGCAGAAGAAATGAATATATAGTAATGATGATAATTATGTAGTAGGTACAAGTATCAAAAGAAAGCAGCAAAACACAAAAACGACCTGAAATACAACTGAGAAACAAAGTACGAAAAGTAAATAGTAACTCCAGCACCATCGCAAGCCTATGCTCGGTCATATGCTCTCCAGCTCTAACCAGAAATCATGTACCGGAAGTAGTGGGGCAATGGAACTTATCCAGACCTACAACCATATAACTTGTCTGGTCCATAAAGCAAGACCCAAATGGGGTGTGAAACTAATCCCAGTAGGCAACCACCACAAGATATGTGCCCTACTGTCAGTGAGTAATATATAAGAAGTGATGAAATTAAATGTAGAAATGAACTAGGAGTGCACAAGTAAAAAATATTACCAATTACCACTCACATTAAATTAACAATTAATCCATTCATTTAATTATGCAACCAAGGAATGTAGCAAATCTCTCTATTCGGAAGTAAATAGGTAACACAAAAGGCATCAAAAGACTACCTAAACTAACAAGCATGCCAAAATATCCAAGCCTATGCTTTGGCTTGGTAGACTCATCTTAACAAACCAAAATATCCACATTCACACTAACTCTCTTGGGGGATCAAACTAGCTGACCCCTATAGTCTAGTAAAGACACAAAGGCACAGACACTCTGGGAAGCACTCACGTCGATTCCCCTGTGGTCTTGCAACGATAGCTACAGACTCTCTGAAGGCACTTACGTCTAATTCCTCCTGTGGTCTCAATATGTGCGTAAACTAAGTAAAATATTAAGAAGAATAAAGCCCAAATCACTGTAGTTCCTACGTACGAGGCTAATTCCAATAGACCCCCCAGGGAAGCACTTAATCGTCTATTCCCTATTTGGTCTCCCGTACCAGGTTCTCACAGCCCTGGGCAGTCCAGTCATGCGTAATCAACTGTCATCATCCCTAATTAAGTTTAGAAACTACTTCGATAAAATCTACAATGCATCAAAAGCATTAAAATAGTAGGCAACACATGCAATCAGTTATATCAAGTAAACTAGCAATTGCAATAAGGTTTGCCTTGCAGGAAGACTGTGCCAAACGGCGATAAACAACCAAACGGGTATAACACCCACGGGGTGATCCTCAATCATAAAACCAAGCATATATCATTATCAATTAACCTTAATATAATCAATTAATATAAGGAAATTATATAATAGGACCAAAATCCCTAACTCGGGATACCCATAACAAGGTAATCTTGCACTTTTTCACAAAAACTCAAAGTCATTCAATGTAAGGCAATAAACTACCTTCCTCAATACTAGGAGATTCACATACTTGATCCTCGGCTCGTGAATCATCTTAGAACAGAGTATATCTACAAAAAAGTCTAAAACGTTCAACCTAAGATAACTCTCATAAGAGAAATAATCAAGAAACGTGGCTAATGAAGAACCAATAACTCACTGCTATGATTCTGTTGAAATCGAGGATGTTCGATTCGGATAACCGGTTAAGGATCAGAAGCTCGAAGAAGATTTAGCCTCCTCAGTTGCTCTGGACAGAATTAGGTGAAGAAGAAGGTGAAAATAAGCATTAGGTGCGACCCCTATTCGTTTAACAAAATAAAAAGAAAGTACATGGCGTGTACTTATGGAGTACATGTTGTGTACATTACTTTTCCATACTCCGCTTTTAGCGGCCTCCAATTAACCATTACACGGCCATGTGTGTGTACATGACACGGTTTCCAGTGGCATCAATGTACATGGAGTGTACTTATAAAGTACACGGCGTGTACTCCAAAAATTTCCAGTTTTTCCACTTTTTCTTAAAAACTACCAGAAAAGGAAAACATACCTGAAAGGATGATCCAGGTTCATACAAACATCCTTACTTAAAGAAATTCATCCCAGAATTTCCCTAACAAGGTGATGAAGTAGAAACCTTGAAAAACTCCTGCCACTGTGATCACATATCGGCCTCCCTCTCCCAAGTCTCATCCTATACACGGCCGTGCTGCCATAGCACCCGTACTAGAGGAACAGACCGACCACGAAGTACCATTGCACTATTATCAACAATCTTGATAGGATGCTCCTTGAATGATGCATCTTTCTCCAGCTTAATCTTTTTGGGTTGAAAAACATGAGATGGGTCTGAGAAATAGCATCGAAGCTGAGAAACATGGAAGACGTCATGCATAGTCTGGTACATCTGAGGTAACTGCAACCTATAAGAAACTATCCCATCTCTCTCCAGATCCTAAAATGGCCTGACAAATCTTAGTGAAAGCTTACCCTGTCTCTTGATCATCTTGTGTCCCAACCTCTAGGTAACACATAAGAAAAACTGATCTCCGACTTTGAACTCTAAAGGTCATCTCTGCTGATCAACATATGATTTCTATCGAGACTTTACAGTAGCCATACTTTTCGAATCAACTTCACCTATTCTATGGTCTCCTAAACAAGATGAGGTCCCAGCATAGCTGCCTCTCCTGCCTCTAGCCAACACAAGGTTGATCGGCATGGCCTACCGTACAAAGCCTCGTATGGTGCCATCTAAATAGATTCTTGAAAACTATTATTGTAGGCAAACTCCACTAGAGGTATATGTCTCTCCCAAGAACCTCAAAAATCAAGGACACATGCTCGTAGCATGACCTCTAGCACCTGAATCGAGTGCTCTGACTAGCTATCTGTCTGAGGATGGTAATTTGTACTTAGATATAGTTGTGTACCCAAAGCCCGTTGTAGCCCTTTTCAAAAATGCGATGTAAAGAGGGTGTCCCTCTTTGAAATGATAGTACTCAGAACCCCATTCAAGAGTACAATCAAACGGATGTACAAACGTCCAAGCTCATCAACACTGAAGGTCTACTTAATCAGCAAGAAGTGAGAAACCTTTGTGGGTCTATCAATGAAAACCCATACCACGCCATTTCCTCAAGGATATCTTGGTAAACCTGTCACAAAGCCTATCACGACATCATTCCACTTCCACTCGAGAATGGGTAGCTACTGTAAAATCCCTGCTGGTCGCTGGTGCTCAGCCTTCACCTACAGATAGGTGGAACACCTCATGGAAAAACCAAAAACATATCTCTTCATACCTGGCCACCAATACTGGAGATGTAGATCACGATACATCTTGGTGATACCAGGATGAACTTCCCAAACCGAGCAATGAAAGTCTCTCATCATCTCCTCGTGTATATTTCCTAGAACCCATATGCATCCCTAGAAACGCAAGATCTCACCCTCGCCTACAGTCCATCCGGGAAGAGGGTCCTCTCCTGAGACGCTTTCCTATAGGACTGGGCCTTCAGAATATGATAGCTACCTCATTCGAACTCAATCAAGAAGGGTAGAGGTAAGGGGTACAGAAGAAAGAAAGGCCTGACCCTGTCTGTTGTGAACCTCCAAATCCATTTCAGAGAACAAAGCCATAAGCTGCCACTCACTGTTGGCCTCCTGAACTTCATGTATCTGTGTAGTCATGCTCAGTGCATCTACCACAGCATTGCCTTTCCTAGGCATATAGGCAAGTTTGACATCGAAAGACTATAGGTACTCAACCCACCTCTGTTGTCTCAGATTCAAGTCACGCTGCATGAAGATATACTTGATGATCTTATGGTCAGTATATACCACAAAATTCTCTCCTAGAAGATAATGTCTCCGACAACACAAATCATGAACAAATGCAGCCAACTCCTGGTCTTGCGTATGATAGTTCCTCTCATGTGGCCTCAACTGCCGAGATCCATAAGCGACAACACGGTCCTCCTACATAAGCACTGCTCCAAGCCTGATGCCACATGCATCATAGAAAACTGTATAAATCTTGCCCGACTCTGGAAAAACTATAATCGATGTTGAAGTCAATCTCCCATTCAGCCCCTAAAAGGATGAATCGTAGGCTTCTGACCAAACATACTTCACCCCTTCTAATTCAAGCCCATCAACGGCGCTGCTAAGCATGATAAGTCCTATATAAACTGCATGTAGTAACCATCTCGCACTAAGAAACTTCATACCTCGAAGACATTCTTCGGATGCTCCTAGGTAACTACTACTCTCACCTTCTCCGGGTCTACTGATAGTCCAGTCTCTGAGATGACATGACCTAGGAAGTGAATCTTTTCTATCCAAAAGTGGAACTTTGAGAGCTTAGAATATAACTGATGCTCCCTCGGTGAACTCAAAATGATCTATAGATGGGTAGCATGGTTGTGTTGAGTGTGAGAGTACACCAAGATATCGTCCATGAATACCACCATGAAAGAATCCGGGTAGGGATGGAAAACTCTATTCATACGCACAATGAAAACAGCTAGTGCGTTCATCAGACTGAAGGACATCACCAAATACTCATACAGACCATACATGCTCCAGAAGGCTGTAAGAGGTATATCAGATGGTCTAACATGAAACTGATGATAGATGGATCTCAAGTCGACCATTGAGAACACTCTGGATCATTGAAGATGATCAAAGATATCATCTATCTGTGGCAATGGATATCTGTTCTTGAATGTCAACTGGTTTAGCTTCTGATAATCCACACAAAGCAGTAAAGTATCATCCACCATCATTGTAAATAGAATGGGCGAGCCCCAAGGAAAAGTACTGGGTCAGATAAAACCCTTTGCCTACAACTCCTCCAACTATTTCTTGAGCTCCTATAACTTAGGTGTGGCCATCCTATAATGAGGTATGGATACCAATGCTGCTCCTGGAACAAGATTAATAGGTGAATCTACCTCTCTCCCTAGAGGAAACTCAGAAAAGTCTTCTGGAAAGATATCAACAACTGGAGGAAAATATATCTGAGAAGTCCCCTGGTCATCCAGATATAAGCTATAAATATGGGCCGTAACACCGCCCAACCCTTGATGCTCTGGTCCAGATCTGCGCACCTGGACATCTGATTCGCCCTTTTGAAGAAACGATCTTCCATCTAGTGATGTAAAACTCACCCTAAAACAACAGAAATTGAAAAATTCATGTAAGGGAACTTACCAGTCCATCATGAGAATGAAATCATAGCCTATCAACTCTAAAACATATATATTCCACAAAAAACATCACCCACCAACCTCTAGGGGGAAGTATAAGCACTGACGCACGTTAACAGTTCTAATTCCCAAGGGAGTGTATAGCGTCATCATAACCTCAGAAGTATAAATAGTAAGTCTAAGGCATTCAGAGTATTCACATAAATAAATCTATGAGAAGCTCCTATATCAAAAAGTATAGAGGATGAAAGTGAGTCAACTAAAATCATACCTCAAACTATAGAAGGTCCAGGATCCTGCTCATGGTGAATCTACTCTACCGAAAAGGTCTGGCTTACAGCGCGGCCCTGTGTAGCAGCCTGAGATCCCTGAGCTGACCCTCCCTGAGCTTGACCACTGTATCTAAGGCCTCTACCCTAGACTGAACGACCTAAATAACTCCAGCCCCCAGTATTCTACAGAATTGGTAATCCTGCTCTTATATGTGGAGTCTAAACTGATCCTCCCTCACTAGCCGCTGAAAGGAAAACCTTGTAGAAACGCTGTAGATGAACCATCTTTCCACAAGATCGGAATTCCACTGGGTCCCTCAGGCACTGAGGCTTCTATGCCTGATTCTTCCACGCTGATATCACACTACTTCATTGCTAGAAGGAAGATCTCATCTACCATAAGGAATAACTCGCTTCCTTGAGTCACCTCGAGTAGACACTCGGTGGCACTTACTGTTGTCTATCATTCCCCGAAATGGGAGTGAAAAGCTGTAACTCTGTGAAGTGAGAGGAATACTCCATAACCGTGAGATTACCCTGCTGCAGGTTCATAAACTCTCTGGCTCTGTTAGAACTCAGTGTCTCTAGGTAGAAGTAGTCATAGAATGTACGCCGAAACTCATCCCAAACCATAGCCTATTGGCGCCATGCCTTCGAAACCACATCCAACCATATTTTGGAGGAATCTCACATAATATAAACTATGATCTTTACTCTACTCTCCAGAGGAATCTCTAGGTGCTCGATGATGGATATCATGGCTTCTAACCCTAAATTCGCAGCCTGTGGTCCTCCATCACCTGTGAACGTGGGAGGATGTTGCTGCTGAAAAACCTGTGTCAACTCTGCCATAGATGGGACATGATACTGAGCTCCCTGGAAGGTCTGCATGAATCTCATGAAAACCTCTCTGAACTGAGCGTCGAAACCAGTGTGTGGAATCACCGCAGGTGCCATGTCCAGAATGATAGGCGGAACTATGGGTAGTCCCTGACCTACCGTATCAGGCGTACGGTCACTACCTAGTTCCTGATGTGCAACAGGAGGAAGTCTCGGTTCCATGACTCTGGATGGTCAAAGCACACTTTAGATCACATTACCGGGGACAGAAATCTAGCAGTGTAAGAAGGGAACAGTGGAAGGTATGCATTAAAAAAAACAAAACATGACTACACTTCATGTATAAATACTACATGACGTGTTCCCTTAAGTCATTTACATGGGAGTGTACTCATACCTAAACCGGTTGTATAACACCAAAAATACACAGCGTGTTGTCCCAACACATGGCTTGTACTTGAATTCCCTTCCCTGCCCAAGTCATTCTGCACGGTTAAGCTACCTGGCTCTCCTAAGACAAAACTAAACGGTATGTTCAAGGTATACATGGCGTGTACTTAACAAGCTTCACCGAGCCCGTGTTGTTAGTGGCATGGCATGTGTGCCCAGGTCACACTACACAGTGTGTTCCATAAGGACACAATGTGTACTAAGAAGTCCTAAGAGACTATGTGGTTAGCTACACGGCCGACAACACAGCTGACAATACAGAGCGTGTTTCAGGAGGACACGACGTGTAAGAGCAAGGATGACACTGACTGGGTTTGTTCATGACATAGCCTGGTACCTATCTTATACTACACGGTGTGTTCCTACAAGACTTTTCACAACCCCATGTCCTTGCTCGCATGGTCAGTGACACAACTATAGATTACACGGCATGTATTCAGAAAGTACATTCCGTGTATTTTCGTTTTTTCTGGATAGTAGCCTTAGAAGTGCACTGGAGCCTAGAAAACACAGAAACAAACCAGGCATTAAGGTACCAAATTACAATATTTGAAGGCCCATACACCCCGCAAATCAAAATTTGGCATATCTAACAATGCATATAACAAGGAAATAGTATTACCAACTCACGATATGCAAAATTATGATCCTCGAGTGCCCATAACACTTCTAAGACAAACATTAGGCATCCATGATAAAGAATATATAAAAAAATGATACCCCATCAACATAACCGGTATTCTGTCATAGTAGATATCACATCAGCATGCATACTCTATCAAAAATTATATCACAACAGCATGAAACTTCTAATGCAATTTAGATGGCATAGAAAAATGCATGACATGTGATTTTCTAACAAGTGCCTATATGATTCATGAGATGGCATACCCTCATCTCACCGGGTTGCAACAAAATAGAACCACAATCATATAAATAGTAACCACACAACATAAGTGCACCACCCAATAGTGAAATCAATTAATTTGTAACATTTAAAAGAATCGAAAATTTCAATATTTGAGGTAACCTGGCCTTTTCCCTGTACACGAGTTCCAGAACTCCCGGGCACAGCTATTTACCATTTACCTATTCCGTCTTATCCCTGTCTAATGTCATTAAACAGTAAGTCAATAGAAATAAAAGAACCTTCCTATGATACCACTTTATAATGACCTGAATCCGGAGCTAGTAAACTGGTGCCTTGTACCCAGTTCACCACATGACCTCAAATGCATTTCCCAAAATTCCAGAGGCTGTCGACTAGAAGCGAGGGCCTTGGTGAGTCATTGGGGAAACTATGCCCTCATTTGGTAAAGTATACAAGGGAATGGAAATAACAATCAATAGCGGAAGTAGTAAACATCATACAATATCAGAAACTAAACAGAAGAAGCAGTGAATATATAGTAATGATGATAATGATACAGCAAGTACATGTATCTTAGGAAAGCAGAAAAACACAACAATGTGCTGAAATACAAATGAGAAACAAAGTGCGAAAAGAAAACAGTAACTCCAGTAGCATTGCAAGCCTAAGCTCTGTCCTGTGCTCTCTAGCTTCAACCAGCAATCATGTACCTGAAGTAGAGGGGCCATAGTCCATATCCACACCTGAAACCATATAACCTCTTTGGGCTGAAAAGAAAGACCCAAACATGGCGTGAGACTAATCCCAGTATGCAACCACCTCAAGATATGTTCCCTACTATTAGTGAGTAATATAGTAGAAGTGATGAAATTAAATGTAGTA
This sequence comes from Viscum album, assembly GCA_963277665.1. NCBI lineage: Eukaryota > Viridiplantae > Streptophyta > Magnoliopsida > Santalales > Viscaceae > Viscum > Viscum album. The sequence continues at coordinate 445,707,224 of OY728145.1, forward strand.
ATGAACTAGGAGTTCACAAGTAAACTATCTTACCAATTAGCATTTACATTCAATTAATAATTAAATCATTAATTTAATTAAGAAACCAAGGAATATAGAAAATCACTCTATTCCAAGGTAAACAGGTAACACTATAGGCATCAAAAGACTACATAAACAAACAAGCACGACAAAAGAACCAAGATTGTGCATTGGGTTGGTAGACTCATCTAAACCAACCAAAATATCCACATTCACAATGACTATCTGGGTGGCTCAAACTATCATACCCCTATATTCATGTAAACACACAAAGGCGCAAACACTTTGAGAAGCACTCACGTCGATTCCCATGTGGTCTTGCAATGATAGCTACAGACTCACTGAGGAAGCACTTTAGTCGAATTGATCCTATGGTCTTGATATGTATATAAACTAAGGAAACTCTTAGGAAGAACAAATTCCAATTCCCATATGTCCTACGTATGATGATAATTCCCATAGACCCCATAGGGAATAACTTAATCGTCTATTCCCTCTTTGGTCTCCCGCACCAGGTTCTCACTGTCCTGAGCAGTCCAGTCATGCGTAATCGACTATCAGTAGCCCTAAGTAAGTTTAGCTGCTACATGGATAAAATTTACAATGCAATAAAATCATTAAAATAGAAGGCAACACATGAAATCAGTTATATCAAGTAAACTAGCAATTGCAATAGGGTTTTCCTTGTAGGAAAACTATGCCAAACAGTGATAAACAACCAAATAGGGATAAAACCCATGGGGTGATCCTAAAAAAATGAAAACAAGAATATATTATTATCAATTAACCATAATCTAATCAAGAAATCTATGGAAATTATATAATTGGACCAAAATCCTTATCCCGGGATACCCGAAACATGGGAATCCTGCATTTTTACACAAAAACTCAACGACATTCAACCTAAGGAAACAAACCACCTAACCCGATCCTTGGAGACTGATATACTTGAACGCCAACATGTGAATCAGACAATAATAGAGTAGATCTGCAAAAATATCTAAAACGTTCAACCTACGATAACTCTTATAAGAGAAAAATTAGGAAATGTGGCCAAAGAAGAACCAAGAACTCACCGATGTGATTCTATTGCAACTGAAGGTGGTCTATTCGAATAACTGGTGATGGATCTGTGGATCAGAGAAGATTCGGCCTCCTCAGACACTCTTGATAGAATTATGTGAAGAAGAAGATGGAAATAAAGATTAGGCATGACCCTGGTACGTTTAATGAAATCAAAAGAAAGTACACAACATGTACTTCTGGAGTACACAGCGTGTAATTGCCTTTTCTGTACTCCGCTTTAGGCGACCTCCAAGTCACCCTTACACGTCCGTGTATGTTTCCCTAACACGGCCAGCACACAGCTTCCAGTGGCATTGAAGTACACAATGTGTACTCCAAAAATTTTCAGATTTTTCTTTTTTTCTCAAAAACTACCAGAAAAGGAAAAACCTTCCTGAAAAGAAGATCTGGGTTCTTACACCCTCTCAGGGTGTCTCGGGGTCCTTAAATAATGGACTAAAAAGAACGGAATGGGTGGATATGGAAATAAATTAGAAATTCATGTTGAAGAATGTTACATCTTTTTTCCAGGTAACTCCAATTTGTTTTCCCCAAAAGGAATTTATTTGTTATATTTATTCCCAAAGTGAGAATTATAGGATGACACAATAGAATTTGGAGATTTTTTTGGTAGGGTATGGATGATACAATGTGTCTTGAGATGTCTGAGGAAGTGAGGGGTGTGAGTTCCCTTATTATAGTGGGCAAGGAGTGGCATTCTTGCAAATATTAAAAGTCCAACACTATTAAGAGGTCTCCATAACATTATGTTATAAAAAAATTTATTTTTTCAATAATATATGGTAAATGGTCTAAATATTTCTATAAAAGGTATTTTGGAAAAGATTCAGGGTTATTTGGACTAAAAAATTAATGTGTAACCACTAAACAATCTTGTTTTTACCTTAATCTGTGTAGTTAATTTTAATTATTTTCACTAATACTTTTGGTTAAAAACAATTTTTACCTTATTATAACTTATAAAGTATTAGTATTACAAATAAAGAATCCAATTTGAAAATTCTAATTATTGAAGTGGAAGAAATTAATTTAAAATCAACCCCACAGACAAGATGAAACAACATGTTTTTTAAAGTGAAACATTTCCAAAGCATGAATTATTTATATATCCAATTTCAATGTGAAATTTATTACATTGAAATATATTTCATAAATTGAATTAAAATTGGTGTATATTAACTTCAATGTAAAATATTTTTTTTAACTATATAATTAAATTATACCAAAGTGAATATTTTAATTAAAATTTAGTATTTTTACTATTCATCAAGAAAAATGATACTTTTCAAAAAAATACAAAAAACTCACCAAAAGTAAATTTTGACTATAAAATTTCAAAAATGAAGTTTATTTGTTATAATAAATAATATAATAATATGTAAAATTATATTTAATGTTGGTTCACCATAAAATGGTGGTAAAATTACCTTTTATAAAAATACATCTTTTAATTTATAAAATTTTATTTATTATCATCTTATGCCTATAAAATATATTGGTTGAGTGTCAAAAAAATATTAAATATATAATAGGAATGTTGGAGGAGAACCCCTTTATTAAAAAGAAAAGAAAAGACAAACCCTTTTACGGGAAAAGTGGAACTCGAAATCCCATAGCAAACCTGTAGGTTTGGCACAAGGACATAAAATACAGTGGCTCCAAAGCCCAGTGGGACATAACCCATTACCGAATCAGAGTTTGATCCAAATCGAAATCTTATGCAAAAAATCCAAGAAGAAATAAACGAGTCCAATGTCTCCGCCGCTGCCACAACACCACACCGCACTGAAGCGTCGCCACACATCAAGATCTGCCGAAGCCAGATCTACAACGACCATCACCCTTTAACATCAAGCCGCAACAAAGCCCACCCCAACGCCACATGCGTCGAGGAAGCCGCAAAATATGCATAGAACACATGGTTAAAAACCCTAATCCTCGAGAACCGTCTACCGAAGCAGAGACAACATCCAGAACCATCCCGTCGTGGCCCAACCAACCTCGCCTCCAAGCTCCGCTAAAAGCCAAAAGAAGATCAGAGAGAGCCGCCGAAGCCCAGATCTGCATCTTGGACCCGTCCCGCACTGAAAATCCATGCGAAGCAATCCCAGCCATCCACAATTCCTCAGGAAGCAAAGCGAGGAACACTCCGCCGCTGATGAAGCCGAAGAGACTTCGTCCGATCAGCCGCTCAATCCAAAGTAAGGAAAAATTGTTTTTTTAGAATATAAATTTCTTCATTCTCAATTTTTTCTTAATTTCATATCATGGTAATTGAAAACTAAAGGGTTAATTTTATATACATGTGTATATCATATTTTTATAATTTTTCTAAGTTTGTTCATAACATCCATTACAATGGCTATGTGGTAACTATTATGATATTTTAATAACAATAGTTATAGTATATTGAAGTTTGGTAAAACTGAGCCTAACATGTAATGAAAGTTATCAATGGAACTCAACATTGTGTGTAACTGATGCCAAACATATAGTCACATGTACCAAAATATATTCAATGTTTTTCATGTATTTCATTATTTACATGGTGTTGCGTGAAATGCAAACAAAACATATTACTTTCCTTTAACACAAGTTATATTTAGTGTTGCGTGAAACTAAAAATATCAAAAATATTGAATTAATTTGAAAACAATTCATAATATTTATCATGGTGTTACATCCCACCCACCCTAAAATTATTTCTTCCCATGAAATTCATCCAGGTTATCAATAATTTAACACTTTAAATTTCTTTTCATAGAAACCCAAATTGTATAAATAAATAATAAATAATTATTTTTAAAAGATAAAGTTAAACAGAAAACAGTTACCCAAAGTGACTCATAACTATGTTTCCATAGAATATGACATTATTTGAAAGTGAAAACATTGACATTGAATATAAATATAACTATCAACTTATGATGGAGAGTGATAGAGATTATAGTTATGTATAATTTAACAATCATAATTACATATTCTAAAGACATGTGAAAAATGCCATTGATATCATAAAAATGATAATAATAGGAAAAATATTTATTTAAAAACAAATTTACCTAACGTTGAAGAAATTTTATGTGAATATATACTAACATGAGTTCAGAAAAACCTGACCTTTTTTATGCCTTGATCAATTTTCACTTCATCACTTATTCTAGTAAATGAAGGTGAATTTTTAATTCCTATAGTATTATAAGATCATGAGATCCATAAATAGAATGATTGGTAATTCGATATGTCATTGTCATAACAACAAGGTTATAAGAAGTTATCCAATATGTATAAAACTCATATTTTGAGATAATACCTTAATTTATAAAACCTCATCATAATACTAACATAAACCATTACATAAATACACTTCCATATAACCCTTTAGAAAGATTAAATTCCAAAACATTAGAAATAAGGTCACTAAATTTCGAAAAAATATTTTAGAATTGGCCCCTTATATATCATAAATTATCTATTATTTTTCACACAAAAGGTTTACCAATACCTTTATCATGCATTTTTTTGAAACATTTTTATTATCATAAATCCGTTTTGTGATGTTGCATGTTTTATCATTACAATATTTATTGGATGTATTCCTTAAATCCAAAAATGATGTAAAATCCATCCATGACAGCATAAACCACATTGTCAAAAAAGTGAATCCTTAGTTTTGAGGTAATCAATACCATCCAGTTTACTTATCATATCCATTATATCATTGTCCCAATATCATTATCTCAATATCAAATACATATGATGGGTGACATTCTATTAATAAAAATATCACCGTTTAATTAAATAAATTTTCTATGTCTTCGACACCATTCAAAATATACTTTTTAATCCTTAAGGAAAAGATTATACTAAAAATACATATATATTACAAGATTCATAAAATATAATCTTCGAATTCCAAAACATATACAATTCAATAATCCAAATTTATTCTTAAACCATTACTTGTAAGAAAACGAAACTTCATTTTAGGTATGGATCTTAATTTCAAGTTTTTTGGGGGGAAAAGAAGAAATTGGAATTTTCTATGTACACATTGTGTAATCAGGTACCACATATAGACACGTACTAGCCCTGTAATGGTTGCGTACATGGATGTGTGGTGATCTGGATGACTGCATAATGTGGGGGCTGGTTGAGGCTAATACCTAGTGTGTACATTTATTGAACATACCATGTACATTTTTTTTTATTGATATATTAGTGTGGGGTCGCATACTACATCTTTAACCATCTTCTTCTCCCTTTGTTTCATATAAGAGAGTGAAGAAATGGTCATGAACTTCGAACTCCTCTTGATTCTTTGTCGATCCTCCGATTGAGACGTCGCTAAGTGTGCTGAAATCCCACCGGTGAGTTATCAATTTCCCTATAGCCTCTCTTCCTAATTCCTCCCCACTAGTGAGTATTTCAATATTTAAATTTTTCACCTTTTTTTTAGATCTACACAGTTTTAGGATAACTCTAGGATAGACGTTTTAGAGGTTTGATCATACGTCATCAAGGTATGTGGTTTATGCATTTCATAGATATCCTTTGGATTATATATGCCTAATGTTCCAAATAACCATGTTTTGGTTATTTCATGTTTTGGAAATTAACCCTTTTTAATACATTATATGGTTTTTTGATTGACAAAGGGGTATTTCTTATGTTAAGGATAGATTCCTTGCAATGGGACACCCCATGGGTGAATTCCCTTTTTTTCTAGATTATGGATGTTTGGTCCTAAATGAATCTTAGGCATGACTGGTTTTACATGTATCGATTTGTTAGGATGGAGTTACTGATTATTTGAGATGAATGTGATTCGAATTGTAAAATTTTGACCATGGGGAAGTTGACTTTGAGAGCTTCCTGAAGTAGGGACATTTATATATGAATTTTTGTTATGTTGACCCAGAGAAATTTACTGTGAGAGATACTGGGTGGTCATAGACAATATGGTTTAGATCATAAGATCCACCCAGAGGGTCATTATTAAATGAATGATGGACCCTAGGTAATTGATTTTGAGAGCTTCCAGGTGGTCATTATAGTTTATTGCTCCCATGTAGACCAAGGGGGTATTAATTGTGAGAGCTTCACAGGTGGTTGTTTTGTAAATTATTTGATGATATGTTAGACTAGAGGGGTTATAATTTGAGACATTTCCTAGAGGGTTTCTTAAATGATTAAATTATTTTGACGATTCTACCAATAGAAAACACAAGCGTAGACTCGATGTTACATGATTATTCAGATAATATTTTTAAGAAATCTGTTTTGTTACTATTACTTGAAGGGATATAGATCTTAATCTAGATCCTGATATTTTATTATTCAATAGTTTTAATAATTTATAAATGTAAATGGATATAATTGAAAACAATAGAATGGTATACAGTTGATTACTTCCTAGTTTATTCTTTAGTTTTGTATATAACCTATAATATATATTCAATGATAGATAGGCATAGATCTTTTGGTGGTTTTCTACTGGGATTTGTTTCACACCTTGTTAGGGTCATGCTTTTGGACCCAAACAGATTATATTGTTCCAGGTATAAATAGGGGTAGTTTCAGTTCTTCATCATGTACATGATTGATGTTGAAGCTTGAGAGCATGGGACCAAGATGAGGCTTGTGATGATGTTGGAGTTAATGTTTTTCATTTTTTATTGGATTGAAATGTATTTATAGCACTGTGAATAGTTTGGATTATTTCCTAGATACTTGTGACATGCATCTTTTATATACACCCTAGTTCTTGTATTACTATCAATCTTCATCTATAAATTATTTTTGTATGGTATTACTCCTTCCGGTAATGTTAATTATTTTCTTTTTGATGTGTATACTCGTCCAATGGGGGAATAGTTTCCCAATTATCACACCATGGAACTCACTGTTAGTCAGCATCCTCTGGGGTTTGGAGAAATGTGCTTGAGGACATGTGACCAACTCAGTTCGGGGCACCGTTGGGCGGCACCCTGAACTGGGACTTTAAAAAGTGGTATCAAAAGAGGTTCTCTTTTTACATACTATTTGGATCCTAATAACATGCATAATAAGTAATAGGTATTTGTTAATATTTTGTGCCCGAGAGTATCTAACCTGTGTATACGGAAAAGCTAATTTACATTGAATATTACACTTTTTCTGTGTTTTTAATAGTTACAGTAGATTTGATTTGACAATTGGGTGGTTCACATGTATTTGTGCTATTATTATTCATACCATTATAGTTCTATTTCTATTTCTACCCTACTAGATGAGGGTAGGCCTTCTTATGAATCATATAGGCACTTAATATAGATCACATTTGATGCATTATTGTCAGGCCATTTAGGATTCATTACTGATTTCATGTTGTTGTGATAGATGTTGTGCTAGATATAAATGTTGTTGTGATATATTCCATGATAAAAATACATTCTATTTTGATATGGTATTGATATATGTAATTTTTCATTTGGCTGGACTCCAAAATTTGATCCATGAGGTGTTATGGGCCCTCTTGGATCGAAATTTAGTGGATCGTGTTTTAATTTTAGTAGATATTTTTCAAGTTATGATGTGGAAAAGGATACCAAACCTTGATTTGATGGGATTAAGGGATCTCAAGGTTTGGAAATTTTCATTCCTAAGACAAAATTTTAAGTTTTTATGGGTTTCAGGGAAGATTCAGAGGACTACTGTCTGAAAACATGCCAAGAATTTTTATGTTTTTAACTCAGACAACACAGTGTATGTTATTATGAACACACACCATGAGTTCTTCGATTATGGAGGAAATAAATTTTCTTATGTACATGATGTGTACCATATTTACAAGACATTTAGTCTTAAACAGTGTGACTGACTATGTGAGCAGATACATGGGGTTGAAAAATGTTTGGGGGAACATGACATGCACTAGGAGTACACACTATGTTGTAAAGGACCGTGTATCCGACCATGTGACCAGCCAAAAGGGTGGATGAAATTCAGGTGGTACTTGTAGTGTCTATCTTGTACATGCCATGTGGTGATGGGCCATGCATTTGGCTATGTGACTAAAGACAGGGGTGGATAGAACATAAGTAGTACACACAATTCCATAGGTGAACACACCATGTAGTTTTACATAGATATAGAACCGTTTAGCTCTAGTCCATTAGAAGAACCTATGAAGAAGGGAAAAAAATGCATGTCGTGTCGCAGAATGCACGCACAGTGTGAATGGGGTGTTACAAAACCAGGTTGGAATATTTACACACCCATGTTAAGGTTTAAAAGGAACACATTGTGTAGTGGTTCTACATGACATGAAACCTTCTTTTGTAAGACATGAATATTATATTCCCCGGTTCCTTTATTGGACTTATTAGTTTTTTTCCTTGATATTCATGAACTGCCTTGTGTTCTTAAACCTACAGAGTCATGTAGACAAGAAATCCTCTGGTTTTATGCCAGTTTCAATACGATGAAAAGACACTGGAAAGGGTATATGAGGGACTCCCAGTAGATCCTCCCATCGTACCTATCTTGGAACTAGCAATTATACCTAACGTAGGTGCTATTGCACAATTAAATTAAGGCTTTATGAGGATGATGCATACTTTCTAGGGATCACCACATCCTACTCCAACTATAACAGAGTTGACGCGGGTGGTATAGCAGCAGAATCCTCCCAGTTTGTTTGGGGATGGAGGACCACAGGCTGTAGAGTCATGGTTGGAGGCCATCATTTCTATCATTGATCATTTGGATATTCCTCCAAAGATGAGGGTGAAGGTCATGATATATTTTCTTTGAGATTCCTCCAAGATATGGTGGGATGTTATCTCACAGACATGACTTCATCAGGATATGGATTGGGAAGAGTTTTAAAGGACATTCAATGTTTATATCTACCCCAAGATGTTATTGTATGACCAATCTCATAAGTTCATGCATTTAAATCATGTCATTATATCAGTGATGTACTATTCATTATTCTTAATAGAGATTTAGTACTTCACACCTATTCTGGGAGGTGACGAGTTATCTATGGTTAGCCGATTTGAGGATGGTATTTGGTTTGAAATCCAATCACAAGTGAATGATTTTAGGATGATTATGGTTACTATAATAGTAAAACACGTACTAATTAATGAGCAAAATATGAGGGAGTTGGGAGATATGAGCCACAAAATTTCATCATCCCAGGCTGGTACTCCTTTGACAGATAGCAAGAAGCACCACATAGAGCATTCATGTGATGTTTCTTCAGGTAGCAAGGTGGTATGATACCAATTCCATAAGAGTGGGAACATGGGGCCACATTTACGAAAGGACCAAGTCGAGTGCCGATCTTGTGGCAAGATGAGCCATCTTTAGTGATTTTTCCAGATTTTCTCACCAACCATGAGTGATAGTGGTTTTGTTATGACTCCATGTTCAAGGGAAGGACCACCAATTTCAAACAATTCAGGGAAATGGAGTTCATCTGGTTGTTCATGCAGAGGATGTAGTCGCGGTTGTGGTATTCATGATACAAGTTTTCAGTGAAAACAGGGTTGATCAAATCCGGATAGTCAGACAGGGTCGAAGGGCTACGTTACAGGTCAGTCTTTTGTAGCGGAGCAGACCAAGTTGGAGAAGGATTATGGACCCTCTATGGTTAGAGGTACGATTCTAGTTTCCTTAGTTATAGGTTATAATCTTTTTGATATAGGTGGTTCCCATAGTTTTATATCTATTTCCATTGTGGAGATAATTAGAATCTGTGTATTTACTTCTGATGATGTTATGATGCTAGACACTCTATTGGGAATTAGGATGACTAGTGTACATTAGTACAAGGAGTTCCTTCCAAAGGTATGTGGGTGTCACATCATATGGGACTTGTATGTCATGGAGATGAAAGGCATCAATTTCATTCTTGTAAAGGACTGGTTGGTATCCTTTCAGTCATTTTTTGATAGATATCGCGACAAATTGAGTTTCACGTCACTAGAGGGATAATATTTTTTACATAAGGCTAAATGAGATGTCCAGGAAAGCATAGATGGACCCGAGAATCATGGGTTGGGAAGAATTATTTCTTAGAATGCTAGTTTATATCTTAATGTCCAAGGGACATCACAGAAAGACTTTCCTCCAATGGTGGATTGTTTCAAGGATGCCTTTCCAGAAGATTTTTCACGTTTACCTCTAGAGTGAGAGGTATATTTCTCTATAGATCATGTTTTTGGAGCAGCACCAGCATCCATTACTCCTTATAATATGCATACACTAGTGTTATAGGAGCTCAATACGTAGTTAGAGGAGTTACAATAATAGGGATTCCTCCGACAGAGTACATCTCCTTGGGGTTTTCCAATCCTTTTTGTGAAAAAGTTAGAAAGTACCCTTATACTTTTCATGGATTTTAAGAATATAAACAATTTGACGATCAAGAACCAATATCATTTACAAAGGATTGATGATATATTTGATTAGCTTAGAGAAGCATGGTGGCTCTCAATGATTGAATTGAGATTCAGTTACCATCAGTTGCGCGTTTGACAATCAGAAATACCTTTTAGATCCTTTCAGAGATGGTACAGTCAATATAAATATTTTGTTATGCCTTTCAGTATCATGAACGCATTGGTGGTTTTCATGGCACTGATGAACCAATTATTATATCCTTACTTGGATTCTTTTGGGTTAGTCTCAATGGATGAAATCTTGGGGTACTGTCACACTCAACATGACCATTACACCCATCTTGAAATCGTATTGGGTACACTGAGAGAGCATCAGTTATATACCAAGCTCCCAAAATTCCTCTTTTGATGGATCAAATTCACTAATTGGGTCATGTTAACTCTGATACATGAGTATCAGTAGACCCAAAGAAAGCGATTGCAGTTGTTTCATGGGAGCAGCCGAAGATATTTTTTGAAGTATGATGTTTTTTGGGGTTGTATGGTTACTACATTGTCTTTATAAAAGACGTTTCATGCTTAGAATCACCACTTATGGTCCTAACTAGGAAGGGGGAAAATTAATTGGGGACATATTCTTACATTTCAGCCTTTATGGATAAGAATGGGATATTGAATTCATCACCGATAAGGATTTTTTCAGAGCTGGGCAAGAGTTACAATGTTTTGTGTGATGTATCATGTATCAGGACGGGAGAAGTGCTTATGAAGGGGGAATTACTCATTGAAAATGGGTCTCAATAGTTGAGGCCACATGAGAGGAACTACTCAATGCACTATCTCGAGTTAACTAAAGTTGTGCATGCTTTACGCTGTTGGAGACATTATCTTCTGGGAGAGTATTTTGTGGAAGACACTGACCACAAAAGTCTCAAGTGTATCTTGACTACGAAAGATCTAAATTTGAGGCAACAAAGGTGGGTTGAGTACCTTCATTCCATTGAATTTTAGCTTTCCTACATGCTTATTAAAGGCAATGTAGTGGCTGATGAATTGAAAAGGATGAATCAGATACATGTAGTTCAGAAGGCCAGTAGTGAGTCGATGTTTATGGTTTCATTCTTTGAGAAGCATTTGGTGGTGGAAAAAAGAAATCATTAGATGTTTATTTTTTCTAAAGCTATTACCTCTAATCTTCTAGATTGAGTGTGAATGAGGTAGCTATTAGATTCTGGAGTCCTAGTCTCACGAGAGAGTCTGTCAGGTTGCGACCTTATTCCTTGATGGACTATAGGAGAGGATGAGGTTGTTCATTTTTAGTGTCGCGTATGGGTTGAATCATAAATACACGAGAATCTATTATGAGATTTTCATTCCTCAGTAGGGTCAGTTTATCTAGGTGTCACCAAGATGTATCGAGATCTACACCATCATTATTTATGTCCAGACATGGAGAGGGAAGTTGCTAGTTTTTTATGAGTTATTCCACCTGTCAGTAGGTGAAAGAGGATCATCAGTGGGTGGCATGGCCTTTGTAACTGTTAAACATTACTGAGATGAAATGGAATTATTTGTCGATGGATTTTGTGACATATTTACTGAGGTATCCATGTGGGAGTGATGTAGTTTGGGTTATTATCGACAGGATCACGATGGTTGCACATTTCATGCTGATTAAAGAAACCTTCAATGTTGATGAGATTGGAAGTTTGTAAATGTGAGAGAAATTATGTTTTCATGTGGTACCACACCCTATCATTTCATAAAGGGAGGCCCGGTTAACTTCCCATATCTGGAAGGGACCAAAATGGGCTTTGGTTACATAGGTACATTTGAGTACAACTTACGATCCCCAGACAGATGGCTAGTCCGAGTGAACGATTTAGGTTTTATAAGACATAATACGAGCATGTTTACAAGATTTTAGTGGCTCATGAGAGATACACATATCCCTAGTAGTATTTTCCTACAATAATACTTTTTAAGAAATGATTCTTATAGAACCATATGAGAATTTTTATGGTAAGCCATAATGATCCCCCTTATGTTGGCAGGAGGCAAGAGAGGCATCTATGTTGGGACCTCGTCTTGTCCTGGAGACCCTTGAGAAGGTGGAGTTGATTCGAAAGAGGATGGATACTACAATGTCTCGACAAAAATCTTAAGCTCATATACAAAGATGACCTCTGCAGTTCAATGTCAGATACCATGTTTTCATACATATCACACAGAGGTTGGTACATAGTTGGATCTGGAGATAAGTAAAGTGTTCACTAAGATACGTCAGACCATTTGAGGTTTTGGAGAGAGTCAGGCTGGTTTCCTATCGATTTCAGTTACCTTAGAGGTACGAGGCTATGCATGGCATCATTAATGTTTCTCATCTACGATATTACGTTTCAGACCTATATCTTGTTTTTCAACCTAAGGAGGTTATGACGGAAATGGAAACATCCTTCAAAGAGAACTGTATTTGGATTTTGGGTCATAGTATGAAGGTTCTACGTGGCCACTATGTTCCTCTAGTATTGGTGATATGGTAGAACAGTCAAATACAAGATGCGACTTAGGATATGGAGACTGAAATACTATCACAGTGGCCAAGATTGTTTAATGTTTCTTATTCACCACAATTGGAAGGGAAATTTGCGGTTGAATTACTTTATGGGGGGAATTTTTTAAGAACTGGGAACTTTATTTAAGGTATGCATCTATATTTCATGTTTTTTTTGATGAAAAAACTGGTAATTCTATAAGTACACTTCATGTACATAGGAGTACATGATGTGTAACCAGGTACAGAGTACATCCACATACTGGCCCTATAATGGTTGAGTACATGGCCTTGTGGTAACCTAGAATAACACCTAAAGATGGGGTAATTTGAGGAAAATACATGGTGTGTTCATTTAACAAACATTTAGTGTACTTTTCGTTATATTAAATATATCATTCCAAGGTCATGTCTTACGTTTATAATCATCTTCTTTTCCTCATGTTTTGTACAGTAGTGTAATAAGATGACTGCAAACCTTGAACACCTTGTGATTCTCCAACTGACCTCTGATTGAGACGTCGTAAGGTGTGTTGGAATCCCACAGGTGGGATCTAAATATTTTTAGAGCCTCTCTTCCTAATTACTCCTCTCTCATGAGTATATATAGGTTGAACATTTTTCACCTTTTTATAAATGTACACCGTTTTAGGCCGATTCAAGGGTCAACGTTCAAGAGTATTTATTGTATGATATCAAGGTAGGTGGTTGTTCCTTTAATCAATTTTATTTGGATTATATCTGCATAATGGTATGAATACCCATGTTTTCGGAATTGTGTGTTTTTTAAATTCACCCTGTCTAATACCTACTATGGTTTGTTAGATTGAGAAAGGGGTATTATTTATTCTTAATGTTAGAAACCATACGATGGAACACCCCAAGGGTGAGTTACCTTTTTTATAGAAATTTGGTTTAGAATTTTTATTAGGATTGACTTGTTTTCCATTACTCAAGTTTTTCGGATTAAGTTAATAATTATTTTAGATTAATGTGATTCACATTGTGAATCTTTGACCAATGGGAACCTGACTGTGAGAGATTCCCAAAGTAGGGTTATTTATGTATGATTTTTTTTTATGTTGACCTAGAGGTATTGACAATGAGAGCTACCAGGTGGTCATAGACCAAAGGGGTTAGACCATGATAGATACCTAAAGGTTTGATATTAGATGAATTTTGGACTATAGGGAATTGACTGTGAAAGATTCCAGGTGGTCCTTATAGTTTATTGTTTCCATGAAGACCAATGGGGGTATTGACCATGAGAGATGATCGGGTGATTTTTTGTAAATTATTTGATGATATGTTAAAATATAGGGGTTATACTGTGAGAAAAGTCCTAGAGGGTTTCTTTAATGGTTAAATGATTGTGGCGAGTATTCCATGGAAAATCACATGCCTGGACTCATTCTTACTATCTAGTTGAGATGGTCTTCTGAGACATCTACTTTTCTACTATTAAATGGTGGGATACATAGCTTAGGCTAGATCATGAGATTTCAATATTTAATGGTTTTAATAACAAATACATGTCAATGAATGTCATTTAAATTTTTTTAATGGTTTTCTATTGAGTACTTCATAGTTTATAGCTTCATTTATCTATATTACCTGCATAATATTTTCATTGAAAATCCGGAATATATTTTTTGATGGTTTCCTACTCGGATTTTTTTCACACCCTGTTTGGGATAATCTTTGGGACCCAAAAAGATTATATTGTTGCAGGTATAGATAGGGGAAGTCACCCTTTTCATTAGGTACTTGATTAATGTTAGAGTAGGAGAGAATGGGACCACGCTTAGGATTGAGAATCTATTGGGGTAACATGTCATTATTTTGTATTTTATATTATTTTATTTCCATAATTGTGACTTGTTTGGATGATTTCCAAGATATATGTGACATGCATCATTTATATATTATCTAGATGTATTACTATCAGTCTTCTGTTGTTTACTATTGTTGTATGGTATTACTGCTTCCACTATTGTTCACAGTTTTATTTCTAATGTGTAAAATCAGCCAATAAGGGAATAGTTTTTCCATTATCACATAGTGTTCCTAGCTTCTAGTTGTAATCCTCTTGCATTTGGCAAAAATTCACTACAGGTTATGTGACTAACCGGGCTCGGGGCACCTTTGGGTGGCACCTGGAACTAGGACATTACATTACTCATGTTTAATCATGTTTTTTAATACCCATTTCCTTGAATATGAAATATGAATTATTTATTACAGTTCCTCAATATCAATCACATCATCCTTCTAAATTTTAATGTAAAAAAAATACTATTATAACTTCTCATACCTTTCACCCATCCATTGCAGTCCTTGTATCTTTTAGTATAACCAATACCGGCACCACATTCCTAATTCTATTTATGGGATTTCCATTCAGGAAATCAATTTTTATAATACCCATACATTTAACATCGGATAATTTTAATTTTAACCATGTTCCATCTATTTACCACCATTGACTAAAACCAGAAAACATATGGTGATAAACACTTATCATAGAACAAAATCATATAATTATAAAAAAATTACTCATATGATGCCTATGTAACACCCAAAAACATTAAAATATTCTAATTTAAAGATATAGTTTAGATTTTTAATTTATTTCTATATATGAAACAACATGTTAGGCATACGCTACAAACAAAAGTTAGTAATCTTGTGTTACACGAAATATCGAGTTTTACTGTCTTTTAATGAAGCACCTATATTACATCTATGTTTTGAAACATACCAAATTTTATTTTTTAAAATAAAATTAATTTATTAATTTTTATTTTTTTAATTATCTTAGTGTTTTTTTTTGTTTTTTTCTAAAAAGATTCATTTTTTAATAAATAGTTAAAAATACTCCATCTTGGTTGAAAATTTCCTTTTCATTTAATAATTATTAATGTTAAATAATATTTTAATTTTTTTAAAGTAAAAAAAGATCAATTATATATCTATTCATCCAATTTTGGACATTTGAATCATTTTTTTTCTTAATTTACATATAAATACTTAATGAACTTTCGATCACTTTCACTTTAAAAACCCACTTTCTCACCACGCCTTCAGGATTAGCTTTAAACATAAATTTCCCACTTATGTGAGTTAAATTTGGAAAATATTACCGATATGGTTTTATTCTGTATTTTATTTATATTATAATAAGATCAATTTAATTTTTGACCAAAAATATTAGAGAACATTATTAAAATTAATTACAATGTTTAAGGTAAACTTATATTTATCAAGGGACTAAATATTAAACATAAGGGACAAAATAACCTATAAACTTATTCAAAAATCATTTTTTTCTATTATTTCAACCATATATCTAGTTGGGACTAATTCAATGAGTTATTGGTATAATATTTCCTGAGAGTGACACATATAATATGTTAAATAATGAAAAATCCAAAAAAAGGAACATTTCTTACCTTTAACATTTATAAAGATTTAGGGTATGGAAAAGGCTACATAGTTTAGGTCAAAAAAATATATTTAGAATGTTAAATAAGTTTATTTATAATATTAATTTTTCTTTAATTTTTGGAGATGATATAGTAACATTAAATGATTAACAAACACTAATTCATGGAATCTTTTTCTAATAATTAAGTAAGATAAATAACACTAAAAAAATAGAATTAATATAAAATTAATATAATATTATGTTCCATTATTTTTGTAGCTAAATATTTATTTAAAAAATATTTTAAATTAATATATTTGAACTCCAATATTTTTTGTATATTTTTTTAAATTAAAAATAATAAAATAATATCAAAATTGACATTGTTGTTATTTTACATAAAATGTTATTTTAATAAATGATTAAAAATAAATAAAAAACATATTCTTACAATTTATTTGTATGTGTTACAATATACCAAATATTTTACAATAATCTACCAATTTATGTTTTATAATTAACATATTGAGCCATAGATAGTAAAAACATTATTTGCATAATTAGGGTTAAATAAGTGTTTTTGAGTATTACATGTGTTTGTTTTAAAATTAATTTTCAACCCACATGGGATATCTATTTTATTATTATATATAATATTTATAAATAATTTTTATATATTTATTAATAAATCTTAAATGAAAATATTCTTAGTTTTTGAATTACTTTCAAAAGAAAAAAAATTACTTTAATAAAAACCAAAACGATAAAATTAGGGCAAACATAGAAGTTAAGGAAGAAAATTATAAAAAATCACATATTTTTTTGTATTTTAGTTTTTAATGAATCATAATCCCCCTTTAGGACATTATCTGTTTCATTTTTTAAGAAAATGAGTTAAGGGATAACTCCCAATAGTTTATGCCTTTTAGAATTTACAAGAACTCCACTCCTCCTCTATAATAAAAAAGAAATCCACTCTTCCCCATGTCCACAACACTCAAAAAAAATTGTATCATTCGAAATATGATAAAATATTATCTCCAAACATGAACTGTCATCATATTTTCATCACCTTGGGAATAAATCAAATTAAGGAATCCCTTTGGTGAAAACATGATGGATTTACCTGAAAAAGATGTAACATTTTTCAATGTGCATTTATGTTTTAATCATTTATCCACCCCTACATTTATTATAATTAAATGAATATATATAAACAACCATATACTAAATATACTAATTTTTTTTATGTTAATTGTTTTATCTACTCCTAAAAACACTTCCATATATTGGTAACGAACATGCATTTTATGTGTAAAGTGAATTACCACCTCACGAAATGAGGTCCTTTGTTCTACGTTTTCAACCAATAAAGGTGAGAATTATGATGGAAAAACTACTTATATAATATGTGATATTTATAATTTTTTTATGATTATTTCATTTTTACAAAATACATACCCTACTTCTTTCTATATTGGGTAAATATGATAACCACTTTTTTAGAAGTGTGGACTATCGCTTCCTCAAAGTGATTTGATTCACTCACACTATACATGGAACATAAAAAAAGATGTTTTAATAAACATATGTATCATATAAGTAATATATATGATATTTATGTCATAAATATTTATCTTTTAATATAATATATCATTTTATTTGTTACCCTTTTCAATAACTAAAAAGGGATAACGTCGGTTGTGGATGTGTGGACTACAACCTCCTCGACACAATGTGATTCATTTCAAATCACATGATATATATATATATATAATTATTTATTATAAAATAACATGGTATTTATGATATAATTATCATTTTGGAAATATATAATGTTACTTACCTTCTTTTCATTACGATCATTAAAAAATTGGAACATTTTTTATGCGTACGTACGACCTATTGTCTCAATGATTGTAACATGGTTTCATTTTTCATAACCATATTTCATAATTGGTTTTAATATTAAAATTTAAATATAATTATTAAAATTATTCCATTATTATTATATATATATATATATAATTATCCCTTTGACAATACTCGACCAAACTAGTCATTTTGACATAGGAATCGAATTTGGTCAAAATCAACAAATGTAATGATTATTATTTAAGTAGTTGTACAAAACATAATAATAAGTTAAGTAAAAGTAAAAAAACACAAAATGGTTTATAAATAATGTAAATATTTAAAATAAGTTTATTATTATGGAATATTGAGACACACGTGACAAGTCTGACTTATGTTAAGGGATTTCATCTCAATTTACATTTCATTGAGAATTATTTGTTGTTATGAACTAGAGCACTTTTATATGGTGTATATACTAACCTTATAAATGTTATATCATGCATATACTTATTGAAATTATATTGTATGTTTCATTTATTATTATTACTTCATGGGTATTATGATTAAAATAATTTAAAGTTATATGAGACATGTTGGAGTATATAATGATTTTTTTCATCAATAAATTTTTATTGAAATTTAAATTGTATTTCCATTCATCAACATCAAAAACTCATGTTGATACTTATCCCAAACTAATAAATTATTGATAAATATATATTATATATATTAAATAAATATATTTTTTGATAAGAAACATCATTTACTAATTAAATCTATTATTTAATATATAAGGAATGGTTTGGATTGGTATGAAATATGTGGAGCCAAATTATGGATATACCCTTGATGCATTGATAGTCTCATGGGATAAAATAATTTTGTGAAAAAACCTTCATTTTTCATTTCCAAGAAGAATATAATAGTATGATATTATTTGTGTATTAGTTAATGTAACCCCCTTGATGCATTGGTAGTCTCATGAGATAAAACATTTACCCAAATTTGATGTATTTATACTCGATATGCTAATCTAACTTGTAAAAGGTATTAAAGGTAAAGGTACCATGTTCCTAGGAAACATGGGTTCCAATAATTAAGCATTCCAGTCATTCATATTAGTTCTCATTTATCCATGAGATTATTTCTTTGAAATTTTCTATCGATGTAGTTCATTCTCAGTTTTTTTAAAAAGAATATGTTTTAGTTATCTACCATTCCATATTAATAATTCCTTATTGATATATTTAAATGGAATGTGTACTTATTTATTTAACTTTCCATATTTAAAATTTTCATTTATTCATTACTTATTTTGTTATACATACGCTTACTAGGCATTTAATCCCACCATTGTTTTGTTTCGTTTCATAAGGTTGTGAAGTGGAATCCTTTGAATTAGTTTATTGGATGAATTATATTAAAATATTTTATGTATTATGTTTTATTTTATACTTCCTAATGTAATATGTGTATCATGTTCATAATCCAATATTCTAACACTACTAAACTGTTCCATCCCTTGGGATTTAAAGCTTGTATCTATGGAAACGTAATAAAATAATGCACCAACCCTATGTTTATGGGATTGGGGTTTTATACTTAGTACCAACGTAGATTTAATAGAAACCTTGGAAACTAGATTTTTAAATCATAGATTAAGGAACATAAACCTAAGTATGACTTTGAGGATATGTATAGATTAAAGTGCTAAAGAAACCGTGTTTATGATTATGAGAATAGGTTCACATTAAATTTTCAATTTATGTAATATATTTTCCTCGTTTTTTGATTATACATGATAATATATAATATATTCTATGTATTCATTTAGAATTTTCACCTAATATAGGGAATGTTAACCAAACCACTGCACCAAAATCGAAAGAGTAATAATGATAATTTCTTTTTTGGTCTTAACAAAATCATTCTAATAGAATTGGTCTCTCAAACAATCTCATCAGATGAGGGCATAGATTCATGTGCTAACAACATAGAGAAAACATTTTCTAAGTATTTAGGCTATAGAGGCAATCATTATAACAATATGATATTTTAGAAAAATATTAATAAAGGTAATATGGTAAAGAAGTATTTTCCCACAGGTTATAGTTGTGGATTGTATCACCCTATAACTATCTTAAAAGAATTGGGTGTTTCTAGAGTGTAGAAAAAATCCCACTATGCTTGTGGTTGCAAAGAAAAAAAATCATCCTAGTGTGGAATTATTCTACTCTAAGGAGGAATGACACTATAGAAATCAATGTCTCAAGTGTTTAGAGAATATACCACAAAAGAGGCTAATGTACCATGTTCAAGCTTTCTTTACCACGATAGATGAAGAGTAATGATTAATAGGCCTGTGTTTGGATTCAAGAATTCTGTAATTTGAGTATTTTATTTGTAAGGTTCTATTCATGAGAATTATAAAATATATAAGGATTTTATATCATTATATTTTCATCAAGGATTTGAAAGAACATGTTGATTGGTACCGATAAAAAATAAAAATTATTCAGTAGCAAGTAGAACTATTTTTTAAAACACATGTTTGAGAGACAAATAAGACTAAATATAACCAAATTGATGATGTAATGACATTTGGATAAATTATAGTAGATAATAAATACTTCCTTTAAAATGAATAATTTTTAGTATACAAAGAGTTTTACTCCATCATTTATGGAGTTTACAACACTTTTAGATTTAATGAATATACAAAATGACATGGAATGTACGCAATGACATGTATCTGACTTAAGGAACATGGAGGAATGAATTTTCCAATAAGGTTTTATAGTAATTCAAGATATTAAAATATTATAAGATAATTCATGATGACGGTATTCACATGATTATATTGTGATAATTTAGAGATGCTTCTTGATGATTTAAAGATAATGAGAAGTTCATATTGAATAAATTAGTAACCTTATTTCTAAAGTGGTGGATCATAATATTTTTAGAAATATATCCATTTATGGGATGGTATAAGTTGAACATTGGATTTATTTTTAGTGATTGATATATAACTTCACTATATAATTCTTATTGGTCTAAAAGTTAAAGATGAAATAGTTTAAGGAAAATCAAAGGAGGAGATTATTATTATAGAAATATATATTTACATATATTCCTAGGAAGTTAAATAGTTATGTAACTATAGGAATAGGATATTGAAACCAATTTTTTTCCTATTATCATTATTTATGATGATATTAATGAAATTTATTCACACCAATGGTTTATGGTTCGGTGGTCAAAAACTTTCCCATAAACTGTTATCTATCACTATCCATCAGATTTTGATGGTTATAACATTCTTTCATGTCCATGTTTTAATTAATGTTAACCTATAAAAAATCCCAGTTTTGTTGTGACCCTCACATTTACTTTTCCTTATTATTAATAATATGAGTTATTGACCCTATATACGATGTGGTGTTTTTAACAATAGTATTTCAAAATATCATACCCATGATTACTATGATCATGATTAAATTGTGAGGACACAATTTAATTATGGTGGGGGAGAATATAACACCCCAATAATATACGAAATTTTAATTTCAGAATAAATTAATATTTTTTGATCGATTTCATTATATGAAAAACCATGTTAAGAATACTGTAAATACAACATTGAGTTATCTTTTGTTATATGCAAAGACTGATTTTAACTTCATTTTAACAAAACACCTATTTTTAAAAAAAAATTTGATACTTTTTTAAAAATAATGTTTCAAAATAAAATTAATTATTTAATTTATAATTTCAATATTATATTAGGATTAATTTTTTTATTGTTTTTGAGAAGTCTCATTTTGTGATTATGAATAAAAAATAATGCATTTTAGTTGAAAAATTCAATTTCTTAAAAATAATTATGAAAGAAAAATTATATTTTAAATTTATTTTAAAGTTAAAATATATTAATTATATATATATGAATACAATTTATATAATTAGAATAATTTTTATATTTAATTTAGATATAAATACTTAAGGAACTTCTGATGATTTTCACATTAAAAACCTTCTTTCTCACCACATCTCCAGGATTTGATTTAAACATTATTTTTACACATATACCATTTTAATTTAAAAAATAGAAATACATGATTATAATTTGTATGATATTTATAGTCTAATTATGTCAACATAAATTTTGAAAAAAATTAGTAGAGAAAGTGACTAAAATTAATTACAACGATTAAGGTAAAATTTTTATTAAAAGGGATTAATCCTTAAACATAAAGGCCGAAATGACATATAAAGTTGTCCAAAAATAATTTTATAAAAATACTTTGATAGTATACTCTATTTTTTATGAGTTATTGTGATACTATTTCCTGAGAGCGACTGATATAATAGGTTATGTATGGAAAAATAATAAAAGAAACTTTCAAAACCATTAACATTTATAAAGATTCGGACAATGGAGGAAAATACATAGTTTAGGTTGAAAAAATTATTTTGAAAGGTAAATAATATATTTTTATCACTATAATTTAATTTAATTTTTATAGATGAAATAGTAACATTAAATTCTTAAAAAACGCCAATCCATGGATTATTTAGCAAATAGTTGATTTAGTTAAATAGTGATAAAAAACATTAAAATTAAAGAAAATTTAATTGATTATTATGTTAAAGTAATTTTTATCTGAATATATCATTTTACATAGCTTTAAAATTTATATATTTAAATTCCAATATTTGTTTTGATATTTTTTAAATTAAAAGTAAATAAATAATTTCAATTTTGGCATTAATTTTGTTTTATAATAAGTGACTTTTTATTAAATAATTTTAAAATAATGAAATCTTTTATTCTTTAAAGTGATTTTTAAGTGTTAATATATAAAAAATGTAGTATATTCAGGGACCAATGGAACTTTTATAATTACCATATTGAACCATAGATTGAAAAAGAATTGTTTGCATGAACCATGTTAAAGAAGTGTTTTTGTGCATTACATGTGCCTGATTTGAAATATATTTCCACCACATATAATATATAGTATTTATAATTTAATGGGTTTATGTTTTCTAATAAATATCACCAGAATTTATTATTAATGGTTAAATTACATATGTTAGAAAACTAGTTACTTTAATAAAAACCAAATAATTAAAATTGTTGGAGACAAAAAAGTTAAGGAAAAAAATTATAAAAGATAACTTATATTTCTATGTTAGAGGTTTTTAATGACCATAAAACTTATTTAATCCATTATTTTTCCATTTAGTAGGTATATTAGGTAAGGTATATCTCCCAATAGCGTATACATTTTGGCTTTTACAAGAATTCCACCTCTCCTTCTTTATAAAATAGAAATCACTTTTCCAATTCCTCACACCTTTAAAGACACTTTGGATCATAAAAATTATAATAAATAGTATTCCAACACCCCCCACATAAAAAAAGATGCCTCACCTTGGGTATAAAGAAAACTATGAAAAGATTTTGTGCAATGAAAAAGGAGTTACCTAAAAAAGAGGCAGTATTATTCAATTCTAATTTATGTTTTATTTGTCTCTCTACCCTAAAGTTATTACTATTACATGATTATATAATAAAACCAGTATCCTCAGTATAATGATATTTTTTTATGTTAATGGTTTTATCTATACTTACACAGACTTCCATCAAATTGGTACCAGACAATGAGTTTTTGTTTACGATGGATTCCTGCCTCACAAAACAATGTCATTCATTCTTCCATTACCACCTCTAGTGGTGGGAATTATGTGGAAAAAATATTTATATATATGATATATATGATATTTTTAATTTATTTATAATTACTTAAATTTTATATAACACATACGCTTATGCTTTTCATATTGTATAAATATGCTAACATAATTTGTGAATGTCTGGACTACCACCTCCTCCATATGATGTGACTCAATCATACTGTAAATGGAATATATGAAGGATGGTTTCAATAAAAATATGTTACATGAATTATTTCTATATGATATTAATGAAATAATTACTTTTTTGGAAATATAATATATCATATTCTTTGTTACCATTTTCACACTGTAAAAAGTAACAACTTTTGTCGTGGACGTGTGAACTACCACCTCCTTGACATGATGTGATTCCTCTTAAATCACAATAATAATATATATAAGTATATAAGATTAAAAAATTGTTTTTATGATATAACTATAATTATGTAAAGATATTATTTTACTTACCTTCTTCCCATAATGATCATTGAAAATTTGGAATGTTACTCATGCATGTGTACGACTTACCACCTCAATGATCATAACCTTTATTTTATTTTGTATAAAAATATTTCATAATTGGTTTAAAAAGTATAACTAAATTCAAAATATGATAATAATTTTTTGAATTTTATTTTTTATATGTTTATATAGTGACCCATTTGACCATACTCGACCTACCAATGTCGTTTTGACATTAGAATCAAATCTGGTAAAAACACGACATAAAGAAAATTGTTTAACTAGTTGTATAAACCATTTTAATAATTTAATTAAATGTAATATAAAATGTCAAAATTATTAGGAATAAATTACATAATTGACATAATTTTATTATTCATGAGTATGGTGTCCCACGTGACATGTAAAACTCAAGGTAAAGGATTTCACCACAATTTACATTCCATTCATACTTATTTTGTTATTATGCTTAGATTAACTTTTATATGGTGTATATACTTACCTTATAGACTTTATATCCTGAATATTTTTATTCTGATGATATTATAAGTTTTATTTAATGTTATTCATTCATGGGAATTATGATTTAATTGCTACGAAGTGGTATGGGACACTTTTGAATAATTAAAGACTATTTTCCACAAAGATGTTTTAAGGATATTTCAACAGTATTTCAATTATTCAATGTCAACATCCTTTGTTATTACATTCCCTAACTGTTTAATTATTTATAAATCCATATTATTTATTATATATAAATATTTTTTGAAAAGTCACATTTTTTAATAATTATATTGATTATTCGATATATGAGGATTGATTTATATATGTACAAGATGGGTATGACCAAATAATAAATGTCCCCTTGATGCATTTATAGTCTCATGGGATTAAATATGTTGGAAAATACCCCTTCATATTCCTTACATTGAAGAATATTCTGGTATGATACAGGTTGAGGACTGGTTAATGTAATCCCCTTGATGTATTAGTAGTAACTTGAGAAGAATTATTTGGATAAATTAGATGAGTTTCTACCATATATGAAAAACTATTTAGTGAATGGTCATTATGTTAAAGGTACTATGTACCTATGAAACATGGAATCCAATAATTAATAATTTCCCCCATTTAGATTTAGGTATCATTTCTCCATGATATTTCTGCTTTTAAAGTTTATATGGATGTAGTTAATTCTCATTTTATTGATTAAATAGAACATGTTTCAATTAAATACCATTCTATATTGATTATTAATTATCAATATATTTAAATAGAATGCATACTAAGTTATTTAACACTCTATATTAACTATTCTCATTTATTTATTATCGCTTCTGTTGTACATACACTTTTTTAGAATTTTAGTGCACCCTTATTTTTGTTTCCTTTCCCATGGCTATTAAGCAGAATCATTTGAATGTTTTTAAATTATGAGGTTTATTACACATTGTTATGTATAATGTTTTATTTTTTATATTCCAATATAATACCGGTATCATTTATGTAATCATCTTTTCTAAAATAGGTAAATTGTTCGGTCCCTTCAGATTTGAAGCGTGTATCTATTCCAATGTAATAAAATAATGGACTAACTCTAGTATTCATGGGTCAGCGAGTTCTAGACTAAATCATGAAACATAATTTTAAATATATGACACCTTAGTATTATCTTCAGATACATCCCTAAACATATCCTTATAATTTTCATTAGGGATCTCACTAAATATTTCACATTATAGTTTCCAAAGGATGAAAAAATATTTCCATTTATACAAGCTATCACAACCATGTCCTAGCCTTCATGGATGTTACATTAATTTAGATAAATAATCATCACATTAAAAATGTACATATAGTGATCCAGACATAACATACATGGATATTACATCATTTTATATTAATATTTAGTACATTGCAAAAAATATATGCCCGAGGACTGTAATAGTTTAGTATCTTTAAAAAATTTGGTATAAAATCTTGTATCACTGTGAATGATCTCCAATATATCCCATAATGATTGAAACCATTATTACTTATACCAAAAATCATTCTTTGAAAAATAAATAATGGTAACATAAGAATGGGGTGATCTGAGATGCTATGTAAGGGTCAATAAAGAAAATTCGTAATAATAACATGAAAAATGGTAAGGATCATGAAGATAACATTTAGAGATCATACCATGAATATTAGATATAAAAAAATATATTTTAAGTTGATAATACAAGATACATAAGGAAATAAATAACATAATACTTGAAATAATAACTTATGAATAAAACTAGAAATTATAGAAAACACATAATCATATCAAAACCTTATGTCATGGAAGCCTACCAAGGCCTTTGTATGTCTGGGGATAATCACTTGTGTACCAGCTTTGGGATTTTGATTCCCTCCCTTGTTCTCTATTATTTTAGTATTAGGATTTCCTCATGTGTACCATCTTGTTTCAGGGCTTAGATTTCCTCTAGTTTAACCTTTTATTTTGGGCATGTGATTTCCTCCCATATACCCTCTTGTTTCAGGCATGGGATGTTCTCCCGTGTACCCACATTTTTCATGCATGGTATGTACTCCTATGTACCCTTTGACATCATAAAACATTTATCATTATCTAATTCATTTTATGGAGATATAAGTCACACACATCACATAATGAAATCATACATGCATGTTTCACAAAACATTCAATATATCCTGACTAATCAAATGATATGGGTTCTATAAACATCAAATCATAACCCAAAAAATAAAATTGGTACTATTATTATTTCGTAACATCATATCCTATGAAAATGATATAGTTTTCAAAATCATTTCAGCAATATATAACCTATTAAAAGAATAATATTTCAAAAGAATATAACTCGTGGAAAATAAGTATATTTCAAAAAAATATAACCCCTTGAAGAGAAAAAAAATATCATAGACATATAACCCATGTAAGAGAAAAATGTTTCTTAATGACCATGACATTAATAAAAACCCATTTATAGGATGGTTATGAATGGATCCTTTAGATCATTTCCTAGAAGGGCATGAGTAACATCCACAAATTTCATCTTAGATAAAAAATAATTTTGAAACATCTTTCAAAAACTATTTCACAATGAGAATGTAATTTCTTCATCGAAGATGGATTTTAAATACATAAACCCATTTAAAAATATTTTTCCTAGAAAATAATGTCAAAACTTATAAATAATACATGAAACAATTTCGATAACATATGTACTTGAAAACTTATAAAATATTATTTAATATTTTTGAAAAATTTTCGTTCAAAAACACTTTTAAAAAATATAAATTAATAATAAACCTGTTTTTAAAATCATTTCTTTGAAAATAATTTTAAAACATATAAATAAATCATGAAATATTTTATAATTCCATTTTACTAGAAAACTTATAAAAGAAGTTTGAAAATTTTATAAAAAACATTTTCTGTGAAAATTCACAAAAGATGTTTGAAAAAGTTTTGAAATACATTTTCATGGAAAATAAATTTTAAAAACATTTTTTAAAACAATAATCATTACAAATTAAAATAAATCATTAAATTATTAACAAAATATAAATTTTTACATTTCATACGAGGTAATAAGAACATTGATTTTGAACAGTAAAAAGGATAGAAAATTTCCTCATTGAGAAAGTGAAAAGAATATTATTTTGAAAAAATTGGTAAAAGAAAAAAGGTTAAAAATTTATTTTATTTATCCTAGGATATTATTAGAATATTCTTTGAAACCATTTTTATAAAATATGGTTTTGAAGGAACATAGATCTCTGACCGAAGATCGGGTAAATTCAGGATTTCATAAAAACACCTTCTTAACTATCTTAAGTACCAAAGTGTAGAAAATGGTAAAAATAAATTAAATATCACTAACAACTAGAGGAAAATATATAATATTAATTTCTTGAGATATTTAACATAATAATTAATCGACAGAAGAATAAACCTACACAATCTCGAAAAGCTGTGATATTATTATAATTAGCTCTTATAACTTGGTAACATGGGATCATAATATCCATGTACAAAAAAGAAATTACATGAATCTTAAAATATCATGAAAATAAGAAGATTAATGATATAACATTTACAAGGTAAGTATATACACCCTGAAAAAGATTTTATGTGCATAACAAAACATGAGCCTCAATGAAGGAAAATTGAGACAAATGTTTTTTACTTATTTGGTTACTTTTGAAACTCAAAACCCATGAAATAAAGATCATAAATTGGATAATTTTATACCCATAAATTTTATCATAATATATATTGGATAAAATAATTGGTATTAAAAACACAAAAAAATGAAAGAGTGGAGAACATAGCATGTAACTCACAAAAACAAAATATGTCAGATGAAATGCCCTTTCCTTGGGTATTGAATATTTTCATAATCATACAAGATTCCTATATAATAAATATAATTTTACTCTAAATCTTTAAAAAAATAATATATTTATATATAATACCATATATGGGTTTATTATGATATTATATTAACCACTTGTTTATGATCCTCTATTAAGGTTTCACATCAGGTAATATTTTATTTGTTCTTTGCATGTGTCATAATTTGTTATATGATTAGTACTTATATATATATAATTATTTCATAAGGTAAGAATATTTATATTATAACAATCTATAGCATAAATTATTATGAAATGGAATACACAATTCATGGAAATGGTAAGCCACACGTGGGCATGTCGTTGTTTCCATTATTATTGTCATAATGAAAGAATTTATATAAATATCATGGGAATATATATGTACGTATGTATATATATATTTGTTATATTAGATTTATGATATCATATATATATATTATATATTCACTAAAACCATTCTTAATACCATCCAAGTAGTGTATGAATGAATCATATCTCTTTGAGGGGGAGGTAGTCCACACTTCCTCCAACGAAATTATCGCATTAACGCCAATTGAAAATTAAAAATTTATGATTTAATAAATGAAATAAAGAATCATAAATAAATAATAAATTTTATATATAACATATATAAACATATTTTAAATCATAATGGCTACCATTAAAGGTTGTAAATGAACAATGAACAATCATCGTTTAGTGAGTCAGTAGTTTGTTTTACACAGACATAGTAACTTTGATATACATTATATGAATGTGTGTTCATATTTAGGTATAAAAGTTTGCATAAAAACATCCTAGTATATTTATGATAATATTTTTATAATATAAGAATGTAATAAAGAGAGTGTGTTGGTGGATAAAGAAAATAAGGGAAAGGATATTGAGAGGAAATGTTACCTCTTAATCGAGTAACTCATTTTGGTTTGTCCCAAAAGGGTTCCATGAGTTTCCTTCTACCCAAGGAAGGGATTATATGTGAAGGTAGGTAAGTTGGGAACTTATTTGAGCATATTTGGATAATTCTAAGATTCCATATAGGTGTGATGATGTGGGTAGAGGTGGTGGCCTTTTATTGGGAAGGGAAATGGCACCCTTTGCATTTTTGAAAAAATGTTAGGTGTACCCTCTTATTTACCTAAAAAAGTCACAAAAAAGACAAAAAATAACTCGATAATGGAAGGGGAATGGAAGCATAAGGGCCATAATTTTTTTTTTAATTTTATAGGTCTTTTTGGATCTTATATTTATTTTTTAGTACCTTATTAACCTTATATTGTTGTAACTGAAAAAATTAATGTTAGTCAAATTTTATAATATTTTTGGTGAAAAGAAATTTTTTACTTATTAGGAATTATAAATTATGATTATAAATAAATTTAATAAATTTTTCAAAATTCAAATCATATAATTAATTGAATTTTTTTTAAAATTTATCCCACTGATGGTATGATTCTGTAGGTTTTTAAAGGGAAAACATCCAAATTTTCTCTTTTTTTCTATATCTAATTTAAAAGTTAAATTGGTTATAAGGAACCAAATTGGATTAATTGTTAAAATTATTATATAAATAAAATATTTAATAAATTAAAAATAGAATTTAATCTTGTAAATAAATTATAAGAAAAATTATGTTTGAATTAAAACCTGATATTTTTAATTATTCATTAAGGGAGGAAACCTTACAGAAAAATACAAATACAATTTCCAAACATAATTTTTTTCTTTCTATTCCAAATATATATTTTCTTGAAATATTTAATATATGAATGTCATAAAAATTATATTTAAAATGGTTCTACTATTAAAAGTGGTAAAAATTACTAAATAACAATTAGGTTTTTATGTATAAATGTGAGATTGTTCTTATCTTATGTATATCCAATGAATTCGATGAATATAATTTTTTAATTGAATATATGACATGTTTATTACATTAATATGACTTACCAAATGAAATTAATTTAATTTACTAGGTTTAAATAGCTTGTAACTATTATAAAATTTTCCTTTATATTCAATTAGTTATCATATTGATTTCTAATTAATTGGTAACCTATAAATTCATAATATATTTGTATAAAAAAACATTTTCATAATTTAGTGAATTAAGTTATTATTCATAAACTTAGTGACTACGTTATATCCCATTAGAATAATATTTTTAATAATATATTATAGTTAGGTAACACCGGGTCTTGCGTGTTATGCAAGCCATCGAGGATGGCCAATCTTACATGTAATGTTTGCTAACCTTGTTTCCCTCTGTAACGTAGACCAAGTCAGTGTTGCGTGTAATGTACCCCAATACTGTTTTTTTGAAAGGATTTTTTCACTTAGTGAAAATATATTTTCATTTTTTTGTGAAATGAAATAATTTTAAATTATTAAATTAATTAAAAAAATTCACAAAATCTCAGTGTTTTACATTCTACCTCCCTTAAAATTATTTTCACCCTCAAAATTTATCTATTTTATCAAAGGTTTAATAAATTAAAGAGTTATTCATAGAAACCCACATAATAGAAATGGATACTAAATCATCTCTTAAAATGGGTAATTTGGAACCATAATGGTTACACAATGTAACATATAACAAAGTTTCTACAATGGAGAACATAGGTTGGGAGTGGATAATGGACATGGAGGAAGAGTTTAAATATTTATAGGGATTGATTTATGTAATAAATCACAAAAATGTAAATGATCAATGAAAAGCTAATAGTCTCATAGTAATAAATATTTTATGATATAAAAACCCATCAGTTCAAAAAAATTAATGGTATTAGTTTGGAATTAATTTTTATCACCTTTATAATGTTGAGTATTTCTTGATATTTTTTTATAATAAAAATTTTATTTTTGACTGTTATTTGAAAATTTTCAAATATATCCATTACCTCATAAAATGAATGTCCAAAAATTAACTTTGATGCATAAATCACTAAAATATAATTTTAACGGATCATAAGGCCCATAAAAGAATGGAAACTATACCTTTTTGTCTCAAAGAAATAAATATGCCTTAATATAGAAACAAAAAAAGTAACATTAAGGATTCATCAATAATATTTCTTAATGAGAAATAATTTTAAATTTACTATGTCATCACTTAGCCTACTAGTATGTATGGAACCCTTATTATCCTTCAGTCATGGGTTCAAGACCCACAGCCTTTTCAGACTTGTCTGGTTTCCACCCGACACATTTGACGTTCTTTAAAAAAATGATAATATAATTTCCAAAATATATAACAATGACATCCTCGAAATAATAATAATCAATAAATACACTTTTAACCAAATTTTTCAATACAAACACAGCGCAGAAATACATCCTCCTATATTTATCCTAATATTTGCATGATCAATTATCCTTATTATACATATCTATGATGAAAGTAAAAAAATTATGAATAGAGTCACAAAATAAAATTAACATTTATTCCCCTATATAAAAAATGTTATATTGATTTTATCATTGAAAACATATAAATACCCTCATCACACTTTCTCTTGAAACATGGTAATGTACTTAATTTCCACAAATCCTTTTAGAAATCATGTATGCTTTCTTATTACAATAATTAATATATATATTTTTTAAATCCATGAAGTTTTAATCTTCATCCTTGATGACATAGTCACTTTTTTCAATAACTAGTTATAGGTAAACCTATATCATCCAATTTACTTATTCATATCCAACATATCATTATCCAAATATCATTACCTCAATTTCAGTCATTAATTAATGGTTACCTTCCCTTGATAAAAATACAAAATTTCCATTAAATAAATTTTTAAATTTTTTCATCACCATTAAATAGGTACTTTTCAATCCTTAATGAAAACTTATACTTAAAATTCATAACCTTCAATAACGACATAGAGAGGTCAATATAGTCATCGATTTTGTTTACCTGGCTCTTTATTTATCCCTTGAATCCACTTGATTTTTGTTATTATTTACCATAGTCAAAACATATTATTATTCCTCTAGGAAATTTAATTAGGTTATTCATTCCAAATTATTTTCACAGAGGAAATAGAATATTCATTCCTCTAGGATCTCCATTACCCGAACTCAGTGAATTTATTCTTTCTCTACCTTGGTGAGTCTGAGAGTTCATTAAAGTACATGTTGTTAAATATTTTCCATGAAAACCAATTAAGAAAGATCACAAAATTTCCCACTCTAATTATCATCCCACTTGACATCTAATAAAAAAAATCATCAATCATATTCAACATTAATGATGATCTATTCGGTTCCCGCCATTGACTAAAACAATTAGCCGAGTGTGACCGTTACTTATTATAGGATAAAACCTCTTAGTCATGAAAATAATTACTTTTATGATGTTTAAATCATGAAACCCTCCATAATAAATGACACCCTAGGTTTATACAAGGTCATTCAAAGCCTATATATATTTAAATCCTTCATAATAATTCTTGATGAGTTAGTGAATTCCAAAAGAATTTCCCCTGAGAGTGTCAAACCAGGTGTGCAGTAAGGCCCATTTTCGTGCAGCAGATTACCCAGAGTTAGGCCCAAAACATCTTGTCAGAGTTTTTACTACATGTAACATATGTTATAGAGACACTTCATATTTTAGTATCATGTAAATTATGTATTTCATGGAATCCACTCACTCTAAAGATCACCAAAATTCAATGATATTTTCCTATACATTAATTGATCCCTATATTTATCCTTAGAGAAATCCATTGAAATAATCTTATAAATATACATAAGGATCTCACTAATGTTTTAAAATAATATTTTCCAAAGGTTGAATAACCCAATCCATTGCTTCCAAATATATATTCCCAGGAATAAAAAATATGGATATTAATTCATTTTAAATGAATATTAAGTATATTTGAAAAAAATACATAAATGCAGACCATAATAGTTTAGTGTCCTTGGATTGGAAAAAAATCATCAATCTTGGTGAATGATTTTAAACATATCCCATAAATATCTACACCTTTATTAATTTTATCTAAAAACATTATTTATAACATGGAGAAAGGAAACATAAGAATGGAGTGATCTCAGATTCCCAGTAAGGGTAAACAAATAAAATGTGTAATCGTAACGTGAAAAAATGATATGGAATAAGAGAATAACATTTTTTGATCATTTAAAACATATTATATAACATAATAATGATTATAATTTGATAATACATGAACCATAATTAAATAAATAACATAATCCTTAAAATAATAACTTGTTTATAAAAAATGGAATTCTGTAAAACAAATGTGCATAAAAAACGCTATGTTAAGGCACCTACCAATGCCTTTGTAACATGTTAAGATTAGGATAATCACCTATTGACCTATTTCATGATTGAGATTCTCTTCTATGTACCCTCTTGTTTCATGATTAAGATTTCATCCCATATACCCTCTTGTTTTGGTCTTGTGAGGTCCTCTCATTTACCCTCTCGTTTTAAGCTTGTGATTTCCTCCTCTATACCCTCTTGTTTCAGGATTGGGATGTTCTCCCATGTGCCCTCTTATATTTGTCTTAAGATGTCCTCCCATATACCCTTTGATCATATAAAACATTGACCACTATCCGATGAATTAGTGGGAAGTATAGGTCCAACCTACCACATATTGAAATCATACTTGCAAGTGTCACAAAAAATTCATCATATCATGACCCATGAAAATAGATGCATTTTATAGACATAAAATCATAACCTATAAAATAAAAGAGGAATCATTAAAAAAATTTCACATCATAACCTATTGAAAAGATATTTGTTTAATAATAATTTCATCAAAGTATAACCCGTGAATTGAAAGAGGTTTCAAAAGCATATAACCTGTGGAAAAGAAAAAGATTTAATATATATATAACCCATGGAAGAGAAATAGATTTCAAAAACATATAACCCATGGAAGAAAAACATGTTTTCTAAAGACCATGACATTATTCATAAACCATTCTTAAAAAGTTTATGAATGTATCTTTTAGATCATTTTATAGAAGGTCATGTGTAACATCAATATATGTCATTTTATATGGAAAATAATTTGGAAATATATTTTAAAAAAATTTCAATAGGAAAATATCCTTTCATTTTCCAAAAAAAATATTTTAAATTCATAAAACCATTTACAAATCATTTTCATATAAAATACCTTGAAATTTTATAATTAATAATTGAAATTATTTTGAAAACCTTTTCCTTTAAATTTTATAAAATAAGATTCAAAATTCATTTAAAACATTTTTCTTCTAAATTTTTGAAAAATTATAATGAAAAAATTAAAATGTTTTGAAAACTATTTAACTTGAAAATAATTCAAAAACTTTTACATAATTCTTGAAAATGGTTTGAAATAAAAAATCATTGGAATCTTATAAAAGATGTTTGGTAATGTTTTGAAAACCATTTTACGTAAAACATTATAAGAGAAGTTTGAAATCATTTTGGAAATCATTTTCCTTGAATATATCTTTTAAATTTTTTTTTAAAAAATAACCTTTAAACAAGAAAATAAATCTTTAAAATATTGTCAATGGATAAATCTGTACATATCATAAGGGTTATAAAAGAAAATTCCATTTGTATGGTAAAAAGGATAGAAAGTTGAATCATTAAGAAAGGGATAATAAGATTTATTTGAAAATATTGGTAGAAGAAAAAAAGGGTAAAAATATGTTTTAATTATCATAGGATATTAGTATAATATTCTTTGAAACCCATTTGATAAAACATGGTTTTGAGGGAACTCAAATTTCTAACCGAAGAGAGGGTAATGCCGGACATTCATAAAAACCATTTCTTAAAAATCTTTTGTACCGAAGATTTTTCAAGGGTACCAATACATTAATATAGAATTTATAACACAAGATAATATAATTTGTGAATTTATTGAGTTACGGAGCATAAGAATTTATTAAAGGAAGCACAAATGAAAACAATCTCGAAAAGTGATGAAATTGTCCCAATAAACTATTATAACTTGGTAACTTGGGATAATACTATCTGTTAAATTGAATGAAATTAAATAAATCATACAATATCATTAATATAAAGGGATTCATGATAGAACCATTAAAATGTAAGTATATAAACCTAAAAAAAAGAGGTTAGGTGCATAAAAAATGAGTCAAAAAAGGAAAATTGAAACAAAATATTTTTACCAATTTGGTACCTTTTGAAACATATGTACCCTGAATTAATGATAATAAAATGGATATTTTAATTCAAAAAATTTCATTTATAATATAAATAGGATACAATCATGGGAAATATGTACAAAAAAGGAATGACTGTCCAACATATCATGTATCTCGTGAAAATAAATGTGAGAAGAAATCCATTTACCTTGTGTCTTGACTATGTTCGTACTCATACAAGATTCCTGTATAATAAATATATGTTTTTTATAAATATTTTACAACGTAATATTCCAATACATAATACCATATATCATTAGTACCTTTTATTTAAAATCTTTTTAATGATCCTATGTCAAACTTTAACTTCCTGTAATTTTCGTTTTGTTCTTCGCATGTGTCTTAATTTGTAATATCATTGGTCCTTATACAGATAATCTGATTCCTAAATTTAAATCGTGATTTAAATATCATTTATATGAATTTTATGCATATAATAATAATCTATAGCATAAATAAGTGTGAAATAGAATACACCTTTCATGGAGATGATAAGTCGTAATTACGTGTGAACGTTGTTTCCATTTTTATTGTCATATTGAAATAAAGTATTTAAATGTAATGTGTATATATGTTTTTATAAATATATAATAAATAATATTTATGATATCATATATATCATATATATTCCTAAAACCATCCTTAATACAATCCATGTAGTGTATAAACGAATCACATCGCTTTGAGGGGTGTTGGTCAACACTTCCTTAAATGAGGCTATCATATTAACACCCACTGAAAAGTAAAAAGGGATGAGTTGTAAAAAGGAATAAATAAGGTTAAAGACGTAACATATATTTTATAAAAAATATATTCACAATTTTTACATCATAATGGAAATAATGATTGGTGTTAAAGGTAAAATGAACAATCATCATTTCCTGAGGTAGTAGTTCACCGTACACAGAAACAATATGTTCAATATACATTAGATGGAGGTGTGTGTAAGGGTATGTAAAAAACATACAATAAAAAATCCATGTATATTTATGAAACTAGTTTTTTCACAAAATAATTGAATAAAGAATGAGGAGGGGTGGAGAAGTAAAATAAAGGAAATGAGATTGAGCGAGGAAGTTATCTCTCAATCGAGTAACTCCTTTTGGTTTGTTCCAAATGGCTTATTTTAGTTTCTCTATACCCATGGTAAGTCTTATTGGATGAAGGTAGGGTATTGGGAAGATTATTTGAGTAGTGTTTCAGAGATAAATGCGTCTTTATTGGTGTGAGGAACTGGGTATAATTGGTGGACTTTTATAGGGTAGGGAAAGGACACACATGGAATTTTTGGAAAATAAGTTTGGTGTACAAATGTTTTTACAATAAAAAAGTCAAAGAAACCTAAAAAAATATATATAATTAAAGGTTAATGTCCAATTAATTTCCATAAAATGTGGTTTTGAAATTTTTATAGGTCGTTTTGGGAAATATACTAATGGTTTAGTAATTTTTTAACCAAATCATTCTCTTAACCAATGTAATTAATTTTAATAAGTTTCACTGATCATTTATGTCAAAAAAAAAAAGTTGAACATGTTAGACATTATTAATTATTATGATTCCAAATATTTAATATATTTCTATAAATTATAATCACATAAGTGGTAAAAACTAATTTAAAATTAATACTACTGACGGGGTGACACTGTGGGTTTTTAACATAAAAATGGCCAAACGTTTTATATGTTTCTATTTCCAATTTCAATAAGAAATTGGTTCTAATGGAATAAATTAGATTAATTGATAAAAATATTATTTAAATAAACTCTGAAAAAAATTAAAAATGATGTTTAATATTATAAATAAATTATAAGAGGAATGTTGGGAAGTTGAGAGATTATTTGAGCAAAGTTTGGGAGTTCCAAGGTCCTGAGAGGTGTGAGGATGTGTGTAGAGGTGTTGGCTTTTTATCGAGAAGCGAAATAAAACACTTTTTTTTAAAACAAGTTAGGTGTACCCACATTTTTACATAAACAAAGTAATAAAAAAATCAGGAATGGAAGGTTCATGGCTGATGGAAGTCCATAAAATGGGTTATGTACAGGTGTCTAAGACTTTTTGGTTCTTATATTTATGGATTAGTACGTACATTATTAACCATATTATTCTCTTAACTGATATAATTAATTTCAATCACTTTCATTAATCATTTTGGTAAAAAAATTGAACATATGAAGTATTATAAATTATTCTTATAGAAAATATGGAATCCATTTTTAAAAATTCTGATTATATAATTTAACGAATTTAATTTAAAATTAATCCCGCTGACGGGACGACAGTTTAGGTTTTTAACATAAAAACGTCCAAACATTTTCTATGTTTTTATATCTCATTTAAATGTTAAATAGGTTATAATAAAATAAATTATATTTATTGATAAAAAATATTATCAAAATAAATTATTAAACCAATTTAACAAATTATATAACCCTATAAATAAATTAGATGAAAAAGAAGTTTTGTATTAAAATCCAGTATGTTTACTATTTAGTAAAAGATAAAACCTCACATAAAAATTCCAAAAAATCATCCTAACCTAATTTTTATGTTTTTATTCTAAATATAATTATTATTTTGACATAGTGAATCTATTTGAGTTATAATAATTATACTTAATATGGGTTCACCAATGAAGGCGGTAAAAATGCCTTAATAAGAAGATAGGGTTTTATGTATAAAATTGAGTTTGTTCTTATCTTATGTCTATTAAATATATTGGATGAATATAAAAAAATATTTTATTGAATATATAACATTTTTACATCATTAATATCACTTAAAAATTTAAATTTGTTTAATTTACTAGGTTAAAATATCTTTGTGAGTATAATAATACTTTTCTTTATATTCAATCGATTTTCATATTCATTTAAAATTAGTTTATAACCCATGAATTCATCTTATTTATGTTTAAACAAAATATTTTGAGAATTTAGTTAATAATATTCCTATCCATAAAAATATTCACTATTTTATATCCCATATAATAATATGTTTAATAATATATAATAGTTAGGTAACACAAAATATTGTGTGTTACGAAAGCCATCGATGATGGTCAATATTGAATGTAATGTATGCTAAACTTGATATTCCATGTAACGTATGCCAATTAGGTGTTTTTTGAAGCATAATAAAAGTTGGTGTCATGTGAAATGAATGGTTGACTTAGTGAAGAACTATTTTCAGTGTTTTATGAAATGAAAAATATCAAAAGTTTAAATTAATTCAATTGTTTTTTCAAAAAATCTCATGGTGTTACTTTTCATGCTTGAAGACTATAATAGTTAGTGACTTTGGACACATGGAAATATAATATTATTATATGATGAAAAATATTAGTCATATCCCTTAAATATCATTCACTTTATTAGTCCTACTTAAAACCTTTGATATAACCCGAGGAACGGAAACATAAGAATGGGGCGAGCTCGGATGATCAATAAGAGTAAACAAGGGATATATATGAGAATAAAACAACTATAAGGGTATGAAAATATTATCATAGAATTATAATATCATAAATTTAAAATCAAATATCATTATCAATAGTCATGGAATAATGTTTGGATTTTTATAATACATGAATCATAAGGAAATCAAGAGTATAAGTCATGAAAGCATAACAATGAAGTAAGACATGGAATTTGTGGAAAATTACATAAAATTGTCAAAACATTCCCTAATAAATGTCTCATTTCCAAAGAGTATCTGGGCACTTCAGGGGGACTATTCCTGCTAGGCGGGACACAACAACAGCCTTAGTAACGGTCCTTTCATTATTTTGGATATGGTTTCCCATTATTCTCGTAGTTGATCAAGCCCATCGACTTGTACCCATAAATATATTATAAGATAAAAATATTTAACCAATGAATTTGATTGATATATAGGACCCTTATCAGGTATGATATAATGGTCTCACTAAGTGCTATTTGGTATAACCCATCATATAATCTATAATAGTCTTACAAGGCTCCATCTGAGTCACCCATCGTATAGGCTGTAGTGAGCTTACTAGGTGCTTCCATGGAAAGTCCATTATATAATATGTAACAGGCTTACCCAATTCTATCTATTCCATCAAATCATATATTCTGTAATAGGATTCCCTAGTGCTATCTAGGACATCCCATCATATAAGTTATAATGGGATTTCCTGATTCCATCTAGGCTACCCCATATTTTAAACAATATCCATGAACTAAAAAATCAATGAAGTACAAAGTGATTTCATGTCATCATAAAAAAATAAAAACCATTATTCATTCATAACATTTTTAGACCAAATAATATAAATGGGTTTCATGTCCATATCCTTGAAACATGATTATCTCGTGGAAAACAAACAAGTTTCATTAAAATATATTTGAAACATTATTTACCCAAGGAAAAGAAATAGTTTCCATAAACAGTTTTCCAAACAAACAATCTAGAGAAATAATGTGAATGGTATACTTAGATCATAACCCTTTTAAATAATAAAATATATCAACATAAATCTCTTATATGGTGAAGGATTCTAAAAATCCCATAGAACATAACAGTTATTTGAAAAATCTATTTTTAAATTATAAAATCTTTTTAAAATCTTTTTCTTTTAATGAAACTTTGAGTAGACATAAAGGAATCATTCAAATTCATTTAAAACATTTCTTGAGGAAAATATATCTTCCAATTAGAAAAAACTATTTTTAAAACCTATTTTTTTTAAAATGATTCCCATTGAATATATCCTTGAATAAATATAAAATAATCTTTCAAAAACATTTAAGTCAAATTTTAAAAACAATTTTTTTTAAAAAAATATTTTCCTTGAAATTGAGTTTAAATGTTCATTTGAAATATTTTTAGAGAACACTGTTTTGAAAGAACACAGATTTTTGACCGAAGAGGGAGATAAGATATGATTGTCTTAAAAAAACAGTCCTAATTATCTAAGTACTAAACAGTGGAAAAATTGTAACATTACATGAATATATCATGAAAAACTGGAGGATAATAAAATTCATTATATATTTAGAGGTAATGATCATAATATTTCATTTATGGAATCTTAATCATAAATAATATTGAGCAATGATGATATTAAGGGAAATAAACTATAACCACTTTAGTAACATTGAATCATAATACCCATGAAATACTAACCACTCATGAAGACATAAAATATAATTAAAATAAATAGATTAGTTTTGTAACATTTTAAAGGGTAGTACATAAAAATCATAGAAAAATATGGGTGCATTATAAGGAATGTATCTCAAAGAAGATTAATTGAGATAAAATTAATTTACCGATTTGAAAACATTGAACCATAAACCCCATGAAATAATGATAAAAAAATGGATTTGTAAATACCCATAATTTTAATTATAATAATAATATAAAAAATTTATGGGAAATATATACACCATAAAAAATAAATGAGTGTTGAATAAAGCATAAGTCTGACTGAAATAAAAGTGAGATGACTAAACTCTTACCTTATGTCTTGACATTCTTCATACATGTTCAAACCTCATATATAATAAAAATGTTATTATAAACCTAAAAAACACATTGTTACATATAATATAATATGTTATATACTTTTTAATATTTATTATCCAATTATTATCAATTCCATGTTAATATTACATTTTAGGTAATACCTCCCTCATTTTTTGTATATGTTTTGACTTATTATTCCTGCTCCTCTTACATAGATCATGATTTACTTAGTTACATAATATAAAACATGATATAAATATAATATATATTAATTATATATATATATTTAATAATCTATAATATATATATATATATATTAAATAAAATACACCATTCATGGAGATAGTATGTCGTGTATACGCATGAATGTTGTTTCCTTTTACATGTCATTTTGAAAGAAATAGCGTAAATGAAATATATGTATATATATATTATAATTAAATTATAATTATTGTGTAATATATATTATACAAATTTACTATATACATCCTTAATACATTTCATGCAATGTGTGAAGGAATAACATCACTTTGAAGAGGCAGTAGTCCACAGTTCCACAAACGATGTTATCGTATTTCCAAAAAACGGAAAGTGAGAAGGTATGTTTTATATAATAATTATAGATGAATAATGAAATAATAAATATCATATATATTATATATAACCATTATGTTAATCATAATTCCCAACTGTGATAGGTGGTGATGGAATGATGGACACCATAATTTCAAGAGACGGTAGTCCTCCGTACACACAAACAGTAAGTTTATTACCCATTTGGTGGATGTGTGTGTAGGTGTAGATAAAATCCATAGAATTACAAAATATAATAACTTTTTGGTTACTAATTTTATTATATAATATTATAATAATAATATTTTAATGTGTAGAGAAATAAGTAATATAGAAATGTATGTTGAAGAATGTTACATCTTTTTTTGTGTAACTCTTATTGGATTGCACAAAATGGATTCCATGGATGGATTTATTGAAAAAGTGATGATTATATGATTATATTAAACGATTATGAATCTTATCTGGCTAGTATTTTGATGATAAATGTGTATTCAGAGGTTTGAGTAAGTGATGGGGTATGTGTGCTTTTAATAGTGCAAGAGGAGTGGTATTCTTGTAAATACAAAAAATGTAAAAACTATTAAAAGGTATCCATTACATAAATTCCTTAAATAATTTTAATTTTTTGATTAAATTTGGTAATTGGTATAAATATTTTTTTAAATGAATTTTGGACATTTTTCTAGGTTATTTGGCACCTTAAATTACTTTTTTACCACAAAATAATCATGTTTTTACCTTAATCTATATAATAATTAATTACCTTCACTAATTTTTTAGTAAAACAGTATTTTAACATTATTAGAAAATATTAATTTTTAATATTATAGATATGGAATCCATTTTTACAAATTATAATTACATAAGTGAAATAATATAATTTAATGATAATCCCGATGAAGAGATAAAATAACATTTTTTTTGAAGTGAGAATTTCCAATTTTTTGAAATATTTTTTATATCAAATTAAAAAGTGAAAATGATTCAAATGAAATATATTAGATTAATTAATGTAAAATAAATTAAAATTAACATTAAATAAAATTCAAAATCCAATTTATCTATATAATTAAATTATATAAAAATTCCTTTCAATTAAATTCAGAATTTTTCAATATTCATCAACAAATGAATCTTCTCCTAAAAATAAATAAAATTAACCCAATGTAAATTGTGACATTAATATTTCAAAAACATTTTTTATATTTTCAGATAATAATGATAAAATTATCAAAAATTAGACTTAAAATGGGTTCACATTAAAAACGAAGTAATTCTTTTTTAAACATATATATATATATTCATAAAACTGGATATATTCTTATATTATGCCTATAAAATATGTTGGAAGAGTTCCAAAAAAATTAATGAATATCAAATACAAATAAAATTTATTAAATGAATTAATAAGAAGTGTTTTGTTAAATTTATTGACAGAAAGTGGTGTCTTTCCATAGAAAAATTGTTTTCTGAGAAAAATAATTTTTTCATTATCAAATAGTTCTTTCTTTAATATATAATAATTTTAAAACCAAAAAACTCATTTTATTTACATGTGTAGAATTGTTTTTTACAATTTAGTTAATATTATCCATAATTTTTATTTCAACACCTTAGTGGTAACTATAATATTATTTTAGTCAAAAAATTAATAGTATATTGATGTTTGGTTAGACTCGAATGTGTGTGCATAGAAATAAATTTGAAGAACTCAAATTATGTGTAATAGAAGCCTAACATAGTGCTACATGTATATAAATCTAATCAAAGTTTTTTGTGAAATACAAGAATAAATTGGTGTTTCATGTAACAAAAACCAAACTTAGTGATTTAATATTACATAAGTTATATTTAGTGTTTTTTGGAATGAAAAATATTAAAATGATTAAATTAATTTTTTTTAAAATCACTTAATCTTAGGGTGCTACATTCTACTCCATTTAAAAAGAATTAACCCCTTGAAATTAATTTGGGGTTTCAATGGTTTAATTATTGAAATATCCATTCATAGAAACCCATATCAGAAAAATTAAACTAAAAAATGATTTTAAAATGGAAATGTTATAAATATAATGATCACCCAATGTAACTCAAATCTAGTTTTCCACATAGGAGAATATTGTTAGGAAGTGAAAATGTTGACATTGAAGAGATATTTAACTATAATGTTCTGATGGAGAGTGATAGAGAACATGGTTAAAAGAATGTAACTGATCAAAAAACATTAAACAAATAGGACTGAAAATGGTCATGTATATGATAAAAAATGATGATAACATGAAGACATTTTATTCCAAGTCCCTTTTTCTTAAATCTAAATAATTTTCATGTGAAGATACACTTATATTATTTTAGGAAAACTGTTCCCTTTGTTGTTCCTCGACCAATTTATACTTCATATCTTATACCAATAATTGAATTTGAAATTTCCATTCTTAAAGCATTAACAGATCATGAGGTCCAAAAAATAAGATGATAGATCATTCCTTCTTTCTTAAAAAAAGAAGGTT
Source organism: Viscum album (assembly GCA_963277665.1). Lineage (NCBI taxonomy): Eukaryota > Viridiplantae > Streptophyta > Magnoliopsida > Santalales > Viscaceae > Viscum > Viscum album. The sequence continues at coordinate 445,751,981 of OY728145.1, forward strand.
AGAATAATTTATCTAATATTCATAAATACTTATATGGATAGATAATACATTAATCTCTAAATCCTCTTTTAAATTTTAACATAATCCATTCCATAAATAGTAATTCGTATAATCCTTCTAGAAGATAAAAGTACAAAACCATATAAATAAGGTCACTAAAGTTATCAAAAATAGTTTAGTATTTATCTCCCATATATCATAAAGTATCTATTAATTGCAACAAAATATAAAAGTGTATACCTTCATCATGTATTCTCTTAAAACATGGTACTTTCTATAAATCATTTTTTATAACATGCATGATTCCATATTCAAATGTTTATTTGGAATATTAATTAAATAAAATAATGTTTTAAACTCCATACATGATAGCATAAACCTCTTTATTCAAAAAACCCATTATCATTTATGATTTCATAAGTAATGTCTAATTTATTTATTCAAATCATACAGATCTTTATCCCAAATTCATTTTCTCAATATGAGGAACATTATAAGGGTTACTTTATATAACAACCCATGGTTCTCTAAAAATAAATTAAAATTAATGAAAGTTTATTTTAATATTATACCTATAACTAGCCTTTAAAAATAAATTTTCCACTTCATTGTTTTGAATTTTGAAAAAATGGTCATCAACAATTGTGTTCAGTATGTTATTTGGAGTCTAATGGAACCAGCTTATTTTTTTGGTGAATTATTACATATGCTTATAAATAGTAAAATTAATAGTAATATTACCCTAATTAATAGTAAATTTTTTTATTATTTTATTTTAATAAGGCTTTAAGATAATGACATCTTGTTTAATCTTTAATGTCATATAAAAGCAGTGTTAGTTATTAAATTATTAATTTTTGAAACAAGGATGACTTTATTTAAAAATTAAATTAATAATTTTTAGGAAATTATTTTCAGAAAATTTAGTTCATTTTTGAATTCTACACATCAAGAAATGGTAAGGGATAATTTTTGGTATTTTTCTAAAATTCTTGATTTTTCAATGAGTAGGGAAATATAGAAAATACTGTATATTCAAATTATCAGTAAAATAAATTATTTATTACTTATTATGTTATTTAAAACCACTTTTTTTGAACTCACATGCCATTATTAATATTTTGGGTCACATTAATTACTATTATTCATAATATTGATCAAAAATATTATAATAATGATTAAAATAACGAAAAATACCCCCTCTCCTCCATTATAAATACCACCCTCATTCCCATATTCCCCCCACACCTCTCAAGCCTTGAGAATTACCTATATTCTTTCCAATATTCCTCCCATGTATATTACCCACGTATATGAGCTTATGGTCTCACAAAAAGGCCAAAACCAAAGGCCTTAAGAAGGATTTCAAGGAGAAGATTTCAAGAGGTAAACATCCTCTTTTGTTTTCTTTCCTTTTTTTCATTTGTGTGATTGTTATTCATTCCATTTGGCTTATGTTGGGATATTTTATTCCATATCCCCCTTAATTCCCATATTATGTAAGATTGATGATAGACCCCATTTATCTCATCAAATTATTTTATGAAAATTTAAACGACATCGTTAGACTGCTAAATTTTCATAATAAATTTCTCAAATTTTATTTTATTTTGAGTTCCTTTATTTTATTCTTATTTCCACACCTCCTTTTATCCAAGAGGAATGAAAGATATAGAATATTTTATTTTCTATATTTTCTCATGTTCATGGAAAATTCCTCATCAATCATATTCTACTCTCCCTCTTATTCAAGGAATAAAAAATTATCCCCGATGTGTCCAATTACCGACATAGTGAATGATGTGATTCCAATTTACATTAATTCTCTTATGTCTAGTCCTGAAATCATTTTTATGGTTTAATAAGGTTATACTATATGTATAATGTCTCATTCATGGTTTTGGAATTCTTTTTTACACACTTTTTTAATTTATAAAACCAAATGAGTTTGTTATTATCAAAGAACCACTAAAATGATCTAAACAAGCATCATTAATTTTTTTACTTATGAATCATCCTCATGTAAGAATTCATAATGATAAAATGTGTATTTTATGGTTTTGTAAATATTTAAATTCAACTCTATTCCATTTTTGTAGTTTCACTTCCAATATACAAGAACATCCACCATGAACCAATCCAGGAAATCATATAAAGAACTCACACAAAAGCAACGCAAGGGACAAAATACTAACAATTAAAGGGTAAAATGATGTAATTAAATGATCATATAAGGTATTATAATGATTTATACGTTTCATTAATAAATTAATAACACTATTTTAACCATCATACAGTATTTTTAAACATGCTTGAAGTAAGAAAACCTCGAGGTAAGGGGTTTCTTAACCTGATTTCAATTTTTTGGGTTAACCTTATAATTCATTTTTATGTTGTATTAGATTGTTTAATGTGATGGGTTATATTTATATTATGTTTGATTATGTGTATTTACAGTGTATATACATATTCAATCAACTATAATAAGTCTTTCTTCAATTATATAATTTGTGTAAGAGTTTTCTTTTTAAATCCTCTTTTAAAATTATGTTTTAAAAAATTATAAAGAAATATTGTTATGCAAATATTCAAGTTTTATGATTGTGTTATAGTTCCTGGGAATTTTTTATTATGAATATAGGGACCTATATTTCTCTCTAATGCATTACATATGTGTATGTTGGAGGACAGCTGTATGGTTACTCCTTGTGTAACTTCGATGGTTACAAAAATTGTAAGGTAGTCATGAGGGTTCTAAATTATAAGGTAGCCATGAGAGTTACAATATTATGTAAGTAATTCCCCAAGATACCTTTATTGTTATTATTATGATCTTATTTGTTGTTAAAATCTTGTGTAAATCTCACGTTTCACAAAGAATATTTGAGTGACAAGTATGTGTTTTGAAAATGTTTTCGTACGTTACAAGTATTCATGGACTAATGTGCTCTTTCTTATTTTACATCGCTTACTGAGATTTTGTTCTCATCCCATGTTTTTTAAACTTATTTTTACTAGTCATAAGGATGTGTAATAAAAATAATGAATCTAAGTTAAAAGTTTGAAAAATTGTTAAAGAAATCATGTTTTATGCTTTAATGTTATATATTTTGGAAAAAATGGAATTTTTTTTATAGTATCCAATATGCAACAATGTGTAATGTTATGAATGTATTATCTAAAAATTCTATAAATCTCTAAACTTGAATATATCTTCAATGTAAAAGGAAGGGATTTCATGACTAAAATCAAGATTATGTAATATAATATGGCAGGGTCCGTATAAATGCTATCAGAGGATGGTTTAGATAACTTTAAGGGTTAGGATGATGTCACAAGAATACCATAAATTATTTTTTTCTATTATTAATTTTAATTTTTATAGAATTTAAAGATTACCATTTTTCTTCATCTAATATACATTTTCTTAGAATGGTTGTCCATAGAACATGGAAGTTGAAGAGGAGAGGGACCAACAGAATGAAATCCTTTCGAATCTACAGCCCGAAATGGTATGGATCAGAACCAAGAAGTCTATGATAGTAATGGTACCACTAACAAAATCAATAAATGGTGGTGGAATCCATTCAAGATAATAAAAAGAGTTACCACAATTGAAGATGACAACAGTGGAACATTTTACGAGACAACACCCTTCTTCTTTCAGAGGATCTCCTGACCCAATAGTGGCTGAAGAATGGATTAATGCCCTTGAAAAGATGTTAAATATTATGGGTTGTTTATAAAATCAAATGTTAAGTCTTTCCATTCAACTTTTTGAAGGTGAAGTTGATCGGTGGTGGTTAATGGTAAGAAATTTCAGGGATAGAGAGGATTTGATGCCATAGAATGGGAAGAATTTAAAATTATTTTCATTGAAAATATTTTATTAAGGTAGTGAGACTAAGGATGGAGAAGAAATTCCTTGAATTGAAGAAAAAGGAATAAGATTTAGTGGTTGTGTATGAATCGAACTTCACCTGACGGGCGACATATTCTCTGAATCTTATTCTGGATCTTGATAGCAAAATCAACTGCTTTTACTCAATACCGAAGACAAGGAATTGAAGGGAGTTGGCATCCCATTAATTCAAAATTTATGAGAAACTTTCCCAATGTGATGAGAGGGTTGATATAGAGTTTGATAATGATCATGTTTACTTTGGAAACAATGAGAAGAATTGGTAAAGATTTCATGTGATGGGTAAGAACCAAAACAATAATTATGATGGTAAGAAAATCCAATTTCTATTTTGTGAAAAGTGTGGGAAGAAGAACCCTGGGTATTGTGTTAGAAATACCAGGATGTGATTTAAATGTGTTATGTTTGGACATATGGGCTGAGATTTCAATGAAAATGATCCAAATACTAATCCTAATATGAAAACTGTAAAATGTTTTAAATGTGGGTAGATGGGTCACTTTGAAAATACCTTCCAAAAGAGAGATCCAAATGATAAAAAGAATCCATAATATAAGTAGAAAGGTGTAGTGAGATCCTATGTGACTAAGTTATTAGATTTCGGTCCATCTAATGAAGTGGTATCAGGTAGTCTATTCGTTTACTTCGATTTTGCTAATGTTAGGTTCGATACGGGGTCTACACATTCCATCAACTCAGAGAAATTTTATGGTAAATTGGAAATATCACCTCAATAAATGAGACCGGAAATTTTTGTCAAAACACTAGTGGGAAATATTATAGAAAATAAGAATGATAAGAAAATTTATATTATGGTATGTGGAAAGACATTACCTGAAAACCTTGTTGTTTTACCTTTAGTTGAGTTTGATGTTATTCTAGGAATGGATTGACTTTCTGTTTATCATGCTAAGACTGACTTTAGATCTAAAGAATATGTTTTTAAGAAATTGTATATGTTTTTATACAATAATGAACCCATAAAATTGATAACATATCCGAAATCTGAAAAACTATTGAAATATGGAAATTAAAGTTATCTTGCTCAAGTTTTTGAAAACAAGGGAACTATTTAGATTGATTATGTGCTTGTGGAAAATGAATACGTTTATGTTTTTTCTGATGAGTTACCTACTGTCATACCAGATCGAGAAGTCGAATTCACAATTGACTTAGTTCCTAATGCTAATCCATTTTCAAAACCGCTATATCGTGTGGATAAAATATTATTCTTTAATAGAAATATCAATTACCTGATTTGATTGATAAAGGATTTATTCATCCTATCACTTCAATATGGGGGGATCCTATTTTATTCATTAAAAAAAGATGGTACCATGAGACATTGCATTGATTATAGTTCTTTGAATAACATCACTATTAAAAACAAGTATCAATTTCTTCATATCGATGACTTATTTGATCAGCTCTAGGGAGTTCAGTACTTTTCCAAGATTGACTTATAATCCGGACACCATTAGCTGAAGGTGAAGAAGTATGACATCCCGAACACTGACATTCGTACTAGATATGGTCATTATGATTTTTTTATTATATTTGGTTCACTAATTCACCTGCTGTATTCTTGAATATAATGAATAGAGTATTTCATGAGTTCATGGATAAGTTTGTGGTTGTATTTATTGATGACATCATATTATTTTCAAAGAATAAATAAGAGCATGGAAAAAATCTATTGGCTATTTTACAAACCCTAATAAATTGTCTTGAAAAATCAGAATGTGTGATTTTTAGTTATAATGAATTTCATTTCTTGGGAACATTTTAAATTAGGATGGAATTAGAGTTGATCCAGCCAAAACAAAAGTGACTGATGAGTGGTCGAGAACTATAAATGTTACATAGATTCATAGTTTTCTTAGATTAGAAGGTTATTACCGATGATTTGTTAAGAACATTGAACAGTTATCTATCCTGATAACTCAATTAACATGAAAAGGGGTTAAATTTATTTGGACATATGAATGTGATGTTTTATTTTAGGAACTGAATATGTGATTGGTGAATGCTCCAATTTTGGCCTTTCCTTCCCAAAATGGTGAGTTTTTTCGACTACAATGATTCTTATTTGAAGGGACTTTGTTCTATTTTGATGTAGAATGATCAGGCAATTTCTTATGCTTTAAGAAAACATAAACTTCCTGAGTTAAATTATCCAACACATGATTTGGAATTGGCATCTATGGTCTTTGAATTGAAAATTTGGAGGCATCATTTGTATAGATCAAAATGTCAAATACATACTGACCATAAAAGTATGAAGTATATATTCACTCAGAAGGAATTAAACATTAGGTTGAGAAGATGGTTGGAACTGATAAAAGATTATGATTGAATGATCAATTACTTTTATAAAATATTAAACATAGTGACAGATTCCATTAGTCGAAAACATCATGAATCATTACCCATGTTACATTTGGAACATTATCCCTTGATTAATGATTTGATAAGTTTTGGATTAGAAATTGTTGGTGCAGGAAATACCTCTATTTTGTCTTAGGATTCAAGGAATTCATTTTTATTAGATAGAATTAATCAAGTTCATAAAGAAGGCCATGTGATAGAAAAATGTATAATTTGTTAAAATGAATATGTTTCCTGAATATAACCTTGATAAAGATTGTGTTTTAAGATTTTGGAAAAAGGTTGAGTGTGTATTGTGATTCTCAGTTAAAGAAATATTTAGCATGTGAAGCACATAGTTCTCCATTTTTAGTTCATCGTGGTGGTATGAATATGTACACATACCTTCAAGAGTATTATTGGTGTGATGGAATGAAAATAGATATTTCTGATTTTAACATGAAATGTTTGACATGTCAATAGGTTAAAGAATAGTGGAAATTACTAAAGGGGATGCTTAATCCTTTGAGAGTGCCAGATTAGAAATGGGAGAATGTATCCATGGATTTTTTGGTAGGACTACCAAGGAATTCTCGAGGTAACAATGCAATTTGATTTATTATTGACTAGCTTACAAAACATGCACATTTTTTTCTATTCAAGATATAATGTCTTTGGATCAGCTTTCTCGACTGTACCTAAAATAGATTTTCAAGTTACATGGAGTTCCTCTTTCCATTGTATCTGAATGAGATCCCAAGTTAACATCTATATTTTTTAATGGTCTTCAGAAGTCATTGGGTAAAAAAGTAAATTTCAGTAAAACATTTCATCTTGAATTGGATGGGAAGTAAGAACAGATGATTCAGACTTTGGGGGATATGATTCGAGCTTCTTCAATGGACAACTAGGGATGTTTGGATCAACATATTTCCTTAGTTGAGTTTTCTAATAATAACGGTTTTTATTCCAGTATACATAGGGAACCTTTTGAGGCATTTTATGGAAGAAGTGTCAGACTCCAACATTTTGGGATGAAGTTAGTGAAAGAAATTTGTTGGTGTCATAATTCTTAGAAGAAGTGGATAAAAAATTGAATATGATCTAGTAGCACATGAAGACAACTCAGAGAAGGTAGAATAGTTATGTAGATAACAGAAGTAATGACTTCTCTTTCGAGGTAGGTGACCGTGTTTTCCTTAAAATCTCTCATTTTTAAAGTGTGATGCATTCTGGTAAGAAAGGAAATCAAATTCTATGGTTTATCAGTCCTTTTAAAATCCTATATAATGTTGGACTAGTGGAATACTGATTATATTTTCCTTTGAGTTAGTCTCAGGTACACAAGTTTTTTCATGTTTCAATGTTGAGAAAGTATATGTGAGACTCATCACATGTCTTGATCCCAGAAGTAGTTCCACTGGAAGAGAACATTTCTTATGAAGAGAAACTAGTTTAGATCCTTGATCTAAGAGAACATGTATTCTAGAATAAGGTAATCCACTAATTAAAGGTTTTGTGGAGAAACCACATGGGATTAGAAGCAATATGGGAGTCTGAAACTTCAATGAGGTAAATGTACCATCACATGTTTAATTAGTAAATAAAATTGCGAGGACGTAATTTCCAGAAGTTGGGGATAACGTAACACCCCACGGTTTTCTAAAAATAAATTGAAATGCATGAAATTTTATTTTATATAGATTTTTAGAACTGGACTTTAAAAATAATCTTTCCAGTTCTATGTTTTTAATTTCAAGAAATGGTCATATACAATTGTGTTCAGTATGTTATTTGGAGTCTAATGGATCCGACATGATTTTTGTTAATAGTAACATAGCCTTATGAATAGTAATATTAATATTAATATGACACTAAAAAATATTAAATTGTGTTATTATTTTATTTTATTGAGGAATTAATATAATGAAATCTTTTTAAAATTTTCAATGTGATATAAAAGCAGTTATAGTATTCAAATTATTAATATTAGAATAAAGTATGAATTTATTTAAAAATTAAATTAAAAATAATTATAAAATTATTTTAAAAAATGGACTTCATTTTTGAATTCTACATGTCGAGAAATGGTATGGGTGAAGTTTTGGGATTTCTCTAAAATTCTTCAATTGTAGATGAATAGTGAAATATAGAAAAATACCGTATATTCAAATTATAAGTAATATACACTATTTATGAAATCATAAGTGATGTAAGGAAACTTGGTTCAAACTGAAACTACATTATTACTATTTTAGGTCACATGATTTATGATTATTCATAAACTTGAAAAAAATATTATAATAGTGATTAAAATAATGACAAATATCCCCTCTCCTCCACTATAAGTACCACCCTCATTCCCCTCTTCCTCCCACACCTCTCAATCCTTTATCCTTACCTATTTTCAACCCAATATTCCTAAAAATGATCTTACCCACGTCCTAGAGCTTATGGTCTCACCAATATCCAAAAAAAAAGGCCTTAAGAAGGATCTCAAGGGGAAGCGATCAGGAGGTAAACATCCTCTTTTCTTTTCATTACTTTCTTTCATTTTATATTATTCTTCTACATTCACTTTGTATTATGTTGTGATATTTCATTAATTATCCCCCATAATGCCCATATTATTTAATAATTATGAGATAAACCCTTTATATCATCAAATTATTTAATGAATATTTAAATGACACCGTTAGGCTGTCGAATTTCTTTAAGGAATTTCTCAAATTTTCTATTATTTTGAGTTACTTTATTTTCTTCTTATTTCCTAACCTCCTCTTATACGAGAGGAATAAAATCTCTAGAATCTTATATATTCTAGATGTTCTCATTTTCATGTAAATTTAATCATCAATCTTATTCTCCTCCCCCACTTATTCAAGGAATAATAACATTTTCTGTGATGTGTCGAATTACAAACATCGTGGATGATGTGATTCCAATTTACATTAATTATATCAAGTATGGTCATTAAACAATTTTTATGGTTCAAATAGGTTATAATATATGTATTATGGCTCATACATGGTTCTGTAATTCTTTTGTACACATGGTTGTAATTTATAAAACAAAATGAGGTCGTTATTTTCAAAGAACCACGAAAATGGTCTAAATGAACATCATTAATGTTTTAACTTATGAATCATACTCATGTAAAAATTCAAAATATTAAATTGTATAATATATGGTTCTGGAAATTTTTATGTACTAATCTATTACTATTCTGAAATTTCACTTCCAATCGACAAAAACATACAACATGAACCAATCATGGAAATCATGTAAAGAACTATCCCAAAAACAGCACATAGAACAAAATACTAACAATTAATGGGTGAAATTATGTAATTAAATTATAATATAAGGTATTAAAAAGATGTATATGTTTATATTATATTTTAATAACACCCTTTTAACCCTTATACATGAGTTTTAAACAAGTTTGATGTAAGAAAAACTCAAGGTAAGGGATTTCTTAACCCGATTTCAATTCTCTGTGTTGACCTTCTATTTCACTTTTTATGTGGTATTAGAATTGTTGTGTGTTATGGAATATATTTATATTATGTTTTATTATGTGTAGTTACTATGTACATACATATTAGAACCACTTTAATAATTCTCTATTCAAATATATGATTTATGTAAGGGGTTTTCCATTTAGAATCCTCTTTTAAAACTGTGTTTTACAAAAATCAAAAGAAAAGTTTTAAGGAAATTATTCATGTTATATGAATTTGTAATGGTTCTTCAAAATTGTTTATGATCAAGGTTGGAAAATATATTTCTATCTAATTCATTGGTTATGTGTATGGTGGAGGTCATCCATATGGTTACTCCATGTGTAACTGTGTTGGTTACACAAATTGTAAGGTAGTCGTGAGGGTTACAAATTATAAGGTAGCCATGAGGGTTAGAATATTATGTAATTAATGCCAAAATATACTTTTATTGTTATATTTATTTTATTATTTATTGTGTTAATCTCATGTTTCACACAGTATATATGAGTGATGAGTATGTATTTTGAAAAAAAATTCATACGTTAAAAGTATTTGGGGACTAACCTGTTATTTCCTTCTTTAACATCCCTCATTGAGATTTTGGTGCTCATACAATTTTTTTTAAAATTATTTTCACAGGTCATAAAATTTTTTAAGAAAAATAAGGAATACAAGTTAAATGTTTGAATAATTTTTAAGGGAATCATGTTTTAATCTTTAATGTTTTATATTTTGAAAAAATGGAAACTGTTTCTATGGTATCCACTATGTAACAATGTATAATGTTATAAAGGTTTTATGTACCAATTATCTAAAGATATAGACTTTAAAAGATCCTAAATCTAAAAGGATTCAATTACTTGACTAAAATCAAGATTATGTAATTTAATAAGGTTGGGTCCTTATGCTTTCCGTTAATAAAAATATGAACTTTCCATTAAGTTAGTTTTCTATATCTTCCACACCATTTGGAATATCCTTTTAAATAATTAATGAAAAACATGTACTGAAAATACTTATATATTTCTGGGATTTTAAAAAAAATATATTTTAATTTCAAAACATACACACATTGATAATATAACTTTATTCTTAAACCTTTACTCAGGCTTCATCATCTTATTCCTTAATACCCCTTTCATAGAATATGAAATATGAATCATGTCTTAAGGTTCCTCAAAATAAATCTAATAATGATTCTAACATTTAATGTAAAAAATAGTGTAATAACATCCCATATATTTCACATTGCATTTTTAGTCTCTTTATCATTAGTAGAATAACCAAAAACCGTACAACATTCCTGATTCTGTTTTTATTATTTACACTTAGGAAAATAATATGATTAATTCCCATGATTTCAAAATATGAAACATTCAATATTATCCATGTCCATTCTAGTTACCTCAATTGAATAAAACTAGAAAGTATTGGGTGAGAAACACTTATCATATAATAAAACCACATAATCATGAAATATTAGATTGCCTAAATCAGGAAAACTAATTTTAATTCTATATAAACTTAGGAATCTCCTTAGATACATCCCTATACCTGTCACTATAATTATATATATAGATCTCACAAAAGGTTTCTCATTCTAGTTTCCAAATCTCCACTAAACCTCTCATTTGATACCAACTATTCTGAACTAGGATTATAATACAAGGATATTATGCCAACTTAGTTGAATATTATGAACATTAAAATGTTCATGTATTAGAATATTAATTGATTAGTTCCTTTGGAAAATTGGAAACATAATCTTCTATCTTGGTGGAAAATATTCAACATATCCCTTAAAGATCGTTCCCATTAGTACTCCTACTTAAAAAATAATTATTCATAACATGGTAAATGAACATATTAGAGGGGTTATCTTAGATTATCACTAAGGTAAAAAAGGGACATATGTAAGCATAACATGGTCATAAGGGTATGAGAACATGATCATAACATTATAAGATTACACACTGCATTAAAAGATCATAATCTATAGTAATGTCATAATGATTAGCAGTTAATAAGACATAAATCATAAGGGATTCAAGAGCATATGAAATGAAAGCATAACATAGGGGAAAGACATGGAATTTTTGGAAGAATCATAAACAAGAAAAACAAATCCCTATTACCAGTATCATTTCAAAAAAAAAATCTGGGAACTTTATGTAGACTACACCTATTTGGTGGGATACCCCACTATCCCCAATCACAATCCATTCCTTAAAGTGAATAAAGATCTTTCTATTCCTAGATTAGATTGGTCCCATTAATTTTTACCATCTTTATCTTATGAGATATTAATATTTACCAAATTAATTTAAGGGATATATATTTCCCCATAATGTAATCTATAATTAGATCACCCAACACTATTTGGGCCACACCATCATATATTTTGAAACGGGCTTACCCATCTCTATCATGGTAACCCCATAATATTATCTATAATGAGCTTATTCAATGCTATTTGGGCCACCCCATGGTATAAAATATTATGATATTACCCAATTCTATTTGATTCACCCCATAATATAATCTATAATTGAATTACCCATTGCTTTTTGGGCAATACAATCATATAAAATATAACAGTCTTAAATAATTATATCTTGGACACACTATCATAAATTCTATGTCCATGGTTCAAAATATGAAATATATATATATATATATATATCATATCATCATAAAAAAAATTCTTTCTTAACTTGATTATCCCATGATATAGAAATGGGATTCATGTCAATCTCCTTGGAACATTATTATCCCGTAGAACAAAATTGGTTTCATTAAAATATCTTTGAAACATATTTTAAAAAACTAAAATAAATTGGTTCTATAAATTAATTCTCTAAAAAACTAACCATTCATATAAATAATATAAATTGTATTCTTTGATCACATCCTCGGTAAAGAAAAAACTATATTAGCTTAACATATCTTAAATAGAGAAATATTTTTAAAGATCACTTAGAACATAATCTTTATTTGAAAAATCACATCTAAATAAATAGAGTCATTTCAATATCACTTTATATTAAAAACACTATGAAAACATATAAAAAAATAATTTACATTCATTTAAAATATTTCATGGGTAAAATATAATTTTCTATTTTCAAATATCATTTTATAACATAAAACATTTTGAAAATAGTTTCCTTTGATAATTACTTTGATAAATTATAATGGAAGCTTTGATAACATTTAAATAACCTTCTAAAACATAAAAAAATTTAAAAATAATTTTTCTTTCTAATGTGTTTAAAATTTCATTTAAAACATTTTTAAACATTTTTAAAAAACATTTTTTTGTGATGGAATAATTATTTTCAACTAAAGAGAGAGTTAAGAGTATATTTTCATTGAAACACTTTCTAAATTACCTTATGTCCCAATGATTTGAAAAATATAACTATTACATTAATATATCATAAATAAAATAAGGGAGACTAAAATTAATTGGATTTATTAAGAGATGGATGATAATATTTCTCAAATGGAATCATAATCATGAATAATCCTAATAAATTATGAGATTGTATCAATAAAATAATACCACTTTGGTAACCTTGAATTTTAATACACGTATAATAAGAACATTACATGAAGCTTAAAATGTAATTGAAATAATTGTATTCATGATATAACATGTCAAAGGGTAGTATATACAACTCATAAAAAAATAAAGTTGCATAACATGACCGATATCTCAATGAATCTAATCCATGGAAAATAAAATATCATATAGAGTGGTTATATTATATTTTTGTCTTATCAACTAGGAATTTTGTTTCACTATGGCTTGGTTTTTTTCACCTTCTATTCCCATATGAATTACACAATATAAGGGAATGCAGTTATGGATCAATATCTTTCAGGCCATGTGCACTACACATTCAAGAATGGGACCCCAAATTCAACCCAATGAAATTAGTAACACTTTAGTTCAGAATTGTGGTATGTTATTTGGATTAAACTATATTGTTTTTAATCCTACGATATTTTATGATATTTCATTGTCTATAATAATTCATATAAAAATAGATAGAGAAAATAATGTGTCATGATATAGGCATTATGCCTAATTCTTAGTGGAAGTGGACTTATGTTCCACTTTAATTGATAAATTTTATCTTTTTTACTGATGAATAAGTGATTTATTAGGGAATTTAATTTTAAAATTTACCTAATTTTATTCCATAATGTAGGGTCATTGGTCATGATAATGAAAATTTTAGAATATCTATTATTTGTGATTTTTTCAATATCTGTAGACATGATGAAAACTATTTCATCAAAATAATCAAAACAATGAAATATAACATCTCTAGTGTGTCTAAGAATGATTATTAGAAGATTCCATTGATTGGGGTTGTTGGTGCCCATACCGAACTAGTGTATGATCAAGAGAATGAAAAACATTTGACTCTGAATGTAGGACCTATTATGACAATCCCACTGTAAATAACTATATAGGATTTATTTATTAACGTGAAAACTATATGAAATATAATAATCTCATTGTCCATAATAACTTTCAATCATGGGATTATATTTCTATGTTGGGTCATGCTGGTAAGGCTCGGTTAACTTATGAGCCCATAATAGAAGTGAAAAATCTGATTATGGTTGTGGAGAGTGTTAATGATCATATGGAAATAGAGGGGTCCATTTTTGAATGTGATTTAGGTGATCCCCTTACCATTTGTTCCTCTCCAATTGTTAACAAAAGTGATGGTAAAATCCCAATGTATCCAGAACATGTGCAAAAACCATATTACCATTCTACCTCCCCATGTAAGGATTTTTCGTAGCACTTACAGTCTAATATGGAAAACATGTTTTCAATGCACCTAATGTTGCTATATCAAAGTAGGATTCTCCCAATACTTCCCCCATTCATGTAATGGCAGATATGTCCTGTTTATATCAGATATCTCTCAAGCCTAATGATGTTACAATTTCCCCTACACCTGATATGGCTCTCTGAAAGGAGGAGGTTCAAGATGTTCCTCCCAATGTTCCTCAAATTCATCACATGACTGATTTTTCAGGTAAATCATAGCTAGATCTAAAGAACAAAGAAGTGAAGGTAAATCATAGTTCTCTTGTACCTGGAAGGAAAGATATTTCATATATTTTCTATCTATTTCTTCAGAACAATGTTTTGCAGGTGACCTCTTCAATTTTTTTTGAAGCTCTAGGCTCTAACAATAGAAATTTAGGGGATTTTAATGGAAAGGGCACTCCCACAGATCCTCTTTATGTTTCCATGGTGAATAATTCTCCCTTTGTAATTTTTACAATATTTCAATGTATATCTTAGTAGGATACAGATTATATTACGTCAATGGGGATTCTCAAATCAGCTACAGAAGAAGATGATTTGGAAGGATCATGCCAACAAGTTAACTTGATTTGGGGAAGTCATCCTAGAAATTATTAGTGGGGATGCAAACAAGAGTGATGGACTAAAAATTAGGATTAGTCTCAATTTGAGTATTCTTACTTGGAATGTATAGAAATTGAAATTCATATCTAATAATAGAAAAATTGGAATCACTTCACACTAGGGGTTGTGGATGTGGGTGAGGAAGATGAACAGATTGGGGATCCTTGCTTGATAAAGAATGTATGATAGGTAATATAATTAGGAAAAAACATGGCACCTCATGAAAAGGGAATAAAACACTCATGTAAACCTATATCCTAATCTTTTTATTATCTTCTATTTGTTTTGTTTCAATAAAAAGGGCCCTGGACCACCCTTAAAAAATGTATCTAAATGAAGGAAAAATGAAACAAAATTTATTTACCTATTTGGTAACATTTTAACCATAAAACCCATGAGATAAAAATTATATAATGGATATTTAAATATATATATATATATATATATTTAATTATAATAATCATATAAGAAAATCATGGGTATTATATACAGCACATAAAATAAATGAGTGGTGAATAAGGCATATGTCTCATGAAAATAACAGTGAGACGAGAAAACCCTTACCTTAAGTCGTGACTTTCTTCATAGATGTTGAAAGCTCATGTATAATAAATAATTTTTTTATAATAATATAACATAGGACCATATTCTTAAATATCATACCATATTAGTTTTATTTATGATTTATAATACCTAATTATTAACAATTCCATGTTAATGTTAGGTTTCATGTAATACCCGCTTGGTTTTTCTTATATAGTTTTACTTGTCATTCTTCAACATCATTCATTGATCATGATTTAATTATTTATATAATTTAAAAATGATATAAATACTATATATATTAATTATATTAATTATATTATTATTTAAAATAATCTATATAATATATATATGAAATGGAATAAATTGTTCATGGAGACAGTAGGTTGTACTTACGCATGAATGTAGTTTCTGTTTCCTTATCATGATGAAAGAAAGAAATAAATGATATATATATATATATTATCAACATAGTAGAATTATTATTTATTATATATCATATAAATTTACTAAACCTATCATAAATTCATTCCATGAAAAGTGTGAATGAATCACATCACTTTGAGGAGGCGATAATCTCCACGTCCACAAACGAAGTTCTCATATTTCTAAATATAGAAAGTGAGAAGGTATGTTTTATATAATTATTCTATAATAATGAAGAAATAATAAATGTCATATATATAATATATATATATATATATCATAATTCCCAACCATGGTATGTGGTGAAGGAAAAACGAATGATTGTGTTTCATGAGGCGGTAGTCTGCAGCACACACGAATGTTAATGTCAATACCAAATTGATAGAAGTGTGTGTGGGTGTACATTATACCATTAGAATAAAAACATCTAATTATATTGAGTATAAATATTTTATTATATATTATTGAGATAATAATAAATTAATGGGTGGAAAAAAAATAAAATTAAATGCCCATTGAAGAACATTACATATTTTTTATCGGGTAACTCCTATTGGTTTTCACCAAAGAGATTCCTTGTTTGGAATTTTTAAAAAATTGGGACATATAGGTTTAGATAATTGTATTTGGTATATTATTGTTTGAGTGGATTTAGGAGACAATGTTTCATTTTAGGGGTGAGAAAGAGAGGAGGATAGTGCCTTTTTTTAGTCGAGGATGAATGGCATTCTTGTAAATATAAAAATATAAGCCCTATTGAGAGGTCTCCCTTACATAATTTTCCTTTAATAATTTTATATTAATTATAAAAATATGGGTTGTGGCCAAAATATTTCCATCCAATGGATTTTGTAATTCTCTCTAGGTTATTTTTCCCCTTAAATTAATGTTTAACCAGTAAATGATAGTGTTTTTACTATATAAACAATAAGTAATTTTATTTACATTCACTAATATTTTTGGTAAAAACCTAGATTAAACCTATTATAAATTGAAAATATTATGCATTCCAAAAGTTGAATCAATTTTTAAAAATTATAATCACATAATGATGTAAAATTAATTTTAAATTAATCTCATAAACGAGACAAAATAACGGGTTTTTCAAAGTGAAAGTGTTCAAAAGATTGAATTGTTTTTATATCCAAATTTCAATGTTAAAGTGATTCCAATGACATATATCATATTATTGTATGAAAAATTTATCTAAATTCACTTTAAAACCAATTTATAATATAATTTAACTATATAATTAAATTAAGTCGAAATTTATTAGTAATAGAAAATTTAGTATTTTTCAGTATTGATCAAAAAAGGAAACTTCTCAGAAAAAAGCCAAAGATTCACTAAAATTAATTTCAATATTCCAATTTCAAATATAATGATTATTTTTTAAAATAAAAATTAAAAAAGTTTCAAAATATATATTTAAAATGGGTTCTTTAAAAAATGGTGGTAAAAATATATATTTGAAAAATACATCTTTTTATTCAAAAAATGGATTTATTCTTGTCTTCTACATAAAAAATCGAATGGATGATTGTCAAAGAATTTGATTGAATCTATAATATATAATTTAAAAAAAACATTCATCAAATGTATTTTTTTTAATTTACTGAGTTAAAATAGTTTTTTTACATAGAAAATGTTTTTCATAGATAAGTGATTTCTTCATTCTCAAATTGTTTTTAATATCATTTCTATGGAATTTAAAACCAAAGGATTCATCTTATATTCATGTGTAGACCATATTTTTAAAATCAATTTAATCTTATTCATAAAATCTGTTCCAGAAGCAATGTTGTTACTATAATAATATTTAAATAATAATATTAATAATATATTGTAGTTTGGTATAACTTTGTCTTACGTTTAATGCAAGCTATCAAAGGAACTTGAAATTTTCTGTTACACATTCCAAAAAACGGTTGTGTGTACTGATATCAAATCAATGTGTTGCATGAAACAGAATATTAACATCGAGTTCCATGTAACACAAACCAAACATATTTCCTTCTTATGATAAACGCTATATTTAGTGTTGTGTAAAATATAAAATATAAATAAGATTAAATTAATTGAAAAAAATTACAAAAATAATTAGGTGTTGCACAATTAACTAAATTTAGAGTAACACTACCATATGAAAATAATTTAATTAAACACATATTATAAATGTTTTTACTCATTTAAGACCATAAAAATGATTATTAGTGGATTCCGAACTACCAATTCTTCATGTAAACTATACATGGGTAAAACATTTTTAATGTATTCTATAATTGATAACATGAAAATTCAAATTATATATTCAATTTTGATATACTTTTATAGAGTCATTTTAATATCCAAAATATCATTCCCCTTTAACACTTTATATAGCTACCCATTATATCATTAATACTTTTCATGTATGGTCCAAAAAATGACCATATCTTCAATGAATAATGGAACTGTATTTTATCCAACACAAAAATTCATGATATATTATTACTAGCAAATTCACTATATTAGTATAAATTATTACTCATAAATTCATAAAACATATTGTTTTAGAGCTTTTGTGTTGAATTCATCCCCAATAAAATTTCCTAGAGTTTATAAAAAATGTCGTTTTTCATGAATAAACAAATCCTTTTAGATTTTAAATAAAATAATTTTCCCTTATATATATTTGAATGAAATCAGTATTCGTAACAATATTCTAAAGAAGTAGATCCTTGGATATGACTATACATAGAACCACCATAATGTTTTTCATCTTCCCCATAGGTGATAAAATATTTGTAAATTGAACCCTTTATATAGATATAAATTGCTTCAACTCAATAATTTCAATATATATTCTCATATAATCATGATCATCCTTGACCTAGTATACCCCAATACTAAAGAACATATTGAAATGGTCTAAGACCATCACATTAGGTTGTAATTCCATGCCCATTGGTTTTTCCATGCACTTCAGTTCCATGTATCCTACATCAATTGGGGTGTTTTTATTTCTATAGTCCTTTAGGAAATTATTATTGGTATTATATATACTTTGTTTTGCTATATTTTTAAATAACATACATCCATAAATCTATTCATATATTTAGTTATATAATATTTAATATTTGAACCTATAAGTAAGTCTATATGACCATTTTTAAACAATGGAAATAGATACGTAGTAAATTTTCAAAATATACTAGTTACTACAAATAAATTGACCAGTTTTTTTTAAAAAAATCACTGTAATATTAGTGTAAGTTCTCTATAACTAACTAAAAAGTACTAGTTTTCCTTTATTCACTATATTATATATTTATAAACATTTATATCAAATCCTTTTTCCCACTCTATGAAATTTTTTAATGATATTGTCCTAAAACATATGTAATAATGAAGAGTCATAATAATATCCCTATAGTGATGAGAACCTTGATATGCCACAAAATTATTATTCATTATGGTTATATGGAATTATGATACAGTTTTATAGGTCAAAAATGATATGGTCTATCATGGGTAAGATTATCATAAGACTTTGAAACACCATCTAATGTGTTTCTCCTTTATCAATCTCTATGACATAAGGTTATAAGGATAAACCATCAAGTAGGTAATCTAAATTTCATGTGTCATTAGATCAATCTATTTATAGACATGTGTATTGAACTATAGACTTAAATATTATCATTATCATATACCATGAATTTCTTAAATTGATATATTGATGAAATATATGATGACATATGATCATAGTAAAGTGGGATATGTTGGGTGTGTCATGAGTGATATTTCAGTAATATAAATTTTGAGAAAGGATTTATCCCTTCATTCCTTTTATGGAAGTTGATATTTTAGGCCCTTTTGATGGAAATGGAACAATTTGTAGAATCCATTTTAATTGTTTCGTGTGTCCAAGATCATTTCTAGAATGTCAATGTAATAGTCATCAAGAACACATGTTGATGAAACTAGAAAGAATCCTAAATGATTTGAGACACTGAGATAACGTGATTAGATTACATTATAAGAATTCATAGAAGTCTATATTCCATTGTGATATTAAGTAATCAATTTATGGATACATTGCTGTGTTCTATTTGGTATCCTTGGAACATGGTTCGTTCAGCCTAACACCATTATGAAAGAGACCTATAAGGTCACACACTATGTTTATCAACTTTCTTTATTAAATTAAATATTGAATTAAAAAAGAATTAATAATATTTATTTTGTATTGTTTGATCACAACGATTTAATAACACGTTATTTGATAGAATAAATGAGTTATATAATAAAAATAAATATTCATTTACAAGGTTTGTTGAATAATATATACATTACATTTTTCAATAAATAATGAAGTGATATTTATCTATTAAATAAATAGTCATTATTCAAGGAAGGATAAATTTCAAATAAGAAAACTACCTTGTGCTTAATAGTCAGATTGGAAATAATATACATTATATCTATACATTGGTGTTGCTTGAATTAAGGAAAAAAATTATTATTATTAAAACATGGTGTTCACCAAAAATGTGGAACTAAAAAGGGGCATGGAATTGGAAAGGGGATCATATGAAAAATTTTAACCCTATACCCGGCTTAATAGATATCTAATTATATAATATTCTAAAATACTCTGACTGAGAAAAGAGGATAGATATAATCACTCTCTTTTAATAGAGAGAGTTATAGAGAACTAAATCTTTCTCTATCCTCTTATATGAATCCCTCGTAGAAGGATTCCTTTGTGATCAACCATGAATGATGTAATCAATAAAGATCAACTACTCTAGAACATATTGATTCTATATTGGCATTCATATATTGTAGGGTATTATTCAATAAATTCTCTAGGAATATTGAAATTGGATCATGAAGTGCAATGATGGTTTTAATAAATAATGTAAACCAAATAATAAATGAAGAAAAATTTACTAGTCGAAGAAATTTTATATATCTTTTTAAATTAATTATAAATTATATGTGAACTTCTTCTTCTTATGTTTTTTATGTTTACTTAGGTCAAGTAATCTATAAGTTCTATTTTTCAATAATTTTTGTTGTAAAATAATGATTATAAAAAATTTGAACTAAAAACCATAGTCTTTCATTCCATATAGGGCCTATAATATGCATGAATCCTACAAGTAATATAGCTATAACATTTATATTCATATATAGTTAGAAAAAAAATTATCGGTTAATAAATTAAAACATATATACACACACACTCTCTCTCTCTCAAGAGTGTCAGTTTCCTTCAGTATCATCAGTAACCAAATGGATTAGATCATATTTGGCACTAAATTAGTGATTTCCACCACAATTATTACTGACTTCACAAAAATCCTACTCAATATATTATTTCTAAGTATCATTAAACTTATCATCAATATCATCTATAGGTGTTTTACACAAACAAATATCTTTATAAATCATATGTATCATTGATAAATAAACAATTAAAATTACATAATACTCTATAGAAAGATAAAATATATAGTTGATACCTCTTTGATCAAATATTCATTCAAAAAATACTGATTCTCCCAATACTCATATGAAAAAGGTTTTTCTTTTTAAATAATGGAATTTAAATGTTATTTAGTTTATATTCCTGTAATTCTGTAAGAAGAATAACTTCCATGATAATAATAAACTCTTCCATGGTTCACATCCCCAATGACGTGAGTTGAGTTATCATCTAATCTAATCGTGTCCTCTTCCTTGTTAGATATATCTTCCAGACAATCATTTTTTGATAAATTTAGCATTAATTAGATAGAAATTTTAGTAATAAATATCATGAAATATAAAATATAATGTATAAAAAACATAACAATTATATTATCAAATAAAATATTTCATATGTTTCTATTTCACAACACTTTGATCCTATTTCATTATATTTGAGGAAAACATTACTGATGAAGGATGACATCCCTAAAATTGTAATACACGTTTTTTCAAGTAATTACAAAATAAACTACTAAAATAATTCATATGTTTTTCAATGTCTAATAATGTATAATCTATGACAACTAGTAATAAAAAATTTATGAGAGTTAAAATATATGAATAAATTAAATGGACGTATTAAGTTATATATTTATTAATGTGGAATCATTTAAAAAAAGAAAATATATATAAATCATAAGAAAGGTAATAATGGATAAAAAAGAAAATTTATAAATAAGTAATTGGATTTTTAAAATTATATAGAAACACACTCACTAATAACCATTTATTTTAGATTCAATTGAACACTTATCTATATAATCTATCTCAAAATAGTTTTTTACAGGATAATTTACTTTCTAAATATAATTATTGATTTATGATTTATACGGATTTTTGACAGTAATCATTTGTTGATTTACAATATTGTATGTTTCTATAGTCGACCTAATTATATGTACATCAATACATATGCATATGTTTCTTTTCATTAATTTACGATAGCATGTTATCAAAAAAGAAAAGGAAGTAAACATAACACATAGAGATTGTGATCTATGGGAGTTATAAGATAAAAAAATATGTTACTTTACTATGTGGATAAAATTTCTATAATGGGGAATTACTAATTTAAAATTTAATATCAACATCCATTATTAGGATATGAATAAAACATATCTAAAATCCCAAGTGTTCATGTTTTTTTTAATATATGAGTGAAAACTAGGAATAAAATATAGCATTAAAATGACACTAAATAATTTTATTTGAAAACTTAATAGTGGTTCTATATAAAAAAAATTTAAATGCTATAAAAATAATTTAAATGAAATAAAAATTTAACAATTTATTCTAATTGATTTAACACTCTATTACTTATTTATTCACAATACCAACAAATAATATTAAATATAGATTATAAGAGATAAGTTATTGGATAAAATAATAATATAATAAGGTATTATTTTATGTGAATAATTTGTATAATTTTTTAAGGAAAACATTAATAATATACATATTACCAAAAAACATTAGGGTTGAATAAATACAAATACATTAAACACAAATAATTAATATCATAGTTTTCTTATATCGGATTAGTTTTTTATATTATTAATGAATGTCAATGTTGATATCAAAAATATATTTATATAATAACAATTTTTTTTTCTATTTTATATGGGAATCATATATTCATATATAATGATTATTTGAAATCTATTGTTTATAAAGTTTCCCTAATAGGTGATAAAAACATAAAATCTTCATATTTAGAAACTAGATATGAGTTATAAAAAAAATAAAAATAATATAACTTATACAACATGATTAAATAATTTTTTGATTAAAATTTTCACCATCACCATAATAAACATTTGAAAAAAATAATGTATATAAGAAAACTCACAAATCTAAGAATATAGAAAAGTTAATAAATTTTCTTCTTTGGAAATTGGCATGATTAAAATTTCACATAAAATTTAATAATATTTTAATAATAAAATATTATATTAAATATTTATTATAT
The DNA here is from genome assembly GCA_963277665.1 of Viscum album. NCBI lineage: Eukaryota > Viridiplantae > Streptophyta > Magnoliopsida > Santalales > Viscaceae > Viscum > Viscum album. The sequence continues at coordinate 445,775,695 of OY728145.1, forward strand.
TATTCTAAAATTTATATTTACATAATTAATGAAAAAGTTCACGAATTTAGTTTTAAAATTGGAATAAATGAAACTTATTTAATTATATTTTTAATTTCATATTATATAGATTTGAAAAAAATTAATAAACAAGTAAAATAATATTTAATATGCAGAAATTTATTTAATTATGAAATTTAATGGTTCTTATGTGAAAAAAAAATCAATGAAGTTATTTTTGTGATACGAGGAAAAAAAATTGTATAAGATTAATAAATTATAAATTAAACTAATAGAATATTCTAAAAATTGTTTGGTGTATTACAATTGAATGGAAAATATTAACTCTGATATATATTATTGAAAGATGAATTAGACATCCATATATCAATTTAGAAAATTTTAAAAAAAACAATGTATTATCTAGTCAACTACTATAACTGAAAAAATATTCCCTTATGAAATTAGATATATGTATTAACTTATTAATAATTCATTGAGGAATAGAACGTTATTATCATTTTTAAATATTATGCCTTTTCAACCTATATAAAATTCATGTTTCTAAACCCACCAAATTCTTCTGACTTCTTTAACCTAGTTGTTTTACCTTAGTGGTCATTTGGAAAATTATTTTACAGATGAATTTTAAAACTAAAATATTAAGAATAATTTATAACGAAATTAAAGGTGAAATATATATAATATCTATATTTCAACCATATGTTATCCTTTATCTCTTATCCAAAATTTCTATCTGGTGTTCTTTGAAAATGAATTATGTATTTTGTTTTGTGATGATTCACATAAAACATCATAGTTCATTACAATTTCATCCAAAAAATTGAATGTCTTTATTATATTAATCCATTATCTGTGTATGACTATTCTGAACATATTCCATCTGATTAAAACAACATCTATTAATAGAAGATGTTTCTAAAGTAAAAATAATTAAATATATATAATTATATAATTTAAATTAAAATTAGTTTACATAATTAGATTTTAAAAATGTTCCTAATATAGTGAATTATTCTAATATATCATGTGTATTGAAAATATGGATATAAACTATGGAATATATTAGGTTATATATGTGAATGGTTTTCATGTGGGTATATGTATATTGGATTCATAAAAGGAGAAATTTTTGTAGTTCCCTCTATAAAATGATGAGGAAAAAGACAAAATCTTGGAGGGATAAGAGTACGATTACCCTACATGGAAGATGTTGGAAATAGACTAGATGAATGATTTATCAGGTGTGGGAATGACATAAAGTGTGAATAAAAAATAGGATAAAAATTCACAGGTCACACTATTTGAGTTTAATTTATTGTAATTTCTGTAAAAGGTTCACTATATACAATAGTGGTCATATCACCTAGACGTGTATTATTTTCGTTTTCCAAGTCACATTTCATCATTTATGATTCCTAATAAAATTATATAATAATTAGAAACACACATTTAATATAAAACATTAGTACTCATATGGGAATTCATATTATTAACATTCCTTAGTATTCTCTTGGGGTGAACATTTTCTTCAATATGTCTTCTATGAACATATTCATAAGACATTATCAACTTACAATAGAAGAGGAATTATTGAAATTTATATACTAAAAAAACTAAAAACTAAAATATATATAATTAAATCATAAAAACATATTATTGAAGATATGATAACAGATCATGACACATAGTTTGTAAGATTTGATATTTCAATATTCATACAAACTGTTATCCATATATTACATTAAAATTAAGTAAATAATGAAGTAACATCCTAAATGTGAAATATTTTAAAATAAAATTGATACACACCTTATATTAATTATTTAAATTGTCACATACAATTTCGGTTTCATAATATATTTTCTTAATGTATTAATATGTTTCATCAGACACAACTTTTGATTGACTAGTTGATGATTCATCCAAAATTTAAATGTCTATTATTCCTTCATAAATATACATCATGGAATGAAATAACCAATAAAACTGGATTATGGTTTAAAATTATTGGTGAGATATAATTTGTTTTTCTTTTTTAATGCTCTAAGATAATACTCATCAGTACACAACTCATGCATCATGTCAATCACTCCAAATTCATAGTAATCTATATGCATGTCTTATCATGTCTTTGAGTAAACCCACATTCATTGACATCCTTAAAAATAAACTTGATTTTAAAAGTCCAATATTATTATTTTCCCAGTAACACCACTAAATGATATTTTTTTGTATTACGGTTTCATGAATGATGAATTATGATAACAAAATGTGGTAGTAGATAATGTTACATCATCATGTTGTATCATCATCTTGGTCATGAAAAAAATTATGATTAATTTATTACCATTAATGTGAAATCCCTTACAGTTATGTTTGATATTTTTATGATAAATAGTTATTTCTCCAATCTCGATCGATATAACATTTATTGGTAAAAACTAAACGTAAGATATTACAATATCAATGATAAAATATTTTAACGTAATAATGTATTATAAAAAGTTAATTATATTTCCTTTAATTATAGACAAGAATGAAAATCATTACAATATAAGTACAGATGTACCATAATATAAAAAATTTATAGTTCTTTTTATACATTCGTTTTATTCCTATTGTTTTTTCAAATATTAATTTTTTAAATGTTAAATGCTTGATAAAATAAGAAATGGAAACAAATTTTTATATTTAAATATATTTGTAACCTTCCTAAACATCTTATTTGTAGAAAACTATGTGAAGAGTAATATACTACTATTCTTGGGTCAAATTTCACAATGAATATGATCCATATATACCCAAAAAATGGGGTCATAATGGAAATTATTTTTTAAATGTTTCATATTTTCTATCAACATTTCTCAATAGTGTAATATTTTTCATCAAAACATTACCCATATAAAAATATTATAAATACATGCATTATTATTCATAATAATGATTCACAATATATATTTATAGGTGGTTCTTATTTCTCACATAATATTTCATTATAGATATAAATGATTCAATTTTATAGATCTATTAACAAGAAATTGGATCACTAAATAGACTCTTGAGAGGAAGATGCGCATTTAGATAAAAAAATATTAGAATCAATGAGGATTGTTTTTTTCTAATTTAAAAATAATAACAAATGAATCGGTTTTTATTTTAATAACAAATATTTCCACCCGTATTTTAGTAAAAATGTCTTGGTAATTTTGAAATAAGTAAATTATAGGAAAGAAAATATTATTTGAGATACAATAATGAATTTCTATATGAATCAAATCATTCCGAAAGAAACTATATCATGAATTTTTAATAACACAAACTTCACTACCATTGGTTAAATGAATTTTTAAATAATACTAAAATAACTATATCGATCCTTTCAAGTTTTCATAATAGAAAGAGTTATGTGTTCAATGAAATTTTCATCAAAAAAATTATATTGGAGATTCCCTTTGTTATGAAAAATTAAATCAGAATGATGTATATGATATGTATTCTAATCCAATAAGATATCAATATATTATAAGTAAACATTATTTATTCCAATAAAATTTAAATGAATATAATGTAATATTGAAAAAACAAATTTCTCAATCTAAACTGCATTTATGAAATGATATAATAAATCAAATCAATAATTTGGAAGATTAATTAATATACTTTTATTTATCTGATTACTATAAGTATTTGAAGTAATTTTAGTTCACCAAATAGGTTTATTGTTACCCTTGTTGAAATAAAAATTATAATCATTTTCTTCTTTAGGAATATCATATTATAACAAACACTGTGGTAAAGATTATTTTTCTATTACAAGATTAAATTTTCAATGATGGATCTATTGGGAGAAAAAATGAATCCCTATAATGTTGAAAGATTTCCAAAATATCAATCACCAAAAACATGTGCTTTTTATAGAAATATGATAATATAATTCCTATTTTTAATCCAAGAATACGTTATTACATATGAAATAAAATGAGTTATTATCCATAGAAGTAACACATACTTTATAAAATACTATTTCATCAATAAGTCATATGTTTTCAGATAAACATTTCACAACTATTTAAACTCATTAATTAATAGTGACAAGTATATGTATATACTTTTTCAAGGACTGGTAGCTCTATATATCTATATTAACTTAATATAAAAATTATTTTTCAAAAGCAGCCAAGGATAAATGTTATAATCATAAATCACAACATGCCACAAACTATATGAAGTATGAAGATGGTATAACATTATGAATCCATCAAATGAAAATTATAAGAAACTATTAAAATATTTTTATAAAATATTTTAATGTTTTATCCTAAATTGAATCCATGATAATCCATTTAATGGGTCGAATAATTAATCATTATCTTTATTTTAGTCATCCTTATCTTCCACTACAAATTTTTTGATTGTTTTTTCATGATAAATTCTATTTTATTTCATTGTATTAAAGGAAAGTTGAACATTAAATTTTTTGGTATACAACAATGTATTTCATATTTATTATTCTTAATTCATTTATCCAACATATTCAAAAACACTATCTTCATTCTCCTTGAAAAAATTGTATTATTTATAGAATGCATTGAAATTATCAAATAAAAATCCAATTTTTTCAACTAAGATTTATTCCTTGTAATCATTTATGAAATACATGGGTAATGAATAAAGTAAAACTAAAAATTTTAAATAGACAATAAATTCATGTTTTATTAAATTTATACATATATTTACTATAATAATATCACAATAAAAACACAATCCATGTAATTCTTCCACATGACATATATACTCGGATGAATTCTTTTTCCATATAAATTTTGATATATTTTCATCAACTTTCTAATTACTGTATATAAATTGAATATATAAATTCATTTTATCTTCATTTAATTATTGGAGAATGATAATAAATGAAATTATTTATAAAAATCCACTCAATTACATCATTTTATTCCAATAATTAAATTTATCTTCTTTATAATACTAATGATCTTAAATATTTTAGAGAAAATATTTTCTATTATGTTAAATAACTTATTCAAACAGCATTGAAGGTCCTCCAACTAAATTACAATAAGTGAATCTAATTATTCCCCCATAAATTTAATCTTTTAAAGCTAAATCCAAAAAAATGGAACTCGTTCAGATTCACATATAATATCCAATCAATGTTGTATCACCGACTTCTATCAATTTTAATATTAAAAATTATTATATTATAACATAAAATATATATTTTATAATTAATTAGAAAATAATATTTTACAAATACCAACTTATTTATTTAAAGAGTTATTAAATATTAAATATCATAATATAATAAAAAAATTATAATGATGAATATTTTTGGTTGCATATTGACAGAGTTTTTTTCTACTAAAAAATAACTATGATTTATTATTTACTTAGATTTGATCATTTGATTCATCAAATATTTTATTTAAATATAAAATTATTTATGTTTTAGACTAGTTCAATTTATATTAAAACCAATAATATATCAATTTTAAATTCATATTTGAAATATATATTAATATAACATTAATTTTATACCTACCTTTTTTGAATGTCATCACAAAATTTTATGTTTTATAATTAACTAATAAAATGAATACATTCTTTTAATTATATTTTTACATGATTTCATTAATGATATTTTGAATATATAGTCATTTTAATATTTTTACTTTAAGAGGCCATGAGAGAAATAACAAATAACTAAAATCATACTTTTATAAATTTCAAAATATCAATAAGAACATCCTATTAAAATAAAAAATTTAATAATTATTACCGAAATAAAACTATTTAATATGAGACAATGGGATCTGTGAATACAATGTAAATAAGTCGATTTAAATATTTTTTTATTATTTAAGGTTATGTTTACTGATTCTAATGACTATGTGACTTTTGGAGCCACAAAATTCATCCCACTCAAGGAATAGATTCAAGGATGCGACATAGGGAATGAGAACTCCAAAATGGGCTCCTTCATGAAGACTTATGCACATACATCCCATTTGCATGAGGCTTCCTCCGCATGGTCTCCCTGACTTCATGATAAGGTGTGTGTCTGTCACTGACCCGTTGCCCCTCTGCGGCACCTTCCGCCTTTGCAGAACGCTCCGCGGAAGTTGTGAAGACAGACCTATTCGCAGCGGTGAGAACCCTATGTGAGGTCAACATGGGATGACAGAGGGGATCTTATCCATGTTATCACTCACCTCTACGGTGGGTTCTCTAACCCTACTGAACATGGTTGCCTATAAATATATGTCTCAACCCCTCCAAACCATTGTGACTCTTCCCTTTCAACTTTCGATGTCCCATTTTATAAGGTCCTTCATGAAACCCTCAAAATGGACCTCCCAAGGTACATAGCCTCTACGATATGTTCCACTTTTCATTCTTTCCATCCTCCACCTATGGTTGAGATGCGCATCACGATGGAATATAACCTTTATAGAGGAAGGGACCCCTTCAGAGTGATCTGGGTTTCACAAAGCATAGGGCCTTAGTGAAGTTGTCCCCAAATAAAGAGGCATTCACTAAGGCAAAGAACAATGTCATTAAATGTTCCTCTTCATGAATCTATTTCCCTTCACAAAGTCCATCCTCTTTACAGATCTCTTTCCCTTCAGAAATCCCCTCCAATTAGTGAAGTCTTTTCCCTTCGTGGGGGACATCCTCTTCACAAATCATCTGGTCTTCGTGAAACTCACCCTCTTCTCGAATCACCCCTATTCAAGATCTCTTGATTTACACACCCTTTTCCCCTACAGCCTTCCAGGATTTTGTGAAGTGTTTACAAGGTACCTTGGGCAGTGATTCATATTTCAATATTTATCCACATGCTTCTTTGCATTGGTTGGTTAAAGACTATTGCTTCTTCGCATAGCCATGATAACGTGAGCCTCTCAATGGATCACTCTTTAACCCTACCTTCACACAAATTTGTTGATGCCTTCCCTTCCCCAATGCTTAATGTGCATTGGTTGTGTAAGACTTAGGGGTGATATGTGCATCGTCATAGTCCAAGCTACATGACTTTAAACATCCATGCACCATATTTCTCCACACATGTTGTTAAAATGTAGCCTTTCCCGATGCAACATACACGGGGTGCCGCACCTATATCATTTCCCACACCCATTGGTCTCCATGGGAGTGAAATGTTCCTCACATGGAATGAGATCCTCCTGGCATGGAATTACATCTGTCTGTAGGGAAGGGAAACCATCATGATGTATTCCCCTAGAATTTCTTGTGGGAGGTAGAATCCTTGATCCTTCTCTCTTATTTACTATAGGAAGGCAAGAGTAGACATGGGAACAAGGACTATCATTACCTAATCCCTCTCCCTTTGGACTTTTTTTCCATCAAACCACTAACAAAGCTTAATATGATGTATCCTATTTAGGCCACTAACCACATGTAATCCCCACTCTATTCCCCATAGATACACCTTTTCAACAAAATAGTAAGGACTTTTCTACCTTTAGTTTATCACACTGAGCATGGCTCGTGTGGGCTTAGAGTAAGCACTGACTATGACATATCTCTAGGCTACCTTAGCGTGTAAGCTTAAAATCCACAACCAAACTATGTGGACTTTGATCCCAACCCTTTTCCAGAATGGTACATAGGAATCCTCCTTGATTTTAAATCCCAACATCCATATTTCCTGACCACTTCACATCATCTTATCATAGTCCCACATGATGTTAAACTATATTCCCCTTCCATCTCGCACGACATTAAACTGTATGCACTCTAACAACGTGAGTTTTGATCTCTATATCCTAGACAGAGTATGTAGGATATCTCCCAGAGGATACAACCCAAACACTAGTAAACCTACTCACACTACATGGGTTTTGTACCTTGTATCCCATACAAGGTATGTAAGAAGCCTCCTATAGCTACAATGCAAACACTGGTAACCATCTTCAAACTATGTGAGTTTTGATTCTATTCTCCAAGATATTGTATGTTGGAAGACTCCCTGAGCATCAAATCCTAACACTGGTAAACTTCGGTGTCCCCTTTGTTGGGACTGACATCCTTGATCTATCCCTTAGATACTTCTGACCAACTCACATGATACTATCTATGAACAAGCCCCAAAATGACGTCGGGTCGCTGTCCTTCATGTACACCCTGATTTTATAACCAATTCTAAACTACATGGAATTTGATTCCATGCCACGAGGATGTGTAATAAACCTCCCAAAGATTCAAGACCATCACTCATGTATCATCCTACCCTCTCCCTCGAGCCTTTGTGATTCAGGAAGGTCATTCCCTATCCCATATGTTTTACTTCTTCTGGATCCCATCCATGCATCCATTCTCATGGGTCACCTTCTCGGTTTTCCCACTGCCCCACCGAACTATGTGTAATTTGATTCCCTACCATAGGGATATATAGGAAGCCTATTTGGGGTTCAAACCCAATATCACTGTCATCATCACGTCTGTTCCACCCAATTCCCACAATCCACTTCGTCCAGCCATTCATCATCCATCCTAATTTTTACCCAGGCTGCCACATCCCAGTTATATCATACCATTCATCCCATAGATGCTCCTTGCCACATCCTAGTAGCTAAACATGAATAATATCCAAACACTTCATAACCATCCAACCAAGATTGTTCCTATTGCGATGGGACACTATCACTGCATAAGTCCCATCATGTCTTAGGGTCGTTGTCCCATGTGTAAACCTGCTTTCAATCCTCACCCATTCGAACTGTGTGGGCTTTGATTACTACCTCCCAAATGCACTGTGGTGACACGTCAAATGAATTATGATTTTATGGTTTATTTTTATTCTAGGGTAGTCCATAGGCCGTCTCTCAAGAATATTTGATGGGTTTAGAGTGTGCCTTTTTAAAAAGAAATTCTAAAAGAGGGGTGGTTTTAAAATAGTTTAAAGAAAATGTTAGGATTTAAAGAGTATAATAGTTGATAAATAAAAGTGGTTCTTTATAATTATGAGATAAGGATATCATTTAACTTTCACTACACATCTTTTTTTGTTTATCATTCTTAAAAATACTCATAGATTAATGGAATCATTTGGTTGAGGGTTGTCAAGATCTCAGCTTCCCTCTTGCCTTTTAAACTATGCTCCAAGAACCCCTCCCTTGAGACAATAATCGTGTTATCATGGTTTGGTTATAAAGCATAGAGAAGAAAGGCTACCAATGTATACTGAAATATTATGTATGTGTGAGATAAATAGGACTCATGTATTTTCCAATCAGAACAACCCAAGATTCCCACTTGAAATCTCAACCCATTCGGTTTTGAAAATAACTAGTGTTTCACATAATTTTAACAATTGAAATGAAATCAGAAGTTTATCGTGTCAAGATAAGAAATGAGTGGAATATTTTTCAAAAAAATTAAACAAAAATAGTAGAAGAACATGTGTTGGAACTGCCTCCCAAGTGTGTGTTGCTCCCTCGAAATTACCATCCACCGTTTGACTCGACATTGGGAGTAGGAGGAGCTCAGGTGGAACATCTCCTTCATCCATGATACACATACAAGGATAGTGGCCTCCATTACTCCTTGTATTATGAGAGGACTCCTTTGGGACTCCAAAATACTAGATATTTTATTCTTAGCTTAACTTACAAATGGTGAGGCCAAGGTGCCATTTTATAATAAAATAGGAAGGTGGTTTTGAGCACACAGATTTCATAAAACCACTTGTCTTATAGGTTTCGACATCCAAAAAGACTTATCTCACTTTAGAGAAAATAAAAAAGTTGTAGATCCTCATCTTGAATGTCTCTACAGAATGTTAGGTACAATTCGGAAAACAATATCCCACGATATGAATAGATCACATCACACCACTTTTGACTTCATGCAGATTCGGTGTTCCAGACAGATCAGGTCGGTTTGGCATTGTAGAGGCTGAATGAAGGTTCAATTCCTTCATATGAAATGTAGCGCATTACATTTTTGACCAGGGAACAAAATATCATCCAATTTTGATGCACTGTGTAGTTCAAATACTTGGTTGAGTCCACTGGTGTGCATGGATCCTACACAGTTTGGCCCTTTTTTATTGGACATCATCATTGGCCCTCCAAATCACCTCCTCCTGCAATGAAATCATCACAACAAGTAACATTTATCTTTTTCAAAGTGATAAAAACAAAATAAATGATACAAAAATGGAATGAAATTCGTTATTATTTTTATAATTTTTCAATATAAAACAATTGTTCCTAGTGGTGTAAGGGTGAAAATGAAACAGTGAATCACGGTGCGATCACACCCCCAAACCAAAACAATTTCACTCCTAGGCAAAGTTACATTTTCAGAAATTATGCATGTATATATTTATGAATTCATAAAGATTTAACATTCAATGAAAATTTAATTCCGGATGGAAATGTGATCAATAAAAACAAACACACAAAGGAGTTATTCTCAATGATCATCGAGAAAGATGTCTCAAAAATTGAATCCAAATTAAATTCCAATAGATGCATGATACCAACCAAATAAAATAATTTAAAAGTTAATCATGTCACTAATTAACCATGTGTGTATGTCTGACAATAATTTCATGCTGTTATTTCCACCTTCTATCATGTAAATATAATTTATTTTAATAATTCTATACTTTCAAGATCCTTTCCACAGAACTTTCCCTACATCCTTTACAATAAAATTTAAAAAGAAACTCACTTATGCATTCCCAAAAGTCAAAAAATAATATATCGACCTAGATAACCCCATATTTTGTACATTTCATCACTCCCATCATTTGTTTTCAAAAGTAACAATTAGTACAAATCTCACAATCTTATCCCAACCCTTGTTTGATCATTTCATGACACTAATTTTGTTATTTATAACAAGATCATATGTCAATTAAGGGTAGTTTTTGGCCTGCCCAGTATACAACCCATTTAATTTGAGGGCATACAACAGTTAGATAACAGGTACACATGCATAGTTTAATCTGCTACAGTACTGAAATAGATTTGATAAGGAACAAACAAATGCAAAAATGATTTTGGAAAGTATAGAAAATCATCCTAACTTATATTTACATTAAATTAAGTAAGAAATTTTCACACATCATGGTTGGGTGAAAAAATGTGTGGAGAGATTAAGTGAATCAATTTTTCTTTAAACTATTCACAAAAGGGAACCATTCTTCTCTATGTTTTCAAAATGATACAACAATTTATATCATCGATAAAGAACTAAATTTCAAACGAAAGTCACATCATAGTATTGATTTTTTTCTTGAAATGCATATTTCATCATTTTTTTAAAATGTTTAAACAACATGAAATATAGATATGCCACATTCATTTTCAATAACTTCTATGATTAAATGGGCATCATTTTCCATGATAAAGTAGCAATAAAAAGTATTATTCTGGGAGGGAAGGGAGAAAGTATGAAAACAATTCAGCAAGATAAAAAGAGAAAAATAAGAAAGATGATGAATATTCATAACTATCCCAGAAATATACTCATCCCCCCACACCTATAGTGTGAAGTGTCCTCATGATAAGAAAAGCGAATATGAAAAGGAAGGATAAAAAATAGTGAGTTTCGTTCATAGATTGCTTCTTGAACAAGGAGTTCCTCTATCGAGGACTCCAGAATGGATTTAGGGAAGTGCTTTAGCTACTTGCCATTCACAGTGAATGTTTGTTTGGTTTCTTCATTTTGAACCTGGAAAACACCAATTGGAGAGATGTTAGTAATAGTGTATGGTCCAATCCAGTGGGAACAAAGCTTACCTGGATGCAACTTCAGCCATGAATTGTAAAGGAGGACATTTTTTCCAATGTGGAACTGACGATAAAGGATGAGACGGTCATGGGAAGAATGTGTTTTCTTCTTATAAATCCTAGAGTTATCATGTGCATCTCTTTTCATTTCCTCCAACTCCTGAATCTGCAACTCCTTTTTAGCACCTGAACCAAAAATATTAGAATTTCATTGTTTGATGCCCCGGTAGGCTTGGTGATCAATCTTAATAGGAAGGTGACAATTATTTCCAAACACAAGATGATATTGTTACATTCTAAAGGGAGTTTTGAAAGTAGTATGGTAGTTCCATAATGAATCATCATTTTGAAGAATCCACTCTTTTCTATTGGGTTGAACTGTTTTTTCAAGAATCTATTTTACTTCTCTATTTGACACCTCATCTTGACCATTGGTTTGTGGGTGACATGCAGTAGACACTCGATACTCAACCCCATACCGATGCAAAAGTGATTGCATTGTTCAGCTGTATAAATGAGAAACCTGGTCACTAATAATGAACCTAGGTAATCCAAAACTACCAAATATCTGATTTCTCAAACATTCAACAACTATTTTGGAACCATTGGTCCTTGTGGCATAGGCCTCTACCCATTTTGACGCATAATTGAACACTAAGAGAATATACATTTTTCTAAACGAATTGTGAAATAGACCCATAATTTCAATTCCCCAAACATAGATAATGTCATGAAAGAGTAAAGGTTATTGTGGAATTTTAATTATATTAGAGATATTCCCCATTCTATGACAATTAGGTCGAGATTTGAAAAAATCAGAAGAATCTCGAAAAAATGTTTTCCAAAAGTGTCCAGACTCATGGACCTTGTGATCAGTCTGTTGGGGACCAATGTGGCCCCCACAAGCATCAGTGTGGTAGAATCTATGGACAGACTAAAACTCGCTTTCGGGGACACCACACCTATAGACTGGATCACTAATGCTGCTCCAAAGGTATGTATCATCACAAATGTACCAACGAGGCTCATGTATTAGATGACTATCATGGTTTTTGTAGAAATCAGTAGGGATGAAAGATGATACCATATAATTTACAATTTTAGCATACCAAGTAATAGAATATTTCACTCATTACAATTGCTCACCGGGAAACATATAATTTATAGAAATACAGCTAGATGATTCAATGTCCAAGGATGGGTGGATCCTACTGATGTGTTCAGCCACCACTTTTTCTAATCCTTTTTTATCTATAATTTCTAAATTGAATTCTTGAAGGAGGAGAATCAAGTAAAGGAGACATGGTTTTGCTTCTGGTTTTTTTAGAGATACTGGAGGGATGTATAGTCTGAGAACACAATGACTTTGGACTCTAAAAGGTATGACCTAAATTTTTCCAAGGAAAAAAATGGCAAGTAATTGTTTTAAAATAGTGGTGTTGTTTTCTTGGGCAGGTTCTAATGTACATGAGGCATAGGCAATGACATGTGGAGCTCGATCCACACTTTGTGACAAGACTACCCCAACTGCATAGTTAGATGCATCACACAAGAGCTCAAATGGTAAATCTAACCGAGGTGGTTGTATTACCAGGGGTGACATGAGACTCCATTTTAACTTATTAAAAGCCTTTTCACATTCATTATCAAAAACAAATTCCTTTTCTTTTTTGGAGTAACCGGGAGAGGGGGAGTGCAATATTACTAAATTCATTAATAAAAAGACGATAAAATCCATCTTGACCTAGGAATGACCACACATACCATACATTTTTGGGGAATGGTAGGGAAGAAATGACATCCACTTTTGATTTATCTACTTGGATACTGACCCCAGAAATTACATTTCCCAAAACAAGACCCTGTCGCACCATGAAATGGCATTTATCATAATATAATACGGGATTATTTTCAATACAAAAATGTTGGACCGAACCAAGAAAACCTAAACATTCATCTAAGGAGGATACATAAATAGTGAAATCATCCCTGAATACTTCCATGAAATTCTACAGGTAATAAAAAAAACTACCAACCATGCATCGCTGGAATGTACCCAGATCATTGAACCGAACAAATGGCATCCTTCTAAATGTAATGTGCCAAAGGGGTAGGTGATGGTTGTCTTTTCTTGGTCCTTGGGGGTAATAAGGAAATGAATGAATCTATAATACCCATCATGGAAACAATATTGGGAAATACCCACTAGCCTCTTCAGCATTTGGTGAATGAATGGAAAAGGTAAATGGTCCTTCCTAGTGTGTTGGTTTAGTCAGCAATAATCTATGTAAACACGCTAACTATTATGCTCACAGGTTGGAACCAATACATTATTTTCATTTTCAATTACTGTAATGTCGGTTTTTTAGGAACCACTTGAACGGGACTGACCCATTGGCTATGAGAGATGAGGTAAATTATTCCATCAGTCAATAATTTTGTACTTCTTTTTTCACAACTTCTAAGAGGTTTGGGTTCAGTTGATGTTGTGTCGGCCTCACTGGTTTAGCCTCTTCATTTAACAAAATATGATTTGAACATATTTATGGGATAATACCGTGAATGTCAGCTAGTGTCCATCCTAATGCTTGTTTATACTCCCTCAAAAGATCTATTAGTCGTAATTCATTCTTAGGAGGGAGTGAACTGGCAATGATGACAAGAAACTTGTTTCCATTCTCAATATATGAATATTTTAAATCTTGAGGTAGTTTTTTTTTGTTCCAATTCAGGTGTATTTTGGATTGATGGGAGGGTGTGTGAATGTGAGAGGTCACTGATCTCATCTAACTACTAAATGGTATCATCCTCAGATGTGGAATGATATTTTCCATTCTTAGCAGTATCATCAATGGTCATTGGATCCCCAGTGTTCAAGAAATAATCAATTAATAAAAATACATGATTCCATTCTAGACTACTACAATAATCAATGCATGATTCATTACCATGAAATTTAATCAAGGATGAAAACTCAGAAAGGGTATCGGGGGAATGAAAAGAATTATTTTCAAAAGAAGGGAGTACATCAATTTAATTTACTGAGAGAGATGGATGTTCTTCTAAGGGGTGCTTCATGGCATCAAAGATGTTGAAATGGACTATGTCCCCACAAAATTCCATATATAATGTACCATTATAGACATTAATAATGGTTTTTTAGTTCTCAAGAATGGTCTCCCTAATATAATTGGGTCTTGTCCATTCGTCCTATCATATTTCATTCTAAGAACAAAAAAAATCTGCGGGAAAAATTAAAATTTTCACCCTCACAAGAACATACTCTAAAACATCATAGGGGTGTGTGGTGCTCTGGTTATCCTATTGAACAAAAATTCTAGTGGCCTTCATTTCCCTGACCTGTAATGTAGAGTAAATGGAGTGTGTCATCACATTTATAAAAGCACCTAAATCAAGAATAGATTTCGAAAAGGAATAATCCCCTATGGTTCATGGAATTGATAATGATCTAGGATCGTTGCACTTGGTGGGAATTGATTTCTCTATCAATGCTAAAACATTCCTTCCGAAGCTCACCTTCTCATCACCTCAAATTCTCCTTCAATGTGTACATGTTTCCTTTAGAAACCTGGCATATCTTGGAATTTGCTTCACAACATAAATAAAGGGGATGTTAACGTGCACTTTTTGAATGTTTCCAATATTTCATTATCATGTTCATTTTCCTTTTGTTATCTAGGTTAGGTGGCCCTTTTTAGAAATGGATGAGGTATTGCTGGGATAGAAGACTCATCAACATACACACTCTTCCCTTTGAATGGAATTCTCTCAGGACAAGGAATTTATTCTCTTATATCATTTTTAGTAGTGGTTGGGATGGTGGTTGGGATAATAGTTTCCTCAGGATGGGATGACTCTATTGGAGGGTTAATTTGTCTTTAAAGATTAGTTCCACTCCTAAGGGTGATAATAATAACATTTCCATTATCCCTAATGTTAACTACTGGTTGAGAGGGTAGTTTACCCAACCCGTGACATTAAATTTCTCCCACCGAGTTAGTTAGTTGGCCTAATTCGGTTTTGAGGTGTTGAATGGATGCTTGGGTGGTTTGATGGAATTGGAGATTAATGGAAGACGTTTGTTTCATCATATAGTCTGGGCTAGGCTCGGGTTTTGGAGGGTGTTATTGGAATGACCTTTGGGTGCTTGAGGATTTCTGGGTGCTGGTGGTGGATGACTACTCTGACCTTGTTGGATCCATGGTTGATGATGCTGGTTTGAATACCCCATTTCATATAAGCTTGTTTTTCTTTCCACCCAGAGTTGGATGGATAATATAGTTCTTGCCTAAATGGTTGGTTATAGGGGTGTCCTAGGAATATTTCCTCACAACTCTTGAGCTCAGATGAGTTTATGATTGAAATTGTTCTGACAATCAAAGCTTCCAATGATGAGGTAGAAAGAATGATGGGAAATACGCTTAAGGTGACCACCAACGAAGAGTAGAGTGCATGGATCAAAAAGCAGGACATGATTCTGGTCCGGGTGTTCAAAAACGGAAAGATCAATGTAGAGGATTACATACATGTGTGAGGAAAGCTGGAATTCAGGTTAGAAGCCCTTCTGATGGAGCAACCAGATATCCAAGTAAACTCTTTATCATGGAAACTATTTAGAGAGATTAAAATAGGTAGGATTCAATTTCAATTTAATGGCCTTGTAATCTCCTTTTTTGGTTGACTTGGTTTCTCACTTATTTCCATAAAAGTGTTTGATAATAAAAATTTAACTTTTAAGTGAAGTGGAACTAGTCAGAATAATGACTTTAGAAGAGTAGATTCCACAATGGATGGGAGGAGGTGATTGTGATTTACCTTGGGAGAGAGAAAGTTGTCGTTGATGCATACTTACCACCTCAAAATGTGTGTCTACCTTTTTCTCAAATTCAATACTTTACACCTCCTACAAACCTCGAATGGGTACGCTAAACCTTGCACCAAATTTTTGAGTGTTTTGTTCCTTGTTGTCAATCAAGGTTCTTTCCTCAATTTTGGTCTTATCCACTAGTGCTCCACCTACAACAGCATAAATCATGTTATGATCAATTGGAATTAGACATTCATAAAAATATTAAATTAAAAGGTTATCACATATTTGGTGGTGTGGATAGCTTGAACATAACCTTTTAATGTGTTCCCAATATTCATGTAATGTTTCCCCTTGTGATTTCCTTATACACCATATTTATTTTCTTATAGTTTTAGTTTGAGAGGCTGGGAAATATATTTCAAGAAAAAGACGTTTCATGTCTTCCCAGCCTCTTATTGGTGAATTAATATAGTACAACCAATCTTTCGCAGGGTCTTCTAAAGAAAATGGGAATGATCTATGCTTTACTTGTTCCTAATCCACAGTATAATATTTTAATTTTGAACAAAAAATATTAAATTCTTTTAAGTTCTTATTTGGATCCTCTCTAGGAAGTCCATGGAATCTTGGTAATAGATGACTTAAACCAGATTTTAGTTCAAAATTGGGTGCCTCTCCTTCTAATTTAATATAAATGGATTGGATAACAAAATTTGGTGAGCTTAATTATTTTAGTATTATATTGTTTTCAGCCATGTTATTCATGTTAAGTTCCTGTTTAATGTGGGTTTATGAAGAAGAAGAAGGAGAAGGATCAAGATGAGTGTTGAGGTTTTGTGTGTCCTCCTTCAAAGGTTCCTTCTGTGTATCTCAAGGTTACTGATTAAGGATCCTATATGGTTCAGGTTCGAATGTTTGTAAGTATCCTAGAGTAGAACTCATCATACATAGAACCTACATAAGAAATAAATTATAACACTAAAAAAATTAAAGGTAGAAAATAAAACTGACAAACATTCGCAAAATTTATAAAAAAATTATAAAAAACACGCACTAAACCTAAGCACTCCCCAAAAATAGTGCCAAATTGTTTATGCGCTATCATGAAAATTCAAATTGATTGTGATTTTAAGGTTGATTTTTAGTCCAGGGAAGACCCTAGGTCATATCTCATGGAGCATTCTTCGGTTTAGAGAGTGCATTTTTAATAAGAAGTACTAAAAGAGGGGTGGTTTTAAAATAGTTTAAAGAAAAATACATTATTTATAGAGTTCAATAGTCGATAAATAAAAGTGGTGATTTATAATTATGAGATAAAAAGATCATTTCAGGTTCACTACACATCTTTTTGAGTTCATCATTCTGAAAAATACTCATGGTTTAATGGAATCCTTTGGTTGAGGGTGGTCAAGATCTCAACATCCCTCTTTTGTTTTAAACGATGCTCAAAGAACCCCTCCCTTGACACAAAAATCGTGTTTTCATGGATTGGGTATAAAGAATAGGGAAAAAGGCTACCAAATCATACC
Source organism: Viscum album (assembly GCA_963277665.1). NCBI lineage: Eukaryota > Viridiplantae > Streptophyta > Magnoliopsida > Santalales > Viscaceae > Viscum > Viscum album. Next base: position 445,793,847 of record OY728145.1, read on the forward strand.
AAAATCTTATGTTTGTGTGAGATAAATAGGACGCTTGCCTTGTCCAATTGGAGCAACCCCAGATTCCCAATTGAAATCTCAACCCAATCAGTGTTGAAAATAAATAGTGTTTCACTGAATTTTAAAAATAGAAATGAAATCAGAAAAGACTCATTTCATGATAAGAAATAAGTGAAATATTTAGTACACAAATTCAACATAACCAGTTGGAGAACAAGGGATGTAACTCTCTCCCATTGTGTGTAGCTCCATCAAAATGACCGTCCACCATTTAGCTCGACATTGGGAGGAGGATGCTCGTGTGGAACTTCTCCTTCATCATTGAACCCATATTAAGATAGGGGGCTCCATAACTCCTTGGATGACGAGAGGACTATTTTGGGTCTTCAGAATACCAGAGATTTTCCTCATGGGTGAACTTATAAATAGAGAGCCCAAGGTTCCCTTTTATATGAAAATGGGAAGGTGGTTTTGAGCACACAGATTTCATAAAACCAATTTTCACATGGGTTTAGACCTCTATAAATACTTATCTCACTTTGGAGAAAGTAAAAAAGTTGTAGAGCCACCTCTTGGATTTCTACACCGAATGTTTGGCACAATTTGGACAACTATATCTTGTGATATGGACAGAACACAACACACCACTTTTGACTTCATGCAGATTTGGTGTACTGGATAGAGAAAGTCGGTTTGGAATTATAGAAGCCGAATGAGGCTTATGCTACTTCATATAAAATATAGAAAATTAAATTTGGGACTGTCCCACAAAATATCATCCTATTTTGATGCACTATTTAGTTGAAATATGAATTTGAGTCCACTAGTGTTCATGGATCTTGCCCAGTTTGGCCCGTTTTTTTAAATATCTTTATCGACCCTCCCAATCACCTCCTCCTACAATGGAATCATCAAAAAAAGTAACATTTACCTTTTTAATAGTGATAATCACGAAATAAATGATTAAAACATGGAATTAAATTTTTTATTATTTTTATAATTCTCAATATAAAACAAGTTTAGCAGAGTGGTGTAAGGGTGAAAATGAAATAGTGAATCACGATGTTATCACCTCATAAACAGGGTATGTAGAAAACATCCCAGAGTTTAAATCCCATCCAATGAAAAACCATGGTGTACCCCTTTATTGGGACCCAAGAATCTTAAGATCCATAATCATTTGATGTTTTGATCTACCCATCTGATCCACTCCTAGTAGTGCTCCAATCAGTCTGATCCATCACCACTAGACGCTAAACTTACAACAAAAACCGTGTTAAACATGGGAAGATGAGGAAAAACTCATGTACAAACCTATGGAATTGAATTCCCTACATTCAACAAGGGACAACTCGAGATTCAGCAACCTCGAGAAGCCCTATGATATGGGGAAGAAATCTAGACACATCTGTGCTTCAGCATCCAGACCCCCAAACGATGTCCAACGTGACTACTCCCCTCCTTGAAGGTTACTTTTTTGAAATTACCCCTTGGTGTTTCCTAATATAAGATGTGTAATTAAAAACATTCCATTAAGATATGGAACTAGGGATGAGTTTCATTAACAATGTCTTAAATCTACGAGGGAGACCTAGACTAGGCAACGAATTGTGAGGAGTAATCCACCGATGGAGGATCCAAAATTCCATCAAACTATTTTTATGATAGAGAAAACCTCCCCAAATAAGATATAGATGATTATTTATTTTGGAATGTGGGAATATAGGGAAACAATCTGCGCATACCCCATGGATAGATACATGTTGTGGCAAAAATCATTGGAAACTGAAATGGTAAACCCAATGTGATGTTATTCTCTTCCCAGTAGAGATTAGTAGCATTTGATAAAACAATAGATAAGTGTGTCACTGGATGCAGTTATCTAGTTCTAGGTCAAGCCAGGAAAATAGTGGTCCTGGCATGGAACTCACCATGGATTGGGGTAGCAAAACGTTGGGCTTCCCGGTCTGTGATGTTGTTAGCATGGATCATTCTTACCAACCATAAAATATAGAACAACACTTGGGAACTGGATCTCTCTTTCCTTATTTTAGAACTAATGGTTAAATCTCCCTACATTTTAGGACCCAAGAATCTATGATAGGAACCCTATCACCACCCACCCACAAACACAGGGGCTGGGGAAACACCAATGCAACAATCCCACGTGACTCCATCTATTCTATGATAACATCCACATACATGACTGCTGGGTGCCCATGCCCCATATCACCATCTAAACTTGTTTAGAGGAGGGTGATCAATGACCTTGTTTGACGGTATGAGGAAGAAGGTATTATTCCAAATAGGAATATGAAGTGAAGGGACCTAGAGGTTTCTATACCCTACCATCGATGTCACCCCCGTGGACTGTGCTGGGATCCACAACTCCCCACTCCAACCTACAATCATTTCAAGGGATTCTCCCAAAAATTATTTGATTACTTTATCCCTTAAGCTAATGGGGTGAAGGAATTCCAGGCATTCCCTAATGTGATCCTGTCATAGGGGCCTCCATGGAGGGCTCCCACCAGGTTGTTTCAGTAACAACACCCAGTTCCATAGGTCGAGGATCAGGTGAATTACACATCCATGCCACCGGCCCCAGTCCGGTTATCCTGATGCTAATGATGGGTGAAAGCTGAGGAGGATTCCCTCCGGGGGGTTTCATCATCAACAGCTATAGTTCCTTGTGAGACTATTGACACATATCATCAATGCCCTATTTATTCGGAACAGAGGCACTTATACGCCTGACATAGATCGAGGAACCAACCATCCCAAGATCAGTTTTGGAAGACTCCATTGGTTTCCGGAAGAGGTAGTACCCATCGCGGGCCGAGCCATGATGATGAAATCCAACACCAAGGTCCTCCACATGCTACCACCAATGAGAGTGTGGGTCTTCTATACTCCCATGATATGTTAATAGGTCCTCCTCGTGCTCGTATCAGTCTATGAGAAGGCCCTCCCCACCATGCTGGCATCCAACAAAGAGGATTCCCTCACACTCTTAATCCCAAGTATAGAATTATCCCTCCTATTGAAGATTATCGACATGAAGATCATCCCCAATCGGTTAACCCCCAATGTGGGTGCATTCCCCATGTTCTTACTGAAACTGAAGAAGGTCTTCTTCATCATGATAATAATAGAAGCAGAGGTATTCACTGCTTCATTGGTGTGAAACACATAGTTCTTAAGTAGGTTCATCTAGACCGGTACAAAGGTCATCCATAAACCATCACTTCTAAGGTAAATAAGCATTGAGGTACTTCCCATGCTCCCACCAGCTCTAGTGGAGGTCATACCCACTACAAAACCTCCCATGGGGATTCTCTCTATGTGCTAGCTAGAAGACATGGAGGCACTCCCTGTGTTCCAATTGAAATTTGTCTGGGTTCTCCTCACACCTCGACTCACCGAGGAAGAAATCCTCTCCACCCCAGCACTAGTTCGGCCAATGCCCCCCCCCCCCCCCGTGCCGAAAACCTACCATGTCCCAAAGAACCATCCCGGGGTAGGAGGGAGGGTCACCACCACTAGAGGAAGAACACTAAAAATCATTAGACCACGATTAAACCTATATTATTTTCTTATTACGAGGTGAAATATGATTAGGTAATAGATCCCACACCCCGATATTCTATGTCGGGGCTAGGGAAGGATTAAGGCACATAAGCCTCATCCTTCCAGAATGAAAGGTCATACAGATTCCCTAATCCCTACAAAGATACATCCGAGAGGGGGAAGATTTTACCTATTTATAGGGATTTACCATGAAATCCACTATATTGTCAACATGTTCATTCTTTACAACAACCAAAGATCACAGAGAGTTATTATAGGGACTAGTATAGGATGAACAAAAACATGACTCACTGGTAGTATACATATACCCTATGTGGGTTTATGTGGTTGCTATTATGTCTTACCATGATTTGGTCACATAGTCGTTGCATTCGATAAAAGAAAGCCCATGACTGGTATCCTATCATCTCAGTCATCGTATTCTCCACCGACCAGTTTACCAACTCAGTGGTACGATTCAGTTTCATTACCGGTCCCTTAGCCACTCTCAGTCAATGAGTGGGAAAATTAGGGCCTGGACCTCGAGTCTAAGATGAGGATCTTGTGGTACATTATCATACCAGACTATTTCCTAGAGATGTTCTGGACAGATACAACTGTGAACTTAAGTGTGCCAGAGTCTGTCACCTGAGAGGAAGTCAAGTGCTTTTTCCAAACCCTTTGGGATACTCACTTCCATATCCCTTATCGGTGAGTATATTACCCTATGATTTAGGAACACTTTAAAGATATTTTCCAGCAATGTTGTCCGGTCGAGTTGGTTACGCTCCCTATATCCCAACACCATGATTTGCCTGGTCACCATCGGACCCTCCAGCAGTGATGTGTTCAAATATTTAATGTGCTCCTTAGAATTATCAAGGAGGATTTCCCCCACATTCGGATATGCGGTTGGGGGTAGTATGAGGCCCTTTATTTCAGTTCTATCTGGTGCCAGAGGAAGAACACTAAAAAGAATTTGACCATGATTAAACATGTCTTATTTTCTTATTACGAGGCGGAATATGATTCTATAATAAAACCCTCAACCTAATTATATGGACCTAGCCTTAAACATTACATAATCTTGAATTAAATGAATAATTTACATTGAGGATCTTTTCGAGGTTAGAGTTTTATAGAATTAGGCTATAACAATTACATTACATCTCAAAAATTACAAAGTAGTAACTTCTACTCTTTTTTCATTTTTTTCATAAAATAAAAACTCTTGAAAAAAGAGTCATGTGTAGTACCCTATTTTAGACAGCATGAATTTTCTTTGATCTCATCCTTGACCCTATTCATCTTTAAGTCCTATGAAAAACATTTCAAAACAAGGGATGGGCATAAAAATATCAGTAAGGGTTAAAAAACAACGAAAAAATACATTAATTCATCAATACATACACAACATAAGTACTTTAACATACCTCATGAAATCATAAGATTGATGAATAACACAGAGTAATCTAAAATCATAAAGGTAACACGTGGCATCCATAATATACTTACGTTGTAGCTTTCAGAACCACATAGGGAGTTACATTTGGAATACCCAACATAGTATATTCCCTAAATCTCTTAGGAGAAACATTCAAGTTTACCTTTTTCATGTTACCAAATGAATTGGAGAGCTATCTCAGGCTCACCTACCCTAGTCTTATCACGGAACCACTGATATATGTAACAAATCCCATGAACCATAACATATTTATAACACATAAAAAATATAAAGGAAATATAACATTTCCACATTTTAATCGCAATATATCATTTAAATATATTGACATAACAAATCCATTATAAAAACTATTTTCAATACCAAAATACTTATAAAATTATATGGTATTTATTTTCCATTTAGAAAACATTACAACTTGTTAAAGAATCCATAGATCAAATTATAGACATAGTGGAGGAAAAGGTCATTATCACTACTTATGTTAAAAAGAAACATTCTTTTTTTTCATTTAGTAAAAATCCTCATAGGAAAATATTATTTTTGAATGAAATGATAAGTAATAGGTGATTATACACCATATAAAACAAAGTCGTTTATAAAACAAAATATTCCTCAATGAAAGGTGATTGAGATGAAGTGCCTTTCCTCGTGTCCAACTTGAACTATTTTTCTTTAATTTCCTGAATAATAAAATAAAGTTAATTTTTAATTTCTTAAGAACCGTTTTAGAGTTTATTATTATATTTATATCACTTATTTCCATTTTATAAACATTATTTAATCATTTAATTTAATAATGGTCATTTTTTCAATATTTGGTACTTGAGTCAAAAATGAAATTCTAATATATACAAGTTGTCCATGTGGTCAAAGGTCCATTATCTGTATAATTATATTTATGATTTAGATATCATATATTTCATATATATTTAGTATATATATGTATTTATAATAGTATATAACATTTGGAGGTTAGAAATGAATTGCACCATTCAAGGAGACGGTAAGTCGTACGTACGCAAGAACACTACTTTAATTTATATTTCACATTTTAATTGAATGAAAAAATAAGGATAGATATGTATATTATAATTCCAGTATAATATCATATAAAATTTTAGTAACTCCATTTTTTATACATCCCACGTATGGCATGAATGAGTCATATCAATTTGATGGGTGGTTGTCCGCACTTCCTCAAATGAAATTATCATATTTACCCACTATGGAATCCATAAAATAATTCTATAAATGAAAAAATACAGAAGAATAAAAACAATATATATATAATATAAATCACATATAAATACCATGTCATCATAATGGCCACCATAAGATGTGGTAGGAGATAATTGAACAATCATCGTTTAGTGAGGTGTTAGTTCGTCATCCAAAGAAACAATATGCTCTTTACCCATTAGTTGGAGGTGTGTGTAAGTGTAGTTAGAATATGTCTCTTAACAAAAACCTAGTATATTCTGTATACTGGTGTTGTTATAAATGAATGGAATAGAATGAGTTTAGGGGGGTGGATAAGTTAAATAAAAAAAGAACTTAAGAGAAGATGTTACCTTTAAATCGGGTTGCTCCCTTTGGTTTGAACTGAAATGATTTCTTGAAGTGCCTTCTTCCTAAGGTAAAGATTTTAGGTGGAAGAGAAGAATCATGAGAGATTATTTGGGTAGAGTTTGGATGATCCAAAAGGTCTGAGAGGTTTGAGTAATGGGTTATAGGTGAGGAATATTTATAAGGGGGAGGAGAGGATCTTTACAAAAGTTTGAAAATAGTTTTTTATTATATAAACCTTTTCAGTTTCAAAAGGACCAAACCATATTAAGGTTGAATATAAGATGAATCTAGTTCTAAATAAAATCCTAAAATAAGAATTGGATTGGCTTAGGATATTTTTTTTATTCTTTATAATCTTATTTATTTAAATAATTCATTAATGATGTAAACACTGCATCATTATTGTGTCATATATAATTTTATTTATATGATGTATATAAATTTTTTAAAAAAACATTCCATGATGTAGGAAATCGTTTTAGCTTTATAATAAATTTTTATAGTCAAATATATCAATTATATAACCTCACATTGAATTTTTTTTAGCAAAATAATACATGCTTATGATATTTTTATTTTTACATTAAATAAAAAGTTATTAATGTCATTATCGTACCCAAGTGAATTTAAAAAGCCAAAAGACTCTCCCAAGATTTTTCTTGGTTGGAAATTACTCATCCAATAAGGTCAGGATAAGTAATAAGGTAATTTTTTATTATTATAATATTGTTTTTACCTTGAGTTACCCAATTTACCTTTAATAGTGGTAAACAAAAGTCAAAAGTTACTATTTACAAAAAATTATTTTCATCTTATTGAAGAAAATTATACTTACTAATTACATATATGTATGTCATATTTTTTAAATTCAATTCACAAGAGTAGTAAAATATTATTTAAATGAAAAAGTCAACTTTTAACCACTACACAGTGTTTTCACTATTCATAAAAAAATTTATGTTTTTCAAAAAAATACAAAAACTTCAGCCTAATATATAATTGATATTCCGAATTAAAAAATGATGTCTATATTACCAAATTCAAAACATATAAGGTGAATTAATTAATTTAAAATTAAATCATGTTGTCAAAACAAAAAGCGTGTTTTTATGAAATAATAACTATCAAAAGAATGACACTTGTTTATATCCAATTTCCAAGTGAAATTACATCCAATGACGGAAATTGGATTAAATGGTAAAAATATAATCTATTTACACATTAAACCCAAATAAAAATATAATCTAACCATATAAACAAGTTATATTAAAAAGAAGTTTTGAATTAAAATACAGTATTTTTCACTATTTATTAAAAATGTATTTTATCAAAAAAGAACCAAGAGTTTACCCAAAGTAAATTTTGATGTCCCGATTCCCAAGAAGAATTTTATCTTGTCAAATAGAATATATAAAAGTGACCAAAACACGATTTAAATAGGGTTCTTTATTAAAAGGTAGTAAATCGACCTTTTAAATAATATTAGGGTATTTATGCTCAAAATTAGATTCATTCATATTTTAAGCATATAGATTTTATTGGATAAATGTAAAAACATTGTACAAACTTGTATAATAATTTTTTAGTTAGTTCAATTAATTAGCTCCAATACAACATCTTGGCATTGACAACCATTTAAAATAATATTATATTATTATTTTTCAGTATGACTCAGCATTGTGTGCAACATTAGACTTCAATGAAACCTGTTGTTGTGTATCCGGTACGCTGTCGAACATAGAATCCCATTTAAAATTACATTAATATTTAATTAAAAAATATTACTAAATATGAAAATGTATTATTCTTTATTTACATGGGATGTTACGTCCTTCCCCCCTTTTGGAAATTACTTCCTTGAAATTTTTATTCACTTACCAAATAAGTGGGGGTATTTATCCCTCATAGCATTTTCAGATTCCCACGTTACCTCTTCAACCATATGGTTCTTCCAAAAAAAACCTTTACCTGATGAATTACCTTATTCCACAACACTTTCTCCCTTCGATTAACGAAGCTAGACTAGTTGTTCCTCATAATATAGAAACTCTTCCAACTGAACCAACTCTAGGCTCAAAACATGAGATTGATCTGGCATATACTTTCTCAACATTGAATCATGAAAAACATTGCGTACCTGAAATAAATGTGATGGTAAATCCACTGTGTGCGCAAATGATCTAACTTTATCTAGGATATCATTGGGTCCAATGCACCTCATACTCAAATTTACCTTCTTACCAAAATGCATCACACTTTTATGTGGAGAATCTTTGAGAAATACATGATCACCTACCTCAAAAGAATGAACCTTCCTCCTATTATCAGCATAAAGTTTCTTCTTGCTCTGAGCTGTTATCATGTGATTCTGAATCAACTGAAACATGTCTGCCATCTCTTCTACCAATTCTGGTTGCATCATCTTCCTTTCACCGACATCATCTGAAAACACTGGAGTTCAACACTGCTTCCCATATAATGCTTTAAATGGAGCCATATTTATATTAGAGTGAAGACTATTATTATACAAGAATTCAACCAAATAATGATATTGGTCCTGAATTCCCTGGTAATCCATCGAGTAGGCACGTAACATATCCTCCAAGGTCTTAATTTTTTATTCTGACTTCCCATCTGATTGCTGATGAAAAGATGTACAAAAATGTAATTTAGTACCCAACGACATCTGAAGGCCTTTCCAAAAGTTAAAAGTAAACTTAGGATCAAGATCAGATACAATGTAGTGGGGATAAATAAGAAACCTGACTATATCATTAACATACAACAGAGAACATTGAGCTAGCGACAAAATATCTTGAATATGAAGGAAATGAGCAGATTCAGCCAACTGATCAACAATAACCCCTATTGCATTATTACCTCGAGTTGTCTTATGTAATCCCACAACGAAGTCCATGGATATATTTTCTCATTTCCACTCTGGCACCGGTAAAGACTGAAGAATCCCTTTTGGTAAATTCCACTCTTCTTTAACCTGTTGACTAGTCAAACACTTCATAGAAAATTCAGCAATATCTCTTTTCATTCCATCCCACCAGTAATACTCCTGAAGATCGTTGTAAATCTTAGTACTGACATGATAAACTGAAAATGGAGAATAATGAGCTTCACATAATAACTCTTTCATCGACATTGAATCACAAGGAACACATAGTATTTTCCCAAACCTCAAAACACAATCATTATCAACGTTAAAATCAGTCAACTTACCCTTATTAACCAACTCTTCCTTTTTTTGTAACTCACTATCTTTGTTATATGCTTTCTTAATTCTGTCTAATAGAGATGATTTTACAGACACCTGAAAAACATAGAGGAATTTCTGTGAACCACAAACATATATTCCAATGCTCATTAAATAAAAAACAAAAGGATCTTGTTCTATATGTTACATTGTTAATGTAGCATTACATTTTCGACACAAAGAATCATCCACTTTATTATCTTTTCATGGATGGTAATAGACCGTGAAATCATAATCATTGATTAATTCCAACCATCTCCTCTGTCTCATGTTTAATTCCTAATGAGTGAATATATACTTCAATCTTTAGTTATCAATATATATTTCACATTTTACTCCATAAAGATGATGCCTCCAAATTTTTAAAGAAAAAACAACAACATCAAATTCCAACTCATGTGTATATTAATTTAACTATTGAGGTTTCTACTGATGTGAAACATAATAAATTACCAGATCATTTTAAATTAGGACAAAACCAAGTCCTTTCAATGATGCATCACTATAGATAAAAAACTCACCATTTCTGGAAGGCAGTTTCAAAACAAGAGCATTCACCAATCTTTTTTTCATTTACTAAAAGAAATCATCACATTATTTTGTCCAAATGAACTTAAAACCTTGTTGAGTTAACATAGTCATTATACTAGATAACCAAGTAAAATATTCAATAAACCTTTCTTAATAACATTCTAAACCAAGAAAACTATGGATCTCAGAAATATTTGTGGTTTTTAGTCATTCTTCAACAACTTTTGTTTTAAAAGGATCAATTGTTAGGCTTTTTTTGAAACAATGTGACCAAGGAAAGACATTTTTGGTAACCAATACTCACACTTGCTAAATTTCCCATACAATTTATTTTATTTTAAGGTTGTAAAAACAAAGATTAATTGACATTCATGCTCCAATTTTCTTTTATAATAATCTATAATATCATTAATTAACTCAACCAAAAACATATCCAAGAATTCATGGAAAATTATATTCATAAGATCCATTAATACAACTGGTGCATTTGTTATTTTAAAAGGTATAACTAAAAATTCATAATGGCCATATCTAGTATGAAATGAAGTCTTCAGAATATATGTTTCTTTTACTTTTAACTGATGGTACCCCTACTTCAAATAAATCTTTTAAAAATACTGAGCTCCCTTGGGATGATCAAAAAAATCACTAATATGAGGCAAAGGATACTTTTTCATAACAGTGATGGTATTCAATTATATATAATCAATGCAAAGTCTCATTGTACCATATTTCTTTTTAACAAACCAGACAGAATCACCCCATGGTGATGTTCTAGGTTGAATGAAATCATTATCTAATAACTACTGCAATTGCTTCTTTAACTCTAAAAGTTCAATTTGATCCATTTTATCAAGGGTGTTTTGAAATTGGATTAGAATCATGAACTAAGTCAATAGTAAATTCAACTTCATGATCAGGTATAATAATAAGAAACTCATCAAGAAAAACATCAAGATACTCACTTACCACTGGCACAACTTTAATCTGAACAATTCCTTTACTTTCAACAATAGGTGCAAGGTAATGTTCATTTATATCTTTTACTAGTTTCTCAGCATCCTGATATGTTATCAAAATTAAGGGTTCATTCTTGTACACAAACTAAAAATCTTTCTACAAAGAAACCACTTTTTCACTACATTCAATCATAGCCTGATAAACAAGAATTCCAATCCATACCCAAAATGACATCAAACTATACTAGAGGCAATAAAATAAAGTTTTCAGGTATATTTTTCTGCACACAATGACATGAAAGTTCTAATAATTTCTTTTTGTCACAACATTTACCCTATTGTTTTTACCTTAAGTTCTAGATTCATATATTGAGATGGAATTCCCAATTTACTAGAAATCTTATCACAAATGAAAGAATCTGTAGACCCTAAATCAAACAACAGATTGGTATAATCTGAACAAACAACCAATGTACATGATATTACTTCATTTGATGGTCCAGCATCTAATGAAGTAGTTGCAAAGGATTTCACCACCCCTTTCTGCTTGTAGTCTGGCTGTTTTCCCTCAGTTGAGTTATTCGTTTCACACTATTTTGTATAATGAACCATTTCATTGAACTTAAAACATTTTACTAACTATAAATCATATTTTTTATTTCCATTTCCTTGATCTGTATTAGTGAAATTACGAGCCTTATGTCCTATTTTACCACACTGCTAGCACATACCATAATTAAAAAGACATTCACCACCATTCTTTTTACCAAAATTTTCACAAACATTATTCTTAAGTTTCTTACCATCAGACATTTTTCAGAAGAGTTCTTCCCTTTTTTCGTCCACCTCGACCTCTTATTCGGTTGTTTGTCAAAGAACACCTATTCATTGAAAAACTCCATTTCCACCTTCTCTGCACATCAAACAAGTTTTTCATAACTTTTAAACTACAAGAAGGTAAATACCTTCAATATATTGGCTTTAATCTTGAGTTAAAATGGTTGACATTACTATCAATATATCATATGAAATTTGGAGAATACCATTACAGTCGAGTGAATTTTTCTTCATAAGCATCCACTAAGTCATCCTCCTACCTCAATTCCATGAATTATTTTTCCATACGAAGACGAACCACCTTAGGAAAATAATTCTCAAGAAACATACATTTGAATTCATCTGAATCAAGAGCATTAATCTCATAAAATTTCTTGATATTTATCACTAACGACCACCACTGATCAGTTTCACCTTCAAAATGGAAAATATCAATACTAACTTTTTATGTTCTGAACATCCCATGAAAAAAAAATATTATCCAATGTTTTAATACACCCTTCTTATAGCACATGGTTATATGATCCACTGAATGATGGGGGATGTTGCCTCATGAAATTCTCCACTACTAACGTGTTACTCTCTGGTTGATCTGGATAATCTCATGCATGGATACCACCACCATTTATTGCGTGATTCGACTGTTCCATCACTAAAAAAAACTGTTCAGTTCCGATTTCGAATATCTCAGATTGTTTATTTGGAAGGAGGTATTCCTCCAAATGCCATCCCATCATAGATGCCCTGTTTCCTCTACAGAAAACATTCTGAACACAGAAATTCCTTAGGTGAAGTAACATGGTAATATGTAAAATCTATATCATTTCAATATTAAGATAAATTTATTTATGGATATTTATTTAACAACATTATAACTCCTAAAGTTATCTAAACCGACCTCTAATACCAACTATAAGAACCAAGCCTTAAACATTACAAAATCCTGAATTAAATGAATAATTCACACTGAGGATCTTTTTAGGAATAGAGTTTTAGAAAATTAGGCCATAACTATTACATTACATCTCAAAAATTACAAAGTAGACACTTCTACTCAGTTTCCATTTTTTCATAAAATAAAAACTCTTGAAAAAAAGAGTCATGCCTACTTCCATGTTTTAGACAACATGAATTTTTACGATCCCATCCTTGACCATATTCATCTTTACGTCCTATGAAAAGCATTTAAAAATATGTGTTGATCATAAAAAGCTCAGTATGGGTTAGAAAAACAAGGAAATAAAAAATTAGTTCATCAATACATACATAACATAATCTTCTTGACAGACCTCATGAAATCATAAGATTTATTAATAACACATTGTAATAAAAAATCATAAAGGAAACTTTTGGAATCCATAACATACATATGTTGTAGAATTCACATCCATGTAAGAAGTTACATTTGGAATACCCATCACTGTATATTACGAATATATCTTAGGAGAGGAATTCACATTTACCACTATCACGTTACCCAATGAATTAGAGAGATATCTCATGCTCACCCACCCTAGGTTTATCATAGAACCATCCTTATACATAACAATTCCCAAGAACCATAACATATTCATAAAACATAAAACAAATATTAAGGAAAGATAACATTTCCAAATTTCAATCACAATATATCATTTAAATATATTGACATAACAAATCTGTTATCATAACAATTTTCAACACCAAAATATTTAAAATAGTATATGGTATTTCTTTTCCTTTTAAAAAGCATTACATCTTTTTAAGGAATCTAGAGATCAAATAATACTCCCGGCGGCGGAAAATGTCATTATCACCGCTTACGTTAAAAAGAAACATTATTTTTTATATTTTAGTTAAATTCCTCATTGAAAAATATTAATTTTGAATGAAATGAAAATTAAAAGTTGTTTATACACTATATAAAATAATGTTGCGTATAAGACAAAATATACCTCAATGAAAGGAGATTGAGACAAAGTCTTGTACCTCGTGTCTGACTTGAACCATTTGTTCTTTAATCTCTTGAATAATAAACTGATGTTAATTTATAGTTTTTTAAGAACCTTTTTCAATTTTATAATTATTTTTATAACACTTATTTCCATGTTATAAATATTATGTAATCATTTAAGTTAATAAAGGTCATTCTGTAGATATTTGGTACTTGAGCAAAAAATGAACTTCTTATATTCACATGTTGTCCATGTGGACAAAAGTACATTATCTCAAGAATAGAATTTATGATTTAGATATCTTATATATCATATATAAATAGTATATTTATGTATTTACAACAGTACATAACGTTTAGAGGTATGAAATAAAATGCACCGTTAATGGAAATGGTAAGTCGTATGTACGCATGAATGCTACTTTCATTTCTATTTCGTATTTTAATGGAATGAAATAATAATTATACATAAGTATAATATAATTATAGTATAATATCATATATAATTTCATTAAATCCATACTTTATACATCCCACTTATGAAATGAACGAGCCATATCACTTTGAGGGGGCAATAGTCTGCACTTCCTCCAATGAAATCGTCGTATTGACCCACTATGGAAACCATAATGGTATTATATAAATGAAAAAATATAAAAGCATAGAAAAAAATATATAATGTATATCACATATAAATAAAATTCCATCTTAATTTCCACCATAAGTGGCGGTAGGATATAATTGAACAATCATTATTGCGTGAGGCGTTAGTTCCCCGTCCACAGAAATAATACGTCCTTTACCGATTAGATGGAGGTGTGTGTATGTTTAGTTTGAATCCATACTATAAAAACAACCTCGTATATTTAGGATATTGTATTTCTATAAAAGGAAGGAATAAAATGAGTTTTGAGGGCTGGAGAACTAAAATAAAATAAAAGAACTCAGGAGATGATGTTACCTTTAAATCGGTTAACTCCCTTTGGTTTGAACTAACATGATTTCTTAAAGTGCTTTCTTCCTAAAGTAAGGATTATAAGTGGAAGATATGGATCTTGAGAGCTTATTTTGGTAGAGTTTTGATGAGGCAAGGGGCCTTAGAGGTGTGATTAATGGGTTAGAGGTGAGGGATTTTTATAAAGCGGGAGGGGCTCATTAAGAATGTTTGAAAATATTATTTTATTGTATAACTATTTTAGGTTTCTAAAGTTCAAAAACTTATTAAAGTATAATATATGATGAATTATGTTAGAAATAATATCATCCCAAAAAAATTGGATAGGTTTTGGATATTTTTTTAATATTTATAATCTTATTTATTTAAACCATTCATTATTGAGGTAAACATTGCATCAATGTTGTGTCATAAATAATTTCATTTATTTGATGTATTAAAATTATAAAAATTATACCATGATGTAGGAAATGTTGTTATATTATTAATGAATATTTATAGTCAAATATATAAATTATGTAACCCCACATTAAAATTATTTTATCAAAACAATACTTGTTTATGATATTTTTATTTTTACTTTAAATAAAAAGTTATTAATATCATTATCTTTATCATGTGGCTTTCAAAGTCCAAAAGTCTCACCCAAGGATTGTCAGGGTTGTCCATTACTCATCCAATAAAGTTATTACAAGTGATAAGGTAATTTTATATTATTATAATATTGTTTTTATCATGAATTACCCTATTTACCCCTAATTACTGTAAATAAATGTCAAAAGTTACTATTCACTAAAAAATATTTTCAAATTATATACCCACATTTTACATACTCATAACAACAATGTATGTCGTATTTTTGAAATTCAATTCACATAAGCGATAAATTTTCATTTAAATGAAAAGTTCATCTTTTTAACTACTACTTAGTGTTTTCACTATTAATAAAAAATTGATGATTTTTTAGAAAAATACGAAAAATTCAGCGTAATATATATTTGATTTTCCAAATTCAATTTTTTTTATATTTTACCAAATTCAATACATTGAATTTTCATTAATTAATTTAAAATTAATTCCTGTTGGGAAAAAAATGTGTTTTTATGAACTAACAACTATCAAAAGATTGACACTTGTTTATGTCAAATTTCAAAGTGAAATTACTTTTAATGACCCTCATTGGATGAAATGGTAAAATATAATCTAATTAAACATTAAAATTAATTAAAAAGATAATATAAAAATATAAATAAATTATATTAAAAGGTTTTTTTGAATTAAAATACATTATTTTCCACTATTCATTAAAAATGAATTTTATCTAAAAAATACCAAAAATTTACCCAAAGTAAATTTTGATGTCCCAAATCTAAATAAGAATTTTATTTAGTCAAATAGAACATATAAAAGTGAAACAAAAACTAGATTTAAAGAGGTTCCTCTATTAAAAGAATGTAAATCAACCTTTTAAAGAATATTAGGGTATTTATGCTTAAAACTGGATTCATTGACATTTTAAGCCTCCAACGTTTATTGGATAAATAAAAAAAAATTAAAAACATGCATAATAATTTTATAGTTAGTTCTATTCATTCCCACCATTACAATGGCTAGGAATTAACTACCATTTAAAATAATATTATATTATTATTTGTCAGTATGACTCAGTATTGTGTGTAACATTATACATCAAAGAATCATGTTGTTGCGTATCAGGTACTCCATCGAACATAGAATCCCCTTTAAAATAGAATTAATATTTTATTCAAAAATATTAATAAATATGAAAATGTATTATTCTTTATTAACGTGGGATGTTACACTGATCTTCAGTGTCGAGGGCCAGAGAAGGAACATGGCACAAAAGACTCATCCTTCCAAAATGTGAGGTCCTCCAGATTCTTACCTACCTTGTAAGATACATCCAGGAGGAAGAATATTTGACCTATATTCAAGACATGACTATGAAATCCTCCCAATCATCGACATGTTCCTTCTCTACTTCAACCAAATACCACAAAGAGTTATTTTGGGAACCAATAGAGGACAGACAAGAACATGACCCACTATTAGTAACCACAACCCCTGTTTGGGAAGCTGTTTTCACTAGTATGTCTTACCAGGATGTGGTCACACGGTTGTTTCATTCTTCAAAAGACAACCCATGATGGGGCGGCATGTCAGCTCACTCGCTGTATTCTCCACCAACCATTTTTCTGACTCAGCGTCCTGGTTCAGTGTCATTACTGGTCCCTTAGCCAGTCTAGATGATGAGTGGGGAAATTAGGGGTTGTAACTCAAGTCTAAGATGAGGATCTTGTGGGAAATTCTTGTAGCAGACCATTCCCTAGAGTTGTTCTGGCCAATTGTAACTGCGAACTTAAGTGTGCCAGATTCACTCACCCAAGTCGAAGTCACATTTTTTTTCCAAACCCTTTTGGGTGAAGCACTTCCATATCCATTATCGGAGACTATATTACCTCAATATTCAGGCACAAATTGAAGATATTGTCTATAAATGTCATACGATCGACTTGGATGCCCTCTATGTGTCCCAACAACATGAGTCACCTAGTCACCATCATACACTCCAACAACGATGCGTTCAATGATTTAAAGTTCGCTGTAGATTTATCAACTTGGATTCCCCCCAAATTTTGACCCATGGTTAGGGGAAGTATGTGGCCCTTTATTTTAGTTCTATCCAGTGACAGCCTGACATGCCAAAAGATATTGGAGATATGCCTCAAGGTATATCTGCAGTTAACATGTATGACCTATCAGAGGTAGATAATGATCTATATATCCGTGAAGATAACATACCCTATAGGGTAGTTTCACACCTATTGGATTCATTAGGAAGGGTTACTATCCAAGAATGTAATTTATTGGGTCTTCCCATACCTACCGAGTCATTATCCCTCGGTCAAAATCCCAATAAGGGCAAAGATCATCATGGAGTCGTCAAAACCACTGACATGTCTAGCTCAATACAAAAGATAATAGATGATCCTGAAAAGGCCGCATTACATCAAGATCTTGCAGAACATAAAAATATAGTCAATCAATTCCTCTCTGAGCATGCTATGGAGCAGCAACCAGACTATGGTAACCCTCAACCGGGGTATCAGGGGAAAGTACACACTCTCCTCAGTGAGTTACCTATGGGTGACACTGATCATTCTTCCCACAAAGACAGGGTAGATGGTAGATTTTATGGAAAAAGGGCATTATATGCATCACCAAATCAACCCAAGATGCATGATAATCCATAAAACTGAGCTCAGGTTTTCTCAGATGATACGAAGTTTGTTCCCCCCGAATGTTCCATAGGTTATCCCACCAGCCACTCCTAGAGCTTCTGGGCCCACTTATCAAGTCGGAAAACCTGCCAATGCACTAGTGGTTATGGATCCTTGTTAAGATAGGAATTCCCGACCAGATGACCCGATGGATGCTCTCATTTCCCACCTCAAGGCTTTGGAAATTCGATAGGTGGTATTTATGCCTGATGACAATCCATATCCAACATGGGTGGAAGATATGCTAGAACACCATGGTTTCATAAATCCTACCTTTTCCCCAATCATTTGGATGGGTGATCCACTATAGCATCTAGGAAACTCCATCTCAAGGTGTGGACAAATGCTGGGAACTCCAGCAAAGAAGGAGTCCACCAAACTTTGGTGTTTTGTACAAACAATGGAACGACCTGCATTTTTCTGGTACAACTAGTTACCCATTGTGTCAGTAGTCGACTTGGAGGATCTTTGTTGGCTTTTTATTTACCAGCTAAGTTCCACCACATATAATATGAGTATCACGGACCTCTTCAAGTGAAATAAGGGGCCCGATGAGTGCGTTGTAGACTTTATCGCTAGGTGGAAAGGCCTCACATATTCCATGGATATGCTGCTGAACCAGGAATAACTATAGAAACTTTATGAGGGGAATGTAATTATTGAACTAGTCCCCTCCCCAATCACATAGATATACCAAGGCGGATTTCAGGATTTCTTTGACAGAGTCTACCATCTAGAGGAATACATACAGCTAGCCATACAGGCACGCTTGTTGCCACCTTTAGTTCTGGCGAGATGATCAGCTATTTCCATGCCCACCATGGTAGCACAAGTAGAGGCCCCCAAGCATCTAGATTTGTTACCAGTGTAGCCACCTCCATATCCTCACTGATGCCTGCCACCTCAGGTGAAACCTCCGGGCTAACAACACCTACCCCAGAATCAGCAGGTTCCCCCACGTAACACACCGCCCCCACCTATGTTAGATAACAAAGTTCTTCCTCCCTGACAGGCTCCTATAGCCCCTCGCCAAGGATAGGCTCCTAGATCCCCCTTTATAGATAGAAGGAACTATATCTACTCATTTAATGGGGCTCAAGTCCCTGGTTAATTTCAATATCTTGTGAAAAAAGGAATTCTATTATTACCAGAATACAGGAGGCCCGAAGAGGCAGATCACACTGATCTCCCAAATTACTACCCCTATCACTGGATCTTGGGGAACACCCTTTAGTTGTTCTATGTGTTTAAAGACTGTATTCGATACCAGGTTGATAACCGCATAATTGGGATAGGACCTACCCCGAAACAGGTGCCAGGTGTATTCATACAGCCCAACAACAAAAATGATTTTGATGGTGAGTGGTAGGAGGTTCATTACTGCGGGTCTTAAAAATATGACAATATGATGGCTCGTAAGGTATTTTCCAGCACTCATGGAATCATCTGTGCATGTCTTAATCAACCTTATCCTTCTGAAGTTGTAGCATTACCTGCAACCACTACTTATGAGTCAAAATCTCAGTCATCCTCCCCTAGAGGAGAAGCATCAATGATTAAAGGGAAAACAAAGTCCCCCATTGATGTCATCGCCATCCCATACTGTTAACAACTTCATGCCCCTAGAGTTGGATAATGTTCCCAGAATCCATCCAGTGATGGAGGATTATTCATGTGACGACCAAGTGTATGATTCGGTTAACACTGTAGAGCTAGAAAACCCCTACATGATTCCCAACAATGAGGAGTGCCAGAAAAATCCTCCCAATGTCCCCAACCAATGCTTTTGTCGACAGATCCGCG
This sequence comes from Viscum album, assembly GCA_963277665.1. Classification (NCBI taxonomy): domain Eukaryota; kingdom Viridiplantae; phylum Streptophyta; class Magnoliopsida; order Santalales; family Viscaceae; genus Viscum; species Viscum album. The sequence continues at coordinate 445,814,036 of OY728145.1, forward strand.
ATTATATTAGTCACCAGGATGAATTGGTCAGTTCTTCTAGCCAATATATGCATTCCAATGAATCCAAGAGGTAGAACAAGCATAGAGCTCATCGCATACATCCCTATCATATTGTTTCACCAGATCTACCTTCACCACCGTTTCGGCTACATGACAAGGAAGAGCCACCACGATCGTGCTAAAATTAGCCACGTTCTTCCGGAGATCGAACTCAATCATATGTCCCTCATCTGATAGTTGCTCCATGAATTTCAACTAGTGATTAGGGAGACTACCCTTGCACTAGTCGACCACCGGTTCATCCCAAGTAATCTGTCATACCTCTTACCATAGAACAGAAACTAGTCATCATAAGTTCACACTTGTCACGAAAGTATGATATCCTTAATCATCATGAAAACCTTCTTGAAAAGTTCTCTATCCTTGAGGATCTCCACCTATTAGTAGATATGCACGAAGACCTCACCAATGCTTTAATAATCCCTCTATATTTTGAGACGGAGGTAGAATATACATAAACTTTCCATCTCAAGAAGTCAAGAATGATGAATGTCGGACCATTATCTCTTTATTTGGAGAAGTTGAAGGTTATACCATACATGGGAATATCATCCCACTTTACATCACTATCCATTTAAATGGTGTGGAGGTTCACCATTGTCTTGTCAAAAAAGGCTCTCAGATTAACCTTATCGTGACACAGACACTCTGAAAGATGGGGTTTTCTGAGGCCAAATTGAGTTCCACAGACCTAAAAATTCAAGGTTATGACAGGACATAATGAACAATAGTTAGAAAGATCCTCTTAAAGATCCAGTTTAGGGTCCTAGTTTCCTATACCAATTTTGTGGTTGACTCATAGGAAATTGCCTAAAACAAATTAATGGGCAGGACATGGCTCCACCAGTACGTGATGGTCCCTTATTCGTATCAACAGTGCCTTAATTACTCCATTAATGGTCGAGTAGGCGTACTCCAAGTTGATTCGTCTCCATTTTTCTCTTGTCAATCCCACATCATGGATTCCAACTATTTCAAGGTCAAGGACAAGAAGATTAAATCTAATGATGTTTAACACTCTATGGCTTGGACCGACCTATGGACAGACTTATATGACAACTATATTTTCCTAATCCACTGATTGATGGCCACGACTTCATATCTAGGCAATTATTTTATGTTTATAGAGTGGCAGAGAAGAAAATTTCTAATACTAAGGGACTATAGAAGATCACTTCACATTCCTATAAAAATCAGGCAAGGGTGATCCTAGAGCCCCCTAATCCTGTAAGGTATCTGGATGTCCGCCCCATAGAAACAACGATACATCATACATTCTTGTTTTTTCGGGCTGGAATAAACTAGATCAAACCAACACACCACTATTTCTTTAATATCATCAAGCATGGATCCTTGGGCTAAAGGACTGAAGGGATCGAGTATACAACCTTTATCACCATAGTTTCGGTAGTATATGAGCTCCCTGATGTGGTGTCCACCGCTGCTCCGGCTGGCATAACTGTCCAATCAGGATCAATTGACTCGGAAGAATCACCTCCCACCAAGGATACCTCCACTATGAGTGAATAAGAGGATTTGGAGGACGATCCTCCCTCATTCAAAGATGTTTTTTACACCACTTATTATGAATTGGTACAAGTGAACCTCGGTAATGAGAATGATCCAAAACCTACATTGACAAGTTCCTCCATGCATGTCTAAGAGTAACAGTGATACATGGACTTCTTAAAATAGAAACACAATGTGTTTTCCTAGAGTTATGATGAGATTATAGGGCTAGATCCTCAAGTCACCATCCACCACCTTGGTCTTCTAACAATTCACCAAAGGTTCCAATAGCCTCCCAGAATGATGCACACTTCTCACGATACAATGGTTGAGTTGGAGGTTGATAATCTAATCAGAGCCAAAACTGCCTAGGTGGTCTAGTACCCCATATGGTTGGATAACATTGTTCCCATCACGAAGAAGAACTGATATATATGAGTCTTCATCGACTTTTTAGACCTCAACCATCACTATCTAAAGGATGACATTGCCCTTCCTATGATGAAACTATTAATTGATGCCACCATAAGGATCTAGGATCTCTCCTCCATGGATGGTTATTCCGAGTATAACGAAATGTGAAAGGCCCCATAGTATTAATATTCCATAGACATCAAAGAAATACAAGGTACTTTCTGGTACTAGGTAATTTCCTTCAGTCTAAATACTGTAGGTTCCAACTATCTGTGTGCCACACCTCACATAATTAAGAACATACTCGAGACCTTGGTTGAATTCTACGAGGACAATTTGGTGGTCAAGTCTCACCAACACCTGGACCATCTCAAGGATTTAGAGAAAGTGTTCGGCTTCCTTTGATCCTGCCATATGAAGATAAAACCATTGATGTGTGCTTTCGAGGTCACCTCTGGATAGTTTCTTGCCTTCTTCTTTAGGTATAAGGGTAATGAGATCAATCCAGATAAGATCAAATCCATCATTCAAATGTCTCCTCTGAGCAACATTCATAAGGATCAAGGCTTTCAAGGCCACATCACCTATATACGCCGATTCATAATTAATCTGGCTGGAATGTGTAATCCCTTTTCCCAGCTCATGAAGAAAGGCACTGATTATTAGTGGGATGAGGAGTGTCAAACTGATTTTAAAAAAAAAATCTAGTAGTATCAATTACAGCCTCAGGTCCTGATGCCACCCATTTCTGGATGGTTGATGGTCCTTCATGTGACCACTATGGAATGATCTATTGGCACCCTTGTCACCCATAAGAACAATGAGGGAATGTAGAATAGTTTACACTATCTAAGATGCATTCTCCTCGATTCAGAGACTAGATACTCCGCTATTGAGAAGAGCTGCCTCATGTTGGTATTCATAGTACAAGGGATACCAGACAGTGGCCCAGAAAGGGCAGCGAGGACCATGGCAGGCTCGCAACAAGGCGAGATTTTAGGGGACACTCTCCATAGGTCGGTCCATCATCATGAGAACCAGGATGTTGTTGATCGACTGGGTCACCCTTCTTGATAATTGGCGTGACACTCCATCCATGCGGTTTCTTCAGGTTCATATGCCCTCTTTTTCGGCCATTCCTCCAGCACATGGAGCACGGGGGCGGTGGATCAAGTGGTCTCCTCCTAATGAAGGTTTGAAGTTGAACTAGGATGGTTCATGCATTAAGAGGGACATGCGGGGAGGTGGAGTGGTTCAAAATTCAGAAGGGAGTGTGTTCCTAGCCTTCACAACCAATTATGGAGAAGGTAGTGCTCTTCAGGCGGAGGCCTATGTGGTTCTCTCAGGGCTCAAGTTATGAAAACAGAAAGGTATTTCACTCTCTGAAGTGTAAATAGACTCAAAGAACCTTTACGATTCTCTAACGGGCAGAATTACCACTCCTTGGACAGTGGCTTACACAATCCGGAAGTGCAACCAGCTCCTTGAGAGTAGGATTCGGATCACTCACACGTGGAGAGAGGGGAACAAGGTTGCAGATTTCTTGGAATCAATGGGTGTCTCTGGTTCAAAAGATATTTTCATCATCAATGAAGTCACTCTCAAAGCGGAAGGGATTAATCTAAATTGAGGCGATGCCCTCAGGCACCATTATTTCAGGCCCCCATAATACGGGGATGCTCCCACTCCCCGCTCTACCTCTCCCTCTCCCCCTCACTCTTCCTTATCCCCCTCTTGTTTTCCCTTTTTCTTGCTTTCGGGACCTCCTCTTTGAATAAATATAAAGGTATGATGAGTTAGTGTACTGAGTGGATCTTCTGAAGTTCATTCTGAACCACCCCATATTGAAAATCCATTAGCTCATTAGACAGTGATCCTCCAGCAGTTATACAACACGTTTTCACCCAAAATGATATCATGGGACAATCATTGGCAAACATTTTTGTTGCCATTCAACTCCCATAGACCTGTCTCTAGATCATTATTTTTTAGATGAGTCAATCCTCTTGGTAGATCAAGCCATTTCATGTTTCCAAATACACATTGATGGTGATTCACAAATCCCTATAAGAAAAAGACTCAGTAATCCTAGACTCAACCAAGTGGGCATGGGTATCATATTCATTACGCCAACATAAGCTGGTCTGCCATATCCATTCCTCTTGTCAGAAGGTTGTACCAATAATGAGGAAGTGTACCAGGATCTCATTACTGGGCTTGAGCTAACCCTCGAGATAGATTTTCTCCACCTACATGTGAAAGGGTACTCTAAAATAGTCATCAAGAAGATTAATGATGACTACATAATTAAGAATCCAGAGCTCATACCACTATTATAATGTACCCTCCAACTGAAGGCTAAGTTCTCATCATAACCAGAAGTTATTTGTGTCCTTCGTTCATAGAACAAGCAAGAAGATTCCTTGGCCAGCTTTGTCCCATATCTTGTAGAGCCTGATCTGGATGATTTGATTTTCCATGTATTGCATCAGAGATTCATTTCTCCCATTACTCTAGATGAAAATGATAGCCCCAGGTAAGCCACCTTGCCTCCACTACCCCGACGTCAAGACCTCTAGGTCCCCCAAATTCTGTTTTGGAAGTAACACATGACAGAATGTCCCCTTTATCGAGTATCTCTAGCATAATAATCACTTGAAAGAATGAGCCAAGCATGATAGAATCTGATGGCGCGCATTGGAGTTCACCCTCTAGAGTGGTCACCGTCATGAGAAGATCCTCTGCTGATATGGGTTTTATGGTATTATTATCTTTTTCATTCAGTTATGGGAGATCTCCCGGGTTATGTAGGAGGTTCTTTCTGCCACCTACGAGGCTCATTATACATGGCCGAAAATCTATCACCATATCCAGAGATGACGGTATTCTTGGCCCACCATGATCCGTGACTATATAAAATTTTCCAAGAGGTGATATGTGTGCCAAATCAATGATAATTTTATGCATCGACTGCCAGAACCTCTCCACACTACCAAGTACTCTTGGACCTTTGTGGTATGGGGATTCTATGTCATGGGACCCTATCCACCGGAGAAAACATGACAGTGGAGGTTCATCCTCATCACTAAGGATTTATTTTCCATGTGGGAAGAAGTAGTTCTGCTAAAGGAAGTCAAGGCCCATTGTATCATCGAATTTTTGAGCTCCATTATCATCTAATAATTCTAAGTCCCTCATGCAGTCCTAACCAATAAAAACACCAACTTCCATGCATCTGAATTGAATAACTTTTATTCCATGTACAACATCTGTTCTAACCATACCTCCCACTATAATGCGCAAGAAAATGGGATGATTATGGAATTATACAAAACCCTCTCTAATATTTTGAAAATGATAGTTGGTCAGAACTAGAGGAGTTGGATGGATAAACTCCCCAACGCTCTCAAGGAAAACTGGATGACCTTAAATTCTACTTAGATGACCCCATATTCCCTTGTGCATGGAATGGAGGTAGTCATGCCCATTGGTATTCAGTTTCCTTTGTTGAGCACAACTATCAATGATCAAAAGACACTACATAAGGTAATTGAGATCCATCTGGATGAACTATAATTGCTCAACGTGAAAAGGCTTTATTCCCAACACTATTAAGAGAGGAAACAGATCAAGTTAACCAGATCATTCGATAAGAAAAGTTTCCTTTTCTCTTTCTTACAAGGTGGCATGGTGTTGGATCTGAGAAAGACGATGACACCCAGAAGGAAGCCACCAAAGTTGGAGCCCAAATGGGAAGGACCTTATATCATTAACAATGTTTACCCAAATGGAACATACACTATAGATACCATGGATGGTGAGTGTATTACTCCTCCCACAAATGAAAAATTCATCAAGCAGTATTTTTATTGAACAGTCCCACATGAGCCTAAATTGTCCCATCTTCACTGCATGACGTTAAAATGCACAATTTTCCTATGATGAAGGATTGAAAACTACCTATCACATTTCTCACACAATAATAAACTATAAAAACAGTGTGATCTCTATGACCTAAAAAATAATATCTCCCTGCGTCCTCACCACATGATGTTAAACTGTACAACATCTCCAGAACAACGTATGGACCAGTTCAAATCCTCATGGGATATTTTTAAATGCTCAAATTCTTTATCTTAGATTCCAACCCCCAAATTATTCTCTTTGACTTCCCCTTGGTATAGTTCTCTTGGAGGATCGTGCAGAGTTTAGTGCATACTTATTTGGACCAACTCATGTAGGGTTTAGGATGTTTCCACCATGTTCCCCTCCCTGTTCTTCAATCCTCCCGCATCCTCACCGCACAATGATAAACTATGTTTCCAGTTCTAATCCATGTATGGGTTGATTACTATATTCATGGGATATATAAGAATGCCCATAAATTTTTTCTATAGGCCCATACCCAAACATCAAGATCTCCCTGGGGTCAAAACACTTGGGGTAGTGTGAGCCTTATCTGCCTTCATTCACATCGAGTTTATCATGAACGCACCATGTATCCCCCTCCTTGGATATATCCACTTATTTCATGCTTACCGCATGATGTTAAACTACATGAGCGTATTCGAGCTTCATGCTTCCCCTTTATGTAGGTCTCTATCAACATTCATATCCGAAGGGACCCCAAAATAGTATGGATGCTCGACCGTTTAGATCACCCATCGTTTCAGGAAAACGACTTGGAGGATTTTGAAAGTAGAATTGATACAAGTCCCACATTTCAACTATGTTCAGTGGTCAATGCTCATTTTTTCTTACCATTCCGGGTCACACAATATGGATGTTGTGTTTCGAACACCATCAATAACCATTCTCCATAATTTTCACCACCTCTATATTTTCTAAATATTGGGTGCAGTGATTCGTTTTGTCTTTATATCCATTCGAATGATGGTATTCCTCGAGTAGTAATGTTGGTATGATTGGGATCGATCCACGCCGATCTCTTCCCTTTATTTTTGTACCCTTATGTGTTGGGGAGAACCTGATCACATTCCTTGTTTCCCACATCGATAATTACCCATGCATTCTTAAGAGATTTTGTAGGGAAATACCCATATAAAGGGGTACACAAAAATGTTCTGATCTTTGCAAACATAATATAAGATGTTCTCATGTCTTGGTCATATGTTGTTAAACTGCGCAACACATTGATAAATACGTTCAGATTTATTCCCATCCTTATGGGATACATAAGAATGCCGAGATTTCTCATCGGTGGCCGAGACCTGGGTCCCTCAACCTTTCCATCCCCTTGGCCCAAGTACTCACATAGGATTGTATGGTGTGGTATGGACTATATGTCCTCATTCACTTCAGGTTAACATTTTTATTCCACACATACTACCTTGAGATGCCCCTCTTTCATCCATCGCCCTTTCTGAAAGGTGTTAAAACGCACATGTACAACCACGCTTTATGCATCCCATCATTTTTGGTTTCTATAATGTTAAAAATCCATAAGGTCCCCCGAACCACATGGAAGCAAAACCTCAGGACTTACCTATAATTTTGGGCCAATGTCCCTGAGGATTTTGGATGACAATTTGATAAACTTCCCACATTACAAATATGGTCAATAGTCGAATCTCATTCGTTTTTTCCATTCCAGGTCACCAAAAATTGATACTATGTTACGAACATGGTTAGAAGTTATCCTCATTAATTATTTCTCTCACATGGTCTCCCAAACGATAGGCACAATGATCCACCCATTCCTCCCATCTATCCAATAAACATGACATTAAACTGTGCATCTTCAGTCCGAGGTCATTGAACATAAACTAGGATCTACCACATCCTTTTCACGTGACATTAAACTACACTTCATTTTTAAGAACTATGCATAGCTTGATTTCTACCTTGCAGAATATGTAGCAATTCGTAAACATTTCTTTTTCATGTCCATCCTAGGTTCATATATCATTTTTCTTAGCCTTTTGGACTAAGTTCTCTCCAGGAATTGAGAATGGTGTGGCATATTTGGGCATACGCCCTCATTCACATCAGGTTATTCGCTACACCATACACATTCTATATAGAGGTACCCCATCTTATCTTCATCCTTGTCGCGTGATGCTAAACTACATGAAATCTTCTAGAACTATGTACGACTTGATTACCATGCACATGAGATAAATAATAATTATGGTACATTTTTTCTTTGGTTCCAACCTTATTTAACAAAGACCTCCTCATTTTTCTGTCCCCTTGACCTAAATTCCTTGGGATGGGGTATTCAGTTTGGTTTGGGATTATGTTTTTATTCGTATCGGGTTGGCGATAGCCACTCTACGTATCTCTTTCTTGAGAGTTTTCCACCCCCTTTCCTCCACTCATCTTCATGAGTCATCTTTTCTCAAATTGGGTCCCTCAATGCTCATTGGAAATTCACCAGTGTGCCCAGGGGCACACTGGTTTAGAACCCAGAGTGTTAGGTTCCATGTGGACAAGTATCTCCATCCATTTCCATGCTTCTTGTTTCAATTTATTTGGGATTTCATCATATTTCACATTTGAAAGGACCACGGAATTTAATGGATGCTAGGCCTCGCCTCTCTCCTACCGTTTTGGGCTAACATCCTCGAGGATCCTGAATTAAAATTTAACACAAGCTCTATGTTGTGAATAAGGTTAGCGATCAATACTCTTTTGTTTTTTCCCATTTTAGGTCACATGATATAGATGTTGTGTTCCTATCATGGTCAGGAGTTATCCTCCATCATTGTTCCTCCCTAATTAATCCCGAAATATTGGTTTCATGATTAACATCATTTTCTAATCCATAATTTCCAAGTGGAATTGAGACCTTCTTGGTGTTATCCCTCAGTGCACGTTTACATGTTTAGAGGACAATTCCACTGTGTGGTGTCCTTAGAAGCTCCATTATTATCCCTTTATCTATATTCCACATATCTTAAAAGTATTTCTCTGCCCTTTTTTTACAAATTAATCATGGCTCACATTGGCTTTGGGATTTGGTCAAGTTTTACGCCTGCTAGGAAGAGTTTCAATTCATTCATTCTGAGATCTATGATCATAAAATAAGATCTTCCCTTGTCTTTATTGCATGAAATTAAACTTCAAAAATCATTCTAGAACTATGTATGTATTTATTTCCATCCTCAAGGGATACATATAAACACTAGCACATTTCATCTTCGGGTCCAACTCCATATCCTCTAATCTATTTCAGCCACTAATCTCGAGGATTCTCTTTTGGAGTTTCGGGCATTGTGGTGTGGACCTTGTCCTCATTCACACTGGGTATGCTTTATAACTCCTTGAACATTCCATCTAAATACTCTATCTTATGTATGAGTCCAAATTATATGGTGTTAAACTACAATACCTAGTCCCAACTGATATTAAATTGTTGAATCTTTTCTACATGGCGTTAAAGTTCATGCATTGGTCCTATCATACGACCCATAACCATGACACTATCATCCTAGCCACATGATTAAAAATGAAACGGCATTGTGGTGTCCTCCCCCAAGTGGACATCATGTTTTGTATCAGTCATCCACCATTCCATTTGTAATGGCCTTAATGTATATTTATTCTTATATAAATGCATGGATTTTCCGTCCTAGGATTGTTGCGTCATAAAAAAACACTTTCACCATAAAGAATAAGAAAGATCCATCAAATTTCAATTCTTTTGGTGCATGATCCTAACCTGAAGGACAATATTGATCCTAGAATTGAATCCCTTCCATGACATATCCAGAACTACAGGTGTATTGATTCCCATCATCATGGGATACTTAGGAATGCTTTGAAATTTCGTCTTCGCCTCCAGCCCCGAGTATCTCAAATTCTGCCCTATGTTTGGCCCCTTGGCCCGAACCCTATCAGAAGAGTATGGTGTAGTGTGGAATCAATTTTTTTCATTCACTTTAGGGTTTGTAACAAACTCACAATGTGCCTCCCTTGTCTTTTCCCAACATAGTCAGAGTTATATGACCACAAACTAAAATCTTTCCATAGAACTATGTATATATTGATTCCTACCCTTATGGGATATGTAGTTATTCCCTGATGTTTATCCATCAAGTCCAGCCATTGGAATGGTTCATAAGATATATGGCCTCTTCATCCCTCATCCAAATTGAGGTCTTCCACTTCACCATCCCACACACATTCCATTTAATGATGTACCCTCTCAATGGTTCTCTCTATGACCTTAAACCAGGAGTTTGCATCCCCGGGAATCTTATGCTTGGAAATGGACTCGACACCCCCTATTTAAGATGTCTCATTGACATATTTAGATGTTCCATGGAGTAGATACAGTTGTGTTGTATTTCTCATGGCAATTCACTTATTTTGTTTCCGGGATTCATTGCCCATTATTTGGATCCAAATCCTCTTCAATGTCTGAAGGGACCCCCTTTTACGGCCTGGTCTTGTGACACATTCGCTCACATACAGTCTTGGTCCAACACCCTGGAAGACCCTAGACAACCTTTTGATACAAGTCCTACGTTTTGACCATGTTTAGCCCTCAACCTTCGTTTTTTTGTCCCCATGCCCAGCTAACGTGAAACTGATGCTGCATTTCAAACATTGTCAACAGTTATCCTCTATCATCATGCCACCATCATAGCTATCCAGATCTCGAGAACCATGATTCAAAAAAATCCATTTCCTTATATTTTAGAGGAATAACATCACACTCAGTTCTAAAACTCCACACATCTATGTAGCCTGAGTAGGAATGTTAGTATTATTGGGTTGAATCATTCAGTTAGTATCCCCCATTCGTGCACTAGAGTACGTTGGGAAAACATCAATTCGATGGTTCTGATAATTTCCTTCTCCAGTCAGGCCTACCTCTTCCTACCTGAAAATCCAGATCGGTTGTTTAGACCCTGTATGCCCAAATTCTGGTTGACACTCTCATATTCAAATGGAAGAATGATGTGGTCATCCCTTGTTTATCACAGAGAGAATGACCCACATGTTCTTAGGGATCGATAGCTGGATATTTGAAGAATGTCATAGAAATTATGTAAACAAAAATAGATAACGAAACTCTTGCACACGAACAACATAAGCAAAAAATCATGAAGATAAGTTAATGATTTCACATAAATTATTGTGTCCATGGGTCCTCCCCACCCATAGATGGGTTGACCTGTTCTACGGATCATTCCAACTTCGCTACTTGTTGGATCAGGGCGTCTAGGATCTTCTATCAACTGTTGAGATCATGATTCTCATGGATGGCCATGGTGCGTAGTTCATTAGCCCTGATCCAAGACAAATCGTCATCATATTGGATAAGAACTATCTTTTCATAGGATTACCTCATCTATTCTTCAGCCTATGCTAGATGGGATTTCAGTTGTGACATGAGCCGCAAATGCACATTGATGAAAGCAGACTACTCAATTTCCTGCACCCTCAACCGTTGGATCTCATGCTCATCATATTCTATTCTTTGGATATTATCTGTCATTCTATACTACCAACCAACACTGAGGCGATGTGCATCATCCCACAACCACTCGACAAGGTAGTCCCAAATACTCATGTGAGGGCATTGGGAATTTACTCCTCTAGCACATAACTTTCCAAATTGGGAACGAAGAATCCACATATGGAAAATCTATTCACCTTGTGGGGTCTCCATGATAAATAAAAAGATCATCTTACCAAATCGAACATGAAAAAACTTGATATCCTCTTTGTATGATGTAGTTTCGTCCCGATCCTCTGGTTCAGAGGGTTCATATTTGCAAAAAGCCTCTAGGAGTTCACCAACAGTGTATTCCTTGGGTTGGTCTTCATTGCTGGATTCCACTTTGATGATGTCCACCAGGTAAGTACTAGATTGTGTTTTTCCAGCAGTATCTCTTCCCACCACAGGCCGCTCATAGAGAACTATGACTCGATCATATACAAAAATTAATTCAATAGGGATCATCTCACTTATTCAGAGTGAAGCCTTGTGTATTCCACCAATTTACACCAGCAATGTATGATCCATCTTTGAAAATGTTCAGAAAGGGGTTGTGTTAGCCATTTTAATCAACCAGACAATTGGTACTGCTCTAGATTATGATAATTACCTTGGTTATATTCTTTTTCTCACCTCGGGTCTACCATCACTGGGAGGCCGAGACAAGGCCCTTCTAATAGGATTGTGGTCTCTGAAGATTCTGATGAGGCTTCCCCTACTCAACTAGCACCGCTGGACTTCGTAACCACCATCTCTCTGGTTTCTTGACCTGGTGTTTGGTCCTCTGTGACTATAGCACCTTCGTAATCATCAACAAGAGAGAAAGATTTATGATTCTCTAATATATATATGTGTTAGTTGAGAAATATATAAAAAACAGGGATGGTACTCGTGCCATGAATGGGAATAGAGAGGTATATCTAAAGTTTCAAAAAATTTTCCCAAGGAGATTCCCCCCGAGGATGGTATATTGCCTTCTTCAGGAGAGGATCCCTTAAAGGTCCCCTCTATTGCTCGGTGAAAATATCCCACATTAACTTCCTCCCCCCATGATTTTTCGGCACAGGTGATAAAGGGGAAAATTTCTGCTAGTTAAGCCACCGTTAGTTCTACGGGAGTAGTAATATTCAGCAGCACCCTTTCCCAGCTTGACATTAGCCACATGTCACCACGAGAATAAATTACCTCTCCTAACTCCGTTAAAAATATCCATCCATCGACTGGGGTAGCATTGAAGCTTCCCTTTGGCAAAGCCCAACTCCCCCAATGACATCCCGTGTATATTCAAGTTTTTCCACAAGCCGTTGATGCCAAGGAATTGTTTTCTTTTTTACCAATCAATCCATGTCTATGGGATGATGACATAAGAGGGGATTGATATTCAATGAATTTTCTTCCCAAGATATTTTGGAGTGACTCCAAAAAATCCCCAGGATGATTTGACTCCATCCTGGGCCCTCCCAGATAGAGCCACCAGACCCGACACTGCCACATCTCCCACTTTACTTTCAGCCAACACTAGTCTAGGGTTTGTTGATTCATGGACTATCGCCCCTTCTTTTATATCCTCGCAGCCCAGGGGAATGTTCACACCACCTTTTGGAATCCCTTTATTTTCACCATTCAGAGTTTAGGTGTGGCAACCTCCTAGCTAGCCCATATAGTCACTCTCTTGAACTTTTCACCATGGTACGCAACCTCCCAACTCTATGCATACTCGTGAACCATGTCTAATGTAGCATTTGATGGAGGAAACTCATTCCAAATATTCCCATCCACCATTTTAAACATTATCCAAAGTTGTCAAATCATGACCGGGTGATTATTGTGGTGCACACTTTTATACACCCAGAGAGTCATCCTCTGCATGCATTGGAATTGTCGAATAAACTGGTGCGAGGTATAAGGTTCACACATGGGTTCCAAATCTACTCGTTCCACCATCATACTACCACAATAGGATAAAAGATATGACCGATTCTCTCTAATATTCTTGGAATCAATGGTATAGGCCCCGGTTAGCAAAAGAAATGAGTGGAAGATGAACTGTTCTGCTCATCCCATCTTACCCAATTCAATCATTATGTCAAACATCAATCGGGAACACCCAACAATGTTCAAAATTTATGATCAAGAATCTATCCCAGTTGGAGCGATGGGGTTAAGATATTGGTATCCTCTCATGTGTGTCGTGATCCATATATACAAAAATTGGAATGACCCAAACACTCAGATGGGCCTCTTCCCCTCACAAACATACCGAAGTAGATGGTACATCTATTCTAGAAATGGAATACCCAAGTTGATGCAGTCCTCACCAGCTAGTTGAGCCTCCATGATATATGTACTTGGTCTCACCCTCATGTGTGCATCGATGAATGATAAGATCCACCCAAAGATCAACGCTGAGATAAACCCAGCAAGCCTAACTATCGACCACTGCTCAGCCATGATGTTGTATCCCCAAAATATCCACTAGCTATATTCCAAGATCATTCAATATAAACCCTCTATTCACCACTGTGCTCCTCATAATCATATAGGGGGCCTCACTGGTAGAGTTCCTTCTTCTAGGGGGACATTTAAAAAATATCCAAATGACTACTTAATGTGGATTTCCCTAGCATTATATTTATCATCGCGTGTACCTAGTACTAGCCTGAGAAATTCCATCGCCAAAGGCGCCATCTGCAACTCATCCCCCAAAAATTTATGGTGAAGAGGAACTCGTCATACATCCCTCATTGGTTTAGGATGCTAGAAATCTAGTGAAGGTCCTAGAGGCTGATGCCAAACTCACCGTGAAGGAAATAGAATGTTTTGGTATCAGGCGACCACTAACTCAGAAGTCCTGGTATAAATTTTCTCGGTTGAGAGACACTGAATTGGGAGGCCTAGGATGCTTCATAAAGGCTCACCCGCCTCAATACATTCTAAAACATTTCACAGGACATGCATGCCCAGTTGGCCCAGGCCTAGTCATCTGTGAAGTTACCACCCTGGCGCTTGTCCAAGATTGTGATCCACCCATTTTTTAAATTTCTGATATTCGCATTTATAATCGTCTTGTAAGGGGTTGGGATGTCACTTTCTCAAATTCATTTCCATAGATATTTCTAAAATTAATGTAAATAAAATGTGTTGTGAATGGGGAATGATTCTTTTTGATGTTCTCAACTATGACCTTGTACCATTGGTATTTCTTGCGGGTGATCCTAAACCAGTAGGCGAGCAAACACATTTTAGTGTCTGGGATGAATACTACAGCTCGTAGGAAAAAAACCATTACAAGTAAGGCGCCTGAAAAGTGGTTATTCTTTTTGTACCTCCGTCCGACTCTCCGTAAATGAATGGTGATCATATGTACTCGGGATGTACTCTACTATTTGTATGTTGTTTTCCATGTCCTCCCTCAAATAATCATCGACACAAACATCTCTCATAGCCTCTATAGTGGCCATTGGATCCGAGGGCATGGAGGAATTCAGGTCAAGGAACCAAAAATGAGAACACTATTATTCACAAAAGACTCTTTGCGAAGACCATTTGCGAAGACACTCACACATTCTCTCTATGCGATAGAGAATCCTTGGCATCGAACTATTTCATAAAGGATGATATAAATCATGATTCCATGGTTTTTTGAAAAGCATTAACGAAGCACCGGACTAAAAAAACTTGGTTTTCTAATGATCTTTTGGAGATGATACTTTCTCGAAAAAATTACATGAGCACAATCATTTTGAGGATCCCATCACAAATTGGTGATGTGCCAGATTTTGTGAAACAAAATAACACCCACCTCTGTGTCCCACCTCCACGATCCGCCTTGGGTCCCTTTTATCTAGGTATCTTCGATTTATTTCCCTCATAATTATATCCACTTATTCAGCCAGCTCCAATTCTGAGTGGGGGCATTTTTTTGTGCCAAAACATTTTCCCTACTGAAGGAGTGGATTCAAGGATGTGGTAGAGGTAATGAGCACTCCAAAAGGGGCTCCTTCATGATGAATTCCGTAGAACCACCTTGTTTGTGCAAGGCTACCTCCGTAAAGGTCTTCACAACATCACAACATGGCGCGAGTCCGACGTTGGCCCATTTTTCCTTTGTGGATCCTTACTCCTCTATATCATGCTCCTCAATGGCCATGCCGAAGGACCTATTCCAGACGGCAAGAACCCTCTTTGATGCCGATAAAGGGGCTCCACTCTACATTGTCACCCATCTCTATAGTGGGTTCTAAAAACTTGTTGGTTGTGGTTGCCTATAAATAGAAGGCTCACCCCCTTTCAAACCACCATGAATCTACTCTTTCAACTTTCGAGCTCTCATTTCACACTGACCTTATTGAAACCCTAAAAGTGTACTACCCAAGGTACATGTCTTCGGCGAGATGTACCTCTTTTCATTCCTTCTACCCTCTGACTATGGTGGAGATGCCCATCGCGAAGGCATATGACCTTCACAGAGGAAGGGGCCCCTTTAGGGTGCTCAAGTATTCGTAAAGTTTAGAGCCCTCACGAAGATGTTACCAAAGAAAGAGGCATTCCCTATGGTGAAGCTCCATGCCATTAAAGCTTTCACTTCATAAAGCTCATTCTCTTCGTAAATTCCATTATCTTTGTAAAGCTCTTCCCCTTCGTGAAGCCCCTCCTTTTCATGGAAGTCCTTTTCCATTTCAAGGCCCATACTCCTTGCGGAGCATCCGATATTCACGAAACCCATTCTATTTTTGAAGAAAAACCATTCATGATCTCATTCTTTACACACCCTTTTCCCATATAGACATCTAGGATCATGTAGAGTGATTTCAAGGTCCTTTGGGTGGTGCGTCATATTGCGTTTCTTAGCCTCATGATTTTTTCACATTAGCACGCTAATGGATATTACTTTTTGAATATCCACACTAACATGACCCCCCCAAAGGATCTCTCTATAACCCGGACTCCTCATGGCATTGTCGATGCCTTCCCTTCTCCAAACATTAGATGGAACCAGTTACATATGTACTAGGGGTGTAGAGTGCATCCTCACCGTCTGAGTAGCAGGTTGTTAAACCACCAAGCACCATCATCCTCTCCACATGATGTTAAATTTTAGCCTCAACCCGTGAAACATACACGGGGTGCCCCACCTTGGACATTTTCCACACCCATTGGTCACCATATTAGTGATATCTTCCTCACATGAAATGAGATCATCCTTGCATCTAATGACATCTGTCTCTGGGAAAGGGAAGTCATCTTGTTGTAATCCCTAAGATATTCTTATGAGAGGTGGCATCCTTGTTCATCCTATCTTCTTTAGTGAAAAAAGGATAGAGGAGCTATGAGAACATGGACCTTCGTTACCCAATCCCTCTCCCTTTGGACTTTATCTCTATCAGGACACTAAACATGCGAATGCCCCGATTTTCTTTTTGGGCCGCTAACCATGTGTAAGTCCCGCTCTATTATTCACAAACGCACCTTTCATGATGTAATCGTCTGGTCTTTACTGCCTCTTGTTTCTCAAACCCATCATGAATCACATGGTGTTAGAGTAATCACCATATATTACATCTTCTCAGGGCCTCCTTAGTATGTAATCCTCAAACCCCCCAACTGAAATATGTGTACTTTAATCCTTCAACTTTACAAGCAAGGTACGTAGGAAGCCTCCATGAGGTTCAAGCCTACCACCCATCGGTCCCGACTACTTAACGTCAGTTAACCCCTTTCCCGCATGATGTAAAACTGTATGACCCTTCCATCCCATTTGATTTTTATTTTTATGCACTCAAACTACATGGGTTTTGATCCCTATATCTTTGATAGGGTAAGTAGGAAGCCTTTCGGAGGTTCAAACTAAAATACTAGTAAACCAACATCAACTACGTGGGTTTTAATCCATGTCTCCTAGAAAGAGTACGTAGGAATCCTACTTGAAGTTTAACCCCAAACACTGTTAATCCTATTCGAACTACGTCGGATTTGATCCTTGTCTCCTAGATAATGTACAAAAGAAGCCTCCTTAGGTTCAATCCCTATCACTAGAAATCTTTGGTGTCCCGTTTTCTGGGAACCATATCATTGGTCCACCCCTTAGTGATGATAGACTGACTCACAGGCTTTTATCCATGTGTAATCCCAAAAGTATCACTGGGTCACTGTCCTTCATGTACACCCCGATTCCATGCCCCATTTCGAACTATGTATACATTGATTTCCTTCTACGTGGACATGTTGGAAGCCTCCTTGAGGTTCAAGACCATATATAATGTCTCATCCTAGCGTCTCCCTTGATCCTTTGTGGTTTTAGATGTCATGCCCCAAACCAGAGGTTATACCTCCTTCGGATCCCATCCATGCGTCCATTCTCAGGGGACAACTTATCATGTGTCCCACCACCCCACCGAACTATGTAGACTTAGATTTACCACCACAGGGATATGTAAGAAGCATCATTGGGGTTCAAGACCAACATCACCATCAAATACATATTAGTTTCACCACATTCCTCCCATCAACTTCATCCAAAAATTCATCATCCCTTTTGATTTTTACCTGGGCATCCACATCCCGGTAAGATCATTCCATTTATCTCATCACTGCTCCTTATGGCACCAGCGCAACAAACCGTGCATTAGGCCCACACAATCCATAACCATACAACCATGATTGTTCCTCTTGTGATAGGTCATTATCAACGTGTAATCCCCTGCATGTCTTTTGGTCCTTGTCCTTTGTGTACACCCTGATTTTAAGCCTCCCCCATTCATACTATGTGGGTTTTAATTCATGTATCCTAGGAAGGGTACGTATGAAATCTCTCTGTGGTTCAATCCCAGCCAATATAAAACCTTGGTTTCCCCCATTATAGGGGCCGAAGAATCATTAGATCTGTACTCATTGGATACTTTGATCCACCCGTCTAATCCACTCCCAATAGTGTTGTGATCAGTCTAATTAGTCTGATCAGTCTCTGCCATATGTTAAACACATGACATACCCCGTATTATGTGAGGTAAGATATGGAAAAACTCAGGGAAATGAATATTTAATTAAATTATATTCATTGTTCATGGGATTACATGGGCTTCCACACCCTTGACAAGCTCTATCGTAAGGGAAAAAATCTAGATGCATAAGTGTTTCAGCATCCATAAATGTCAGCGATGTCCTATGTGACTACACCTTTGGTCAAGGGTTGTTTCCCTGACTTGACCCCTTGGAGTGTCCTGATAGAAATATTGTAATTAACCGGCTTCCATAACTATATGGAACTATGGAAGAGTTTCCTGAACAATATCTTAAGTCTATGAGGGAGAATCGGACTAGGAGACCAATTCTGAGGAGGAATCCACAGATGGATGAGCTGACATCCCATCATCTTATTTCGATAAAGGAGAAAATGTCTCTTAATAAGTGATGGATGTCACCCGCCATTGGAATGTAAAATGCGTGGAAACAATCAGTGTGACCTCTATGGATGGATGCGTCCCCCAGTGAATGTTTCAGAAACAGTGACATTATATGTTTATTTTAATTGTATGAAATTATTAACAGATCATTTTACTGGTTTTTATGACCAAAATAGTGATAATAACATCTTGTGTTTTGAGTTAATATTTTGGGTTTTCCATTATAGTATGAATCCCTTTTTAAAAATAAACATCGCTTTAAAATAGTCAAAAAAATCCAAGAACTTGAAAAATTGACACAAGAATTTATTGTCAAAAAGAACAATATAAAGAGGAAATTAAAAAATTATAGGTTATTAAATAATTGTATTTAACATTTCTAGATCATTGAAATTAGGTATATAATAATAAATCATTTAAATAATCATTAAATATTACTCAATGTTGTCCAATTGATTTTTTAAGATTCTAGGATTTCAAAATCTACAAAAAATTCACTAATAGATAGAAAATTTACTCTGTTATTTTTATAATATGTATACTTCTATGTTCTATAAGGGTGTATAATTTCATGAATAATATAGTTTTTTTTCTAATTTTGTAATTTTTTTAACACGAGTTGGGAATAATTATTTGTGGAATTTAACACCTCAAATAGTTTCTTCTGACATGGGAAAAAATTTAGATAGTCAAAGAGGCATTACGAGGGATCATAGGAAGTATCGAACTATCTAAAAACTATTATAGTACCAATTTTTAGATGGTATATATCCATTATCTAGATGGTGGAATGTTTAAGAGCATAGTGAGGGACGCTGGACCCACCGGTTTGCTGATGGGGCACCAGTGGCTAACTAGTGGGCTACTAGAGCATTGTAAAGTGGTAAAACCCAATAATATTACTATGGCCACCCCTTAATACCCATGGTTGGTTTTAAACTCCTCTATCACTTGAAGATGTTCCCTAATGTAAAGTTTCCACCACTCCATCCACTATGGTGAATCTCCCTCATCATACATTTGAATGAAATTTTGTATGTGATGTTGGTGAGATTAAGGTATTATTATGACTATTATATTTACTTTGATACGTTCCTTTCACTATTAATAATTCTCTCACCATCTATGTCTAATACTTCTATTGTTAGGGATATTGAATGCTTCTTCAATTTCATTTTCTAAAGTAGAATCCAAATATTAGAATGATATGTGTAGAATTTTCTAAGGTTATGGTTTGTATTCCAATAGTATATCAGATAGTTATATGTTATTTTGAAGTTGAACGGGTTTTTCATCTGGCCATTGTGTATTTCATAGACCCTAGAATTAAATTTGATCCTTTAAATATGAAACAATTTTTTATTCACTTATAGGTAATTATACTTATTGAATAGAAGGTGAACCAATGGGATGTATCACTTGAGACATAGAACCTATTAAATGGTTATGAAAGTGGATAAAATCAAATGGTTTTAATTATGAAACAATTTTTAGAAATGTTATAGGAGGTTCTATATTTATCCCTTTATTATGTTATAAATTCATATATAATAAAAAGTAATTCATGATTGATAATTATTATGTGTTAATGAACCATTATAAGAGGTTAATTCTAATATATTTCCTTAATTTAGTATTGGAACCCCTATTGGATAATAAAAAAATTGGTAAAAGAGTTCAGTATGCCTGAAATGAAATATCATATTATAATTTGATATTGACTAGATAAATGGATACATAATTTTATTATAGGTCCAATAATGAGTGTTGTGATATGAAATGTTGGATTATTAAAAGAAAATAAATAGTTAAAGGGAAAATGAAATTCACAAATTTCGTGTAAAATAGAATAGTAATATTTGAGTTAGTGTCGAACAACTGACATTAATGTACTGGATTACATGCAATCATTATATTAAATATTTATGAACATTATTATCACATCATGTTTTCTATTCTCCATGAGAATTGTATATGATAGTGTCCTATAAATATATGTCACACTAAAGGGGCATAATATTTACATGCTATAATGGGAACATAGAGGACCCACAAAAATATTCCTGAATAAATGTTCTATGGATGGATGAAAATTTCATACATGAGACACATGATACATGATATTAGGAATTGGATTCCCATTATTTTTGGAGAACCTTATCTTGGGGTTCTATTTTAGTAATATCCATTATAGGAGATCATGAGGATAAACCCTTCAGTAGAAAATACACATTTTATGTGATATTGGATCTGTCTATCTATTGAACTATTTATTAAACCATAGACTATAATATAATCATTAATGGATTCGATGAGTTTCATAAAATGATGTATAGATGAAAATTTTTTGAAATATGATCACAATAATGTATAAAATGTTGGGTGTGTAATGAGTGATATACCAGGAATGTTTAGTTAGAGGAAAACCTCTGACCATTTATTAAATAGAAATAAAAAGTGCAGTAAACAAGGAAATGGATGAGGGAGAACATCTTGCCCAAACCCAACCAAGAGTCCCCACCATATTACCACAAAACCAAAAAACCATTCAACTGAGTCAACACATTCAACAAAAACCATTCAACAGAGTCAACACATTCAACCAACATCTCTCTCGCTTCATAAAAAAGTCACCATTGCATCCAGCTTTCAACAACACATTACCACCATCATGGGAGAGTACCATCGTACTCCATGAGAAATCACACCATCACCGGTGCATAAGCTCAGAAGATATTCCAAGGGACACGCGATAACGCCATCATCACCAAGACTGGATAGTCCAACATTATACCAAAGGAAAGCCACCGATGGGAGGATCTGAGTCGTCATGAACCAGAAACGCCACCAAGGGCATAGATCTGTTCCAATCAGACCACGGATGAACCCAAACCGGGTTCCGAAGAAGGCCATTCGTGATGTTGATAAAATCAGCATGAAAATAGAGGGACCAGCGACAGAAATCAGCAAAAATCCACCAGATTCAAAACCAATCGACGAAAACCCAAATCACCAGAAATATCCAAAACAACCAAAATGAAGAACCTGCAAAAACTCATCGAATCCGAAGCCCAAATCCTCCCCCTCCGGGAACACGGAATCGACGTCGAGCAACACAAGGAGCCTGCCGAAAGTGAGGCAAGGTCACAAAGGACTCACCGAACCGGATCCACCTTCGGCCCTCGTTTGGAAGTGACACGTCGAACTGAGCGACGACGCTGAGAACGGGAGCCGGAGAACCACCAGATGCCGATGCACACCCCCGATGCCAAGACACACCTACGACGAGCCGAGGCCAGATGGAGCGGCGAGTCGATCCATGCCGGAGGGGGAAGAAGACGGAGAAACGATGGGAAACCCTAGCTTTCGCGAGGGTGAAGGAAGACGCCGCTTAGAGGCTCTATTGGGATCCTTCTCATGAGTGATATATTATTAATGAATAATGTGAGAAAAGATTTATTAATGAATAATGTGAGAAAAGATTTATCCATTATTCCCAATGATGAAAGTTGATATTTTAGACCATTTGATGGGAATTGAACTACCATGAGAAATCCATAGATTTGGTGTTTTGTTTCCATGTTCATTTAAATATGGTAAAAAAATAGACATCAAGCACACAGGTTGATGAAACCAACATGCAAGTTATTTAATTTTAGATCCCAAGATAATGGCATTATATTACACGGTAGGAATTCATAGGAAGACATATGTCATTACAATATTAACTTCTTTCAATATGAATACATTATAAAGTAACTATTTTATAACTATGGGAATTGGGAATTTTTCCTAATGCCTCTATTAAATAGGCCTAGAAGGATACACACAATGTGTATCCATAATCACAATTAAATTCGATATTTAATTTAACAGGATCAAATAATTTATTAGGTTTTTATTATTTCCAATATTTAATAATAATTTATTAAATATATAAATTGAGTTAAATAGTAATAATAAATATTTTTTACAAGTATTGAAGAACTAAATGTTAATATATGTGTTAACAAATAATGAAGTGATATTTATTATTTAAATAAATAGTCATTATCCAAGGATCGATAAATGTTAAGCATGAAAAGTGGACTGATCATAATGGACTTATTGGAAATATTATAGATTTTATTGATTCTTAGGTATTGCACACATTGACATATTAATAATTATATTATTATTAAGACATGGGTTCAATAATAAGTAAGAATCCAGAAAGGTGCTAGTATGAAAATTTCCAACCATAGAGAAATCGTTATAAATATCTAATTATATAATATTATAAAATACCCTAGTTGTTCATAGAGAATAGATAGAAGTTTTCTCAAGAACATGAGAGAGTTATAGAGAACTAAATTATTCTATCCCCTCCTCTTCTCTAAACCCCTTAAAATATCATCAACTTTTCTTCATCCACATAGAAAAATTCATTTGATATTAATCATAAATTATGAATGTGATCAAGATCAGCTTCTCTAAAACATCATGTGTCTACGATGACATTCAATGATTGTAGGGTATTTGAGGATCCCTTCTTGAGAGATTCTACAATTAGATCATGCATAATAATGATAATATGAAGATATCGAGTCATCCAAATCATAAATGAGGATAAAATTAAAAGATGAGGTAATATTATATCAAATTATAAATTAATTATAAATTACATTTGAATATCCCCTTCATCTGGTTCTGGTCTTTACTCATTTCTTGTAATCTACTAATTATATAGGCCATGATATTATTTTTTATGTACAAATATTTATTACACATAAAATAAGACTAAAAATTTGGGTTGTAAATTCAATATATAGATTCATTTATGGTTGGAACATATATATAATATAAACCCAATAGTCAAAATCATATATAGTTTTAATTAACAATACCATCTAATATGTGTGAATATATATATATATATATATAATCACAATTGTGTCACTATCTATCATTCTCATCAGCGACCTGGTAGATTATTTAATTTTCAATAGTAAAATCATCATGGCCACCATTGATTTCAATGACCTCAGAAACTATATACTCATTATAATAATTATCAATATCGACAACCTCGTTATATATATCATTAATAGGTGTTTCAAAATTATCACCATAATCATAAATCATGTGTATTATTGATAAAAAAATCTAAACATTACATCATACTCTATAAGAAGAGAATAATATATATCAAACATCGCTTTGATTAGATATTCATTTGACATATTTCGATTATTCCAAGAATTCTATAAAAATTTGGGATTTTCATTCTCAATTGTGAAATTTAAATGATATTTAGTTTATATTCCTGTAGTTTTTCTAGAATAATCACTAACTATGTACTATAATAAACACCTATAAAGTGGTCATCCCAAAAAACATGATTCAAAAGAACATATACATCAATAGTTTCCTCTTCCTTATTAGATTTATATTCAAAAACATCATATTAAGAAGATTTTTTTCTTTAATTTGATAAAAAATTGAGTAATATTTATCATGAAATATAAAATAACATATCAATTAGATGAAAATATAAAATTTTTCCTATAATTAACTTTTTACAACAGTTATATCTTATTTCATTCCAGTTTTCAACAATCATGGCTAATCAAGTAACACATCCATCAAATTTTAATACATTTTTTACATGTAATTACAAAATATACCAATAAAATAATTCATACATTTTTTAATGTACAATGAGGTATTATGTATGGATATTAATAATAAAAAATTTATTATAGTTTCAACATATAAACATTATCCATGGAGGTATTATCTTCCATGTTTATTTTTCAATAATTATTTATAAAAGAAAAAATATAAATCATAATAAATTTCATAATGGATAAAAAGAAACAATTCAAAAAGATATAATTATCTTTTAATTTTTTTATAATAATACCCAATGTCAACCAGTTATTCTACACTCAATTCAAAACATAAATATTTAATCCAGTTAAAAATAAGTGTTTTACAATCATATTTATTTCTAAATTTTCATGATTGGTTTATGATTTATATGGATTTTTTATATAAATCATTTGACAGTTTCATACATTGTATGTTTGTATACTCATCCCAATAATGTTTACTTCAATATATAAATATATATGTTTATAATTAATTCCCCATAGTATATTATCAAAAGTACTAAATATAAATAGAAAACATAGATATAGTGAATCATGGGAATAATTAGATACAAAAAATCTTTTACTTTTCTATGTGACTACAATTTCTATGATGGGGAATTATAAATTTAAAATATAATTTATTTATTTGAATAAGTATCTGAATAAAACATATCTAAAACCCCACTTATTCACGTTTTATATAAACATGTGAGTGAAAAAAAAGAATAAAACATAATGAGATAATAAACCAATCGTAATGGATATAGAAACATAATAGTGGTTCAATATGATAAAATGTTATGTTCCATGAAAATATTTTAAAAGAAATAATTTTTAAAATTTTTCATCATACTGAATTGACCCTCCATTACTTTGTTAATCACAAGGCCCTTAAATCAAAACAAATAAAGATGGTATCAGATGAATTTTTTGATGATATAATAAGATAATGATATAATGTTTTATGTCATTAATTTGTAGTCTTTATTTAAGAAGAAAATTTAAAATACATGTATATCCAAATTTTATTACATTATAATAAATACTAATTTAGTAAATATAAAGCGTTAATATCAAAGGTTTTTGATATAAGATTAAAATTTTATATTATTAATGAATGTCATTATTGAAATCAAAAATGAATTTATATAATAACTCTAAAATTGTTTATATTATATATTGGAATCAAATATTCTGATTTGATGAGTATTTAAAATATATAGCTTATAACTTTTCTCTCAAAGGTGATAATAAAATCAAATTTACATAGTTATATAGTAAACATGGGTAACAAGAAAATAAGCATAATATGACATATACAACCTTATAAAATAATATATAGATTAAATTTAATATCATCCATATAAGAATCCTTTTAAATACATAATAAGGATAAAAGAACTCACATTTCTAAGGAAATTAAAAAATGAACTAATTTTATTGTTTAAAAAGATGAATTTAATAAAAATTCAATTAGGATTGAATAATATTATAATAAAATATATAATATTAATTTTTTAATATATAATTTTTTAATATGTAATAACATACATGAATATAAAGATCAATATTTTTTTTATCAAAATTGGACGGAATGGATGATATTTTAATATGTTTTTAATTTAATATTCCATCACCTGAAAATTAATTGAATGAATACATAAAAATTATTATATGTTGACCAATTTTGATGAATAAGAAATTTCAAGGATTATCTATGAAACAAAAATAAATATATGAAAATAATTTTCTGATGCTAGGAAAGAAAAACCAATTATAGATGATAAATTATGAATTAAACAAAAGGAATATTTTGAAAACAAAAGGAAATAGTTAAATTTTATATATAATATTACTCATGATATATATTATTTAAAGATGGATTGATTATCTATATGTGGCTTTTGAAAATTGTGATAAAAAATTCAATTTTCCCAAATATTGAAACTACAAAACTATTAAACATTAAATTAGATCTTTGTATTCCATTATTAATAATCCTCTAAGGATAAGAATGTTATCATAATTATTATGACTTATTCTTTTTCACCATATATATATGTCATGTTTATGCACCATCAATATTCTTACAACTCATTTTATGCAACCTCACTTGCAAACCACCTCACATTAACGTCCATCACTTGTGTTCCACCTCATCACTTGCATACCACGTCACTATAACACTGGGTAATATATTTTACTATAGATATACCATTGGGGTTTTCATTCATATGAATGAATTTCAATGAATCATGATTACTAATATGATTTCCCTAGTGCTTCTACCATGTCCTCCAAAACCTCCTTGGTAGTTTCATAACCCCTAAAATAATGGAATTAAATGGGGATAGTTATACTTAGGTTCTAAATGTGTAAAAAATTAACAAAATCAGATTGAATCATTCACCCGACCCCCCTAATTATATAACACCTACATGACCGCCCTTCCTCAAATAAGATGGTGCATGCCCCCATTTAAGGAATACATGTGATGTCTTCTGAAGGTTTTAGCCAAGTATCACCCATGTCAAGAAACCAAGGTTTTTCATTACCTTAGATGAAACCAACACTACCCAAATTTACTTGTGCACCATATACCTAGGCACTAATAACTTGATATCCCTTTCTTGGTTCACCTCACCCCATTAACCTTCTTGAGCCTTTCATGACGCTTCCTTCAAAGACACTCTAGGAAGGGTCTCTCCTTCATTGGATATCTTATATGAAAGGGATTATGTTGAAACCTCCACCAAGACCTTCTAATTTACCAAATATTATAAAAATACACATCTATGTGTCTCCCATTCAGATATGGATAAATGGGGCCAGGGGATTCCCACACATGTCCTACCAGAGGGTAAGGGTCCTTCGGGTTTCCATGGATTTTTATATAAATGGTAACATAGATTCTTACCCTAGGAAGAGTTTTTAGGAGTTATTTGTCTTGGAATAAATCTGTAAGATTATGTAATCCACTTATGATCTCAAATACCTGAATCATCTAGTCCCTATTAGGGAGGATATAGTTCACAACTGCGTTTCCTTTTCAAATGAAAAGTCTCCCTCCCCACTACGAGACCCATTTTTGTGTAACCATCATGGTGTAAGCCCCTAGCCTTTCATATAAGAGGTTACAGTCTATATCCTCTCTACTTATTTCACTTTCACTCCTTCCTTAAATTAGACCCTCATTCAATGTAAAGGGAATAGAGGGAAGTGTCGTATCCATGGCCTCTTCCACGGTCTCCCTGTCATCTTCCACTGTAGGCCCATCCTCTTCCAATAGTGAAGGGGTAAAATTGTGTGTGGTTGGTTGAATCATTCACATCGGTTTTTTCTTCACACCAATCAATGATTTTTTAATAGAGGAATTATATTGATCACAATAAAAATATATTCCACATTATGGAATGAACTACAAAAACTATGATTCCTACTATAACTAGGATACGTAGGAATCCCTCACCTACGGCCCGAGAACAACAGATATTCTTCTCAGGGGTCTAACCCAAATTCCCTTAATCTAGGAATCCTCTTTAAGGGTAAGCCCTTTATTAAGCCCCCCTAAATATCCATGAGTTAATACATCTCTTGGGGACCTTGTTACAAGTGAATCCTCTTTATAAGCAAGCATCAACCTATTTCTCTTAAAGGTTCATATTTCCCAGTGAGACTTACCATACTACGCGGGTTTTAATTCCAATAAAAATGGGATATGTAGGAAGCCTCCCTAAGGTTAAAACCCAACATTGAAAATCATCCCAGTTCTCTATGGTCCACATTCCCAATAGGGTCTTATCCAACTTGAAAACTCATATTATCTTAAGGTTCCTTGGGTTTCTTCAATATAAGTCCTACACCAAAATTTGACTAAGAACCTTCTGCCTTGATTTCCTTGCCACATGAAATTAAACTGTATGGTTGAGTCCTTATCACATGGCCTTAAAAGATTTTACGTGTCCAATTAAGTGACACAAATCTAAGTGTGTTTTTATTTATTTTACAAGAATATGTAGGAACCCATGTATTAGTTCAATCCCAACATCAAAACAACTTTAGTCTTCCTGGTTGATGATAAAAACTAGAGTAACCTATGTTTACCTTGATGAAAATAAACTCTAGAGTAATGTTTTGTCTCCCCAGATGAAAATAAATTCTAGAGTGACATTCATCTACCTGAATGAACATAAATTCCAAAGTTCCCCACTAAGTGGATTAAAACCCATCATTTTCATAATGAACGCTAAAGAATTTCTAAGTAGTATATGAAAAGATACCATTGATGATAAACATAGAATATATACTTATATATCTATTTATGAAGAAACTCGAATGGATATAGATGATTCTAATTTCTATATAGGCTAATAATTTATTTCAAATTTCAAGTGAATCCTATATTAGGCTTGCTAAATTAAAATGGATTCATAAACATATCTTAAATCTATAATAGATCTCAGAGTATGTGATAATTCTCCTTAAAAGGGTGTGACGAGCCCGACCTCCCCTTCAATTGACCAATGTGAGTTCCTAGGCATCATGGTTCAAAATCGTTAACAAGAGATTGACTTTGAAAATCAGGTCCCTTTGGATAAAAAAACATTTTTTTGTTTCCTATTCCATAACAAAATACATTGGAAACCATTCAGAAATATTGATTACTAACTAGAACACACATTCTGAGGGAAGTAGTCATAATAGGCCAAAAATTTCCAACCCACACCAATGGTGTCTACTTTCATGTAATTCTTGTCTCAGGTTCACTATATATAGTGGTGATCTAACCCCATAGACAAGTATTATTTTCCATTATGAATGAAATATTCATCCTTGATAACGTCTACTAATAAAAATATTATGTACTAAAAGTAGATACATAGTTAATATAAAAATATAGTAATAATATGGTAATTCATATGTTTTATTCCCAAATTCTCTAATGAGGTGACCACTACCAAATCAGTTTTCTATGAACATATTAATAAGAAATTACATGCTAACAATATAATTGGTGATATGAAAATTAATATATTTTTATTGAAATAAATTACCTCAAAATGAAAATATCTAAAATTAAAACATAAATAATATATAATGGAATGATTTGATAATTGAACTTGAATCATAGTTTTTAAGGTCTATAATATCATTATTTATATACATTTTAATTCAAATATTGATTTTAAAAAATCAATAAATATGTATATAAGATCCAAAATGAAAATTATTTAAAAATAAAATGGTTACATACTTTACATACATGATCTAATTATCAAACAAAAATTTCAGGATCATAATGTATTATAATAATTTAGTCATATATGACAATTGACACATCATTTGAGTGACTTGTAACTATTTCACCCAAAATTTTAATGTCTTTTCAGTATTCATAAAAATTAAATATTGGAATGAAATCATAAATTAAATAAAATTATGGTTTTAAATAACTAGTCAAATAAAATATTTTTTCTTTATAATGCAATAATATAATGTGAATCATTATATAAATCATGAATCATGCCAATCACTTTAAATCCAATGTTATCTATATGCATTCCATCTCATTTCATTGAGTAAAAACTCTTTCACAACCATCTTGGACCTCAATATCGTGTTTAAATGTCCAACATTGTTTTTTCTTAATAACACCAATAAATGATATATTTTTAAATCCCAATTTAATTTCCACTGAAATGGGATAACAAATATTTGTAGCATTTAAAGTTACAACATCATGTTTTGTCACTGTTTTGGTCATGAAACAATTTATGAGTAATTTTTTTCCATTAATGTTATATTCCTTTCCATTACATGTGAAATTATTATGATCGATAATTAATTCTCCAATATCCATATATACAAATTTTACTAGTAAAAAATGAATTTAAAATAAATCAATATAAAATATAAAATATTATCATGAAATGATGTATTATTGAATGTTAAATGTTGTACCTTTTACTTTAAATAAGAAGGAAACAATTTAATATATAAATACCCTTCAATTATAATAAAAAAATGTTGAGTTGTTTTTATACATTCCTTATATCCCATATCATTTTTCAAATATTAATGTGGTTAGTGTTAAATACTTGATTATATAAGAAATGGTAACATATTATTAAATTTAAATATGTGATATAATCATCATCCACACCATAAATGTGATTAAAAATCTCCCATAAATGGGGTAAAATATCATTATGAATATGATATAGACTTCCCCCCAAAATGCTGTAGGAATGTACATGCCTTCTCAAAGTCAAAGTCATTTTTTTCATCAGTTCATAATGCTTTATTAGTATTCATCAGAATAGTACTCATATACAACTACAAGAAATAATTTCATTCTTGTACATAATAACCATTCACAATTTATATTTTGAGGTGATTCTTATTTCTAACATAATATTTTATTATAGATATAAATGGTTAAATAGGATAGATATAGTAATTGTAAATAACGTCAATAAATATAACCTCTAGATAATGATAGAAAATTATATGTAAAAACAACATTATATTCAATGGGTAATGTTTTTTTTCTATGTCACAAAACAACATATGAATCTTCTGGAATCTTTATAAAAACATTATTGACAATACATTTTTTAATAATGTCTTGATATAAGTGACATAATTGATTTATAGAAAATATTATAATATTTGGGAATAGATAATGAATTTTTACATTAATCAACCCATTCCAAAAGGAATTATAACCATGAATTTTCATAAAAATCCATTTCACCACCATTCTATTCACCCATTTTGAAATAATGCTCAAATGACCATATGTAACCTTTATTATTGTTGAAATAGGAAGTAATTATGTATTATATGAATTTTCATAAAACAAATTTAGATTCATTTGGTTATGGAAAATTAACATAGAACAATTTCTATGATATTTATCGTAACCCACTAAGTCATCAGGATATTATAGGTCATCATTATTTTTTCCCATGAATCTGAAAATAATATAATGAAACATTTCATATAATTTTTTCTAAATCTGATTCATAACTATGAAATGAAACAATAAATTAAATAACTAAATAAGAGGTTTAAATAATATAATTATCTCTCTAAGTACTAAAATAATTTGAACTAATTTCATTTCTATTTCTATATTTATTCTTACCTATTTTACAATAACAAATCTGATCATATAATTCTTTTATAATATCATATTCTAATATATGTTCTTTCAGAGGATATTTCTACACACCATAATTAAATATTCAATGATTGATACATTCATAGAGATAACTGATGAACAATAAATTTGAAAGATTATAGAAATAACAACCCTTGGAATAATTGAATCTCATAAAAATATGAAAAGATAAGTCAAATTTTTTATTAAAACCACATGTTATTATATATAAATGGAAATCAGTTATTATCCCTAAAAGTTACACACCAATAATTAAATTCTCATTCGTTAATGTTTTTTATGTTTTAAAAAAAATATTTCATAACTATTTGAACTCATTGATTAATAGTTAAAAGTATAGGTCAATAATTTATCAAGTACTATAAGGTCTATATTTTAATATGAACATAATATTAAAAGTTTTCTTCCAAAAACATTCCATGAATAAATATTATAATCATAAATGAAAACATTCTAACACAGATGTAAATTATAAAAATGATGTTGAGTTTATCATAAGATAATCACAATGAAAAATAATAACCTTGGGTAAAAAAATTGAATGTTTCTATTAAATTTCTTTCCTAATAATCCATCTACAACATGGCTTAGTTAATTATTATCTTTTATTATTGATCTTCATTCCACTGAAAATGTTTTGTCAATTTTTTCCAAACATGATAATTATTTATTTTTATTAATATAAAATTTTCATTAATATTGGAGGTACACAATAATGGGTTCCATATTTATTAGTATTACATCTTGATAAAACATTTTCTCAACACCCTTTACATTCTCCTAGAAAAAAATTTAGTCTTTAGAGAATGCATTGTTCTTATCAAATTAAAATAGAAAATTTCCAATTAACATTGATTCCATGTAATAATATCATAAATAAATTGAGCATGAAGAAATAAGTCCTTAAAAATGTAAAGAGATAATAAATTAATTTTTTAGTAAATCTATCATAGGATTTACTATAATAATGTCTCTTTAAAAACTCATGACTTGTAGTTTTACCTCATTCCAAATATACTATGGGGAAGTCTTCATTATTTTTTTATACATTCTCAGCATCAACATTATATAATGTATATAAAAATTCAATATCCACATTAATTCCCTCTTCTATTAATCTACATGAATGATCATTTTCACAAATTAATGGAAAATGATCATGAATGAAATAATCCATATCAATAACTTTAAAATAATCATTTTCATACTATTATTTACGTTATCATTATCATAATTATAATTATGGTAATTATTTTACAAACCATATTTTCAAATATGATAAAAATATTCTTTAAGAGGGAGAAGAGGTCTTCCAACATAGTCATAACAAGGGGATCTGATTAGTCTTCCAACAATAGAATTTTGGAAAGCCAAATCTATAATATTCAACTCTTTTAGAAACACAATAGATATAAAATCAATACTCTACCACCATATTATATCTATTTTCATATAAAAAAGTATTATATTATTAAATACAATATAGATAAAAATTAAAAAAAAAATTAGGACAAAAAATTTTAATTAAAAAAATAGTAATTATAAAATTTCAAAACCTAATTTAAAATAAAATTATAACAATGATTAATTTTATTTGGTTTCATCATGACATATAGTTTAACTACTAAACCAAAATAAATATGATTTCATTTTTTCATATTCTTGATCAATTTATTCATCTGATATTTTATTGATATATAAAATAATTTATGTTATAGTCCTATTTAATTTTAATGAAAACAAATAATAGATCACTTTTCATTTCAAATATTTTATATTTAATTACAAATAAATTAATATTTTTTATTTCCCTGTTTTCAAATTTAACCTAATGTTTTATGATTTCAACTTTAATAATAAAAGGAATACATTCGTCTCATTATTTTGAAATTATTGCACTAATGATTTTGAGAATTTATGGTCATGATAATATATTTACATTAAGATGCCATGAGTGATAAAACATATAACTGAAATAATCCTTTTATAAATGTTTCAAAATATCAATAGTAACATCATATTTCTATTATAATTATAAAAATATTTATTAAATTGAAACTATTAAATATGAGATAATTGAATATGTGAATATAATATAAATATATGAAAATAATTTTTTTTACAATTTTAGGCTATTTTTATTGATTCTTATGACTATGTGACATTATAAATTTTTTCAATTGTATGAAATTCTTAATATATAATTTGTTTTATTTTCTTGACCATATAGCGATAATCACATATTGTGTTCTGAGTCAGTATTTATGGTGGTCCACTAGAGTATCAATAAATTTTCTAAACATATATTTCTTTAAAATTGTAAAATCCATTCCCAGAAGTTTAAAAATGGAAAAAATAATTTAATGTCCAAAAATTACAAAAAATGGTTTTATTTAGCCTTACTAGATAAAAGAAATTATGTAAATATAAATCAACCAAATAAATAATCATTAAATGTTACCAAATTTTGTTATATTAATTTTTAACATTTCTATTATTTAATGATATAAAATAAATGTGCTGATGGATAGAAAATTTCCATTATTTGTTATAAAATAAGTAAGACTAAATTTTTTATATGGGTGTAAAAAATGACAGAGAAGATGATTTTTTGGTTCTGTAGCATGGTTTGTTTTTAATTGGATATGGTATTGATTTTATATTTAATTTAAAACCTCAAATAAATGTTTTCAACAAGGAATAGTTGTTCAAGATGGTCACAAAGGAAATTATAAGGTTTAGAGGAAGTTGAGGCCTATTGTTAACCTACTGTAGTACCACTTTCTAGTTGGTATAGAAACATTTACTAGATTGTGGCATGTACTAGAGCTTTGTAAGAGTTTTTGGACACACCACTTAAATTGTGGGGCACCATTGGCTAGCTAGTACCCCTAGACAATTTTTCATGGTGCATAAACCTAGTAATTTCACTAGGTATACCCCCTTAATACCACTTATGGGTTTGGCCGACCTCACTCACCTGAAAGAGTTCCCATATAAGGTTCTATACTATATCATCCACCATGGTGGATATCCATCATCTGATATTTTACCAGAACTACGTTTGTGGTGTTAGTTAGCTTACGATAATTTAATGGATCTACCATTAACTTTGTTTCATGGATTTCACTATCTATACTTATCTCATCATTTATTTCAAACACGTATATTTTAGAGTTATTTATGCTTCTCTGATTTAATTTTCTTTAGGAAGAACCAAATCAAATTATGATATTGGTGGAATTTCCTATGGTTATGGTTAGTGTTACCAAGGACTATTATATATCCACACATAGTTTTTAATGTGTTTAGGTTAGTTTTTATGGAAATGTGTTGTGAAATACTCCTTAAATTAAATTAGAACCATTAAATATAAATAAATTTTGTTTCCATACACTTAATGGCAATTCTAATTTTTTACATGAAGGTGACCTAATGGGATGCATCACTTGAGACATATACACTGTGAAATGGTTATGAAATTGAGAAGATAAAATTTCTTTAATTAATGAACTAGGTTTGAGTAATTTTGTAGGATGTTCAGGATTTATCCATTGATTATTTAATAATTTCATATATAATTTATTGTGATTTGAGATTAATTTGACTTATGTGTTAATGAAACAATGTAAGAAGTTAATTATAATAGAATGAATTAGATTTTTATTGTATCCTAAGTTTATTAATTAATAATTCGAAAAAGAGATAGTAATTCAGGAAATGAAAGGTGGTATTCTATTTTGATATTTAATAGATAAATGAAAAAACGATTTTTTTATTGAATGGATATGGAATATTGTGATATGATATGATGGAATAATAAACGGGAAAAATTATTAACGGGTATTGACTAATTTTAAAGTGTGAAATGGGGTGAATATGGTAAATAGTAAATATTGAAATGATAAATTTAGATGACCATTAAAAAAGGTTCCTAACATGACATTTAAAATTCATAAGGAAATCATGGTACTTATCAAGGGAAATACCAAACGATTCCTTAGATTCCAAGGGACAATTTATGATTAGGAATGAAGGTGTTAGATCTATATAATCGATTGGAAAAAAATATAGATGAAGTTGAATTTTTGGGATGGGAGCCTTGTATTCAATATTGTTCTTATGTTTTTAATTCCAGGATAAGCTCCTTAGATTCAACAAGAAACCATACTTTTGGGACAATCTTGATGATTACATTGATTTCTCATGATATAAGATACTTTGGAATGTTCTATTGAGTTAAAGGATTAAATGCGATACATTGTGATATTGGGGAAATATAAGATGAAACCATATATTATATTTAGGTACTTATAGAGGCACACACACTGTGACATGCTCTTAGATACCCCAACAATAGTTGATATTGGTTTGAATAACCCTAGTAATCATAACAAATCATGAAGATATAGGTATTTTTATTTATATATCTTATAAAAAATAATTATTTTACAATAACATAGATTAAAATGATTATTAGATTAGATATTAAGGTAAATTGTTGGTGGTGGCCTACTGAGATGTACTCCAAACATTCCTGGGCCATGAGGGCATTTGGACACCCTAATAAATACCACCAATTTATAGGAGTAGTCTAAGTAAAAGGCCGTACTTCTTGGTTATTGTTTGGGTAGTAGGGATGGTGCATGGGAGGATTGGTTTGGGACTCAAGACTAATGTTTACAATTCATTATATTTTAAATTTTTGTTTCATTTGGGGTAGATTTACATATAACCCATTATTTATATATGAATATCTAATGCATAATATTCATTTTTATTTTGGCATAGTGTGTCGAATTTAAGTATTGTCACCACTTTAATGAATATTTTACCTCAATATTATATATATAGACGTATGTGATTTCTATATTATTATTTTTGGTTTCACTCTATAAGAGATTATATTATCCCCACTATCCCCCCATAGACACATGTTATTATTTCATATAATTTTGCACATAGGAAGGTGCGATAGATGTTATGTGGTGAACATGATTAGAGAACCGATTCATTGGCTCTTAGGTTGGGGTGTTATAAAGTGTCATTATGGTTTTTTTATTTTGAAAAAAAATTTATAAATGGTATATAGAATAGGTATATATATAGGAACACAGTATAGATCAAATTCATAAGAATGGCCACCTTATGTTTTAAAGAATTCTATGATTATAGGGATGGTAATATTGCTCATGTTGTTCATATTTACATTTGATATGATTTTAACATAAAATTTACACTTTATTATAAGGTAACTGATTTATGGTCTCTTTTGTTTTGGATAAGTATGGAAATAGATATTGTGTTCAAGCATTATATTATGAATGTTGTGTTTTTATGCCATTCACATGATTTCTATTGATTGATTATTTGATTACATAGTCTATAAAAAGGGTTTACTATTTAATGTGATCATAACTATTTATATTATGATTCTATGTTAGTGTATGGTATAATTGTTCTTAAACCAAACCAAAATATAATAAAGTCTCATTGATTATTACTGTAGATGAATAATTATATGTTTTCCACTAAAAAATATTAATTAAAACATACAAAATTTTCAAAACGATAACTAGTAACTAATATAATATTTAACTTTGAATTTTCTATGAAAACCTCTAGTTAATTAAAATACTTAAAATAAAATCATGAAATGAATTGATTTAGTTTTAATATAGTGTTTTCTAAATAAAATTCAATGTATATCTTCTATATTTTTTACCCTATAACATATACATGAGATTTCATTTACAGATCACTATGTTATGGAAGTTATAGTTTAAGAAAAATAAAAAGTCTTGTTATTTTCGAAACCTGTATATATGTTTTATTTGAGAGTAATCAGTGTTTTGTTTTTGAAACAATTTTTTGGGTAGATTGGGATATGAATACACCTGAGTTATGTGATGACCTTGAGCATTGGAATTTTTTATACTGTGATGAGATGATGGTTGATGAATGATTGAGGCCCTTACTATTTTTTCAAATCCTCATAATATTTAGGGATGGTTAGATCCAATCTTATATGTATTTTCTATGGTAGTTTGTTATCATGGAGGATGTTTAGTGACATTGATATTGGGTGAGTGTAATATCATGATTTATGACCCTGGTGAGATGTGGCATAGTTCATGATCCATAGGGGAACACATAATATCAATTTCATAATTAAGAATATATTTTTTTGAAATTGGTTCTCCATGACCATTGTAGGAAACCCACGGGAAGAGTTAGCATTGTCTTCGAGTTATTCTTGGTGAGTGAGGTAAATTGTGATATTGCTTTATGAGAATTGATGAACAATAAGTGATGCCTAGAATGTGGTTTCAGTTCATTGGATTTCCATATGTTTAGATTATAGTTATTCATTTGTGCGAGCTATTAGACTTTTGGTTTGTTTCACAGGGGTATGTTTGTTCAGATTCCCCACCCAGGTAACATTAGTAAAATAAGGGTATGACATATGGTTCTAATCCAGATCAAAAGTGAGGTACTATATAAACACAATACCAATTAAATGATCTAGTGTAATAATTATAAATCATCCCAGATCTTGTAGAACACAATGAAATTTATGTTTTAGTGCTTCAATGGAAGATATAATTTTTAATAGAAGGACCAGTAATGTTCCAATCTCAGCCAACCTATGATTTCTATTAAGGAATGTGAAGAGAGTGTAAATGAATCCCTGTGGAATTCTAGAAAAAAAATATCATTAAACTAGTGGATTTGGTAATTGATTTTGAATGTTAAATTCATTGTGTTGAAATGTATAGAGATCGATCTCTGATTGGGGAGGCTTTAATGCTATTGAGGAATGGGTAGTGGAAAACATGTGTGAGAAATATTTTGGTGAGATGTGACTCCCTCATATTGAGATTGGTCTATGAGTATGGGCTATATCAAATCATGAATCAATTGGGAATCAGTGACATAATAGTGTCATATGTGAATTGAGGAGGCATTTTTCCACATTTCGTGCAGTTTTTATATGACATGATTATACTCTAGTGATGCATAAGTCAATTGGTAGTTGGGTTTGTGGATAAATGTTTCCAACATCACGAGTTTGAGGTAATTAGTGTAATGTTTTTGAAACAATCACCAATGTGGGATGAAATCATGTGGGATGAAGGAGAATCTCATGCTTCCAATTCGATGTATATTAAAATTCTTGATATTGTTCAGTTGTAGAGATTAGTTACACTCAATTGTAACAATCAAAGAACATTGTGATAAAGTAGGAAATTATAAGACCCTTTGTTCCGTAACAATGAAAAATTTCATGTTTAAATAATGTTTTTGTTTTAGTAGGAACTTCTGTTTCTGAAATGATTATAGGAGTGGTTTTCAATGTATTTGAACACTTAATGTTGTTTTTAGGCATTAAATAAGGGTTTTGGTGGTTGTGCATGTGTTACGAGGTATTAAATGAATATAGGACTAATAGAAAAACTAATACAGTGCCACCAGCTAGCTAATGGAAAGTACAACATCTAGATCGCATCCCCTAGATGAATTTTAATGTGGTGGAAGCCTGATAATTTTACAATAGACACCACCAAAATTCCCCTTATGGGTTTGGCTCTAATTAGTTACCTGAATAATATCCAAAAGGGGGTTTTCCTCCCATTCATCAAACCATTATAGACCTACCTCATCTATTATCTGAATAAACATCCATATAGAAAATTAGTGAGTTTAATGTAATGATATAAATCCCCATTTTTCATTTATTTATGTCTTTCACTGTTTAAAATGGTCTCCCTATTAATAAAAAACGTTATCTATTTCCAAAGGTTTCGTTTAAATATTTGAATTTTTCTTTTTTAATAAGAATAAAATGATGGTATCTAATGTGTATTCTCTAATATGGTTATGGTAGGTTGTCCCCAATTACATCTGATGTTATTACTTAATTTTAATGTTTATTTTTTAGTCATTAAAATGTATCATGCATTGATACTAGATTTAATTTTACCCTTTAAAGAGGAAACTTACTTTTTTATATTCAATTGAACATAATTATATATGTTGATCTCAATCGGAAGCCTCAATTGAGACATAGACCCTTTAAATTGGTTACTAAAAAAGGAAGAGAAAATTATTTTAATTAATGGAAAAATATTTACCCATGATATAAAATGTTTTGAATTCTAAAATTTAATATATTAAGAATTAAAAAAAATATGTTATTGGGGTTTGATAAGAATTAGGTTTTAACAAACCAATGTAAAAGGTGTATTCAAATAGATGCCTTATTTTATTATGAGATAATCAATTTTGAATTAATAATGGGTAAAAGACATATCCATTAATTAAATGAAAAGAAAATATTAAATGTTGATATCAACATGATAAATGGGTAAACCATTCCTTTTTTTTAATGGGTATATAATGTTTTGATATCAATTGATGGATTGTTATGAAAAAAATGAAAATGGAAATGGTCTATTGTAAAATTATAAAATAGTGTTAGAGTGGTAAATGAAAATTATTGAAATGATAAATAGAAATGGAATTTATTAAAATTTATTGATGTGGAGTATAAAATATTAAGGGTAATCATGGTATTTTATATGGGGGATTTTGGGATGAGCACCTAAATTCCATGCGATTCTTGGTTATCGTTAATATTAGGATGGTCTCATTAGATTATATTTTACATAAGATGTTAAATATGTGGGAATTTTTAGATGGTCAACATATATTCCATATGGTAAATGAGTTTTTAATTCTATGATGTGTTTCATGGATTCATTGTAATGACGAAAATATATTGGAAATTAAAATTTCCATGAAAATATGTGTTATATTATTTTTTTACTCAACAAAAATATATCTCTGCAATACTGAAGTGAGTATAATTTGAAATTTAACCATAGGGTTTTGATCTTTATATGGATATTGGGAAATTATGAATCTTGGTCAATATGACAATAGGATGATATACTCATAATAATGAGTTTAATTTCCTAATTATTATTTATAAGTTGAAATGAAAAAAGAAAATTAATGCATAAAGAAGAGTTGATGGAATCATATACAAGATTCATGCAGTACAAAGACCAATTTTCAAAACATGGGGGGGTCATGTAGAGTCAGTATGATTAGCTCTTGACAAAGCCTAATTAAATATTAAATATATTAATCTTGAACAAAATCATCTATAGGAGAAGTACAATTTAGTAGAAATTACGACTGAAACGATGTTATCTGAGTCACCCCAAGAATTTATCAAATTTGCACACCTCACCTATTGTTCTTATGAGGGTTTTACCGGGGATTATGTGCCTAGGACTTAGTTACTTAATGATTAATCCATTTATATAAATAAAATGTTTACTCCATCAATTCCATGTTAGGAATAGTATTTTTTTAAATAAAAGATGAATTTGATAAATCGATTATTCAAATAGAAATTG
Source organism: Viscum album (assembly GCA_963277665.1). NCBI lineage: Eukaryota > Viridiplantae > Streptophyta > Magnoliopsida > Santalales > Viscaceae > Viscum > Viscum album. Next base: position 445,855,144 of record OY728145.1, read on the forward strand.
TACTTTTCAGAGATAAGATAAATATTTATAATAAACGAATTTATTATTATTTATAATTATTTTAATTAACTAATATTATTAAAACACTCTTATTTAAATTTAAATGAGAAAATATATTTTTTAAGAGTTATAAATTTAATATTCATTTTAATATAAATTTTCTCTCTACTATATTTTTCTATAAATAAGGATTTATATATATAAAAGATAAATTTATTATTATTAGAGATTTATTATGATAAAATAAACATAATTTTTTAAATCACCACATCAAAATTAGGTTAGTGTGAATTTAGGAATTTTTCTAAAATATTTAGTTTTTCAATTAATAGTAAACTATATTTTTTAGTTTTCTGTATATTTAAGGACATAATATTGTTGTATTATGTAATATAATATTATATGCTAATCTTGTAGATCATAAAAACATAATATTCATCCTAATAGGTTAATACCATTGAAAAATACCATGGTCAACCCCATCATTTTACACAAACCATTATCGAGGTGTCCAAGGAAATCAATACAAAATCCCCCACTTTTTCTATAAATAACCAACCATTTCCCAATAATAATTAATTTCCAATTAATTATACACGAATATATGATAGTTTTAATTCACATGGGGTCCTCACAAGTTTTTATAATGACCCGAAGGTCCCAATATTTGAGTTTTAGCAGTTAATTGTCATGGTAATGGATATTTTAACTTCTCCATTCCTTTATAGTCCAATTTCAATATGATATATTATTAAAATGTGTTTATAATGTTCTTATTTAAATTTTATTCTACACCTTTATTATTTTAATATTATTTTATTAATATTATACCCTTATCCCCCCTTTTCTTAATGTTTTCTAAAACCATGTTTCTTACCCGTTATGCTTCCAGATTTTCTTCTAAAAATTTCTCTATTTTTCTCAATAAATTAATTTATTTTATTTATGTGAATAAAAATACATTTTATTATCTAAGGGGATTTAGCCGGATATAAAACCTGAATTATTGTACTGTGTAATTAATGTATATAAAAAACGTTATTCCCTTTATTGGGGTTATAAATGACAAAATGATCTTGTTTTTAAGAACTTTTTTGAATGCCATGATTTTGATGTGAAACACATTTAATTTACTATCCATGAGTATATTATGATATTTTTTATTATAAAAGTTTTCATTCACTTGAAAAGTAATACATATTAATTGTAAAACCAAATATAACTCCAATGCAATGGGTAAATAATTTAATCACGAGAGATGACATGTTTGGTGATACTATAGTGAATAACCTTGGTAATGTTTATGATAACTCGATGAAAAAACATGGTGATATGATTATAAATGTTTCATATATGTGTTGTAGACACATTTAAAAGTTATGATTCATTTTATTTTATTTATGTTTATCCTCATGATTCCTTTTCATTGCATAATTATATTCTTCATGTTATTATTTAATTCCCTCAAGATCACATGTTAAATGTTTCCCTTCCTTTCCCTTACCATGATTTCTGCTCAACCATTATTTTGATGTATATACCTAGGGTATGATATTTAGAAAAATTAATTGGGATAAATCAATGATTATTCCTTTCATTTTTTTTATAATAATTGTTTCTCATGTATTATGTACCTTATTTCAAATAAACAAAACTATAAAATGTCATCTATTTGTAGAATGTAATGAATAGTTTATGTTATGAAAATATGGGATTCTATTGTTGGTATAAAAAGAAGGTTTAAGTATTTTTGGGAATTTTTATCTGAAAAATTGAGGAAGGACCATATAGAAACGTTTAAATATAAGAAAAACATCCTGGTATTTTGGTGAAATATTATGTAAGTGGTTTCTAAGAATAAAAATAATTGCCTAGATATGAATAGTGGATGTTGTTCTCACTAGAATATACCTAGGGGTAACAACTTTGACAAGGTGCATCATTCCTCAGTCGACATAACTTGGTACACGACAACATACCATTCTACACTCATGGTTATACACTCCTAGGGGATATGTTTGGTTAATCTAAAACTTTTTATTAACCATTATGAAGGGTTATAGATAATGTAATTCTAGTAAATGAATAACATATTTAAGTGTGATTTCTTTCTACATGAAATTCCATTATAATTATAATATAATAAAATGAAACACATTTATCATAAATGTTTTCATCTTTTATAAAATGGTGGGATATAGAAAAAACCCGCATAAATGGTTAGAAAAACACATCAGGCATTGACAAACTTATGAAGGAATCTTGAATGAAAAAATTCATGAGAATGTTGAATCCACTAAATCAAGTAATGAGAAATAAATTGAATCAATATGAGTGAACATATTAACCATGATGGAAACAACTTCCTTTTGAGTCCTTTATGCATCAATGAACACTTTATTTTAGTGGATCAACAAACCCATTGGATTTTGAGAAGTGGATAAGATCTATAGAAAAGATCATGTCTATAATCTATTGTTCTGAACTAGATAAATTTTCCCAAACTATGTACCTATTATAGGGACAACCTGATCAATGGGGGAAAATGGTTAGAAAAGTGAACACATAAGGTGAGATTTAATGTATGGAGTATAAATATTTTAGGTGAACCTTATTCAAAAACTATTTCCCCCATTCAAAGAAAACAATGTTAGAGAAGGAATTTTAAGAGCTAAAGAAGAAGGAAAATGAATTAGATGAGAATATATGAGATAAAATTAAGAAAAAATTATAGTTATAACTTTATCATTGTAGTGGATTCTAATAGTAATATTGATAGATTCTTTATTGGACTAAGACGACATCTATGGAAGAATATAGCCAGTCGAGACTATGAAAACTATTAGGAGATCATGAGGAGTGATATGAAGGTTGAGTTGGAGTCTGAAGAGACACAGTGGTTCCATATATTGAATGAATAGAATAGATATTTAGAGCCAATATTGGGAGACAACAATGATCAAGGAAGATGAGTAAAGAATGTGAATATTCCAACATGAAATAATGCTTGAAAAATCATTCAGGGAATATCTTTCTCAAGAGCAGGAAATGTTACAAGTTTGGATGATATTTTTATATTTCTCATAACTTTCATAGTGAGGTGAATCCTCAAATTCTAAACACTAACAAATAAGGAAATATGGTAGAGGCCAAACCTAAGGTCCAATGCTTCATGATTGAATAGCTTGGGCACATTTTAAATAACTATTCAAATCTAAGGGTAATAGAGGAGAGTCAAAATAAATCATAGTATAGGCCAGGGGAGCAGGTCTATGCTTTTTCTATCCTGCCAGATGAAGTTGAATATCTAAATGATGTAGTGGTAGGTACTCTCATTTTTCTCCCTCATCTAGAAAGTATATTGTTTGATTATGGTTCAAAAAATTCCTTTATTTCCTCCATGTTTCAAATAATATATAATCAATCCCTAAATTAGTTGAAGTATAACTATCAGTCATGACCTCAAGAGGGATTATTCAAGCATTAATAGTGTATAGAAACATGGGTATTTAATTTGTTGAGAATTGTCTCATCACAAATATAGTAGTGCTTCCAATGTAGAAATTTGACATTATATTATCGAAGGATTGTCCCTTTAATGTATAATACTATGATAAACAATAGAAGAAAATAAATATTAGTATTATTAAATGGAAAACATATAGTTTTTTTCAAAGTATAGATATATCGACCTGAGTTTCTTCTCTAAGCACATCCTATATCTTTCTTAATTTTAACGATTAGTGGAGATGAAGATGGAAATGAAAGTATATGAATAGATAATAAACCCATAATTCATAAATACATAGATGTGTTTCTTGAGGAGTTACCTAGAACATACCATGATAGAGTGGCAGTGTTCTCCATTGATCTCATGTCGGGTTCCAAGACAATTTTAAAGACCCCATATAGAATTGAAAATGTGCAGATGGAGGAATTAAATAAAGAGCTCATATATCTTTTGGAGAAGGTTTTTATCTGACCAATTGTGTCTCATTGGGGAGAACCTACTCTATTTTTGAAGAAGAAGGAAGAATCAATGAAGTTATGAATTTATTATAGAGAACTTGACATGAGTGCAATGAAGAACAAGTACACTCGTCCAAGAATTGATTATTTATTTGACCAGCCTCAGGGGATAAATTATTCTCTAAGATTGATCTTCGATCAAGTTGTCATCAACTATGGGTGAAGAAATAAGACAAACAAAAGACCACCTTACGATCAGGATATGAGGGTTTTTAGATTTTTATTATTTCCATAGGCTTGACTAATTCTCCTAATATTTTATGGATTTGATGAATGGATTCCTAAAATACTACCTTGATAACATTTTGGAATATTTTATTGATGATATTCAGATAAATTAAAAAATATTTGAGGAGCATAAATATCATTTATGGGTGATATTTAAAACAATGGGGAATGTGAGGCATTTTGGAATCTTTATAAAATGTTAATTTTAGTTACAAGAATTTTTTTTCTTAGGGAATGTTGTAACCAATAAAGGAATATCACATGATCATGTGAAGGAAATGGTTGTGGAGGAGAGGTCTCATTCAATAGCTGTAATTGAGATTCATATTTTCCATGGATGAATAAGATATTATAGGATGTTTATGAATTTTTTCACAACATTCAAATCCACTAATCAAGTAAACTCAAAAATGCGCCATGTTCATCTGTAAAAAGGTGTGTAAATAAATTTCACAATAGATGAAGAATATATTGGTTACTACACCTATGTTAACAAAGTAGTCTATCAGAAAAGGATTCATTATTTTTTGTGATGAATCTATAAAAATAATTGGGTGCGTCCTCATGAAATATGACAAGGTAATTGATTATGAATTTCAATTGTTGAAGCCTCATCATAAGAACCACCCTACACATGATTGTGAGCTGGATGTGGTTGTTTTTACTCCATATATATGGAGAAATATCTTTACAGGGAGAAATGTGATATACACATAGACGATAAAATTTTAATGTATATTTTCATTCAAAAGGAAATTAACATCAGATAGAGGATATGGTTGGAACGTCATAAAGTCTGTAATTTCTTAATTTTTTAATCTCCCATAAGAGAAAGAAAAGTCACTGATGACTCAAGAAGGAAAGGCCCAGTCTTGATGGAATTTGTGAGGATTCAGTGAGATCCTTTGATCAAAGACCTAGTAAAACTGGAAATTGGAATCATAATGGAAGGGAAATAATTAAACCTACACCAAATTATCACTTAACCATAATTACTAAATAATATCATGAAATCATAGAGAAAAGATATATTGTTAAAAAATAAGTAAGAGGTTTTGAAGAAAAAAAGTTTCTAAAGTTTAATATTGACTAAGAAGGTGTACTAAAATTTCATGCAAGGCTATATGTTCCATATATTCCATAAATAAATAATGAAATGAACTATGAATCACATATATATACTTTTATAATATTTAATGGGAGAAATAAAATGTATAGGGACCTTCAGGATCAATATTGGTGGGATAACATGGAAATGGAGATTACTGAGTTCACACCAAGTGAAGGTAGAGAGACAATGTCTTAAAGGGCTACTACAACCACTACTCAATCCATCATGGAAGTGGGACAATATCACTAGGGACGTTTTCATTGGTCTCCTAAATTTTTTTATAGAAAACAATGAGATATGTGTTATAATGGATCATTTCATGATAAATTCTCATTTCATTACTATACAGGAAGATTTCTCCCCAGTCCAACCTAACAAGATCTACATAAATGAAGTTGTAAGGCTACACGGGTTACCACTGTCCATCGGATCTGATTATGATCCATTATTCACATAAAAATTCAAGATATGACATCAACATGATCTGAATAAGAAATTAAATTTCATTATGTCCAATCACCCCAAAACTGATGGTCAATCTTAAAGGACTATTCATACACTCGAGGGAAATCTAGGAATAGACACAAGGGAATTTAAAGGTGGGTGAGATCAACATCTCTAATTAGTTGAGTTCATATAAAAAAACTTTCATTCATGTATTCAAATGGTTCTCTATGAAGCTATATATGGGAAGCGATGTAAAACTCTTTCTTGTAGGGATGAATATTGTGAGAGAAAACTTCTTGGGCCAGATATTTTGAAAGGGATAACATAAATGGATCGTTCCATCCAACAAAACATAAAGGATGCTCAGATTCGGTTGAAGTGCAATTTTGAAAACCGTCAAAAGGACTTAGAGCTTAATGTTGGTGATATATTTTTAATTCAAATTTCACCCTGGATGAGAGTTATGTAATTTGGGAAGAAATGGAAACTCAACCATAGGTACATTGACCCTAATTAAAATATTTATCACACATGATCAATGGCCTATCAGCGTTCCCTTCCTCCAAATATATCTCATGTTCCTGAGGTATTCCACATATCTCTCCAACGGAAGAAAATACCTGATCTTTCACATGTATTGAATTCGGAAGAGGTACAACTTGAACATGAACTCTATTATGAAGAGAATCAAGTGGATCGCTTGGACCATAAAGAAATGGTTCTCTGTAAAAAACTACCCACCTCATTAAAGTATTGGGTTGGAACAAAAAATATGAAGAATCCATATGGGAACCAGAAGAAATAATAAAGAAAAAGTTCCAAAAACTCTTCTCAATAGAAAGAATGATTTGAAATTTTGGGGTAGAAAATTTTTAAGTGGGACGAATGTAATGTCTTGAACTTTTTGAATAACAAATTTCTCTTAAAAATAAATGTTATATTATTTTTTACTAAACATAAATATATATCTTTAATAATTGAGTATAATTTGAAATGTGACCATTGGGTTTCAACCATTATATGATAGTTGGTAAATTATTACTGTTGGTAAATATGACCATTAGAAACTATAATCTAAATAAGGATTTTAACGTTATAATTAATTTTTATAACAAGAAATGTCAATCGAATATTAATTCCGAAAGAAGAGTAAAAGGTCTCATCTAGTAGAGTCATGCCTCATGAATTTGTTTTCCTAACATAGAAGGGATATAGAATATTTGATATTTTCTCTTGAAAAATCTTAAGATGAGATTCAACATGTTATTGTTGAATTAAATCTCAGACAGAATAAGTTCAATTTTGTGTAAATTATAACTCGGGAGATGTCATCCTAACCACCCTAATAATCTATCATTATCGCACACCTCAACCTTTTTTTATATGATGGTGTTATAAGGGTTTCCTTATAGAGGAATTAGATTCTTCATGTTTAAAACATTTTTGTAAATAAAATTGTAATTATGTCTATTCTATTTTGGTCATATTGTTTCTAAAAAATATGATGATTTAGAAAAATTTATTTTCTAGAATGAAATCATACTTTTCAGAGAAGATATAAATATTTATAATAAAAAAAGATATTTTGAATAATAATAATTTTAATTAAATATTATTCCTAAAACTATAATATATAAATTTTGAAAAATATAATAATTCCATTTTTTTCATATGTCATAAATTTTACTATGCATTTTATGAGGCATTTTCTATCGACTATTATTTAAAATAAATATAGGTGTTTATATTTAAAAGTTATATTAATAATTAATAGTAAATTATTATGATAAAATAAAAATATTTTTTGAAATCATCACATCAAAATTTGGTTTTGGTGAAATTATTATAATTTTCTAAGACATAATGTTTTTCGGTGAATAGTAAAAATACATTTTTTTTGTTATCGATATTTTTAATTAACTAATAATGACATATAATGTAATATAAATCAATATTAAACTATATTTTATTAAAATAGCATAATAGGTGTCCCATGTGAAAAATACCATGGTAAAATACTATGGGAAAGCCCATGGTTTTTCAAATACCACTACCGAAGTGTCCAAAGAAATCAATAAAACAATCCCTCACTTTTGATATAAATAACCATTCATGTATCGATTATCTCTGAATCCAAATTAATCATCCATTAATATATGATAGTTTTACCTCCCAAGGATTCTTCCCAATGTTTACTCATACACCCAAGGTCCCAATCATAGAGTTTTAAGTTTTAGTATTCAAGGTAAGTGAAATCTAAACATCTTTTTCCCTTTAAACTTCCATTTTTATTTGGTATGTCTTTAATGTTTAATTAAAATGTTATTATTTCAATATTATTATATCCATTTATTTTATTTATTTTATTTTATTAATGGGTTACCCTTTCCCAAACTCGTTTTAATTTTTTTCTAACCATGTTTCATACCCATTGTGCTGCCAGATTTTCTTCTCATATTTCCCGTTTTTTTCATGATTTTTTGATTTTATTTTACTGAACACCCAAGCCCCTTTATTTTTCAGAGGTGATCAACAATATTTTAAAAATATTTATTTTATTATATAATTGACATAAATTAGGCCTTTATTCTGTTTCAATGGGTTATAAATTTCAAATTGATCATGTTTTTAAGAACTTTTTAAAACCCCAAGATTTTGATACAAAACCCTTTATTTTAATCTACATGGGTTAATTATGAGATATTATTTTGATGATATGTGTGTATCACATGATAATTAATACATATTAAGGGTTCACCCTGATACATTTCGAATTCATTGTATAAATAATTGATTCTATAGAGATTTAAGATTTTTTGATACCCTGGTGATTATCCTAGGTAATTTTTATGACACCTTAGTGAAAAAAAAATTTATATACTTCGGAATGTCTAAAATAAATATTTTATCCACATTTATGAGTAATTATTAATGATATTTTATGTATTATATTCCCATGTTATTTTTTAATTCTATACTGATATTCTTTATATTATTTTTAAATTTCCTCAAGATCACATTGAAATTATGTCCATTGCTTTCCCTTACTAGTCCTTATGATCACCATTTCAATTCAATAATGTCCCTTGGTTATGAGATATAGTTAATGTACGTAGGATAAACTAATTAATAATCCTTTCAATTTTTTAGATGTATAGTTTATGTTTTGATGTATTATGTACCTTATTTTTTAAAAAACTAATCCTTAAAATATCCTCTGTTTGTATAATTTAATGAAATTTTTGTCCAATAAAAATTAGTTATTCCATATTCCACGTGATTTTAGATTCTCTTGAATATCTATATAAGTACCATTAATTGACATGATACATGATATTTCATAATTATTGGATGTGTAGTCATATTATGTGTGAAAAATTATGATACTGGGAAATACATGAATGAGTTCTTGGATTACCTACGGTTTATTATGGAGTAATTAATCCCGTGACATACTCTAAGACACCATAGAATTTGTTTAATTATTTATGTCTTAATTTGGGTGTCCCTATGGATCCTAGGACATCATGATTTTTTACTAATGTTTTATATTGTATAGCTAGTATTATTTTACTAGACCTTGATTGCACTTCATTATTAGAGTTGATATTTTGTGACCACATTAATATTGTCCCAATAAATTATAATTATAACATCCCGACTTTTTATCACATAATCTTTCATTGCATTATAAAAAACTGAGGATTTTAAAGGTTTAGTGTCTTGGAAACCAGGAACTTAAAACATGAAAACATAAAATATTCTTCTTAAACACTTGAAAGGATTATCCTTATGTTCATACTAGGTTCATTTTTGCATCTCATAACCTGGGGACATACATCAATAGAAAGGGTGAGTAGAAGGCCCAGTAAGGGAAACAAGGGGAAACATTTAACATGTGAACTTGAGATACATCAATAATGTCATGAAAAATATGTTTAAGGCATGAGAAAGAAATCATGCGGCATATCATAATAAAAATAAAGTATTTCATAACTTGAAGATGTGGATACAACATTTAATATTTACAATATTTTTTGTTTCACCCAAGTCCATCCCCAAATTGTCATTAAATATTACCATGGTTATTCACCAAGGCGTCGTTAAAAATTGGTCATCTATAGAGATTAAGTCTTTACCCAATGCATTGGAGTGCTATTAGGACACACCCTTAAATTTTACTTTATTATCATGTGATACACATATATCATCATCAATAATTTCATAAAAAACCCATATAGCATAAAATAAATGGGTTTCATTTCATAATCATAACATTTTAAAAACTACTTTAAAGGCGTGATCTTTATGTCACTTTAAACCCACCAAAAAGGAAAGAGAGTCTCATGTATGTAAATCACAGAATATAAAATATAAAATTTTGATATATATGTGAATACACCTGTATAATAAATATTTTTGAGTATTCACTTAATAAAATATTTGGACTTGACGAAAAGATAGAGTCATTTTGAGACGAAAATTCTACAGCATAACAGCTATGTTACAGGGTTTTAAAAAATAATGAAAAGAGAGGGGACATGGGTAACACACTCATAAATGATCTATAAAATAGTATAGAGACATAATATAATGTATATAAGAATAAGGTAATGAAATTTTAAAGACATACCATATGAAATGAAAATCATGAAAGGAAGACAAAAATAAGATTTCTATTATGAAAAGTCAGAAGCCTAATGACGTCACTTAAAACTTCAAAAAATGAATTTATGAGATCGAGTAGGGTATCTCATAATATGAACATAAGAGGGAAGTATTATGGATATAGATATAATACTCCAACATAATAAAATGGAACTTGAAAGACTTTCCATGAAAGTAGAACTTTGAAAATGGGAAGAGTGAAAGAATCCCTTACAAAAATTCAGCAGCCTAACGGCGCCACTTAAAACTTCAAAAAAATGAATTGAAGAGATAAAATAGGGTCTCTAATAATATGAACATAAAATATCAGTATTATAGGTATAGAGATCATACCCCAACATAATAAAAGGAACTTAAAAGACTTGAAATGAAAATAGAACATGAAAATGAGAAGGGTGAAAGAATCCCTTAAAAATTTGGCAGCCTAACGACGTCACTTAAAACATAAAAAAATAGAATTGATGAGATCAAATGGGGTGTCTCATCATATGAAATTAAAATATCATTATGATAGATATAGAGATCATACCCCAACGTAATAAAAAAATAACTTGAAAGACTTGACATGAAAATAGAACTTGGAAATGATAAGGGTGAAAGAATCCCTTAAAAATTTGGTAGCCTAACGGCGTCACTTAAAACTTAAAAAAATAGAATTGATGAGATAAAATAGGGACTCTCATCATATGAACATAAAATATCATTATGATAGATATAGAGATCATACACCAACATAATAAAAAAAATAACTTGAAAGACTTGACATGAAAATAGAACATTGAAATGAGAAGGGTGAAAGAATCCCTTAAAAATTAGGCAGCCTAACGGCGCCACATAAACATTCTTAAAATGAATTGATGAGAGAAAGTGGGGGTCTCTCATCGTATGAACAAAAAAGGACAGTATGATGAATATAAGAGAACATCCCCAATATAATAACATGGCGCATAAAAGAAATGACATAAAAGAGAGTACTTGGAAAGAAAGAGAGAGGTAGGATCCCTTACCTCAAAAAGTAACTCTTAAAACTCAAAGGTTGGGACCTTGAGGGCTTGGGGGAGCCTTGGGAGGACTCCTTGGGAGGTAAGGAGACCCGAAAATCGTTGAGGATGATTTTGGAGTTGAATGGATGAGAGGATGGCTTGGTATTTATAGGGAACGTGAGGGGACAAGGCATTAATGGCCAAGGGACACCTCATTGGTGGTATTAACAAAACCATGGGCTTGCCCATGGTATTTTCCCATGGTATTGGCCACTTGGTACACCTCATACAATAATTCATCCCCTTTAGTCGACCATCCCTTAAAATATATCATGACATCATCATGATGCAATCATGATGTCATTAAACATACCGAAACCCTAAAATAGTATTTTTACTATTCACTGAAAATTCAACATTTTTCGGAAACTCCCAAAATTTCACCTTAACCAAATATTGATGATATTATTTCAAAAATGAACTCAATTTTATAAAAATAACTTTCTAAACATTTTTAATTTAATTTTTTAATTGAAAACACTATTCACCGAAAATTCATTTTTTTCATAAAAATCCCCAAAAATTACCTTAGCATAATATCGATGTTCTGAATTCAAAAATAAAGTCCATTTTATAAAAATAATTTTCTAAATATTTTTAATTTAATTTTAATTAAAAAACACTATACACCTGAAAAAACTAATACTTGACTAATAATTTATGAAACCGTTATTTAACCATTTTATTGAATAACATTACTTAATCAAGGTGCCTAGATTATATTAATAATTTCTTTAAGTGAGATTAATAATCCATTTGATCACATTACTAATCCTAAGCATAAAATCACTATTCATAATTTACTATTCATCAAAAATTAAGTTGATCTTATTAGACTCTAAATTTCATACTGAACATAATTGTAGAAGACCATTTTTTGAAAATCAATACAAATTTTTAATTATTTATGGTTTACATAAACATTTTTAAAATATTCATTCTCTAAATTTCCTCAAAAATATGCATACTATATTTATCCGGACATTTGAAAATTCATAAACTTCATCATAAGAAGAAATGAAAATTTTTATTTAAAACAAAGGATTTACACAAGGCAGTTACCGTCTCCTTACATAGCCCCTTATAACCCCAGCATATGACCTAAGTGTAAGGTGTGCTAAGGTGAGAGAATCTGACGGCGGCTTAGCCAACATTGACTGAGTAGTAATTTCTAGCAGTTTAAACTTCTTGCGAATGCGATTCTGTTCCAGCTTAACACGATGATGTTCGGCTTGGGTTTGGTCCAGAGCAAAGCCATGTGGAGCTACCTCCTTTCCAAGTTCCATTATATGGGCTTTGATTGCCCCGAGACTACTAGATGAGGCCATCGAATCTTCTTTCTATATTAATTAACCAAGATCACTTGTATTTAGAGACAATAATTGAAACATTTAGTTTCCAGTGGTCATATTGACCAATGGTCATATAACAGTCAAAACCCAACGGTCTCATTTTAATTATACTCATGTTATCAAATGAAACAGTTTTGTTGAGTATAAAAATAAAATAAGACACAAAATTAGGAAAAATGATTTATTCAAAATTTCGGGTCGTTACAATAATCATGCCCTGATCAGGCCAATATGGAACTTATGTATTATTACTACCTATTTATAAAACTAGTTGAAGGCAACGGTCTGACTACTTGTTGAATTTATTGATAGCTATGATGAAGCCTCAGTGTTTGGGACTAGGTTGGGACTCATGCCTATTTTTCATAATTTTTCATGTATTGATTTTTGGTTTATTTTGGGGTAGAATTAATTATGGCCTTTAATTTTTATATGACTGCATCATGCATAATATTCAATATTATTTTTTGGAATATCATGTCTTATTTTATTATTGATTTCACTTTCATTGAGGTTATTATACTATATAATTTATATTTATGTATTTTAATGATTAATTTTTTTACACTATTGTATTCACTCTATTATGGGGGTATACTCTCCCCATGACCCCATTTTAGATCCAAACTATATGTTGAAATCAACTAGCATATGAGGATGCTTGCCTAATGATATGTGGAATACCATCTCGAGGAAGTGGTTGAATTTCTTCGGGGATAAGGAATTTCCTAATATATAAAATTTTCATTATTCAATTATATTTATATATAAATAATAATAATAAAAGCCACCAAATATCTTATTTAATTAAAATAATTACACTATATTTAGGAATCATGATCTTTTCAAATTCTCAGACCAAGATGATTAATCTAAAAAAAATAGAAAACATAATTATCATTATTTTTACTTATAACATTAAAATGTTCTTATGACCATAATAAATCTTAATTGATGTCATTTTACAACATTAATTCTTCATATAATTAATATTAACCTATTCAACCAATCAAATTTTCCATGATTAAAAGACCCATGAATCCTTACTTTCTCTTATAAGCTCTTCTAAAACCACCTCCCAAAATCCATAAACATTAAAACACCCTATATCCTATATAATAATATAGAAAAGTGGAAAAACGTAAATATCATCCATGAACATTGAATCTATAAAACCATTAAACATACAACCATGTAGAAACAAAAAAAATATCTTTTGTTTCAATCAATAGATAGGGTATATTGAGAGGACAAGTTGTGGTGGGAAGTTCTCTTTAATAATTACCGGTGGATGAGATTGCATATTTTTATTATTATAAGGGAATTTATTGCATGATCTTATAAATGATTAAAAATGATATGACGTTGTTGCATTATTTTATCATGTTTCATGGCTAGGGGTTGTGGAATATTTATTTTTATAGGGAATTAAAACTTATGGAAATATTTATAATATACCTTCATGACCCAAGTTTGTCATTATAGTAGTGTCCTATAAATACATGGTCTATAGGGAACATAGAAATTGATTCCCACTAATAGAAATATTAAAATGGTCCCATGGATCATGGATTTATGTCAATATACTACCACGGTCAATGTGAACCATGGAAATTTAAGAGTGGAAATAACATAATTTTGTAGAAGTGGAAATATTTTTAAATTCAATCAATCATAATATTAATATATTCATATCCCATGTATTAATATTATATAATGATGTGATTTTCTATCTCATTTGAAACTCTGACATTCTAGTCACAATTTTATATATTTCTTCATCAAGACAAATTGGTTCATTACACTTTATAAGAAATAAATATAGTATGGATGTTGACTATATTTTAAATTGTCATATCATGATAGTTGTTCCCCTTAAATAAACCTTATGATTATCCTCTACATGTTCTTTTAGCATAATATCATGTAAACATTAATGTTAAAATTTATCCTAGAACCATGATTAATTTTTCTATTTTATCCTAAGACACTAAGATATATGGGTAAATTATGGTGTGATCATATTTAAAACTTTTCACTAAAAAATTTCCCTTAAAATATTGTTCACTTTCTAAAATGAACAATATTCCACCTATCATATTTCTAAATCCACCCATAGAAAATAATATTCACTTGTACTTAAATTAAAACATCCCAGGATAAAAAAAAATTATGGGTTTAATAGTAATGGAGCATATCCAAGGATAATACAATCATCATCTACATAATTAACAAAAAAAGTAATTATAACACATTGTTTTAGTATATAAATAGTTTAATTACTATCACATATTTCCACTGTTTAATTCAAGCACATAATTAGGTGATTTAAATAATAATCACAGATCATTGTTTATAGAATGATTTTGTGAATAGACGAATTCCTATAATGGGACACTCACTTATCCTCTTTCATATGACACTCATAATGATATTAAATCCTCAAGGTATAGTAACAAATCATTTTATTAACATTATTTCTATCAAAAGATCATAAGAAGAAATTTTTATCATATTTACATGGGTGATTATCCAATGTAAATAACTTGCTACTCAAGATTAAATGAAAACTTATAACAGATCCCTTTTATGGAATTATGATGAAGCTACTTCTACAAATAACCAAAAAATAGGAATTTCAATGGCCCATACATTCTTTAGACAAATATTACATCTTGTTATATGAATACTCTATATATTTAATTAATAATTACAATAGAACCATGTAATTTTAGATTCATTAGATATTATATACATAAATATATTATTTAGATAAATTCTCCATCATCTCCCATAATTTTTATCCCATGTTATAACATTCTTGAAATACCCTAAACAAACCTTTCTTTATAAATTGGGGAAAAACATAAAAAGGATGAACTTTTGACACTCAATAAGGGTAAACATGGGAGATATTTATCGATGATAATAATAAATATTAAGATAAATACGAGGTTATGAGATAATGAAAAAATATCATAATGTTCATACCAATTTTACAATTATCATGAACATGGTTCATAACATAAAGAATTATCATTTCAAAATACACGAGTCATAACTATGATAAATCCTAAAAAATCAATAATGAACCATAATATTATTTAATAAATGTATGGCCCCTAAAATTTATAGTAACCATTTCATTTATCATGCTTAACTATAGAGTCAATCAAATCATAGTGTATTATACATCATCAACTATTTTCCATAGTGGATTAAGCACAGTAACATTTTTTCTAAAATAGTATTAAGAAAACAAACTTGTTTCTTATAGTGGATTAAGAAAACCAACATGATTCTCATAACTATCTCATGAGATATTAAAAATTAAAAAATATATTATAGGGGTATATATTTATAAGACTAATAATAACTATACGAAATCCATACATATGTGTACCAAAAGAACATTAAAAATTCATCATATGATCAGATCATAACCTATGAAAAGAAAACATGCTGTATAAAATTTTCATAAATTTATCAGATCATACCACAAGAAAAATAATTTTTTTTGTAAACATCCTATAATAAAAATCATAATACCTTCAAATATATAATAAGTATGGTAACGATATATAATATCCCTAATAAAAAATAATGAACATAAAAGGATGTTATCATAGATGTAAAATCCTTTATATAATTCAATGAAATATTTTTGAATAAAATATATTTTTCCAATTAAAATAACTTATTTCAATCTAAAAGTTTCAAAAATATCGAATAAAATTCATTATTATTAAATAAACTCAGATACGATTAAATGCATATTCAAAAACCTTCATTGATGATAATGGATGGAAATTTCATTCATTCCATATAAGATAAAATAAAACACTCCCTTCAAACTTATTTAAAAAGTGAAAATTACCTCATTATGAATGATATAAAGAGATTCAACATAGTTTTTTAAATTAAATCATTGGAAAATATGATATTTAAAAAATAAAATGATAATATTAATAGATTTATGAATTTTTTTTATAAAAACATGGATATAGAAGAAAACTGATTTTTTACTAAAGAGAGAAATAATGTTATTTTTTCATAAAGACATTTTGTTTTGCTTATTGAGTTTTTAAAGAGCTTATATTATAATTTGAAATTTAAAAATTTTGAAAAATATCCTTATGAGAATAAAAAAAATTATTATATAATTATCAAATAATTCCTTAAATGAAAATTCAATCATAAAAAATCACGATTAAAATGAGATTGGAACATAAATCCATTACCTAAACTGTCATACTTCTCTATAAACATTAGAAACTATTTTATAATAAATATTAATTTATTATATTTTTATTTATGAACCATAATCGTATCTATGGCCACATTAGTGATTTAACTATTACATTTTATCACACATTTATTAGTAATTTCCTATTAAAATCTCGGATTTGTTTAATAACTGATCATTGTACATGCATGTTTCGGTTCAGTAGTCCGGGTCTTTGAACATTGATCATGGTTATGTAATAAAAATAATTTTAATTATAATATATATATATATATATATATCATATATATTAATTATATAAAGAGAGAGATTCATTCTAAAAAGGTGGTTAAAGAAAAATGAATTATGATGTTCATGGAGATGGTGGGATGTATGTAGTAAATTTTAATAGTTATATGAATAAAATAATAGAAATTTTATTAATAATTCAACTTTAAAAACTATTATAATATCATATAAATAATATATATTAATTAAATAAATCTTTACTAGTGTCTATGTAAAAGATAAGTGAAAAACAAATCACATTGCTTCATGGATATGGAAGCCTACACGTACCGACAAGTGACAGAATATTTTACCAAAGGATTGGTATGTAAGAAGGTATATGTGATATTATAATAATATATGTTTACTTATTTCTTATATATCATATACAAAATCTCTTACCATCATAAAAACCATCCATGAAATATGGAAATGAAAAATGAATTGTATCTCTGTGTTAACATGTTACGTTGTACATACGCATTATCGACGATTTCACTACCAATTTGTTTAAAAAGAGGATGGATAATGGTGAAATCATAAAAATAATATTATTTAATTATATTGAAGGTATTTAATTATATTTAAGTTATTTAAGTTATTATTTTTTAGGATTACCCGAGAATTATTGGATGTAGAAAAAGAATAAAATTGAAAGGGATCGGGTAAAACAAATACCTCTCATTGAAAGAACTCTATTTGATATATTCTTAAAGATCCTATGGTTGGTCTTTTTGGAATAAAAAATTCAATTTAATTATTATAATTAATTTTATAATATTATTATGTACGGTTTGGCCTATATAAAATTATTAATGTGCAGTAATAGTTGAATAGAGTGGTTCACTTTTATAAGTGAGGGGAGGGGAATTCCGATAATTTCAAAAACTATTAAAATATATAAAACTCAATATCATATAAAATGGTCCCAAATTGATATATATTTGAAACTAAGGATGGGTGTGGAATAAATCCCATAAAAAATAAAATTCAAATCTCTATATGTGGTGTTTTAAACACAATATTTTGGTTTGATCTCTAAGTTAACCTATATTTACCTTAATTACAGTAACACCATTATCACTTTTAAAGGGTTATAATTTTATATATAAGGTTAGAATTGGGTCATGAATGGGAAATTAATTTCAATTTAATAGATATGTTATACACGTTTTCCTCATTCATGTTTTTTATGTTTTTTAATAATTGAATAATATGTTCTTTTCATAAAATATCACTAATTTCATTTTTGAGACTACTAATTTAATTAAACAAAGAAGAGAATAAGAAAAGTTAGAATGAAAATTTTATCATTTAACTAAAAAACAAAAAATTATATTATTCTATAACATTCATGGAACACTATTACTTACTCATATTTTATTACTTTTTATATTTTTAAATTTATTTTTTTCTATTAATCGATGAAATACACTACTGTCATTGAAAAATGAATTAAAGTAATTATATAATCATTAAAAATTAGAAATTAATTTTCATATCTTAAAAAATAATTTATATTTCAAAAAAAACTATTTATAATTGACCTTATCCTTTTTTGTTCTTAATTTTTTTTAAAAGGGCAAAGCCCAGGATTATTATTAAGAAAAAAAGTTCAAAGAATTACAAAAAGGGGAATGTAAACAGACAAACTTATCTCTCTTTATCATGGACGCCATGTTTTTTCCTCAGCTTTTCCCCTATGATACATTCTTTTTCTCTCATTTCGTTCCAATGTTGGATGTTAATACGACCTCTTGTCCTGCCTCTGCCTCTTCCTCCACTAAAAGCTTCTTGAATCTCATTGGCTTGTTGAAGAAGCGATTCTACATCTTCCTTAGAACTGACTTCTTGAGCCACTTCCTTCCTCTTCATTTGGTCTTTCTTTGCTTTCTTCTTTTGAATTCGGGTTTTAGCTTTTTGCCATTCATCTTCCATTCCTTTCTTCTTCTGATCTTCATTACCTGAAACATCCTGCACACAAACAGTTTCCTGTAAAGAAGGAACTCTTGCCTCCTTACTAACATCAGGTTTTTTCCTCAAAGTTTCTGGAGTTCCAGCCATGATAGGTGCCACTAGCTGAGTGTCCATAGAAGGAAGAACATTCTGTCCAGCCTCCCCATGGAGAGATTCAGAAGCAGCAGTGCAGTTCTTTGTGAAAACATTCAAAACAGGGGCAACCACCGAAGAGGGTCTGTTCTGTATTGAGTCCAGAACAGTATCCTTGGGAGACTGATCTGGTAAAGGAGAGGCCTGGACTTTTTCCGCCAATTCTGAGATTCTTAAAACAGGATCAACACTCCTTGTAGAAGCAGGTTCAGAAACAGGAGTATAAATAATATCAGGATTGATTTTTTGTTGTTGTTCTACATTTCCAGGACAGGGAGTTTGCAAATCTATGAGCACAGATTGCCCTTCTTCTACCATGGAATCCCAAGATTTATTGGGAGGTAACATTGTGGAACATCCTTGAATATTCAGATCAGAAGAATCATCCCTTTTATGATTATGAAGCATGTTATTCAGTTTGGGTCATGGTTTAATATCATGCCCCCTCATAGAACAGTTTAAACAATAGAGATTCCGCCTACAGCATGAGGAATCATGACCTAATACTTTGCAATCGAAACAGAATCTAGGTAAGCTTTCATACTCAATTCTCAAACTAATTTCTTCCTCATCAGTAGATAAACAAATTTTTTCAATTAAAGTAGATGAAAGATCCACTTCAACTAGACATCTGGAAAAATGCCCATATCTAGCCAATTCAGTTTCTTTATCCATTCTAATGGGCACCCCAATAGCTAGCGAAATGTCATAAAGAATCCTAGGGTGCCATAGGATCCAGTTTAAACCAAAGATTCTAATCCAGACTTGAACCACAGAGCTACCCATCTCCAAAGGGTTAAAAGATTTGTCCCACTCACGGATGTGCAAAGACCCAGGCTTGAATGAAATGGATCCAAACCCCCAGGATCTCAGTTTATGATCCTCAGAAGGAAATAGAAAATGATAGAAACCCTTACTGAGCGAGACACAGTTCCAGGTATCAAATCCCCAGATATCAACTAAACGTGACTTGAGATATTCTAACCTCCAGGGTTGCGAGCCCTTCGGCAAGATCAGCCTGGCTATGATAGAATGATCTCCCAATTTCAATCTCTCAGCCACCGCATCAGCATCAGCTTTGACGTGCGCCACCGAACCTTTCATCCTAATCCCCGAATGAGAAACCCTGAAATTAGAAAAGGAAGTATTATCATGACCAACCTCAAATGATTGCCGCATGTGAGGATCTATATCTGGTTCTTTAACCAATTCCGCAAAGGAGATTCTATTTGAAGTCCCCTCGGTCGCCAGATTCAGTTGCGGAGAATTAGAAACGTTTTTAAGGACCCGCTCTTGTCCTACAGGTTCAGCCTCCCAAGCTGGGTCAAATCCTCCCATAACTGAAGATCAAAGCGGGAATCACCAAGGAGATCACAATCTAGGGTTTGCAAGTCACCGAGAGCGCGAGAGTTCTCATCCTCATTTCCTTTCTTAGAAACCCCTCCCTATGACCAATTCCATTCTATTTTTTGTTCTTATGTTAAAATTATACATATCTTAAAATTAAGAGAGTGAAATTTTATATTTGTTAATTTCATAAATTAATATAAATTTCAAAATCATAGAAATAAGTCAATAAGTGAAATCATATTCAAAAATTTGATTTAAATGGATAGAAAAACTCATATAATAAGATAAATGAAATTTCTAGTGAAATTTTAAAGCCTTTTCTAAAACATTGAACACTATTTCACTAGTTTTACCCTTTTTATAGTGATAAAAACTAATCATGGTTACAAATTATATAGGAAAAAAATTAAAGGTAATTATTTATCAAAATATTAAAACCCCAATTAAAAATATGTAATCCATACTTTATTTTTTAAACTCTAAAAGAGGAAGAAATTAATTTTAGTGTAAGTGTCAAAAAATGAGATGAAAACCAATTTTTAGAAAAATAAAAATTTAATTATATAAATGGATTTCTTCTTAGACCATTTCATTTAAAAAATTTATTAAAGTTAAAAAATTCAATTTAATATAGAATAGATAATCTTCATTAAAATTTTTCACTAATAGTTATCTTTTTAATTCATTAATATATAAACACATTGTGTCCATAAAATCTATTTGTTTTTTAAAAACCCATGTTTTGTTTTCAAATGATTTTTATTTTCATTTATAATCAATTTATAACCGATCATAATAGTTTAAATATAATGATTTTATAATCTAGTTAGTCATATTCATAAATTTGAATTCAATGACTATGTTGTAATAGTATAATATATTACAGTTCATTTAGAATCAACATTTTGTGTATCAAATGCTATAAAACAATATTTGAAGGGAAATATATATTTATTAAAATCAAGTGGTGTTACATGATTCCCACCTTATAATTAATTAATACCTAATATTTAAAACAATATGATATTAAAAATATATGATATCTTTATTTCATCACTTCCTATGGTTCCCATGTAAATTTCTCTAATTTATAGTTTCCCCCAATATAATGTCAAGATGAGTGGTCTGGTTTTGTAGAACTATCTCTATAATATTTATAATCATCACTAGTTTCTTCTTATTAGATAGACATTTTTCCATCAAAAAATCTATTGAGTTCAGTACATGTGAAGGATCTGGTTTGTACTTCTTCACGTGAGATGTCTGGAAGAAATTATGAACTTGAGAGAGATTTTTTGGAAGCACTAAGCGATAACAGACCATCCTTAATCGATCAAAAAATAGATGTGGTCCAAATAACTAGGGGTCATATTTATTTAATTTATGAATATCATAACAAAATTACATAGAAAAATCATAGAAATACATTTTCCCTATCATGAAATTTTACATTTTACAAATGATTTTCAGTATAACCTTTACGTCAGTATTGATCTTAACTTAAGTGTTGGTGAATATATTTGAATTTATATTCAATTTCCTTATTTATATTAGGTCCCAATGAATTTCATATATACCATCATCCCTCTACATTGGAGTTATATACTTGCATCCAGAGAGGATTTTAAAGAATTCATATGAATGATGAATTGAAATCTATTATTGTAAGAAAAATCATGCAGAGGATAGTGTTTATCCAAACCAGCTTTGAAATTTAGAGAAAAAGATACCAACATTACCTCTAGGGCTTGAATGGTTATATCATAGTGTCCACCTATATGAGGATGAAAATTAGGGCTGAACCATATCTCTATATCCATAGTCCACTTAAGACTCCTTTAGAACTTCATGTTAAACCTCATATAATGATTAGTTACAATAGATTTTTTACTACATACAACATTAACGAATTATTAATATATATACAGTAAAGATAATCCATTAAGAAATATTATCTAACAGAAATGAAGTATTCTATCTCCATAAGGTGACCAACTACAACCCAAATAGATTTTTTACATTATTTGTTTTGTGGAGTATGAAAACAATATACATGGTCGTGTTTCACAGTTTTATTCTGGTATATGTAATGATAGTAACAATTAGTTATACAATTATCCCTTAGCCTTAAATTACCGAAAAAACCTACACCAAGATACATACTCTAAAATATCACTTCCATGTTGTCCCATAAAAGAATTATTTTATATCTCTATACATCTTCATACATTATAGATAAATTGTGATGTATGAACTATGATCTCCATCCAATGCCTCACTCTTCTTGTCTAGTATTGGCATGAAATATTGATAGTTCTAGAACATTGTCATTCTAGAACTATCACAGTTAAACATAAGAACATTTCACACCTTCTTCTATAATTACAAATATCCATTATTCACCTATTTAATAATAAATTGGATAAATAATTGTACACTTAATTGAGATATCTAATTTTTATCACCTTCATTAAAAATGTCATGATCTATCAATTTGAAATATAAAAATATTTTTCATTTTCAGATCCTCTATATAAATATGATAAAAATATCTTTTGGACTCGAAGCATATTCCACATTGTTTTTTTCCTAGGGAAGTAATGTAATGAGTATTCATATAATTTAAGTATCTCCAACCATCTTCTCTAGTGCATATTAAACACTTTATTTGTGAAAATATTCTTCAAAAATTTATTATTGGTATATATATATATATAAAATTTCATCATAAAAATAATTCCACCATATATTTAATGAAAATATGGGCACAAAAACTATAATTCATGAGTTGGGTATTTTTTTACATATTTTCAATTTTCATAAGTCATATCTTATCACTATAACATTTTTCATGTGACAAAATACTAGTACTTTCAGTAATGCATTAAAAATGTTCACAAACACCTTGGAAGTAAAAGGTAATGTGAGAATATTTTCATTGACCAAATATATTTTTAGATCCTTCGGATTCACTTCACATTTATCTTTCTACAATAATATAGCCCCCTTGTATGTAAAATTTCTATGTGGGTAGGATTTTAAAGAAACAAATTTGCAACAAGAATCAGTAATACCTAGGGAACAAAAGAATGATTTGGATTTTACATACCTTGGATAGTCTATAACATTATTCAATAACTTATTTATTTGATGGACCCACCAATATATCCTCACATGAGATTTTATGAAATATGAATTAAAATCTATTAAGACAAAATCCAAACCTGATAAATTTTTCATACATCTTCTCCTTTCTAAGGTTCATCAATAAAATTACAAAATAATTATCATTATCTCCCTTCCTCATTGAATATATAATAATATTATTTATAAATTATTTAAAAATAATTAAGTTAATATCTAATGTCTCTAATCATTATACCCATAAATAAGTAATTTTATATTTTCAAATGGTGTAAATATAAATTAATTATTCTGATTCTTCATAAGGAAGGATATTTTGGTTATATCATCTTTCATAAACCATAATTTATGATATCCAAAAAGTAATAAAATCTCATAAAACTTCTAATCTTCTCATAACTAAGGAAATGAATCATCAATAGTAGGTAGAGGATGCTTGTTCTTGATATTCATCACGTTATGTTCCCAATAATCAATTTAAATACACTTTGAAACGTTATTATTCTTAACAAAGTCAATAGGTACAGCCCATAGTGGTGTAAAATGTTTTATGAATCACTTATAAAGATTCTATAAGAGATTCTTCTTTAATTTCTAGAACTAAATTAGAGTCATTATTGATATATTAATTTAAATATGTATAACATCATGTAAGAGTTCAAGTTAAAAATCAACATCATGATTCAGAGGTAGAGTATGCCATTCCATTGAAGATAAGTCAACAAAATTTTATAAAATAGGAATATGCTTCATTTTTGAGTTTCTACCGAACTATATGAGATTGATGCACTTTGTGGATGGAACTTATGACCCACAAGATAGAAGTAATTTCAATTAGAAGTTATTATACATAATCTCAGAAAAAAATTGTCATAGATTCATTCAAAATATGAAATGTGGCACACCTTCCATAAAAATTCATATGGATTCTTAATAATGAAATTCAATCCATACCAAGAATCATATCAAATTAATCTATAGAAATAGTTACTAGATTCATAAGATTTAAATTCCCAAAAAAATTTATTGAATAGGAAATGTATACTTGAGATTAAATCATTGTGCTATTATTAGGTTTCACCACTATATCAAAATATAATCATTGAGGTTGTAATGTGATACCCTTTTAAAATTTTGTAGATATAAAAAGTGGGTAAAGAATGTATCAAATAACACATTGGATATTCTAGACTAGATGGCATGTGTTCCTATCACTACACCATTATCATAACCCACTTTTTTAGTTGTGATCACTTGGTACTTTCCTTTTATTCAAAAGTAAGAGCTTATTGATTCCAATAATCCTAAAAAATCTAATATTTTTGAACTAGTTTTTTCAATTATTGTACTCTTTTTAGTTGAAGAATTAGATTGTCGGGGTGCATTAGATTGTGTCTTATTTCTCACCATTGGATGAACTAGCCTACTCATCATCTTTAGAAATTCATAAATTATATGACATGACTTTTTAAATTTATATCACATCCTCATTCTACTTAATCATTTACCTTTATATTTCATCTTGCATTTTAGGCATGTAAATGGCTGTAATTTCTTTGAACCATATGATTTATTTATGTTTTCCTAAGACTCAATGTTCTATTAAATTTTAAAATACTGGTAATAGTGGGAATATTTAATTTTAACTTCTACATAGAGTTCACACATCATGATTTATTCACACCTACTCATGTTTCTTATAGCTAATGACCTATGTAAACATTATTTTAAGACAATAAATAATCGATAAATTTTTTTGTAGTGCCAATGACTTGAAATTTGTTTAAAACATGATTTGTAAGTACCAATGGATTAATCCCAATTTTAATTAATCTCAAGGGATTACTTCATCATATTTTCATTTATAATATGAGGGAATTTCTTAATGAAAAATATCCACCTAAAAACATTCATTTAAAGAGATTTAATTTATTTCTTCTGGATCATATAATTAATAATATTTTACCATATATGTTATTCCCATTCTAAATGTTAAATTTATTGGAAAACATTTTTAGGTTTTTAGAACTCATGAATATGATATAATTTCTCAATGGAGTTTATCCACCACATGTACACTAGTGTATCAGAAGACCTACAAAAAGTATTTATATTTTTCCTCATTAAATATTAAAAAAAATTGTGGTTTATCCCTTTCATTATTTTTAACCTCAAAATGATTCATGTACAATGATATTTTTGTGAGCATAAAAATGATTTTTCATTCCAACTGCCATAGCACATTGATTCTCTAGAAGAAAATAATTTCATTGAACATCACATTATTTTTTATCATGATGTATTTATGTTATAGTTATTGACTAAATCCAAAAAATGATGTGTAATAATCAATATATAATTATTTTATTTATCAATCATATAATAATGAAATATCATTCATAGGATGTCTAGACAATTAAAAATAATTCTCAATTTATAGATCCTTACTCTTTTCATAAGATTACAATAGTCATTGCCAAATGGTAAGATGTTATCCATTACATCGACTTATCCCATGGGGTTTTCACTAATTTATCTAATATTAATCTCCAATGATTTACTAAACTTCACAATATTACCCATTGTAAAGTATTAACCATTTTATCAAATAATATTAAATCATATTAAAGTAATTTTTAATAAGTAATGTTATGATCCATACAAAAAAACATAAAGGTTCATTACCATCGGATATTATATACATAAACATCCTATTTGTATAAATTATTCATTATTTCCCATAGTGTTCTCAAAACAATTTAAACATTTTTACATACCCTACGTAAAAATTTATTCATAACCTAGTGAAGAGAAAACACATGAGAGGGTGAGATCATATTCACAATAAGGGTAAACAGGGGAGATATCTATAAGTGATCATATTAAATCATAAGATAAGAAAAGGGGTATGAGACATGAAAATAACATAAAATGCTCAAAGATAATATATAAAATATAATATATATGAGTCATATAATAAGGGACTGAAATTCTATATTAGACTAATCATTGGAGTAAAAAATCCTTATAAATATAGCATGAACCATAACTTCATGTCATAATTGTGTTGCACCATCACACGTATGGAAACCATTTTAGATATCAAGGATGAATACATAGAAACTATAATCATATTGGATCATTTATAATAACCTTTTTTACATATTTGATCAATCACATTGTATTTATTCCCATAATGGACCGAACCAATCAATTTGTTTCCCATAGTCGATCAAAAACACTGTCTTTTCCCCGTTGTCATATCATAAGATATAAACCTCTACCCAATTAATTGAAGGAATATATAATTATAGGTCTATCCACCAGATAATAAAGAATATACATATTTTTTCCACATAATCATAAAATATTTATCATATCATTAGAGAATAACCTAGGAAAAGAGAATGGGTTTCCTAATGATTTTCATAATTTCATCAGAGTATAACCCATGAATAAATGGGTTTCATAAAAATATCGTCATTATAATCATAAACCATATAAATATGGAATATGGATAGTATAATTGGATTATATCCCTATAAAAACATAACTAATACCAATGGATTTTATTGGAGATGAAAATTCACTTATAAGAATAATTGGAAAATTCCAGAGGAAAATAACCTTTTCCCATTGAAATAAATTATTTAAATAAAATAATTCCTTATATATTAATGAAAACATATTTATTGAAAAGAAATAGTAAACATTAAAAGGAATATTAAATGCATTGAGTTTTCATAATGGTGTCAAATTCCATTTATTCCATATAAGATAGAAGAAAACATTCCTTTCACACTTTGATAACAAGTTAAAAAGTACCTCATTTAAAAAGAAACCAGAATATTGACTATAAAACATTTAATAAAAATTAAATAAAGGAAAAAAATTAATATTTAACAAATAAATTATAAAATATAACTATTCATGAAATAATTTTTTGAAATATATATATATGGATAAAAAATGATATTTGACCGAATAAAGAAATAAGTTTTGTTCTCATTAAATAAATTCATTTTGTATTTTGAGTTGTTAAAGAGATTAATATGGAAGTAAATCATGTAATATACATAAATTCACATATTAGAGGAAAAATCAAATGGATTTATCAGTTAAGGATCATTTTATTTCAACAACAAAATTCCTGAATAAATATTTTTGATTAAAATGTGATTGAAACATAAATCCCTTATCTCAAGTATCTTCTTCAATAATACTCATTAAAGAATACTATTTAATATATATATATTTCTTATAAGGGGATTATAGATTTATAAAAATATAAATCATAAAACTTATTATTAACTTATTACATATTATCCTTAGTTTATTAAAAATTTGATATTTAAATCACTCTTCAGGATGATAATTGCTTTGTTTTTTGTTCATGCATTGGTTAAACATTCAATGTCCATGTAAAATGATTTTGGATACATTATATACATGATATTAATAATAAAAAAAATATGATATATATTTTTTGTACATATATAGAGTAATTTATGCATAAAATGTAGAGATTAAAAAATCAAATACACCATTCAGGGAGAGGTTAGGTCGTACATATGTTGTTTTGAAATTCTAACAGACTGAATAAAAAAAATTAAATAATAATTGTAATTTCATGACTCATGATTATTTCATATAAATTATATGAAATAATTTCTTAAAACCTAAAAACCATCCAATTTACATGTAAATGAAATAAAATAAAATCGCTTCTGAGAGATGGTAGTACAAACATATCCACAAGCGATGTTATTTCTTAAAAACCAATTAGAATGTATAAATATAGATGTGATATTATAATTGAAAACATAAAAATATTATAAATATGATTTATATACATTAAACACATCATAATGACCATCCATTAAATAGGGTGATGGAAAATGGATTCTATTAGGATATTCAGACGATAAGTTGAATATATAAATGAAAGATACTTGCACATATCATACTATAGGAAATATAGTGGATAATGGTGATCACATTATCCTAATAATATTAAATAATACTGAGGATACATAATTTATTATTTTATGTTGAATATTATAGAATTAAAGGATGCATAAGACTAAATATATTGAAATAGGTCTGGTATGATGATTACCACTCCTTGAAATAAAACTGTAAGATATATTATTGAGGTTCATAGGGATGTTTTTTAAGAAGAATAAAACCTCGATAATGTAACTATGGTTGTTTAGAAGATATTATTTATGGTATTTTTGAGATATAAGGCTCAAATTGGTGTAATTAATAGAAAGAGGGGTTCCCATTTATATGTGAGGGGATGGGTACTCCTGAAATTTATTTAACAATTAAAATATAAAAACATTAATTCTCATGAAGTATTCACCAAAATGGATAAATGTTCAATTATATAGTAGTATTTAGTTGAAATCCCTTAAAAATATAATTTTTATAGGTTTAATTTTATTTTTAAACATTGTATTTTGGTTTGACCCTTTATTTAACATATTTAACCTCAACTACAGTATTACAATTTTCACATTTAAATGATTATAATTTTACGTATACAGAGAAAATCATATCTTAAATGGGTAAGGGATGAAATGTTTTACCACATATTATCTATAATATCATTTTTCAAAATTTTTATAATTTTAAAATAATTTAATCAATCATTATTTTCTTAAATTATTATTAATTTAATTTTGAGACTATTCATTTGAAATGAAACGAATGAAACCATGTAAAATATTTAATTAATTTCTTATCCTTCAACAAAACACTAATACTTTATTCAACTTTAAAATTTTGATTAACAGTACAAAAAAACTCATATTATCGTCCAATTTATTTAAAATCATTTATTTTATTTTTCTATTAATCATGGAAATATTTTTTTTCATCATTACATAATTATTTATGGTAATTATATAATAAATAATTATTTATAAAAAGTGAACCCATGAAAATTACTAGTTTTTCTTTCATATAAAAATGTATAGCTAAATTTATAATCTTTATATCCTTATATGAATATTTTGGAGATATTAATATCAGAGGAGTGTAATTTTATATTTATTATTTTCTTAAATTAATATTAAGATCCTAATAATATAAATATGAAATCAAGTGATCATGTAACACCCCAAGCTTCCACGATACGTTTCCCTTTGAATAATGCAATAGCTTGCATTGTACGCAACATCAAGATTCTAACACACCGTGACCAATCAAAGTAGCCATTATAAATAGTAATACCCACTTTTTGAAATTTTATAAATTTTATCTCTTACAATGGACTTCATTTTTGGATTCGTAGTATCGATATTATCCTAGGTTAATGTTTTGGTACTTTTCGGATAACTTTTATATTTTGATGAATAGTGAAAATTACTAAATTTTAATTAAAAACAACTTTTTTAATCAAAATAATTAATATTGATAAATTATGAATTTTAGTGGTTTTAAAGTATATTTAGATTATATCTTTACCATTTAATACAATTTTTGTCATTGGACATAATTTCACATTTAAACCAGACATAAACAAGTGTCAATATTTTGATGGTTATTATTTCTTAAAAAACGATTTTTATTTGGACAACATGAATTGATTTTAAATTTATTTCTGCCACTTATGTGTTTTGAATTTGGAAAAATGTATTCCATATTTGGGATCAGGATTTCTAAATTGTGTAAATAGATAACTTTTATTTTTAGACATTTTGAATAATTATTTTGGTAAATATTTTATTCACCATGGTTAAAGGGTAAATCCGGTAAATAAGGGTATCAAAATAATATTATAATAATAATAATTTACCATAAAACATGTCCTAACCTTATTGGTTGATACATTTCCGACCATGGGCATCTTTGGGTCGATTTTGGGACCCCATGGAGCCACTTGTAGGTGATAAGGACACTTTATATTAATTAAGTTAAAGTAAATACAAAAATGACATAAGCATATATCTCATAGAAAATCAATTTTTACATAGGGTTATATTTGTTATATTTTAGAATATAAATATTAATTATAAAAAAATTATTTCCTACATAATGGTGGTTTATTTATACTTTTTAGACATTTAATAATTAAATTTATTTGTGGCACAATAATGATGTAGTATTTTCCTTATTAATGAAATAATCAAATAATTGGTATTATAAAAGTTAAAATAAATATAATTTGAAAGTTTTGATGCCATACACGAATTTTATAGGTTAATATGACATGTTATTATTTCTTTAATTAGTTTGGTTTGAATTAATAAAGTTGTTAACACTTTATCAAAAATCAATATTTAAATAGTGTGAAAATTGACATAAAAGAGTTTTTAAAAAAAATATTATATTATTAATTCGTATTCTAATCCTAAAAATATAAGGTTAGGCCAAAGGACTTATATCATGATAGGTGTATTATTAGTGTACCACTTTAGGGTCTCTTAGATGTATGTAGTAAGGTTATAAACTATTTAATATAAAAATGCAAAGTGACATGGTAAATGTCAAACTAATTAACTAAGAGTTAAAACTAAAAGATAAGGTTAATATAATGACCCAAAACTATCTAAAATCTATTTGTTGAAAATATTTCGACCCATACCCACCTTATACTTTTAATAATTCATTTTGGTGCCATTATAAAGCTAATATCAATTTATTATAAATTAATACTTTATGTTTTTCCTATAGAGCCCCTCCTCCCCCTTATAAAAGGACACCACTTCTAACCAATTCTTCACACCTTCAAAGCCTTTTGGTTAGGCCAAACCCTGGCCAAATATTCTTTCAACTTCCCTCAATTCATCCTAGAGTCACAATTGTGATGATAAATCCAACCTAAAGAGCCTTTTTGAACAAATAAAATGGAAGAACCCGAAGAAAATGTAATGTTTTCACCACCCTCTTTCAAGTCCCTTTATTCTTCAACTTCTTCTTTCTTTGTTATTTCAATTCTAAATTAATAAGTCCAGTATATTATATATATTGTGATTTTATTATAAATACGGTACAACCATATTCAGTATTATATCCATCCTTCGAATGACATGTCCCCATACGTGTGTACATATGGCCTACCGTCTCCACGTTGTGGTGTAATTGTTATTCAATACACTATTATTTGAATTGGTATAATAATGAAGTTTAATTCATGTAAATAATAAATATAACATGATAATGATTCTGTATTTATGATATACCATTCAATTATATATTATTTTAATATCAAAATAATGATATTGTCGCTAGTGCGTACGTACGGAATACCGTCTCCACTAACGTGATGAGATTCATTCCCCATCGTATCCATTCATGAATAATTTTCATTTGATTGTAAAACAATAATTTATAAAGATTTAATATAATTCTGGATATTAATAATATACAACTTATCCATAACAAATATGGCTCTCATAATAAATAATATAAAGAAAAAATGAATCCGTTAACACCCGAAATGATGATAAATCTACGATATTATTAACAAATCAAAGTTAAAAGATCATATATGATATCATATTATTGTATATGATTCTTGTATAATTTAAGAACAATTATTTCACCATTATACAAGAGGTTAACATACCCTAAACCAAGGAAAGGTACAAGTTAAGGGTTTATTTAACAATCTCTTCATTATCCGAGGTTGTTTATACATAATTATCTACTGGGACCTCTTTATCATCCACATCCATGTTTCTTAAAAATGTACTTCAACACATTATTACTATTTTATAGACTCTCGTTTAATGACATTTATAACATTGTTGAATTTTTATAGGATTTTTATAAATGAATCTTTCCATCATTTTCCAAAAAAGGTTCTTTTTAACCTTTTCGACAAAATTAAGGTAAGAATGTATTTTTTTAACTTATACGGTGGGTGCGACTATTTTTTTCTATTATAAAATCATCGAATCTTCCATTACAATCTTATAAGAATATTTTCAATTTAAATGTTTTTTTATAATTATGTGACTCTTAAAAGATTTAAAATTAGAAATAGATATTTCCCTAAAAAGGGTTTTGATTTCATCTATGTCAGCATCCTTTGATGGATTTTATGTTTATTTTTTAGTTGATTTATTATGATACAAAAGTTCCATATTTTATTAAAGGTTTTGAGATATGTTTGACTATGGATGTGCTACTTTTATACTATTCATGGTTTATGGTTAATGTGTTGACATTTCGTATGCTAGTTTTAATACGAATGTTTATGATATGTTTAAACCATTTGATATGAGGAATGTATTGGACTTAGTAAGTGACGGGTGGAGCCTGCTATAGCTCCTCGATGCATCGGTAGGTCTCATGAGACAACTAGAAATTAAATTGGCCGAGTCCCTTTCCCAATTTGATTTATGGTTTTCGCTGAGGCCTTAATCATTTTTAGATGTCTTGGCTGAGGCCTTGACAAAATGTTTCAGAATGTCCGACCTTATACATTCCCTCATTATGGAAATAATATTTATAGTTCATGTAGTCATTCGACTAGTATAATACCCATGATTATGTTTTAAAATGGCATTATTTACTCAGATCATATTATTACCATAAAAGTATTCATGTTTATTATTGGTAAAAGAATGTGGTTTCAATTATTTACCATGATTAATATTTATGTCATTTTCCACTGTATTACTTACCCTTACTGAGCATTTGAGCTCACCCCTTTCTTATGGTTCATTTTACCAAGATATGAAGAAGTTAGTTATGAGTGACCTGCAGGCATAATCTAGGAGGCTTGGATATTTTTAATGAAATATATTTGTGTTTTATTTCTCTTCAAGATGTAAAGTTGAACTTATGTATGAATCGTTTTTCCAAGGCTACTAAACTAATCGGTCTTTCGAGACATGATCTTTTTGGATCATGACAATGTTATGTAATAATGCACTGACTCTAGGTAACTGGGGTTGGGGCGTTACAGTTCGTATCAGAGGATGTTTAGTACAAGCCTTGGAAGCTAGATTTAGATAAAATCTGATTAGAGTACATAGACCTAAGATGGACTTTGAGGATTAGTGTAGAATAACTTCATAGAATTTTGGTATTGTAGAGATTTCGTGAGTTTTATGAGAAATACATCCCTGTCTAGATACGAGCAGGTAGAGGTGGATCTGGCACAGATGTACTTAGGGGTAAAAATAGAAAACACCGCTTTGAGCAAGACTCGAACAGGAACTGGTGCACGACAATGGGCTTTGATGCACTCTTAGTTACGACACTCCTGGGGGATATTCTTAGGATAATTCTCATTTTATTTAAAAAATATTATGAAGGGTTTATGAATATATACTTCCTCAAATAAGACATTTTTATGATTATTTATTATATCCATAAACTATCCAATTTTTGATATGTGTTTTACAAGTTCGGATTTATGTATTGTGATTCATAAACTAATCTTGTGAATTCCATTGTTTAGAAATGGAGCCCAGTGGATGAAATGGAAATTGTATCAATGCACACACTCCATGTAGGGATTTCCCTCCTACTAAAGATAATTATAGTGGTGCTGGTGATGCAACTGGTGCTGATCAGCTAATCGCCATACTGGGACAACTCACTCAGGTTATGAATAATAACCATACCCGTATGGAGCACCCCAATCCGTAGCGTAGAAGATCAATGTTTGATCGATTCATGAAGATACAGCCACCAACATTCAATGGGGGTACAAATACACTAGTAGCTGAGCAATGGATATGTTCCCTAGAGAAAATATTTTAGGATTTGGGGATTAGTGAAAGGGAAAAGGTTATCATGGTAGTTTACCGCCTCACTGGAGATGCTGATCAATGGTAGTCATTAATTCATAACAGAAAGGATGATGAAGAAGTATCAAATATGGAATGGATAGAGTTTAAAGAGTTCTTCATAGAAGAATAATTTCCTCATGACCATCGAGTAGATATGCAAAGGAAATTTCTCAGTCTGAGGAAAAAGGAGGATGAGAATGTCGTAATGTATGAAACTAACATTACAGGGTTAGCGAGGCATGCAACAGATTATATATGTAACCTGAGGAGTAATATTTATTGTTTCATTGATGGGTTAAAACTATTTCTCCATCGATCATTAGTCTGACAATCCTTCTCATCATACGAAGACATTTTCTCATATGCTATAAAGACATAAAATGAATTCTCTAAATAGAATGAAAATAAAGTAAAGAAAGAGAAGAAGATAATGGTGGAACAAGAGACAGATAAAGGGAAAAATGGAAAGAAGGATTTTCCATTATTTGATAATTATGGGAAGAAACACCCTGATACTTGCCTAAAAGGAATGAGAGTTTTTTAAAAATGTGGAGAAAAAGGTCCCCACGCTCGTGATTGCAAGGGAAAGAAAGATGCTGTCAATGTTGAATGCTACAATTGTAAAGAAATAGGGAATTATGCGAATGAATGACCTAAGATCCAAGGAAACTTACCTCAGAAAAGGCCAAGGGATCAAGGCCAATCTTATGCTGTTACTATAGTTGAAAGGGAATAATTAATGTATTTGTGTTTTTGGACTCAAAGATTATATTCTGGTTATAAGAAAAATGTGATATATATAAGGATTGTACTAGAGTACTTGTTGTTTTCAGTAAAATTTTAATATGACTAAGGTAATAATATTTTCAGTATGTGACAATAAGATAAACTTTACTTTGTCTGGGGAATCTAATGTGGCAATTGATTTTGGAATTTAGATACCTTTTACCGAGAGTCTGGACAGAGGTACTTTAGATAACTATTATGTGTGGAGTGGATTAAGTTGAACTTTGGATAGTATTGTTTATGTTTAAAACAATTCTAATGATCAATTTTTGGAATATTATGATACTATTGTTTTAGGAAAAGGAAAAATTCCAGGTTGTGCGATAACCCACCGTGTCGGACAAAGCTACATGAATCGAACATACAACCATAGTGCGACAGGCCTTTATTACGTACCACTAGCCTACAATAAGTCCTTGGTCATTGAAAAGTATTTTTCTTCATTTTAATGGTATATGTTAATGTTTGTATCCTTATACTATTAGGATAAATATAATATTTTTGAGTTCTATTATCTTTTGGAGGGAAAGATGAGTTTTTTGTAGAAATTAGTTGAAGGATGAAACTCAAATGGTCAAGTATATAAATATATGTATATATATTTATCTTATTATATGAAGAAAATAATTCATAAACATTAGGTAAGGAATCTTAAAGAAAATGTGTTATCCTAATACCTGATGTTTTTTTGAACCACTGATATTTTAAATCATCATAGATTGATGGCATTGAGGCCCTCAATTCTACAATATTTTGTGACTGATGACCTCAATCACTCCCTATAAATATTTAGGTTTTTACTCCAATTATGTGTATCTAATTTTTACCAATGTTCTCCAAATCAAGATCATAATTTGGTGGTGACACTTTTATTTAACTTTTCCTCTTATTAAGACTAATTTTTATTAACCCAATTTACGATGTGGGTTTTCCCACAAAGATATTTTCTATTTTCTACATTTTATTTTCGAAGAAAAATTTCAAATTGCGAGGACGAAATTTATTGAAGGAGGGGAGAATGTAACACCCCAATCTTCCATGGTATGTTTCCCTTTGAATAATGCAATAGCTTTCATTGTACACAACTTCGAGATTTTAACACACAGCGACCAATCAAAGTAGCCGTTATGAATTGTAAATCCCACTTTTTGAAAATTTATAAATGTTACCTCTCAGAATTTACTTCACTTTTGGATTTGGAATATTAAAATTAGACTTGGGTAAAAAAAATTTACTTTTCGGATAACTTTTATATTTTGATGAATAGTGAAAATTACTAAATTTTAATTAAAAGAAACATTTTTAATCAAAATAATTAATAGTGATAAATTATGAATTTGAGTGGTTATAAAGTATATTTAGAATACGTTTTTACCATTTAATACAATTTTGTTCATTGAACATAATTTCACATTTAAACCGGACATAAACAAGTGTCATTCTTTTGATAGTTATTATTTTTTTAAAACATGATTTTTGTTTTGACAGCGGGAATTAATTTTAAATTAATTTCTTCCACTTTTGTGTTTTTAATTTGGAAATATTGATTCCATATTTGGGATCAGGATGTCAAAATTGTGTAAATAGATAACTTTTACTTTTAGACATTTTTAATAATTACTTCTCTAAATATTTTATTTACCATGGTTAAAGGGTAAATTCGGTAAATAAGGGTAAGAAAATAATATTATAATAATACTAAATTACCCTAAAACATGTCCTAAACTTATTGGTTAATACATTTCCGACTATGGGATTCTTTTTTCGATTTAGGGACCCCACGGAGCCACTTGTAGGTGATAAGGACACTTTATATTAATTATGTTAAAGTAAATACAAAAATAACATAAGCATATATCTTTTACCAAAACAATTTTTACATAGGGTTATATATATTATATTTTCTACTATAAATATTAATTAGAAATATAAATTTTGTTCCTACATAATGGTATTTTTAAAAAAAATTTAGACATTTAATAATTAAATTTATTTATGACACAATAATGATGCAGGATTTTCATTATTAATGAAAGAATCAAATAATTGGTATTATAAAATTAACAATAAATATAATTTGAATGTTTTGATGACATACACGAATTTTATTGGTTAATATTACATGTTAGGAGTGCTTAAATTAGTTTTTATATAATTAATAAAGTTGTTAAGATTAAACAAAAATCAATTATTAAATAGTGTCAAAATTGACATAAAAGAGTTTTTAAAACAAATATTATATAATTAATTCATATTCTATTCCTAAAAATCTAACGTTCAGCCAAAAGAATTATATCATGATAGGTTTATAATTAATTGACCACTTGGGGGTCTCTTGGATGTATATAGTATGTTTATTAACTATATAATATAAAAATGAAAAGTGACATGGTAAATGTCAAACTAATTAACTAAGAGTTAAAACTAAATGATAAGGTTAATACAATGACTCAAACCTATCAAAAATCTATTTGTTGAAATTATTTAGACCCATAATCACCTTATACTTTTAATAATCCACTTTTGATCGATTATAAACAGAATATGAATTTATTATAAATTAATACATTAAGTTTTTCCTAAAGATCCCCTCCTCCCCCTTATAAAAGGACACCACTTCTATCCAATTATTCAAACCTTCAATGCCTTTTGGTTGGGCCAAACCCTACTCGAATATTCTCTCAACATCCCCCAATTCAACCTAGAGGACCTAGTTTGATCATAAAGCCATCCTAAAGAGCCTTTTCGATCAAATCAAAAGGAATAACCCGAAGAAGAGGTAATGTTTTCACCACCCTCTTTCAAGTTCCTTTCTTCTTCAACTTCTTCTTTCTTTGTTACTTAAATTTTAAAATAATAATTCTAGTATCTTCTATATAAATTAATGTTATTATAAATATGGTACAACCATATTCAATATTCTATCCATCCGTTTAATGACATGGCACCATACGTGCGTACGTATGGCCTACCGTCTCCATGTCGTGGTGTAATTGTTATTCAATACACTATTATTTTGCTGGGTATAATAATGATGTGTAATTATTGTAAATAATAAATATAAAATGGTAATGATTTAGTATGTATGATATAACATCCAATTATATATTATTTTAATATCAAAATAATGATATTGTCGCTCGTGCGTATGTACGAACTACCGTCTCCAAGAACGCGATAAGATTCATTCCTCATCGTATCCATTCCAGAATAATTTTCATTTGATGGTAAAAAAATAATGTTTGAAGACTTATTATCATTATGGATATTAATAATATACAACCTATCCATAACAAATATGGCTCACATAATAAAGAATATAAAGAAAAAATGAATCCATTAACACCCGAAATGATGATAATAGTAAGATATTATTAACCAATCAATGTTAAAAGATCATATATGATATCATATTAATTTATATGATTCTTGTATAATTTAATAACAATTATCCCACCATTATAAAAGAGTTTAACATACCCTCAACCAAGGAAAAGTACAAGGTAAGGGTTTATTTCACAATATCTTCATTATCCGAGGTTGTTTATACGTAATTATCTACTGGGACCTCTTTATCATCCACGTCCATGTTTCTTAAAAATGTATTTCAAAAATTTCTTACTATTTTATAAACTATGGGTTAAATTAATTTATACCCTTGTTGAATTTTTATAAGATGTTTATAAAGGAATATTCTTGTCATTTTCTAAACAAGGTCCTTTTTAACCTTTTTGACAAAATTAAGGTAAGAATGTATTTTTTTAACTTATACGGCGGGTGAGACTATTTTTTCCATTATAAAATCGTCGAAGAATCCCTTAGAAGCTTGTAATAATATTTTCAAAGTAAATGTTTATTTTATAATTATGAGACTCTTAAATGATTGCAAAATAGAAAGATATATTTCTCAAAAAAGGATTTTGATTTCATCTATGTAAACATACTTTGATGGATTTCATGTCTATTTGTAGTTGATTTATTATTATACAAAAAATTCATATTGTATATAAGGTTTTGATATATGTTTTACTGTGGATGTTCTATTTTTATACCATTCATGTTTTATGGTTAAAGTATTAAAATTTCGTATTCTAGTAGTAATACGAATGTTTATGATATGTTTAAACCATTTCATATGAGGAATGTATTTGACTTAGTAAGTCACGGGTGGAGCCCGCTATAGCTCCTTAATGAATCGGTAGGTCTCATTAGACAACTAGACGTGGAATTGGCCGAGGCCATTTTCCTATTTGATTTATGGTTTTTGTCGACGCCTTAATCGTTTTTAGACATCTTGTCAGAGGCCTTGACAAAATGTTTCAGAATGTCCAGAATTATACATTCCCTCATTATGGAAATAATATTGATGGTTCATGTGGTCATTCTACTAGTAGAATACCCATGATTATGCTTTAATATGGAATTATTTACTGAGCTCATATTCTTAGTATAAATTTTTCATGTTTATTATTGGTAAAGGCATGAGGTTTAAATTATTTACCATGCTTAATATTTATGTCTTTTTCCACTGTATTACTTACCCTTACAGAGATTTTGAGCTCACCCCTTTCTTATGTTTCATTTTCCTAGGATATGAAGAAGTTAGTTATGAGTGACCTGCAGGCATAATCTAGGAGGCTAGGATGTTTCTAATGAAATATGTTTGTGTTGTATTTCTATTCAAGCTGTAATGTTGAACTTATGTATGAATCTTGTTTCCAAGGCTACTAAACTAATCAGTTTTTCGAGACATGATCTTTTGTGATCATGCCAATGTTATGTAATAATGCACCGACTCTGGGTAACTGGGGTCGGGGAATTACAGATCATATATTTGAGACTTGGTTTTAACTGTCCCTAACATATTCATCCAATAGGATAAAGGAATGATTCATAGAAATATTAAATTTATATACTAGTGTTTTTGCCAGATTTTACATGTTTTACCATTATCAAGGTGACATAAATTCACAATGGTATCTATTAATATTGATCCAAAACAAAAGGGGCCTAATTAAAAAATTTGATCATAATAATTCGAAATATAAAATCCATTTCTCAATATTAAATTTCTACAAGTGTATGAAAATAAATTTTAAATATGGCTGCGAAATAGGACAAAAACCATTATTTTGAAAAAGAAAATTTTAAGCATAAAACTAGATTTATTATTAAATAATGTTTTAAAAACAATATTAGATGAATTTTAAAACATTTAATTACATATTATATATATATATATATCATTAAAATACTTCACCAATTGTGATAAAAATAATTTATTATGATACAAACACAAATCATGCAAAAAATCTATTTTTTAAAACATATATTTTACATTAAATTTTTTTATTTATAATCAATTGATAATCATTAAATATATATTATACATTATTATTTCATTATTTATTTATCCCTATAAATACCGTCCAATTTAATAGCTGGTTTACAAAGGTATACTATATTACAGTTCATTTAGACTCTGGGCTACGTGAATCACAATCTATCAAAAATATTTTTATTATAGAGAAATATATATATTAAAATATCAAGTGGTTACAAAAACACTTGAGATATAATAATTCCAATATATATGTTATTCAAATTTTTTATCATTAAAAATAATCACAATATGACTATAGTTACAAATATTATCTTTAACGGAAGAAAACATAAAAACAACCCAATCTCCTTTAATTTAGATAAACAAAAATGTTGTTATTTACTACCTTTCTTATTATTCTTTATTGGAACACTTAGTTACCATCAACTATATAATATTTTCCCTATATATTTTTAATGATTTTTTTATCTAATATTTATTCAAATCATATCCTTACATTTCAAATAAGATATTTTAAATATGAAATTTAAATTCGAATAATAATCATTACTCAAATTCGATTCATATAAACTCATTTCTAGAATCATCATTAATACAGTCTCCAATATTTAACTTCTCATAGTTTTTAATTGTATGTTCCCTAATTATGAATCTATTACAGTATTCTATCAGATCAATTATGTTGAAATTCTATACATTTCAATATTTTAAAAAATATTTTGAAATTTATAATATATATACAACAATCATGAAATGGACAGTTATATAATATAATAAAAATTTGGTTCCCACATCATTTCATATTCAGTTTCTAGTTTCATATTGGAATAATATAATTCATGGCATCATTCTATTGATTGATATTAAAAATATTCCCAAGTCATATATTCTTCTCAATACTACATTATTTACGATCTAAAAATCATGATAAGGTTCTTCAAATCATTACATGAACTTAGTAATCTGGAAAATTAAAATTCCTAAAATTATCAATCATAATTAATGTAGTATAAAAACTTAATCCCCTAGTGAGGAATTCTTCAAATAAGACGAAAAACCGTTTTTTTCCAAAACATGCCTTATAGTGTGAACAACATTCACAAAAAATGTATACTTTTAATTAAAATTTTTGATTGATAATTTATATCATAATTAATATATTCTATGTTTTCATTTAATCTAATATTATTTTTGGAAAACATATTATCCTTAAACA
The DNA here is from genome assembly GCA_963277665.1 of Viscum album. Lineage (NCBI taxonomy): Eukaryota > Viridiplantae > Streptophyta > Magnoliopsida > Santalales > Viscaceae > Viscum > Viscum album. The sequence continues at coordinate 445,897,241 of OY728145.1, forward strand.
CTAGAGAATAAGATCTTACATATGAAAAAAGCATTCATATAATAGGGATTCTCATTTACAACATTTCCACTTGATGTATATTCATAAATTACTTTTTTTAAAGGTTGGTGTTGAAGCGTCATTTTTATTATTTAAGTAAAGAAAGGACCTATTTTAACTGGGTAGAGGGAGACCCTTTACATAGCCTGAAAGTCCAGTAGGCATGTAGCCCATTACATAGCCCGTAGGCCCAATTTTTTAGCCTAAGGCCCATTCTCAGATTGTTTTTACTTCCATCGTGACTCATCTAGATGACCATTACATATATATGTAGTTGATTCATGAATTGATTGTTTTCTTATTAAATGATCTTTATAAATACTGAATGTGGTTAAATACATGGTTATATTTCATTTCAGGTAATCTTATAGACATAGACATCATGATAAGATTTATAAAATACTTCCGAATGTCATTAAATCTAGTGAAACATGCGTCTTCCAAAATGATCTAACTTTTAGAAAATCATTTCAATAGTTAGTGATTTCTAATAAATCAAAAATATAACCTATCAATCCCAACAATTAGAAAATTTTGATTTTTTTGAAAATACATCTATTAATCCATAAAATATCACAAAATCGCTATAATCACTCTATCTTTTTTATTCAATCCATGATCCTCTAATCATACATATTTTATATAATTATATCATCCATATTTTTCAATAAAATAAAAAGTGTTCAACTTCACTAGATACCTCATTCTATCAACTTCACCACTTCACACCCCCTTTTTAAATAATACTCATATTTATAATTTTTAAGAATGATTATAATTTTATCACTATTTTAATAACATCTAAATTCAATGGTATTAATATTCCCCTTTAGTAACCCATACCATTATAAATTTCATTCAATTGCTTTCACATTCAAAATATTGTGTCACTTTTCAATCAGATGTTTTTTATCATAAGAACCTATACAATTTATTCATCAATTCATAATGATAAATAAAAATTCATCTTCAAATGATATTCAGTTACATTTTACTCATATAATTATAGAGAGTGTGTTTACCAATTACCAAAGTGTGATGAATAAATCCATTAATCAAACAGATTCAATATATGGTTTATGAAACATTATTCTATGTTAATTATATCAATGAAGTCCAAGTTACTGAATTTTATCCATAATCTCATAAATACTATAAAGGAAAAGTTCTTAAATATTAATATTTTAGGTATCTCAATCACACTTTCACATGATAGATAGTTTAAAAGAAATAAATCATAATTTGTGTGATTCATACCACATGTTGAACCAGTTGAAACAATTTATCTAAGATGAACTTGGTATATGAAAATATATTCATGATATTTCATTATAGGTAACACTTTAAAATATCATATGAATCTAATTAGAATTTGAATATTTTTTATCAATTACCAATAAATTATTTATATTGGTAAAAAAATATAATGATAATATTAAATATAAGGAAATAAAATTTTTGTTACAAAATATTATTATTAAAACAAATTCACCATAGAATTAAACAAGATGATATAAGAATGTTATTTCATAAACAAAGAGAAAACGTATTCCTCAATGAATGGATCTTCTTCTCAGTCATGTTATCCATCGTCTTATTTAAGTCCTTTATCCATAAAGTAATTTCCTGAATCTATATTTTAATTTCCAAACATTTATTGATACATATTGGAAAACCTAAATATGTATTTTATTCCTATTTCAATCTAAATTTTGCTTCTTCTTACTTGTACATGTTCTTTTAAAAATGAATAACTAGATTCAACTCGGATATTTCTAAAGGGTAATTGATTTCAATTATTGATCATATATTCCTTAAAACCACATGAATTCATTCACCACTCTAGTTATATCACTATTTAGTGAGGTTCTACTTTAACTCAACTTAAAACATATTATTATCTCATATATTTAGTTGTAATATATAGCGGGTTCTTCCAAAAACACTTTTTTGATTTTATCAATTTTAAAAAAAATTAACCTATCTCGATGAATTCATTATTTTATAAATTCCTCTATTTTCAATAAATACACCCCATAGATCATATACACCCCTTAATAATTCATCACTCCAATAATAAGATGTTAAAATTATATGCACGGGGGGAGGGGTAACCTATTAAAATCCTCCAATTGATGATATTGGGCTTCCATGCTAAACAACGTATTTTTTATATCTCTATTAAAATCAATCATAATAGTATTTAATTCCATGAAAGCACTAATGCATCATTAATCAAGATTCTTTTCTCTCTCGCTATTCCTTATCTTTAAAATTGTTTTTATTCTAGTTTAGTATTCATTTTGATGACTCCACTTAAGTAATATTCAATTATATTCAAAAGAGAAAAACCTACATGAGTTTCACAAATCCCTTTTTTTCTACCATTTCACATTATAAGAATGTGTTTTTAAATTTACATTGTCTATTAAATACATGATGATATATTCCACATTCATCATTGTATTATATAATTTTAACATTTTATTTATTGTAGTATATTAATCCATAATAACTATTTTTATATTGGGCACATCCCTTTGATAGTCCATATTATCAATAATCATTCACATAAATATGTTATTTAACATAAATATTTCTATTTATATATCTACTTGATTTATAATGGTCATATGAGGAATTTCGTTCCTAATAACTACTCTTATTCTTCATATATTATAAAAACTATCAATATATCACTGTTTTTTCATATTCAAAAGATCATATACTATAATGATTATTTTTTATTCATATCATACATAAATTATTGAGAAAAAAGTACATCATTACTTTTTTCATTCAGTGACTATAATATTCAAAAAAACATTTAATGGTTTAGTTTTCATATGTTTTCCTATAAAACTTTTAAATTATTAAAGAAGGAAATTTTATTAGATCGAGTATTTATTGAAATACACTTTAATTAAACAATACAAGAAATATATTTCATTAACTTAATCACTTCGATATCCAATGAAACTTGAAACCTCGAGTCTCAGTGAAAAATAATATTTTATTCCATTATTATATAGTCATTAAATTGAAGAGAATAAACTATACTAAATAAATTATCAAAATCATAGTTATATATTTATCATAAATAAAATAATAATTATTTAAATAAAAAATGATATGTTTCTTGAAGAACTATATTTTTTATAAAAGGAATTTTAGTTTTACATTGTGTACATAATTCAATATTATTCATCACCCCTTTTAAAAAAAATTAGTGAAAATAAATAAAAATTTTAAATCAGAAAATAAAAATTATAATATGAATGTTTTTTTTATTTTTATGAAATGTCTCATTTTTTATGGATAGTGGAAAATACTGAATTTTATTGAAAACTATTTTTTTGATTAAATAATTCACATGGTAAAATTATATATTAAAATATTTTTTCTGAAAATCTACTCAATTTTTTTTAAAATTAGACTAATTTTGGTAATTATTATCTATTTCATATTCAATTTTGATGTTAAAACCTTCTATAATATGATATTTATCTCTTTGAAAACCCTCTTTTTTATCATGTCTACAGGAATAATTTTAAATAAGAATCTACCACTTATTATAATTTAATTTGATAATATGGTTTCCATATTTGGAATTTTCTAAATATAAAGTATATTATAAGGTAAAATTTAATTTTGACCAAAATGAATAGACAAAAGGTAAAAATTTATTACCACGTTCAAGGTAAAAATGGGTTTACCGGGGTGTTAATCTAAAAGGGTATGTTACAAAATGAACACAAACCTTTTCTAAAATATATTTATAGACATATGTAGACATTATAATTTCTAATTATCATTTGTACACCACTTTTTACCCTATTATAATGTATAATAATTATACACGTTTTTTTCTTTTCAAAAATTACATGTGTTCCACTAAACTAATTTATAAATGGCCACCCAATCTTTAAGATTTTTCAGAAATTAAAACCCTTTTGGTTCAGATAATACCTAACCAAATCCCTTACCAAATTCAATAAAATAATCTTATATTCATTGGTTTAGTGATAAATAAAATTTTACAACACTTTAGGTATAATCATAGGGATGTGGTCTGAGAAAATGTAAAATTCATAACTATACATATTTTTTATTTCTTCTCACACCACCTTCAAATATTCTTCATTTATGATTATATAATAACCCCAGTATATAAAAAATAGTTATATATTATTATATTAATGTAATTAACTATATTCATCTCCTCCTTCCCCACATGGTATATGATAACATTTCTCCTGTGTACAAAAAACTACCGCCTCATGAACTAATGTGACATGTTTCCTATAAACACCTTCAAAGTTGGGTATGATGATGGATATTATAAGGCCCCAAACATAAAAAATCAATGCATCTTGAGTTACATCAAGAATTAAAATTGAGGATATTTTTAGGTTTAGTGGTTTATACAAATAATTAATAACTATTACCTTACATCTCAAATATTACAAAGTAGACACTTCTACTCAAAATCCATTTTTTCCTAAAATAAAAAATATTTAAAGAAAATAAGAAATCCTTTATTGATATAAATCTTCATGAATTCTTCCTCTATCTTATCCTTCCTTATACCCTAGGAGAAATATTTCAAAAACCTTGGATGAGCATAACAATCTCTCCAAGGGTTATAAAATAAATAAAGAAAACATTAGTCCATAAATACATACAACACATAAGATCTTTAATATGCCTCATGAAATCATACAAATTTTGTGTAACACATAGAATTATAAATCATAAAGGTAAAATGTGGAATCCATATCATACTTACATTATAGCTTTCGTAGCTACATAGGTAGTTATGTTTGGAATAACCATCACAGTGTATTCCCTAAATCTCTTGGTAGAAACGTTAACGTTTACCTCAATCACGTAACCCAATGCATTGAAGAGCTATATTGGGCTCACTCGCAATAGGTTTATCACAGAACCCCATATATATGTATGCAATTCCCATGAACTATAACATAATCATAAAACATAAATCAAGCATAAATGAATGATACAATTTCTATATTGCAGTCACAATATATCATTTCAAGATATTGACATAATCAATGATTTATCAAAACCATTTTCAATACAATAATACATAAAAAGGTTATATGGTATTTATTTTCCATTTAAAAACATTAAGACTTATTATGGAATCCAAATATTAAATAACTCTCATGGCGGTGGAAAGGTTATTTCACTATATGAAAAACACAATTTCCTAGTGGTTTTTTGGAAATGGTGGCTGTTTAAACCGCCACCATATAGTTTTGCAACATTTTTTGAAACCGCCGTTAAAGTGTGTGTCGGCATGAAATAGGTGTTTGTTTCCTAGATTTAGTGGAGGTTTATGGTAACTGTCGTAGTGGGTGTATTTCGTGGAGAATTTAATGGTTTTTTGATAGACCCCCCCCAAACCACCCACCCCTGGAGACAAAAACCATTATCAATGGGGGGAAACGTCCTTAAAATCATTTAAACTGCCATGATATAATAAAGGATTATGAAAACTGTTTATAAATATTTAAAACTTCCTATAAAAAATAATTTTCACTAGGGAAAACCTCCACTAAAACCCTTGAAATTGTCATGATATATTAATGGAATACGAGAACTGTTTAGAGGTGGTTAAAACTGCTGCTAAATTATTATCCATAGCGGTAGTTTTAACCGCCGTGGATAGTAAGATACTGGAATTTTAGCGACGGTTAAAACCTATGATAAATATATTATATTTATTTTTCAGCGGTTAAAACTGTAGCTAAAGGCAGTTTTACAAAAAAATGCAGCTGATACAGGAGACCCATTACCAATTCCCTAAAAAACCATTCCAATAGATATAACATATAACACATCATAACTACAACACATCAAAACCACTAATCTCATGTGATTCACAATTGAATCCAATGAATAATATGACTCCATCAAAAACCTCCTAAAAAAGAGGATAATTACTACTATATTGAACTCCTGAATATAATAGAAAGATATTAAAGGAGTAATGGGGAAATAGAGGGATACCATGAATCATATTACTTCAATCTAAATTATCCAATACAATCATAGTGGTTTGGAACACCAAGGTATGTGACTAGGGAAGGGAAGGATGAGTAAGGGTCAATTGAGATTTAAGGGAAAGTCTAAAATTCAAAAAAGGAGGTAATAAAACTTCTATTTATAAGTGAATCACACTGGTCACTACCAAAACATGTTTAATATCCAAAATTCATGTGGTGGTTTTGGAAAAAGTGTGATCTAGAACACTCATTGTCAATTTATATTTTTTTCCCATTTTAAAATGGAAGTTGGCCTCCCACAAATCATAGAACATGGATTTGTCTAAGCCATAGTTGTTCTTCTATATTCTTCCATGTATAGAATCCATGACCTAGTTCCCATTTCCCAACCATTATACCCTCACCATGCCCAAGGATACAATGTGATGAGCTCGTGTTTCATATTTTGGACAAGAGTTCCTCCGATATTACTTGCCCACCCAATGGCATTTTAAGATTCTCATGGTCCATATTATAATACTTGAAATAAATTGGAGCAGTCTACCGAGTAAGACATGTCCTTCTCTATATATTATCCAAATCTACATAAGGATCCTTAGCATGTGGTTCTTTATCTATAAACCGATGTTTTGAAAAAATGACTCTTACCCTAGGAAAGAGCCTAATACGCATAAGGGTATTATATAAAAACTAAATGTGGATTAATTCATGATGTTTCAATATATGTAATGGTGTTGGGATATCCTATAATAGGCCTTGGGGAAAATTATAATCACACTTGTTATACCCAAAAGGAGAGACCCTTCCTCATTCACATCAACTTGTTTATTTATTTCTCACATAATGGTTCCCATACATCTCATCCTACTCCTCCTATACATGGGAAAAAAAATTTATAGAGGCCCTTTTCCAAGAAAAATGAATGGATTGATTCCTATTACTATAGGATATATTTTTGATCATTTATCCTTGGGTTAAAAACCTAATAAATTTTGGGAAATTGAATCATAAAACATGATTCATGACAAAAAATAATCGACATATATTGTGAATACCAGACTCGAGAAATCAAGATAAAAAAGGAAACATAAAAATCAATAAAATACATAAAAAGAAATAAGAGATATCAAGAAAATGACAGGTCATGCAAATGATTGGTGGAAACTATCTCCCACAAATGATATATATACAAACCAAATATTACTATATTTCTCCTACATATAAACAAAATAACTAATCTTGGTCAAATGATGAACAAAGCTCGTCACCCTCTCCACATCCATCTCTACTTCTTGCAACCACCTGAAATAACATTATATTAAACATTAAATATTGTTGTATATTTATATTAGAACATAAAACCAATAAGAGTTTAAAGAATAAATGATTTTGAATTTTTGTGATTTACCCGCTCACCACCAGTCAATGCAATACAACCAGGGGATGACATGTTCATCTTTTGATATAAATCCATCAATGTATTCCAAAAAGTGGATATATGAGCCACCTAGTCATGAACTGTGTTACGTAGAGAAACAATATCTCTATGTGTCTCTTAGGGTATGGAATAACTATAACTAGGATTAGATGCAGCTGTAATCTCTAGTGGCCTGCCAAAGACCTCAGATGGAATAGGTCCCAAACCCATCCTGCGCACTCCAGGAGGATGATCTATCCCAATTACATTAGCAACCAGGTCATCCTGGGAGACTGAGTATCACTACGTATGGTTGTCATACCATAGTTCATTAATTTTTACCTATAAATAACATTGAAGTTATATTATAAGAAACATATATTAACATAATAACAACTGATAATATGTTATTATATTGAAAAATTAATTCCCACCCCAACTTCATTGGAAGGCTCATTAACAAAACTTTCATCAGATTTTTGGATAACATTCAACCACACTTCTGTTCAGGATGCTTCGTTCCCTAAACTATGTGACATCACTGAACAAACATAAATCACCAATTTAATATTTTAAACAAATAATAATGTCTAATAAAATTTTAAACTAATAAAAAAATTACCAGAGCAGATCAGCTTCATGAAAAACTCTTTGACCCCGCTGTGGGAGGGATGACCTGCTTAGCCAAGAATAATGCATTATTTCTTGAAATATATTAAAAAAATAAAATGAAAATTAATATTAATGTATTCAATGTCATATTCTCTTCATATACATGTATAAATGTAAAATTATATTTTTATAGTAATATAAATTTAAATAGTATATGCTTCTCATCATGATGTATGTCCACAAAAAAATTCCACTGCTCTTTGAGTACCTCATCATGTTGCATGTCATAGATATTTTGGGCGGTCAAAAAAGGATTGTTTACATCTCTCCAAAATATCCATTTAAATAATTTCCATTTTCCAAGATTTTTCAATGTCCACTTTCATGCTATCACATCAGCAACCGTAAAGAAGAAAAAAATCTATTCACAGAAATTAATTTTGAAAATAATAATAACATGAAATTCAATTACACCATAATGTTTTAAAATTATCATTATTTGGGAATCAAAAACATCATTTTTACAACTTTCAGGCATATGTATCCATTCATCATATGAAATAAGATGGGAAATGGGCTCTATGGCCAGCTGCCCTAAAATCTGGCCTAGAAATCCTGCAGTGTCATCTGTATGAACCCCATATGAATAAAATGGGACCACTATCTTCTCTATGGTCTAATTCCATACATCTGAAAATTTTATATTTTTATCCATAGTTGTATTGTTTCCATATTTAATTAACAAACCGTTAATATAAAAATGAGCAATAAATTTAGTCATATTAGAATTTGTACCTATAACAGTCACCCTCTAGTATTCCGGTGAAGAAATAGAAGTGGCGCGCCGCTCCCCCAAAACTGAGGCTTCTGAAGTAGTAGGCGACAAATGAGATACTGAAGGGCCACTCATAGAGGGTGACAGAGATAATTTAGGGAGATATGGTGTAGGGGGAGATGGTGTAGGGGGGTGGAGGATGTCAGATCAGATGTCATAGGGAGGGTAATAGATTGATTGTCATCTATCACGGTGGTCTATGAAACACTATATCGCTTCCTCCTTGGCATTACTATCATTTAATCAAATAAATTTATGTTCAGAACATATATTTCCAAAATTTTATACAGAAAAAAAATTAAAAAAGATAACAGATGCATAAAACTAAAAGAAAAAATATACATAACAATGATAATGAATGATTGAAAAATGAAATATGTAGCTGCTAAATGAATTGATAATTGTACATAAAATCATTTTTTTCCTTCAATCATATCGGTTTACTGCATCATAACTTCATCCACTTCATTAATCCTTTCAAGAATAATATTTTCAAGATCACAGTGGAAAAATAATTCTGATTCTTTTTGTTGATGAGATTTAATGTCTGAGTTCAAATCTTCTGCTTCATCACCCATATCATACAAATCTCTTTGTTTTACGTGAGAAACTACACTCCACCCTTCATTAAAAACATAATTAACATAACATACAATTTTTTCTTACGATGATAAGATATATGGTTCATGTAGTTCATGATCACCAACATATATCATGTGAGATATGTTCACAGAAGTAAATTACAAGGAATCTCTTTTAACCCCTCTGATAATATCGACCAAATTGCATTAGAATAAAACAACTAAAATATGACTGTGGTAGTTTAATTCAATAATATCAGGTAGCATCTCATAGTATCCCACTTCAGCAATTATAAATAAACCACTATTCTGTGTTTTCAAACTCTCTTCTCAATTGACTATATGAAATCTAAATCCATTCATGTTGTATGAATCAAACATTATAACTTGTTTTGGAGGACCTCAAGAAAGAAACCTCAGATCATCTGATAGCTCAGCTCGAGTATCAGTATTCATGATCTGAAAAAAGAAATATACATTATTAGAATAACAAAATATATGTGTAAACCTAATATTTGTATATATTAAAATATTTATGAACTTACATGGCGTGCAAACCATTCTACATGATCTTTAATTAAAGATTTCATTATATCTTCCTCATTTTCTATTCGGCCACTCGTTCATCTCTTTGTTTGCATCCAAAACTCTTCAATAAATGGATATACAATTTCACTATTCATAAACACATATCTATGTGCCTGTAATAATCCCATTTCTATCAGTGTATCATTTTAGGTCCTCCCAACTGATCAGCTAATAGAAGGAAATATTTTTTATTTCCCTTGTATATGAGATTGATTTGATGTGTCATCAACATGTCCAAATAAATTAAATATTGTCTCCATATCATCCAAGCATCTAGAAAAAATGGAAAGACACTCATCTACCAAATATCCTTCAGTAATAGAGCCTTCTGTTTGAACATTATTTCTCACGTATGATTTCAAATGCCCAAGATATCTGTGAAATAAAAAAACAAACATAATTTTGAATTTAATTAAGTGCCAAAAATTGTTTAGTTAACAGAAAAACATATAAATAAAGTACCTTTCAATTGGATACATCCATTGATAATGAATGGTGCCTCCTAATTTAGCTTCATCAACCAAATTCATAGTTAAATGCATCATGAAATTTAAAAACGACGGAGTAAAGATCATCTCCATTGAACAAAGTGTCAATAAAAACCTCTCCTGAAGGTTTTCAAGATCAAATGGATGTCGATATTTCTAACATAGTTTCCTGAAAAAAGTGTAAAATTAGAGTACAACAGTAGTAAATTTTTCTAGTAATAATGTACGCAATGACAATGATAGTAACTGCTGTAAAAAAATATGTGAATTATGAATTTTAAATCAATGTAATGTACAATTCATTAATTCAACACACCTTGAGACGATACTTGAATACCCATCAGATACTTTCATTTTCTTTAAAATTTGATGGAATGTTTCTTTATCACTATTTTTTAATGCAATAATTGATAGATCATACATTTCATTCTCATTGGGCCAAAGATACATTTTATGTTCATTAATTTTAAGAATTTTTGAGCTTTGAGATGATCCTTCAACTTTCTATGCTCATAAATAATTTTAAAGATCAAATTTTCATTGAAATCTTTCTCAATATGAATCACATCAAGATTAAGCCGCAAGAAATTAAATTCCCAATATTTAATTTTAGAGAATATACTATTTTTCATCCATTGTAGAATTATGATTTCACTTGATGATGAACTTTGATCCCATTTACCGCAATCATTAAAATGATAAACCTTCCCAAATATTGTTTCAACCTTTTCAAGTTATTTAAATATTTCAAAACCAGTTAACAACTTTGGAGGTGGTCTACGATCAATGAAACTGTTAAATTTTGATCTGTTTAGCCGAAATCTATGAGATGCATCAAGACATCTTTGATAGCACAAGAAGAACCATTTTATACTATGAGGTAGCCTTTTGGGCTCCAAATCAAAGTTACAAACCTGAAAAGCTAAACCAATGTAAGTGTTCCAACTATATAAATTTCCAAGCCTAGGGAAGTCACTAATGGTCCACATTAGAGCAACATGTATTTTGAACATTGTTTTAGAAGAAACATCAAATGTCTCAACACCGTTTCTCTATAACTCCTATAAATATTCAATTAAAGGATGTATGTATACATAAATATCTATTCAAGAATTTTTTTTCTAGGAATAATCATCGAAATGGTAAAAGATGTTTGTTACAGACACATCCATGGAGGCATATAGTAAGTGATCAAAACAACTATCTAAATGCTATAACTAGTACTCAATGTCCCAAATGGGTTGAATCCATTGAAAACCAATCCCAATCGAACATTACAAGGATCATCTAGAAAAAATGAATGTAATGAGTCAAATGTCTTCCATGATTGTGATTCTCGTGGATGTCGCATTAACCCATCATTGTTATTATCTACTGAATTTCACTTCATGTGTTCAGCGGTTTTCCATGACATTAATAATCTTTGCAATCTAGGCTTCAAATGAAAGTAACAAAAAACCTTTGCAGGTGTGTTACATTTCTTATCCTTCATGGTAGTATGTTGATTCTAACATCCAACATCGCCCATTGACTACCATCTTGATGAAGAAATTTTTTTGAAATCATATCTACATGAATCCTCTCGCCAATAAAGCATAGAATCATTGGGACACACATTTATTTTTTTATAATTCAATCCAATCCTATTAACAAAATTTTTCATATCATAAAAATACTCGGGGATGTTTTCTTCAATAAATTAATCACGAAAAAATTCCAATATCATGTACATTTTCTTATTTTTAATTGCACATAGACATTTGATATGGTATAAATTCATCCAAAAATAATGTTTTTAATATTTCAAACATCCACTATACAACTCATGATTTTCGTCGTCACCTAAATAATGAAACATATTTTACTCATTGAAGTTTTCTCTTACATTAGTACCCACATAATCAATAGAAGGATCCACTGATATGTTACAAACATCATATGTTGTCCTAACGTCTAAAAAATCACTTTTCACGTTGCATTTGGTAGCACCCTCAGCTAGTTGTTCTAATAAGTTTTGATGTTGATGGTGGTGTCTTGCAGTGCCAAATGCATCATTTATAAGGTTTTTAATTTCATTTCCCATTATCGATGATGTTGGGAGATCATTCCGTGGATTGAAATTAGTGCTCATCCATTTTGTAACGTTCTATTCTCCGTGCCAAATCCAACAAAAATATTGACTAAATAATTTCTTTAATATTAAATGTTCATAAACATCATCTCCCTTTAACCTTCTTCTAAATTTACTTTTAAGACATGGAAAACTTATTATCCCTTCAACAGACCGATTGGGAATTGTAAAATATGAAATCTCCTCCAAACCATTAACATATTGAGGTGCATTCCTCAATAATGTAATCCAGCTTTTATCCATTTATATCACAATGTGCCAACACAATATTAAAAAAATTAAAAAACATAACTATTCATAAATAGGGATATAGATTCATATATACTAGTTCAAAAAATATATAAATATGTTAAAGATATGGAAATAGTCTAGGATTGGATCAAAAAAATATTCATAGATTTTTCCCAATATCCCATGGTGGTTATCCGATAGAAATACTTGGATAGAGGAACCAAACATCTAATAAAATTGAATGATCCAAACAAAACATCATATTAAATGAATTTAAAGCTTCATAAAATCTATGATATACAAGGGATATAAATTTTTATGATGAACCTCATCTGGTATAGTGGAATGCTCCATAATCCTATTGAATAGAGAATTGTCTGATAATTGCCTCTACTGAGTCTATGCAATAGAACGAAGAAGTGATATCTCCAAATTATTACCAAAAAAATATATTAACACCTTTCACAAAAAATAAAACAAAATAGAAAATAAATATTTATGTGGTTAGGATAATTCCATACATCTACAGGAGAAAACTAAAAATATTTTCATTGTAAAAGATACAAGAAAATACAAAACTCATCACACACATCAATTATATTATAAAGTCTTATAAGATTAATCTAGAAACTCACAATATTAAACCAAATCTTAAACACAAACGAATTTGGATGGAGTAATTTGATAAACTATTCTGGATGGGAAAATTGGAACAAATAAGACTATCAATATTTAAATCATTTATATAAAAAATTTTAATTAAAAATTACAATTATTTACTATAAATGGTTGACATAAAGTAATGTGTAAGGATCATAAACCAAGGGATATAAGAGATAATGGTACATGTAGAAGAAACAACCTCCATGATTCATGATCTTATGTAAAAAAAAGTACATGTGGTGTAGTGATGGTGACTGAGATACCAAAATTGTACTATGATAAGAACTACATGACCTCATGTGGGCCTCTCGATCACCAAATGCTAGAGAATAACATCAGGGTTCTAAAAAGACCAATGGGATTTGGTTTAACAAATTTTATTAATAAACTAAAACACAAGAAAAATAACATTATCCAAATAGATTGAATTCCATATGATAAAGATTTACAAATCATATAAAGGTCAATAGTATAGAATGATCCCTAAAACCAAAGGATGGATGAGAAAATAAATAACTCGTCTTTATTTACAACACTAAATGAAACACAAGTCAAACAAAAATCAACTGTGCTTTGAAATAACAATTCATCCGAACATTTACTTGTACCTATAGGTACATAAAAAATAGACCATGAAATTTCATGTCCCACCTTAGTGTATATGTTGGGTGTAAGCATATAATACCCAATAATAAACCACATAATTTTAAACTTAAATGAAATTTAATTGCATATGTTCCTTATATCAGTGTAAAAATATATATATATATTTATATAAAAATGAATGTATAAATGGTTATTAATAAAAACATGGAAGTATAAGATAATGGAAAACAACATAAAATAGAATCAATTTAAAAAAAATAAATCCCTCTAATGTAGGGTCTATACCTAACATAATTTCATTAATCCTATAATTGGATATGAGACATCAGGTCAAAAAATCCATGATTCCATTCCCATCGAACTATGATTATAACAATAGTTCTCATGGTTGGGTCATGGGAAAATCCTTGTATTTTTGAAATAGGAAGGTGTATACAAGAATCAAGAAACAATCAACACTTGAATTTAGGGATAGGTGAAAGGGGTATGAAAAATTCAGGTCATTTTGATCCCATCCCATTCATTAATATTCATTTAATACATACCAACACACAATTTATACAATATAAAAATACACCTTCTAGCATGCTCATTATTTATCAAAATAATATCCATGATCAACGTAGCATTATTATTTATACTAATCAACATGTTTTGAATAAATAAGTAAAAACAATCTCTACATATTAATGTAACAGAAATTATTGAAAAATAAATCCATTCTAATGAATCTAATGCACAACGAAACAAAATGTAAATATTCTTGAATATGATACATTAACTATAATATCAATACAACATAATTCCATGTCACACATGATCACAATATAAAATATGAAAAAATAATGAATATTACATTATTTAATCCAAATAGGTATAAAAATAACAATTATTCACTAGTAAAATACTACCTGAGATCAAATATAGTATTTAACACAAACAATTTGATAAACTACCTCTGAAATGGGTGAGGCGGCGAGGGGTTTTGGGGTTGCCAGGGGGTCTTGCGAGGGTATGGGAGAGAAGGGGGTCATGGAAGTCGGGGAAGTGTTAGGGATAAAACAAAATATTCAGTGGTGGTTTTTAAAAAATCGCAGCTAAAACAATAATAAACATTTTTGCGGCTCTTTAGTAAATTTCCGCGAAAAGCTACCGAAGAAAACTATTACTGTTGCAGTGTTGTCATCGAATATGTTAAAAAGAAATATTATTTTTTTCATTTAGTAAAATGATTAATAGAAAAAATATTAATTTTGAAATAAATTTAAATTCAAAGGAGTATATACACTGTATAAAGGAAATTCGAGCATAAATCAATGTATGTCTCAATGAAAATAGATTGAGACAAAGTACCTTATGAAAATTTGGTACCCTAATAACCTTACATAAAAATTATTATAAAAAGTAGATAAAAGTGAAATGTGTATCTAATCACTTGGAAATAAAATATACAATAATAAGGGTGTATAAGAACATATCCCAACATAAGATAATGGAAATTAAAAAACATAAAATGAATGAATTATTTGACTGAAAGAGAAGGGTGAAAGGTTCCCTTACAAAGAAGAATTTGTAAAAAACATTGGTTGATTATATGTATTCCATATAATAACATATCAAGAAATTATAAATAAAATATAATATATCAAAACCAATTTCTCACAGAATCCTAGCACTATAAGAATTATAATATCAACCCAATGAATGGAATTTGGGCTAAGAAGTTCCATTACATCGTGTCTGACTTGACTCATTCATTCATTAATTTAAATAATAACAAAAATAAGTTAATTTCTACTTTATTCAAAACCATTTCCAATTTATTATTCCTTTTATATCACTTATTAACTTTCAATAAAAATTAGTTAATTATTTCAGTTCATATTAGACATTTTTTTAATGTTCGGAATTTGACTAAAAAATGATCTTGTAATAATTTAAATTTGTCCATGTGGTCACAATTACATTATATGAAAAATTGTATTAATGATATTAATATCATATATATAGATTATATGTGTATTTAGATCCATTTTATATGTATTTAAAATAATTCATAACATCTAGAAATAAGAAAATTAATTTCACCGTTTATGGAGACGATAAGTCGTACGTACGCATGAATGCTACTTTCATTTATTTTTCATTTTTAATGTAATGTAAAATAAATTAAACCTAGGTACATTATAATTATTGTATAATATATATGTTATTTAGGATACGTATGTTTATTAATTCCATCTTTTATATGTTCCATGTATAGAATAAATGATTCATATCACTTTGAGGGGGCGGTAGTTCACACTTCCACAAAAGAAATTATCATTTTTATAAAACATAAAAAAGAATAAATATATGTTCTAAATTATAATTAAAGAATAATAGAGTTAAAATAAATTTCATAAATAACATATATAATTTTTGTTTCATCATAATGGCTACCATGATAGGTAGTAGGAGATAATTGAACAATCTTCTTTTCATGAGGCAGTAGTTCACAGTCCATAGAAACAGTATGTTCTAAATCCATTAGATGGTATTGTACTAAAATTTAGTTTGAATAAATCTCATAAAAAACCTATAATATTTAGGATACTAGTTTTTTTAATTAATAAATGAAAAATAATAGAATTGGAAGTGAAGAAGTATAATAATGGAGTTGAATTTTAGAGAAGATATTGCCTCGAAAAACGTTTAACTCTCACTGATTTGAGCCGTAAGGATTTCTTCAATTACCTTATGCCTTGGGGAAATATTCATGGAAGAAGAGGGGGATTTTGGGAGATTATTGGACCAGAATTTGGATAATATAAGGGGATTTATAGGCTTGTGTAATGGGGTAGAGTTTGTGCCCTTTTAGTAGAGGGAGGAGGGGTTCTTTAGGAAAGTTTGAATGTATTATTTTATTATAATCATATATTCTATTTTAAAAGGACAAATACTAATAAAATTTGTGTATAAGATGCATATAAGTCGAAATAATATAATCCAATAATAATTGGATAGGTTTTGTGTATTTTTTAAACATTATCTTTTTTATTTAACCCTTTTTTACTTTTTCTATTTTATCAAGCATTTACCATTTTGAGAATAAAAATTGTTACCAAAATATGAAAGATTTCCAAATAAAGAGTCATTATTTATATTTTAAACTTATGATTACTATTTCTAATAATATTACATTTTTGGTAATTTAATTATATTTAATAAAATATTTTATATTTTAAAATAAGAATTATGTCAATTTGAAAACTGTTCATATCATGGATTTTTAAAAACTCTATAACAACCTCATTGATTCAAAATAACATCATTAATACAAATATAACATGTAACTAAAATCCAAAAAAATTATTGTATGAGATAAAAATAACAAAAATAAATTTATTTTAACATTTATAATATCATTAATTTAAATCTTTTATCAACGAAGATATCACTGCATCGTCATTGTGTCATAATTAAATTTATTTATTTAGTGCCTCAAAATTATAAATAAAATACCCTAATTTAGTAAATCAATTTATATTTCTAATGACTACTTATAGTTGAATCTATCACATATATAACCCCGTATAAAAATTATTTACTAAATATGATACATTTTCTTTAACTTTAAATTAATTTTTATAAAATGTCATTTTCACTTTCATGTGGCTCCATGGGGGCCCAAAATCGACCCAAGGATGACCAATGTTGGAAAAATTTTAGCCCTTAGGGTTATAACCCATGTTACGATAATTTAGTATTATTATAAAATTATTTTTTACCCTTATTTACTAGATTTACCCTTTAACCATGGTAAATAAAACATTTACTAAAATTACTATTCATAATGTCAAAAATTAAAAGAGACATTGTTACACAATTTGGAACTCCTAATTCCTAATATGGAATCCATTTTTACAAATTCATAATGCATAAGTTTCAGAAATTAATTTAAAATTAATTTTTGTTGTCAAAGCCAAAAAGCGTGTCTTTAAGAAGTAGAAATAACCAAAACATTAACATGTGTCTATGTCCAATTTCAAAGTTAAATTAATTTCAATGACCAAAATTGTATTA
This sequence comes from Viscum album, assembly GCA_963277665.1. Lineage (NCBI taxonomy): Eukaryota > Viridiplantae > Streptophyta > Magnoliopsida > Santalales > Viscaceae > Viscum > Viscum album. The sequence continues at coordinate 445,915,529 of OY728145.1, forward strand.
ACTGATAAAAATATAATCTAATTAAGCATTAAAACCAATTATAATTATATTATAATCATATAAATATATTATATTATAATAGAGTTTTGAATTAAAATGAGGTATTTTTCACTATTCATCAAAAAATTAACTTTGTCATAAAAATACCAATATTTTACCAAAAGTAAATTCTGATGTCTTACTTCTGAATAATATGTTTATTTTTCATATTGAACATATAAAAGTGACAAAAACTAGATTTAAAAATGATTTTCCATCAAAAGGTGATAAATTGACCTTTTAAATAATATTAGTGTATTTAATTCTTAAAATAATATTCATCTTATTTTATGCCTCTAAAATTTAATGGATAAAAGTAAAGAAAATTAAAAAAACATGTGTAATCATATTTTAGATAGCTCTATTTATTCCAACCAATACAATGGTTAGTCATTGACTACAATTTAAAATAATAATAATATTATATTATTTTTCAGTATAGCTCAATGTTTTGTGAAAGGTAATATTTCAAAGAAACCCATTTTTTCATGTTGATTACTCTATCGTACATATAATCCCCTTGGAATTATAATTAATATTTAAATCAAAAATATTAATAAATATGTAAATTTTATATTATTTATTTACACGGGGTGTTAAAGATATAATGCATGTATATGATATTTATATCATAATTATATCTCTATATTAATTATATCACAAAAACCTTTTTAGTTTCTATTCCGTATAGGATATGATAAAACTGCTAATTTATACAGCTGACTTCATCCTTTTGAAGCGACATGATTCATTTTTCACTAACACTTTACATGGAAGGTAATAATGAAACATTTAATGAATATATGTGATATAAATGAAATAATTATGATATTCATTACATAAAAATAATTATCAAAAATTAATATGTCACTTTTGTTCTAAATTTTTAACTCACTGAAATATGGTTACATTGTTCATGTACATATATACGACCTCCTTCATGAAGTGATGTGAATTTATTTTGATCACTAAACCACATAGATGATATATATAAGTATATTTAAAATAAATAATATGTTATATAGGATATTATGGTTAATCATTAATTAATTTTTTTAAATTCATTCCATAATAATGATAGAAAAATGGATACATTACTCTTTCTTATGTATGGCCTACTATCTCAATGATCATAATGTACTTGTTTCTCAAAAAAGAATTCATGATATCTATAAAGTATAAATAATGAATAAATATCATAATTTTTAACTTTTTTTATTTTTGAGGTGATTTATCTCTCTAATATTTAGAAGAAAAGGAAATTTCATGAAAAAGCAAGTATTATAAAACCAAACAGTTAATACAAAACACAATGGAAATATTGAAACAAATTTAATGAATGGCTGATAATGGGTTATAAATTGTTCATATATGTTATGATAAATATTAATATGGTTCTTTAAGTTAATAGTATTTTTAACACCACTATACATTAGGTTAAATTAGTTTCAACCAAAAGTTAGTGTGAGATAAGGCAGTTTATCTCAATTTCCCTTCATTGATGTATTCTATAATGTTACACACCTAATATATTTTATATGGTGTATATACAGATCTTTTGAAATTTAATATAATTATTCCAAAATAATTCAAGTTATTTTATGTTTTAATTTTATTATTATATAAAAGTGAATTTGGAATAAATTTACCATGTCGTAATGAATTTCATAACTAAATTTCTTTTCACTGGGATATATGCCTTATTCATTATCTTTGATATTATAATATTATAGTTGTAATGACTATTGACTATGTTATATTTTATTTACACATGTTTCTGTGTATTTACATTTTATACCCATAATTGATTAATTGCTTAATTCTGACATTATGAAATTTGTATGGTTTTACTTCACAATCTTGATTTAATCATGATTGTTTGTTCATGAATTTGCATTAAATGTAATTATTTGAATATTGGATATTAAAACCCATTTATTTTCATCAACTCTAGATATTAATTATTTTTTCTTTTAATATTAATTTTTCCTACTCTTTTGTAGATAAAATGAATTCGAAAATGTTCTTAGAAAAAACTAACAACATTTCTCCCTTCAATTTAAAATCCTTTCTATTCAAAACCCATGTCTAAAAAAAATAATATTGTTTTAAAAACCCTTCAAATAGAATTTAAAAATAAAAATTTACCTTTTTTAACTTTTCAAAATAATTTTAATGGAATATTCATTTCATTATACAAAAAAGGTATGTTTGTCTTTTATCGAAAAAGTTAAAGGAATATTTTGTTTAACATGTAAGACATGAATGTAATTTCAATGGATCCTGACCAATCAATGTTTTAATACATATTTTAGAATATTAATAGGTTATTTTCAAAGATAATTACAATAAAAATATTTTGTGGATAATTATTTTTAAAAAATTATATATTTTTAAAAAGAAAACGATTTTTTACTCAGGAATATTTTTAAAGATATTTTTATGGTATTTCCATTAATCACTAGAAATAATCCATTATTTTACTTATTATCCACTAGGGATATGGTGTATTGATATTGTCCTTATTATTTTCAAGTATATTTACACTCATTGTGAACACATAATGTATTGACATTCACATTATTGATTCATTTTTGTAGTCATTATATTTCACTTCAAAATTTTATTTTCCTATGATCCATATACATTTATTTTTTAGTAAATATCCATATTATTTATCATGGAAATTTTTATTTCATAAACCATATATCATTTCTATGTAATGTTTTCTGAATTTATAGTTTTTTGTTTGTCTAGGGAATTATTGATTAATGCATATTATTTACATAACATAGAAATTTGATGATAATGCACATTTTTCATTAATTAAATTTATTGTGTAATATATGATAACTCGTTGGATTTATAGTTATAGTTGGGTCTTGAAATTATATAGCCTCTTGATGCATCTATAGTCTTATGTGGTGAATTGGTAAGGTATTAAAAAATAGACATCTACCTATATTTTTAAATCATCTAGTGAATGGTCTTAACGATAGAGGTGTAATGTTATTGGGAACAATATGGCTACTGATTAGGAATATTCTTAAGTGAGAATTCAGTTATTACTACGCATTATATTTTTACAATGATAAAATATCTGGATGCAATTCAGTATCTATTTACTGATAAAATGAAACATGTTTTTAGGTATTACCATTTACATATTAATTATTCCTAATACATTTATGATAAACATGTTATTGATTAAATGGAATCAATTTTTAGTTAGTTACTTTTCAATATAGATTAATTTAGTCAAATTATTTAAATAGTATGCATGTTTAGTTATTTACCTTTAGATTTTTTATTATTCTTGACTCATGATAGATTCAGAAATACTTAACGCATACTAAAAATTTTATCACACCCTTATTTTGTTAATTTCTTAGGAATCCATGAATTATACTATGAATGATCACCAAGGATATGTTATAAGGAATAATGATATTATAAAAAAATTATGTTGTGATTTTTATGTTCAAATGTAACACATGAATCAGATATGTATATAGTTTTCCAAGACTATTAAACTATTATTTTCTTTGTATTGTGATTACTTGTATCCTATAATAATGTAATAATGAAGACACCAGATATAGGGTATAAAGGTTAGTGTTGCTACATTTTCTATACGAGGTAGTTTAGTATAAAACATGGGAACTAGATTTAGGAAAAGATAGATTAGGGATAATAAACCTGTCATATAATATAATGATATATAGAGAGGAATATTATAATAATTTTGTAAGGAATATATTATGTGGGTTTTCATTAAAATACATCTTCTTCAGGAATGAAACGTTTTTGTGGTTCAGGTGAAATTGTACCAAGGGTTCGTAACTCCAAAAGAGAACATTGGTATTGACTCGATTTTCAACTGGTTCATGATAATGGGCATGACTAAACACCTATTATTAACACTCCAAGGGGATACACTTTCGATAATTAAAATTTTATTTACAATCCATTATGATGGATTTGAACAGAAGATGACAATTAATTTCTTATGTTAAACCTAAGGGGTCTTATATTAAAAAATTATTTCATGATTTGAACATCCTATAAATAATTATATGGTTTTCCATTTATGATTATTTTTTCTTACAATATTATTTTGGGTTTTACATAGTCGAATAATCTTTAAGGAATTGGGTTAATATTTAATATGACGGAAATTTGGTTTTTATAAACAACTAAATTGAATGATGATATGAGTTAATGATATCGTGATTATTCCTAAAAAGATATCCCAAAATATTATTAACAACTTCTACCTTATCAAAATATCATACTCAATAAATAATAGAATGACTGAGTTTTCTATGAGCTATAGTGGTGGAGACCCGGGAGGGAATATAGATCAATTTAAATTATGTCAGAAATATGGAATGAGACACCAAAAAATGTTTCTGGAAGAAATAATTAAATGATTATTTTCTAGAAAATAAAGGCATATTGAAAATAATTTTTAAGGAAAAATGAAGAGTATGATGGATGGAAACAAATATCAACATTATGGTCTATTTATAGTTCATTTTATAAAATGTGGAGAATCTATGAGTTTTCAATGTCAATTTTGTGTACTGAAGGTTAACTCCTAGACTAAGTAAGTAACTATATTTAAATAAAATATATTAAGTATTTAAGTATTTTTATTTATGACTTAAATTGTATAAGTATTTTACAAATGGTAATTTTCTATTAGAATCCAGACACATCTAATGATTTTATTAAATTTTAGAAGCATATCTGTCTTCATTGAATTATGTCTTAAATCTTACATAATTGGTTTTTGAGATTAAGTTTTATCAAAGTTGAAATTTCTTAAAAACCCATTTGAAATTTTGTGTGGATGAAATATAACTTTATTTGGGATGTTTTGGTTGATATTTATGGAAATAGAACAAATTAGTTTATTATATGTTTTAGATAATAATTTATTTAAGGAACATTATCATAAATTGTTATAGAAACATTTTTAATTTTATTGGTAACATTTAAGGTTTATCTTAATTAGATGTAGATGTAATTATGGGTCATTAATATTTTATAGGATTATAGGAAATATATTGATATATTCTTGGAAACATTATTTACCATTAAATTCTACGAAGGCTGCAAGGATTGATCTAATGACCAAATGATAATAAGGGATTAATGACTAACCGTAGCCTACATGTTGTAATAAATAATATGTTATTTTTTCATAAAATTTATTTATGGATAAATATTATTGTTGAACTAGTGGTGATATTATATAGGTTTAATGACTAATGTATTATATTGATCAATTGTTCTAACAGTATTGTTTTTGGAAATATATTTTGAGGTATAAAGAAAAACATGTTACCCTTTTATGGATATTGTGATCCATTAAAATTAAATTTGTGCACATTATACATAAAAAATTCATTTATAATTATTCAGTTCATAGAGTAAGAGACGAATTTAAATTTTATCAAATAACAAAAAATGGATGAAATTATTATTATAGAATAAAAACGTATAAATTAAGTTTATATCATTATATCCTTAGATAGTAAAATAATTCCACATAATTTGGGAAATTATGATGAAACAAAAAAATTATCATATTACCTTCATATACATTGAATCAAATTGTATTTTTAATCATCATATATTTATGGTTTTAGATTCTTAACATTCCAATTATTATTCACTTTCTTATGATCAATTATCTCTAGTAGTCTCTATAATTATTTATTCCTTTCATATATTTTCAGTTCATCAATTGAAATAAATTATAATCTACATAGAAACCTATTCATATGTTATTCCGTATTACAATTTCACTTCCATTTCACTATTATAATAAAGATGTTTTACTATCACATTTTATAATGTTGGTTTTCAACAGAATAATGTTCAAATATCAAACCCTTGATTACCGAGATTGAGATAAAAATGTAAATATTCAATATATTTAATTTTGGTAGAATGTAAAACCATTAAATTATAAAATGATAATATTTTATTTTATATTGTATGTGACATGAAACACTGAGATTAAATAACCCAAAAAATATATTTCTTTTAATTTAAACTCTTCGATAACTTGCATAACTCACAACCCTAAGTCTAAATGAACTATAATATATTATTCAATAATAAAATAGCTATTAAATTTTATGTATTTATTATTAATAACTATATTATGAAAATTATGGTTATCCATTACTTATAAATAATATTAGAATTATTAAAATCGATTTTTTTTCAAAAATTTATTTTTTTTCTAAATTATTGTTTAGAAACACATGGCCGACATTATTTATAATTAATTTTTACCACTTATAGAAAATTCATTTCATAAAATAAAATTAATTTTTCAAATCATCAAATCAAAATTATATTTGGGTGATTTTTTTTTTGATTTTTTTGAATTATTTATTTTTTATGAATATTTAAACATAGTGAATTTTAATGAAAATAACATTTTGAAAGTAAAATTAATTCAATTTTAAATAAATTTATAACATTTTAATTGATTTTATTTTGAATTGTGATATAAAAAAAAATTCTTCTTATGATAATTTTTTGATTCAATACCTGCTTTTTCATTGTTTAAGAGTTTAAAATGGATTCTTCCACATAAATGAATTGAATTTAAAAAAGGGATTCCATATTTTGAATAATAATAATTTTTACTATCTAATATAGTCAGCATAAATTTTTTTACCAAAATTATTAGTGATAATAATAAAAACTAATTACCATGGTTAAAGTAAAAATGGGTTTACCTAGGGTATAAATAAAAAAGATAATGGATGAAATGACCTAAAAAACTATCTGAAATATATTGGATAACTATATTTTAACCTTATTATTTATCTTTATAGATAACAATCCATTTTTTGACCCTTGTTTCATGATAAAAATGTGTGTCACAATTTTTCATTTCAAAAACTAAAATTTTGCAAATCACCTGACATATAAAATTCCACCCACTCTATAATATTATTCACTCATAAAACACTTTTGGATGAAAATAAAGAGAAAAAATAACATAGCAGCTTATCTTATATCATCCAGAAATACATTTTTTTTGATTATAAATTCATTATAGGAGTATTTTTTGTATAATCATAAAATATATTGTCATAGAGAAGGTAATATTCATAATTATTCATATTTTTTCTTTTATATCTTCATCAAAATAATTAAAATATTCATAATTTATGATTATATAACAACATTTTTCTAAAAAATATATAGTGATTTGATTAATTTATGTAAATGACATATACCCTAGTCCTATTTCGGTGAATGGGAAATGGTAACGTTGCTCATACGTACTGCGAACTACTACCTCAGAAAATGATGTGACAAGTTTTCCATCAACAAGTCTCATGGTTTGGTATGATGATGGATATAAAAATTAATATGATATTGAAAATATAATTATTACTCTACAGTAATTATAGTATATATAACATTTTATATTCCACTCCATAGGGGATATAAAAACTTGGCATCTGCAGATTACGACATCGTGAAGTGTTATGATTCATTTGTCAATAACACTTTACATTGAAGGTAATAAGGACACATGTTAAAAGAAATATTTTACATAAATGAAATAATTAGGATATTAATGAAATATTAATCATTCTTAAAATATGATATAACATTTTATTTCTTATCTTTTAACTTATTGATTGTTGATAATGTTGTCTGTGTATGTGTGGACTATTACCTCCATGAAATGAAATGAATCTATTTTCATCACCACACCAGGTGTATGATATATATATATATATATATATTTATTTTTATTTAAAGACACAAAATAGTGTTTAGTATAATATTATCATTAAAAAAGATTAAATATTACCCACCACATCTCTATAATGACTATTAAAAAATAGAAATTTTACACATGTGTACGTACGACCCACCATCTCCACGATTGTAATGTAATTAATTTCTCAAAACCATCCTTCATTATTAGAATTAAAATCAAAATTTATTTATAAATATTATACTTATGTCATTATTATTGTTCTATATATGTTGGAACTATATAATATTGACAAGAATAAGAACTTTTAGAATAAATTACAGATGAAAAAACAATGCAATTAACACCCAAAACAAATGAAATAAGGAACAATTCACTAATAAATGGATGATAAGATATTATAAAAAGGTTTTATATGATATTATACATTTTAATATGGTTGTGGTATAAGTTAAAAAAACTAAAACCACTATGCATGTGGTTGAAGAATTTTCAACCAAAAGAAATTGGGATTTAAATAACTTTATCTCAATTTCCTGTCATCGAGGCATATTATTACATAAATGTATAATATCATTTATATGGTGTATATATTAAGCCTATTACATGGTATATCAATATTACGTAATAATTAATGGGATTTTATTTTTCAATTTTAATTACTGAATCTTAGGTTATTTGACATCAAAATTACCTAGTGGTAAATATTTTATAACACAATTTCATTTCACTGTGTTATATTACTTATTCAATGTATTTATTATAATAAGATATATTATGTAATTATTTTTTATAAAATTATGTTGTATGTATAGCTATTTTATTTGGATTTACATTTCATACACTTTATTGATTCATTGATTAATTCTATCTTCAACATTAGGATCTTTGTAAGTTTTTCTTCCACAATCTCGTTTAATTCAAGAATGCTTATTCATGAGTTTCGGTTAAAAGAAAATTATTTTATCACGGGATAATATAACATTTTAATTTTATTATAATATTTTAATTAATTTATTAATCAAGTAACCTTTGAATTTTTCCAATGGTTTTACATAAAACTATTGAGAAAATGTTTTTAGTAAAATACGACTACATTTATCTCTTTGGTTGAAAATCCTTTATCAACTAAAATCATGTTCTATAAAAAAGTTGAAATATATTTTTAATATTATTTAAATGATTTATTAAAGATATTTTACCCATTTTTCACTTTATAGTAAAAAATAACAATGTTTTATATATTTCAATTTCCACAAAAGGCAAGTTTTATGTTACAAAAAAGTGAAAGGAATCAATGTTTTATTTTGTAAGACATAAAAATAATACATATAAATCATGAACACTCAATTTTTTTATATTATACTAGAAGATTATTATTTTTTCAATGTAATGTATTCTTAAAAGAATTTTTTATATTTAATTTTTAAAAAATATATATTTTCAATGTTAAAAGGATATTCTCCTCAGGAATATTTTAATTATATTTTCATGGTTTTTAAATTCATCAATGAAAAACAAATTTATTTCACACATACTCGATTGGGAGTATTTTATATTAATACCATAATTACTCTTTGTGTGGATTTTTTATGAATATTTTGATAATTTAAATTAGTGGAATTCATTTTCATCATTCATTTTTTAGTCCTAAACATTAACATTAGATATTCACTTACATGTGATTATTTAACATTAATCATCACCTAAATATCCATATTATTTATCATGAATATTTTTGTTACTTAAAACATATATCATTTCTAAATATTGGTTTATACCATGAAGGATATTTGTTTATATAGTGAAAATTTTATAAATATTCATTCTTCACTCATTACAGATATTTGATGATATGGAAAACATTTTATGATTTAAATTTATTAATTTATATCTGAGGAATTATTTAGACAGGTTGTTATGGGAGGGGCCTGAAATTATCAATCCCCTTGATGAGTTGGTAGTCCCATACGGTGAATATATAAACTAGCATTAAATGTAATTTTTAAAGTACTTTTGAAATGTATTTTGAAAGGTCTTAATAGAGGAAGTATCATGTTCCTAAGAGCATGACATCCAATTATTAATAATTTCCATCATTATGAATTTTGTTTATATTATCCTTAAAATGTTCTCAATGATATTATCTCTGAATGCATTTCATTATCACATTATTTATCTAATTACATGTGTTTCTAGTTATTTACCAATCCATAATGATAATTCCATATCTAATTATGATATTCATGTAATTAATTAAATAGAATGTTATTTTAGTTATTTACCTTGAAATATTATTTATTCTAGTCAAAAATTTTAAATGGAATTTTTGTTTAGTTATTTACCATTCCAGTTTATTTATTCTTATGATTCATGATAACTTATACTATACTAAACACTTATAAATAATTTTTGGTCATCCACATTTTTTCCATTAAAATAACATCATAAGTATAATATGAATTATGTGGATGGATATGATAGAAAGAAAAATGAAATTCATAAAAACAAATATGTTATAATTTATATATTCAAATGTAAGGAAATACTCAAGTTTGTATCTAGTTTTCCAAGGATAATAAAATATTTGGTCTTTATGAATTTGATTCCTTATATATTATGTCAATGTAATAAATAGGATACTATCATGGGATATTAGGGTCATGGTCTTTAAATTTTCTAGTCAAAAATTTTGATCAATATTTTCTAATACTATTTGTTAAAATAAAATTATAAATAATATAGTAATAATTTGAAATAAATAAGTAATATCATCTTCATTGTTTTATATATTTCTTCTAAATTTAATTTATTTCATAATTTTAAATTACCCCAATAGAATATTCATAATATTATATAGGCATACATTGCACAATAAAAAAACATATTGTAACATTTCTCTCTTATGATCATCTTTTTGAAATAAAAAAAGTTCATCAATTTTTTAAATGAATTATCTATTTTATCATTGTAAACATATCTAATACCAAATTTCTAACTCACTAATATTTTCCAGGTTTTTTGGAATGAGGATTTATCAAAAAATAATCAAATATTCCCCATAGTAGTTTGTTTCTGAATATAAAGACTCCACAATATTTCATGATGAATTCTAAAATGTACATTGATTTTTATCACCTTTAATAAGCGAGTCTTAAATATTTATCCAAAATAGAAACCTTATCGAACCATTTCATGAAAATAAAATATTATTCATATAATAATTATTTTTACACTGTATGAATATTTACTATTGAGAATATTTTCCTAATATTCATTTCTAACATATAAAGATACTAAATAACAATGATGTTATTTATTCCTCATTACTTTTATTTCAAAATGTGAATTCATGAATGTATTTCCTAAAGTTAAATTATCCTTAACTATTTTCAATTTTTTTTCAGTATTCATGATCCTATGTTTATCTTCTAACTATATTCATCTAAAATGTTGATCGATAATGAAGAAAATTTTTGTAAACAAATTTCTCAATTATGTATCTAGATGGTCATTCATGAGTATCATTAAATTATATTAAGATATTATTTAAATATTAATTATTTTACTGAATAAAATTATTTTTTACCCTTTATTGAACCATTGGACAATATTTCTTCATTAGTATGTTCAATATATAATTGTTACTCATATTTTTTGTTAAATCCATAAAAATATTTCAAATAAAACATTATATGTAGGAAAATTTGTATGTAATCATTTTAAATGCTACAAATTGTTATATAAGAGAATCAATTCTATAATTTTTTTGTTCAATAATAACAATCATAATTTATTAAGATTTCAACTTTCTTTGGGTTTTTTATTCAAATAAATATATAATTTTTTTCATCCTTAATTTCATTATGGCCTTAAACTACTTGTTTATGGTGGTAATGTTCATCCTCATATTGTTGAACATAATTATGAAATACCTTTAGTAGTTATCGTTTATATAATTTCTTTTTTCACAGGGTATCTAATTCATCAAGATAACCCTTAATCAATAAATCATTTTCAATGACCCCCTCTTCTTTATTATCATCTTTAATGTCATTATAACCTCTTTTAAAATAGAATCCATACTAATATGAGAAAATATCATCCGAAATGTATTAATATAAACAATACCATTATTCTATAATACAACATATTATTACCTAATGTACCCTTAAAGAGTGGGTTAATCTGGGTGTTACTGTATTTAAACCTTTTAAAAAGGGACATATATGTTAGAATCATTTTCCCGTATTAAAAGGGACAGTATTTAACCTATCTCATTATCAAATGCACCCACATAATTTAATATTAAATTATTATTAATGTAAAATATTCAGGGACTCATCGATTTCTTTAGTTCTCTAACACCTAGATACATCCAAGTAGAATATACACATAATTACGATGGTTCACCATAAATATACTTTAACTCATAAATTATGTGCATAAAAAGTATAAGTGAAGTAAACCCTCACTATGTCTTATTTTTTGTATAATGATTTATAGAATAGCTGGAAACCACCCAAGGTCCCCTCTATTCAAATATATCATAGTCTACTAATGAGCATATCAATATATACATTTATACAAATCTTTTCATTTTACAATAATATAGGTTAATCAACAATAATACAACATTTTATGCCACCAACATTATAAATTTGAAGTCAGGGACTAGGTTTTCCAATGAGTTTTTCCCAGGGCTAGCCATAGATTGATTTTGTCATAGGGTAAGATATTTTGAAAATTCATGAGTCCATTTGTGCAGATAGAATTGGACTACTCGTATTTCAGATGGAACATCCCCATAGATATAGGTCTACGATTATCATTTTTAATTTTTCTTAGCTTCAAAGGTACTATTCGCACACATTAAATTTTTTCTATACTGTTAAAGTTGAGTTAGATATAGATTATTCTTTTGAGAAGATCCCCGTGAATATTGTGGATATTATTGTAAAACACTCTGAGTAATGTATGTTCTTTTAGTATGGGTGATATTTAAGAATGATTGAGTACATGATGGGACTTGGGAGCTGAAAGACGATATATAGGATCTGTGGTGAAAAAAATTCATAGACAATCCTTTTTTATGAACTAAAGGACAACACAAGTGCGAGTTTCCTTATGTTGTGGAGGTTGTAATAACCCTTCATTTCACAATGGTATGAATCAATTTTTTTATTTAAATTCAATTTTTTTCTTAGTATGCATTCCCTGCAGCCTCAAGCGCACCTCTCTATATTCTAAAGAATACTGCATATTAGTGAGGGACTTGGGTGTGTATGTGGAGAGATATTCCATCAAATTAGAGTAAAAAAATATAAATACTGTATATCATCCATATCAACTAATAAGTAGAGTATAGAAGATACATAAAATGTAAATAAATAATGCTATAATAATGAATGCAATTCTATAAAAGCTCAAGAAGCTATGTCATATATAGAACACTTATCTCCAACTAGGCCAATCACATATACTAAAGTACACAATAAAACTGAAATAAAAGTATAGGATTATACTACTAACTATGTGATATACCACATAACAAGTATCCAAACAATATCGAGCTATTCATGCAGGATCAATGTAATCTAAATGAGCGACTCTACTCAATCACACATCCATGGGAAAAGTTTTTATCCATCTTGTAACTGCATTCAACCTAAAAAGTAGACATATGGTATGATTTCACACTAGGTTACATGTAAATTGGTGATAAAAAATCTCACTAGGACACACCAATTATGAACCTATTAATATAATCTCATCAGTACATGCTTATGAATTATTTTCAGCCTAGCTGAGACACAAATCAAATAATAAATCAATTAAATCTTGTGAAAGCAATGTTGATTGTTGGGTTTATGAACCTGGTCAACTAGAAAAATTTCCAAGACGTATATATATATATATATATATATATATTTCTATATATATATTCCAAAAAATATAAATATACATATAAATATATATTTACACGAGTATGGTGAAAATAACATAAATCAGTAGTAGTTGACCATTGGGTTTGTAATCTAAATTGTATGGGCATCCAATAAAAAGGTAATTGAGCCTAATGTCATACCACAAAATTCATGTATCATTAAGTAGATATCCTAGACTATAAACAAAATTGATAATACCTACTTCAACATGCATCAGAAATGTTTTTGCCCAAGATATGTCACCACTGTGGGACACAAGTCCTAACCCAAGGTTCACCCATACTTGAATCTAATGAATATAATTAAGGATTATATATACAGATTGACACTCTTATAAATATTCATTGAGTTGGAAAATATTCAGTCATTCCATGTAAATCAATTATAATTTCTGATCCCTAGGCCCCAGTTTGTACGTGGTCAAGAAATTGTGAGTTAGATAATCTAAAAGGGGTTTGAACTTAGGCCATGATTAAGGAGATGTCACTGGTGTGATGTCATGCCCACACCTCATGGTATCTGTTCAAGAAGAGAACAATCGTCTCCATCACTTGAGAAAGAGTAATCATCCATGAGTATATTCCACATCAAATGAGAGGATCTCCATTTCCATCACCACGATCTAGTAAGAACCTTGGGAGAGTTTAATCATCCACGAGTATCATCAATAGGGATGCAATTAATATTTATCATAATCTATATGGGTTAAGGATTTATCATAGTAAGAACCTCTGAAAATCCCAAAAATATTATAGTTAAACACACTGTATTAATAGCCCGATCAAAAGATATACCTCAATGTATCCAAATTATATAAAAAAGTCTTAGAAGATGGACCCCTGAAAATACTTTGGGGTATCCCAAAAGGAATTAAAGGTACCAAAAGATCCAAAATAGGAATAAAATTTGGAAAAAATTATTGTATCAGGTAATAATATGTGAATGTATAAATAAACAGTGAGGGTGGATTAAATCTTATATCCGAAACTACTATCTCAGCCTCATGGTTTAAAATTTTTTCATGGGTTTTAATGTGTGACCCACTACGATCTCTATCCAAACAAGGTGTAATATCTCTAGGTCGGTCAATCATCGAGGCACCCTGTGGGTCCCTCATGTGAAAACAATTATTTATTATACTTGGGATCCTATAATTTGATAAATTATATAAGTAATCCTACATGGTATTTTTTTCAGTTAATGTAAACTAAGGAATCTTATATGGGATCCTTGATGATATGTAAGTAGAGAAATTCAACATGGGATCCTTGGGATGGTATAGAAGAAAAGTAATCCTACATGGGACCCTCAATATCACCGTTAATTGGAAATTTAGTCCTACATAAGATCCTAAAAAAGTGTAAAAAGTTAATATGATCCAACAACCGATTACCCAGGTCCTCATTTATGTGAGGCTAACCAATATGGGCACTTGGTTACCATAATAATGTAGAGGCATCCTACATGGGATTCTCTTGTTTCAAATGTATGTAGAGGCATCCTACAAGGGTTATTAGGAAATAACAAACCATACAACCTCCTAGGATATAAGAGAAAATATCTCGAGGGATACATCTTCAAGGGGAATGTTGTATAAGCATTTTTCATGGGATATGGATCGTCACCCATATCATATGAAATTCTTAATAACAATGGATAACTAGATTTGATAACCAGAGGAATAAACTCACAATTTTAGAAAACATGGAAAACACCACCTAGGTTTCCTCAAATAACCACCAGGGTTTCAGTATCATAATCTATGTGGAAATATACTGATTGTGGACTATTCATGTGTACAATTCCAATTCATTGGTGTAAATATATCAAAAACCCAAAAATAGGTAGAAAAGGTGTAGTATACAATATGCATACCCTAGCACATGGATTGTACTCCCAAATCCATACATGGGCAAGTACTCTAGTTTGACATGGCATATAAAAATAAAATTACACAGTGTTTTTATCATTTGCAAAACATGTACCCTACTAAGGGTACCTTCCCATATACCCAAAAATTCATGATCATTTAATTCACCTGATTATGTAATTTTTCACTACATGCAACCCACAATAGGTTTGGACATGTACTCTACATAGCCAAGTTCACCTGCATAGGCTATCTGGTTGTGTACTCAGCTACATGGCATGTATACCCTATATATGGTATGAATTTATAAAAATATTATCTTATTCTAATAAAAATAACCTATGACTTGTCTTCTTGAAACTACATAGAATGTGATCATGATTTCATAATGGGAAACCCCTCAAATCACCTATAACCATCAGTTTCACCTTAAAATACATTGATGAACCCAAAAGGGGTACTGAGAAATCATAATAAGGAATTATAACATTAAAATCAAATATATATGAATATTTATTAATAAAATATAAAAAACCCTATCTTTGGGAGGAATCTGCTGAAGCTTTTCCATTTTCCACAATCATTGCATGTCACATGACGATCCTACTCTTACTAACCTCTGTAGTTTTCACTCTCTTCCCATGTCCCTTTATTATCACTCTATATATCTCTACTCTTTATTTCATGGTGAAAGAAACCATGGAATGGAATACCTGAGAATCTATGAAAGAAATTTGGAAAAAAGGAAAAAAGAAAAAGAAGAAAAAGAAAAAGAAAAAGAAAAAAGAAAAAGGGCCCATGACCGAACCCTGACTCCTTACCTATGTTTATACCCCCACCAAGGAAAACAAATCCCTTGTCCAAAATCAAAGGAGGAGACATAATCTAAATATGAAACTTTGTAAAAAAGATATATCCAATGGAACATAGGTGACAAATTTAATATTTAATTAATTTAAAATTAAATATTAATTTTTACATGAAAATTCGAATTTCTCAGTATTCCACCAAACTCCTTCTCTAGAGTAAACACACAATTATAAGACTAATAGTGTTGTTAGAGAAATTATCTGAGATTTTATAATTGGGGGTAAATTCCATTAAACCACTTAAAATTATTTAATAGAAAAAATGAAATACCTACTCAAATTTTCATTATAGAAAACCAAGGTTGTGACAACCTTCCCACTATAAACCTTCTCATTACCTAAAATCTATAGTTATCATTCAAAAACCATGGTCTCATATAAATAATCTATAAAACTATGATATATCTAATATCAAATGACAGTATCACAAAATCATCAACTATCTACTATAATAAGTAAAAATAACTATGATTGATCTAGTACTCCCCATTTGAGTATCCTTATCATATCCTCACAACAAAACCAATTCCTACTTCCTAATACTAGTTTCTATGGAAAATTCTAGATTTAAATTAAAATTTATGGTCACCATCCCAAAATGGTTAATGGGCCACTCCCCTCTATATGGATTTCCTTGTACCGTTCTTTGAGTTAATCCTAAACAGTTTCCTTTATCAAACAAATAAAGATATTCAAGAGAAAAGAATCATGTTGTAGAGTCGACACTATCTAAGCATAACTTGGAAAATGTCAATATAGATAATGATCATATTTAAAAAATGGTAAACTATAATTATAATAAAATGAGTACATATATCTCTTTATCTATATTCACATCATTCATGAATCACATTCCATTATCTAACTCTTCACACCACATCTCTCAAAAATGCATGTCAAGGTCCACACACAGGTCAACAATACCATTTCTTCATGTCCATTATCGATGTCCCCTATACCATAGTGAGTAATTCCTCATTTTATCACAAATCTTGAGAAACCATTCATTTAGAAAATATTGAAAACATTGGTCCTCAGTTCACATAAGACCAATCGCTAATTTATAATTTAAATGAAACCACACATAATTAGTGTTCAACTTTATCACCCGACTCACACTCGTGTGAGTTATCTTCCAATAAGACATACCATTCATGCAACATGATCTATAATTCTAAACAATCTATAATCTCCATTGGAACATACCTTTGACAGAGATAAATCACTTGTTCCACAACATATTCCATGACCTCCCACAACATGGAACCGTTTTAGAGATCTACGCCCCAAAAATGCTACTACTAGTTGATTGTTATAGGTACACAAACATTCTTGTGCATAAACATTTGTCTTGATACTAAAGAACCCATTATGCTTCCTAAAATCCTAAATTTATTTTTGTTCCTATATCTCAAAAATCTTATAACTAACTACATATCAGACTCACTGAGCATATCATGTCTCCTTGTATGAAGAGGCATCCATAATCATGTCCTATAATTATTCATAGGTTTCCTTAACTGAAAATGAGCTTAAACTGATAATATTCTGTGTCAAAACTGAGAGCCTCTATGTCTCCAAAAAATCCTTATTAATCGTGCCTCAAAAATGGGTCATGAAGTCTATCCACTTATCCAAAAGGTCGAAACTTTTCAAAAAGAGGTAAATATAACATTGCCCCATGATGGATAAAACTGACAATATCAACCTACTAAGGCCCTATCCACCATGAGAATCCTTTTAAGGATCAACTCCCCAGAGGTAATGATATTACATAGAAGTGATAATGAAATGATTCCCATTCAATATATATATAGATAAATACCCCCTTCTGGTCAAATTCATGATAATCACCCTTGTACCTATCAATATTGTACTCAACAATTCGACTATATAACCACAAACGAAGGTCAATTTAGTAATATTTTATTCTAATATATGTAGGAAAACACTATATAGGTTTTTACTAAAAATTTAAATAACTATAATAAGGAATAAATACCCATGGTGGGGTCCAACATTTGGGAGTCATGTGCTCCACCCACCTACTAGGGTCACTTCATCTTTTGTTCTTGGGATTTTATTTATCAGCCTCACCATCTAACGTCTCAATATAGATTCACACCACCTACCATCATAATGAAATATATATTTAATTTGGATCAATTGAGTAGTCTTCCACCAAAACATATACATTAAATCACCATTTAGGTTTTGGAAACATAAATCAATCTACCTATGAAGTCATCAAAATAACACTCTTTAAAGCCTATAACATATGAATCCGAGAAGACAAATATGATGCATGAGACACCTATTTCCTTAATGACCAAGAGTAAACTTAAATTGTTGGACTCTTACTAACATGCCAAGAGCTAAAATTACAAAACAAATCGTAACATTTGTACAACATGAGTTTCTCCCAACTTAATAACCATATAAACCTATAACATCACAAATTAGAATTGAAGTATCATAACCCTAGAATCCAAGACATCCCACTATAAAAGGTGTTCTCAAAGCACCAATTTTATACCAATGAAATGTTCTAACACATTCCCAAGATTTGTGTCAACCACATCCCAATTAGTAAATCAAATGTAATGGAACTACTATGATACCACTTTCTAATGTCCTGACTTAGATTCCACTAAACTAGTGCTATGAGTTGGATCAATATATGGCCTCAAGTTTTCCTCTACAAACTCTAGTGGATTCTGACTATCATTGAAGGCCTATGGTCTATCTGTGGAGATATTATTCCCTCAAATCATAGTAAACACAACAGGAATAACTACCTATCATCGAAATCCTTAAAAACAACGTATAGAAGAAATAATTAAACTCGAATAGAACATGCTGTATTAATAAATGAAATGCGATAAAATCCTAAACAACCATGTCATACATATAAAAAATCACCCTCTATTGCAATCAAATATACAAGAGTAAACAAAGAAAATATAATAAATGTACAGGGATATAAAACTAACTTAGAACCAGACCACATACCAAGTCTCCTAGATATTTATAAGTTAATCTAGCTTGATCAAATGAATCCACATGAGTGGCCCTATTCGATTATGAAACCTGATCCAAATTCATATCTATCATGCATTTTCATAGTTTGAATAGAATACATAAGGACTGCATGAAAAATTAGGTTCATGTACATGGTTGAGAAATAATCTCATAAGGACACCCCAATGATGATTATATAAACTTTCAATCATTATCTACGCTCATGCAATATGTCTAACCTAGTTGAAATACAACTGAAATAATAAATGAATGAAATTAAATGAAAAAATATTTTATCCTTGTGTCTATGATCCCAGTAATCTAGGAATATTTTTTCATGTATATATATAATTTTATGTGTATATATATATATTCCCATAAATATATATATGTACACATAAATATATATTTTCATTAGTTAGGTAAAAAATAAAATAAATCAATGGCAGTCGATCCTTCAGTTTGTAATATTGATCGTCTAGAAATATGGTAAAATGTTATTTGAGATTGATGTATTACCACTAAAGTTATGAATCATTATGTTTGTATATGATTCCATAATCCTAATCGACAATACCTTCTTTGGATAACATCATAAATGTCTATGAGAAAGATTTATCTCCAACGTGGGATACAATTTCTCATCACGAGTTCATCTGTAATTGGCTCTAATCACTATAATGAAGGATTTAAAATACTAATGGAAAAACAAAAAAATAGTTGATTATCAAAAAATAATTCCCCTCATTCCACGTAAATGCATTATGATGTCTGAGCCCTAGGTCTCAGTCTATAGGCAGTCAGGACATTGCGACTCTAATAATCTCTAAGGGCCATGACCCTATTCATTGTAGGATGAGATATCACCACTGAGACATCATTCCTAACCCTAAAGGTATCTATTCAAAGAGTGTGTAATCATACCCATCAACAAGAAGAGCATAATCATCCATGAATATATGCCACATCAACGGTGAGAAGATCCCAGTCCACCATCAGGATCTAGTAATCGATCGGGGAGATCTTAGTCATCCTCATCAATCAGGATAGCATAATAATCTGTGGTTATCATTAAAAGGGATTCCATATCTATATATCAAAAAATATAAGCCTCAAGGATAGGTCCCATGATACACCTATGA
The DNA here is from genome assembly GCA_963277665.1 of Viscum album. Classification (NCBI taxonomy): domain Eukaryota; kingdom Viridiplantae; phylum Streptophyta; class Magnoliopsida; order Santalales; family Viscaceae; genus Viscum; species Viscum album. Next base: position 445,936,183 of record OY728145.1, read on the forward strand.
GAATCCAAATAATACAATATTAAAACATATAGGATCAACAGTAAGCTCCTAGGAAGTACCACTAGGTATCCAAATAATATAAAAATGAAAAGTCTCAGAAGATTGACCCTAGGAAATATGATTTTTCATCCCAAATGTAATGAATGTTATCAGAATCCACACACCAAGAAGAACCTTTGGAAAAAATCACTACATTATTAGTAAATTAGTGAATTTATAAATAAACATTTATGGCATCTAAATACATAAATTGGCCACTACTATCTCATCCTAAAAACATACAAGTTTGGCATGGGTTATATGGTGACACCCATTACCATCTCTACTTATAATCGACGTACTAGATTAGGGTTTGTCAAGCATTCGGGAACCCACTAGGTCCCTCAAGTAAGAATATTGAAGATGTATCATATAGGGGATCCTCAATGTATATAAATAAGTAAAGGAATAATACTTGGTATTTTTTAGAAGTGAATGTAATAGGATTAATGCTCCATGGGATCCTTGGAGGTAAGTACGAAGTGGCATCCAACGTGGGATTTGTGGAATAATACAATAAAAATATCATGCTATATGGGAACCTCAATAATAACGTATGTATGAAAATGAAACCTACATAAGGTCCTAAAAAGGAGTAAAAATATAAAGTTAACCTAAAAGGGATTCTATATTTCATCATTTAAGAGAAGATATCCCTTAGGGGACCCATGTTAATTTTAATAAGGTAGACTGATCCTACACGGGATCATCTTGGATTAAATGTAAGCATAAGAATCCAACAGGGGTTCTATAAAAACAATTAACCTCACATACTCCAAGGCCAGAAGGGAAAATATCACAAGAGAGATATAAAAAAAGAAAATATAAATATGATTTGATGATTGTAGAAGGACCATAGACCATCTCAAATCATGGTATCACTCTCAAGAGAAAACCAGATTTGATTACTGGAGAAAGAACTTATCCATATAATAAAATTCTTGAAATGATGCATATGAGACCTCAAATCACCATAAGGGTTTCAACATTGCGATCTATGTGGAAATATACTGAAAGTGGACTAATAATGGGTCAAATTTTTACTATTGGGTAAAATGTTAGAAAAAACTACAAATGGGAAGAAAAGGGACAATTCATAGCATTTATAATATACTACACGACATGTACTCCCAAATCCCCACATGGGAGTGTACTATATAAGGACTTAGCATTTAAAAATCCAAGTGCATGGTGTGTACTCTACATAGGGAACCATATTATCTACCCCACATTGATTAACCATGTACTTGACATAGTCAGGTAACTTTTATCACTGTGAAACCCACATAGGATCTTGATGTGTACTCTATATGACGATGTGCCCCTACAAGGGTTGTTTGGATGAGTACTTGGATACATTGTTGAATCCCAGTACATAGTGTGTATACCCCATACATGGTGTATACTTCTATAAAAGAAATATTCTCCTAATTTGTAGAAAATATGATGTGTGATCCTAAACTACATACTATGTGATCAAGGTTTCTAAATGCGAAACCCCTAAAATCGCCCGAAACCCCCATTTTACCTCAATAGATATAACACAAGGGGTCCTATGTAGTCATAATAAGAAATGAAAAAATTAAAATGGTTAAATATGGGGATTTATAGAAAAATTTAAAAATTAGCCTAACTTTGGACGTGGAATCCACTAAAGCTTCACCTGTTTCCTCGATCTGTAGAAACCGCATCATGATCTAGCTCCTCCTAAGCATCGAGGTTGAAACAATCTTTATATTTAATACTTAATCTCTATACATAACCCTCCCATATCTATATCAAAATGAAGGAACCCTTATATAAAAATGAATAAGAATCTATGGTTGAAATTATAAAAGGAAATGGAAAACAATAAAGGGAAGAACAAGAATTAAAATAAAATGAATACATGACTTGTTTAGGCCCAATTCCATTCTTAAGTTTGTAAACATCCTATAAAAAATCCCATTTTGATATAAATGGAAAAGATGAGATCTCAAACAGATGCTCTATTCAGAATATAAATCCAAATGAACATCTATAAATTAATTAATATTTAATTAATTAAACAATAAATTTTAATTACTCTAGTTATATTAAAATGGATCAGAGTTACACCAAAATTATTCCCAAGGGTAGACACCCTATTTAGGGGCAAAAACCAGTTCAAAAAAATTTCTAAGATCATTTACTAGCATAAAAGAATGTTTTACCCCTTATAAGGACCTAATAACATAAATTAAAATTCATTTTCAGATTTACAATTGGGAAAACACGGATTGTTAAACCATAGTCCTTTAATATCACAAAACCTCTTGTGGAATTATACACAGTAAGAGTGGAATGACTATTCATGAACCACCCATTTCACAATGTTCTGTGTTTTTCAAAATCCATTATAGAACTATGATCAAATTTTATAAAAAAAATCATTAAAAATATAATATAATTTGGTGTTTAAAACACATTTTTAAATCAAAATCACCATTAAAGATATTAACAAACACTTGGTGTGAAAAATATTAAACATGACTTCCCTTTAAAGGCATGAATCTTTCCAATAATTCCTTTGAAAACAATAATAACATAAATTCAATGAATATAAAAAAATAATTTTATAATAATTATATAAACATAATATAATTTTATACTTGTATAGAACCATCTTGTTCATTAATGATGGTTAAACCATTCCCCATTTACACTGAAGATTAGGGAAGAGTAGATCTGGTCTTAACAATCATTTTTCCTTAAGAAAACATCAATACTCCATCAAAACCGTTAGATCTAGAATCAAAACCCAATTGGGTTCCAATGAGATGAGAGGGGATGCGATCTAGTGTAGATCTATAAGGAAGAGGAGAAACCAGATAAAAAATGGAACATACCTAAATATGATGCATTTTAAAAAGGTATTCAGCCTAGAATCCAATGAGATATATCTCCAATTTTCTAGGGAATGTTTTGAATTATCCAGAATGAGAGGAGGGGGGTTATATGTAAAACCAACCATGGGAATGGTTTGAACTCGATGTCCACATTGTTAGTCTAACAATGCATAAAATATACAAGACCCCTCTAGTCAATACTAGAGTCACACCACATTTTTAAAGCATTGTCAAATTAGCATTGTGACATAATGGTGTGTTTGGAATTTTTCTTCCAAAAACCCATTTTTTTTCAAATTATGATCCTCAAAAATCATCTCATAACTTAAAATATAATGATATATATTCATATAAGGCATCCATGTTACCCAAAAATGCCTCAGAAAACTTATTCTATAAGTGAATAAATTATTTCAAATAACAATTCAATTAAAATACATTTTTCATTAAAAATAATTATTATTATACAGCATTTTGCTTCAAATCAATACCTATTTTTTCTTTTTTAGGAAATTATTCATGATCATCAACTACATTTTTATTCAAAAAATGTTCAACACAAATTATTTCAATATTGTAATAGGATTTTTTAAAAAGTCCTCAAATCCTCTGATTTCCCCTCTTATAAATATCTAATTATTAAATGGAAACCATAAAATATATTTCAAGATCAATAATGTCCTTCAGATTGTTCTTGTCTTCAATATTCATTCTACCCTTTCGATAAATATAATCTTTATAATTTTTTGACCATATCATTAATATTGGATAGAAAAAATAAAACATTATTATCTAATTCCACATGTTGTATAAAAACTCTGAGAGGGTTAGTGAATATAGGAGTTACTAAGTTTATTCTTTTTCAAATAAAAAATAATGCTAACATTTTTCACTTGTTATTATATACAATATTCAATCAACATATTTAACAAATATATAAAAAATATTACATTTACATGTTTTAAATTTAACCTGTATAGGGATTCATATAATTTATTTTATTCAACATAACTATCATATATCAAATGTGTATATACTCATCATTGAGTTGGTATTCCAAAAATACCTTATAAATCACTATTTATTGATCTTCTTTTTTTAGAAGATGATTAGGCTCACTTCTCCATTATCTTTCATAATATTTAGTTAAATCTCGATCCCTTCGAATTCCACATATTGTCAGCATGACTGAAAGTGTATATTTTTATCCCCCACTATTTTCCATAAATTTTTCTGATCCATTATTGGTTTCTTCATTTTGATTAAATTGTTAATACTTATTTCTATATATTATCTCTTAATAATGAATGTCTCTCAATACATTTTATACTTATATTTTTCTTTATTTATCCCCACTTCTATCATCATATGATTTTTTTACATCTACTAATAGTTTGATGATGCATCTGGTGCTTCCTACAATGTTCCTACTAAATCTAATCATTTATTCTTTGTCTATATTTATTTGGGGAACCTTATTCATTGATAATTTTTAAATACTGTTCTGAGGACTTCTATAATATTTGGCACTCCATTCAAATGGGAGATTTTATTTATATTTTTTTTTGATTGATTGTAATCTCTATGTTTCACGTTTTTTTTCATCCATGATCTAAATTTGATAATTTGAAAAAATATAAAAAAATTATTTTTAAGTCACTCTTGTATAAGGATAACTACCAATACATGTTTATTTTATGTCAGACTATAATTAAGATCCATACATGACAAATCATGTAATAAATAGTTCAATACCTCCCAATGGTCACTCCCTTTTTCCAATTTTAACACTAATCTAAAATATATATGTTAATTTACTTGTTAGTTTATTCTATATTTATTGACATGATGGTTGATGAATGTTTAATGGTTGTAAAATATACCATAATCACAAATTAAATGATTCAATGTAATTTTTTTTATTCCCATTATTCAATAACCCAATATAAATAACTATATACAAGTATATTTTAATTATTTTATTCAATAAAACATCACATAGTAGAAAAAACCATTATATTATACTTAAAAATGACATAATATATTTCCTACACTTCATATATATTCACACTAACTTTATAAATCAATGTACGATCTTTGATGCAATAAAATATAGTATAAACTCAGTCATCTTTAATCTAGATATTCAATGATTCCTTTAATGATTACTAAGATACTTACTCTTCTTACTTAGATCACTAAGTTCCTTTTATCTAAATTATAATTGTTCAATGTGTATTCTATCATGAACATTTTTCTTACATTTATTCTAGTTTCCGCCTTCTAGTTCAGGTTAGATGATTTTTACTTTAAAATTTGAAATAAAATAATAAACTACTGTGAACATATTAAACATAATACTCACCTCTCATATCATCATAGATTAATTCTTCCATAGTAAAATTATATTAGTTTATTTAATTATTTGTAAAACTATAAAATAGATAAAATATTATTATAGATACAAATATTTTTATTCTATAGACTTATATATTATCAAAGGTAATTTACAATTGATATTGTAAATCATAATCAATGAAAATATTTTATTTATAACATGAAATGTTGGTTATTTTATATTCCATTCATAATTTTCTGGTTGCATATCAACCAAATTAAATTTTTATTGGTTTGAAACATATTGATGTTATAAAATATCCTAAAATATAATATTCATGACCTTTTTTCTTTTAACATATTCTGAACTTCAGATTTGGGTAGTTTAAATCACAACATTACTTTTTCATCAAAACATGTCCAAATTAATATTAATATCATCCACCATAACTATTACAACATGATTTACTACCATGGTGTATCCATATTAAAATATGAATAACAACTTACATTATCCTAAACATTATTATAATATGAACATATTTTTTATTGTCTTCACAATATCAATTTTATTTTATGATTGATCATGCGTATTATAATCAGGGGTTGTGAGTTTCTTAGTCCATTACACTCCACATATAGAGAAATACACATCATTTTTCAAGAGATAATAAAATAATATATTTTGAAATAATTTATAATCTCAATAATAACATTTTGTAATTTTATAATTTTAGACTATTCATCTAAGAAATTGTTCTTATATATAAAACTCTAAAAATCATATGGATCAAATAACTCTCATTATGTAGAATAACTAAATATAGAAACCTAAAAAACAAGTCAATATAGGTTTCTCCCCATCTACATTTTTTACATCATAAAAAATATTTCACATTTTTCATATGATTAAGTAATATACATTTACAATATGTCCCTTTTTAATCTGCATTATGGATCATTCAGATGACCCATATATATATACAAATTGGTTAAAAAATTATATTTCAAGTTATAAGAACATTTCATATGTGGTATTTGAATCAAAAAATTATCAAATTAGTGTATATAGAGTATTTTATAATTACACATCAAGACAAACTGATTGAACTACTCCAAAAATTCTTTATTTTAAATGTGAATTATGTATTCAAGAATAACTCAACATATAAAACTAGTTTCTAGCCACCACACAATATTTCGAGAACATAATATTGTTAATTAAAATCTCATTATTTATTTATTTAATTATATAACCATTATCAACCTTTGGTGACTATTAATAATTCCAACCATTAGTGAAGTTCCTTCATCAATAATCAATGACACTAAATAAATCCAAAAAACCAAATTATTGGAATATATTCCCACTATGATAATTAACTACATCAAAATACATGTAAATATAATCATAAGTAAATATATTAGTTTTTCATATGATTATCATCCTATTATCCTCAAACTAGTATAAATTTTCATATCCGTCACTACTAGAACCAATAACAAAAGTTTATATAGACTTATCATTGATAATTTAAATTCAATCCAAATTTCAACAAATATATAAAAAAGTACCACATGCTCCAAAATTAGAGAGTAATTACTCTTTGTATTAATATATATCCATGGATATAAAATCTATCATTATAATTGATAAACTCTAGTGGATAATATAATATTGTAAACTCACTATCATTAATGAGAAAACCTTCAGTATTCTATATTGCATTATCATACTATTAGAACATTGATTTAATTTAATATTAATATTATTTACTATAATATTTCACAATGATGTACTAATTTATTTTATTCATTTCATAATATCTAAATAATTTAATGTCATATATCATATATTAATTGGTAATATGAAACTCATCATTAATCCCAACTCATTATTCACCATAGTCTTCCAATTTCAAATACACATTGAACTCATTAAAATTATTTTTTAAAATATAAAGTAAAAACATTATTTTAAATTCATCTGTAAATAGCACATAATATATTGACCCTATAAGGCAATTTTTGTTGTCATTCTCCAATAAGCTGATTTCCTGAAGTCTCTCATTCTAGACATTGGTATTCGACTACGATTCATAGAATACAATTTATTTTTCTATCAAATTATAAAATCCCTGAAACATCCTACAACCAATGAATTCTTTATTTGTAGAATTTGTATTATTGAAAGGGACTTTATATATTTCTCGATAATGGGTTCTTAAATTCAATTCCTATGTGTTTATTTTAAAAAAACAATTAATAGGATCTCCTATCATATTTTACAGGGATATATTCATCACATGTTGAGCTATGATCATAAGGATTACCTATGACTAAAATATAAGACTCCATGGAACTATCCTAAATCCAAAAAAAAATATCATGACTTCAGTTAAAAATTATATTTAATATATTTTTTTAATAAACTTTTATTTTTACATACATTCCATTTTGACATGTCACTTTTTTTTTCTATAAATCATCTAGGTAACACCCAAACATTATGAATTATCATATCTATTTCATTTAATTTAGATCAACTAATGTGATTATTACTTGAAACATGTATACATATTGCTCTATATATATGTTTTGAACCTTAAATATTTCCCAATTACCTTTTTTTGAAAGACCTCACAAGCGATTTTTTATTTTACATCATACAACTGTAATTTTTTATCCCTGAAAAATCTTCCATGATATTTTATAATGTTACGAGCATTTAATAAATAATAAAAAAGAGAAAAGAACACATACCTTATCATATAAAGAAATTACCTTAAATGTAAAAAAACTTTTTATGATATTTAATTCATTAATTTGATCAATAATATTCATTTATTAAATCATATTTATATTAATGAACAGTCACATAAATTGCACTATGGTTGACATGGATGATATATTTTATATAACTGTTAGTACATTTATAAACATAACCATTATCATATCTTCTTTGATGTTAAATTCCATGTTCCTTACCATTATAAGATCTATAAACTTCAGAACATATCAATCTAGTAAACTGCAAAAAGCTTATTCCATCCAAATTTAATTATTGAACATATGTGTAAAGTGAATATATTTCTAATAATTATTGTCCCATATTTATATTGATAATTAATTGAATTCAAATACATTGAAATAATTAATATATTCCTCTTTTTACTCTATATCCTTCATTCAGAATAATATATAGAATCACAATCTTCCAAAATAATGAGTTGTGTAACGCCCTGACCCTAGTTACCTACAGTCAGTGCATTATTACCTAACATTGGCATGATCACAAAAGGTCATGTCTCGAAATACCGATTAGTTTAGTAGCCTTGGAATCACTATATACATTAATATTGTTTACATTACTTCATAAACTAAAAACTATAACAACATAGTCTCCATAGTCCACACTCATATCCCGTCATACTATCCATGCAGGTCATTCATAAAATAATTCTTCACATCCTGGGAAAAATAAAACATAGGAAGGGGTGAGCTCAGATGCCCAGTAAGGATAACAATATAGTAGAAACTTTCATAAATAATCATAACCATTTAAGGAAATGTATAAATAAAACAAAAGCCTTTTAAAGTTGAACTTCATCATAATATGGAAGAAATAAAATGAATTAATGTCTTCTAGATATTCTCAATGATATGATATTAGTCGAATAATCACATGCAATATCAATAAAAACTTTCATAATGATGTAATGCATAATTCCAGACTATCATAACCACATAGCCAAGACCTCGTGCCAATATTGAAAATAAGATTTTGTTAAGGCCTTGTCACGCCCGGTCGTCTTTTGAGGTATACGTTTAATTTTAAATTTTTATTTCATAAATTAATTGCTGGTTTATTTAAATTATTTGGTTGTATCATGAGCCGAACCCGGTTTGGGTTGCCCGTTGGGGTAACGGTGTGCGCGCGCGGGCCTTGTGCCGCTCGGCGCACGGGTAGGGGATGGGAAAAGCCATGCAGCTTCGTCATTTCAACGCTCGGTGCCCGTTGCACGGACGAACAAAACGACAGATGTTAACTTCAGTTTTATTATTATTATTTATATTATTATTATTATTATTGATACTACTATTATTATTATTATTAATGTTATTCTTTTATTATTTTTATTATTATCTTTATAATTATTATGATATTATTATTATTATTGCTAGTATATTACTATGATTGTTGTGTGGTTATTATTATTAAGATTTTGATAATTATTATTACTAGTAATATTATTATTTCTAATATTATTATGATATTTAATATTATTATATTATATTAATTTGTTTAACATTTTTTTCCCCATGCTTAACCCTAGCCGCCGCCACCCCTTCTCTATCTTCTTCTTTTCTTCTTCTCTCCTTCCTCTCCTTCTTCCGCTCGGCCTCACCCTCACGCTGCACCTCCTGCTCATCCGGCACAGCACCTCTCCATCTCGGACCCTTCCCTGCTTGGCCCGTCCTCCCCGTTCGGCCACCCTCCTGCTCACCGGCGCGCCACCTCCCCGCTCAGCCGCTCTCTCCCTCTCCTCTGTTGCGCCTCCCTACTCGGCAACACCAGCAGCCGCACCTCCTTCTTTTTCCAACCCAGCCGGCACTCTCACCCTCACCCTGCACCAAGGACCCTGCTCCGCCTGCCAGCAGCGCCTCCTCCCTGCGCCTCTGCACCGCCTAGCAGCCCGTTGCAGTAGCCGCACTAGCATCTGGCCTCCCGTGCCGCACCGTCTCCCTGTTCGCCCATGACCTGCGGCCTCCCTGTCCAGCATCTGCTGGCTCCCACTCGCCCCCTGTTTTGACGCCTCCAGGCTGCCGCTAGATCCGGTTCACTTCCCCCCCTGCTCCTGGCACTGCAAAGCGTTTTCCAGCTGCTCAGCCCCTGCTTTCGGCTCACCTGCGCCACCTGCATCCCTCACCCGCCGCTGCTGCGCCTCCCCACTCGGCGGCTTCTCCTGTTCCGCCTCGGGCCGCCCCCTACTATAGCAACACTCTCCTGGCCGTCTTCCTTCTCTTCTTCTTCCTTCTCTTCTTCTTCTTTCTCTTCTTCTTCTTTCTTTTCTCCTTCTTCTCTTCTTCTTCTTCTTTTTCTACCTCCTCCTCCGCTTGGCCGGCTTACCCACCCCGCCGTTCTCCTTCTCCTCTGCCGGCAGGTCTGTTTTTCTTTTTCTTTTTTTTTATTTTAAGTTATCTAATTAGATATTATGTTTTCTTTTGTTATTATTATTAATATGTTAGTTATTATATCATTACTATAAATATTAATATGTTATTATTATATTATTATTATTATTATTGTTATTATTATTATTATATTATTATTATTATTATTATTATTATTATCATATTATTATTATTATTATTATGTTAATAATACTATTATTATTATACTACTATTGTTATTATTATTATTATTATGCTATTATTATTATTAATATTATTATTATTGTTATTATTATTATTTATAATTACTATTATTGTTGCTATTGTTATTATATTATTATTATTATTCTATTATGTTATTATTATTATTATTATTATTATTATGTAATCGCTATTATTATTATCATCATTATTATTATGCTAACAATTTTCTAAATCCGTTGAGGGTTCTGCTGTCTTTAGGACCTGATTGACGGCTCAAGACGGTGCGACCGTGGCGCAACTGGAGTCTTGCGCCGTGTCCTTTCCCGTTCCTATTTGAGGTAGGTGATTCCGCACTCAATTGTCTTTTGGCAATCTTTTGCATGCTGGTTTAATTTTTCATCACCCTTCTGATTGGTTTTCATATTGACAATTAGTTTTAATTACTTTTTTTAAAAAAATGCACATTCTAATTTGCCAGTGGACTATTTATGTGGTGCAAGTCCTTTTCTTTTATTGCGGAAACTCTCTTTGGCTGTTTATTATTAATTGCAAACTGTGTAGTGTGGTTTAAGTTATTTTTTTAAAAGAGGAAAAAGAAAAAGGAGGTTTTGGTGTGTGTGTGTGTGTGGTTTTTCAAAAGGGATATCAGTGTGCAGGTGACACGTTTGGCTCTAAGTGATAATGTGACATACTATATGAACATTGATCTCATGGTGAGAACAAGGAGGGAAGTCGGGGTATTATGTGGGGAGACTGGGACTAGTGAGCTAGTGTTCCGGAGATGACCCGACCCGGTTTCACTGGCAGGTTTGACGACTGCAACACTAACTAAACATATGATATCTGAGGGTCGTGGCCTTCTAAGCCACGTGTTCTGAGGGTCGTGGCCTTCTAAGCCATGTTATCTGAGGGTCGTGGCCGCCTAAGCCACATTTCACCGAGACACGACGTTCTAGGATCCTTCTAGTCTAGTACCCATAGGGCCTTTCCCATCCCTTGGTGCCACCAGTTACCTTGCGTGCATGCTGATACGTGATATGTCACTTGAACTGCTATCCTAATGTGTTTATCTTGAACTGCCTTTCTTTGAAATCATTTTATGAAAACCATTTTCTTTTTCACTTCTTTCTATCTTTATTTCAGCATTGCAATTGGTTGTCTTTTGATAGTTGTGCATGGAATCTTTTATTGGTGATATCCTGTTGGGCGATTGCTCACACCCTACTTACACCCTTGGGTGTAGGTAGACTTGTTTACTTCTGATACAGGTAGGGGTCCAGCTTTTGGGGGCAGTGGTTTAGGTTGTTAGCAGGACTATCTACGTGGCGTATTGGTGGTGGCCTAGAGGTGGTGTCCTTACACCGGGCGACAGTCCTTAGGTTGGTTTTTGGTTATCTTGTTTTGGTGTTATTTGGGTTTTGAGTACTTGTGAACCAAAAACCTGTTTGGTTATCTACATGTTTGACTGTAACCTTTATCTCTGTTTGGTTTACTTTGGTTGGCTGCTTTACATTTATTCACTCGGGTAAATCGTTCCCAAGGTTTATTTTGATACCCGGGAACTTGTGCCAGCCCGTGGGGATCGGGAACACCCTTCGGGCCTTGCAGCTGGCCGGGTCGGGCGTCGGTTCGGATGGGGACCCGATTCGGTTCGTGACAAAATGGTATCAGAGGCAGGTTGTTGGTGGTTTATGTTATTTGGGATGAGTTGGGTTATACATGAGTTGGGTCTGTCAGGGCTCAGAATTCATGTTGTGAGTAGGGTGCCTGGCCAGCACGCCTCGTGACAGACACTGAGTCACCATGGGATGTCAGGGTGCTTGTTTCACTTTCTTTTTGGGTGGGACGTGCAGGCTGCAGACTTTACGTGGACACCAGGTAAGGAAAGTACAGCTTTTATAAGGATTCTTTTTTTCATGTTTGGTTTATTGATGAATGTTTATCTTGTTGGAAAAAATTTATTCCCTTTTTATTGATGGTTTTCTTTCTTGATTGCTGCTCTTTTTCAGTAAGATGCCTCCTCGGAGAGTTCCCATGCATCCACGGGAGGAAGCTGGAGAGAGTTCTCCGGCGCCGCTTGATCAGAGATTTGTTGAGGCGATGGTCCGAGCCGTTCAGGCTTTAGGACAAGGGGTGACTCCTGCCCCCGCCCCTGTTCTAGCTAGAGGGGAAGAATTTGGCTCCAGGAAGGATAGAGATCAGGAGTTTCTGAGGAGCAAACCTCCTTCTTTCCGAGGTGGTTCAGAACCTCAGGAGGAAGAGGAGTGGCTTGAGAAGATAGAACGCGTGTTCGATTTCCTTGACATGCCTGAGGAAGTTAGGGTGAAGTGCGCCTCGTTCCAGCTGGAGGGTTCCAGTCGCAAATGGTGGGAATCAGTGGTCCAGGCTGGGAAGCACGAGCACATGAGCTGGAAGGATTTCAAGGGTCTCTTCAATGAGCAGTATTGTCCAGAGTTTGTAGCCTGTGCCAAATCTCGGGAGTTCATGGAGCTATCGCAGGGGAATCAGACAGTGATGGAGTATGCCAATCGCTTTGCTGAACTGGTACGGTACGCACCTGAGACAGTTTCGAGCGAATTCTTGAAAGCTCGGAAGTTTCAGAAGGGCCTTCGACCAGAAATTCACTCCCAGATTTTCTTGTTCAAGATGAGGACTTATGCTGAGGTGGTCAATCGTGCTTGTATGACCGAGATTGACCAGAAGGGAAAGTCGGGGTTTTCTGGATCAGTGTCAGGGCTTGGAAGTGGCAGTTCATCTGAGAAGAAAAGGAAGTGTGATGAGCAATGGAAGAAGGGTGATGGCAGCTCAGGTCATCCTCCCAGGAAGTTTTCATCTGGTGCTTCTGGTGCAGGGTCTGTTGTGTTCCATCAGTGCGGAAGGGCAGGGCACATCCGACCTGTTTGTCCATACCCTCCCAGACCATGCCATGGATGTGGAGTGGTGGGACATCTACAGTGCTTCTGCAGGACTACACGCCCTTATCAGAGTGGGGATGGATCAGTGGCTTCTAGAGGGGTATCAGTTCAGTCAGATCCGACCAGGACGACAGGATCTCGGTTTGGTGGGCGTGGTGGTAGGACCGAATCGTTTTCAGGGCAGAGCCATATCAGGGCAGAGCCTCAGGCGAGTGGTCGCTCTCAAGCAGGGACCAGGCAACTGCATGCTGTGGATCAGGCACCAGCGGGATCTGATGCAGGGCCTTCGACGGTTCGAGGTACTATTCTCGTTGCATCTTCTATAGCTGCAGTTTTATTTGATACTGGTGCTTCAGTTTCTTTCATATCTGCTCGTTTTGTGAATCTGTTGAACCCACCAACCAAGTTGTTATCATTTTCTATGGAGTTGGTAATGTCGTTGGGGAAAAAGAGGGAGAAAGGCCTTAAGTGCCGATCGTGCACACTCTCTGTGTTGGGTGTCGAGATGGAATGGGATTTCATGGTCCTTGACATGGACCTATTTGATGTGATCCTCGGTATGGACTGGCTGGTGCGCTTCCAGGCGCACATTGATTGCTATCAACGCCGAGTCAGCTTTACACCACCAGATGGGACTCCTCAGCTATTTCACGGAGAATGGGATCCTCGGTCGGGACGTGCGGGACCTCCCCTCCCTGAGCTTCGAAATCTGGCTTATCAGTTGTCATCACTCGCGCTGGAGGACAGTGGTGGTATTTCACAGGGCGGGTTACCTCGTGTAGTGGATGAGTTCCCAGAGGTTTTCCCAGATGATTTTTCTGGCTTACCCCCAGAGCGAGACGTGGAGTTCTCGATTGAGTTGGCGCCGGGAACACAACCTATATCTCTTCCCTAATATCGCATGGCCCCCACCGAATTGAGGGAATTAAAGATACAGCTGGACGATTTGGAATCCAAAGGATTCATTCTCCCGAGCATCTCTCCTTGGGCCGCACCGGTTTTATTCGCGAAGAAGGCCGATGGAACCCTTCGGTTGTGCATTGATTACCGGAAGTCGAACAAGGTAACCATCAAGAATAAATACCCTTTGCCTCGGATTGACGATTTGTTTGACCAGCTGAAGGGGGAAAAGTGGTTCTCCAAGATTGATTTGCGTTCGGGATACCACCAGCTCAGGGTGAGAGAAGCAGATATCCCGAAGACGGCTTTTCGAAGCAGGTACGGTCACTTAGAGTACTTGGTCATGCCTTTCGGACTGACGAATAATCCTGTAGTTTTTATGGATCTCATGAATAGGGTGTTCCACCAATATCTCGACTCATTTGTCGTGGTATTCGTGGATGAAATCCTGGTCTACTCTGGATTTGAGGAGGAGCATGAGCACCACCTGCGCGTTGTTTTGGGAACTTTGCGGGATCATCGCCGGTACGCCAAACTCTCGAAGTGCACTTTCTGGATCAGGGAAGTGAAGTTTCTAGGTCATTTCGTCTCAGAACAAGGGGTTTCAGTGGATCCCGAAAAGATCAGAGCAGTTATTTCCTGGGAGCAGCCGAGAAATGTGTTTGAGATCAGGAGTTTTCTGGGCTTGGCAGGTTATTACAGGCGCTTTGTCCGGGACTTCTCGCGGCTTGCCTCCCCCATGACCGCACTCACCCGGAAAGGGGTGAAGTTTGAGTGGAGCCCACTGTGCCAGACATCTTTTGAGGAGCTGAAGCGGCGGTTGACCACCGCACCTGTGTTGACATTACTGGAGTCAGGAAAGGGCTATGTAGTGTACTGTGATGCGTCAGGTACGGGCCTTGGATGTGTTCTCATGCAGGATGACCATGTTGTGGCTTATGGTTCTCGCCAACTCCGGCCGCATGAGAAGAACTATCTGACTCACAAATTAGAGTTGGCGACAGTGATGCATGCTTTGAAGACGTGGCGCCACTATCTTTTTGAGGAGAAGTTTGTGGTCTATTCTGACCACAAGAGCCTGGCCTATATTTTCTCTCAGAGGGATCTCAATTTGAGGCAGCGCCGCTGGGTCGAGTACCTGCAGGGTTTTGATTTTGATATTGTCTATACCCCTGGAAAGGGTAATGTGGTAGCTGACGCATTGAGCAGAAAAATACCAGTGCAGGCGTTGAAGAAGTCCAGCGATGAGTGGACTTTGATGGGGCTCTTCGCCCAGTTACATTTGGAGAGCAGGGGGCACAGTGGAGGTACTTTCTTGGCTAGCATCCAGTTGACTCCTGCCCTTCTAGAGTTGATTCAGCAGGAGCAGCCTGGTGATGAGTTTTGTTAGCGATCTATGCAGTTTCTTCATGGTGGGGAGACTTCTACTGATTGGTCCTTGTCCTCCCAGAGGGTCCTATGCTTTAAGGGACGTGCTGTAGTGCCGTTGTCTCTGCGAAAGGTGGTGATGCAGGATAGCCACCAGTCTCAGTGGGCCGTCCATCCTAGTACCACCAAGATGTACTACAATGTTCGCCGTCAGTTCTGGTGGCCAGGTATGAGACGGGACATAGCCGACTTCGTATCCCGATGTTACACTTGCCAGCAAGTGAAAGCAGAACATCAGAGACCATCTGGCCTACTCCAGCCATTACCCATTCCTACCTGGAAGTGGGATGAGGTCTCCATGGACTTCATCATTGGCCTGCCTCGTACACCTCGAGGGAGGAATGCTATTTGGGTGGTGATTGACCGTTTGACTAAGTCTGCTCACTTTATTCCGATCAGAGATACGTCGAAGGAAGAGGAACTGGGCCGCTTGTATGTTCAGGAGGTGGTCAGACTTCATGGCGTGCCGTCGGCAATTGATTCTGACAGGGACCCCCGCTTTACATCTCATTTTTGTGGAGGCCTCCAGAAGGCCTTGGGGTTTCAGATTAAGATGAGCACGGAATACCATCCTCAGATCGATGGCCAGACGGAGCGGGCGAATCAGATTCTGGAAGACATGCTCCGAGCCTGTGTGTTAGATTTTGGAGGATCATGGGATATCCATTTGGGGCTGGTTGAGTTTTCTTAAAATAATAGTTACCAGTCTTCCATCAGAATGGCACCCTTTGAGGCGCTCTATGGCCGGCCTTGTCGGTCTCCTCTGTGTTGGGCTGAGGTAGGAGAAGCCTCTCTCTTGGGACTGAGTCTTGTTCAGGAGACGTCTGAGAAGGTCAAGCTGATTAGGCAGCGGTTGTTGACAGCTCAGAGTCGCCACAAGTCTTATGCAAATCAGATGCGGCGGGACCTTGAGTTCTCAGTGGGGGACAAAGTGTTCCTGGAAGTGGCCCCTCGCTTGGGTCACCGTCGTTTGGGGAAACAGGGGAAGCTGACACCGAGATATGTCGAACCTTTCGAGATTCTTGAGCGGATTGGCAAGGTGGAATACAGGCTAGCTTTTCCATCGCAGTTGACGTCGATTCACGACGTATTTCATGTCTCCCAACTAAAGAAGTACAACCCCGACCCGTCGCATGTGCTGAATTGGGAGGAGCTGGAGATAGAGTCCGACTTGTCTTTGGTCGAGCGGCCAGTGCGTATAGTGGACTCTCGGGAAAAGGTGCTGCGTGGAAAGTCCATTCCCCTGGTGCGTGTTCTTTGGCAGCACGAGAATGATGAACATGAAACTTGGGAGCAGAAGTCATGGGTTGAGCAGGAGTACCCATTTCTATTCTCTGATCAGGCTTTGAGCTGACTTTCCGAGGGCGGAAAGTTTTCATGGTGGGGAGAATTGTCACACCCGGTCGTCTTTTGAGGTATACGTTTAATTTTAAATTTTTATTTCATAAATTAATTGCCGGTTTATTTAAATTATTTGGTTGTATCATGAGCCGAACCCGGTTTGGGTTGCCCGTTGGGGTAACGGTGTGTGCGCGCGGGCTTTGCGCCGCTCGGCGCACGGGTAGGGGATGGGCAAAGCCATGCAGCTTTGCCATTTCAACGCTCGGTGCCCGTTGCGCGGACGAACCCAACGACAGATGTTAACTTCAGTTTTATTATTATTATTTATATTATTATTATTATTATTGATACTACTACTATTATTATTATTAATGTTATGCTTTTATTATTGTTATTATTATCTTTATAATTATTATGATATTATTATTATTATTGCTAATATATTACTATGATTGTTGTGCGGTTATTATTATTAATATTTTGATAATTATTATTACTAGTAATAATATTATATCTAATATTATTATGATATTTAATATTATTATATTATATTAATTTGTTTAACATTTTTTCCCCCATGCTTAACCCTAGTCGCCGCCACCCCTTCTCTATCTTCTTCTTTTCTTCTTCTCTTCTTCCTCTCCTTCTTCCGCTCGGCCTCACCCTCACGCTGCACCTCCTGCTCATCCGGCACATCACCTCTCCATCTCGGACCCTTCCCTGCTCATCCCGTCCTCCCCATTCGGCCACCCTCCTGCTCACCGGCGCGCCACCTCCCCGCTCAGCCGCTCTCTCCCTCTCCTCTGTTGCGCCTCCCTGCTCGGCAACACCAGCAGTCACACCTCCTTCTTTTTCCAACCCAGCCGGCACTCTCACCCTCACCCTGCACCAAGGACCCTGCTCCTCCTTCCAGCAGCGCCTCCTCCCTGCGCCTCTACCGCCTAGCAGCCCGTTGCAGTAGCCGCACTAGTAGCTGGCCTCCCGTGCCGCACCGTCTCCCAGTTCGCCCAGGACCTGCGGCCTCCCTGTCCAGCATCTGCTGGCTCCCACTCGCCCCCTGTTTTGACGCCTCCAGGCTGCCTCTAGATCCGGGTCGCTTCCCCCCTGCTCCTGGCACTGCAAAGCGTTTTCCAGCCGCTCAGCTCCTGCTTCCGGTTCACCTGCGCCACCTGCATCCCTCACCCGCCACTACTGCGCCTCCCCGCTTGGCGGCTTCTCCTGTTCCGCCTCGGGCCTCCCCCTGCTGCAGCAACACTCTCTCGGCCATCTTCCTTCTCTTCTTCTTCCTTCTCTTCTTCTTCTTTCTCTTCTTCTTCTTTATTTTCTCCTTCTTCTCTTCTTCTTATTCTTTTTCTTCCTCCTCCTCCGCTCGGCCGGCGCACCCACCCTGCCGTTCTCCTTCTCCTCTGCTGGCAGGTCTGTTTTTCATTTTATTTATTTATTTTATTTTATTATTTTAAGTTATCTAATTAGATATTATGTTTTCTTTTGTTATTATTATTAATATGTTAGTTATTATATCATTACTATAAATATTAATATGTTATTATTATAATTATGTAAATAATAATAATAATATTATTATTATTATTATATTATTATTATTATTATTATTGTTATTATATTATTATTATTATTATTATTATTATCATAATATTATTATTATTATTATTATGTTAATAATACTATTATTATTATACTACTATTGTTATTATTATTATTATTATTATTATGCTATTATTATTATTAATATTATTATTATTGTTATTATTATTATTTATAATTACTTTTATTGTTGCTATTGTTATTATATTATTATTATTATTCTATTATGTTATTATTATTATTATTATTATTATGTTATCGCTATTATTATTATCATTATTATTATTATGCTAACAATTATCTAAATCCGTTGAGCGTTCTGCTGTCTTTAGGACCTGATTGACGGCTCAAGATGGTGCGACCGCGGCGCAACTGGAGTCTTGCTCCGTGTCCTTTCCCGTTCCTATTTGAGGTAGGTGATTCCGCACTCAATTATCTTTTGGCGATCTTTTGCATGCTGATTTAATTTTTAATCACCCTGCTAATTAGTTTTCATATTGACAATTAGTTTTAATTACTTTTTTTTAATGCGCATTCTAATTTTCCAGTGGACTATTTATGTGGTGCAAGTCCTTTTCTTTTATTGCGGAAACTCTCATTGGCTGTTTATTATTAATTGAAAACTGTATAGTGTGGTTTAAGTTCTTTTTTTAAAAGAGGAAAAAGAAAAAGGAGGTTTTGGTGTGTGTGTGTGTGGTTTTTCAAAAGGGATATCAGTGTGCAGGTGACACGTTTGGCTCTAAGTGATATTGTGACATACTATATGAACTTTGATCTCTAGGTGAGCACAAGGAGGGAAGCCGGGGTATTAGGTGGGGAGACTGGGACTAGTGAGCTAGTGTTCTGGAGATGACCCGACCCGGTTTCACTGGAAGGTTTGACGACTGAAACACTAACTAAACATATGATATCCGAGGGTCGTGGCCTTCTAAGCCACGTGTTCTGAGGGTCGTGGCCTTCTAAGCCACGTTATCTGAGGGTCGTGGCCGCCTACGCCACGTTTCACCGAGACACGACGTTCTAGGATCCTGCTAGTCTAGTACCCATAGGGCCTTTCCCATCCCTTGGTGCCACCAGTTACCTTGCGTGCATGCTGATACGTGATATGTCATTTGAACTACTATCCTAATGTGTTTATCTTGAACTGCCTTTCTTTTAAATCATTTTATGAAAACCATTTTCTTTTGCACTTTTTTCTATCTTTATTTCAGCATTGCAATTGGTTGTCTTTTGATAGTTTTGCGTGGAATCTTTTATTGGTGATATCCTGCTGGGCGATTGCTCACACCCTACTTACACCCTTGGGTGTAAGTAGACTTGTTTACTTCTGATACAGGTAGGGGTCCAGCTTTTGGGAGCAGTTGTTCAGGTTGTTAGCAGGACTATCTACGTGGCGTTTTGGTGGTGGCCTAGAGGCGGTGTCCTTACACCAGGCGACAGTCCTTAGGATGGTTTTTGGTTATCTTGTTTTGGTGTTATTTGGGTTTTGAGTACTTGTGAACCAAAAAACTGTTTGGTTATCTACATGTTTGACTGTAACCTTTATCTCTGTTTGGTTTACTTTGGTTGGCTTCTTTACATTTATTCACTCGGGTAAATCGTTCCCAAGGTTTATTTTGATACCCGGGCACTTGTGCCAGCCCGTGGGGATCGGGAACGCCCTTCGGGCCTTGTCGCGGGCCGGGTCGGGCGTCGGTTCGGATGGCGACCCGATTCGGTTCGTGACAGGCCTCATTCCAAGACTCTAGTTTGTCTCATGAGACCTACCGATGCATCGAGGAGCTATAGCGGGCTCCACCCGTCACTTATTAAGTCCAATGCATTCCTCATATGAACAGGTTTAAACATAACATAAACATCCGTATTAAAACTAGCATATGAAATGTTAATACTTTCTCCATAAACCATGAATGGTATAAAAATAACACATCCATAGTCAAACATATCACAAAACCTTCAATAAAATATGGAAGTTTTTTATCATAATAAATAAACTTCTAATAATCTTAAAATCCATCAAAGGATGTTGACATAGATGAAATCAAAACTATTTGAGAGGAATATCTCTTTTTAGAAATCATTTAAAAGTCACATAATTAAAAAAGAAGACATTTACATTGAAAATGTTCTTATAATCTCGTAAGGGATGCTTCAATGATTTTATAATGGGTGAAATTAGCTGCACCCGCTGTATAAGTTAAAAAATACATTATTACCTTAATTCTGTCGAAAATGTTAAAAAGGACCTTGTTTGGAAAATGAAAAAAGGATTCCTTTATAAACCTTATATAAAAATACAATGTGGGTATAAATTACTTTAACCCATAGTCTGTAAAATAGTAAGAATGATTTTAAATACATTTTTAAGAAAAATGGATGTGGATGATAAAGAGGTCCCATTAGATAATTACGTATAAACAACCTCAGATAATGAAAAGATTCTGAAATAAACCATTACCTTTTACTTTTCCTTGGATGAGAGTAGGTTAACCTTCTGTATAACAGTTAAATAATTGTTATTAAATTATACAAGAATCATATATGATCTTTTAACATTGCTTTGTTAATAATATCTTAGTATTATCGTCGTTTCGGGTTTTAACTTACTCGTTTTTTTATATCTTTTGTTACATAAGCTGTGTTTATTATGGATAGGTTGTATATTATTCATAGCCAGAATGATATCAAGTCTGTAAACATTACTTTTAATCATCAAATGATAATTATTCTTGAATGGATATGATGTGGAAATTAATCTCATCGCGTTTGTGGAGACGGTAATCCGTACGTACGCACGAACGCTACTTCCATTTCATTTTACATTTTAATGGGAATCAAAACCAAATGATGAATAGGTATATTATTATTCCAGTATAATATAATGTCTTATATTTGTTAATTATGTTCATTAACACCATCCTTTATACATTCCATGTATGTTATGAACGAGTCATATCGCTTTGAGGGGGCAGTAGTCTGCACTTCCAGAAATGAAATTATCATATATATATACAACATGAAACAAATAATGATATACTATAAAATGGAATTAAAGAAGATTATATATAAAATAAATATCATTAGTATTATATTTAATTATATTTCCATCATAATGGCCACTGTGATAGGTGGTAGGAGATAATTGAACAATCATCGTTTCGTGAGGCGTTTGGTTTCCATCCATAGAAACATTATGTTCATCACCCATTAGATGGAGGTGTGTGTAAGTGTAGTTCAAATACTTCTCATAAAAATATCCTAGTATATTTATGATACTGTTTTTGTTACAAAAAAAAATAATAATAAGATTTTAGGGGTTGGAGAAGTAAAATAAAAGAAAAGAAGCTGAGAGAAATTGTTACCTTTAATTTGGGTAACTTGCTTTGGTTTGGACCAAAAAGTACTCTTGAAGTGCCTTCTGCCTACGGTAAGGCTTCTAGGAGGAGGGGAGGGAAATAGGGAGCTCAATTGGCCAGAGGTTGGACGATCCAATAGGTTTTATAGTTGTGTGGAATTGGTTAAAAGTGGTGTCATTTTATAAGGGGGAGGAGCGGCTCTTTAGGAGAAACATAAAGTATTAATTTATAATAAATTAATATTAGATTTATAATGGTTCCAAAGTAGATTATTCAAAGTATAAGGTGGGTATGGGTATAAATATACTCACCAATATATTTTAGACAGGTATGGGTTACTATAGTAACCTTATCATTTATATTTAACTCTTAGTTAAATAGTTTGAAATTTACCATGTCTCTTTGTATATTTATATTATATAGTTAATAAACATAGTATAAACAGCCAAGTTAACCCCATGTAGTTAAATAATGACATACCTATCATCATATAAGTCCTTTTGCCGAAACATAGATTTTTAGGAATATTATATCAATTAATAATATAATATTTTTTTAGAAAACTCTTTTATGTCAATTTTGACACTAATTAATAATTGATTTTTTTAAAGTCTTAATAAATTTATTAATTAAAAACTAAACTATTTAATCAATAATAAAATTTCATAATAAACAATATAAATCTTATAATTCTTTAAAAGTGTCAAATTATAGTTATTTGGGTATTTATAATATAAATTAGTTTAATATTTCATTAATAAGGTAATTACTCCATCATCATTATTTCATAACTAAACTAACTAATGTGATGTATAAAAATTATAAAACAAATACCATGATGTAGGAAATAGTTTTAAATTTCCAATGAATATTTATAGTCGAAAATATAACTTATATAACCCCATGTAAAAATTAATTTACTAAACGATATTTGTTTGTGTCATTTTTGTCTTTACTTTAAATTAATTAATCTAAAGAGTCATTATCACTATCAAGTGGCTCCATGGGGTCCCCAAATCTACCCAAGGATACCCATGGTCTGATATGAGTCATCCAATAATGTTAGGATAAGTGTTAATGAAATTTTGTATTATTATAATATTCTTTTTATCTTGAATTACCCTATTTATCTGTAACCGCAGTAAATAAAAGTCAAAAGTTTTCATTCACCAAAAATTATTTTTATCTTATTGAACCACATTTTACTCCATGATATTAACCATGTCTCTCGTATTTTTGAAATTCCACTCACTGAAGCGGTAAAATTATGTTTTATTTGAATTTTCAAATTCTCCTAGGAGGTGGGTAAAAGACGGTGAAAAGATCAACAAACGTTTTATATATCTAAAATTATTATAAACTAAGTCCAATGATTTAAATTGTACTTATATAGGTATTATGTATCTATTTTGACATAAAATATTTAAATAAAATAAATAATTATTTAAATAAAAATTCGGTTTTAAACTATAACTCAGTGTTTTTCAGGTTTCATCAAAAATTACAAGTTTTCAGAAAAAAACCAAAAATTTACCCTAAGATAATTTTTATATTTATAATTCAATAATGAGGTCTATTTTACCAAATTAAAAACATATAAGTTTCATTTATTAATTTATAATTAATTTCCACTGTCAAAACCAAAAGGTGTATTTTTAAGAAATAATAACTTCCAAAAGTTTGACACTTGTTTATTTATAATTTCAAAGTGAAATTACTTAAAATGACCATCATTGGATTATATGGTAAAAATATAATATATTTATAATTCCAAACAATTAAAAATTATAATTTAACAATATAAATTATTTTTATTTAAAAATTTGTTTTCAGTTAAAATATAGTATTTTTCACTAGTCAACCAAATATGAAAGTTATCAGAAAAACACCAAAACTATATTGAAACTAAATTATTATGTCCTGATTCTAATGAAGAAGTTTATTTTTGTCATATTGAATATATAAAAGTTTCAAATATTGGATTTAAAATGGATTCACCATTAAAAGGTAGTAAAATTGAATTTTTAATAAAATACTTCTTTTATCTGAAAAAATGTATTTGTTCTTAAATTATTTCTAAGAAACTCATAATATGGATTCTAAAATTATAAGGATTATGTAAGGTTCAAAATTCAGTTAATACTATTCATAAGCGCTTTTGAACGGCTTGTTTGGTAAGTCATGGTGCGTTAGAACTTGGTGTTGCGTGTAGTGAAAGTTATTGAATTACTTTGAAAAAATAACATACTATGAAATCCTGGGGTGTTACATTCTTCACTCCAATAAATTGCGTCCTTGCAATTTGAAATTATTTTTCGAAAATAAAAGGTTGAAAATCGAAAATACCTTTGGAAAAACCCACATCAAAAATTAGATTAATAAAATTTAGTCTTAATAAGAGGAAGGGGAAAATGAAAGGATCACCACCAAATTATGATCTCGATTAAGAGAACATTGGTGGAAATTAAAGACATATAATTGGAGGAAAGACATAAATATTTATATTTAGTCATTGAGGTCATCAATCACAAAAAAGTTTAAAATTGAGGGCCTTAAATTCATCAATCTATTATGATTTAAAATACCATCGGTTCAACCAAACATAGGTATTAGGATAACACATTTTTTGTTTTAAGATCCCTTCACTAAAGTATAAGAATTAATTTTACCATTGAATAAGAGAAGAAGAAAAATATATACTAGAAAAGTAGAGTCTTATCCTTTAACTACGTTCTACCACAAACTCATCATTCACTCTAAAAGTTAATAGAACTTAAAAATAATATTATATTTATCCTATTAGTATAGGGTTCCAAAAAATGAATTTATAATTCATCTAGTAGAACCATTAAAAAAATACATTATTCAATCTAGGACATCACGTGGGGAAATGGTAGGTGATACACCCTTGTCACCCATCAGTTGTGGGTTCAAGTCTCGCAGCCTTGCCGGACACGACGGGTTGCCGCCCGACCTCCGAGTTTTCCTTTTTATGTAAATCCAAAAATAATCACAAACTAGACTTATCCAAAATACTTCTGTCCAAACTCACAGTCCAAAATTTATAAGGTAGGTAAACACAATGAAGATCCTTTTTTCCACGTAATATCCTGTGAACACCTTCATCATGTATTCTTTTAAAACACTACCACATCCTGAAATACCATAAAACCTTATTGTTACTTTCATGGTCCCTTATTACTTATAGAATACTTGATATACTCCTTCTATCCAAAAATGTTTTAAACTCCAAAAATAATGGAATATAAAAATCATTAATCAGTTTTACGGAAGTCAAGAATATCTGATACAATTTATCCAAATTAATCATGTATTATTCCAAAATCACTACATTGGTATCAGAACCACATTATGGTTTTTCTTTCTCTCAACCGTATATTTTCCAAAAAAAATTAACCTACTATTGAGTCACTTTTCTTTGTTCCCCAAAATCTCAAGTCTTAATGAAATAGTACTACAGTACAATCCTTATATACTACATAATTATTATAACAAGTACATTGGTGATACAACACTCAAATAACTAAATTCTCTAATAACAACATAACAACTCTAATCATTCCTCTTCATCTGTGGTAGTATCATAACTTGATTATTTTCCAATAGCATCATTTGGGGAATACTCTGATGATTTGGACATCGGTTCGCGTAGTGTCCCAACTCCTTGAAGATGTAGCATTTTTCATTTGAAACCTTTTTCTTACCCTTGCAGTCACGTACTTGGTGTCCTTTTTCTACACACTTATAACAAACTCCCATTCCCTTTAGGAAAGTTCCAGGGTGTTTCTTCCCATAATTATCACATATGGGAAAATTCTTCTTTTACCTCATCCCTTTATCCATCTTTCTCTCTTCCATCCTTTTCTTCTCATGATTCCCATCAAAGCCATAGGACTCATAGAATTCATTACTTATCATATTATCACATATTACTATTTCTTCATTTGTTGAGAATACATGGGTGTCTATTTACATTCTAAATATTGTCTTCATACTGTGAAAGATAAGATCCTTATTACTATTTAGATCATATGTATTGCTGGAGTTCACATTCCTTCTAATGGGTGCCATTTATATACAATAGCATAAACTAGGTCAGTTTATGAATTGAAATGAATAATTCCAATCTTTTAAAATACCTAAATTAAATTGAATGGTTTATGGATATAATCCATAATTTCAAGGATGTTTTTATTGAGGAATTATATACTCATAAACCCTTCATAATGATTTGTAAAGAAAATGAGAATTATCCTAAGCATATCCACCGGGAGTGTCATAACCAAGAGTGCAGCAAGGCCCATTGTCGTGCACCAGTTCTCGTTCGAGTCTAGCTCAAAGAGGTGTTTTTGGGTTTTACCCCTAGGTACATCTGTGCTAGAGCTGCCTCTACCTTCTCATTTCCAGACAAGGATTTATTTCTCGGAAAACTCACAAAATATCAAAAACACCAAAATTCTAGGAAATTCTTCTATACTAGTCCTCAAAGTCAATCCTAGGGCAATGTGCTCTAATCAGAATTTATCTAAATCTTGCTTCTGAGGATTGTACTAATCTTCCTCTGATACCAACTATAACACCCCAACCCCAGTTACCCAGAGTTGGTGCATTATTACATAACATTGGCATGATAACAAAATATAAAGTCTCGAAATACCGATTAGTTTAGTAGCATTGGAATCACTAGATACATTTATAAAGTTTACATTACATAATAAAATGAAAACTAAAACAACATAGTCTCCATAGTCCACAATCATATCCCCTCATACTATCCCTACAATTCATTCATAAAATACTTCTTCACATCCTGGAAAAAATGAAACATATAAAGGGGTGATCTCAGATTCCCAGTAAGGATAACAATATAGCGAAAACTTTCATAAATAATAATAAACCTTTAAGGAAATGTATAACTAAAAAAAGCCTTTTAAACATGAACTTCAGCATTATATGGTAGAAATAAAATGAAATAATTCCATTTACTTATTCACATGGATATTCTACTAGTCAAATAATCACATTAAATATCAATAACTACTTTCATAATGATGGAATGCATAATTCCAAACTATCATAAACACATAGCCAAGGCCTCATGCCAAGACTAAAAATAAGATTTTTTCAAGGCCTCATGCCAAGACACTAGTTTGTCTCATGAGACCTCCCAATGCATCGAGGAGCTATAGAGTGCTCCACCCGTCACTTATTATGTCCAATGCATTCCTTATATGAACATGTTTAAACAAAACATAAACATTCGTATTAAAACTAGCATACGAAATGTCATTACTTTCTCCATAATACATGAATGGTATAAAAATAACATATCCACATTCAAACATATCACAAAACCTTCAATACAATAAGGAAGTTTTGTATCATAATAAATAAACTTAAAATAAGCATAAAATCCATCAAAGGATGCAGACATAGATGAAATCAAAACTATTTGTGAGAAATATCTCATTTTTGAAATCATTTAAAATTCATATAATTATAAAATAAAACATTTACTTTGAATGTAGTCTTATAATCTTGCAAGGGAATCTTCGATGATTTTATAATGGCAGAAAATAGCCACACTCGCCGTATAAGTTAAAAAATACATTCTTACCTTAATTCTGTCGACAAGGTTAAAAAGGACCTTGTTTAGAAAATAACAGAAATATTCCTTTATAAACATCTTATAAAAAGTCAATGAGGGTATAAATGACAATAACCTATAGTATGTAAAATATTAAGAATGATTTGAAATACATTTTTTAGAAACATGGATGTGGATGATAAAGAGGTCCCAGTAGATAATTACGTAAAAACAACCTGTAATAATGAAGAGATTGTGAAATAAACCATTACATTGTACTTTTCCTTGGTTGAGAGTAGGTCAAACTCTTGTATAATGGTTAAATAATTGTTATGAAATTATACAATAATCATATATGATCTATTAACATTTCATTGTTAATAATATCTTAGTATTATAGTTGTTTCGGGTTTTAAATTACTCGTTTTCTTTTATATGTTTTGTTACATAAGCCGTGTCTATTATGGTTAGGTTGTATCTTATTAATATCCAGAATGATATCAAGTCCTTAAGAATTACATTTAATCATCAAATGATAATTATTCTTGAATGGATATGATGGGGAAATGAATCTCATCGCGTTCATGCAGATGGTAATCCGTACGTACGCACGAATGCTACTTCCATTTCATTTTTCATTTTAAAAGGAATCAAAACCAAATGATGCATAGGTATATTATTATTCCATTATAATATAATATCTTATATTTGTTACATATTTTCATTAACACCATCCTTTATACGTTCCATGTATGGTATGAGCGAGTCATATCACTTTGAGGGGGCGGTAGTCTGCACTTCCTCAAATGAAATTATCGTATATATATATACAACATTAAACGAATAATGGTATTCTATAAAATTGAATTAAAGAAGATTATATATAAAATAAATATTCTTAATATCATATTTAATTATATTTCCATAATAATTTCCACCATGAGAGGTGGTAGGAGATCATTGAACAATCATCATTTCATGAGGCGTTTGGTTGCCATCCACAATAACATTATGTTCTTCACCCATTAGATGGAGGTGTCTGTAAGTTTATTTCGAATAATTATCATAAAAATATCCTAGTATATTTAGGATACTGGTTTTGTTACAAATTAAAATAATAAGAAGATTTTAGGGGTTTGAGAAGTAAAATAAAAGAAAAGAAGCTAAGTGAAATTTTTACCTTTAATTTGGGTAACTCCGTTTGGTTTGGACCAAAAGGACACTTGAAGTGCCTTCTTCCTAAGGTAATAATTCTAGGAGGAGGATAGGGATTTAGTGAGATTAATTGGGAAGGTTTTGTATGAGCCAAAAGGATTTAGATGTGGGAGGAATTGGTTAGAAGTGGTGTCCTTTAATAAGGGGTAGGAGGGGCTCTTTAGAAAAAATTTAATGTATTAATTTATAATAAATTCATATTCGGTTTATAGTGGCTCTAATATGGATTATTCAAAGTATAAGGTGAGGATGGGTCGAAATAAAATCAACCAATATATTTTATACAGGTTTGGGTCACTATAGTAACCTTATCTTTTAGATTTAACTCTTAGATAAATAGTTTGACATTTACCATGTTTCTTTGTATTTTTATATTATATTGTTATTAAACACACTATAAACTGCCAAGAGAACCCAAAGTGGTTCAATAATGACATACCTATCATCATATAAGTCTTTTTTTAACCTTATATTTTTAGGAATATAATATCAATTAATAATATAATATTTGTTTTAAAAAACTCCTTTATGTCAATTTTGACACTATTTAATAATAGATTTTTGATAAAGTCATAATAACTTTATTAATTAGAACTAAATTTATTTAATCAATACTAACATGACATACTAACCAATAAAATTCGTTTAATTCATTAAAAGTTTCAAATTATATTTATTTGGGTATTTATAATATCAATTATTTTAATATTTCATTAATAAGGTAATTACTGCATCATCCTTATGTGATCAATAACCTAATTTATTTGATGTCTAAAAATTATAAATAAAATTTCATGATATAGTAAATATTTTACTATTTACAATTAATATTAATATTCTAAATTAAAACTTATATAACCCCATGTAAAAATTAATTTACTAAAAGATATTTGTTTGTGTCATTTTTCACTTTACTTTGAATTAATTAATCTAAAGGGTCATTATCTCTATAAAGTGGCTCCATGGGGTCCTAATATCGTCCCAAGTATTCCCATGGTCGTCCGTGACTCTTCCAATAAGGTTAGGACAGGTGTTAAGGAAATTTTGTATTATTATAATATACTTTTTATCTTGAATTACCATATTTACCTTTAACCGCGGTAAATAAAAGTCAAAAGTTACTATTCACCAAAAAATTATTTTTATCATACTGATCCATATTTTACATCTTGATATTAACTGTGTCTCTTGGATTTTTTAAATTCCACTCACAGAAGTGGTAAAATTATGTTTTATGTGAATTTTCAAATTCTCCAAGGAGGTGGGTAAAAGACGGTGAAAAGTTCAATAAAATTTTTATATATCTAAAATTATTATAAACCAACTCCAATGAATTACATTGAAAATATATATGTATTATGTATCTTTTTTGACATAAAATAAATTTAAATAAAATAATTAATTTTTTAAATAAAAATTCTGTTTTAAACTATAACTTAGTGTTTTTCAGTATTTATCAAAAATTAAAAGTTTTCTGAAAAAATACCAAAAATTTACCCTAAGATAATTTTGATATTATGAATTCAATAATGAAGTATATTTTACCAAATTCAAAACATATAAGTTTCATTTATTAATTTAAAATTAATTTCCGTTGCCAAAACCAAAAGGCATATTTTTAAGAAATAATAACTACCAAAAGTTTGACACTTGTTTATGTCCAATTTCTAAGTGAAATTACTTACAATGAACATCATTGTATTAAAAGGTAAAAATATAATCTATTTATACTTCCAAACCATTAAAATTTATAATTTAACAATATAAATTATTTGTATTTAAAAATTTGTTTTCAGTTAAAATATAGTATTTTTCACTATTCGCCGAAAAATGAAAGTTATCAGAAAAATACCAAAACATTATTAAAACTAAATTATTATGTCCTGATTCTAAAGAAGAAGTTTATTTTGTCAAATTTAATATATAAAAGTTTAAAATATTGGATTTAAAAAGGCTTCGCCATTAAAAGGCGGTAAAATTTCATTTTTTGAAAAATACATCTTTTATCTGAAAAAATGTATTTTTTCTTACATTATGTCTAAGATACTCATAATATGGATTCTAAAATTATAAGTATTATATAAAGTTAAAAATTCAGTTAATACTATTCATAACCTCTTTTGAATGGCTTTTTTGGTAAGTCATGGTGCGCTAGAACTCAGTGTTGAGTGTAGTGCATGTTATTGAATTATTTTGAAGAAATAACAAACTATGAAATCTTGGGATGTTACGCATTGTTATTTTTTATACACATTTGGAACCATTAATGATACATTATTCAATAAATAAAATTATATATTAAAAAAGAAAAATAAATAGGAAATATAAACATATATTTTGGAGATGAATCATTTGATACAAGGAGGTGAAAATTTGTTTGTATTACATTTATAGGAATATTATAGGAAAAAAAATGTTTATTAAAATTAATATAAATAATATCTTAAAGATATATGATCTTATTAAATCAAACTCTACTATAATAGGTTGATTTTTACCGTGTTCTAATATTCGATAATAAATTTTGTTGGTGTAGAACATATTCCAACTGTTTCCTATTTTTCAATTTCTCTAATCATATTTTCTATAATCAGTTAGATAAGCTACATTATTAACTTTTGATGTGGAAAAATAACAATCTTATAGCTAATTGAACTGTTAAAGGAACCTAATCGATATCCAATAATATCATCGTCCTCTTTGACCACTCTTATATGATTAATCAAAATTTATCATTCTAATAGTAAAAAAATGAATTCATATACCTTGAATTAATTTGATAATTATCTTTGGATTTCATTAAATGGATGTTTGTTGTTTGTGTACTATATTTTGAAATAATCCTTTCATATTTTTATTTGAGATATTTTCATGTGTTTCTATGTTTGTGTATTAAATGGTTTTATTTATCTAAATAAATTATTTACAAAACATATTTTTCATTTTAGACACATAGTACATGTATCAACCACATGAACTATTATATATGTTCTTTAAGACTCCCTTTTAAACTCATTTATATCATAGGAGGATACTGGGAATGGTCATTATGTGAGATTATAATTAAATTCCCATTTATAAATTATCCATTATTTTATTAATCTTAATATATATTTCACATTGATCACCACACCATTAATTATTCTCTCTATCATTAATACTATCATAAAAAACCATTGATATTAATTTATTATATTTACTATTTTAGAGTGGGTGACTACTAAACTGTACTCCCACCCAATTTATGGTTTTACCATATAGGAATTATTTGGGAGTAACAAAATAAGTAATTTAAATATTTCCCTTCCTCAATAACTTTATAACCCAATATAAAAATAAATAGTAAAAAAAGGATTAAAAAACATCATATTTGGATTAAAAAGTAATATACACACTTCATATCAATATATGTTCTTAATTCTAATAGAATATATATTAAAAAAATATTAAAATATAAAAACCATAATCAACATTTTATTAGTCCATGAACATAATAAATATAAAATTCAATGAAGGAAACACAGTCATAATTATCTTTTAATTATACATATTATGAAAACATTCACCCATCTTAATAGGTCACTCCAAGAATGATATATGTTAACCCTTCATGTCATTATTATTATAATGGTATCTACCCAATACTAAAATCATATTTCCCATAAAAATGAATCTATAATATTCTATTTCCTGAATTATAATTTTATTATATGAATATAAACTAGGAAACACTAAAATGAATTGATATATAATTTATAGAACACTATTTACACTAAAGAAACCAAATATGGGGTTTAAAACAAAATAGGCTATTAACATATTTTATTATATCCAATCTGAGTTCATATAAGGATAATACCAAAACTGTACACATTGTTATAACCATTTGAAATTTAATTTTTTTACATTTTTTAGGTTTTTGGCTCCAATAGGAGCCCCAATAAATATTTTAGATGAGATTTTAATTTCAATGGGGCTATCAGAAAACCTATATAGTTAGTTTTATTTTTTTTTGAAGCTATATACATGACGATGTGTTGATTAACACTTAAAATTTACTATCAAAATTTGTTAAAATAAATTGTTTTAAAACTATTATGCTAATAAATTATTTCTTATAGGCCATCACTTCTCTATATCAAAAAAACATTCCTAACAAAAGCCTCTTTTTTATTAATGAAAAATGTTATAAAATGTTCTGATTTTCTCATAATATTCACTAATATTCACCAATATTCTTATACAACCTTAAAAAATCACAATTTCTAATGAAAATATTTAATATAGATATATTTTAAAGTATAGAACTCGAAATATCTTATATCATGATACCATTAATCTCACATCACTTATTTAATAATATGTGATATAAATCTGGTCAAATAATTTTCAAACCATAAATGAATTTACTGTTACATTATTTTCATGAGGGAAACAATTCATAGGGGAGTTGTTCACCAGTGTTACTTCAAATATGTATCAGGATGATTTATTTTATAACATAATATTAAAAATATTAGTCCCTAAATTCACCAATATATCTCATATTATTTAATTTTAACACAATGAAAATAAAAAAATAATATAATTTACCTCAATGTAACGACCTAATATTTTCCTGCTCCACTAATCAAGTGATAATCATAACATAAAGGATTCATAATAAAAATCTTATAGATCCACCAATTATGTACTAATATTCTATTTAATTGGATTAAAAAATTAATTTTTTTCACTGAGATTATAGAGCTTCATAAAGATTCTATGATGCCTAGATTAAGAAAAACAATATATATTAAGAATGATTAAATTTTTTCATGTATATTCTATCAATTTCCCTATATAAGACATCAATAAAGGCATTATATTAGATAAATTCATGTATGGGAGTCATCAATTATGTGTGTGTGAAATATTCATATTTTACATGGTTTTATATTTTCAAAATTTTAACATCAGACCCTATGTAAACTTAATTATTTTCTTAGTACATTAATTTATTTTTTAATGATCCTAAATAATAATTATTTTTAATATTATGAGATTGCTATTTTATTAAAGAAACATTTATTTTCAATAAAAATTATAAATATAGACCTTCTATGGGACTAACATACCATCAATGTGAAAACATTATTCATCCATGAGAATTTTTAATCATATGTATGAATAATTTCTTTTTTATGATGTTGTATCCCATAATATTATGAGTGGAAACATTACATGAAGGATCAAATGTATGTACATAAAATGATTCATACAAAAAGAAAATGTTACCATAAGAATAAATCATATAGAATACTTCAAATAATATATCACATAAGACCAAATCATATGAAAATAGTTTTATTCTTCCACACAAATGATTTACTCTTCTATATGATGAAGTATAAAGCTCTTGTGCCATAGTGGGGTCATTTTTCTGAGTCTTTTTAGGCCAATTAGGAAGTTTCCATAGTTTTCAATATTATACATTGATTTATTCTAATGACTAGTTTCTAGAACATTATCCAAAGGTAGGAACATTTCCGATGTCCATATAGTCAAAAATAGAATTTATGTATTATTATTAATAATGAAAATAAAAAAATTTGAGATGATATTTATAAATAAAAAAAATCCTGACATTGAAAAAAAAATGATATAGAATAAATATAATTATATTGTGTATAAATTTATACCCCTCAGGAAATATTATATTTTATATTCTTTATTGTAAGAAATAATCATAATACCATTTAATTTTATCTCATCAAAATATTCAAATACTATTTTTCACAAATACAATATATTTTTTATCATTAAAATTCATCAAGATATTTAGTTTGATTAAAACTCTCTTCAATTTTCCCTCTATCCATTCATCTCCCCCCATTTTTCCTTTGTGTCTAGAATATTTTACAATAACTTATCTATTACTATAATTAGTTCTAAATTATTTTTTCTTCAGTATTTTTTTACACATTGAATCACTTATATAACTTTGGTATATGTTTCATTTATGCCTCAACTTTTGAGTGGGTAGTTGTTTTAAGTATAAAATAGATCCTATTTGTGGATCAATATATTTGATTTAATAAACTGGATTTTTATTTTCTTTCTATAAAGGCAAGACTATTAAATTACCCATTGTAAATGAACTAATTTTTAATTAATTCCCACTATATGTTATTTTGATTTTCTTACACTATCTAAATATATTTTTCCTTTATTACAATATTTATTAATTTTAATTTTCATTATGTATTTATAAAATTGCATTGAAATATTTTATGACAATATTTAAATTTTACTAGTGATATATATATATATATATATTTTGTTTTGTTTGAGTAAATGTTTTTCAAAACATCATGATTTTATAATTTTTTAACTAGGTTTGGATCATGTCATTTAGAAAGTATTTTAAAATTCCAAATAATTTATAAATACTATATTAGTTATCTATGGTTTTTTAAATTAGTGGATAATAATATAGTTGTTTTCTTAAAATATAATATTTATTATATAAACAATCCTCAACCTTATTATGATCTCCTCTTAGGCCATCATTTGGTATTAAAGAAAATTTTGTTTAATTTTAGTGTATCTATTTATAATATATGTATTCTTTTGTGAACTTAATCTAGTAACTAGGGAACGATCTATTATTTTTTATTAAATAAATTTATTTATGGATGAAAAAATAGAAGTGAATTATACCAAGCATCCTTCTTTTTTAATATAACTCATTATTCCCATTATAAAATTAAAATTAAAATCTATTTAAAATAAATGGAACATGATATTTGTGGATGTATATAGGATAAATATGATATCCAAACAAATAATAAAATGAATTTCTGATCCAACTATTTTTTATTAAGATTTAAACTCTAAATTTAGGAATTATTTATTATGTGATTTAGGAGAATTTTATTTCAATAGAGTATCTACTTATTCCATACTTTTAAAATTTGTGATAAATTAGTTATTCCTCATGAAAGAAATTATTGTGTCAAAGAAATGTGATTGATTACATATAACATAACTTATAATTATTTCATGAGGTAACCTAATCAGTTGATCGATGAAATTTATTTTAGATTTAATGAGATAATTAACACTATTAAGGAACTTTTAAATCCAATGGATAATAAACATCATGTTTTTATGCTTACTGATATGTTTACCTTATATTTGGAGAAGCAATACTATTTTTATTAGAGAATAATGTGACCACAGAATACTTGTATTCAAGTAAATTATTGGATAGTTGCTGATGTAATATGGGGAGTTAAAAAATGATTATTAACATAATGAACATAGGAAGAAAACATTAGCTTTCATTACATCTAGGAAAAAAATCCAAAGAGGTGATCAAATATGATTCAATTTAAGATGAATCTATTTTAAAAATTAATGAGAATATGGATTATTTAGAATGAAGATTCAATAATTTCAATTAAAAAGGAATAAATTCTTAATAATGTACAATTATATAGGAATTTATGGGGAAGGAGGAAAGTGGAAAATTGAGAGGAAGAAAAAAGACCCCTCAAGTGAAATGACATGTAATGAGGGAAATAGAAAAAGACACATTAATTATGATTTTCTTAAGATTTTGTATATGTAAAAATGATGATAAAAAACTAAAACTAATAATACTTTGATGGGAACCAAAAATTCATGTGAGGATAGATCCCGTGATTTTGATTCAGCATGGGGTGATGCATGTGGAATGGATAATCTATATTTTAAGACCACTTCTACTAATGTAACCCCTACCATTTCTTTATATGAAAATGGATTTGATGATGAATCTAATATTTCTAATTTATAAATACTTTCATACTAATCTATGGTTGAGGTCACCATGGATAATTTTAAAGGAATATTTAGGAATATAATTAATAAAATTTCTTTTACTTTTACTATAAAATATGATAATAGTATTAATGAAAAAAATGAATTTATTAATATTAAAAAAACAGTGATTTTAAACTACATAATGAAGAACTAAAAAATATATATCATGATTTTTTTTGGTATATTATATATTAATAATGTGTTATTTGATCAAATAAAAAATATTTACATTATATTTTTAGTATACCAAACTATAAAAAAATTGTTCTAAAACAATTATTTTATTCATAGTATTAAATTCATTAGTTAAACTCATTTTATGAAAACAATGTGAAAATTTATATATGAGGAAGTATATATTTAACCAAAAAAATTATTAATTCTTTAATTCAGTCATAACAGAAAAAATCTTCTAAAACACTACTTAAAATGTGGATATTAAATTCTTTGATTGATAATCTCTATTCATCCAAGAAGATCTTGAAAAAAAAATCATTTCTCATTCAAATAAATACATGTAACTATATTGGAGAGATATAGTAATGGATAATGATATTTTTATAGTAGTTATTTATGAAACATGACTAAATAAACCCCATGATTAAAGAACATAACCATAGTGGATTGTGTTTACACCACTTTTATTGATAAATCTAAAGTAAAAAATATTTTTACATAATCAAATGGAAAACACATAAACTATTCATATTTATATTTTTTTAATTCATTATTTTTTAAATTACAATCAACATAGTATTTTAAAATTATTAATGATGTTTTTCATGTAATGTTTGAAAATAATCCCAATGGTATTTATAATTCGGATTAAAATTTTGTGTCTATTTATTTTCACAATTTAATGATTATTATTTTAATCAAAACTCTTTATTTCCAATATATCTTTCTTTATTATGTTTATTTCACCAAGATTCTTGTTTATTGAATTGGATAATATTCCAATGTAATGTCAACTCACATAAGAAATTATTTGTAAAAACTGTAGTTGTTAATCTAAACAAGGTAAACTTCATAAAAGATGATGTGTTCAATCTTTATGAGAAATTTATGCGACATAGAGTTACATTAAATCCATATAAAGAGGTTTCCATCAATCACCTAAAGATTTGGTTAAAAAGTTTTTTTGTGACCTAATATTGTTTTTAGCTATAAATCATTATTATTTTGTGGTTATAAATTAGTATTCGAGATTCAAATGGGTATCTTTATTAGATTATTGAAGTGAATCATGTAAATGTAATCCAAAATATGTGAAAACTACAGAGAAGCATAGAGGACACAACATTAAAAATATGAGATATGAGAACAAAAATGAATTTGAAGATCAATAATTTGAAACATTATGTTTCATCATGGAGAAGATAAAAACATTCTCTACTAATATAACTCCTCAAAAAAATGTAGTGTTTGAAATATGATAGATAACTTTTCAAGAAATAGTGTGGACCACACTTAATGAATATAATGTACTTATCTATTTTTGGGATGAAATTTGTGAATATATTATTTTAGTTATCAGTGACTTAAAAAACCTCTTTTAAAAAATACACTTTTTTAGTTATGTAATTTAAGAAAGATAATAGGGAATTAAATTATTATTTTTTGGTATTAATTTTATCATTCTCAATAAAATATATAATATTGAATACTGTTCACCCAATACTAACTAATGAATTTTCTTAGGTTATTCACACTCTAGTATAGAATAATGTGTTTTAATTAAAAGAAATAATGTGGTGAAATAATTTTTTCTATTCACTTTTAATAACACTGATCCAAATAGATATAAATATTCTCAAGAAAATCTAGAGGTTGATATATCAAATTTAAATATGAATAATTCACCTAAAATAATTGAACATGACAATTTGAATGATAAATCACCTATTTTAGATCAATCTGAATATCCTTAGCCTGAGAAATACTTGTAACAACTATATACTAGTATTCTAATAACCATTATGACTCTAAAATATCAATTTTTATATTCTTTTGAAGGTGCTCTAAGAAAATGTAAATATTTTTGAGTTTCTCTGATAAACCATGTTTAATATCAAGACATCGTTCCTCCAATTTATCCTAATAACATAAATTAATATCGATGATGACCATTGGGTAAGGGATATGATATAGGAATTAAATGAAATTTTGAGGGATAATGTATGGGAAGAAGTTGAAAGAGATAATGACTATATAAAAATACGTACTAAATGGACATACAAAAATATATTTTATGATTCATTCCTTGTTGTTATAAATAATTATAGAAGGGTTAAATGATAGTATAGTGAAGAGTAATTTATTTACAAAAGAAGAAATTTTTACCAGTAGATATACATGAAGGATATAGAATATTTTCTAGTTTCAAGTCCATATATAAAAATCAATAATTATCAAATGGATTTAATGAATGGAGTTTTTAACAACTGTTATGGTTAAAGATGTTTTTTAAAAACCCTCTAGAATTTAATATAGAATTTTTCCACATAAAGATTTTAAATATTCAAAATCACTTTTGGGTTGCATCAGGGATCCTAGAGTATGCAATGATCATGTTAGAAAATTATAAAAAAAAGTTAATTTTCAAAAGGTTTAGTCGATCCTACTTTATTTATTAAAATAATTTCAAAATATATTTTAATGTAATAATTTAAATTGAATAAATTATAATTTTTTATCTATAAAATTATCTATGTAAATAATTTTCAAAATAAATGATAATTAAATTTTAAATGAGTTCGATGCAAGAATGAAAATTCATCATTGGTTTTCAAATTACATGAATTAATGATGGAATTATTTTAAATTTGATTATGAATTCAAAAGAATTTTAAAAATTTCTTCGATATCGATTTAAATAATGTAAGTGATACATCAATGAGTTATACCTATAAACTAGTGATGCCACCAAAATTCACATTTCAAGGGAGAGGTTGAGGAAGGCATGAACATATCCATGTATATTCAGGCCAAAATAGCTACAAGATCCACCTAAGGGGATATGTTTATGAAGGTTAAGAATATAAAAATGAGTTTATCCTCAAGAATTTAGACAAATCATGTGGAGGTAAACGTATTATCATTTACACAATGTAAAATTTATTCGTCGAGGTCTTCGGTATAAATTGAGAATGAGGTTGTATCCTCCATGCAATTTACCATCAATTTGATGATGATTATGGTATTCATAGTGTTCAATGAGGTTGAATTTTTATAGTTTGTTTTCATATTTCTAACACCCCTATTATAGATACTTTCTTAATATTTCTACCAAGCCCCGCATATTTCATTAAATAAATGCCCCCACCTCTGATGTGGACAATAATATCACCCCATGTTTTACAATTTAGGGTATTAATCCTTTGTAATTATATCCATGGATTTAAATTCAAGGATCTATAAATTCATGATCCAAAGAGGAAATGGATTTCCATATGTATCCACATTGAAAAAAACTAACATTCATATGTTTTATAAAAAATCAAGTCTTGGTGGTGACACATTTTGTGAAAGTCCATGGACTTTGCGTATTTATAAATCCCATTGTGGATCTTGTGGAATTACAATTTAATAATAAATCTTTATTACATCCAAATATAAACTGAGAAATATGTACAAGGTATGGTCACATCTTTTATAAAAAAACACTTTCTTTAATCCCCTTTCTTTCAGAAGACCCGTTTCATTCTTAAATCCCTCAAATTTCACAATACTCCAACCTTTGAAAAACTAATTCTCTTTCCCTCTCTATGGTGAATCCTTTTATCCAAAGTACTTACAAAGAACTTTAGATCACGGGACCATATACCCATCTAGAACTATTTTATCCTTTCACTAGATTCAATGTGACCATTATCATGACCCCTCATGTCCTCCCTCTCTAATTCAAGCATGACCTAGAAAATTACCTGTCATTTCCTCTTTATAATATGCACCCTAACTACTCTTTATATTAATAATTTTCACCCTACCATAAAGAACCATTATTTTCACTCCTCTATGGATGTTTTTTTTGCTATTCCCCCTAGATGTGCATAAGAAGTATATACATAAGTTCAAAAGGTGTAATTATCAATGGGAAAGTACTTATCATTCTTAGTATGGAGGCCTTTAAATAGATATTCCTATCTTACTTTAAAATAGAATCCATTGGTGTATTCCCCACAAATAGCTGAGCTACATGACATGAAAATACATAACCCAATGACATAGTTTGATAATGTTAAACTACATGAGAATATCATTATAACTTGATCTAAAATATAGACATACCTTGTTTGGTGAATGCATGATTGACCATGTATAACTGGGGGATGACCCCACAACACATACCCATTGTGATGAACAGATGATTCCCCTTGTATGATCATCATGGGTTGACCATTTTTATCTACTATGGGATGGTCCTCTATCTTCGTGTATCTTATATGAATAATTCCCACACCATCCCTCATTGACGCTCATTTCACTATACGAGCATCCATACTGTGTGACATTACACTTCATGGACCTGCCTTGGAAAATGACCATAAACAATGAAATTTAGCTACATGAATTTTTATCTCTATATACAAATAGGGTATTCCAGAAACGTATCTATGGTTTCATACCAACATCTCAACAAATATGGGGTACATCCCCGTGGTGGAAAACTGATATCTCAACATCACCCTCAAATCCCTAAGTTTGATCATCTCCCCTAATGGGGGAACCCATTCTCAAAACACCATCAAATACCATAGTTTAATAATCACCCCTAATGGGGGAACACTTTCTCACATTACCATCAAATCCCTTTGTGTTACCATCTACCCCTATGTGGGAACACTTTATCAAATCACCACAAAATCCATATGTGTGATAATTTCCCCATAGGGAAAAACATTACGAAATCTCAAGTTGAAATATCCCCCCTTGGGACAATCTATAATGATACCTCAAGTGTGAGACATTACCCCATGGGGGAAAACATAACGAACCACCTAATCGCCGAAGATGTTAAACCTGTAAACCACTAGAGTAAAATTCTATGTGTCTGAAAATAGATACCTTTGGTTCCACCCTAAGGATGTGTCACATATGGGATGCCTAAGACTAAAAAAGGTGATGAATTAAATGTTCCCAATATACCAAATTTCTAGTGATCCTCATAGAATCCCGACATCTCTATCTAATATAATTGAATGTTTCTATAATTTCAAAAAAGAAGCATCATAATTAACTCACATCCACCTCTAGATGAAACTGGGAATGAGTTTCACTAACATGAATTAATTATTTGAGGGAGACCCAAACTAGAATGTGATATACAAGGACAAACCCGTTGAAGGTGGAATGAAAATTGCATCATCAGATTTCAATCAATGAGCCAACATCATTTATTATGTTTATGGGAGCTATGCTCATCTTGAAAGTGGGAATGTAGCCTAAGAAAGTCATGTAATCATCCCAATGTGAATCACTAGCAGAAAGCGTTAGAAAAAAATGTTCAACCCATTGTGGATCTATTCTCCTTCAACTATAAGAATTGGTAATGTTGGAGAGACATCAGATTTTCATGTTACCGAATCAATATATTCATCTATATTTCCATACTAATGAGTAGTCAGCCTAGAATGACACTATCATGTGACTTGGGGAAGATAACATTAAGCATTCTCAGCCGATGACATCACCAATGTGCGTTATTTCTCTTATATAAAAAAATAGTTGACATCAGGGAATTGGGAATAAATTTCATTAGATATATATTGACATTTGATTACATTTCAATTATAAGACTCAATCTATAGGCGATCTATTATCTAACACCGTTAGGTAAAAGGGAGGGAGGAAATAAGTTGTGGAAATCCCACACGATTAAATACCTACCCTTAGAACCACTACATCATCAACTACTCAGTGTTAAGACCCCATATCTCCCTACAATTTCAACAAAAGGAAGGTGATAAACACCATATGTCATCAATATGTTAAATAAGGGTTCATTCCCATTTGGTATAGGTCTTGTATGGATCATAAGAATTAATGCCTCGCTGACACTATGACCCCTAAGGGCCTCATAGGTGGAAACCCACGGATGTTACAATGACAATGAACTTTTTGAAGTCTCTCTATAGAGCATTCAGATAGATTACTCTCCTAAATGAGGAGGTAGAAAATTTCCATTCCATACCCATCGCAGCCACTATTCAAGAGATTCCTAGGAGATCTCCCATAGAGGTACATCAGTACTAGCATTGATGGGTCCAACAAGTTGATTATCTGGATGAATCTATTCCTACTACACTAAACTGAGTAATCAAAAACTAATGATGAAGTCAGGGGATGTCTAAGGGTATTCCTAAATAAAATTCATCTTTTTATACTATAGAGGACCTCACCATCAACCACATGTCCCAATACATTCTAGCAACTTTT
This sequence comes from Viscum album, assembly GCA_963277665.1. Taxonomy (NCBI): domain Eukaryota; kingdom Viridiplantae; phylum Streptophyta; class Magnoliopsida; order Santalales; family Viscaceae; genus Viscum; species Viscum album. Next base: position 445,979,459 of record OY728145.1, read on the forward strand.
GAGAAAGGATCCTACTTTTCCCACTTGTACTTGAGATCTAAATAGCCAATTAGGGAATATGGGATTGATCTATCATCCATATACAACACAAATAACCATTATGTTCAATACTTTAAAGATGTAATTCACTATAGAGGTCCTCTCTGCACTACACAAAACCATCATGGAGGTCCTCCCCATGCAGAAAATATACATTTATTCAAAGATTTGTCTTAGTACAAGAGGTATAATACTCGATGTAGGGATTATTCATGTTTCATAGGTAACAACACACTACAAGGAAACCCAAGAAAATCACAACAACATGTGATTTGAGGAGTCCCACACAACCAGAGGCAAGAACTTAAGTAGAATTGTGTCAACAAAGACCTCTCAAACTTTGAGACGAGTGATGAATAGATGAGGGAACCTTCACATACACGTCCATATATTGGGGAATAATAACATGACACACAAAATGAATAGGTATAACAAAAATAAAAAAAATCCTCAATAGGAACTTGTAGGTCAATGAAATCCCATCCTCCTCCCAATGACACATAGTGAAACTATCTCCAACAATATCGATTTCCCTACTCTAATCCAATTTACATGAAGTTTGGGAGATGTGACTGTCTCGGTTGATTCCATCAAATGATGGTGAGACCATTCATAAGCCCCAAATATTTTTGTATTCTCTCACATATTATAAGAAAGTCAACACCCCATCCCAAATGGACAAGTTCTCATGTTGGAACCTCCTCAAAGAGACATTACAATGTTTAGTGGAACATTGTCCTACACGAAACCCCCTATATCAGTAAATATCTATAAATGTAGATAAATATTAGTACCATTATTAGTTTATCTACCTTAACCAATTGGGTATTTGGATGATCGGGAGAAATATCTTCTTATTAGAAATAAACAAGAAGACAATTGGAGACTCATGGCTACCGATCGACTACCAAAAACATTCTGACCACTTGAGGCTTTGAACATTGTTATCCCAGAGTCCTTCACTAAGTAACATGTAGGTTTTTTTCTACAAGATAATTTAACGATGTTCAAACACCTTCAATACAATAATTTCACCTACCTAGAAAGCTAGAGAACCTCGATGTCATCCACCAATAGTGAAATAGGGTTAAGATTGGAACAGACCTGATAGATTAACACCATAACTCATATGGTTACCACCAATATCTCCCAAAAAAACCTATATCAAGAGACTTACTGTTATATATATATATCCATGTTAGTTATCACAACATTTTCTTATCAAAGGATAGGGAAAATACACTTCCATCTTTTTCAACCCTATAAAATTGAATTGAGATCATCAATCAAAATAGCAAGAAGATACTATTAGATATTGATGGTTATAAGTCCCATAAGAACATGTGATCATAAGGTGCTGCTAGATGGCTATGTGATACATTCTTGAATGGTAGGATATACATAGATATTTTATCTATAAGTTCATCACTACTTTTAATAAACCCATCATTGAGGAAAACTCCAAATGAAAATAGAGATCTGATGTGACAGTTGCAGATTTTATTGCCCAATGGATTTGACTCGTGAAATCTCTGAACATGTCAAATTATATAGAAAAACTAACCATGATGTGTGTATATAATGTCAAATGTGGGTTTTTCCCAACCATATCTCCCTGAATTACCCAATATTTCTTTTAAAAGGATAGCCATCTAGAGGAATACTTGTACCTGACCATAAAATTTATGCACCAATTAGAACATCCATATCCTATGTGAAGGACATGAAATGAGATATAATAACAACTACTCATGAAATGTCTTCTGATATAGTACACGTGTTATCCCATTTAATGGAAGAGCCTTGCTATTTTTATCTGAACCAGGCACATCCTTTCATAGATTAGCCACATCAAGAACATGCACAACCTGAAAGAGAGAACGTTACCCTGGCCCCCATCAAGGCCAGGAACCCATGATTACTTTAAAAGTAAGTAAAATGAAAACCCAATTCATTAGGGATTCAAAGTTCCATATATAGTTAATATATTTCCTATTAATGGAGATTTTTAATCTACATGAATATAAGAGACCCTAATATGTTGAATTTCAACACCCTGAGAAATTAAAATAGGAACATCATTGATGAATGAATTTATGACATGAAAAACTAAGAATTAAAGAAAATATTGCACCTTTATACATTAATATATATATTAATATATAAATAAATTCATTATCTTTGATATCTTGGGATTAATGAAAAACCACGTTCAAATAAAACTCATTACACTACTAAAATATTTTTCTTTAAACATGAGCATGATAACCAAGATGTTAAGTCGACAGATATGAATATTAATAAATATATAATTAAATTTATATGGTTTATACATGTATAAACTAAATCCTATGGTTATCCATTTAGTAGAAATAAAATTAAAATCCATAGAAAAAGAAATAAATGTTTTCTAGAAAAACTATATTTTTTTTAATGACAGATTAGTCGCGCTTTGAATACATTATTTAAAATTAATATATTCCAATTGAATAAAATATATTAGAAAAATAAAACTTCAATTTTTAATTATATACTTCAAAATTATCATTGGGTGATGTTTTTTATAATTTTAAAAAAGGTTTAATTTTTTGATGAGTAATGAAAAATAATGAATTTTAATTGAAAAATACATTTTCATTTAGATTATTTATAAAGATAAATTATATTTTAACTTTTTAAAATAAAAAATAGTTTAATAATATTAATATTTATAGAATTATATTTAATAGAATAAATTTAATATTGAATTTTGATGTTAAAAAATTTAATATATATGAACATTGTTTCTTTGGAACATTGTTTTTTCATTGCTTCGGTAGGTATAATTTTTAATTTATTTATTAAACTTCTATAAAATGAATAAGTAAAAAAATTCATATCTATAACCATAAAAATTCATATTACCTAATTACTTGAACATAGTTTGGACCATTATGAATATAAAAAATATTTAATAATTAATTACTACGATTAAGATAAAAGTATGTTTACTTGGGTGGGTGTTAATCTAAAAATACTAGAGTTAAAATAACATAAAACATATAAAAAAATTTCATTTCCATATTTGAAATCAATAATCTCTATTGTTTTAAAATATCCCATTTTGGAGACTTTTGGAATGATAGAATCATGGGGTAATTTAATCTTTCAAAAAATACCAATTTTGTCCTCTCCACCACTTACACATGGAAGCCACCTCTCCTCAAATACTAACACCCATAACACTCTTTGTTTCATCCAAAAACAAAAAAAATATATTCTTTAAATCTCTTATCATATCTTAGAGTAATTTATAGACAATAAATCTAATCTAGAAAGGCCTTAGGTTGAACCTAAAGACGTTTCTCGAAGAAAGGTTATTTTTTTAACTATGTGTTTTAGTATTTCTACTTATTCAAACTCCTTATAATATTTTACAATAGAATTTATATAATATAAAATTATATTTTATTTGGTTTATAAAATAAACTATATCTATACTCACACCATCAAAATGTAAAACAAAAACATTGATCATCTGTACGGTAGATTACAACATCACAAACCGATCTAATTAATTTTCAATCACCACTATTCACTAATGGATGTAAAAATAGTATTAACAAGTATATATGATATATATGATACTTTAATACTTATTTAATTATCCTATCACATATTCCTACTTACGTTCCGTTTTGTTTGGGATATAGTAATGTCTCCCGTTTTTACAACGAACTAGACTCTCGCAAAGAGATGTGATTAAATGTTCACATATAATTTACATGGATGGTATCATGATAAAATTTAATAAATATCTGTTATACTTATGATCATACCTTACTTATATAAATATATCATCTTGTATTAATTATTAGCTTCCAATCCATTGGAAAATGATAACATCTCTTGTTCATACGTGTGGATTGCTCCTCTATGTTGTGATGTGAAATATTTTTCTTTTCATTTTGATATGGATGATAGTAAAGATAAATTATATTAATATAAATGATAAATATAACATAATAATTATTACTTTATGGGTAATTAATATCAATTTTCCTTTATTTACTTCCATTCTTGAAAATTGAAACAACGTTCATGCGTACATACGGCCAACCGTCCGGTTGAGAGGTGCAATCCATTTTCTATCTTTATCTTTGAGAGATTACTAAAAATAAATATATAATAAAAATATATTAATTTCATATAATTTATATAATTATGGTGAGGAATTAATCATTAAAAAATTAATAGGATTAAAATTTCCTTACCAAAATATACATGAAAAATGTAGAAATTATCATATGAAATAGGGATTTTAACAATAATTTTATAATAAATTAATGAGTGATAAAATAATATATGTTCATAATATATAGAATAATATAAATTATTATAATTATATAATGGACATTTAAAAAAAATTATTTATTATAAAAGTGGATTCAACAAATACAAAGGAATTTAAACAAGTGGTAAAAGTTTCTTGTATCACATTAACTTCTATGAGACATACGTCATATTCAAAACTTATTACTATATGTGGTGTTTCAAATATGAAATTTAATATTTTATATCATGAACCTATTTCAACTCATGGTATTTAAATTTTCATTTGGTTATATTTTATTCAAGGAGATTATGATTCAAAATTTACCAATCTAGTAAGTGTATATGTCATAATCTCATCACTATTTATGATTGTTTCTATTTAAGTCCCATTTCAGATAATTACATAATATTTCTATCTTAATATTAATGTATCATCTTTTCCTAAAATTATTAATGTAATATTTTACAAAATAGAAAACGTTTTTCACTCTATTGTAAATAAAATGGTTGAGAATTATTTTGAAGAATATCCGACTATATTTATCTCTTTAATTGAAAATAATTTTCAATCAAAACCCATGTTTTTTAAAACTATTTTAGAAAATGATTTTTATTTTTTAAAATTGTTTACAAATTTATTTTTACGGAGTTTTACTTTTTTTTAATGGAATAGTTTTTTCATTTCAGAATAATTCTCATTTAGATTTTTATAAATATGTGAAATGAATTATTATTTTTTCCTGTATTACAGAAAGAATATTTTCTTGAGTAATGGAAGAACAATTTTTTAAGATAATATTACATGAATTAAATATTTATTTTCATTGAAAGATATTTTCAAATTATTATGTGATGATTATGTTTTAAAAATATTGTTAAATCGTAATTTTTATTTTCCACAAAAAAATATTTAAGGATATTTTTATGATAGTTATATTCATCAACAAAAGGAAGAAATTATTATATTTATTCTACACTAGGGATATATTGTAATTATACCACCCATATTATTTCTATAGATGGTTTATGATTAGTTTGACTAGGGATGTACCAGTTTGATACCATTTGTTTTTTATTGGATGCTTTTTGATTATGTTTATCGATAGTAAAAATTATGTAAATTTCATATTATAGTTTTATATATGAATATTTATGTTTATTATGTTTCACCATTTTCACATTAGGAATACATTATAATTTGAAAGAGATGGGTGGTGGCCTATTTATAGATACCCCCTTGATTAATTTGTATGTATCATGAGTCAAATTATCGTGGGAATTTGGATGAATAATTACAAATTTATGTAAGATTTATTAGTACAAGGTCTTGATGGTAATAATTATTGGCATATGTCATAGAAATATGTTTAATAGGTATGATATTATGCATTCCATTTTTAGAATTTCTTTCATTGATATTGTAGGGGACTATTCAATTTGTTATAAAATCCATGGTTATGTTTCTAGATCATGTGATCATTTATAGGGAATTATTTGATAACTATTTACTCCTACCATTTTATTCTCAAGATATTTATTAAATTAAATGTGTTTAATTTATTTTCATTTCTATATAAATGGTTCCTTCATTATTCATAGCTTCTTCTCTACCACACCCTTTATGAGCATCTGATGTCACCCATTTCTTATGTTTTCTTTCCCCTAGGATATAAATATATCATGTGTGATTGATATTAAGGGATTTAATAATGGGAATAATGGATATCTCCAAGATAATTCTTTATATAATCTATGTTTTATAATTTAATTTGATCTTCAAGTATGAAATATGTTTACCCTAAATACTGAACTATTTAGTACATTGGTATGTGATTGCTAATATCCAATTTCAATGTAATAAAGTAACTACTAAATCTAGGCTATTGTCTTATGATAACTTTATAAACATACCAATCACACCAACCATTTCCCATACCATAAGGTCTTTAGAAACAATCTCAAATAATTGATTGTCTTCAATGATTTTCACTAGAACCTTGTGGATCATGGCCAAGTCAAATTGGGTGATGTACCAAAACATGTAGTGTATGTATCCACATATATTGATATTGATTATAAAGACTCTGATGGGTTGAAACATACCCAATACATGGAAGACATATGTACAATGAATGTTTAGCTCATAAGACAGTCTCTCACACCCATGGTATTATATATGGTCAGTTTTTCAAAACAGAAACTCCTTTAGTCTCCATACCTCCACCGATTTATGCTTCTGCATTTATATCAAAACATTCCATGTCCTGTATGAACATGAACCAACAATGAAAAGGCAAAAAATACTCCCATAGATACTAAAACCAAACTAAATACTAAAAAATTTAATGAATTCTGAATTGGAGTTCGTTCCAATGGCATTTCTAGTGCCAAGCTATTCCACATACAAGAACCAATAATGTAATAGCACGAGATTTTATGAAAAATATTCTTTTTAATTTTATTAATGTCTTGTGTTGTACGCTACACCAAAAGGAGATTTCACAACACGCATCTTTGACTTGCCTTGCATTACACGCAATCACAACCTTCCTCGATAGCGTGTGTAGTACGCAATACCGAGTTTCACGAAACAACGATATGCTATTAAAATATTATTAAAACTAGCCGTTATGAATAGTAATAACCACTTTTTAAATATTAGAAATTTTAGATCTCAAAATGGACTTCATTTTTGGATTCGGAGTATCGAATTTAGCCTAAGGTGAAATTTTGGTACTTTTCGGATAACTGTCATATTCTGATGAATAGTGAAAATTACTAAATTATAATTAAAAACAACATTTTTAATCAAAATAATTAATAGTGATAAATTATTAATTTGAGTGGTTTTAAAGTGTATTTAGAATATATTTTTACAATTTAGTACAATGTTGGTCATTGAATGTAATTTCACATTTAAACCAGACATAATCAAGTGTCAATCTTTTGATAGATATTGTTTCTTAAAAACACGCTATTTGTTTTAACAGCGGGATTTAATTATAAAATTAATTAATGAAACTTCTATTTTATGAATTTGGTAAAATATACTTCATTTTTGAATTTGGAATATGAAATATAGCTTAGGATGAAATTTTGGCATTTTTCTGAAAAACATCAATTTTTGATGAATAGTGAAACTACTAAGTGGTAGTTAAAAACTGAATTTTTCATAAAACCTAATTTTACCGCATCTGTGAATGGAATTTCAAAAATCCGAGAGACACGGTTGATGTCTGTAAGTAAAATGTGGTTCAATGAGATGAAAATAATTTTTGGTGAATAGTAACTTTTTACTTTTATTTACCACGGTTAAAAGTAAATAGGGTAATTAAGGGTAAGAATGATATTGATATTACCCTAACACATGTCCTAATTCTATTGGACAAGTGTATCTCTACCAAAAACAACCTTAAGTGTAAAAAATTATCATTTAGGCCCACTTGGATCAGATTAGGACATTTATTATTATTTAATTCAAAGAAGAGTTAAAAGAGTTAAAATCAAAGTATATTTACTAAAACATTTTTAATAAAGGGTTTTACATAAGATAAATTCGATTATAAATATTACTTAGAAAGATAAACAAATTTCCCACATGATGGTATTTTATTTGTAATTTTTAGACATCAAATAATTTAATTTATTTATGACACAAAGATGATCCAGTAATTATCTTATTAATGAAATATTGACATAATTGATGTAATAAACACCAAAATAAATGTAATTTGAGACTTTTTATTAATTAAACTAATTTTCTAGGTTACTATGATATATTAGTGTTTATTTAATAAACTTTGTTTGAACATATAATTCCATTATGACTTTCACAAAAATCATATATCAAATAGTGTCAAACTTGACACAAAATAGTTTTTAAAGAAAATATTATATTATTAATTGTTATTTTATTCCTAAAAATCTAATGTTCGGCCAAATGACTTATATAAGGATATATATATTAATAATAAACAATTTGGGGTTCGTTTGGCATGTTATAGTAAGTTTATTAACCATATAGTGAAAGAAAACAAAAAGACACGGTAAAAGTTAAATTATTTAACTTAGAGTTAAATCTAATTGATAAGGTTAAAATAATACCATAAACTTGTATAAATCCTATTGGATGATAGAATTGCGACCCATCCCCACTTTAGCTTCTAAATAAGACCCTTTGGAACCATTATAAACCGATTTTGACTTTAATATAAAATAATATTTTGAGATATTCCTAAGGTGCCCCTCTCCTCCCTTATAAAAGGGCACCTCCTCCCCCTCCTCCTCACTCCAATTTGAGCACTCAAGCTCGGCCAAACCCTGCCAAAATCCCTTCTCCACTTCCCTAGAATAATCCTAGAGGTCCTTATCTTCTTCAAAGACCAATCTTAGTTCCCTAAGTGGGGGATTCAAAGAGGTGTTCAAAAGAAGAGGTAATATCCATTGCCGATCATTTCAATTTCTTTCTTCTTCAACTTATTCTTCTTTAATTGTTTCATGATAAATTAATAACATCAGCATTTCTTATATACTGATAGGTTATTATAAATATGAAACAACTCTAATTAACCTTCTATCCATCCTACGGAGAAAGGAAATCACCGCGCGTGCGTACGTACGGAATACCGTCTCCACGTCGTGGTGTAATCTATTTTCCGCCACCACCTTAATTGGATGGGTATAAAGGTGTAATGAGTAACTATATATGATTATTATAAAGTTATATTGATACTGAAATAGTATACATACACTTCAACACAATTCCACGACCATGGGAACGATATCATCGCTCGTGCGTACGTACAGAATACCGTCTCCACGACGCGATGAGATTCATTCTCAATGATTAACCATTCATGAATGATTATAAAGTATATATAATAAGTACTAATGAAATATATGACCTAATAATACTGGAATTATTTATATTTATATGTATGTCATCTACTTAATTCCATTCAATTCAATATGGAAACGAAAACAGCGTTCATGCGTACGTACGGACTACCGTCTCCATGAACGGTGTATTTCTTTCCATTTACTGATTTATTATATATGTGTATTATGAATATATATATATAAATCATGTTTTATATTCTGGAATTATGTAATCATGATCTAAGTAATCATATGAATAATTACAAGTTAAAAACACGAACGACAAATGAGACGATTTTACCCAAAACGCTACTTTAACATGAATTTACAAAAGAACGGGTAAATAAAGTCATAAGTGGACCATATATGATATAATAACAATGAATATGATTCTGGAATAAGTCAATAACATGATTTAAATCATATACAGGAGGTTCGGACACTCACAAAGCAAGTCGGACCTAAGGTAAGGGAAATATCACAATCTCATTTTTATCCGAGATTGTTTATACTTTGGTATTTACTGGGGTGTATTTTATCATCCACATCCATGTTTCCTCAATATGTAATATTATTTTCATTCACCTACAATTGTTTAAATCCTATTTTACCCTTCGGTGTTTTTTTAGTAAAAGATATGAAAGGAATCTTTTGTCGTTTTTCGTACGAGGTACTTTTTTGACTTTTCCGACAAAAGTACGAGAAGAATGTTTTTTTTAACTTATATGGCATGAATGGATTTTTAAAACATTATTTCCAAGAAGCTTCCTTTACATTTTTTCAAGTTTATTTTTAATCAACTTCTTTTATTTTAAAGTCTTATGACATGTTATGAAAGGAAAAATGTTTTTTGAAGAAGAAAGGATATTTTCCTCAAGAATGGAGTTCAAGTGTTTTATCAAAATTATTTTCCATCTAAGATAATAAAGGGTTCTGTTTTTATCCCTATTATTACATTGATTTGATCATGTTGTGATGGAATTATTTTTATGAATTCATTTATCTTATATGAATTGATTTATGATGTCATGATGTTTAAGATTCCCATTTTTTTTACATGGGTTATGCAATGATGTATGATTTATGATTTTGTGGCACACATAAGAATGGTATCATTATGAGATGGGTTGGACCTATATCTCCCTCCAATTCATTGGGTAAAGATTTTATATCTCATGAGATAGACATGGCTGGAATGGTAGGTTATACCGGTTCAGTGAAACAGGACTGAAACGAGGGTGACTCAATTCAGAAAGGGACTTTGTCCACTAAGATAGTCTTGGCAATGAGTCATGACTAACAAGAAATGATTCTCTATGATTATGTGTGTATGCCACAAATTTTCATGTTTTGAGTTATGCTTATTGGGATTTCATTTCACTATTATGATTTATCCCATGTTATGAAATTATTCTCTCTTTTACAGGTTATGATTTCCAAAAGTTATGTTCTTATGAATATGATGTGATTGATTTTCTTTTGTTTACCCTTACTGAGCATTTGAGCTCACCCTTTTATGTTTTCTTTTCCCCAGGATATAAAGAATGGTTTTAGGTAAAAAAAAGGGGAGATCTTAATGGGAGATATTGAGGATCTTTCACCACGATTAGAAGATTACGTTCCGAGTTTCCAAAGACACTAAACTATTACGGTCATTATGTGTGTGTTTTTGTTATGTACTAAGTATTTCGCAAAATTAATGTAATGTCCATGTATGATAAGCTTCGGGACTCTACAGTTGGTATCAGAGGAAAAGTTTAGTCAACCTTTGGAAACTAGGATGCGAGAACTTTAGTGAGATCCCTAGAGATATTTCTAAGGTATGTCTAGGGATTTCCCTAAGGTTAGGTATACGTATAGGTTATAGTACTATAATTACGCTAAAGATCATAGAATTAAACCTAAGATGTTAGATATTGAAGGTACTCCCCCTTTATTATGTTGTTTTCCCTAGCATGATTTTTGCCTCTCACACTATTCTTTTTGGGTTTTAGACGATGGCTGGAACCCGAAGGAACCGTGTTGATCAATGCAATGGAAAATGCAATGATTGTCGTCCTGAACAAACAAATGTTATGGGAGATGGAGTGAAAAATCTTATTTCTATACTTACAAAAGCTATGAATCATTCTGGACTTCCAAATGAGCAGAGAATGGAACAATATTCTATTGAGTCCTTCATGAGGCAACGTCCACCTTCTTTCAGTGGGTCTTCTGATCCACTTGTTACTGAACAATGGATCAGTACCACTGAAAAGATATTTTCAGTTCTTTAATGTTCTGAGCATGATAAATTCATCTTAGCAGTATATCGTTTGGAAGGTGAATCTGATCAATGGTGGAATCTTATCAAGAATACGAGGCAATGAGATGAAATTGAGTCCATGGAATGGGACGAGTTCAAGAACTTGTTTTTCAGTAAGTACTTCCCTCGTATTCTTCGAACAAAGATGGAAAAGGAGTTTATTGAGCTAAAGCAAAAGGATGATGAATCTGTTGGTATATACGAAGCGAATTTTACCAGACTTGCAAGGTATGCATCTTGAATTATCATCCAACCTGAAAGTAAAGTTCATCGATTTTTCAGTGGCTTAAAACCAAGTCTTAGAAGGGAACTAGCTATAAGAGACTTCAGTAGCTATGAAGAAATTGTGCGTTGTGCTATCAAGGTAGAAATGGAAGTTGGTGTTACATATCCATCTTATGGTTTTGAAAAGAAACGAAAGATGGAGTTCAAGGAGAAATCTCAGAATAATGGTGAAAAGAAAATGAATGTTTCCTTATGCTCAAAGTGTGGAAAGAAGCATGGTGGAGATTGTCTTAAAAGGACTAGAAAATTTTTTATGTGTGGAAAAGAAGGTCATCGAGTAGATGAGTGTCGAAGTAATGGAAAAAGGGTTTCTAATGATGTGAACAAAGCAAACACTGCAGAGAACGCACCACCAACACTTCAATGCTTCAAGTGCAAGGAAATGGGGCATTATGCTAATAAATGCCCTAATCCAAGGGTTAGTGATGATCGACATGAGCAACCGCTTAAGGCAAAGGACAAAGGGAAGTCACATGCGATCACTATTAGCGATGTTGAATATGATAACGATGTGGTGGAATAATTAAGTGTGTATGTAATGAGATTCCAAAATAATGTTGTATCATAAAGTATTGGAATATTTATGTATTGGTCTATTGTGGTTTTCAATAATTTTATGGTACCAGTAACCATGGAAAGTGATTGAGATATTTTTGGAAAAAGAATGATATGCGCATAATGAAGGGAAAATGAGAAAATTAAATATTCGACAGTATTCATGAGCTCATGATTGATATAAGGACTAAGTGATATCATTGTTTGAGTATATAGAATTTTGAGGATTTTGGTATGTGGAAAGTGTTAAATTTTAACTGCATTCATGTTTTCACTAAGGTTTTCAAGAGAATACATGGTTAAGGACTTTGAATGTTTGGAATGTGACCAACAAAACATATCTTATGATATATGGGGATCGACGATGGTGTTAAATATCTGGTAATCATTTTCACTATGTTGTGAGAGTGGATTGCAGTATTATAGATAAGCCTAGAGATTGGAATGGATTATGTTGGGCATAGGTTAGTATTGTCTAAGGATATAAGTTTTCTCGATATTATTGATGGGATGTTATTGTAATGTAGTTTTAGAAAAAGGACAACCTGCAGGACGGGTGACAGCCCATCGCTTCGGACAAGGCTGTGGGAATCGAACCCACAACCGAAGTGCGACTGGCCTTTATCGCCTACCACTGGCCTACAGGAAGTCCCTGTTTAGTAGAAACTAGTTTTATTATATTAATCAGTACGATATATAAAGTATAAGTCCATTTTAGGAACCATATATGATTAATCTCACTATAGATCGACTTATGTATAAAAATTTTGCTAACCTTTTGAGACAGATGGAATGACTCGTCATTCTATCACATGATCTGCTAACACTTCACGAATAACAAATTCAACTTCATTTAAGAGATGAAGTGGAAATTGTTAAAGGCACGAACAACAGTGAGGTTGTACCAACATAAAGTAAGTATTTATTCTAATTCAAATTCTTTAACTTTAGGGAAACGATCTTGAAAACCAAAAATGTTGTCCTAGTAATCTTATATCTGATGAATCAAATGGTACCTTAGATCGTCACAAATTTATGGCTTTGTGATTACTGGCTTTTCCATAGCCATGTTCTCTACCACTCTCCATCAGAACATGATGGTTATATTTCTCTTCCATATCCATACTTTCACCTATGTGGAAACCCAATGATTAGTTTATTTGGGTAACCGTTACGTTTCATACTTTTGTTTTTAAAGATTGGTTTTGATATTCCTTTTTACGATGTGGGTTTCTATTAAATAAACTTTCAAATAGTAAACCATTTATAACCCCGACGAATTTCGAGGGCGAAATTCATTTTAAGGGGGGTAGAATGTAACAGCCCGAGATTTTATGAAAAATATTCTTTTTAATTTTATTAATGTCTTGTGTTGTACGCTACACCAAAAGGAGCTTGCACAACACGCATCTTTGACTTGCCTTGCATTACATGCAATCGCAACCTTCCTCGATAGCGTGTGTAGTACGCAATACTGAGTTTCACGAAACAACGATATGCTATTAAAATATTATTAAAACTAGCCGTTATGAATAGTAATAACCACTTTTTAAATTTTAGAAATTTTAGCTTTCAAAATAGACTTCATTTTTGGATTCGGAGTATCGAATTTAGCCTAAGGTGAAATTTTGGTACTTTTCGGATAACTTTCATATTCTGATGAATAGTGAAAATTACTAAATTATAATTAAAAACAACCTTTTTAATCGAAATAATTAATAGTGATAAATTATTAATTTGAGTGGTTTTAAATTATATTTAGAATAGATTTTTACTATTTAGTACAATGTTTGTCATTGAATGTAATTTCACATTTAAACCAGACATAATCAAGTGTCAATCTTTTGATAGATATTGTTTCTTAAAAACACGCTATTTGTTTTAACAGTGGCATTTAATTATAAAATTATTTAATGAAACTTCTATGTTATGAATTTGGTAAAATAGACTTCATTTTTGAATTCGGAATATGAAATATAGCTTAGGATAAAATTTTGGCATTTTTCTGAAAAACATCAATTTTTGATGAATAGTGAAACTACTAAGTGGTAGTTAAAAACTGAATTTTTCATAAAACTTAATTTTACCGCTTATGTGAATGGAATTTCAAAAATTAGAGAGACACGGTTGATGTCTGTAAGAAAAATTTGGTTCAATGAGATGAAAATAATTTTTGGTGAATAGTAACTTTTTACTTTTATTTATCACAGTTAAAAGTAAATAGGGTAATTAATGGTAAGAATGATATTGATATTACCCTAATACATGTCCTAATTCTATTGGACAAATGTATCTCGACCAAAAACAACCTTAAGTGTAAAATATTATCATTTAGGCCCACTTGGATTAGATTAGGACATTTATTATTATTTAATTCAAAGAAGAGTTAAAAGAGTTAAAATCAAAATATATTTACTAAAACATTTTTAATATAGGGTTGTACATAAGATAAATTCGATTGAAAATATTCATTAGAAATCTAAAACGATTTCCCACATTATGGTATTTTATTTGTAATTTTTAGACATCAAAAAATGTAATTTATTTATGACACAAAGATGATTCAGTAATTATTTTATTAATGAAATATTGACATAATTGATGTTATAAACACCAAAATAAATGTAATTTGAGACTTTTTATGAATTCCACTAATTTTCTAGGTTACTATGATATATTATTGTTGCTTTAAAAACTTGGTTCGAACATATAATTCTGTTATGACTTTCACAAAAATCATATATCAAATAGTGTCAAAATTGACACAAAATAGTTTTTAAAGAAAATATTATATTATTAATTGTTATTTTATTCATAAAAATATAAGGATCGGCCAAATGACTTAGATAAGGATATATATATTAATAATAAACAATTTGGGGTTCGTTTGGCATTTTATAGTAAGTGTATTAACCATATAGTGAAAGAAAACAAAAAGACACGGTAAAAGTTAAATTATTTAACTTAGAGTTACATCTAATTGATAAGGTTAAAATAATACCCTAAACTTGTCTAAATCCTATTGGATGATAGGATTTCGACCCATCCCCACTTTATCTTCGAAATAAGACCCTTTGGAACCATTATAAACCGATTTTGACTTTAATATAAAATAATATTTTGAGATATTCCTAAGGTGCCCCTCTCCTCCCTTATAAAAGGGCACCTCCTCCCCCTCCTCCTCACTCCAATTTGAGCACTCAAGCTCGGCCAAACCCTGCCAAAATCCCTTCTCCACTTCCCTAGAATAATCCTAGAGGTCCTTATCTTCTTCAAAGACCAATCTTAGTTCCCTAAGTGGGGGATTCAAAGAGGTGTTCAAAAGAAGAGGTAATATCCATTGCCGATCATTTCAATTTCTTTCTTCTTCAACTTATTCTTCTTTAATTGTTTCATGATAAATTAATAACATCAGCATTTCTTATATACTGATAGGTTATTATAAATATGAAACAACTCTAATTAACCTTCTATCCATCCTACGGAGAAAGGAAATCACCGCGCGTGCGTACGTACGGAATACCGTCTCCACGTCGTGGTGTAATCTATTTTCCGCCACCACCTTAATTGGATGGTTATAAAGGTGTAATGAGTAACTATATATGATTATTATAAAGTTATATTGATACTGAAATAGTATACATACACTTCAACACAATTCCACGACCATGGGAACGATATCATCGCTCGTGCGTACGTACAGAATACCGTCTCCACGACGCGATGAGATTCATTCTCAATGATTAACCATTCATGAATGATTATAAAGTATATATAATAAGTACTAATGAAATATATGACCTAATAATACTGGAATTATTTATATTTATATGTATGTCATCTACTTAATTCCATTCAATTCAATATGGAAACGAAAACAGCGTTCATGCGTACGTACGGACTACCGTCTCCATGAACGGTGTATTTCTTTCCATTTACTGATTTATTATATATGTGTATTATGAATATATATATATAAATCATGTTTTATATTCTGGAATTATGTAATCATGATCTAAGTAATCATATGAATAATTACAAGTTAAAAACACGAACGACAAATGAGACGATTTTACCCAAAACGCTACTTTAACATGAATTTACAAAAGAACGGGTAAATAAAGTCATAAGTGGACCATATATGATATAATAACAATGAATATGATTCTGGAATAAGTCAATAACATGATTTAAATCATATACAGGAGGTTCGGACACTCACAAAGCAAGTCGGACCTAAGGTAAGGGAAATATCACAATCTCATTTTTATCCGAGATTGTTTATACTTTGGTATTTACTGGGGTGTATTTTATCATCCACATCCATGTTTCCTCAATATGTAATATTATTTTCATTCACCTACAATTGTTTAAATCCTATTTTACCCTTCGATGTGTTTTTAGTAAAAGATATGAAAGGAATCTTTTGTCGTTTTTCGTACGAGGTACTTTTTTGACTTTTCCGACAAAAGTACGAGAAGAATGTTTTTTTAACTTATACGGTATGAATGGATTTTTAAAACATTATTTCCAAGAAGCTTCCTTTACATTTTTTCAAGTTTATTTTTAATCAACTTCTTTTATTTTAAAGTCGTATGACATGTTATGAAAGGAAAAATATTCTTTGAAGAAGAAAGGATATTTTCCTCAAGAATGTAGTTCAAGTGTTTTATCAAAATTATTTTCCATCTAAGATAATAAAGGGTTCTGTTTTTATCCCTATTATTACATTGATTTGATCATGTTGTGATGGAATTATTTTTATGAATTCCTTTATCTTATATGAATTGATTTATGATGTCATGATGTTTAAGATTCCCATTTTTATTACATGGGTTATGCAATGATGTATGATTTATGATTTTGTGGCACACATAAGAATGGTATCATTATGAGATGGGTGGGACCTATATCTCCCTCCAATGCATTGGGTAAAGATTTTATATCTCATGAGATAGACATGGCTGGAATGGTAGGTTATACCGGTTCAGTGAAACAGGACTGAAACAAGGGTGACTCGATTCAGAAAGGGACTTTGTCCACTAAGATAGTCTTGGCAATGAGTCATGACTAACAAGAAATGATTCTCTATGATTATGTGTGTATGACACAAAGTTTCATGTTTTAAGTTATGCTTATTGGGATTTCATTTCACTACTATGATTTATCCCATGTTATGAAATTATGCTCTCTTTTTCAGGTTAAGATTTCCAAAAGTTATGTTCTTATGAATATGATGTGATTGATTTTCTTTTGTTTACCCTTACTGAGCATTTAAGCTCTCCCTTTTATGTTTTATTTTCCCCAGGATATAAAGATTGGTTTTAGGTAAAAAAAAGGGAAGATCTTTATGGGAGATATTGAGGATCATTCACCATGATTAGAAGATTACGTTCCGAGTTTCCAAAGACACTAAACTATTACGGTCCTTGTGTGTGTGTTTTTGTTATGTACTAAGTATTCCGCAAAAGTAATGTAATGTCCATGTATGATAAGCTTCGGGTCTCTACAAATAATAAAGCTATATGAATGTTGTTCCACATTGTAATAGCTACAAGATTTTTCATAATTAAGAATTATATAGATACCCCACGAGAACGTTAGGGAAATGCTCTCCAAGATGATGTAGATGAAATTCCTGGAGATTTTTTTTTCAAGGGACTGTATTAAACTAGAAAAAATTGTGGGGGATTAAATTGAACTAAGTTGTTCATATTCATGAATCCAATACATGGGTCTCACATAAGTATCAACCAGTAAATCCCTCATATGATTCTTCATTGGGAATTCATCCACAACTGACAGAATTAGTTAACCATGTGACTCCTCTGAAACATCATCATCGCCATACACACCCAGTCAGGGCCTGACGTCATCCATCTTGTTCTTAAAAACACGTAAATCAAAAAAAATTATATAACCAATAGTATAGTACCTAAATCACTATACATACCAGAGTTTCCCATCCTATGGGTCATGTCTTTTCCCTACTAAAGAAATGAATTCTTTAGGAAAACCCAATCCCCTTTCATTTTATATCTTAAATATCCTCATTGGAATACCTATGAGTCTCTCAATCCTCTAGTATCACTATTCATGAAGTAAGTACATGAATCCCTCATCAATGATATTAAAACCCCCTTTAGTTTTAGACTTATACAATAACTATGAACAAAAATTATGTAGATTAGGAAAAGTGAGAGGAATTTTAGGCCATAATTTATTTTTCTAGGGAAGATGAGGGTGTTACCATTTTGGAGAAGATACTCCCTCTGTACTTTACATGAAATTTCAATAGCATGTAAATACACTATTGCCTCATGAATACATTCTCTGGAATCATCATCTTCCAAAATGTAATGCTCCACAATCATGGCATTGTGTAAAAATATTTCATTCATCATAACATGAAAAATTAAGGGTATGATAAGAGAAATTATAAGATTCATGGAATGATTAGATTACAGACTTAGTTTTGTGGCTATATAAAAAGAAATAATTTTATTGTAATCTCATAGGACACTACCAAAAATGCGCCATTGTAATGTATCTTACTTCATTTTCTTGAAATAATTCACACTTCGTACTACTAGTGAATCAAATAATCCCTTGATTGTTGAGTAGGGGTAAGCGAGGGTGACACACACCCATTTGATGCAAGTGAAGATCATTATCTAGATCTATGATACTAGACAATGGAGGGAAACAAATCATGACTGATGTAGTTGAATGTATCAATTCCCCTAATGATATGAAAATTACTATAATAAATCCTTTTTAATACATTAAAGAAATATACATTTTACCTATTCAATGGTTGGAACCCGCAATACTGAAGTTTTAAGGATGCTTCTAAGTCCCCAAAAAAAGTGCTCATAGATTACCTCATACTCCTACACTGAACATGCCCAACCCATAGTTTCAAGATTTAGACCCGATAGATACCAATCCACAACATTAATATATATTCAATAAATTGAGGATAACATTGTGGAAGTAGACCCATTTTTTATTCATTAATATTTGGAGTTTACCATTTTCGTTATAGTATCCTCAACGAAAGAGTTTCTTATTGAAGACTCAAGTCCCATCATATCGGTTTCTAATGTTATCCCTCACCTGATGGATTTAGGAGAGTTACTTCATCCCTCTGATCCATATATCACATATATCAATGATGATATAGATGATTCACCTCCTATATTCTAAGAGGCTATCTTCACCACAATTATCTTGTTGTCTAAAGTGAACCTTGGATGTGAGGAAGACCAGAGGACAATACTAATTTGGAAAACCATGTCGTCAGAGTAATATCATTATTATATGGATTCCTTAAAACAACCTTAAGATATTATTTCATAGAGAAATGATGATATATAAGGGCCCAAACCAAAGGATTCCAATCATTTCATATCCTCCCAGTGGGTCAACGCATTTTAAAAAAAACTATCAAAAATATGTCCCACACTCCCTGTTCCATGGTTGTGATTAAAAATTAGGAATATATTACTTCCAAACTTCCCAGAGAGGATAGTCCTACCAAGGAAGTTTTCCATCTGGTGAACCCCCGGGTGTGTGTTTAAATGTATGTGTCCCATATCCCATTTGATTCCTTTTGGATCACTATCGACGAGGAATATTGATTCAAACAGAAAGTCATTTATGAGAATCAGACTGAGTTTTGTGGATATTGCTAGAGATTGGGCCATTCAGTTGAGGTTTTCCAAAGTGAAAATTAGTCTCAGTTGATGCAGGCTCGTGGTAATGGGAATCCTGATTCTGTGACAATTGAGGATGGTGCTTGTAATTTCGTTAAGGAGGGTCTGATTTTGAGAGCTATGGAACATGCTGACAAAGGATGGGGTCCCCATTGTTCTGGTGTGGATGGGGTTGTCAACCCTTCCAGACCACATAGGGTGTCTTTTGAGGAATACCCAACCCCTAAAGCTTTCGGTGTTAAGGAGATTTAGGATAATCTATTGGTGTCTGATATTTTCCATATGATAAGGAGGGACTTGGAAGTAACGGCTGCTTCCACGGCTGGTCTGGGTTCAGTGCAGAGTGAGGAAGGAGGACTGGTCAGTGATGCAGATGATTTCACCACGAGTGATAAGGCTTTTAATGGCCTTGATCCTCTGACAAAACCATTTATATCTTTGATTAACAGGTTCGAAGGGCTCTATGAAGAATTTTTGGACGTGGGTTTGGAGGAGGTTGTTATGGTAGGAGGTGATGTTCTTCTGGAGACCTCAGATGATCAGCAGGTTGAACGTAGAGTGCGCGTTCCATCTTCAGTTGGTGAAGAGGCCAGGGAGGATCAACGGGTTGAATGCCTGGGGCAGGAGTTAGGTGCCATGAATGTAGATAACAATCATAATGGGGCAAGGCGCGGCCCTTTGGAGGTGAGTACGGACCAGAGGTTGGGAGATAATGTTAAAACACCTGTGGTAAATGATACTACTGAAGATTGGCGCACCCCTTTGATAGAGTGTAACACTCCAGTCCAGAACCCAAGAAACAACTCAGTGTTTGATGCGGTTTGTGTTAGGGGGTGAGGTGGACTTGGAAGGGAGGATTAGGGGGGGAGATAATATGAGCGGTTCAGTTGGTCGATCTTTTAGTGATGTTTTTAAAAGTGGTAATCAGATGATGGATTCAACTGACAGACCATTGTCTGCTACTCCAAGAAGAAGATCAAGGAAAGACTGCTCATTTCTCACGAGGCTGATGTGGACTAGATCTTCATCAAAGCGAAATAATGAGGTGAATTTGTCTTTTAAAAAGGGTAGAAAGACCAAGAAGGCATCCCCTAATCAATCTTTTCTTGAACAACTTAGGATTCGGGTTCAAAGTGGAAGATTTTGGAGACATCCGAAATGGGATTTAGCTACCGGTGAAGAGGACTCCTGCTTGGGATGCTGAGATGAATCTGGTTATTATGATGTGTAAGTCTATGTAGTTTTTTTCTATCTGACTTGTCTGTGCTTGTTTGTTTGGGTACCGGGAACCCATAAATTGGCTTCTATAAATGGAGAAAAATTAACTGTAGGCAGGATGCTGAGAGCCTATTTTGAGTTTTGTGACCAGGATTGTCATTACCTAAAGAATTGATTTCAAAATCCAATGATAGAGATATATATTGATGATATAGATGAGTTCTCATCCCAATCCTTCATTTATGAATATTTAATGTATAATTACGACGGGATGAAACAAAAGAAGGAAGACTTTACTACATTCAAGGGTCCACAAAATGCTTTTTGCTGCCAGGTCATGCTTTTTTGAATGAAAATTTCTAGCACCATATAATCATTTTCCATAAACTGTTTCTTCAGTAGTTTCCTTTGGATGTTGACAGAGTTTTATATAGATGAACTTTTAGTTAAATCACTCATGTTCTAGGACCATATCATAGACTGTTATAAAGTTCATATCATCCTCTATTCCCCGTATGTGAATATTAATCAAATGAGGTTTGATATCACCACTACCAAATTTATGGGCTTCATTGTTTGAGATAGTTATATTGATATTGGTTCTTAAAAAATAATGTTATTCAACCAAATACATTCTATAAGAAATAATCAATTGTTTTTATGGATTAATGGAAACATAGCATATAATCAACAATTTATCACAAATATAGAGAGAAAGTGTAATCATATTTTGATGTATCATGAAATTTTTTTTCGTTTACTAGTGAGATGAGGACTGTCAGACTATATTTGAGAAGTTAAACTGTATTTTCTATATCCTCTATTTTTAACACCACCCATCTCTAGAAATCCCTTGGTCCACTATATAACCACTCTGTAATGATTTCTTGGGAACCTTATATCATAAAAAACATTAAGGCAAGAGAAAATATCATATATTATCTCAACCTCATTCTCCTCAACACAGAGTCTATATACTCTACCTTTAGAAGAGTTTCCTATAAAAATTATTTATTTTGTAGAAGTTGAACCATTATTTACAACACCATGGTATATAACTCATGTCATGATTTGACCTGTAGATGTTCATCCTCAATCACCCCATGATGACATGGAGATTGGAATATTGGGTGGTAATACATCAATAGATCAAAATCAGGTATGTCTCACATAATGTATGCATGGTCGAAACACTATCAGACATCCTGGAAGCACACCCAACTCATTAAGAACTACCCCTGTATGTTTATTTCCAAGATGAATCCATTCTCTCTGTGTGTTAGGTGGGACCATGTTGGAATATTCATTTTGATGGTGATTCCCATAGTACTAAAGGTAGAAGGATCAATATCAATTAACTCAACTGGGTATGACTAGGTATTTAATTCACCACTCATACATAAGTCAATTTCAATACTCATTTCTATTGTAATAGGGATAAAATATAAATGACGTATATTACCAGTCTAACATCACTGACCTTAAATTTTCCTTAAATATTGGTTCCTCTTATGTAAATATGGAAGGAGACACTGATATATTCTTTAAACAAATCATGGGTGACTTCATCATTAGAAAAAAAGTACCGTATTCCCATTCTAGAATGAAGTCATAAGATGGTTTCCTTGTCCCCTTCCATGATAATTGTGACACATATTCCTTGGTAATATAAAATATTATCTAATTATATAAAAATACATGCCTTGTTTCACATGTCACATTATAAAGATAACATGTTCATTCATGTATTATACCGAATATTTATCCTGCTCACCACATCAGCTGAAGAAAATCAATAGGAAAATTAATTAGATACTTATTTATATGTAGCATGGCCCTAAAATACACCCCAAGTTTTAGGAAAATATATAATTGGATTATTTCATTTAACGATTCTCTCCAACATTGTTTATTCATTCCAAGAAAATCAAAAAATGAGTGAATTTTTTGGTGTACCACATTGTTCACCATCCGAAGTGTCCAAAAACATGTGAAAACCCTATATAGTTGAGAGTTCATTGGAACTATTATCCCATAAATTTAAGTAGTCAAAATAAATTATCTTATATATGAGGTCCATGTCAAATCCAGCGGCACCCCTCAAGCAAGGTTGAATCTGTCCCACCAAATTCTGAGGTTCGGAAATTCTGGACCACCACGGTTTATGACTACATTGACTTTTCCAAGAGGATTCATGAATATTAGATTAATGAAATTTTTTTGAATCATCCTGAAAAGCCTCTAAAAACTACCTAATTCTATTAACAATTTTATATTTTTGGAATCAATATTGTGGGTCCCTATCCACCTATAATGTCTTGATACTGAATGATTGTTTTGAACGTAATAAACATATTTTAAAAATTGGTAGATATAGTTCCCCTCAATAAAGATAAATCTCAATCCATCATAATATTTTTGAACTATCACATCATTAATCAGTTTGGGTTTCCACATAACATTTAGAAGCATATGAGAACTAATTTCATTGCTGTAGTGTGGAAGAAATCATACTCCCAGTTCAACACATAGTCTAACCACACAACACGCTACAATGAACAAGTGAATTTAATAATCACTTTATTCAACAATAACCTCTTTAATATCTTGTAGAATGTGGTGGAAAATAATTAAACTATGTATATAGGGAAGCTACCCAATTACAAATAGTCCTATGAGATAAAAACCCGATCTTCCATAGAGACAACACCATATTTCATTGTGTGTGGAACATAGGCAGTGTTACCTATGGAGGACCAATTTTCTTTACACTTAAAGGGTTTTTATGATCAAGATAAACATGATTAATTGGATGATGTCCACTTATATGTGTTGGAATATCGTGAAGAAAATAGGCTTCAGGAAATGTAATATATAGATAGGAACCGAAATATGGTATCAGGAATGTTAAAAAAATGTATTCCTCCTCCCATTCCTATAGGTTGAAATGTTATTCTCTTTCAGAACATTGATGGTAACTGGAAAAAATCCACTGAAGAGGAATCTGAAATGGTGTGATCTTTTAATTATACATAATAAATATTACAATGTAGTATAATCATTAATCATGGTAGACATAGAGCATATCACACCTCCCAATAATTCCATTTTTCTAAAAATATACATCATGTTAATGTTCAGTGGTCAAAAATATTTGGCCTTAAACTTCTCCACATCAGGTTTGAGCTCTATATGATGCCCTAATAATTTTTAAATACATATTATCAAATATTTTTAATATTTTTAATTATTTTTGTAGACACAACACTGATTTTATCATGTGTTATATGCAAGTCTATGTTAAGAATATATTTCAATTACCATTGACTTTTAACTAACATGATATATTAATAATATTTTTATTTAAACACTACAGTTATAACAGTGATATTAAAATTAGAGATATGAATAGTAATAACACAATTTTAAATATTAATTAAAAATATTTTATATATGGAAATATATTGATAAAAAATTACATAATTTTTTAAAAAAAATTATATGAATCAAAAATAGTATTATTTGAAAACAGTTTTTATTAGATATTGTGAAAAAATAACATAATTAATTTTTTAAAAATTAAGTAAATTTATTTCATAATGTTAACTTCATTTTTAAATATTAATGAAATAATCACCATAGGGTGAATTTTTTAGAGTTTTCTAAAAATATAATTTTTTCAGATGAATAGTTAAAATACTGATGTTTATTATAAATTTTCATTTCTTTATAATAATTTAAAAACATCCAAATTATTTCATGGTTATTTAAAAAGGAAATTACTTTCATTTTTTATCTATTATTCTAATTATGAAATTAGAATAAATTTTATATTTAATTTGAATATAAAAACCTTCTAAACTTTTGAACATTTTTTATTTGAATCCCCTATTTATCGTCGCATCTTCACGATTAATTTAAAATTAAATATCACCTCATTGGTGTATGAATTTGGAAAAATGGATTCCATATTGTGAATTATTATAATTTATATTTTTTAATTTTATGAACCCAATTTTTGGATCATAATTAATTTTTAAAATGGGTAAACATTATTTAAAATGATTAAAATGAATATGGGTTTATTGAGGAATAAATAAAAATATATTAGTTAAAAATGGACCTAAATTTTTTCAAACACCCATATTCTTGCCATATTTTTACTTAATTTTTTATAATTTCTCTAATGAATTATTTTTTTGTTTTTTTCATGTGAAAAAAATTTGTACACAATTTTATTTTCAAAAATTAAAAGTGTCCCAATTACCAAATATATATATGGAAACCCTTTCTCTTATCATCTTAAAACATAAAAATCCCATTTTTTGTAAGACCTATCCAAATTACATCCTTAAATCCTTAATTTCATCGTATAAGCCTCTTGTTTGTTCATAAGTCCAATGTAATAATCTAATCGTGAAAACCAAAATAAGTTTTCCAAAGAAGAGGTAATGTTATTTAATAAGTGTTTTAAATTTTTTATTCCTACGCTAAATTGAATTTTTATTAATACCGGATAATATAATAAATTTTATGTATGCAATTTATTAATATGTTGTTATATTCTGTTCGTGCCCAACAACTATCTTCACATCCATCAAATGGGATACAAAATCAATATTCTTGTGTACGACAGAGAAACACTTCACGAACCGTTGTTATTCAATTTCCATCACAACATATCATGGTTAGATATAATTATGTATTTTTATTAATATTTGATATTTAAGAAATAAATATTAATTTTTAGTAATTATATAACAAATATCTTCTTACATTGTATTTTTTGGGAATATATTAATGTTGTCAGTGTGTACAGAGGTCTACAGTCTCACATAGTGATGTGTGTTATTTTTCAAATACATTTTACATGGAATGAAATAATGAAATGTTTAAATATACATATGTGATTTAATTCACATAAAATTATTCTATAATGGTAACATATTATTATCTATTATTTCATTAAATCTACTGACGAAATATAATCCCTTTTCAAGTTTCCATATAGCCTACTATCACTATCAATGGTGTATTTCAATTCTATCTCTAAATTTTATGGGATTGATATATGGAGATGGTTATGTTTCTATATATAATTAAATTAGTATTTCCCTAAGAAGGTATGATAAGGAAATAACTTATGGTGGTTCTCTAAAGGAGTCCACTAATATAAAATACATTTCTAATTTCACTATTATAAATTTAAATAAATTAATAGTAACATAACTAATATAAAAGGTTGCTTGGAAATTAATTAAATAAAAATATATATATATATATATATATTTAAAAAATGTGTTATATTTAAATAATTAAGGAAAATATTCTAGGGAGGTTATGGGGACTGATATCACTATTCAAAAGGTTCTCAGTTTTCAATTCAGTGTAACGATCGAGAACGATCACACTACACCATCTTTTTTGAAAAGAGATTACATAATAAAAATACCTCTAAATACAATTTAATTTTATTCCAAACATTATCCTAGATATATTTTCACTAGAAATCACTACCCATGCCATACTCCACCATATGCACAACAATGATAGTGAAGGAAATGATGATTAACAAATTAGAAGAAGAACATGATGGAATAGAAAATGGGGATACCACACACCATAATCATTTAAATCATAAGCAAATTCCATGAAATGAAAATAGAAAATATAATATTAAGTATAATAAAATGAAATCCAACCACCATCACCTCCCTCTAACAAAATCCATTGTTTGTTCTCTATTTTTAGTGGAGTTCAGAAGGGAACACAGTGGGATTAACACATAAAAAAGAATAGTTTGATATAAATTAATAAGAATATTATGAATAATATGTATATATATATTATTAAATAAAAAACCCCACCTTATCCCCCAAATAATTGATATCATTTGGAATGAGAGGAGGGGTGAAAATTTATTTAAAAAGAAGTGACATATTTTGGCTCTAAAATATGTCCCCCAAATAGTTTAGAATTATTAACAAATTAAACAATGAAATTTGGAATGTTCGTATACTTAAAATTTGTTCATATATGTCTCCTATAAGAGTCCTTGAATGTTTAGATTTATTGAAATAATATTAAAGAATTTATCACTAATTTAGTATGGATACTTATTATGGACATGAAACTATTTTCATTCCAAGGCTCCAACATACCGGACATTTATGAGCATAAAAGATGCATATTCAGGCATTGAAAAAGTAATAATAAAAGTTCCATGGAATATTACTTATCTCCCTATAAAATTTTAAAATAATTATGAAATCACTTATTGATATATATTCCCATATTTAAAAATTATTCCTTCAATGAATAGATTTTGACTCCCAACATGTGTGATGGTTTTGTACCTTCAAATGATGGATTGATTTTGGGTCCTATTTCATTAAATTAAGACCAAAATGGCTAGAAGCCTAAAAATAAAAATTTCATAATTTCATTCCACAAAAAAAATTTATAACCAACATATAGAAGAAATTTATAATAGTTAAAATACAAAATTAGTTTATTTTTACCAATTAATCCCAATATACTTATAAAACATATAAATTAAACAATTTATAATAAAAGAAATTGTATGAAAATATTAGCTTCACCAGAATTACTATAAATATAAATATATACTAAATATATATATTAGTTATATCTTATTTAACATTCTCAAGATTATGAAACCATGATCAATGTGAGTGGAAAAAAATTATCAAATGTAATGTTATGAAAACCCCAGTAGATGCTATCTAAAAAATTATTTTAATAAATAATTTCTAATAAAATAGTAATGAAATGTTACAAGTAAAAAATATATAAAAAGGTATATTTAATAATTTATACATAATTAATGTATATTAAATTTATATTTATTATACAAGAGTTTGAAATGTGTATTAAGGATGTTGTGATAGAAGAAAAGGTATTTTTATCTCACTTTTTACATTCATGAGACACATGTCATATTCACCACCAATTTCCTTTATATGGGGTATATCATTCATATTAATGTTGTTAATGATTATTTACTTGATAATTATGGGAATTTATATATAAATTTTTCTCTATCAATTTTTTGTAGGATTATAGTACAAAAATAACCAAATCAGTAAGGGTTTTTTGTCCCAATTTTTTTGAGATATATGTTATGTTATGCACCAATATTTTTTATGAGGCTCTTATATGACTTATATTTCATGTAATATCATGAACATATTTATTCTCATAATATTTTATTTTTAATTAAATTATATTATTTCATGGGTATTATAATTAAAAGTTATCAATGTGGTAATAGATTTGACAAATAGTATCATCAGTTGTTGATATTGTTTATATTTACGGTTTTGATTATGAAATATTGCGACCCATCTATAAAGAAACTCATGAATTTTCTAAACCTAATTTTATTTCTAGAGAATACATGTTTTCCCATATTTTCCTCTCTTTAAACACTCATGATTTCAAAAGAATGGTGTCTTAATAAAACCGTATTTATTCCTCTATTCAGTTAAAAACGCATTCTCTTTCATGTCCTTATTTTCTAAACATATTTTCAAAAATATCTTTATATCCACAAATGATTTTTAAAATTAATCATTACCCATTTTACTTTTTATAAACTTTTTAAAAGGAATATTTTTTTCAATGAATTTCTGTTTGAAAGTTACAACATATTTTAAACAAATCCTTGTTGAAACATTTACGACATGAATTACATTTTTACCACCCTAACAATTATTTTCATGTAATCATCCATTATAATTTATCATGATTATTTTAAAGGAATATAATTTTTATCCTATTTCGTTTTTCTAATAAAATTTATTGTAAAATTGATATTTTCATCAAGAAATGTTTTAAATGGTTTTCAAGATTCCCTTATAAGTTCTCAAATTTTAATTTAAAATAAATAGAATACCAAACTATTTTTTAATGTTAATTTTTAAAAAATGATTTTAAAAGAAAGGCCATTTTCCTCATGAAATGTTCCATGGGATATTTTAAAATAATTCTTCATTTAATATGAAACCCTTTGATGTTAATCTTGATTTACCGGGGATACATTCAAATGATACCAATATTATTCTTTTATTATGTGGTTTATGTTTTTGACGATAATTTTCATAATGAATCCTATTTCCCTTGCAAGGGTTATTCCATGATAAACTTCTTATGAAATCTGCTTCTCTTTAAATGGGTTATATTTTGATGAAATTAATAAATGATTATATAACTTTTTTCTTTTCCATAGGTCATATTATGATGAAATTTTTAAGAAACCCATTTTATTTCATGTGTTATGATTTGAGTATTTTCATGATATTACGGCACACATATGTACAATTTTGGTTTTGTTATTGGTGGGACCTATATCTACATCCAATGAATTGGTTAAATATTAGTGTTACATGATCTCAAATGGAACATGCGTGGTTATCCCAATCCTAAAAAGGGTGCATGGTATGTCATCCCAATCCCGAAATAGGGTATATTGAAAAGTTATTCCATTCAAAAAAGAGGGTACACAAGATGGTATCCCAAGACTCTAGCAAGTACAAGCCCAGTTTTTCTATGCCATACATGTCAGGAATGCCTTGGTGGATATCATTGACATAATATTTTTTATGATTTTGTGTATTCCATAAATTTAGATCATAATATAATATTATGTTCTCTTGGATTGTTATCTTTAATTCCATTATAATTTAGATCATATAAACTATTATGATTTATTCTATAACTCCAAATTTAGAATCTATGATATGCAAGGTATGGTGTTCAAATGTTATTCTCATATTCTTGTAACTCTATTCTCATTATATATTGGTGTATTCCATGTTTACCCTTACTAATCATATTATCTCACCCATTATTATGTTTCCTTTACCCATGTTATAATAAACATTATTATTTATGATATGTCTAAGAGGGGTTCTTGTTATGATGATCATAGTGGGAGATGTTGTAGCTCACTTTTGGAATAATTGATTATATTTCGATATTTAGAATTGAAATATACCTAAATTATTTTGGAATATATTATTATGTTATGTAATTAATTTTCATCTTTTGAGATGTAATATTTCTTGTATAATATGTTTGGGCCATTATAGTTTATATTAGAGAAAGGTTCTGCTAAACATCAGAAACTACAATAATAAAACATTTGGGATATACCTATATATATTTAAAAACATACATCTATGTATATGGTTAAGTATATGTTTAAGGATGACTCAATTTAAAGGAAAATGTCTTCAAATATTATTAAATGATAGAAAAAGTGATTTTTAAGAAATTACGACCTTGTCCAGATACAACAAGCGGAAGTGTCTTTGGAGAAGATATTCCTAGGGGTAATAACTCCAAAAAGGACACTTTAACAAAGAATTGAGCATCATAATGTATAATAACATTATTTTTTTCACACTTAGTTTAACAATAATAGGGGATATGCTTTGGAAATTAATAAATTCATTATGAACCATCATGTAGTATTTTCATAATGAACACAAATGACACTGTATAACCCTAGGGTGTCAAAGGTTGAAATCAAGGTTTCAGGATTTAGACATACTAGAAATGTTTATTCAATATTATTTGGGCTTCAAATATGATTATATTATCTAAAAATATCTATTTAATTTTTGTCAATATAGTTAACAAGAAGAAACTACATTAACATTGAATTTCATACAAAATATGTTGATGGGAAAACAAATTGGACGACGACTGGAGTGAAGGATACTATAATTATTCAAACAGAGTTGTAATTACATATGATTTACAATATTCACCTTAACCAACTCTCTGACTCAACAAATAATAGAATGATATATATCACTATGTGTCTGTGAGGTGGAAACCATGAAGGAATGATGATTCAGTTTCCTATATGTTAATTATGTTGGAAGAATCACTCTATGGAATGTCATAAAGAATGAGAATTTGTTTTTTTGGTGGAGTAGATTGAAATAATGTATGTTAATGATGAGTAAAAATGAAAAGTCGAATTAATGCAATGGATTAGAATAATGGTTTCACTAAGGAATCATCATTCATTGAATGTTGAAAATGTGGAATGTATGGGCATCATAAAAATTGATATTTTTGGGGAAAATCTCTAATAGAGGGTAAGTATAGTGGTACAATTAATTATTTTTTATTTATGATGAAGAGAATATAAATGGCATATGAGAGGAAGGATGTATTAACGAATAAGATAATGAATCACAGTAAAAGGTTTAATAACGATGTAAAACGATTGAAGTATTAATGTATTATAATTCATGTCTTATTAAATATATATCAATTGTTCAATATATATTTTTCATTAAATATTTTCATGAATTTAATTAAGGGAGTTTATGATTTCGAAATAGAATTTAATACAAAGGTGAAATTTCATGAAAGAAATTAATTAAGGAACTCATAACCCTTACTATGTTCCAACTATAGAGATAATGATGTTGTGATAAAGAAAAATTTGATATATATTTAAAGTATAATTTATAGTACTAATTTAAATGGAACTAACTATTTATTTGTTGAAAAAGTGGATTATGCTATTATTAGCACCGAATTCCACTTTAAGGAACTTACTTCCAACATCATAAAATCTAAATCCACCATCTCACTCAAAGGAGAATTTTGAGAGAATCATGGAAGGTGCGTGAAAGTTTCCTAGTGAGAAAAAAAATTGAAATATATATACAAGAATCATTCACATTAGATAAAAAGTCCATCCATAACCCTATGTATAGCCCTATCAAACAAATGAGGTAGTCACCCATAAGATGCCAATGATGCATGCAGGAAACTAGATCTATGTACATTATTATTTTATTCCAAATAGGACATCAACTAGACCCTTGAATGATCATTCACCATGCCTATGGTTAGTGTTGTGAATAAATCATATTCTATAACATAAATCATCTATTCCATCATTGAATATACCAACTAGAAGTACAAGTTCAGTGCCTCTTATCCTGGGTGATCCTTTGGTAGTCGAACTTCTACTCTTTTATGGATAAGAAAATCTTACATGACATCAAGAAATCATGAAACACACCTGATAGATACATTTCATGAATGGTTATATATGTTTTATCCTTTGATTAATACCACATTTGTGGAATCCTTATCCAACATCTTTCATTTAAATCTAGGTGTGCATAAAGTTTCCTATTGCAAGCACCCCTAAACTATTGTGAAAATACTATGCTTGTATGCTCCCTTGGTCTTACTTGAAAACAAAAAAAATCACACACAAAGACCATATTTTAATCTCAATGTATTGACTTTATTCTGTAGAACCATGTTTTGGTACCTTTTTCATGCACTCCATGCTTTTCATGGACCTCTTTCTCCCTACCCTCCAAACATGTTCTCGTCAATTTCATAGTCCCTTATGAGGTGTCCCCTATGCCCATAGTGCATGAATTTACTATGATTTTTCTTATCATCATAGGTATGGTAATGAATTTTTCTTCTCAACATAGGAATGATAATGTGGACTCTATGATTGATTACTCCTACACACCATTGAAACTTAGAACATCTAAAGTTATGTCCCACCCAAGGGTGCATGTCCTGTAGTTATCTAATCCGAAGGGGTAAGGATTGAGTACCCCACATTCGTGATGCATGACACAAATCATCATTGAACTGACGTCGTCAAAAATGAAGTTAAAATGAATTTTTACCTCATGTGATGATCATGGTATTTCCCATGGATATTCATCATAGGATTCCATCCTCTCCCACAATGGAGTAAAATCCACTCCCAGAGGAGTACATTCCACCCCCATAAGAAATATTTCATGTGTAGTCCTCAACAACCCTATTCCACAAGAATATGATGCATCATATAAGACTCCTGGTGGATGAGATTGTTCTAAAAAAATTGAAACGTCAACCACATTCAATGAAATCCTCTTTTAGGAATATCCCATGTAAATGATCAATATCATCTCATTAAATTTCATATTTCATGACATGAGCTTCAGGACACCTATTTATTCTTGGGTATAATATTGAGAAAGAATAATTTGGGATTAAAGGTAGGTAAGGATCATGAAATACTCCAATAATTTTAATGGGAATCCCTCATATAGTAAGCCCCAGTCTCTACTCCATGGGCTGATCATACACATAATATCCAATAATGTCCACTCTATTGGGCCTCCTCCACATGTGTAAGACCCAACTATTACAAACTAAATTGGATTTGATTCCCAAACAACTAGTAAAAATATAATTTTCCCTAAAGACCAAACCCTGACATTCCATCCACTCCATCCAACCCATCCAATACACCCAACATCCATCAAAATCCATCAAAATTTACCCAATCAATCCACATATATTTGGAGTTTCTTGCCCCTTATTCATCCCAGTATCATCATACCACTACCAAGAGAGAAAATATCCTTCGGGTACCTTTGGGAAACTCCCATTAATAATCCCCACACCATCATCCAACCAAGAGAAATCCTCTTGAGATGGACATCTAATGTGCCTAATCCCCACACCATCCATTTTTATGCTACTTTTATGGTGAAAAACTTCCTTACCATATGATTTTTAACATCATGTAATGGTCATATCACATGACCGTAATTTGTGTCATAGAACTACGTGAGATTAGTTCCCTTTCTTCTAAACAGGGTTCATTGGATTCCTCTATGTGGCATGATCCTAACAAATGGTAATCACAGTTGCCTCCCTCCTAGGATTTCACCTTTAGACCCACCTCCAGGGGTGACCATATCAATCTACATGTGTGGAATCTCTACTCCTAGGGATGAACCACCCTTGATCCACCTCTATGGGGTTTATTGATAACTCAAAGAAGTCTCCACAAGAAAAAAAAATTGAATCACCAAAAAGATACCTCATGATAAATGTGGGATTCTTGAGGTGAAAGCCTTGGAAGATATACACATATGGCATATTCTACCCCATGAGAAACATGGAATTCTAGATTTGAATTCCTTCGATGATGTGATTTTTGTTTCATATACATCATGATCAAACATGGTTCCTTGGATGTCACATCTATGATTCATGCATGAGATTCCCTCCCCTAAGAAATAAAACCTGTGATAAATTTTCCTAGTGTCCAAACATGCCAATGTTACTCAATGCGACTAGTCTATTAAATAATGGTAGATACCTTGTAAAGACCCTCTAGAATGTTCAAAAATATGTAATATAATTAAATGGCATAAAAAAGAGGTGGAACAATGAATGAGTCTCACAAACATGACTCAAATCTATGAGGGACACCCAGATTGGGGGATGATTTCCAAGGAGGAATCCAAAGGAGGAATCGACATCCCATTATCCTATTTAGATCATGGAGTAGACATCACTGATCAGATAGATTATTGTTTCCCACCTTTTGAAAATGGAAATGTGGGGTAATAATGCATGGTAGTTTACATTAACCTATAGATAGAATGCCTCGAAAAAATAATCATAAACAGAAATGGTGAACCAAATTTGAATCTTTTCTACATAAAACATGGGGATTAGTGAGGTTGTTCATTAGAAGATTAAAACATCATTAAATCCATCTATCTAATGCTAGGTCCCACCAAGAGAATAGTGGGCCTATAATGAAATAGAAAATAAATTGGGGTAGTTATACTTTGGAAAATATTGTCTATGACATAGTTAGTGTGAATCTCTCTCTCCCTATCTCTGAGAAAAGTTGATTGGACAATTTTGGGGAATTGTGAATTGATTTCATTTTATCTATATGAATAAATGAATCCTTCTTCTTTGCAGTACCAAAGCTATATGAATCAAAAAACCCAATTTCTATAGATATAGGGGAAGGACAAATGTCAATGTTGTAATACAACCAGACCTTGCCTCTATCATGAACAAAACTATGATTATAGATACTGGTCACCCACTCCCCAAATCACCCTTTGAAATCATTTTTAGGTTAGGTATGGATTCCCTTATATGACAGTACAAACAAGGGAGATTCATTCTCAAACATTATAAGAATTATTAGGACCTATAGGGTACACTACCTCACTGACACAACTAATCCCATGGGCACCCTTCGGAGCCTCTCCTCCCTACTCAAACAATGAACCTCCTTGAGAGAATTTCCTAAGACTAATCCTTCGAATCTATACACTATTACAATGAGGCATTGGATTCTTTATTCATACTACCTATGAGAACATCCTAGTATTAATCAAGGAGGGATTCCACTAGGCCCCTTAAATTCCCATAATGACATGTCCTCTCATCCTATGACCAGCTAGATTATTCCCCTGATCCACTGGCCCCACTCCCCACCACCCAACATCAATGTCAGTCACAATCCTATGATAATTCCCGATGAGTTGAATTATATTACATGGATCCATTGATTTTTTCACCTTCATCTCATTCCACAAAATCCTTGCAACTACCAAGTAGGGTCCCATCATCACCCGGTTGGAATTGAGACCACAACTGACCTATAAGAAGGCATGGTTAACTCTGTCAACCATTGGAACCATCATTAACTATTACATGATGTCTCATTACAATGAGATTCAGTAATATGGTCATCCAAATATAGTCATCAACCAATAAATAGGCCCTCCCAACTTTTACAGTGAGTATGTAGGCCCTCCCCATGTTCCCATCGATCAAAGTAGAGGCCCTTCTTACTTCATCGACATCCAATAAGAATGTCCTACCTACACTACTACCACCAACAATAATGGAGGCCTTCCCTGTGTTACAACCAATCAGAACGATGGTAATCCTCAGGTCATTCCCATACCAAGAAGAGGTATGGACCACACCACCATCAGAAAAAAGTGATTTTTCCCACTTTACTAACGATCGGTACATAAGTCCTCCTCATACGACCACTATTGTAAAACACATAGATCCTTCAAATGACTATTTATATCTATTAAAAGTACCTCCTTGCACATAGAGTCACTATTGTGGAAGCCATCCCCATGATACACCTGACTAGAGTGGAGGTTTTACCCACTACTTCAATATCCAATATAGAGGACCTATGCATGTTGCCACTAGCTCAAGAGGATTTTATCTTCACTCCATCATCAATTATTATGAAGGTCTTACATAAATCTATGCTCACTAATATGTAGGTCCTCCTCATTTCATTTCTACCATTTAGAACAATGGTTATCCCTATGTTCTTATAGACCAATGGATATATCTTTCCTACTTCATCAATAACCAGAGTAGATGTCCTCCTCATTCCAACAAAAACAGATGTGAAGGCCATCCCCATATCCAAGTCAATTAATGTAGAGATCCTCATAGTTCAATCATACACTATCCCAAAGGTCCCCCCCCATCCCAATGAACATCACTTATATGAAGAACCATCATTGGAGTATAATGGAGATTTTCCACTATAGAGGGAAATTTTTTGGCAATCCCCAAATCATTGTGAATCATGTTTACATATTTTATTATGAGGAGGAATGTGATTCAATGGTAGAACATTCACCCCATTCATCTATGTTGGAGCCTAGGGTATGATATTGTTTAGTGATTTGTTTCATCACAGAAGGTGAGATTCACATAATACTCGAATCCATCTACAAGTACATGTAGGTGAAGGAAGACTTGTCTCTCTTCTAGGGTCATGCGGTGCAATCATTTTGATCATACCAAGTTTCTATCTCCACATCTACCATAGATCCTTAATAATTATTCATAGATGGGATTATTGAAGATTACCTTGTAGACATACCGATGAGTAAAATTTCCATCACACATGAGACATTATTGAACACCCAGTCTTATAGTGGTGTCATGATGTAGTTGGTACTGTCCTCGAGAGATGACCTATTGTGTATCAAATATATTAATATCACAACAACTACTCTATAAATAAAATAGGCACCACACAAATCCACATCTATTCAACCACAAATTTCTCATCATGTTCAAATAAAATCTTGCCCCAACAAACGGAAAGGACCCATTATGAACAAGAATTTTCATGGGAGAATTCGGAATCTGATCAGTTGTCAGTGGTTTTATAGATGAATGAAAACTAAAACCGTGATGTTTTAGATTATATTTCTAAGGAATAAGATACTTTCTTACTTTTAACCATTTCTATAATGAAATTTTTCCTCTGTGACCATTTGTTCATAATCCTAGGAGTTTGGGAGCATTTCGATGGCATTGATCATCAATGAAACATGGTTGAGTTGGTAGCACTAATAGTAGATCAATACCCTACATCATCGCATTACCATTGGACCCTCCAAATGATATTAATTAAGAGCTTCATAGTGGTCCACAAAATCATGAGGATACATGGTATCAAATTTAGATTTAGTGTTAGGGATAATATGCCTCTCTCCACTTTTTTCATATCCTACAGTAGAAAAACCTACCCAGTGATATTGAGAATATCCTCTATGTATCGTCACAGTAATCATGTTAGTCATGGATATTTTGAAAGATGGAGAGAATAGAATAAGGACAGGAAAAGATAACCCACCCTCGAGGGTATTTTAGTATCAGGTGGACCCTCATATGAGTGTTTGTACCAGTCAAAAAAGATTTACAATTATCTTTGGGTATCCCTCCACATTTTTTTCCATTGGTTGAAACACTAATAAGGGAAAATAAGATCGAGCCCTCTAATACCATTGAAATTTCCAATAATATAGAGGTTGACTCACAGTTGAAACCTTACTCAATAAGTTCATTTATCATATGAAGATCATTGATGAGATCCTTTTTGAGTAGTGCCTAGATTATGATTCTCCTCAATAGAATCATGACCCTCCTCCGTTGGGGTAGTAAGGGAAGCAACAAGTCATCGTATGATAATTTATCCCCATAGAGCTTTGTATTCTCACTCATCCTGAGAGAGTATAAGTATGAGTGTATGGAATGTGTCCAAAATATGAGTTTCATAATCCACCTGAGCAATGTGACAAATACACACATTATCCATATCAAATAACTCCACAAGCATATCCATGAGTCGATGATCACTCCTACCATGTTGTTGAGCCTATCAACATAATGGTGGATGGGATCCTCACCATGATAGGAACCCCCACCAAGGGGATATAATAGATGATCTCCCTGCCTGGAACAATTCCCTAGAGACATAATTGGTAGAAATACCACATAATAACAATCCATACCCTACATGGGTAGATAACTTGTGAGAACCCAAAAAATTGGGAGTCCAATTTTCTCCCCCTTCAACGATATAGGTGACCTATTACATCATTTTAGCCATATTATCTAATGATTTATACCCATTTTGGAAACCCCATTGTATTAAGAGGATACTAATATCCAATGTTTTAATCAGATATTAGAAGGACCTACATTTTTATGATATAATTAGTTACCCATTGGGTCTGACACTGGTTTGAAAGGCCCCCACATTCAATTTTTTATCGGTTCATCTCTACTATGCACAAGAAAAGTATTTCCAACCACTTTAAATGTAAGAAATTACATGATGAACATTTCATGATAATTTTCACTTGGTATAAGTCCTTCTTTTATTCACTCAACATGCTGCTGATGAAAGAGAAGCTATTGATGATGTGTGTGGGGAATATCAAGACTGAGTTGGTCTATACTCACATCACTCCAAAATTCACAGGAGGGTTGGTGAATTCCTATATCAAATCCCAACACCTTGTGTAATTATTGAAGAAATCCATGTAGTAATGTTCATTTCCTCTAACAACTCTATCAAGAATAGAGTTTGGGGTAGGGTCTAACACCGTAGTACAAGTGGCGGTCCCCATGCCATTAGGGTTTTTCCCAGATGTGGCTTACAACTAAAGCCTCTCCACGTGCATCATCATCATCATGATCAGCCTCACATGATGTATAATTGGTAAGAACCACCCAATCAAGTAAAACAGACCAATAAATTAAATGTATCTCTTTCCCATAATCAAGCTCGACCCCCTCTTCATGGAAAATTTCCCAGAGATCGCTTCTTATAAATGAGATACCAATCCTACTTCTTCAAAGAATCCTATTTCTTGGTTTATTTTAGAAGTTCCTTAAAATAGTGAATTCTGATCCTTGTGGAGTACCAGAATCCACATCAAACTAATATCACTAATTCCACTGAATTATTCCCTGAAAACATAATCCTTGTAAAACCCATCAATAAATTATATGTATTCAAGGATTGGATCTAAGAGAATGTAGATAATGGACGAGTCATGTTGGGAAATTCCCCATTGGAGGTGGCACAAATCTCGACCAATACTGTGAGTGATAGAAATGGTTCTAGTGAATAGAAGAAGGTTTCCAACCATGGAAATTCGATGTGTGATTATTGGTTGGCCTACATAGTAGTGGATCGCACCCATGAAATCACATGTTCCTATATAGGCTGGCTGGAATCTTTATTAGTCAACACTCCTCCATACACTACTTGTTAATCCACCTCACAATCTTCTACATATCAGATGAGTGGATACTGGCGGTGCATGATGAAGTGAAGACCACATCCAGTTCCAAAGACATCTTGTTCTCTTGGTGACTTCATGCCCTTAGAAATGGGGATCACACCTAGGGCCGAACCAATATTGAATGACTCCTCTGGTGATGACCGATTTTATGACTATGTGAATATTATTGAGCTGGTGGATCCCTTCATGGTACCTGGTGATGTGAACTATTATGAAATTCCTCCAAGATCTCCTTTATGATGTCATTGAAGAGGAGTCGAGGACATGAAAACCACCAGATTTTTAGGACATCATTGTAAGATAGGTTGTGCATGCTATCAAGACCAATAAACAAATGTTTCATGAATATTAGTAGGCATATTACTCTAATACTACTCCATCAAATACACCAAAAAACATTCTATTTTGACTAACTAGTAAAATATCTACGAACACATTATAATCATCTGCGTGCACATAAACCCAAGCATCATCCATTCGAATGTCAGCCAGTTTTGGTTCTGGGTGAGTTAGATGATGAGTAGTTAGAAATTTCAAAATTTATATAGAAGCCACTGGTTTATTCATTAGTTCCTTCCTTTCATTTACCCAATTAGTGACTCCCTGCATTAAAAAACATTCATCTGGAATAGAATTATGATCTATTGAAGCACCTCACTAGCATACATTCATTGATCCCAATCCTCAAAGCCCTTTTCCTATCATAAAAAACGTATGAGTCCCTTGAAAAATCCTTGATAATACCCCTCCAATTGGAAATGGTTGTAGTGTCTATAGTGACATTCTATGAGGAAGAGGTCATGAAATAATAATGTCAATCCATCAACTCATTATATGGAGAATATGTGGGATCCATTATAAAAGGGAACATTCACTTTTTTTAGATAATTAGTTAGTTCAATTTCATAGAGATCCATCATTTTATAGTACATAGAGGTTCTAGGATCATTCCCATCCTGACCCTGACATTCCAAAATTTTAGACTAATGGAAGAAGATTTAAGCCCCTTATACCTCAATAATTAAGATTATGATTGGGATGATCAAAGACCATGTGGAAGAATCTATTTAAAGAACCAGTTTGGGGATTGAAATTAAATACTATATTCATGGTTGTATCAGATAATAGAATCTACATGATCTCACCATGATTCGCTGTATTATTTCACCCTTACACCATTATATAAAACTGGTTTTTCATTGAACATTGAAAATATAATAAAAAATTTCACATCATGTTTATTTAAATAATTAAATTTTTATCTTTATTAAATAGGAAATTTTTACTTTCTTACATGCTTTCATTATAGTCGGAGGTGATTTGGAGGTCCTAGGATAAACATGATGAAAAATGGACCAAACAACGCATAAAATTTTCCATAAAAGTCGATGTAACCGAATAATTCATATAATATATGCATCCTATTAAGAAGGTTTTTTTATCTGGTCTAAAATTATATTATCTAAAATGATCTTGAAGACACCCAATCATAATTTATCAATTAAAACCCCCAAATTAACCAATATCCCTAGGAAAAATAATCTACATGAAGTCAAAATTTTGGTTCGGTATTTTATATGTATCATTCATTTTACAGATTATCTAGATGAAAACATTGAAATTGGAGATATATATGAATTGTTTCAATAATATTGGTCTTTTGTTTATGTTGTGAAAAGGTAGTGTACTAGCCCAAAACCATGGTACAACTGGTATCTCTAAATTTTTGTGTGAAAAACAACATACCTTTTGTGGCTATAAAAAGGAACATAAAGATCCTAATTTGGGTGCTCGGCCAGAAGGAAATGTTATAACATTTTGAATATCTGAATGAGTCCTATACTCAATCATATATGTTTTAAAGGCTTTGGGATATTATATATCAACATCTATTTGTTCCTCCATTTCAATGGAGTTTTAAACTCCATATGATCACCCAGGGGGAACGTGATGTAAATCACAAAATTAATGTTTTTAATATTTTAATTATCTATTTAGTTCCATGTTTTTATGTTCTTTTCATCATCTTATTTTATTATTCAATTTATTTATGTATTGGAAGGTCATTTTCAACTGATATGATCCTATTTGGGGGTACCCTTTCTTGTGATGTTTCACAAATTGTTCACTATTTATTCTTCCCACTATTAGTTATGGTGTTTTTTTGGTTCATATTGGTCCATTTAAAACTAATAAGCACTTATAAGTACATGTGAATTTGATTCATGGTATCCGAAATAAATAATATATAAACCTGTAATGCATAATGAGTTCTTTGAGTGTTTCCTTAGTGAGTTTTGGTTATGATGTTGGACACAATTTACCCTATCATTGGTGTTATCTTGTGAATCATTTTGTGTTTCCTATAGAACCCTAGGAGTTATCCTAGTATAAAAGTAGTAAAATTCTGGTTCAAGGTGTCACAAACCATGTATTAAAAGATCTATTCCCTTTATATTAATGTAATGATAGACCAACAACATGATAATTCCCCAGGTTGATCACGCTTAATCAATCCTATCAATTTTCTATTTGTTTTATCACATTGTTTTTTATATTGGATTATTAATTCATCAAGCAGCATGTTTTCCAAAATCCCACCCCCTTTTAATTTCACAACCAAATTCCATATTTAAAATTAATTATCTAATTCTATATTGAGAGATGACCAAGGGTTCTATCTATACTACAAATAAAATCTAGTAAAAACTAAACAATTAATTTGATGCACTCGAAAACATGATCAAATTTTAGAATCATTTACAAGGATCCCAGATCATTTTTATAATTAATTTATTTTATTTATTTATTTTACTTTTTATTTATTACTCCATTAAATATCCCCCTTCTGTTTTGATTGTTTTTTTCTTTTGTTTGTTTTGTGTGGTTCATTTTTCTCTATATCTCCATCTCTATTATTTTATCTTTATATCTAATTATATAATATAAAACCCAAAATTTATTTTATTTATTCCTTATTATTTATTTATTTTATTTTATTAATATTATTTTAATAAAAAAATTGAAAAAAGAAAATAAAACCAAACACGATATCTTAATTGCATGACCCAGTCTAATAAAGAAATACTTTATGAAATTGAAAATGAAATTAAAAATACACTTCACTAAAAAAAATTAGTTCATCTAGAATATAACAGTCAAGTAACATTGAGGAACCACTTTTGGAACCCCACTTGGTCCCAAACAAGTCAACAATTTAACCAAATAAATCCTCAGAAATAATGGCTGAAAATAATCGAATGTTAAATGAACTGACAACCCTAGATGTAGGATACTGACCTGTATACATTCAATATCCTAAGAAAGTATCTAAATTTTATATGATATCAGACAATATCGCCTTATGAAATTCCATTTTCTTCTATATGAGGGTACTCACAAACATCTTATGTAGCTTCACAAAGTGTTCTCAACCATGAAGCCCCAAAATACAAATCATGACCTAATAAAGATTAGGACCTTACATTTCTCCAATTATGGTCTATCCAAAGATGAGATATATTACCTACCTTCCTAAATTAGGGGATAGAATGAACATAAACTAATCTTTATAGGGAATTTTATCCCTTCCTATTGAACTACTTCAATTAGAAATTAAATATATAAAATTAGGCAATCTTAAGGAGATACCCTTCATGAATACTGGGAGATATTAAAAAGACGTTTCTTAAGTTTACCCCACCACAGAATAAGTAAAAAATTGTTAACACAATAATTATATGAGGTAATTATCCTCATGGATCATGGAATGATAGATTATATAGCTTGTGGTTACCTAGTTGATAAAACTCCTCTCACTATTTGTGACTAAACAACTATCATAGATCAAAATGAAAAAAAAATCATACACAAGAAATCATGCCAACCCATGGATTTCATGAGGTAATTAATTCATACCTAAAACAAAATATAGATAATAAACATTATCATATGCATACAATTATATGGAAATGAGCTCATGCACAATATAATCCAGACTCTCATCCTGTTCTATTACATTATGGTATTTTTTATGATGACACTCATTTTTCTAACCAATGCCATAAAATTCAGGATTCATTAGAGTCTTTTGAATTAGTATTCCCTGGGAATAATTTTCAGCAAGAAAAATATATTATGAAATTGAAAATTTGGAGAAATCAAAATATTTGGTGGTAAGCACAACCACAATACTAAGAAGGAATAAACTCAAGCTACCCCAAGCATAATTAGAATAAAAAAATCCAAGGCCTGTAACCTTCTTATCCTTAATCTTCACAGAAAAATCCTCCTCCTCCCATGTCGGAACCAATACATCTGTATGTGGTGAGGAAGATAGAAAATTAGAACCTCCCATTCTAACAAATCACACAATCATATATTCATGACCTACAAACTCAAGTGGGACACTTAGAAAATACCATTGGTGAGATAAAGATGCATGGTTCTGGACAAATACTATCCAATCTAATTACTAATACAAATAAAGAAGCTAATATTTTAAATTCACACTTTATATTGGAGAAAAAGATTCGTATTCCAATAATTATACAAAAAAATTAATTCCTCTATTTGAAAACACTCTTTCCCTACCCATGAAAAATTTTAATGAAGAAAAAAAACATAAAGTGAAAACAAATTAATTTTGAGGATTCCTGTAAACAATCCATTCTTCTCAATTTCCCCCATATACTCTATAATCATGAAAAAATTGATATTAATATGATAATGAAATGACGAATACATTTAGAAACGTGAAACATAAAATTTATTTATTGGTTGCAGTTAAAAAATCCCTTGCCATACCAAATTTAATAACGAGATGCACAACCTTATATGGATATTGAAGGGGAATGAGAGATTCAACCCTATAAGGAATGTATTTTCATTGATCGAAATAGAAATAAAAACCATGTGAAAGGATCTAGTCACATTCACAATGACTTTTACCATAGGTGAGAAAATATGTTCTAATGAAATACAAGATTTAGGTTCACCATTTACTGTAATTCCACTCTCTATGTATACATCTATATAATTTAGAGAGATTCAAACAATATGCATATTCATGAAACGTTTCAATACGAGAATAATAGACCTTTTAGGAGTGATCGA
The DNA here is from genome assembly GCA_963277665.1 of Viscum album. Classification (NCBI taxonomy): domain Eukaryota; kingdom Viridiplantae; phylum Streptophyta; class Magnoliopsida; order Santalales; family Viscaceae; genus Viscum; species Viscum album. Next base: position 446,024,362 of record OY728145.1, read on the forward strand.
GGATGTTATTGTAATATTTAAGAATCCCATCTTCCTTACAGACTTATACATTCTTAATATGAAAGATACTCGCACACAAGGACATTGTCCTCTCAAACATATAGGGAAGTTCCTTAAAAAGAAAAATATGATCATAAATATTCGAAATGGTATATTTTCCATGTATTTAAGTAGATAATAGTTATGTTTTAATATCCTTGATACCATGAAACAACCGGTTTAAGAAAACTCCACTCTTCTTATATATTCGATGGATGTGATCCATACACATAAACAACATTATTTCCTCTACCCATACTATGATTCATTTTCCACTTATTCACCTATGTTGGAATTTATTTTTAATTCATATTTTTATTATTGTATTAGTGTTCATATAATTTTAAAATTTATTATATAATTAAAGAGTGTGTTGATTCTGTGGTACCCATGATAGTCGATGATCCTACAAATCTCATTTCCCTTGATTATCTTTTCTCAGTGAATAAGTATGAGAAAATAGAATTTTTTATAGATCAAACTCCCCCTACTCCCCCTACAAAAAAACCATTTATGTTTGAATTAAAACCATTTACATTTAATTTAAAATATGGCTATCTTGAGGTTATTGATCAATTTTCTATCACTATTCCCAATAAACTATCTCAATAACAGGAATCAAAACTACCAGACCTTCCAAGAGAGTACAAAAAGGATATAGGATGGTCATTTATTAATATTATATAGATTATACCATATATGTTTATGCATTATATACTTTTATATGATGAGGCTAAGTCAATAAGGCAGGCTCAATGCCTATTTAATCCCACCCTACATGAAGTTGTAAAAATGGATTTTAGTAATATTCTTACTATTGGGATCATCTATCCAATATCTAATAGTAAATAGGTTGAACTAGTGAAAATTATGCCAAAAAATAGAATAATATTAGTTTTAAATGAAAGGAATGAGTTGGTTCCAACACATGTGAAAAATATTTATAGAGTCTCTATTGAATAACATCGATTGAATTACATCACATGAAAGGACCATTTTCTTATACCTTTCATCTTCCAAATGTTAAAAATATGGGATTGTATGTCGCATTATTGTTTCCTTAATGGCGTTTCAGTTTATTTTCAAATCCATCTACCACCTTATATCCATAAGTGACAACATTTCTCTATCAATTCAGCACATTTTCATACATAAGGATTATTTTTTGTCTCTGTATTACTCCTGGTACATTTCAATGATGCTTGTTGAGTAATTTTTTTAAGTACCTCGATACTTGTATGGAAGTTTTTGTGGATGACTTCATGGTTTATGGATCTTCTTTTTTGACTTTTTAGAACACCCAGGTTCTTTCCACCAATATTTAATTGAAAAAAATCTCTTCTAAAATTAAGATAAATCCCATTTCGTGGTTGAGTATGGGATAGTTATTGGGAATATTATTTGAAATAAATTAATCAATGTGAAAAAATAATAAAGTGAATTAACTTCATCCATTCCATATTAAATTTGTGTTCTAGAATTGTTGTCATTCTTGGTCCATATTGGTTTTTATCATTGGTTCATTAAATACTTTTAAAAGATCTCACTTCTCTAGACTATTTTATTACAAAATTATTCATAGTTTCTATTTGATTCAAATTGTGTGGATGAAATCAATTCAATAAAAATGATTCACATGTCACCTCCAATTATCAAACCCTCAGGGTTGGTTATCCCCACTAAACATACGAGTTATGACTTTAACCATTCGTTTGGGGTATTTTTATAAAAAAGGGTTGATAAGTCTCCATATGTCATTACATATGCCTCACATACACTTGAACCTTCCCAGAAAAAATAAATAACCACTAAAAAATAACTCATTTCTACTATGTTTTATTTGAAAAAGATTTGATCATTTATTCTTGGGTCAGAATTCATTATGTTTTCTAATCATGATACCCATAATTTTGACTTAAATAACCCAAATTCAAGCCCCTCTTAATTTGATGGATGCTTCTCCTATAATATTGGGGTGGAAAATGTGGTAGGTGACCACATTAATAGGATTTTCCAACCATTGAACCACCATTTTTTCTCCTCCATTCCTATTGGATAACTCCTTAATCATGGGGACCTTTGTGATGTTGGGTACCATAACCCTGGTATGCAGACATTCTGAACATTTTAGTAACATCTCTAGGTCCCAATGATTTCAGCACTTCACAATCCTATATAATTAAACTTGATTCATGATGGTAATTTTTGTATATCCCATATTTGTGTATAATATTCAGTGAAAAATTTGATCATCGAAGTGTTAATGAAAATGATTTCACCCCTGCTTGGAGATTCTACCACACATTATCTTGCGGGGGCCACTTTTCTCTCAATGTACTGCTAAAAAGGTCCGTGACATGGTACATTATTTTCCAACACTGAATTAGGATGTCAATTCACATGGATTATCTCCAAGAGGAATGAAATACCCTAACATCCCATGTTATTCGTTGAAATATGTAATGCATGGGGAATTGGCTTTATGTGGCCTTTTCCAAAATTTTTTGTCTTCATTTCTATGTTACTATCTCTTGAATACATCTCTAAAGGGCTGGAAGAAAAGGCTATCAGGGATGATGAATCTAAATTAGTTGTTAATTTAGTAAGTTCCACAATTTTCATTTGGTTTGGCTATCCAAGATCCATCATTTGTGACCATGGTTCAGAACATTCAATCATATCATGGAAAATGTATTCATGGTTAAGGGGTTTTCATAATTTATCCACTACGTATCTCATCCAAAATAATAGAAAATCAAGAAATATACAAATGACATGTTGAGAGAATCATGGAAAAAGGATAAAACACAATATGAAATATTGGTGTTTATTCTTGGATGATGAATTATGGGTGTATCATATATATTTTAAAACCCCGATCAAAATATACCCATATAGGATGGTTTCTGGAATGTTTTATCACCTACTGGTGGAGGTAGAGAATGAAGAATATTGGGACATTAAATGATTTAATATTAATCTCTTAGATGAATTTCAACATAGTATGTTCCATAATCAAGAGTTAGAAGAACTTTTGTGTGATTCATATAAGAACTCATGAATCTACAAATAGAATACAAAGGATATACATGATAATATTATTCATCAGTGGATGTTTTATATTGGTTATAAGTTCATCATGTACAATTCCTATCTAGAGTCCACCTATGTAAGATTACTTCACGATGGCTCAGTCCTTGCACTATTAATAATGTTTACCCTTTTGGTTCATTACAATTTTTTCATGAGACAAGTGGCTGAATTATTACCATAAATGGACAGAGATCTAAACACTTTTATGAGGATTTTATGAAGCATCCAATGAAATAATTTCACCTTTAATAAGAAACATACCAGTGAAACACACTAGGTTTTATTATTCCTTATAACATTATCATTTTTATATTGTGAGAACACTAACCACTATATTTTTGTAGGTGGTTATATTATAAGGATAGTTATTAAATTTTACTATCATTTTCATATCATGATGATTATTATTGTTACATTCCCTGCCTTGTTTAGTTCATTAGGATAATCATCATTCTTCTTTAATCTATTTTTATCTAGTTGTATAATATTTTTAATTTTTCCCCATATTATCTTAGAAAAATATTCAAAATAAATTTTCATTACTAACTCTATAGTGTGGCATATTTTGTTATTTTTGGAGAAAATATTTTAAACAAAATTTTGATATGGAATATTTCTTCTAGAGTTGGAATTTTAAATTCATCATTAAGAGTTTAATGGATATTTGAAACACATTAATCATTTTCACTATCCAATATTTTAAATCTGTTGGGTGAAAGACATTCTAAGACCTTTATTATAATTCTTCCTTTTAATCACTTTTAGGAGAGTATCGGGTCGTGTACAGAAACTAGAACATGAATTGATTTTTTTAATCCATAAGATTAAAGTGTTCAACTTTCATGATAAATTCCATCATTCATTGAAAATATATTTGTACAATTAACCATTATTTTTTGTATCCTTGACATTTTACCCTTTTTAATAATTAGATAAAATGAAATGCATGTTAGGTATCCACGTCAAAAGATAATTTATCCCTACCTACCCATCTCTTGTGTACAATATTATTTTATTTTTTAAAATCATGGGGGATATGGTTTTTCTATAGAAATTGACAAGAAATATTCTTTGTTATGGGTTGATATAAAGGAGGCCTACATTTTCATTGGGAAGTAGTTCACTAGACATATTATATCATTATTTGAAACATGTTTCACTCATTATCTTTAATGGGAATAAAATAATAGTTATGAACATTAAAAAATATGAACAAAAGAAAACAAAATGGGGAAAATATTCTATTTACTCATTATTATTCATCAATATATTGTCATCCACACAAATATACAATTGGGATGGTGTTTTGGAAGTGATAATTTTTTGAAGGGGATGAACATGTATATTAATTATGAACACTTGATGAAACTTGACATGATTTTTACTTAAGTGATTAAAAACTCCTTTTTGTCCTCATATTTTTAAACATCAAATAATAACAACATTTGAACCTCAAAATAACATATTGTAAGTTCTCTTATGTATCATAAACGTTTCTATCGATAGAGAAAATATAATCTCAGAAAGAATATGGAAAGATAACATGATCTTTTGGAATATAAAATAAATCCGCATTCATATATTCATTGATTTAAGAACGAAAATTTATAGGTGAGGTAGGTTCCGAAAAGTTGCATGGGAATAAAAATGGTGTTTTACAAGTTTCAATGTGAGTGAATTAAAATAATAAGAAACATGATTTCATAAAAAAGGCATTATTAATTTAATTTCAAAGGAATCTTGGATGTTTTATCACCTCTTATTTTGTAATGGTACTTAATTATTATATGATACTTTTCAAAGGAGATCTAATGAATAGGTGTAGGGTTTGATCACACCATTATTCACTATTTTATTTCATCATTACACCACTATATCAAACTGGTTTTTCATTGAAAATTAAAAATATAAAAACTTTTTTTTTGTTTATTTTAATTCAAAAGTATAATTCTTATCTCAATTAAAGTGGTAAATTAAACGTTTTTTGATGTTTTTGTTATAGGTGGAGGTTATTTGGGGGACCCTTGATGATGTTGAGGAAACATGAGGCAATAGTTATAGAAATCCATGCATACCAGTGGACTTAACAACCCACTGAAGAAAATTTATTAATCCAACTATGCTTTAATTTGTGGTATAATTAATTATTCAATTGTCTAATACTCTTATGAAGACACACAATCCAAATTTATCCCTCAAAATTCACATATTAATAGATTTATCAGGGGAAAAGAATCTATAGGAAGTAAAAAATTTGGTTCTATTTGTTTGGAAATATATCTCTTTTTATTCATTATCTAGAAACTATATTTTTCATGGAGATATTGAGAAAGTATTCCCACAATATTTTTCATTTTTCCATGTCATGATAAAGTAGGTTACTAGTCCAAATTTATGGTTCATGTGGTATGTCAACATTTGTGCCCCAAAAACCTCCTCCCATTATGGCTATAAAAAGGAACCTTAGAAACCTTGTTTGAGAGTTTGACCCGGAGGTAATGTTCTTCCATTTTGGTGATCCAAATGAGTCATATACTCATTACTATAAGATTTAGGGGCTATGGTATGTGATACTTCAACATTTATGTCTTCCTCCCAACCAATGGGGTTCATTAACTCCATGTGATCACCCGATGGGGTGTGTGATGTAAATCTATAGAATCATGTTTGTAATATTAAAATGATATTTTTAATTATAGTTTTTATTTTGTGTTTAACCATTATCTCTTATTATTTAATGATTTTATTTACTGGTATTTCATTATCATCTCATATGATCATGTTTGGGGGTACCCTTTTATGTGATGTTTCACACAACATTCACCATTTATTATTCCCTCTTTAAATTATGGTTATTGTGTGGTTAATATTGGTCAACTAAACTATCATTAAAGATTTCATATATATTTACATTTATGTAATGGGATAAAAAATAAATAAAATACAAACAAGAATATCACAATGTGTTCATCATGAGTTTCCTTGGTGATTTTTTATTATGAAGTCGGAAACAATTTATCCAATCATCCGAGGTATCTGGTGAATCATTTTGTGTTTCTAATGGAACACTAAGAGGTATCCTTGTATAAAATAAGTAACATTATGGTTCTATGCATTTTATATGTAGCGATTAAAAGATCTCTACAATTCCTCTTGAAGTGATGAAGGAAGAGCATCATTAGAAATCTTCTGGTTGACCACACTTATTCAATCCTATCAATTTCCTATTTATTTTGTTACATTCGTTTTTTCTACTGGACTCCTAAATCAGCAGACCCTACATCTTTTATATTACCACTCCCCTTTTAATTACATAATGAAAATATTATTTTAAAATTAATAATTGAAATCTCATTCAAGAGTGATACCTAGGGTTCCTATGATATTGTAGAAATTATAGTAAAAACTAAACAATTAATTTGACATTCTCGACAATGTGATCACTACAACATGTTGATGGTTTGGTCATATCTTCTTCTACAAGAAAAAAACACTATTAATATCATCAATGACTCAATTAATTCATCAATGGTGGAGTAGGTGTGATCCAAGGTGATGCTTCTCACATCAACATTTTTGATGTGTGATACATGGATATAAACTATTATAAGAGAAAGGATAGGCAATTTCAGACCAATGAGGTAGATGACAACATCATTTTATCCATCTCATGTATTGATTTTGACAACTTTTGTTCCTCGTGATTCATCAGTTGTAGGCCATGAAACTATACATGAGAAGTTTCATGGTCATTCTCTGGAGGATTTGACACCGTGTCCCCAAGTACAAGGAATTCTATAAGATTTCATCATATTATTATATAGTATAGGCCCAGATTATAATAGAATCCACTACCCCTATAATTTAATGATACTTTCACCCCATGTAAATCATTAGACATCATATTCACCTATTTCAACGAGATGGGTTGATCCAAAATAAGTCGAACCACCACCATTGTTTTGGTATTAATAATGGACCTCATGGTTCAAGGCCTGATGAAATCAACATGAAAGCCTTTGTTGCTAGGGTTTTAGTTGATAAAGAGTCACATAGTGGGGACTTCACATCTACATAAGTGGGCACTGGTGTTCCCTAAGAATTAGTTATTATATATAATCGATCTCCTCCCACTGATTCCACTACTTTAGATGATGAAGTGCATTTGGAAGATTATACATACAAATTTGAAGAGCTTCTATCACCCACCATTAATGAACAATTTTAGGATAACCTTGGAGCTGAGGAAGACCCTTGTAAAACATTGATCAGTGTAGCCATTACTCCATATGAACAATAGTTGTATGTGCCTTTCATGAAGTAGCATCGTGATGTATTTTACTACACATATTATGTGGTTCCAGGGATAGTTTATTATGTTCTCATCCACCGTCATGACCTTTTAGTGAGTCATTGTGGGTTTTAGGAGACTCCCAACAAAAAATCCCTTCCTATGATGCCATGGTCATGGATGAATTTGATAAGGTCATTAAAACCAACATCATCATGTAAGTACGATACTCCATGTGGCTCTCCAACATCATCATAGACGTGAATATGAATGGGTATATCAGAGTCTATATTGACTTTAGGGACCTTAACCACCACTATTCGAAGGATTATTTTCCCATTCCCATGATACAAATATTTATCAATACCACACTTGGGATCGAGGCTCTCTTGTTACTAGATGGATACTACAAATATTAATAAATATGGATGCCCCAGAATATGAGGAGACAACCTCCTTCAGATCACCACAACGTACCATATTCTATTAGGTAATTCATATAGGTCTGAAGAATGTAGAAGATACTTACCTATGGTCCAGGAACCATATCTTAAAACGGATCATCAAGACACTACTGGAATCCTATGTAGATGATTTTATGGTCAACTACCACCAATGTAAAGACCATAAATGATATATTGAGAAGGTGTTGAGATTTCTCCAATCAATAAATTTGAACAAGAACCTCTTGAAGTGATCCTTCAGGGTGACCTATGGGATTTTTCTCAATTTCATCACCAAATAAAATAGTAATGAGATTGATCTAGAGAAGATCAAATCCATTATACAAATGGATCCTCAAGGAAACATCCTGTAACTTTGAGGACTTCAAGACCAAAAATAATTCATATTCTAATCCCTAGATAATTTGGATGGAATGTGAAATCCATTTAGTAGGATCATGAATAATTGTTTAATCTACTAGAGGAAGGAAGAGTTCCATGTTACATTTTCAGAAATCAAGAAATATCTACTATAAACAACGGTTTAAATTACAAATATATCCATAAAGGCTTAATTTATTTATGTGACTTCCCTAGAATGGTCCCTCATTTCCCTCGAAAATCATATGAATAAAAAATTAATAGGGAATAGTTTATACTATCTCAGTCGCATGATCCTCGACATAGAGTCTAGATACTCTCCTATCGAGAATAGATGCATCACATTAGTTTTACATTGTAGAATTTGTAACATTATCTATATCACCATATAATACATATGGTGTCTTTTTTGGTTCCATTGAATTATATTCTGAATCACCCAATGTTGGTAAGACTGCTAGTGTGCTAGGAAGTGATCCTTTAGCAGTCCGATATTTGGTTCTACCCACCAAAATCTACCAGGGGTCATGTGTTGAATGACATCATAGCCTCATATCTGCTTCGGGATGAGTAATCTATGGATGTTTATTTCTGGGATGATGTCATCCTCTTTATTTATTAGGTTGTGATATGTTGGAATATTCATTTCAATGATTCCTCCCAGAGGCCAACTTGTAGACAGCTCAATGATTTCAAGATCAACATTGTCTTTTTGGAGATTGTATTCATCACCATATAATCAGCTATTCTACTATACTCATTCCTACTATCATAAGGTTTTACGAAAAAAGAGTCATGGTATTGGGCTCTAATTACCAGTCTCTAGCTAGCTCATGAAATTGATGACATCCTCTTTCATTTAAATAGAGACTCCGAGTTAGTCATCAAGAAGATCATTGTTGACTACATTATGAGGAAGATATAGATAATTCCCATACTCAACCACACAAACTAGCTAATGAACCATATCACTTCTTAGCCACTGGTAACCCGTGTTCTCTAGATTTATAATAGTCTAGAAAATGTTTTTTCTAGTCTATCCAGGTCTCTTGTAGTTCCTCAACATGATGTCATGTTCATTCATGGGGAACATCCTAGGGTAATTTATCTAATCATCACAGATTATTGTGATAGAAAATATGTCAACTAGTTGGATAACGATGCTTACACATCATGACCTAAAAACCACCAGGAAGTCGATGAGACATCCAATTGGAAAACACCTTCTTTAAAGTATCATCAACATGCCAACCCCTCACGAGACATAGTCAAATGGGATATAATCTATTGGTGTGCAGTATAGTTCACCCACCCAAGTGGGCCTAACAACGAACAGACTCTCTATAGATGTGGGATTGATGGAATGATCCTCTATTTCATCCATGGATATGAGATCCCCCACTAATGTTGTGAATTCATGTTGGATCATGTAGATCTCATTAGGGATTATTTAAGCTCTCCCCCGGATTTGAAGGCTGGGCAACATATATCCCATCATGGTCAATGATTTTGTTGAGGTTTTCAAGAGGTACCACACTTGTCAGATCCTTGCTAAATTTATGAATCAAACACTATATCCCCACCTTACTATAAAATATTTTTGGCCCTTTGTAGTCTCAAGATATAATTTCATGGGAACATATCCACTATTATTAGCTCGATAATGCCAGTTCATTCTAACCATGACATATTTATTTCCCAAGAGGGAATAACTGATTCATCCTAGTGAATTCAAGGCCCTATTAGTGGTCAAATTCATGGGTTCCAATATCATTCATCAATTTTTATTTCCATTTTCCATTCTCACCCACCATGACACCAACATCCATGCTATTGTGTTGAAGAATTTGAAAGTTGTGTATGATGTATTGTCTAACCACACTTCTTGCTACCACGTGCAGGGAAATTGAAAGATCATGTCTTTCAACAGGACCTCTTCAACATTCTATGAAATCTGGTGGGCCAGAATAATTTACCAGAAAGGATCCAAAATGATCTACAAAATTATCAAATAATGACCATGAAATTCCACCTAGGGGAATCCATATTATTTGGTGTGTGGAATAGAGTTACTCATTCCCATCAAGATTTAGTTTCCATTTCAATGAACAACATGCTGTAATAAGAAAACTATAGATAGAATAGTATATATCCATCTGGTAAAGTTGTAATTCCATTAGACTAATAGGATCTAGGACTTTCATAACCTATAGATGTATCATAATAAGATAACATGGGGTTTCAACAAAAAAGTTCATTTCTGCTCCTTCCTCTAGCATGACACTATACTAGCTCTCAGAATACCAGCGATACTTGATAGAATTCCACCGATGTTAGTGCCCATGTAAGAAGGAAATAAATCATCCATATGATCTATACTAATGGATCATACTCTTTGATCACTATGGATAGAGAGGTCATTACACATCCTCCCAATTCCATGTTTCACATGCCTACATCATGTAAGGAACCATAGTCCAAGCTACCAAACATGAAATATCAAAAAATTAGTGAGTTAAACACTATAGAATTGAAGTTCATTTTTTCATGAACATAAAAGGAACACGGGACCCAAGAACATGACATTAAACTGGGGAAGATGTTCGACCTTCATGACCTTAAATTGAGAGTCCAAGTCCAATCATAATGACATTAAACTATGCACAAAACAACTAGGGAATGTATCGTGAAACATGGGCCCCCCAGGATTCTCACTCACCTCATAATAATCCTTTTATTCCTTTGGATCCCTTTATGTTGAGATGATTCCCGCTTTATCCCAATCTCAATTAGCTCTAACTATGAGTTAATGTCTCCAATGGAATACATTATAATACAATGTCTGGTCTTATCACATGTCCTTAAACTATGTAGCAATCATCCTAGTCGAATGATAATAAACTGAATAATTCCAACATTTTAGTTTCATGACACTAAACTACATAACAATCATCATCGTGGAAGGATGATAATAAATTGCAGAACACCACAATTTCCTCACCTGAGAAGGTAACGCCATTCGCACTGGTCTTCTATAATGTGATATTTTGGAATTACATGTGGCTTGATTCCTTTCCTCATAAGATATGTACTGATTCTAAGATTTTATATCCATGTACATCCACCCAATAATAAAAAACACCCCCTCATTTTGTATTAGTTATACATATATAGGGATAAATTAATCAAGAACTATGTGTGGATGGATTCCCATCAATATAGGATATGATGGAAAACATAGACTTCGCATCTATAGTCCCGACTGTAAATCCTTCAAACTGCTAACCACTTTGGCCTTAGCATAGTCTAACCATCACGACTTAAAACAATATTCAAGACTCCTAAGGAATGATTATGTGGTGTGTCGGCCTCCTTGGTCCTCAATCACATTGGGTGTGTTATTTCTCCATGTTTCACCAATCCATTATGGAGTGTATACCCTATTGTCCACGAAACATGTCCTTAAACTATTCATAAGAGTCCATGATTTATGAACACTAACTAGAAGACAATGTCCAATAATCATGAATTAAAATTTCATTCCATAATATCCTCAAAATTGTGTCGTATGACATGGATATTTATTCCTTGTTCATATGATAATAATACACATACCGATTTGATACATTCTCCCCCATGGTTTGAAATCTACAACCATTATCTATGTGATAACGTCTATAATGAATGAAAATAAAACTACACTCATACAATATCCGATTCCCATATGCCTAATGATAATTGTGGGATGATTTAGTTCCCTCATGAGAGATAATTTCCCCATAGGTGTTGGTCTTCCACCACTCTATGTTCTAGAACTATTTTTGTCTTGATTTCCATCATCATAAGATGTGTAGCAACACCCGGAATTCTCATCTTCTAGTTCATCCATGAATTCATCAACCTTTAGTCTCTTTGTCCCCAGTTATGGTCTACACAAAATTAAATTAAATTATACATGGTTCATTTCAAGGAATATATGTGGTATATGAGACCCTTTTGGATCCATTCACATTGGGTTATAATAATCATATCTTATAAATATGCCCTATAAATTTTCCTTCCCTACTGCAAAATCATGACTTTAAACTGATTGTCCCTACAGTCAAGACTATTTGACAATAAACTATGGATAACTGATGTAAGGATCGATTCACATGTTGTAGATTATACTTGGCTCATTCATATAAGGTGTTAACTATTACATCACATAATCATCATTTAATAATTCTTTTCCACATTATTCTTGCTCTATAAATTTCAAATAAGAACCCATGGTCCAGGAAACACGACCTTAAACTATTAACAGTAAGTCCAAGAATCAAGACTCTAAACTACATGTGAGTCTCTGTGGGAATTTGTTCTATAGAGTTACGTAACCCTGGGCCCTCATTTAGGTCGAGTTTATCATGACATCACACTAAACATATATATTTTGGATACTCCACTTTTGTTAACACAATACGATTTTTAAACTATATATTGTTTATCTTATGTGGTGTATGAATCATGTGAGCCTATTTAGATAATTAAAAGTTGGTTTTTACCTCTTCTATTCCATATATACTCTTCAACTGAATGTTCTACCCAATCCAAAAGGCTATACTCTAACAATCCACCATGTTCTAGAAGTATGACCTGAAACTATCTATAACATCACATTTTTTTAGGTAAATATGGAAGTTTTTTTTATTTTATTAGAAAGAAATCAAAAAAGAGTAACAAAAAAGAGTACAAGAATGAATAAGAAACCCAAGGTTGAGGACTATTTACCTATATTTTTCATCAAACTAGCACATAACTTTCTCTTTTCTTCATGAAATTATTTCCATTTAGCTCTTCTATGACCCCAACCCCAACCTCTTGACCTTCCTCTACACGAAGGAAGGACATTAAGTCTTACAAAAAGTGTCTCATCATCAGTTTTTTTAGAATCAGAGCTATTATCTTTCTCTTTGCCTTTACTAGGAGAAGCAACTCCATTTGTCGCATTAGCCGGGGCTGGGATCTCTTGAGTCTCATCACGAAAGACTTGTGTGGTATCCTTCATGTTAGTGGCGTCGTCAATATGTTGTCCAATGGAAGGGTTGTTCTTACCTGCAATAAACAAAACAGTAGATTTTTCTTTCTGTTGAGAAAAAAACTAAAATCCTTAATTATCTACAATTGGTTTTGAAGAAGCCTGAAAAATATTAGAAATTACTAGAGAGTCAGATTCTAAAATTTTCTTACCCATTTGTATACATGAAATAACCATCCTATCATTAAGATAATGGTCAACTTACTCCTGAATGTCATCTTTAGTCACTTTATTAGCTCTTGATGACATTTTATGAGATAAAGAAATTTGAATTTGATGTAGATGAGTACATTTTCCTTGATTGATGGTATCAAAATTTTAAAAATCATTTCTTTTGAAAAGATGGAAACCCAATACATAGTATTTTTCATAGAAGTATAGGAATCGATGTTAGATGTGGTACATGACCGATCACCATTCTCATCAACTGAAGAATTGAAAAAATCCTTAGGAACAACCCCTTATACTTTTTTGCTTATAACTAAAAATCGCATGTCCATCCACACCCTCATAACATGGATTTCAATAATGTGAACTTTTATTATTTTTAAGACAGTTTCTCATCTCAGGTCCACTTGAAGAGAAATAGATGAAACCTATTTAGTGACAACATGTAGACTAGTCATGACCTATAATGTGATACTCTTTTCAAAATGTTGGCATTTTTTCCGAAACGATCATCAACTCAATAATGTCATCCTCATTTGTAAGAATAACCATATAATCCAAGGTTGATCCCTATTCGACCTCAACAATGAACCAGTCATAGTGCCAAATCGAGCCACTTATGTTTCATTATTAATTTTGATAGGAATTCTAATTGATAGAGAAATGTAATATTAAATGATCTGGTGCTAAAGAATCCAATTAAACTCATACACTCTAACCCAAATTTTAGTTGTGTTGTTACTAACCTAAAATGGATTGAATTTTTTATCCCATTCACGTACGTGAACAATGCCTGGTCTGATAGCAATGAAACCAATGCTCCAAGCTCTAAAATTCATTTCTTCTATGGGGGATATAATATGGAAATATACCCATGAAATTGAGACACATTTCTAGGATGAAAATCCACAAATTGATGAAATACGCTTTATATGTTCATCAATTTTATAGTGCTGAGATGATTTAGGTAGAAATAATTGAGCAATGATTGAGAACTCACCAATTTTGAGCCACTCGGAAATAGTTTCAGGATCCACTTTGATGTGAGAAATGATCTCCTTTCTTCCGATAGAAGACTTAGATACACCTTGTAAGGAAGAAAAGGATCGATTCATAGAAGTACCATAATCAGGGATATGCCTCAACTACTTCAGGTACTCTAGAACTACTGCGGTAACAAAGGATTTCTTTGTTCGACCTTCATTGCCTTCCCCGACCACTACTGCATCAATACAAACTACAGACAGAGCCTTCAGGAAAGAGGCCTCATCTCCAGCATCCAACGAAACTTCCCCATCTAGCCTTGCAGATGCACATTTCTTTCCCTCCACGATGCCTAAATTCACTGGCCAAATAGACAAATCACGCTGAGTTGCGAACATATCCTTCAATACCACTGTTCCAGCAAAAGCATCACCGGCTGTTGCCACAATATTTTTCCCAACCCCAGATCGATCCAAAGTTATTTCACCATTCGTTGTCGTGATATCATCATCATCACGACCCACATCCTCAGATATCATCACCACATGTTGTTCAACCACAGAACGTGGATCCATGTCCCCACCGATCACCATCGTGATCTATCCATTGACAACGACACTCATAACATCGGATGTCTTTGTAGATCTGGAGGTCCCTGCTCTAAAAAACATGTGACTATTTAATCGACCAGGGGGGAAACCTATCACAACCATTAAACTATATTCCTCTGCCTAGTTAGAGAAAGATAGACTCACTTATCTCATCCCATATCCTCTATCTTCAACATCTCAGTCACATAATGTTAAATGGTGAGATGTGTCCAGATCAAATGATGGTAAATGTACCATTTTATATCCTCAAATTATAACATTGATATTCATTCCCAACATCCTGACTGTATGATGTGAACATGTGTATCTATAATCCACATTTTATAACATAGAACTAAAAGGAATCATATGCACTCACCCGAGAGGAGATATCCTCTATTACTAACCATATACCATATCGATCACATTTTGATCCATCAATTCGAATCCAATATAGTGATATTCTAGAAGGTGAATATGATATTTTTTTAGAACAAATATGCTTACACAAATGTTTTATAATACATGGTGGTGTAATTACATGGGTTTTGGAATCCATTTAGACTTTTAGACACTCCATTACAACACTTTTCATGCCCCTTATGTGGATCTAGATCCTCTTCCATGTCTGAAGGGACCCTCTAATGGCTTGGTCTCATTCCATTTTTTCTCACCCACCAACACAGGCCAATGTATCGAAATACATTAGATTAAATTTTGAGATATGTTCCATGTTTTGAACATGTTCAATGTTTAACCCTAATTTTTTTGACACCTTTTCTAGCTAATGGTACAAATTTATTATTTTTGAATATGGTCTATATTCATCCTATATCACCATGACAGTCTCATTATATTCCATATTTTTGTTACTTTTTTTCACACATTTCATTCCCTATATGTTCTTTTCAAATCCAACACCCCTGGGGTTATTCCGTTCATGCACTAGTATGTGTTGGAAAAGAAAGATGACTATTTAAAGATCATTATTATCTATTTGATAGACTATATCACCTAAACACCCTTAGTGGTTAGTTAAAAATATAAGACCCCCCCCCCCCCCCGATTGTTTGAATATTATGAAATAGTATCATAGAAATGAACATTCAGGTGGGCACCCAATTTTTCTTACACCGAGAATGACACGATGAAACATCAGGATTGGTCAATGGTTTTATGACATATATGACCAAGGTGCATCAATTTTTAAAGACACAAATTAATGTGTCAATGAACATAGGATGGTTTAAAAGTAAGGAAGAAAGCTATGACATTACTGAGGTTCATTCACATTTTGGATCCTCTCACATGTCTTGTAAAAATTTACCAAATAGATCTGCTCTGGTGATTGAATGGTGTAGCTCTACCAACCAATAAAGTATGGACTCCATGGTTTTCTTCTACTCTCTAAACTCCATTTCTTCCTATTTATTTTCTAGATGAATAACATTGGATTCAATTTTCTCTTGATCCCTCTCATCCTGACGATCATCCACTTAATGCACATCCTGCAACATATACCTTTCGACCTAATCTAGCTCATACCTCAACCTGTTTATATCCACCTATTGGTTGTTGGTGAAAAAAATATAATTGTTCAATTTTTTATCCAATTTTTAAATATCCCATGTGACTTTTTAGAAATTCTATATTCTGTTAGACTTCTCCCAAGACCACAAAAAAACTGGGTATATCCAATGCTAGAGCTTTAACAATGCTATTAATGATCACCTTTGTCAACGTTAAAAAAGTACTATTAAAGGGACCCCTTTATCAGTGCTTCTTTATAGTGTTGTTAAAGGGGGTTATTATCAATGATAGAAAAATGAGATCCTAAAGGGGTCCCTTTTCATTACTTGTAAAAACGTGGTGATAAATCGGTTGTCTATATCAGCACTTTTTAAGAAGTTCTGATAAAGGGGCCCCTTTATCAGTGCTAGTAAAAAAGCATCGATAATGGGGTCTTAATAAACATTTTTTATTAGTGTCAATAAGTGTATATATAAAAAAATATTTAATTAAAAACATATATTAACATATAATCATTCTTATATTTATATAAATATAATATATATTTTTAAATATATTTTTTAAATAAGTATAAATAGTGATTTATAAATAATATGTAATATATTTAGAGAAAATGAAATATAAATTATTTCCAAATTTTTAATTAATAATTTTTTTATTAGGGAGTAATAGTCATTTAATTACAACTCGAAGAAAAAAATTACTAAAATAATAAAATATCTCATATAAGTTGAAAACGTAACTTGAACTTCAATCATCCATAACATTTGATCCGAGTGTTTGTTTGGGATCTACCACATATCAAATCAAAGCATGTGATGAGCTCCACACCCATTTGACACATGGTAACCCTTTTTCACATTGAACATGTCTAAAAAAGTCCCATAAGTCCTCCAAACTGATTTTTAGTCAGGTAAATAGAATTTTTAACCTTTGAGGGAATTTGATCCTTATATAAAGGGAGAGTTCTCCCATTTTTAGTGGGGAATGAATTTATTCCTGATTATAAAAATAATATCTATAATATGGTTCTAAAATTTTATAATTTTTCAATATGTAGTTTTATTTTTAATTAAATATATGTGTATTTTATAATATTTACATAAAATAAATCACTTGTATAAAATCAATCATTTGTTGTTATGCTCTAAGATGGCTACAGACTCCAATATGGATAACCCAATAAAGTAACCTACAATGAAAAAGCCTAACACAATTATAAATGAACAAAGAACATTCCACTAAGACACAAGAGGTTTAAAGGTCTACTAAAAATAGAGGTTCTAGAAATAAAGAAAAAGGGGAGTTTTAACTCCAAATTCAGGTCTAAATGAAGATACTCTTTTTGAATTGTCAGGGCATCGCTAACTCTGACACGTTCATTGTTCTAAAAAGAATTGTTAACACCCATCGTCCTATGCTATTTTCTATTGCTGAACCTAAAATCAAATTTTCTTCCAAATACTCATACTTATGTCAAAAAAATTATGTTTACTGGTAGTACCAATAATTCTCCCAATGTTGATTCTTTATGGGTTTTTTCGCAATCTTCTTTGCAGAACACTTGTGTTTTTTATATCTATGACCAAAATATTACTTTAAATTTTAACAATGAAGGAACACACTCTTTCTTCTCCTTTGGTTACGCTAAAAATAGATATCAAGAAAGAAGATCTCTTTGGAATGATCTATTGATTCTCTCCCCTAACATAAATACCCCTAGATATTATTATTGGTGTCTTTAATGATATTCTTAACTCATGAAAGAAAATTGGACATGCTCATGATTCAATTTCTACGAGAGAATTTAAATCCTCAATTAAAAACAACAATATATTTGAAATTAACCTCACCAGTGTGAAATACACTTGGTATATGAGACATTACAACAACGTGGTGGCTTCTAATATGGATTGAGCCTTCACAAATTTATTTACTTTAGATAATCGGAAAATTATTTCTAGAACCACTCTTCACAGGCTTAACATTGAACATCACCCCATCCTGGTCAATGTCTTCACCAATGATATGAAACATAGGATTCCTTTCAGATTTAACAATGCGTGGTTCTGTGATGACGAGTGCACCAACATCATTCAAAACTTTTGGACCTCAATGTATCACTATAACGATGCCCTTACCTGTAAACTTAAATTAAAACATCTCGAAAAACTCTAAAAAAAAATTTAGCTATAAAGCCAAACAAGTAAACAAAGACATCATGATCCTTGAAAAATATCTAAATGATATTCAAATCAATAACACCACCCATGACCTTAACACTAACCCTACTCAAGAGATAAAAATAGCGGTCAAACTAATATCCTTACTCACATTTAAAGATAAATAGTAAACAGACGGTGACAAAAATACCAAATTCTATAACTCTTTACAAAGAATTAGGAGAGCTTACAGACCGTTAACCTTTCTGAAGGACTGGGACAACCTTCTTGACAATAAAAAGGATATCGCTCATCATATTTTCTCCTACTATGAATCCATATTCAATGGTACTGATATAAAAAATACCTAATTCTTGAGTTCATTCATTAACTGGTCAATGATGGGGAAATCATCTTCCTCCTCAACACTCTGATAGAGCCTAAAACCAAAGACACAGTCATTAGCCTGAATCCTGATAGCACTATGGGTCTGAATGGCTTCAGTAATGGTTTCTTTCAAGAGTATTGGGATGTGATTCATAATGATGTTTGCAATCTTGTTAAATCCTTCTTTTCTAATGGAGTGATCCCTCATGCTATCAATTCACAATTTCTCAACTTATTCAAAAATGTGGATAATTCCTATGAGATTCAGCTGTTTAGACATATTTCTCTTATCAATACTCTTTATAAAATCATCACAAAAATCAGTGCTAACAGACTCTCAACAATCACATACAAAATTGTCTCATGGAATAAATTTGGTTTTATAAAAGGTTGTTCCATTCAAGATTGTATCTATATTTCTTTTGAATGTGTCAATAACTTGAACAAAAAAACATAGGAGGCAACATAGCTATTAAACATGATACCAGAAAAGCCTTCGACACTATGGACTGGAGTAGTATCTTCAATGTCTTGCAAGTCCTTGGATTCAATGATTCTTTAATAACTACAGTTAGAACTCTTTTCAAGTCAGAATCTATATCTATTTTGATCAATGGATCTCATAGAGGCTACTTCAATTGCTCCAGAGGTGTTAGAAAATGTGATTCTCTTTCAACCATCCTCTTCTAGATAGCGGAGGATTATCTTAGTTGTCTGATGAATAGTATGGTGTTCCAGAATAAGATGAAACCCATCCAGGTCTCTATGAATGTTAATACTCTTATGCACCTTCTTAATGCTGATGAAATCAGTATTTTCCTTCAAGTTGAGAAAAGGAAAATTATTAATTTTAAAATTGTGATATCTCACTATGAATAGGTCTCTGGCCAATCCATTAGTTGGGAAAAATCTTTAATTCTATTTGGGATGAACTTTCCCCCCACCATGAAAATGTAATATCATCAATGACCTCAATCTGAAATGAAGTACGCTCCCTTTCACTTATCTTGGTGCTTCTATATTTTGGAATAGGCCTAAGTCCTATCACTTTGATCTAATTTATGACCAAAATTTAAATCAACATTACTCTTGGAATGGAAAACCTCTCTCCATGGTAGGTAGGATTTTCCTTGTTAATTCTTCTATTATCTCTAAGATGGTTTATTCCATGATGGTCTACAAATGGCATGTTGGTCTTATTAAAATTGTGAACATTTCTATTAAGAATTTCATCTGGATGAGTAGTACATTAGAAAGAAAACATGTGACTATTCCCTGGTTAGCCGGTATCAAACCCATTTAAAATGGTGGTATTGGTTTAAAAAATATTAAATTCTTTAATGAGTCCCTTCAGGTTAATCTCACTTGGAACCTTCTTTATAACACCTCAGATGCTATAAATTTTCTCAAAAATAGATTACTTAACAAACTGAATAAAAGAAACCTGACCTGCATTAGTTCTTCAATTTTGGATTCTATAAAACAATCCTTCGTCAATATTATGAATAAATCTAGACGGACGGTCTCCAGAAACTCTTCCATGAAATTCTAGTTGGATAACTGGATGGTATCACCTTTATTTTCTATGGCTGCTTCTGATCAAACTCTAGAAAATATCAACAACACCATCAAAGACATCTTAATCTCTCATCATGACCATATCCCTAATACTATTCTAAATGACATTGAAAACTACACTTTCACTAACACTGAGGACTTCCTAATTTGGGATCTAGCACACAATGGTATGGTCAACTCTAAAAATTTATATAATCATTATTTCAGTAACCATGGGAACGATTACAGGTGGCCAATAAAATAAAAATCCTTGGATAAAACCTTCAAGATTTACTCTCATATGATGTCTCTCTCACAACCGAGTTCCCATTGATATTTTCCTTCAATAATTTGGAATCCATCTTTTCTCTATGTGTAAACTCTCTAACCAACACAGAGAAGATGCTAATCAACTCTTCCTTTATTGTGCTATAGCTTCTGATCTATGGAACTATATTCTTGACATTTTTAATCGCAGATCGTTTTTTGACTCTATCAAAACTCAACTAAAGAATTATCCAGATATGGAAGGCTCTCAACAAATAAATTACATTTTCCTTGCTGTAGATGTTGAACTCTACCATGTCATATGGTATGATCGAAATTCTATTATTCATAACAATTTCCCACTTAATATAAATTCAGGTCGGATATATATTCTTAAAGCCATAAATGTCGCTGTATTGTTTCAAAAGAGACATTACCACAACACCATGATTGAATTTGGAATACTGAAGCGGCTATAGAATAAGGGCAATTTCTTTCCACTGAATCACACTCTGGAGGTGTTCTGGAGAGCCCCACACCCGATATGGATCAAAATCAATATTGACGACTCCTCGAAGGGAAACCTGGGCCCTACAGGGTGTGGTGTTGTTTTTAGAAATCATTTTGGTCAAATTATTGGATTTTTCATTAATAGTTTTGGGATTTCCACTGCCCATGAAGCTGCGATTCTATTTTTGACACATGCCACTTCCTTTTCCAAGCTCTTTGGATGGAACAATCTCTAGATTGAATGTGACTTGACGACCATCGTTCAATCAAATTGGAATGGAGTAATTCATCCTACTTGGTCGATTACTACACGTTGGATGGAATTAAATTGTTCTCTCATCGATATTAACTATATCATTACACATGATTATCGAGAAGAAAACACTGTTGCAGATGGACTGGCCAACATGGTGGTTGATCGAGACATTTCTTGGTTTGCAGACCTCCCTGCTGAGCTCTTTTCCATTCAAAAAAAGATTATAAAAAGATCTCGAATTTTTGAATTTTGTAATTTTTCTTTTAATAACAAAAATCACTTGTATAACTACATATTCCAACTTATTTACATAGAAACGTATTTTTACATGTAAAATATACATAAATATTATTTATTTTTTTTAAATTAAAAAAACAAATATTTTATTTACCATATTATAACACATTCATATGTATATATATACATCTACAATTAATGTCAATATTTAAACATTTGTGTGTAAATAATTATGAAATATATATTTATATTCATATTCTAATATATGAAAATAAGAATTTATTCTAAAATTTTATTTTAAAAAATATCTAAACATTTTTTTCATTATATATATATATAATGTTTATATATAAATATATGTTTGTATTAATAGACTGATAAATATTTATATTATATTATACTATATGTAGATGAATATAATATATAATATATTTAAATAAATATAAGTATATATATATATAACAAAGTGGAAGAGAGAAATTTTATAAATGTATTTAAAAATAATTTTTCAAACCTATGTCTATATATATATATATATATTAATAGAAATATCATTAAATAGAAAAAAAAATATGATGTAGTACTAAATGCATTCCATCGTCAATGGAATAGTGTAGGTTTCGAATCCAAATGGGTGGAGGAGGGTGAAAATTTGAAAAGTGCTGATAAAGTGATGGTGGGCTACAAATAATTGATAAAGGGTGGCATGAAGGTCATTCAACATTGTTAAAGGGGTCGTGGAAGTGTTGATAAATGGTCCAGGGTAATATATAACTGAAAAAATATATAACTTTACACCAATTAAAATTACTAAAAAGGGCTATTAAAAGTTACCTTTAACAAAGCTCAAAACGTGTTAATAAATGAGTTACTTATTAGTGATTTTTTAAATCTAATAATAGTCACATTTATTATATATTTTCTAGAGATAATAAAATCCCAATTTTTTTAACCACGATCTAGTAGTTAATTTGTTTAGATCTAATAAATGACTATTCTATAATTGTTAATGTTTTATTTCTTAGAAGTTTAATTCTTGAAGACATTTAGATGTTGGCTTCCTTCATGCACCCTCTTGATGATAATTTCATGAACCAGTGGAAGAACACCTATAGTGTCTGCCCCCAGTGCACAAGTTTCATTGAAAAAAGTGATGTGACACCTTTTCCCCCACTAACTATGGCTTTAGAGTCTATTTGATAAACAATTTCATGCATTTCCACTCCGTACACAAGATAATGCAATTCTATTTGACTACATCAAGGTAAGATTCTTTCAACTCATCTGTGAGAGCATATTGTTACTCAATAAAGGTTGCAATATGTTCAACAAGGTAATATTATTCTAGAATCCTCTTATATGGTCTGGGATATGGATCATTAATTTTTTCAATTAACGTGACACTATATCGATGATTTAATCTCTAGAAACCTCTAGTTTCACCCCACCTATGACATCACTCACAACAGCAGATGACTGCCGCCTTGGACCATAAATATATAAAATTAGACATCCATCTCTGTATGAATAGAAAAAACCATCCAAAATTATCCACTAGATGTTCTAACATTTCTTTCATTATAGGTGGGAAATTTCTCAAGCACTATTTGACAAAAAGAACATGTTGGCCAACTGTGTCAGCAAATGATTAGTTAAGGTTGTATAGTGGTTAATGACTTACGAAGGCTGTTCAATGAAAGAGTATGTCCATATGTCTAAAATATGATTTCCACAACTAGGGACCCTTTTAATATGGTTGTTATTTAAAAAAATGGAACCATTTCCTTATATATTGGCCAGGGAGTGGCTATATAGGTTACGAAAATGTGTTGATGCAAGGGAAACATGCAATTTGTTATAGTCGAATAATGAAATATTTTCTCTTACCATGAGGATGAATTTTTATGATGATCTATTTTGGGTTCTCAACCAATATAGATATGGGTGTCAATATTTGAATTCCATTTTTTTCTCTCATAGATAATGGTGAGGGCTTGAGGTTCTGAAGTTTACACCCCAGCCACTTCCGTCATCCCACAACCTGGTTCAGCTACTAGCATGAGTCCGGGAACATGTTCCTCTACACCATTTGGTTCACCTTCATCCCCAAAATAAATATACCCTTGTCCATTATCAATATTTTTATATACCAAATATGTTTAAGTGAGAAGACCAGAGTAATGAATTAAAAGGTGAAGGAAAACAATGTGAGTTAATAATTACAACATCAAATTAAACAAATACTTTGGTGGAGATAGTGATATTTCCTCTTTTTTGGGGACTCCACTGATGGGAGGTTATTACCCATGTTTCTTCATCTTTGGACCCCATTTATTCTACATTAGATTATACCTCATCACTCAAATCATTGGGTAATGGTGTTTTTTCAATCCCCGAATCACCCTTATACAACACCCACACCAGGGTGGAAGGCAATATATATTCCCCTTGAAGGATATAAAATAACTCTATAGATCCCAGGTGTGTATGTCTTTGGTGAAGTTACTCTATGAATACAATTTATGCAATACAACCTCCAACAGTTCAACCCCTTCTTATGTCACATTCTTCTATAGGTCCTCTGGCATCATCGATGTCCGCATCATCCTCAAGGTAGAAAATTGGGAAGGAAAGATGTCATTTTCAGCTTGTTGTAAAATATTCTTAAACATCTTCCCATGAACCTTCCTTGTTGGCTTGAGTACGCATTCGAGAACCTTATTCTTAAAGAGGCGGGTTTGTGGCTGCACGTTGTGATTTCCCCACCAATGTGTCTCTATCTGGAGCCACCCTAGATGCCTGATCTATCTCTCAGGGAGTATCTCATCTACTACTTAATTTTTCTAGATCCTTGCTCACTAGTACAATCACATGAATAAATTTCTATAGTATTTCTTCAAGATATGATACAACCATGTTTCTAGCATATTCCATCAATGTGATTGAATCTATGTTGGTTTTAAGAAACAGAATTGTTTTTATAGACCACATAGTCACTATCATGCACCATAATTGATCAAGGATACATGGGTTTCTCTCTTCAAAAATCACCATGTAGGACCTCTTGTAATCTCATTGATGGGACAGAAGCATAAAACAAATGCGAGATAGTGTCTACAACTCACTGTACAAATTTCCATCAACCTGAGCCACTATCACCCAAACTTTAAAACCTTTCAAATACTCACAAAAAGACCATGCTCCTTGTAGATTTTCAAACATCTGAAAAACTAGAGCCATGAAGGTATAAAATATAAAGTATTCATCTTTTCAAATATGAATTAAAATATGATCCTCATCCATTCAAACTATAAAAAATTGTAATATTTAGTAGAGATAGTCACAAGATATTGTTCAGAGGACTGATGGAATTTTGGAATACGTAACCCCAGAGATGTGCTTCTATCTATAAATACTAATCTAGAATGTCCTATAGATCGTTCTTGGTGTATTTTCATTCTTGATACAATCGAATATGTTATATATTCTATCTATTATGGGTGAACCAAGGTAGACAGAATTATTAACCGATGTGATCACCTCCATCACCAATATTCCTAGATGTATTCACATTTTCATATCTCTGACCAGAAGCATCCACCCACTCAGAATGATTGAATTGATAAAGGTATAGAGAACTAGAGGGTCTCTAACTCTGACCATTTTGTAATCCCATTCCTGATATCTTCCATCTTCCAAAATCAACCCCTATTATCATGGATTCCTCCTCTATGATGTAGTAGGTAAATTCATTCCCTAACATAACATCCTCACTTAATAATCATTCTTTAGGTACAAATATAACTATTCCAAAAACATGAAATCCCTATCAGAAATAGCTGTGATTTTTAGTTTCCCCTTCACTAACTCCATAATATATTTTTCCAGGAGATGGGTCTCCTCAAGGATTCTCCCTGTATTTTCTAGAAGATGTAACCTATCATACTAGAATCCCTCTAGTGGAATACCACAAATACAGTGGATGTCCCATAGGCTAATTGTGACTTCCCCATGGTAAAGATAGAACATGTTCATGTCTAGGGTCTAGTGACCAAGGATGTTTGGCACCAACTCTGGTTAATGCTAACATTAGAACTATTATTTTCATGCTACTTCATAAATCCTTATGTTACACAACTGTACCCTGTATTCCTTGAATTTGTAGCACACCCAATACCCCCACGACCATTCGCTAGTAAAGATTCCAAAAGTCCTCAATTCCCAATACTTTTCAATCCCAATCTATTTTCCCATATAATACACAGGAAAGTAGTGGAATTTTGGGAAGGGAACACATATTCCTTTGGATGATCTGTTATGATCATCATGGTCCACCAATTGAGTTCATAAATAGCAATAGTCATATGCTTCCATGCTGGATTCTTGTTAATGGTGATGTTTCCGCAGTTAAGATCATCTTCATGTGTGAAACACTATCGAGGTGAATCAACATTGAATGTTGTGATAATCACAACATCTATAAGACAATTAATCTCCAATGGTAGGTAGTCTCACAGAGGATAATCATTATGTTACTGTGTCATCATGCCAACAAGAATATTATTGTCTGATAGAACCAAACTAGCATGATGGATATGAGGGTTTCTAATTATTTTAGTACTTTTAGTACCAATTGAGGATTTAGTTTGAAATCATTATACTATTTAGAAATTAAATATGAGGCTGAAATATATTTAGAAGATGAACATAAAGTCAAAGGTTTAATGAGTAAAAAGAGATTTTATATGAAAAATTGGGCTACTGGTGAGAAAAATGTTGGTATTTAAATGAATTCATACGCTTGAATGAATGATATTATATTTTAAATAAGTATATGATGCTTGGATTTCCACGTAGAATGGTTTAACTTAAATGTATGATAGAAAATCTCTTATCACAGATAAATCCAAGGAACACCACCCCCCCCCCCCGCTTAATTATTGTCATGGACTTGGTCTACCATGAGATTGTAAGATCCTTATGCACCTAGAACTGATTTTTACACACTGCCATGGGATTAAAACAGCATCTTATGTGCATCCATAATAATACCACCTTCTTGTTCCCTTTCAACACATATTAACTATGAGGGATATTTTTGTCACAAAATTCCACTTGAGGCCAGAAACAACCAACTTTGGACATTACACATCCATAATCTGACTTGATAGGGAATTCTAAGAGAACTACGAAAGTTGTGAAAAAGATTCATGGTGGGTAAAAAATTGAAATCCTTGGAAAATAATATTATGCATAAAAAATAATTTCCATATATCCAACTCCACCAAGGTAGATCAAATAGATAAGGTTGTCACACGAAAGATGTCCACTTTGTGTGAAAGAAACCTAATCCATGCACAACACTTATTTTTTCTAGATATGACTTTAAAAGACCCCTTATGTGATCATTATACATGAATAATGATACAGTTATTTGGAATTATTTTTCCAGACTGAAATCTTCTATGCCATCATCGAAGTTATTTGCTTTATGTAGAAGGTCAATCTCCTTCTTTAAGGGATCCTCCTCAAGTCGACCCACTGATCTTCTATGTGTAACACTGATGTTCCATGTAACCTAAAAATCATGAAACCATAAAGGGAGAAATATTTAATTACAGGTTACCCTTGGGACCTCCCTCGAGTTGTCCCACTAATTTGGAATCCTTTTGAAACAACTTCGAACCAAATTTGTGTGCCCAAAAAAGTATCTTCTTCTGAGCACCCCTAACCTTGCACATAAATCTAGATCATTCATGCTCGGTCATCCTTGTGTGAAAACTACCAATCATGTGTCACTACTAGCTAGAAATTGGACCAATAAAAATGTTTTGGAAAAAAGCATTGGTATAGGTCACTAATTTGGCCCTATACCAATTATTTTGGGCCAAAATGTTGGTATTGTTGTACCCTAGGAAAAAAGTTTCTCTAAAACCATTTGTACGACTCAAAATATCAAAGAACCTATACCAATGCTGTTTAGAACCATTTGATTAGGTACACAATGTTTTATGGAATATTTTATCAAATAACATTAAATAAATCAAAAGATAAAATATTTATGAATTTACATATATATATTTATGAAATTATGTCCACAGAAGTGATTTTAGGTTTGTGGTTAGGTTTATGAATTTAAAACGAGATGTTTTTGGATAAAAAACATGCTGTTTTTTTGAATTACCTCTGCCAATGGTTTTCTGAAACCATTGGTGTAAGTTTTCTATATAACAAATACAAATAGTTTTATGAGAACCATTGGAATAGACCCATCCCAATACAAAACCAGCCAACAGTCCTACAACCCATTGTTATAGGATATACCAACAATTAGGAGAACTATACCAAAGGTTCAAAACTGTTGGTATAGGGAATTTTTCTATTAGTGCGTTCTTCCCTTCTTTGACGCTCGAAGGATTTCATCTATTCCTGAGAACCATGTTTGGGAACCTTTTGTGTGAAATCCCTATTCCATGCACTAACCTCCTACACACATCCCTCTATGATTTCAGGCATCATATGAATAGTCCCTCACAAGGTGTCCCCTATTCCCCAAGTGCAAACATTTCCCTACATTCAATTTCATCATAGGTACACTAATGGTTTTTTTCTCAATATAGGCACAGTAACATAGAAATCATGATCAGCCACTCTTCCACACTATTGAATCCCTGAATTTATTCATCCATGCCCCTCCAAATGGTTCATGCTCTATATTTATGTATGCACATGGTGTAAGGAGTGAGTCCCCCCATGCCTTCACTACATTATGTAAAACTGCCTAGTACCAACGTCCCTAATAGATGATGTTAAACTGTAGCCTTACCTCCTATGATATGGAAATGATTTTCCATGTTTGATCATCATAGGATAAAACCCTCTCCCACTACTAAGTACAAGACACCACTATAAGAGTAAAAGAAACCCTTATATGGTAAATTTCATGGGTAAGGACCACAAACCCTATACCATAAGCATAAAATTATCTTTATATTAATATATGGAAATGATATCCTACTCACATAAAATTAGATCCTCCCCATATTGAATGACATCCCATTTCAGGTGGCTCCCATGCATAATCCCAACAACATTCCCTAATGGAACATCTTTGAAATGTATGCATCAGCTGTCTGGATTACTCATATTTTGACATTGAGCATGACCCACATGAGTTTAAAGGTCAATAGGGATAATGAAATCATCTAAATCTCATAATAGGATTTCAACTTGCAGAAATCCACAGTCTCCACTCACTGGGCCACTCTTATGCATAAGTCCCAATGATGTGCCCTCCAATCGGCCTCCTCTTTAGGTGGAAGCGCCAACTATTCTAAACTATGTGGGATTTGATTCCCAACCAACTAGGACACATAGGAAGCCTCCCTGAGGTCCAGACCTGACACTCCATCAAATCTACACGACATCAATCATCATCCCTCAATACCAATTAATATTAATCCACAACATACTCATCCATCCTGATTTCCCCTTGGGTGCCATTTCATGGAAAGCTCATGACACTATCTGGGACCATAAATCCTTCATGACCCTTAAAGAAGATCCAATGAATTATCCCCCCACTATCATCCAACCAAGTGCCATACTCTTTTGGTAGGAATATCTCATTCTTAATTCCCACACCGTCCTATGTTGATTCTCCATTAATGATGCATAAGTCCTTATCATATGATAGTAAACTATATGGACCGGTCCTACCACATGACCATAAACTGTGTCTTTGAATGACATTAACTTTGATCCCAATAGTATTATATGTGTATGTCGGATACCTCTATGAGTTTCAATCTTGACCAATGGTAAAACCATGTTCCCCCTCTTAGTGTATTTCTTCCTTGATCCACCTATAAGGGTGTCCATATCATCCACCATGGATGAAATATATCCTAATAGGGATTCACCTCCATCGATCCGCTTCTGTGGGGTTTCTTTATCAGTTAACTCTATCAATAATATACATTATTTTTATAACCCCAATACGATACCTCATTCTAAACATTGGATTCCATAGGTGAAATTTTTAGATGATATACACCTATAGCTTCACATAAACCATGATAAACGTGAGATGCCAGAGTTGAAAGCCTTAAAATTTATTATTTTGGAATTAGATACCCTGTAATCGACCTGGGATGCCTTGGGTACCATAAATAAGATTCCTCCATGTGATTCCCTCCTATGACGAAGAATATTGGTGATCAATATTCCCAAAGTCCTCACATTCCAACAATCCACAAAATGACCACTCTATTAAATGATGGTTTATACCCTTTTATGACCCATTGGGTTTTGAAGAAAGAAGCAGTATAATTAACCACAACCTATAAAGATATGACATTGATAATGAGTCTCATAAACATGAACCAAATATGTGTGGGTGACCTAGAGTAGGAAATGAGCCCAATGGAGGAATCTATGAAACTAGGAACATACATACCAACATCCCATTTTTTATAAAGGATCATACATTTCCATTAATAGTGATGAAGTTCACCCAACTTTGGGAAGAGGTAATGCATGGTAATAATGTATTATAGTGAACATTAACACATATGTGGTTTTCCCTGGTGAATGAGTAAAACACAACTTTCTTTGATGGAGTGTACAATATTTTTGGGTTTATGGAATATATATTGTAATCTATTTTTTAATTAATGAATAAGTTAAGATGTATGTTTTAAATAATATTTTATAGAAATGAAGTTTATTAACATTTTTTTGTAGAATATAAGATTAAGGTATTCAAATGTGTGATATGTAACAATTAAGGGATACTTCATTTTGTTTAGTGGATTAATGATAAATTCATTTTATAAATCTAGCGACCTTAACTATAATGTTTTTAATTTTAATTTTTCGAAAATTTCATAAGGTTAAATATTCTTGAAATAGATTTATTTTAACTTTGGATGATGTTTTACAGATTAATGTATCAATTCACTATAAAACGATATATCCATAAAGGATAAATAGTGTTATGAATTTTGTTTATCCTATAGATATATGGAATGAATTATCATTCTATTATGCATATTGTGATCTCTTAGTGATTCATGGGTATAAAATAATCCTCATTTAGTAAGAGATGAACTGTAAATTGATCATATCGCATCCAAAGGTTCAACTTGTGCTTATGTTATAAAAGAAATATAAGACTTAGGTATATTGATCCATATAAAAAATACATATCAGGATTTTATACTATCAATTGATTCTTCCACTAAACAAATCATAGGTTCACTATGTTTTCTATGTATCCCTCATAATGAAGTAAATAAATGATCAATCACATTTATTGAACATAGATTTTTTACCATTGGAGTATGATATTCATTATGAGGAATAGATAGAAGAGGTTCTGGATTGAATATGGAATTTTATATGGAATAAGGCCACTCAACTGGCCAAGGTTTTTTGAAAAAAAAACTAGTTTTAGGAACTATGGGGATAGCTAAGGATGCAATGAGACATAAGTATCCTTGTTGTTTTATCAAAGTCACACATTTTGAGGGAAAATTTCATATTTTTGGGTATGATGTAACACCAATAGATTTTGTAAACTCTTTTTATTAAAATAAATTTATTTATTTTTAATATTTTTTTACACATAAAATTGAATTTAACTTTGGTTAAATGCATGTTATATTTTAATTGTGTTAAAGGTGGCATTGAGTTTTATCAAACTTGGATATATTATTAATATGATTTTCTAAATGGGAGCAGTATAACATGGACATTAAATATAGTAATATGAATAATAATAAATTTTAAAGTATTAATTATATTGTTTTATATAATGAAAATATATTGATAAAAAATTACTTAATTTATTGAAAGGTCATTATATGTGTCTGAGAGATTATTTTTTCAAAAAAATATTTTTTTATTAATTTTTGTTAAAACCTAACTAAATAACATTTTAAAAATTAAAAAAATATTATTTTAAAAAATGAACATTATTTCAAAATTTCTATGTAAAAATTATCTTAGGATGAACTTTTAAGAATTTTTTGAAAATATAGTTTTTTTATGAATAGTGAAAAATTACTCATTTTCATTAAGAATTTTCATTTATTTTAAAGCATTCAAGAATGTAAAAATTGTTTTAATAAGGTTTCAAAAGAAAACTTTGTTAAATTATATATTTTTAAATTCAATTTATGTCATAATAATAAATTTCATACTGATTTTTTATATAAAAACTTACTATGCTTTTGAAAAACATTTCTTGGAAACCCTCCTTTCTCATCACGTCAACTAGATTCATTTAAATTCAAATTTCAGAACTTATTTTAATTGAATTTGGGAAAATTGGTTTCATAAATTTGATAAAAATAATATATATTAACTAATAAGGTGAAATTAATTCTTTTTACCGTAATTAATAATAAAATATGTAAAAATTATTTACCATAGATATGGTTAAAATGTGTTTATCAGAGGATTACCCTAAAAATATAGAGGTTAAAAATAACAGAAAACATGTTCAACATCAATTATAATCCTAAATGTCGACCTTATATCTTATATGTTATATATTTTCCTATTTTGGAGCCATGTGTGAAGGGAAAAATTTGGGTAATGCGTTTTCTTTTAAAAATTATAAGTTTTCTAACCGCCTCACATATAAAAGGACAACCCTATTCTATCCTATTAACAATTCCAAAAGAAATTTTATTTTAAAAAACATACCCAAATAAATAAATTAACCTCCTCATCCCATCCAATAAGAATAATTTTTTTCAAAAAGAAATCCTACTAATCATTTTTTTTCAAACCAAAAGATGTTCCCCCAAGAAAAGATGACATTCTTAAACATGAATTTTTATTTTATATCATCATCCACATTCATGAATTATTATAAAAACATTATGATATAATATAATTATTATATTATATATACATATAGGTTTTTTTTGTAATATTCATGACCTAGTTCCCTCTAAACTTCTATCAAATGGGATATGAAATCATCAATCGTGTGTATAACATACAACTACCTCGTGAAAAATTTTTATTCTTTTTTCATAAACAAATAACAAGACCTGATTTAATGATGTATTTATTAAATATATATATATATATATATTATTTTTTATATTAATATTCTTTCCAAATCATGTTATCAGAAATGAATTCTTACTTTCCATTCTGTGGGAATACGATAACATCGTTGGTGTCCACTGTAGACTGCCACCTCACAAAGTGATCTGATTAATTCGTAAAATCTGTTTAATTTAGAAGGTAATAAGGATAGGCTTAAATAATCATATTTTATATATTTGAAATAAAAAATTCTCTATAAGGGTTATGTATTATTTACCTTTTTTCTCAATCGATCGATAAAATTAAAACAATATTCATGAGAACATATGGCATACCATCTCCATCAATGTATTTCAATTTATATATCATGAATTTAAGTGTTACAATAAATAAATATATACTTAATATATAATTTATTTATATTATTAATATAATACTGTATATTATTTAACCATTATTAATTTAATTGGAAAAAAATACCAAATAAAAAGTTACATGAAAAAAGCAGTTATTACTCAAAACGTAATTTCATCAAGGAATAGTTAATAAATGGGTAATAATAGGAAAAAATAATAAATTGAATGATAAATATGAGTATTATTATTTAATAAATATAAAATAATCATATTGTTTTTAGAAAGTGTTTCGGATTTCTCAAAAGGATGTCTATAAATATGGTAAGGGATTTTGACCTCACTTTTTTTACTTATGTGAGACACATCCCATATTCATCCCCAATTTATTTTTTTTGTGGTGTATATAATTCTTATGAATTTATTTTATGAATCTTATACTAAAACTCATTATGATTTACATATCCATATTGTTCTATCACATTCATGTGGTTTACAATTTAAAGAATACTAAAACGATAATGGAATTTTTTTTAAAATCTTCCTTGTTTGTGATATATGTTATGTTATAAACCTATCTTCTTTTATGATGTGTATATAAAAATCAATATAAATTTATTATAATTAATTTATTTACTATCAAATTTTGTTATATATAATTTAATTATATTCCTTCATGCGTAAAACAATTCAATGCTATCAAAGGTGTAATGGATTTACGATAAAATATCATCGTTTATTAGGATTATTTATGTTTATGCTTCCCATAATGAGATATTATGATCCCAATCACTATAAAATAATTATTTTTCATATCATCAATTTATTTCATGATAATATATTTTTTCTTGATTTTATGGTGTTTATAAAATCGCAATTTCAGATGAATTTCCTTAAAAAATTGACATTATATATCACTTTCGTCAAAACCATTTCTCTTACCTGTCCATGTTTTCTAAAATTAAATTTTTATTTATTTTCCTATAATATTATTCAATTTTATTTTTACCATTTGTAATATTTTAAAAATATTTAAATGAAATATTTATTCAATTTTCAAAAAAAAATCATTTTTATTTTTCTAAAAATTTGAATAGAATATTTTGTTTAACATGTATGGTATGAATGAAATTTCCCACTATCATGACCATTATTTTCATTGATGATTATTTTAAAATTTTAAAGTTTATTTTCATGTAAAATGATTTTTATAATGTTATATATTTAATGAAAACTATTTTCATACTTAAGATGATATTGTCCTCATGAAATGATTTAAATGATTTAAAACCATCCTTTATATGTTTTGATATTTATTTTCAAATAGAAGTATTTCCAAAATATTATATAATTTTTATTTTTAGAAATTTATTTCCAACGAAATTATATTTTCCTCGTGAAATGTTCAAATTGGTCGTTGAAAATCATTACCCATGTAAGGTAATATCATATGATGTTACCCATGATTTACTAGGAATATAGTTTTAATACCACTAGTATTTATTAATTGGTTAGTTTATTTTTTTGATGAAAATATTTTTATAAAACCCATTTCACAATAATGTATTGTACCATGAAAAATTTATTTTGAAACCCACTTCATTTTTTAATGTTTTTTCTTTGAGGAAATCAAAAAATTATTATGGAGCCTGTTTCTTTTCTATATGGTATGTTATGATGAAATGTTTATGAAACCCAATTTTTCATGGGTTCTGATATGATGAATGATTTTTTATTTTGTTCCACACATATGTGTTATTATCATTATTTGATGGGTTAGATCTATATAACCATTAAATTAATTGGTTAATGATTAATTTTATTTAATCTTTATAGGCACACATGAGGTTGGAAAAATCATGATATATGGTGCACTAGAGGTTATCAAACATGAAAGTGGGTACACGAGAGGTTATCCAAATCCCAATAGAGGGTAAATGGTATGTTAGCCCAATCTCAAAGAATGTACATAGGTGGTTATCCCAAGACTAACATTTTACGAGTTTCCAAGTTGGTAGCCTAGGCAAAATAGTTTTTGTTCTAATTTATATTCCACCAATATGTGTATTATGAATGTGTTACATTGTAATGAATCATGTTCCTTTATTAATTCATAATTCATATCTTTTGAACTATAAAATATTATATCATGACCCATGTTGTTGATCAATAAAATACGAGGTATGGTTTTCAAATTTTATCCTCATATCCTAATATCCTTATGATCATGATATGTTCATATGTTACATGTTTACCCACACATATAGTCTAATAGAACCCCTTTTTATATTTACTTATCCCATGTTGTGATAAAGGGTATTATGTATGATATATCAAAACAGGTTCTAGTTATGAATAACATTGTGTGAGATGACATGGATCACATATGGCTCAGTTGTTTATGTGTCTATGTTTCCAAAGGAACTAGAAATAAACGGTTCAAGTATGAAAAACTATATAATGTAATTAATATTTATTTATTAAGATGTAGTATTTATGTATGTGATGTTTGGGTATTTAGACTTCTTTCCTGATAGAATACCATGTGGGGTTTGAGTGGGGTTTTTGTGGTTTTGGTGGGAAAATATTTACATTAAACACATATACCAATTTCATTGTCAATATGTTTCTAATTGGGTTTGTTAGTATAACTGGAAACACCTGATGGATTTCATACCCATAATGACTTAGGAACCTTATTTACAAACATTATCGCTCACTTGGGAACTTTAGTCTGATATATAAAATGTGTATTGGTCAAAAATATGGGAGTTTGGTGTCATCAAGCCTTTTTGGGGGGGAATTTTCACCTAATCTATGAATCTATTATAGATTTAATAAATGTTATTGAATATTTCACTAATTACAAAGTACGAAATAGGCCACCTTTGAAATAAAAATAAATTATTATATTGTGTTTAATTTAATATAATTTTTTTTTGTGTTTCTTCATTTATGTGGATATCTATTTCATCCATTTTTCACAATAAATGGTTCCCTTTCATGAATAGATTATATATTCTTTTTCACTTAGTACTCCGATGCAATTTTTAATCCATGTAGTGGGGATATCTAGAGTTTATCATAATCTAGGGAGATTAGAGTTGTTTTGATGTTCAGATTAGACCTATGAGATAGAATTCCTATGTATCCCAATTAATGGAATCAAAACCTGTGTAGTTCAGTGCCACTTAATGACACGTATGATGACTTTGAGGTCATGTGATAATGACCAAACCATCTAGTTTAATATCATGTGAAATGGATAGCTAGGTGAATGGTTCCTAGTCAATGGATGGTGTGGTACTTAAGCTGAATAATCCCAATGAACCTAGATAGTATTCGGCCTATCTGGTTAGATATGAACCTACAAAGAATTTGTATGAGAGTGTATTATGGTTGATTTAGGTTTTTGTGTACGGGCCTTAGGGAAGCTTCCTACATTTTGTATTTGGACCGAAAACCAACCAAAATAGTTTTTTGGTGAGGACCCAAACATATGGAGTCCCTTTTAAGGTTTTCCTCATAGGTAATGTAGAACATTGAGCGAATAATGGTTGATTTCAACATTTATGAGGATTCCATGGTGGTTAGATACAAGGATTTGAGGACCCATGCATATTGAGGCCATTTAATGAACTGTGAGATAAATACTTAAGAAAATATTATCTTCCTAGACACGAATCATTCCATGTAGGTACCTCGATCATAGCTAATGACAAATAAAATGGGATTCCTGCTCAGATGTGAGAATCATGAGGAGTAATATGATATGGAATACCACATGAACCTTCTTCTACTAGTGCAAGAGGTGGGGGATATAAGAGATAATGAAAGGGATATGGTGTGTCCGTACCCTCATATTTTGAATCTTAGATAGTAACAACATACTAACCTTATTGGTACATCCCATAATAAAATTCCAGTTGCTTACTCCAAAAGTGATTACATTGTCATGATTCCAACGAATAAAGGAGGATACATCATTAACCATGAAATAGAAAATATATTGTGATCTTATCCCTCCCTTCCATGATCCAAATGTTTTTGGTATAAGAGTTTAATATTTAAGGACGTGTTCTTAACCCTTGTATCTGATACCAGGAGATTCCGGACACTTCTCCCAGGGTCAAGGTCCTCATGAAAGATAGTGTTGTTATCTACATGCACCCTGAGGACCCTACCTATATGGTAAGAAAATTGGAGGAAAACATAGACTAATGGAATGCATAACCAAATGAGATACATGTGTAGGTATCTATATACATGGTAATGATTGTTCATAGGTTTCTATGTAATCTTCAATTTATCCCACCCTCAGACAAGGTATCCAAAGGAAGGGGATCCCTAACATTATTTCCTTAAAAGAGGGATTGTAATGTGTATCTTGTAGGTCAAGGATTAGTGAGTATGATGTGTTTAATGCATGACCTAGGAGGATTTATAAGTGATTTACATATGGAAGTAGGAAAGTGTGAGATAGAGGTTCATTAGGTGATGGACCACATGGAAAAAAACACTTGGGTGAGGCCTTATTATAGGCTCCAAGAGTTTCCTCATGTTTCCTAGGAAGGGTCTCACATAGGTCATGGGTTCGTGAAGGTACCTTTATTATATAGATTTATAATAGGAGGGGAATGGGAAATAATATAGCTGTATAGTGTTTTATACCTTAGAGGGATATTTAACCCAATAACCCCCCATTCCCTCTTATATCTTGTTTTAGAAAGTTATGTTGGGGATTTTAGAGGACCTGGGTGAAGAAGCTATGTGACGAGAGCATAAAACTTATTCTATTTTTCTAGTATGTCAAATGAGGATATTGGTGGTTCTATTTATAAGAAATCATGGTACCCTAGTCAATATAGTTCATCTTCCTAGGTACTCAGTGCTGATATCACATGTAGGTCCCCC
Source organism: Viscum album (assembly GCA_963277665.1). Taxonomy (NCBI): domain Eukaryota; kingdom Viridiplantae; phylum Streptophyta; class Magnoliopsida; order Santalales; family Viscaceae; genus Viscum; species Viscum album. The sequence continues at coordinate 446,062,668 of OY728145.1, forward strand.
ATGAAGGGTTTTCCAAGACTTTAGTACCATGGGGTGCTACTTGAACCATTTGTTGAACACAATTACCTCATGCAATGGAGGCTATTACTTTTGGGATGTGTAGGCTTGGCCTATGAAAGAATCTTGAAGAATAGTGTTGGTGTGTGACAGACCAGCTGTGTGGAGAACCTGGGAGAACATGTTTCTCTATTCCATTGGAGATGCACCCTAAAATCCTTGTTGAACATCGATGTCGGGCAACGGTCCCATTCATACGGGCTGGTCCCTTCCCTACCATCAATAAACCCTTGATAAATGGATAGTAACATCATGATCTTTTCAATCCCATCCAAGGAATATTTGGGTCATGTAACGTAAAATTTCATCTCCCATTCCAAACCAACAACCTACTCTCAAAGGGAGGTTTTCACCACCATTACATTATATTGAGAGTTTTTTTGGGAATCTCCATACCTTGGTGTGTTATAATTCTTACAACACATGAAAATCCAATCCCCAACTTCTTCTAGTGTAAATATTAATTTATACTAAATCTCAAAATTTTCTATCTATATGAGGATACCATCACGCTTTTGGCAGTAAGGTTCACAAAACAAATTTTTTAATGTTAAATTTTCACCTTTGGAATTAGATTTTTTTGGAACAAAAAGAATATGATTATAAGGTAATTTTAGGGAAATATACAGTATAGATACATTAGTTTGTGGGATTTAGATCTATATCAACTGTGGGAGGATGATATAATTTTTTCCTATGATATGTGATCTAGTGAGCTTTGTTCAACTATTAACATTTTCATATTGACAACCCTACAAACATTGTGTTATATTTATTCATCCCCTTAATTTTTTCCTAGGTCTTCTATGAGGAAGAATAAGGGTACGAGTAATATAATTTTATTAGTAAACCAGTTTTTGGATTTCAGACTAACAATATTGTGCTTTTTATGGTTTTATAGCTCAACTTTTATCCTAAAACAAGTAGAGAATGGGTTTAGATTTTTAATACTCAACCTTCACCAAGGTTTCCCTTTACAATTTTTCAACCTGGTGAGTAATAAGTCTCTTTTTTGTGGGTTGTTTAATATCTTTCATGCTTGATTAATGTGGTTGGTGTTTTTGGTTAAAAACTTTTGTCCAGAAGTTTTGGAATGACAACCCAAATAAGTCTTGTTAGCTGATAATGTTTTTACGTATTTTAGATACCTGATGGTGAAAATTGAGTAAGAAAATTGTGATTAATATATCTAAAACATTATAGGAGAAAATAATGTGATTAATATATACATAAAAAGTGTGAAATATAGTTTCCAACACAATATATTCAAGGATCATGAAAATATAGGATGTCTCGAAAAAGTATGGACGTGTCATTTGGTTAAAAACCCACTTTTGGATACATTATTTGAATTCAATTGGGAATGATATTGAATACTCCAACATTGGAGTCCTATTACTTACCATAACTTTTGGTGGGTGTCATATTCATAGCCAGCTTAGGAATATTAAAACATACTCAAATAAAGTTTTCCAAAAAAATATATATTATATTACCAATGGAAGGGTTGTTTACAACGATATGGATTTAACAAGATCATGAAGATTGGTTATAAAAAGTATGGTGTTTAAGAATAAATATACTTTTATTATTATCATTTTCCATAATAGAAAATTTCCTTATACAAATTTGGCTCTTTTGAATTAGGGTAGTTTCTATTAAATGAAAAGTGTCAGGGGGATCCACTCTCTTACTAGGTTCAAAGAATCATCTTGTTTATTTTCATGTGATCTAGACATCATCAATGTAGTCTATTGTCTTCCTGTGTAGATGTATTTGTAAAATGTAACTTCTTATTACCAAGATTTTATTATATGATAATTTATTTCATGAAACAAGGAAATTGGGGTTTACAATTTGAGTTCTATAAGAACTGACTAAAAGATTAGAAACTCTCCCTTGACATGGTAATATTCTATTGAATGTGCCCACATTTAAGGTATGAAGGGTGAAGGTTGTAAGAAAAAAATGGTTTTTTTTATCTAAAGTGTTATATGGATAATGGGGCTTATGGATATATAATATGTATCTCTTGAGAAGGAATGTCCCACTAGTTGACATGGTATTTATGTTGGTGACCACATAAAAATTGATCCAAGTGTGTTACTGTATGGTCAAAAGTGATCTCATATGGATGATAGGCCCTTTTGGTGGAAAACCTAAGAAAATAAAACTAGGGAGTGTTACTACATAGTAATATAAATGTTTACTCAAGATACTAAGATTCTATTGTGGATGGCCAGATATAGATTATGGATATTTGGATTTCAATGGGCATATATTTTTTTTTTGTAGAATAAATATTCTTGAATATATAAGGATACTGTCATATTTAAATAAAAAAATATATGGAAGAAGTGTTTCAATGTTGGTATGACCCAAATTTAAGAAATGTGGGTATCTTTACTTAGGATAGTCCCAAAGAACATGATTTAGGTGCCACTATGTATCTCATATGGATGCAAATGAATTCATATGTAGTTATAGTAAAACCATACAATTTAATGTCCTACTATTAGGGCTTTTAAATAATTTTTAAATTATTAAATGAGGATGATATAGTTCATATAGGTTTAGGTCATATGACTAGGACCATGGAATTATGGATAATAAGGGTAATATGAGGCCCACCAAACCAAGGTTGTTTTGACACACTGTAGACATGAGTATGAAAATTGTAAACAATGATCATGTGGGTTATCAAATTGTGTCAAATGACATGGGACAAGCATGCGAGTCATGAGAGTGACCATGGTGGAATAAAATTTTCTAACATGATATTGTGAAGGCTTATAATGATTGAAGAAACTTCTCCCAAGGATGAATGTGTCACTAGTTGACAAACCCAATTTATTATTGACATTATGAATATAAATGTTGGGGATATTATAGCTTAGTCACATAGTTGAATCCTTTGGCTGGAATTCACTTTTGGTGGGTGACTTCTACTATGACTACTCATGCGTGTTTCTGCATAGTCATACAAAAAAGTGTCCTCTAGTTTCAGACATTATAATTTCAGTTTCTGGAGAATGATTATGATGATTAGACATTGTCCAAGATTATGAGTATGAAATTTGGAAATAATATGTCTGATCATAATTAATTCATTGGAATAGAAATTGGCCTTAATGTGTTGATTCCTATGTATAGATTTGAATAATATGAAGAAGAGGACAGTTTAGTTCCTTAATGGACAACCATTAAAGGGAAACTAAATTAATATATACTATAATGATCATTGTTTGTATACAGGGGTGGGAAATTTTTTATTTCCCCATAGATGGGACGAGGAAATGAGTTTTGGGAGTCGCAACATATCTCATCGGAATAGAATCAAGCCATATGTAGTCATTTATGGAACTTCTAGTTTAAGGCCATGTAGCGAGTACATTAGCCATGTAGTTATACATTATTTAGTAAAGATGAATGTGACTCGATGTCAACAAGGAATATTGAAGTTGGACCAGGGTGTGTGAAATTTAAATCACTATATATTTCTTTGTAGAAATAATAAATCCAAACATAGTTCTATAGAAGATTCACCGTACTGATTTAATTATTATGTGGAGATGGGGATATTTTCTTTCTGAATAATGGAACCAGAATGGGGTGAGAACCCAATTTGGATCCTATTAGTTTTATCTAACTCATAAATTGGAGAGTGGGGGAAATTTTCATGTTATGGGTAAACTAGGATCTGGGATCTGGGCATCCCTATGAATATTTTTGTAATAATAATCAAGACATACATAGCTCTTACAGAACCCAACAGTTCAGTGTCATGCGATAAATACATATGTTGTTCCATTTTATGTCTTGAAACTGGACCATAATAACCCAAATGTTAATTGATATTACTGGATAATATGTGAAATACATTATCAAAACTCTATATCCCATGTGATTTATTCTCTATTTGTTAAAAAAATATTACCAAAATTTTCTTTCTCCACACAAGGGTGATAAAAAATGAATGATTGTGGTATTATGATTTTGTGGTTGTGAGAGCAAGATGTAAGATCTTGGTGTCTCTATATATATTAATTAATTGATAATAAAGCCATAAATAGTTTTGGGAAGTCTCCATGTGCTAGTATAACCCATATAGAGAGAGGGGTGAATTTTTTATGTTGAGGATAGACCCAGGATTGGAGATTTGAACATCACTGTGAATCATGTTATGGTAGGAATCAAGCAACACTTATTACATGAAAAAAAAGGTGGGATAACAGAACCATAGTTTTTTGATATTCTAAATCATGGATCGAAATGTTTATGTAGTTTTATTTCATGAAACAAGGACCCAAACCTTTATGGTTTATGCCATTAGGGAATCATTTTGTCGTACATTTTAACAATGTGAGACTAGGATGTTAAAATGCTATTTTAATCCTGATATCTTGGACTTTGATGTCATGTTTTTTGGAGAATATTACTAGGACCATATGGTGTTCATATAAATTTCATACATATAGGACCATGATTTTATATAGTTTAATTTCATAAAAATAGAATGTTGGTGTCATGATTTTTAATATCTTGCGACATGGATAAAATTTCATTATATTTAATGGAATATGAAAAATGTTGGCTACACTTTTTAACAACATCCAATTGATACATATCAATATTTTTTTACCCAAATTAATTTTTAAGAATCCTCACATTAGTAGGGGATGTAATGATCTTTCCATCCATCAAGACTAAAGAATAATCTTTGTTAGAGTGGACCACATGTATGAAATTAGATTTCTCACACTATGCTCAATCCTTGCAGGCTTCCATCCTAGTATCATTGTAGTGTCTATGAACAATACTAGTTCTCCATAGAAGAATGAACATTGGTTTTCCATTTTGTTAAAATCCCTCAATAACATATTTTAATGGACCTCTAAGTATTACAAGGTATATAATAATTTCTCATCGAGTCACTCTAATTCATCCAGAGTTTTTAATAGTCTCTCATCTATGGCTAGTTGATGGAATATGAAAACACAGATAGATTTCTATTCGACCTCAATGGAAATGTATTCTCATATTCTATATAGGAGTAAATTCATGGTTTCCCATGTGGCAGTACGATTTGTGGTCTAGTATAACAACAAGGAATTAAAAGGATTTTCAGAACAATAATTTTTATTATTATTATGTCTCATTTGGATTATATTCGATATGGTCTTGTTAAAGGAACTTATCTATCCATTAACCACTTCATGAAAATTGGATTCATGTTTGTATTTGATATTATACTTCTGATACAGCTTCTCAACTCAACCGAACAAATGTTTCTGTCATTATCATTCAATATTGGATGAGGGACACTAAATCATGTAATGATTATGGATTTAATGAAGATGAAAATGATATTTTCCCTAACATATTTGAGGGGTATTGAATCATCCCATTTGGAGAATAAATCTATCGAATATAGGATTTAATTTAGTTTTTAGTAATAGATAGAGGATACAACCCTAAAACACCCATTATAAGTAATGTAAATGGGCATGTGTTTTTGGAAATATGTATCAACTTCAAGACATGATGGATGGTGTTGGATAGAATTAAAATGAACGAAATTCCCTTGGGATTTTTTTGAAATCATTCCACAATGATGGCCAAAAGTATCTAGAACTACAGATTTTATTAGAAATAGGGAACCCAGATAATTGGGTACCACATTCGCCAACACGTACATCCTTCATGATAATAGTGATCTCTTCTTCATCATGTAATTTGAGGATGAATCAATAAAAACTTGGTTTATGAAGGACTTTTTTATGATTTTGGTTGTCATAAATTTCATGGACACCCTTCTTTGGGTCTACTCTTTTTTAGCTATTTTAGTCAAAAACACCATCTTTAGAAGGAAATCCCCAATTATTTTCATCCAATTAGTTATTGGGACCATTTGGTATCGGAATAGTACTAACATAATTGATTTATTTCATGCAGACATGATAAAAAGGAGAAACCAGTCAAAGCTATGTGATGTTGATTATTTGTTTATTCACTTTTAAATATTCCAAAGACATAGAATCATTATCAAATATATATTCATAGGTATTTGTTTACTATAAGATGTGATCCAATGTTGGTACCATGGGAAATTCTTCAATAAACCCCCTCACAAACACAATAAAGGATATTAGATCTTCGTTTTTTATGGAATAATACTCAATGATATGTTTAACTAATTATCCCAAACCACCTTTCACCACTAGGTGTTCCACTAATATATGATGTTATAGTTCTAGTCCAGTAATGTGGGCCTGATATTCTACCTCATTTATTTTATAGGATTCATATATTAGGAATGAGGTGGGAAAAATTACTTTTGATAAATATCAGAAAATGACTCCCAATACAAAATAGTTGATTTAGGGGTCTTCAATTATCTTCTCTTCTATGATCCTAGATGCATCATAAAAATTTACCATATATTGGGGCTATTGTGAAAATAAAAGATCATTTTTTTATAATTAGAGTAGTCATTGATTTTTTTTTTCTATAGAAGGGTATTATATGAGAAAATCTTCTAATTCCCTGTCTTTCAACTCGTTCAGTGGAACAAAATATATGTAAAAATGCAACATAATAACCTTACACCATGAAAACATATCTTGTCAATATGGGAAACCTGAGGAAATATATGGATGTGTTATTTTTAGAGGCAAAATAGCCCTCATGGTTTTATAGGTAGTGCTGCATCTCCCAGATTGCAGAGATTATTCATAGGTTGCTATTCTTTATATCTGAATGACTAGTCTCTATGTCGATAATGGTTTGATTGAAATAATAATGTTTATTTTAATTTTTATCATTATAATATTGTTTAATGAAATAACCTAGTGATTGGTCTATGGATGTCACATAAAACGTGATTTGATTCCTTTCAATAAGTGGAATTAGAATTGGTGGACTCTAAAGACATTTATTAGGACAATAGAATTCTTCCGAAAAATAATTTATCCACTAATACGAAACACCATTCCTTCTCGATATGGTGAAGTTAAAAAACATTACATAATGGTTGGATATAAATAATCGAATTTGGGAAAGTTGTCCTTGTAAACCCCTTTACTCATTAAGGATTTGAGGTGGTGATATATTGAGGATATATTTTTTCTTCTCGTGGTCGACATTGATTCCACAATGGAATACATAGAAGACAAAACAAATTCTATAAGTTACACCACAAAAATTTTTTTAGGGGATTTATCTTTCGACTATGCCTTTATAGCATGCCTGAGATGTTTATATGATTTAACAACTTGTTAAATGTTATCATTACATAACCACAAAATCATCAACATAAATTTTACAATCTTACCCAGTAAGTGTTTTAAGATGGGATTCATGGAATTTTGGTATGTGGTTCGGACATCCTTCAATCAAAAGGGTATTACAAGATAGAAAAATACTCAATGGTGACCCTAATGGTGGTAGTTTCTACATATTTATGGGACATTAGAAATTGGTTGTATGTTGTATTTCTATACATGAAGGAGAGGGTGGGATAACTAGCTATTGTATCAATAAGTAATTATGTCATTGGAATCGTGAAGTAAAAATTTGGATAGTTCCAGTTGAGATCTATGATGTATATATAGCCCCTAATTATCAATTTATTTTCTTTATGAGGAATATTGTTTCCTACGAATTAAGATACTAAACTTTTGAGATGAATTCTACCTTGATAATATTGTATACTTTATCTTCAATTTTGGATGTCTGAGTCAGTTGTGTTCTTTTTTATTCTTGTTTATATCCCTGATGGTTTCCTTGAAATCCCAATTATTGTCGGGCTTATAAAGATCTAGGAATTACATCACTATGTAATTCGAGGTAAAAAAGTACATATTTTGTTTAAGAAGGAGATATATAGATTTTATTATTAAAAATACATAGCGACACTAATCAAAGAGGGTAAAAAATGCTCCTCTGTACCCATATATATTTCTCTAAATTCATCCAAATCTTTAGAGGAAAAATACAAAAAATATGAGTGTATCCCTGATTCCTTCCTCCTTTTAATATAACCCATGATCCCCATATTACACCTTGTCCTTATTCTTAGGGTAAGTAGGTGATGATGATAATTTTTCAGAACTAGGGAAGGAATCATTATTATGATATTTAGAAGTTTAGGTAACTTCCTATGACTTGACTATTGATTTGGATCCTCTATACAATTCTAAATAGGATATGAGGGATATAAAATGAGAAAATTAATTTTATATCACTAAAGTGACACCCTCTTTAGTCCTGGATTTTGGGATATTATTTTTTGAAGATCATAGGATGGAATGAGGTCATTTTCACCCGGGATTCCAACACTGTTGGGAGAGATGATGAATTATATACCACTAGTGAGTTCGACCATTATGATTTATATCATGGATATTGATGAATATGTGGCTAAATTTAGTCCCACCTCTTTGATTTGATTGATGTGAATCACATATTCTACAATAATCTTCTTGAAGTGATTAACTGGGGTTACCTCCATGCTGTTTGGGGCATTGATTTCAGAAAAAAAAAACATCAATTATAGGTTGTATCGTTTTACTCTGGTAAATTAAATCATCAATATATTGTGATCCATAGGATATAAATGGGAATTTTTTACATTGTAACATACCAACATGAACTTTAAATAGATATTGAAGGCATTTTAGGTATAATAAGGGAATAATTGCATGCTGACATAACCAAGTCCTTCCCATCAAAACATTGATGGTTGTATATTTCTAAACAACTATAAATACTATGTCACATATGAGTTCATTGAAATATGTTCTTATATTTATTTTCTTTGAGAGTATTTTCCTCACTCTTTTTAAAACCCTATTGAAATTGAGTAGTGTGGGGAATTTGGGACTCATTGTAACTCACATGAAAAAGTTTTTGGATCGGAATGTGGTCAACATGAGATCCATTGTAAATAAAGGATTTTAAAATATCAATATAATTTATCCTAAAAGGTGCGTACAATGTTCTGATGAATCCTTATAGAATGTTATCCTTGTCTTCTCCATGAAAAAGAAATCCATGTGGAATTCTGCCTAATATTTCTTCGAATGATATAATTTTATAGAAATAATAGTAGTTTCAAATTCAGGTGTGATTGAAAAATCTTATATGAATTATTCTTAGAAGTATTTTTATAGACTCAAAGAATCGAGGATTTAAAACATGGCTGAAGGTAGAGATAATTTGTTTAATACATCAAACATTATGGTTAAGGTATGTGCTTCCCGACACGAGGAGCCTATTTTTTAGGAGTCTTATGAACTGAAGTACTTGATATAGGTGTATTATCCCTCATAATAGGAGTTGAAGTCAATTATTCCCTTGCTGGATTAGTTGAAAGAGGTATGCATACATTCCATGGATGATTGGGTGGTGTTTCCCCCACTAGTTGATCTTCAAGAATGACTAGATCAGGGAAAATCCCAGCATGTGTTGGGGAACTTTCTTGCTCCTAAAAAGCTCACTCAAGGAATCTCTTATGATTTTAGGCTGTATAAACATTCGATTAGGGACGTGGATGGAGTATTAATTTCCAATACAACTGCGTCTTTTACATAATCCTTGGCCCTAGTGCCCACTTCCCCTAATTACCCATCCAGAAGCTGAGAATTTGTGTTCATAGTCACACTCCTCAACCAATAATGGGTATATAAAGTGAATAAAAATTATGGAACTGAAGATCAATTCATCAGGAATTGAAGACTTTGTCTGGTTGGTGGACTCTTGTTTTACTACTTAGTAGGGAAACACTTGTGCTTAATTGACTAAAGGCATGACGATTACGAGAGTTAAATCGTAATTCATCCTTGGTAAATGTTTATCATCTATTGTATACTTACTGATCATTTTGATGTGTATTTTCTTTTAATACTGGATTCAAGTGGGATGTTGTTCCAATGAATTTTATTTGATCATAGAGGAAGTGGTCAAGGGAATTTTTGGTCATTTCAACTCTTCTCATAGTATAGAATGATTCTTTTTTATCACATTTCTATCCATCCAATCACTTCACTTCTACATATACTTCATCTTAACTTCCTTCCATTTATTATCCTCCAATTTATTAGTGGAATAAACACATACAAAAAGAATGTATGGCTTTAATAGATTCACTTTTATTGTGTCTAACATTTTCTAAAAGATTCCATTTACAAAAATCAATCCTATATGTTTTTCTCCAATGCATGATCGAAGGGGAAATAGTTTAGAAGTTCATTGACACCATCGAGGATAGGATTCATGGGTTATAGAAACTTGATGAAGTTGTTTTCGAATAGAGAGATTAATTATATTGGTACTTTGTCCTTTCAAAAAGAATAAACTTTGTTTTAAGAGCCCAAAACAATCTTCAAATATGATGTATTTTCTCATCCTAGAAAGGTAGGAATTTTTTTTTGTGCTTTAGAGTGGGGACCTAATGATATGGTGCATATTTGGGAGTTGGAGTAGGTGTAGATGTCGTCGTATGTATAGTTGGGGAAGCCACTTATTTCATTGTTCACATTCCATGAGCTGATGGAATTAATCGGGACATAGCCTTGGTACATGCAATGGAGTCATCCATTCATTGAGAAAAATTTTCAAGTTAAAAAAACACACTTGTATATTTAATTAGAATGAGTAGAATTAAAAAATAATTTAAAATCTTATATATTTAAATAGATAACAAATCACCTTGAGGATTATATAGTATTAATGATTATGTTAATCCCTTCCCCTATGAAATGAAATATGAATCCCTATAATTATTCTGATGTTTTAAAATTGAGAGGTCGAGGACTATTTTCTTACACAATATAAAGAAAAATTGGAAGTGAAACATTTGTTGGAGATCTTACCATACTATAATTGATTGTGCTTCTAAACCAGTATACCATATAGAGGTTGTCCCAAGCATTGTTTGTATGAATATCCAAATGTTCACTTATTATTATTGTGAAGGGGTCCCCATGATGGGATCAAATCATGAAATAAAATATGTCAAATTATACTTCTGGTCCCCAATCCATTAAAAAGAATAAATGTGGTGTTTCTAATGTTCAATGGGGGAGGGCTCAAATCAATCCATTTAGGGTAAGACATATTTTTTTGGCTATACTGATGCAAGGTGCTCTGATATTGATTTCAATAAAGAAATTATTGCGTTAATAGTATTGATGTGCCGTTTAGGAATTTTTGACTCAGTAAGAACTTGAATAGGGAAAAAATAGATATTGTCAACTGTGGTGTCCTTGCTGGTATCTTTTATGGGGAACCTATAGTGGCATGTTTATATGGATTTTACTGGACATTTTTTTTGTTTTGTACCCATTTTGGGGAACTCCCAATATATTTCAATCAGATACAAAAAATATTAGTTATTAGTACACAATTTTGAGAGGATTTACGAGATCCAAATCATTTACTACAAAGAAACCAATTTATATAGGTTTGATGGAAAGGTTATTTGTTGAGGATCTATCTATAGAACATATCTAGTAGGGATGTTCCTTGTAGTAGTTGTTCATTGGGTCTTTTACATTCATTCATCTCTAAATCTAACTAAGAAAACCATTCCATGATTGTAAGGGGTTCAACCTATTCCGAAGATGGGGGAGGCATAGCCTTACGATTAACCTTTAATTTTTTTGGTTTTATATAATGATGTAGTGATGGAGTTTTGAAGGGAATTCCAAAATTCAGAACAAGAATTTGGTTTTGTGTAGAAATAACACCATCAATAGTTTCAAAGTGAATTGTATTATGAACTAAAACATCATTCTCATGCTCCACCATATTGGCCTCATTTTCCGCAAGATTCACATGGTTAGTGTTAATAACATTCACTAATGTATAATTAATTATAGTAAATACATTAGTCTCTTTTTGAAACTACCATTGTTTTCATATCCATATTTTCTTGTCCCATCCTTTGTTGGTTCTCTTGGAACAATTTGGTGGATGATAATCATAAAGAAATCTATAGACAATTATTTAATGTCTATTCCCAATGGCGATTCCAAGTACTAATATGGGAAAAATAGGGAGGACTCATTCTGTGGTTTTCCCACTAATCAGGAGAATACTAACTTCTATTGAGGATGAGGTGGAGGAGGTAAAAATTCCCCTACCATATAGGATGGGGCTATTCTTACTCATATTCTACAACATTTCAATCATGGTTTTATAACCCTGAATATCGTGTTAAAAAATCCACTATCCCCATTAGTTGTGGTTTCACTATTATTTTCATGGATTCAATTTCTATGGATTCCTTCATGATTTTAAAGAGTCATTATTAGAGATTTTATTGGTTGATCATATGTTTTTCTCCTAATTTTTTAACCCCCAAAGACATTTTTTATACTTATGAAATTGAACTATCTAGAAATTGAAACCCCTTATGTGGGAGGACCGCATAATATTTTTAGATTCTTGATGAAATATTCTTAATATGTTTCATGTTTGTATGGCCTGACATCATTAGAAATTGGTTAGATATTATTTTTAATGAGATTAAAGTTTTTCAATAATATAGTCCATTTGTAGAAGCTAGCCTAAATCTATGAAATTGAACAGCATAATCTATGGTAGATTTTATTGTTTAAAGAGAGTGGTGAAATGAAATACTAAATGTTCAAAAAATACTCTCATATGAACAAAGGATGTAGAATCTATGATAAATTGTTAGAATTATTTTAATGTACTAGGAAATGTTCATTGAAGGGATCCTTTTTCTTTCTCAAATTTTTGATGTTCTGAATCTAGTAGGGACACCAAGTTAATTTGGTTGCGTATCCCTTCATTCACCCTATCATGATATAGTTATTTTTCATGAGGTAATAAATTTTTTCTTTGGTGATGAATATTTCTACCTATATTGAGGAAGAAGTCTACCACACAATCTTCTTATCAATGCTTCTAGAATGATAAACTAAGGAGTGGATAATGTCCAAAAAATTACTTATAGATTTATACCCTAGAATCTAATTAGTGATTCCTCAAGACGGTGGCCCACATGACATCAAGCGCTCATACCTTTATGATATAGGTTTTTCGAAGAGCTATTAGGGACAAGAGTGGGTCATTGGGGAGACTATTCCCTCATAGATCAGAGTGGTTCATAGCGGTGAACAATATAGATAGATTAGTAAACATAATATATAATAAATGGTATAATAATAAATTAACATAGAGAAGATGAATAAGAAATTGATTAAAAATGAAGATGATTATGATCATGTAAATATATTAAAAAAATTAGTACATAAGGAACATATGTTATTTAAATATACCACATGATAAAACAATAAAAAAGGGAAAAAATAACTACTAGCATCACAAGAATATTCTATGCCACTTTCTCTCACACTCCATCCTTGAAATCAAAATCATGTATTGGAAGTTAGATTATTGCCTTTATATATATCTACAATCATAATGTCTACCAACGTACCATAGGATTCCCAAGAAGAGTGTGTGATATAGTCAGTAGGAAACCACCAATAGTGTTTAGATAAATGTAATATGTGCATATAAAATGAATTGTGTCCCAATAATATTAAATGATATAAATCAAATAAATAAATCATGATAGCTCAGATTCCACTTAGTAACCCAACCACCACTCCCTACCTCATCCTAAGATGGATATTTCTAAACCAAATTAACCTAATAAAAAGTTATTAAGCATGTAAATGAGTCACCATAAATAAGACATCAACTATGTAAAAACTGTAAGCATGTGATTTGGATTCAAGGACATCTATCTAGGAGATCAATTAAGCATGATAAAATTGTAATAAAAAGGAATCACATGAAAACTAGGAAAAGAAATAACTAAAGTCGATAATGGAAACCTGGTCCCATCCAAGGAAACCCACAATAGAATCCAAATGGTTAAGGAATGTCCTCTCTAACTATCCAATACCACATAACCTACACAATAATACCCACAAAAGGAATCTCTAATATCACTATCGGCATGTTGCATGAATAACCTGTGATCCCATCCCAGGTTTCTCACAATGGGGACTATGTATCACTCAAGGAATTATATAACCATATTTATAATGAACACATACATGGTGTGTCCCATAGGGAACCAGTTCCACTCATCTATTTATATAATCTTCCCAGAGAGCCCGTACATGGATTGTCAAGTCTCGCTATCGGCACATCTAATAGTTAATATCAAAATAGCAGCGATCCCATCCACAACATCACTAAATAAAGAATCATGTTTTCTCCAAACTCCAAATAAGGTAAGTATTTTCCAATCAATATCACATATCATCAACAAGTAAAGGTATGATCATCTTGAAAAAAAACTATCAAATTCATTATAATCAACATATAAATATTGGTAATGGAAATGAGGATAATTCATAAGTATATAAGAAATATAATAATTCATATGGAATAAATCATGAAGGCCTAATCATGTCCATTAAATTATTATCTCCATTAAATTAATTAATTCAAGAATTTATTAAAAGGAAACAACATATCAATGGAGTTTTTATAAAATTTTGATGAATGGAAAAATAGACCTTTATGGTAAAACACACCCAATGGGGTGGCTATGTCAAGGCAATAAACCAAGGCTTGATTTTATAATCACTATAGTAATAATGTGGATGGCATAACCTTTATTTTTAATTATTTCATGATTCAGAGGAGTCTCCAGATGTGACTATAACATACTACAACATCGCAATATATAAAAATAATTGAATCTGAGGGAATGAATCTAGATCATCTACCTTAGGATTTTAGATGACCAATTTTCATTATTTTTCCATGAATCGGGCTTTAATGGATTAAATATGATGAATCATCAAATACCATAAAAATAGGGGAAATGAGGTCCCAAAAGAACATATAATAGAAAACTAGTGATACTCAAAAATGATGGAAGATGATTAAATTTATTACCTCAAGGTTTTGAAAATGCACGATGATAAAGGAATCAAATAACAGAAGTGGAAGATATCAAAAAATCTAGTATTTCATGGAGAGGGTATCTCATGTGAATGATAGGGATGAAAATGAGGTGGGGGAATGAAATTATGTGTTTTAAAACATTTATGTGAAAAATAGAAATTTCCCTATTAATTACTAGGGTGATCAGTTTGATTACATGGTAATACAAATCATTGTTCTGGCCGTGTCCCTTGTTCTCTCTAAGGTGGGACCTTACATGGGAAAGGTGCATGGTCTTGATAAACTTATACAAGTCAAGAAGGAGCCACTATTTAAGATTAATAAATTCCCCACATGGTCATTTGGCCCTCCTAGAATAGTTGTAGAGAGGGATTTCAACTTCCATTGAGAACATGGAATACCTCACGATTGCGGTGAATAGTTGAGTGACATGGTTAATAGTAATCGTGTTCTAACCATGTGAGACAAAATTTCATCCCATTTTTTGAATCATTAGGCTCATAATGAGTACCAAAAACTCCTGAAAAATTCCTCATCCATTAGAGAGCCTTATTATTATTCAAAAATAGTTTTTAAAAATTAACACAAGGATCCAAACCTCACTGAAAAGCCACAATGTTACACCATTTTCTTTTTAAAACAACGTTTACCTGATATTTCATTCTAGGGAGATAAGGAATACATTGAGAAATGTTTCAACCACTATGAACATAAATCATCCTACCTCTCCTATGTATCTTCCCATACACAGTCATGCTACCATGTCTTGTAGATTGATTAAATGGGCCTACCTCAGAGATCCTTCATTATCTGATAAATGATATGTATTAGATTCCCCTAAAAGAGCTCAAAAGATTCCAGATAAATATACACGGGTGAAATAAAATAAGAGGGGTCAGAAAGATATCAACGAGATATGATTTTAAAAATATATTTTGAGTGAAATTATACCTAGACCTATAATTAAAATAATAGGATAACAGCATGACTCATTATACTATCTAGAAGGGACCAACTAAATGGGGTGGTATATTTCTTTATATCCTAATTCATCTTTTACCAAACCCGGGTGAAACACATTGAATGACAAAATTCCCCACTTCTAATTGTAGAGGTCAATAGTTATGATCATTGTAACATTTCTTCATGGGCTGAGATGTAACCCTATGGTTCGGAAATAGATGGACTTGCTCTGAGGTATCCTAATCAAGATGAGGACCCAGTAGTGCTTCCTCACTACCCATTAACAAACATAAAATAGAATCACATGATCTACTGTAATGTTCCTCATAAAGATACAACATGATCATTTAATAAAACAATGTTGTAAAATTCAACAAGAGGTATATGTTTTTCCCATGAACCTCCATAATCTTGGACATATACCCAGATAATGTCCTCAAACACCCATATACTCTGATCAGAGTAACCACTGGTATGAGGGAGATATGTTTTACGCCAAAGAACCTATGAACCCAATACCTTCTGCATCCCATGCATGAACTGTGATGTAAACTAGGCTTCTCTTTTTGAAATGATATATTAGGGAACACTATGATGGAACATAATCTTCATAATATATAACCTCCTAATATCATTAATTTAGAAGTTCCCAAATAATGGTATGAAGTGTGTGGCCTTGTTCAATATTTAAACTATCACCCATACTACATCACTATCTAGAGGGGATATCATAAATATTATAATGAAATGCTTGATGGCATTTCTACATTTCACAACAGGGATATATCAAGGATGTAAAGGTCCCACATGTTGTTCCTTCTCTGTATTCACATACATATTGGTGGAACTAATTACAAATAAACTATATGATTCCTTTTAATACATGTCCACCAATATTGATGACACATTTCTTAGTACATATTTGTATTCACAAGGTGAAACTCACAAAAAAATTCATGATTTTCCCACATCAACTATTTCCATATATAATTAGGCACCCAAAAAATCCCACGATAGATAATGGTCTTGTTATCATAAACTACCCAACCAGAGAGAAGTTTATGACTTGAGATACTCTACCAAAAAGAGGCCCTCGAGATATGATAGTTGTCTCATAAACATGTACTCTAGAAGGGATGATGTCAAAACTAGGGCGGATAAATAAGTATACCTATGTTGTTTCAAAACCTCCATGTACATCTCAAAAAAGAGTTTCATCAACTACCATTCATTGCTGGCCTCTTATATGGTCGGTGTATAAGTCAACAGGTCTAAGGTTTCAGCCACCACATTACCATTTTTTTGTATATCATGGTTCAAAATAAAATGACTACAGGTATTCTACCCACCTACTAGGCCTTACATTAATGTCTCTACATGTAGAGATGTATTTGAAAAATTTTGAATCCTTCAAAAAAAGAACCATTAAAACAATATGTATTTACTCCATTATTAGAAAAAATCATTAAAGCTAGATTGAGATCAGCTGTATGATAGTTTTTCTAAAGATTTCTCATTTGATGGGACTTGTATGCTAAAACCCAATCTCCCAACATCAAAACTGATCCTATCTGATTCAAAAATCATACAATAAATTGTATAGTCACTTCGTGAATTTTTCAGAATCATTATTGGTAATGATGTCAGAATATCATTCAACTCCTGAAATTCTATGTCATAGGCTTTAGACCAGATGTATTTCACATCCATCTTAGTCAGACTTGTAAGAGGAATTTCTAAGTGGGAGAAATATTAGATGAATTAGATGTATTATTGTGTTAGACACAAGAAATTGTGTGAATAAAACCCATTATTAGGATGTTACCAGGAAACCACAATTCTCATCTTCTATATTTTAATAGATTCGCATTTATCTAAAATGATATGTACCATGAAGTGAACATTATTTCTAATGGCCTAACCATATATTAATGAAAATTACTCTAGATCTAATTAAATGTCTTATTATGTTAAATGATTTTATAAAATATTCTCTTCCTTGGATTTATGTTTTTGGACATCAAAATATCGTTAAGAATTTTTACCATTTCTAATATTACCATTGAACAGTGATCAGATGGTTAGTATAAATATAGGTCTTTAAAAAATACAATTTACTCATACAAAGGAAGCGATGGCCTCATCCAGTAGAATTTATCCATACAAATCCCATTTCTCGGAGCTCAAAAAGGAGGTGGCAACACTGGGCTTCACTTTTGACCAAGCCCATTCCATGCATCGACACATTAATCTTGAATGGAACCGCCTACGACAAAAGTGGAAGTTGATTGATATTACCACCCAAGCGATGTTATACAAGGCACCCCACGATTTGGTCAACATCGGACACCTTAACCATAGTACATATGTGGGTTTTATATGTGTTTATGTGAAAAGACCATAACACTATGATTATGGGCATTATTTTTTTATATAATAAAGAATATACATTTATTTTATTATTATTACTTTGTAAGTGGGTTTTAAAGAACAAATAGTATGTCTAGTTAATATTCAATCAAGAAATATATTTTGATTAATTAATGGATTTTTTAATTAAATAATAATTTAATTAAATATTATTATATTACTTTTTATTAAATATAAATGATCTTATAATTTTAATGAATACAATTTTAATTCTTATAATTGTTTGAAAGATATTTTTGAAAAAACCAGTGATTTTTTGATAAATGTAGATTTTATTCTAAAAGAAAAAATTCATTTATTTAGAAATTGATTTAGATAAAATGATGATTATTTTTGGAATCAGGGCACCAAATTATCTAATGGTGAATTTTTCATAATTTTCTGAGACAGTTGAATATTTGGGTAAAAATTAAATACCATTTAATTATATAATGTATTTTATGACATAATAATGACCCAATAGTGATGTAATAAAATAATATAAATTGGATTTTTTCCTATATACGTTTTAACTTTAAAATAATGTGATTTTATATTTTTTTTGGCTAGTTTTATGGTGCCTTAGTGGACCGTCCAAGACTTATAAAACATTTTATCTTTTTAAATTGATTTCTTTAAGAGTGTGACTATCCTACATATAAAAAATCCAAATATTTTAATATGTTCAGCCAATTTACTTATAAAATAATTTATTCCACACCCCTTTTGAAAAAAACATTGGAAAAACCCACGATTTGGTTTTTTGTTTTGATTAGTTTAATGTGTTGTGTCAAAAACCTAAATAATAACGAATTCCCTCCATTTTCCTATATAAAAAACCATAGTTCCCACTTCCTCATCACTAAAAGTCATTGGATCATGACTAAACTATTCCCTCCTCTCTAAAAAAATCCTCTCTTGTCTCCTTAAGTGCCCCCTAGGCCTCTCTCAAGCCTCTCTAATGCCTTTGGGATCACACTTCCAAGTAATGGATTTCTTCCTCTCTATTTTTTGTCCATGTTTCTTTGCATCTATATACCCTTGTATATTAAATTAAAAATGTTGTAGTATGATTTATCACCTCCCCATACTTACCATAAAATGTTTTAATGATGAGATACCTCTTTATCTTTTATTAATGCCTCCCATGTACACCTCCTACCATGTTAAAATTCAGTAAGGAATTTCTCTCTTATAATGTACGTTCATGAAATGATTTAGTATTATGAATATAAATTACATTAAATATGATGAGAAATGTATCTATATGACCCAAATATTTTCCAGTTCACGTAGATATGATGAGAAAACCATGTCTTTCTCTTCAATAATATTTTTGATTATTAGGTCACGTTCTTATGCTACCAAAATTGCATAGCGGTTTTCCACACCAAAGTCATTATGTAGTGAATACCATGCCAATTTATCTATCAAGGGTATTAACCATTATGAACATTTATTTATTGATTATGGAGTTTCATTTATTAATTCCACATTCTCTTATCGTGGAAAAATTCTGATATTTAAGGAATCCATGTTATATGATCCAAGTGGCACACATATGCAAGAAATTAAATGATTAAGATGGGTGTTCCCTGATAGTGATCCAATGCATTGGGTAATGATTATTATCATGATAAATCAAGTGGAATGAGGGTTTAATAATTCTAATTCATGTGTAATGAGGTTTTACTCAGGATCCATCTATAATTAGCCACGGATCATTCAAATATCTTGTTAAATGTAGACACCACATTTCCATGTTATGATAATCAGGATCTATCATTCTTTTAGGTTAATGTTACTCTTGTGCTCCATTGATATTACTATAATCTAAAATGTATTATATTATTCATGTTTTCTTCCTTAATATTCTTTATAGATCAACCTTTTCTTAAGCATGTCCTCATGTTATCCCATTCAATGCTAAGTACATAGGAATGTGTGTCCTCATGTAAACGAGGGTTTCAAGAAATATGGGTATTTCATTTTTTATGTTTTTATGTATTGGTCGTAACCTGAAATACACTATACCAGTCGATAATCTATCATGTATCAATTCAAAATTTTAGGGAATAAATTATGTTTAAGTGTGAAATAAAGAGCGGGGTTGTTATAGTTGGTATCATAGGATTGGTTTAGTTATTTTTGGGATTAGTATTAGAAAACCCAAGTGAAATCCATAGAGATAAGAAGAATCATAATAAAAACATCCCTAAATTTTGGTGAGTATTGAGTCAGTAGTTTATCAATAAAATACATCCTTATATGGATACGAGTAGGTAGAGACAGATTTGGGACTGATGTATCTAGGGGTAAAACCTGAAAACACTACATTGAGCTAGTGTCGAACGAGAAGTGTTTATAGACAACGAGACATTATACACTCTTTGTTACAACACTCATGAGAGATATTATTTGGTAAATTCATATGCTTAGTAAAACCCATTATTAAGGGAAAATATGCCCCTAAGAATACATGTTGGGATATAGATCATGGATAAAAAAAGATTCACGCCTATAAATTAATATGTAAACGAAATAAAAGTAATATATAAGTCATATGTTATTGTATTTGGATTACCATTTATGTGTTTCCCCTAACATTCCTTTTATTCCAGCCAATGGCCGATAATAAGAGGACATTGCCTAACAACTGATGTGAAGATCAATGTGATGACTGTTCTAATGAGATACCCAATCTGATGGGAGTAAGAATAAAAAACATTATTGCGATACACTCTCAGCTAACTTACATTATGAATAGAAACATTGTTCAAGAGGAATATTCACCCCCCCCCATGAAATAACAAATCAAAATAAATGGATTCATGAGACAATGGCTTCCAACTTTTAATAGATCATCTGATCCATCAATTTATGAACCATGGATCAACTCCATTGAGACGATCTTCTCCATACTTCAATGTTTTGAAAAAGGAAAGGTACATCTAGATACATATCATATGGAGGGTGAAGCTGATCAAATGTGGACATTGATAAAAAATAAGAAGCCTAATGAGGAGATCAATGTGTTGGAATCGAATGATTTTCAAAAAATGTTTTTCAATAAATATTTTCCTCGCTGCCTCATACATAATATGTAAATGGAATTATTTTTCCCCAAGAAAAGAGATGATGAATACATCAGATTATATGCGGAAAATTTCATAAGTCTTTAACGATAGTCTTATTCTTGGTCTTTACGCCTGAAATCAAGGTTGATCACTTCTTTGGTGGGATAAAACCAAGCCTAAGAAAATCCTTAGAGATCCGTGACTACGAGAGCTATGAGGAAATTTTACAATGTGACCAGAAAGTCAAAATGGTTATCAAAAAATCCTATGGGTATCTTGGGGATAATAAGCATTATGTGGACTTAAATTCTAGTGGTCCAATGGAAAAATCCAAAAGTTCTATGAAAATCCAGCACCCAACATTCTAATGGTGTGGAAAGAAGAACACTATAAATTGTCGGCAAGGGACTAGAAAATAATTTAGCTGTAGAAGAGAAGGGAACCTGGACATTAACAACTGACAAGAAAATCCCACGACTGTGATAGAGGATAGAAATGCTCTGTTTTACCATCAATTAATATTTCATTACTTCAACTACAAATAACCATGTCACATTTCCAACAAGATCACTAAGCCAAGGATTTTCGGAGGCATCCAACAAACTCCAAGGCATAAAGGGTGATCCTTTTCGATCAGCACCACCGAAGGGAACCCCAATAATTAAGTTGTGATAGGTACACTAGTTATTCCTTCAAGAATAAGGAATTTACTTTTTGATAATAGTTCAATGCATACTTTTATATCCCAAAATATTTGTAGAGCAATCCCAACACCAACACAAGTTATGGAAGTAAATATTTCGTTGAGAATAGAAGATGGGGAAATCATTTATTCCCATTAATATAACTCAAACCCTATCATAATTTTTGGATTAAACTTTTCGGTGAACCTCATCATACTCCCTTAGGTGAAATTTTATGTAATTCTTGGCATGGATTGGCTTTCCTAATATGAAGCCAACATAAATTTCTGTGTGAGGAAAATCACTCTCCATATGGAGAATTGACCCCCCAATTCTGTACATGTTCATGTAGGTTGATGAATATACTTTAGCACCATCATCTCTAGCATGTATATTACTTCCCTATGAGAATGTGTATCTGGATGAGATGATAGAGTCTAAGGAAGCAACTATCCTTGAAGACATTCCTATTGTGATGGAATTCACTAAAGTGTTTCCTGAGAAATTTTTTAGTCTTCATCCAAGATGATATGTTGAATTCTATGTTGATTCTATACCTGGGGAATTACCAATATACAGGACTCAGTATAGAATAACTATTGTGGTGATTGATGAGCTAAAGAAACAACTACATGAGAATTTGGGTAAAGGGTTTATACGCCCAACTACTTCACCATGGGGTGTGCAAGTCTTCTTCATTAAGATAAAGGATGTTCCAATGTCCATTTGCATTTATTATCGTGAGATCAAAGAAATAATGACAAATAACAAGTATCATATGCCCTGAATTGATGACTTGTTTGATCAGCTAAGTGGATCACAATACTTCTCCAATGAGTATTTTTGGTAGGGATATTACCAAGTAAGGGTAAAGACGAAGCATATCCGAAGGCTGATTTTTGTACAGGATACGGGCACTATGAATTCACAGAAATTCCTTTCGGACTCACTAATGCTCTATAAATATTCATCGACATGATCAATAGAGTCTTTAGATATTACCTCGACATATTTTTGGCAGTATTTATAGAATATATTCTAATATGCACCAAAAATATGGAAAAGCATGGAGAGAATCTATGAACTATATTAGAGACCTTGCGAAAGGATAATATATATGTAAATTACAGAAAGTGTGAGTTCTGGTTTAAAGTGGTCTCAATCATGTGTCATATCATCACAAGTAATGGGATATCAGTAGATCCCTCCAAGATAGCTTCAATTGATAGATTTTTGGGGACAACATCAGTAATGGATATCTATAGCTTCTTGGTGTTTGCAAGATATTATCACTGATTTGTGATAAATTTCTCACGATTTTCCAGCCCTCTTACCAAGATAAATCGTAAGGGAGTAATTTTTTCTTAGGTTTATGAATTTTAAGAGAGTTTTAAGGATTTTAAAAGGAGTTTTATCACTATGACCTTGTTCACATGACCCACAAGTGGAGAACTATCTGTGGTAGTTAGTGATGCTTGGAAGAGGGGCCCGAGTTGTGTGTAGATTGAAAATGTCAAATTCATTGCCAATTCTTCATGGAAATTGAATGTTAATTAGAAAAACTATCCAACACATTATCTAGAGTTGGCTGCAGTAGTATTCTCTTTGAAAATTGGGGGACATTACCTCTTTGGGGAGAAGTGTGAAATATATAAAAATCCCAAAATCCTCATGTATATATTCACACAGAAAGAGTTCAACGTGCACCAATGAAGATGGTTAGATCGGATTAAATACTATAACTACTCAATCCATTACCACCCTGGGAAAGTGAACAAGGTTGTAGATGCTCTATTTGAAAATTACCCAGCGATGAGAATTGAAAAGGATCTAATATTCATAGAGTTGATGAATATATACATGGGAATCATAAAGAAGGAAAATTAAACAATATATTATCAAATTATTGCTCATATGTATCTTTTGGAAATGTTAAAGGATGCAAAAAAGGATGATGTGTGAATTTAGAAAAAAGTGGAATCTATCAGAAGAGGGGAATCCAAGGTCTTCAATGTTAATGAAGAAGGAATTGTGAGATTTTGGTTATGAATATCTGTTCTATCAATTGCAGAGATAAAGAAAAAACATTTGGATGATTCACATAGTTCAACTTTCATAATTCACCAAAGAAACACAAATATGCATCGAGATCATCAAGATCCTTATTGATCGGATAAAATGAAGAAGGTGATTGCGGAGTATACATAAAATTTCCTAGTATGTCACCAGATGGAGGCCGAGAGGCTGAAGTCTACGAGGATGATTCAACCATTACCCATACTAGAATGGAAATGGGAGAACATCACTATAGACTTTGTCAGCATAATTCCAAAGAAATTAAAAGGAAACAATGATATATAGGTTGTTGTGGATTGTTTTACAAAGACTTCACAGTTCATTACTATTCGAGAGAATTTCTCAATGGTTTAAATAGAGTGGATATATATCAGTGAAGTGGTATTGTTATATTGAGTAACACTATCAATTATTTCTGATCGAGATCCAATATTCACATACATGTTCTAGAAGTGTCTCCAACACACTCTGAATACTGAAAAAAACATGAGGATGGATTATCATACTCAAACTAATCTACAATATGATTGGACAATCCAAACACATCATAACATGTTGAGAGAATTCTCAATGAACTACAAAGGGGGATGGGATCAACATCTTTATGTAGTTGAGTTCTCTTATAATAACAATATCCACTCAAGAATCCATATGGATACCTATTAATCCCTATCTGGGAAGTGGTGCAGAAAACCAACATGTTGGGATGATGTTGGGGAGAAAAAAACTCATATATCCAGAAATGGTTACAAAATTTTTTGAGAAGGTTAAGACCATATAGAAACACATTAAACCTTCTTAGAGTCAAAAAAAGAACTATGCTGATAATCATCGACAAGACATAGTGGTTATTGACAAAGACTTTCTATTCCTCTTCATATCACTATGGAAAAGATTTATGAGATTTTGGAAGAAGGGAAAGCACATTCCATGGCACATCAGACCTTTTGAGACCATTTTTTACATTGGATCAGTGGCCTATCTACTAGAACTCTCACCGAACCTATCTTCAGTACATGATGTATTTCATATATCACTCTTGGGGAAGTACATACATAACCAATCACATGTAGTAAATCCAGATGTGGTATTAATGTAGAATTACCTCTTTTATGAAGATAAGTTTTTTAATACCTTAGATTATAGGGAAGATGTTCTAAGAAATAATAGAGTGCCCTCGTCAAGGTCTTCTGGTGAAAACACATGTTTGAAGAGGAAACATGGTAATTAAAGGAAGTGATGAAACAGAGTTACCCACATCTGTTTTAATGTGGGAAAAAGAAATATCGAGAGTAGAACTTCTTATCGAGGATGATTGTTACGACCCAAAATTTTATTAATAAAAAATAATCTTCATCTAATTAAATTTCTTATTATGTAACATGGTTATAAAAAATATTCACTTCCATGGTTTTATATTTTTGTATTTTAAAATACAATTAATAATTGTTACCATTTCTAATATAATCATTGCATAGTGATCACAGGATTAGTATAAATATAGGGCTTTAAGAAATCCAATTTACTCGAAAAAGGAAGTCATTGACTCATCTAATATAATTTATCCAAACGAAGCTCATTTTTTAGAGCTCAAAAATTAGGTGGTGTCACTAAGCTTCGATAATGACCAATCCCAACATGAGATTCAACACGTTAAGCTTGAACAGAACATCCTACGAAGGAAGTCAATTTTGATAGATATTTCCACCTGAGTGTTGTTATCTATGCCACTCCAAGAGAATTTCACCATTTCCCACCTTACCCTAATCTCTTACGTGGGTGTTATAAGGGGTTATGTTTCAAAACCTTAGCACTATGATTGTGTGTATTATTTTTGTATATAATAAATAATATACATTCATTTTATTATTTTAAATTTGTAAATGTTTTTTAAATCCCAAATATCATTTTTAATCATTATTCAATTAAGAAATATATTTTGATGAATTAATGGAATTTTTAATTAAATAATATTTCAATAAAATATTTTTACAAAATTACTTTTTATTAAATATAAATGATCGAATAAATTTTATGAAAATAAATGTAATTTTTATTAAGGTTTGAAAGCTGTTTTTAAAAAAACCTATGAATTTTTTATAAATGTAAGGTTTTAATTTAAATGATAAAATTGAAATATTTAGAAAATTATTTAGAAAAAATGAATATTATTTTTTAATCAGTACTTTGAAATAATATAACGGTGAAGTTTTCATAATTTTCTGAGACAGTAGAATTTTTGGGTAAAAATTAAATAGAATTTAATTTAATTATTTGTTGTTTGACATCATAATGGCCCAATTGTGATGTAATAAAATAATATAAATGGGATTTTCGGCCAATATATGTTTTACCACTAAAATAATGTGATTCTATATTTGTTTTATTAATTTTTTGGTGACTTAAAGAACCCTCTAAGACTTATGCAACATTTTAATTTTTTAAAATGATTTCTTTCAGAATTAGACTCACCTATACATATGTAAGCATAATATTTTAATAAGTTAGGAAAATGTACTTAATAAATAACTTTTTACACTCCCTTTTAGAAAAAACCATGGAAAAAACCATGGTATGTTTTTTGGTTTTAATTAGTTTAATGTGTGGTCTCAAAAAACTAAATAATAAATAATTACCTCCATTTTCCTCTATAAACTCACCCATGCTTCCACTTCCTCTTCACTAAGTGGCTTTGGAGATCTACCAACCATGGAACTCCTTTCTCTAGAATCATCTCAAGTTGCCCAACCTCCCATTTATCCTCTCTCAAGCCTCTCCAAATCCATTGGGATCACACTTCCAAGTAAGGGATTTATTCCTCTCTCATTTTTTTCTACATTTCTTTATGTGGTTGTACCCTTTTGTTTTCAATTAAAAATGATGGTTTATGATTAAAATCCTCCCCCATAAATCACTCCTTATGTTTGAATGATGAGAGAATAGTTTCTCTTTGATTAATGCATCCCTTGTACACTCCTTACCATGCAAAAATTATATAATGAATTTCTCTTTTCTCATTTACATTCAAGAAATTATTTTGTATTATTAATATATATCCCATTTAACATGATGGGATATATATATATATATGACCCACTTATATTAAATTTCATGTAAATATTTTGAGATGACCATTTATCTCTCATCAATCATTTTTATTAATTCTTATGTCACGCCGTTATGATGTAGAAATTGAACCACGATTTTCCAAGACAATGTAATTGTGTTGTGAATACCATACCCATTTATTTATCAAGGGTATTCAAATTGATGAAGATTTTCTTATTGATTATGGAGTTTCAGGTTTTAATTCCAAATTAATTTATTTTTTAATAAATAATGATGTTTAATGAATCAATGTTATATGATCCATGTGGCACACTAATGCATGAAATTAAATGAATAAGAAGGGTGCACACTGATAGTTCTCTAATGCATTAGGTAAAGCTTTGTATCATTAAAAATAAAGTGAAATGAGGGTTTTATCATGATAATTCATGCGAAATGAGGTTTTACTCATGCTCCATTTTCAATGATCCTTGTATCATGCTAAAATCATTTTAAATGTTGATGTCAAATTTCCATGTTATGATAATCATGCTATATCATGACCTTATGTCCACTTTTATGTTATGATCTATTGATATGCATATTTCCTAACATGCACTATATTATTCAAGTTATGTATTTTTTACTCCCTTTCTAGGATTTATAGATCACCCTTTTCTTACTCATTTCCTCAAGTTATCCCATGCAATGCGTAGTAAAAAGGAATGTGTGTGGTCATGCAAAATAAGTTATCAATAAAGATGTGTATTTAATGTTTTAAGTTGTTATGTAATGTTATGAATACCCAAAAACCCTAGACCTATCAATATTATATCTTGTATTAAGTTAACATTTTATGTTATAAATTATGTTTAGTTGTGAAATAAAGAGAAACTGTGTTATATTGTTGATTTGAAATATGATTTTTTAGTTCATCAAATAGATAGTGCCCTTTCTGTGTATTCATCATGATCTAAATAAGGTTTCATTGTTAAAGTCTGGTGTGACAATAATATTATATATCATATTGGAATACTACCACAAATTAATCATGATATGTGTGGAAAACATGATTCATCAAATCCATAAAGACTGTTTGTGTGTTCGTACAGCTGAATGACATAACTAGATACTCGTACTTGCTATAAATTCTTTAAAACACCGTAAATGGTATGTATGATGGTATCACAACCACCTAATGGATGCCTAACTTGAAATCAATATTTTAGTAAATAATATCCTCTCAGAGCTTGTCTAAGAGGTTATCTATGTGAGGAAATGGATATTAGTTAAAAACTGAATACTAAATCAACTGGCCATAATGGAAGTACAACATGAGGGTATAGTTATCCTTAATTGTGGAAAATACTAGTTACTCCCAAGGTGATGTAATGTGTTAGAGAAAACTATTTTTTCAAATATTCACACTGATTCTTGAGTTCCTAGATCTATGTAGGTTCCATTCTATATGGATTAATAGACACCAATTTCACAATAGGAAATATCTCCATGGTGAAATCCACCTCTCTCATAGGAGGTAGTTAATAGAAATAATTAGTGAAGACAGCTTAAAAATGATCCACAATATGTGGTAATTCCAAAAGTCACATTTCTTGATCACATGTAATGTGACTCTCTTTATGGGTTGTCAGTCATCCTAGACCATGAGATTTGGGTTCAGATCGACTCACCATGATATCATGTTCACCACTATCAAGATACAGTCCACCATTGGGTGATGGAACTTACACCCACTGATGATAGTAATCCATATTGTTGTGATAAGACATAATACTGACCATACAATGAATTATGTCAAATCTTTTCATCTCAAGGATTAATAAACTACATAGAAACTCTTACCCACATATATTAGGGAAGAACTCATTTCACCATTGTATACCCCTGAATCTGACACCTAGTGGTGTATCAAGAGGCATCATGCCATTAAATTTCTCAGCTATAAGGACCATACTTTCCACAATTTCATTAGATATAAAAGTTCATCATAAACCTACATAAAAATGGAAGAATATAAATTAAAGGCCATTATAATAGTAACACTTATAGTAGAAGGTCGTGGACTATAGTTTTCATGTATATTAATCACTACATAGATATGGTCCAATGAACGTTTTAGAGTTACAACCAGACTAACCTCAGTTGGTCCAATCTTCTATTTTTCATCCTCTCTTCTTAAATACCTTATTCACAACCACCAAATCCAAAATATTGGATAGTAGAAGTCCAAATACCCGACTACTATGTATTCTGTAATCCTATTCCTGAAATCAGTATCGGTATATATCCCCTGTCACATGGCACTGGAGGAAAATATCAGTATAAGCACTAAACGTGAACCATCCTTTTCAATATCATCACTCGATCAAGCTACTCATATACAAAGGCTTATTGTGGATTATCCTACCATACTGGTGAAACCAAAAATTTTCTTTTGTATGGGTCAAATGGTTGGTGATTCCCCCATATGTACCCTTGAAAAGACACTTTGTACTTCCAGACGAACCATTACCCAACTTCTGAAATAAACCTCCCTATCTTACATTTCTATATTCCAATAGGATCTATTCTATAATTAGGTCCTAATTCCCTATTTCTGAAATGGTAGTATGCATGAATTTTTTCACCTATTATTAGACGGTGTGCACAAGATCATCCTTAAAATATTTCTCAGCTGTCAACTCATTGTCATTTAGATTCGAAAAAAATGATGAAGCCTGGTAAAGAAAATAGAATACTCATAAATAGAAATAATTTCATGTTGAAGATGCATAAACACCCATGAATGTTCCACACATAGAATCTATAGATAGATGTGATCATAAAGGCTATTTGGAAGTCTACCCAGACCATACCTCGATGACAATCAACCAAGAGATGACGTCGCATAAATTATAGGAGTCACATGACATGTTAGTAGAGATCTTAATCAACATTATAGATTTATCTCATTATGGTCAAAGATCAACACCATCAATTCTAGCCATGCCTCTGTAGCATGATGTCCTCCATCACCAGATAAGGTGAGAGGATGCTGCTGCTAAATCAATCAATTCAACTCTACCACAATAGGGGTAGTTTGGGGAGTACCCAAAAATAATTCATGAAATGGATAAATATATCACAAAACATAGCATTGGTGCCATGAAGAGGGCCAAAATAGTCTGTCTTAGGTGGAACTGTAAGGCATTCCACGTGTTTTTTAGGTCCCATCATCTTTAAATCATTATCTACACCACATTCCTAACATATGGGGTGGGGCCCTCACTATCCCATAACTTTACAATTTCATGTTGAATGCCACAACCATGATTTATAACAGATAATAAAATGATAAAAATAATGGATATTTAAAATCCACCCTATAAAAAGTCACACCTCTCACACTTCTCGGAAATCCATGTCTAAATGGCAAGGAAGAGTCACCGAAGGATCGTGGGAGACCCATCATATGGCCCACTCCTAAGTTGGGTCAATGTCGAGGTCTCAAATTATGAATTTGATGTCTGAGTATATGGAGTATCAAATGAAGGTTATAGATGAAAACAACTTATAATTTGAATTTGAAATCCCTATGTTTTAGTATGAATTTTAATTTTAAATTTAAAATATTGATATTTTATTATTATTATCAGAAAAACAAAATTTTAAATGTCCAACACTTAGCATAATTTGAAATAATAATTTCATGTAACTGTGAGTTAACCTTTTATTCCCAGTACAATGTTGTAACAAGTCATTTATAGTAATTTGATTGAATGAACGCCCATTCTAAATTTATATAAGTACTTTGCTCACAATATTTATTATCATTCATCGTTAATACCATCTAATATATGATCCCATTTAACCAATGGCTCAGTTCTCAAAAAAAGAGTAATTGGTTAATTAAGGTCTCATCATCAATATGTGTGGAAAAATTCCTTTTATATTGATGTTGGAACATTAATTAGGCTAATTATGTTATCCCAGTAGAAACACTATCACACTATAATACAAGAAATTCATAAAGAAAAGTAGATATGACATGTCATAGTGAATGAAATTTAGTTCTTATTTATCCTAGTATGATGCATGAAAATGAAATTCTCTCATATCATTGGGAAAGGGTACAATAAATCCCATAATAAAAAATATCAACAATAGAAAAAACAAAAAAATTGCATCACCCAATGGTGAAACCTATGAAACCATAACAAGAATAACCAATAACTATATTAACCCACCCTGGGTAATTTTTGTTTCCCATATACGTAGATTTTATACTCTCAGTAACAGGCTCATTACCAAATTCCATTTTTTCCTCGTCCCATGTTTGAACCAAAATAGTCAGACAAAATTGAATAAAGGGATCTGATTCCACATTCTATCATTATTCCCTAGAAGATCCTTAGTGGTTCCCTGAGATGGTGGTCCACTCGACCTCAAGCACACCTCTTTATATGCTAAGGGATGCTGACTAGAAGGGAGATCCTAGAGTGTGGCCTTGGGGAGTCTATTCCCTCATAGATAATAGTGTATTTTAGTGGTGAAAAACTTATATAAGTAGTGGGATGTAAAAAATAAGATAATATAGAATAATAAATGAATAGTCAGAATATAAATAATAAGTTAATACAAAAATAGTGAAGATTATTATCATGCAACTATGAAAAAATGAGAACATAGGGTACAAGGGATACATGAATATTCCACATGACGGAAAAAAGGGTAAAATGAAGTGACTACTAGAATCAAGATCACATGATCAATCCCTTTCTCCTACACTCCATCCTAGAAATCAAAATCTTGGATTAAAATTTGGTTGTTTCCCTTTATCTATAACTAGAATCATAACTTCTGTTTGGGTACCAATAGAGGACCAAGATGGGCATGAGATATACTCAGTAGGACAACACCAACATTATCATGATAAATATAGTATATGAATGTAAAAATATAGGTGTTCCAAAAATTTTAAATTCAAGCTAATATAGAAATAAAACATTATGGTATGTGTTCCACTCGGATTCCTGACTGCCACTACCAACTTTGGACAAAGTAGAATATCTTTGAACCAAAGAAACCTTCACAAAAGTTAAAATATGAGTACATGGGTCATCATAAATAAAAAATGAATTTTGGACTGGCCTCAATCATTTTATATTTCTTGGGGGACATGTCCCATGAAAATCCATTATGCATGCTCATAACTTAATAAAAATGCATCACATAAAAAACAAAAAAACAAAACCTCAAAATTTAGTAATTCAAACCAAATACCATCCAAGGAGATCCATAAT
Organism: Viscum album; assembly: GCA_963277665.1. Taxonomy (NCBI): domain Eukaryota; kingdom Viridiplantae; phylum Streptophyta; class Magnoliopsida; order Santalales; family Viscaceae; genus Viscum; species Viscum album. The sequence continues at coordinate 446,095,245 of OY728145.1, forward strand.
GGAATATAAAATTTAGTTACATGAGCTTCCAACATATCCAATAGCATGGATCATGTCCAAGTCGACTGAATAAATGGGTACCTTGAATCACTCCCGATATTGTGCACGCATAACCTCTTAGCCCATCACAAGTATTTGAAATAGGGGACCGAGTATTAATCAAGTCATGGTAAAAATATCATGCAAATGAGCCCATCCATAATGACTCATCTAGGGAACTGGTGTCACTCATGGGTATATATAATTGTTTTAGAGAGCATTTCTAAGGAAATCCAAGTATTACTCCCAGAAAATCCAAATGATTAAATCTGAAGCACTATGTTCTAATCCACGATGTCCTTATATCATGATTGGTGACCACATAGGAATCTTTTAAATGTAAGGATTTATCAATCTAGTTCAAATATCATCAATAAGGAATGGTGATATAAAAATTAAAAACATGTTATACAATTCATTATATTCAACCAATAAAATAATGGAAATGGAAACAAGACCAAGGAATAAGTAAATAAGAACAATCCTAAGGCATATTTAATAAAACATGAAAGTCTACACATGGCCATTAAATATTAATCTGAATAAGATTCAATTAATTAATTAATTTATTACAAGGAAACATCCCCATAAATTGGTTCTTGCATAATTATGATTAATGAGAAAATACACCATTATGGTAAAAAAAAACCCATTGCGGTGGAAAATTGTAGAAAATCAACCAATATTTGATTCTATTCTCTCTAGAGTTTAAATGTTCATGAAATTACATTTATTCTAATTTATTTCACAATTTAGAGGCATCATGGGATGGTTCTAGTTCACATAAAAATGGATAATGACATAGAGAGTGATGAAACTTCGAGAAAGAGGCTAGGACAATGAAATTATGTTCATAGAGGACCAATTGAAATTTTTTTGTTCCTTGAACCGATCTAAAATATAAGACATAAAAATCATCAAATGATTTAAAAAAGTGGAAAATGAGGTCAATATAAAATAACAAAGATTAGGTGGAGAGAAAATAGAAAAAGAAGGAAGGGGATTTAATATCATAAATCAAGATTTCCAATACACCCTATAATGAAGGAATCATATGGATGATGTGAGGGATATCAAAAATGCTAAGATAGTCTGAGAATGGGAGCTTGTTTGTTGTAGAGGAGAAAACTAGGAGGGAGAAAGAAATTAGGGGTTTTAAAACATTTATGTGTAAAATATACATTTCTGCTTTAATTACTGGGATACATTATTTGGCTGCATGGTATGCCAAATCATGCCCCATCTGTCTTCCATGTTCTGCCTAAAGAGGGGCCCTACATGGGATAGGTTCACCATTTGAAAAACCATGCACATGCTATGTAGTACTCACTGTCAAGGATGTCTGAAATCAATTTATGTGAATGAATCCATCCATGAACAACTTTAGAGGGACATTGTGACATCCCCTGAGAAATTTTTCGCCCGAATTGTTGAGTAACAAGGCTACAAATAACTATGCGCTAAGAGTTCTGATCAGTCTTTCATTACATTTTATTAAAATCCAAGCTACCAACGATCCCCCAGATACACCTGGATAATTTCATAGCCATTAGAGAATGTTATTAGACTAAATAAGTTTTAAAAAATACAAAAAATATATGAACCTCACTGACAAGTTGGGATGTTACATTACAAGTATGTCATCATTAGCCAACTATGTTCTGATGTTCAACATGTATTCTCTATCTTTTTATATATGCCCCTTACCTTGTCTGAAAAATTTGATGATTATATAATACATTATAAAAAAAAGTGAGTCTAGTGGGGACTTCCTATTTAAAGTTGAAAGCCAGGTGATCCAAGGGTTGTTTGGAGAGTGATTTATCATTTGTGTGCCTTCTGGATGAGAATGTATTTCACTTGTCTGTTACAATGAATCACACAATATGGGACTCATTCGTTGATGTTCCTCATGATAGGCAAGATTTAATATCATTAAATCTCTAAGGAGAGGACCATTTTTACAATGTGGAACACTACTCTGGAGATATATTTTGTAGAAAATTCAATTATGGGGTTGAATTTAATTATGTCTGGAAATCCGACTTCATGGAGAATTACTATAGCATTTACCTAGTAAGGAAACATGATAGAAGAAGATAAAATGTGTATAACTTATTGTTTTTTTATTTTCTGGTCATGAAAAGGACTTTTTTACTCTCATAAGGAGATGGAATAATGAGATTTATCAGATTATGGGCATGGATAAATCCATCATAGTGAAGTGTTTATAGAGGACCTCTAGAACTAGCACTATAGTTCTCCTAATTTAGTAATGGGATTGTTGTATCTTTAAATTCTATAGATAAGCAACATAGATATTTAAGAACTCTAGATTAAGTCATACTGAGATTGCAAATAGGCTCTACATTTTCAAGTCATACTTAGTGAGGATTCTTTTTAAATTCCTTCATGTGAGAGATTAGGACTGCATGCTAGGAAAAGTTTTTTTCTATAATGAAATCACATTTTACTATCTCTCTTATTGTTATCGGGACTTGTTGGTATGTTTCAAGAATTTTTATATAGGTTTGTTCCTACCGTGGAGTGGTTGTTAAAATTGGATTATTACCTGCCTTCACAATGGTGGTATGAGCCCAAAATAATTTTCAATATTCCAGGGGGAAATTTGTACCGTGACCCTAAATGATGGGAGTATAGGTGTGTGTATTGTCTAGAGTGACATGTTGATTACTCACCCCAACTATGTGGACAAAGTTGTGTGTTTACCAATCCACTAATTCTATTAAAATTATGATATATGGAAATTTTTTTAGGATATTGGTGGGAAATGTTTCCTAACCATTCATCATTTCAGGATGTGCTTGATAACATTATTTTTTGGAACATAGATTAATTCCATTTACATTGATGGAATAGGTTTGTGTTCCCACCCATATCGACTATTTTATATTATTAGATATAGACAGTACTCTAGTGTGGGTATATATATCTTGTTCAAACCCTATTTTTAATTGGGTCATTCCAATTGAATTCTCAAATGATTCCAGTTGATGCTACTAGTAGGTTTTATGAATCTTAGTTTGTGTGTATTCTTTCTAAGAGATTTGTATCAAATTTGACCATTGTGAGTCATCGATGTGGGAAGTAGTTTGTTCCTTCTAAGGACTTGCTCTCTAATTTGACCAATGGGAATATTTTGACACTTCTAGATGTGTCTTCCAAAATATTTTGTTCATGTGGGTAGGTGTTTCTTCCAGCTCGTAGTTTCCTTCCATGTTTGACTAGGAGAATTTCTGGGTGTTGGATGTTGTTTCTTGATGTTCACTATTTGCCGAATTATATTATTGGCAGAATTTTCAAGAGGAGGTAGTGGTGTATCCATGTTACCTATGAACTAGAAAATACCGCTTTCAAGAAATGTTACATGGCTAGTTCTGGATGACCTTGGATGGACTCCATAGGCTAACACCCTCATCATGACAAGGGTTCACTACCAAACAACATTGGAAGTATTGAACACAAAAAAGGAGACATTTTTAAGGAACCTTGTGTATTTTGGGTGATTCAATTCATGTCTCCTTTATATTCATCCCTTATAAAATATAGTAGTTTATAACAATATTAATGGGAGAATCTCATGAAATATTTGAATATGTTGATGGGTGCCACCTGCTTATGGACCATCGTTAATCACAAGGTGGATGATTGGTGAAGCTTTGTGAGATGAAGGGCCTATCGAGTAGCCTCCAGGATTGAGATGGTATTGTTGCGGAATCACCGGGAGACAGAACGACAGAAAACGAGAAAACGAAAGAAAGAAAAGCAACAAGGAACACGGCGATTTACGTGGTTCGGGAAAAATCCCTACGTCCACGGGAGAGGCAGATTTTCACTATGATTCAGGAGCAATTACAGAGGATTTTCCAACGTTACAAACCCTAGCCCGAAATGGGCTACATATGAAGAAGACGGTCTACTGTTCTGAATAGTAGTCCGCGTTGCTACAGTGATCGGCGGCTCACTTTGTCAAAAGTGCTACAGTGTCTGCCGGCTGGAAGTCAAAAGCGCTACAGTACTGTTGACCCCGAAGTCCGCACCGCTACAGTGCATGTCGGTGTCGGTCGGTCAGCTCCGCTACAAGCATTCGGCCCAACCGGATCGGGCAACACCAATCCAACAGGTATAGTTATACGTGTATTCCTAGATAATAACATTTGAGACCCACCTTTAAAGATTTTGGGTTGGTGATGGTGTACTCTTATTTGATGAGGACCCAACATGAAAAATATATGAGGAATACATATGTGAGAACTAGTGTGATTCCATTCTGATCAAAGGAAGATCACATTTAAGGTACCTAAATATATTTGAAAAACACAAATAATAAAACCCCACCAAAATAAAATCTCATAAAATTAACAAATGTGCAATTGATTATTATTTGGACCACTTTCATTTTGAGAGAGAAAGGGGGTGGGTGACACCATCATCTTGGTTATGGATTCATGTTGGATTTACAATTTTTGTTTCATCCACATATAACATGTGGGGTTGGAATAGAATTTTATCCTGTTAGTGGACTACATTTATGTCATAAAGAGATAAGAACATATTTTTTGGGAGGTTTCCAAAGTGGTTTGTTTGTGGAAATGAAAACACCGAATGGGTCTCATATCCATGATGAATCATGAACATACATTCCAATGGTAGGTGCTCATTGGGGGATGTGGACAACGATTCTTAAGATATCACATTGGATGAGTGGATGGGAGGCTAGTCTTATCATATCCTTTCATGGTGAATTATTTCATACCATAGACTCTCTTTTATAAATAAGATACATTAATTAATCGTTTATTAATTCCCATGTATGATGTTGTTCAACCATGAATTAAGAATAAGTTATTTTCATTTATGGAATTTAGAAAATATTTGTGTATATTTTATGTTCTTAATCAATGGATATATTTATTATTATATACATTTATTCATCAATAGTATCCTTTCATGAGTGGATTAGATACTCAGTTATCATATATTGTTACTATACAGATATTATTACATATAGTGGGGATGTATTGAGTTTATCATCATCATGGGAGATATGAATTGTTTTGATAAAGGTATCAAACTTATTAAATGGTCCTCCTAAATATCCTGATCAATGGAATTAGAAACTATTTAGTTCAGTTCCACTTAATGAGACACATCATTCCTTTTAAGATCATGGGATAGGTGACAACCCATTTTGTTCTACGCCATTAGAGAAGGACGATTAAGAAATGGTTCCTTTTAAATGGAAGGTGTGGGAATTAAACTAAAGTGTAACAAAGAATATTAAAGTGGTTTTGGTCCCCCAAGATATATATGAACTTAGTGGGAATGTGTCGAAGAGAGAATTATGGTTTATTTAGGGTGTTGAGTTTGGACCTCGGAGATGCTTCCAACATATCCTAGTTAGACAAGAAACAAAGCCCATATACCACCATTGTGAGGACTCCAAAAAATAGTTTCCCAATGGAAGCATGTTTCACATGGTAGGTGGACCTTTGAGATAATTAGGGTTGATTTCAGGGTTGAAGTAGTTTTTGAGGATTCCTTTATGGAAAAATACAAGGCTTTGGGGACCCACGCCAATGGAGGCCCTATGAAGGATAAAAAAAGAATGATCCAAAAAAATATTCTCTACCAAGACTTGCATATGACCATATGGATAAGAATATCATAAATGACCTATATTCCCACGTGATTCACATGGAGATATGAGAAACAAGAGGAAGCTTTAAATCATGTAATCCATATGATCCTTATTCTGCTAGTGGAAGAGGCTGGGGATATAGGAGAAGAAGAAAGGGATTTGATGTGCCTGTCCCCCAATTTCATATCCTATATATTCTCATTAGACTACCCATCTATATACGACCCATAATAAAATTCTAGGGGCTTACTCTATGAAGTAATACCTTGTATTTTTTCTATTTAATAAAGAAGGATATAACATTTACCCTTAAATGGATATATGAGCATGGTCGACTCCCTCTCTTACTGGATCCAAATGTCCCAAGAATTTTATAAGAATAGGTACAGACATGGTTCTAACCATAGTATCTCAGACCAATAGATCCATGAATCATACCTCGGGGTTGGGGTCCTTGTGACTGTTGGGATGAAAAACCACTTGTACCTAAATGATCCTACCCATTATGTCGGACATTTTTAGGACACATCTTGTTTATGGAATGCATAATAAAATGGGATAAATGCTAGTGTGTCTCACGCCATGATCGTGAACGTGTGAATTATTTGGAGGATGATTCAATTATGTTACCCTAATATGAGGAATCTAAATTAATGGGACCCCTTCAATTAGTGGAATACTAGAGGGATTGGATGTTGTCTCTCGTAATTCATTTTTTAGAGATAATTTGGTTCTTTACATTGGACCTAGGATGAGATAGAAGTGATTTTTTGTAAGAAGGTAGGTCTGTGTGATCTGGAGGTTCCTTGTCCCATGGAACACATGGGAATAAACACATGGGTGAGTCCTTACTCCAGGCACCATGGGTCTCCTCTAGAATCCCTAGATGGGTATCATGTAGGTCTCATGTTATTGAAGGAACCTTCACACTAGTTAATTCCAACTAGTGGAAGGCTTCCTAATGAAGGTGTCTTTTGATTCGCACCATGGAGGCACTTTGATCACCCTACACCCCATAATTACCTTTTCTATATGGTTTCATAGTGCTTGATGAGGGAATTTGGAAGACCTGGGTGATGGAGTTCTAAGATTAGAACATTGAGACATCTTCCATTTTTTATGTTTGTTTAATGAGGAGCCTAATATTCCAATATATAGCAATAAATTGGACCCCTAGTTGAATCAGAGTTTCCATCCATAATCCGGAATTATGTACCCCACACTGGTACCCCGCATAGGGGTGGTCGATAGTTTAGGGTCATATGGGGGGGGGGGTTATGGTGATGTTCGATCTTCTAGTTGATAGGCTGGTGCATGTAGGTTCATCCCATTGAGGTGGATGTGCCTTTTAGGATTCACAGGCTAGGCATGCACAATCCTGTTGGCATGCAGGGTTGGTGTGCACATGAGCACATAAGAGAACAACATGGAGAAACCCACTCCTCCAAACAATGAAAGCAGCGCCCCTACACCCCTTCTCAGAATCAGGGCCCGACTGTGGGCATTGACCTCAGTGTAGGTCCCTTAGCTACTATCACTGAACCCCCTAAAAATCCAGAGTCACACCACAATATCTTCGGAAAAGGTACGAAATGTTATGTGTCATGACATATACAACCACAAATCTCATTCCCAAACCTTGACCTATGCTTAGAAAGAGGTTTTCACCCAAATTCTATTGGCTTGGGAAACATTTATATACAATCCCCTTCCCTTGGTGTGTGATAATTCTTGTGGCACATGGAAATCCATTCTAATCCTTCTTCCAACACTAGAAATTTATGCTATAACCACAGATCTATAACCATTGACTTATAGTTTTGTGGCTATCACCTGCTTATAGACACAATTTAATTAAAAAACAATGGAATGTTCTTTTTCATATCTTTTGGGCTCCCCATCAATCCCCTGATCTGTGACCCCATGCATCCCTCGACGTCCCCACACCCTCCTCCCCACCGAATGTCACTGCTCCTCTTCGAGCCCTCCTCCTCCTCCACTGACTGATGTTGTTCATGACAGAGTCCTCCAAATCTAGATAATTGACCTCTCCACTCCCTCCTCCTCTAGTATCTGATGATATTCATGGTGGCCTCCCTACCCACTTCTCCTAAATTCATATAATAAAGATGTACATTACCTATGTGTGGTCCCCTCTCCAAAACTTCCCTCCCTCGATGCTACCACCCAATACGGCCAACCTGCTGATGTTTCTATGATAGAGCCACCCCATCACATCCTTTGATGCACCCCCATCCCATTCACCCCACATCCTTGGGATCCTCTTCCTCCTCAGACGTAGGTTAGAACCTAATTATTTTTTTCACATTTTATTCAGTTTGTGTTTCATAGGATTATATTACAAATGATAATATTAATGCAAGTATATTTGAGTTTTTTATTCAACCAAATACTACAATAATGGTTTGAATTTATTGGACATTTTTTGACCCTCATCATTATGGATTGTGTTTCATTGGGAGATGTTTGAGATATGAAGGTATGTTCACAATGAAGTATGTTGAGACATGATTTTTGTTTGTAGGGAATGAAAAACAATGATACACCAAAATTATTGATCCAGAACATGCTTTATGAACCATTATATGATTACAATATGGGTCTTAATAACTTAGATAATTCACAAACAATTATTCATCCCAGTTTCTTTTTATATTTATACTTCTTGATCATTGTATTCTCATGTGTGTGGGAGGGATAAATGATAATTCTCATGGTCAATATTATGATATTTTAGAAGAATTTTCTTTATTTTTTGGAAAGTTTTATGCATTTAATTATTCTATTTTGTATTTTATTTGAAATTAATTTTTGTTGGTGGAAAATATATTTCACATGAAAAATGTTTTTTTATTTTAAAATAAGGTCTTAGAGATTATTTTTGAAATGATATTGAATTCATAATTTTTTTGGAATATTTTTTTGATTATAATTTGAAAAATATTACATGTGATTGATTTTTGGAATAGAGTGCAAGATTTTTTAAAATAAGTGTTTCGAATTTTAAGTGAAACTAGTATTTTTGAAATTGTTATTTTATCCTAACAGTTTCTAATTCAAAAGGGTAAGTGATTTTCAATATTTTTGAATAGTAAAGTTTGTGTTCAATTTTAAAAATAATAATGATATTTTGGTTTTAAAAAAATAGATGTTTATTTTTAATAATTTTTTTAATCATTTAAAAATTCCGGTTAGGACATGGAGGAATTTAATTGTCAAAATGTTTTCTTATTTGTTTTTAGATAAATAATGTCAAATTTTGTTGGTACTGTATTTTCCAAAGTGGGAATTTTGAAAAATTCTATATTGTTATATGAAATCGTTTTTTACATTTGTTTTTGTGGGAATGTTTTGTGTAATTTTTGGGGCATGGTCATGCAAAGTTCTATGTCATATATTTTTTTGATTTGGCCTCTCCCCTTAGAAAGGTATTATTTAAAAGTAGGCTTATTGTTTTAGGGGTCCTTCCTTTTTTCTATAACACTACACAACCCCCTAATAGAGTGGGGTGTGTCATTTTCATCCCTGAGTGAGGTGACATTTATTTTTAGAGGTAATTCTTCTTTTGTGGGTCATTTTGAAATTTTTATCTCTATTTGTTTAGTAACATGAATTTTTTTGTCAACGGATAGATTTGTGAGGGCCAATTTTATTTTTCAATATCTAATATGGGATTCGTTTGGGAGGATTATTTTTTTAGATGAATTTTTGGTTTTATGGTTCATTTTTCATTGTTTGGTGTATCCATTGGTTATTGGGTTATTTCACTATTAAATGACAGACTATTTTGGGATTTGTGAGTATGGTTGGATTGTCAAGGCTTCAGATTAGTGTTTTTTTGGTTTCTTAATAAATTTCCAATTATAGGTTGTGTTCAATTTTGTGTTTTTCATTCCACGTTGCTTAATATTTTTGTGGCTATCCTTATTTTTTGTAAACTATGGTCTAGTTCCTTTATGGAAATTATTGATCTTTTTTCCTAGAGATGAGAATAACCTTGGGTGAATTTATCGATACCTAGGGATTTTTTATAATTTTTGATAAGATATGTACTTCATTGGTTTGTTATTTACTTTGGATTTACCTTGGGATTGTATTCAAATGAATTTGATCTGAACGCACGCATATAAAATATGTGACCCTTTTGTTAGAGCACAATTGTTTCTTGACAGGGAATGTCATATTTTCTTGTAATCAATAGATTTTGGATACATTGAGATTTGATGTTCCCCATTTTTTATAACTTGGTATTTTTCATTATTTATTTCTCTAGTTGTGGTTTTGGATTGGTTTTCCATGATTAATAAAGGTTTGTTATTCCTTTTTAATATTTTTGAGATCTAATTTCACAATGGAATTATCTCAAAATTTGGTAATAGTTACTCTATTGTTCCAGCATATTATATTACTCATAAATGGTGGGGAGACCAAATCATAGTCTCCATATTTTTATATCCTTCGTTTGAATTGTTTTGGATATATTTATGTTTTAGGACATTTTTGTTTTTAATTATTTCTCTTTAAATGTTTTATTATTTGTCCATTAATTCGGAATATAGAGTTAATAAAAAAATAATGTGTTATGGTGGGTGATTATAAAACATTATAAATCATATAGTTGTTAATTAATTAATTAATTAAATTAATTTTGAGGCATTATAAATTATGGTAAACTTTAGGAGGGATTTTTTAAAAAAAAATGGTAGTAGTTTCTTTGAATGGTTTGTGCATAGAAAAGAGTTATCATTAACTAACCATGCATGCGGGGTATATATATGAAACAGAAAATTCACATAGTTTGATCATGGTTAACTCGAACATGAACCTTTACTAGGGGTAACTATGTGGTCACATTATGCTTGTAAATTTAGATATACACACTTAATGTATATTTAATTAAGATATATGCCTAAACCATGCGCCATATCCAAGGTGTTAAAATTTAAATTTATTTATTCTTCATTTAGATTTCCTTATTTTATTTTATCTTTGTACCCTTAATTTACTCTCCCTTGTCGCATGATCATCCACCTCCTTCCATCCATTCCATACACCCCCCACTCTTGATATCCCATCTTCTATCCATTTCTCAATGATTCCTTCTGAATTCTTGTTTGACACCTCAAGTTAAGGTATCCACCTCAAACATTATCCCTTATTCTGGTATTTATATGTCTCATAATCCTTCCTTATTCTACTTAATCCTAGGTCAAATATCATAAAAATTCTCATATTTCAACTTTAATAGGGAATGCAAATGGTCCTCTCTAGTTGGATTTGTTTTTTTCTTAATAACTCCTGCTGAAGCCTTTGTATTTTGAGCAATTTTTGGTCACCTGCACCCATTTGAGGTATGTGAATCTATGGATTCCCTTTTTTAAATTATATAAATTTATTTGATGGATTATAATTATTTATTATAAATATAGAAACTTATTATATACTATATTATTCATAAAATAACATTGTATTTGTTTATATCTCTTTGAATAGTCGTTGGTTGTATACATAGTTGTTTTTAAAATTTCTCGTGTTGAAGATTTGAAATATTTAAATCATTAAAAACTATTTTTAACTGATTGGAATGGGTTTGTAATTTTTTTTTGTTCTAATTATATTTCATGGTTGTCTAATGGAGTTGGATTAACCTTAGTCAAATTCAATGTGTTGGATTAAGTGTTATTTTTTATTTTAAAAAATGTATTTAAATATTTTTTTAAAAGGTATTTAATGTAGGTTCTCTATATGAATAGGGAGATATTAATTTTAAATGATTTTTTTATAAAATATTGGGTTTCAATTTTGAAATGAAAAAGGGGAATTCTTGAGTTTCTTGGTTCTTTTTATTGTTGATTGTGATTTTCCTTAGGTTTATCTTTGGATTATATATCGTTTTACAATATGATCCCAAAACTTATATACTCTATCTCATATGTGAAATTCCCTATTGGAACATATGATGTTTGTTGTGGTTTTTCTTTTGTTTTTACCTTGTTAAATTCATTTTAAAAGATGACTATGTTATTTTTATCCATTTGATGAATGTTGTGACGTGATTTGTGATGTTTGTATGGGTTGGGTATGATTCTAAGGGATGCATGTGAGGTGGGAAGTATGTGATTGTTTTTTTTCCTTTGGGATGTGATGATAATTTTTTGGTCAGGGATGACCACCCTTAGTAATGAATAGATCATCCATACCCCATCTGAAAATAGTGCATGGGGTTAAGGTAGATCATTTTAAAATGACCAAAATACATGCAATAGGGGTTACATTGTATCTCACATTCAATTACACCATTGAAAATTAATAGTGTTGTGTATTAAAATAATTCAATAACCATAATACATGTTTCCATGAAAGGGGAACATAATAGATACATAATATATTTATTGATATTCTAAAGAAAAAATATTGACTAGATGCCATGGGTTTATATGACGGTGCACGGGGGAGGGTGTTAGGGGCCCATATAGGCAGGGGTATACAGGGGTAAGGGGAGGTGGAGGGTTCATGTGGGGTTCCAGGTGGGGTGGGATAGGGCCTGCATGGGGGTATGCAAGGGAAGGGGGGTTCTTGTGTAGGGTGCCATGGGGGAGGGTGTTGGGGGTCTGTAGGGGCAGGAGGGAGGTGGTTTGTCGGGGAAGGGAGGGTGGGGGAGGTACAGGTGGGGTTCTAGGGAGAGATTGAATGGTGGTATTAGGGGAAAAGGTGATGGGGAGGTGTTATGGGGAGTGGAGGGGGGTAGGGTTAGGGGAAGGGTTAGGGGAAGGGGTAGGAGGTAGGGGTGGTGTTCAGGTGGGGTGTGTAGTGAGGAGGGGGAAGGGGTGAAATGGGTCGGGGGAGGGTGCATGTGGGGTGTAAGGGGGAGGAGGGTGGGGGTAGGGGGTGTGTAGGGGGTAGGGTGAGTGGGTTGGGGTAAAATGGTGTGTGTACTGAGGAGGTGGAATGGGGATCAAGGGGTAGGGGAGGGGTGAAGAGGGTTGCAAGAGGCAAGCAGAGGTTGTGGGTGGGGTGCTAGGGGAGGGGTGGGGCAGGATCATGGGGGTGCAAGGGGATAGGGGTGTAGGGGTGTCCATGGGGAGGGGGTAGGGTGAGGGGGAGGGGTACAAGTGGGGTGTGAAGTTAGGAGGGGGTGGGGTATGGGAAACTACTAGAAAAATATATTCATCATAAATTTTTACACGATGAGTTAATGGTGTTTCCAACATTCTCTTTTGTATGTCCCTTTATCCTTATTAAGTAGTCAAGAATTTTTTAAAATTTTTTATCATTATTATACCTTCCACACAAAACTTCATTATCCTCATTATATTTTAGTTTACTAATCTTATGAAGCATCTCAATCCAATCATCAATGATGTCTTCCACATAAAGTACTCTTTCTCCTTCGAGGACCCTAAAGATCTATATAAATTCCAAAAAATAATAAGTGTATGTTTTAAATAAAATTACTATAATATATTGTTCCATATGAAGTTAAATTTTTATATACTAATGAATTTTACATGAAGGGAATTCTAAATCTCTAGTACACTTTTCCTGAATATGTTCCTGTATCGCCAGAATGTCTACTTATAATTTTATGGATATTTGTAGTTGATTTTTCGCTGGATTTTTAATAAATTTAGAGTTAAAGAAAGTATTAAAATTCAAATTCTCAGTAAACATTTTTTTTAACTTCACCCCTTTATTCACATATAAATTTACATGGGATTATGGGTAGGATTTCTCAGTTTATGAGATTTTCATTAACTAAAGCTTTTAATTGAGGGATTGCGTGATGCATGTGTTTCGTCGTAACCCAGTTCTTATGCCCCAAACTCTTCCCAAAATAAATATACATTTTTTTTATTTCCATATTTTTAAGTGAAAAAGAAAATACATCCCTCGGGTTAGGTTTGGTTAAATAATTTGGGAAATATATAATAAATTTCAAATAATATTTTAAATATTTTAAAATTTAGTGCAATAATTCCTAAAATATCGATGCCATATGAATCCTTTAGAATCCAATTTTATGAAATAAAAATTACTTCAAAAAATAAAGATAATGAGGATTCAATGACTGCATTTAAAAAAATGAAATATCATAACATAATATATGTTTTCAACTGGATTAAAAACAATTAGAATATGAAATTGTTTTACACATTTAATGTATATTGGTAACTATTAAAATATCATATTAACCATATTTTTAAACTAATATATTTGTTTTTACTTTTTCTAATATTTTACAATATCTGCAAATTCATTTTCCAAAAAATATATTTCTTACACAAAAATTTTATATTTCATGTTATTATGATGATGATGTCTATCACTACAAATACATCAGGGTTCTATTTTTAATGATGCTCCTACTTTATAGGATGCCCCTATAAAACTATTGGGAGATCAAGCTATTTGTGTGCATACTATAGGTCCATTTGTTCTTTTATGGGTTTATATTCATTTTAATAGTTATATACATTTCTAAAACTAAATTGAATTACCCATGATTGGTTTCTCAGTAAAAATTTATCACATTCCATCACTATGTTATGTTGATTCTCCTACTATAATTGGAGATGTTTAAAGACAAATATGATGATGAATTTTTATTCATGTTTCAATTGTTGGGATAGTTAACATTTGAAAACATGTCCTGTTTATCAGTATCTTATAACTGAAACTGAATGTGTTTTATGAGTGAGTACATGTTATCATTTACACTATCAAATGTTTTTTCCTTGAATAGTTATAATTATTCATTCATGTTGTAATTTTTTAGTTCCTTGAAATAATAAAACGAAAATTTCATAGTGTTTCCTTACTGGACCCTAAAAATTACAATACTGAAATGATTCTACCTTTTTTTTCTGTTCTTGTGTTGTTTATTAACGTCTGGTACATTGTTTTTTTCTATTCCTAGTGCAGGGGTAGAGGGGGGGGGGGATTTTAGTGGGAAGGTTGTCCATGACTGGTGCAGTTGGGGGGGGGGGTGGAGGGGGGCTTTGCGGATGGAGGGGGTGTACTGGATGGAGGGGGTCGTTGAGGTAGTGGGTGTTTAGGGGGGAGGGGAGTTTGTATAGGGGTTTCATGGAGGGAGGGGTGTCTAGTTGTGGGGGGTGTCCAGGAGGGAAGGGGTGTGTCCAGGAGGGAGGTTGGGGGTGTCTAAGAGGGGGGGGGGGGGTGCAGGACAGGGGTATATCCATGAAGGGGGGGTATGTCAGGGAGGGGGGGGGTCTGTCTGGGGGGGGGTTCTAGGTGGAGTGGGGGGGGTTGTATGGGGAAGGGGGATACAAGGGGAGTTGGGGGTGGGCTTTGCAGGGGTTGGGCTACTGTAAGGGGAGTCTGGGGGGTTATGTAGGGGAGAGTTTGGGGTGTTTTTTTAAATTTGAAGGACTATAGATATTGTTTCAAAAAATGGCTATAACCCCATGTGTGGCTTAATCTTCTTCCATGGTTTCAAACTGTGGCTATAGGCCTTTCCATATATCCATGTCTATACCACCCACAGTTCATTAAAATGTGGCTATAACCTATTTCCATTGTTTTAGGATTATATCCACGGTTAAAAACATGGATATAGCATAAATTTACAGTATTTTTCCAATATAATGATGAATTTCTTCTCAAACATATAATTTGGTGTCCATGTTAGGTCAACATAATGAATTTTCAATAATGTTTTAGGGAGTGCCTTATTTGGTGTACAAAAACTCTATGAACTTAAACTTAAAACTACCCATATGGTCAAATATACACGACCTTAAACTATAGAAAATAATTATTTGAATTGAAAACCTAATCTATTTTTAGCTATGGTCCAATATCTATGACCTTAAACTAGAGTCTTCCCCTTTTGTGTGATCTATATGAAACTTGACTTTTTTCAAGCATTGTATGAGATGTATGAATGCAAACTAAAAATACTAACATCTACCTCACACATTATTAAATGGTATCTTTACCCAACATAAACCTAGAATTCATCATAATACAGACATGATATGACCAAAAACTATCACCCTCATCACATTATTTTAAATTTTAGTCTTATCATATGTGGTGAACATATGATTCCTCTCATCAGCATTATGAGACTGTAAAAAATCAATTCCCCCATCACACAATATCAAAATGTTTTCATACCCTATATGAAAATACTAGATTCTACTTTTGACAAATATTTGTTGGCCAAAATTAAATTCCTCAACTTATGATGATAAAATCTAGATTTACCTTATTTGATGAAAAAAGGAGGCCCCATATGAATAATATGATACGATTTAATGTAATCTTCTTATTGGAAGCATCATTTCTGATGTTTTTATTCTACTATTCCAGGTGTCAAATTATTTCATGCCTGATTCCCATGCCCAAAAAGATATCAATGGTTTTCGTGATCTAAAATCCCTAGTTCAGCTTCAACACTAACCTATTTTATGTGGACTCTAATTTTCATATGTTTATTTTCCCCTGTGTTTTAGAAAATCAAATCCTCATTTTAATTTTCATTGTATCCTCACTCAAAATGACACAACAATATCGACATATTCCTTTTATCATGATAAATTATAGAGAAATGAATGTATAGATTCACATTCCCATGGAATATGTTGTGACACCTGGATCTCATATCCTAGGTCCAACCCCCACCATCAACTCATCGTGGGATCCTTCCTCTCTCAGAATCACGATGTTAGTTTGTTTGAATCTAATCTTGGATGTTTTTCTAAAAACGTTTTTCCTTGTAACTCCACATTTACATCGAGTTATCACTATTTCATTCTACACAAGCCTCTTTTGGAGACCCACACCCTTTGGTCAATACTCTATGACCTTAAAATTGAATATGTCTTTTTTTATATGCTCTATGATCATATACTACAAGTGACCTTAGTCTTATTTGCACAACATTAAAATACAAATCCAGACACCCTCAACGCACAAAAAAACTATATAATTTCTTTATATAACCTAGGATTACTCATATGAATAAAATGAGATAAAAAAATGAACTTCCTCTGCTCATGACATCAAACTATAACCTTACCCTATGCAATGAACATATGATTACTAACATGATACAAATGATATGAATAGAAAAAAAAAGAATCCTCAGAAAAATACATAAAACCACATCCTCACTCTATATAAAACTGGGACTCCTCATAAGAAAAATATGGAGGGGTGAAAATTCACATCCTCGTCAAAAGATGTTAATCGGCTGTCATACACTATACAATGAACATTGGACACCTAATAAAATTTTTATGGTCTAGAAAAAACAAATGAAATCTACACATGACGTAAAACTATATCCTTATCATATTTTATGAACATAATTTTCATCATATAATATGTTTGAGATGAAAAAAAGAAAACCAAATTCCTTTGTACATGATGTTAGAATGTAGCCTTACCCTATGGGATGAACATATGATGCCTAATAAGATCACTATTAGATGATCCATCATCCCCTAAAGAAAGATCAATACACCGTTTCCATTGGTACTCTACCATGTGGCATTCAAAAACAACATGCGGTTTGATTCCCATTTCCATGGGATACACAGTGATGCCCAAATATTTTATCATGGTCCTTGACCCACCAATAACTCATTCTGAACACATATAGGTATATTTACCTTATAGGGTAGTCTTGATAATTCCATAATAACTTGAGCATCATCAAAATTCCTGAATGTGTTGGGATAGATCGTGAGATGCTCAATGTCCCTTGGGACCATCCCCACTTCCATATTCACACTTTGTTCTTTTAACAACTTGGATTCTCATCACTCCGCAACCAGAACCGGAACCCTAAAAAAGGTGTATGGACACACTATCTCACCTTCCATCTTGGGAACACAACATTATGGATTCCTAATAACATATTGTGTTCTCTTTGTTTCAAAAAATTTCAATGGATGAGCCATATGTTTTCACCACAACCTTGACTGCTGCAGTTTTGTAACTTCTTTTTCAAATAGGGTCTGCATTTGTTCTCATCCAATATGTTTCCCCCTTTTCAAAATGATAGCTTTGGATGTAACGATTTACATTCCATTCCACTTCCTTTCTCAAAAGTGGTACTCCCAACACCCTTTCCATCATTTTATGATGCACATGCATGTGGCGGTTAAATAAGATGACGCTTTTTTGGATGTCCCCTTTTTTGTCAAATTTTCACATTCTTGTTCTATCTAATGAAAATAATTGGAGATTCATACCAATACTTATCTATCCTAATAAGCATGGCTCAATTGGTCTAAGGAGTTATAAAGTAATTTCCATATTTATGGTAGAGACGAATAAAGACCTTCTAAACTAGTACATCACATCACTAGTCCAAACACTATGACAATAAACCAAGAGTTAATGTCCAAACATTCTAAACATAAACAATTTTGATACCCATTTTCCAATCATTATATCTATAATGTATTTTGAACTCCATGGTCCATATATTAATTACATAAACAATTCACAACAAATAGTATAATAATTATGACCATGAGATATTATTGATTACATGGTCTGACTGGAATGTCCTAAAACATCAATATGAAAGAGGCATAAATGTATGGGCTAAATACCCATAGGGAACCAAAAATTAAATTTACACTTTTTCTTTCTTGTTCAATATTTTGGATTGTGAATATTTGGGGATTTGAATAAAAATATTCAATTCTAGTTTGAATAACTATGTTTTGTTAAAAAAATCATGTTTTCCTCACTGATCTAATTAGTTCAAAAAATACATAGATAAATCTCTCATATCCCTTTTCCTCATAAGATTATCTATGTGGTTCCTCTGATTGTGTGCCCAAAAAATGAATTCCAATAACCTGACCAAACATGATTTATTCATGTCAGCTCACAAGTCCTTTTCACAAGATTCCAATGTTTGTTTCAATCATCCTATTAACATGATATTAAACTATATGACACATTGTCCTCAATTAACAACACTTAACTATGTGATCAACGTACATAATTAATGATTTCAAAATATATGGCAGTTTTCCTCATTAACTTATATAAAACTATAATTCAACTTTATATTTAATCCAAGAATCCCATCCCCCCTTCGTTGAAAGTCACCTACCGTACCATTCATGTTCTACATTATTTTCTCTACATTTGAGATAGTTTTGTCATTGGAATATGTTTATAACCTTTTTAATCCAGATTAACATACCAAATGTTCTCAAGGCCACAATTCAATAATAACGAGAGTGTTGAAATCAATTTGAATATTCCATCAATTCATCCCAATGCTTCATTTCCTCCTTGAATTGAATCCCTATCATCCTTCATGTCTGAAAGGACCCCATAACATCAATAGTGAATTACCAAACTCTCTCACCTTTTATATATAGAACACACTCTGAATGAATTCCGACAACATTTTCTTAGCCTCATTTTTTTCCCAGGTGAATGATTTCTCATCATATTTCCCCATGCTTATAAAAAGATAGTGGATTTTCTATTTTGATCATTGTCATTAGTTATCTTATTTCATCACAACATATGATTTCTGTCCCAAATCATGGGAATCATGATTCATGCTCTACATCGGATCCCTTTGTTGGGGTAGAATTGAACTCCCGTTACATTATTCTATTTGTGCAATAGCGCACATTGGGAGATAAATTCAATTGTATATAGGGAACTGCTCTGAAGACATAACTTTTCCGTTTATATTACTCCTCGTGGTCAACAAACTCTACATAACCTGATTGTCTGTCCATTTTCTGACAATCTCATATAAATGGGTATTGTTCTATTTTCCCCTTGTTTCCCACACCAATCATTATCCATGTCGTCTTAGGGATTTAATGTTTGTTGTATCATCAATTTAATTGAGATAAAATAAAAATAACACATTGAATCAATATGTAATTTCTACAAACCAACCCAAAATATTTGGAATGGATATTAATATGTTAGAGCCTCCCCTTTATTTCAAATTGAGATAAAGTCCTTAAGACTCATCCCTAATGATTGAGTGGTCTATGTCCTCCAATCCCCACTATGTACCCTCTTCTGTATCCTTTAGCATGTAAAGTAGTTTTTTAGTTCCACTATAGTAGTACGGTGATCCACTTCCAATTGAAATCATGTCAGGTCATTTATAGCACAAAACTCAGCCACTAGAGATGCCTCCTCCACTAACCTAGTCCCAAACACTTCCAACTAAGCCCTCAATTTCCTGATGATCTCTATTTCAGAATTGATGATGAATTAATGATCTCAAACATTATATTCTATAACAAAAAACTCATCTTGGTATTCCTGAAGTGTCTGGGAGACTTCGGAAATCATCATGCGCATAGAAATGTTGAACACATTCCACCCATCATGTATCTATTCAAGTATAATGTATTGATTTTTTACATAAGGAATTCCATAATCCACCCAATGAGTTCCCTATCCGATTAAACATTATATGAGTGATCCTACCGTGCTAGGTAGATCATCCATTAGATTGAGAGTTACAAAATTCAACACACTCAACCAATCCAGGCATCAGATGACTCAGTTCTCCTCGATAATGTCCAATCCCGAATCCACAAAGTCCACAACTGGTGAAGGAACATACCAAATAAATACTACTAAACAATTAGTGCAAGTATCATCTATATAAATTTATTTTGGATATATAATCCTCGTGTTGAAGGGGAAAATGTCCTATCTAGATCCTTTTCCCGAAATAGATGTTTCTCCAACCCATTACGACACATCTGAGGTAGGATATTCCATAATGACCTCCTAATCAATCTCTATATGTTAAAAATATCAAAACCCTTTATTAATGCATCATTTTCAGTAGCCACTTCATGTGGAAACCCTATTATAGTATCAGACATCATGATATCCTCAAAAAACATTATCAAAGGTACAACTTACTTAACATTATCAGTTGGGACAGCAATGTCCTCTATCATTGCCTCAATAACCGGCTCCTCGGACTCGAGTGTCAGAACTGATAGTTGATCAAAAAAAGGACTGAATTTCCATTTAAAGAGTGGGTTTAGATGATTATAACTTATGTTAGGTGAAAAATAAAACATTGAAAATGTTTTCAGGATTAATAGGGTGGTATAATCCAAACAAAAACTCATAACGGTTCATGGGGAATCACATTGGGGATATAATCCCCTAGTAGTTGGTACCCTTAACCTTAAGAGTCTCCCCATTGATGGTTGTGTTGACTATTTACAGAATGAAAAAAATAATTATAACAGTTTCAAGTTGGTATCCTAAATAAATATCACGGAATAAGGGTCACCATAGAGCACAAGGGACTATTTAGCCATCACATTAGTTGTCGGTTCCCTTTCAATAGATAGTAGGCCGCCTATGACCACTACTTTGCGAAGAGGTCCCTCACCCTCTCCCTCATGAGTTGGGGATCCATGGTCGTATAATTTTGGTTCATCATGAACCCCCATCCTCAAATCTGTTTGATTCAAACACAAGTGAAAAATGAGTAAGGCATTAATTTTAGTTGTTTGGTAGTATCTGAGATAGGTAAGATCATAATATTATCCTAACCAGCGGAATGATTTCTATGTTGAGGGTGTCTTCATACAAATAACTTTCCCATGAATCTTCCTCTGATCCCTCAACTCCTTCCACGATAAAATATAATTGGTCTATGGAAATATCTTAAGAATAATGTATTCCTTAAGGCACCTTCACTCAGTTGGTCAGGAGATGTGTGATGCCCTAAGAGTGGACCCAGTCTTCCATACTCTCCATGTATTTCACCACCTCATCTTATGGGATAGAAAAATATGCTCCTACAAGACCAAACCAAAGAAGTTTTATCCCCATTGTGTAGATACTTTTCCATATCCCAATAATAGATGTGATTTGTTTATAGATCCCCAACACATTTAAACGTCAGTTAAAATGGAATCACAGTGGAAATCTACGTGATACAATCACTTCCCCTTACATAGGACTTGAGATCTTGTAACTACTTTAGATGGTCTACCTTCCACCAAAATCCAATTTCCCCTGAGCATTGAGAATGTTGTTACTCGAATCCCATATGATTCCTTCTATGCAGGGCAACACATTGTAGAAGCTCAAATCACGGCTCTACCTTCTAGAAACAAAATTCATTAAGGAATTACCTAGTCGCTTCTATTACCTTACCATCTGGTTTTGAAAGCCCTTTATCATCTGATTGATTCATCGATCTTCTTATCATGTCCACTAGATACGAACACATCCATCCAAGTGTGCAGTAATTTATGATCCCCTAAGCATCGGTAAATGGCGGTGGATAATTTTTTACCTCCCATCCATATGTTTGAACATGTTACATAACTTTCGAATGACATAGGTTTGGCGCCTAGTGTATACTCCCACATACACCTTCAGGATAATCTGTTGGAAGATTTAAAATATTTGGGTGAAATGTTGTCTGGTGCGTGGCCAAAAAATCACCTTACAGTCCACCTGGTCCAACAAAACCTTACCTTTAAAGGCCAAGAGGTATGAATGCTACTCAATAGTCCCCATTATATCATAGATCACCATTCCCATGAGAAAAAAACATGTATGGAAAAAGAAGACGTCTACCCGCCTAGTCCTCAATAACACATCAAATGAACCCATGTTAATTGGTTTATTCCCATTGATGATGAGGATTGATCATTGAAAATCCATGATTATTGGGAAGATTGGGTTTGCGTATTAATATCCCCCCCCCCAAGTGTTTAAAAATCCAAACATTTTCAAAATAGAAGTTCCCACACACATAGAAGGGGGTCTTCCACTAACCAGTGCATCGCAACACCATGTAAAACATTGTATACATTAAGAAATCCATATTGATATACTTCCCCATCACCATCATTTACAACATGATGAGCGTGGTGGAACATAGCTACAAGTGAACATACTAAATCCATAGAATGCACTCATAGATTAATATGTAAATGAATCCTTCTAGATTTACTATGGTATCCTTAATATTTACACTTTAGCCCCAATTTTTCCACTTGATTGCCTCCAGGATCCTCTAGTATGAATTATACTTACCTCTGTGGAATGAATATAGAAATAGGGGTGTCTTCCCTGGAAGCATGTCTATGATATTATTAATAATATCCAAAATATTTTTTAAAAGTGATAATAGATATCTTGTGGTTGTGTTCAATCTCCCCTTTTACCAAGAATTGCCTAACCATCCTGATCACTATAATCCACTCCTGGTCATCCACGAAATAATCAACTGGGATAAAGTAATCACTACTACCGCCATGGATGGGTATTACCACAATGTGCTAGACGTCCCATAAACTGATTCCATCCTCCTAATGAGGTCGATGAAACATAATTGTCCAAAGTTAACAACTGTAGAATAACTCAGTCATGATGTCCTGGTGAGGGTAAACATGAAACTATGATGACCATGATACCTCATAAATCCTGAATCACTTTAGTTAAACCTCAAATTCATGACAATAATGAAATAAAATGTTTTCTAAGGAGAACTATTATCTAATGTTTCCACTGTGGCGCATGTCACATTCATCATCTACACTATAATGACGGACCATCAAAACCACCTTAGTAATATTTTATGTATGAAGATGATTCATCTTCCTCTAAAACCTATCGATTGACCTCATTCCCATGGTTCCACAATGTATGAGAAGTAAAAATTTTTGAGACCTTCATAATATGACCTAAGACGGCTCTGCCCCATCAGTGGGTGTGAATCTAAGAAGATAAGGGAGTTTATCTTGAGTGGAACTAGGGATGAACACATTTCCCCTAAGTTATAAACCTTACATTGGTATCCAGTTACCTAGATGGGATTTTTTTATGCCTCTATCAGTAATTCAGTGAGAGTGTCATGATTTGAAATTTCCCTAAGGCTCTCCCCAGTCATGTGGTTTCATAGCATCTCCCTTCATTGAGTCATAATACCATATACTAATTTAGAATTAGTTTCAAGATAGTTTAAATGTTTTTGGAATATTATTTTTGGGCATCTATTCATAAAATTTAGTCCTTGAAGGTTATGTTCTTGGAATACTAGATGTATACAAAACTCTGGCCATGATAGTTTTGTTAGTGGATTAGGATAGTTTCATTAGCAATGAAAATGAATTTCAAAAAATTCTCATGAATGTATTGAGTTTCTTGAAAATATAAAATTTCCAACCTTATGTAAAAATATCATGGTCCCCTTAGGGACCCCATCCCTATTTATAGGCACGGAGTCAAGCCATGTTTCACAAACAGTGATTTATAGTCGATAATTTTGAGTGGAATTCCCTCAAAATACTTTCCTCTTCTCCATATTTTGATCCAATTTTGGGTGGGGGAATTTTGTGACTCTAAAATACATGTTTCAAGGGTTATTTAGAGGAATTAATGTCTAGTTTGAAAAAAAATCAGGCCAAAATAACTCCAAAATTTACCTAAGGTAAAGTGTTTCTGAAGATCACAACCTCTATGAATAGGAATATCCTCTTGAATCTGGACATGTTGCATGTTGGTCAATGAGGAAACCTTAATGACATGTATAAATGATTCGAGGAGGCCTCTGGTCCACATAAAGGTTGATGTGGTAACTTCCACACTACAAAACACTAATTAATGGAGGTTTCTAGTCTATGTGGAAGTTGGGTTGGTAACCTCTATACATCATATATAGATTTTTAGAGCACTCCTAATGTCTTGAAGGTCATATTATCTAACACAATGAACTGTACATTAAAAAATAGATTCCCTATCCTCCATTAGGGAAATAAATACCTCCCCATGTTCGAAGCTTCATGGGATGTAACTTGTGTAATTTTACCCAATGCTCTAAATTCACATAATATTATCCTTCATGATCCGAAGGGGAGATGGATTTCCCTATATAGCCACCATTCATGAAAATACCTCATAAGTGTTTTTTTGATAATCTCAATCTATATTGAATATTCTTTTCCGGAAGGCACATGGAAATTATGTAAGATGAATTCCCATTGTGGCTCTCTGTGTTTCATATCATAATCATTTTTCACGAAACCAACTCAATAGGAAACGAGACTTCACATTGAGGCAAGGTCACCTTTTTTCACAAAACATAAAATTTTATGAGAACTCTATACTTAGTGAGTCTTTTTTCCTTCACAAATCCACCGTAATTTGTAAAAATCTATCCTTTATGAAACTCATTCATAATGATTTTCTATGGTTCCTCATTTTATTCAAAACCATTTAATGAAATTTGATTACCGAGTGCACTTGTATCCTTTTAGAATCAGTTCATATACACCCTAATTCATGTGAAACCAGTATAACTAACTCCCATGTCCTCCCATTATGTTCAAATAACTATATAGACCATTACTTTTATTTTTTATCATAAACATAGGCACCCTAATTCATATTTCTCCTAATAAAAAAGCACCCTAACATTTGGACCCCTAATTTTTCACTCCCCTATTGTTGTGTTTATGCCATGCCCTTCAAAATGGTGAATGAATGGTAGATATTGTATCCCCAAGGGTGGTGGAATATATGGAATGTTCAAATATTTAATGGTAAAGAGGCCTTTTTTCAGATCTTCCCCTCTTACATTAAAATGAAATCTCTATGTGTAGCCCCCCCCCCCCATATTCTAAATTCATGATATAAAACTATATATTACATCATCAAACTCATATGATGTTAAAATTCATGCTAGTGTCCACATCATATTATGTAATAATATAGCTTTACCTTATCCATCGAGCCATGATGACCCATATATGACTGGTATGAGATGACCCCACACATCTTAACCTATTAGATTAATACTGGATTCCCCATGTATGATCTAAATAGGAAGACACATTCACCCAACCGTGGGATTATCCTCCCAATTCATGAAGCTTCTATAAATAATCCCCACACCATCCCTCCATGACACTCCTTCCATGACATGAGCATCCATACTGCATGATGTTATGGACAGGTTTAGTCACATGACCTCAAACTAACGCATAAATATACATGGATTTCAAATCATGTATACTAATAAGGTTCCTAGGACACCCCAATGAAGTCCAATATTTACGTATCTATTAATGTGAGATAACATCCCACGATTCAATAATGAAATATACATATCAATATCAAATCCCTAATTATGATCATATCCCCCTCTGGGTTCACACCTTATCACATCACTTTAAAATCCATTATCGTGGTAATATCCTCATATGGGGCCCCACTATCTCAGATCACCATAAAATCCATATATGATATCATATGCTTCTATATGGGAATACTTTCTCATATCACCATTAAATCCATTTTTGTGAAAACTTCCCCATTGGATACGCATAACCAAATCTCACTAATGAATTCATCCCCTAGAAGACACTCTCAACAGAACTATCAAGTGTGAATAATTTCCCCATAAGGTCACACATAACCAAAAACCTATCCCCGCAAGATGTTATAGTAATTACCCACCTATCTCCAGAAGATGTTAAGCTTGTGGCCCACCTAACATAATATATACACCATATAATTAACAAGTAATATTTATGGTAAACTGCCTCACCTACCAATCCTCAAGGTTCTAAATGCACTTTGATAGACATGATTTGTCTTCGGTTCCATGAATATTCTTCACATATTTGATGTCAATGACTTAAAAAGCGAATGAAATTTTAGGTTCCCAATATGCCCAATATCTTGGGATGCCAAGGCATGTGAAATGTTACTATCTACACTAACCGAAGGATACCTCCCTATCAATAAATAATTCGAGTAATTAACAAGAATCCAACTCAATATGGAACTAAGAATTAGTTTGATGACCATTACTCAAAACATTGAGGTAGACCTGGACTGAATAATAGTCTCCAAAGACTAATCCATGGAATGTGGAACCAATATCTCATCATCCCATTTTAATCAAGAAGCCAACATCATAATTTATAGTGATGGATGTTTCCCTACATTAGAAAGTGGGAATGTGGGGAAAGAAAGATCATTCCATTATCCTAACACGTGGTCTCAAAGGAATGTGTCAGAAAAAACTAGATTTGGATGAAACTATGAAAACTAATTTTCCAAACTACTTATTGATGTTATATTATGTGTTTAATCTATTTATCTACTATCCATCCAAAATTTTTGTTTAGTGAATGCATGTGAGAAAATTTTCGTGAAACTCCTACAGAGTCACTTATTAATAAAACTATGATTTTCAAATACATCAAATTTACAACAAATATTGGACTATTTTACTATAATCCACATTCTTTCGAACAAGGTAGTTGTTTCCGTGATAATTTTAGTGGTTGTAAGTTATAAAAAATTACCTATTCTAATTTTTTCCGTTTATGTATTTCTCTAGAGAGATGGTGTGGTAATATGGATAATATTATTGCTCCACTTATAGTATAAGTTTAGTATATAGATACATGAAGTTATTTTCCATTGATTCTATTGATTAATTGAACTTCACTATATTATGGTTATCAATTTGGGTATGTTAATATAAATTTTGAAAACAAAACAATAATTAAAATTTTAAAAAAACTTATATCACATTCTAGGAAAAAGGATATTATTGTAAGGAAACACTTTTTGAATGCTCAATTTTTTAAAGGTGATATTAATATTTCTTATCACTAAACATCATCTTATAGATATTTTCACAAATCCGTAAAATGTTTGGAGATTATATTATATTAAACCTACTAAGGAATGATTTTTTTTAATTTTATATATTTATTATTTTTACATTCAGTAATTATTAAATACACTACATTACTAGAATTAATTATATTTAGAAAATATTCGATAACACAATTAATTTATGTCTTAATTTTATTTTTGGACAATAATTGGTTTATAAAAATTCCTATTAAACAATGTCATTTTAGTTTTTTTATTTTCTCTTCAATATTTTTTGCTTTATTATTTTTTGGTTGTATTATTTCATGGCATTAATCTGTGTGATTATAATATTCATGAAATTTATATACCATGAAATATTATCTTCCATTTCCTTAGATTCTAAAGCCCTGGAATCCATGTAACTATATCATCCATGGATTTTTAGCTTCTATAAAAATAAAACCCCCTAAAACTAAACCTATTCATTTCAATTTTTGTTTTTTTATTTAACCCACATTATTAATTTAATTGATATTAATCAGTTAAAATATTTATTTCCCCAAAATTATTTTAAATCCTCAAAGATTTTTATTCGATTGAATTATTCAAAAACCATAAATCATATCATGAATATTATAATTTTAATACCTCTATATTAACTGAATATGTGTCTCTTTTCTTCTAAATCAATATCATAATGGTAAGAATGAAGCGTCCTCTAGTTGAGATATTTTTAAATCGGTTGAAAATAATAAATAGAATAAATATTAGACCATGGTTCTTAGTTAATCCTTAAAAACATTAAAATTTTAACTCAAGAATTTTTTGTTCAGTATTCTACTAAGGAAGAATTAGTTGATGTATGTATAGATGATTTAGTTGAACTAGATAAATTTAATAGAAGAAACATTGTAGATGAATATAAAATTATTTCATATCAATATAGAGTGATTTTTCTTTTATCAATATCTATATGAAAATAAAATGATAAAAATGTGTCTTATGGATATCTTGAGACATCGTTAAACCTAACTTCTTATGAAGAATATTTGGTTGATGATGATTTCTAAAGATCCTTTGTGATTTTGTTTTCTGGAATTATTTTTTAATTTATTTTATCATTCATTTGTTATGATTGTTTCTATTAACATATTAAAATATATATTTTTAAATATTTTTAACAAAGTTTTAAATTAATTTTTGATGATATGGTCTTGTTATAATGACTCTATAGAAAGAAATTATGTTGGGAAATTTTCATAGAATTGTATTGAAAATTTTCTTACAAATATGTATAAGGATATTATGTTTTCTAAAATCACTTGACATCATGGAAAACTTCATGATAGAATATTTTTATAAAAGGTGAGTTTATTTTTTTCTAGATTAAATATTTTTAAGAGGACTGTAGAAGGGAATCAAACATACAAATGATAAAGAAATAAAAAGAAAAATCTATTTAGAATATGATTATATTTTTGAGATGTTTAAATAAGTTTTATAAAGTAATTTTTTTATGTTTAAATAAATTATGTTACTAATGTGGATAGTTATTACAAAATATTAAACTTACCATTAAAACCCACCATGAAAGGTTTCAATATGGACATTTAATGTTATATGTTGTTAATTCGGTACAAGGGGGTGTTTTTAAATTATTTTCTAGAAAAAACATACTAAGAAAAGAATATTTCTATGTTTGTTCACAATAAATGTTTACAATAGGCCACTAGATGATCCAAAATATAGATTACTGGATAGATATTCTAGACTAAATTATCATGGGAAGAAGATATTAGTAAATAACATTTTCATTCCAAATACAAGACTTCTAAAAAATTTAATTATCAAAGTTTTTTTAATGATATTGTGTACTTTTATCAAATTATGATGTAATTATAATGGATATGAAAACATATAGCTGATATGTAATAGCTTTAATCTAGATCATTGAGATAAAGAAGTTACATGTGAAAAAATATATAAGAGTTAAAATAGTCAACCATATTCAATATGTTAAGAGGAAAATATTGTTAGAGTTCTATTTTATAGACATATAGTATGTATGAATTTTCTATTCCAAAATATTTTTCATTGAAAAAGAAAATTTTAAATATGATGTCGTGATGTTTTGTATAATATTGTGGAATTATTCCTTCATATTATATTTTGAAGAATTACATCAGATAGAGTTAGATGAAAAAAGAAAAATCCATAAGTTATGTTTTTCATCAGATGTAGAAGGGCATATAGAAAAATATGTTCCAAGATAGGATTCCATAAAAACATCACATGGAATGGGATTTAATGAACAGCTTTATAGAATATTTTATATTCCAATACTAACCATGATTCTCAATATAATGATATCAACATATTCTTAATTATTATGGATATTTTTATCTTGATTATAATAATGTTTTAGAAATTATGGAATCATTAGAGAATCCATGATGTTTCACGAAGATTAAAAAATATTCTAAATTTCATGTGATAATTTTAGAAATTGTTTTGGGAGGTAATGGAAAATTGATTTCCTAACACTTCCACCATTGGGATGACATATATATTGTGTATAGAAACTGAATTTTACTTAACAATTTTCACCCATTAGTAAAGATAAAATGCTTTAGAATTTTTAATTTTTATTATATAGCTCATTTAGTTATGAGTTGATGACTGTCATTGAATATAGAATTTTGATAACAATATCCAACTAAATTTTCTGGTTGAAGAATTAGAAAAGGAATAATATGAAAGTGATTACGTGAAGATTTTTAAAAGAATTGGTTTTAAAAAATTTGATAGATTTAAGTGTATATCAACAATAGATTTTTATATGGTGCTCTAGTTGAGTCATTATCAGATGGACGAAAATAGTATTGTATAAACCATTTGGATGGTAAAATTAGATATATTTTTTATATGAAATCCAAGGATGGTTTTCTACAAAGGTTCATAATTTTTTTGTAGATCATGTTTTTTTGAAAAAATTGTTTACTAATTGGAATAATAATAATAATATATATATCGAGGTATATGTGGAGTCTAATGGGAGTTAGCTCAATATTTTTTTCACAATTTTTTTAAAATTGTATCTTTATAGACACACAGATGTGGATATATAAAATATTTATGTTCCCACAAAAATGTCAAAAATTTTAAATATTTCATTCTTTGATTATTTCTCATATTTTAATGTTATTTATATTTTCACAAATTTTGATATGGATAGTATCTCTATGAATGATTAAGGAAAAATTATATATTCATGGAATGGGTATATAGATAACTAGTGATTCAAAGATTCATAAAAAATTATGGAAATAATGAAATGTTATTGTTTTGTAATTATTATAAAAAGTTCTTATGCTATTTATGGGTCCCAAATATTTAAAAAACTATTGCGAAAAAATAAAATAATTTTTAAGGAAAACACCAAAGCTACAGCATAAATGTTTAAGAAAATGGTGAACCAATTTTGAAGACATCATAATAGAAGATGAATAAAATGTTGATGGGTATTTCAACTAAGTTAATAATGTTATGTGTAACCTCATGAGATTTGAAAATATATTGGTTGATTATTCTAATTTAATGAAATATAAGAGAAAATTACATGATAGGTTTGACTCTAAATTTTCATCCATAGTAGATATATATGATTTATCTCTTGATAAATTGCATAAAATTATGTTTTATTATGTACTTCAAAATTTAAAAACTAGATAAAGGATAAAATAGAATTTAATATTTTGAGATAGATGAAAAACAAACATACTGGGAATGTTAATTTCAATGAATCAAATGAAAAATAATATGATAAAATGAGGGAAATGATAATTTATCTCATATCCCAAAATAGTTGGAGAGGAAAAAGAAATTATGGTGCTAAAAATATAAACAAATTATTCGACTATGGATGAATTGGGCATTTGTGTCACGAAACAACCTGGGTTTACCCTAAACCGGTCACCCGAGCCGGTCCGCGACATGGCCCGAGAGGCGTTCCCAATCCTATAGGGCTGGCAACATGCACCAGGGCATCAACAGAGGCTATGGGAACGATTTCTCCCAGTATAGATAAATAAAACAATATAAAAATAATACAGAGCAGTGCAAGACAAATAAACCAAAAAGAAAAGACTAAACAAGAATAAACAAAAATCAAACTGACCAGACACAACATCTGAACAAACTCCGTGCGACCTCACGGGTCGCTCTCCGACTCAACAATCAGGCGTCGCCCTAGGCAAGCGCACTCAAGCTATAGCTTGCACAAACACTAAAAATAGAAAAGAACTATAGGCGTGAGAATTAAAACTCAGTAGGCTAGCCTGATATCTATTCCCAATGCACTACCTTTAAAATAAAAGAAACATCATTTCAAGTTTGAACTACAATTTATAAAAGTATGTTTTTCTAATTATTCTACTTAAATACAAGGTACGAACCATTTCCCTTTACCATTTCCAAATTTGGGTTCATTTCAATAGTGTCAATCGCTTTTTAGGAAAAGGGAATGTGATGTTTATATTTTCAAATTTTTACAAATAGGATTAAACCCTTTCATTTGAAAACCATTTTTAGAATCCTAAAAAAAACCAATTTACCACTTTCCAAGGAAAACAATAAACCAGAATGCACAAAGTAAAACACACAGTAAGGGAAATGTATGTATACATGTGAGCACCATAATTACTACTACAAGCAAAAAAAGCTGAATAGACATGGGTGAACCTAGGAGATCGAGAATAAACCAGAAGACACCAATACATGAGAAATCATCCTCATCGACATGTCACGACGAAATCAAAATGCACAATACGCTCAACCATCCTCTCTCAGGCAGGTCGAGGGAAAATCCCACAGTAATAAATTCAATATATCCACCTACTATGGGCCACTGGTCAGAACCATAACCTACCAGTGCAGTAATCATTCGTAGAATATTCTCTCAATATGCCAGATTCCCTTGTCTCAAGTGTTTAAAAATGGGGTTAGCCAACCGATTCCAACCAAGCTTCCAATCAAACATATCAATATATAATGCACAACAAGAATCACCCCGAGCCACTCCATGGGAAAACCTCTTGCCTTTAAATACTCAAGTACCAAGGAGCCTCTAAGCGTGGCCTCTCAAACAATCAATTGCAACCAAGGCATGGGAGTTGTCCTAAGAGGGTTTTTACCAAAAAAACTCATCACTATCCATAAAGTGCCAAACGGGAAATAAATACATTTCACAATAGATACTCTAAAAAAAGTACAACTTCTTTATAAGGCAAACCCCAGTTTAAGACATTTTAAAGAACCCCCAAAACACCACTTTGTAGGCTGCCAACATTTTTTATAAAACCAAACCATTTTATTTTTCCAAATAAACTTTAAGAGACAACCGGGAAATTTCTCAAACGAGCCAAGGTACTTGTTCACGCTTCAAAAGAAATATTTTATCATTAAAACATAACTATATTTTACATTCTGTGAATTTTTTTTAAAAGGAAAACGGGCATTCTTTCATTATTGGGTGTCCGCTTGTCAGAAGGATATTTCATGTGTCGTGTATAAAATGAACAACACTTTCTTACACTGGGTAATTATAAAAAAACAATTCTATAATACTATTTCACATTTACTAAGATTAATAAAATACTTAATTTGAATAGGTAGTGTGCAAAATCAGCAGGAAATAATGTAACATAAATTTTAAAAGCAGTGAAAATGGGACCTACCTCATATACACGATGCGATGAAACGACACACGTTCGAAAAAGCGTGGTAAAGTCCAACGCCCTACACACTAAATATCAAGGACTCAAAACACACACAAAAACTCACTAGAGCATGCAAAACCAAGCATCAGAGAGAAATACTCACCTCAAAACTGAAGCGCGATGATGACGCAAACTCGGAATCGCTCCACGCGGGTTCAAAAACAATAATCCTACCAAAAAAAACTTAAGTTGATAGCCCCCTAACAAAGAAAGGGCCAAAGAAAAAATAATAATAATACTAATAATAATAATAATAACAATAAAAAGATTAATAATACTAATAAAAATATTAATAATAACAGTAATAATATCAATTTTTAATAATAATAATAGTAAGAATACTAATAATACTAATAATAATAATAATAACAATAATAATATTAATAATAATAAAAATAATAACAACAATAATAATAACCATAATAATAATAATAGTAATGATAGTAATAATAATAATAATTACAATAATAATAGTAATAATAATAATAATAACACTAAAAATAATAATAAGAATAAGAATAAGAATAATAATAATAATAATAATAATAATAAGGGGAATAATAATAAAATTAAAGGTAAAAAAATAAAAATAAAACAACATTTCAAGGAGGAGGGCTTACAGATTGAGGGGTGCCTTGACAGACGCTGGGTGTGTGGTGGCCAGAAGAAACTGGTCATCTGGGGGGCTATGGCAGGGCAACAAGAGTGATGCGTGAGGCTGCTGGATGGGAGCCGGAGGTGACGCGCACAAGGCAGGGGGTGTCGGGCTTCTGCGCGGAGGGGGGTGACGGAAAGGCGACGGGGTGAGGGCACGCGGATGGGGGTTTGGTGCACCAGGAGGGAGGAAGGGCCGCTAGATCCAGCCGAGGGGGTTGTTGTGCGGCTACTGTAATGGGGAGGAGGAGAGGAGGGAGCCTAGGCGCTTGTGGCTTGGTGCAGCGAGGATGAAGGGGAGTAGGATGATGCGGGTTCGAGCAGGGAGCAGAGGAGGATTGGGGCACTGCTGTGTGACAGCGGACAGAGGCGGAGAAGGCGCCGTGCTAGGTGCGTGCAGGCCGAAGGAGGTAGGGGGCGCGGATGCTGGCACATAGGGAAGGAGCCATGTAGGGGGGCCGAGGCGGATGCCGATCGAGTGTAGAAGGGGGCACCGGGTTCAGAGGGTGCACTAAGGAGCAGGAGGTAGCGGGGGAGAGGATCCACTCTATAGAGGATATGAATATGGGGGGTGTGGTGGCGCACATCGCTACGGGAAGGAGACCCCAAAAAAACGGGGAGGGGCCATTAGGGTTAGAGAAAAAAAGTAAGAAAAAAAATGAAATAAAATATAAAAAACCAAGTAATAATAATAATAAATGACAATAATAATAATAATAATAATAATAACAATACTTAATAATACTAAAGTAAAATGATAGAAATAAAACAAATAAAATCACTCATTTATTTTTTTATAATAATAAAATAAACAATTTTAGTTTTCATATAGGATAAAAATAGTAAAATTCCTAATAGCCTTAAAAATATTAAATGACATACTAAATTGACATTTACTAATTTATTATAATTCTTCAAGGCCGGAAAGGCCACGCAGTTGCATGGGCGAAGCCGCGCCGTGTTGCACTCCGCCCCCGCGTCCAACAACGTCGAACTCAAGATGCATGCTTTTTATAAAAACTCAAAACACTCATCCGAGACTGAATGCGAACCAGAGAGAAATAATATAAAACCAAAGAAATCATAAAATAAAATAAATGCCCGATTCGGGGTGTGACAATTCTTCCCACTATAACGCTTTCCACCCTCAGAAAGACACAACATTATCGATTCGATCGATCAACACCTAAGAATTCCACACAACATGATCCAACCTCTTAACCAAAGGACATTCTATCGACCATCTACGGGACTCAACCTCATTTCCCGAAACAGACCAATAGTAGAGGGGAGTCCTGAATGGACTCCCCACCATAAGGACTCCACTGGCACCCTATAACGTCTTAAGAGAAAACCCAAAGAGACTCATGGTGGGTCTCCCCACCATAAGGAACTAACCTACTAGCGCCCAACCAGAAAACCAATTTAGACATGCATCAATCCTTACCTAAGCTAGAAAGAGCACAATAAGAACATTTAAAACATTCACTCCCGTCCGAATGGGATAGTAAATGAATCGAAACTCCATTCAAACTGTAAACCCTAGCCCCATGGGCGAGGAGGGAGGGCCCAAGATTGGATCAATGAAACTACGACAGACAATTATTCACAGATCACCACTTTAGGATGGAAACAAACCAAAGTTTTAGCCGATTTACATCGGTGGTCCATACAAGGCCACTAATCAGTGACTGGAATTTCAAAAAAAAATGCACCATTAGTGACATTGCGTGAGGGATAAGTCTATCACACCGCTTTTGTGACAAAAGGAGAATTACAAGGACAAAGAATCCAGAGCAGCAACACAAAAACTGTCTCACCACACAGTAGAGATGTAATTTTAACCAAACTCCTTAAAATTCTCGTGGGTTCCTGACTACGCGCCAGCTTCACTTCGAGACCTTTTGGCTGGAGCTCTGATGGATGAATCATCTTCTTCCTTGCAGTCAGGTTCTGATAATCCCAATGAGAAACATACATCTTTTGATTTGACAAAATAAATGACAAGATTTAAAAATTTAAAACACACCAGCATTTAAATCCCATGTTAGTTAAAAGACCCATGACATTCCCATACATTTCTAACCAAAAACACCATCAGTACAACTACAATGATAAAAGATCCCTTAAACTTAAAGGAAACTTACACCAGAAACATTGAGCAAAGACCCAACATCACATTACTTCGGAGAACTTCCTCTGCGACGCTTTCTTGCAACGCCCCGAAAAAATTGTCGCAAGTGACCCAGGCGTCCACATGCCTGGCAGGGCTTCAGAGTGCTTGGGCACAATGGCTTCTTGTGACCCGGATTGCCACACTGATAATACATAGGGATCTCTCGCTCCGAAGGGGGTGATGAAGGATCCCGATGCCTCTTGATTCCACGACCTGCTCCATCCACTTTCATTTTCTTAGTCATCTACTTTCTAGAATCTTCACCAGTGCTCCTAGGTATCGAGGGAGGGAGGAATACTTAGAGCACTCCTGCCATCGCGACATCGACATGAAAATCTTGTATTGTCACATCAACAAAAGAAGTTAGGTTGGACTCTGACACCTTCGACTGTAGATCAGGGCGGAGACCCGCCTTGAAGTGTCGAGCCTTCATAGGGTCATTCGTGGCATACCCTGAATCATGAGGGACTAGCTCCACAAAGCGATGGAAATATTCTAACACAGATCTGTCACCCTGTGGAAGAAAACACATCTTCATCCCCTTTCTCACCCTTTCTTCCTCAGAGAAATACTGGAGAATGAACAAAGCCTTGAAGAACTCCCAAGTAATCTCTTGACGAGGCTTGTTCCGAGACACTGACTTCCACCACATCCATGGTGAACCTTCAAGTTGTAAGGTCGCAAACTTGACCTTCAATGACTCAGGAAACTCAATGAGGTTAAAGTACCTTTCAATCTTTCGCATCCACTCCTCTACCACGGAAGGGTCTGCTTGACCATAGAAGATAGGTGGATCTAGCTTCTGAAACTCAAGCATAAAATCCTTAGTTTGATCAACTGCACTACAATCGCCCATCGAAGTTTCAAAAGGATTACCGCTGGATAAGGAAAAGTCAAAAACCTAGTCAAGGCCAACTCAATGAGTGAATAAAAATCTCAAAATCAAACACTGCATAGGTGATAAGTTCGAAATACAAGGAAGCAAGTTATTATATCATCAAAACCTTTCTATTTGAAAACATCTTTAATTAAAACAATATTAGTGGGTTAAACCCTCACCACTGGTATCCCTTAGAGTCTCACTCACATGCATGTATTTGTGCCACCCCGGGCATCTATCCACCATACCAGAAATCCATCCACATTTCTAACATACCACAATGCATGTGAGCACTCATCTGAACACCAAGGCCAAAACAAAGAAACTTCATTTTCCAAAAACAATTCATTCATACCACTTCTTTTAAAACAATCTACAAATTAAACATGTCATTTCAAACAACCATTTTTTTTTTCAAAACCAACTTTTCTTATTCAAACCAATTTCAAAAATCAAGGGAAACCCAAAACAACTCAAACATGGGACTAGTGTCAGTGGGTGACTTAACCATATGGTTGACGGCCATATCCCGTACACGTCACTGACACAGAGAGCCTTCTTGGACCATTCCCCTAGCTCTGCATGGCTTGTCAGGCCGTGCGGGATAGGATGACTAGTGGCCCAAACTCCCTTTGTCGTATCCCAATCGCAAAACCTTCCCATAAAAACCCAAACAAACAAATTAAACTGGACATCCCATGGAAACCTGAGGATTAGTACAGGCAGGAGTTTACGACGCTCTTCCCGCACCTACCCCTCGAGTCGCGAAAATCCTACTCTGTTGACCTTGACATCCCAAATAACAATGGAAGCTCTGAACAGCGAGGTCCACTAAGAGCTGACCTCCTATGATACCATTTTGTCATGAACCAACCCGGGTCGACCCTGAACTGGTCACCTGAGCCGGTCCGCGACATGGCCCGAGAGGCGTTCCCAATCCTCACGGGCTGGAGACAAGAACCAGGGTATCAATAGAGTTTGTGGAAACGATTTCGCCCAGTATAGATTAATAAAACTGTATAAAAGTAATACAGAGCAGTTCATGACGAATAAACCAAAAAGAAAATACTAAACAAGAACAAAATAAAAACAAAATAACCAGACACGACATCTGAAAAAACTCTGTGTGACCTCACGGGTCTCTCTCCGACTCAACGATCAAGCGTCGCCCTAGGCGAGCACACTCAAGCTATAGCCTGCACAAACACTAAAAATAGAAATGAACTATAGGCGTGAGTATTAAAACTCGGTAGGCTAGCCTGATATATATTCCCAATGCACTACCTTTAAAATAAAAGAAACATCATATTAAGTTTGAACTACAATTTATAAAAGTTTGTTTTTCTAAGTATTCTACTTAAAAACAAGGTACGAACCATTGCCCTTTACCATTTCCAAATTTGGGTTCATTTCATTAGTGTCAATGGATTTTTAGGAAAAGTAAAAGTGATGTTTATATTTTCAAATTTGTACAAAGAGGATTAAACACTTTCATTTGAAAACCATTTTTATAATCCTAATAAAAAGCAATTTACCACTATCCAAGGAAAACAATACACCAGAATGCACAAAGTAAAACACACAGTAAGGGAAATGTTAGAATACATGTGACCATCATAATCACTACTGCAAGCAACAAAAGCTGAATAGACATGGGTGAACCTAGGAGATCAAGAATAAACCAGAATACACCAATACATGAGAAATCATCCTTATCGACATGTCTTGAGGAAATCAAAACGCACAATACGCTCAACCATCCTCTCTCAGGCAGTTCGAGGGAAAATCCCATAGTAATAATCCCAATATATCCACCAACTATGGGCCACTAGTCAGAACCATAACCTACCAGTGTAGCAATCATTCATAGAATATTCTCTCAATATGCCAAATTCCCATGTCTCAATTGTTTAAAAAGGGGGTGAGCCAACTGATGCCAACCGAGCATCCAATCAGACATATCTATATATAAAGCACAACATGCATCACCCCGAGCCACTCCATGGGAAAACCTCTTGACTTTAACTACTCAAGTACCTGGGAGCCTCTAAGTGCGGCCTCCCAAACAATCAATTGCAACCAAGGATTGAGAGTTGTACTAAGAGGGTTTTTATCAATACATTTTCATCGCTTTCCATAAAGTTCCAAATGGGCATTAAATACATTTCACAATATCTAATCTAAAAAAAGTACTACTTCTTTATAAGACAAAACCCAGTTTAAAAGCTTTTAAAGAACCCCCAAATCACCACTTCGCAGGCTGCCAACATTTTTTATAAAACCAATCCAAACCATTTTATTTTTTCAAATAAACTTTAAGAGCCAGTCGGGAAATTTCACAAACGATCCAAGGTACTTGTTCACGCTTCAAAATAAATCTTTTATCATTAAACCAGAACTCTATTTTATATTCCATGAATTATGTTTAAAAGAAAAATAGGCATTCTTTCATTATTGGGTGTCTTCTCGCAAGAGGATATTTCATGTGTCGTGTATAAAATAAAAAACACTTTCTTACACTGGGTAATTATAAAAAAACAATTATATAATACTATTTCACTTTTTCTAAGATTAATAAAATAATTAATTTGAATAGATAGTGTGTGAAAATAGTAGGAAATAATGTAACTTATATTTTAAAAGCATTGCAAAGTGGACCTACCTCAGATACACGATGTGATGTAACGACACACGTTCGAAAAAGCGTGGTAAAGTCCAACACCCTACACACTAAATATCAAGGAGTCAAAACACACACAAAAACTCACTAGAGCATGCGAAACCAAGTGTCGGGGAGAAACGATCACCTCAAAACTGAAGCGCGATGACGACGCAAACTCGGAATCGCTCCGCGCGGGTTCTAAAACAACAATCCTACCAAAAACATACATAATTTGACAACCCCCTAACAAAGCAAGGTACAATGCAAGAATAATAATAATAATAATAATAACAATAACAAGATTAATAATAATAATAATAATAATAATAATAATAATAATAATAATAACGATTTTTCATTATAATAATAGTAAGAATAATAATAATGATGATAATAATAATAATAATAATAACAACAATAATAAGATTAATAATAATAAAACATATAATAATAAAATAATAATAACAATAATAACAATAATAATAGTAATGATAATAATAATAATAATAGTAATAACAATAATAATAATAATAATAATAATAATAACAATAATAATAATAATAACACTGAAAATAATAATAATAATAATTATAATAAGAATAATAATAAGAATAATAATAAAAAGATGAATAATAATAAAATTAAAGGTAAAAAATAAAAATAAAAGAACATTTCAAGGAGGAGGGATTACGGCATGACAGGTGCCTTGCCAGAGGCTGGGTGTGTGGTCGCCGGAAGAAACTGGTCATCCGGGGGGCTATGGCAGGGCAACAAGAGTGATGCGTGGGGTAGCTGGATGGGAGCCAGAGGTGATGCGCACAAGGCAGGGGGCGTCGGGCTTCTGCACGGAGGAGGGCGACGGAAAGGCGACGGGGTGAGGGCGCGTTGTTGGGGGTTTGGCGCACCAGGAGGGAGGAAGGGCCACTAGATACGGCCGATGGGGTTGTTGTGCGGCTGCTGTAATGGAGAGGAAGAGAGGAGAGAGTCGAGGCGCTGGTGGCTTGGTGCAGCGAGGATGAAGGGGAGAAGGATGTTACGGGTTTGGGCAGGGAGCAGAGGTGGACTGGGGCGCTGCTATGTGACAGCGGACAGAGGAGGAGAAGGCGCCGTTCTAGGTGTGTGCGGGACGAAGGATACATGGGGCGCGGATGCCGCCGCGTAGGGGAGGAGCCGTGTAGGGGGGCTGAGGCTGATGTCGATCGGGCGTAGAAGGGGGCGCCGGGTTCAGACGGTGCACCGGGGAGTAGGAGGGAGCGAGGGAGAGGCTCCACGCTATAGAGGAGAGGAATAGGGGGGGTTTGGCGGCACACAGTGCTACGGGAAGGAGACCCCAAAAAAATGGGGAGGGGCCATTAGGGTTAGAGAAAAAAAAATTAAGAAAAAAATGAAATAAAATATAAAAAAACCAAATAATAATAATATTAAATGACAATAATAATAATATTAATAATAATACATAATAATACTAAAGTAAAATGATAGAAATAAAACTAATAAAATCACTCATTTATTTTTTATAATAATAAAATTAACAATTTTAGTTTTCATCTAGTATAAAAATAGTAAAATTCCTAATAGCCATAAAAATTTTAAATGACATACTAAATTGACATTTACTAATTTATTTTAATTCCTCAAGGCCGAAAAGGCCAAGCAGTTGCATGAGAGAAGCCACGCCCTGTCATGCTCCGCCTGCGCGTCCAACGACGTCAAACCCAAGATGTGTGCTTTTTATCAAATCTCAAAACTCTCATCCGAGACTGAATGCGAACCAGAGGGAAATAATATAAAACCAAAGAAATCATAAAATAAAATAAATGCACGGTTCGGGGTGTGACAATTTGTTTCTGAATTTTCCCAATAATAAATTTATATAATATGAATATCATTATGAAGAAAATATTTATTGGAAAAATAATAATATAACTGCTATGGAAAATAAGAAATAAACTTGTGCATAGAAATAGTTTATTTAAAATATAAGATTCATATTATGTACAAAATTTGAATTTGACCCTACATGAAATGAATTTTTATAAAAACATAGAACCTCATTTGATTTTTTTAAAAAGGAAGATTCCCCATATTGTGAAAAATATATAGACATGAATACTATTAACGAGGATATCAACATGTATAATGACTTGAAAAAAATAAATAACAATGGATGAAATAAAAAATTATGGTAAAATAATATGGAAAAGATATTTAATGATTTTTATATTTCCTCAAATTTTAAGATGGGTATATTTAAGATGTAGTAAATCCTAAACTGAATGTTTCTGAACATAGAAATGTTTTATTATATATATCTATGATAATTGTATCTATAGAAGATGAGGTTTGAAAAACAAAAAAGAAAACTTATTGAGGATAAAATTACATTAATAATGAAAAATTATAATTTCAATATGGATTTAGAAGAAAAATATGAAACATCATAATAGAATGAGAAATATCTTTCCATGAATCATGTAAAATATTAACCCACAAAATGTAAAAGCGCATCTGATGTTACTTACCATGCATTTATTAAGAAATAAATAAAAAATGTATAAAAAATAATGTGAAAAATATATCCTAACCATAAATGTTTAAAAAACCATATAATAAATTTTGACAATAATAGTTGGAAATAAGTACATCAAGATATTAAAATCCTCAAAAAGTATTTATAGTAAAATATAATACTATTATAAAAAATTATAATTTTATGTATTTTGTTGTTTTTATGGATTTTAAGGGAATAAATAATAAAACTGCTTGAATAAAATGTATCTTTGATGAAGTAGATATGAAAATGGTGGATAATAGTGGTGGAAAATTGAATAAATTTCCTAAGCTATTGGATATTGGAAAAGAAAATTTTATATTTGTTAAATACTTTCAAATGAAAAATTCAATTTATTTCCTCGATTTATTATTTCTATATGTGACAAAGCTATCAAAATTACTAATTAATAATTTAGAACTCTTATTTGAATGGTTTCTTATAATTGGACTGAAAATAAATCTTCAAATAATATAGTTTAGGAAAGATAATTTATTGTTGAGACAAATATAAAAGAATGAAAAAAAACAAATCAATAATTTTTTAGTGGTTATTCCACATAAATTATCGGTGATATAAATATATTTAGATATGTTCAAATTCATTTTGGGAGAGTTTCTATATTTTTAAATTATTGTACCTTAAATGTTAGAGGAATAACTGATGTTGAAATTAAAGAAGAGAAGTTAAAATTCAACAATGTTATATGTGTTGATGGGGTAAAAAACTATTTAATGAATGTAAATTTTTTTCTGAAAAAACATATTACGACATCTAAGACTTGAAATGGTAGGATTAAAATTATGATTAATGTTTTGAAATTCAATGTAGAAAAACTTTTACCACTGTAAGAGAAGAAATATGGTGTTTTTTACAACATGATAGAATGCGAAAATAGTTATTGGATAACATAATAATGTTTAATTTCATTCCACTAGACCCCTTGATCTTATTCACTCACATATTTGTGATTATATAAGACATTAATCAATAAAGTTTTATTTTTTATTTAAAAAATTAGTTTAATATTCCATAGGATTACAAATATCTTCTTTATGAAGCAGAAATCATAGTTTCAAAATAAGTTTAAATATGTCATATTTGATGAGGGGAATTAAATGATTGTTTATATACCTAAGTTGATAAATGATAATATAAATGTATATACATTTCATTATTTTGTATCCAATTTAAATAAGCATGGAATCAATCATCAACAAAGTGCTCCAAACACCCCTTAACAAAATGGAGAAGATGAAATTAAAAACGAAAATGTTTTTTGAAATGGGAATAATTATTCAAGATGATCTTAAGATTTATATTTTTTATGAGGATAAAATATTAGTACTATTTATTATATAGAAAAAATATTTTTTAAGGATGAAATCCAATATGACATCCTATGAAATGTGGTATAATATAAAACATTAGGGAAATATTTGATGGTTTTTGGAAGTGCTTGCTTATTAATGATCAAAATTATATATCATAAAAAATAATAAAAAATATTCTGTTCGAATGTTTTATAGATATTCATCCAAAATAAAATGTTATAAATATTTAGAAAATAATTCAAAATAATTTTGATTCTTTAAATGTGAATGTTGTTGAAAATATTACCACTTAAATAAATATTCTTGAGAATGTAGGGAATAGAAATTTCAAGATATCCAGTGGGAATTAAAATGTGAGATGAATGTGAGACAAAATAGGTAAATTAATATTAAAAGTAATTATTTATTTAGGAATGTAATACAGGAATATATACTATGAAATTCATCACCATATAGAAATTTATTGAATCTATGAACATTTGAAATCAAAAAGATCTATTTCAAACCAAATGAATATTGAGATATGAAAATATGACATCATTTATCTCACAGTATGAAATGGA
This sequence comes from Viscum album, assembly GCA_963277665.1. Classification (NCBI taxonomy): domain Eukaryota; kingdom Viridiplantae; phylum Streptophyta; class Magnoliopsida; order Santalales; family Viscaceae; genus Viscum; species Viscum album. Next base: position 446,139,200 of record OY728145.1, read on the forward strand.
ATATGTTTTTTATAATTTTTAACATAAAAATTATGTAGATTATATGAATGAATTGTTAGATTAGAAGAAAAAATGAAACATGGTAACTTTTTAGACATCCAGCCTAAAATAATATTCTTAGGACAAAGTGGGAGTTCAAAAACAAACAAATAAACCCGGGGATGTTCCAGGAAACAAATCTTGACTTGTGTATAAAGTCTATTCAAAGTTTGATGTAGTGGATTATGAATAAAAAATTCCCCATGTTGCATAATTAGAAACTATCAGAATGCTTTTAGAAGTGGATACACATAATTGTTGAAACTTTTATTAGATAGATGTAATGATGCCATTCATTAACACTATGATAGAGAAAAATATTTACATTTATAGACATTGTATTTTAATAAATGATGTTATCATGGTCTATAATTGGTAAAATATTTTATACGGGTTGAAACATTCTCCATGTTCTTGGTACTCAATACAATACAGTTTCATTAAAAAGTTTAATTTATCAAAAGTGAATGTTGAAAAAAAATTGAATGATAATAAATAAATAAAATAGTTTTTAATATTTATGTTGATGAAATAATATTTTTAGTGAATAGAAAAAAATATTGAAAAGAATTTACTAATGAAATGAAAATGAATTTTTAAATTTCAATGCTTGTGTAATTAACATTTTTCACCGGTTTACAAGTTCAAAAAAAATGAATTGATGAATTTTCTTATCTCATTAAAATTATTATATGAAGTTATTATAAATTTTCAGTATCAAATATTTCAATGATGTTTCAACTTCTATTTATTTTATAATAAAGATAAGTAGTGAAGAATATGTGAAAATTATTAATCAAACTGATTACAGAAAACATGATTAGTAGTTTTCTCTATCATATCACCAAATGCACCAGAATAGTTCATGGTGTTACCATATATTCATAATATCAGAGTGATCCAAAAGAATCACCCATGTTGGAAGAAAGAATTATTTCTCAGATATTTCAAAATGACATCTTCTTATAGATTCTATTTAATGTAATATATAATATGAACTTTCATGGGTATACAAATGAAGATTGGGTTGAATATTTCAATGAGAGAAAATCATGTTCAGGAGGAACATTTTTAATAGGAGAATGTTGTGTGATTTAGAATAGTAATAAAAATATTCTAATTACATTTATAACAAGAAAATAATATGTTTCCACAACCCTTTCTTATACACCCTTGATATAGTTGAGTGAAAAACTATAAAATTTCAGAGTAAATGTTTCAACACAATTTAAGATTCATTTTTATAATAATAATTTCATTGAAAATTCCAAAAATATTTACCATGATTCAATATAAATGGACATTAAAAAAATAATTTCATCAGGAAGAGTTTGATGATTGAGATGTTATGCTGGAATATATTTCAATATAGTATCAACATTCATATTTTTTTAGAAAACAAATTTCATAAGATATATTTGTTTACTTGATTTTGAAACATCATGTTCAAGATCTAATAAATAAATTGTAATATGTTAATGAAATTCATCATCCTTTCATAGGATTTGTTTTGGAAAATGGGGGATAATATGTAAAACATTGTCCATAAAGGGAAAATGTAATCATTTTCTGGGAAAAAGGTGAGATTAATTAATCTTCTTACAAAAAATGATCTTAACATTTGGTTGTCATAAAATTGGGAGAAGAAAATTTAAGACAACAAAAATGAAGGAGTTCATCTTAATAAAGTCAAAACTTTTGATGTCTCAATGGGAAGTAATTCTATAAAATACATTAATTTTTCTTTTATTATGTTTTTAATGCCTTCATTATGATAAATGATGTGTCTTTATAATATTTTTAAAAAAAATTTGTTATAAAAAATTTTTATGGATAAAAAACAATGATTTGAAAGAACAAAAACTATTTGATGTTGAAAAATAATAAAAAGTGGTGACTAAAGATCGTTTTTATATTATATAATAAATTTTACATTTTTTTCAACATACATTTGGTATATTTGTTTTGTAAAAATGGGAATATAAAGACATGGAAATGTTTTAAAAATACATTTTTTAAGAATTATTTGTGAGATTATTTTCAATAAATACATTGGAGAGTGTATGGATGTTTGAGATATCTAATCAAATTATCATGAAACATTCCATAAAATTTCATACAATGAAATAATACACTTCTAATGATCCAAACATCACGTTAAGCATATTAATACAATATTTTTATTAAAGGTATAGTTTTTTAGAAGAAAGTTTTCTTAAGAATATTCTAGATGTCCATAATGTAAAAAAAGATTGATGAAACTAAATAAAACATTTATTTGAAACTATAAAATTATTTCTGAGGAATTTTAAGAAGTTTTATCAATTTTAAATGTTATAGAAAGTTCAAATTGGATGTTTCTAATGTGGAATATTTTTACATTAGAGTAACATAATTAAAGAACCCACTAGATTAATTTTTTGGTAGAATATATTACATTATAAGTTGTTGGGATTGTATAAGTGTATTTCTTTTAAATGTTTAATGTAACAAATTCTACCAAAATATGTTTCTAAATGAGAAGATAAGAATGTTTTTCACAAATCCATCTGATGATAAGAAAATTTAGGAAATTGGATGACTCTTATAAATAGAATTTGTTTGGGATGATTCTCGAAAAATAGAATATCAGATGTGCAAAGAAAAAATACTCAAAAAAAACAATGACATGTCCAATTTTTTGACTTTGAGATTGTTTAGTCTCATAATATAATTATATAATTAATAATGGAAATGTAAATATGTAGGGGGGATCTATTGGATGAACCCAGATTTTTTAGATAATGATGTTTCATATGAATATATCATTAAGTGTTATAATAATGTTGTCTACAATATTTATTTTTTCAGGAGAAATAGGAAGAGACAAAATATTTTTCAATACATCTAGTATGTATAATGATTCCATTCACAAGGATATTCGTTGAAAAAGTAAATTTGAAGTGTGAGGTTGTGAAGTAATAAATAAAACATTCTGAATAAGTACATCAGATAACCTTTTGTAATGAATTAAATCATAAATATTCAGAAAGATGAAGAAAAATCTAGAAGTGAATTTTTTTTAATTAAATGGAGAAGGATGCATCTGATATAATGTTCCATTCTACTTCTTTTTTTGGACAAATATTGTTGGGATAGTGGATTAATGAGGAACTTCACAGAACATTGTAATTTCAAAAAATCTCAATGTTTTTCTGGTAAAATTTTCCAATTAGTTTATAATTTAAATTAGATAGTTTTTCATGTTTTGTTTAATAATATTTGAGGAAGGATGTTATCCCTAGAGATTATGTGATATTTCAAAAAGATTTGAGAATACTAAAAAATATCTCAGAAGATCTTAGAGAATATTTTTGTGTGGAAAATTAATATTTTTTACCACATCCATCTTAAGGTGAATAAATAAATAAGATAATGGATAGAAAATTATACATTACACAATTAACCTATCCATAATGACGAAAAACTGCAAAATTTGTTCCTTGTGAGTTTTCAATAGATTTAGTTTCATCTCAAATAATGTTAAAAGATAGGTAATTTAAATAAAATTACTAGACGATGTTACCATATCAGAGAAACTAAAAAAAGATAATTTGATAGAGTATACTTGAATATATTTGAGGTATAAGTATTTTTCTAATAAGATTGTGTTATATTTATATTAAGGGTATTTTTTATTTAGAAAATTTGGATGAATAGTCATCTGATTGAAAGAAAGAATACCTGATAAGGTTTCTTGAATAAATAGAATGAATTTTTAAGTGAACAATAGTGGTGTAGTTTTTCTAAATTGTTAATATTTTTATAGTCATTTTTTCTAAGGAAAACATTTTAAACTGATGGGAGTTATTATAATCATGTGAATCATGATATATATGGTGTCTAATGGTAGTGGGATTAAAAAAATTTCACATATTTTTAATAGTATAATTACATGGGCCAAAAGGAGTGGCCTTAGTTGGGATTGAGGTTCTCACATTGAGGTTAAGCATTGAAAACATCTTTTTTATTATTGGAATTATCATTTTATTATGCCTATGATTTTGTCACAAAAGATGATAGGTAATGTAACTATAAATTTTTTAATGGGATACATTTTATAAATTATATGATTTTTAAAATTAAAACCAATAATTCATCTATAAAACCCTGATATTTTTATTATTTTCAAAATAAATATAATTTTTTTGTTAGAAATTCATTTATGGAATTATTTATTCCTCCAATATCTCACATTCTGCTCCCCATCAAGAGTGTCTCCTCCTAGGGATTTAATATCATAGTGTTTCTTCTGAAAATGGGGATGACCTTGTTTCTTTAAGTTTTAAACTTTAAAATCGATTTCTATTGGGATTATTCATAGAACCAGAAACATACAATGATTCATATATCCATTTGGACCTACTTTCCAATGGTATGTGGGCATTAGTTGTGGACTGATGAAGCTTAAGAATATGCATCGGTCGAGAGGATGGGAGGTCAGGCTCATCACACCTTTTGGGGGGAATTATTGATTACTACGGGTCTCTCTAATATATTTAAGTTATGTTCATGAATCCTTATTAATTCCCCATGTATGAAAATGTGTTTCCCTTCAGATTTAGCAATAAACTGTTGATATTTGTGGGATTTAGAGAATCTCTTATATATATTTGAGGTTCTTCATTGATGGATAATCATCTGTATGTGTTAGATATTCTTAGTCAGTGGTTTCCTTCAATACATTATATAGAAATATCTTGGTCATAATGATGACCATACTGGTTTTAAAGCCACTCATTGTGGCACTTGATGATTAATTTCCTTCAAAAAAACATGGATTATTTAAGAGTTAGGATCGTACATGTAGATGGGCTACCTACGTATCCTCATTGAAAAGGAATCTGAACCCACGTAGTTCGATTAGAAGGATATATTTTTACGTCGTATGGGACAGAAAATAATTAATTAATGATTTGATTGAAAATTATAAAGGCTTCCTATGTACTATACTTTTAAGGTATAAATCTATGTCCAAGTAGTTGGGGCCACGAAATATTGGACTTACGGATGGTTAACAGCCCAAAAGGAGATATCGTGATTACTTTCACACTCTAAGCTCATGTGAGTCATGCTCGGTGTGGGAAATAAAGGGTACAAGTAAACTTGACGATGGTTCCAGGAAAGAAGCATTTATGAGAAATGATGTGGGCCTTACGTATGTATGATGGCCCAAGTAAATCAAGAACATTAATTAGGAAAGAATCCTAAGAGCAGGGTCCATAGTGTTATTTTTTCTTTATGGATATTTGGAATTTTATCCCGGGGCTTACTTCTGAAAAGAAATACCAAATTAATAGGGACTTATGATTGGGTTTTATTCCTGAGAAGGAAGCCCAAATCAAAAAAAACTAAGACTGGGGATTACTCCTGAGAAGGAGGCCCATGTTAAGAGATCTTGTGACTGGGGCTTACTCCTGATAAGGAGGCCCAGGTTAAGAGAACTTCTGATTGGGGGTTACTCTAGAGAAGGATGCCCAGGCTTAAAGGAACATATGAATCATTCTTACTCTTGAGAACGAGGCCAAGTTTAAAGAAACTTATTCTTAGGGCTTACTCTTGATAAGGAGGCCCAGGTTAAGTGGAACTTATGAATGTGGATTAATCCTAAGAAGGAGCCCCATGTTAATGAGACTTGTGACTGGGGATTACTTCTGAGAAGGAGGCCCAGGTTAAAAGAGAACTTATGACTGGGTATTTATCCTGAGAAGGATGCCCAGGTAAAAATGAACCTGTAACATGTAACTGGGGCTTACTCCTGAGATGGAGGCCCAAGTTAAAAGGGAACTTATGACTAGGGATTACTCTTGAGAAGGAGGCCCAGAATCAAAATATCTTCTCATCTTAATAGATGAGGTTATATAGGAAAACCCCTAACCATGGTGACATAAATATTGAAATTCATGTGGTTTTGGGAGTGGTTCTCACCGAATTCATTTCAGATATGGAAGACAATAAAGGAATCGTTCCATAAATGTCTTTGAAGAGAGTTTGGAAGGCAATATCATGAAGAGGGGTGGTGGATTTGAGGAAAGGAGGTGACTGAGAAGGAGGCACACAAGTATTGTTCTGATGTGCAAGTCCCGGTCGCACAAGTAGACTTGCACGACATGAGTTGCCTTAGGTGGCTAAGAATCAACAGGGTAATACTTGGGTGACTTTGAACTCACGCCATTAGTATCATCCCTAGTGGCTTCCAAAAGGGTGGCACAGATGTTCCCTTGAGAGGGAAAGGCGGTGCGCAAGTGTCTTCATTTCCCTTAAGGGGTGGACACTTAGGCACGCAAGTGTGGATGAGTTTTAACGCTTAGGCCTTATTCTTCCTCTTTAGAGATTCTATTAAAGGTAATTAATTACCTTAAAAGTGTTCGGAAGGTGTCAAACAAAGACTTGGGAGACTAGAGCTTGAAATCTGATTTTTGGAAAATACTTCCTCGAAATCGAGGGCCCATAGGGGGTATTTATAGGCCATTGGGAACCTTGGGTGATAAAAAGAAAAGGGCGCACAAGTGACTTGCACGACGCACATGAAACATGCGTGAATCCCTCCAAATTTTTTCTTGGTCCATCACTTTGTCAATTTTTTATGTTCTTCAAAGGGTGACCCTCATTGAGCATATGGTATTCCCGTTTTCCATTAGTTGGACTTTGTGACAGAATGGAATGTCAAAAAAATTCCCCCCTCAGAGTTAGATCTGAAAAAGAAAAGAGGATTTGACTCTGAGGAAAATGAGAAACTAGGGTTCATCAGCGCATAGGTTTTAGGCGCGCAGGTTTCGGCGTGCAGGTTGCGGCGCACATGGTTGTGGGATCACCTATATATATGGGAATCACTTCGCACAAACCATCCTGCCTATAAATATTTTGACCTCTTGTCATGAAAGTGTGTGCTTTTCTCGATTGATCGCTCTTCTTCGTGTTGTGCTTCTCCAGTATAGATTTTGACTTGCACGACAATAAATGTGTGACATGAATTTTGCGACATGACTTTCTCGGTGAAACTTGAGAGCCTTAATACCTTAGACATTTTTTTTATTTTCATCACAAATATTTCATAAAAATAGACTTACATAAATGTTAACCGTTTAATCTTTGTGCAGATTTAATGGCTCCATGGAATATTAGATCAGCTGATTAGTTGGACAACAAGAGAATAGATGACATGATGAACGTTTTCGGCCATCATTATTATGTTATCTTCAAAAGCACTCCCCTGGATTTGTCTAAGTACTTGAATTAATATCATGAAAATTTACCACAGATAATTTACTTGCCTTTATATGGCCATGGTCATCTGGAAGGAGTCAACATTCCAGAGGCCAAGAATTATATTACTCATTCTTGTTTTCAGACTTACACCAATATATCTTCAGCAAATGTCTCAGTTGCAGGATCATTAGTCAATTCTAGAACAGTGGAGAAGGAATTCATAATGAATCATTTCCCATGTGCTCCAGATCTGAAGCCTCACAAGCCTGACCTGCACCCGCATTGCTATCCTTCAATTTTCCAAAATTCTCAGATGGACTAATCCAAGGGATGAAAAAAGAGTTGGTATTTCCATCCTGGATGAGGTGTGAAGCAGACATGGATGTGGACATATTGGGTTCGACAAACCTATGAAGACTTTGTCAAGGATCTGAAGGTAGCTGCAATATATGAAGCTGTCTGGGCTGGGCAGACATATGACTATAGGAATGATGATTTTATACCAAAGATAATCAGCTGCTGGAGTCCAGAAACCAATTCTTTCCATCTGACTTGTAGATAAGTAGGCATCAGCTTGTGGGGTTTCTTCAAGATATTGGGGGATCCAATTCTAGGGGATATGTATGACGAGTTCATCCCTATGAAGGTGACATGGAATGATTCTGAGAAGACTCCGGGTCTAGCTCGAGAGTTATTGAAAATATTCAACGGGTGTAAGAATATCAAAACCACGAAAACCCACTCCAGAAAAGATATCCATTCAGAGGAGTGTACGGACATTTTCCTCATCAAGAAGAAAGATAAGGGGTCCACTTGTACCCATCCTACCAGCTACCCCATAGCAGAGAAGAGGGTTTCTCTTGGCACATTCTTGCCAACTCTGGAACATGATAGATTGAAAAGTGGGGGTATGAAGTAAATCAATGAATCCCATAGAAGACCCGTATGGAGGGCTTCTTAGCCATGTGAATCAGCGTTTATATTCTCCCAGTTAAGGATTAGAAAGGATCCATCAGGCCAGGGACCTTCGTTGTTACAACCATGTTGGCTGAGAGAAAAATGGTTGTGTTGGCCACCCTGGTTTTGGCGAAGATTCACAGGAGCATACTTCATGTCTATATGGGTAAGTCTCCTTTGAGAATAGTGGTACCATTCCATGTTTTTTAGGATGGATCACCACTAACTTTAGGACATACACTGTACAGAGTGGAGTACGGATTCCTGGAAGTTCTTTTAGGCCATTGGTGCAGGAATTTTCTATAATTTCTCCATTTTCCCTCAATTCCTACGATATGAAGGTGAGGCTGAGAATGTTCAAGGAATTTAATTTCCTTCCTTATGGAAACCCACCGACCAGGTGGTTTGTTGATGATGTAACAACTATCTTTGAATTTAGTTCATTTATGCAGGCTTGTAGAGACGGTGTATTCGCCACTAGAATTGAAGGAGAGATTATATGTGAGGAATATGCTTCATATAGATTTTCACACCAATTCAAGTGTCTGCAACAGATTGTTGTATCCCCTCCCATGCACGTCAGGTCAAAGTATCATCCAATGGTTTCCCAACAACTATAGTTGCTGACAGCTATGGAGATTACTGGGGCAGTGTTTGATCTACCAGTTGCTGTAGTGGTGATTCAATTGACTACAAGGTATGCAGATAAATAGGTAGCATCATACCCGGAAGGGGTATTGCATCCTCATTCCTCTTGGGTGGGGAGTAAATAGAGAAGTGTCATAAAATAATCCTTTCATATGGATGGTGACTCTTCCTCAGCCGGAGCTGATTCACCGAGTTCTTCACTCGAGGATGATTCACCAGATTCCCAGGATGGGCCTGATGAGGCATGAGGTGCATCAAAAAGGCCTCATGCTAGATATAATCCTCCTTCCAGAGTCAAGAGACCTACTCCATTTACTCATGGTGAGTTATATTTTTGAGTCAATTTATTCCCCATTATTTTATAGAGCAACAAGTTTCATTTTTTTATCCTTTATCTGTGATTTTAGGAGTGGGGAAGAAGATGAATTCCCAGATTGTAGGACCCTCCTCACGGCCTTCTGGTGCACATGCTGAATATTTATGACCATAGTTTGTCTAGACATGGAGGAGCTTATATTGTGATGTTGAAACCGCATGGATAGAAATATATGAAGGGCTACATATCCCCAAGGAGAGGAATCTCCATGCTTATATTAATATCCTCTTCGAGGATAGCCCCAATGAAGTGCGGGATTTCATCTGAGTGATTGAAATGCTCATATATTCCACTGATGATTCTACTCCTATCACCAAGAGGATGAAATAAATGATGGATCGTGGCACCACTGAGGGGATTGGTGCTTCAGTAGATGAGGAGTGGCATGATTACATGGTTCTTGAAGATGTAATTTTCTTTCTTTATTTTAATTGCAACTTTATTTCAGTCAATGATTTGTTACTCAAGGAAATTACATTCTTCATCCTTCATCTTGTTATGGAAGTAACTACTCGGGTCCATTTACTGTAGTATAGCCCTGGTGGCACAGATCTTGGAGTCCATGAATCTCCTCTTGAGCCAGGCGAAGTATCTCCATGCCAACAAGCGATGAAAGAGGAGTTAGACATGGCTTCACACTCTCTGATACCTATATTTAGAGGTGATGATGTCAACACACCCAAAAAATCAAAGAAGAAAAGGCATCGAAGGAAGAACACCACAACTAAACGCTTCATCAGTAGTGGTAAGTCCTTCGTATAGTCATGAATCATAACTCATGAAAAGGTTGCTCATATTTATTGGGATTGCAGGGTCTTATTCGATTTACCCTTTGAGGGACATGACTAACCCTCCTCTGAGGATGACGGAGGGTGCTGGTGAACAGTCTCAAATTCATGTTGACCTGGCTGCTCCTAGAGAAACGATGAGTGACGAAGAGACATCGTCTGTTCCAAGTGATGCTCCTATTGTTGTTGTAATGAGAGAAGAGCCTAATTCTAGTAAATCAACAATAATTCATAGAACTTTTAATGAAAACATAAACTTCCTTCCATTCTGTGATGATTTAGGTTCAAAACCTACACCAAGAACATTTGGTGACCACTGCAACTAACTCTGCAATTTTCTCTGATGAAGGTATCCTGGGTCAGAGGTCATAGGAGGAGGGTTTCCAAGAAGACATGTCAAATTTTCCCACTGGTGGGACTGGCCAAGAATATGGGATATCACTGGATTAAATGATGTAACTTGGTGCGTCTTTTGAAGAAATTTTAGATCATGTTAAATAACCATGTGATTTAGAAGATTTTGGACGTGATTGTTATCGTTCATCCTGTTAATTTTTTTCTATTACATATCTGACCATGATTGGTTGAAATGTGAAGTTCCATCTGAACAAGATGCTGATCTACCGATGCCTGAAGGGTGGTACAGACAAACCTGTCATTGTAAGGATGCTTGCCCAAGTGGAGCTTAACCTGATAGAGCTTCTTGAAACCCGCCCTGAAAATCTCATTGAATCTAGGAAAGATGGGGAGGATCCTTCTCATGCTTCTAATATACCATTGGGTAAAAGATGATTATATATGTGGCTGTACTTAATTTTCATGAATGTTAATCAACTTTTGTTATCCTTTGAAACTAACCAAATCTTTAAATTGACTATACAGGGCTGTCAACATCAGTGGCTAGATCTGGAGGTGAATCCTCAACCTCAACCCCAACGGGCATAGAAAGTGAAGTACCAAGGGTCAGGGGAGAAGGAGAAGAATAGGGTACTTCCTTATGTGCATTAATTCTGGACTGTATTCCCCCCTATGAAAGAGATGCTGAATGAGACCTAGAGGTGTAAAAGGTGCTCCAATTCTCATGTCACAAGGCATGGTAGAATATATGGAAGATAAAATTTTAAGTGCCTCTTGAAGATCTGTCTTCAAAGATCCCACAACTGTCATACTTGTTCATCATGCTGGGACTTGGTGATTTTGGATATCAAGAGATCCATATTGCGGTGAAAAAAGTCATCATAAGGAGGGAGCAGGAGAAAAAGTGCCATCAAGACCTGATAATAGAATGGATGCTAACCAATATCAGCGAATTTGAGGCTGCAATATCCCGAGATGAGGATGATCATGTTACAAAGCTGAACGAGCTGACACAGAAGATCATGGAGAAAGTTGTCCAGTAGATGCACCTTCAGCAACAGCTATATGTCGTTACTGGGGAACATGACCAGCTTAATAATTCATTGGAAGGATTCCAAATGTATGGTATGATAGCCATCACAGATTCCATGAAAGAACTCCATCAATTTGAAAAGATTGAAGCTGGTTGAATGAATGAACTTCAAGCGGCTGTTGATGAAGCCCAGGATGCCTTAAATCAAATGAAAAGTTATGTTGAAAGCCTCTTGAATATCATGAAAAAGAGAAGATACTCCAATCTGTGGATGTTTTTCTAATCTTGTGCCTCAATGATAAATACATTTCATCTTCAATCATTTGTACTTTCATTCTCTTACTAACTACTTAATTGTTTTTACCTAATACAAAGGGCCTAGTATGCATAGTTTGATTTTTTTTCTAGGATTATACAAACCCAAAAAACATTGCATCTTTTTGTTGCTCAATATTTCTTAAATCATAAAAAATATACGTTTAGAGAGCTCAGACTCGACTTTTGTTCAGAGTTCGTTTTACAGGTTCCCAATTCAATGAGAACCCTGTCTCTTGTTGGCAGTTTAAAGTCATGTATGTCGGAAATAAAACGGCTAATGTTTAAGGATGAATATCTTTTTCCGAATGGATTAAAATTGAATCAATTCCTTGATAATTTGTCTGAAAACATATTACCACATTCAACTATGGGGGAAAACATGTAAACTATGACTTGAAATTTTGAATCTGAGGGATGATATGAAAAAAGGGCTAAAAGGAATTGGAGGAAGTATTTCCTAAGAGTGAAGTTTCCAATAATTGACAAACCTGTTAGGTGGTTGAATTATGCAGGGCCACTTAAGGGAATTGGTAGCATAGTCAATTAATATCATCTTTTGGCTGACAGGTCCTCTATGTAGACTACTTATTCAAGGCCACCTAAGGGAACATGCTTCATTGTCAAGAAAAATACTCTTAGAAATTTTAATTTGATTTTGCTAAAATCCAGTGAACGTTTATGAAGATTTAAATTTCCCAAAGCATAGAGTCTACTGTATGGAGAGTGGTACATGAATATGGAGAAGATATTCCCAATCATGATTGTCAAATAATTGGATGAATGACACTCCTGTGAAGGTCTGACCCAAATGTAGGGAGGGAAATATAAACCATATAATTGAATACTTTCAAATCAAGAAAAAGAGTATGGGACAAATATGTTATGGGAGGATGTTTTTGTGGATCCCTACATATCGTCGTTAAGATCAATAAAGACAAAATAGGTTTCTCCCCTAAGAATGATGTTACCAATATTTGACAAACCCGTTAGAGGGGTTGAATTATGCAGGGCCACCTAAGTGAATTGGCTGCATAGTTAAATAATTTAATCTTTTGGCTGACAGGTTCGTTATGTAGACAATTTATGCAAGGCCGCCTAAAGGCACGTACTGCATGGTCAGGAAACAAAATTCCTGGGAGTCAAACATTTTGTGACCAGAAGTCAAGAAAAGGGTTATGGAGATCTGTAAGTATTTAAGATTATGAGTAAGACGCATGAAAATGGGTATTGTTCAATGTATGAAGGAGATACATAAAACAATGCTGACCATAATCATGTCATGGATGGTTCCTGAATTGAGACGCTGGACATCACTACATATCTCATTTGGATGAGAATCAAGCCATACATAGTTCTTGAAATACAGTTTAATGTCATGTGGGACGAGAGTGCATGAGATCGTAGTTTAGGGTTGTAGAGCACAAAACATAATGAGGGAGACACATTGTGTGTTTGTTATAAACCTGATGTGAATAAATACCAGTGTTTTCATAGCACATTCATGTGCTCACAGGGGGACTTTTCAGCCAAGGGACTGAAATTGGAGTTTGGAGTTAGGCCCAAAGATTTGGGGCTGTATTCGAGGGATGCTCGAACATTACTATGTATCTCATAGGGATGGGAATCAATCCATACATATATATTAAAATATCCTCTTTACAGATTTGGTTCATACACGTGAAGGGTGATAGGGGACTTTAGTGCAATGATTGATGGATCCAAGATTAAAGTTTTGGGCATTGCCATGTATGCACGTTGTCCTTGGAATATGACATGATTGGTGGTCAATGTAAATAATTATTCCCTCTCAGGTGAGGGTGTCAGAGAGTGTTGTAGTTTATTGTCATAAAGGAAAAATGTGTGAATAGTTTAAGGTCATATGCATGGACCAGTGCTGCACAGTTTAGCATCATGTAGCTATGACGTATTGCTTTGCAGTTTACTGTCTTGCAGCGAGGAAAATGGGGGACTGTGTAGTTTAATGTCATATAGCAAGGAAGATAGTGAACCAATGTGAAGATATTGGTTTCAGGGGTGGGGGGTTCACGGATGAACATCGTTTGAGATGGAGGTGAACCTACATGAAGATATTTGTTTTGGTATTGAACCTTGGGATGTTCCATATGTACCCAACCTAGAAGGCAAGGATCAAAGTTCGCGTAGTTTTATTGAGAATGAAATGGTGATCGAGTTGTACATGAGGACAATGACCCGAAGACGGTGTTGGGACTTACATGTGGTTAGCAGCCCATAGAGGGTGTTATGATTGAATCTTACTCTAAGCTCACGTGAATAATGCTCAGTGTGAGAAACAAGAGTTATCAACAACTCTAATGATGCGCAGTTTAACATCATGTGGGAAAAAGGGTGCTGCACAGTTTAACATCACGTATCTAGGACGTATTGTTGTGCTTTTTAACATCTTCTAGGACATGTTCACTGTTTAACGTCATGTAGGACATATTAAGGGACTTTTTCATAGTTTAAATTTCATGTAGGATGAACATGAATAGTTTAACATCATATAGGATGTATTAGGGATTGTTTAAAGTTTTACATCAAGAAGGATGATGCACAGTTTAACATCATTTTGGATGACAAATGAGACACAGTTTAACATCATGTTAGACGAATGAGGGGCTATACAATTTAATGTCACACAGCAAGGGAAAAAATATTTTAAGGTCATATTCATGGAAAAGTTCCATGAATTTTAATGTCTTGCAGCAAGGACAATGGGTGTATTTGTGTTAAAAAAAATACTTATTCAAAAATCTTACATTGGTTGGAGTTTTAATGATTTCTCCATCCATTGAGATTAAAGAATAAGCTCTATTGGAGTAAACCCTATGTATTTAGTTAGATCCTTCCCACTTTGGATGAAGCTTGGGAGGTTTCTTCTCTGGTATCATTGGGGTTTTGAGGACCAATACCAATTCTACTAAAATGAATAAACGAAGACATAATTTTTTATTGAAAGCTATTGATATTCGATTATGATAGACTTCTAAATGGTGCAGTGTGAAAAATATTTTTTCATCTAGTTGTTCCAATTCATCCAATCTCTTTTGAGATTCTTCATCTATAGATAACTGATCACAAATGTCTACTCTGAGTGAAGGTAATTGAACCTCAATGGGAAAGACTTCATCTATTCCATATACCAATGAATATGGATTTGACCACGTACCAGTGCGGGTGGTGGTCCGATAAGCCCATAAAGCATGAAAAAGTTTATCGGGCCATGATTTCTTATCATTATCCACCATCTTTTGCAGTATTTTTGAAAGAGACTTATTGAAGGCCTCTATTTTTTCATTTACTGATGCATGATACTGAGATGAATGGTTGGATTTGATGTTTTATTCTTGATACAACTTTCTCACCTCGAATGAACAGAAGTTGGAGCCATTGTCCATCAATTTGGTATGAGAGACAACAAATCTGGTAATGATTTTAGATTTGACGAAGCTAAAAATGCCTTTAAAACTAAATTCTTTGAGAGGTATTGCATATGCCCATTTGGAAAATAATTCAGTATCAGAAAGAATATACTTAAACTGCATGGGTGTAGCCACAGGATACGGTCCTACAACATCCATTCCCCATGTGGAAAATGTCCATGAGTATTTAGGTGTACGAAGCAACTCTGGGGGATGATGAATGAAGTTGGAACATACTCATCAAGAATAAAAATTATTAGTGAAATCAACACAATATTTCATCATTGAAGGCTAAAAGTATCCAAGCCTTAAAATTTGACCAGCAAGTCTATGTCCAGACTGGTGGGAACCACAATCTTCTCCATGAACTTCACTCATGACAGCCATTGTCTCTTCACCGTCAATACATATGAAGAGAATTCCATCAAAACCTCACATGTAGAGAATTGTTTGGTGATCTTTGCTATCATAAAGAGTAAAATTGACCACACGTTTCTGGAATTGTTCATTCCTGTCTCTATCAGGTGGGAGTGTTCCATTTTGAAGGTATTCCTTGATAGGTTTCATCTATCCTGTAGTATGACCATATGGTTCCAAAATGGGACTGATTTCATTGATTTCTATTGATATGATTTGAACAAAAGGTGAAGCTACATGACGGTGGGTAATAATGATGATTGTTTCGTCTCGATTTGGATCTGCCAAGGTTGTGGCTACATTAGGCAGTGCATCATCTTAGGCATTTTTTGATCATGGAACATAAAAAATGTCGCTTCCGAAGTAAATTCCGCCATTAAATATCTAACATAATAACACAAAGTGATTAACTCTTTCTTTATAATGGAATAATCCCCATTGATTTGTTTGGTTACCAAATCTGAATCACCTTTTACTTTCATGTGATTCACCTGTGCATGAAGTGCCAATTCCAAGACTGCGATGAGAGCTTGATATTATGCTTCATTATTTGTACCGCCTTCCAACAATAAGAAGGAATAGGGTAGAACTGCCTTTTTGGGGAAATAAACATGATTTCTAACCCAACTTTGTTGAATTTAGGATCTTCCATTTTCATTCTTGTTGGACTTCTAGAGGCACCATCAAAGTACATTTCCCATGTTTGATGATTATCTTGAATAGAGAATAATTCCACTTCCGGAAGTTAAATATTTAAAGATGTATCTTCTACAGATGGGTGTTCAGTAAGGTAATTAGCCAGAGCATGGCCCTTTATTACCTTTTGAGACACATACTGGATATAAAACTGCTACAAAATAACTACCCACCTTGCCAAACGTCCTATAAGAATTGGACGACTAAGGATAAATTTAAGAGGGTTATTGCGAGATATGAATTGGACATCATGATGTTGCAGGTAGTGTCTCAATTTCAAAACTGCAATGATTAATTCTAGGAAGAACATTTCAATACTTGAAGATCGTGTTTTTGCCTCAGGCATAGTCCGACTGAAATAGTAAAGGCTATTTTCATTCCCATCATCATTCTTTTGGGCAAGGAAGGAACCCAATGATCACTCTAAAGTTGTCACATAAAGAATAAGTGGTCTTCCTTCAATAGGTTTCATTAGTACCAATGTAATCAAGATATATTTCTTGAGGGTATCAAATGCTTCTTGACATTGTTTAGTCCCATGGTAGGTGACTCTCTTCTTCATTAATCTGGTGGAGGGTAAACAGTTGCCTGCCAAATTGGAAATGAAATGCCGAATATAGGACAAGTGTCCTTGAAATCCTCTTAATTATTTCAAATTTCTAGGAGGTGTAATATCAAGAATTTATGTTGTCTTCTCATGATCTACTTTGATACCACGATGGCGTACAACAAAGATGAGAAATTTTCCTGAGGTTACCCTGAAAGAACATTTCAAGGGGTTCATCTTAAAATTTTGTTGTCGATGTTTGTTGAATATGATTTCCATATCATCTAAGGGATGAGAACGTTTTCTAGATTTAACCACCTAATAATCCACATAACATTCATCAAATTCCCCTAAAAAGGGTTTGAAGATATGGTGCATGGAATGTTGATACATTTCACCTGCATTCTTGAGGCCAATGGCCATTACCCAGTAGCAAAACACACCTTGAGGAGATCTATAGGCTGTATAATACTCATCTTATTGGGCCATTAATATTTGATTGTACCCAGAGTAACCATCCATGAATGATAGAGCATCGTAGACAATAGTTTCATCAATTAAGAGTTCTGTGATCAGAACTAGAAAATCATATTTCAGACAATGCCGATTAAGATCTCTGAAGTCAATGAAAACTGTAATTTCTCCATTATTATTTTTCACAAGGACAATATTAGCCAGCCATTTGGGTTACTGATCTTCTCTGATGAAGTTTTCTTTGATAATCTTCTCAACTTCTACTTCAATTTTGGAGGCATAAGTTGGGTGTGTTCTTCTGGATTCTTGCTTGAATCCTCGATGTTCTTCTGGAAAACCCAGATGATGAGTGGAAAAATCGGGATCAAGACCTATAATTTCAATATAATTCCAAGAAAATAAATGACTATTTTTCTTTATAAATTAAGTATACATTTCTTTCTCTTCAAATGTCATGGCTGCACTAATTTTATTTGGGCGTGGATCTCCTTTTGTACCCTAATTTATTTTTCTGAGTTCATCAATAGTGGAATAGATACCCTCTTCAAATTCTAGAGGATCATCCATGACATCTTCCTCTTCTTCTTCAATATGAGTTACTTCTTTTGTTTCTACTTGTATAGTAGATGACGATGCAGAATTTACATGGTCAGAGGAGAAGTTAAAATTTGAACATCTTTGAGAAGAGGCTGCCATTTTTGACCCTATTGGTGATGAAGGGTCTTCCTGAGGTGATAGAAATGAGATGATGGATTGAGAATCGACATCATTGTTTTCCCCTAGTATTGGTATAAATTATTCTAACCTGGTT
Organism: Viscum album; assembly: GCA_963277665.1. NCBI lineage: Eukaryota > Viridiplantae > Streptophyta > Magnoliopsida > Santalales > Viscaceae > Viscum > Viscum album. Next base: position 446,157,352 of record OY728145.1, read on the forward strand.
GATGAGGTATAGAATTGATGGATTTTAGTAGATGAAATGAAGAAATCTCCGTCTAAGATTTCATCATTTCTTGGTGAATCAACAATTTCTCTCATGTTCTCTAGCTTGATTGTTGTAATTGACATTATGGAGGTTTCTGTAAGAGTGGTTAGACTATGTTCAAGCCTATCAATTTGACTGATAAGAAACACATAATCTGTACTCACATGTATGAATGTGAATACTGGAATCTTTTCCAAACGATTTAAAGAATTAATTTGGGTTTCTTTCTTTGCCGTGAATTTTTCCTTTCCCTACATGTGATAAAATTATACCTCAATGTATTGAGATTCACATGTTTTTAATGGGGCCTTGTCACCATACAAAGTCCCAATTTCACAATTGAAACAATATTTGAGACATTGATAGTACGACGAAGGAACGACCACATGATGATATAGACAAGGTCTTCCAAGAAAAATATTGAAGGTTGTGTACTGAAGAAAAACCATGAAATCTGAATTAGACAGAAGATCTCAAAACTGAATTCTTAGTTTAATATAGCCCAAAGGTTCTTGGTCATTCTTATAATATCCTTGAAACATAAAATTAGAAGGAGATATATCAGATTCGGTGAGGCCCAATCGATGAAGTGTACGAATAGGAATGAGATTGACTATTGAGACATTATCAATGAATGCTCAACGGATGACTATACCATTGAATTTTCCAGATAGATACAAAGGTCTGATATGTCCATGTACAACATGATCTTCATCTTCATCTGTAAATGATATCACTACATGTCATTCTGTAGGATCATTCTCTATATGGTTGACCTCAGCCGTAGTGACTTCAGTTTCAAATTCTTGAGTACTTGACAAAGCCTCAATAAGTGCCTCCAGAAGATATTTTGATAGATTCAAGGCATCTAGAATTGATAACTTCTCCGATATATGGGCCAAAAGTTTCAAGACATCATACTTTTGGTCCAAAGGTCAGCGTTTCCCATCATGAAAATGTGGTTTTGAAGGTGCCTTGGAAGTTGATGCTTTGGTAGTAGATGCATCCCGTATCGGGGTAGGAGTTGTAAACACTCCTGGCTTCGGTAGATTAGATCGACTAGGTCTATATAATTTCTGAGAGGAAGAAGGTGTGACCTCTAACCTGTCTTCTAAAATGACTATTTTAGGACCGAATCTGCCATGTGTGGAAGAACTTTCTTATTCATGTTGATCCCATTGAAGGGATTTTCTACGGGTTTCTGCTGAATATACAGTTCTAATAGGGGTATGATTTAAATAGTGTCTTTTGGAAAATCCATGCTTTCTTCTATATCCTAGACCTCTGTCTCTTCCTCTAATTCCACTTTTAGATACATGGAACTTAGGCTCATCATAATCAAAACTATCATTGGAATAATGATCTATTAAATTAATAATGTTAAGATAACCAAAAATCAATTATTTTTCTGATGAGGATTCTGCCTGATGAACCAATTCAGGATGTGCCGTTTGGCAGGGCCCTGCCCATGCTTTTGAAGTAGATGGCATAAAATCTTCCAGATTCAAAGAAAACTTAGGATTTGACACGATCTCATCTTCTTCTAACTACTCTTGTTTCTCCTAATTACGCCGCTTCTTTGAGGATTTTCATTTAGATGAAGGGTGTTTTTCTATGGCATTCATAGAAGAAGATACAATTAGTTGAGTCAATTGTGTTCATAAAATGGAATGAGTTCATTTGATCATTTTCCTGATCATCTATTCATCATATTTCTATGAATTTTTACTTTTGACTTCGTGCCACTCGCCTTCTTCCTCTGGATCAGTAGCAGTAACACATGCTACCTGGGCTAAAGAACCATTAAATTTTACTTTTCCAGAGTCCACCATCTATTTCATGGGGTCATTGAAGACAAAACACTCTTGAATGGGATGCCCCAACATATGATGAAACGGGAAATAGTTGGGAAGGTCTTAATATCCTTGTTCGGCCTTTTGGGCCTTGGAAACTGAACCAGATTGTTTTCCAGAGTCGAGATGAAGTATCCATGAACTTTTTCATTTTGTAAAGAACAAAATTTGTTCTTAAAACATTCAAACTATTTCCACCTTTTATATTTTTCATCATCTTGACGAGATAGACCTTGTTTTTGAAGCTCAGGAGGTAGAGACCTTCGATGTGATGAAGGTTTAGAAGTGTAAGCAGGTACAGATTCTTGTGTAAGTGTAACTGTAACAGTCTCTACTTTCCTTATTCTCCTTCCTGGAACTGATGGAATTACATGAGTTTTATCTTTAGTGTTTGTAAGATAATATTCTATCTACTGAGCGATTTAAGTAAGGTCCTGAAAACCTCTTATGTATGTCACACGGATCAACTATGTGCATAATTCATCACGCATATTTACCACATAGATTGGAAACAATTCTTCTTGAGGGAGTGCTAAACTTAAGGAATATGTTAATCCCTTCCAGCGAGCATTGAAATCCAAAACTCTTTCATTTCCCCTTTTCTTACAATTGGTAAGATAAAAAACTATCTTCTTTGGAAATGTTGAGCTAAATTGATGAAGGAATTTTTGATAGAGATCCTCCCACCCAGTAATTGACTAAGATTTCAAGCTTGTATCACAGACAAATAAAGGTCCCTATAATAACTGCACAAAGCACCTGAGCTTAACTTCTTCTTGTGGTTGAGGAGTTCCCATCATATGATCACTACGAGAAAAAAAATGTGTTATGTGTTGTTCTGGATCTCCCGGACCATTAAAAATTGGGAATATGGTACTCGTGAAATTTGATGGGGAAGGAATTGCATCCACCCATTCAAGGTAATATCTCTTCTCTATTTGAACTGGTGCACGTCATTCTTTCATAGCTTCCAACCGATTTTTTAATGACTAAATAGTAGTCATTAATTTTTGAGAAACATCTGGTTGATATTGGACCTGAGAAGGTGCGAGAACTGGAGTTTTGACGGGTGTGGCGACCAGTACTTCCACTTATGGTAGTATTGTCGGTTTCTATCACGTATGACCCATAGGATTGGACCTGTGAGGGTGTACTTGTATAGGGGGATATTATTGATATATACCAGTAGCTGCAAAAAATTCCCTTGATTTATTAACTCTAGCATGCTTATGATGAGGACTACCTTGATGTAGTTCTGCAATTAACCTCCTTAAATCCTTAATTTATTCCTCTTGTTGTGTGAACCTTTTCTCTAATGAGAGTGATTGGCCTTCTCCATAGGTAGGGAGGAATATAACCTGACATTTTTACTTTCCCATTGTTGGACGCCTTTCGAAGAGGGGGAGTTGGTTATTTGATGGAATACCTAGATTATGGGTAAGCCTTTGATTTCGAGTACATACACCTTCTTTATTTGCCTCTGTGTATACAGCCCCTTGAACATGAACTTCTTCATCTGATTCCCCTGAGTGATTCTCATGTTCTGGGGGATCAGTGACAATGGAATTGATGACATTTATCGATGCATAATGAATTGCATCCCTTCTGTCAGTGCTTCTGCGATACTGTCTTCTTCAATGTCATTTATGAAACATTGACTTTTGTTTAGTTGATCCCTCTAGAACATCTGGATGAACCGAAATTGGGAGGGAATCTCATGATAATTCAGCTCTGTTTTCCTCTAGTGGCTTCTTCCCAATCGAGAGAATACTAACTTTTACTGAGGAAGAGATTGAGAATTTGAAAAAGTCCCGAGCCCGGTGGACCGTGGTTGTTCATGTTTTTCCTACTCAACTCCTTGAATCCTGTCTGTTGATCCCATGGTTTGGATTAAAAGAGTCCTCAACTTGGCAAGGTTAGGTGGATCTTGAGCTTCTACATCTAAAACATTATTAAAATCTCATCTGATTTTGCATATTTTAGTCCGAAAATTGGCCGGATGCATCATCCGACATCCACTCAAATCACCTGGCTTATATGACTATTCGATTATTTCTGACACTTATATCACCTAATGATGCACGTTCTCTAACTGAGAAGCATGTTTGATATTATAATTTTCTTGATGAAATAGTAATTTGACATCTTGTTCTTTATATGCCTGACTTTGGGAAGAACTAGTTGAGGCATGTTCTTGAGCTAGTTTTTGATTACACACAAAAACCATTAGATGTGTCCATCCATGGGAAATAACATTGCATGAGACCACTTTTTGAGGGCCTTGTTGACTGGAGAGCATAGTAAAATGAAATTCTCCATTAACACCCCATCCCCTGATATGAATACCATATGGGGAATTTGTAATTAACTGATGCATCCTTTTTATTGCGCCAAGGCACGAACGCTGAAGGGATCTCTACTGCTTTTCAACCTTTTGATGTTGGGAAACTGAGAGAGATGCCAAGTCAATTTGGTGTTGCAACCCTTATATTATATAGACATGATTTTGATATTCATAATAAGATAATATTTTCTCTTTTAAGTGACAAATATTTTTCCATATGTTGAGACGAATATCGTGAATACAATATTCTATCAACGTTTCTGGAATATCACACGGAGAGTCAGCCAAATGCCAAAACATGACTGGTATTTCACCTTTTGCCAGTTCTTTTCTTATATTCAACACTTCCTCTTTGTCATTTGATGAAGATTCATTTACCTGATTGGACGAAAGTTGGGACTTCTTTGTTGCTTCCTCAGATTAAACAAGCTTGGTAGAGAATTCATTTGTGAAATTAAAGGATGAATGACCCAAGGGTGGTTCATAGAATGACCTATACCCCAATCTATCTTCTAATTGAAAAGTATTTAACCTGCTAGCGGTAAAGCATCAGACATGACTGGATTCACATTTTCATGTGCCTCAAGATAAGAGGTCTTTCTTGTTACTGCATTGTCTATTTAAGAATTTACCAAGAAATGATAATTACTCATGCAGATAGGACTTTCGCATCTAAATTCATCATAATGAGGAGGACCACCATGGTGGGTTACAATAAAAGATTAAACCTTTTTATCCTTGGCCTTTTGTCCATGCATAGGGTTATCGTGTGTAACAACTGAGACTTTTATGTTATATAAATCATCAAAGGAATCTTTTTCTACACACAACACTTTCTTGTCTTTCTTTACACGAAATCTCGACCTTCCTCGATAGCTTGCGTCGTACGCAATACCGAGTTTCACTAAACAACGTCATACTATTAAAATATTATTAAAACTAGCCGTTATGAATAGTAATAACCACTTTTTGAAATTTTATAAATTTTATTTTTCAAAATGGACTTCATTTTTGGATTCAGAATATCGAAATTAGCCTAGGGTGAAATTTTGGTATTTTTCTGAAAACTTTCAATTTTTGATGAATAGTGAAACCACTAAGTGGTAGTTAAAAAACGGAATTTTTCATAAAAAATAATTTTACCGCTTCTGTGAGTGGAATATCAAAAATCCAAGAGACATGGATGATATCAGTTGATAAAATGTGGTTCAATAAGATGAAAATAATTTTTGGTGAATAGTAACTTTTTACTTTTATTTACCACGGTTAAAAGTAAATAGGGTATTTAAGGGTAAAAATGATATTATTATTACCCTAACACATGTCCTAATTCTATTGGACAAATGTAATTCGAACAAAAACAACCTTAGGAATAAAATATGACCATTTATTCCCACTTGGATTAGATTAGGACATTTATTATTAATTTATTTAAAGATGGGTTAAAATAGTTAAAATCAATGTTTAATAAGTATATCATTTTTAATATAGGGTTATACATAAGATAAATTCGACTATAAATATACATTAGAAAGATAAAAATATTTCCTACATAATTATATTTTATTTTTAATTTTTAGACTTTAAATAATTTAATTTATTTATGACACAAAGATGATGCAGTAATTATCTTATTAATGAAATATTGACATAATTGATGTTATAAATACCCAAATAAATGTAATTTGAGACTTTTTATGAATTAAAATACTTTTATAGGTTAATATGACATGTTAGTATTGATTTAATTAACTTTGTTAGAACTAATCATTCTGTTATGATTTTCAAAAAAATCAATTACTAAATAGTGTTAAAAATGACATAAAATAGTTTTTAAAACAAATATTATATTATTAATTGTTAATTTATTCCTAAAAATATAAGGTTCGGCCACATGACTTATATAAGGTTATATATATTAATAATAATCAACTTGGGGTTCTTTTGGCTTGTTATATTGAGTTTATTAACCTTATAGTATAAGAACACAAGAAGACACGGTAAAAGTAAAATTATTTAACTTAATGATAAATCTAAATGATAAGGTTGAAATAGGAACCTAAACTTGTCTAACTTCTATTAGATGAGATTCTTTCGACCCATCCCCACCTTATCTTAGAAATAAATCAATTTGGAGCTATTTAAAACCGAACTTGACTTTATAATAAAATAATATTTTTAGTTTTTCCAAAAGAGCCCCTCTCCTCCCTTATAAAAGGGCACCTCCTCCCCCTCTTCCTCACACCACATTGAGCCTTCAAGCTCGGCATAACCCTGCCACTTTCTCCTCTCCACTTCCCTAAATACATCCTAGAGGTCCTGGTCCTCTTCAAATACCAATTTTAGTTCCCTAAAAGGAGGTCTCAAAGAGGCTTTTCAAAGAAGAGGTAATGTCTGTTACCAATTCTTTCAACTTTATTTCTTCTTCCACTTCTTCTTATTTAGTTGTTTCATTATGAAGTAATAACATAAGTATCACTCATATACTGATATGTTATTATAAGTATGAAACAACTCTATTTCACCATCTATCCATCCTACGAAAAACGAAATCACCGCGCGTGCGTACGTACGGAATACCGTCTCCACGCCGTGGTGTAATCTATTTTCCACCACCACCTTACTTTGATGGGTATAATGGTGTAAATAATGACTATATATGACTATTTTAATGTGATATTAATTCTGAAATAGTATACATACACTCCAATACAATTCCACGATCATGGGAACGATATCATCGCTCGTGCGTACGTACGGAATACCGTCTCCACGATGTGATGCGACTCGTTCTACATGATTTTCATTGAATAATGAGAACATAAATGAATTGAGTGAATAAATATGATATATATTACACTAATAACATTCTGTAAATGAGGTATTTATTAACTAAAAATAAAAATAAGAATTTATTCGACAAGACACGCAAAAGAACAAAAAGTAATAAACACCCGAATAACAGGTAGTAATGAAATATTACTAATAAGAAGCTAAGAATATGACCATATATGATATCATAAAAATAAGTATGATTCTGGAATAAGTCAATAACATTATTTAAATCATTATACAGGAGGTTCGGACACGGACAAAGCATATCGGACCTAAGGTAAGGGAAAAATATCACAGTCTCATTTTTATCCGAGATTGTTTATACTTTGGTATTTACTGGGGTGTATTTTATCATCCACATCCATGTTCCCTCAATATATAATATTGTTTCCATCCACCTACAACTATTTAAATACAATTTTACCCTTCGGTAAATTTTTACTAAAGGATATGAAAGGAATATTTTGTCGTTTTTCGTACGAGGTACTTTTTGACTTTTCCGACAAAAGTATGAGAAGAATGTTTTTTTAACTTATACGGCATGAATGGATTTTTAAAATATTATTTCAAAGAAGCTTCCTTTAAAAGTTTTCAAGTTTATTTTTAATCAAATTCTTTTAGTTTAAAATTGTATGACATGTTAAGAAAGGAAAATGTTTTTGAAGTAGAAAGGATATTTTCCTCAAGAATAGAGTTCAAGTGTTTTATCAAAATTATTTTCCATCCAAGATAATATAGGGTTCTGTTTATATCCCTATTATTACATTGATTTGATTATGTTGTGATGGAATTATATTTATGAATTCCTTTATCTTATATGAATTTTTTTATGATGTCATGTTGTTTAAGAATCCCATTTTTATTACATGGGTTATGCAATGATGTATGATTTATGATTTTGTGGCACACATAAGAATGGTATCATTATGAGATGGGTGGGACCTATATCTCCCTCCAATGCATTGGGTAATGATTTTATATCTCATGAGATAGACATGGCTGGAACGGCAGGTTAAACCGGTTCAGTAAAATATGACTGAAATGAGGAGTGAACTCAGTTCAGAAATGGACTTTGTCCACTAAGATAGTCTTGGCAATGAGTCTTGACTAGTAAGAAATGATTCTCTATGATTATGTGTGTATGACACAAAGTTTCATGTTTTAAGTTATGATTATTGGGATTACATTTCACTACTATGATTTATCCCATGTTATGAAATTATGATTTCTTTTGCAGGTTAAGATTTCCAAAAGTTATATTCTTATGTATATTATGTGATTGATATTTCTTTTGTTTACCCTTACTGAGCATTTGAGCTCACCCTTTTGTATGTTTTATTTCCCCAGGTCAGGAAGAAGGTTATTAAGTAGGATATGCCAAAAAGGGACTCTAGATATGATGAAATAAATGGGAGGCAAATTAGACACTTTATGAACCAGTTGTTTATGTTTCCCAGTTTCTAAAGACACTATACCTATATGGTCCTTTCCATGGTTTTGTTATATATTGTAATAAGTATGCTTCAATTTTGAATTATTAACAATGTATGTAAAGTATGGGTCATTATAGTTGGTATCATAGGAAAGGTATAGTCAACATTTGGAAACTAGGATGTGAAAGCCTTAGTAAGAACCCTAAGGATAAGTCTAAGCATAGAACATAATCTTAGTGTTTCATAAATGGCCATGAATAACCTAGGATAAGACCTTAAGTGTGAAATTTTATTCTTGATTATGTGGTTTTCCTATTATAATTAGTGTTTCTCACACTATTCTTCTTAGTTTTAGTAAATGGCTAGAACCTGAAGGAACCGTGTTAATGTGGAATGCGAAGGGCAATGCAATGGTTGTCCCCCTGAGCAACCAAACGTTATGGGAGCTGGAATGAAAAATCTTGTAGCCATGCTCACACAACTTTCTCAAGGAATGAATTATGCAGGATTTCCAAACGAGCAAAGGAAGGAGAAACATTCTGTTGAATCCTTCATGAGGCAGCGTCCACCTTCATTCAGCGGGTCTACTGATCCATTAGTTGCTGAACAATGGATTAGTACTACTGAAAAGATATTTTCAGTTCTTCAATGTTCTAAACATGATAAATTTATCTAAGCAGTGTATCTTTTGGAAGGTGATGCTGATCAATGGTGGAATCTTATCAATAATTCGAGGCAAAGAGATGAAATTGGGTCCAAGGAATAGGACGAGTTCAAGAACTTATTTTTCAAAAAGTACTTCCCTCGTATTCTCCGAACAAAGATGGAGAAGGAGTTTCTTGAACTGAAGCAAAAGGATGATGAATCTGTTGGTACCTATGAAGCAAATTTTACAAGACTTGCAAGGTACGCTTCTGGTATTATTATCCAACCTGAGAGTAAGATCGATTGATTCTTTAGTGGCTTAAAACAAAGTCTTCGAAGGGAGTTATCCATAAGGGACTTCAATAGCTACGAGGAAATCGTTCGATGTGCTCTCAAAGTCGAAATAGAGATTGGAGTAACCCATCAGTCATATGGGTTTGATAAGAAGAGTAAAATGGAATTCAAAGGAAAATCTAAAGAACACACTGAAAAGAAGATGGGTTTTCCCTTATGCTCAAAGTGTGGAAAGAAAAATGAGGGGAGTTGTCTTAAAGGGACAAGTAAATGTTTCAAATGTGGAAAGGAAGGACATCGGGCATTTGAATGCCGAAATTATGGGAAGAAGATGTCTAATGATGCAAACAAAGAAAGGGATACACAGAATGAACCTACTACACTTCAATGTTTCAAGTGCAAGGAGATGGGGCATTATGCCAATCAATGCCCAAATTCAAGGGTTGATGATGATGGTCGATGTTAACAAAATCTTAAGGATAAAGACAAAGGAAAGTCACATGCAATTTCTATCAGCGATGTGGAGTACGATAATGATGTGGTGAAAGGTACACTTACCATCCACTCTAAAGTAGAAAATGTTTTATTTGATTCTGGATCCACCCACTCCTTTATTTCTGAAGAATTTTCTAAGGATATCACTGTATTACCTCAACAATTAGATGTTGAGTTAGCTGTGACAACCCACAATGGCACAATAGTCGCATCAAAAGTTTATAATTCTTCTCCGATCGAAGTTTGTGGGAAAGTGATTCATGAAAATCTTGTGATCCTTTCTATAGTGGAATTTTATGTGATTCTTGGCATGGATTGGATTTCTTTATATGGATCTCATATCAATTGCCAAAGAAGGGAAGTCACATTTCATATTCCAGATCAATCTATGATCGTCTATCAATGCAAGGATGAACATAACCTTCCAGTGGCAATTCCTTCCATCTTATGGGTCTTGATTCCACTAAATGAAGGTTATTCATCGCAAATGGTTGGTGAGAAACTCACGATTAAGAATATGCCCATTGTACGGGAGTTTGATGATGTCTTTCCAGAGGAATTACTGGGTCTTCCACCAAATCATGAAGTTTTGTTTTCAATAGATCTCGTACCAGGTGCTTTGCCTATTTCAAATACACCTTATAGAATGGCCCCAATTGAGTTGCAGGAATTGTAGTAACAACTCCAAGAGAATCTTGATAAGGGGTTCATACTCCCTAGTGCGTCACCTTGGAGGGCACCTGTTCTGTTTGTTAAGAAGAAATATGGATCAATGAGACTCTGAATTGATTATCGAGAACTTAACAAGATCACTATCAAGAACAAATATCCTCTCCCACGCATTGATGACTTATTTGACCAACTACGCGGAGCTCAATACTTTTCCAAGACTGATCTGCATTCAGGGTATCATCAATTAAGGGTCAAAAGGGAGGATATACCAAAGACAGATTTCTGTACAAGGTATGGAAACTATGAATTTATAGTGATGTCATTTGGTCTTACTAATGCCCCTGCTATCTTCATGGATCTGATGAATAGAGTCTTTAGAGACTATCTTGATCAGTTTGTGGTAGTCTTTATAGACGATATTCTTGTCTATTAAAAGAGAAAGGAAGAACATGAAGATCACTTGAGAATTATATTGAAGACCCTGAGAAAGGAGAATCTTTATGCCAAATTTACCAAGTGTGAATTTTGGCTTCAAAAAGTTTCATTTTTGGGTCACATAATATCAAAAGAGGGGATATCTGTGGATCCAGCAAAAACAGAGGTTATCGAAAGATGGTCGAGGCCAACAACAATGAATGAGATCCGAAGTTTTCTTGGTTTGGCTGGATATTATTGACGTTTCGTGAATGATTTTTCATGATTATCTAATCCACTCACCAAGTTGACTCAGAAAGGAGTTAGGTTTGTTTGGATGGAGGAATGTGAAGAGAATTTCAAGGACTTGAAAAGAAGGTTATCCAGTGCACATGTGCTCACACTGCCTTATAGTGGAGAAAGGTTTTTGATCTAGAATGATGCATCCAAGAAGGGTTTGGGGTGTGTTCTTATGCAGAATGATATGGTGATAGCTTATGCCTCACGACAGTTGAAAATACATGAGCAAAATTACCCAACTCATGATTTGGAGTTAGCTGCGGTAATCTTTTCATTAAAGATTTTGAGGCATTATCTTTATGGAGAAAGGTGTGACATTTATACTGATCATAAAAGTTTAAAGTATATTTTCACACAAAAGGAGGTGAATATGCACCAAAGAAGATGGTTGGAGCTGATTAAGGATTACGACTGCTCAATCCATTACCACCCTGGGAAAGCAAACAAGGTGGAAGATGCATTAATTCGACAAGACCATGCCAGTTTATCCATGATGAGGATCACAAAAGATCCAATATTTATGGATTTACATAGGATGGATCTTGGAATTATAATGGAAAGGGAAAAATCTTATCTTTCTCAAATGAATGTTCAACCATATATACATATGAATATTAAAGAGGTGCAGAAACAAGATGTAGAGTTACAAAAGAAGGTGAGAAATATTCCTGAATTCAACCTTGATTGTGATGGGATAATAAAGTTCAGGAATCGGGTTTGTGTTCCTCCCATCCCGGAATTAAAGAAGGAGCTGTTGGATGAGGCTCATAGTTCTTCCTTCTCTATTCATCCTGGAAGCACGAAGATGTATTGGGACCTGAAAGAGTTCTTCTGGTGGGATGGCATGAAAAGAGATGTTGCTGAATATGTCTCTCGATGCTTGGTTTGTCAGCAAGTTAAAGCTGAGAGACAGAAGTCTAAGGGGATGTTACAACCATTACCCATACCCGAATGGAAGTGAAAAAACATCACTATGGACTTTTTAACAGGACTTCCTAAAACATCCAAAGGAAATAATGCTATCTGGGTCATAGTTGATCGTCCTACAAAGTCGGCACACTTCATCGCTATTAGAGAGGATTTACCTCAGGATTAGCTTGCTAGGATATATGTAAAAGAAGTGGTAAGATTGCATGGAGTACCACTTTCTACTATATCTGATCGGGATCTAAGGTTTACCTCAAATTTCTGGCGAAGTCTTTAGCATACTCTGGATACAGAGTTGAGTTTCAGCACTTCTTATCATCCTTAGACAGACGGTCAGTCTGAGAGAACAATCCAAACTCGAGAAGATATGTTGAGAGATTGCTCTATGGATTTCAAAAGTGGTTGGGATATACACCTACCTTTGGTGTAATTTTCTTAAAATAATAGCTTTCACTCCAGTATTCAGATGGCTCCTTATGAAGCTCTCTATGGAAAGAAATGCAGGACTCCAACTTGCTAGGATGACGTTGGGGAAATAAAGCTATTAGGACCTGATCTTGTTGATGAGATGGAAGAAAAGGTCCGATCTATTCAACAACACATAAGAGCAGCTCAGAGTCGACAGAAAAGTTATGTCGAAAACCGAAGAAAAGACCTAGAGTTTGAAGTGGGTGATAAAGTGTTCTTATGAATATCTCCCTGGAAGAGGGTCATGAGATTTGGAAAGAAGGGGAAGTTGAGCCCTAGATATATCGGTCCTTTCTAAATACTGGATCGTGTTGGAAAGGTAGCTTACTGATTGGCGCTTCCACCGAATCTCTCTCATGTTCACAGTGTGTTCCATGTATCTCTACTAAGAAAGTACATACCTGATCCTTCACATATACTCAGCTCAGCAGTTGTACCGCTGGAGCAAGATCTTTTTTATGAAGAACAGCCGATAGAGATTCTGGATCGTAGCGAAAAAGTTCTATGAAACAATATCACTCTCTTGGTAAATGTTTTATGGAGGAACCACCAATTCGAAGAAGCTACATGGGATCTTGAGGATATGATGAGGGAGAGGTATCCTCTTCTGTTTGTTACAAAGTGACGAATTTCGAGGGCGAAATTCATTTTAAGTGGGGTAGAATGTAACAAACGAGACTTTTATGTTATATAAATCATCAAAGGAATCTTTTTCTACACACAACACTTTTTTGGCTTTCTTTACACGAAATCGCAACCTTACTCGATAGCTTGGGTCATACGCAATACCGAGTTTCACTAAACAATGGTATACTATTAAAATATTATTAGAACTAGCTGTTACGAATAGTAATAACCACTTTTTAAAATTTTATAATTTTTTTTCCAAAATGGACTTCATTTTTGGATTCGGAATATCGAAATTAGCCTAGGGTGAAATTTTTGTAATTTTCTGAAAACATTCAATTTTTGATGAATAGTGAAACCACTAAGTGGTTGTTAAAAAACTAAATTTTTCATAAAACTTAATTTTACCGCTTCTGTGAGTGGAATCTCAAAAATACGAGAGACATGGTTGATTTCAGTAAGTAAAATGTGGTTCAATGAGATGAAAATAATTTTTGGTGAATAGTAACTCTTTACATTTATTTACCACGGTTAAAAGTAAATAGGGTACTTAAGGGTACAAATAATATTATTATTACCCTGACACATGTCCTAATTCTATTGTAAAAGTTTAATTCGAACAAAAACAACCTTATGAATAAAATATGACCATTTCAGCCCACTTGGATTAGATTAGGACATTTATTATTAATTTATTTAAAGAAGGGTTAAAATAGTTAAAATCAATGTTTAATAAGTATATCATTTTTAATAATGGGTTATACATAAGATAAATTGGACTATAAATATACATTATAAAGCTAAAAATATTTCCCACATAATTATATTTTATTTGTAATTTTTAGACTTTAAATAATTTAATTTATTTATGACACAAAGATGATGCAGTAATTATCTTATTAATGAAATATTGAAATAATTGATGTTATAAATACCAAAATAAATGAAATTTGAGACTTTTTATGAATTCCAATAATTTTTTAGGTTAATATGACATGTTACTATTTATTTTAATTAACTTTGTTCGAACTAATCATTCTTGTATGATTTTCACAAAAATCAATTACTAAATAGTGTCCAAATTGACATAAAATAGTTTTTAAAACAAATATTATATTATTAATTTTTATTTAATAACAAAAAACCTAATGTTCGACCAACTGACTTAGATAAGGTTATATATATTAATAATAAACAACTTGGGGTTCGTTTGGCTTGTTATAGTGAGTTTATTAACCTTATAGTATAAGAACACAAGAAGACACGGTAAAAGTAAAATTATTTAACTTAATGATAAATCTAAATGATAAGGTTAAAATAGGAACATAAACTTGTCTAAATTCTATTGGATGAAAGGCTTTAGACCCATTCCCACCTTATCTTTGAAATAAATCAATTTGGAGCTATTTAAAACAGAACTTGACTTTATAATAAAATAATATTTTTAGTTTTTCCAAAGGAGCCCCTCTCCTCCCTTATAAAAGGGCACCTTCTCCCCCTCTTCCTCACACCACATTGAGCCTTAAAGCTCGGCCAAACCCTGCCAATTTCTCCTCTCCACTTCCCTAGAGACATCCTAGAGGTCCTGTTATTCTTCAAAGACCGATTTTAGTTCCCTAAAAGGAGGTCTCAAAGAGGCGTTTCAAAGAAGAGGTAATGTCCGTTACCAATTCTTTCAACTTTATTTATTCTTCCACTTCTTCTTCTTTAGTTGCTTCATTATGAAGTAATAACATCAGTATCACTCATATACTGATATGTTATTATAATTATGAAACAACTCTATTTCACCATCTATCCATCCTACGGAAAATGAAATCACCGCGTGTGCGTACATACGGAATACCGTCTCCACGCCGTGGTGTAATCTATTTTCCACCACCACCTTACTTGGATGGGTATAATGGTGTAAATAATGACTATATATGACTATTGTAATGTTATATTAATTCTGAAATAGTATACATACACTCAAATACAATTCCACGATCATGGGAACGATATCATCGCTTGTGCGTACGTACGGAATACCGTCTCCACGATGTGATGCGACTCGTTCTACATGATTTTCATTGCATAATGATTACATAAATGAATTGAGTGAATAAATAGGATATATAGTAAACTAATACCATTCTAGAAATTAGGTATTTATAAACTAAACAGAAAAATAAGAATTTATTCGACAAGACACGCATAAGAACAAAAAGTTATAAACACCTGAATAACAAGTAGTAATGAAATATTACTAATAAGAAGCTAAGAATATGACCATATATGATATCATAAAAATAATTATGATTCTAGAATAAGTCAATAACATTATTTAAATCATTATACAGGAGGTTCGGACACGTACAAATCATATCATACCTAAGGTAAGGGAAAAATATCACAATCTCATTTTTATCCGAGATTGTTTATACTTTGGTATTTACTGGGGTGTATTTTATCATCCACATACATGTTCCCTCAATATATAATATTGTTTCCATCCACCTAAAATTTTTTAAATCCAATTTTACCCTTCTGTAAATTTTTAGTAAAGGATATGAAAGGAATCTTTTGTCGTTTTTCGTACGAGGTACTTTTTGACTTTTCTGACAAAAGTACGAGAAGAATGTTTTTTTAACTTATACGACATGAATGGATTTTTAAAACATTATTTCCAAGAATCTTACTTTACATGTTTTCAAGTTTATTTTTAATCAACATCTTTTAGTTTAAAATTTTATGACATGTTAAGAAAGGAAAATGTTTTTGAAGTAGAAAGGATATTTTCCTCAAGAATGGAGTTCAAGTGTTTTATCAAAATTATTTTCCATCTAAGATAATATAGGGTTATGTTTCTATCCCTATTATTACATTTATTTTATAATGTTGTGATGGAATTATTTTTATGAATTCCTTTATCATATATGAATTGTTTTATGATGTCATGTTGTTTAAGAATCCAATTTTTATTAAATGGGTTATGCAATGATGTATGATTTATGATTTTGTGTCACACATAAGAATGGTATCATTATGATATGGGTGGGACCTATATCTCCCTCCAATGCATTGGGTAAAGATTTTATATCTCATGAGATAGACATGGCTAGAACGGCAGGTTAAACCGGTTTAGTGAAACATGACTGAAACGAGGAGTGAACTCGGTTCAGAAATGGACTTTGTCCACTAAGATAGTCTTGACAATGAGTCTTGACTAATAAGAAATGATTCTCTATGATTATGTGTGTATGCCACAAAGTTTCATGTATTATGTTATGATTATTGGGATTACATTTCACTACTATGATTTATCCCATGTTATGAAATTATGATTTCTTTTGCAGGTTAAGATTTACAAAAGTTATGTTCTTATGCATATGATGTGATTGATATTTCTTTTTTTTACCCATACTGAGCATTTGAGATCACCCTTTTGTATTTTTTATTTCCCCAGGTCAGGAAGAAGGTTATTAAGTAGGATATGCCAAAAAGGGACTCTATATATGATGAAATAAATGGGAGGAAAAGTAGACGCTTTATGAACCAGTTGTTTATGTTTCCCAGTTTCTAAAGACATTATACCTATACGTTCCTTTCCATGGTTTTGTTATATGTTGTAATAATTATGCTTCAATTTTGAAGTATTAACAATGTATGTAACGTATGGGTCGTTATATCATGACTCTCATTTGAAGATGATACTATGAGATTGACTGAATTTTCATGATGCAAGCATTCATGAGAATGTTTCTGATGAAGACCTTCAGAATTATTATTGTTTCTTCTGAAATCTAGAAATGAGGGAGTAGAATCTTGAGTTGCAACAGACAATTGTATAAGGGATTCAAGAACTCCAGCATTGAGAAAGGCCTTATTGCACATTAGCTCGGGATCTTTCAACTGTGATGGATGGGTCTTTTTCTTAGACACCTTATTACTCACTTTGGAAACCACTTTTTGATGAAATTTGTTATTATGGGTAGGTGTATGTCCCTTCTCTGAAGAAATAGTCAGGTTAGTCTGACTATATCTATTTAAATCAAGTTTATGTGCCCGACTTGGTTGGTCGTATGATATCCGAAAGTATGACCCACGACCCTCCTAGACTAGAACAGAGGTGTGTATTAACTCCAGGATGACATTTTTATGAGTCAATCCACTGATAGGGATAGATTTGTGTTTCTTTCCATGTGATGTCGCTGAAGTTGTTATAATATTCTGACAGGTATCCAGAATATGGGTCGGGATTTGGTTATTCTATTTCACCATTGTTAGAATGAGATTGGTGACTTCAGCTGCCGAAATAGAAATATACGTCCATTCCATTTCTAGAATAGGGGTATGTGCCTGATCCTTTCCCCCTTTTCATGTCAACAGATATTGACAGTACTTATGCATAGGGGCATAGAGTTGAGTCTGTTCCAAATTTGTCATCGGAGTTTTCCGACTAACTTCTCCAGGTGGTACCAAACGAGACTATTGGAAGACTTGATAAACATTGGAAGATGTATGTGCCTACTAGATATTCCCTGTCAATTATGGTAGACTAGTTTACTTCAATATTTTAAGATGAGACTGCTGATAGAATTGGTGATTGTAAACAGGTGTATGTTCCTGCTTACAGGTGGTCACCACATTTGGTTGGAGAGATTTTTTGGATGTAGTCAGACGAACCTGCTGACTGGCTGATGAATTATAAATAGGTGTATGTGCCTTCCTATAGTAATCTTTTATAATTACATAACAGGATTGGTGGGTTTCTGCCAGATGAGTCTTCTTGAAAGAGGGATTATAACGGATGGGTGTGTGTGCCCGCTCGTTTCTTGCCATCAAGTTAGGTTGAGGGACTGCTTCGGAGGGGGCAGAGGTAAGAACATGCTCCCTATTGGCCTAATTTTTCCTTTTATGGTTCGTTATGCGTGCTCGAGTCTGAGAAACCTGAGCCGAATGCCTAGAGACAATACCCTCATCAAGTTAAGGGTTCAATAATGCACGAGTCTGGTGATGATTGTTAATGGGAGTCCTCAGGGAGGACCCTTTCATCTTAGAATGGAGGACCTGAGTGACCTTCGGATCATCCTCCCTGTAAAATGGGTGGGACTGGTTGTTCTGTTCCCAGGATAACAACCTGAAAATGTTGGAGATTTTGGTTAGAACCACTTTCTTATTGACCAGTGGTCATCACTGTCCGAACAACCAGGGTGAGTTGTTAATTTGGTGGGCTTATCGAGCAGCCTCCAGAGTTGGTATGGTACCATGGTGACGGTATTCCCTCACCAAATCATTCAAGACCAGCGTTGAAGACGCTGAGTAAGTGATGTCCTTATCAGAGCGGACGAGGAACCAACAGGAGTAGCGGCCAAGGAATTCACAGGGGTAAACTTTAAAGAAGGCATTCTGTGTTGTAGAGAGATATTGGAAAAACAGTGCATTTTTGATATAGCAGACATAATCAATGTATGTCTGGCTAGACTACATCTTCTGGATGAGAACATATGTTTTTGATTTCTTTTTTGTCCATCATATTGAGTTAAATAGCGCCTAACAAATAAGTGAAACATCATTTAAACATGGTTAAGGAATCGGGTCGAGTTCACCATTTTTTCCCTCTAGAAATGGGGATGACCTTGTTTGTTTAAGTTTCAAACTTTCCAATCAGTTTCTTATGGGTTTATTCGTAGAACTGGAAACATCCTATGAATCTATATCCATTTGGACCTACTTTCTAAAGGTAGGTTCTCGTTAGTTGTGGACCGATGAGGCTTAAGAATTTGCATTGGTCGAGAGGATGGGAAGTCATGCTCATCACACCTTTTTGGGGGGAATTATTTCCTACTTCGAGACACTCTTATAGATTTAAGTTATGTTCACGAATCCTTATTAATTCACCAAGTATGAAAATGAGTTTTTCTTTAGATTTATAAATCAACGATTGATATGTATGGGATTTATAGAACCATTCATATGTATTTGAGGTTCTTCATCAATGGAGAATCATCCGTATGTATTAGAGATTCTTAGTCAATGGTATCCTTCAATACATTATATTGAAATCTCTTGGTCATTATGATGACCATACTAGTTTTAAAGCCACTCAGTGGGGCACTTGAAGTAAATTTTCCTTCAAAAAGACGGGTATTATTTCAGAGTTGGGATCGTACCCGTATATGGGCTACCAACGTATCCTCATTAAAAAGGAATCTGAACCCACACAGTTCGATGAGAAGGATATAGTTTAACATCATATGGGATGGAAAAGAATTAATGAATGATGGTCTTGAACCTTATAAAGGCTTCCTACGTACTATACTTTTAAGTCAGAGATCAATGTCCGCGTAGTTCGGGAAAGCTAGTATGGGACTTATTCAAGGTTAACATCCCAAAAAGAGATGTCGTAATTACATTAACACTCTTAGCTCACATGAGTCATGCTCGGTGTGGAAAAAAAGAGGAATTAGTAAAATTGACGATGATGCCACAAAATATGTAGTTATGAGAAATGATGTGGGGCATACATATGTATGACAGCCCATGTAAATGAAGACCAGGACTTAAGAAAGAATCATAAGAGTAGGTTCCATAAAGGTATTTGTACTTTTTGGAGATTTGGAATTTTAGCCCAGGACATAATCTGGAAAAGGAATCCCAAATTAAGAGGGAATTATGATTGAGTTTTATTCCTAATAAGGATTCCCAAATCAAAAGAAATTAATATTGGGGCCTAATCTTGAGAAGGAGGCCCAGGTTAAGAGAACATGGGACTCAGGATTACTCCTGAGAAGGAGGCCCAGGTTAAGAGACCTTTTGACTGGGGCTTACTCCTGAGAAGGAGACCCAGGTTAAAATAAACTTATGACTGGGGCTTACTCTTGAATAGGAGGCCCAGGTTAAATAACCGTATGACTGGGGCTTACTCTTAAGAAGGAGGCCATGGTTATGAGGAACTTATGACTGGGGCTTACTCTAGAGAAGGAGGTCCATGTTAAGGAGACATCTGACTAGGGATTACTCCTGAAAAGGAGGCCCCGGTTAAAAGGGAACTTATGACTGGGGCTTACTTCTGAGAAGGAGGCCCAGGTAAAAAATAACTTGTAACTTGTAACTAAGGATTACTCTTGGGAAGGAGGCCCAAGTTAAAGGGGAACTTATAACTGGGGCTTACTCCTGAGAAGCAGGACCAGAATCAGTAGATCTTCCAATCTTAATGGATGATGTTATGTAAGAAAACCCCTAACCTTGGTGACATAAAGATTGTAAATCATGAGGTTCTAGGAGAGGTGCTCACATAATTCCATTCAGATAAATAATCCAACAAAGGAACCACTCCATAAATGGCTTTGATGAGGGTTTCTAATTCTATATCTTGAAGAGGATAGGTGGATTTGAGGAATGGAAGTGAATAGGAAGGAGGCACACAAGTCCTGGTCCTGCAAGTAAACTTTCACTACACGAGTCACCTTGGACGACGAAGAATCTATAGGGTAATACTTGGGGGACATTGAACTCAAGCCCTTTATATCAGCCCTAGAGGATTCCAAAAGGGTGGTGTGCAAGTTCCCTTTAGAGGGAAAGGCGGCACACAAGTGTCTTCATTTCTTTTAAGGGGTGTACACTTAGGCACACATGTTTTGATGAGTTTTAACACTAAGGCCTTATTCTTCCCCTTTAGAGCTTCCATTCTAGGTAAAAAATTACCTTAGAAGTGTTTGGAAGATGTCAGCCAAATACATGGGAAACCAGAGCTTGAATCTGAGTATTGGAAAATACATCCTCGAAATGGGTGTCCCACATGGGGTATTTATTGGCCACCAGGCACCTTGGGTGAAAAAAATAAAAGGGCACGCAAGTGATTTGCGCAACCCATAAGTGGTGCGCAAGTGACTTCCGTGACATGCATGAAACCTGTGTGAATCCCTCCAAATTTGTTCTTGGTCCATGACTTTGTCAATTTTTTATGTACTTCAAAGGGTGACCCTCATTTTTCTTAAGGTATTCCCATTTTCCATTCGTTGTAATCTATGAAGGAAAGAAGCGTAAAAACCTAGCTTCGAAGCTTTCATCCCTGGATGATGATTCTCTTACTCTTGTTTCCATTGTTGCAGCTTTCTCTCTCAGTCCCTTCACTCCAACCTTTCTATTATTGGCTTCTTCTTCTACTAATTTGATCTTCCCTATCTTTTTTTGACCCCATTTGGTCGGACACAATGGTTAGAAATATCGATTGGGGTGTGTTGGGGGATGCTCTCCATATCCCCCATTCAATCTTCTATGTTCTATCATCTTCAATTCATTCTTCTTGGGTTTCATCCCCAGTCTCTTTTTCTACACCAATGTTTCAGTCTCCCCAAGGGTTTCATCCCCTATGTTCCTCCTTCATGTCCCTCAAGGTATTTTCTTACCCCTGTCCCTTCTCTACTACTCTTCCCTTCCCTTTCCTCCATGTACTTTGATTCCTTCAAGGTTGGTTAGATGCGGCATATTCCTTGGAGGGTTTTTTTGTGTTTGGGGAGCGGTGTGAGTTTACGTACAATGTGAATTGTGGTGGATTTCTCCAGTTTCTATAACATTGTATTTTTCTTCTATGATGATGGTTTTGGTTGTCCTTCTATTTGATGTTTGAATTTTCATTAGTGGTGGAAAAGGCTATGAAAATTATGAATTTTTATTATTCTTAATGTTTGGTTATGTTTTTATTTCTAAAAGTTAGAAGTGAATCGTTGTTCGTGTCTAGTTTTTGGTTTTATTTGTTCCTCATTATGATGACTACCAATATTATTTTTCATCATTATAGCTTTATTTATCCTCAGTAATCAGTGGTGATGATGTTGAATTTGAAGACTCTGTGGTTATGGAGATAAATCTTATTGAAGTGGACATCATTGAATGGTTCTGGTTATCTCCTCTAGCGGCTAGGATGAGAATAATGTGTTATAACAACGGAAGAAGGTAGAAAAGTGATCAACCTCTTTGTTTGAGGTCTACTCGTGATGGATGACAGTTTCTTGAGTGAGGTGGGTATGCTCAGGTTCGAGGTGGTAATTTTTGTTTTTATGAATTTTGGTTTTTAAAATTTGAACGTTCAACTTTTAAATTTTGAATGTGGTGTGTGGGGTTTATTTGGACATGTGTATAAAGGAACATCTGGCTATATTTTTATTATTCCAACTTTTTTAAAAGTATATATATATAAAATAAAAAAATGGTTGTGGATCAATAAAACATGTTACATAAAACATAGAGTTTTAATGACCCACAAAATACTATTAATATAAATATTTAAACATAAAAATTATAACATGGATTTTAATCATTGTGGTATGAATATTAGTAACAAAACTTAAAAAATTAAGCATAATTATTTTATAAAATGAAAATATATTTATAAAAATCACTTAATATTTAGACAAGTATTTATATAAACATGAAATATTTTTTTTTCAAAAATGAAGTTTATTTATTTTTGTTAAAAACAATTAAAATTAATTTTTCTTTTAATTTTATAAACAATATATAATAACATTAACTTCATGTTTGTAATCAACATGCCAATTTTATCTTAACTATAATTTTTTTATTTTTAGGAAACGATTAATTTTTCAATGAATTGTTAAAATAATGATTTTTATAAAAACTCTCATTACATTTAAAGGATTTAAAAATCCTAATTTTTTAGAATATTGTTTTAAAAGTATAATTAATTCAATTATATAATTATTAATCATATTTTTTTCATTTGAATTAATTTTATTTTAATTTTTTATATAAAAATATTTTACCTTTATAAAATATTTTCATTGTAATACCATGTTTTATATTATATGCAAGTCTATTTTTAAATTAAATTCTCCAAAATCTATGAATATAATTCATAAAAATGTATTAAATTTTTTAATAATCATAATTAACATTATATAATATGGTAAACATAATTTTTGGTAATAATGGATAGAGAAAATATAAGAAAATTAATTACTGTGGTTAAGGTTAAAATGGGTTCATCCAAAAGTTAAACTAAAAGGTAAAGAGTAGGTATACCAATGAAATTTTTCTAAATACAATTTTCTAGACATATTTATAAATTTTAATATCTAAAATTTGGAAAAAAAATCATTAGGAAGCATCTTTCAGTTGAATGACATTATCATTTTGGATTCTTCCAGGAAATTTTGTTGTAATTTCCATGTTGGTTCTTTCCCCCCACCATATAATGGACATATCCTTTTATCTCATATTAACAAATTCAATTCCTATTGGATAATAAAATCCAAACCGAAATATATTACTCAATTTCATACCATATCATAAGGTCCGGTTTTTATTTAGAAACCCTCTTATGAGTTATTTTGCTGAAAACCAAAAAATATTGTCCCAAGAAGATGTATAGTTCTAAACCCTGAATTTTCATTTTATTTCTTCATCCACATCCGTAAAATATTTTTCAAATATTTTGACATTATGACATCATTATCTCATATATATTTATAAATTATTATGATTCTGGTAGAACTTATATCCTTTCTCTTTTTCATTGAGTGTGAAAGAAAATCATTAATCGTGTATATAATGTACCACCGCCTCATTATCTGATATAATTCATTTTCCATTACAACCTATCATGAATGGATATAATTATATATTTAATGTTTATATATTATATTTATTACAAAATAATACTCCTAAAATTATAATATCACATATACCATCTTACCATCCTTCCCGTTGGAAAACGATAATGTTGCTCGTGCATATGTGTGGACTACCGCCCCCACGAAGCCATGTGATTATGTGCCCATTTTTATTTTGAAATGGCTTTTAATAGGGATATATTTATTTAATATATATATTTAATATTAAATAAAAAAATTATATAAAGGTGATTTAGTCATTACTTTTCTTTCATTTTGATTGTCACGAAAATTGAAAAGGCATTCATTCGTTTGTATGACCCACCGTCTCCATGAATGGTGTAATTAAAATTAAATAATAATGTTTTATAAATTACTACAAAAAATTATAATGAACATATTATATATTAATTCTAGGTTTATCATTTTAGAAATTATGGGACCATGATCAATGTAAACTGATTGAATCTACCTTATGAAAATATACTAAAAAAATGAAGTTGTAATAACCCAAAACATTATTTTAGAAAAGATTTTTTTAATAAATGGGTAATAAATGGTAATAAGAAAATAATATATGGTATTATATATATTATTAGGTTTCATTAATACACATATAATAAACAAATATTTACTATACAGAAGGTTTGAACATGTTTGATGAAATTCGACATTTTAGATATGGGGATTTCTATCTCACTTTTTTTGTGAGTAACACTTGCCTTATTGACTACATTTTTATTATATATGGTTTACATTATTCCCATTAAATAAATTTATGATACAAATAATTAATTTTATTTTGATTTACATATGGAATCATTTTCTTTATTTCATTTGGATTATGACTCAAAAGTTCACAAAGTGGTCTGTGTTTTTTGTTACAATCTCATTATATATTGGGATTGTTTATGATTATGAATACATCGATGAATTATTATGTTCGAAATATCATGAAACTAAAGATTTTTCATATACTAAGGTTATTTATATATAATATATGTTTTTCATTCATTTTTCACTTTTAATGCATTAAATAAATCAAAGTAATAGTTTTTTAGAAAAACTAATTTTTTTATCTATTCGGTAAAAAATGGTTTTTATTCCATGTACATGTTTTAAAAAAAATTAGTTAATGTTTTTAATATTATAAAATAATTTTTAAAATATATTTTTTCAGAAGGTATATCTTCTAAAAATGATAAAAGGAATATTATTTTTTAATAAATAAATATTTTATAACTTTTTTAATGAAAATGTTAAAGGAATCTTACTTTTAACATGTATATACTGAATGATATTTCCCACCATCATGAAAATTGGATTTTTTAAATAATCATTTAAAATACTCCATGTTTTTATTAAAATAATGTGTTTTCATTAAAATTTTAAAATTTTCATTTGGAAGAAAGTTATTTAAAAATAGAAAATAAATTTCCCTCATGAATTATCTAATGATCTCAATATGGAATTTCAATACAAAAAACAAGAAAAATTTGTTTTGATTATGAATTTTGGGGATATTATCCAAT
The DNA here is from genome assembly GCA_963277665.1 of Viscum album. Lineage (NCBI taxonomy): Eukaryota > Viridiplantae > Streptophyta > Magnoliopsida > Santalales > Viscaceae > Viscum > Viscum album. The sequence continues at coordinate 446,182,852 of OY728145.1, forward strand.
GGAAAATTCCATAATCTTCATTTGGGAGGTTTCTGATTATGGTAGAAATATTATTTTGAAACCCATTTCATTTCCATGGGTTATGCTATGATGAGAAGATGAAATGTAAATAAAAATTTTTTATATTACATTGGTAATTTTATTAGGCAATGATTATGAAACACATTTCATTTTAGGGATTTTAATAAGATGAATCTTTTATGATTTTTTTCATAAAAATATCTTTATTATGTGATGGGTTGGACCTATATTTCCATCTAATTCAATAGGTAATTAATAATGTTTGATGAGATCAAAGGGTACATGGGATGTTAGACTAAGCCTAAAAAGAAATGCACCTGATATGTTTTCCCATGACCAAGAAAAGGGTACATAGGAGACTATCCCAAGACTGAAATAAGAGGGTACATGTGAGGTTTTCAAAATAAAGAAACAATATGATACATGTGAGGATATCCCTAGTCAAACATAGGGTACATGGGAGGTTATTTCAAGATGAAAGTTGGTCCATGGGTGGTTATACAAGCCTAACATGTTTGGAATGTCTTGGTGGTTATCCTGGACATAATATTTTCTCTACTTATAAATCTTCAAAAAAAATTATAAAGGAAATTTTATGGTTTCATTAATTATGTTGTTTAATTCTTTCCCGATTCATGACTTAATGATCCAAGATTTATTACATAACTCAAGTAATTGATATTATATTGAGAGGGTTTGGTTTTCAAATGATATTATCATGTTCTCATTGTCACGACCCGCCCTCGGGGTCCGTGCCGTGACTACCCCAAGCCCGCCTTCCATAGGCCAGGGGCTGGCGACTAGCACCAAGGCGTAATTCCCGGTAAAAAGGGAAGGCATTGCCTTTGTAAAGTAAACAAACACCACAGAGTAAGCAAGCGAAAAGTAACACTAAGCAAAAACAGAGTACAACTAAAAGTGCGGAAAGTAAAAAGGGGCCGGAAATACAAGCCCAACTGTAAAGTACAACTCGAAAGGGAAAACAGCAACTGAAAAGTAAAGCAGCTACGCCGAGCTGTCCACTGGAAATCCCACCTGAAGGGTGGGTACAGATAGCTCCTCTGCTCCTTGGGTCCCGCCGTCTGCTCCAAGTATGTCCCGCCCAGTGGTCTGCCTCTGGGTACCGCCTCGTCGTATAGTCCACCTCCAGGTACCGTCCAGTCCTCGAACACTCGGCCTCTGCCAGTACTGGCCGTCGTCTGCAACCAACACAACGAGGTGCGGGCATAGCCCGTGCAGGGGTGAGTATAACGATACTCAGTAGGGACCCCGAGACCCTCAAGGTCTCACTAAAACCAACAAGGATAACCACAAGAAGATCACAACAGATAAACTCTACTTAGGTATATGCCCATACATATACCTAAGTTATCAAGTAACTCATCTCAGTCATGAGGAAACACAAGGATCATGAGATCAACGGATAACCACTACCCAGGTATATGCCCATACATATACCTAAGTTATCAAGTAACCCATCTCAATCATGAGGAAACACAAAGGTCAAAAGTCTCAGCTCAAACCAGGATTTTCATTATCGAAACCGTAACTGCTGAAGAGCTCCGTCTCTAGAGTGTACAGTGGTCCTGTCACGACTCCGAGGCCGCTGCTCACTAACCTAAGACTGCTGAAGTACTCCTCCTGTCGAGTACTGCGGGTATGCTGCCAACTACCAGGCGCTCCGTCCGCTGAGGGTCTGCTGCCAAATACCGGGCGCTACCCAGATAGCCTACTGAGGTACTCCTCCTGTCGAGTACCGCGGGTCTGCTGCCAACTACCAGGCGCTCCGTCCGCCGTGGGTCTGCCGCCAAATACCGGGCGCTCCGTCCACTGGGCTAGTCGACTCACTCCAAGTCGAGTCGGTCAAGCAGTCGTCAGGTCTCAGCCGGCTACACGGTCTCCGTACTCTGCACGCTCGTCTCCGGGAGGATCCGCTCCACGAGCTACTGGTCGATACTCCAAGTATCACAAAGTCCCGCAAAGAAGTATCTCAAAAGTCCGTCTCGTCACAGGGGTCTCAACACAACAGACGGCGCGTCGATCGGACGCCCGGTCTGTGAGTTATTAGCCTTTTCGTCCCAGGGGCCCGGTTGGTTTCGAGTGCGAACCAATCCTGGCCGTATCTCAACTGTACCCCGAACTCCCATAGGGTATACTCATAGGGACCGTTACTAAACGTAACCACCAACGCCGCTGACGGTTCGTCAAACGGACGTCCTGTCTGAAAGATAACAGCTTTCCCGTTCTAGGGGCCCGGTTGGATTTCGGGTACAATCCAACCCGGCCATACTCCGACTGTATCCAAAACTCGGGCGGAGTATGTCAAAAGTTCCGTCTCATCAAGAGGAAGTCAACGAAACAGACGGCGCGTCAATCGGACGCCCGGTCTGTGAGTTATTGGCTTTTTCGTCTCCGGGGCCCGGTTGGATTTCAAGGCAAAACCAACCCGACCATACTCCACCTGCGTCCAAACCTCGGGCGGAGTATGCCAAAAGATCCGTCTCTCTAAGAGGAACACAACGCGGCTGACGGCACGTCAATCGGACGTCCGTAGCTCAAGATATGAGCGTTTTCGCTCCGAAGGCCCGGTTGGTTTCGTGAACGAACCAACCCGGCCGAACTCAAAGTTTACCGAAACCTTGAGTGCGATATACCGAAACGACCGTCTCGATCCAAGGATCGCGTTGCCGCTGACGGTTCGTCGATCGGAGGTCCGAGGCTCAAGTTATGAGCCAAAAACCAAATCTGGTTCGAAATGGGGGGGTCCGGGTCCGGGCCGACCCGGCCCGACCCCACCTGGGCGGCGCGGCGGCGCGGCGGCGGCGGCGGCGGGCCGCGGCGAGGCTGCGCACGCGGGGGCTAAGCCCCGCGGTTCTTGGGTGTCGGCGCGGCATATAGCCGCGCCCCTTTATTTTTACAAACCGCCCCCCCACGTGGGGGGCTTGATTGACAGGGAACGGGGGGCAAAGCCCCCCCCCCTCCCCCGCTTGTTCGGGTTGGCGGCGCGGCCTTGTGCCGCGCCCTTTGAAGAAAACGGCCCCCACGTGGGGGCCGGTTTGAAGGAAGCCGGGGGGCCTCCTGCCCCCCCCCCCCACCTTAAGGGAACCGCCCCCCTCATTAAGAGGGGGGTTTTTACAGGCTGGCCGGGGGATTTATTCCCCCGGTTTAATGCCTTCCGGCCGGCCAGCTGGCCGGCCGGTTTTCTCCAACGGGACCGGTAATTCCGGTCCCCCCTTCGGCTTCCGACGCCGGCGGCCCGGCCGCCGGCCTTCTCTTCCGCCGCGGCCCGGAACCGGCCGCGGTCTCCTCGTCCCGCCGCGGCCCGGAACCGGCCGCGGCGTTCGTCGTCCGGCGCGGTGCGACGGCACCGCGCCCCTTTGCCGTGCTTTGATAATCATTCAACGCGGCGCGACGGCGTCGCGTTATTGAAGATTTTTCCTTGGCGTGGCGCGATGGCGCCGCGTAAATATTTGTACTATCATCCGCGTGGTGCGACGGCACCACGCCACTTGCTTCCACCCGCAAGAATAAACAAACGATGGAGGGGGTTCGGCCGTGTTCATGCGGTCAGGCCCCCCTCACGTTAAAATAATAACACAACTTTTAAGAAACAACATCCTCACGTTAGTCATACGAACCACGAGCAAGAATGAGATAATTAAATATTAAATCAACATCCCCTACCTCGGGTATAAGTTCGAGGATTTGACTATGTCCGCGGAAGTCGACGTCGCGGAGATCGGGCGTCGCGGTAGTCGTTCGTCAATTCCGTTGACGAAGAGATACGTCCGATGTGACACGTCGTTGGCGAATCCTTTTACGCCGACGAAGGTTGTCCGAGGAAGGTGCGGTGTTCTCTCTCGTTGACACCGAAGACGAAGAAGAGCGGAGCGGCGTTCTTCGTCGGAACTTGAGCGTTCTACGTCAAGTCTTGAGGAAAGTCAAATAAAAAGGAAACAACAAACTCAAGAACCCCTACCTCGATAGTCGCACGTTGACGGAGTCGTGGAATATCGGTGTCGATTCCTTTGACGTCGGAGGAAGAGTCGTTATCGAAGGCGTTCGTCGCGGAAAACCGTCGCGGAAGAGATGACGCGGAAGAAGTACGTCGCGTCGCGGACACGGCGTCGCGGAGATCGTGTTCTTCGGCGGAGAAGTTCTTCGTTGAAGAACGACGTTCTTCGCGTTCTTCGTTGAGTTTGAAGAAGAAGAAGAGGCTCTTCAAAAGCTCTCAAGGAGACAAAACAACCCAAAATAAAATAAGACAACTTCTTATTTTATTATTACAATACACATTAGAATTTCAAAAGTTTGAAATTCAAAAAGGGTTAAACTCCCATAATTAATTAAGTAACTCAAGTTGACAACATTTAATGAAATGAGTTAAAGGGGAGGTTTTGAGAGAATTTGAGGAGTTGGGGTTCGTGTGGACCCCACCTCACTTAATCCTCCCAAGGGAGGTTAAGTGGATGTGGGTCCCACTCCCAACTCCCTTTGGTAGGACTTAACTAGATAAAAAAAAATTATTCCTCACAAATTTTATTTAACTTAAACTAAAAACCCAAAAACTAACTTTCAACCCGCAACAAACGCAACTCCCGAAAAGGTCTCTTTAAGCGAATATCGGCGCTGCGAGTTCATCGGTGCCCTCGGATTTCAATTCCGAGCACCGGATCAAAAGTTAGGAATTCCCGCTCGTTCGTTCACTGAACGTACCCGAGCCAAACTTCGGAAATTAATTCCGGGAACTCCGGGCCTCGGAATCAGGTGCCGTCTAAAACCGCGCTCTTGAAAAATTCTAAAGAAAATTAAGAAAAACTTTCCCTTGAATTTTATGGGTCTTTACATTACTCCCACCTCAGGGCTTTACGTCCCCGTAAAGATACAACAAAAACTAGGGAAACAAAAGAGGGTACTGAGCACGCATCTGAGCCTCCCGCTCCCATGTGCTCTCCTGGAGATTCTCGTGCCGCCATCTGTTGCGCACAAGAGGAATCGATCGCCCATGTAGGACCCGCTCCTGTCGATCCTCTATCTCCACCGGGACCTCCGTAAAAGTCGCCCCATTGTCAACGTCAAGCTCCCCATGGTCAATGATGTGCGTCGGGTCGTGCACGTATCTCCTCAGCTGGGATACGTGGAAGACGTCGTGCACCCGGTGCAACTGAGGTAGTAGAGCCAGGCGATAAGCCACCTCGCCAATCCTGCTGAGAACCTGGAAGGGTCTGATGAACCGCGGAGATAACTTGTCGCCTCGGCCAAATCTCCGAATACCACGTCGAGGTGAGACCCGCAAGAAGACGTCGTCACCATCCTCGAACTCTAGTGGCCTCCGCCTCCTGTCAGCGTATGACTTCTGCCGGCTCTGTGCTGTCCTCATCCGCTCCTGGATGACATGGACCTCCTCTGACGTGGCCCGGACCATCTCTGGTCCCATAAGAGCTGCGAGATTTCTTCTTTGCCGATAAGAGAAACCTGGTCTCATCCCCTGGATGAACCACATTCTTTGCCTAAAACAGTCAATCCTAACATGGATGATACAAATCCATACCAAGGATGACGTCGTAAGGCCACGACGCTACTACTAAGAGATCCAACCGTTACTCTCGCCTCCAAGGGTTGAGTCACACTGTCAGCATCAGTGTGTGGTAACTGGTCTCCTCCAGTAGATGTCTCACAAGTGAGGGTCAAGTCAACAGTCAACTGGAACCTCTTAGTGACATCACAAAAGAGGACAGGTATGAAAACATCACAAAGGATGCATCTTTTATTATTGCAGCTCATAATACAAGACGCTACACAAAAGCAACATCAACACGGAACTAGAAGTACAAAAGACGTATCCACTAGTTCCTCCCCTGTCCACCTGCTTTACTGTTTCTCAAGCATTTGTCGCTGCCTCAACCTCGGTGGCTCCCCCCCCCCCCCAAGCCTGCGGATCGAGGAGTCGGACAGTCACGTGCCAGGTGACCCTTTCCGCGACATGAGTAACACAACCTGCTCCTTGCACGGCTAGCTCTGATCCCACTCCGGGTGCCCTGCACCACTGGTCCTAAAACCCGAGATCGCCCAACTGCTGGTCTGGTCCTCCTAGACCTCTGCATCATCTGTCTACTGCCCACAGATGACTCGGCTTCTGATCGAAAAACACGCGGTAAAGGCAGAATCTCCTGTACACGCTCGGGGTGTAGAGATACTGGCACAAACTCCACCCTGAAGAAGGTCTCGAAGTCTTCCCATGCGAAGTTCATCTCATCGCAAAACTGAAACAAGTGGCTCCACCACCTACCTGCTGCTGCGTGTAGTAGGCTCACAGCGAGGATCACCATGAGGTCTGCTGGTGTCCTCACTAGCCTAAACACTCGTACCACTGCCTCCAGCCAGTCCTCTGCAGCCTGGGGATCTGTCTCCCCGCGAAACCTGGGCGGTCGCTGGCGCTGAAACTCATGCAGCGCGCTCAAGCATCGTGCATCGCCTACTGCTGGGGCTGGTGGCATCGGTGGCCCAACGTATGGTAGTACCGCTGGTGCCTCCGCTGGTGCCTCAACTGCAAGAGGGCCTTGTACCGAAGCCTCGTCGCTCGACAGACTGTCAGCACGCTCATCCCTCCGGGCTCTAGATGGTGGTCTGAGAAAAGACATCCTGAACGAAACAATGTAACACGATCAAACGATTATACCTGGTGAGCTGACCTGGTTTGAGCTGTTTTAAGGGGAAAAACCTTTGAAAACACACACGCAATCAGTGTTTTCGTGCACAAAGTCGGAAATCAGTTGTCAGGGTCCTGGTATATGGATACGTCGGCCGCCCGCACCAACACTGGACTCCCTGAACTGAAAACCACACTCGGTACTCTCAACACTATTGCTTCACAGAAAGAAAGATCAGAGTCTACGGTAGAACCGACCACCTCTGATACCAATTTTGTCACGACCCGCCCTCGGGGTCCGTGCCGTGACTACCCCAAGCCCGCCTTCCATAGGCCAGGGGCTGGCGACTAGCACCAAGGCGTAATTCCTGGTAAAAAGGGAAGGCATTGCCTTTGTAAAGTAAACAAACACCACAGAGTAAGCAAGCGGAAAGTAACACTAAGCAAAAACGGAGTACAACTAAAAGTGCGGGAAGTAAAAAGGGGCCGGAAATACAAGCCCAACTGTAAAGTACAACTCGAAAGGGAAAACAGCAACTGAAAAGTAAAGCAGCTACGCCGAGCTGTCCACTGGAAATCCCACCTGAAGGGTGGGTACAGATAGCTCCTCTGCTCCTCGGGTCCCGCCGTCTGCTCCAAGTATGTCCCGCCCAGTGGTCTGCCTCTGGGTACCGCCTCGTCGTATAGTCCACCTCCAGGTACCATCCAGTCCTCGAACACTCGGCCTCTGCCAGTACTGGCCGTCGTCTGCAACCAACACAACGAGGTGCGGGCATAGCCCGTGCAGGGGTGAGTATAACGATACTCAGTAGGGACCCCGAGACCCTCAAGGTCTCACTAAAACCAACAAGGATAACCACAAGAAGATCACAACAGATAAACTCTACTTAGGTATATGCCCATACATATACCTAAGTTATAAGTAACTCATCTCAGTCATGAGGAAACACAAGGATCATGAGATCAACGGATAACCACTACCCAGGTATATGCCCATACATATACCTAAGTTATCAAGTAACCCATCTCAATCATGAGGAAACACAAAGGTCAAAAGTCTCAGCTCAAACCAGGATTTTCATTACCGAAACCGTAACTGTTGAAGAGCTCCGTCTCTAGAGTGTACAGTGGTCCTGTCACGACTCCGAGGCCGCCGCTCACTAACCTAAGACTGCTGAAGTACTCCACCTGTCGAGTACTGCGGGTCTGCTGCCAACTACCAGGCGCTCCGTCCGCTGAGGGTCTGCTGCCAAATACCGGGCGCTACCCGGATAGACTACTGAGGTACTCCTCCTGTCGAGTACCGCGGGTCTGCTGCCAACTACCAGGCGCTCCGTCCGCCGTGGGTCTGCCGCCAAATACCGGGCGCTTCGTCCACTGGGCTAGTCGACTCACTCCAAGTCGAGTCGGTCAAGCAGTCGTCAGGTCTCAGCCGGCTACACGGTCTCCGTACTCTGCACGCTCGTCTCCGGGAGGATCCGCTCCACGAGCTACTGGTCGATACTCCAAGTATCACAACGTCCCGCAAAGAAGTATCTCAAAAGTCCGTCTCGTCACAGGGGTCTCAACGCAACAGACGGCGCGTCGATCGGATGCCCGGTCTGTGAGTTATTAGCCTTTTCGTCCCAGGGGCCCGGTTGGTTTCGAGTGCGAACCAATCCTGGCCGTATCTCAACTGTACCCCGAACTCCCATAGGGTATACTCATAGGGACCGTTACTAAACGTAACCACCAACGCCGCTGACGGTTCGTCAAACGGACGTCCTGTCTGAAAGATAACAGCTTTCCCGTTCCAGGGGCCCGGTTGGATTTCGGGTACAATCCAACCCGGCCATACTCCGACTGTATCCAAAACTCGGGCGGAGTATGTCAAAAGTTCCGTCTCATCAAGAGGAAGTCAACGAAACAGACGGCGCGTCAATCGGACGCCCGGTCTGTGAGTTATTGGCTTTTTCGTCTCCGGGGCCCGGTTGGATTTCAAGGCAAAACCAACCAGACCGTACTCCACCTGCGTCCAAACCTCGGGCGGAGTAAGCCAAAAGATCCGTCTCTCTAAGAGGAACACAACGCGGCTGACGGCACGTCAATCGGACGTCCGCAGCTCAAGATATGAGCGTTTCCGCTCCGAAGGCCCGGTTGGTTTCGTGAACGAACCAACCCGGCCGAACTCAAAGTTTACCGAAACCTTGAGTGCGATATACCGAAACGACCGTCTCGATCCAAGGATCGCGTTGCCGATGACGGTTCGTCGATCGGAGGTCCGAGGCTCATGTTATGATCCAAAAACCAAATCTGGTTCGAAATGGGGGGGTCCGGGTCCGGGCCGACCCGGCCCGACCCCCCCTGGGCGGCGCGGCGGCCGGCGGAGGCGGCCGGCGGCGGCGGACGGCGACGGCGGACGGCGGCGCGGCGGCGGCGGCGGCGGGCCGCGGCGGCGGCGGGCCGCGACGAGGCTGCGCACGCGGGGGCTAAGCCCCGCGGTTCTTGGGTGTCGGCGCGACATATAGCCGCGCCCCTTTATTTTTACAAACCGCCCCCCCCCCCACGTGGGGGGCTTGATTGACAGGGAACGGGGGGGCAAAGCCCCCCCCCCCCCCCCCCCCCCCGCTTGTTCGGGTTGGCGGCGCGGCCTTGTGCCGCGCCCTTTGAAGAAAACGGCCCCCACGTGGGGGCCGGTTTGAAGGAAGCCGGGGGGCCTCCTGCCCCCCCCCCCACCTTAAGGGAACCGCCCCCCTCATTAAGAGGGGGGTTTTTACAGGCTGGCCGGGGGATTTATTCCCCCGGTTTAATGCCTTCCGGCCGGCCAGCTGGCCGGCCGGTTTTCTCCAACGGGACCGGTAATTCTGGTCCCCCCTTCGGCTTCCGACACCGGCGGCCCGGCCGCCGGCCTTCTCTTCCGCCGCGGCCCGGAACCGGCCGCGGTCTCCTCGTCCCGCCGCGGCCCGGAACCGGCCGCGGCGTTCGTCGTCCGGCGCGGTGCGACGGCACCGCGCCCCTTTGCCGTGCTTTGATAATCATTCAACGCGGCGCGACGGCGTCGCGTTCTTGAAGATTTTTCCTTGGTGTGGCGCGATGGCCCCGCGTAAATATTTGTACTATCATCCGCGTGGTGCGACGGCACCACGCCACTTGCTTCCACCCGCAAGAATAAACAAACGATGGAGGGGGTTCGGCCGTGTTCATGCGGTCCGGCCCCCCTCACGTTAAAATAATAACACAACTTTTAAGAAACAACATCCTCACGTTAGTCATACGAACCACGAGCAAGAATGAGATAATTAAATATTAAATCAACATCCCCTACCTCGGATATAAGTTCGAGGATTTGACTATGTCCGCGGAAGTCGACGTCGCGGAGATCGGGCGTCGCGGTAGTCGTTCGTCAATTCCGTTGACGAAGAGATACATCCGATGTGACACGTCGTTGGCGAATCCTTGTACGCCGACGAAGGTTGTCCGAGGAAGGTGCGGTGTTCTCTCTCGTTGACACCGAAGACGAAGAAGAGCGGAGCGGAGTTCTTCGTCGGAACTTGAGCGTTCTACGTCAAGTCTTGAGGAAAGTCAAATAAAAAGGAAACAACAAACTCAAGAACCCCTACCTCGATAGTCGCACGTTGACGGAGTCGTGGAATATCGGTGTCGATTCCTTTGACGTCGGAGGAAGAGTCGTTATCGAAGGCGTTCGTCGCGGAAAACCGTCGCGGAAGAGATGACGCGGAAGAAGTACGTCGCGTCGCGGACACGGCGTCGCGGAGATCGTGTTCTTCGGCGGAGAAGTTCTTCGTTGAAGAACGACGTTCTTCGCGTTCTTCGTTGAGTTTGAAGAAGAAGAAGAGGCTCTCCAAAAGCTCTCAAGGAGACAAAACAACCCAAAATAAAATAAGACAACTTCTTATTTTATTATTACAATACACATTAGAATTTCAAAAGTTTGAAATTCAAAAAGGGTTAAACTCCCATAATTAATTAAGTAACTCAAGTTGACAACATTTAATGAAATGAGTTAAAGGGGAGGTTTTGAGAGAATTTGAGGAGTTGGGGTTCGTGTGGACCCCACCTCACTTAATCCTCCCAAGGGAGGTTAAGTGGATGTGGGTCCCACTCCCAACTCCCTTTGGTAGGACTTAACTAGATAAAAAAAAATTTATTCCTCACAAATTTTATTTAACTTAAACTAAAAACCCAAAAACTAACTTTCAACCCGCAACAAACGCAACTCCCGAAAAGGTCTCTTTAAGCGAATATCGGCGCTGCGAGTTCATCGGTGCCCTCGGATTTCAATTCCGAGCACCGGATCAAAAGTTAGGAATTCCCGCTCGTTCGTTCACTGAACGTACCCGAGCCAAACTTCGGAAATTAATTCCGGGCACTCCGGGCCTCGGAATCAGGTTCCGTCTGAAACCGCGCTCTTGAAAAATTCTAAAGAAAATTAAGAAAATATTTCCTTTGAATTTTACGGGTCTTTACACTCATGTCCTAACTCTAATGTTTTGTTGATATATCTCTTGTTTAACCTAACTGAGTGTCTTAGCTCACCCTTTGTTTTCTTTAAATTAACCAATTTATGATTAATGGTATTACATAAGATATTTCTAGTAAAGGTAATAGTTACATAGAACATATTGTGAAATGATATTGTTCACTTATAAACTATTTTTTATGTATTCTAGTTTCCAATGGCACTAGACCTAATTGATTTATTGTCAATCATTATGTTAGGTAATGCATATTTGTCTATTAAGATGTAATATCTATATATGAGATGTTTTTGTCCCTATAGTTTGTATTATATCATGTTTTAGTTAATATTTGGAAACTATAATGAAAACAAAATAGTGGGACAACTATGTATATGTCCACATATAAGTATATGAAAAATCAATGTAATGAAAAATGAACTAGAATATTGGGGAAAGGAAGAATGACTGGTTTGTAATAAATAATATCCCTTTATATATTCTAGAAGTTTATATGGTTATAGAACATATATTCCTAGTGGTAAATTTTTTTGAAAATGCAACATTGTTCTTTGACTGAATTGCCACCTTGTTTACATATACAGGCCCTACTGCACACCTAGTTGGACACTCCCGATGGATATATTTTGGAATGTCCAAAATTCATTATGAACTATCATGAAGGATTTGTAAAGATAACTAACTTTAATAACCAAGGTCAAATCAATGTTTTCATATATTGAAAGGATTTTGTCATGATTAAGACATCATATATATTATTTTTCTTGGTAATGGGCTTCCTCACTATTATTATTACTGTGTACACTTTGGTTTTATGTTACTTTTTAATGGATTGAACCCAAAGGAACCATTTTTATTCTGAATGTTATAGAAAATGAAATTATTGTTCTTCTGGGGAATTTTTTTTTGTATCAATAATGAAAAATATCCTTTAAATGAACTGATTAACTTTATTAAGATATGAATCAGGTTGAAACTCCAAATAGTAAAAGGTGGTGACAAAATTATATTGAGTCCTTCATGAGAAAACACCCACCCTATTTCATTGGTTACACTAGTCCATGAGTTTTTATGGTATGTATTATAACCATTGAAATGCTATTTTCTATTTTTCAGAGTTTAGATTAGTAAAAATTCATTTTCACCATCTGTTGTTTGGAATGAGAAGAAGATCAATGGTGGAATAATAATGAGAATATGAGGAAGAAAAGGTAAAATTGAATACATGGATCCAGAAAGGTTTAAAATATTATTCTTCGATAACTAATTTCCCAGTATTCATCCTATAAAAATAGAGAAGGAATTTCACTAACTAAAGTTTAAGGATGATGGAACTATTGGTTTCTATGAGGAAAATGTTACATGATGTTTGTGATACACTCTGGGTATTATCTTCAAACCTGAATTTCTGGTGGATCGATTATTCTATGGCTTAAGAACATTTCTTTGAAGGATTTTATATATAAGGAGCTTAAATAGATATGATGATGTTATTTGATGTTCAGTCAAGGTGGAAATTGAGATTGCAGTCCATCATAAATTTTAATGTTTTTATATAAAAATAAAGATGGAATTTAAAGGAATCTCTAAAAACATAAATGTAAGAAGATGATATTTACCTCATGGTCAATGTGTGGAAGATTACATGGATGAAATTTTCTTCAGAGGGATAAAAAATTTTCAACTGTAGAAAGGTAGTTCATCAATTGGATGAATTCTAATGTGATGTGATGAAGGCGGATATTGATTCCAATAAGTGGAAAACACCAAATAACTCATAACCCACAATGTTGATTTTAAAATTTAAGAAGTAGAGGCATTATGATTTCCGGTGATCAAATATGAAGTTTAAGGATGGTGATCAACATCAACAACCAATTAAGATGAGTGAAAAATGGAAATATAATGTGATAACTATTTATAATGATAGATATGATAATGACATGGTGGATGATACAATTATCAATTAATTTATAACTATTAAACTGTTATTATATTCAATATCTACCCATACATTAATATCTAAATAATCTTATATGGGAATCATAATACTAAAAAAATGATTAGATGTTGAATTCTCAAGGATAAAACCAAATGTTATGATGATTACATCATTTTTTTATGATTCATCTCCTGTTGGTGTTTTTAGGAATGTTCATCATGTAAATATCATTATTCTCTATCATGTTGAATTATATTTTATCATAAGAAAATATTGTATTTATATACATAAATACCACATCAATTTCTATAGAATGGATGTTTTATTATATATTCTAAACCGAACTATGTTCGTCTATTACTGTGCATATAAATATGAAATTCTGAAGGAGTTTACATCTTTTTTATCACCCTTGATTCCATTAAATTATTCAATTTATCTAAGATGGTTTTGGAGAAACATAAAATTAATGATATGACTATTGTGTAGTATTTCTTGATGTCTATGTAGAATAGTTTATAGTCTTCAATATAAATTTGATGTTGAGTCCTCAATAGAACTCATACTTTGTTCTTCACATATTTCATAAAATACATATATAATTGCCCCAATTGAGCTATGGGAAATAAATTAAAAACACCAAGATAATAGAAGAAAGGTATTTATTCTTTAATGCGTGTCACCATGGAGTGCACTAGTTTTTTTTGATAAAATGTAATATGTATCGATGTGAATTTTCAATGATTATGATGAAATAAAAATGATCACAACCAGGAACATGTATACCCTATAGCATGTTTATGATAAATTTGATAAAATTCATATATCATAATACTTATTTCACAATTTTCTCCATTCAAGATTTGATCAGTTGAGGTTCAAGAAGAATGATATACCAAATAGAACATTCCGTACAAGTTTTCAACACTATGAATATATAATTATACAATTTGGTCATACTAATACCCCATATATATTTATGGATTTTTTTGAATAAGTTCTTTCTAGATTAACATGATTATTTTGTGCTAATATTTGAAAAAATTATTATATATTAAAGGTACAAATATGAACATTAATATAGGTCTAGGATTGTGTTGTAGACCCTTAATAAAGATAATATGTTCGAAAAATATAATAAGTGTGATTTTTTACTATAAAAAGTCCCATTTATTGGTCATATAATCTTAGGAGAGGATATATCTATGGATCCATCAATAATGAATGATATTGAGTATTGAGCTTGACCACTATGAATAATATTCAATGTTTTCTAGTATTGATAGAAAATTTTGGAAAATTAGTGAAGAATTTCTATTATCATTCCAATATACTCACTAATTTAACTTGGAAGGGATCCATATTAATGTAGATAGATAAATGTTAGGAAAATTTCAAGTCTCTAAAGAGAAGTTTAGTTAGTGTACAGATTATTACACTAATCAGCAGAGGAGTAGGGTTTTTAATATATAGTGATTCATTGAATAAGGAAATGAGATTCATTATCACGTAGAAGAATGTGGTGTTAGATTATAAATCATAAATATTGAAGTGTCATAATAAATTACCTAACTCATGATTTGTTATTATCTATGGTTTTTTAATTAAATATATGGAATATTTATAATTATAGAAAATTTATACATATATATTGATCTAAAAATAATAATGTATATATTAAAATAGAAATAATTGAACATGCACCTGATAAGATAGTTGGATAATATAAAATATTATGACTACTCAATGCATTACCACGGTATGAATGAGAATAATGTGTTCAATTATTTTTTACCAAAGGATCATGCTACATTATCTATAATGAGAATAAAAGAGACCCAATATTTAAGGATTTGTAAAATAAAGATATGGAAATATAGAATAAAGAAGGGAGATTTTACCTTTATCAAATTAGTGTACAACTGCCTATCCAAGTAATGATTAGGGGGAATTAAAAGAAGATGTAGATATAAATAAGAGGTTAATAAATTTTTTTGATTTTAAACTTAATTAAGATGGAATGAGAAGGATTAGGAACTGTGAATGTATGATATTCATAATAGTTATTAAGATGGATCTTCTTCAGGAAGCTGTTAGTATTTAGTCACTATTTATCCGTGATGTAAAAAATAAGTATAATGATTTGAAGTAATATTTTTTGTCCGAAATCATATTGGGAGATATTTATTTATTTTTATATTCACCATTGGTTTTTCAAAATTTTATGGTTGTCAGTAAAAATACTAAGGGGATGTTACAACCTTTAACCGAACGAGAATGGAAATTAGAAAAAATCATTGTGTGTATTTTCATTGATCTCTCCAAAACATATAAAGGAAAAAAATTCAGCATTGGTTTTATTCAATTTCAATAAAATTTCTTCACACTATATTACAATCATAGAATATTTATCTCTGTATAATATTTCTTAAATATACATTAAGTCTGTTGAAGACTACAAGTTGTACCAATTAATATTATGTCTGATTAGTATAAGTTTACCATGATGTTTTGGTAAATCCATTAGTAAGCACTTGTTATACATTTGTGTATTATAACTACATATCATCCACAAATATATCATCATTATTATTAAAAACTTCAAACCCTACATGATATTCTATGATATTATTCAATGAATTTCAATGTATTTTGGGATTGACACTTTCTTCTAGTCGAGTATTCATACAAAAATATCATTCACTCAAGAATTTGGATGGGTACATATAATTACCTCCATTTAAATAAGTGTAGAACACGAAAATAATGGTATGAAATTATAGAATGAAATATATCAGTATGTGATCTAGATGAGGAAATGGTATGGAATATTAAATCCATTCAATATAACATCATGGAAACTCATAGTTGATTGAAAATGTTGGGCTGAAAATCATCAACAATATATTGTTTTTGATGTTGGTGATAAATTTTTTATGAAACATTACCCTTTGAAAGAATTTACAAGATATTAGAAGAAATTATATCAAATCACTAATAACATTGGGTTGTTGAAAATTTTGTCTCATGTAGGGATACATTATTATTGCATGGCACTTTTAATGAACATCTGTTAAGTTCACCATGTATTACATGTATCTTTCTTGAGGAACCAAAAACAAGACCCTTAACTTGTAGTAAAATTATAGGTCATACAACTAGATAATGTTTATTTTTAAGAGTAAGAATTGATAGATATTATGTATCATAGGGAAAATGTCTATAAAACAAGAACACTCACCAGGTAAAAGTTTTTTATTGAGGAAAAAAAATTGGAGAGGATACATGGGGACATGAGGATATAAGGAGGATGAAGTATACTCATTTTTCTATCAAATAGATTCATTTTAAAGTAAAACTTAATTTAATGGGGTAAGAATATAACACCTAGAGATTTTATGAAATTTTTTTCCCAATAAAATAATTTTTTTTATATCTTATGTTACATGCAACACTAATATTTAATGAGTTGTGAGATACTATTAATATTATTAATTATATATATATATTTTATAAGTTATCTATAAAACATGGTCCTATGAATATATATAAAAAAAAATAAAAAAAATAAAAATTATTTTATATGAATTAAACATGTTTATGAAAATTACTTACTCTTTTGTAATTTCTTTATATACTTTAAAAATGCATTTTTTTTTAAAATTAATTTTTATTGGTTTATGTGATAAAATAAAAAAATTATGTTTCTTGAATTGAAGAAAATATATCTTATAAATGGAAATAAATTTTTTATATCTACATTTCAAAAACTATATTATGGTTAATATTTTTTCAATTTGTAAAATGTTTAAATATTCAGTGATTAATGAAACATATTTATTTTTATTAAAAGTTTTCATTTAGATTAGAGTATTTAATTGACCTAATATGTTTTAATAATGTTTTAAAATTAATATAAGTTTTATGAAGTTATTATTATCCAGTTTAGTTAATTGGAATCAATTTTATGTTTTATTTTATGTAAATACTTTTTACACTATTGGAAACATTTTCTTTGTAAAATCATTGGGTCATCGTGTATGCGAGTTTAAATTGAAATTATATTAAAACACTTATGTGAATTTAATTTGAGAAATTTTATTGAATAATTTTATTTTTTATAATTAATATTATAAAAAATTTCAATATAATTTTTCATTGAAATTAATAATAGTAAAATATAAGAAATTATTTATCATCGTTGTGGTTAAAAAAGGTTAATCGGGGTATAACAAAAATGATTAGGGTATTTCTACCAAATAAAATTGTATATATCCTTTTGTATATACATATTATAACCCTATACTATCCCAAATTATGATTAATTTTCATATGTAAGCATTTATAAATGGAATTTCATTATCAATTTGGATTATTTTTCTGAATTTCCATGTAGTTTCCAAGTCTATTCCTTTCAATAGATAAAAAAATATCACCTATATTAACCTATTCACACATCTCAAGTCATTTTTTACCAATAACTTACCAAATACCATCCATACTTACCTAATAATTTCCTAGATGACAAATTTTTATTTAGAATCTCTCATGTGAAATCTTTTGGATCAAACAAATGTAGGTTGTCTGAAGAAGAAGAATAATTCAAAACCATGAACTTTTTATTTATTTCATCTTCGAAATTCTTTAAATAATTTTAATAAATTATGATATAATTAATTAATCATATACCCTATACATATATTTTATTATTTTATTGAAATAGCCAATATCTATATACCCATTAATCAAATGGGAAACATGACTGTCGATTGTGGGTTTGGTGGTATACTTCCTCATTTTCCAATGTAATTCATTTCCACCACCACACGTTAGGATCATAGAAAATTATTTATTTGATTATTTTATATTATATTTATGATATATTTATACTCCTATTATAATATTATTACATCTACCTTTGTGAATTCGATTTCGTTGGAAAATGATAATGTCACATGTCCGTGCATGTGGATGACCACCTACACAAAGTGATGTGATTCATCATTTTGTTATTTTAAAATGGATGGTAATAAAATATTTAATGAATATATATGATATATATGAAATAAAAATTATTCAAATGTGTTATAAATTAGATAAATTTATTTCTTTCTCATCATTGATAAAAAGGAAACAACACTCGTCTGTACGTACGACCAACCATATCTATGAATGATGTTATAAACATTCTATCACTAAATTTCAAGGATTTATATAAATAGATTTATAATTAATATATATGTTATGTAAATTAGGTTTAAAATTTTGGATATTATGGAACCATGATAAATGTAAAGGGATAGAAACTATGAAACCAAAATGTAAGAAAAAATGAAGTAATTATTATCCAAAACATGATTTTAATAAAGAAATGTAATGAAAAATTAAAACAAAAGGTCACAAGTAAATAATATATAGTATGATATATATGATTGTGGTTCTGTATAAGATTTATAATAAACCAGTATTTATTATAACAATGATTATTTTCTATATGTAGAAAGTCACAACTTGAGGTAAGGAGAATTTCATATCACTTTAATTTATGTTAAACATATGCCTTTTTCACAACTTTTTCCTTTTATGTGATGTAAATAAATCCCACGAATTCATTATATGATTATTCTTTATAAATTTTATGGGTTTTTTCATATCAATAAATGTCTCTTTATTTCACGGGGATTCTGATCCAAAATATACATATATTGTAAGGATTTTGTGTTACACAATCATTTTTATCCATATTGTTTTTTATTATAACTCCAATGATAAAATATTATTATATAACTCTCATGACTCTCACGAATTTTCAGATATTTCAATTATTTCTATATAACTCATTTTTTTCATTAATTTTCCATTTTAATGGATTTAATATATAGAAATAATTTTTTTCTGAAAAGTATCTTTTATGTCTCCCTTCAATTGAAACCCATTTTTCATCAATTTTATGGTCTTATAAAAGAAATTCAATTAACATTTTCACAATTACACAATTATTTATAAATAAAATTTTACCCATGTTTTATTGTTTTTAATTTTTTTTGATGTATTATTCTTTTCATTTTTGGAACAAATACATTTATACTTTTTACCAAAATTATTAAAGGAATATTTGTTTTACTGTCTATAAAAAGAGTGGTATTTTCCACTTTCATGACCTCTCAGTGGTTTAGTTCCTCCTTCACATTATTGCATGGTTATTTTTAGAGAAATTTATATCCTTAATATTTTTTACTTTTTTATATTTTATATAATATTTTCAAAATGGAATGGTTATTTTATTCCAGAATGTTTTAATGAACTCTTTATGGAATTTTCATTCTTCAGTGAGAGTATAATTTTTTCTTTATTGGGTTTTACTAGGGATATGATCGAATGGTACAATCCTTATTTGTTATTCAGAAGGATTCTTATGCGGTGAAAATATTTCTTGAAAAACATTTCATTTATATAGGTTATTCTATGATTAAACAATGAAATGATTATTAAACATGTTTCTTCTCAACAAGTAATGCTTTGATGAAATAATAATGCAACCAATTTTCTTTCATTGGTTCTTATATTAATATTTTTTTTGATTTTTTGGGAAAAAACTATGTATTATGCAATGGTTGGGACCTATATCTTGATACAATTCATTGGGTAAGGATTAATGTTCTTTGAGAGCATAGGGTAAATGAGTAGTAATATCCGGAATAATATATAATTATACATAGGAGTTTATCCTAGGATTAAGAAAGGGGACATAGAAGAGTTACTCACATGCCTGAAATAAGAGGGAACACATGATGTTATTCCAATTTTGAAACAATAGGGTACACAAGAGGTAATATTAATCCATAAATATGTATATAGGATGTTATCCCAATCATAATAAAGGTACATGGGTGGTCATTCCAATCCTAACAAATTATGAATATCTTGTTGGGTAACCTTGAATTAAAAATTTTAAAACATATGTACATTCCACAAATCTTTGTATTATGTTAATGTTATGCCTTCATGAATTATTTTCTCTCATTCCATCATGATTGATTTTTTAAGAAGTTACTTGATATATTCCATTACTCAAGTTTATGATATATGATAAGAAGGTTACATTTTTCAAATGTTATTAAACTTTTATCATACCCTTATGCGCACATTATATAGATATCTCCATTGTATACCTTTATTGAGTATCTTCGCTCTCCCTTTCATTTGATTCCATACCTAGTTTATGAAGAATGCTATTATATTCATTTTATCTATAAAGGGTACTAGTCGGGAAACAAATAGTGGGAGATGATGTTGTTCTCTTATGAACCTTATTTATATGTATCAATGTTTCAAATATATCTATACCTAAATTATTATATCATGGGTTTTTTATTTAATGTTTATTCATATATTAAGATGTAATATTTTTTATATGATGCTTGGGTCCTTAAATGAACCTGAAACCTATTCTCGGTGGTATAACAATGATAAAGAACTTATATCTAGTTGTTTCTCAACCTAAATCATAGTCCTTTATCAAAAAAGATAATCTAACTGAGTTCTGAATTAATTTGTTTAATATATAGAAGAATTGTTTCAATGATTCAGAATTTATTTGGAATCATTAATGATAAATGGAATATCAATGGTTATGTATTTTTTCATTATATCCACTGGTAGTTTCAAAAAAAAGTTAGTCATGATGAAAAAGAAAATGAGTTACTTCAGATCATTAGAGTTATTCATGCTGACCGGAAATGATGAAACTATATATATTTTAGATGGGGTTCAACTTTTTTCCTAGATATATGATTTTTATTCTTCTTCCACATCTAATCCTACACCAAGACCTATATCACACACTATCACTATATGTTGATGGGGAAATTATTACATAGATTGAATGGAAAGATTTGAAATCATCTTTAGAATAATTTATAGAATATTATGTTGTCATGAATTTATATATCAAGACTCACACTAAAAGGATATATGATGCTATTAATGATGATATTTCGTAGATCGGAGGATGTAAATAGATCCTTGAAAAGGAAATTCAGTATTACCTTATAAAAATATTCATTAAGACTGACCTGAATAACTTATTCAACTCTGTGTCCATTCAACTCAGAATGCCTTACCTTATTCGGAAATTTAAATCTTGTGATAAGAAGTTGAAAATCATCCCTATACTATTAGATATATTTTTAAGAAGAAAATTTTCCAAGACATAATGTAATGTGGATATAAAACATTGAATAATTTCTCTTAGTTAATTGAGCACTATTTATATAGTTCCCATATTTCCTTTCTTTATCCTACATAAACTCTTATACCATTCACTACTCCATACACCATCTCTACTATCCCAATCTCTTCCTCCCCATATCAGCCCTACCTTTTGGTTTCACTCCGTTTCAGGCTATAAAACACCTATAAACAATTTCTAATGGTTTCAATTTTCATAAACCTTTAATTATTTCACTTTCTCCCAATCCATACACAATACCTCAAGAAAATTGTAAAAATCAACTTCATATCAATTCTATCAGACAACTACATAATTATTCTGATTTTCATAAATACAGAATCCATTATTTCAACAATTTACCACATTATTCCACATATTTGAATCTATATTTTCAGTTATTTCAATTTTTTCCTACCACATCTTCATTTTTAGTAAATTAATTTGTTTCTTTTTTTCACTTATTGATAATCCCAAAAGAGGAGAATAGACCAATTCTCTTTATATTTGTTTTTTCAATATTTCATCTATTGTTTATAAATTGATTACATCATGTATTATACATTTGATAAATCCTATATAATTTCTTATTCCATTCTTATTAATTTAATTTTTCACATATTTAATTTTGGTCACCCAGGATCCATTATCGTTGATCATCAAAAAAGATTAGATTGTTGTCTTATTCTACAAATTCTTTACTATAACGTCCCAAAATCATTACTATATATATCACTCAAAAAGATAATAATCATGAATAATTTAATTATTATCATGTAATTTAGAAAATATTTCAAAATTAAAATATATATATGTTATATTTTACCTAAAAATAATTTTTTTAGAAAGGGATAATGATATAAAATTCTCTTTAAACTTTATTTCTTATTAGATGTCCAACTCACCCCACCCCTACATGATAACACATGTATAAACAATGAAATTACTAAACACTCAAAAGAAAACTTATGACAAATTTAACCTAATTTAAACGTCATTGTTGAAAAAATGGATTGACATGATTTTTTCTACATAATTCATGGTGTTATCTTAAATAAGGAACTAAATGTAATGTCTGATTTGAAATAAATCATTATCAATGATGATGAAAAAAAATTCTATTTTCATGTTCTATAATAATTATCATAGAAAAAGGGATATATATTACTTAAAAATATTTTTGAATCCAATGGAATGGTGGTATGAACCTCCCTCTAATAGTAGGATGTGAATTGGGTGAGAGACATATGTCTATTTGTATCGTGACCCAAATGGTTCTCAACCCCACCCTAAATGATCATGGTTCAACCCTGTGTTTTTAGGGGTGTCAATAATTGTAGTGAAGGGACTGAGCGAAATGATTGGGACCATAACCTGAATATTATCAAGATAAGGGTTACAGGTGCACATTACCCATGTTATCAAGCAATGGGTTCACCTAGTATATTTTCCTAGGTGTTCTTACATGTAACAACCATGAATTATATGATAATAGTGAAATCCCAACCTGTGCATCCAAGAAGGAATTTCCACCCCTGGATGGGCACCTTCACACACAATAATATGAACCAAAAGGCTCATGTATCCCCCACCCTAAACATGACATAGAAGTATTGACCACCCCTACACGAGGTGCCTATATTTGGTACTTATGTGGGAAAACACCTTCGACCAGGGTCCCATGCCATCCTATAAATAAGACTCTAGGGATCCGTATTTGATATAATAGAAACATAGATGAATTATCCAATATTTATATTAACATCACCATATCCCTGGTCCTCGAAAATACATCATGTAGGTCTCCAATACCCAAATAATGTTTCAATTAAGGGGGTTAGAGGGATAAAATTCTCTCTATGGTATTAAATATAAGTCATCGATGTGAGTAACCCTTACCCATAGTTGGATAGTATGAGAATTAAGTCCCTTTAAATAAAGCAAGACCTGTATATGAACCTTCAAGGGACACTTGAGGAGACCCTTGGTGCCTAGTGTATGGACACATCCAAGTGTTGTTTATCAGGTGTTTCATCACACATGTCACCTCCAGATCACAAAGGACTACCACCCATATGTAATGTACATCCATATTCTCACAAGTTTTGTGTGATTCACCACCTTCATTCAAAACCTTGAACTATTAAATAAATCTTACAAGCCATCCTCCTAGACACTAATGGTATTAATCCCATTCCTTTGGATCCCTCATTTGAGGGGGGCCAAATTGAGCCCCCTATCGAAACCTCTATACATCATTGAAAATGGAGAGAGAGACACCAGCATGTTTCTCATTTAGTTATGCATTCCATCGGTTAGATGTTTCCTCCACTTATCCTCCCTGAAATATAGGGTTAGTGAGGTGCATGTATCCATACATCCCATAAGTCACAAGTACATAGAAACTAGGGGTGTGTTAGGGATATCATGTTCAATTATACTAGGGTTAGAACCATTTACCTACCTAGTTGTCTGTAATACTAGACACCTTATATTCCTAGAAGGGAAGTAGATAATTACAATTACTTTTACCTCTATGTGTTAGTGGATAATACACTTATCTTCTCTGGAACCAAGTCCAGGGAATCCCAAATAGAGTAATCCTATGGCCTTTTTGTATGGATCATATCTAGATGGGTGGTTCAATGTTACAACCCTAGATACAAAACAAGAGGAGTAGGGAACATCAATGCTCTTTATTATACTCCTGTATCCCTAGCCTTTTCCACCAGTAGAAGAAGGTTGGTGGGGTTTGACAAATCATCTCCTTCCAATCATTTATCAAAACCATACATGACTCACATGGGATTAGAGGTTAGCAAAGATCTCAAACTTCACCTGATCGGATGCATGTAGTTGAAGTGATTCATTTTTCGGATGCTATTATCACCATCTTTATGAGGTCCTCTATATACATAGGTCCTCAAATCCATGTATATAGGAATAAGGGAATCCTCATAAATATTTTATTCACTAAATTCAAAACTAATTATCTCAAAGGGTAACATTACCTATGATACAAAACATTAGAGGGCCTCTATAGGCATAGGTCCCCAGAATCGAACTATGTTGGCTTTGATTCCTATCAAAATGGGATACGTAGGAAGTGTATATAAGGTCCAAAACAAACACCCCAAATAAAACATAACTCTCTTTAGACATCATTGCTAGTAGGTTTATATCTAAATCGGGAGCCCATATCCCTTCCATGATAATTAGTCTACTTCATTGTACATCCCAAACTAGCCATTGACAAGGAACGTTTCACCTATATTTATTTTATACATGACATTAAACTATATTGTGTTGTCCTTATCATAGGACCATGAAAGGATTGATTTGTCCCATTAAGTGGCACTGAACTATGTGGGTTTAGATTCCTCTCATGAAGATATGTATGAATCACCTCTCATGAGTCCAATCCTAATATAAAAAAAACTCCCAAATCCTTGGATGATGATAAACATGATAGTGACCACCCATGTGTCATAAAAAATTCTTTTTAATAATAAAATAAAAAATAAAATCTATTTTTTGCAAGAAAGGGTAACATTTACGGAAATCCTAGAATACATATGAATATTTACATCGATTATGTTCCTCATATACATATACAAAGTTATAAATTCTATATTTTCTAGTAATAAATTGTTAAATCGTGGTTGAATTATGTTATAATTGGGAATTTTTAAAAGATTCATTAGCATATTTTAAATATATAATAGATTCCAAGAGTGGGAATAAATTTCCCCAAAATTTTGTGATGATCATGACTTTCCATCCTCTCAAAAAATGTGAGTTCTTAAGTGTCATTGGCTAAGATCCATAGTGAGCACCTAAAATTTGAATGTTGGCCCATGAGTCATAATTGTTATGATAGACATTGGGTCATTCTGGTTCCCATAAAAAATTCTATTGGATACTAAAAAAATAATGTCGGTATAAGTGTCTGATGTAAAGGGTGAACACCAACACCACAAAATTACATTCAAAACAACATGGTATTTAAAGGTGAATCAAGAATTGTGAGCTTGACATGAGTGGAAGTGAAACATTCAACCCCCACAGTCAATTGATAGAATATAATTTTTATCAAAACCAAAATGGTGAACCTAATCAGAATCCATAAACATGGTGATTGTATCAATGACCTATCAGTACCCTTTCAATTCCAAAATGAAAGAGGGAAAAAAAATAAAATTAGGTGGGCATGTTTTCAATTTTTGAGATTTTTCTTTAATGGGAGTTTTGTTGTTTGTATTTTACACCTATATTTCTAGAACCCTCTATAATACTTTTCTTTTATCCAAATGGAATCACAAAATTTCTCAAAGACATATGCCTCAACTACTATTCTTTTATGGTCCTTATCTAAATAAAGAAATCCATCGACAATAAAGTGTCTTCTATGCTAGGTATCAAATGAAACAGTCCAGGAATAACACCAAAATCATGCCAATATGATCCTAGAGGGTATTCAAATTTTCCTCCATCTCAGAAAGCCCCACCGATTTTCTACCTAGCAATGGCCAGTGGTCTAGAAGCAGCTATCACCAACAACAATCTCCAATAGTTTCAGGATCATATCCATAAAATGTAGCCATAAAATCCTCCCACATAATATAGAGGTAGTTCAAGAAGCCAAAAATGTTCTCACATAGAAAGAAAGTTCCTTTTAAAGGGATCTTGTTAGTAGTAAACACCACCAATGATGAACGACATTAAACCATCATCATGGGAGGGTACTATCCTCAGGATTCTGGCTTAGTTCATCCATACCCAGGAATTCAATATATCCCCTTAGGGAAAGTGGTTGATAAATATGAAATATGGATACACCTATGTCCTCTTTGGAGATGACCACAAACAAAGTACAATTTAAAATAAAGAATATATAAAAACTCTTGGACACACCCAAAAACCATACCAGTCTCACTTGGAAGAAAATTGAGTGCAGGAACAAACACCTAGCCACATCAACAAAGACATCTAACAACCTCATCTAGATGAGTACAAATATTCCCACTGGTCAAATTTGGGGATTATTTTGAGAAGTCATAATCAACTTCACACAAAAAAGAAGAATATTGGTCAAATTCAATGGAATTATATGGGAAGACGTACATACATAGATGTTTTCATTAACCCTACCAGCTACCTCATCAGGAACATCCAGAGAAGTCAGTTTGAATGTCCTGATGATGAACACAATTTACAATTAAACTCCTTCCAACACACTTGATTATTGTTTGTCTCCACTGACCGGAAATGTATGGAAGATGTAGGCACACACCCCTACAATAACTAAAGAATATAAATATATCCATTTTCTACCCACTGAAGATAAATAGAACATTCTGAAAATGATTAAAGGAAAGGAAAAGATTCCAAACAATATCTTATAAACCTTCTAGGATATCATAACATCAATGATAGTTGTAGAGGGGAAAACTAGAAACATAATCCCTAATACTGTGGTGACTCATCAACTAGTCAATATGTATCATACATGAACCTCTACTACCATATATAATGTTCATGGGAAAAATTCCCTAAAAATATATGGACAATAGGATTGGGTCCATACCTTCAATAAGATAGTATGTAATTGGCTTATCCAATAGCCACTCTGATGCAAGAACGAACCAGTCCCAAAATTCATGAAAACTGTTGGTAATTTCTGATCGCAACATAGGATCTAGTAAAATAAGATTACATATCTAAAAAATTATCTCCCTATAAATAGGTCTCAATCACTTGTAAGAAGGCATATAAAATATTCCTCACCAGAGATGAATGGAATGTGAAGAGTAAATATAAAATTCTAATATACTTAATGTTAGAGTTCTTGATTACTTAAAATGGTTATCTATTGTAGCTAAGGATCCCACTTTCACATTACTATATTACTATAGTAGTAGTGGTAGTTCCGTAGGCCCTCCCCAAACACTTCACTATGATGGATTACATAATTTCAATAATATGACCAATCTTGAGTGTCTATCTCCTGATGAGAGCCACATATTCTATCATTGTGGCTAGAAGATCAAAAAGAAAGAAGGTCCTCCCCTACTATCAGTTTTCCTAAATGTTTCCTCTAGGGTGAATCCTGCACAAATTTTTTGTGTAGTAAAATTTCCATCCATAATGGTAGTTATTTCAATAGTAGTGTTTGAATTCATCAAAAAGGTCATCCACATATAAATTTTTGGATGATAAACGCCTCATTTCTATAGGAACATGGAAAGATGAGGCTAGTCATGTTTTGTGCCTTATCATTGAAATGTGGAATCCTCTCTAAATCAGAGTGTTGATGAAGGTAATGGTCACTCTCTAAACCACCCTTGGGTCTTCTGACATCCAACGTGATAGTGGAAGTCCCATAAAATCTTATTGTTTATGATAAATCTGTAGGGAAGCATCCACATTTGTTAGAGCTTATCGAGGATAATATATGGAAAGAAGAATAACACACATTGAACATGAATTTTTTTTGGCTAAAATGAAATAATAGTAATGTTGTGGTTGTTATCCTCTCCTTATTTCAACATTACATATAAATTTTCATAAGATTGTGTGCATGAAAACTGCCTCAATATTTGGAATAATATTTTTTTTCACTTGCGAACAAATATTTTTCCTTGGGAAAAATACCAAATTCAAATCATGGGAAGAGAAGGGATACCCCACCAAATTTTCCAGGATACCCTCTATAACACCCCAAGATTTTATGAGATATATTATTTTTAATTTCTTTGATGTCTTCTATTATACACTGCACCAAGATTAGCTTGTACTATACGCAACACCGTATTAGCTTGTAGTATACGGAACACTATTTTTGGCTCGTGTTACACACAATTTCAAGTACTTTTTGTGGAAATTATTCTACACAACATTAAGTATATATTATGTTTAATGTATAAATGAAATAAGTTTTGATTATGTTGTACGCAACACCAAACAGAGCTTTCACTACACGCACCCCTGACTTGTCTTGCATTACACACAATCAATACATTCTTCAATAGTGTGTGTTATACACAATACCAAGTCTCACTAAACAAGATATTATTATAAAATTATTATGAACTAGCCGTTATTAATAATAATACCAAATTTCTGAAATTTTTTAAATTTTATCTTTCAAAATGGACTTCATTTTTGTATTCAGAATACCGAAATTAGTCTAGGGTGATTGTTTGGTATTGTTTTTGAAAACATTCAATTTTTGATGAATAGTGAAAACATTAGGTTACTATTTAAAAACCCAATTTCAATTTAAATAATAATTAATTTTATTTAAATTTATATTAGGTTGAAATTGATACATAATACCTATATAAGTTCAATGTAATTCCTTTGAGTCATTTTATAATAATATTAGATATATAAATATTTTATTGAACTTTTCACTGTCTTTTACCCACCTCCTAGGAGAATTTGAAAATTTACATAAAACATAATTTTTCCCTCTTTTGTGAGGGGAATTTCGAAAATCCGAGAGACATGGTTAATATCAAGGAGTAAAATGTGGTTCAATAAGATAAAAATAATTTATTTATGAATAGTAACTTTTTACTTTTATTTACCACGGTTAAAAGTAAATAGGGTAATTAAGGGTAAAAATGATATTATTATTACCCAAACACATGTCCTAATTATATTGGATAAGTTTAATTCGATTGAAAACAACCTTAGCCATAAAATATTACCCTTTAGGTCCACTTGGATTAGATTTGGACACTTATTATTATTTTATTTAAAGAAGAGTTAAAATAGTTAAAATCAAAGTTGAATAAATAAAACATTTTTAATATAGGGTTATACATAAGATAAATTTGACTATAAATATTAATTATAAATATAAAAATATTTCCAACATAATAGTATTTTATTTATAATTTTTAGAAATTAGATAATTTAATTTATTTGTGACACAATGATGATTCAGTAATTACCTTATTAATGAAATATTAACATAATTGATAATATAAATACCCAAATAAATGTAATTTGAGACTTTTTATGAATTACAATAATTTTATAGTTTAATATTACATGTTTTAATTGCTTTAATTAACCTTTATCGAACTAATCTTGCATTTATGAGTTTCAAAAAAATCAATTACAAAATAGTGTCAAAATTGACATAAAATAGTTTTTAAAACAAATATTATATTATTAATTGTTATGTTATTCCTAAAAATATAATTTTCCAAAAATGACTTAGATATTTCTATATATATTAATAATTAACCACTTGGGGTAATTTTGTCTTGTTATATTATGTTTATTAACCATATAGTGTAAGAAAACAAGAAGACACGGTAAAAGTTAAATTATTTAACTTAGAGTTAAATCTAAATTATAAGGTTAAAATAGTAACATAAACTTGTCTAAAACCTATTTTATGATAGTCTTTAGACCCATACCCACTTTACCCTCGAAATAAATCAATTTGGAACTATTATAATGCGAATATGACTTTATTATAATATAATAGTTTAAGTTTTTTCAATGGTGCCCCTCTCCTCCCTTATAAAAAGGGCACCCCTTCCTTCTTATCCTCACACCCTTTTGAACCTTGAAGCTCATCCAAACCCAAAAAATTACTCTTATAAACATCTCTAGTTATATAATATTGGTTCTGGTGTTCTCAAAATATCAACTCTAGTGCCCCAAGAAGAAGTTTAAAGGAGGTGCGTCGAGGAAGAGGTAATCTCTTCTACCGACTGTTTCAAGTTTCTTTTTTCTTCTACTTCCTCTTATTTAGTTATTTTATAATAAAGTAATATCATATGTTTTAATTGTATAATTATTTGTTATTATAAATATGAAACAACCTTATTTCACTTTCTATCCATCCTATGGACAACGAAATCACCGTGCGTGCA
The DNA here is from genome assembly GCA_963277665.1 of Viscum album. Classification (NCBI taxonomy): domain Eukaryota; kingdom Viridiplantae; phylum Streptophyta; class Magnoliopsida; order Santalales; family Viscaceae; genus Viscum; species Viscum album. The sequence goes on from OY728145.1 coordinate 446,213,069, forward strand.
TACGTACGGAATACCGCCTCCACGCCGTGGTGTAATCAATTTTTCCACCACCACCTTACTTGGATGGGTAAAATGGTGTAAATAATAACTATATATGATTATTATAATATCATATGGATTCTAAGATATCATATAATCCACTCCAATTCCATTCAATAAATATGGGAATTATATCATCACTCGTGTGTACGTACGGATTACCATCTCCACGACGCAATGAGATTCGTTTTGCATGTTAACAATTAAAGAATGATTATAAAGTATATATAAGAGGTAATTATGAAATATATGACATAATAATGATACTGGATTTATTTATATATATATGAATTTCATCTACTTAATTCCATTCAATTCAATAAGGAAACGAAAAATAGCGTTCATGCGTACGTACGACCTACTGTCTCCATGAATGGTGTATTTCATTCCATTTATAGACCTATTATATATATTTATATTCTGAATATATATTATATATAAATAAATTTTTATATTATTTAATTGTTCAATCATGATCTACGTAATCATATTAATAATTTCAAGTCAAAACACTGACGATAAATGAAACGGTTTTACCCAAAACGTTGCATTAAAATGAAATTTACAAAAGAACGGGTAATATAAAGTCATAAGTGAACCGTATATGATATCATAATAATTAATATGATTCTTTAATAATTCAATTACATTATTTAAATCATTATATAGGAGGTTCGTATACATATGAAGCATATCGGACATAAGGTAAGGGATAATTTTGCAATCTCATTTTTATCTGAGATTGCTTATTCGTAAGTATTTACTAGGGTATATGTTTCATCCATGTCCATAAAAATGTTTTCATAAAGTGTTTAATATTATTCCATGTATGTTTAATGTAATTTTTACCCATATTGACTTTTACTTTGTGTTATGGAAGGAATATTGCTTTTGTTTACCATATGTAGTACTTTTTGACTTTTCCTTTAAAAGTACGAGGAGAGTGTTTTCTTTAACTTATACGACATGAATGGATTTTTACAGTTTTATAACGCCTTATTTTCATGTAGAGTAATCTAAAATATTTCATGAATATTTTCAACAAAATCCTTCTCTTTTAAAATTTCATGACATTTTGAGAAAAGAAAATGATTTTGAAGAAGAAAGGGTATTTTCCCCAAAAATTCATTTCAAGTGTTTTATCAAAACCATTTTCCATCAACGATGACATTATTTCATATGTGTATGTTTCAAGAATACTGTATTTATGATTTACATGATTTCACTTTTCTTATGATGAAATGATATCCATTTTTTATAGGGATTATGTTATGATGGGATGATGTTTATGAAACTCATTTTATTCTTTGGGTTATGATGAATGATTTATGTTTATTTTGTAGCACAAGTAAGAATAATTTTATTATGAGATGGGTGAGACCTATATCTACCTAAAATTCATTGGGTAATGATTTATATCTCATGATATAGACATGGCTTAAATGGAAACTTAATCTGGTTCAGTGATACGGGACTGGAAAGAGGAGTGATCTCAATTCAGAAAGGGACTTTGTCCACTAAGATAGTCTTGGCAGCAATGCCTTGGATACTATGGAAATCATAACATGTGCTTAATGGTTTCCACAATTACATGTATTATTCCCATTCTATTTTATCATGATTAATGTTTCTTTATGATCTATTCCTTATGTACTCCCAGGTTTTATGTCATTTCTCAAGATCTTTATGTTTAAACATTATGTTCATGTTTTTAAGTTCAAATTTATGTGATTTGTTTTATTTTGTCCATACCTACCCTTACTGAGCATTTGAGCTCACCCTTTTATATGTTTTCTTTTCCCCAGGATTTAAAGAAAGATTTAAGGTAAGAAAACAAAAAGGGGAAGATCTTTATGGGAGATGTTGAAGATCTTTCCCCACGATAAGAAGATTATGTTCCGAGTTTCCAAAGACACTAAACTATTACGGTCCTTGTGTGTTTGTTTTTGTTATGCATTAAATATTCCGCAAAAGTAATGTAATTTCCATGTACGTCATGTTTAGGGTCTCTACACCCTCTCAGCTACATGAAATCCAAAATTAGTAAGAGATAATTGATCCCTTTATTGTGCATGTATTAGTGGATTAAAATAATTACATCAATTTATTTTAGATAAATCATGTAGTGTTCAAATATGATTTTGGGGTGAACATGTAGAAATTCATTTTAGTACTCTACCAGGTCAAAGAGAATACAAAATATAATATCATGATACGTCATATCTTTAGGAAGGATTCTACAAATGGTCACTATTTGAGACAGAGGGTAAACATAGCCCAAAAAGGCCATGAGTGATTCAAACTAATGTTGGTCTAGAAGAGAGAGAACCATATCAACAAATTTTCCACATAAATATGAAAAATACCAATAATTCCTTCTTTTAAAGGGAATTCATGTCCCCAATAGAACAAATGCCATATATAGTGAAAATTTATTAGAGAAAAGAAGATATGGTGACAATATTATTAAGTACCCAACCAATGTTTGGACATGACTCCGTAAAATCAAGAAGGTAGTGATTGTAGTATCAGCTATAGAAATCTTGGAGAAATCCTAGCATGTAGGGTTTGTGTATTTTTGAACACAACCTTTTAGGTCAACACACCATGATTGAATGTATGTGGAAATAGGGTAGGAACATCCCTAGGCCACAAGGATGGGGTCCTTTTTACCTCAACCCCCTACTCCTTAGTGGAAGCAAATATTCTCTCGATTAGTGGGGATATTAAAGAACGAATCATCCCAGTTCATCATATCTTATAATCTGATATTCTCACTGGGAATAGACACATAAAATATTGAGATTATTTTCAGATTAGTGAATACCAAACATCTCAAATAGAACAAAAAAATGAGAGGGAATAGACATGTAGGGGAAAAAGGCAGCATCACAATGAGATTGATGAAATTCCTACAATGTGATCCACATAGGTTAATGTCATTGAAATAACCCTTGTATACCATATAGAACATGAGGTCAATACATAGGGGAATCTTTAGGATGCCTCAATTCATAACATTGTAAACATCGAAATGATTGAAGAAGGTGTTATTATTCGAAAACAAAGGATTGATCTAAATTTTGGATTTCCCTCAACCACCCCATCACTAATTCCTCAGGGAGAACCATCTATTTAAAATAGCTAAGATATGGCTACACCTCACCACCAACAAGAACTGGTTGATCCCCTTACAATCAACCAAATTTTTTCTCAGAAATGGGATGATTTAAATGAATAGAGTTGATAAAACATATAACTACCAACAAATACTCAACTCACACCACCAAAAAATGTACCAATATAATATGGGTTTACCATAGCATCGGAATTGGTTCCATAACATCTGATTAAAGTGTCGTAGAAAAAACCAATATATTTTGTCAAAAATGTAGAAGATAGGGATTTACCTCCATTGGGTACAAAACAAAAATATTTCAAGGAACATTCTTACAGACCATCCTCAGTAGGTTAGACATAATAGGTACTAGTAGATCCACTGTAGTTGTTCATACCAATTACATCCCCTATTATTACTCCTACTAAGACAGACATTCCTTAAGGGATCATCAACAATATTGAGTATCTAATATCTTTAGTAGTAGGTATGGAAGAGCTTATTGAACTAGTACAACCATAAAATAAGATTTACCATGAATGGGTTGATATGACCCCACCCCCTATGTGCATTGTAATCCTTACATTTCCAATTTTCTATGTATTGGGGGACTGATAGCATTATTTTTCACCTTACATGTCCCACAATGATAACATGACAGGTACCCCCTCAAAACAAGAAGTAGCGAAACAATTTTTTTTTCATAAAACACAACAGTGAATCGCCTTTATATGGTACATATGTTTTCTAGATCAATCAATTATAGAATGGGAAGATCTTTGTCATGAGTTTGAAATCCAATTATACAAAAAAATTTAATATAAAATAGTCTTCAAAATTTAATATTGATAACAATTGTAAATGATTGGGTTTTCGATTACATTTCTTAAAGGATGTGTTTGAGAAACCCCTTAAGTCTACAACATCCCCAAGAATATTTTTTGTTCTTCTGTATATAGAATCTACATGATGATTTCTGCATGCCACTCATTCTTATGAAATGTATATGAATGTTTCAGGCATTTTCCACAATTTCTCAAACAATGGAAGACCCCATCACCTGAATCAATTCTATGTCCAGAGTAATTACATTAGATAAAGGGCAAGAAAAAAGGAATTTAAAGGATGAAACCAATACACATAAGTCAGATCCTCAACACACTCCATCTATAAAACCCACAAAACATCATGAGATACCCCTCATGAGCATCAGTAAAAATTCCTACATCAATAGGAAGAGAAAAGTTAATATAGGTGAAAACAATTTAAGGAGATTAAAAGAAAAGTTTATTCTTTTCAAAATGGACATTTCACTGGCTAAATTAGGTCGGTATTGGAGAAAAACATGATGAAGTTGTGGAAGCCCAAAATTACCAACTAGGATAATGGTGACTATCTCCTAAAATACGTTCCATTCCATAAGGTATTGGGAAAAAAAAAATTCAATGTCATCCTGAAAAAATGGCGGACTCTAGGAAAGTGATGTTATGAATGCTACCCATGAAGGTAGAAGTGATTCTGCCTCAAATACAGTGGAAGAGAATGAACTGAAGGATGTTAAAATTAAGGGTACACATAATTTTTATGATTGGATGTCCAAAAATATGATCAGCAAGACTCATGTTATCCTCCAAACATAGATGAGACAACCAGATTTACCCCTCCATAATTTCACTACAACACAATTGACTCTATCATCACAAGTAAAATACTTAGGTCATTCTTACAAAAAGTGAGTGTGACTATGAACTCAAATTCCATGAATTAAATTGGGGAAATATAATAATATTCCAAAAGAAATAAGGATATATGGGAATATGCATTCGTACTGGAAATCATTACTCCTGCCACCTACTTGCTCAAATCATCTATAGGTCTAAACTCATAGGTTATCCATCCAACAAGATAAGAAAAAAAACTCCCACCATCCATGATGAGGATTACATAAAAAAACCATCCTAGAAGATCGAATTGTGGGGGTTCCATATCATAATCAGCATCGATGCATAGGTAAACCTAGTTGACCTAATCTGCAAATGGTAGAACCAAAATCAACTCATATTCCGAGGGGAAATATGCCAATATCTTATACTTCAATTCCAAAGTTGATTGCATTGGATCATCTCCATTATGTTAAGCACCAAAATTTATCCAAAAATTATGGAATCATAAATCAATTATCCATGTTGTTGTCTAAGTATTCAATACTTGATGATTTGAGTATATCAAAAGACCTATGAGAAGCACTTGTAGAGTCTTTGTCTAGACCACCAGAAATTGACCCTGATGATCCAATTGTTGAAGTATATCATACCAAGAATGATCATAAAAAATAAAGATGATCATACCATTCGTTGATCAGTATAATGATTATATTATGTATGGAAACAACTGACTGTTTTATGTTGCATGAAGGATAAATGTTATTGATATCTGTTGGGCCTTTATTGACAACACCTAATGAATCAACATCATTTTAGTATGAACAACATTTAAACTAGTTTATAATGAGTCTCGAATTTACCCTATTCTCTAATAAAACAGGTTTTTGAAAAGAGTAATAAATCGTCTCTTTGCAATATCAATATCTAGAAACAAATTTGGGATCCCAAATTTGAATCAATACACATGGTTTTCTGGCATGATACAACATTCAATGTTCTTCTAGGTAGGCCTTGGTAGCATCATCACATAGTTATTCCCACACTATACCATCAGTACATAAAATATTTCTCTAATGGTAAAATTGGGATATTTCATGGTGATAATGTCATATGTAAATATGAAAAATCATAATGTGTTGATGATGTATTTTATCAAATTGAAAGGAAATAACACAGGATTGATGATTTTTCTAAAATCCATGAACTAAGTGGCCTGTAAATGTCCCTAGATAACCCCTAAAAGTATATCATTGAATAGTATGTTCTAACCATCAATTAAATGAATGTGAGGGGTCTCAATTCAAGAAAATATTCATTGAATTCCATGATATCTATCATAATGACCAATCTCGATAGTGATGGATAAGTTTTCAACTCTCTTGAGATTGATGGAATCCTGAGAGAGTATTCCTTTATTTCATCCAATGAGATTCAAGAAATCACTACCGTAGCATCCCAGTTAGTATAGATTTTCAAATCACTGATAGAGGAAGAATATTATCATTCTCTATCCCTTGACTCCCCATTGGAATTTCATAAGGGCCCTACATCAATAGTCGGTTTAGAATTCATTGATTCACATTATGAATATCAAAATATTGACTCCTCCCTTGTTTATGAATTTTTTTCATCCCCAAATTACCCTATGAAAAAGTATGAGATTAAATAAGAGAATAATAAGTAAGTGGAAGAAGATGTAGACCTCAGGGATCCCCCCAGTATTGGAGGTATGTGTTCTACCAGAGTTGAAAAACATTTAGTTATAAATACAGGTATCAAGAATAATCCTTGACCCAAATTCATCAGGGAAGACATGTATATTTATGAACAATATGTATATACACACAATATAAAGAATAATCAAGATTTTTTCACCTATAAAAACACATATATTCTAGTGATAAATCTTGATTTTCCCAATCATTTCATTGGTAGTATGAAAACCATCCTAGAAATAAACACGAATTTTGAATAACTGATATGGCTCAGTCATTAATAATTGATGATGGTGTGGTGATGATTAAATTGTTCATATTTATTTAGTAATTATTGTATCTAATATTGGTGGAAATCATCATCCTAGTAATGAAAAATAATGGAAAAAATTAAGTTCTACATCATGTTCATAGATGTAAACTGACACTATCTAAATGATTACTTCTTGGTTCCAATCACATAGCTACAGATTATTTCTAAATATAGATATGAAGACCTCTCCTTCATGGATGGCTATTTAGCGTACCAAAAAATTTGGATGGACCTAGAAGATATAGAACCCATGACCTTCGTGGATCCCAAAAGATTATTTTTCTACAAGTTATTTCATTTTGGCTTGAAAAATGAGATCACCACATTCCAATTTTTCATGCATTAGACCTTCAAAACCATAATAGGGATGATTTTCAAATGCTCTGTCGATGATCTGGTGGTTAAGATTCAAATGAGTTCTGAAAACATTGATGATATTGAGACCATCTTACCCAAATTAAAATAGCATATTCTGATAAAGAATACCTTAATAGGTTCTTTAGAGTAACCATTGAATAATTTCATGGATTATTTTTACACCACCATGGCTTCGATGTTATCCCTGTTTATAAAATAAATATACAGAATATGTCAGCACCTCAAAACATATAGGTTTTTTGTATTTTAGGGATACCTTCCCTAATTTTTTTATAACCAACATTATATGTATGTTTTTTTTCATTCACTGTGTTTATTCGGAAGGGGTTCTAAAATTAGTGGACCAATGAATAGCATGAAGCATTCAATGGTCTTAGGAATTTTATTTTGTGTCCATTAGTGAAGAACCCACATGTTTAGGGTATTCTAATCATTTTTATGCGAAAAATATAAAAAAATCACCAGGTTATTTCCATGAACAAAATAACAACATTATAAATGAAAACAAACCTTGTTATCTCAGTCAAACCATGCTCTATACTGACACTCATTTTTTATATATCAATAAAATCTTCATGGTGCTAATCTTCATGGTTTAAAAAATATGGCACTACCTATAGAACCATAAGGTTCATTTTATCCCTCACAATAACTTCCTAAAATATATATTTATCTGTATCATGTTGGTGGAACATTTGGAATGGTGGGAAGTTATTCTATAGTACATTTACATATTATTTGTCCCTATAAATGTGGTAGAAGGACAGGGCATGCCAAAGTTTCTCATAGAACCCCTATCTGCAGAAATAATGAGAATAAATACTAAAAATTTAGATGATGAGATCTTTTGTTTTCATGATGGAATAATTTATGGGAAATATATTTTGATGGTGCATCAAGGATCCTAACATTGAAGAAAACCAAAGTCTCCAAAATAAATAGATATTGATTGTGATTCATGCTCATCTATCATGTAATGTCAGTTTTTTTCCTTAATCATTCATATTATCAGAGGGTATCTCAAATAATGAGGAATAATATCACTCCATCATAGATGCACTATAAATAAATCATAAAATACCAATGAAACATATAAAGGTGAACAGAAATTCGGATTTGATAATAAAATATATCAACAATGATTATATCATTTGAAAAATAGATTTCATGCACATTATTCTGTATGTTCAGGAGTTAATGGAAAAATACCTCTCATAACTAAAATTGAATCACATACCATGATCACATATTTTCCATGTAGATGAATTTTAAAATGCTGCATTGGATTTTATGGTTACAAATAAGGATTAAATAGCCATCGACATCACACACTAGTTAATAGTGTAAACTTTTTCTTATGGTAGAATAGAAGAGATCAATAAGGTTAGTCCCATTCTCAAACTAGGGGGTCCTATGACTAGTTGGATGACGCCCATTTTGGTATACTATCTAAATGTGGTTCTATCATTATATAGAGCTATAAAAGAGTATAATACATGATGAGTATCCAAATTTACCCTTAATATTTCCCAAATCAACCAAAAGTTCTTTATTTTTGATGTTTTGATGGAATTTCCATCAAATATATTAATTGAGGATAGACCACTGTTATCTTGAAGGAAGTACACATGGGAGACTGTGGTGCCCACCAATCAGGGTTTTGGCTTTCCAATTAAATCTGTTGGAAATGATACATTTGGAATTAAAAGATTAAATATTTCATAGAATTCACTAGAAAATTTCATTCAATCCAAGTGTGTTCCATATTTATCCAAGAACCCCTCGAGTCACTACATACATCAAAATACACCTGGAACTTTTCTCTATGGGGAATCATGTTATAGGGTTATATCCTATAGATATGAAAAAGAAATTAAAGTAATTCCTAACTACAAATAACTTATTCTTGATATTGTATTAGTCAATACCAGTCATTGTAGTTGTGGCCAAAGGTATTATATGATTCGGTAAATCCAACATCATTAAAAAATTTGGTGTCCCTCATACAATACTAATGGATAGTGACACCATCTTTTGTTCTGTTGAGTTGTAAGTTCTATATAAAGAGTATAATTTCAAATCCAATAACTCATCTTGTTATCCTGATATGAATAATAGATCGATATAGGCATTTAAGAAGACCCAATTGAAAATACTCTAGACAATAGTGGATAATGAAAAAAATTCATAGATTGACATAGTCTTTCTTGATTTTTGGGAATATTAGACCATAACCCATACATCCAATAGGGAAACCCCATATTATATCCTATACAAAATATATGTAGTCCTTCCCCTTGAGGTCCAATTTCAAGAATCCTATGTTTCCATCAGTGATTATCTATCCATAGATTTTGAATCCTAGAAATGATGGGATTAATTAGGGAATCTCCATGAGAAAATATTTAAAACCTATCAACACATGGAGGTGCATAAAAATAGGATAAAACATGATTTTAACATGAATTTATTCCTTCGTTCATTCCACCCAGAAGAACTAGTATTGGTCCTCAGGACACTGATGACACATGAAAAGAAGCCTCCAAATATTATGAAAAAGTGAGTGGGAAATTATTCCATACACATCGTCAACTATAACATAGCATATTCACTAATCACAATGATATGAGAGATAATTACGGTCCCTACTAATGTGAGGTTTCTCAAAAAGTACATTATGTTACCAAATAGTTATGCTTGTTTTTTCATGATGTTAAACTACATATTTGTTCACTGTTTCATGTATTTAAAAAGAATGGAATTGTTTCCATGTCACAAGATGATAAACTGTATAAAAAAATTCATTATTATAGGATGGTTAATTGAATAGAATCATAGACCTTTATACATGACCTTTAAAGGAACACTATAGGGTCATACTCATATATCCCAAAACAAAATGACATCATAGTCAGAGCTATCAGTAATTAAACAATTTTTAATTACCTAATATTTTAAAGATGCTAAAATGTACAACAATATACCTTCCAAAAAACATAAAACATCATGGATCACATCCTTGTATCATGAAATAAAATTGCATAACATTTCGGTTATTGCTTAAAAAGATCACAATTTTCATTGTTAGATTCCACAAAACCTTTTCAAGAAATACATGTGGTTTTATTATAACCATCACAAGATACATAGTGATGTTCGGATCTATAATCATGATTCTAGATATAAAATAAAAATGATTTACTGCCATGTGTATGGAACGGACATTTATACGGTTCTTTTCAAGATCCATGTATGGTTTGATTATTACTTTAGAGAGATATATAACCATACATGGATCTTAAATCCATGTCCAGCTACCACAAAATCAAAATCCCCCCATCATCTATTTTTTGTCACCTTTTTTCTGAAAGAATCCTTTTCCACTCCATGTTTCTCACACCAAACATAACTCATGAAGGCTTATGATTTTTCAGAAATGATTACCAGCATGACCTTGGAATATAAATTGACATCATGGTTATTATAATCTATCTACAATACTTTAAAAGGAACACTAGATGACTTTGTTGCATGACTCCTAACTAATGTGTTTCTTAATAACTATATATAGATAGATCCTAATTTCCATGATATATGTATTAATTATCAGATCCGATATCCTGGTCCAGTCATAATACAGATAAATCCCCCACTGTCTTATTTATGAGTCAAATCTACCTAAGGGGATCATATATGGGTTCTCATTCCATTAGTGATGTTGTATTTAAAAAATCCACTTCCCCACAGAAGAATTCAATCTATATGGAGAATCTTATCTAGAACTATGTATAGATTTATTCTCATTACCATGAGATAATTAGTCATGTCAGGTTCATACACCTTGGTCTAGACCTAATGTTCCATTTTAATGTTTATCCACCATTTTTCAAACAACATTGAATTAAACTAAATTTCTGGTTTACGTTCTATATTAATTTCAGTTGTGTGGTCCATCAAGGTATATGTTTGGCTTGATTGTCATTCCAATTAGAAACATAGTGAAACCATGACCTTTCATTCTAGTCTCATATATTGGGTAAAAATTTTCCCTTCTCATACATAAAAGATATGTATTTTAGTGTCTATATATAACATGATTCTTAAAAACTTTCAGCCCTAGGAATCATAATATTCTCAGACATTAATGAAGAAATGAATATAAGAATGAAAACGTGAATTTCAAAAATTTATTCTTCCATGTTTTATAAATAATATAAGTTATAATGAAAATAATTTAAAATAACATAGGTGATATTACTGTTAGATAGAATTCCCATTCAGAATTAAGCTACTCTATAACTCATTTTTTTGTTAGAACATGCACATATATTATAACACATCAATGTAAGAACATCTAGGTATGGAACAAAATTATCATATGATGTTAGGTAAATTTATCATCTACAATGATCCAAATTTCCTAATAATCAAATACATATGATTTTTAATTGATGTAGTATTGAAGTGTTGAGATATGGAAAAGACTATAAACTCAATCCAGTAATAAGTTAATTAAAAAATTATAGGAACATTTACTAAGTAAATCTAATAAGTGAAATTAACGATGAATGTATGTGACAATTTATGTCTTTTACTAATTATATATTGAATTATTTACAATATAACTTAGAGTATCACATGATATACCACCAAGAACTACATTATTTTACATTATTAATCGAAATAAAACTGTATACATCTATATTCATTCCACATTTGATTTTAAATTATATTAAAATATTTATTTATATTATGTATCATATATTTTTCAATTATAGCTAACTCATAAATATTCATAAATCATAATGGTGAATTGAAATCCTATCCATTTAATGCTTTGTAAGTGTCTTCCTCTGGTGGAATAAAATATTTTTATAAACAAACAATGTAATATGGAAATTATTTCTCTCAAACACATAGAAACTACTATGTAATCTCCTAGTATATAAATTATTGATTGAATAATTATATTATCATATCCTTTTATTAACTACTAAAATATGTTGAAAATATCAATATCTCTTCCTACAAAATTCTACATTAGTTTCTATAAAATAGTTAATAAATGACTTACGTAAAATTTTAGAATATTTTATGATCCATGAAACCTCACACATTTTATCATATAAGTTTTTATTTAATGTTTCATTGTGTTTTTATCCAGGATTAAAATGTAGTATAATTTTTTGATTAACTCAAAATGAATAACCAAAAATAGAATGATAAAAAAATAAATATATAATACATTTATATTTATAAAATATCAGGAAATCAACATGTTAGTTTGGTATAATTTAGGACAATTTTATCCTTGATCATAATATATTGAAAAATAATATGTATATATTTCGTAAAATTAGTACTATAAAATAATTTTCATATCAGAATGAAATTGTAATGTTTTTTAAATATTTGTATTAGTTTTTATTGTCTATTTTTTAATTATTTATTTCTGTTGGATATAAGTAGGAATCTAATTGTTTTCACATAATATGTCTTGGTTAGTGTAAAAAATTGAGATTAAAATTAAAAGATTAAAAAAATATATTTGGATGGATTTTACTGAAAAATATAAATTTATTTCAAAACTAAAACTATTGAATAACAAACTTCGTGTATAGGAAAACATGTTAGAATGGGAATATATTATTGAGCCATTATAAGAGGATACCATACAACTACTTCAGGGGCGTGAAACCAGAAGAGTAATATAAAAACATATAATGACTTATAAATCATATAAATGGTTATATAGATATAAATATATGAAATTCAAAACTATACCTTATACTATTAGAGACTTGATAGGATATCATAGAGATTCAAAATTTTACAAGGGATGTAACGATCCAATTATTTATTAATAAAAATTCATGTGGATCAAATTAAATGTATTATTATGTAAAATGGTTATATAAAACTGAATCTCTTTGAATTTCTGATTTTGGATTTCAAAATATCGTTAAGAACTATTTCTATTGCTAATATATCCATTGAACAATGACCACATGATTAGTATAAATATAAGGCTTCAACAAATCCAATTGAGTTAGAAAAAGGAACCACTGACCTCATTTTATAGAATTTGTCCATATGAAGACAATTTTTCCGAGATAGAAAAGGTGGGGGAATCACTGGGATTCGCTCTTGACCAAACCCAAGACGATATTCAACACATTTTCCTCGAACATAACTTTATATGGGAGAAGTGGAAGTTGATAGAGAATACCACCAGAGCGACGTTATCCGACCCACCCCAAGCATTTTCAACTTTGCACACCAAACCCTTAGGACATATACGAGTGTTGTAATGGGTTATGTAACAATACCCTAGTACTATGACTATATTCTTTATTTTTTTTACAAAATAGATAATATAAATTTATTTTATTATTATTACTTTGTAAGTGGTTTCAAAAGCCCAAATAATATTTTTAGTTAATATTCAATTAAAAAATATATTTTTATGAATTAATTGAATTTTTAATTAAATATTATTTTAATAAAAATATTATTAATAAAATACTTATTAAATATAAATAATCTTATAATTTTTAAGAATACAGTTTTAATTTTTCTTATGGTTTGCAAGCTGTTTTGTGAAAACCCATGAATTTTCGATAAATGTCGGGTTTTTTTAAAGTAAAAATTCTCATATTTATAATGTTATTTAGATTATATGAATATTTTTTATTGGGAATAAATATGTTGATAGAATCCATCGGTGAATTTTCACAATTTTCTAAGACAATCTAATTTTTGGATAAAAAATAAATACCTTTTAAATTTATAATTTGTTTTATGATATCATGATGACCCAATAGTGATTTAATAAAATACTATAAATAAAATGGTTAGACCATATATGATTTAACATTAATAGAATTATGTTTTAGGTTTGTTTTATTTATTTTATATTACTGTAGTGAACCTTCCATGACGTATAAAACATTTTTACTTTTTTAAATAATTTCTTTGAGAGTGTGACTCACCTACACATAAGAAAGCCTACTATTTTAATAAGTTTAAAAAATGTCCATATAAAATAATGTAATCCACACCCCTTTTTAAAAATAAATGGTCAAAAATCATGGGTTGTTTTGGGGTTTTGATTAGTTTAATGTGTGTTGTCAAAAACCTAAATAATAATGGATTCCCACCCTTTTCCTATATCAACCCACCCAATCTCCCAATTCATCTTCACTCAAATCATTTGGAGCTCAAACCAAATATGAACTCTAATATATATAATCCTCCCAAGGAACCCCAATTTTCTAAGAAGACTCTCTCAATATTCTTCCATGCCTTTGGGATCAAACATCTAAGTTATGGATTTCATCCATTCTCATTTTTTTCCAAATTTCATTATGTTTTTATGCCATTCTATTTTGAATTAAAAATTTGGGGTATTATTTATCACTTTACCCTTACTTACCTTCTTATTTATTAAATATGAGATATCTCTTTCTCTCTCATTAATGTCTCTCATGTACACTTTTTACCATGCCGAAATTCCGTAAGGAATTTTTGTCTTCTCATTTACATTCAAGAAATTATTTATTATTATGAATTTAAATTCCATTACATATGTTGGGAGATATCTATATATGACCCACTTACTTTCAATTTAATGTAAATATTAGGTCACATCAATTTATCTCTCTTCAACCATTTTTTTGAATTCTTATATCCCGTCGTTATAGTGCCGAAATTACACTGAGATTTTCCAAGCCAAAGTCATTGTGTAGTGAATAGCATGCCCATTTATCTATCAAGGGTATTCACCTATATGAACATTTACTAATTGATTATAGAGATTCATTTAGAAATTATAAATTCCTTTATCGTGGAATAAATTATGATTTTTAATGAATCCATTTCTTATGATCCATGTGGGACACTTATGAATAAAATTAAATGATTAAGAATGGTGCACCCTAATATCACTCCAATGCATTGGAAAATGATTGGTATCAGTGTATTTTAAGTGAAATGAGGGTTTATTCATGATAATTTAAGTGAAATGAGGGTTTACTCATTCTCTATATTCAATGAGCCTTGGCTCTTGCTAAAATCATTTTATATTTTGTTCCCACACTTCCATGTTATGATAATCATGATATATGATGCCTTCATGTTAATGTTTTAATTATGATCCATTGATATGCCTATTTCTTAACATGTACTGTATAATTCATTTTATGCCTTGTTTACTCCCTTACTTGGCTTTATAGATCACCCTTTTCTTATGTATGTCCTCAGTTTATCCAATGCAATGTTAAGTACGAAGGAAAGTGTGTGGTCATGTAAAATTAGTTTTCAATAAAGATGTGTATTTAATGTTCTAAGTTGTTATGTAATGTTCCAATTTCCCCATGAAACTAGAAGTCTCGATCCTCTGTGTTGTATTAAGTTAATTTTTATTTAATAAATCATGTTTAAGTGTGAGATTAATAGAATTGTGGTTATAGTTGGTATCAGAGAATATGTTTAGTTATTTTTTGTATTTTGATGAGAATACCCTAGTAAAATACTTATGGATAAGACCAAGTATAATAAAAACATCCCTAAATTTTTGGGAGTATTGATTAAGTGGTTTTTCTAAAAAAATAAGTCCCTCATTGAATATAAGTGGGTAGAGGAAGCTCTGGCACAAATGTATCTAGTGGTAAATCCTGAAAACATTGCTTGGAGCTAGACTCAAACGAGAACTGGTGCACAAAAATGGGCCTTACTATAATCTTGGTTAATACACTCCCAAGGGATATGCTTTGTTAAATTAGAATGCTTTGTACGAACCATTATTATGGGAATAGAAAAACCCATATGAATATATGTTGGTGGGAAGTAGATCATGGATAACATATATTGAATCCTAGAAATTCATATGTTAAGGAAATATAAGTAATTTATATGTCATCCATTTGTGTCTCTGCATTACCCTTTATACATTAGCCAAAAAATTCCTTTTATTCTAGACAATAGTCAGTAATAGGAGGAATTGGGCTAACAATTGATGCGAAAATCATTGTGATGACTATTCTAATGAGATTTCCAATCCGATGGGTTCCCGAATCACAAACATTTTCACATTACTATCTTATTTAACTAGTGTTTTGAATATAAACCTAGTTCAAGAGGAATAATAAACCCCTCACCCCCTAATAAAGAAGAAGTCGCAATTGAGATAATCATGAGACAAAGGCCTCCAAAATCTTGTGGATCATCAGATCCCTCAATCGCCGAAAAATGTATCAACTCCATTGAAGAGATATTCACCATTCTTCAAAGTTATGAACAAGAGAAGGTACTTCTGGATGCTTATCGTATGGAGGGTTAATCTGATCAATGGTGGACATTGATCAGAAATACAAAGCCCAAGGAGGATATCGAGGTGCTTGAATGGAAGGACTTTTAGAAAATGTTTTTCGCCAAATATTTTTTGCACACTCTCCAACGTAAAATAGATATGGACCTCCTTTATCTCATGTAAAAAGAATAAAAATATATTGGAGTGTACATGGAAAAACTTACAAGGATTACATGTTATTCCTCCATCATTGTTTTTAAACATGAATGAAAGGATGATCACTTCTTTAGTGGGATAAAAACAAGACTATAGAAATACCTAGTGATCTGTGAATTCAAGAGCTATGAGGAAATTGTTTGATATTCCCTCAAAGATGAAATGGAGATTGGAGAATCTAAAGGGTATCATGGAGATAAAAAATGTAAGGTGGACTTCATTTCTGGTCATCCGATGGATAAATACAATGGTGCTATGAAAATACAGTACACCACTTATCAAAGGTATAGAAAGAAACACCTCAAAAATTTACAAAACGGGACAAGGAAATGCTTATTGTGTAGAAGATAAGGGTACATGTCCATTAAAATCCAATAATAAAAACTTGTATCTACGAAAGTGGATATTAATTATCCATTTGACCCTCAACACTTTGATCATTTCATTATCTGGAAAGAACCAAGGCACTTTTCAAACAAGTGCTCTAAGAAAATTTTTTTTAGAGCCAACCAAAAACCTCCATGTTTGAAAGGATGATCTTTTAACATCACTACCACCAAAGTGAACCTCGACAACGAATTTGTGACAAGTACATGAGTTATTCATTCAAGAATAAAGCTAATTTTTTATTCTAGTAGAACCCAAAATTTTATATCCCAAAAGTTCTGTAGAAAAAATTCAACATCACCACAATTCATGGAAGTATTGATGTCGGTGGGAATAGAAAATGAGGCAATCATTGCATCCCATAAATATAAGTCCTCTCCTCTCATAATTTGGGGATTTAATTTCTCATCAAACATCATCATAATCCCTTTGGTGGAATTTGATGTAATTATTGGAATGTATTGGCTTTCCTAATATAGTGCCAACATAAATTATTGTGAGAGGGAAATAAATCTCTATATGGAGAATCTATCCCCGATTTCATACAAGTTCAAGGAGGAAGATTAATATTTTTTTCACCCTCATCTCAAGTGGGGATATTACTGCCCTGTGAGAATATGTATTAGTTTCAAATGAATGAGTCTAAGGAAGAATATATCCTTTAATACATGCCAATTGTGAGGGATTTCTTTGAAGTGTTTCTTGAGTAATTTCCTAGTCTTACACTTTGAAGAGATGTAGAATTGTAAATTGTTTTTATACATGCGGCGTTGCCAATATCCAAGACTCTATACAGAATGGATATTGTGGATCTTAAGGAACTGATGAAACATCAATAGGAGAATCTGGATAAATGTGTTATATTCCCAGGTGCTTCACTATATGGTGCACCTGTCCACTTCGTCAAGAAAAAATATGGGTCAATGATCTTTTTCATTGACTATCATGAGATCAACAAAATCATTAAAAATAAAAATAAACCCCTTCCAATAATTGATGACTTTTTCGATCATCATTGTGGGGAACAATACTTCTCCAAAGAGGATTCACAGTCAGGATATTACCATGTAAGCATGAAGAAGGAGGATATCCCGAAGAGTTCATTCCATACAAGGTATAGGAACAATGAATTCATAGTAATACATTTCAGGCTCACCAATGCTCCAACAATCATCATGGATGTGATGAATGTAGCTTTTATATATTACCTCGACAAATTTGGGGAAGTCTTTATAGATGATATTCTAATATACTCTAAAACCAAGGAGGATCATGTGGAGAATATAAGCACTGTACTAGAGACGTTGAAGAAAAATATTCTCTATGAAAAGTACATCAACATTTAGTTCATTTTGAAGGAGGTATCATCGTTAGGTCATATTATCACAAGCAATGGGAAATCTGTGGATCCCCCCAAGACAGCTGGAACTGAGGGATGATTGATGCCAATATTGGTAATGGATATATGTAATTTCTTGGGGTTGGATGGATATTATCATCGATTTGTGAAAAAATCCTCATGATTACCAAACCCTCTTTCCAAGCTAACTCTAAAGGGAGTTATTTTTTCTTGGAGCGATGAATGTGAAGAAAACTTCAATAAGTTGAAAAAGAGTCTTATCACCACACCCATTCTCACATTACCCAAAAGTGGATAAATTTTTTTCCAATTTAGTGATTCTTCAAAGAAGTCAGTGGGTTGTGTGTTGATGAAAAATGACAAATTAATTGATTATGATTCAGAGTAGTTGAAATTTCTTGAGAAAAACTATCCAAAAAATGATCTAGAGTTGGCTGCAGTAATATTTTCTTTAAAAATTTGGTGACATTACCTTTTTCCGGAGATGTGTGTAATATTAAAGGATCACAAAATCATAAAGTTTATATTCACAAATAAATTGTTGAATATGCACCAACTAAGATGGAAATAGTTGATGAAAGAAAATGATTACTCAATGTATTGCCACCATGGGAAAGCAAACGAGGTGGAAGATTCTCTAAGTACAATGGACCCAGTGATTCTATCATTGATGATAATTGAAAATGATTAAATATTCTTAGATTTGATGAATATTGATGTGGGAATCATAAATAAGGAAACATAATCAATCCATTAAAAAATTACTTCTCAACCATCACATTTTGAAAGGATAAAGGATGCTAAAAAGGATGATGTGGGAATTTTTAAAAATGTGGAAACTATGAGAAAAGGGAAATCATCGGAGTTCACTGTTAATGAATAATGAATTCTATGATTTGGGATATGACTATGTCTTCCATCAAATTAGGGGTTAAGGAATTTACTTCTGGATGATGCAAAAAGTTCGAATTTTTCCATTCACCCAGGATACAAAAATATGTATAGAGATCTCCAAGAGCATTATTGGTGGGATAACCTGAATAATGAGATCAAAAAGTATACATAAATGTGCCTGGTATGACCTAATGTGAAGGCTGAGAGGTAGAACGTTATGGGTATGGTGCAACCATTACCAATACCATCATGGAAATGGGATAACATAACCATGTACAATGTCACTGGACTTTCGAAGACATCTAAAGAAAACAATGATATTGAGGTTGTTGTGGATCATGTTACAAATAATACACACTAAATTTCAATTAGATAAAATTTATCACTGGATAAACTTGAACAAAATATATATCAGATAAGTTGTAAGGAAACATGGTGTACTAGTATCTATTATATCCAATCGAGATCAATGATTCACCACTATGTTTTGGAAGATTCTTCAAATGATCTAAATACTGAGATGATCTTTAGTAGGTCTTATCATCCTCAAAATGATGGACAATATAAATGGACTATCCAAACACTCTAGGAAATGTGGAGAGAATTCTCAATTGACTTCAAAGGAATATGGAATCAACACATTCCTCTAGTTTATTTCACTTGCAATAACAGTTTCCATTCAAGCATTCAAATGGATCCTTATGAAGCCCTTTATGGGAAGAGGTGCAGAACACCGACATGTTGGGACGATGTTGGGGAGTGAGGACTCTTAGGTACATAAATGGTCAAAGAAATGATGGAGAAGGTTAAGACCATCCAACATCACATTAATTCTACTCAGAGTCGATAAAAGATCTATGATGATAATTATCTATGAGACTTAGAGTTTGATGTTGGAGACATGGTATTCCTCCACATATCACGGTGGAATATAGTAAGGATATTTCGGTATAATGGAAATCTTAGTCCAAGGTACATAGGCCCTTTGGAGATTCTTGATTGCATTAGAGTATTAGACTATCGACTAGGACTCCCACCAAACCTATCTCATGTACATGATGTATTCCATGTATCACACTTGAGTATGTACACACCTGAACCAATGTATCTACTCAATATAGAGGGGGTACCATTGGAGAATGACCTATCCTATGAAGATAATTCAGTGAAGATGCTTGATCGTAGGGAAAACGTTCTATGAAATAAGACAATTCCCCTCGTCAAGGTGTTGTGGTGAAACAACATGTTTGAAGAAGAAATGTGGGAATCAGATGAAGTGATGAAGTAGAGTTACCCTGATCTTTTTTAGTGTGGGAAAAGAAAATTGGGAGGGTGAAATTTCTTAATTGGGGAATATTGTAATGACCCAAACATTTATTAATGAAAATTGTTTTTGATCTAATTAAATGTATTATGATTAAAAATGGTTATATAACATATTCACTTCATCGGTTTTATGATTTTGGATTTCAAAACACTGTTATGAATTGTTAATTTTTCTAATACAGTGGTTGAACAGTGATCATATTATTAGTATAAATTTAGATATTTAACAAATCCAATTTACTTAGACAAAGGAAGCGATGGCCACATCCAGTAGAATTGCATTGTATGAAGCGCATTTGTCGGAGGTCGGGAAAAAGGTGGCGTCACTAGGCTTCGATCATGACCAAGCCCAAAATGAGCTTCAACATGTTTAGCTCGAATGGAACTACCTACAAGAGAAGTTGAAGTTGATCGAGATTACCACTCATGCGATGTTATCTGAGCCACCCCAATAGTCTGTCACCATCACACACCTTACCCGTAGGTCGTCTACAGGTTTTATAAGGGGTTATGTAAAAAATAACTTATCAATATGATTATGTGCACATTTTTTTTAGAATAAATAATATACATTTATTTTATTATTGTTACTTTTTAAATTGTTTTTAAAGACCAAATACTATTTTTAGTTAATATTCAATTAAGAAATATATTTTGATGACATAATGGATTTTTTAATTAAATAATATTTTAGTCAAAATATGATTAATAAATTACTTTTCAAATATAAATGATCTTATAATTTTTAGGAATAAAATTTTAATTTTTATTAAGTTTTGAAAGTTGTTTTTGTCAAAACCCATGAATTATAAAAAAATATCATATTTTTTTAAATGTAAAAATTCACATATTTAGACAAATATTTAGATAAAGTAAATATTATTTTTGGAATATGGATGTCATAATTATCCAATGGTTAATTTTTCTTAATTTTTTGAGATAGATAGATTTTTGGGTAAAAATTAAATAATTTTTAAATATATAATATGTTTTATGACATCATAATCACCCAATAGTGATGCAATAAAATACTATAAATAGGATTTTCAGAGAATATATGTTTTAACATTAATATAATATAATTTTAACTTTTATTTATTTATTTTAAAAATATTTATTGTACCCTACAAGTCATATAATTTTGTTTTATTTTTTAAAATATTTTCATTGAGAGTGTGACTCATCTCAACATAATAAATCCTAATATTTTAATAAGTTCGTCCATTGGCCTTATAAAATAAAAATTTCCACTCCACTTTTTAAAAAATCATTAATGAAAACCATGGTTTAGTATGTGGTTTTGTTTAATTTAATGTATGGTGTCCAAAATCCAAAATAATAAATAATTTTCTCCATTTCCCTATATAAAACCAACCATGATATCACTTCATCATCATTAAAAGAAATTGTAGCTGTTGGAACCACTTTTTGTATAAGTTTGTATTTGTTGTCAATATTTTTCAATGAATATCAAAATGAAGGAGATCAAGAAGTAGTCCAATGAAATGGAGGATTGGAAGATCAAAATGAAGGAGATCATGAAGTACTCCGCTGAAGTAGGGGAATGGTGATTCAGAAGATTGTTGTACTGTTCGTAAATTCAAAGAACATGTGTCAAAGGTGATACATTGTTTACAACAATGAATAATGTGAGGTTCAATCCATCCTAGGATGATTAAAGAAGAATGGGGTTTTTGGATGAAGACCATGCAATTCCTCCTAAATGCATGAGAACCATGGGATTTTAAGAAGACCATGCAATTACTCATTATTGCATGAGAACAATGGGTTTTGATGAAGACCATGAAATTACTCATGATTTCATGAGAACCATGCAAAATACTTCTTGAAGAATAGAATCACATGGTTTGCATGAAGTTGATCATGACGGTTGATGAAGAAGACAATGTGCCAATGATTGGAATTCTACAAAGGTCGTGCAATGATTGGAATTATGCGATAGCCATGCACATCACATTTTCATAGAAGATGATGATGCTAAAGCTATGCCTTCGAAGAATACATATGACAATAGTGGAGTTTGTGATAAAAGCTGAAGAGTTGCTGAAGGATACATATCACCAGGATGAAGTGTTGTTGAGGTAATCATGCTTGTTAACAAAGCAAACAAACGACATACAAATTTGTTGACAAAGGAGATTCCATGGTGGCATGTCGAGTTCAAGGACTGTGGATAATGATCCATGTTTTATTCAAGGAACATCAACAAAGGAATGGATGATCTGGAGGCAGACAAGAAGAGCAGATACAAGGTGGTGTCGTTTTCTAGTGTTTGCCAAATTTTTAGGGTCCAAAATTTGGAGGTTGGTGAGCATCACGAAAAGTGGATTTCCATGACGATCATAATTTAATATAGCAAAGGCATGCATTTCGCGAATATGGGATGCAAGGATTGGATTTCGTGAAGACCAGAATAATAGAGGTGTTGATTCTTCGCGATTATGTCAAGCTTCGCAAACGCCAGAGGCTGGAGAGATTCGCGGCGATGAAGGGCTTTGCAAGGGAGATTTGCAGTGGTGAAGGGCTTTGTGAGGGAGCTTCTTGGATAAGTCACGAATGAATGATGACGGTTATACTCCGCAATTATGATGAGCTCCGCGATCCGAAAATTTCCGAGGTGCTTTACGATTTGGAAAGAATTCGGGTGGAAACTTCGGAGCTTCGCGATTTGAGATGACGTGGCGTTGAATTCACGCGGAAAGTTTGAGGGTCAGTGTAATCGCCTATAAATAGAGGCCAACCCCCTCAAGATAAGTAGAGAGAGCTCTCAATGAAAATCTTTTCCTCTCAGTTCGCAAAGGTCGCTCGCGAAGGCAGTGTGCTTCGCGAAAGAGGAGCTTCGCGGCGGCCATTCTAGCTCCGCGGAAGTCGTGCACCCCGCGTTGGCTCAGTGAGATTCGCGAAGAGGCAGGAGCTCCACGATATCCAATAATTGTGAAGGCTAGAGCATCACGAGAGTGCTTCGCGATTGAGCTTCGCGAAAAGGCAGGGACTTCACGAAGGCTTGTTTGAGCTTTGCAAAATTGGGAGCCTTGCGAAGTAGGGTACTTTGTGAAGGCCCTTTCCAATGGTTGTTCTCCCAGTGGACAGGGGCAAAAGGGTTATTCATCAGTGGATGAAATTTGGACTTCAACAGAGCAACATTTATTGATCAATCACACACGTGATTTTGATTCAATAAAACGAAGACAAGGGGATCTAGTGCATTCATTCATTGCACTGAAGAAGAGGCATTGAACTAAAAAGGGCATCAACTCTGAACCCTGATGCAAGCAAAGTCTCATGCTGAACAGGAGACAATGAACTTCATGTCTATCTAATAAAGAGACCTTCACATCTATAAACTGAGTGTGACTTCACCAAGGGAAGTGAGCCAGGGGGAGTCAATGGGAGTGACCCGAGGGAAGTAGTGAGCTATCCCTGAACCTTTGTAAAGGCAGTGAGTCTGGGACATAGTGACTGTACCTGAATATTTGTAATCTACAGCTAGTGAAACATAGTGGATTTTGGTACGACCGACAACCTATCAGTGTATGCTCCTTGGACGTAGCCTTTAGTGGTGAACCAAGTAAAAATAGTTGTGTCATATCTCTGCATGTGAATGTTTCATTACTAATCATATCCATCATACAGGTTTAAGTAGTTCCTACCAACGTGGGAACAAGATCCACAACTTCATGAAGAAAAAGTTGACACCCTGATTCACCCCTCCCCAATCAGGGTGTCTCGGGGTCCTACAGTAGCTAGACCAAATAATTCCCTACTCTCTCTATACTCCTTACATGGTTCACCATGCTCCCAATAAGCCTCTCTCAGTTCTCTCTCAAGCCTTTGGGATCACACTTCCATGTATGGGATTTCTTCTTTAGTCATTTTTGTATAAATTTATTTATGTTGTTATGCCATTTTATTTTCAATTACATATTTTGGGGTGTGATTTAGAACCTCCCCCATACATCCCTCATTATGTTTTAATGATGAGAGACCTCTATATCTCTCATTAATACCTCCCATGTACACTAGTTACCATGCGGAAATTTCTTAAGGAATTTATCTCTTCTCATTTACATTCAAGCAATTTTTTAGTTTTATTAATATAAATTCCATTACATATGATTGAACATGTATATATATTACCCCTTACTATCCAATTAATGTACATATGATGAGACACCTGTTTCTCTCTCATCAACCATTTTTATGAATTCTTATGTCTCGTCGTTATTGTTCCGAAATTGCACCTCAATTTTCCAAGCCAATGTCATTGTGTAGTCAATACCATGACCATTTCCTTATCATGGATATTACACTTTATTAGCTTTGAATTATTTATTATAGAGATTAATATTTTAATTCCACTTTCTTTTAACGTGGAATAAATGATGATGTAAAATGAATCTATGCAATATGATCCATGTGGCACACATATGCATGAAATGAAATGATAAAGAAGGGTGTGCCCTGATAGCACTCCAATGCATTGGGTAAAGATTAGTATCATGATATGTAATTCCCTGACCTTATTTACCTAGATTCGGTGCATTATTACATAACATCAGCATGATCAGAAGAGATCATGTCTCGAAAGACCGATTTGTTTAGTAGCCTTGGATGTAATAGATGCATACATAAGTTTTACATTACATCATGAAATAAAAACAACAACAACATATTATCCCCTTTGAACACACTTATATACCATATAATATCCCTTAAGGTCAACCATAAAATACTTCTTCACATCCTGGGAAAAATAAAACATAGAAAGTGGTGAGCTCAGATGCTCAGTAAAGATAACATTATAGCGGAATCTTTTATAAATAAGCGTATCCATTTAAGGAAATCTATATGACTAAAACATAATACTTTTAAACATAAAGTTTAGCATAATATGGAAAATATAAATCAAATAATTCTGTTTACATACTCACATGGATATTCTAATGTTCAAATAATGACATGAAATATCAATAGGAAATTTCATATTGAGGGAATACATAATGCCAGACCTCATAACCACATAGTCAAGGCCTCATGCCAAGACTAAATATATGAATTTGTAAAGGCCTTGTGCCAAGACACTAGTTTTTCTCATGAGACCTACAGATGCATTGAGGAGTTATAGAGTTCTCCACTCATCACTTACTAAGTTCAATTAATTTTTCATATGAAAAGGTTGAAACATAACATAAACATTCGTATTAAAAATAGCATATGAAATGTTAATACATAAACCATAAACCATGAATGGAATAAAATTAACACATCCACATTCAAACATATCAAAAAACATTCAATACAATATGGAAGATTCTATCATAATAAATCAACTTCAAACATGTGTAAAATCTATCAAATGTTTAGACATATATAAAATCAAAACTATTTAAGAGAAATATCTCTTTCTATATTGAAATAATTTAAAAGTCACCTATTTGTAAAAGAAATAATTTATTTTAAAAATAATCTTATAATCTTGTAATGGAAGCTTCTAAGGTGTTATAATGGTGGAAAATATCCCCACCTACCGTATATGTTAAAAAAACATTCTACCCTTAATTTGTTGAGAAGATCATAACATACCTTGTTTTGGAAAATGAAAGAAAGATTCCTTTCAAACTATTTTAAAAAAATTAAATGAGGGTATAAATCAATTTATCCCATAGTATCGAAAATAGTAAATAAACTGAAATACATTT
This sequence comes from Viscum album, assembly GCA_963277665.1. Classification (NCBI taxonomy): domain Eukaryota; kingdom Viridiplantae; phylum Streptophyta; class Magnoliopsida; order Santalales; family Viscaceae; genus Viscum; species Viscum album. The sequence goes on from OY728145.1 coordinate 446,239,509, forward strand.
CCAAGAAACGCTGGTGTGGATGATTAAAAGGTCATAGTAGATATTCACGTAAAAACAAGCTCGGATAATGAAGATATTGTAGAATTAACCCTTGCCTTGTAATTTTCATTGGTCAAGAGTATGTTAAACTCTTGTATAATAGTTAAATCATTGTTATTAAATTATACAAGAACCACATACAGAAATATGATATCATATATGATCTTTTAAAATTGCTTTGTTAATAATATTTCAGTAGTATCATTGTTTTCGGTATTAGATGATTCGTTTACCTTTATATGCTGGGTTATGCAAGCCATGTTTTTTATGGATTTGATGTATTTTATTAATATACATAATTATATTAAGTTCATAAATTTTTTTTAATTATAAAATAAAAATTATTTTTGAATGGTTATTATGGGGAATGAATTTCATCACGTTCGTGGAGAAGGTAATACATACATACGCACGAGTGATAATATCATTATATTGATGGTGAACTCATATGTAATTGGATGGTATATCATATATAAAGAATCATTAACATGTTATATTTATTATTTAAATCAGTTATAATAATTATTATAGTTGTGTAAATAACTAAGTGTTGGAATAACATAATACACCACGACGTGGAGACTGTAAGTCGTACGTACGCATATATAGTGACTTGTCATTCATAGGATGGATATAATAATTAATATGGTTGTAAAATATTTATAATAACATCAATGTATTAATAATTTAATTTAGATATTGTTTTGGTATAAAAACAACAAATAAAGAGGATGTGGAAGAAGAAAATAACTTTGAAAGAGGGGGTAAAATTATTACCTCTTCTTCGGGTGTTTCTTTTTGAGTTGATCAAAAGGGCTCGATAGGTTGGATTTATGATCAAAGTATGGCCACTAGGTCAAATTGAGGGTAGTTGGAATGAAATTTGAGCATGGTTTTTCAGATCTCAATGGCATTGGAGGTGTTATTTTTACAGAAGGTGAAGTAGACATTTACAAGAGGGGTGAGGGTCACTTTAGTAAATACTTGAAATGTTATTTTGTTATACAATCATATTCAGTTTATAATGGCTCCAAAATGATTTATTTAGAGGCTAAGGTGGGGATGGGATGAAAACCTCTCAAACAATAGGTTTTAGATAGTTTTAGGTCACCATATTAACCTTGTCTAAGTCCATTGGCCAAAGCATGTATTTTTAGAAATATTGTATCAATTAGTAATATAGTATTTGTTTTAAATGCTCATTTACGTAAATTTTGACACTATTTGGTATTTTTTTGAAAGTTATAAAAACATTATAACATAGAAAATAATTTATATAATCAACCCTAACATTTCATATTAACCTATAAAATTAGTGAATTTCATAAAAATTCTCAATTTATTTTATTTGGATATTTATAATATCAATTATTTTAATCCTTCATTAATAAGGTAATTACTACATCATCGTGTCATAAATAAATTTAATTATTTAATGTATACAAATTATAAATAATATTCCATTATGTAGGAAATATTTTTATCTTTCTAATGAAAATTTATAGAAGAATTTAACTTTTTTGTAACCATCTATTAAAATTTTTTACTTACGAAAATTTGAATTTAACACTTTTAACTCTTCTTCAAATAAAATATTAATAAGTCTCCTAATCTAATCCAGGTTGACCAAACAGATCATATTTTATTCCTAATGTTGATTTTGGTCGAAAAATACATATCCAATAGAATGAGGACATGTGTTAGGGTAATTATAATATCATTTTTACCTTTAATTACCCGATTTACATTTAACCGTGGTAAATAAAAGTAAAAAGTTACTATTAACCAACAATTGTTTTCATCTTATTGAACAAAATTTTATATACTGATGTCAATTGTGTCTCTCAAATTTTTGAAATTCAATTCCCAGAAGTGTTAAAATTATGTTTTCTGAAATTTAAAAATGTGCATAGAAGGTGGTTAAAAGGCGGCAAAAAGTTCAATAAAATTGTATATATATAATATTATTATACAATGAATCCAATTAATTACATTGAAGATATATAGGTACGATTTATCTATCTTTACATAATATAAATTTAAATAAGATAACAAATTATTTGAATAAAAAGTCGATATTAAACAATAACACAGTGTATTTCACTATTCATCAAAAATTGAATGTTTTCAGAAAAATACCAATATTTAACCTAAAATAATTTTGATATTTCAAATAAAAAATTGAAGTCCATTTTGAAACATAAAATTTATAAAACTTTAAAAAGTGGGTATTACTATTCCTAAGGGATAGTTTGATTGGTCTTGGTATGTTAAAATTCCATGTTGCGTATAATGCAAGATATTGCATTATTCAAAGGGAAACGTACCGTTGAAGCTTGGGGTGTTACATTCTTCCCTACTTCAAATATTTTTTTCCTCTAAATTTCTAGAATATTAATGTATAAAATGTTTTGGGTGGTATTTTATTTTAGGTTACTTGGGTTCCCTTGTTGCCTCATCCATCTTATGATTTCTGCATCGAAAATTCACCAGACGAGTCATTCGGTTTCTCAACACTTGTTCTCTAGTATCAAGAATTCCGATACGCTCTTCTCAATATGACAGGTTGCATTCTAGTTCTATTTCTTCATAGGTGAGTACATGTATTGGGTCAAGAATTTATTTTCTGAACAGTGATATGTGGAAGACATCATGAACTTTGGCGAGACTTGGCGGCATTGTCAAATGTTAAGCTACAAATCCAATTCATTCAAGAATTTCAAAAGGTTCAATGTATGTGGGACTTAATTTTCCATTTATACAAATTCTTATTACACCCTTTCATGGAGATAACTTTAAGAAAACATGATATCTTACTCAAAATTCCAAATAAATCCTCTGGTAATGAGCTTATCTATTTTTCTTAATTTAAGATTGTTTGATGTGGGTTTGGATAACCTTCATCTTTTCCATTGTTTCCTCAACAAGTTATGGGACTATGAGTTTTCATTCACCAACATCATCCCAACAAGTTGCTGTGTGAAATCTCTTTCCATATAATGCTTTATATAGTACCATCTGAATACTTGAATAAAATCTTATAGGAATATTCTACAATAGATATATATTGATACAACATACCTTGAAAGTTATGTGAGTAAGATCTCAACATATCATATAAGGTTTGAATAGTCTGTTCTGATTTTCCATTAGTTTGAGGGTGGTAGGCAGTGCTCAAATTAAGATCCGTATCGAAGGCCTTCTAGATACTTTTCTAGAATCTTGATGTAAAATGGGGGTCACGATCATAAAAAATTGATAGGTTTACTCCATGAAGTCTTACAACATCATTAATATATAATCTTCCTAAACCATCAAGTGGTAAATCCTATCTTATAGCAAGAAAATGTGGTGACTTGGTAAGACGATCAACAATGACCCATATTTCATTATTTCCTATATGATTCATTGGTAGCCCCATTAAAAATTCCATTGTAATATCATCCCATTTCCACTCGGGTATGGGAAGATTTTGCATGAATCTTCTTTGATGTTGTCTGCCAGCTTTCACTTATAGAAAAACCATACATCCTGACACATAATCAGCAATATCTCTATTCATGTTGTCCCACCAAAAATGGTCCTTAAAATCACTATACGCCTTAGTGCTACCATTGTGTATAGAGAATTTGGAGCTATGAGAATCATCCAATAATTCCCTTTTTAGATTAGATTTATCAATAACACAAAGTCTTTTCCCAAATTTCAAAATCCCATCTTTATATATGATTTCGATCAATTTCCCATCATTAACATCTTTAATTTTCCTTCGAAACTCCTCATCATCAGTCTCATAACATTTTATCCTTTCTTGTAAAGATAGTTTGGCACCGAGTTGAAAAATTACTAATGTTTCACCTTCCATGATTATTACCATATCCCTTTTTACTAAATCCATGAACATAATATCCCTTTCAACTCTCATCTTGTTCAAAACTCCATGATCCTTTCTACTCAAAGCATCTGACACCTTATTTTCCATACTAAGGTGGTAGTGTATAATGAAATAATAATCTTCGAGTAGTTCAAGCCATCGCCTTTGCCTCATGGTGAGTTATTTCTGAGAGAAAATATAATTCAAACTCTTGTGATTAGTATATATCTCACATTTTTCACCATAGATATAGTGTCATCATATCTTAAAAGCACAGATTACAGATGCAAACTCAAGATCATGAGTGGGATAGTTTTATTCCATAATATTTAGTTGTCACGATGCATAGGCAATATGTCTTTCATTCTGCATAAGGATACAACCATGTACTTTATTTGATGCATCACTACAAATAAAAAAACCATCATTCTCCAATGATAGATTCAAGATAATAGAATTGACTAAAATTATAATAAGTTCTTCAGAACATTTTTCAAACTATTTTTTCCAAACAAATTTAACCCCTTTACATGTGAGCGAGGTTAATGGGTTCGCCCATCAAGAAAAATTCTGGAAGAAATGCCAATATTAACCTGAAAAACTAATAAAACTGTGTACCTTAGTTATAATCATTGGTGCTGGACATTATTGTATTTCCTTGGTCTTTGAAGGATCGGCAGAGATTCAATCCTTAGAGACAATATGTCCAAGAAAATAAATATTCTGAAGCCAGAATTCACAATTTCTAAACTTCCCATATAATTCATTTCCTCTATGGATTTTCAAAATCATGCAAAAGTGATTATCATGATCTTCATATATTTTTTATAATACCATGATATCATCAATATATACCACTATAAAGGCATAATGAAATTCATTGAAATATCTACTAATTAGATCCATGAAAACTGAGGGTGCATTAGTCAGTCGAAAAAGGCATTTATGTAAACTCGTAATGCTCGTACCTGGATCGAAATGATATTGTCGGAATTTCTTACTTATTCATAGTAAACTAATGATATCCAGATAGAAGGTAAATATTTTCAAAATATTGAGCTCCATGAAGTTGATTGAATAAATCATCAATGTGAGGTAGGGGATACTTGTTATTTATTATTATAGCATTGATATCCCTATAGTCAATCCACAACCTCATTGATCCATCTTTCTTCTTAACAAAAATAATAGGGGCTTCTCATGGGGAAACTATTGGGTTAATAAATCGTTTATTACTCAATTACTCTAGTTGTTTCATTAGTTTCACTAATTCCACATTCGCCATTCTATAAGGGGTATTTGATAAGGGCATTTAACTAGGAATTAAATAAATGGATAACTCAATTTCATGTTTTGGAGGATGCCTAGGTAAATCCTCTGGAAACATATCAACAAATTATTGTACAATTGGTATGTCCTCTATTCGAAAACTATTTTCCTCAAAAATAGTTATTTCATTATCTTCCTCCCAAATAATTGAATTTAGTTGAGCTTCTGGGGGTGGATCTAGATAAGAATCATGTGGTGACATTTCATCTCTAATGATAAGGTACTCAATGAAAAGTGTAACTTCCTTTTTATTACAATAAATCTTTACTTCATGGTCTGAAAGTGACTCAATAATGTGTATTATATCAAATTAAATCATGGGTATGACGATGAGATCAATAGTTAAAGAAAATTTAAATTCCCTAATGGGAATTGATTCACAAAACATTATTGCAATGATACTTCTCTTAGGATTTTTGATCGACATGCATGGTGTCCTTTTTCAGCACACTTGTAACAGACACTCATTCCCTTCAGGAAAGTACATGGGTGTTTCTTCCCACATTTAACGCAGGATGGATATTCAAGTTTTCCCTTATTCTACTTATATTCTTTTCTAGAGTGTTCGACAGATATCTTCTTCTCTTTCTTTTAATTAAAGTCGTAAGAATTATATAATTACTTTTCTATATTGATAGCACACGAGAAAATATATTCGTATGATGAGAGGGATTGTGACACTAATGCTCGATGGAGAAATGGTTTTAACCCATAAAATAATCAATCAATTTTACTAATTGGGTTACGTATATAATATGTTGCATGACTTTCTAGTCTTTTAATGTTATCCTCATACTTTGCAACATTTTCATCCTCCTTTTTATTCAGACTCAAAAATTACCTTTCCATATCCGCTCGATGGTCATGAAGAATGTATTTTTCTAATAAAATCTCTATAAACTCCCACCATTACATATTTGATACTTATATATCCTCCATTGTATTTTGAATTAATGACCAGCATTGATATGCATCTCTCGTGAGGTGATAAACTACCATGAAATTTTTTTCCCTTTTGCTACTCCACAAAGAATGAAATATTTTTTCTAAGGAACTTATCCATTTCTCAGCTATAAATGGATTGTTAGTCCCATTGAATGTTTATGTTTGCTACATCATGAAGGAGTCTAACACTGATCCTCCGCATTGTGGATTAGGGTGCTCCATACGGGTATGGTTATTATTCATAACCAGAGTGAGTTGTCCTGGTATGGTGATAAGCTGATTAGCATTAGTTGCATCACCAACTACACTATAATTATCTTGAGTAGAGGTAAATCATTTCATAGATTAAGTACATTTATATAGTTTCCATTCCTTCCACTATGTTCCATTTTTAAACAATTGAATACATTATTTTAGCTTATAAATTGAAAAACATAATTCCAAACATGTAAAACACTTAATATAAGTTGAACAGTTTATGGATATAATCCATATTCATAAAAATGTTTTCTTTGATGAGGTATATACTCATAATTCCGTAATAATGGTTTGTAAATAAAAAAGTTAATTATCCTATGAATATCCCCCAGAAGTGTCATAATCAAGAGTGCAACAAGGCCCTGTTGTCGAGTACCAGGATTCCTGAGGTCAAGCCCAAAACTCCTTGTCCGATTTTTCACTCCTAGTTACATCTGTGCCAGAGCATCATCTATATGCTCATATCTAGACAAGTATTTATTGCATTGAAAATACAAAAAATATGTACATTACCAAAAATTCTAGGAAGTTCTTCAATACAAATCCTCAAAGTATATTTTAGGGTAATATTCTCTAATCATAGTTTTCCTAAATCTAGCTTCCAAGTATTGTAAAAAAATTCATCTGATACCAACTGTAATGCCCCGACCACAGTTACCTAGTGTCAGTTCATTTTTACATAACATTATCACGGTCACAAGGGATCAAATCGCAAAAGATAAATAATTTTAGTAGACTTGGAAGTACATGATACAAATATATATTTTACATTACATCTAAAAATAAAAACAACAACAACATTTTATCCCCTTTGAACACACTTATATCCCATAGCCTATCCCTATAGGTCAACTGAAAAATACGTCTTCATATCTTGAGAAATATAAAACATATATAGGGGTGAGCCCAGATTCTCAGTAAGGATAACAATATAGCAGAAACATTTATAAATAAGCATAAACATTTAAGAAAATGTATAAGACTAAAACATATGCCTTTTAAACATAAACTTTAGCATAATATGATAAATATAAATCAAATAATTCCATTTACTTTATCAAATACAATATCAATAGCCAATTTCATATTGATGGAATTCATAATTCAATACTTCATAACCACATAGTCAAGGCCTCGTGCCAAGTATAATAGTAAATTTTTTTAAAGGATTTCTGCAAAGACACTAGTTTAACTCATGAGACTTACCGATGCATCGAAGAGCTAAAGCAGGCCTCACCAGTCAGTCACTATGTTTAATACATTTCTCGTATGAAACAGATGAAACATAACATAATCATTAATATTAGAACTAGCATACAAATAGTTAATACTTTAACTATAATCCTTGAATGGTATTATAATAACACTTCCACAGTCAAACATATCACAAAACCTTCAATAAAATATGAAAGTTTGTATCATAATAAATCAACATAAAACAATTTTAAGATCCATTAAAATATGTTGACATAGATGAAATCAAAAACAATTGAGAGAAATATCTCTTTCAATTTTGAAATTATTCAAAAGTCACAAAATTATAAATGAAAATTTTATTTTGAAAATAAACTTATATTCTTGTAAGGGAATCCTTGAAGGTCTTTTAATGGTGGAAAATATCCACACTCGTTGTAATAGTTATAAAAGACATTCTTACCATAATTTTTTGAAATGGTCATAAAGTACATTTTTTGGAAAATGATGGAAATATTCCTTTAAAAAGATTTTATTAAACATCAAGTGAGGGTATAAATGACTTTAACCCATAGTATCTTAAATAGTAAAAATGTTTTGAAATACATTTTTAAGAAACATAGATGTGGATGCTAAAGAGTTCCTAGTAGATACTCACGTATAAACAACCTCAGATAATGATGAGACTGTAGAATTAACCCATACCATGTAATTTTCCATGGTTAAGGGTACGTTAACCTCCAATATAATAGTTAAATAATTTATATTAAATTATTCAAGAACTAAATTCATAAATATGATATCATATAAGATCTTCTAATATTTCCTTGTTAATAATATTTCAGATGTATCCTTGTTTCGGGTGTTAACTAATTCATTCCCCTTTATATGCTTGGTTACGTAAGCCAAGTTTGTTATGGATATGAGGTATTTGATTCATATACAAAATGAAATTATGTTCTTAAACATTATTTTGAATTATAAAATGAAAATGTTTCTTAAATGGTTATGATGGGGAATGAATTTCATCGTGTTCGTGGAGACGGTAATTCGTACGTACACATGAGCGACAATATCATTTTACTGATGGTGAAATAGTTTGTAACTTGATGGTATATCATATGTAATGAATCATTAACATGTTATATTTATTATTTACTTCTGTTATACTCATTATTATATCCATCCAAATAATTAAGTGTTCGAATAATAAACAACACCACAAGGTGGAGATGGTAAGCCGTTTGTATGTACATATGGTGAATTGACATTCATAGAATGTATAGAATAATGAATATGGTTGTACCATATTTATGATAACATCATATTATGTATAAGGTAATGGAGTTATTATTTTTTAATGGAAACAAAAAATAAAGTGGATGTTGAATAAGAAAATAACTTTGAAAGAGGTGGTGAAATTATTACCTCTTCTTTGTGTGTCTCCTTTTAGGTTGGTCAAAAGGGCTCCCTAGGCAGGCTTTCAGATCAAAGTAAGACATCTAGGTCGAATTGAGAATCGTTTGGAGGATATTTGAGCATGGTTTGGATGATCCAAATGGCATTGTATGTGTTATTTTTGGATAATGGGAAGTAACCTTTTATAAAAGGGGTGAGGGTCACAATAGTAAAAGCTTGAAATATTATTTTATTATACAATCATATTTGGTTTGTAATGGCTCCAAAATGATTTATTTTGAGGAGAAGGTTTGGATGGGTTGAAAACATCTCATACAATAAATATTAGAAAGGCTTATTTCACCATATTAATCTTATCAAAGTCTTTTGGATGAACCAAGGTTTTTAGGAATATTATATTAATTAATAATATATAATTTTTTATAAAAATTCATTTTTTCAATTTTGTCTGTATTTAGTATTTTGTTTTGGTGAAATTTATAATAAATTTATAACATCAAAAAAAATTATTTAATCAACCCTAGCATGTCATATTAACCTATAAAATTAGTGGAATTCATTAAATGTATCAATTTATATTTATTGGGATATTTATAATATCAATTAATTTAATCTTTCCTTAATAAGGTAATTACTACATCATCATTGTGTCATAAATAAACTCAATTAATTATTGTGTAAAAATTATAAATAAAATAAAATTATGTAGGAAATCATATTATATTTTAAAGAATATTTATGGTTGAAATTATCTTATCTGTAACCCCATATTTAAAAAGTTTTAGTTATGAAAATTTGAATGTAACACTTTTAACTAATTTTAAATAAAATAAATATAAATGTACAAATTTAATCCAACTCGACCAAAAGGATCATATTTTATTCACAAGGTCAATTTTGTTAAAAAACATTTATCCAATATAATTAGGAAATGTGTTTGTGTAATTATAATATCATTTTTACCTTTAATTACCCTATTTAATTTTAACCGTGGTAAATAAATGTCAACAGTTGGTATTCACCAAAATTTGTTTTCATCATATTGAACCACATTTTACTTACTGATTCCAATAGTTCTGATCAGATTATTTAATTTCAATTCATAGAAGTGGTAAAATTACTTTTTATTCAAATTTGCATATGCGCCTAGAAGGTGGGTAAAAGACGGTAAAATGTTCAATATAATTTTATATATCTAATATTATTATAAAGTGAATCTAATGAATTAAATTGAACATATATAGGTATTATGTATCTATTTCTACCTAATATAAATTTAAATAAAATAACTAATTACTTAAATAAGAAGTCAGTTTTAAACAATAATGCATTGTTTTTCATTATTCATCAAAAATTGAAGGTTTTCAGAAAAATAAAAATAATTCACCCTAAGCTAATTTTATATTCTGAATCCAAAAATGATGTCCATTTTGAAAAATAAAATTTCTAAAATTTTAGAAATTGGGTATTACTATCCATAACTGCTAGTTTGATTGGTCGTGGTGTGTTAAAACTCCAAGTTGTGTATAATGCAAGCTATTTCATTATTCAATGGGAAATGTACCATGGATGCTTGGGGTGTTACATGATACGTCAATTTCAATAAGGTTTTACTCATTCTAATTCATCGGAAATGAGGTTTTACTAATGCTCCATGTGTAATGATCCATGTCACATGCTAAAATCATGTTAAATGTTTTCTCCACATTTACATGTTATGATAATCATTATATATCAGGCCTTTGTGTTCATGTTTCTCTTATACTCCATTGATTTTACTATTTCCTAACATTTACTCTATTCTTCATGTTATGACTTTTTTAATCCGTTACTAGGCATTATATTTCACCCTTTTCTTATTCATTTGTATAGGTTATCCCCTGTAATGCAAAGTACCTAAAAATGGGTGTGGTCATGTAAAAGAAGATTTAAATTAATATGTGTATTTCTTATTCTATGTTGTTATGTAATGTTCTTAATTTCCCATGAAATTCGACCAATCTATCCTCATGGTTTTCTTACATGAAATTTTTTGTAATAAATCACGTTTAAGTCTGAAATTAAGAGAAGGGTTGTTATGAGGGAGATTTATAAAATACAGGAAAGTTCTATCTTCCACTTCACAGCTATTGATGTAAAAAAGAACCGTAAAAATAGTAAAATACCACCTGTAGGGGCCATCCAATTGGTTGGATTAATATATTATGAATTATTTGAAGCCTAATGATCATAGATTTTGAGTATATAAGACTATATTATATCTCTCATTTTCACTTTCATTTTACTGATTAATAATTTAATGGGATTTTATGAAAATATTAATGTATAAACATCAATTTTCATGGAATTTTAAGTGAAGGGTAATTCAAATTACTAATTAATTTGTTATCAATAATTAATTTATCAATTTTATACATTTATATATTTTATTAAAATATTAATCAATTATCAAATTTGATAATAACTTTTTGATTGAATGAATTTCAATTAATATATAAAATTTATTTCTCGGTATTGGTTTTGACCAAGTAGTGATAATATGTTTTATATGGTTAAATAATTTTTTGAATTAATAAATTATTAAAATTAATCAATGTAATTATTGATAGGATAATTTTGAGTCAGAATTTTAAAAATATGTATGAAATTAATTTTTTATTTGGATTTAATTCTAAAATCTATTAGTTATTTATTAATATTATTTTAATTTTAAAAACATCGCGACCTTAAGACTATAATTATCAGTATTTAATCACAATTGGTATATTACTCAATTAGTTTTAATAGTAACTATTATTATAGTTTATTATTACTTTTCAATTGATATATAAACCACATGTAACTTTTCACTATGGTATCTACCTCAGAATAACTAATTTATATACCTTTTAAGTCAGTGTTTGGAAAATAAACTATAAATTTGTAAAATTGATTCAAAATTTTGAAGTAACAATGCCTTACTTGAATTTTGTGTTTTTTTCTCTATTGGGGGACTATTGGATACTGATTAACTGGTGGTTCATTAGATTAGAGGAATATTTTTCATACCACCATTAAATTGTTTCCATTTTATTATGAGTTTTGTGTTTATGATGTGAGATTTGAGTTACGAATTGTCAATGAACTAACAATAATATAAATGGAATACTAATGAATAATGATATTAACATTTCAATTATAAAAAAAATATTTAATACAATTTAAATAATTATAAAAAATTAAAAAAAATTATTGTTGATCAGGTTCATAAAGTGGTCCAAATCTACCACATATAATGGATAAGTAAGTGGTCATTAATGTTATTTCCTTTACCTTCACATATAGGGGTTTAACATAAAATCCTCATGATACAAATTATAAAAAATATTTACTAGATAAAATTTCCAACTATCCATATAATATATAATTAAATTCAATTTTGTATGCTACTATAAAATTACTTGAATGTAGATTAGAGAATATTTTTTTTCAAAATTATAGTATTTATAATATAATAATTTATTGTATAATGTTTTAATGATACGTTTTACACTATTTCAAAATAATAAAATGAAAACTATTTTATTCAAATATTGAAACAATAATAAAAAACTAAATGTGATGATATGGGAAGATATTATATAACAAGATATAGTCCTCTATAGAAATTAACAAACATCAATGTTGACCTATTAATTTTTTAATAATTTTTTAGGGAATAAATATATATTTAATGAAATAGTTTTATGATTTTTTTTTGAATTGTGTTCATTCTGAATTAATTTAATTGTTTCCAATCCCAAAATTTTATAATGGACTATCCCAACATAATAAATCATTAATTGATACGATAGTTAGAGGAAGTTTAGTAATGTTTTATTCAATAGATATTTATGAATTATTGGATGAGATATCTCTAAATAATTGTAAAATGCAACATAAGGAGTAATAAATTTATAGAATTTCACTTGGTAAATTCAAATTGTTGGATGGATTGAAAAAATTTTAACATAACATTTCTCATGACATGGTGTTGTTTATGAATGAACCCCAAGATATATTGATTGATGATAGGAATTAATATTATTTTAATTTTTAGAAAAAAAAATTTGGGATGGAGACATCTTGAAGATCATGAATTGAGTGAAAAAAATATTTAACAATTATATAGTTCCTAGATTCAAAAAATAATGTTAGATTTCCCAAAATAACAAATGTTCATTGAAGGAGAAAATATAGTATTTCATATCAACCATCAGGGTTTCCATAATGTGTTTTGAATATAAATGTAAAAAATTAATATATACGGAATAAAGAATACATTATAGGATAAATGTATAAAAAACCTCAAATAGTTACAGTGTGTAATGTGTTTACATTACATAGTGGTCTATAGTATATATGAAGTTACACATGCTACCCAATGGAGTGTAAAATAACTCAGGGATGCATATAAACCTTCATGAGTTATAAATTAACATAAGAACCCAACCTTAAATAGTACATAATCCGGAATTAATGGAATAATTCACATTGAGGATATTTTCAGGATTCGAGTTTTAGAGAATTAAGACATAACTATTATATTACATCTCAAAAATTACAAGGTAGACACCTCTACATAGTTTCCATTTTTTTGAAAAATAAAACTCTTGAAGAAAATAGTTATGTTTAGTTCCATGTTTTTTACAACATGACTTTTCCTTGATCTCATCCATTACCCTATTCATCTTTCAGTCACGTGAAAAAAATTTCAAACCTTGCGAAGAGCATAAAAAGCCCAGTAAGGGTTAAAAAACAAATAAATAAAACATTAGTCCATCAATATGTACATAAAATAATCTCCTTAACATACCTCATTAAATCATTAGATTTATGAATAACATAGAGTAATCACAAATCATAAAGGTAACTTGTGGCATCCATAACATACATACGTTGTTGCTTTCACAGCCACATAGGGAGTTACATTTGAAATATCCATCACAGTATATTCACTAAATATCTTCATAGAAACATTCATATTTACCACTATCATGTTACCTAATGCATTGGAGAGATATCTCGAGGTCACCCACCCTTGGTTTATCCTGAAACCACTCGTATACGTAACAATTCCCATGAACCATAATGTATTCATGAAACAAAAAACAAATATAAATGAAATATATCATTTACACATTTCAGTAAAAATTTATCATTTAAATATATTGTCATAAAAAATCCATTATCAAAACCATTATCAATACCAAAATACTAAAAAGAGTACATAGTATTTATTTTCCTTTTAAAAAACATAACGGCTTGTTAAGGAATGCATAGATCAAATAATACTCGCGGTGGCGGAAAAGGTCCTTGTTACCACTTATGTTAATAAGAATAATTATTTTTTCCATTTAGTAAAATTCCAAATAGAAAAAGATTTTTTTTTTAATAAAATAAAAAGTAAATGTTTTTTATACACCATATAAAATAAAGTCAGGTATAAAACAAAATACACCCCAATGAACAGATATTGAGAAGAAGTCCCTTACCTCGTGTCTGACTTGACCCGTTCATTCTTTAATATCCTTAATAATAAACTCATGTTAATTTATACTTGCTTAAGAACCATTTTCAAGTTTATTATTTCTTTTATATTACATATTACCATGTTATAAAAATCATGTAATCATTTAATTTCACACTTGGCATTTTGTCAATATTTGGTACTTGATTCAAAAATGAACCTCTTATATTTACAAGATGTCCATGTGGTAAAAGTTCCATTATCTAGAGAATTATACTTATGATTTATATATCATATATATATATACATTATATATATGTATTTATAATAGTACATAACATTTGGAGGTAAGAAATGAAATATAATGTTCATGGAGACGGTAATTCGTACGTACGCATGAACACTACTTTCATTTATATTTAGTATTTTAATAGAATGAAAACAATGATACATATGTATATTATAATTACAGTATAATATCATATATAATTTTGTTATCTCCATCTTTTATACGTCCCACATATGGCATGAATGAGTCATATCCCTTTGAGGGGGTGGTAGTCTTCACTTCCTCAAATGAAATTATCGTATTTACCCACTATTGAATCCATAAAGATATTCCATAATTAAAAAAATAAATAATGATAAAATTATAAATATAATATATATCACATATAAACACAGTTTCATCTTAATGCACACTATATGAGGCGGGAGGAGATAATTGAACAATCATCGTTTCCTGTGGCGTTAGATTGTTGTCCACTAACACAATATGTTCTTTACCCATTAGATAGATGTGTGTGTAAGAGTAGTTAAAATAAATCTCCTAACAACAACATATTATTTTCACAATAATGATGTTTTTATAAAATAAATAAATATAATGAGTTTAGGGGGTTGGAGAATTAAAATTAAAGGAAGGGACTTAAAAGAATATGTTACCTTTAAATCAGGTATCTCAATTTTCTTTAAACCAAATGTTTTACTTGAAGTCACTTATGCCTAAGGTAAGGCTTCTAGGAGGAAGAGGGAGACCATGAAAGATTATTTGGGTACAGTTTAGATGATACAAGGGGCTTGAGTTGTATTAGTAATGGGTTATAGGTGAGGGCTTTTTATAAGGGGAAGGAGGGGCTCTTTTGGAAAGTTTGAAAATATTTTTTTATTATATAATGATTTCTGGTTTCTAAGAGTCCAAAACATATCAATTTCAAGAAAAGATGAATTTTGTTCTAAATAAAATCATCCAATAAGAATTGGACAGTTTTTCGATATTGTTTTAATCATTATAATCTTATTTATTTAATGCGTGAATTGATGAGATAAACATTGTATCATTATTGTGTCATAAATAATTTTATTTAATTGATATCTAAAATTTATAAAAAAATACACTGATGTTGGAAATATTTTTATATTTCTAATTAAAATTTATATTATAATATATTAATAATATAACCCCAAATTAAAATTTATTTAGCTAAAAAATACATGTTTATTATATTTTTATTTATACTTTAAATAAAAAGATATTAATAGCATTATATTACCCTAGTGGATTTAAAAGGACAAAAGTCTCACCCATGGATTGTCATGGTCAACCATTACTCATACAATAAGGTTAGTACAAGTGTTAAGGTAATTTTATATTATTATAATATTGTTTTTACCTTAAATTACCCTATTTACCTTTAATCGTGGTATATAAAAGTCAAAAATTACTATTCACCAAAAAATATTTTAATATTATTGAACCTCATTTTACTTACTAATAACAACCATATATGTCAGATTTTCTAAATTCAATTCACTTAAGTGGTGAAATTTCATATAAATGAAAAAGTCTGTTTTTTCACTACTACTTAGTGTTTTCACTATTCATAAAAAATTATTGTTTTTCAAAAAAATAAAAAAAAAATCAAACTAAGATATATTTGATAATCTGAATTCAAAAATGAGTTATATTTTACCAAATTAAAAACATATAATTTGAATTAAAAAATTTAAAATTAATTCCTCTTGTGAACACCAAATGCGTGTTTTTAAGAAATAATAACTATCAAAAGATTGTCACTTGTTTACGTCCAATTTCAATGTGAACTTACTTACAATGACCAAATTTAGATTAAATGGTAAAAATATAATCTAATTACACTTTAAATCCAATTAAAAAGTTAATCTAATCATAAAAATAAATTATATTAAAAGGTTGTTTTGAATTAAAATACAGTAATTTTCACTATTCATTACAAATGGATTTTATCAGAAAAATACCCAAAATGTACCCAAAGTAAATTTTTATGTCACAAATATAAAGAAGATTATTTTTAAAATATAACATATAAAAGTGACCAAAACTATATTTAAATAAGGTTCTCTATTAAAAGGCATTAAATCGTCCTTTTGAAAAAAGTGTATTCATGCTTCAAATTAGAATCATTCACATTTTAAGCCTCTAATGTTTTTTAGATAAATGTAAAAACATTTAACAAAACTATATATTAATTTTGTAGTTAGTTTTGTTCATTCCTTCCAATACTAAGGCTAGCTTTCAACTTCCATTTAAAATAATAATATATTATTATTTTTTAGTATGACTTAGCATTGTGTGTAACACTAGACTTCAAAGAAACCCATTGTAGTGTATCATGTATGCCATTGAACATAACATCCCCCTTATAATAAAATTAATATTTAATTCATAGATATTAATAAATATGAAAATGCATTTTTCTTTATTTACATGGGATGCTACATCCTTCCCCCCTTTTGGAAATTATGTCCTCCTAATTTTTAATCACTTATCAAATAAGTGGGGGTATTTATCCCTCATAGAATTTTCAAATTATCACATTACATCTTCAACCATATGAGTTTTCTACAAAAACATTACATGATTAATTACCTTATTAAACAACACTTTCCCCCTTCAGCCAAGAATCTATACCGGTTGTTCTTCAAAAAAGAGATTATCTTCCAACTGAACTACCTCTGGGCTCAAAACATGACATGGATCCAACATATAATTTCTCAACATTGAAACATGAATAAAATTGTGTACCTAGGATAAAAATGGATGTAAATCCACTCTGTATTCAACTGATTAAACTATCTCAAACATTTCATAGGGTCCAATGAACCTCAAACTCAACTTTCCATTCTTACCAAAATGCATCACACTTTTTCATAGAGAATCTTGGCGAAAAACATGATCACCTTTCTCCAAAGGAAGATCCCTTATCTGGTTATCCATATAACTTTTCTTCCTGTTCTGAGTTATTCTCATGTTCTTCTGAATAAACAAAACTTTTTCTGTCATCTCTTTTTACAATTTTGGTCCCATTAGTTTCCTTTCACCTACTTCATCCCAAAAAAGCTACAGTTAGACACCGTTTCCCAAATAATGCCCCTAAATGAAGCCATATGTATAATGGAATGAAAAATATTATTCTAATAAAATTCAACCAAAGAATGATGTTAGTCCCAACTTCCCTGGTAATCCATCGAGCAAGCACGTAACATATCCTCCAAGGTCTAAATTGGTTGTTCTGACTACCCATCTAATTGCAGATGAAAAGCTATACTATAATTTAATTCTATACCCAACAACTTCTGAAGGACTTTCCAAAAGTTAGACGTAAACCTAGGATCACGATAAAATACAATGGAGAGGGGAACACCATGAAACCTGACATTCTATTTACCATACAACCGAGAAAGTTGATCTAGAGACAATATATCTGGAATTGGAAAGATAAGAGAAAATTTATTCAACCGATCAACAATAAACCAAATTTAATTATTACCTCGAAATGTATTTGGTAATCCCAAAATTAATTCCATGGATATATTTTCCCATTTCCACACTGGAACTGGTAAATACTGAATCATCCCGTTCAAGAACATCCACTATGATTTAACCTATTGACATGTCAATCACTTCATAGTAAAGTAAAAAATATCTCCTTTCATTCCATCCCACCAATAATACTCCCGAAAATCAACAAAAATATTATTACTTCTAGGATGAACTGAAAACAGAGAACTATGAGATTCAAGTAATAACTATTTCTATAACTTTAAATCACAAGGCACAAATAATCTTTTACCGAACCTCAAAACACCATCATTATCAATGTTAAAATTAGGAAACTTACCCTTCTAATCCAACTCTACATTTTTATGCTACTCCCTATCTTCCTTATGCACTTGCATCATTCTGTCTAGTATAGATGATTTCACTGATAGTTGAAATAAAATAGAGGAATTTCTTGCATCATCGACTTCTATGCCAAATTTCATCAAATAAAAAACCAAAGGATATTTTTCCAAATGTATAATGGTTAATGAATCATTAAATTTGCATCTCAAAGGATCATCCACTTTATTTTATTTTCCTGGATAGTAATGGATCATGAAATCATAATCCTTGATTAATTCCATCCATCTCCTCTATCTCAGTTTTAATTCTTTCTGAGTGAATATATACTTTAATATTTTTTGGTCAGTATATATTTCACATTTTTCTCCATAAAAATTATGCCTCAAAATTTTTAATGAAAAAATAATAGAATATAATTCCAAATAAATTGTAAGGTAATTTAACTCATGAGGTTTCAACTGACGTGAAGCATATGAAATTACCTGATCATTCTGCATCAGGACACAACCAAGTCCGTTCAACAAAGAATCAATGTATATAACAAACTCACCATTTCTGGTAGGTAATTCCAAAAAAATATAATTCACCAATAATCTTTTAAATTATTGAAAAAATTAATCACATTCTTTGTTCAAATGAACTTAACACCTTTTCAAGTTAACAGAGTCAGTGGACTAGATAACCGTGAAATATTTTCAACAATCCTCTGGTAACAACCTGCAAAATCAAAAAAATATGGATCTCATTTATATTTTTGGGTCTTTAACATTATTAAACAATGTTTGTTTTAGTAGGATCAAAATTTCTACAATTTTTTGAAATAGTGTGACCAGAGGATGAAATTTGTGGTAACCAAAACACACACATCCTGAATTTACCAAACAGTTTCTTTTCATTTGAGGTTTTCAAGACGACCTTAAATTACTTTAATGTTCCCCTTTAATTTTGGAATACACCATTATATCATCAATGAACACAACCAAAAACATATCTAAGAAATCAGAGTAAATTACATTCATCAGATCCATGAATATAGCTGGTGCATTTGTTAATCCAAAAGGCATAACTACAAATTCTTAATGGCCTTATCTAGTATGAAAAATGGTCTTCGGATTGTCTACTTCCATTACTTTTAACTAATGGTACCACGAACTCAAATCAATCTCCAAAAAATGCTGAACTCCCAGGAGCTAATCAAACAAATCATCCATATGAGGAAAATGATATTTGTTCATAATAGTTATGTTATTCAATGTTGTATAATCAATGAAAAGTCTCATTGAACCATATTTTTAAAAAAAATCAAGATATTATAACCCCATGGTGATGTTCTAGATCAAATGAAAACTTTACCTAATAACTCATGTAATTTCTCCATTAACTTGAGAAGTTCAATTTGAGCCATTCTATAAGGGGGTTTTTAAATTTTCATACAATCAAGAACTAAGTCAACAGTAAATTCAACTTCACGATATGGTATAATACTAGATAGCTCATTAGGAATAACATGAAGATACTCATTTAACACTTGCACACCATTAATCTGAATAGTTCCTTTATTTTCAACAATATATACAAGGTAACATTCATTTCCATCTTTTACTAGTTTCTCAGCTTCTTAATATGTTATCAATAGTAAGGGTTCATTCTTGTACAAAAACTGAAAATAATTCTGAAAATAAACCTCATTATCTTTTTAGTCAATCTTATCATGATAAATAGAAAACCATTCCATAACCAAAATAACATCAAAGAATACTTGAGGAAATACAATAAATAATACAGGTAGATTCATTCTGCACACAAGTACACGAAGGTTCTTATAATTTCTTTTTTATCCACATTTCCCCCCAAGTATTTTTACCAAATATCCAGGATTCAAATATTGAGATGGAATTCCCAATTTACTCGAAAAATTCTTAGAAATGAATGAATGTGTAGACCCTAAATCAAACAACACATTGAAATATTTTTAAAAAACAAATAGTATACATGATACTACTTCATTTAATGGCCCAACATCTACTGAAGTAGTTGCAAAGGATTTCACCACCCCTTTCTACTTGTACTCTGGATGCTTTCCCTCAGTTGAGTTCTTTGTTGGGCACTCATTTTCTTAATGACCCAATTCATTTCACATAAAACATTTTACTGACTGAAAATCAGATATTGTCTTTCCATTACCTTAGTATTTTTCAGTGCAATTAAAAGCCTTATGTCCTATTTTACCACATCTATAGAACTTACCCTAATTTAAAATACATTACCCATTATGATTTTTACCGTAGTTTTCAAAAAATATAATATTATGTTTCTGAACATCATAATTTTTTTAATATTTCTTCCCTTTTGTTGGTCACATCGACCTATTATTCTGTTGTTTTTCAAAGAACACGTGATCATCAACAAACTCCATTCCCACATTATCCACACATCGAACAAGTTTTTCATAACTACTGAACCAATGAAAAGATAAATCCATTCGATACTTTGGCTGTAATATTGAGTTAAATGGATGATTTTACTATAAATATATCGTATGAAATTTGGATAATACCTTTCTAGTCAAGTGAATTTGTCTTCATAAGCAGCCACTGAGTCATCCTCTTCCATCAATTCCAAGAATTGTGTTTCCATCCAAAGAGGAACCACCTTAGGAAAATATTTATGAAGAAACATACCTTTGGATACATCACAATCAAGAGTGTCAATATCCTCACTATCCCTGACAATTTTCACCATAGGCCACCCCTGATTGGCTTCACCATCAATACAATAAACAACCATACTGACCTTTTGATGTTCTAAACACACCATGACATCAAATATCTTCTCCAGTTCTTTAATTCACCCTTTAGCTAGCACATGGTTAGATGATCCTCCGATTGATGGGGGATGTTGCCTCATGAAATGCTCCATTAATGACATGTTCCTATGTTGTTTATCTAGATGATCTCGTGCATGGATAACACTACAATTTATAGCCTGATTCAGCTGTTCCATCACTACAAAAAACTATTTAGTTCCAATTCCGACCATATCAGGTTGCTGATTTGGAATTTTTTCTACCTCTTGATGTCCTCCCATCACAACTTCCCTACTTCTCATGTGGAAAACCATTCTGATCATAGAAATATATTAGGTGAAGTGACAGGGTAATCTGTAAATGCTATATCATTTCAATATTAACATAAATTAAAATATAGATATTAATTTGGAATATCCTAACTCCTAAAGTTTTCTAAACCGACCTTCGATACCAACTATAAGGACCGAGCCGCAAACATTACATAATCCTAAATTAATTGAATAATTCACATTGAGAATCATTTAAAGTTAAGAGTTTTAGATAATTAGACCATAACTATTACATTACATATAAAGAATTACAAAGAAAATATTTCTACTCAGTTTCTATTTTTTCATAAAATAAAAACTCTTTAAAAAAAGTGTCATGTCTTGTTTCATGTTTTAGACAGCCTGACTTTTCCTTTATCCCATCCTAGATGCTATTCATCTTTACAACCTATGAAAAAACATAAAAAAACTTGGCATGGGTATAAAAATATCAATAAGGGTTAAAAAAATAAACAATGAAATCATTAGTTCATCATTACATACATAACATAATCACATTAACATACCTCATGAAATCATATGATTTATGAATAACACATAGAAATAAAAAATAGTAACGGTAACTTGTGGCTCCATAATATACATACATTGTAGCTTTCATAGACACATAGTGAGTAACATTCGGAATACCCATCATAGTATATTCCCTAAATGTCTTAGAAAAAACATTCATGTTTACCATTTTCATGTTAACCAATGCATTGGAGAGCTATCTTGAGCTCACCCACCCTGGGTTTATCACAGAACCACATATATATGAAAAAATTCCCAAGAACCATAAGATATTTATAACATATAAAACAAATAAAAAGGTATCATATCATTTCCATATTTCAATCACAATATATAATTTAAATATATTGACATAACAAATCCAGTATCAAAACCATTTTCAATAAGAAAATATTTAAAAGTGTATATAGTATTGTTTTTCCTTTTAAAAAATATTATAACTTATTATGGATTCCATAGATTAAATAATACTTTTGGAGGTAGAAAAGGTTATTGTCACCGCTTACGTTAAAAGGAAACATTATTTTTTTACAATTATTAAAATTACTCATAGAAAAATATTAATTTTGAATGAAATAAAAATTCAAAGTCATTTATACACCGTATAAAAGAAATTAATGTATAAAACAAAATATGCCTCAATGAATGG
This sequence comes from Viscum album, assembly GCA_963277665.1. Classification (NCBI taxonomy): domain Eukaryota; kingdom Viridiplantae; phylum Streptophyta; class Magnoliopsida; order Santalales; family Viscaceae; genus Viscum; species Viscum album. Next base: position 446,262,520 of record OY728145.1, read on the forward strand.
AGATTGAGATAAAGTCTCATACCTCGTATCCGACTAGACCTGCTCATTGTTTAATCTTCTGAATAATAAATTAAAGTAAATTTATACTTGAATAAAAACCATTTTATAGTTTATTAGTCCTTTTATATCACTAATTATAATGTTATAATCATTATGTATTCATTTATGTTTATAATGGCCATTTTGTCGATATTTGGTACTTGAGTCAAAACTAAACTTCTTATATTTACAAGTTGTCCATGTGGTCAAAATTCCATTATATCAAGAATGATATTTACAATTTATATATCATATATTTCATATATATACAGTATATATATGTATTTATATTAGTACATAACAATTGGAGGTAATAAATGAAATGCACCGATCATTGAGACGATAAGTCGTACGTATGCATGAACATTACTTTCATTTATATTTCTTATTTTAATGGAATGGAAATTTGATGATAAATAGGTATATTATAATTACATTATAATATGATATATAATTCTATTAACTCTATCCTTTATAAGTCCCATCTCATGAACCAAATCTGGTCTCCATCAAAACCGGCACCCGACCCCGCATGCAACAAGGCCCGAAGGGCGTTCCTGGTCCCCACAGGCTGGCACAAGTGCCCGGGTATCATAAAATGAAGTTTTGGAATGATTTACCTGAGTATATAAACATTAATCAACAAACAAACTCAATAAAATGAATCTGTATTTTTTTTTAACTAAAACCATCTTTTACAAAATTCAGAACTGAATTACATGTTTTAAAACAACTCATCAAGACTATAAAAAAGGTACAAAATCAAAATGAAACATCCCATGAACCCTCATGGAAAGGGGCAACGCCCTCAATCCATCTCCACAAGACTTCACCATCAAGGACCTGCTAGAAACCCGAACCACTAGAACTAAAAACAATATCCAAACCTGCAACAACAAAATATCAAAGTCTACTTACACACAAGGGTGTAAGTAGGGTGTGAGCGAATTCCCAGTAAGATACCACCACTAATAGATTCCATGTGATAAACATTCAAATAAAAAATCTTGAAAGTTTTCATAAACAAAAAATGCAAGTTAGAATTTCTAAAAGATTAAAAAAACATAAAACAGTTTTCAGGTGGGTTATCATTAAGAATTAACACTTTTAAAAAAAATCAACACTACTGAATTTTCCATCCAACCATTCTGTATGCCAACGTTAATCACAAAGTAACTAATGAGCACATGCAATTGGAAATAACCCCTAGGCACTAGATCATTGTGGGTCCCAGCTACCTCGTATCTCGGTGAGAGTAACCACCACAATATCAGTTCTCATGCAGGAGCCACTAGTAGGGAACATACCCATAACCTAGTGATACCCAATCATCATCATCATAGTTTAGTTAGAGTTGTAAGAATCAATATTTCTATGTAAAATTGAGGCCAAACCCCACGGATTCACTAGCATACTAGTACACGTCCACCAACCTAGATACCCGGGTTTCCCCTTGTGCTCAGACAAGTTCAATAAGTCAATAAATATACTTTGCACATGAAGATATAATTTTCACATCAAAAATTCACCAAACACTCCACATGTATTCCACACAATTATAAAAATCCACTTTTTTATTGAAATGAATTTTGAAATCATACTCACACAAAAAATATCCCACAACACATTTTTCACATCTTTCAAAATTCAAAAAATCCATTAACAATTTTATAAAATCTTTCCCAAGATGCTAAAAATCAAATAAAATCCCACTCACATGTTTCATAATACCCTTTTCATAAATATACTCCATTTTTCATATCACACTCACGCAAAACAGCCTGAAAACATGTTTCGCACCCACATCACAATTTCATAAATCGCCTCGACAAATTACAAAACATTACCAAAATGTTTTACAACATAACTGACCACTTTATGTTTCAAAAACTCATTTTAGGAACATACTATCACCAAAAAAGTACATAATAAACCATTTCACACTTTGTCTAACTCATTAAATCATTTACAATTTTCATAAAACCAACCCAAGAGGTGCAACCATGGTTTGCATATAAAACCCATTTCGAAACCCTAATTCAAGACCAAAACAATTCCAATAATAATAAAAATTATCATTGACATCCCAAATAATATTTATTAACCCCCCCCCCCCCATGTTTTATACAAATACCTCAAATAATACCACAAAAGGTACACACGAAAAACACATGTTTTCACAAATCACGTTCAAGAAGTACAACATGGTTTCACACATTAAAACCCTTCAAAAACCCCATTAAAATTCCCACATGACATAAATTCATTAACAAACCAGAATTTTAAGCCCCTTTTAACACTAATAAATCACTTTCATATGTTATAAAATACACCCAAGAATTTTCAGAAGAGCCACACATGAAAAGCACCCAATTCCAAGAAAAAATGCAACTACAAAATCAAACACTTAACGAAATCCATCAAAAAATAGTTTTCTCACCACACAGAATAGATTTGAAACATAATAAATTAACAAACCAAGCATTATAACTCATCATTAAATGGTTATACTTTGAATCACCAGCCTTTTATGTCGAAACACTCAAAACATGGTGCGAAACATAAACTGCACCACCGCCGCACCTCAAGGAAGTGAAATAAAAACTAAAACCAGAATATTTCACACAAAAGACAAGATATAAAACCCTAGGATTGATCCCTAACTTCTTTAAATTAGGAACCTTATAGATAAGGTATGAAACCCTAATCACATTAAATGTAACCCTAAGAAATTTCAAAGAAGAATGAAGAAGACCAACATACTTAAGGGATCTTGTAAAAATCGCCTCACATAAACCAGTATCTGAATTTGAAAACATCCAGGAATTCAGGGGTTGTTCGAATAAGTTTTAGGAGGTAATTTAGTAACTGGAATGGAAGGAAAATAGTAATAATTGAGAGAGTTGAGGAGTTGCCTCTTCAATTCTGGCCGATTTGAGACACCCTATGCAGTTCTTCCCTAATTCGAGACATCAAAGAGCTACAAGTAAGGGGAAAATGCAATGGGAGCGCTCCTGGGCTTCTTAGGGTCTAAAGGGAGGTGGAATAAAAGAAAAATACATTATAATGAATAAAATATTAAAAAATGAAAAAACAATTTAAAACTGGAAAATGGGCTTTCGGGTGGCCCAATTCTCAAATAAAAACCCAAATACAACATTGTTATGGATTCTTAAGGGTTACAAACAACAATGATGGTGTTAATATGTTAGGGGAGACCATTTATGAATTTTAATGAGTGAAAAATATAAAAAATGATAAAGTTATAAAAGAAACAAAATTTATTTTTAAATCTGGAATTATGGCCATGATTTTTTTCCAATTCACGAAAACTCACCCATTCCACCATAAAAGCTTTAGAAACCCCAAAAACAAAGCATAAATTAAATTTAACATTAAAATAACTAATTTATGTTATATTTATATTCACCATGAAAACTTTCTATCCCCGGAAAGCTACAACAAGGCTAGATTCCAAATCCAAACCCAACCGATAAACCAAAATGTATTTCTTTGCCAAGCTTCGCCCCCAAGGGCCAAAACACCACCAGTGATCATTTAAGGAATTATTACTCTCACAACCAAAACTTACACCACCTTCCTAAAACAATCAAGCACATTCAGCCTTTATCCCAAATGAAAACTCCTCAAACAAAAGATGAACAAAACTCAATCAATGTATCCAAAAAAATAACAACATCGAACAAAGTTACACTTACCCTACTATAAATAAACCATTGGGAACTCTCCAATCTCAATGTTTACCCAAGTAAGATGTAGGTAGTTAGATATATCTGAATGATAATACCTACTTCCAAGACAACACCAAGGGAATAAATCCTTGTTACTCGTATGAAGAGTCACAAATGAGCTCTCCACTATAAAAGACAACTTAAATTTTTCCTTGAGATAGAATCAGAACACTAACAGGGGGAGTCCCAAATGGACTCCCTAGTACTATGGGTATACATACATTAGAAATTTCCAAAATAATATGCATGGTACCCATGGTGGGTATCCCCGCCACAAGAACCAACCATATTAACTGACCGTTGTGGGCTGACATGAAAAGACCCCAAAAATTTAATGATTTGGGAAGGCTTCACAATTAGTCCACACAGTTTGGGAAACTGTGCACTAACTGTGCAGATCATTCTTTCCGCATGGATTCCTGACACATGGTCACTACTAATCATGCAAAAACAGGGTTCTCAGCCTATCTAGCCAAATTTTAATCCATTCTCCAAAGACTCAATGGAAACCAAAGGGGGGGGGAAGATATTGGGTGATGAAATGGGTACAAGGACCTCCAAATATTTCCACTGAACGAGAACAACAAACGAAATATGACTACACCATAGGATTAAAATCCTCCAATAATTCATACTGAGGATAGGACTTTGTACAAGGGTTTAAACGACACTGGGTTTTCCTCTGACTATGTGCCAGCTTCTCTCTAGGACCTATGGCTGGAGCTCAAAAAATTGAAGCATCTTCGGCCTCGTAGTTAGGCAGTGGAAACCCCTTTGTGGAACTTCTTCTTTTGGTGCCACAAACAACTACACCGCATACCCCAATGGGTTCATCAAGACATAACACACTCCATAAATCACATTACCGAAACTTGACATTTCACTGAAATACGAGATTAAAAGTCACACACACATCACACCTTGTTTTTTTTTGGTGTAAAACAATAGAAGGGTAGGACACATATAAACACATTCCTCTAAGATATAATATTTGATGATTTTACCAAGGGAGACATACTCTAAACATAATAGAGAACCTCACAGGAGTGTGCGACCTTCACCTTTAAAGTCAAATGAGCACACAACATCACAATGCATCACCGAACATGAACCTTGTGATTGATAGAAACAATACATGGAACGATACCTTATTCCAAGTCCCTAAACAATAGAGAAGTCTAATAAGTGGACACAATAGCCTCTCATGACAAAAATCCCAAAATTTGTGGTTTGACATGAACTATTTCTTCAGAGAAACTATGAATAACCTAGAGACCCTCTTAGACACCATCGAGACACTCATCCACACTAACAGCCCCATAACACTTCCACCTTCGATGAATCAAGAAACTTAAGAAACTAAGGACTATTTCAACATTCCACAAGCACTATACCACTACAAGAGGATACAAAAATCAATGAAATGAATGGTTTTAGATTCAATCAACAATGATAAATAAAATATTCCTTATATTGATCAACTAGAAGATTTTCCAATTGCGAAACAATACGGGTTGCACTTCAGTTGAGCATTAACCCTTAATGGGGGCGTACCTTATCCAATGAGAGAACCCAATGACCCAACCAAGCTGGTCCATTGGTAAAAACATGCTACAAAACAAATCCAAACACATGAAGGGAACCACCATAAAGGTGTCCCAAAACATATCTCAGAAAAGACTACTAACTGATCCTTCTACCCAACTTCTCATAAATACACAATCCCAAAATATGGTTCGAATAAGAAGGGATCATGGAATCAAAACATCCCACAACATCAACATTTTCCAAAAACACATAATATATAAAATCCCCAACAATTCAGAAATACATCATGATTTTTTTTAAAAACATCGCTTTGAAAACAAACGGTTCAATGGTTAGCGTATCCACCAATGGTACCCCATGGGCCTCACACATGCATGTTTCTGTGCCGCACCGAGCACCCACCTCATATCCATCCTGGAACTCGTCCAGTCATGCCATCAACCATATATCATCCCATATAACCCCATGCATGTTCTCTCTCATGAAAATACCAAAGGTTTAAATAAAAATTCATTCCACTTTTCAAAACCAAAACAAATAAACAACACATCCATTTTCTCAAAACCGCTAACCACAAGATCCAAAAACTAATTCACATCTTACAAAACAATTCAAAAATACACAAAAATTTAAAAAGGAACTAACTTTCATGTTATTCACATAAATTTCAAAACATCTCATCCCATTAGAACACCATTTTATTGTTTAGAAAACACTATTGGAAACACTTTCAAAACCAACTTCAATATAGTTCCTGATTTCAAAAGTGGTATAAGCCCACCACTTCTCATTTCAGAATAATTCTGAAAATTATGTTCCACCATTTCATAAATCAAACCATTCCCTCTTTATTTGAAAATAATTTCACAAAAACATTTCTCTTCATAAAACCAAGTCACTTTAAAACCAAAGTTCCAATATTTCAAAACTAAAGAATACAAGACAATGTGAGAGGAAACTAGTTTTAGTGGGTGACTTGGACATATGGTTGGAAGCCTTATTCCAATAACTTAAACATCACAAAGTTTGTTCTAGAAAAACATCCCTAGCTCCACATGGCTTTCTATACCCTGCGAGATCACCGAGACTAGTAACCCAACACTCCTTTCATTTCCCCTAATCATCATCAATCCAAGAAATCCAAAGGAATCATATAAATCCCGACATCCCCTGGCGACTGTAATCCCATCATGTGGTGTGGTGATCATCCACATTACTCAAAACTAGAATGCCAAGTCCCGATAATCCTAACTCCATACTATCCCTACTGTGCCCAAATAACGTGACCCAAAGAGAGGAAACCTCATCTGATACCATTTTGTCATAAACCAAATCTGGTCGCCATCAAAACCGGCACCCGACCCGGCACGCGACAAGGTCTGAAGGTCGTTCCCGATCCCCACGGGCTGGCAAAAGTGCTTGGGCATCATAAAATGTTGTTTGGGAACGATTTACCCGAGTTTACAAACATTAAACAACAAAAAAACTCAATAAAATGAATCTGTATTTTTTTAACTAAAACCATATTTTACAGAATTTTGAACTAAATTACATGTTTTAAAATAACTCATCAAGACTTTAAAAAAGGTAAAAAATCAAAATGAAACATCCCAAGAACCCTCATGTCAATGGGCACCACCCTCAAGCCATCTTCATAAGACTTCACCACCAAGGACCAGATAGAAACCCAAACCACTAGAACTAAAAACTGTATCCAAACCTGCAACAACAAAATATCCAAGTCTACTTACACCCAATGGTGTATGTACGGTGTATGAAAATGTGTAGTAGGATACCCCCAATAATAGATTCCATGTGATAAACATTCTTAGGCAAAAAGCTTTCAAGTTTTCATAAACAGAAAATGCAAGTTACAATTTCTAAAAGATTAAAAAAATTAAAACAGTTTTCAAGTGGGTTATCATTAAGAATCCACACTTTTAAAAAATAATTTCAACACTACTGAATTTTCTAGCCAACCATTCCGTATGCTGATGGTAATCACAATGCAACTAATGAGCACAAGCAATAGGAAATAACCCCTAGGCACTAGCTCGTTGTGGGTCCCAGGTACCTCGAATCTTGGTGAGAGTAACCATCTCAATATATGTTCTCGTGCACGAGCCACTAGTATGGAATAAACCCAAAACCTATTGGTACCCAATAATCATCATCATAGTTTAGTTAGAGTTGTAAGCGTCAATCTTGCTATGTGAAACTGAGGCCAAACCCCACGGATTCACTAGCATACTAGTACACGTCCACCCACCGAGATACCCGGGTTTTCCCCTTGTCCTCAGACAAGTTCAATAAGTCAATAAATATACTTTGCACATGAAAATATCATTTTCACATCACAAGTTCACAAAAAATTCCACATGTATTCCACACAAGTCTAAAAATCAAAATTTTCATTGAAATGAATTTTGAAATCATACTTACACAAAAAATATCCCACAAAACATTTTTCACATCTTTCACAATTCAACAAATCCATTAAAAATTTTATAAAATATTTCCCAAGATGCTAAATGTCACATAACAGTCCACTCATTTGTTACATAATACACTTTTTATAAACATAGTACATTTTTCTTATCACACTCATGTAAAACAGCCCGAAAACACGTTTCGCACCCACATCCCAATTTCATAAATCACCTCGAAAAATTACAAAACATTACCAAAATGTTTTACAACATAACTGATCACATTATGTTTCAAAAAATCATTTTAGGAACATAATATAACCAAAACAGTACATAATAAACCATTTCACACATTGTGTAACTCATTAAATCATTTACAATTTTCATAAAACAAACCCAAGAGGTGCAACCATTGTTTGCATACAAAACCCATTTCAAAACCCTAATTCAAGACCAAAACAATTCCAATAACAATACAAAGCATAATTAGTAGCCCTAAAAACATTTATTAAACCACCCCTAAGTTTTATACAAATACCTCAAACAATACCACAAAAGGTACACATGAAAAACACATCTTTCACAAATCACGTTCAGTAAGTACAGCATGGTTTCACATATTAAAACCTTTCTAAAACCCGATTAAAAGGCCCACAAGACATTACGGAATTAACAAACCAGAATTTTCATCCCCTTTAAACATTAATGAATCACTTCCATACGTAATAAAATACACCCAATCATTTCCCCAAGAACCACACATGAAAAGAACCCAATTCCAAGAAAAAATGCAACTATAAAATTAAACACATAACCAAATCCATCAAAAAATAGTTTTTTCACCACACAAAACAGATTTGTAACATAATAAATTAATAAACCAAGCAATATAACTCATCATAAAATGGTTATACATGGAATCACAAACCTTTTATGTCGAACCACTCAAAACATGGTGAGAAACATAAATTGCACCACTGCCGCACCTCAAGGAAGTGAAATCCAACCTAAAACCAGAAGATTTCACACACAAGACAAGATATCAAACCCTAGGATTGAACCCTAACTTCTAGGAATTAGGAACCTTATGGATAAGGTATGAAACCCTAATCACATTGAATGTAACACTATGTGAATTGAAAGAAGAATGATGAAGACCAACTTACTTAAGGGATCTTGTAGAAATAGCCTCACATACACCAGTAGATGAATTTGAAAACAGCCAAAAATTCAGGGGTTGTTCGAACAAGATTAAGGAGGTCATTTAGGAACTATAATGGAAGGAAAATAGTAATAATTGAGATAGTTAATAAGGGATGAAGTTACCTCTTCAATTCTGGATGATTTGAGACACCCTATGAAGTTCTTCCCTAATTCACGACTTCAAAGAGCTCCAAGTAAGGGGTAAATGAAATGGGAGCGCTCCTGTGATTCGTAGGGTTGAAAGGGAGGTTGAATCACCTAAAACTTCATTATAATGAATAAGATATTAAAATTTTAAAAAAATAATTTAAAACTGGAAAATGGGCTTTCGGGTTGGCCCAATTATTAAATAAAAACCCAAATAAACCATTGTTATGGATTCCTAAGGGTTCTAAACTACAATGGTGGTGTTACTATGTCATGGGAGACCATTTAGGAATTGAAATTAGTAAAAAATATAAAAAAATGAAAAAAAAAGTTATAAAAGAAACAAAATTTATTTTTAAATCTGGAATTGGGCCCACAGTTTGGCCCAATTCACAAAAACTCTCCCATTCCACCATAAAAGATTGAGAAACCCCAAAAACAAATCATAAATAGAAATTAAATTAAATTTAGCATTAAAATAAGTCATTTATGTTACATCCCACATATGGAATCAATGAGTAATATCACATTGAGGGGGAGATAGTCCGCACTTTCTCAAATGAAATTATCGTATTTACCCACTATGGAAACTATTAAAGTATTATATAAATGAACATCAGGGTATGGATATTCTATTCAAAAATTATTCCTTCCCCATTGGATCTTGACCTCTTTATTACAAAGGTCACTTTTTTTGAACTTGTGTGTTTTTTATGATCACCTATTTTCTTATTTGTCTGATGATGATGCTTCAAATTCTATTGTCACGACCCGTCCTCGGGGCCCGTGCCGTGACTACCCCAAGCCCGCCTTCCATACGCCAGAGGCTGGCGACTAGCACTAAGGCGTAAATCCCAACAAAAAGGGAAGGCATTGCCTTTGGAAAGTAAACAAGCACCACAGAGTAAGCAAGAGGAAAAGTAAACACTAAGTAAAAACTGTACAAGCTGTGCTGAAAGAGAAAAGGGGCCGGAAATACAATCCCAACTGTAAAGTACAACTGAGAGGAAAAACAGCAACTGAAAGGAAAAACTGCAGCGCCGAGCCGTCCTCTGGAAGTCCCACCTGAAGGGTGGGTACAGATAGCCTCCACTGCTCCTCGGGTCCACCTAACCGCTCCGAGTACGTCCCGCCCAGTGGTCCACCTCCAAGTACTATCCTGCTCCGCATGCCTCCTCCACGATCAGCGATGTCCGTCGTCTGCAACCAACACCACAAAGTGCATGCATAGCCCGTGCAGGGGTGAGTATAAGCTACTCAGTAGGGACCCCGAGACCCCCGAAGGTCTCCCGAAATCCACAAAGGATAAATCACGAAGAAGAGATGCAATCACGAAGTAACATCTGACACGACTTAGGTATATGCCCATACATATACCTAAGTCATCAATTCCCCGATCGGCTCCAACGTTCGAGCCCTAGCACAACCCAGTCCACACAGGAAAGCAAAACGCATACCCACGCAGGATAGAACAACACAATCCACAAAGGAGAGTAAACAGTAAATCCACACAGGATTGCTCAACACAATCCACAAAGGAGAGAAACACAAGATTCATCTCACACAGGTATTCTTCTTCAGATGACGATAAAGATGATCACTGAACCATCTAAGTCGTCGGACCTACGAAGGATCGATAGGTACTAACCTTGAAGTGACCCACACAGGATCGGACCCACACAGGATCGGGCCCACGCAGGACCTGTAGGAGATGGCTCACACAGAACCGCTGAGAGTAGACCCACACAGGATCGGATCCACACAGGATCGGGCCCACACAGGACCGGGCCCACGCAGGACCTGTAGCACTGATCCACGTAGGATCGCTGAGTGCAGTAGTCGTCGCAGTCCGCTGAGGATCTCTACACTGTCGTCGCCGCAGTCCACTGAGGATCTCTGCACGGTCGTCGTTGGAGTCCACGGAGGATCTCTGCACAGTCGTCGCCGTTGTCCACTGAGGATCTCTGCACGGTCGTCGTCGGAGTCCACGGAGGATCTCTGCACGGTCGTCGCCGTCGAGGGAGTAGTCGCAGCCAGCACTAGGGTTCCCGCACACAGCAAGCTCGTTCGGGAGGGACCGCTCCACGAGCCGAGAGGCTGATACATCAACTTTTACGAAGTCCGAAGTTGATGTATCAAAAAGTTCCGTATCATCAACAGGAACTCAACGTCGCAGACGGCGCGTCAATCGGACGCCCGGTCTGAGAGTTATTGGCATTTTCGTCCCAGGGGCCCGGTTGGTTTTTAAGGCAAAACCAACCCGACCGCACTCCACCTGCGTCCAAACCTCAGGCAGAGTATGCCAAAAGATCCGTCTCACTTAGAGGAATTCAACAAAGCTGACGGCACATCAACCGGACGTCCGTAGCTCAAGATATGAGCGTTTCCGCTCCGAGGGCCCGGTTGGTCTCGTGTACGAACCAACCCGGCCGAACTCAAAGTATTCCGAAACCTTGAGTGCGATATACTGAAATGACTGTCTCGATCCAAGGATCGCGTTTCCGCTGACGGCGGGTCGTTTGGAGGCACGGAGCTCAAGTTACGGGCGTTTGAACGAAAACGTCCGAAGAAGGGGGGTACGGGCCCGGGCCGACCCGGCCCGACCCCCCCTGGGTCGGCCCGAACCGAGTCGACCCAAACCGGGTCGACCCGACCCGGGTCCGACCCGGTTGGACCGGTCCGGCCTGGCTCGGCCCGGCCGGGCGGCCGAGCGCCAGGTGCCGCGGGCGTTGACCCGCGGCCTGAGGAAAGTCGCGGCCCACGTGGGCCGTGCTGGCGAACCGCGGACGCGGCTGAGCCGCGTCCCGCCTGGGCGAACCGGACCCGCGCGGCCGCGGGTCCGTTGGCCGCCGCCGCGCCGGTGACCCGCGCCGCCGGCAGCTTCCACGGGCCGCCGGCGTCGCTCCGGTGGCCCGTTTCCCTTCCCGTCTGCGTCGTTGCTCCTCCCGGGATCCGTTCTTTACTGCGGGATCGTCCAACAACCGCTGCGGCACGTTCCTTCGTCGTCCGTCAAATCCACACAAAATGAAGAACGACGGAGGGTTGTCAGGCCGTGTTCGTTTGGCCCGCACCCTCCGCGTTAGAGATAAACAACTGGGAGAAATTTATTCCACACAGGAAACAACAATTTTTAATAAGATTAAAAATTGTTCACAAAACGGTTCTTTAATTTATTTAAGAAACATTGACGGGAAAATTAAAAAGGGGTAATTTTCCAAAATTATAAAATCCCTACCTCATCGATCGTCGCGCGCGGGCGTTCTTCGCGGAAAAGCTCGTCGCGGAAGAGAGGGATCGTCGCGTCATCGCGGGGAGGCGTCGCGTCGTCGCGGAATCCGGTGTTGAGTCGGCGAACTCAAACAGCCGATCGAAGATCCGTCGCAGAGGAAGAGACATCGCAGAAGAACGTTGTCGGTGATTCAGATCAAGGCGTCGCGTCGTCAATTTCCGGGTTCGGCGTTCTTCGCGTTCTTCGCGTTCTTCACGTTCTTCGCGAAGGAGGAAGAAGGAACAAGGATTCTGCCTCAACAAGTAATCCCCCAAAAGGTTTTGGTTGTTCTTATTTTATTAATATGCCAACACAAAAAAAACAGGTTAAGAAACGATTGAATTAATTCGTTGAATTAATTCAACGAAAGAAACAGCCCATTTAATTCACGAAATAAAACGCCCAATTAAATGGTCTGTTAAGATTTTAGAAAACGCGTCAGTTGACTTTCATTAAGACGAGTTTTCACGGGTGCGTTTCTTAGCAGAAAGAAACGGCGGGGCTCGTGCGGGCCCCACCTCACAAATATCCTACCAAGGGGGTAGGATATTTCTGGATAGCATCTTATCCAGTTCAACTCAGTTCAAGCCGCCTTTAAGTGGCTTCAAGTGGCTTCCAAGTGGCTTAAGTGAAATAAAATAAAGTTGTCGCAAAATTATTTTATTTCTTAACTTTAAGCCCGAAAATTAAAAACCACACCCGAGCAAACGCAACTCCGAAAGAGGCGTTTATAAGCGAATACCGGCGCTACGATTTCATCGGTGCCCTCAGAATTCGATTCCGGGCACCGGTTCAAAAGTTAGAAAAACCCGCTCTTCCGTTCACTGAACGTACCCGAGCCAAACTTCGGAAAATGATTCCGGGCACACTAGGCCTCGGAATCAGGTGCCGTCAGAAACTGTTCTCTTGTAAAATTCCAAAGAAAATTAAGAAAAAAATTTCCTTGAAATTTACGGGTCTTTACATTACTCCCACCTCAGGACTTTACGTCCCCGTAAAGATACATAATAAACTAGGGAAACAAATGTGGGTACTGAGCACGCATCTGAGCCTCCCGCTCCCAAGTTCTCTCCTGGAGGTTCCCGTGCTGCCATCTGATGCGCACAAGAGGAATCAATCGCCCATGTAGGACCGTCTCCTATCGATCCTCTATCTCCACTGGGACCTCCGCAAAAGTCACCCCATCATCCACGTCTAGCTCCCCATAGTCAATGATGTGCGTCGGGTCGTGCACGTATCTCCTCAGCTGGGATACGTGGAAGACGTCGTGCACCCGGTGCAACTGAGTTGGCAGAGCCAGGCGATAAGCCACCTCGCCAATCCTGCTGAGGACCTGGAAAGGCCCGATGAAGCGTGGAGACAACTTGCCGCCTCGACCAAATCTCCGCAAACCACGTCGAGGTGAGACACGCAAGAAGACATGGTCGCCATCCTCGAACTCTAGTGGCCTCCGCCTCCTGTCAGCATATGACTTCTGCCGGCTTTGTGCTGTCCTCATCCACTCCTGGATGACCTGGACCTTCTCTGTCGTGGCCTGGACCATCTCTGGTCCCACAAGTGCTGACTCTCCAGGGTCTGTCCAGCACAAAGGAGATCTGCAAGGTCTGCCGTCCAACGCCTTGATCTTCGCGGGATCCACTGCAACTCCCGCCTCAGAAATTATGTGCCCCAAGAAGTAGATCTCACGTAACCAGAACTAACACTTCGAGATCTTTCCATAAAGCTGGTGCTCTCAGAGTGTGACTAGCACAACACGCAGGTGGTAGGCGTGCTCCTCCTCCGTCGTCGAGTACACCAAAATGTCGTCGATGAAGACTACGACAAATCGATCGAGGTATGGCTGGAAGATCCTGTTCATGAGGCTCATGAACACTACTAGAGCATTGGTCACTCCGAAAGGCATAACCAAGAACTCATAGTGGCCATACCAACACCTGAAGGCCGTCTTCTGCACATCCTCGTCTCGAACTCTAAGCTGATGATAGCCTGACCTGAGGTCTATCTTCGAGAACCACCATGCTCCCTTGAGCTGGTCGAAGAGGTCATCAATCCTGGGTAGCGGATACTTGTTCCTCACTGTCACCTGATTCAGGCGACGATAATCGACACACAGTCGCAAGCTCCCGTCTTCCTTCTTGGCGAACAAAATCGGGGAAGCCCAGGGCGAAACACTGGGTCGGATGAACCCCTTGCCCTGCAAGTCCTCCAACTGTACCCGCAGCTCTCGAAGCTCAGCGGGGGCCATCCGATATGCTGGAGTGGATATCGGGGCTGTCCCGGGGTGCATGTCAATATAAAAGTCTACCTCTCTGCGAGGAGGTAGTCCTGGAATGTCGTCAGGAAAGACGTCCGCGTACTGATCCACCACTGCAGGAAAACTGGGACTCCGCACGTCAACTGCTCCCAGGATGAGGCTAGCCAACTAATGAGTGATGGGATGACCTCTCCTCTGCGTGAGTCCATCCTGTGCTGCTAAGGCTCCCTTCTCGCCGGTGAAGGTGAACATGCTCCCGTGGGTGCACACACATCGCACCTTGTGCCTAATGCAGTCAATCTGAGCATGGACCGTAGATAACCAATCCATGCCCAAGATGACGTCGTAAGGCCTCGACGCTGCTACAAGAAGATCCCTGCCGAAGCTCTCGCCTCCTAGAGTAAGCTCACACTGCCGGCACCAGTGCGTAATCGTCGAGTCTGCTCCCGTAGGAGTCTCTAGCTGTAAGGATCGAGCCAACGGCTCTGTCGGAATCTCCGAGCTCCGAACAAGGGCAGTGGCTATGAAAGAGTGACTCGCTCCTGTGTCTATCAGAACTGTAGAAAGGGTGGAATAGACACAGATTGTACCTCGAATCATCTCTGGCGCGCCGTGGTCGTAGGCCTCTACTGCCTGGAGCTGAGCCTGTCTCTGCCCGCCAGCTCCCTGTGGTCGGGGCGGGCCTCCTGGTGGTGGTGGTGGCAGAGCCTCAAAGCGTCGCCCACCACCTGCTGCTCGTCCAGCTCCTCTGCCTCGTCCGCCTCCTCCCTGCGGACTGCCACGGTCGACCCTCTGCCTCTGCCTGGGTGGTCCCTCCACCGTCTGCTGCCCCTCGGTACGACAGGTCGGGCAGTCACGAGCCATGTGGCCCTGCCCGCGGCACTCGTAGCACTGTCTGCCTCTCAGAAGGCTGGCTCCGCGTTGTGTGCCCCGTACCGCTGAGCCAGTGTCCCGGGGACGTCTGCCGGAAGGCCTGGTCTGCCTGGAACCCTGAGTCATTCATCGGCTACCTGCTGCCGAAGACTCCGCTATCTGCCGCCCTGCGGTAGGTCTCGCTGTGGACTCAGCCAGGAAGCTCTCGATCAGGAGGGCTCGCTCCAGTACTCCTGCCTGGGTCGGGATGCTGAGGGAGATCAGCGATGCCCTGATCTCGTTTCTCAATCCCTGCTCGAAGGTCCGGGCCCGGAAGTAGGGGTATCGTACCATGTCTGTCGAGTACCGAGAAAGGTCGGTGAACCTCGCCGCGTACTGAGCGACCATCAAGCTGCCCTGCCGCAGCTGAAGAAGCTCTTGAATGTGCACCGCACGGAGGGTCTCTGGGACGAACTCTGAGCGGAAGAGGCTCTCGAAGTCCGTCCAGATGAGGGTGGCCTCATCATGTACCTAGAGCATCAGGCTCCACCATCGCCCTGCTGCTGCGTGCAGTAGGCTCGCCGCGAGGATCACCATGAGGTCTGCTGGTGTCCTCACTAGCCTGAAAACTCGGACGACCGCCTCCAGCCAGTCCTCGGCTGCCTGGGGGTCCGACTCCCCACGAAACCTGGGTGGTCGCTGGCGCTGGAACTCGTGTAGATCTCTGAGGCGTCGTGCGTCGTCAGCTGCCAGTGCTGGAAGCATCGGGGGCTCGGCGGGTAAAGGTACCGCCGGTGCCTCTGCTGTCAACGGGCCCTGTACCGAGGCCTCGTCGCTCGGCGGGATATCGTCGCGCTCTACTCTAGGAACCCTAGCTGGCTGCTGTCGTCGTGCCATCCGGAAAAGAAAACAAGTGTTCCACGGTCAGAATAGTATACCTGGTGAGCTGACATAAGTAATCACAAAGAAAACTTGAAACACACATGCAATCAATGTTTTCGTGCATTAAGTCGGAAATCAGAAGTCAGGGTCCTGGTGTATGGATACGTCGGCCGCCGCACCAACACTAGACTCCCTGGACTGATAACCACACTCAATACGCTAAACACTATTGCTTCACATAGAAAAAAGATCAGAGTCTGCGGTAGAACAGACCACCTATGATACCAATTTGTAACGACCCGTCCTCGGGGCCCGTGCCGTGACTACCCCAAGCCCGCCTTCCATGGGCCAGGGGCTGGCGACTAGCACCAAGGCGTAAATCCCAACAAAATGGGAAGTCATTGCCTTTGGAAAGTAAACAAGCACCACAGAGTAAGCAAGCGGAAAAGTAAACACTAAGTAAAAACTGTACAAGCTGTGCTGAAAGAAAAAAGGGGCCGAAAATACAAGCCCAACTGTAAAGTCCAACTGAAAGGAAAAACAGCAACTGAAAGGAAAAACTGCATCGTCGATCCGTCCTCTGGAAGTCCCACCTGAAGGGTGGGTACAGATAGCCTCCACTGCTCCTCGGGTCCACCTAACCGCTCCGAGTATGTCCCGCCCAGTGGTCCACCTCCAGGTACTGTCCTGCTCCGCATGCCTCCTCCACGATCAGCACTGTCCGTCGTCTGCAACCAACACCACGAAGTGCGGGCATAGCCCGTGCAGGGGTGAGTATAAGCTACTCAGTAGGGACCCCGAGACCCCTGAAGGTCTCCCGAAATCCACAGAGGATAAATCACGAAGAAGAGATGCAATCACGAAGTAACATCTGACACGGCTTAGGTATATGCCCATACATATACCTAAGTCATCAATTCCCCGATCGGCTCCAACGTTCGAGCCCTAGCACAACCCAGTCCACACAGGAAAGCAAAACGCATACCCACGCAGGATAAAACAACACAATCCACAAAGGAGAGTAAACAGTAAATCCACACAGGATAGCTCAACACAATCCACAAAGGAGAGAAACACAAGATTCAGCTCACACAGGTATACTTTTTCAGATGACGATAAAGATAATCACTGAACCATCTAAGTCGTCGGACCCACGAAGGATCGATAGGTACTAACCTTACAGTGACCCACACAGGATCGGACCCACACAGGATCGGGCCCACGCAGGACCTGTAGGAGTTGGCTCACACAGAACCGCTACGAGTAGACCCACACAGGATCAGATCCACACAGGATCGGGCCCATACAGGACCGGGCCCACGCAGGACCTGTAGCACTGATCCACGTAGGATCGCTGAGTGCATTAGTCGTCGCAGTCCGCTGAGGATCTCTGCACAGTCGTCGCCGCAGTCCACTGAGGATCTCTGCACGGTCGTCGTCGGAGTCCACGGAGGATCTCTGCACAGTCGTCGCCGTCGTCCACTGAGGATCTCTGCACGATCGTCGTCGGAGTCCACGGAGGATCTCTGCACGGTCGTCGCCGTCGAGGGAGTAGTCGTAGCCAGCACTAGGGTTCCCGCACACAGCAAGCTCGTTCGGGAGGGTCCGCTCCACGAGCCGAGAGGCTGATACATCAACTGTCACGAAGTCCGAATTTGATGTATCAAAAAGTTCCGTATCGTCAACAGGAACTCAACGTCGCAGACGGCGCGTCAATCGGACGCCCGGTCTGAGAGTTATTGACATTTTCGTCCCAGGGGACCGGTTGGTTTTTAAGGAAAAACCAACCCGACCGCACTCCACCTGCGTCCAAACCTCGGGCAGAGTATGCCAAAAGATCCTTCTCACTTAGAGGAATTCAAAAAAGCTGATGGCACGTCAACCGGACGTCCGTAGCCCAAGATATGAGCGTTTCCGCTCCGAGGGCCCGGTTGGTCTCGTGTACGAACCAACCCGGCTGAACTCAAAGTATTCCGAAACCTTGAGTGCGATATATTGAAACGACCGTCTTGATCCAATGATCGCATTGCCGCTGACGGCGGGTCGTTTGCAGGCACGAAGCTCAAGTTACGGGTGTTTGAACGAAAACGTCCGAAGAAGGGGGTACGGGCCTGGGCCGACCCGGCCCGACCCCCCCTGGGTCGGCCCGAACCGGGTCGACCCGACCCGGGTCCGACCCGGTTGGACCGGTCTGGCCCGGCCAGGGCGCGGCCCGGCCGGTCGGACCGGCCTGGCTCGGCTCGGCCGAGCGGCCAAGCGCCAGGTGTGGCGGGCGTTGACGCGCGGCCTGAGGAAAGTCGCGGCCCGCGTGGGCCGCGCTGGCGAACCGCAGATGCGGCTGAGCTGCGTCCCGCCTGGGCGAACCGGACCCGCGCGGCCGCGGGTCTGTTGGCCGCCGCCGGCAGCTTCCACAGGCCGCTGGCGTCGCTCCGGTGGCCCGTTTCCCTTCCCGTCAGCGCCGTTGCTCCTCCCGGGATCCGTTCTTTACTGCGGGATCGTCCAACAACCGCTGCGGCACGTTCCATCGTCGTCCGTCAAATCCGCACAAAATGAAGAACGGCGGAGGGTCGTCGGGCCGTGTTCGTTTGGCCCGCACCCTCCTCGTTAGAGATAAACAACCGGGAGAAATTTATTCCACACAGGAAACAACAATTTTTAATAAGATTAAAAATTGTTCACAAAACGGTTCTTTAATTTCTTTAAGAAACATTGACGGGAAAATTAAAAAGGGGTAATTTTCCAAAATTATAAAATCCCTACCTCTTCGATCGTCGCGCGTGGGCGTTCTTCGCGGAAAAGCTCGTCGCGGAAGAGAGGGATCGTCACGTCGTCGCGGGGAGGCGTCGCGTCGTCGCGGAATCCGGTGTTGAGTCGGCGAACTCAAACAGCCGATCGAAGATCCGTCGCGGAGGAAGAGACGTCGCAGAAGAACTTTGTCGGCGATGCGGATCAAGGCGTCGCATCTTCGATTTCCGGGTTCGGCGTTCTTCGCGTTCTTCACGTTCTTCACGTTCTTCGCGTTCTTCGCGAATGAGGAAAAAGGAACAAGGATTCTGCCTCAACAAGTAATCCCCCAAAAGGTTTTGGTTGGTCTTATTTTATTAATATGCCAACACAAAAAAACAGGTTAAGAAACGATTTAATTAATTCGTTGAATTAATTCAACAAAAGAAACATCCCATTTAATTCACGAAATAAACCGCCCAATTAAATGGTCTGTTAAGATTTTAGAAAACGCGTCAGTTGACTTTCATTAAGACGGGTTTTCACGGGTGCGTTTCTTAGCGGAAAGAAACGGCGGGGCTCGTGCGGGCCCCACCTCACAAATATCCTACCAAGGGGGTAGGATATTTCTGGATAGCATCCTATCCAGTTCAACTCAGTTCAAGCCGCCTTTAAGTGGCTTCAAGTGGATTCCAAGTGGCTTAAGTGAAATAAAATAAAGTTGTCGCAAAATTATTTTATTTCTTAACTTTAAGCCCGAAAATTAAAAACCACACCCGAGCAAACGCAACTCTGGAAGAGGCGTTTCTAAGCGAATATCGGCGCTACAATTTCATCGGTGCCCTCAGAATTTGATTCCGGGCACCGGTTCAAAAGTTAGAAAAACCTGCTCGTCCGTTCACTGAACGTACCCGAGCCAAACTTTGGAAAATGATTCCGGGCACACCAGGCCTCGGAATCAGGTGCCGTCAGAAACTGCGCTCTTGTAAAATTCCAAAGAAAATTAAGAAAAAAATTTCCTTGAAATTTACGGGTCTTTACAGCTATGCAGGGAAGTAAGCAGGCAGACACAAAGATTTTTACTTGGTTCACCCTCATTGGGCTACGTCCAAGGAGCATACACCGACAAGTTGTCGTGCGTACCAAATCCCACTAGTCTTCATAAGATGTGGATACAAAATTTGGGATAGAGCACTTCTATTCCCATGCTCACTGTATTCAAAAGGTTTAGGGTCATCTCACTGCTTTCCCAAGGGTCACTCCCTATTTCTCTCTCTGGCTCACTACCAATGGAGAGGATCACCTTCTTCCTCTTCCTTTGCTCACTGCACTTGGAAGGGATCCACTCACAGTTTATAGACCTGTAGGACTCTTCATTTGCATGAATACATGCATCCTTAACTGTTGATGGATGCTCTGTTATAGTCTAACTTTCATCCACTGATTAATACCACTTTGCCTCTTAACCACTGTGAAATTCACTTTGGAAACGCATTCGCAAACCACCATACCTCGCTAGGCTCCCAATTTTGCGAAGCTCAAACAAGCCTTCGCAAAGCTTCTGCCTTTTTGCGAAGCTCTATCACGAAGCACTCTCTCGATGCACAGACCTTCGCAATGCTTAGGCCATCGCGGAGCTCCTGCCTCTCCGCGAAGCTCACTGATCCAACATGGGGAACATGCCTTTCGCGGAGCTAGAATAGCCGCCGCGAAGCTCCCCTTTCGCGAAGCACACTGCCTTCGCAAACCACCTCTTCGAATCAAGAGTAATGGATTTTATCTGAATATTCTCTCTACTTCTCTTGGGGGGGGGGGGGGTCGGCCTCTATTTATAGGCGATTCCACCGACCCTCGGCCCTTCCGTGCGAAGTCAATGCCACGTCATCGCCAATCGTGAAGCTCTGAAGTTTCTGTCGGAGTTCTGCCAAATCGCGAAGCACCACAACAATTTTCCGTTCGCGGATCTCATCGTAATCGCGAAGCATCACCATCATCATTCCTTCGTGCCTTTCCCGCGAAGCTCCCTCGCAAATCCCTTCACCTCCGCGATGCGCTTTAGCCTCTGCTGTTCGCGAATCTTGTCGTAATCGCGAAGACTCACCGCCTCCATTCTTCTGGTCTTCGCGATTTCCAAACCATGCAACCTATCTTCACGAAATTCATGCATTTTCCATATTAAATTATGATCTTCAGTGAAATCCTATTTTCGCGATGCTCACTAAACTCCAAATTTTGGACACCAAAAATTTGGGAAACACTAGGAAATGGTGCCACCTTGTACTCCTCTTTTGTACCGCCTCCAGATCGTCCTTTCCTTTGTCATCATTCTTTGTCAACAAGGACTGTCAACAAATTCTCGGGAACTCGACAATTCTCCATGGAACCCTTCTTTGTCAACAAACACAATCAACCCAAAAATACTTCAATGTTACCTTGAGGCACTTTTTCCCAACAATCTCCCCCTTTGGGTTTGTTGACAACTCTTCACAACTCTGATCAGAATGATTTTCTGCACTTTGATACCTCACTGAGTCTTCTTCCAGCCGCTACCACCATTCGCCTCTTGCGATTATGATAGCGTTCATGGAATCACTTAACACGTACTCTGAGCCCACATGAGCAAAACTCGGCGTGAGAAATAAGAGTAGTATGAAAAGTTCATCAATGAATCACTTCATGTCAAACACCAATTGTCGATTCCAACCTGATACCAATTCATAAATTGATACCATTTGTTGAACCACACTAATTCCAACTAGTGATAGCTGGACATATTTTCACACCATTCCAACATCACTCTTCTACTTTTATCATGATCCTCAGCTATCGTGATATCTATGCTTTGATCGATCACTTCTAGAATCGTCAGATTTAATACTCTCCCCATATCTCATTGCACTCCCCCTATCCGGCTGCTCCACCTATCAGCTTCTCCCCATATCGTCCATGATTTATCAAATCTTCACACTGGATCCCCCTTGGACAATCACTATTTTCTCCCCCATTGTCAACGAACCCAATGGTCACTCCTTTGTAGTCTGTAACATAGTAGAGAACACATATCAGCACATTAGTGAAAAACACATCATACCTTGGGGAGAGGGGCGGTGGATCCGCATCCACACTATATCATGTGTGAGGAGTCGACTGAACTCCCAGAGCCAGTTGATGTCTTTCAAATGCTTCCTTGGGTAAGGCCTTTGTAAGAATGTCTACAACCTGTAGTTCAGTAGGCACATACTCCAACTTCACGATTCCCTACTCAACCTTCTCCTTGATAAAATGATACGTTATCTCAATGTGGTTTTTCCTTGAGTGATGGACGAGATTTTTGCTGAGATTTATAGCACTCGAGTTATCACACTGGATTCTGATCGGAGACTTCACTTCAACTCCCATATCGTTAATCTGCTGCTTCATCCATAATAATAGTGTGCACGCTTGAGTGGCCGCAATATACTTAGCTTCTGCGGTGCTCAATGAAATGCAATCTTTCTTCATTCTTAGCCAAGAAATACACAATCCACCAAGATAGAATGCACCTCCTGACGTTTATTTTCTGTTATTTGCTAAATCGGCCCAATCTACATCAGTATATCCCAACAATTTCGACTGAGATTTTTCATTATATGTCAATCCGAAATCCACTGTGCCCTTGATATACCAAAGTATTTTTTTCACTGCATGCATGTCGATTTCCTTGGGATTACTCTGATATCTCGCTACTTGGCATGTGGAAAATACAATTTCAGGCTTTTTTGCGGTCAAGTACAGCAAACTGCTGATAATATGCCTGTTTTTAGTGAAATTAACTGCCCTGCCACTGTCATCTTTTGATGATTTCATCCAGGTAGAAACCAGAGACTTCTTCTCCTTGGAATCTTCAATTCCAAATCTCATTTTGAATCCTCCTTGGCATATTTGGATTGAGAAATGAATGTTTCATTCCGGCCTTCTGTAACTTGTAAACCAAGGAAAAACATCAGCTCACTAATCATAGACATTTCGAACTCATGTTTCATGAATTCAGAAGATTATCTCCACTATGCTTCATCTGATCTTACAAATATTATGTCTTCTTCCTTGACCAGCCTCATCATCCTTTAATTACTATTGTTGTTGAAATAAATATTGTAATCAAATCCCCCATGATGAAAACCAATCTTCTTAAAATATTGATATAGCCTTCAGTACCATGCTCTTGGTGCTTGTTTCAGCCAATATAACGCCTTCTTCAGCCTGAAAACATTATTCTCATCCTCATGAATGAGAAAACCATATGGCTTCTAAATGTACACCTCTTCTTCCAGAACCCCATTTAGAAATGCAGTCTTGACATCCATCTGGAACACTTTGAAATTTTCTTTGCACTACAATGGCTAGGAATAATCTGATTGTCTCCAGCCTTGCAATCAGTGAAAATGTCTCATCACCATCTATTCCCTCTATCTAGGAGTCTCCTTTGCACATCATTCATGCTTTGTTCTGAATCACTGTTCCATATTCATTCATCTTGTCTTAATAGACCCATTTAGTCCTGATGACGTTTTTATCTGCTGGCCTCGAAACAATCTCCCACATTTGGTTCTTCGCAATCTGATCAAGCATTTTATTCATAGCATTAACCCAGTTTTCAACGTTAGCTGCATCAGCAATGCATTTCCTCTCTACGTGATGTAGGAAAGATGTCTGCTGGAGTGACTTCATTATTCTTGTTTGAACAGGAGCTGCCTGATCACCAATGATATTCTATCTATCAATTTCAGCTCAGCACTTCGGCTTCCTTATAGGCACAAACTAGACACTTTCATGTTCATCATCGGTGTCTTCTTCTGAATCAGCATAAGCCACTTCTACTCTCCCTGTGTTGCTCTCTTCCTCAAAACTTTCATCAGGAAGTTGTTCACTGACTCATTTTTCAGTGGCTTCATTTATTTCAGCTACTTTTCTCAGATTTTTGTTGAGATGCCTTTGATTTTCTCTTGCATCTTCTTGGTATCCTGAAAACAGCCAGCTGATACCATATTGTTAGAGCAAATAGATAAGCATGAAATGCATTGTTATTATTGCTTCTCCCTGTGTTTCTTTCTTCCCTCAATAGGAAACACTTGAGCCGAGTCATCCAATTATTTCATTGGTGGCTCTTTAATCTGATTTGGATTTAGAATGATCCCCTTGTGTTACAGAACACTTATATCTGTTAGGCCCAATGGTAGAGACCCATAACCATTCTTCTCCACGTGCACCATTTATACTAATCTGGAACTCAGCATATAGCCATTAACCAAATCTCTAAGCCTACTAAGTTGGAACTCAGTGTAGGAAACAAGAGATAAAGCTAATAACACAATCACTTCTAATTGTGCTCAGTTTCTCCCTTTCATTTTCAATTCTTCTACCTGATTTGAATCAATTTAAACTCTATAGCATATCACTTCTCCACTTCATATCCTTAGATTCCACTACCCCTTGGATCGTATCTCCCAAAAACCTGAAACACATGAATCCTCAGTTAAGAGCATTTATATACGTAGGGAGAGGGGTTTAATTGTCGAATCCTCAAGAAGAGGATAGTGGTTGATTCTGATGGGTCAACCCTTTGATTCTTTCTTGGAGGGAATCACACTCCTTCCTTGCTTCCTCCAGCTGCCTAGCCAACTTCAATTGTTCTGGCCATATTACTAGGCATTCATTGCCCACATTCTGAGACTTTTTCTAATACGTAGATTTGGTAGGCTCGGCCTTTCTCATCGCTTGGGGTATAAACCCACTAGTACACATTTCCTTCATTGAGGTTCTACCAAAATACCATTTTCCTTGATTATTTCTCAGATCAGGAATATCTTTGTTTGGTATCTTCCCTTTCTTCTTCTCCCATTTTAGGTGTAATGCCCCGACCCCAGTTACCCAGAGTCGGTGCATTATTACATAACATTGGCATGATCACAAGAAAGATCAAATCTCGAAAGACCGATTGGTTTAGTAGCCTTGGAATCACTAGATATATTCATATGTTTTACATTACATCATAAAATGAAAAACTACTACAACAACATAATGTTTCCACAATCCACACTATTAACCCCTCATAAAATCCCTGCAGGTCATTCATAACTTACTTCTTCACATCCTGGGAAAAATAAAACATAGAAAAGGGGTGAGCTCAAATGCCCAGTAAGGATAACAATATAGCGGAAAGAATAAACATTTAAGGCAATGTATAACTAAAACAAAAGCCTTTTAAATATGAACTTTCAACATGGTATGGCATAAATAAAATGAAATAATGCCATTTAATTATTCACATGGATATTCTACTAATCGAATAATCACATGCAAAAATCAATAACCACTTTCATAATGTTGGAATGCATAATGCCAGACTATCATAACCACATAACCAAGGCCTCGTGCCAAGACTACAAATAAGATTTTGTCAAGGCCTTGTGCCAAGACACTAGTTTGTCTCATGAGACCTACCGATGCATCGAGGATCTATAGCAGGCTCCACCCGTCACTTATTAAGTCCAATGCATTCCCATATGAAAAGGTTTAAACATAACATAAACATTCGTATTAAAACTAGCATACGAAATGTCAATACTTTCACCATAAACTATGAATGGTATAAAAATAGCACATCCACAGTCAAACATATCACAAAACCTTCAATACAATAGAGAAGTTTTTTATCATAATAAATCAACTTCAAATAATCTTAAAATCCATCAAAGGATGTTGACATAGATGAAATCAAAATTCTTTTAAAAGAAATATCTCCTTTTATTTTGAAATCATTTAAGATCCATATAAAATAAAACATTTTCTTTGAAAATATTCTTATAAGCTTGTAAGGGAAGCTTTGAATATTTTATAATGGCGTAAAATAACCGCACCCTCCGTATAAGTTAAAAAAAACATTCTTACCTCAATTCTGTCGAAAAGGTTAAAAAGGACCTTGTTTTGAAAACGACGGAAAGATTCCTTTATAAACCTCTTATAAAAATTCAAACAAGGGTATAAATGAATTTAACCCATATTCTTGTAAATAGTAAAAATGTTTTGAAATACATTTTTAAGAAACATGGATGTGGATGATAAAGATATCCCAGTAGATTATTACGTATAAACAACCTCGGATAATGAAGAGATTGTGAAATAACCCTTACCTTGTACTTTTCCTTTGTTGGGGTCGGTTAAACTCCTGTATAATGGTGAAATAATTGTTATTAAATTATACAAGAATCATATACATTAATATGATATCATATATGATCTTTTAACATTGCTTTATTAATAATATCTTAGTATTATCGTCGTTTCAGGTGATAATCGATTCGTTCTTCTTAAATGTTTGGTTACGTAAGACATGTTTGTAATGGATAGATTAAATCTTATTCATAATCAGAATGATATTAACATTATTTTTAACCCTAAAATGAGAATAAGACTTGAATGGATACGATGGAGGATGGATCTCACCGCGTTCGTGGAGACGGTAGTCCGTACGTACGCACGGACGCTACTTCCATTTAATTTTTATTTTAAAAGAATTGAATCCAAATGATACATAGGTATATTACTATTCCAGTATAATATAATATTTTATATATGTTACTTAAGTTCATTAACACCATCCTTTATACGTTCCATGTGTGGTATGAACGAGTCATATCATTTTAAGGGGGCGGTAGTCCGCACTTCCTCAAATGAAATTATCGTATGTATATACAACATGAAACGAATAATGGTATGAAATAAAATGGAATTACAGAAGCTTATATATAAAATATATATCATTAATATCATATTTAATTATAGTTCCATCATAATGGCCACCATGAGAGGCGGTAAGATGTATTTGAACAATCATCGTTTCGTGAGGCGTTAGTTTGCCATCCACAGAAACATTATGTTCATCATCCATTAGATGGAGTTGTGTGTATGTGTAGTTTGAATCCTTCTTATAACAACATCCTAGTATATTGAGGATACTGGTGTTGTTACAAAAGAAAGGAAATAAAAAGAGTTTGGGGGTTGGAGAAGAAAAATAAAGGAAAATAATTTAAGAGAAATCGTTACCTTTAATTTAGGTAACTCACATTGGTTGGAACCAAAGGACTTCTTGAAATGATTTCTGCCTAAGGGTAAGCTTCAAAGAGGAGGAGAGGGATGTGGGGAGCTTAGTTGGGCAGAGTTTGGACGAGCCAAGTGGCTTGAGAGGTGTGAGGAATGAGTAGAAGTGGTCTCCTTTTATAAGGGAGAAGAGGGGCTCTTTAGGAAAGAGTGAAAGTATTACTTTATAATATAATTATATTCGGTTTATAATGGTCCAAAAATCATTGAGGTCGAATATAAGATGACTAATATTCTAAATAACATCAACCAATAAGAATTGGACAGGTTTTAGATAATATTTTAATCATTGTAATCTTATTTATTTAAATGATTTATTAATGAGGTAAACATTGCATCATTATTGTGTCATTAATAATTTAAATTATTTGATGTCTAAAAATTATAAATAAAATATCATTATGTAGGAAATCTTTTTAGATTTCTAATGAATATTTATAATCGAAAATCCAACATGTATAACCCTATGTAAAAATTGTTCTTCTAAAAGATGTAAGCTTATGCCATTTTTATTTTTATTTTAACTTTATTAATATAAAGTGTCCCTACCACATACAAGTGGCTCCAAGGGGTCCCCAAATTGACCCAAGGATGCTCATGGTCGGGTATGTGTCCACCAATAAGGTTAGGACACGTTTTAGGGTAATTTTGTATTATTATAATATTATTTTTTAACCCTTATTTACCGGATTTACCTTTAACCATGGTAAATAAAATATTTACCACAGTAATTATTCAAAATGTCTAAAAATAAAAGTTACCTATTTACACAATTTGGACATCCTGATTCCAAATATGGAATCCATTTTTCTAAATTCAAAACACAGAAGTGGCAGAAATTAATTTAAAATTAATTCCCGCTGTCAAAACAAAAAGCGTGTTTTTAAGAGATAATAACTATCAAAAGATTGACACTTGTTTATGTTCGGTTTAATTGTAAAATTATGTCCAATGACCAACATTATATTAAATGGTAAAAATATATTCTAAATATACTTTAAAACCACTCAAATTCACAATTTATCACTATTAATTATTTTGATTAAAAAAGTTGTTTTTAATTAAAATTTAGTAATTTTCACTATTCATCAAAATATTAAAGTTATCCGAAAAGTACCAAAATTTCACCCTAGGATAATTTCAATATTCCGAATCCAAAAATGAAGTCCATTTTGAAATATAAAATATATATGATTTCAAAAAGTAGGTATTACTATTCACAACGGCTATTTTAATTAGTTGTGGTGTGTGTTTGAACTCGAGGTTGCGTACAATCACATGCTATCGCATTATCCGAAGGGAAACGTACCGTGGAAGCTTGGGGTGTTACATTCTCCCCTCCTTCAAATAATTGCGTCCTCGCAATTTCTAGGGTATTACTGCATAAAAAGACTCGGGTGGTTATTCATCATAAGTTCCTCGGGTTCCCACGTTGCCTCTTCCATCTTATGGTTTCTCCACAAAACTTTTACCAGACGCGTCGTTCGGTTTCTCAGCACTTGTTCTCTCGTATCAATAATCTTGACGGGATCTTCGCAATAAGACAGATCGGGTTCCAGTTCTAATTCCTCATAGGTGAGTACATGCGTTGGGTCAGGCATGTATTTTCTCAACAGAGATACGTGGAACACATCGTGAACTTTGGAGAGACTTGGCGGCATTGCCAATCGGTAAGCTACAGCCCCAATTCGTTCTAGAATTTCGAAAGGTCCGATGTACCTGGGACTCAATTTACCTTTCTTACCAAAACGTATGACTCCCTTCCATGGAGATACCTTTAGGAAAACATGATCACCGACCTGAAATTCCAAATCCTTCCTTCGATTATTGTCATAGCTCTTCTGCCTACTTTGAGCTGCTTTGATGTGATTTTGGATTACTTTCACCTTTTCCACCGTTTCCTCCACCAGTTCTGGGCCTACAAGTTTTCTTTCACCAACGTCATCCCAACAGGTTGGTGTACGACATCTCTTTCCGTATAACGCTTCATATGGTGCCATCTGTATACTCGAATGGAAGCTATTGTTATAGGAAAATTCTACCAGTGGTAAATATTGATCCCACATACCCTGAAAGTCAAGTGAGCAAGATCTCAACATGTCTTCTAAGGTTTGAATAGTCCATTCTGATTGTCCATCTGTCTGAGGGTGGTAAGCAGTGCTCAAATGAAGTTCAGTATCCAGGGATTTCTGAAGACTTTTCCAAAATCTTGAAGTAAAACGGGGATCACGATCAGAAACAATCGATAGGGGTACTCCATGAAGTCTCACAACTTCATTAATGTATAGTCTTGTTAGACGTTCCAGGGGTAGATCTTCTCTTATAGCAAGAAAATGTGCTGACTTGGTAAGACGATCAACAATAACCCATATTGCATCGTTCCTTCTAGGAGTCTTTAGTAGCCCCATGACAAAGTCCATTGTAATATTGTCCCATTTCCACTCCGGTATGGGAATAGGTTGCATGACTCCTCCAGGCTGTTGCCTTCCAGCTTTCACTTGTTGACAAACCATACATCTTGACACAAAATCAGCAATCTCCCTCTTCATGTTGTCCCACCAAAAATGTTCCTTCAAATCTCTATACATTTTGGTTCTCCCAGGGTGTATAGAGAAATTGGAACTATGAGCATCATCCAGCAATTCCCTTTTTAGATCAGGTAAATCGGGAACACAAAGTCTCTTCCCGAATTTCAAAATTCCATCTTCATACACAAAGTCTCTCAATCTCCCATCATTCACAGCTTTAATCTTCTTCTGAAATTCTTCATCATTGGTCTGAGAACTCTTAATCCTTTCTAGTAAAGATGGTTTGGCAACCATTTGAAAAAGCATTGATGTTTCACCTTCCCTGTTTATTCCCATGTCCATCTTCACTAGATCCATGAAAATTGGATCCCTTTCAATTCTCATATTGTTCAAAACTCCATGGTCTTTTCTACTCAAAGCATCTGCCACCTTGTTTGCCTTCCCCAGGTGGTAGTGTATCGTACAATCATAATCCTTGAGTAATTCAAGCCATCTCCTTTGCCTCATGTTGAGTTCTTTTTGTGAGAAAATATACTTCAAACTCTTGTGATCAGTATAAATCTCACATTTTTCACCATAGAGGTAGTGCCTCCATATCTTCAAAGCAAATATTACAGCTGCTAACTCGAGATCATGAGTAGGATAGTTTTGTTCATGAATTTTCAACTGTCGTGATGCATAGGCAATAACTCTATCATTCTGCATAAGGACACAACCAAGTCCTTTCTTCGATGCATCACTATAAATAACGAACCCATCATTCCCCGATGGTAGAGTCAATATAGGAGCATTGACTAATCTTCTCTTCAGTTCTTCAAAACATTTTTCACACTCTTGTCCAAACAAATTTAACCCCTTTACGTGTGAGCTTCGTTAATGGGTTAGCCAATCGGGAAAAATTCTGGACGAAACGTCGATAATAACCTGCCAAACCAATAAAACTACGTACCTCAGTTATACTCGTAGGTGCTGGCCATTCTTGGATTGCTTTGGTCTTAGAAGGATCAACAGAGATTCCATCTTTAGAGACAATATGGCCAAGAAAAGAAATCTCCTGAAGCCAGAATTCACACTTGCTAAACTTCCCATATAATTCATGCCTCCTCAGAGTCTTCAAGATAATGCGCAAGTGATTTTCATGATCTTCGTAGGTTTTGGAGTATACCAAGATATCATCAATAAATACCACCACAAATTCATCGAGATACTCCTTGAAAACTCTATTCATCAGATCCATGAATACAGAGGGTGCATTAGTCAATCCAAACGGCATTACAGTAAACTCATCATGCCTGTACCTGGTTCGAAATGCTGTCTTCGGAATGTCTTCCTTCTTTACACACAACTGATGGTATCCAGATCGAAGGTCAATCTTTGAAAAGTATTGAGCTCCATGCAGTTGGTCAAATAAATCATCAATACGAGGTAGGGGATACTTGTTCTTTATCGTTATAGCATTGATCTCCCTGTAGTCAATACATAACCTCATAGATCCATCTTTCTTTTTAACAAAAAGAACAGGGGCTCCCCATGGAGAAACACTAGGGCGAATAAATCCCTTATTACTCAATTCCTCTAGTTGTTTCTTTAATTCGACTAACTCTACAGTGGCCATTCTATAAGGGGTCTTCGATATAGGCCTTGATCCAGGAATCAAATCAATGGAAAACTCAACTTCTCGTTCTGGAAGATGTCCAGGTAAATCTTCCGGAAATACATCTACAAATTCTTTCACAACAGGTACATCCTCTATTTGAACATTCCTTTCCTCACCAACAGTTATTTCATTCTCTTCCTCCCCAATAATTGAATTAAGTTGAGCTACTGGGGGTGGATATAAATAAGAATTAGGTGTTGACGATTCTGCTCTAAAAATAAGGTGCTCCTTATCATTATCATCAAGAATCATAACCTCTTTCTTCTTACAATAAATCTTCGCATCATAGTCCGAAAGCCAGTCCATACCGAGGATTATATCAAACTCAATCATAGGTATGACGATGAAATCAGCAGATAAAGAAAATTTATGTGCTCTAATGGGGACTGATTCACAAAACTTTGTTGCAACGATACTTCCCTTAGGAGTTTTAACTGACAACTCCCTTATTAAATCAAATTGGAAATATCTAATTTTCTTAGAAAACTGGGAAGATATGAAACAATGCGATGATCCAGAATCAAATAATGCATTTTCTAAACTTGAGGAAACCATTAAATTACCTGCCACCACGTCTTTCGGAGCTTCTACCTCAGCAGTAGTGATAGCATAAGCCTGGCCTTGATCCCTTGGCCTTTTCTGAGGTAAGTTCTCCTGACGCTTAGGACATGCATTTGCATAATGCCCCATCTCCCTGCAATTGTAGCACTGAATGTTGGTAGCTTCCTTCTTCCCCTTGCAATCATGAGCTTGGTGGCCTTTTTCACCACACTTGTAACAGACTCCCATTCCCTTCAAGCAAGTACCAGGGTGTTTCTTCCCACATTTACCACATGATGGATATTCAACCTTTCCTTTCTTCCCCTTATTTCCATTCCCAGATTGATCAGCAGGTCTCTTCTTCTCTTTCTTTGCTTTAAAGTCATAAGACTTAGAGAATTCCTTTTCGGTCTTGATAGCACATGAGACAATGTCTTCGTACGATGGAAAGGATTGTGAGACTAATGCTCGACGGAGAAATGGTTTTAACCCATCAAAGAAACGATCAATCTTACTTCTTGGGTTGCGAATATAATCTCCAGCATACCTTTCTAACCTTGTAAAGTTAGCCTCATACTTTGTGACATTCTCATCCTCCTTTTGTCTCAGACTCAGAAATTGTCTTTCCATATCTGCTCGATGGTCGCGAGGAAAGTATTTTTCTAAAAACAGATCTTTGAACTCCCTCCACTCCATATTTGATACTTCATCATCTTCCTTCATGTTTTGAATCAATGACCACCATTGATCATCATCTCCAATGAGGCGGTAAACTGCCATGATAACTTTTTCCCTTTCACTGCTCCCCAAAGCCTGAAATATTTTCTCTAGGGAAAATATCCATTGCTCATCTACTAAGGGATTTGTATTCCCATTGAACGTTGGTGGTTGTTGCCTCATGAATCGATCTAACATTGATCCTCCACGCTGCGGATCAGGGTGCTCCATATGGGTAAGGTTATTATTCATAACCTGAGTAAGTTGTCCCAGTATGGTGATTAGCTGATCAGCACCGGTTGCATCACTAGCCCCACTATAATTATCTTGAGTAGGAGGGCAATCCCTACATGGAGTGCGTGCATTGATACGGTTTCCATTTCTTCCACTAGGCGCCATTTCTAAACAATGGCATAAACTAGATCAGTTTATGAATCAAAATACATAATCCCATACTTATAAAACACTTAACATAAATTGAACTATTTATGGATATAATCCATAATCATAAAAATGTTTTCTTTGAGGAAGTATATACTCATAAACCCTTCATAATGATTTGTAAAGATAGTGAGAGTTATCCTAAGCATATCCCCCGGGAGTGTCGTAACCAAGAGTGCAGCAAGGCCCGTTGTCGTGCACCAGTTCCCGTTCGAGTCAAGCTCAAAGCGGTGTTTTCGGGTTTTACCCCTAGGTACATCTGTGCCAGAGCCGCCTCTACCTGCTCGTATCCAGACAGGGATGTATTGCTCGGAAAACTCACAAAATCTCTACAATACCAAAATTCTAGGAAGTTCTTCTATACTAATCCTCAAAGTTCATCTTAGGTCTACGTGCTCTAATCAGAGTTTATCTAAATCTAGTTTCCAAGGTTTGTACTAAACTTCCTCTGATACCAACTGTAACGCCCCGACCCCAGTTACCCAGAGTCGGTGCATTATTACATAACATTGGCATGATCACAAGAAAGATCAAATCTCGAAAGACCGATTGGTTTAGTAGCCTTGGAAACACTAGATATATTCATATGTTTTATATTACATCATAAAATGAAAAACTACTACAACAACATAATGTTTCCACAATCCACACTATTAACCCCTCATAAAATCCCTGTAGGTCATTCATAACTTACTTCTTCACATCCTGGGAAAAATAAAACATAGAAAAGGGGTGAGCTCAAATGCCCAGTAAGGATAACAATATAGCGGAAAGAATAAACATTTAAGGCAATGTATAACTAAAACAAAAGCCTTTTAAATATGAACTTTCAATATGGTATGGCATAAATAAAATGAAATAATGCCATTTAATTATTCACATGGATATTCTACTAATCGAATAATCACATGCAAAAATCAATAACCACTTTAATAATGTTGGAATGCATAATGCCAGACTATCATAACCACATAGCCAAGGCATCGTGCCAAGACTACAAATAAGATTTTGTCAAGGCCTTGTGCCAAGACACTAGTTTGTCTCATGAGACCTACCGATGCATCGAGGAGCTATAGCGGGCTCCACCCGTCACTTATTAAGTCCAATGCATTCCCATATGAAAAGGTTTAAACATAACATAAACATTCGTATTAAAACTAGCATATGAAATGTCAATACTTTCACCATAAACTATGAATGGTATAAAAATAGCACATCCACAGTCAAACATATCACAAAACCTTCAATACAATATAGAAGTTTTGTATCATAATAAATCAACTTCAAATAATCTTAAAATCCATCAAAGGATGTTGACATAGATGAAATCAAAATTCTTTTAAAAGAAATATCTCCTTTTATTTTGAAATCATTTAAGATCCATATAAAATAAAACATTTTCTTTGA
Organism: Viscum album; assembly: GCA_963277665.1. NCBI lineage: Eukaryota > Viridiplantae > Streptophyta > Magnoliopsida > Santalales > Viscaceae > Viscum > Viscum album. The sequence goes on from OY728145.1 coordinate 446,297,044, forward strand.
AAATATTCTATAAGCTTGTAAGGGAAGCTTTGAAGATTTTATAACGGCGTAAAATAACCGCACCCGCCGTATAAGTTAAAAAAAACATTCTTACCTCAATTCTGTCGAAAAGGTTAAAAAGGACCTTGTTTTGAAAAAGACAGAAAGATTCCTTTATAAACCTATTATAAAAAGTCAAACAAGGGTATAAATGACTTTAACCCATATTCTTTTAAATAGTAAAAATGTTTTGAAATACATTTTTAAGAAACATGGATGTGGATGATAAAGATATCCCAGTAGATTATTACGTATAAACAACCTCGGATAATGAAGAGATTGTGAAATAACCCTTACCTTGTACTTTTCCTTTGTTGGGGTCGGTTAACCTCCTGTATAATGGTGAAATAATTGTTATTAAATTATACAAGAATCATATACATTAATATGATATCATATATGATCTTTTAACATTACTTTATTAATAATATCTTAGTATTATCGTCGTTTCAGGTGATAATCGATTCGTTCTTCTTAAATGTTTGGTTACGTAAGACATGTTTGTAATGGATAGATTAAATCTTATTCATAATCAGAATGATATTAACATTATTTTTTACCCTAAAATGAGAATAATACTTGAATGGATACGATGGAGGATGGATCTCACCGCGTTCGTGGAGACGGTAGTCCGTACGTACGCACGAACGCTACTTCCATTTAATTTTTATTTTAAAAGAATTGAATCCAAATGATACATAGGTATATTACTATTCCAGTATAATATAATATTTTATATATGTTACTTAAGTTCATTAACACCATCCTTTATACGTTCCATGTGTGGTATGAACGAGTCATATCATTTTAAGGGGGCGGTAGTCCGCACTTCCTCAAATGAAATTATCGTATGTATATACAATATGAAACGAATAATGGTATGAAATAAAATGGAATTACAGAAGCTTATATATAAAATATATATCATTAATATCATATTTAATTACAGTGCCATCATAATGGCCACCATGAGAGGCGGTAAGATGTATTTGAACAATCATCGTTTCGTGAGGCGTTAGTTTGCCATCCACAGAAACATTATGTTCATCATCCATTAGATGGAGTTGTGTGTATGTGTAGTTTGAATTCTTCTTATAACAACATCCTAGTATATTGAGGATACTGGTGTTGTTACAAAAGAAAGGAAATAAAAAGAGTTTGGGGGTTGGAGAAGCAAAATAAAGGAAAATAATTTAAGAGAAATCGTTACCTTTAATTTCGGTAACTCACTTTGGTTGGAACCAAAGGACTTCTTGAAATGATTTCTGCCTAAGGGGAAGCTTCAAGGAGGAGGAGAGGGATGTGGGGAGCTTAGTTGGGCAGAGTTTGGACGAGCCAAGTGGCTTGAGAGGTGTGAGGAATGAGTAGAAGTGGTCTCCTTTTATAAGGGAGAAGAGGGGATCTTTAGAAAAGAGTGAAAGTATTACTTTATAATATAATTATATTCGGTTTATAATGGTCCAAAAATCATTGAGGTCGAAGATAAGATGACTCATATTCTAAATAACATAAACCAATAAGAATTGGACAGGTTTTAGATAATATTTTAATCATTGTAATCTTATTTATTTAAAATATTTATTAATGAGGTAAACATTGCATCATTATTGTGTCATTAATAATTTAAATTATTTGATGTCTAAAAATTATAAATAAAATATCATTATGTAGGACATAATTTTAGATTTCTAATGAATATTTATAATCGAAAATCCAACATGTATAACCCTATGTAAAAATTGTTCTTCTAAAAGATGTAAGCTTATGCCATTTTTATTTTTATTTTAACTTTATTAATATAAAGTGTCCCTACCACATACAAGTGGCTCCAAGGGGTCCCCAAATTGACCCAAGGATGCTCATGGTCGGGTATGTGTCCACCAATAAGGTTAGGACACGTTTTAGGGTAATTTTGTATTATTATAATATTATTTTTAACCCTTATTTACCGGATTTACCCTTTACCATGGTAAATAAAATATTTACCACAGTAATTATTCAAAATGTCTAAAAATAAAAGTTACCTATTTACACAATTTGGACATCCTGATTCCAAATATGGAATCCATTTTTCTAAATTCAAAACACAGAAGTGGCAGAAATTAATTTAAAATTAATTCCCGCTGTCAAAACAAAAAGCGTGTTTTTAAGAGATAATAACTATCAAAAGATTGACACTTGTTTATGTTCGGTTTAATTGTAAAATTATGTCCAATGACCAAAATTATATTAAATGGTAAAAATATATTCTAAATATACTTTAAAACCACTCAAATTCACAATTTATCACTATTAATTATTTTGATTAAAAAAGTTGTTTTTAATTAAAATTTAGTAATTTTCACTATTCATCAAAATATTAAAGTTATCCGAAAAGTACCAAAATTTCACCCTAGGCTAATTTCAATATTCCGAATCCAAAAATGAAGTCCATTTTGAAATATAAAATATATATGATTTCAAAAAGTAGGTATTACTATTCACAACGGCTATTTTAATTAGTTGTGGTGTGTGTTTGAACTCGAGGTTGCGTACAATCACACGCTATCGCATTATTCAAAGGGAAACGTACCGTGGAAGCTTGGGGTGTTACATTAGGTGTCTTTCCCTTTCCACCACTTCTCGCAGAGAAACAAGACATGCAGATTTTTCAATGCATTCTTTGTTCATCTTTCTTTTATCAGATATCTGAGTCACCACACAATTTTTCACCGGTGGTGAGTCTTCCATTGAATGTTCATTCTTCTTTCTCGCAATTGTAGCATCTCCACCCTTTTTCTTCCAGATTTGTTCATGTTCCCTCTGAGAGATATGTTGCGAGTGTGACAGAGGAGGTGACTGATACACCTTTCGCCCAGCTCCTTTTGATTCCCCTGAGGCTCTAGGACTATTCTTTACCTTACCACTTTGTCTCCTAGTGTATAATTTCTCATTATGCATCACTGGAGTTGGTAATCTCCTTATGGGTTCCTTTTCCTTCCCTGCTTTCTTCTTGCTGCACTGTCTAGCCAAATTCCCATGATCAGAACATATAAAACATTTTATATTAAAGGAATACCTCATTTCATCACTTCTCTACTGATATGTCGATGCAGCTTGAGTTCTACCCCTGACATTGATCTCTTGAGATTCCTTACACATATTCATGGTGTGTCCCATTCTTCCACAGTAATAGTATCTTATGAATGCTTTCCTCTGAGAGACTCTTCTCTATGATTTCTTATGCTGCTTCTTCTTATCCTTGGGTTTATCAAAGTTTTATATTTTCACAGCCTGAAATGTATTCTAGAGCATGTGGACAGAATCTTGATGTGTGGCCATGAATCCTGCAGAAATAGTACATGCTATCATTTCCTCCTGTAAAAACCCTTTTAGGTCTATCTCCAGCACCTGCAAGGTTATTCATATCTCTAGATATTTTCACTCCACTTTTTCTATCATGCATAGGAGTGAGATCATCATATCCAATTCCAGGTTTTCCCAACATGGATGGCCTTTGGGATGATACAATCCTTTCACGCTTCTCTTCTGATGTAGCATATTTGGATTTCATTTGATCATCACCTGCCGAAGGATAATCAAATAATAAGTGCAGTGCATCCTTCAACATGGGCTTATCTTTGGATTTAGACTTCTCCATTTCCTTCTTGGCTGATTCTAGCTCTTCTTAGAACTTTTGAATCTTCATATCCCTTGATTCAAGTTGGGCATCAAGTTCTCCCTTAAGAAGCTTCCCTCTACTCATCTCATCTTCAAACTCGCGTGTCAGCTTATCCACCATGTCACTCTTCTCCTTTACTTTCAATTTTTCTTGAGCAACAGAATCAGAACAGCATGCATTGTCTTGTTGTAGTCTTTGATTCTTATGAACTAGCTTAGATAGCTGTGCAACAAGATCAATATTTCTGGATTTCAGATTCTGAACTTCATCTGACTTTTGACTCTCTTCATAATCACCATCCTTTTTTTCCTTTTATTTTAGCCATCTTTTGTAGTTCCTCACCCTGAGAATCATTCTTCTCATTTAGGCCAGTTTCCACATCAATGAGCCTTTGATTTAAGCCTCTTAGATTGTTGACCTCAATTTCCAGTGCGTGGATCTGAATGACTTTAGACTTAATTTCATCAGTGTTTCCAACATAACTTGGAATATCAGGTTCTTCGATGCACTTGACTTGATCTTTCACTTTTCTATTCTATCCATCGATCTTCATTTTCTATTCTTCAATATTATGCTTATACTCACTAACTGATTCTGAGTTCTCTCGTGTTGATAACTTGAGTTTCTCAATTTCTTCCATCAACTCATACTTCTCTTCTACCTGCTGCTGCATATAGAGTTTGGCATCGTGAACAACTTTTTTAGATTTATTTGTTTTAGCTCTCCAAACATCTATCTCCTCAAGCGCAACCTCTAACTCAGCTCGCATATCTATTCTTCCTTCAATTTCTTCTTCTGTTTCAGTATCACCCTGATGCTCATGTACTTCACTCATTCAAACATCATGATTGAGTGAATCAATCTTTTCCCTATTAGATTCATCTAGACCTTCCTTCAGTAAGCTGTTTGATTATTTTAGTTGAATCACACTTTTTCCAAAAACACTTCCACACTGAGGGAAATTTCCTAACTTCTGATTCTTCTTGGATGCTTTTCCATTTCCCATGGCAGATTGAGATAAGAGAAAACGGTATCTTCAATCACATAGATTGACTACACCAAGTCGAAGCAAACAAATCTGATAAAAGAAACCAGCCCTCTGATACTAATTGTTTGGGCCAATAGGGGCCTATATACCCTGAGAGTGGGGGTGAATCAGGGTATGGATATTCTTTTAAAAAATTATTCCTGCCCCACTGGATATTGACCACTTTATTACAAGGGTCACTTTGTTTGCACTTTTGTGTTTTTTATGATCACCTATTTTCTTCTTTGTCTGATGATGATGCTTCAAATGCAATGCAGGGAAGTAAGCAGGTAGACACAAAGTTTTTTACTTGGTTCACCCTCACTGGGCTACGTGCAAGGAGCATACGCCGACAAGTTGTCGTGCGTACCAAATCCCACTAGTCTTTATAAGACGTGGATACAAAATTTGGGATAGAGCAATTCTATTCCTAGGATCACTGCCTTCACAAGGTTTAGGGTCAGCTCACTGCTTTCCCAAGGGTCACTCCCTATTTATCTCTCTCTGGCTCACTACCGGTGGAGAGGATCACATTTTTCCTCTTCCTATGCTCACTACACTTGGAAGGGATCCACTCACTGTTTATAGACCTGTAGGTATCTTCATTTTCATGAATAAATGCATCCTTAACTGTTGATGGATGCTCTGTTATAGTCCACCTTTCATCCACTGATGAATACCACTTTGCCTCTTAACCACTAGGCAATTCACTTTGGAAATGCCTTCGCAAAGCACCCTACTTCGCTAGGCTCCCAATTTCGCGAAACTCAAACAAGCCTTCGCGAAGCTCCTTCCTTTTCGCGAAGCACTATCGTGAAGCACTCTCGCGATGCACAGACCTTCACAATGCTTAGGCTGTCGCAGAGCTCCTGCCTCTCCGCGAAGCTGACTGAGCCAATGTGGGGCACACGCCTTTCACGGAGCTAGAATAGCTGCCGCGAAACTCCCCTTTCACGAAGCACACTGCATTCGCGAACCACCTCTGCGAACCAAGAGCAATGGATTTTCTCTGAAAATTTTCTCTACTTCTCTCGGGGGGGGGGGGGGGGGTCGGCCTCTATTTATAGATGATTCCACCGACCCTCGACCCTTCCGCACGAAGTCAACGCCACGTCATCTCCAATCATGAAGATCTGAAGTTTCTGTCAGAATTCTATCCAAATCGCGAAGCACCACAGCAATTTTCCTTTCGCGGAGCTCGTCGTAATCGTGAAACATCACCGTCAACATTCCTTCGCGCCTTCGCCGTGAAGCTCCCTCGCAAAGCCCTTCATCGCCGCGATGTGCTTCAGCCTCTGCCATTCGCGAAGCTTGTCGTAATCGCAAAGCCTCACAGCCGCCATTCTTCTGGTCTTTGCGATTTCCAAACCATGCATCCTATCTTCGAGAAATTCATGCCTTTTCCATATTAAATTATGATATTCATGGAAATCCTCTTTTCGCGATGCTCACCAAACTTCAAATTTTGGACCCCAAAAATTTGGCAAACACTGGGAAACGGTGCCACCTTGTACTACTCTTTTGTACCGCCTCTAGATCGTCCTTTCCTTTGTCATCGTTCTTTGTCAACAAGGAGTGTCAACAAATTCTTGGGAACTCGACAATTCTCCATGGAACCCTGCTTTGTCAACAAACACAATCAACCCAAAAATACTTCAATGTTACCTTGAGGGGGTTTTTCCCAAAAAATAAAAAAGCATAAAAACAATATAAATATAATATAAATCACATATAAATACAGTGCCACCTTAATGGCCACCATAAAAGGCAGTAAGAGATAATTGAGTAGTCATCGTTTCGTGAGGTGTTAGTTCTCCGTCCATAGAAACTATATGTTCTTTTCCCATTAGATGCAAGTGTGTGTAAGTGTAGATAGAATCATTTTCATTAAAACAACATAGTATATTAATTATAATTATTTTTTTAAAATTTAAATGAATAGAAAGAATTTAGGGGGTTGTATAATTGAAATAAAATAAAATAACTTCAAAGAAGATGTTACCTTTAAAATGGGAACTCCCTTTGGTTTGAACCAAATGGTTTACTTGAAGTTCCTTCTGCCTAAGATAAGGATTCTAGAAGGACGTGAGGGATATTAAGATATTATTTGGGCAGAGTTTGGATGAACCCATAGGCTTGAGAGGTGTGAGTAATGGCTTAGAGTCGAGGGCATTTTCTAAGGGGGGTGAGGGGATCATTAAGAAAGTATGGAAATATTATTTTGTTATATAATATTTTTCTATTTCTAAAAGTCCAGAACTTATTAAAGACAAATAGAGGATGACTCTTGTACAAAATAAAATCATAAAATATAAATTGGATAGGTTTTGGATACTTTTTTCTTTAAAATCATATTTATTTAAATCATTTATTAATGAGGTAAACACTGCATCATTTTTGTGCCATAAATAATTTTTTTATTTAATTTCTAAAAATTATAAAAAAATACCATGATTTTTGAGATATTTTCATCTTTCTAAATAATATTTATAGTCAAATATATCAATTATATAACCCCACATTAAAATTGTTTTAGTAAAACAATATATATTTATGATATTTTTATATTTACTTTAAATAAAAAAAATTTATTATCATTATTTTTCCCATGTGGCATTCAAAAGCCAAATTTCTCACCCAAGGATTGTCTTGGCCGGCCATTACTCATCCAATATGGTTAGGAAAAGTGTTTTGGTAATTTTATTTTCTTATAATTTTTTTCTTGAATTACTCTATTTACTTTTAACCAAGGTAAATAAAAGTCAAAAGTTACTATTCACCAAAAAAATTATTTTCATCTTATTGAACCACATTTTACATACTAATAAAAACCATGTATATAAAAATTTGGAAATTCAATTCACAGAAGTGGTAAAATTTTATTTAATGAAAAAGTTAGTTTTTTAACTACTATTTAGTGTTTCTGCTATTCCTAAAAAATTGATGTTTTTCAGAAAAATACAAAAAAATAATCCTAAGCTGTATATGATATTCCAAATTAATAAATGATGTCTATTTTACCAAACTCAAAACATATAAATCACATTAATTAATTTAAAATTAATCCCCATTGTCAAACAAAAAGTGTGTTTTTAAGAAATAATAACATTCAAAAGATTGACACTTGTTTATGACCAATTTCAAAGTCAAATTACTTACAAAAAAACATTGGATTAAATGGTAAAAATATAATATAATTAAAATTTAAAACCAATTAAAAAGATAATCTAACCATATAAATAAAATAGATTAAAAGGCAGTTTTGAATTAAAATACAGTATTTTTCACCATTCATTAAAAATGAATTTTTTTCAGAAAAATACCAAAAATTTACCCAAAGTAAATTTTAATGTCCCTAATATAAAGAATAATTTTATTGTGTCAAATAAAACATATAAAAGTTACCAAAACTATATTTAAATAGTGTTATCTATTAAAAGGTAATAAATCAACATTTTAAAGAAGTTTAGAGTATTTATGCTTAAAATTAGCTTCATTCCCATTTTAATCCAGTAACTTTTATTAGATACATGTTAAAACATTTAAATAACATGTATATTCATATTTTAGTTAGTTCTATTAATTCTATCCAATTCAATGGCTATGAATTCACTACCATTTTAAATAATATTATATTATTATATTTCATTATGAATCAGCATTGTGTGTAACATTAAACTTCCATGAAACTCGTTGTTGCATATTGGGTATGCCATAGAACATAGAATCCCCTTTAAAATAAAAAAATATATAATTAAAAAATATTAATAAATACAAAAATGTATAATTCTTTATTTGTTTGTGATGTTACAATTATAATAAAAAAAGTGCCAAGAAGAGAAAAAATGAAAGGAAAATTCAAGGAATTCCAAGAGATAAGTGGGAAAAGATAAATTATTATTGTATAAATAGCTGTAAAAATTCAAAAAATGAATAGGGATGGTCGAATTAATAAATAAATGATGATTTTTTGTTAAATTTAATAAAAAGTCTATATCAACATTTTTTAGAAGAATTACCGAAAATACAAACATATAAAAATTTTATGATGGGTTTTTTTATAACAAATAATGGGACTGAGGAGATGCATTCAATAACTCATGTAGTTGTATTAATTTTTTTTATTCTCATGAATATACCAGTTAAGACATAGGATAATATTTTGTTTTTAATTCCTATTAATAATATATCCTTTTAAGTTTAAAAAAAAATTCTGATGTATGTGTGAGTGTGACCATTATATAGTAATAAACAATTACATTATTGTGTTTCAAGAATATAAATACAATAAATGTTTAAAATAAATTATTTGAAACAATGATGAGGCACCCATGAGTATTGATTAATGATGCTTCAGTTAAATTTGATAAATTTAACATTCTTTTATAATTTCGTTTCTTGATAAGGATGAATAAAAAATACTATATTTTCCTTAATGGGGTTTTTTGGAAATAGGGATGGACATTATTAATGTTCAATGTTGGGAGTTTTTATTGAGTTTTGGTGTTGTGAATGTAAAATTTATTATTAAGTTAGTAATGAGAAATATTGTTGAATATTAAGTGGTTTGTAGTGACAGTATATTTCATGAAATTATAGGTGTTACTATCAATGAAAAAAGGATGGATACCCATACTATTAAAAGTGGATATTAATACATTTCCAAAAATTGTATTTTTTTATTTAAAATTTTATTTATCATACATAATCAAAAAATTTATGATATTTTTAATAAAATTAGTGAAACGACTACCTAAAGGATAATTAATGTTTATTTCAAAAAAAGTAAAAAGACCAATCTAAGTCATATAAACAAAAAAATTACAATTTATGGATTTTGAAATTGTAACATATTTACATTCCTTAGTTTTGTTATATGTTTAGGTTATTACTAGATAAAAAATAAAAAATAGTATACTTATAAGTTGAAAATTGAGTTATTATTTCTATTCTATGAAGTAGTTTTAATAAATTTATATTATGTATATTTTTAGTGTATAAATTTCTTAACACTATATTTTTTATCATTAGTAAAATGGTCCATTAATGGCTGATAGTTTTACAAGATTATGTTAATAATTCATAAATTAATTAATAATAATAAATAGTAAATAAAATAAAATTGGATGATATATAATTATTCTTTCCAATTCATTGTGTTCGTATACACCAATATTTTTAAAGAACATAAATATTTTTTAGATAATGAGATTTCATGTTGATCCTTGATTATTAACATATGTGTTATCTATGAATCAAAAACTCCTTAAAAATTAAATAATAAAATATATTAAATTTCATTTTTGACTAAATTTATTGAGTAATGTTATGGTTAGATAACTAAAAATATTATTGTATGACATATCAATGTGTCAAGATATGTTCTAGAAAATTGGGTTTATGTAAATGAATTTTTTTATAATTTTTTATATATAATGTTTTTTATCATTTAATGAATTAATTATACATTATATTAGACACATATAATTTCAATTTATTCATAGGATAATATTATTTATTAAGTAAAAAAACAACAGAAAAAATAGAATAATTGAATTATTATTAACTTCCAATTTTTAGAAAATAACTTTATTCGTATCTTAATTATTAAAATTAATTTCAAGAAGATACTGATGGTCTGGATTAAAGTGTTGGTTTTTTTTAATTTCACTGATTACTTGAGTTAATTAATGATCAATAAATCCACACCTATTACCATGTTCAGTCTATTAGATTTAGTGTCATAAGTATATCTAACAAAAGATTATTGATGGTTGTGGGACTTGACCTATGAATTAATTCCATTGAAAATATTTTCAAAATAAAAAGTAAAAAATTAATTTGAGATTGTAGCTCATTAATAAAATGTAATTAAAATTAAAAATTACTTACTCAAATAAAATTTGAAATTTCCAAATCAGAAAAACTTATTACGATAATTTTGAGGGAATGTAAAAATTGGTGGGTTTCTTTATTGAAAAGCTATGAATTGTGAATGTGTTTTCCTATGAAATATTTAAGGTAAAAACACACTAATAATTGTTTTATTTGAAATGATTAGTGTCCATAATCATCAGATAAGATTGAATTTTTAATGATACAATGGTCTATGACTGAGGATAGGAATAAATATAAGTATGATATAGTTTGTTATTATTAAAGGTCATATACCTAATATTATAGCCTTATCCAATTTAAGATATTTTTAAAATTTAAAATTTTTTTCGTCACGTCTCAGGTGCCACTAAACCATTTCCTTGTGCTAGTTCTCCATAAGACCTCAAGTGAACCTATTCATATCCCAGTGGTAGCTTACTAATAGTGGGAGTCTAATGTTGGACTATCTGGAGACTATAACCCCATATAAGTGTTCAAAACCATATGTAAATAAAAACACATCATTGAATTAAGATTAAATTAAAAGGAATAAAAAAATCGAATGAGACATGATAGAATTAAATTTAGTAAGGTACCTAATAACATTGTCTTATATATAACTATTAAAACAGAAGGATAGTTACATAAAATGGTACAAAAAAACTTTAAAAACTCAGGATCTACTTACAACATTGAGCCATGTAATATACAGGGTATCCAATTTCATAATAACTTATGTGCTATCTGGCCTGATCATAAAACACTCAGCAAATGCCTCATCCGAAATCTGTAACTAAATAAAACACATGAAAGATACATGGGTACTCATGTGTAGTGGAAGCCCGAGTTGGGTGTGATTAAATTGTAGTAGGGAATTACCACAGTGTCTAAATTAAATACTAATAATAACATTATTTTTTATAGATAAATAGTGAAATAATTAAATAGTGTATGCAATATGTTACATTCCATGGAAAAAACAGCTCATTAGTACCCACTAGCCATCAGGTTTTATAATGATACATGTACCAAACAATAGTACATCAACCTAAGCTGGTCATAAATGGAAAAAACATAGGGTGATACATACTATGAACAGTAAAAATGGGATTTCCATTTACCTTTCATCTCAAGGAATCATAAACATCAATGTCAACCATTGCTGGAACCTCCATCCGACACTGAATCTATACTCGAAACAATCAGTATCGATACAGAGTATCATGTCCATTAACCTAATCATACATCAAAACAATAGTGTCTGAAGACCCGGTCCATCACCTACTCATACATTAAAAAATAGTGCCTAGATCATTAGTCTGACACCTTAATCCATTGTTTAATAGAATCACTCCACAATCCACTTCTTTCTAGGTTACCAACATTCCCAAAGCACTAATCTAGAACATAAACTATATATCATACTATCAGTTCCCAAAGACTGATTATAAAACATAGTATTTATAGTATTCTACCTATGAATGGAGAATAAATATTTCAAATAAATCACAATATCATTTCTCAAATACTAATGTTCAATATATTCACAATAAAACATTAAAAACTCACAAAAATAATTTTTAAACTAGTATTACTTTTCGAGGCCCCCAATCCATTAACACTAATGAAATGTTAAAAAACTAATTCAATTAAACATTTTAAAGGATATAGAATGAAATTTTTCTAATGGTGTAACTACAGAAATTTTTTTAGTAAAATTTTAAATCTTTGTGTGAACACCTATTGATAAAACCACTTATTATATAACATATCATAAAAAAATAAAAGAATTTAAAATCATAACATTTAATTTTTAGCACCCAAGACTATATAAAAACCAATTTCCATGCTTAAAACCATTTCAAGGTCCTCAGAAATATTTCTAAATAAATGTACTTGAATAAATGATTTTATTCTCTTATAAGTCAGAACCATTTAATTAATGAAACAAATACTATTAACTCAATAAATATCATGACTGAACCACTTTACCCTTCAAAATTGATCATTAGATTTTAATATAATAGAGAAACCCATAGGTGGATATCAGTTTGGACTTATAATTTCCAAAATATCAAATAGGATCCATGGAAGGTCTCAGGAAAAAAATTGAAGCCTAAAACCATTTACAGAAAAATGAGTAAAATAGACCACATAATGTCTTTAAGGAACATTACACATACACATGTAAATAATCTAACAAGACTATGGGTAATGCTCTTAGACTACCTACTCCATCATCAAAACATTCAAGTAAACATCCAAATCATGGTGGCTTTACCGAGGACTGTCCATGTCTCATCAAAACATTTTGTCATCCATAGAAGATCCACTCAACCAACCATTATCTAACTCATATTTAGAAATATTAATTAATTAAATATAAAAATATAGTTAATTAACCAATAATAAACTTGGAATAATTTTGGAGATCTCACCAATCCCTCAATTATAACTAAAAATATATTCATCTACAATGGGTGGTCAAAAAAATATTTCCAACACTATTCATATTGAAATCCCTTATAGGTCAAAATAATTTAAAAAATAATGAAAATTAATGTATTAGAAAAAAACCTATAAATTATACCATTCTTTCACTATAAGGAACCGTTATTGTCATACATAGATATTAAATAAAAGTTGAAGAATATTATGTAAAAAATATAAAAATTTCATGATAGGACGGTATAGGTATAGTTTCTATAGAAACTGGGAAACACAAACAATTGGTACATAAGACATCTACATTGTCTCCAAATTATTACTTCATAACTAGATCCATTTTTGACATATCATAATTAATAACCTTCTGCATGACCTAGGGATAAGAAACGTAATAAAGGGTGAGCATAGATCACCAGTAAGGTTAAATAGAGAGATAACAATCATATCATAATCATAACATATAAGAACATATTATTTGAAAATCGTATCTATCATAGGAAAGATCAGGATATCATTCCATCTAATAAATCATAAATGTTCATAAGAATCAATGAACGTAATTCCAAAATTCATAACAGAATACATCATTTTTTTTGGAACAGACATAAGAATATAAAATAATTTCATATTAGTCAAGAGTCATTTCTATGACCATCATAAAGAAAACATCCATTACTATTCCGAGATCACTCCTCATTCCAAACATATATTACTAGGCCAAGATCATTTCACATTCCATAGCTATCATTCCTGAGAGATATAAATCTTTACCCAATGAATTGGATGGATATATAGGTCGCATCTATCTCATAATGAAATCATTCTTACATATTCCACAAAAACATAAATCATTTATCATAGTATAACCCAATGAATATAATGTGTTTCTTAAACATCATTCCATCATAAAATAATCCATGTAAAATAAATGGATTTTAGAAATATAATTGTATCATAATCACAATAAAAACATATAAATAATAGGTATAATATACATGCAACATAACCCTGTTAAAAAATTCCATATGAAATGGAAAATTATTTCGATATATCATTTTAAATTTTTTCTTAGTGAAAATATCATTTCATATTGAAATTTTTTTTCTTTTCTAAACATGCCTCAAAAATATAAAATAAAATAACTTCTTTTAAAATAACCTTGAAATATTATAAAGTTAGATTCTTGGAAATACAATGTTTTGAAGACATAAAAACCTGTCCAGCCGTATAAGTTATAATAAAACATTCTTCTTAAATTTTTTTTGGATATGTTGAAAACATTTTTGTATTGAAAAAAAACAAAAGATTCCATTCACACATTTTACAAAAAATTTAGATATGAGAAATATTTACTTGAAACAATTGTATAATAATGTAAATAATATTACATATTTTTTAAACATTTGTTTGGATGATAAATATACCATAGTAAATTCATATTTATAAACAATGTCAGATAATAATGAGATAGAAAAATTATTCCTTACCAATTTATAATAAGTAAAATCTTATTCGACACAAAATAAAGTAAAAAATAAACATTTTTAAATATCGTATCATTTATAAAAAAATCATAAAAACAATCATGGGCAGCATAAACACCACACAAAAGAAATTGGTGGTGCATCATGCATATGTCCGAGAAAAACTAAACTCAGACAAGAAAATCCATTACCATATGTCTTATAACATTTATATGTATCTTAACCTTATGTATAAAGATTTAAATAATTTAATTAACTTATTAATGTATCATAGTCTTCTTTATTATATCATATATGACCATACTATCATCTATTTGTTAGTATCATTTTTACTCTTCCAAGGGGTATTAACTTATTTATTTTCATAATAATTTTATGTCTGATAAGTAACTATTACTATTCATATGTTATAGTTTTATCATTTAATGAATCATATTAGAATATTATATAACATATTTATTCATTAAATTCAATTATAAAATAATTCCTTAATGAATATTATGTAGAATGAATCACATGGCATCATAGAGACGATAGGTCGTACATACGTACGAGCAAGGATATCATTCCCATTGTTATTGAATGGTATTTAAGTGGTTGTTGTGTAATATTTCCTAATAAATATCTTGTTATAATAACAATATATATTTATTATTTTCATCATTATATTCATCCTATTTAGGTATTGGTGAAAAATATATTACACCATAGTGTAGAGACGGTAAGTTGTACGTACACAAAAATGTTGATTTCATTTTTCATCGAATGGATAAACGGTGACATATGGTTGTTAAAACATTATAGTAACATATTATTATATAATTTATACTAGATTTATTAGTTTATATTGGAAATAACTCGGGAAGATGAAGTAGAATAAGGAAGAAGTTTGAATGAATAAGTAGATGATATTACATATTCTTCGATGTGCTCTATATTGATCTCCTCTTAAAGGTACTAGAGTTGGTTTTTTTAGAATACTAGAACATCTGGAATGTAACTAGGGTAGTTGAGAACATATCTATTTTTGTTATGATGGATCTATAATTATCAATGATAAGTGTAGAGGTAATGGTGGATGTTCCCTTTAATAATTGTGGTGAGGGCTACTTTTGGAAACTCCAAAAATATTAATTTATAATAAAATCAAACCACATAAAAAACCTAAAAAATATCCTTGTTTAAAATATTTTATGATATAAGGTTGTAATATCATCATAAAATAATTTTTAGACATGTTTTTGTTTAATTTTATGCATTATAATTTCATTTTCCCCTTAATTATTTTCGTTCAATTTTAACTATGGTGAAAAATTCATCAATATTAAATTAGTGTAAAATTTACATATCTGATGTAAATTATAAAATAAATGAAAAATATAGAAAATATTGGAATTAAATATAATTAAATTATATTTTTTAAAATATTTTAGGATTTTTGAATAATATAATACAACAATACTTTCATAAAAAATCTATAGTTTCGATTTTCACACTATTCAATTCAATAATTTTTTCAAATATTAAAAAAAAGATAAGTTAAAACAAAAAAATTTATTATATTCTGTGGGGTCCAGAAAAATCCGCTAAGGGAATTTTACCCAAATCCCATAAAGAATTGGGGTAAAATAATCAAAGAGGAGACACAAAAGGATCGGTTCAAAAACAGGTCCACGGAAGCACAACGTGGCCAGGCACCGTGAGGCACCCCCTCCGTGAACCGTTCCATGGATGTACCGCATAGCACCCAGGCACCACGAGGCACCCCCCCTTCGTGAACCATTTTCGTCCGTGAAATGGAGGCGGAGGGCCTCCGCGGTCGCTAGGCAGGATGGGTGCGAGTCCGGTTCACCGTCGTGAACCGCCCCAATCGCGGACCGTGTCGACTGGCTCAATCTGCACCCACTGTCGTTAGTGGAATGGATGCGGAACCCTCTGCAGCCGTGGAGCACTCCCTGAGTTCACCTCGCGAAGGAGGGGAGCAATCGATACCCACCGTAAATCGTGGATTGACCAAGTCAGCTGTGAACCAGTTATTTGGTAATGGGCCTCCGCAAAAGGTTCCGCATGGCCACAGATACATTCATTTCCCTACTCTATAAAAGGTGACCAAGGGGAAAAGGAAATAGAGGATATAGGATCGAGGATCGGATCCGATTCGAAGGAAGGAGATCGATTCAAGGAAGGCTTCGGATTTTGCAAACAGCGAAATTCCCACCCGCAAACCACAACAGGTATATGAATTAAAAAGGAATTAGAAAATGCATAATAATTTGGTGAACCGCGAACCTAAATAATAAAAAGGAGAACCACGAACCATACCCCCTCTGCGGATGACTTCCCCGCGGACCAGGGAGTTTATGCCTCTTTTCCCATCCATCGTACCGTGTAGCACCCTCCTCCGCGGACGAAGCCCCGATCGACGAGCCTCTGATCAGCACCACCCTTGGCTGCCACTGCCCACCTGTAACCCTCCACGTACCAATCTAGTTCACAGATTGAACCCGAAGCCGTTAACCACCCTGGTTCGCGTATTGAGCCCAAAGCCGTGAACCATCCTGGTTCGCTGATTGACCCTGAAGCCGCAAACCCCCTTGGTTCGCGGGATGCCCATCAGTCCGCAGACCTCCCTGGTTCACGGACGGCTTCCCCAATTGTGTGGAACTTCCCCACGCGAAGGGAGCCACCACCCATATCTCTCGGTGGCTTCCAAAATACTTCGGTGTTCTCATTTCCAGAGCCAGGTAAAATCCTTTCGATCCAGCCAGGTCCTCCACGACTCCCTCATTGGCCTATTCATCGGCCTCGGGCCAAGGCCTCCACCAGAGCCACCAGATCCACGCTGTGTAACTTTCAGGCACATCAGCATACCGTTTTGAGTTCATATACCCACGGTAAACATGAGCAAAGGGGTTTCCCCGACCCTTGGGAGAATTCCCGAAGCATGCCTGGGTTCACATTCCCATGGTAATGCGGGGTCTGAGCTCGAGAGCCCCCTTCCTGCCTATACTCGCTAGGATGGGGGACCGTAAGCTTCGGTGATCGAGCACTTATCCACTCCCCTGATAGGGGGAGGCATATCCGTCCAAAGGTATCCTTCCCCACGTACCTCAGTACTTCCCCAGGGAATAAGAGAGGTGATGGGGACTGGATCACCCCCCTTTCCCTCTCCCTATGGGCTTTTTCACTATGGGCCTCCATCTTGGAGTAATCCCCAACCTTGCGGGCATCCATATTGGAGTAAGCCCCGACCTTATGGGCCTCCTCAGAGTGTAATCCCCAATTCATCACCATGGGCCGCCTTCATGCATAAGCCCCATTCCGCTTCTCATGGATGCACCTTTCGCGACGTGATCCTCTGGTCCCTGCTGCCTCTTGTTTATCACACCGAGCATGAATCACGTGGTCTTGGAGTAAGCATCGACCATGACATCCTCTTATGGGCCTCCTCAGAGTGTAAGCCCCAATCCATCATTCTGGGCCTCCTCAGAGTGTAAGCCCCAATCCGGGCTACCCCAGAGCATAAGCCCCAAGCCAAAGAGAACTACGTGGACTTTGATCCCTGTCTCCGAGACAGGGTACGTAGGAATCCTCCATGAGGTTCAAGCCCAACAACCAGTCGATCTGATCATCTCCACATCGGTTCACCACGCCACTCCTAGTGCTGCCTCAATCGAGCTCCAACCCTTCGGGGTCATTAATCCAATGAGGGATGGTAAAACATGGGCATAAATGATTCCGAACCCTTGCATCCAGTTGACCGTCGCCCACCAGGGTTGAGTCTGTGGATACAATGTTTGGGTATAAACCAAAGATTCGCAAACATATGAATATGTCTTAAATCTATAAGAGATTCCTGTAATAGGCAATAATTTCTCCCCAAAAAGGGTGTGATGAGCCCGACTTCCCATCCTCTCGACCAATGTGAGTTCTTAAGAGTCGCTAGTCAGACCATTCGGTGAATGCCTGCCTTTGGAAATTAGGTCCATCAGTCATTGGATACGGATCCGTTGGGTGTTTCGTGGCCGAAAGACCATGAACGAGACAAAAAATGGTGAACCCGACATGAATCTTTATCCAAACATGACGGGTTCAAATTAATCTCAGCCAGTGCCCCCTAATGCTCCAATGGAGATCCAAGCAAGGTCATTAACTACGCATGGGATTATGAGAGGCTACTTTTATGGGTTTTGTTGCTTGTATTTTCTAAAATGTTTAATAGGAACTACTTCCAGAACTCTCTTCAATCCAATGGAATCGCAAAGGAACTCACAAGTGTGCATGTCCAACGACACAAGGATGAGGCCTCCTCATTAACGGAGGACCCTGTCACCCACCTAGCATCATCAACGCTGGGTTTTAGATGCGCTGATCTGATAGTACCACGCGAATGGTACTCTCCCAACGGTGGATGCGGCCATGCGTGCCCTCCAATCCATCAAGGATCGCCGGTCTCCTGCCCAGTAGCGACCGCAAAGGCCGACCCAGACAACCCCTGTCGCTGTCTCCAACCGTTTCGGGAGCCTATCCCTGGAACGAGACAATGCATACCTTCGTTATCATAGGGAGGCGGATGAGGTCGACGTTGAGGACTTCATCCCTGTCGAACGGGGATTCCGCCCCAAGGCCCCCACCGAAAGGTGTCATCGCAGTCACGTCACGACCCAACATCCTCGCACCACGGAAGATGTCTCCCCGAGGATTCATGCCCACGTTCCCCGAGCTCCGGCCCCTCAGACCACCTGACGAGGGCGGCCGACATACAATCGGGGCCCGGTCATCACCCTGGTCCCTGAGGAGGAGCTCTGCTGCTCAGTCACCGAGACATACCATGAATAGGCACCTACACCTGTTCTCTCCTTGCGAGCCCTCCATCTAGACATGGCGGCATCGTACGGGCCGGAGCGCATCCCCGCCGAGCTCCATCAAGCCCATCGCTCACATAGGAAGACACTCACCAGGTAGGCACCTCTCCCTGTCCAGGGTCACGAAGCCCACCATCTCGACATGGTGGTGACCCGGCACCGACAGGACCAGCTCCTGGAAGTTTCTTCAGACGTCCGCCATCCTAATATGGTGGCGATCAACAAAGCCCGCCACCCAGATGTGGCGGAAAATCATAGGAGGGCACCTCTCCCCGCCAACAAAGGCCACCGACTCGATATGGTGGGAAACCAATATATGCAGGGCCAGCTCCCTACGGATGCATTTAATGTCCGCCACCCTGATGTGGCAGCAAATAGAGAGAGAAACCCGCGTATCCCGATACAGGGTCCAATTTGTTCACCTCCCCGACACAAGAGAATTTTTAGTACCCACTGAACACTGGAGGACCGGAGCAGGATATTCCTACTCCGATACTGGAATGGCCCTTTATACCCATTCCAGCCAAAGATGTCTCTCTACATATCCTAGAAATGACGGAGGAGAAGGTATCGATCCAAGATCATATCTTGCAGACTTTCCAGGATGTAATTGCATCGGCGGAAATAGAAAGGACTCGGGCCCAAGAGCCCATCTCCCCAATAAATTCAACTCATCTAAGAGACGAGATAGCCGCCTCATAGTAGATCTGCATCCCTGCTTCAGCCCAAGAGGGTCACTGGCTGTATTCCGCAACGCAAGGGCAACTAGATCGAGCAGCTTCACTCATTCCAACTAGGGGACACCCGTCCATCACGGTGGATGCTCCAAAGCAGGCGTATATCCCTGCTCAAAGTCAAGATGTTCGTCGGCGTATCCCAGCAACATCACAAGACCCAATTAGACAGGGACCCAAAGGAGGTGAAGGCTGTTGCCAACAGCAGACGGTCCCTGCTACCCACAAAAGAGCGCCCTGAATGCCCTGAAGGCAGCTGGAAAATAAAGAGTGGGTTCATGACACCACTCTACTGGAAGCTGGGGTTTCCGATTCCACCAAGCACGCACCAAAGGATCGAAACCCTGCCCATCCATTACCATATTATGGGAGTGGAAGTAGCAGTTGAGAAGGTCCTCCCCGCAATGTCGTTACCACCAGCTCTGAAGGTCCTCCCCAGAGCACCCGTGGGGGCCTCCCCTGTGGGCATATGGCGATCGGTCGCGAGAGATTCTCTCCTGATGCAAGTCACAGAAACCCTCCACGTGACTAGAAGATTGAGTAGCAAGAAGGTCCTCCACTTTCTGCAGTCCACCCTGAAGGTCCTCCCCGGGGTATACACTGCAATCACTCTCCATGTTGTGGGACCACAGATTGTGATAGTAGTCCTCGCTATCATAGTCGCAACTACGGAGGTCCTCCCCATAGTGACGTCTCATCACGACAAGAAGGCCATCCCCTTGTCGTGGCCTTCCCTGATGGTCCTCCCCAGGGGTTACGCTACAACGGAACTCCACGTAGCCAGGCATCAGGTCACGGTGGTAGTCCTCACCACCCTGATAACGAAGGTCCTCCCCGTAGAGACATCGAGAAATGAGAAGGTCCAACCCTCGTTGTGGTACATTATAGAGGCCCTACCCAGGATGTATCCTGCAGATACTCTCCCTGCGGTAGAGGTAATGGTATTCCTCGCCATTGCCACAGCTGTGATGGTAGTCCTCGCCACCACGACCACCATTGCGAAGGTCCTCCCCGCAATGGCCTCAAGCAAGAAGAAGGTCCTCCCCTTGTCCCGGCATGTCTTGAATTTCCTCCCCAGGATGTGTGTCGAACGTCATGCCATGATGTTCATCCTCACCATGATGGAAGTTGTTGCGAAGGTCCTCCCCGTATCAACGCCACACAGCCATAAGGTCCTCCCCTTGTTGCAACATGCCTTGGAGGTCCTCCCTAGGGTGTGCACTTCAAAATTCGTCTATGCAGTGAGGCATCAAGCAGTAATGGTACTCCTCGCCATTACGGCCGTCATTGTAGAGGTCCTCCCCGCGATGACATATTATATCGTCAGGAAGGTCCTCCTCCTACTGAATAAAGCACCGAAAAGAAAACGTATGTTGAGGCACACAGAAGGACATGATCAATCATGTCAGATTCCCAGCTTGTCACTAACGACGCCCTTATTTATTCAGGAGACGGTCCTGGGCCGCGTTCATCTTCTGAACCACCTCAGAATCACTTACATAGTGATTCATCACCTACCAGTCCCACATCCTCAGATCACACTAGCAGTGAGCGCCTCAGCTGGGCTGACCAGGTGGAAGAATCACAAGCGGGGGAGTATGCTGATATGTTGCACCTGAGGAAATGACTGGCCAGGAATGATATACCAGTCATGTTTTGGCCAACGACCACCTCTCAGTACGACCTACCTAGGGAGTTGTCAGATGACTACATGCACGTCATCCGCCATAATATATGGACGACCCTCCATTGGCTGAAATTGAGCTTCCTTCCCTATGACGGGTATGTAGACCATGTCGAGACGATAGGGGACCTCCTGCATCACATCGACCTGGAGTCCCTTTCCTCAACGCGACAACAATGCCCCAAGAGTCACAAAGGGAATATGGAGGAAGCCTGCCTCCGTTCACTGCACGAACTACGCCACCTCATCGATGACGCTCCGACGGGAGTCCATATTAGGGGATGGGGGGAACTTGGAGCTCTTCATTTCACTCCGCTCCCCGCCCAAAAAAACCCGTTCGACATGGTATCGTGTAACGTCATCACATAGAGATGGCAATCAGGTGGACCCCCTGTTCAGGAAAGGCAACACACCCAACAGAGTCAGGCCTCGAGTAAGTCCCAGAAGCGTCAGGCCCGGCGGGAATGAACCATTCAAAAATTCATGAATCAGGCCACCGAGAGCATACAACAGGCCTCTCGCCTAAGAGAGGCCAATCAACGATCTCTGCCTTCCTCCCCATAAGGGACTGATCCACAGGTGAATTCGGCACCAGATATAGTTTAACCTCAGATGGGGAAACACGAGATTAGGCAGGTCGTGATAGCCGCAGCTACTGCCGCAATCTAGGGTCAACCCCAGCCTGTAGGTGTGGGGGCATTTTTAACAAAAAATGCCCCCGTAAGACCAATGAAATCGGGAAGAGACTCAACGTCCAGAGAAGGGAGCCAGCCCCAGCCCTCAGGGGTGGGGGAATTTTTTCCCCCTCAACAACAACCTCCCCCATGAGAATCAGTATTCTCTCTTCTAGGGAGGACAATCAGAAGAGGAGGTTCTCGTCCTATCCCATCATTCGAATCATCATCCCCTCTGAGAGGAAGGTGCACCGTAAGGTCGCATCAAAGAACTCTCCGCATCACCCTTTGTCAAGAAGTCCGAGGTCAATCCCAGGTCGTGAAAGGGAAGCCCAATAGGAGACGCGAGAGATCCTCTTCCTATTTGGAAGTTGACATCCCCTCCACCCCGCAATATGCGTTAATCAATTCCATAGAGGCTAACCCCATGGGTGACACCAAAGAAAATGCAAATCAAGAGGGTTCGGGAGACGACGGTTCTGGTCAGGCTGTGACTCACTGTGAACCCCCAGGTGTGCACACTCGGAACCATAGGTCTGCTTTAAATATAGTCTCCCCTTTAGCTAACCTCCCTCTGCCTACCCTGTGAGCTTCCAGCAAGGATAAGAACAAAGGAATGGTTACCCTTAACTCGTCCCCCTCTCTCGATAAAAACGAGCCACTCATGCTCGAAGAGAGGTTCGCTCGACATGAAGAAGAGATGAAAGAATTGAGGCGACTTAAAGTCAAGCTGCTCCAGAGGAACCTCCTTATTGAAAGTGCATCCCAAGAAGATCCATGTCATGCACTCCTAGTGGGTTCACCTCAAAGGCTAAGGCTTGCCCCGGAAAATGAAGCACGATCAGGGATCCTACCCAGTGAGTCACCTGGTCCTTCCAACTACCTGAACGTGGATGATGAATACCGGGATTTCCCTCCACTTAGTAGGCAATCAGAGCATGTATGCCTGAACCCTCCAAGGGTAACCTGAACGGAATATGCACCCTTGGTTCTGACCAAGAAGGATCCTCAGGAAATGCCTCGGGCTATGCCTGCCAAGGACCGGGCCCAACAGGATGTAAACCAGGGACTCGCCAATACCATCGAGGAACTAATATCTTGATTGGAAGCGATGGAAGGTCGACATGCTCCGATATAGTCGGAGCGGAAACCCTACCCAGATTGGGTGACCAACACACCACCTCCACCCAATTTTGGGAGCCCTGTATTAACCATCTTCAATGGGTCAGGCGATCCGGAGCGGAATTTGATGCACTATGCGTCCTATTGCAACCCTATGATGGGAACTCCGGAACAGCAAGAAGTAGTGAAACTCAGATGCATCATGCGGACCTTTAAAGGATCCTCCTACGTCTGGTATACAAGTCTGTCGGCCCAATCAATAAAGATCTGGGAGGACCTCTGACAGCAGTTCCTATTCCACTTCAGTTCAATGTTTCCTAAAACAACGGTCAACGATATCATGAACTACAAGCAGAGGGAGAACAAGAGGGTCTCAGACTCCATCACCAGATGGAAAGGTCTGACCTATTCTCTGAATAGGGAAATGCCTCAAGATGAGATGCTAGCCATATGCATCGATAATCTTAGAGATGAGCTGCGAACACCGCTCATACCGGTGGAGTGCACCACTAGCTTCCGCCATCTCTCAGCCATTGCCCAGAGAACTGAGGAATCCCTGCAGAGGACTAATTCAAAGTCCTGAATAGCCTCGTAGTCTCCAGTGAAGAGAGATCCTAGAGCTGAGGCGTCTACTATCATACTCAATCCAGCCCCTGTGCCCGCTCCACTGCTCAGGCCTCCACCAATTCTTTAAGGGCCCCCTGAATATCAGGGGCCGCCCCCACCTAAACAGGACAATCAGTGAGGACCGAAGCGGAACCAGTTTGAGGAGCGAAGACAAAAATTATACTCATTCCGAGACGATCAAGTTCTTGGCTACTTCATTGCCACCATGAATTTCAACTTTCTCCACCTTTCGAAACCGTGGAGACCTGAAGAAGTCATTCGCGACGACAGTCCAGATTATTTCCCCTACCACCGGATGTTAGGGAACAATTTCCAAGAATGCTTAATCTTCAAAGACCTTCTGCATAGGATGGTAGATTCCGGACACGCCGAGCTAGGACCACCCCTATCACATGTGGTATGTATCTCTACCACCGACTCCAACAAAGAGGAGGGGTGGTAGAAAGTCACCAGCAAGCAGGGGTAGAAATTTGAGAACTGGATGACTCAGAAGACTATCAACCGAGCCCAGGGCATACTTCGAGATCAACTACAGCAGCCGGTGTTGCCACTATTAGCCCCTGGAGACGCAGAGTAGACCACATCGGCCTCCCAACCCTCCACAAGTCGGTCATCCGGACTGAGTCGAAGGAAGAAGCAATCACAAGAGGAGCAGTATGTGACGGGGACAAAGTTAGTCCCAACCCTGGCATATTTCATGCCCTCGAATTTGGCATCATGGGAACTGACCCACCAAATGGCACCGTCAGAGACAACTGACCATGTTGACCTGTCAGAGGATGAGGAGCCAATCTTTGGAACTATCAACGTCATCCATCTAATGGAACCATTCCCTGGCGAAGGGTATGATTACGAACCCTAGTTTCCTGCATGAGGAGACGGGCGAAGGAATCGCAGAGGTAGGGGATACCTGGGGAGGCGTAGCCGCGGACGAAACCAACCCTACGGTTGGACCCCGGCCCAGACCGTCAATATCGCAGAAACCCGTGGGAGGGTCCTTCAGCGGACTCTGCAGGAGAGGGAATGCCCCTCCATCTCCACAAGCATCCACTCTGGCCCTGTTGTTCTGCGATACCCACCAGAGGAGGAGGAAGTGTCTGGTAGCCTAGTGCATATAAACAGACCGGCTAGACCAAGTCCTCAAAACGCGGGAACACCATCAACATCCGTCCCCGCAGTCGGTCCCTCCTCGTCAAATGCTACAGCTCCCAAAACACCCACTAAGCATCTCCCTCCAACGGAGAAGCGTCGGCCGTTGGAGAAAAAATATGACATCCTTAAGCAGCTGGAGTCAGTACCATCCAGGTTTTCAATCCTGGATGCCCAGATTTTGTCAGCCAACCATAGGGAGGCGCTTATCGAAGCTTTGATCAGCCCCTAGGAATTACAAGCCGAGGTAGCTGCCATCGAGATTTACCGGATGGAGACCGGCCCGACTGAATGCAATGCGGTGATTTCCTTTACCGCTCAGGATGAAGATGCCATCATGCAAGGACACTCTAGACCGCTATATGTGTCCGACACACTGAATGGTGTTGAGATCCGAAAAGTATTTATAGAAAATGGATCTGGAGTTAACCTTCTTCCCCTACGGGCACTCCGTAAGTCTACGGTGAGGATGATCTAATTCCATCGTCCACAACCTTGTTATGTTACAACAAGAGTGAGCAGAAAAAAATGGGACAAATTAAGCTAAAGGCCCATTTTAGTGACCTGGTAGCCTACACAGAATTCCTGGTGATCTGGCAGAGCACGACATTCAATGCCCAGCTGGGAAGGCCGTGGCTCCATAAGCACATGGATGTTTCTTTATCCTACCACCAGTGTATGATGTATTGCGTCGACGAACAAATCGGGATATTGCACGCCGACAAGGCCCCTTTCGAGATCTCCTAGTCACATTACATCGACGCCGGGTTCTATGAGCAAAATAAGATGAAGCCTTTTATCAACGACGTTGACTGGATCCCCGCTCCAAATGGCCTGGAAATGGTCCCTGATGACCCCCTCAAGCAGCTTGGCAGAGATTATGTCCTGCCCATCAACCATGTTGAGAGTAGAAGTTCAAGTCTAGACACGCATTCAGATGTCCTCATGACTTCAACCACGATGGCCGAGCATGAAAACGTGGGAACGTCTACCAACCCTCGATTTGGGGATGAATACTCATGCAGGGATGCCCACGATGCCTCTCCCTCAAACCCTCGAAGGCTCAGACCAGAAACTCTCTCCTCGTCAGATCAAGAAGACGAGGACTTTGGAGAAGAAGAGGGGGAAGATCTCAGAGATTCACCTCCCACATTTGAGGAGCGTATCTCCACCACTGTGGACGAGCACAGGGATATAAACCTCGTTACCGAAGAAGACCTGAAGCCCACTCTCATTAGCGCGGCCATGTCTCCCGAGGAACATGAGGTATATAACTCCTTCCTAAGGAAACATCAGGATGTCTTTGCATGGAACTACACAGAAATGCCAAGACTCGATCTCGAGGTAGCGATGCATCACCTGGGTCTTCCAGAAGGCCACCGGGGCTACAAACAGGCCACTAGTAGGACACACCCCTCACACGCTGCCAGGATAGAGGCTGAAGTCGATAAGATCATTAAAATAGGCTTCATCAGGGGGGTTAAGTACCCCATTTTGTTGGCCAACATTGTCCTTGTCAGGAAAAAGAACGGGAAAATCCACGTCTGCATTGACTTCAGAGACCTTAATCTGCATTGTCTGAAAGATGACTTCCCGGTTCCAATCACCGAGTTGTAAATTGAAGCGACGGCCGGGTATGAGGCTCTATCCTTCCGGGACGGATATTCCGGATATAATCAAATTTGGATGGCTCGAGAAGATGAAGAATCCACTACCTTCCGGGACCCGCAAGGGGTATTCTGTTATAGGGTTATGCCCTTTGGCCTCAAGAATGCTGGCATCCCGTATCAGCATGCCATTCATCGGATATTTAAGCCGTTCCAGGGGAAATTCGTTGAATGTTACGTGGATGACCTAGTAGTCAAGTCCAGACAATGCTCGGATCACCTGTCGGACTTTGAGACCGTCTTCAACAAGCTCCAAAATCATATCTTGAAGATGAACCCCTTGAAATGCGCCTTTGGTGTTACCTCAGGGAAGTTCCACGGCTTCGTCGTACGCCATCGCGGCATCGAAGTCGACCCTGAGAAGACGAAGGCTATCCTGAGCCTGCCACCCCCTCAAAATATCACTGAGATAAGGGGATTCCAAGGGCACCTGGCCTATATTATGCGGTTTATATCCAACCTGGTAGGAAAATGTTTTTCCTTCACCAGGTTGATGAATAATGGGGTCACGTGCCAATGGATGGATGACTGCCAAGAGGCGTTCGACAACTTGAAAAAGTACCTCTTAAGCCCACCTGTGCTCATGCCCCAGGTCAAAGGAAGGCCTCTCCTTCTATATGTGAAGGACCTAGAATGGTCATTGGGAGCCTTCATCGCACAAAAGAACGATGCCGGCAGTGAAAACAGTCTCCATTACCTCAGTCGAACCATGCTTGGTGCTAAGACACGATACTCAAATATCGAGAAGAGTTGTCTGGCCTTGGTATTCGTGGTTCAAAAGATGCGACATTATCTGCAGCATCATGAGGTCCATTTGATCTCGCGGAGTAACCTGCTCAAGTACATCCTCAGTCACCCAATGCTAACCGGACGCCTATCCCGATGGGTGGTCATCCTGCAGTAGTTTGACATCCGGTTCATGCCTCAAAAATTCATCAAGGGCCAGGCATTAGTAGACTTTCTGGTAGAGCACCCTTCAATAGGGACCACTGCACCAGACGCTAAACTAACTGATGAAGATATCTTCTCGGTTCAAGAGGAGATCCCAGCATGAGAAATATACTTTGACGACGCCTCCCGAAGCCCCACCGGGAAGAGGATGGAGGATCCCAGATTGAACAATGTCGGTCTAGGGATAATACTCATGTCCCTAGAAAAGGAAGTTTTTCCTTATTCCTTCTTCCTATCAGAGGGATGTACGAACAATGAAGTGGAATATCAAGCCTTCATTGTAGGCCTGGAGCTTGCACTCCAGGCATAAGTACAACACCTTAAGGTAAAAGGTGACTCGAAGCTGGTCATCAAGAAATTCAATAGTGACTATGCTATTAAAAATAGGAGTTGATCCCCTTGTTTGACCATGTATGAGAGTTAATGACCGAGTTCTCCACAGAACCGACATTGACTTATATTCCACGGTCCCAGAATGCTCAGGCTGATGCATTAGCCAACGCGGCCACAGCCCTAGCCGACCTAGACTGGGATGAAACGGTCATTAGTATTTCTCACCGTCGAATGGTATTGTCATTTGTTTACGCTAATATGGAATAGATCCATGAAGTCAGTCCTACCCCGAGCCATATGCTCCTGCTACCGGCTGGATGATCCCCATCATGAACTACCTTCAACAAGGAGAGCTTCCATTAGACAGGGATGAACGAGAGAAAATACGGAGAAGGGCAATCGATTCTGTCCTATATGGTGGTATAGGTCAGCAAGAGGTCCTCTACAAATGAGGCCTCGATGGAGTGCTCCTCAGATGCATTGAAGGAGATGAAACCATTGTCGTCTTGACTGAAGTACATGCAAGAGAATGTGGATCACATCAACCAGGGACCAAGCTTTCCCATCAGGTTCGAAGGCTTGGGTACTACTGGACCACAGTGGCACGAGATTGTGAGCATTTTACTGCAAAATGCCACTCATGCCAGATCCATGCTGACTTCATACACCGGCCCCCAGAGTTATGTCATCAAGCTAAGTACTCATGGTTGTTTACCATCTGGGGGATGGACGTCGTGGGACCATACCCTCCTTCCACGGCCAAACAGCTGAAGTATATCCTCACATCGACCGACTTCTTTTCCAAATGGGCGGAAGCCAAACCCCTCAAGGAATTCGGGGCAAGAAATATTGTCAGCTTCGTGAGGACAAATATCATCACCAGATTTGGTGTCCCTTATACCATACTGACAGACAACGGCACCAATTTCTGCTCTGCTGAGTTGGAAAAGCTATACCAAGAGTATGGTATCAAGGCTAACCACTCATCACGATACCATGAAGTAGACAACGGATAGATAGAATCTTTCAACAAGACCATGTCCAACATCCTCCAGAAAATGGTGGAAAAACAAAAGAAATCATGGTCGGATACACTCCTCCATGCGTTGTGGGGTTATCGAACCACAATCTGCACCGCTACTCGATCTACCCCGTACTCATTGGTGTATGGCACGGAGGTGGTCCTGCCCATTGCACTCCAAATTCCCTCACCCCGCATTGCCATCTGTGATCAGTTATCCGATGAGGAGTAGTCAGTAAAGTGGATAGGTGAATTGGAACAGCTAGACGAGAAGCGGCTGCACACTCTACACCACCTGGAAGTGTACTAGAACCGGATTGCGTGATCCTTCAAGAAAAGCTCTGCCTCCTGTCTTTCTTGGAACGAGAATTAGTGATGGTCCTCTAGACCCCAATGATACCCGGCAAGAAGCCTCCAAAGATGAATCCCAAGTGGGAGGGACCATATATTGTGCACAAGGTCTACTTCAATGGAGCATACGCCCTGATCTCCAGGGACGGGCAATTCACTATAGCTCCTACCAATGCCAGATTCCTGATGAAGTATTTCTCATAGAGACCAAGAAGTATTTACGTCCTCTTTGCATGACGTTAAACTGCATGGAGTTCGTCTTTACTACACGACGATAAACTGCATGGATGAAGGAAAAAAATGATATGTACACATCGTCCGAGATGTATGTCACTAAAACTACCAAGCACCTCGTCCTAACAACAAGATGTTAAACTGTACGGCCCCCGTCCTCGCTGTGTGATGTTAAACTATATAGGAACTTTCAAAAATTCCCCCATCCTTTCCGCATGATGTTAAACTGCACAGATTTCATCTTTTCGTCCACGCCGCTTGACGTTAAACTGTATGGATCTCAAAGAACTACGTACGGATTGATTCCTGCCCTTGTAGGATACGTAGCGATGCCGGGATTCCCTATCATGGTCCAGCCTCCTAAAAAAAATTCCCTCTTCCCCTGTGTACGGACAGGACCTACACAAGGTGTATTGTCTCTCACAAAACTACATATGGATTAATTTCTTCCCTTGCAGGATACGTAGCGACATCGGGATTCCCTATCCTGGACCAGGAACCTCAAAAAAATGCCATCTTCCCCTGTGTACGGACCAGACCTGCACAGGGTGTATCGTCTATCACAGAACTACGTACGGCTTGATTCCTGCCCTTGCAGGATACGTAGCAACGTCGAGATTCCCTATCCTGGCCCAGCCAAATGCCCTCTTCCTCTATGTATGGACCTGACCTGCATAGGGTGTATCGTCTTTTAGAGAACTATGTAAGGATTGATTCCTTCCCTCGTGGGATACGTAGCGACGCCGGAATTCCACAACCTGGACCAGCCACCTCAAAAAGAAAAAAAGTTCTCATTCCCCTGTGTATGGACCAGAATTGCACGGGGTGTATTCACATCCTCACCATATGATGTTAAACTGCATGGAGTCCATCCTTACTGCACGACGCTAAAATACACGGATAACAATAATTAAAAATTCCCCTCCCCAGGCATATTGGCCAGACCTACGCAGGGTGTACTCATTCTAGAGAACAACGTACGGCTTGATTCCTGCCCTCACAGGATACGTAGTGATGCTAGGATCCCTGGTCTCGGCCCAACCCTTCAAAATTAAGAATGCCTCCTTTCCCCCATGTATGGACCAGACCTGCACGGGGTTTACTTCTCGTCCTTACCGCACGATTTTAAACTACACAGACAATGATGTTAAAAATTCCCCTTCCCCCTTGTACGGACAAGACCTGCACGGGGTCTATATCTTCGTCCTTACCGCATAACGTTAAACTTCATGAAATTTTTCCGTACCACATGACGATAAACTACACAGAAGTTGTCCCCACCGCACGACGTTAAACTGCGCAGGCCCCTTTTTCTTTCAAGTCAGGTCACTTTCGTCCTTACCGCATGACGTTAAACTGCATGGGGATTTTCCTCACCACATAACGTTAAACTGCACGGACTACATCGCAACCCACCCAGGACACATTGTGATACGATATGGAGATACTCCTTGAACATTTGGATACATCCTTTACATAAATCAGACTCCACTGCCAGGATAATTATGGATCTTCATAACCACTCATGGCCATCGGAGGTGGAAAGTTATCGACTCATGGACACCTTTGCATGACTATTCATACCATGCCCTCAACGGCATTGCATATTGATATCCCCTGGCCCATATACCAAAGGCAAGATTTCCATAGGCGACACTCTTCCTAGCTTCATACGCTTACAAGTGGAAGAGCCCCCATACCATACCTCTTGACCTAGAAGTTTATGGCGAAGTGGTTTACAAGTTCATTCCCCTTTTCACATCTAGATGCTTCCAGGGTATCCTTATCTGGCTAGCCTATGTGTTTGTCAGTGGATCACATAGCGACCTGCATCAACAAACATCAAGTCATGACTAGGATACTTTGACAAAATGGACAATTGTGGTGAAGTTGTTTTCTATATACCCGGACACCATTATCCCCACATGTCGAACTCTGCACTAGGAGCAATCATGGATCCTCATAACTATTCATGGACATCGGAAGTGGAAAGTTATCAACCCGGGGACACATTTTTATGACTATGCATACCATGTCCTCAATGGATCAGCATAATGATATCCCATGGCTCATCCATCAAAGTCAATATTTCCTCAGGCGACACTCTTCCTAGCTCCGAATGCCTACCGGCCTCAGAGCCCCCACACCACGCCTCCTGATTCGGGAATTCTCAAAGTTGTAGTTTATGACCTTCATCCCCCGCCTTGTTCTATGAATATCAGGACATCTTGACCCAATTACCCTTTGAGTGACTGCTGCAATAGTCACCCAATGGTCCGAGCTCTATGACCGATAAACTAGGAGTACTTCGTCCTCCCCGCAAGACGTTAAACTGCATGGAGCGAAGTCACACCCCCGCGAGCAAGATAAATCAGTGCAAGGGGCTCTTTGAAACTCAACAAGAAACCAGGGATGGATATCCCTGAAATGTATCGGAATTTCCCTGCCAAATAACAGACTTCGTGGCCTGGATAATTGCGGATCCTCAAAATCATTCATGGCCATCAGAGGTGGAAATTCATCGAACCGTGGACACCATTTTACAACTATGCATACCATGCCCTCATCACCTCTTCATAATGATAGCCCCTGGCTCATCCATAAAAGGCAATATTTCCTCAGGTGACACTCTTCCTAGCTCCATATGCTTACTGGCCTCAGAGCCCACATATCACTTTTCATGATCCAAGAAGCACTGGAACCATGATTTACACAGTCAACCCCCCTTCCACGTCTGGGGAATGTTGAGGTATTCAAACCGAGTTATATTCTGATGAAGAGCAGCCTTTGTGATAATTCCCCTCATCCTCGCCGCATGAGGTTAAATTTCACAACAACCTTTAAAGGCATCCCTGTCTTTACCGCATGATGTGAAATTGCACGAAAGCCGTCCTCCCTGCAAGATGCTAAACTACATAGCAACCCTTAAAAAAATTCCCCAGTCCTCACTGCATGATGTTAAACTGCACAAAAATCTTTAAATAATGCCCCCTGTCCTTACCACATGATTCTAAACTGCACGGAATATGTCCTAACCACATGACGATAAACTGCGCGGTCAAACCCATCACGGGTTTAGTAAGGAATAAAGGCTTTTCTCTGTCTTCCAGTGCACGGGTCAGACCTGCACGAACCATCGCCTCACACCGGAGTGAGAAATAATTACTTCACCTGTTCTCAGGAAGTTTTTTCTAGATATTTCCCCTGTATTCAGGCACACTCTCATCATAAACCACACTCAGTACTCAGAAAAAAGAAGAACTCTCATAAGCCACCCCTGGTGGTTCCAAATATAAAACTTCCCTGAAGTTGCTCGGCTATCGGAAGTGGATACTCTTTGACTTAAGGACACATTTGTATAAATATGCATACCATACCCTCAGCGGATCTTCATATTGATCGACCCTGGCCCATCTACCAAAGGCAAGTTTTCCTTAGACAATTCTTCTCTACGTATGCCTCTTGGCCTCTGAGCCTCCATTTCTATCCCGGGATTCGTAACCCTATGAGCTACAGATTGCCAACCTCTTCCACGGTCCTACCTGAATGTGGCAGAGCGTCTTTGAATAGATTACTGAGAACGAGGAAAAGTCGTTCCATTTCAGATGATGTCCCAACTGCATGACTTTAAACTGCGTCAATCCTCAACCATCCCTTACGCTAATTAAATGCATAGGGAGGTGGTCTCCGGACCACGCTTCTGATTAGTACAGATGTTCCCAAAACCCTTTCAGATGTCACACTCCCCTTCGGAGCCACCCCTGGTGGTTTTCATTTCTTTCCACGCCACCCATCGTGGTTTCCATAAGCCGGACTTCCATGAAGTCCCCTGACCATCAGAAATGGATAAGTATTTGACATAAGGACACCTTTTTATGACTATGCATACCATTCCCTCAGCGGCTCTGCATATTGATTTCCCCTGGACCATCTACCAAAGGCATGTTTTCCATAGGAAATTCTCTTCTTGCCTCTGTACGCCGACACGACTCCCATGACTTGAGACATGCCCTGCATGCCGCTTAAATTCAAACATGTTTCCCCCCACGTGCGTCTGAAGGGTATTAAGACATCTTTTAATCAGTTGAACCCCCTTGGGGCCCTCGCCCCACCATATTTGGGCAATGATGTTCGACCTAAAACATTAGTAATGATGGTCATGTCGGCAGGACATTAAACCGCTCATAGAAGAAAGAGGCACAAAGTCTGTTAGGCCGAAAACCTGAAAAGGGCGACCTAAGCAAAATCCGGGTTATACACGCTGGGTCTATACCAAATGGGCCCAATAAAAATCAGGGCATTAAAAGAATAAAATGAAATAATGTTTTTAGGGTTTTTCTATAAAACCCTAGAAATAGTCAGACTGTTATCGCTGAGTCCCTTGGCTCAGGAAAAATTTAGAGCATTGTCCAATCACACATCGATTTTCAGGACCACTTTGCATCGGAATGGCCTCCTCTTCGTTCCGATTGGACCCCATTCCTATGGGGGTATTTGTGGGGTCCTGAAAAAACTTGCAAATGGAATTTTACCCAAAACCCAAAAGAATTGGGGTAAGATAATCAAAGAGGAGACACAAAAGGACCGGTTCACAAACCGGTCCACGGAAGCACAACGTGGCCAGGCACCGCGAGGCACCCCCTCTACGAACTGGTCCATGGAAGTACCGCGTAGCACCCAGGCACCGCGAGGCACCCCTTCCGCGAACCACTGTTGTTCAAGAAATGGAGGCAGAGGGCCTCCGCGGTCGTGAGGCAGGATGAGCGCCAGTCCGGTTCCCCGTTGCGAACCACCCCAACCACAGACCGCGTCGACCAGCTTAAGCCGCACCCACTGGCGTTCACGGAATGGAGGCAGAACCCTCCACAGCCGCGGAGCACTCTCTGAGTTCGCCTCGCGAAGGAGGGGAGCGATCAATACCCACCGCGAATCGCAGATTGACCAAGTCAGTTGTAAACCAGGTATTTGGTAATGGGCCTCGGCAAAAGGTGCCACATGGCCACAGATAAATTCCTTTTCCTACTCTATAGAAGGATACCAAGGGGGAAAGAAAATATAGTATAGAGGATTGAGGATCGGATTGGATTCAGAGGAAGGAGATCGATTGAAGGAAGGCTTCAGATTTTGCAAACAGCGAAATTCCCACCCGCATACCACAGCGGGTATATGAATTAAAAAGGAATTTGAAAAGGCATAATAATTTGGTAAACCGCAAACCTAAATAAAAAAAAGAAGAACCACGAACCATACCCCCTCCGCGGATGACTTCCCCGTTGACCATGGAGTTTATGCTTCTTTTCCCATCCGCCATACCATGTAGTACCCTCCTCCGCTGATGAAGCCCTGACCGATGAGCCTCCGATCGGCACCTCCCTTGGTCGTCGCTGACTGCCTGGAACCCTCCGCGAACCACCCGGGAATGCGGATTGAACCCAAAGCCGCGAACCACCATGGTTCGCGGATTGAGCCTGAAGCCGTGAACCATCCTGGTTCGCGGATTAAATCTGAAGCTGCGAACCACCTTGGTTTGCAGGATGCCCATCAGTCCGCGGACCACCCTGGTTCGCGGATGGCTTTCCCAGCCGCGTGGCACTTCCCCACGCGAAGGGCGCCACCACCCATATCTCTCGGTGGCTACCCAAATACTTCAGTGTTCTCATTTCCATAGCAAGGTAAAATCCTTCCGATCCTGCCAGGTCCTCCGCGACTCCCTCGTTGGCCTATTCATCGGCCCCGAGCCAAGGCCTCCACCAGAGCCACCCGATCTGCATGGTGTAACTTTCAGGCGCATTAGGGCACCGTTTTGAGTTCACATACCAATTGTAAACAGGGGAAAATGGGTTTCCCCGACCCTTGGGAGGATTCCCGAAGCATGCCTGGGATCACATTCCCACGGTAATGCGGGGCCCAACCCTGAGAGACCCCTTCCTACCTCTACTCGCTAGGATGGAAGACCTCATGCTTCGGCAGTCGGGAAATTCTCCCCTCCCAAGAGAGGGGGAAACATATCTGTCTGAAGGTAGCCGTCCCCATGCACCTCGGTACTTCCCCGGGTATCTCCCCGGGGAATAAGAGCGGTGACGGGGACATGATCACCCCCATTTCCCTCTCCCACTAGGCTTTGTCACTACGGGCGTCCGTCTTGGTGTAAGCCCTGACCTTACAGGTGTCCTTCTTGGAGTAAGCCCCGACCTTATGGGCCTCCTCAGATTGTAAGCCCCAATTAATCACCTTCTGGGCCTCCTCATAGTGTAAGCCCAAATTCATCACCATGGTCCGCCTTCATGCGTAAGCCCCATTCTGCTTCTCACGAATGCACCTTTCGCAACGTGACCCTCTGGTCCATACTGCCTCTTGTTTCTCACACCGAGCATGACTCACGTGGGCTTAGAGTAAGCATTGACCATGACATCCTCATATGGGCATCCTCAGAGTGTAATCCCCAATCTATCATTCTGGGCCTCCTCATAGTTTAAGCCCCAATCCATCATTCGGGGCTACCCTAGAGCGTAAGTCCCAAGCCCAAGCGAACTACGTGGACTTTGATCCCCACCTCCTAGATAGGGTACATAGGAAGCCTCCATGAGGTTCAAGCCCAATAATCGGTCGATCCGATCATATCCACATCGGTTCACCATGCCACTCCTAGTGCTGCTTCAATCGAGTTCCAACCCTTCGGTGTCATTAATCCAACGAGGGATGGTAATCCTCGAGCATAAATGATTCCTAACCCCTGTGTCCAGTTGACCGTCGCCCACCAGGGTTGAATCCAATGGATACTTTGTTTGGGTATAAAAAAAGATTCTTGAACATATTAATACATCTTAAATCTATAAGAGAGTCCCGGAACAGGCAATAATTTCCCCCTAAAAAGGGTGCGATGAGCCCGACTTCCCATCCTCTCGAACAATTTGAGTTCTGAAGAGTCGCTGGTCAGACCATCTGGTGAACGCCTGCCTTTGGAAAGCAGGTCCATCAATCATTCGATACGGAGCCGTTGGGTGTTTCGTGGATGAAAGACCAAGAACGAGACATATTCATTAGAGTTATAGATAATATATACAATCCATTTGAAAAAATAAGTATCGTTAATTATATTTGTTTAATATTTTTTGTAACATTAAGTTGATATATACATTAATAGAATAATTACTACATCAGTTTTGTATAATTATTTAATAAAAATATTATTTAGTAAAAATTAATAATAAAATACTGTAGTTAAATTAAAACTACTATATATTTGTAGAATAAGTTTTTTTATAATATATTCAATAAAATCCTTCATAAAAAATGATATACTTTTTAAAACATTAATGTGACAAGTTTATCATTACTTGAAATTAAATAATATAACTATCATAATTTTATATATAGTGCTCCAAATGGTTAATAAGTGAACCATTAGATGATTATGGTAAAGATATACATGACCAACAATATTTTTCCATGTTTTTTGTTTTTAGGGTTATTATAATTTTAATAAAAATTATTTTATTTGTTTTTTATCAATTAAATAATTTATGCATCATCAATAAATAATAATTTAATACAATTAATAATTTAAAAATAAATAAAAATATATTACCTATATAGATAAAAACAAATATCTTTAAAATTGTATTTTATAATTGAATTTATCTTGTATATATCCTTATAAAAAATGATTTATTTATTGAAATTTGAGGGATACATATTTAAATTTTCTTTAAATAAAATATCATTAATTCTTTAATCTCATCCAAGTGGATTTACATGGGTAACATTTTTACCCAATGATTGTTTTAGTCGATAATCAATAATGTATTAGAAAATGTGTTAATTTAATTTTGTAATATAATATTTACCCGTAATTACCTACTTTACTTTTTTAAAGTAATAATGAAATTTACTAAAGTTACTATTCATAATGCCCAAAAATAAAAGATTGGTACAAATATAATTTGAACCCACTGATTCCAAATATGGAATCCATTTTAAAAACATCAAAACACATAATTTATTTAATTAATTTAAAATTAATCCTGTTATCGTAATGAAAAATGGAGTTTTTAAAGTTAAAACATTGAAAAATATTGAGATGTTTTTACATCAAAATGCAATGTAAAATTAATTCCAATTAAATAAATTATATTAAATTATATATTTATAAATTTTTATTGTTTAATAAAATATAATAATATTATTTAACCTCTTAAATTATTTTGACGATACAATTTCTTTTCAGTTACAATTTATAATATTTTCAATATTTTTCAAATCTTAAAACATGTTAAAAACAAATATAAACAATTCATCCAATGTATATTTTTATATCCTGAATCCAATTGAGAAGATTATTATGTTAAATATAATATATTAAAGTGTCAACATCTAGATTGAAAATAGGTTCACCATCAAAAGGATGAAAAACATATTTTTTTAAATACCTATTTGATCAAAAAAAATTGAATTTGTTCTTCTATCATGTTTAGAAAACATATAAAATTTATTGTAAACAATAAATTTAATATGTTACATATCTACTACATTAATAAAAATACATTAATAGTGACTTTATTAATTTATTATCTCACTTTTTTTCATTTAAATAGTTTTTCTGAAGAAATTTAATATTGTTCATACCCTCTATTATAATGACTAGGTTATAAGGTCACATAATAATATTTAGTTATTCAATTAAAATAGATATTGTGTGAAATTAATTATACAAAAATAACGTGATATTTTTTGAAAAACAATCCAAACATAGTGTTGCATATATTTCAAGATGAGTTGATGTTGCGTGTAAGAAAATATTATCTTGGTGTTATGTACAACACAAGACATCAATGAAAAAAAATAAAATAAAAAATAAAATAAAATAAAATAAAAAATACACCTCATTAAAATTAGGGGGTGTTACATTCAACCCCACATAAAATTAATTCCTTCGTCAAAATTTATCTGAATTATAAATGCTTTAACGCATTAAAAGTTCTTTTATATAAATACTCATCGGAAAAATAAATACTAATCCCGAATTTTATAAAGGAAATATGAGAAAAATAATGGTAACCCAAAGTCACTCATAACAAGGTTTCAACATATTATAATGTACATGAAATATGAAAAAATCGATATGGAAGAGAAATTTAACTATCACGTTCTGATGGAGAGAGATAGATAACAATGTTGGGAAAAAGTAAACAATCAAAAAGCCCTAAATCTGTGATGATTTAAGGGGCCATTTGATTCATTGCAAATGAAGGTACAATGGTAACATTTTTTGTTTTGAGATCCTTTCCTTTGATATAATTAATGATATTAAATACTTATTTGATTAAGTATAATCTCGTCATTTCTTTGTTCCTTGAACAATTTCTATTTAATCTCATATTCCTATAAATGATGCTGGCTTTTTTATTCTGGAACCATTAGTAGATCATTCAATCCAAAAATTGGATGATAGGTCATTGCACCTATATAAAAAAATTTATCACTATTTATCAAATTTAATTATGTCTACCAATAGGTAGATAATAAAAACATCCTTCAAATATTAATTTAGTCTATCCATAAATGAATAACCACATAATATTTCTATAAACTAAAAATGAAAAACATTAGAAAGAGGTACTCTAACTAGGATTAACCTTTAATCCCCATATATCATAATGTATCTCTTATTGGACACATTACAAACATGTGACCACCATCATCATGTATTATCTTGGGTCATGGTAGTAACCTGAATTTCTATGTATCCTAATTTAAATCATTCTTGTTTCCTTATTATTATGTCTAAAAAGCTGTAAAATTCATCCAATATAGAATAACCAACATGTAAACAAATCCTTAACCATTTATAAGGTAACAAGTATCATCCAATTTACTTATTCATAACCAACATATCTTTATCAAAATTTCATTATCTCAACATCATTATCATATTACGGGTTATCCTACCCTTAATAATGTGTTCTCTAGGTATGTCACCTTACCCCTAAATCACTTTTCAAATCCCTTGAAACTATTCAAAAAATATTTTCCAATATATAATGAAAATACATATATAAAAAACACTTATATATTTCATGATTCATATAACATAAACATTGAATTCTAAAACATATAAACCCCAATCATCCAAGTTTACTCTTACATCATTACTCATTATTAAACTTATTATTAATATGTAAAATATGAATAATTTCATAAGGATCATCAACCTTAATATAACCATACTACTTATATTTAATGTAAAAAATTAATTCTTCAACATCCCATCACTTTCACAAGTTATTAACAATCACTTTATCCTCAACAGTATAACCAATACTCATAACAACTTCATGATTCTCTTTATGATACTTCCACTTAGGAAATCTATATTCATAATTCACATACTATATACATATTAATAATTCATGGTTAAATATGTTCAATCTAGTTCTGGATATTGGTGAAGACCAGAAAGAAAAGGGTTAGAAATACATATTAGAGATTAAAAACACATATGTAAGGTAAATTACATATATTATTTCAGTATATGATATCTTAGGATTATTCCTATGTTATTAATGGCTATAAAAAACTCCATTATTGTAACCTATACATATACTTTTCTTTAATACAACCCAGATCAAATCAATAGTAACATCTCTTTGGATCTCCCCACTGTTTTCACATCCTAGTTTCAATAATTTAAATATACATTTCCTCTGATTCCAACTATAATGAATTAAACTTGACATACATAGATATTAATTCCAAAGGGGATAATATGAATTAAAAAATAAAATAAATTCACAACATGACCATATATGTATAGTTTCATTAGAAACTAGAAAACATAAACAACTGGCTCATAAGACATCTACAGTATCACCCACACATTCCTTCATAACTATACCCCTTGTTGACATATCTTACCTAATACCCTTCTTCGTGACCCGAGTAAATGAAACATGACAATGGTTGATATTATATTCTCGGTAAGGGTAAATAGAGAGATATCAATTGTATAATAAGAAAAACACATAATAACATATCATTTTAAAATCATATCATGTATATGAATGATCATGATTTCATGCCATGGGATAAATCATAAAATTCATAAAATTCAATGAAATTAATTCCAAAAGTCATAAAATAATAAATGATTTTTTTATCATACACATAAGCACAAAAAATCCTTTTATATGAGTCAAAATTCATTTCCAAGACCATTATAGAAGATAAAGTCCATTACTGAACCAAGCTAACTCCTCGTTCCAAACATATATTACTGAAGCAATATCACTTCCTATTTCCACCCTAACAATATAATGAAATACAAATCATAACCAAATGTATTGGAGGGAGATATTTTTCCCATCCATATCATTATGAAATAATTCTTATTTATGAAAAAAAAACATAAACTGTTCATCATAGCATAACCCAAATAATAAAATGGATTTTGTAAACATCATTCCATTATAATATAATCGATATAAAATAAATTGAATTCATAAATATAATTCCATCATAAAAAAATCAATCCATAGGAATAAATGGATAATATTATGTAAACATATACCTATTATAGATTCCATATTATATAGAAATTAATTTTTATAGAATAGTTGGAAATTGTTTTTGAGGAAAATATCCTTTCTATTTAATTTTTTTTTATTTTCATAAAATGAAACAAAATATTAAATGGAAATATTTAATTTTAAAGTAACCTTGATATAGTGTATGTAAAGATTCATGGAAATAACGTTTTATGAAAACATAAAAACTCTTCATGTCGTATAAGGTAAAAGAAAAAAAAATTCTCATACTTTTTTCAGATAAGTCAAAAAGTACCTCGTATCCAATAAAAAGAAAAGATTAATTTCATAACATATAATAAAAATTAACCATTGTTTAAAACTGAATTTAAAAAATCATAGAATAATTGAAATAATATTACATATTTATGAATCATTAACATGGATGAAACATATACCCCATTATATACATATTATAAAAATTCTCAAGTAATAATGAGACTATGAAATTAACCATTACCAATTTATAATCAATCAAATCATATGCATAATAAAATAAAAAGAATTATATTAAGATCTAAATATCATAACCTTAAATTTAAGAATCATAAATGTATTCATGTTTAGCATAAACACCACACAAAATAAATAGGTGGTGTATAAGGCATATTTCCTAGAGAAATAAAAGTGAGAAAAATTAATGCCTTACCTTAAATATGATATCCTTTATATATATCTAAACATACTATATAACGATTTAAATAATCTCATTGACATAATCTAGAATTATATACATTTTAATTGAATCATATATGATCATATTATCATCTGTTTTTCAGTAAAATTATTACCCATCCATTTGGTATTAACTTCTTTATTTTCTTCCTCATGTTTTTTTGGATATGTTCTTTTTCCTCTCTTTAGGGTATAATTATATCATTCACTGAGTTGTATTTTTAAAATATATATCATATTTATTCATTAATATAATTTATATAATCATGCATTAATGTAGATCAAGAAGAATGAATCACATCATGTGATGTCCCA
Source organism: Viscum album (assembly GCA_963277665.1). NCBI lineage: Eukaryota > Viridiplantae > Streptophyta > Magnoliopsida > Santalales > Viscaceae > Viscum > Viscum album. The sequence continues at coordinate 446,339,564 of OY728145.1, forward strand.
AGCCATGTTTTCACTCAAGGGGTGCCTCGAGCCCGGTGGGACACATGGCCTCAAGCAGATCTCCCCAAATGGTAGAGGCTATAGACTAGAAGTGAGGTACTAAGGTCTGTTCCTTGGGAGAATATACATTCATTAGAAATTTTTAGTGTAGTAGATGAATACAAATAGAGGTAAATAGAGGAAGGGATATTAGTAAATAGAATACATAGTAGAAAATAGAGACAACAATAACAATGTCTAAAACAACTTGATTATAATTCAATAACTGATGATATATCATGTCACTAGAAACTTGTAAAACATGGATACATGATAGAAGGAATAAAAAGTTCCACATAAGTATACATTAAATAAAATAATATCCCAAGCATCCCGAGCTCCGAATCAGTAATATTCTATCATTCTTCATACTAAATTGCAATCCATAAACTGTTTAAAGATATATGCTTCCATTTTTCAACACCTAAAACCATATAATCTACTCCAGGAAACAAACACAGCTCAAATATGGTGTACAATAATTCTCATGGGTCCAACACCAATGGTTTCTATAAAAATCATACAGTGTAATGGAATGTAATAGTGTGCAACCGTGTATATATAATACAATGTAGTACAATGTAACTAAATACCCAAGTACCTACTTCAGCCCTTGAATGATGTACAAACATAACCAATCCATTAATTGATTAATACTGGTTTATAAATAAGTCACAAGTTAACAATATTGAAGGATCCATGTAATGACAAGGAAACCTATAATGAAATTTAATAGTGAAGTCCCAGGGTAATACCTAAGGATACATAGATGTCAATGTTCGTCAACATAGTAATAATTTTATCTTGGCAAGGGGTAAGAGTGTAATCCAAGGAGCATAATCTAAGAAATTCCATAATGATATTCCTACCTTGTTCAAGGAGTTTATCCTAGGTAAAATAGGGATAATAAATGACTGGTCCCGAAAGACATTAACCATGGAACCTACTTGTCAATGCTGGATAGAAGGAGTGTATCCAAGGCATCCTATAATAACATTGAAGGAATCCTAGAGTAATATACAAGGAATAAAAATAATAGAAAAGGATCGAGATCTATATGGGTCTCAACCTAAGAAAGTCATATCCTTGAATAGGAATGGGGTTCTCGAGTTCTCAAGGAATTCATTGAATAGAATCCAAGGTGAGATCGATTCAGTCCACTCCTATTTTATATTGATTTCATGAAATATATAATTTGGTTTAAAACATTCCATTCATTAGTGTAATAAGTTAAGTGTTATGAATCCTTTTAATCATGACGTAATTAATCAACAAGTTTCTTTGGCCTATTCCTTTACTTTCACTAGTGTGACAATGCCTAGTAGAATGAAACCATTATTAATTACATTTAAAGAATATTAATTAATTATGTTTGAATCTTCTTCCTTCCATTAATTCATTAAGGGGTGTTACATACATGGAACATATTATTCATTCATAATTATTCTGTTTATGTCATATAATTGGAATACTTTCCAATTTCTATTTCACATGTAATTATTAGTTGAAGCACATACCTTAAAAAGGTCAAGTGTTGAGAATACAAGGTATATTCCATTTTTTAAGATGAGTTATAAATCAATCCATATAATATAGAAAAACATACCATTAGAAGGGTTAAGAAACGTTACACCCAGACGGTGGATAAAACATGACAAATACTAAAAAAACAATAATAAAATAATATCCTACATGATATGGAAGGAGTTATGGGTGTAAACACCGACAACTAATCACTTATAAGGTAACTGTACATCCATATGGTTCTAATGATTATAATCATGACATATTAATTCTATTAACGACAACTGATGAAATTGGTGGTCCCCACCTGACAATTCCAAAATCAACAAACTTGAGGGATGAGTTATAGACCACCCACCTTAGGGTTTTACAATACTTATCCTCTAATATCAACCTCTAATTTGTCTTATAATGGAGTAAGTCTGTGAAAAAGGAAAAACAATCACATGTCGATAACAAGGTCAAAAGAAATATAGAAGAAGAAAGGCTTAAATGGACTCGAGTACTTACCATTGCACATCCAAAATGATGAATGGAAACGTGATATGGTTCTAGAAGAAGGGGATATTTTAATCCCTTTATTTGGCCTTCAAAAATCTCCAAAATGAGTTCCATAGAGGTAAATCCAACTAGAACATATAATTGGAAGAAGGTGGGGATATAATAGATCATTTAGAAAAAATCTCTAAAATTATCCTAAAAATATCATATAAAAGGTTCGTCTAAATGGGTTGACAAAAAATTTCCAAACCATGAATGATTACCTAGGTATAAAAGAAACATTCATGGTTAGGCTTCACAACCATGCGCTAACCATGAGAAATGCCTATTTACCCCCAAAAAAGATGGGTTTCGGGATCCGAATATTCCCTAGACACCCCTAATAAAATTTAAAACTCATTAGGAATCGATATTTGTTATAAACTGTTGATTAAGACCAAATTTAATTTATCCATACTTGAGTGAGATATTGGGTTCTTACAGTCTTCCCCCATCAACAAACTGATCCATGAGTTCACCTTCCTAGGGTGTAGAAACAATGTTTGAGAACAATTCTGGAAAATGCACACATATGTTAGCTTACCTCTCCCTTGTATCATATTTTACCTAGCCTCTATTCCATAGAACCAATACTATAGGGATATACCAGTCTCAATGAGGCAATGTACTCCATTCAATGATGCATACTAGAAAATCCTCAAAGGTAGCATGGTCATCTAACTCATCTTCCTTGGTATCAAAAGTATGAGATGGATAAATATGAAATTTGTGAAGCTATGAGATGTGGAATAATTCTTGCATAGCATTGTAACTATAAGGTATTAGAAACTTATAGGATACCAGTATAACTATCTCAAAAATATCAAATGTCCCTATGTAATAAGGAAACAACTTTTATTGCTTGTGTAACTGTCTATTCCCTAGCATGGGAGATACCCGACATGAAACAGGACCCCGAACTCCAACTCTAGATTTTATCGATAATGATTAACATAAGAATTATTTCTAGACTAAGCCGTTGTCATACGCTTTCTAATCATGTGAACCTATTCTAAATTCTCCCGAATAAGATGAGGACATAGTAAGTATTCCTCACCTACCAATAGCCAACAAAGGGGTGAAAGACATGATCTACCATACAAAGACTCAAAAGGAACCATATTAATTTTTCCTGAAATAACTTATTATAGTAAAACTCAGATAGGGGATTATGTTTCTCCTAGGAACCACCGAAATCAAGGAAACATGCTCAGAGCATATCTTCTAGAACCTGTATTGTCTATTCTAACTAACCATCGATCTGCGGGTGAAATTTTTTTTTGATGCTCCTTAAAACCCATAATATTTTTTAATCCCTACCAAAACTATGACATGAAACATGAATCCCTATCTAAAACAATACTTCATGGGAAACCATGGATTTTTATTATCTTGATAACATATAGTCTTCCCAACTCATCATCTACGAAAGTATCCTTAATAAGAAGGAAGTGGGTTGATTTCATCTGTCGATCAATGACTACCCAAACAAAATTGTTACCCCATAGTGACCTCGGTAATCTGACTATGAAATCAATAACATCATCTTCCCTTATTAATAATGGGTTTATAAGAAGATGTAGCTAGCCCATAGGTTTTTGGTTCTCCGCCTCGCCATCCAAAAGGATGAACAGTTAGAGATAAACCATCGTATATAACGTTTTATCTAAGGCCACCAATAATTGTGTCGTGTGTCTCAATACATCATCGAGATTACTAGATGAACATTCCACTAAGAGGCATGAGTCTCTTCCATAAACTCCTCTCTCATATTCATTTGAAACAAGATACATCCACATAGATGCAGTGAATCGTCTCAGTCCACAAAACAATCTAGATGTGGGTTGTCTCTCGATATACTCACATGGAGAACCAAGCCTTCGAGATATAAAAAGATTATACCCTTCACATTCTCAAGGAGGAAAGAGGTGATTTTAAATGATGAGAGGGAAGACAACTCATGAATATCAAGGAAATCCAAATGTGTCCCACAAAAGAGGTCCATTAACATCCATTCATCACTAACACTCTATATGGATTGTGTTTGAGTTTTTTGAATCATTGCATATGTAACCACATTACCCTTCCTCGGCGTATATGCAAGCTCAAAATCAAATGTGTATATAAATTCAACTAATATATATTCTACAAGGTTTGAATCATAGTAAGAAAAGATTTATTTGAGTCTCTTATGGTATGTATAGACCACAATTATCTCACCTAATAAATAGTGTATCTAGCAATGTAAGGAATTGACAACTACTGTTATCTCATGGTCTTGTGTTGGCTAAATTATCTCATGATTCCTCAACTACCAAGATCCATACGCAATGACTCTGTCTTCCAGTATGATCTATACCCCTATTCCATTGACTGATGCATCACCGAAGGTGTTCTAACTTGTGATTGACTCTCGAAGTGTCAGAATTGGTTTTGATACAAGGCTCCCTTTTATCTCTTGAAATGCTTTGTCAGATTCATCTAACTAAAGAAAGATGACACCAATCATTGTAAGGAAAGAAAATGGTGAAGGAATACATGATAAATCTTTTATGAAATTATTATAATATCTATACATCGCTATGAAATTCTATACACCAAACCTATTTATAGGCTTCTTATAGAAAACTGCAACACTAAACATTTCTAAGAAAACAAATATGCAAGATTTTGAGATAATATGACACATGATATGAACATTATCGATCCCAATGTTGTACTTAACAATATTCTCATGATGATGATTCACTCTTTGTGTACTCGGAATGATATAATGGTGTTTAGGATGGTTTTCACAAGTATGAGAGTACACAAAGATATTGTTCACAAAGAATATGAAGAAAGAGTCAATATTGGGATGAAAACTCATATTTCATTAGATCCATGAAAATGGAGAGAACGTTAATAAGACCGAATGACATAACAAGCTACTCATATAGACCATACCTTCTACAAGAAGTTTTAAACAATATGAGTTATGAACTAACTTACACCTGATGATAAAATGATCTCATGTCAATCTTTGTGAGGACCCCATATCCCCAGATCTGGTAAAAGAGATCATCTATTTGAGTCATAGGATATCAGTTCATGCCTCTATGAAATTTCATCCTTCTATAATCCATGGATAGACCTATGGTTCCATTTGGATTATTGGAAAAAATCCTAGAATAAACCCAACAGAATACAATTGGGTGTGTAAAACCCATAGTCTCTAAATCCTATAACTGCCACTTGTGCTCCTAATACTCTATAGGCTGCATCCTATATGTGGGAATGGACACTTGATCTAGTCTTAAAATAATAAAAATTGTAAAATATAACCCTCTATCAGGAGTTTTTATAGAAAAAAATCAGAAAGTACATCCCTCAAATGATCCAATACATCATGAAAATCATCTTTTCATAAACCCATATCCTCTATGAAGATATTTTAAATATGGGAGACCAATCCACCTAGACCATGATGATCTGGTCCAGCTCTACTAGCCTCAACATCCCACTTAGCATTATGTAGATAACTTCTTCCCTCTAGTGATGTAAATGATATCATGAGACAATAGATGTCTAAAAAATCATGATACTGAACCAAAAAATTCATCCCATGAATGAAATCGAAGCCAGTAATCTCAAGAATGAAGAGTTTTTATGGGAAAGGGTAACTTCTAACCTCAAGGGGTAGGCCCCCACATTGGATTATAACCTCTATTCATACCCCCAATGGAATATCTAGGGTCATTACACTATATTAATACTATATCTAGAGTCTGATACATTCAATAATAGATATAGAGATTAATGAGTTTGATGCACATGTATTATAATGTTGATACAATAGTTTATGGAATGCTTCAGATGTAGAAATCTATCACAAACATGGGAACCTGTGACCAGATTAGGTGCACCAAGTGGTGCCTCAAGTGGTAATCCTAGAGGTTAGAGTTGAGGCTTAGGGCCCACCATTTTTGGAGAATGGTCATCACAATACTCCTGGCATATGATACGAGGACATCATAGCGGAAAGACTCTAAAAATTCCATGCACGTGACATATAACAAGCTTAAGAAAAAATATAGCATCACTAGCAGAAGATAAATATAATAAAACTCACTACCCATGGAATAATAACCCAAATAACCTGTAGTATAATAATGTTCACCCAATGGATTTTAGATTTCATGATTCACTTTATAATGCATAGTCATTTTTTGGTGAATCAGTTCCCATTCACATTATCATTTGAAATGAAAACCATTTATTTATAGGATATTCGATTGAAATGAAAAATTACTAATCCAAACCCATGATGGACCATAAACCACATGAATTGATATAAGAAATCACTCAATCAAAACCAAGAGTAATATACGAATAAGCTAATTATCATTGCATCACTCAAAAATCCCAGGCATATCATGAAATTTAATGCAATTAAATGAACCCTTATGACATGGAAATATGTATGAAATATGAATTATTTGGTCCTATATTGATGTATGTAAGAATTCTACTCTCCCTAATATCATCTAGCCTTGGATAAATGACATCCTTAATCGGAATAATAATAAAAAACTCCAGAAATCACGCCCATTACCCTGTAGTGAAATACTGTCAAATGTAATATGAATAACAGAAGAAAAAAATATTTTTGGGTAACATAGATTTTACCATGAAAATGGAATTGTGACCACTAATAACGATTTATGACCGAGTCTCAAGAATTCCTATGATCATTTATATAATCTCCAAATATTAAATAAATAAAATAAACACTCTAATACCATGTTGTGACATCCTAGAACCAGATTCCACTCAATGGGTGTCTCGAGTCCGGTGGGACAAATGGCCTCAATCGCATCTCCCAAAATGCCAGAGGCTGCTGACTAGAATATAGGGCCTAGGGTGTGTCTTTTGGGAGACAATTCCCACATTATCAATGTGTATCATAACAGATGATTAAAAACATAGGTAAATAGAAGAATCGTTATTAGTAAACATAAGGAAGAAAGGAAAATAGAGACAATAATAACAATAACTAAATAACTACAATAACATTCAACAACTGATAATATGTCATTTCACAAAAAATAGGAAAACATGGATACATTTTACCGGGAAAATGATGTTCCCCATAACTATAAAAAAATTAAATACAATCCCAAGAATCCATACTTATGACTTGGTTGTCTTCGATTAAGATCTATGCCTAACAGTAAGAAATCCAGTTTTTGAAGCCGTATGCTTCCATTTATCAACACCTTCAACCATGTAATCTACTCTGGGTACCAAACGATGCCCAGAGAGGGTGTGGGAAAAATCTAAGTGGTCCACCACCAATTGTGTCTATAACATCTAGCCCATGTAATGGAAATGTAACACTGTGCAAGAATAAATATATAAAGTAAATAAATAAAATTTAAATAAATTTACATGTACTTGCTTCATCTATTGAGTGGCATCTGAACATGACCTTTCCATTGATTGATTATTACAAGTTTAAAAATAAGTAAAATTTTAAAAAATGTGAAAGTTTCTTATTATGACAAGACAACCTGTAATGAAATTTAATAGTGAAGTCCCAAGGTAATAACCAAGGTTATGTAGACTTCAAGGGTCTCCAAATAATTAATAATTGTAGCATGTCTAGTGGAAAGAATCTAGGGTTCATAGTCTATGTTATTCAACCGTGATATGCCTACCCAGTACAAAAATTTCATCCAAGGTAAAATAGGGCTATATAATGACTATGCTTGATGGGAATTTACCATGCCATCGACTTGTGAATTCTGGAACCAATAAGTATATCAGAAGAATCCTATAATAATATTTATGGGATCATATGATGTCATACTAGGAATCCAAATAATATACAAGAATCGGGATCTTTGTGGGTATAAACCTAAGAATGTCATATCCTTGAATTGGAATGGGGTTCTCGAGTGCTCACGGAATTCCTAGATAAGAATATAATGAGAGATCGATTCATGCCACTCTTATTTGATATTAATGTAATGTAAAATTTCATTTGTTTAAAGCCTTTAATTTCATTATTGTGATTGGGTAATGTATCATCTAACCATTTAATCAAGTCAAAATTAATCAATAAGTCCATTTGGTCCAAGCTTTTCCATTCATTAGTGTGACAAGGACAATTAGCACAAAACCATTATTAATTGCATTTAAATAATATTCAATAAATAAGGTTCCTTTTTCTACCTCCCATTATAATGGTAAGGGGTTCAACAGACATGTAACTATATAATTCTTCACAATTAAACTGGTCAAGTCATATTCTTGGAATACTTTCTAGTTTCCATTTAACATTTAATTATCAATTGAATAACTTACCTTAAGTGGGTCAAGTTGTGACAATACATGTTACTTTACATTATTAAATTTCTATTATAAATCATGAATGTTAATATATATATATTCTTACCATTAGAAGGGTCAAGAAAATTCTCACCCAAACTCTCGCTCAAACATGTCAGATACTAAAAAACAAATTATAGAATAACATCCTACAAGGGATAGATTGAGTTTTGTACATAAAAACAAATAATTAATCACATTTATGGAAATATCATATCCATAAGGTTCTACTTAATATAATAATGGAATATATATTCAACTAACAGTAGCCGATGAAATCGGTGGGCCAACATGATAATTCTAAAATCAATGAACATGAGGAATGAGTAATAGACCACCCACCTTAGAGTGTCATGATACCTATTATTTAATATGATCCTATAATTCAGAATATAAGTTAGCAGATCTGAGAAAAATTGGAAAATTCCCACACCTCGATAACTAGTGACAAGAGAGAGAGAGAGAGAAGAAAGCCTTTAACGGACTCGAGTACTTATCGTTGCACATCCAACGTAACAAAAAAATATTGATAGGATCCTAGAAAAATGATATGTTCCAATATCTAACATTGGACATTAAATGTTCCAAAATTATATCCATTCAGTTAAATCTGACTGTAACTTTTAATAAGAAGTATGAGGGAACTTTATACATTATTAGGGGAAAATTTATTAAATTACACATAAAAATCGCCTGTGCATGGTTTGTCTGCATGATTTGAAAACCTGTGAAAAAACCATGCATGGTTACTTTGGTAGAAGTGATACATTCTTGGTTAAGCTGCACAATAATGTGTAATATGTGCGATATGGTTTTTTCAAAAAAATATCCATCTGCACGTTTTGACAAACCGTGCTCCAACAATGTGTAAACCGTGCGAGATGGTCAGTTCCCCCAAAAAGAAGGGTTATGGGATCTGAAGATAGCCCAGACACCCCAGAGAACATTTTAACTCATTATGAATCCATATTATGTCCAATGAAATGCTTTAGAATAAAATTTAAAGGATCTATACCTAAGTGAAAAACATGGTTCTTACACATCACATCGTGCTGATGGTAGATCGTACGTATGCAAAAGCGATGAAATCATTCTCTTAATTGCTGAATGGTATTGAATTGGATGGATTATAATATTTAATAATAAATATAATTTTATAATAATCATATATAGATAATATTTCCATAATTATACCCATCCAAGTAAGGTGATTGTAAAACATATATTACAACATGATGTTGATATGGTAAGTTGTACGTGCATACACATGGTGATTTCATTTTTGGTAGGATGTATATAAGGAGGAATATGGTTGTTCCATAATTATAATAATATGTTAATATATTATTTATATGGGATTTATCACTTTATGTTGGAAACAACTCATTAAGATGAAGTATACGAAACAAGAAGTTTGATAGAATTAGTAGAGGATATTACCTCTTCTTCATAGTGCTCCTTCTAGACCTCCACTTCAAGGTACTAGAGTTGGATAATTGAGAATAAAAAAACCTCTAGAATGTAAATAGGGATGTTGAGAAGGTAAATTTTTAGGTAATGGAAGATCTTTAAAGATCAAAATTATTTTAAGATGTAAAACAGTAGGTTTCCATTTATAAATGAGGCGAGGGGAACTTTTGGAAACTCCGAAAATATTAATTTATAATAAAATCAAACCACATCCAAAAACATCCAAAATTTCCTTATTTAAAAAATGATAAGAGATAACATTGTAATCCCATTAACAAATAATTTTTAGACATGTTTTTATTTCATTAACAAATAATAATTTCGTTTTACCCTTATTTATAATTTTTTAATTTTAAATATGGTAACAAATTGATCAAATATAAAATATTTGAATTTATAATTATTTAATGTCAATTAGACAATAAATGAAACATATATAATTTTTTATTAAAAAAATATTAATTTTTTATTTTTAAAATTTTTAAATTATTTTTAAATAATTTAATAAACATTATTTTGATAAACAATGAATAGTGTCATTTTTACTCTATTCAATTCATTGATTTTAGAAAATATTAAAATAAGATGATAAATTTTAACCAAATATTTTGTTATATTTCTATGAGGTTAAGGTCATCTATTAAATTCATTGGGGATAACAATTGTCTGAAATTTATTTTATTATTGTATTTTAGTATCATTAAATTGATATTTCCATTAATAAAATAATTACTACATCTGTACTATGTAATTCTTTAATATACATATTGGTTGAGAGAAAATTAAATATAAAATACATTGATGATGATAAATCACTTATATTTGAGGATTTTAATTTTAGTCTAATATATCTTCTAAAAATTCCATCATTAAAAATGTTATAATTATTAAAACATGAATGTGAAAAGTTTTACATATCTTTAAATAATATAGTATAATTGTCGTAATATCTTATATAAGGCTCCAAATGGACAATTACTAGACCCTTGGATGATTATTGTCGATATATACTTGATAAATTAGATTTCGTAATTTTTTTGTGTGTTTTAATGGTTATTGTCATTTTAATAATATTAATTTCATTATTTTTCATCAATTAAATAATTTCTTCATCATTAATATATAAACCTTTAAGGTAACTATTTGTTTCATAAAAAATAGAAATAAATTATAATGAGAACGAATGAATTTTATCTTTCAAATTACAATTTATAATTGAACTTATCTTATGTATATCCTTATATAAATAATAATATATTTATTAAAATTTGAGTAAGGCATATATAACTTTTCTTTAAATGAATTATATTAAATATCCTAATCTCAATCAAATGGACTCAAATGGGTTTCATTGTGACACAAGTATGGTTTACGTAAAAAATGACTAATCCAATCATATTAAGATAAGTGTTACTGTAATTTTTTTAAAATTATATTAACTCTTAATTAACAAATTTACCTTTTTTACAGTATTAGTAATAATTACTGATGTTACTATTCAAAATGAAAAAAAAAATCTATTTTTATATTTGGGATCTAGTAATTAAAAATATGGAATCCATTTTAAAAAATTAGAAACACAACATTTTTGGTAATTATTTTAGTATTAATCCTATTGTGGGAATGAAAAATGGGTTTTTAGAATTTAAAAAATTTAAAGTGATTGAAATGTTTTTATATCAAAATTCATGGTAAATTAATTTCAGTTGGAAAATTAATTTTTAAAAATAAAAATATATTATATATATCCTTTAAATCCAATTAATAATATAATTTTACCATATAAATTATTTTTATGAAAATAGATTTTTCAATTAAAATTTTGGATATTTTTATTATTTTCAAAACATAAAAATTTTCAGAAAATATAAAATAGTTATACAAAGTAATTTTTAATACCCCGCTTCCACATTAAAAGTTTATTATGTTAAAAAGAATATGTAAGTGTCAAAACATGATTTAAAATAGGTGCACCATCAAAAGGTGTTGAAATTTTATTTTTTTAAATGATTATTTTATCTGAAAAATTGAATCTGTTGTTATATCTTGTCTAGAAAACAGCAAAGATTAATTTTAACCATAGATTGAATATATTACATATCTATTACATTAATAATAATCTATCAAGTGTGATTTTTTTTTAAACTCACTAATTTTCATTTCAATTGTTTTTTAGAAGAATGATAATATTGTCCATACCATCCATTTTAATGAATAGGTTATAAGGTAACATAATAATATTTAGTTACGAACTTAATATCAGTCTATAATGAACTGAATTCTATCAAAATAACTTTAAATTGTGTGCAATAGAGTCCCAGTATAGTTTTGTGTATATCACAAGCTAATCTAGTGTTGCGTGTAGCACATGAACTTTTTGATGTTATGTACAACAAAATACATGAAAAAAATAGTAAATAAATAAAAGAAAATAAAAAATATTTCACATAAAAATATATGGGTATTACACTAAAATATTAATAAAACATTATTCAACCACATGAATAAATTATTTTGGTATCTACTCAATTAAATCCAAAAAAATCTTTTTGATGAATGGATGATTCAAGAAAGATCTAATGGAGTCATAAAAACAAAAAATTTAAGAAATCCACAATATTAGAAAGGATCATGATGAATATGAATAGAATCCATTGAAGGAGAATAACTCACCTAAATTTACAAGGAATCTTCAAAAACACACTCATTACAAAGGGGTTGGAGAAGGAGTAAAAGAGTTTTTATCCCCCATGTTCTTGGGAAATGAATGGCGCAGAAAGGTGTTAGAGTGTATAAATACCATGGAGGGGTTATCCCCCCCCTTAAATGATGGACTGTGCATCAAAATAGTTTTAGAGCAAGGTATTCCACATCATGTATCAATAATGATCCCTACATTTTCCATCACAAATTCCTTACACGGTTTGGAATTTTTTTTTGAAGCATGTACCTCCCATAGTCTTAAATCAACACACCTCACATGTTTTATCAACATGGTTTCATAACTTCGCACCCACCATGAAACACCAACAGAACACATTCTATAATGCGCACACAGTTTATTCGAAACTGTGTACAAGTCGTGAATTATTTCTCTTGTCCTTTTCATCCTCACATGGATTACAATTAAACCTCATACGGTTTGTACATAATAGTAAATGAAATATAAAAATATACATGATCTGTTTAAAATGTACTTAATACCCTCTAAGAATCAGGGTGTCAAAACATTTATATAAAACCATTCCCACCAAATTGTGCACATGGGCCATAAAACACCAAAACACCTGAAAAATTACTTGATGATTATAATTCTCATTCAGACACCCATAACACCTCCGAAAAAACATTCCTTATCTATAACCATCACTTCTAGGTATTGTAAATCTAAAAATATCATAACAATTCACGTTTCATAATTTACACTTCTACTAAACCAAAATCAAAATTCCATCAAAAATTTACATCTCGTATGAACAACAATTGTTACAACATCCAAACCATAATACTTATTGTTATTGAGAATTATCGTCGGTTATACAACTACACCACATGACCTACATCAGTGACATGTAATCACGAATTACCTCATTAAATTTCTAAATTTTTGAATTCCATCATAATAATAACCTGAAACTCAAGGAAATCAATTATCTAAAACCCAAGAAAATGACCAATACCAAAACCAAAGCACCAAGATAAGACATAACCGAGCCATTCAAACCAAAAAATGATTTTTTTTCATATATTGAACAATTTTCAATGCTATTGAGATACCCACCATAATCCTAAACATATAACCTCCGTATTTTTGTATAGAGAACCTCTTAAAAAACATACAAAACCGTGAACTTTGGGTCTGAAAAATCTTTTGATAGGGTTACCTACTTACTACATTCCAACAACCAAGAGAATTCAATCAAATATCAGATGCCATCCTCATAATCAGAATCCAATTAGAGAAGATTAAAATACTTTGTTCATGCATCACTACTAGAAAAACAGATATTTGCGACGGGCGATTTGCGACGGGATCCCATCGCAAATGGCTTTTTGCGTCGGGGGCCCGTCGCAAATCACCCGTTGCGGAAAACGCCGTCGCAACAACAACTATTTGCGACGGGCCCGTCGCTAACGCCAGTAGTTGCGACGGGGATACTTCCCGTCGCAAATCTTACTCCGTATTTTTTTGTAAAAACTTTTAAAAGAGTAATTGCGACGGGGCCCGTCGCAAATACTTGTTGCGACGGGCCCCGTCACAATTACTCTTTTTTAGAAAAGAATAAAAAACTATTATTAAATTATTTTAATGAATATAATAATAATAATATTTGCGATGGGCATAGTATCCCGTCTCAAATACTATAAAAAAATAAAAAAAATAAATTATTAATAAATTATTTTAATTAATATAATAATAATCCAATTATAATTCAAAAATAAAAAATAATAAAAAAATAATAAATGATTTTAATTAATATAATAATAGAATTATAATTCAAAAATAAAAATAATAAATTATTAATAAATTATTTTAATTAATATAATAATAATAGAATTATAATTCAAAAATAAAAAATAATAGAATATTAATAAATTATTTAATTAATATAATAATATTAGAATTATAATTCATAAATAAAAAAATATTAATAAGTTATTTTAATTAATATAAAAATAATAGAATTATTTTACATTCAAATATTAAAATAATTCAAATATTAAAAAAAAAATTAATTAAATTATAATATTATAAAATTTAATATATATATAAAATTTAATATTATAAAATATAAATAATATTATTATTCATATTAATATTATTATTTCAAAATATAATAATATTAATATTTTATAATGAGACAGAAACTACGAATAGAAAAAAATTCATATTTGATTTTACAAACTATATAACAAAAAAACAAACTCTAATCTGAAGGAGGGGGGAGGGGGAGGGGGGGATCTGCAGATGCTGGTGGAGGAAACTCCATCCCTAAAGCATGAGTGAGTCGGCGCATGTACTCCATCTGCTCCTGGTGCTGCTGCTGCCACCGTCTCATCTGCTCCTCGTATAGCTGCTGATGGCGTCGACGCTTCTCCTCATGCTGCTGTTGCTGACGCATCTGCTCCTGCTCATGTTGGAGACTCTATATCAATGCTGTCTGAGATCGCAACTGATCCTCATACTGTGTAGCAGAAGAAGATGCACGAGCTCCTCTTGAGATGGACGCCGACATCGCAGCACTGCCATAATAATCTCCGAGAGTCAGTCGAGAGCTAATACCAACTACCCGGCCCTTCTCGAAGGCATACTGGGTGGCCTACATCCATGTTGCCTCATGAAACTGACGGCCAGTGGTCCGATATGATGACTCGGCCTGACTCTCAGGCTGGGTTTGTGATGTTGCGGCCTCATATGACTCATGTAGTTGCAATTTAAAATTAAAATTGTGAATATATTATATGCAGTTAATTTTTATACTTGAAAAATAATAATACTGACCACGATGTGATGCTGACGATCACCTCTGAGCTCCCTAGTAGCCGGATCACTATACATCCTCTGATATACGTCGTACTCTGTAATATCGGGGTGCTTGATGTCCTATAAGAATAAAAAATAAACTGTTAATATTTATAGTTATATAAAATATTTATAAATAATGTACGTACCAGATACTGTCTATGAGTACTGAAAGAAAGACTCCCAGCTTGATGAGTCACCTCCTGTCTCCCCCGATTCTGCCTCCCCACCGATGATCTCCTCTGAAATTCACCACTTAACCAGTACGCACATAATCCATCCCATACATGGGATGAAATGTACTCTGGTCGGTGTACTCTATATGACTCGTCAAAATCTGACACTCCTGCTTTCTTCGTGGGAGCTTTTCTTAAATTGCGCAAAAACTGACGAAAGCGATCACGCATGGCCACCTCCCATGCCTTATGGATGGCGTCACACATGGTATCCTCGATCGGATACCATAAACCCTAGAAATACATAAAAATATCATGTTAGAAATGAAATAATTTTCAAAATAAAAATTATTTATTTACGTACGTACCAACCAATGGTCGAACATGGCCTGCTGCACATCAATGGGAATCTGCTCCCATGTGGTCCACGACTGAGAGAAATAGTTGCGCAAAATAGCGCTTCCCTGTCCGACTGCTATATGCGGAAAATTGTAAAAATAATAAACATTTATTATGTGAATAGATTAATGAAATCTTAGTCAAATCCATAGATTATCACATAGGTTATCACACCTCTGTGTGCGTGGATCAAACCCAAGACGTGGACGTCGCTCGAGGACGGGGTCAGGAATCATCAATCGTGCAAGACCGCGCCCCCTCTACGTACTCCCTGGAACGCCTGCAGGCTGAGGGTCATCTTCCAGCAACTCATCTGCATCGAAAGGCAGGTCAGCATCCGCCAACTCATGAAATGTGGCGTCGTCCATCTGAAATAGAAAATGTTAATGTTGTTAGCAAATAATTGATAATTACTATTATATATACATATATACATATTATGATTGTATATAAATACCATGGAATTCTATCAGTGTTCATCTTCATCATCATCTTCATATATGTCAATGTCATCTTCATATTCCTCCTCAACATCATCGATATCCATTCGAGTTATAGTTGCTTCATCTCTTACCATTTCAAATTCATATGTGACATCATTAACATCATCTTCATCACCGACTCTTAAATGTGGGGTGTCGTCATCGATACTCATGTCACTTTGTAAAAAAGATTGATTTTGAGTACTCTCTTGGAAAACTTCAATTCTTTGCACATCAGTGAAAGCACATTCACTTTGACTAAACTGATTGTCTCAAATTTTGATTTTTATTACACTCCACCAATCAGTCAAGTCTCTTGATGTAGCATAGTACTTTGCGTAATAAACTTGATGTGCATGTTGATCCAAAAAGAATGGTTCATTTACTGCGAGAACACTTTTACATTTAATATCGATGATTCCATGAGTCGGATGAACACGCACGCCTCTCTCTGTATCCAACCACCGACATTTGAACATGGTTATGTAATGTTGTCCAAGATAACAGAGTTCAATGATTTCATCAAGTATACCATAAAATTCAACTTCATTTTCTCGATGATGAGATCCTCTCAAGCTAACTCCACTGTTCATTGTTTTTTTCGATTCCCCATATGCATGCATGTGAAATCGAAATACATTCACCACATATGCATTATAAGTTTTAACAAGTTTGGAAGGTGGGTTACTCAATATACACAGCCGTTTGTCAATTTTATCAGCATGTCGAGACACCTGAAAATTTGTGAAATAATTATCAATATTGTAAATTATACATTGAATGTGTTTCTAAAAGATAATGAATTTATGTTACCAGTTTCTTAAACCACTGAGAGAAATTTTTCAGTCGACGTTCTTCGAGAGCAGCTGCTGTAATTTGTGGAATTTGTTTCTTGATATGATTATCATACAACCTATAAAAACCAAAGTTATTTACTGTAACATAAATGATAGAATAGGTGATATAAAAACTTACAGTACAACTGATTTCATCTCTTCACAGTTGAGCAGAACATACGTATGAGCTCTATGATGTTCATCATCCGAAATCCAGCGTTCATAAACTGCACCAAAACCAAGCTCTGGCTGGTTGAAAACATATAATTGATTGTCGATTTCATCAATATTCCTCTCATTCCGTCCCATTCAGTTGTGTTTTGAAGGATACTCAGATTCAAAATAATGGGAGCAGAAAAAAGATATTTCCTCTTGCAAATAAGCTTATGCAATAGATCCTTCAACAGATGCTTGGTTACGTACTTTTCTTTTCAATTTTTGCATGCATATTTCAAATGGGTACATCCATCGAAACTGTACTGGACCTCCACATTTGTCTTCATATGGAAAATGTAACAAGAAATGTTTCATTTAGTCGAAGAAAGATGGCGGAAATATTTTTTCCAGTTTACATATAATTACAACAATATATTTTTCAAGTTTTCCTAGAGCATCATAATCTAATGTAGACACACAAATTCCCCGAAAGAAATGAGACATGTCTGTTATGGAATCCCAAATCACAGAATTCAACAGACCTCTTAATCCAATGGGTAGAAGTCTTTCCATTATAGCATGACAATCATGACTTTTTAATCCAGTAATATTACAATTCTTTACACATCTACCAAAATTGGAAGCATAGCCATCTGGAAGTCTCAAATCTGCAATCCACTGACAAAATAATAAACGGTTTTCTTTAGACAGTGTATAAGTTGCTTTTGGTTTCAGTAACCTTTCTGTTCTCACATTCTCAAACAGTTCCAATTATGGATGCCTGCAAATTTGGGCAAGATCTAAATGTGCATTTACATTGTCTTTGCTCTTTCCTGGTGTATCCAAAACTGTATTAAACAAATTATCAAAACAGTTCTTCTCAATATACATGACATCTAACATGTGTCGGACCAACAAATCAGACCAATATGGAAAATCCCAAAATATGCTATGTTTAATCCAATTGTGTTCTTTCGCAAAACCAGAAATTTTCTGTTGGTTTATTGTGGGACCAAAAGTGATGGGAGGTAATGAAAATACAACTGATTTTAACTCCGAACCTGATAGCATTTTGGGAGGTCTGTCCCTTTCAACTGTTCCTTTTCTGAAATGAGATCTATTTCTGCGAAAAGGATGATCAGCTGGAAGAAATATGAGATGACAGTCAAAATAACAAGGTTTCTTTCCATGAATGAGCATAAATGATTTGTTCTCTCCCATACAGTAAGGAAATGATTTCTGATCATGTGTACTCCAGCCAGATAACATCTCATAAGCCGGGAAGTCACTAATTGTCCACATCAATGCTGCTCTCAGTATGAAATTCTGTTTCGTTGCAATATCATATGTACTGACACCAATACTCCACAATAAACTTAATTCATCAATCAATTGTTTCAAATAAACATCAATATTTTTCTTCGGATGTCCTGGAATTAGTAAAGTCAAAAATATATATGGCTCCTTCATCAACATCCATGGAGGTAAATTGTACGGAGTTAAAAAAAATAGGCCAACATGAATATTGACTACCATAAGATCTGAATGGACAGAAACCATTAGTGGAAAGGCCCAGTCGAACATTTCTAGCTTCTAAAGAAAATGATGGATGCACTCTATCAAAATGTTTCCATGAATCACCATCGGCTGGATGATTTAAGCTTTTATCAGTTGAAATATTCTCTTTATGCCATGAAATCATTGTCGCTGTATTCTTAGACATGAATAAACGCTGAAGTCTAGATGTAAGCGGAAAATATCTTAACTGTTTTACAGGAATCAAACCAGACTTCCCATGTTGTCCTTCTCTATATCTCAGTTTCCCACATGTGCGACAACTATCCAACGACTCATTTTCCCCAGAATATAAAATGCAGTCATTTGAACATGCATGAATCTTCTTACAAGTAAGTCCCAAATTTCGAACCAGCCTCTTACTCTCATAGTAATTTGCAGGCAAAACATTTCGTTCGGGTAACAGTGTTTTAAGAAAAGAAAATATCTGGTAAAAACAGGTGTTTGACATTCCGTTATCTGATTTGATAGCCATAAATTTTGCAACTCCTTCTAATTTGCTCATCTTGCAGCCAGGATATAATGCATCCTCAGAAGACCTCAACAACTCATACAATTCAGACGGTTCCAAAACAGGATTTGAAGCTATATCAGCCAGAGCTTCTGTATGTTGAACAGATGAACCTGCAACATCATGTACTAAATCTTGAATCTGGGATGGATCCGGAATCAAGTTGGTATCACCTGCTCTGGAACTGCTTTCATCGTGTTGATACCAAAAAACATAATCTGGTTGAAAACCAAAACGCAAGAGATGTCCCCCCACTTTGTCAAACGTGTCAAACATTCTCAATGCACATTTTTTACTAGGGAATTTTATTTTTCCTTCTGAAACAAATTATGGATTTGATGCTGCAATGATAAAAAAGTCTCCACACCCTCTACATATACTGGATTTAAACCAGAACCATTTGGATTTCTATGTTGATTTATCCATATGCGGTCACCTAATAATGATTGTTGACGACCTCATTGTTTCATATTTTTCTATAAAAAATAAATGCATTACTGGTTTTGAATAATTTGTTAGAAAAAACACTCAAGCAAGGATAATTATAGAGTTCACATCATACACGACTGACACAAACGTTTTATTGAGATAGACCTAAAAATTGACCATTTAAGAATTGAATATGTTGAAAATAATGCAAAACCTGTTACAAATATTGATAATTTTAATATTATATAAATTTTTTATTCTTTTCATAGTACTAATATTATTGGTAATTATTCCAAATTATTGGTAATTATTCCTAATTATTGGTAATTATTCATAATTATTGGTAATTATGAATAATTATTGGTAATTATTCCTAATTATTGGTAATTATGAATAATTATTGTTAATTATTCCTAATTATTGGTAATTATTCCTAATTATTGGTAATTATTCCTAATTATTGGTAATTATCGGTAATTATTGGTAATTATTGGTAATTATTACTAATTATTGGTAATTATTACAAATTACTGGTAATTATTGGTAATTATTGGTAATTATTACTAATTATTGGTAATTATTACTAATTATTGGTAATTATTCCTAATTATTTCTAATTATTACTAATTATCGGTAATTATTGGTAATTATTGGTAATTATTACTAATTATTACTAATTATCGGTAATTATTCCTAATTATTACTAATTATTACTAATTATCGATAATTATTGGTAATTATTGGTAATTATTACTAATTATTGGTAATTATTACTAATTATTGGTAATTATTACTAATTATTGGTAATTATTACTAATTATTGGTAATTATTACTAATTATTACTAATTATTACTAATTATTGGTAATTATTACTAATTATTACTAATTATTACTAATTATTAGTAATTATTACTAATTATTACGAATTATTACTAATTATTGGTATTTATTACTAATTATTACTAATTATTGGTAATTATTTCTAATTATTAATAATTGTTACTAATTATTAGTAATTATTCCCAATTATTTGTAATTATTCCAAATTATTGGTAATTATTCCTTATTATTGGTAATTATCGGTAATTATTGGTAAATATTGGTAATTATTAGTAATTATTACTAATTATTACTAATTATTACTAATTATTGGTAATTATTACTAATTATTGGTAATTATTCCTAATTATTACTAATTATTACTAATTATCGGTAATTATTTGTAATTATTGGTAATTATTACTAATTATTGGTAATTATTACTAATTATTTGTAATTATTCCTAATTACTGGTAATTATTCCTAATTATTGGTAATTATTCCTAATTATTGGTAATTATCGGTAATTATTGGTAATTATTGGTAATTATTACTAATTATTGGTAATTATTACTAATTATTACAAATTATTGGTAATTATTCCTAATTATTGGAAATTATTACTAGTTATCGGTAATTATTGGTAATTATTGGTAATTATTACTAATTATTGGCAATTATTACTAATTATTGGTAATTATTAGTAATTATTCCTAATTATTGGTAATTATTCATAATTATTGGTAATTATCGGTAATTATTGGTAATTATTGGTAATTATTGGTAATTATTACTAATTATTACTAATTATTGGTAATTATTACTAATTATTACTTATTATTGGTAATTATTCCTAATTATTACTAATTATTACTAATTATCGGTAATTATTGGTAATTATCGGTAATTATTGGTAATTATTGGTAATTATTGGTAATTATTGGTAATTATTACTAATTATTGGTAATTATTACTAATTATTACTAATTATAGGTAATTATTCCTAATTATTGGTAATTATCGGTAATTATCGGTAATTATTGGTAATTATTGGTAATTATTACTAATTATTACTAATTATCGGTAATTATTGGTAATTATTGGTAATTAATGGTAATTATTACTAATTATTGGTAATTATTACTAATTATTGGTAATTATTGGCAATTATTACTAATTATTGGTAATTATTCCTAATTATTGGTAATTATCGGTAATTATTGGTAACTATTACTAATTATTGGTAATTATTCCTAATTATTGGTAATTATCAGTAATTATTGGTAATTATTGGTAATTATTACTAATTATTACTAATTATTACTAATTATTACTAATTATTGATAATTATTACTAATTATTACTAATTATTGGTAATTATTACTAATTATTACTAATTATTACTAATTATTGGTAATTATTCCTAATTATTGGTAATTATTCCTAATTATTGGTAATTATTACTAATTATTGGTAATTATTATTAATTATTACTAATTATTACTAATTATTGGTACTTATTACTAATTATTACTAATTATTACTAATTATTGGTAATTATTACTAATTATTACTAATTATTACTAATTATGGGTAATTATTACTAATTATTACTAATTATTGGTAATTATTACTAATTATTACTAATTATTTCTAATTATTGGTAATTATTACTAATTATTACTAATTATTGGTAGTTATTCCTAATTATTACTAATTATTACTAATTATTGGTAATTATTCCTAATTATTCCTAATTATTCCTAATTATTGGTAATTATCGGTAATTATTGATAATTACTGGTAATTATTACTAATTATTGGTAATTATTACTAATTATTCCTAATTATTACGAATTATTACTAATTATTACTAATTATTACTAATTATTGGTAATTATTCCTAATTATTACTAATTATTACTAATTAGTGGTAATTATTAATAATTATTACTAATTATTACTAATTATTACTAATTATTGATAATTATTGATAATTATTACTAATTATTACTCATTATTGGTAATTATTACTAATTATTGGTAATTATTACTAATTATTGGTAATTATTACTAATTATTACTAATTATTGCTAATTATTGGTAATTATTCATATAATTACCAATAATTAGAAATAATTACCAATAATTAGGAATAATAACATTATTAGTATATTTTATTATTAATATTAAAATAATATAATTTTCTATATTATATACAAATCTCCTTTCATCTGTGTGTTTTCTGTCTCCACATACAAATATTACATGTGGAGACAGAAAAAACCCAGATGAAAGGAGAATTGTATATAATATAAAAAATTATATTATTTTAATATTAATAATAAAATATTCTAATAATGCAATAATGTTATTATTCCTAATTATTGGTATTTATTACTAATTATTAGCATTTATTCTTAATTATTGAAAATTATTACCAATTATTCCTAATTACCATTAGGTATGAACAATACAAATAATTTAAATTTATTAAGTAACAAAACAATTTAAACATAATTAAATTACAACTAATTAAGAATAATTGAAACTAATAAAAAATTTAAAATAAATATTAAATTAAAATGAACATAAATACCTTTAAAATTGATCTGAGGTTGATCTCTGATCGTTCTTGAAAACTTCAATATCAACTCCGGAGAAAAAAATTAAACTTAAAAAACGCTGAACTCTAGAAATAGAATTTTGAGAGAAGGAGAAGATGGAGTTTGAGAATGAATTGAAAAAAACCGATGGGGGTATTTATAGGTTAGATTATTTGCGACAGGTCCATTTGCGACGGGATACCCGTCGCAAATAATATTATTTGCGACGGTACCCGTCGCAAATACCTTAGCCATCATTTATTACGGTCAACGGTTAAATAGTTATTTGAGATGGGTCCCGTCGCAAATAATAACCTGCCGACATACTATTTGCGACAGGGGTATATTCCCGTCGCAAATACCTTTTACCGCTGCCGGTTATTTGCGACGGGCAATAACCGCCCATCGCAAATACGTTTCCCACGATTTGGCGCGCAAAGCGCGCCAGTTCTTTTGCGACGGGAAAAGCTAACCCGTCGCAAAAGACTACTTATTTGCGACGGGTAAATAACCCCGTCGCAAATAAATTTTTAACGGGGCTATTTGTGACGGGATTTATCCCTGTCGCAAATAACCCGTCGCAAATACCCATTTTTCCCGTAGTGCATGAACTATGAATGACCCGTCATTTAATGAAAAACTAAATTTATCTTTTGATTAAAACATTCCATTTCTATAATGATACTCCGAATGGAATTTCCATCTTTCTTCACCCACTTCCTCTGAAATACTATGTTGGAATATAATATTTTGAATCGTTCTGATAATTATCAGATCCGACTACTATTATGTCACCGCCTCTCCTTCCTAAAGTGAAGTTACACCAAGGGGCATTCAATTATCACCCAATCACATCCATTGGATTACATACATAACTCTTAGTGAAAATCCACTGTTATATCCTCCATTGACCCAAAATCATTTTTATGATCTACAAAAACACTAACACATCCTAATACTGGAACCTCAAATCACTCTTCAGAACCATCATAGGTAAAAAGATAATTGCCACTATGATCATCCACCATTACAAATTTCTTGTTATAATTCCATATAGAGTTCAATAATATGCCACATCAGTTCCCACTAGAATCATAGTTCCTCCATGACATATCCACAATTAGTTCAACATAATGGTGACCCTTACATAATGAGACTCTTACTTTTAAATCCAATACATCACTCCCAACCATAGGACTATAATTATCACTCACTCTCTCAAGAAAATCAAACAAACACTACCCCTTATACAACATTAAAAATGTAATAACATTTCTGTTTAACTATTTGAATTATATCATGTAACATTTTTAGATATAGTCCCTAAGATGACGTAGTATTATGAGGCCTGGTATACTCTGAATTGATATTTGAAAAATGATAAATAAATCAATGTCACACTCATATAATTTTCTATAAAATTAATATATATTTTCAAAAAGCTTTTGATCCCATATCTAATACCAATGACGAGTTTGAAATACAAATGTTACCCGGTGCAATACATCATAATTTTTTGTATTCATTAATTGTGAAAATAAATTCATTGAAAAAATATTAAAAAATATTTTTTTTATTATAATGATGCAGCGATCAAATTCCCACTCAATAAAAAACTCATTCATGGTATATATCATGGTTAACAACATAACCTTGACGATATATAGAAGATCAATTGGAGATACTTAACATCTAATAATGGATTAGGGGACCAGATCAATACCACATTAATTTTCTGTATTGGAGGATTTTGAGGATCTCTTAATAGACTATGATTCATGATAATTCTTCATGAAAAATTTATCCAAATTTAATGAACGGAATTTTATTTATGTTTATTTATCCCCATATAATTTATCACACAAAAAACCTGATTTAATCAACCAATAAATTTATTCTCCGTCTGAACATATTGTGAGTATGAGTTTTTATTTGATGGGATTGGTGTTTTTATGGTTGGTTAGTTATTTTTTTTATTTTTCATTCTATTTAAAATTAATATAGGCTAATACTGACCTTTTATAAGGTCCATTCATCATGTTCTTATTTTTTTCATTTCATACCACATTCATCATGTGTTAATTAATTTTTTTTGATCATTGGTTCCAAAAATTCACAGTGATATGTAATTGTGAAACCATTATTCAAAAAAGAGATTAATACCATAGATTGGGTTTGATCATTGTGAAAATATCAATCTAGGAAAGTGATGATGATTATTCAGGACCAAATCAATGGTACTCAGGCATGGTTTTTCAGTATATGATGATAATGTGGTTATAGGAATTTCCATATTACACTGGGTAAAGGATTTATTTCCTCTCAATGGTATTTTCCTTATATATAGTTCTTAGTGTCCCCATATAGATCTCGGTGGGATCCTACATCATATACTTTCCTAAGTATGGTTCTCATAACTAGTGTGACAAACTTATCATGGGTGTTGATCCCTTATATAGAGAGTAAATCAAAATTGTGTTGTTGTTATACCCCATGGACTTGGCTATGATCCCTATCTATATATCAATATATTTTGAATTATAGTTTGTACTTTCATATGGATAAAACCAATAGGCAAGCCATATTGGATGGAGTCCATCTGTGTTATCGTACTCAAAGAGTCAGTTCTCTATGGTGACTGTTTCTATGGAATATCCACTAGAATCGTAGGCTATCAACATGGTTGTGACTTTACCTTGAGACATATTGTCTACTATGTGTGTATCTGTATGTTTTATTACATGTCTAATATAAGGATTGACATATCCTTTTATGAACTGAATTCTCATGATTCATTAGTCTTAGTAATTTCATGGGTGTCCTATATGTCATTGTTATACTCAACCCTACATAGGCTCTTCCCACACATTCAATGTCTTATGAAGAGAACCAGACATTCGATAGGGATCTCATGGTACTTGGAGTATACAAATATTCTATTTTTTGTGTTAAATTTTTATTATATCAATTGAAAATTTAAGCAATTGTCTACTCCTTCTAGTAGTGTGGTGTTCTTTAATGTTTTGGATGGTGTGGTATTTATCCCTTTATGCTTTATACAATTATTATCATCTTCTGATTGTGTAATTTAGATGTATTCATGAATTTGGAAAATGTTTAATTATACATTTTTATATTTTATGGAAATGGATTTGTGTTTGTGCATACATGTCCCTTTTATTATGACCTCCCATATGAGTGTTATGCCTACATTGTTCTTATCACCAACCTCGAGCTGATTAGAGGCCATATTGGGGTAGTCAAACATGGTTTATCAAAAGAAAAGGGGTCCATGATGGGTTGTGTCATGATAGAGTTCTATTAGAGGAGGTCTATCTTAGAAAATAATTTTAGAGTTTTTCTACTTATGGGACTGGTCTGGGTTTTATGGAAATATTGTTAAGTATTTTCAGTTCAGCATTACAACCCTGGAATTAAGTGTTAGTGTGGAGGACAAAATATCAATACACCAAGACTCTGATTATCAAACATTCAACTCAATATAAGAAGACAATAGTTTCCAATAAAATATTAGTAACTGAATTCTATAGATATGGGTTGTGTTCCTTTTCTATCATATGTCATATCCCTAAATATACTCATTGACCATGGTTCATCTAATCTATTTCAAGGTTCCACTACAAGGATTTCTAAGAAGTATTCAATAAAAGATCAATTATATGACCCCCTTAGAGAAGAGGCATCAATAAAAGGACCGTTTTAGAATGCAATTAATGATAGTGTTTCTCTATCCATAACTCCAATTGATGAGTAGTCGATGGTATCTATTCTAGTAGATGATTTACATTATTTTAGCACGATCCACGATTGTTAGCAAACGAAACCTCTCATGTTACAGGATAAACTAGAGTAATTGGAATTTAAATATTGGATCAATGTTTTTATACATGTCTTTTCCATCATTAGGACACTTAAAAACCAGATGGTGGTCTTGGAGGTGATCCTTATTAATGTATCCATAGGTAATTGGTGGATCTTTTTGGTTATATCATAAGATGAGGATTATCTTTTATGAAAAATGTTTGAGTTCCACTTTTGGGGGTGGACACTCCAACTATGATAAATGAAGTGTGCACCTGAGATCTTTTACAGTTATAATAGGACATCATGGTTGTGGTTGATTATTCATCTTGGTTTATCATCATCTCATGATAATCGAAAGATATGGTTCATGATCTTTTATTTCTAGTGTAGACATTCAAGAAAGGTGTATGAAAAGAAATCTAGTACAGTTACAATCGTCTATAAATTCCCACGTATTCAAGGGGTACCAAACCATGTGATCGTCATAGAGAGAATTCTAACTGAGAAGATGTTGGTAGTGGTTTCCATTGGTGGGGACACATGGGATGAGACTACAACAATATGACGATAATGGATGATAAATATATCTTGTTGTGTGAGCTATTTCTAGAGGCGATCTCATGGTATAGGGTTTAGGGTATAAGGATATCAAGATGGTTCTAGTAATCCTAGGTAGAGGCAGTGACACTGTTCTGATGGTTAGGGACATCTCACATGGGATTGTCCAACCTGCCAAAAGGATGAAGAGTACATAATGAATGGTCCAACGAGTATTATGTAGTTGTAGGAGAAAGGAGTTTTTTAGGATGCCAAACATGGATGAGGAGTAGGGAGAGTATCTGAGGGTTGATTATGGTTTGACATAGTTCCACCACTACCACAAGGTGGTCCCTACCACTCTCAAGGAGTTGGAGGATAGGGGACAGAGCCACTATATTCTATAGAGGAATATGATTTTGAGGATTCAAGAATAATTATATATTTGATCTATGTATTTAATACATTTTTTATTGTTTTTATATACATTTTTTCATCGATTCTTTTTTCTACATAACTTGTTTGAGACCAATATGTTTCGATTAGTCCCTTTCCTTGACCCTTATGCATAGAGACTCTTACTAAAAGTGACAAAATAATCAAATAATTTTGTTTATAGTGCGATCTGATGCATTGAGGAGAGATTTTATTATGGTATATCATTGTGGTAGAGATGATGTCTTATGAAATCATCATAGAAATGTACTAGCTATATATACTTCATAAACATATTGACAATTTTAAGAAGTGGATGTGGTGTGTCCATGTTGATAGGATATGTTTTTATTTCATAGTAAAAAGAGACTCCTGAGGAGTATGATAGGATTATACATAAGATGGTGTAGTTGATCACACATCAATTAGCTATCGTGACACTTGGATTTGTGGATTCTATGGAATATTATTCCCCAACTGTAATGTATGAGGACATATTTCTTAAAGATGTACCAGGCTTACATTATAGTCAAGATATCAAATTATTCATTTACCCACACCGTCGTATGACCTTGATATCAATTCTAGCATATCAAATGGACCCCATAGAGCTCTAGAGATGAGGGTTCAGTTGGATGACTAAAAGAGGATCGAATGTTTTATATATAATGTTACCTCATAAGAATTCATAGTGCTATTCTATAAAACGACAGACTATAGATTGAAATTTTTAATTGATTATCAGAACCTAAATTTTTTGAAGAATAAGAATAATTAATCACTATTGAGGATCAAAAACCTATTTGATTAGTTGAGAGGGTTGTGATGGTTCTCAAATATTTACAACAGATCATGTTGTCACTAGTTGTGATCATGGGTTGAGGATACACCAAAGAAAACATTAAAATTCACTTTTGGTCACTATTAGTATACAATTATGGAATTTGGAATGAAAAAAATAACCAAAAGTGTTTTTTGGACTCATGAACTAGATATTTTATCCATTCTTAGACTGGTTTTTGGTAGTCCACATAAAATATATCACCTTGTAATCAGTGACTTAGGAGGATCATGCGAGATACATAAGGATCATCCTAGGTATAGTGTGAGTGCGCATAATTTATGGGAAGATCTGGAAGTTTCAACTCGAGATTTATGAGGTCCGCTTTCGATGACATGTATCATTTGAAAAAGCTGTAGTAGTATTCCAAAAAAGGTTTATGCAGTGTTATCATTGGATCCACCAAAGAGAATGATGATGTTTCATAGATTACATAGGTTGGAAAGATACTATAGGGGATTCATACTAAATTTATCTAGGATTTTGGAAAAA
Organism: Viscum album; assembly: GCA_963277665.1. Taxonomy (NCBI): domain Eukaryota; kingdom Viridiplantae; phylum Streptophyta; class Magnoliopsida; order Santalales; family Viscaceae; genus Viscum; species Viscum album. The sequence goes on from OY728145.1 coordinate 446,369,153, forward strand.
TATATCTCTTTGAGTCTAAAGGGGAATCATTTTATGTGGAAAAAAAGTTTCTTCCATTCTTTTCATAAGTTGGGGAAGAGATTAACGAGCTCTACCTCCATGAGGTTACTGTATGAGGGTGTTGAGTACATGGTGTTATGTTATAATTCTAGTAAAAAACATGTTTTTGTTTTGATTTAGAAGTAGTATGAGATTGTTTTTGTCTCTATGAAGTTGAGACCTCATGATTATAACCATGAAATAAACGATCATCAGTTTTTAGAGGTAGTCTTAATGCCGAAGATGTTGGGACATTATCTTATGAGTGATAGAATTATTTTCTTCTATCAGCATAAGACTATCATGTATATATTTTCTCATTATAATATTATCATGAGATAGAGGAAATTGATATATTACCTATAATACATTCACAATTGGATTGTCTATACTATTGGGAAGTAGAATGTGGTAACATATCCTCTTAGTAAGAGATCATATTCTTAGTTGTTGATCGAGGCTTCAATATTGTTATCATAGTTATAGTTTTCCTTAGTAGAAAAGGATTATGATTAATATATAAAATTAATTTTTCCCCATATTTTATCATATGATAGGGATTCCTAACAGGTAGATACCAATTATGAGACTATTCATACAAATATGTACAATTTGTTCTACAAATGGATTATCAAATGGTGATAGGTTGTTTACCATTTCTGAGGACAAACGATGGTACATGTGATGTCTAATATGTATATGATGAGGGAGTTCCATACATCCTCTATGGTAGTATATCAATGTGTGGAAAATATATACCATGACATTTGGTGTTGATTTTTATTTCTATGAATTAATAAGTTTGTTGTAGAGATATTCTCTTCATGACTCACTTTTCAGTAGGTGAAGGATGAGCACCTGCTTCCAGTGGGTTTATCTCAACCCCATGAGGTATTTGAGAAAATGTTAGATGACATATCTATATAATTACTTTTGGGGTTACCATGTACACCAAAAGGACATGATTCGATATCGGTGATCATAGACCCACTAAATATGATAGTCCACTTCTCATCTAAATGGGTGTCGAGTTCATTAGAGAGCTTAGGATTCCATTATGTGTAATAAATAGTTATACATAACAGAGTTCCCTAAATGTTCATTTATGATTTTTATTATCACTTAAAATTATGGTTTTGGAGAGAATTTTGGAAATCATTTTGGATTTACATACATTTGAGCATGGTGTTTCACCCCCAAACTGACATCTACATATTGCTGACCATCCAAGACTTGGAGGAAATTTTGTGTTCTTTTTTGATTCACTTTACCCATAGGTAGGAGGATCTTCTACCCTAAGTAGAGTTTCCATATGAAAATCGCTAAAATTCCTCCATTCATATGACAATATTCAAGGCCTTGTATGGGAGACCCTACATGTCACTAATATGTCAGGATAATAAAGAAGGGTTTGGGTATATGGGACTAGTGATAGTTTGGGGCATAATTGAGAATGTTTCAGTCCATCCAAGAGAGGATGTAGGCAACACACAACCATAAGATTTATTTTACTGACTAATGATAGTGTACATCCATGTTTGAGGTGGGAGAACACATGTTCCGGAAGGTCTCTACTAATTGTGGATTATAGACACAATTTTAGGGAATAATTATGTATTCAAAATTTATTGGCACTTTTTAGATGTTTTGTAGAGTTGGGAAGGTAGCGTACCACTTGGATCCCCCATCTATGTTTGGATAGGTGCATGATGTATTCTATATGCCCAAGTTTGGGAGGTCTGTACATGATCCAATATATGTTAACTAATAGAGTGAGAAGTTAATCAAGGATGCAGATTCAATTATGAGTATCCAGTGTAGATTGAGCATCAGTTGAATAAGATACTACATGGTTGAGTTATTCCCTTGTGTGTGCCTCATGACAACACATTAATCTCTAGGAGAAATCATGGCAGTTGGAAAATTATATATGAACTCAGTACCCGCACAATTTTGGTTAGTCTTATAAAATTTTGGGATGAAAATAGCTATCATTGGAAGAACGTAACATATATTTTTTTACCTTGTAATGAATATAAATATATCTACTCTGATTTTCAGAGCCAACCACTGTGACGGCATGAGATTCTAAGGCCCAGTGATACCAAGATGGATATTTAAAAAGTATTAATTATATTAATATCAAGCATCTTTATATTTTCTATAAGAATTTAATAACTCTAAAATGAATCTCAAATCAAAATTATGAGACTATCACTTAGTCTAGAATGATGGATTTACACTATACACTACATAATCTATGTCAGTGTCGAGTGTTTGTGAAAATGTTTTCATGGAAACAAAGAAAAAATAAATAAATAAATATATTTATTTCTTTATAATGACATAGTGACATAATAAATCCTCTAGAAATATGCCATTATAGGTAAATCTTAGGGTTATCCACATGTCCCTGGAGATATTGAGAGTTACCATTGGAGAGGAATTGGTAGAAATCAATGGATCTAGGGATCAGGTCGATACCTTACAAATCATATAAACCAATAATGTTTTGGAATATCATAATGAAATATGAGAAAATATGGGTTTTCATATGTTATTGTACCATATTCATGTTAGGTCATATAATTTATATAGATTTATCCATGTTATATTTCTACCAAGATGAATTGAGATCAATTAACCAGAAAATTAATTTTCAAGATGATCATGTTGCTGATATAAGTTAATATTACCTAGTTTTTGGGGATCTATGATGTTGATTAGTTATTCTTTACCATTCATAATTATAATCAAAATTAATCATGGAAATATGAATATTATCTGAGGTTTGATACACATGTTTTGGTTTTTTTATTTCTTCCCTTGTTCTTCCATCATTCATCACCATTATTTCATGTGATAGTTGGTTTGATAAATGACTAGTAATCAATAATTGCACACATATTCTTCAAAAAAAAAGATTGATACCACACATAGGGTTCAATAATGGAAATGAGATTAATATATGATAGTGGAGATGATTATTTGGGACTGGATTAGAGATGTTCAAGAGTGGGATTTGTGTGTGTGAAAAATATTTATATACAGGAGGAAATTCACTTTCAATCTAGTATAAAAAACCTACCAAATGAGATTTCAATGATATTCAAATCCCAGATCTGAGATTTTTGGGAGAGAATGAAAGCAAAAACAATAGAATCTGGGGGACATGTCAACAACTAGGGTATTATAGAAAATTTTTATTTACATGGTGTGTAATCTAGAGGTATATGTTGTGAGGGTCCCTAGTCAAAACACTAGTCTCTCCATGGGGAAAAGGATCAAACATAATGTGACACATGTCACCCACAGTGTGACCTAATATAGAGACTTTCCATGTAACCTTGATTACACAAGAATGAAAATAGAAAATTGGATATGTTTCCTAATAAGACTTGACTATAGAACATGGGGTGAGCCATGTAATTAGATAGAGCCAAGTACATAGGAAAACATTGTGTACATGGACAATACATGATGTACATCGGCTTAGCATGGAGTACATGGGCATGAGATGAAGACCATGGGAAGACATGGGACTAGAAATACATATCATTTACTACTAGTACATGACATATAATTTTTCTAGAGAGGTCAAAGGACCTCTTTCTCTTGTTCTTGGACCAGTTTCCATTGGGTCAGTTCCCTCATTCCATCCCTATTAGAGTACAGTTTGGCATTACATCCTAGAAACAAGAATGGTATCCTCTATAAGATATTTGTCTTAAATTGAGCTCTCAATGACCCCCATTTCCTTAGACTGGATCCCCTATTATGTTCTTCTATATGTGGGGTTCTAAACCATTTGCAAAACCATCTTGACTAGGATGTTTAACCCATACAATGTGGGCTAATGTAGTTTGGTTTTTTAGATTACTCCATGGACCATAGTTTTCTCATCTTATGTGAACCGACCTCCTCAAAATTATATTATGTAATTCTTATGGAGAGACTAGATCAGAAGAACATCTTATATGGACACCATGTGTTTTATTCGAATCGAAAAGTGAGTTCCCCAATGAATGTGTTATTAATTTCACTCGAGCTAAAAATTATCATGACAACATGGTTGTGACTATACATTGAGACTTAGTGTATATCAAGAGTTTTTCGATATTCATTATTATATTTCTCATATTAGAATTGAATTATTCTATGCAAATATTAATATTCTTGATTCTTTATAGTAAGTGATTTCGGGGGGTTCTACTGGGTATTGTTATACTCACATGTGAATGGTATTTTCCTGCACTTGTCGTGTCTAATGAAGATGAGTGGATGTTATATGGAGTTCTCAACGATACATGATTAGATAGAGCTTGTATTGGGATAGACATACTATGGTATTCACTAGGATTCACATTTGACTATACATCCCTATTTATGGTAGGATGAAATTATTTATAGTTTTTGGTTATCTTGTTTTTTCCCTTTATATTTTCCAATATTATTATTGTACACTAAATATTTCATTTAGATGTTTATATTCATTTGGTAGTTGTTTTATTTTACATATTAATATTTTATGGCCATGGATATGTGTCTGTGAGTACATGTACCTTAGGCTAAGGCATCACATGTGAGTGTTATGCCTACTCAAAACTGGTCACCAACCCCTACCCTATTGGAGGTGGGCTTTGAGTAGTCACATTTGACTTATCATTGTCTAGACAAGCTTAATTGGGCTGGGTTGTGACACTACCACTTCTAACATATGAAAGAAATTTTTCACTCTCACAAAATAGATAGGAAATAAGATGTCAACAATTATCCCTTCCTAGCCTTTAAGAATGGAACCAATTTTATTCATTAACATCCAGACCACTAATAGGACTTACTCAAAATGGATGTTGGTGTACCCCTCCATAGAGATTCCCTTACACCATTTCATCAATTCCATCTCTAAAGAGGTCCTCAATCAAAATAAGAAATCATTAAGTTGGCTAGTGTTACAACTATTAACATTTCATCCTATTGTAGATGATATAAGATATTAGGAATGATCATATCTAAAATGAGAGTACAATAATATTTCATCACTAAATACCAACACAACTCATAAACTCTTGATGTCACCCCTATCAGTAGAGAATTTTAATACCCATCTATGTCACATGGTCCTCCCTACTCGTAGATACCTCATCACACTCATAGTTAACCTTATCACACTCATGGAATCCTTCATATCTCAAGAAACACAATTTATGATTCTATAATGTTCAATACAGATTCAAAAAAATAATGCACACCACACCACACTCCATAATAAAACATCCAACTAACAAATAATGGTTACATGCTATTATGTTACCCAACCCCAAAAATCATATCAAAATCAAGCAGGTCACATCTCACAATAAGTTGACTCATGATCCCTATCCATAGTTCATGCCTCTCCCATATGGCCATTTCACCCCACACATTACAACCATGGGGATGTATAAAACAAAAGGCCACTCACAAAGCCTATAAATTTTTTAACCACTCAAAACCACAATTTCATTAGAAGCATCAACCCTACCCTTAGACACAAAAAGCTATACCCTCAAGAACAAAACAAGTCCTACCCATGGAAACTATATTCACTACAAATGCATCAACATTGCAATTGATATTCAATAAAATAAAATTGTACTTATAAATGTAACTCATAAGAAAATCAACAAAACTTGTACGGTTTCCACCAAAAGTGAACATGTGCACATTAAACTGCATTCCCTTAATAACATCATGTGCATCAAGTCTAACTAATAACCATAAGGCACATATCTCATGAAATACCATTACATAGGAAAATGAATTGAATGAGCTTAACTCTAAAAAAAACAACCACGGGGATGAATCGCTGGAACAAAATTTCCCTTTCTAAAAAAATCCATCATCAATTGAGCCAAAAAATCATACTTGGTTTGACCCTGTATGAAATTCTATCAAACTTAACAAAACATCCACCTATCACACACATACCCAAGTGAATTTACAACTCACTTGGACCCTCCCATAATACACAATCAAATCCATGTGGCACTAACTCCCTAAATTAGTGTCACGTTAAAAAGGCCACTAGGCTCCCCCACCATGCCCCACCAGAAGGGTCTCACAAAAAGTAAATAAGTCCATCCACCTAGGTCTATTCCCACTCATATAATTCTATTATGCACAAGGAATCAAAACAAAGTCCCATCCCAATGTCATAAGGCATCTATATGTTCAAAAATCCATCCCTAGGGTCTAGTATATATATGTTGTCACTCATCAAACCAACCACCAATAATAAAGGCACATGTCCTCTCTTAGAATTTTCAAATCAGATCGCTCACTTGATGACCAGGTTACATAACCAACCATTAAGGCTAGCTAAATGAGCATTAAAAATTTTACCACTATTGGAAACCCCAAAAATAGGTATAATTATCTATGTAAAAGGATGAATGGGGAATCAGGGCTATACATAGAGGTGTCAGATGAATCACATGAAATGATTAACCACCCAATAATACATATAGTAGCATTGCACATGGAATTTCATGTGACTAGATTATGAATTATGCATGATGTGATATTGATTATGTGAATCCCCATTAGTTAATCTTTATGGTCATATAAATCCCCATCATAAAACCATCTTCATAATGTGAATCACTTTCGGTAAGTATTCATGTTTATACAAACCCCGCATGAAATGATTTCCACAAATATTGAAACATTTAATATAAAATATTTCTCATAAAATAAAAAAACAAAACATATATAATTTAATATTAAAATGAAAAAATCATCATGTTATAGATGTTACATTGACTTTTAAGAAGATTGATTATATGGTTGTTTCATCGTGGTTTAGAGGTGTGGATGATATCCACCAGACTGTTTATTATGGGGGTGGGGGCATGTGTTGTGAAAAAATAATGATCATCTGGTTACCATTTTCTCCCTTTCTAGAAACACCCAATGGTTCCCTCATCCTTAGTTGGGTACATAACTTCTTTCCGAAGGTGGGTGGTCATCTGGGTTTTTTGGCCTAATGAATTTTTAGGACTAGCCTTGGTCAAGAGGATGTGAGGTCTATCTCATTTAACCATTTTGGGGGGAACTATTTACTACCATGAGACTCTATTATAGATTTAAAATATGTATGTTAATATATTCATAATCTTTATATGGAAATAGTTTCACTAACAAAATGATCATGGGTTAATTCTCTTTTATATATAAAAGGTTGGGGTCTCTTTAGGGATTCAATCTGTATGGATATGAGGTTATCCTTCTTTTTTCAATAAATAGAATTTGATTATGTGTTGAAACCATATAAAAAAGTGCTTATGAATGTTCTTACATGCAAGGAGGTATCTAATATTATATGGAGAGTATTAATCCATCATGATGTTTCTTATATATCCTTGTTATTATAGGAATAAAAAAAATACATAGATCATTGAACCTGTGTGGTTTTTGTGACACAAATTGGATATATATATATATATAGATGTTCCGGGAAACAAAGTGTTCAATATTGAGTCTTGGATGATGATTATACATAACCAACTATAGTGAGAATTCGATTTTTCATAGTTTATTTGACTTTTCATTCCACTGATGGATGAGATACAATGATTATCCTATGAGATGGTTGGGTCTTGATGGTTGGAATTTCATTGACATAGGACTTATATCGACATAGTTTTTAATTTGAGATTAGGCCATAGTAATGTATCCTAAATATCCTGGTTATTGTAGGAATAAGATTTATCATAGTTCAGTCAATGAAGAATGGAACTATGAGGCCTCCCTTGTAACCATGGGGTTTATTGTGTGGATGAAAGGACCAATTGAAATCCCTAATCCCACATGATCCCTGATCATTTTAGGAAACAAAGGATGGTAAGTTATCAATTTCATTGGTTGTAGATATATAACATATATTCTAGGATTTTATAGAATGATCAATATGGAGATCAAACATTGATGAGTTTTCCTACGTATCTCGAATATGGCAGAAATTAGATTCGATATAGTTCCCTTTATCAGGGCTTACACATTTAGGTTTCCCTATTGGTTGGGGCTAAAACACAAAAGAATGACGATGTTTTCATGTCCTAGGAGGCCCTCATAACCTATCTAGATAGTCTAAAGGGTATGACATGACCCAGTTGAATTTCCAGGGAGACACCACAAGATTTAGATTTTTTATTCCCGAGGTTGTCGCATAAACTAGCTGACATGTCTAGAGGGTGTATCATAACTCCTCTGACTTGTCTTGGTATTTTTGTTAGAGGTAGGTGACACATATGGATTAGTGTCACATGAGGTGGTACTAAAATCCTTAGAGGGTGTCACATGTGATGGATAACATCCCCAGAGGGAATTGTGAGCCATGGCCAACATATATGGAGGGTGTCAAGAGCCTCAGTTGACTCACCAAGAGGGTATGACATGAGCTGATCGGTAGGTCCAAATGTGACCTTGAGACGTAAATGACATTATAGGGTGTCATTATATGAGTCTGAAGATGTATATTAAGGGTGTAAAAAGTGTTGGGTGACAATCCCAGTGTGGTTCTCAAGACTAATGTTGCATTCCCAAGGGGAACAATGGGACTTGTTCTGACATGTCCATAGAATTTATCATCACCCAAATTGCATGTTGATGGAGACTCACATGATCTATATCAAATTTCTTGGTGATGTCATGTGTCTTGGATGGTCCACATAATTTTTATAATGTCCATAAACCATGTTTTTGTTTAACACTTTCACTTTTAAACATTTTCTCTAACTCTTGTATTGTTAATGCCTTAACTTTATTCATCATTGGTTTATTTTGAGTCTCACATGATCTAGAATATGTGTGGTATGTTCATTAAATATCTCACTATATTTCCATCAATTGACCTATAAATGATAATTTGAATTGTTTTATGCATGGTTCATGATCACTAATACCATCCTCTTCTATATTACTGGATGGTAGAATTACCAGTCGTGAGATTGGGCACTATGAGAAATCCACTTTTGTTCTTGGAAACTTTTAACCAAAGGGCTTCCCATATGTGGTAGTGGTGAATTATCCAATATGAAATGGGAAATATGTAGGCCATTACACATGAAAGTTTCTCATTTTTTCATAGCATATCTGACACAGATCAAGGGTAGAATCGGTTAGGGGGTCTGGGGTAACACATCTTACCAAGCCTTTTATGTGGACCATTACGAGCATGTAGCCTGCTTTTCAGCATCTATGAGTCCCTCTATCAACATATTATTTATTTTTTATCACTAATATATCTGGACTTATTGAATCATGTGGTTGTGTTGAAGGACTTACATAATATCATGTTTGACATGTCTATAGACATTCACAAGAACAAATTGATTTCTGAAATTCCTTTACAAGATGCCAAATTCCCTCTCTAGGATATTATAAATGGAAAGGTGGATTGTTTGGCAGTATCCATGAGATTATGGGTGTAACACCCTGATATTTTATGAGAAATATTTTGTTTTTATGTATTATGTTATATGCAAAACTAAAGGAATATTTCACTACAAAAAACATTGTCTGGGATTGCGTTATATGCAAGAGAGACCTTCCTCGATAGCTTGCGTTGTACGCAATACTGAGTTTCACTAAACAATGATATGTTAGTAAAAGATTATATATACTAGCCGTTATGAATAGTAATACCCACTTTTTTAAATTTTATAAATTTTATCATTCATACTATACTTCATTTTTCAATTCGCATTATTGAAATTATCTTATGGTGAATTTTTGGTATTTTTCTGAAAACTTTCAATTTTTGATGAATAGTGAAAAACAATGAGTTATAGTTTAAAAACGAATTTTTTTAAAATAATTATTTATTTTATTAAATTTTATTTTAGGTTAAAATAGATATATAATACCTATATAAGTTCAATGTAATTCATTAGAGTCATTTTATACTAATTATATATATATATATATATTTTATTAAACTTTTTACCGTCTTTTACCCACCTCCTAGAAGAATTTGAAAATTTACATAGAACTTAATTTTACTACTTCTATGAGTTTAATTTAGAAAATCCAAGAGTCGCGGTTAATATCAAGGAGTAAAATTTGGTTAAATAAGATAAAAATAATTTTTGGTGAATTGTAACTTCTTACATTTATTTACCACAGTTAAAAGTAAATAGGGTAATTAAGGGTAAAAATAATAATATTATTACCCTAAAACATGTACTAATTCTATTGTATAAGTTTAATTATACCACAAACAACCTTCGGAACAAAATATGACAATTTAGGTCCACTTGGATTAGATTAAGACATTTATTATTATTTAATTCCAAGAAGAGTTTAAAGAATTAAAATCAAGGTTTAATAAGAAAAAAAATTTTAATATAAGGTTATACATAAGATAAATTAAACTAAAAATATTAATTACAGATCTAAAGATATTTCTAATATAATGTTATTTTATTTATAATTTTTAGACATTAAATAATTTAATTTATTTATGACAAAATGATGTTGGAGTAATTACCTTATTAATGAAATATTAACATAATTGATATTATAAATTCCAAAATATATGTAATTTAAGGCTTTTCATTAATTACACTACTTTTATAGGTTAATATAACATATTAGGGTTGGTTATATGAATTTATTTTGAATTAATAATGATTTTATGAATTTAGGAAAAACAAAATACCAAATAGTGTCAAAATTGATATAAAAGAGTATTTTAAAAAAATATTAAATTATTAATTGGTTTTATATTAATAAAAATCTAAGGTTCGGGTAAAGGACTTATATAATAATATATATGACATTAATGAACCAATTGGGGTTCGAGTGGACGTTTATAATAAGTTTATTAACCATATATTGTAATAATACAAGAAGATACGGTAAAAGTTAAATATTTAACTTAGAGTTAAATGTAAAGGATAAGGATAAAATGGTAACCTAAACTTGTCTAAAACCTATTGGATGAGAGGATTTAGACACACCCCCACCCTAGCATTGAAATAAGTCACATTGGAGCCACTATAAACCGAATATTAATTTATTATAAAATAATATTTTATGTTTTTTCTAAGATGCCCCTCACCCCTCTTATAAAAGGGCACTCACCCTTGTCTCTAATTCACACCTCCAAACCAATTTGGCTCGGCCAAACCCAGCCCAAATACCCTATCAACAATCCTCCCTTCATCCTAGAGGCCTTCCTTTAGTCATAAAGCCAACCTATGGAGCCCTTTTCATAAAATCAAAAGGAAGAACCCGAGGAAGAGGTAAATATAACACCACCAATTTCAAGATCCTTTCTTCTTCCAATTCATCCTTATTTGTTGTTTCCATTCTAAAATATTAACTTCAGTATTTTATATATACTATGATGTTATTATAAATTGTACAACCATATTAGATATTTTATCCATCTTATTAATGAAAAAGTCACCAAACATGTGTATGTACGTCATACCGTCTCCACGTTGTGGTGTAGTTTGTTATTCAAACGTTTCATCATTTGGATGGGTACAATAATGAGTATAAATGATATAAATAATAAATATAACATTATTATGATTCATTATATATGATATAACATCCAATTATATAATATTTAAATATCAAAAGAATGATATCATCGCTCGTGCGTACGTACGGCCTACCATCTCCACGATAGGATGTGACTCGTTCTACATGATCTTCATTGAATAATGATTATATAAATTAATTTAATAAATAAATATGATACATATTACACTAATAACATTCTGTAAATGAGGTATCTCTAATCTAAAATGAGGAATAAGAATTTATTCGACAAAACATGCATAAGAACCTAAATCAATGAACACCCGAATAACAAGTATCAATAAAATATTACTAATAAGAAGATAGGAATATGACCATATATGATATAATAACAATTATTATGACTATATAATAAGTCAATGACATTACATAAATCATTATACATGAGGTTCAGATATGTATGATGCATATCGAACCTAAGGTAAGGGAAAATGTCACAATCTCATTTTTATCCGAGATTGGTTATACTAACAAACTTACTGGGGAATATTTATCAACGACATCCTTGTTTCCTCAATATGTAATATTATTCATATCTGAAAAAAATTGTTTAAATCCAATTTTACCTATTGGTGAACTTTTATAAAAAGATATGAAAGTAATCGTTCCTTGTTTTCAGTAGGAGATACTTTTTGACTTTTCCGGCCAAAGTACGAGAAAAATGTTTTTTAACTTATACGACATGAATGGATTTTTATGATTTCATAGAAAATTATTTCCACGAAGCTTCCTTTACAATTTCTAAAGTTTATTTTTAATTACCTTATTTTAGTTTAAAATTTTATGACATGTTAAGAGAGGAAAACTATTTTTGATGTAGAAAGGATATTTTCCCCAATAATGGAGTTCAAGTGTTTTATCAAAATTATTTTCCATCGATGATAATATAGGGTTCTGTTTCTATCCCAATTTCTACATTGATTTGATTATGTTATGATGGAATTATTTTTATGCTGTCCTTTTATTTTATGTGGTTTATGTTATGATGGAATGCTATTTATGAATCCCATTTTTATTACATGGGTTATGCTATGATATGTGATTTATGATTTTGTGGCAGACATAAGAATGGTTTCATTATTAGATGGGTGGTACCTATATCTATATACAATTCATTGGGTAAGTATTTATATCTCATGAGATAGACATAGCTGGAACGACAAGTTTATCCGGTTTAGTGATACAGGACAGAACGAGGAGTGAACATGGTTCAAAAATGGACTCTGGCTACTATGATCATCTTGTTAATGAGTCTTGACTAATAAGAGATTATTTTCTATGATTATGTGTGTATTCCAAAATGTTTCATGTTTTATGTTATGATTATTGGGATTACATTTCACTACTATGATTTATCCAATGTTATGATATTATGATCTCTTTTGCAGGTTAAGATTTTCAAAATGTTATGTTTTTATGAATATGATATGATTGCTATTTTCTTTGTTTACCCTTACATAGCAATTGAGCTCACCCTTTTTTAGGTTTTCTTTTCCCCAGGTCAAGAATATGGGTAATAATTTGGATATGCCAAAAGGGACTCTAGATATTATGAAATAAACGGGGGTCAATGTAGATGATTTATGAACCAGTTGATTGTGTTTCCCAGTTTCTAATGACACTATACCTATATGGCTGTATCATGGTTTTGTTATATGTTATAATAAGTATGCTTAAATTATGATGTAATTAAAATATATGTAAAGTATGGGTCATTATAGTTGGTATCATAGGTAGGTTATAGTCAACCTTTGGAAACTAGGATGTGAAAGCCTTAGTAAGAACAATAAGGATATGTCTAAGCATAGAACACAATATTAGTGTTTTATAAATGGCCATGAATAACCTATGATAAAAACTTAAGTGTGAAATTTTATTCTTGATTATGTGGTTTTCCAATTATGATTAGTGTTTCTCAAACTATGCTTCTTGGTTTTAGTCAATGGCTGGAACCCGATGGAACTGTATTAATGCTGAATGCGACATGAAATGCAATGATTGTCCCCATGAGAAACCAAACGTTATGGGAGATGGAATGAAAAATCTTGTTGCCATGATCGCACAGCTTTATCAAGCTATGAATCATGCATTACTTCCAAATGAGAAAATAAAGGAGCAACATTCTGTTGAATCCTTCATGAGGCAGCTTCTACCCTCATTTAGCGGGTCTACTGATCCATTAGTGGCTGAACAATGGATCAGTACCACTGAAAAGATATTTTCAGTTCTTCAATGTTATGAACATGATAAATTCATCTTATAAGTATATAGTTTGGAAGGTGAAGCTGATAAATGGTGGAATCTTATCAAGAATATGAGGCAAAGAGACGAAATTGAGTCCATGGAATGGGACGAGTTGAAGATATATTTTTCAATAAGTAATTCCATCGTATTATTAGAACAAAGATGGATAAGGAGTTTATTGAACTAAAGTAAAAGGATGATGAATCTATTGGTACCTACGAAGAAAATTTTACAAGACTTACAAGGTTTTCTTCTGGAATTATTATCCAACCCAAGAGTAAGATCGATCGATTCTTTAGTGGATTAAATCCCAGTCTTAAAACGGAATTATCCATAAGGGAATTCAAAAGGTACGAGGAAATTGTTTGATGTGCTCTCAAGGTTGAGATGGAGATTGGAGTAACCCATAAGTCATATGGATTTTATAAGAAGAGGAAAATGGAATTCAAAGGGAAATCTAAAGACCACACTGAAATGAAGATTAGTTTTCCATTACGCTCAAATTTTGGAAAGAAACATGTAGGGAATTGTCTTAAAGGGATAGGTAAATGTTTCAAATGTGGAAAATAAGGTAATCAGGTAATTGAATGCCGCAATGATGAGAAAAATATGTCTAGTGATGCAAAAAAATAAAAGGCTGCACAGAATGAACCTCCTACACTTCAATGTTACAAGTTCAAGGAAATGGGTCATTCTGCTAATCAATGCCCTAATCCAAGGGTAGTTGATGATGATCGACGTCAATAAACTATTAAGGCCAGAGACAACAGAAAGTCACATGAAATTTCTATCGGCGATGTGGAGTACGATAAATAAGTGGTGAAAGGTACATTGACCATCCAATCTAAAGTATAAAATGTTTTATTTGATTTCGGATCCTTCCACTCTTTTATTTATGAAGAATTTTCCAAGGGTATCGTCGTACTACATCAAAAATTAGCTGTTGAGTTAGCTATGATAACTCTAAATGGCACAATGGTTGCATCAAAAGTTTATAATTATTCTCAAATTAACATTTGTGGGAAATTTCTTCTTATAAATATTGTGATCCTTCCTATAGTGAAATTTGATGTGATTCTTGGCATGGATTGGATTTCCTTATATGGATCTCATATCTACTGCCAATGCAGGGAAGTCAAATTTCATATTCCTGATCAATCTATGATCATCTATTGATGCAAGGATGAATATAACCTTCCAGTGGAAATTTCTTCCATCTTATGGGTCTTGATTCAAATAAATGTAGGTTATTTATCTCAAACGGTTGGAGAGAAAATCACCATTAAGAATATTCCCATTATAAGGGAGTTTGATGATGTATTTCCAGAGGAATTTCATGGTCTTCAACCAAATCATGAAGTTGAGTTTTCAATTGAAGTTATACTGGGTGCTATGCCCATTTAAAAGACACCTTATAGAATGGCCCCAATTGAGTTGCAGGAATTAAAGAAGAAACTCCAAGAGAATCATGATAAAGGATTCATATGCCATAGTGCATCACCATGGGGAGCACCTATTATTTTGGTTAAGAAGAAATATGGATCAATGAGACTCTGTATTGATTATCGAGAACTTAAAAATATCACATTCAAGATCAAATATCCTCTCCCATGCATTGATGACTTATTTGACCGACTAGGTGGAGCTCAATAATTTTCCAAGATTGATATTCATTGAGGGTATCATCAATTAAGGGTCAAAAGGGAGGATATACCAATGACGGCTTTCCGTACAAGGTATGGACACTATGAATTTATAGTGGTTCCATTTGGTCTTACTAATGCCCATGCTATCTTCATGGATATAATGAATAGTGTTTTTAGAGACCATCTTGATCAGTTTGTGGTAGTCTTTATAGAGGATATTCTTATCTATTAAAAGAGCAAGGAAGAACATTAAGATCACTTGAAAATTGTATTGAAGACCCTAATAAATGAGAAGCTTTATTCCAAATTTACAAAGTGTGAATTTTGGCTTCAAAAAGTTTCATTTTTGGGTCACATAATCTCAAAAGAGGGGATATCTATAGATCCAGAAAAAACATAGGTTATCAAAAGATGGTCGAGACCAACAACAGTAACTGAGATCTGAATTTTTCTTGGTTTGGATGGATATTATCGATGTTTTGTGAAATATTTTTCATGATTATCTAATCCACTCACCAGGTTGACTCGAAAAAGAGTTATGTTTGAATGGATGAACGAGTGTAAAGAGAATTTCAAGGTGTTAAAAATAATGTTATCCAGTGCACCTGTGCTCACACTACCTTGTAGTGGAGAAAGGTTTTTGATCTACAATGATGCATATAAGAAGGTATTGGGGTGTGTTCTCATGAAAAACGATATGGTGATAGATTATGCCTCACGACAGTTGAAAATCCATTAGCAAAATTACCCAAATCATGATTTGGAATTAGCTGTAATAATTTTGCATTAAAGATTTGGATAAATTATCTATATGGTGAATGGTGTGATATTTATACTGATCATAAAAGTTTAAAGTATATTTTTACACAAAAGGAGATGAATATGCGCCAAAGAAGATGGTTGGAGCGGATTAAGTATTCCGACTGCTCAATTCATTACTACCCTGGGAAAGAAAACATGGTGGCAGACGCATTAAGTCGACAAGACCATGCTAGCTTATCTATAATGAGGATCACAAAAGATCAAATATTTATGGATTTTCAAAGGATGGATCGTGGAATTATAATGGATGGGAATAATCTTATCTATATCAAATTAATGTTCAACCATCAATACATGTGAATATTAAAGAGTAATAGAAAGAAGATGTAGAGTTACAAAAAATGGTGAGAAATGTTCCTAAATTCCACATTGATTGTAATGAATTAATAATGTTCAGGAATCAAGTATGCCTTCCTCCCATCCTAGAATTAAATAAGGAAATATTGGATGAAGCTCATAGTTCTTCATTCTCTATTCACCCTGGAAGCACGAAGATGTATATGGACGTGAAGGAGCACTTCTAGTGGGATGGCATGAAAAGAGGTGTTGCAGAATATATCTCTCGATGCTTGGTTTGTCATCAAGTTAAAGTTGAGAGATAGAAGTCTAAGGGGATGTTACAAACATTACCCATACCAAAATGGAAATGGGAAAACATCACTATGGACTTTGTCAATGGACTTTCTAAAACATCCAAATGCAATAATCCTATCTGGGTTATAGTTGATCATCTTACGAAGTCGTCACACTTCATTGATATTAGAGAAGATTTCTCTCTTGATCAGCATGCTGATTTATATGTGAATGGATTGGTAAGATTGCATGGAGTACGACTTTAATTTATATCTGATCGGGATCTGAGGTTTACCTTGATGTTTTTGCAAAGTCTTCAGTATACTCTAGATACAGATTTGAGTTTCAGCACTACTTAGCATCCTCAGACAGACGGTCAGTCCGAGAGGACAATTCAAAATCTAGAAGACATGTTGAGATCTTTCTCTATGGATTTCAAAGGTGGTTGGGATCAACACCTACATTTGGTTGAATTTTTTTATAATAATAGCTTTCACTCCAGTATTAAAATGGCTCCTTATGAAGCTCTTTATGGAAATAAATTCATAACTCCATCTTGCTGGGATGAAGTTGGGTAAAGAAAGCTATTAGGACCTGATCTTGTTAATGAGATGGAAGAAAGGGTAAGATATATTCAACAACACATAAGATCAGCTCATATTTGAAATAAAATTTAGGCCGACAACCGAAGAAAAGACCTAGAGTTTGAAGTGGGTGATAAAGAATTATTACGAATATCTTCTTGGAAAAGTGTAATGAGATTTGGAAAGAAGGGCAGGCTGAGCCCTAGATATATTGGTCATTTTGATATACTGGATCGTGTTGGGATGGTATCTTACCGATTGGTGCTTCCACCAAATCTATCTCAAGTTTACGATGTGTTCCATGTATATCTCCTGAGAAAGTAAATACCTGATCCTTCACATGTAGTAAGCTCAGAAGTTGTACTACTTGAGAAAGATCTTTCTTATGAAGAACAACCAATAGAGATTCCGGATCGTAGCAAAAAAGTTCTACGAAACAAGACCACTCTCTTGGTTAAAGTATTATAAAGAAACACCCAATTAGAAGAATCTACATGGGAACATGAGGATATGATGAGGGAGAGGTATCCTCATCTGTTTGTTATGAAGTGAAGAATTTTGAGGGAGAAATTCTTTTTAAGGGAGGTAGAATGTAACACACTGGGAATTTATGAGAAACATTTTGTTTTTATGTATTATGTTATACACAACACCGAAGTAATCTTTCACTACAAACAACATTGTCTTGTCTTACATTACACGCAAGAGCAACCTTCCTTGATAGCTTGCGTTGTACGCAATACCGAGTTTCACTAAACAATGATATGTTATTAAATGATTATATAAACTAGACATTATGAATAGTAATACTCACTATTGGAAATTTTATAAATTTTATCTTACATACTAATCTTTATTTGTGGATTCGGAATATTGAAATTAGCTTAGGGTGAATTTTTGGTATTTTTCTGAAAACATTCAATTGTTGATGAATAGTGAAAAACACTGAGTTATAGTTTAAAACGAAATTTTTATTTAAATAATTATTTATTTTATGTATATTTATTTTAGTTAAAAATAGATACATAATACCTATATATGTTCAATGTAATTCATTGGAGTCGTTTTATAATAATTTTATATATAAATTTTTTTTTTGAACTTTTTACTGTCTTCTACCCACCTCCTAGGATAATTTGAAAATTTACAGGAAACATAATTTTACCACATATGTTAGTTGAATTTTAAAAATCAGTGAGACATGGTAAATATCAAGGAGTAAAATTTTGTTCAATAGTTAATAGTAACTTTTTACTTTTATTTACCACGGTTAAAATTAAATAGGCTAATTAAGGGTAAAAATTATATTATTATTACCCTAACACATGTCCTAATTCTATTGGATAAGTTTAATTCGACCAAAAACAATCTTAGGAATAAAATATGACAATTTAGGTCCACTTATATTAGATTAGGACATTTATTATTTTTTTTTAAAAGGTAATGCTTTGGTCAAAGACCAAAGCATAATTTATTGATAAGGAAAAAAGGATTACAAAATGCGAAAGGAAGGGATTTTTTTACAATCTCTATCAAAAAGATATAATAATTCAGAAGGAATAGGGTCCAGCCAAGTCATGCTTTGATCGACTCCTTTGTTGGCTAGAGCATCAGCAAAGACATTTGCTTCACGGTAGGCATGACATTTATTATTATTTAATTCAAAGAAGAGTTAAAAGAATTAAAATCAATGTTTAATAAGTAAATCATTTTTAATATAGGTTTATACATAAGATAAATTTGATTATAAATATTTATTATAAAGATAAATATATTTCATACATAATGGTATTTAATTTATAATTTTTAAACATCAAATAATTTAATTTATATGTTACGCAATGATGATGCAATAATTACCTTATTAATGGAATATTAACATAATTGATATTATAAATACACAAATAAATTTAATTTGAGATATTTAATGAATTAAACTAATTTTATAGGTTAATATAATAGATTAGGGTTGTATATATGAATATCTTGTGAAGTATTAATGCTGTTATGAATTTATAAAAAAAATACCAAATACTGTCAAAATTGACATAAAACAGTTTTTAAAACAAATATTAACTTATTAATTGTCATTCAATTACTAAAAAACTAATGTTCTTCAAAAAGACTTATGTAATAATATATATGACATCGATGAACCTAGTGGGGTTCGATTGGCAGTTTATAGTATGTTTATTAACCATATAGTGTAATAATACAAGAAGACATGGTAAAAGTTAAATTATTTAACTTAGAGTTAAATCAAAATGAGAAGTTTAAAATGGTAACCTAAACTTGTCAAAAACCAATTGGATGAAATTATTACGACCCATACCCACCCTATACTTGAAACAAGTCACTTTGGATCCATTATAAACCGAATATGAACTTATTATAAAATAATATTTTATGTTTTTTCTAAGGTACCCCTCACCCCTCTTATAAAAGGGAACCCCCCCCCCACTTCTCTCTAATTCACACCTCCATAGCCATTTGGCTCGGCCAAACCCTGCCCAAATACCCTATCAGTTATCCTCCCTTCATCCTAGAGGCCTTCCATTAGTCATAATTCCATCCAAAGATCCCTTTTGATCAAATCAAAAAGAAGAACTCGGGGATGAGATAAATATCTCACCACCTATTTCAAGATCCTTTCTTCTTCCACTTCCTCCTTCTTTTTTGTTTCCATTATAAAATAAAAACTCTAGTATCTTCAACATACTGTGATGTTATGTTAAATTTTACTACAATATTAGTTATTTTATCCATCATATGAATGAAAAAGTCACCACTCGTGCGTACGTACGGCTTACCGTCTCCACGTCATGGTGTAGTTTATTATTCAAACATTTCATCATTTGGATGTGTATGATAATGAGTATAAATGATATCAATAATAAATATAACATTATTCTGTGTATATGATATAACATCCAATTATATACTATTTTAATATCAAAATAATGATATCATCGCTCCTGCGTACGTACGGCCTACCGTCTCCACAATGTGATGCGACTCGTTCTACATGATGTTAATTGAATAATGATTATATAAATCAATTGAATGGATAAATATGATATATATTACACTAATAATATTATTAAAATGAGGTATCTATAACCTAAAAATAGGAATATGAATTTATTTGACAAAACATGCATAAGAACATAAAGCAATGAACACCCGAATAACAAATAGCAATGAAATATTACTAATAATAATAATATAATATGACCATATATGATATCATAACAATGAATATGATTCTATAAAAAGTCAAAAAAACTATTTATTTCATTATATAGGAGGTTAGTATACGTGAAAAGCATATCGGACCTAAGGTAAGGGAAAATATCCCAATCTCATTTTTATCCGAGATTGTTTATACTTCAAAATTTAATGGGGAATATTTATCATCCACATCCATGTTTCCTCAATATGAAATATTATTTCAATACTCCTACAATTTTTTAAATCCAATTTTACCTATTGTTGAATTTTTAGTAAAAGATATGTAAGGAATATTTTGTCATTTTCAGTAAGAGATACTATTTGACTTTTCCAGCCAAATTACGAGAAGAATGTTTTTTAACTTATACGGCATGAATAGATTTTTATGATTTCATAGAAAATTATTTCCATGAATCTTACTTTACAAGTTTTCAAGTTTATTTTTAATTAACTTATTTTAGATTAAAATTGTATGACATGTTAAGGAAGGAAAAATGTTTTTAAAGTAGAAAAGATATTTTCCTCAAGAATAGAGTTCAAGTGTTTTATCAAAATTATTTTCCATCTAAGATAATATAGGGTTATGTTTCTATCACTATTTTTACATTTATATGATTATGATATGATGGAATTATTTTTATGAATTATTTTTATCTTATATGGTTTCTGTTATGATGGCATGATGTTTAAGAATCCAATTTTTATTACAAGGGTTATGCTATGATATATGATTTATGATTTTGTGTCTCAAAAAAGAATGGTTTCATTATGAGATGGGTGGGAACTATATCTCCCTCCAATTCATTCGGTTAAGATTTATATCTCATGAGAAAGACATGGCTGGAACGACAAGTTAATCTGGTTCAGTGATACAGGACTAGAACGAGGAGTGAACTCGGTTCAGAAATGGACTTTGTCCACTATGACAGTCTTGGAAATGAGTCATGACTAATAATAAATGATTTTCCATGATTATGTGTGCATGAAAAAATGTTTCATGTTTCATGTTATGATTATTGGGATTACATTTCACTACTATGATTTATCCCATGTTATGATATTATGATCTCTTTTGCAGGTTATGGTTTTCAAAATGTTATGTTCTTATGAATATGATATGATTGATATTTACTTTTTTTACCCTTACTGAGCATTTGATCTCACCCTTTTGTATGTCTTCTTTTCCATAGGTCAAGAATAAGGGTATTAATTAGGATATGCCAAAATGGACTCTATATATGATGAAATAAACAGGAGACAAGGTAGATGCTTTGTGAACCAGTTGTTTATGTTTCCCAATTTTTAAAGAAACTATACCTATATGGTCTTGTAATGGTTTTGTTATATGTTGTAATAAGTATGCTTCAATTCTGAAGTAATAATAATTAATGTAAAGTATGGGTCGTTATAATGGTGTCCTGTCGTGGATTTTTGTGGAACCATGTTGCATACGTCCTTAGCATGGTACATGTATTTTAAAAAAATGAGATGATTCCTCCTATCCCATTTTAATAACATTGCATTATATTACAATGGTTAGGGAATAAAGCGTTATTATATGAGTAATGTAAAATAAAATTACTATAAATTTTTAGGATGTTCCACATGACTGACGGGGGTCGTATGGGAGTGTGTAAGCATATCGTGGAAAAATAAACCAATCATTACTTGTGTAGACAAAAGAGGGGTTCTTGGAATCCTAGAAATGTATAAGGCCTATCATATGATGGGTATGACAAGCCAAAGTTATTTTGTGAGATTACGCATATATGTCACTATAGTCTCATGAAATCTGACAAATCACTCATGGAATGACGTGTGTCTTTTACAACAATGGGTAGCTCTTTCCTCAACATATTTTATTTTCATTGTTTTATTTTAAAATGGTTCGAAGAGTTCAAAAACATTTATTGGATGTTAGTACAGAAAATAATTCATCCCATTTTTGATATGTCATAAGATCTTTGTGACTACTAGGGGACTCTACCATTCAGATATTTTCCATACCATTTCAATGGATTTTCATATTGTTTTTCCAGGACTCTATTGATGAAAAACCTCATGGCATTAGGGAGCTTATCTAGATACCATTGTGTGTTTTTTGGTTTTATAAAGAGTCTTAATTAGTTAATCAAGACCCTTTAAAGAGGGATCTTTGGTATTCACTATGTTCTATCCACTGCATGTTGTGTCTTTGTGAGACCTTTAATTGATCATGCGATCGTGAGTCCTTTAAAGGATCATTCTATCTTCTGATCTCAGTCACATTTGTCTTTCTATTCATTTTTTTGGAACATAATATCCATATTTGGGTATTTGTTTGTGAATTTAGTTATTCTTATTTGATGGGAATCAACAAATCCCCCCCCTCAAGAGAGACATCCATAGGGACAAGGGTATGGTTTTGAGGAAAGTAAATGCCCACCTGAGTCTTTGACGGTGTCTCCAATTAGTGTCTAGGGTAATATTTGGTCTCTTTTTATATTCATGGGATTAATTCAAATTCCATAAAAATAGGGTAGAAGTGGGATGATTTATTCCCTTGATACATTCTTCCATATCTCTCTCACTTTTTTCTCCATTACATATATTCAACGTATGACCATGCCATGAACCCTGATCGTGAGTCATGTTCATGAACCTTCCCTATGAATCTATTTCTCTAGAGCTCTTTCACAAGACAGTTCCTTGTTTAGGATCCTTTCTCATCCAATCATGGACTATAATTAGTGTTTTCTCGAACAATGACTGTGAAAATTGTGATTTTCTTTGAGATTTTCAGAGGATCTCTAGTTTGATTATATGATCGATGAAATTTTCATGACTATGTCTAGGTCATATTACCGAAGTCTCGAAATGGGTAATATGATTTTACAATTCCCTACTGGGTTATGAAACCCATGAATCCCTTAAAGGATAAGAAATTTTCAATTTTTTCTCATTTTCTGAATCCTTTATTGATTCATACGATGTGTGTGATGATGTCAATTTATTGTGTCATTTCTTTTGACTATATTATTATTTTATATATCTGACATATTGTACATACTCTAATTTATATAGATTTTGGTTATAATCAAGATCCCTAAGATATGGTCAATCCAAGGGCTATGATTTCTTGAAATTTTAATGTTGATCCCCACAACCACGTGTATAATGATAACATGATATTTAATAGGTTCCCCTTATATTGACATTGGGACTACCCTTTATATCCAGGACTTCCACTATACATGTATGGTCTACTGGATTATGAAACCATCTGCCTCAAGATGTTAATATTCCTTCTCAATGGCTTTTATCATCTCTTAACTATGTCCAAATGACAATTTTCAAGGATGTTTGTCTGATCATAGATCGGTCTCGGGAGCTATCTTATATCTTAGAAACCCCACTTTAGTATGAATGGTTTCTACTTTTCTCATCAACCTATCACCTAGAGCTATTCATGTATTTTTTCTTCCTCTCTGAGAAAATCCTGATATGTGATTGGGGTTTAAGGGGGTATCTCTTACGATAGTAATTTATTTTATGAATGGTCATGACCCTTTTATTTTAGGGAACTCTTCATAGAGTTTTCAGATTAGCTATACATAATTTATATTTATGATGTTGTGGGGAATTCCCAATTCATTTTTTACTACCAAAGAGACATTTTTCAAGAGATTAATAGCTGTTGTTATCCGGACACCAACACATTTCATTTATCCCATGGTTATGTGGGTATTATCATATGGTATATCAACCAATTGAGTGTTGTTACCCCTCTTGGATAGATATATGATGAATTCATTCTTATTTTGGATGTCTAGGATGATTCTTTGAAGACCACTGTTTTGGAGAGGGATATTCTTAATGCCATACATATGAAATTGACGAAGGAGTTGATAACAAGCTCACTCAATTATTTCAATGATATGATAAATATATTTTATAACTAAAGCATAGAAATGTAAAATATTATACATCCCCATAGGTTTCCTTTTCATCATGTCTATGAAAGAACTATCACGTATTGGGTTATCTTGAATGATATAGAATATATCTCATGGGGTTACCAATTGAATTCAAAGATATCAATGGTACCATGTTTTTCAGTATTTATATAAATGATTTTTAATGAGTATTTATTCTTGATGGGGGATGCACATTATGTATTTGAGTTAGTACACTAGTGATGAACGCACAACTTGTTGTAGGACAATGTCTTAATTTGGAAGTACCAGTCCTCACACGCCTTTAACAGCTCTTGGTTCATATTCAATAAGGTATTACACCTTATCGGATCAGTGGTACTATCTGGTTTCTCCGTTATATTTTTGTGGGATAACTTCCCTTATTATGAATATTAAAATACCACCTTGATCCCTAATGATCCATCCCAACCCAAAACATTAAATATATCTATGGTTGGAATTATGTCACTATGACATTTCAAGGTGAAATACGTGTTGAGATAACCTAAAAAATTCAATTTTAATTTTTTCCATGCATTGTCTGAACCAATTATTGATAACAGAAGTGGTCCCCTTGATGAAAGATCATATGTGATCTTTCTATGGGATAAGGTTATTACAGCTGGAGTGGAAGATCTAGTTATTGAAAAACATTATGTACCTTATCAGTTCTATCATCAATTTGGATGTATTCAAAGGGTTTCCACTATTTATGGGTCGATATTTATGGGGATAGAAATCTTGTGGTCTTCCTCCAATTTTAAAAGATGTTGACGCATGAAGACAATGTCTATGAGATAATAATTATTACTTCTGAAACATCTTCCACATTTTTATCCTTGAATTATTCCCAATAAAGGTTTGTATCCTATCCAAATGTCTTTCTTTACTAGTTGGTTTGTCATGTGGATAGACCTTTTAATTTTCCAATTATACTATTAAAGGAGATGACAGAATTGATCAAATATCTATGTGAGTCTTCAAGAATGATACCTCATCAAAGTGATGACTACTCCAATGGTCAAACAGACTCTATTATGGAATAAAATCTTATTGCAATGTCTATGGATGATATTATTGATAAGGAAAGGGAATATGGGGAGTCTTATTTGGTTTTCTCATAGGTTCTAATGGCTAGGCATCCCCCTATTATGGCTACTCCGTCTATTGTATTGGCTTAATAAAACATAGGTTAATCTAGAAATATATTCATTCCATGACCACTGATACACCCTTGGCAGTATTCCATGACCATAGGGAGCACCTTCATTAGTATCATCATGAATTTGGGGTAAATGATTTTGATAAAAAATCGCTATATGAAATTATGTGGAAAATCATCATGACATGATGTGATTTGGAAAAAATTGAAAGGGTTTTATGATTTTATGGATGAGGATCCCATTTCATGGATGTTGGGGGATATATGAGAAGAATTGGAGTAAGGTTTTTAGTTTATATATGTATTGTAGGATCAAGTGAATGCTTTTATTTCATAGATATCATAGATCATATGAAGTCTAATAATTAAAAATCATTATCTTCCTTATAAAATTCCTAAAATTGGGATGATGCATTGAGGAACTTGGTAGAGAATCTCCATCCTAGTTTAAAAGTCTAATAAGAGTCAAAATTGAAACTTTAAAATTTCATTGAATCTTCTTGTCAGACTCTTGAATACCTCAATGATGTAGTTGATTGAATTTTATATTAGTTTGATCCCAATAATTTTTTTACTATTTTATCATTGAAGAGACTTCAAAATGTAGATATTCCTCCCTCTTTCATCACACTGTGAATGGATAAATGTTCCAAACATTCTATGTTTATATCCAGTATTCTTTCATTCATGAGGTGCATTTTTTTTGTTTCAAATTATGTGAATCTCAAAAGATGCCCTTCCTTTTATTTATATCAAATAAAATAGAATTCATGGAATAGAATACTAATTTATAATAGATTCTCTATAAGATATGGTTGTGAATGTCCACCAACATGAGCTCCATTATGATAATCATTACAGTTATCATGAGATTACTTGACTTCAAGAAGGATAGTTAGGTAAAATTCATGTCCTTAAGGGGAATTTATCTCCTTTTTTATAATATAATGGTCTTTTCAAGAGATACTTGATTTGGAAAAAGACATGTAATGGTCCTTACAATATTTTATATAATATTAAACTTCCATACTGTAGTTTATGGTCTTCTACTTAAACCTTTGTTGTGATTTAATTTAGGGTATTTGATCTAAAGACATGGGACCCAGTTTCCCAAAGATGGTGCATTATTTTATTAAATGGACATAAACCATGGAATTCACATAAAATTGGAATTAGTAGTTTCATAGAATTTGAAAACCATATACATAAATAATTGTAACATTACAACATGAAATGAAATACAACATATCAACTACACAGAAACATGTAGATTATCCCTGTAATTCATTCATAATATATTTATTCACATACTAGGAAAAAAATAAAAGATGTGAAATGGATGAGATTAGACACTCAGTAAGGTAATTTAATAAAATATAAGAACAATTAATAAGTTATGGTGAATAAATAAAAGTTCTCATGCTATTTAAACATAAACATGAGAATAATTTGAAGGGAATAAAACATGAATTAATAATTCCATAATAAAACATAAGCATGGATAATATAATCATTGAATAACATCATAGACTATAAATTACTAGATTCATAGTGAGGTAATACAGAATGTCATTAACCATAATCATACCATCAAGGCCTCGGCCAAGACAACATACATAATGGGTAAACACCGAAGCTAGTTTTTCTCTTGAGACCTACCAATGCATCAAGGGGATATAGTGGTCTGTACCCAGCACATACTAAAACCAATTAAAACATCATATAAAATGGTATAAACATATTAAATATATACATCATATTTGAAATAAAACATGAAATGTAAAAAAACCCTTCCCCAATCAATAAATATAAACACTAACCATTAAGAGTAATATGGTCAATGGTATCAACATAGAATACCTATATTACAAATAATAACAAAAAATTCAATTAAATATGGTATATGATATCATAAAATATTAATCAAAATTGAACAAAATAAACAATTGGATTGTTGAAATAGATCAAAATACTCATATAAAATCATCATGAATTTCTTGATCGAAATACTCCTTTAAAGTGAAACGAATGTTTATTTTGGAAAAATAGTTGAATAAATATAGAATTGAACTAGTATAATTAATTCATAATAAAATTAGTCATTGTAGAAAAATAATGGATTCTTAATTGAGATTAAATATGTCCCTTGAAAATAGGTAATAATTTGAGAAGTTCCCTCAAATTAGTGGTGTTTATCGAGAATAAATTGAGAAATATCACTTTAGAATTTGTAAGTCACCATCATATAAATAAGGATTATGATTGGCACACATATATAGAAAATTAGTACAGAATTTGATAATAGTAAAAAAGTACCACTAAGAATCAAATTGGTGTGAAGAGATAAAAAGTGTAACCTGAATGAAAATGGTGGTTCGGGTATAAAACCCTTACCTTATGTCCGAATGTGTTCTACACTTGACCTTAACATATTATATAATAAAATTAAACTCATTAGTTAATAAATAAATAACACTATATTTATATATATTATTTGCTGTAGTTTTATTATATATATTTTTGTCCTTATTAAAATGTTATAAGATTGAATTTTGTCGTTCTATAGAGTTCGATTCGTTGATTTCATGATTTGTTCGTTTGATTATATGTAATGGAGTTCATGTAAAATGGGTATAAATCTAAATAATTAAAAGTTAATTTTATTAATGAAAAAAGTTTTTTTAATTGGTGTTTTATTATTTTTTCACTAAATTTGGATGAATCATTACATAACATATTAATGATAATCGATTAGATTAATTTTAGCTGGTTTTCGATCCCAACGAACAAGTTTTGTTGTATTATTTAATATCATGTATATAAAGTGGATCTAGAAAATTAAATAATTTAAAATAAATATTTCATAATCTAGTTCAGTAATATAAATGGTATCATGACTTTCCCTAAAGGGTAAATTTATAAATGAATGGTTTTCGTCCATGGAGATTGTAAATCCGAACTTCCAAATTTCATTTTTAAAATATGGGAGAGAGAGAGTAAAGAGATCGATGATGGAGAATCCATTAAAATTATATCATTTTAGTATATTGATTATACTCAATATATATTTATCATCTAGATAAATAATGTGATTATAGAATAATAAAATAAAACAATTAAATTAAATTAAATTAGATAGGAAGATGATTGACCTCTTGAATTAACCTTATTGGGAACCTCTTTAAGGGAAGCAGTTTTGTTTTTATGGAAAGACCAAGAGCTCCTGGATGTGGGTATATTCTATGGAAAATTATTTGGGATGTTCTTTTACCGTTTCCAAGGGATATATGAGTAAAGTAATGATGGGGCGATTATTGTTTTTATATTGGATGAGAGGGGTAACGCTCATTATTCTATTCATTAATTTATTATTTGGCATAAAACGACCAATAGTGTTTATCATGGTGAATAAATATATTAATAACTACATATGACTTCAAATGAAGGGTGATTACATCATCCATGGATTAAAGAATACTACATTTACCTTAAAATGTATATATACTATAAATTATCATATTTTACTATTCAATAAGAAATCAGTTATTTTAGAAAAATACCAAAAAATCACCCAAACCATTTTTTGAAGTCCAGAATTCAGAAATGGACTCCATTTTATCAAAATAATTTTCTATATATGTTAAATTTAATTTTTAGAAAATTCATTATTTACATGAAAAATACATACTTTTAATTTAAAACTGATTTTACAATAATTACCATAATTAATTATGGTCTCACTAAATTATCCTAAAATTATAAGAAAACAAAATATTGATATCTGAATCCATTTTATGAAAATGAATTTTCTTTTAAAAAATTTATTAATTATAAAATTATAACTAAATATTTATGACTTATAAATATATCAACACTTAAATAATAATTTTTAAAATATTTAATTACATTTATTATTATTTAATTATATCATATATTTACTTATGAGATTCATACATTTTATTTATACATTCATGGGTGATTTTACTACCCATTCGGCTGATTTACTATTCATATGGGTCATATCATTATCCCAAAGAGTAAGTTACTATATCTTCAATATAGTTTTCTTAATTTCTAGAAATACGTCTTATTTATTTTGATCTTCATTTATAAAGATTTTATTGTGTTCTATATGTCGTTTTATATGATCCACATTATATTAAAATAAAAATATGTAGGTAAAATTCATTAACATAATTTTTGATCAATACATTCTCCCCTCCTACAAAATTTTTATCCCCGAAATTTTCAAAAATATCACATCACAAAAAGATTTGGTCAGTTCATTATAATAATATCCTTAGGCTCCCTCATTTCCTCTTTAATTTTACGATTCTCCCAAAAAAACCATTACTAAAATAGTTATCTGATTTTTCAATAACTACTCTTTTGTGTCCAGTATCCAGATGGATCTTCACGGTATGATATTCTATGATCCAATTTGATACCTTCATAAGTGAGTATATATGTTGGGGTAGGCATGTACTATCTCAACAATGAGATGCGGAACATATTTCTTAATTTAAAAAGTTTATCGGAAATTGCCAAATGATAATTCATAGCTCCAAATAACTCAAGAATTTCAAATGGACCAGTGTACTTAAGGAAAATTTTAATTTCATCCCAATTCATATAATACCCATCCACAGAGATACATTCAGGAAAACCTGATCTCCCACTTGAAATTACAAATCCTTACTTAGATTATAATCATAAGTATTTAACATTCATTGAGATTCATTGATATGGGTTTAAATAGTCTTTACCTTATTTGTTGTGTCCTCGAAAAGCTCTGGGCCCACAAGCTTCCTTTCACCAATTTCAACCCAATAATTTGGTGTACAATATATCTTTCCATACACAACTTCATATGGTGACATTTGAATACTTTAATAGAAACTATTATTTATCGAAAACTCTAACAAAGGTAAATTATAATCCCACATACCATGAATACTTTTTGAGAATGATCTCAACATTTCTACAAAAGTCGGATCCATCCTTTATGAATGATTTTCAGTTTGAGGATGATAAGAAGAACTCAAATGAGGATTGGTATCCAATCCTTTCTGAAGAATCTTCTAGGATTTTGAAGTAAATCATGGATTTCAATTATATACAATTGATATATGTGCCCCGTAATGTATTAAAACATCATTAATATTGAGTCATGCATGGAACCCTAGTGGAAAATCGTCTCTTATAGCAAGGAAATGTGTTGATTTGGTAATTCGATAATAGAATACCCACATTGCATCATTATTTCATGGAGTGTTGGGTAATATAGTGATAAAATCCATAGTAATGTCATCCCATTTCCATGTAAGCATAGGATTATGTTGTATGAATCCACAAGATGTTCTCTTTCAGACTTCACCTATTGATAGACTAAACATGTTGACATGTAATCAGTAATTTCACACTTCATTTTGTCCTACCAGTAATGTTCTTTCAAATATCAATACATCATATTGCTTCCATGGTTTATAGAGAAATTTGTTCTATAGGCATCACCCAAATAACTATATTCTTTTATTAGGGATATAGTGAGCACATATCCTCCCCCCCAAATTTCATATTTCCATTCTCATACACAATGTCTTCCAACATCCCATTATTCATAGAATTGATTTTATTATGAATATTATCATCATCAGACATAGAAATTTTAATCCATTATAGTAAATCTGGTTCAGAAACCATTTGAAAAAGTATTTAGGCTTTCCCTCCCCTGATAGTTTCAATATCCATCCTTACTATATCCATGTAGTTAGGGTCATTATCAATCCCCATTTTGTTCAAAACACCATGATCCATCCAAATCAATGCATCTGCAACCTTATTCGACGTTCCCAAGTGGTAGTGTATTGAAAAATCATTAACCTTCAACATCTCAAGTCACCACCATTTCCTCATATTGAGTTCTTTTTTAGAGAAGATATATTTCAATATCTTACAATATGCACATATCACACACCTTTATCAATAGAGATATTGTGTCCATATCTTCAAAGAAAATATTACAACTCCTAACTCAAGATCTGGAGTTGGATAGTTCTGTTCATGGGGTTTTAACTACCTTGATGCATATTCAATAACTCTATAATTATACATAAGTACACAACCAAGACCATTATTTTATGCATCTCTATAAATAAAAAATCTATAATTTTCTAGTGATAGAGTCATTATTGGATCATTCACAAACCTTTTCTTCAATTGCTCATAAATTCTCCTCATTCATTTCTCCGTAAGAAATTTACACCTTTATGTATAAGATGGGTTAATGGGTTTGATATGTGGGTGATGTTCTGAATGAAGAACCTAAAATAACATTCTAAATCAATAAAATAGCATAACTCAGCTACGTTGATTGGTGTAGGTAATTCTGAAATTTCCCTTGTCTTTTAGAATCAACTAGGATTTAATCTTTAGAAACAATACGGAATAGAAAAGAAACTGTTTGAATCCATAATTAAAACTTTATAAACACCCTATATAATTTATTTCTTATAAGAGTCCTCAGAAAAATCCACCAGTGTTTCACATGGTATTCATAGATTTAGGATTATACTCGGATATCATCAGAAAATTATGCAGCAAATTCATCATGATATTCCTTGAAAAAACGATTCCTTAGATTCATGAAAAAAGTGGGTGCATTATCAAGTCCAAAAGGAATCACTACATACTTTTAATGAACATTACTCATTAAAAATTCTTTCTTTGGAATATATTATTTCCTCATAAAAAATAGATGATATCCATATCGAAGTTAAATCTAAAAAAAATACCCGTCTTTGTAAATTTGATCAAATAATTAATCAATATGAGGAAGAGGATTCATTTTATTTTTCATACTACCATTAATCTCATTGTAGAAAATGCACAGTCTCATAGATCCATCTATCTTCATTGAAAAAATAATAAGAGCTCCCAATAGAGAAATGCTATGGAGAATAACTCCCACAGTACTCAACTCTTATAGTTGTTTCTTCAACTGCACTAATTGAACTATGTACAGTATATTATTATTATTTTATATAGGCCATTCACCAGGAATTAAATTAATAAAAAACTCATTTTAACACTCTATAGTATTTCTATGGAAATCCTATGGAAATAAGTCATTTCATTCTGGATCAATAGATACATCCTCAATTTGAACTTTTCTTTCATCACCTGTTGATATTGCACACTCATCCACCCCTCCTGAATTAAATTTATTAGGGGTATTAGGGTTGTATCTAGATAAGAATCAAATGAAAAATTTTATATTATAATGATAAGGGATTCTATATCATTCTAAAAAATTGTAACTTCCTTCTTCTTGAAATGTATTTCACATAATAACTTGAATGATAATTAATAAAAAGTATTATGTCAAATTAAATCATGTGTATAATGATAAGGTTAGTGACTATTGACCATTTATAGGTAATAAGGGGGGATTATTGACACATATTTGTTGCAATGATACTTCCCTTAATAGTTTGGACTGAAATCCACTTTATTAAATCAAATTGGAAATGTATAATCTTCATAGAAACCTATGATGATATAAATGAATTAAAGGATCCATAATAAAATAAACCATTATATTAGTTTGAGGAAACAAATAAAGTAACTACCACCACATAAATAGGAACATCAACATCATCAGTTCTGAATCTATAACATTTCCCTTTCTCCTATAGCCTTATTTGGATAATGTTCCCTTAGATCATAGGAGATTCATTTTCATGATGTCCCGTATCATTTCAATTGTATAATTTTAAATTAGTGGATTCAATCGTTACCATACAATAATAGTATTGGTGGAATTTTTCTCCAAACTTGTAACAAACAACATACCCTTGAGGCATGTTGTGGGGTGTTTCATCCCATAATTTCTCTAGATAGAAAATCAATTATTCCCTTATTACCCTTTTCCATATTTAATTTTACAGAGTGTTTAACATCCCTATTTATATCTTTCATTCCTTTTTTATCATAAATCATATATAATTATTTTTCTATTATTATTGCACTTGACAGTATATATATATATAATTGGAATGTTTTGGAAACCAGTTACCTTCAGAAGAATGGTTTTAAACCATCAAAGAATAGATCAATTCGGCACCATAAATTATTTATATAGTCTGTGGCATGACTTGTAATCCTTCTAATGTTGGATTCATGCTTGTAAATATTTTTATCCCCATTCTACCTCAAATTCAAGAATTTCCTTTCCATATCTACGTGTAGTTTTTATGGGAATCAATTTCTAGGAAATGTAATTTTAAATTCCTCTATAAAATATTTTCCATCACTTACTCCTACATTGTGTTTTGAATTACTAACGACCATTGATACACATATTATGAGAGACAATAACATTCCATGACATCCTTCTCTCTTTTGTTACATCCCAATGTGCGAAATATATTTTCTAGGGAACTTATCCACTACTTATCTAAAAATGGGTTTGTAGTGCCATTGAATTATGGTGGGTTTTGTCTCTATACTGGTTAGGTTGTTGTTCATAACATGATTCAGTTGTCCCAGTATAGTTCTATGTTTATCCACACTAGTCACAACTCTAGAACCAACATTATAATCTTTCATAAGAGGGGAATCCCTACATGGGATAGAAACATTCCTCTAGTTCCCATTATACCCACTATGTTCCATTTCTAAAAAATTGTATTAACTAAATAAGGTTGTGAATCATAATGTATAATGTTGAAATTGTAAAATACATAACATAAATTGAAATACTATGAATGTATAATCTCAAAATAATAAGCATTGTTTCTTTGGGGATATAATTTCAGTTAAATCCTTTATAATGTTTTGTAGGGAAAATTTGAATTATCCCAATCATATAACCTTGGAGTGTCAAACTAGGTGCACAGTAATGCCTATTTTCATATACCCAATTACCATAAGTCAAACCCAGAACATCCTAGTGGAGTTGTTTCTGCGAAGTATATCAGTTCCAGAACCATTTCCATTTGTAGTATCTATATAGGGAGGTATTTTTTATTAAGATCCACATAATAATTACCTTACCAAAATTATAGGATATTCTTGTATGATTATCCTTAATGTATATCTTAGGGTTTTTTCCCTAATCTACATTTTCTAAATATATTTTCCAAGGATTCTACTAAACATAGTTTAATACCAACTGTAATGAATCGAGCCCTAGTTTACATGAGTTGATGACTTATGTTATTACATTGGCATATAAATATTGAATTTGTATCCCAAGTAGATGAATATTTTAGTATCATTAAAAAACCAGATACATACATAATTATTACATTACAACATGAATTGATGTACAACATATCTACCTCACATTAAGTTCAAGATTATCCATGCTATTCATTCCTAATATACTTATTCACATTAATGGAAAAATAAAATAGAATTATGGGGTGATCTCAAACACTCAGTAAGGGTATGTAATATCAAAGAAGCATAGGTAATAAGGCATAGAGAATAAATAAAATTACACAATCAATTAAAACATAAACATTAGCATAATATGGGAGGAATAAAAGATGAATAAATAGTTCAATTATAAAACAGAATTATTGATACTATACTAGTCAAATAATCACATGGACTATAATTTACTATTTTCCTAGTTATGGAATTCATAATTCTAGACATAATAAAAAGAAAATGAAGGCCTCCTCCAAGACGCCCTACAAAATGGGTAAAAACCAAGGCTACTTTGTACCATGAGACATACCGATTCACCGAGGGGATATAGAAGGCCCAAACCATAAAATAATATGTTAATTTAATTCCCAATATGACATGGATGAACATAAAAAACATATACAATCATACTAAAAAAACATCTGAAATGTAATGAAACCTTACCAAATCATTAAACATAAACACTAACCATTCAGATTAATATGGTGAATGGGATCATTATAATACATACATAGTTAAACTAATAATAACCCATTAAATATTATATGGTACATTATATAATAAAATATTAATCCCAATTAAACATATGAATCCACAAGAGTGTTGAAATAGATGAAAATACTCTTATAAAATCATTATATAATTCCTGATAGAAATAATATTTTACATTGAAAATAAGATTTCTTTTGAAAACAACATTGTATAAAACAAGAACATTTCTTTGATCATTTATTTATAAAAAAATGAGTGATTTTATAAAAATAATATTTTCTAAAAACATATTATAGAGTTCCATATCAAATTGGTATGAATTCGGAAAGTTCCCTTGAATCGAACATGTTTATCAGGGGGAATTTGAGAAATATCCTTTTATAATAGGTAACTGACCATAAAATAAAGATGGAATATGATTAATAATCATATTTATAAAATTAAAACAGAATTCATGTTGAGTAAATAAATTTAATTAATAATCTCATTGTTGTAATGAGAGAAAAGTAGTAACCCAAAAGAAAATGGAGGCTTGGGTAGAAAACACATACCTTATGTCTGAATGTCTTATGAACTTGACCTTAACATCCTGGAAAATCAAATTAAATACATTAATTATTTAACTAATGAACATATCTTCAGGTATTTTATTTATTATAGTTTTATTATGTTCATTTCTGTCCTTATTTATTTGTTATAACATTGAATTCCAATGTTCCAGAGTGTTTTTTTTCCTTGATTTCAAGATTTTATCACTTGATTATAAGTAATTGGGTTCATGTAAAATAGTATCATTCAATATAATTGGACTTTAATGACATTAATGAACAAATATAAGAATAATTAGTGTAATTAATTAATTTATTTCCCATAAAATATGTTGAATCATTGGATAACGTATTAGTGATAGTCATTTAGATTAATTTCAGTGGGTTTTTGATCACAATGAACTAGTTTTGTTCTATTATTTACTATCATGAATATATAATTGCTTAATAACCTTAAATAAGATATAATAAATATTTTTTATCTATATAATCCATAAAAATGTTATCATAAAAATCCATGATGGATAAATTTTAGAATGATTGTTCTTCGTTTGTGAAGATCGTAAATCGAAACCCCCTAGATGATGATTTCATTTTAAAAAAAATAGAGAGACTAAATAGATTGATTATGGTCCATACACTAACATGATATAATTTTGTTATATAGATTATAGTGATGTTATCATGATAAATTTTCAAAGGTGGTGAGGAGAAAATAATAAAATAAATTGAAAATAAATTAAATCAAATTTAAAGAGGATTTACATATAAAAATAACCACCTTGAGAACCTCCTTATGCTAACGCGTTTTGGTATTTTGGAAATACCAAGAGCTTCAGGATGAGGGGATATAATAGGTAACAGGATTTTGGGATGAAATTTGAAAATCTTCAAGGCATAGAGGATTGAGGACAAGAGGGGTGAGGGTGGTTTTTACAGTGGAGGAGAGGGGCAGTTCACATTATTCTATTCATTAATTTATTATTATTCTCAAGACAAATAATAGTGTTGATCCTTGTGACTAAAGAAACTAATAAGTGAATTCTTGATTGAAACAAGGGTTCTTAAATCAACCATGACTCATGTAATAGTGTATTTGGTTTCTAATATATTTATACTATAAATTACAGTATTTTAGTTTTCACTAAAAATTCAATTATGTTAGAAAAATAAAAAATAATCACCCTAACTATTATTCGATGTTTAGAATTAAAAAATTAATTTCATTTAAAAAATAATAATTATCTAAATCTCTAGAAATTATTTTATAAATTAAATCACTATTTTTAGGAAAAAGACATATATTTAATATAAAATTGATTTTATAACACATTCAAAAATTAACTACGTTCACATAAAATTATAATAAAATCTGAAGACTAAAAAACATTGATTTTTGAATTCGTTTTATTAAAATTATGTTTCTTTTGAATTTTTTTATTAATGAAAAAATTTTAGTTAAATATTAATGAATCATATAAATACTAACACTTAAATATTAATTTTATAAATTTTCACTTACATTGATTATCATGTAATTATATCATAAATTATCTTAGTAGATACCAAAATTTTATTTATACTTTATGGTGTAAGATTACTATTCATTAAGTTTATTTACTATTCATAATGGTCATATCACTATTTCTAAAAGCAAGTTACTATTATTTTCAATGGAGTTTTTTTGACTATTTTTATGTTCCCATTTTGTTTAGCACATTTGGTTTTTTATTATTGTTGTAAAAATTTGGAGCAAACAATTGTGGTGCCCCATTTGGCTATGCATTTAAGTTATTGTAATTTTTATTCCTTTTTGTTGTTTATAATTATATAAATTGGTGAAATAAATCCCAATACATATTTTTGATACCTAGTCTCTAGAATCAGGCCAATAGGTATTTGTAATTCCCTTCAGACCATACCATGTATCTGGTCGAGAGTCAGGTTGGATGGTATCCCATATTTGTTTGTGAAAACATTTTATTAGATAACGCTGTGCCCATTTTTGGGTTATGTTTTTTTGGGACTAACTTTAATTGAACATAGATTGGATTATTGGGGCATGAGGTTTTAGTTGTGAGTGGGGTGTATCCCCAACACACCTCATGACAGGACTTGAGTTTCCATGGGATGTTGTGATTTGACTTGGATTCTCCTCCAGGTGATATGTATAGGCTGCAGACTATATATATACATTAGTCAGGGGTGGAGTTGTTAGTCAGGATTGTTATCGGGATGGATTTAGTTGTGATTTGATTCATATAAGTGTTTTGTATTTACTATTATTTCTGAAAATTTTCATAATGATATGTTGAGTGTTTATAATTGTGCTTGTTGATTGTTGTGGTAAAATTCCTCCTCAGAGAATTGATGTGCAATTGCAGGAAGAGTATTAAGAGATTTCTACCTCACCAGTCAATCATATATTTGTATAATACTTGGTTTGGGCTATCCAAGATTTTGGTCAAGGAGAAAACTCTAGTCCTACTCTGGTTATAGAAACAAATATGGTGGTTGATCATGCAATGATGGACGAGATTACTATTTATTCAAGAATAAGACTATGATCCCAAGACCATTTGTTCAGGGTATAAATATATGATGAGGTGGTTGATCATGAAATTATTTTCGAGATTTATCACAGAAAAAAATATGGCCTCTCTGGAGCAGTGTCAGCAATGGGTAGTGGATGTTTTTCTGAGAAGAATATGAAGCAAGAAGAGTAGGGGAGAAAGGGAGGTGGTAGTTCAAGAAATCCTTCCTGGCCATCTTCATCTGTGGATTCTAACTATAGGTTAGTCATGTTCCATCTTTTTGGAAAGGTAGGTAACATATCACCTTCAAGTTCATCTACACCCATAAATTTTCACCGTTGTAGTGTTAGGGTGAAATTATTGAAATTTTGCAGAATAGTAAACCCATATCTGAGTGGTGCATACTATGTAGCATCTAAGGGGAGTCAGTTCAATTAGAGACATCCAAGATAGAGGGTCACCAATTTTAATTTCACGGCATTAGGACTAGAACATCTTTTTTAAATATTTAATTAAGGGAAAAACCACAGCCTAATGGTCTCTCTTAGGGTTAGGCTGAAATGAGGAAACCTCATCTGATGGATCGAGCACCAACATAATCAAATGAAGGGAATGTGAAACTTTTTCATACATTTCGTATTACATAATTTTTATTTGACGATCAATTTTATATTGGTTCTTCTTTTTCTTTTTTTATTCCCATCATGTGGATGTGTTAAAATTGAAGACCGATCTTATGTTGTATTTGATGGAGTTGGTAACACTGGTTGGTAATAACTGAGAGTGGAGTATTAGGTGACTGTCATTTTCACTCCCCAAGTCAGGGTTTGAGTTAGAATGGTATTTTCTATTTTTATAGATATAATTATTTTATGTGATCCTTGGTATGGATTCAATGGTTAATTTATAGAAAAACAATGATTGTTATAGGAAATGAGGGACTTTTATGGAACCTGATTGAAGTAGTCCATATTATTCAGGATAATGTTATCCTTGGTTGGGTTGTACTACACATCCACTTCTGAAATTAGTAAATATTATTAACCATATATCATCTCTTGTGTTGGAGGGAGATTATTGTGTTACAGAGGGTGGATTACCACTAATTGTGGAATATTCCACAATGGTTTTTCTATAGGATTTTTCAAGTTTACCTCTAGAGAAAAATGTGGAGTTTTAAGTATATGTGGCATAAGGAAACATATATGATATATCTTCCCTTGTAATTTATGGACCCCACCTAGTTGAGGGAATTAAAGGCACAAATTGATGATTTGGAATCCAACAGATTCATTCACCTTAGTGTATCACCCTAGGCCATCCCAGGTATATTTTCAAAGAAGGTTGATGGATCTCTCTGGTTATTCATCAATTACTGGAAGATGAATAAGTTAGAAAATATGAATAAGTACCCTTTTCCCCCATTGATGTCCTTTCAATCAGATTACGATGGAACAAAGGTTTTCTATGTACTCCATGAATCATCAAGTCAGAGATAGAGAGGCAGATGATCCAAATACTGATTTTTGAAGTAGGTACAACAATTTTTAGTTTTTGGTCATGAATTTTATGTTGAAGAATACTCTAGTGGTATTTATGGTGGTTAAGAATATGGTGTTCTAGAATTATCCTAATTTCTTTGTCATGTCATTATCGTATGACATCCTGGTCTATTACAGACTTGAGAAAGAGAAATATAGGAATTTTCATATCATGTTGGTAACTCTTCAAGATCATTATCACTATGACAGGAAATCTAAATGAACCTTCTAGATCAAGAACGTGAAGTTTATGGGTCACATGATTTTAGAATGTGGGGTTTTCGTGGACCCCTATAATATCAGTGAAATAATATCATGGAAAAACATTGAATGTATTTGAAATTAATATTGTTTTGGTCTAGGTAGGCTATCATATGTTGTTTATTCAAGATTTCTCTCTTAATGCATTATCCTTGATAATGCTTATCTTGAAAGGTGTATTGTTTTATTTCATCAATTAGTGACATTAATCTATTAAGGAGCTCAAGTAGCGGTTTACCACCACCCATGTTTTGATATTTCTGGAATCCTGAATATTTTATGTGGTTTATTATGATTCCATAAGTACAGTTTTTGGGTTTATGGTGATGAGATATGTCAATGTGGTAGCTTTTGGTTTATTCCAACTCTGAAAACATGAAAATAACTACCCAACCCATTATCTAAACATAATCGAGGTGATGTGTGCCCTAAATATGTAGCATTATTGTATTATTTGGGAGAATTTTATTATTTATTATGATCATAATATTTTATCCAATATTTTATCCCAGAATGATTTGAATTAATGGTAAATTTATTGGGTTGAGTTCCTCTAGGGGGATATATTTTAATATTGTCTGTAACTAAGGTAAAGGAAATGTTGAGGCAGATACTATGATATTAAATATGTCACTTCAATCATCAATAAAGACTAGTTATGAGAATAATTTGATGTGAAATTTTCTCAGATGCACTTAGATACCATGGACTATAGTAGAGGTTTATTCTTGGATAGTGTTTTCCTAGAACCGTCTCATTAGGAATTGATTTTGAAAGAGCATCTGACAGATGGGTTGTTCCTATATTTGAAGCAATTTCTTTATATAGGGGAGATTCCTCATGATTGTTCATTGTATCTAGAGGGTGTTTTATTCATAAAGGGTAGATTCATAGTTCTATTATCATCGAGAAAGGTGGTGATGTAGGATAGCCACAAATCTCATTGGTCCATTCATCCCGTTGCTACCAAGATGTTTTATAATGTGAGATTGTAGTTTAGGTGGCCTACTATAAGGCAAGATGTAGCTGACATCGTATTGTTGTGTTATACATGTTTACTTGTTATTTCAGATAATCATAGGCCCTCATGTTTTCTTTTACCGCTAACCATTCCAACATATAATAGGGATGATATATCCTAAGATTATATTATGGTCATACCATATACACCATGAGGGTAATTCTATTTGGGTAGTAAATTATCTTCATCCCAAATCCTCCCTTTTCATTCCAATTAGATATCCATACAAGGTTGATGAGTTGGTAAGGTTGTATGTTATAGAACATAAGAGGTTTCATGGTGTGCTGTCAACAATTATTTCTTATAGGGACCCATGTTTCACCTCATGTTTTTGGGAAGGCCTTCAGAGGAAATGGGGTCGGAGATCATGTTGAGCATGGTATATGATCCTCAAATGTAGGGTCAGACTGAGCAGGAAAATTAGATTTTTGAAGACATTACCTTGAAATGTGGTTTGTATTTTTGAGGTTTGTGGGATTGATATTTGGGACTGGTTGAGTTTTCATATAATAATAGTTACTAATCCTTAATTCGAATGGATCCTTTTTATGTGCTTTATCCCCAGTCACATTAGTCTCTATTGTGTTGGGATGAGGTAGGTGAGACCCTGTTGCTAGGGTCGAGCCTTGTGCATGAAACATCTAATAAATTCATGGTTATCATGAAACAAATATTGACTACCCGTAGCCTCTATAAGTCATATTATTATCAGAGGTTCTACAGTTTGTAATTTTTTATGTTTGACCAAGTGTACCTCAAAGTGGAACCTCAATTGGGTTATCGGTATTTCAGTAAGAATGGAGATCAAACTCAGAGGTATGTTAGAACATTTCAGATTACTTAGTGGGTTGTTAAAATGAAATACTATTTAGAATTACCCTTGTAGTTTAAATCAATTAATGAATTATTACATGTTTCTTAGATGTAAAGTTTCCACCCAGATATCTCTCACGTATTCAGTTGGGAAGAGCTGGATTTGGATCTTGATTTATCTTTGTTTGAGATGTCAGTATAGATTTTAGTGCTTATAAGAATGTTCTTATTAGAAAATATATTATTTTGGTATGAGTTCTTTAAAGGCATAGAAATTATGTGCATGAGATTTGGGAGTTGAAGTCTTGCGATGAAGAGGAGTATTCATTTTGTTTCTCTGATCAATCTCCAGGATGACTTTCTAAGAGAGGAATGTATTTATGTTTGGGATAATTTTCATATCCTTGATTTTATTTTCATTTTTTTCACTTTTTTTGTTTTTAGTATAGCATGTACCCCTTTTTTCCATTTCATATTTATGTGAGAAATGAGCAATTTGTTCTTGGAAGCATATGGTTTATAGTTGGTGCACGATTAGAGGAAACTATGTGACCTTACCCAAGAAACCATGTAACCAATTGCAGTATTGGACAGTAACCACCACATGGTTATTACATGGTTAGTTAAACTGTGTGGGGTAACTGTGTGGCTTGTTTCTCTTTGAAAAATATGGGTTCAATGTTGACGTATGATTTGGTATACCATATGAGAAAAATGTGTGACTTGTTTAGTTCATTAAAAATTTTCAATTTACCTCTCTTACCTCAATAAATTTGACCTTAATTCTCCCCATTTCCCTACCATTCATGATTCTTTATCCAATTCACCTCTCCAACATCTTATTCTTACCATGGGTATTCATTTTTTGAGTGGATTAGGTGTGGTTTCTTCAAGTATCTCCATGTAAGTTACATTCTAATTTTATTTTATCTTCTCTCTAGGGTTTCGCCTCCCTCTTTCTTATGTTTCAATTTTCTACCAGGGTGTTTGACCTAGGGAGGGTTTTATCTTGTGTTTTTAGTGAGATATTTAGGGTTTTTATTAAATAATTCCTTATTGTGGTATTCAGATTTGTGATTGTGTTTTCACATCTATTTATATAATTTTCCAAGTGTTAGGTAAGGGGTTACATGATTTTACAATATTATGTGACTTTGATATACTTTATATAGTTATCAAATATGTTCTATGTATTATTTTTATAGTATGACTCATTTATTAAGGGTTTATGATGAAAATGTGATGGAT
Organism: Viscum album; assembly: GCA_963277665.1. NCBI lineage: Eukaryota > Viridiplantae > Streptophyta > Magnoliopsida > Santalales > Viscaceae > Viscum > Viscum album. Next base: position 446,412,901 of record OY728145.1, read on the forward strand.
GTTACTTTTTAATGGAAATTGGTTATGTCCCTAATTTTTCTTTATAATATGTTACTTGAAAACATCATATACCTTGTATTGAAGGTTTAAATTGTGTTTCTAAAGAGATTAAATGTGTTTATGTGTTGAAAATATGGTTTTTCAAGTGAAATGGTTTTCTTTGCATGTGTATTATTTGTTATTATCACAAAATGTTACTTTGAAATTATGGAAATGAATTATAAAACGGTGAGAAATTTATTTATGTATGGTATTATAGTGTGTATAAAATGGGAAGATGTTTTTATGATGGAAAATGGTGGTTTCCGTGGGTGCCTTTGATCATTGGTTAAATTTGAAAATGTGAGAGTGTGAAAGTATTGATTTTTTAAATGGATTATAGCAGTTTTCAGGTGTATTTGATAGTTTTTATATATGTTATATGTGACAATAAACAAGAGAACAATTGAACTATTGGTTTTCTAAGTTGGTGGTCTAGAACTAGTGCACTAGTTGATTCATAAGTGGATGAGGTATGGATTTATCTAGTAAGTTAGACAATTACAACACTAATTAAATAAGTGATATTACTGGAGACCACTATAAAATTTGATTGTATACCATATATTGGATCATGAAAGAAAATGTTGTTGGACCACTAGAACTAGGGATAAGATCCTTTTGAGTGGCTCATTCATGAAGACCCTATTGGGGTTTGAGTTTGGGTACTTTTATCACTAAGGTAATAGGTTCAAGAGTCTCATTAGAAATAGTTACCATTAGGAATTTTACTATGGTTATCTCTTATGACATGATTATTATAGTTCATGGTGTTATCTAATGGCAAAAGGTATACATTGTGTACATTTCATTTCAAGTAAGACTATTTGGTAAAAATGTTTTCCTTGAATAAAGATTCTTGATAAATATTTCCTTATAAAGTTTTATTTGAAATGTTTCAAATATTCATATCGAAATATACATGTTTATTTATATTATAATGTTATAGCATGGAATATTTATTTTTGGAATACATCCTGCTGGTATTTATCTCACATCCTACATACACCTTCGGGTATCTATAGACTTTACTGTATAGACCCAAGTAAAGGAAAGATGTATCGTAGTCGTGATGGTGGATCCAGTTTCTAGTATTCCACTTCTTATAGGTTTCGGTGGTTGTGGATTTAGGGTGATATTTTTCACAATGAGGTTTTGGAGATAATTGTGTTTTATCATATTGTTGTAGCATGTTTAGTTTTTGGATAAAGTTGTAAACCTTTGGATCTGAAAAATCTTGTTCCCTAATTGGCTATTATTACTGGTTATTGTGATGTTTATTACTATTGGTTCTTTATAATTATATAAATACTTGAAATTGTTCCCAAATCATATTGTTAATACCAAGTCACTAGTTTCTAGCCAATGGGGGTCATGAACGCCCCTTAGGCCATGCCTTGATTTGGGATGTGTGTTGGGTTAGATGGTATCCTAGATTGGTTTGGGAAACATAAACCATATTGAGTAATGTGGTGAATAATTAATAAATATTACATACCCATTAAATAATAATATTCACCAAATAATTTTGACATAGAAAAATATACTTTAAAAATATCACATGAATATTTCATGAGGAAAATTCCCTTTTATTTTGGAATGAATTATTGAAAATATAAAAATATATAAAATATTAAGGAAACAATATCACAGAAAGAACCATTTAAAACATATAAAGGATGAAACAATGAAATTTTAGTTCATGATAGTATGTTATTTCATTCATGTTATGTACATAAAAACAATATTCATTTTATAGTTTTTTTAAAAAGTCAAAACGTACATAGTTTTTAAATAGAAAAAAAGAAATCTATTGATAAAAATTTATAAAATCATATAATTGGTAAAAATGAATTTAAAATTCCTTTAATAACATTAAAAACATTATACAAAACATTTAAAGGAAAATATGAACATGGAATAAAATATTACTCACTGAATAGAAGTCAAAATCATTTATTTCTTAAAAGCATTCTTTGAGTCTCTTGATTACTTTTAAGATGTAATTGAAAGGAAAACATAAATTTTTCACAAATAATGTGAAGATAATAAAATATATTTCTTTTAAGATATAGGTTTCATATAATTCTCCCAAATTTAAACTTAAACATAAATAAATTTCTATAATGAAGAGGTTGTGAAATAAACCATTACATTATGTCCAAATTTCCTTTTACATAATTTTAACCACATGTATAATAAATTATAGTTTATTATAATTATATTACAAAGAAATTTATATTTATAATATCATAAATTACCCATTTATTAAATTTTAAAAACCTTTTATTAATAAATCATTATTAAAATTTTCATTTCATAGTGTTAACTGTTTCGTTTTTCATGTATGTTTCATTTCAGTAGTTTCATTCCCTTAATCCCGATCATGGTTAAATCATATCCCGAATATATATATATATAAAATTTAAAAAATATATTTCATATATATATTTTTAATCATTCTTGATGGAAGGATATGAAAAATAAATCACATTGCTTCGTTGAGGTGGTTGTCCACACGTACGCAAGAAGCGATGTTATCATTTTTACGAGTAAAAGAGTAAGGAGGTAGATGTGATATTATTATTAAAGAATAAAAAATATACCGCAAATATCATATAAAATAATTACTTATATCTTTATAACCATCTATGTAAAGTGGTGATGAAAAATGAATTACACTACTACACGGAGAAAGAAAATTCTACATATGCAGGGGCCATGTTTTTTCATTTCATGGAATGGAAAAGAGTTAAACATTTAGGGTACCATAATAGTGATAAAATATACATAAAGTTATGATGTTGGATTTATTATTTAATTATGGTTACAGTATATTTAGGGTATGTTAAATAATAAATAAATTTTAAATAGTCAGTAAAGATGATTACAACTTCTTCAAAATAGGTCAGTCATATATTCTCTTAAGGGACCAAGGACTGGTGTTTCATAAATAGAAAATACTCAATAACTTTTATATTAATGTTTATAAAAGAATTTATAGGTTTTTTTTATTTAAGTTTCTCTAGATTATGTATATAACAGAGGATAGGTGGTTCTTTTTATATTGAAATAAAATACACACATAGAATTAGTAAAACAATTTAAATATAATACATTCATTTTCAAATAAAATTTTTACAATATAAATATAATTATGAATATGAGAAAATATTTTTTGAAAAAAATATTGAAATAAAATTTAGAAACGTTTATGTGGTATTTCAAACAATACCTTCTTTTAACCCCCTCATTAAACAATTTTATCCTTAACTATAGAAACAACTTTATAAAAATTAAAGGGTTATAAATTTACTTATAAGTGAATAATTTATTAAAAAATACAAAAGGAATGTAATTTTATAAAATCATTTATCCAATTTTTCCTCTTCAAACGTTTTTATGTTTTTTTAATAATTTAATAAAATATTATTTTTCACAAAATTTCAATAATAAAATTATGAAACTATTCAATTAATTTTATTTTAAATACTTCTAGCCAATTGTGTATTTTTAATATAGACATTCAATACATCTCTAATATGTCATATATATCTATTGATTTTATTTTTCAATGTAACTCACTCAAAAAAAATTACATTTATACTTTATAACATATTTTATTTTATTTCTCAACAAATTGAATAAAAAATAGTTTGGATATTCATAAGAATTAAGGTAATTATTTAATAAATAAAAAATAAAAATAAATTATCAGTATAAAAAAATTATTTTGTCTTTCAAATTTACATTTATAACAAAATTTGTCACATTTTTATCCATAAAATAAACTTTTTTGTTATTAAAGTCAAAAGAGTGACATTTTTTATTTATTATTTTCACAAATTAATAAAAATTCCCTAATAAAATAATTAAGGAAACATAGTTTTATGTATTTAATACATGTATGTGAATTGATGAACTTTCACCACAAAATATGATAATAAAATTATAATAAACATTAGTCCTTTTCATATTCTTTTTAACATTAATTACCTTATTTACCCTTACAATGATCACCATTATTTACTATATAAATTAATCATATTGACCAAAAATAAAATTAAACTATTTACCAAAATTTTACCACAAGATTAAAAATATATATTATATTTTTTATGATTAAATTTCATTATGTGGTCAACATTAATTAAAGAATAAAATGATAAACACGATAAAAAAGTTTTTTTAAAATGCATTTAAAGTATAAAAATATTTTTACCCCACATTTAACAATAAATATGATTAAAATTAAATTAATTTGATTATTAATAATATAATATGAATAATTTTATTTTTAATACAATTTATGATAATATGTAATTTTAATTTCTTGAAACTGAAATACAGTTTTTAATACATGAATTATTTTTCACTATTCACGAGAAAAATAATTTATTCTTAAAAAAAACAAAACAAATTCACCCTAAATTTATATTTATATGTATATTTAAAAAATGAAATTAATTTTACACAATATATTTTCTTAAATTTTATAATTTCTGTTTTAATTGAATTTTTGAATAAAACTCTTTGAATTGTGTTGTTGTTCCTTTAGAAATAAATGTGTAACATAATTAAATCTTTGGTGTTACACTCTTCCCTCCTTAAAAACATTTAATCCCCTATATTTATATAATATCACCTCATGAACATGTTTGTGTATTTATTCATCATTACTTCTCCATGTTCCTAGTCGACTCTTCAAACATCAGATTTCCCCTAAGTACCATTACAAGAATCGTCGTCTAATTCCATGACAGTTGTTATTGAAATTATAAATTCATGAATGGTGTTTCAAAGTATGTAAAATCCAGTTCCCATTATATTTCATCAATGTTCATAACATGCATTGAGTATTCCATGTACTTATTTAATAATTATATATTGAACCCATCATTTAAATTATAATCGCATAATGGAATTTACAAATAGAAATACAAAACTCTAATTCATTCTAAAATTTCAAAACTTATGATGTACTTAGGGATTATCTTTATTTTCTTTCCAAATTTTATAACACCCTTCAATATTGATACTTTTTGGAAAATGTTATCTCTATTTTTAAATTCAAAAAAAAATTTCATTTATTAATACAATATTTTTTTTCCTTTCAGCGGATTAAATGTGGTTTTGAACAGTCTTTACCTTCACCATTTTCTCCAAAATATGTTCTGGAATAACAAGCTTCCATTCAACAACATTGAACCCATAATTTGGAGTATAAAACAACATTCCATGTAATTATTCATTCTTGTCTATTTGAATAATTTTATGGAATATATTGTTATATACAAACTCTATCGAGGGTAAATATTGATCCGACATATGTTCAAAGTTATGTGATCATAACCAAAAATTTACTCTAATGCTTTGATAGTTCTTTCATACAATCCATCAGTTTGAGGGTGATAGGTAGTTCCCAAATGAAGCTTCGTATCCAAAACCATTGAAATTATTTTTAGTAACTTTGAGATAAGTTGTGGGATATGATCGTACATGATTGAAAAAGGTTCACCATTAATTCTTATAAAATCATTTATATAGGGTCTTGTATAATGGTAAAAAGTTAAATCTTTTCTTATTGAAAGGAATTGTGTATATTTGTTAAGGTGGTCAATAATAACCCATATTTTATCATTATTTCTAGGAATCATTGGTAATCACGTGAAATATTCCATTGTAATGTCGTCCCATGTCCATATAGGAATTGGTAGAGGTTTCATAAATCCTCTCGGACACTATCTCTTAAACTTTACCTACTGAAAAAAGAATCATGTTGACACATAGTTATCAATTTCTCCCTTTATATTATCCCACTGGAAATGTTCTATAAAATATATATATTTCTTGGTGATACCTGTGTGTGTATAGAAATAAGAGCTATAATCGTTATCTAATAATTCCCTTTTTATCTCATGTACAGACGAAACATTTTGAATCTTTCCAAAATTCATAATTTTATCATAATATATAATGTCTTCCCATTTAAAAACATTCAATGCTTCAATTTTTTATTTTTGTATTATCTTCATCATGCTACACTAATTTCATCTTTTATAATTAATATGTTTTGGAAATCAGTTGATAAATAATTGTTTTCTCCCCTTCTTTAAAAATTATCATATCAATCTTCCTTAAATCCCCAATCCTTGGATTGCTGTAAATTATAATTTTTTTCAGGACTCCATGATCTATATATATCAATCCGTATACTCACTTATTTCTCTTCCTAGGGGGTAGTGTATTTAGAAATCATAATCCTTGCATAGAATGATCCCTCTCCTCTTACTTATGTTGAGTTTATTAACTAAAAATATCACCCCCAAAATCTTGTAATCTATATATATCTCACATTTTTTTACTATACATATATTGGTTCCATATTTATAAATAAATGATTAATATTTCTAACAAAATATCAGGAGTTTGATAGTTTTGTGGTGATTAATTAACATCCCTGATACATACGAAAAAACATTATAATTTTTTATAAGGATACAACCAAGACCCTTCATTTTTTCATCACTATATATCAGAAATCTGTTATTTCATAATGTCTATGTCGAGATACGTGCATTCACCAATCTACTTTTAAATTCATTAAAATATTTTTTACATTTATTTTTCTATAATAACATAACCTAATTATGAGTTATCTTTGTTAATGAGATATCCATTCATAAAAAAATGGAAATAGGCCATGGACATTAACCTAACAATTCAATTAAAATATGTACATTTGTTATGTTAATTGGTGTAGGATATTATATAACTCTATTTTTCATCATAGTATAAAATAGGATTAAAACCATAGAGAAAACGTGTAAAAAATAAAAATTTAAGAATTTGGAAATCACATTCCCTAAATTTTCTATATAACTCCTATTTATTAAGAGTCTCAGGAATGATCGACATGAGTTTATCATGTTCTTCATTTCTCTTAGAGTAGACCAATATATCATCAGTAAATACCACAAAAAATATCTATATATTCATTTAATAATCTATTTATTTAATATATAACAATATATGGATCATTGGTTATTCAAAATGGAGTTACTATAAATCTAAAATGTCCATATATCATATGAAATGTTGTCTTCAAAATATATTCCTTCTTTAATAATAATGGATTATACATATAATGATGGTAAATATTTGTAAAATATTGATCTCTATAAATTTTATTGAACAAGTCATCAATGCAAGTTATAAAATACATTTTATTATATGTTATATCAATGATTTCCCTATAATCAATTCATATCCTAACATATCTATCTTACCTATTAAAAATGATTACGGGATCCCCATGGTAAACAAACTAGGGCATATAAATCCATTTTCACCCAGGTCGTATATTTTTTTTCTTAAAATCCACTAATTCCACATTAGAAATTCTGTATGGATCTTTGATATTGTTCTTGAATCAGAAATTAATTCAATATAAAATTTAAGATCACTATCCCGTGGATGTACAAGTTATTACTCAATAAATATATAAATGTATTCTTATATAATAATAATGCCTTCATTTTTATTATTACTATTTCCATATGTAAATATTCTTTTCTCTTCTTCTCAAAATACCACATTAAAAAGATCTATTGTGGGTTGCTATTTTTTAAACCATGGAATTTCATAAATTTGTATTACATACATTAAATGAATATTAATTACATTACACAAACTCTTACAAAATTACCATAATTATTTATGGCCTTTGGAAACATGGAACACAATATTCTAGTCAGGTGGAAGATATTCAATGATTCCCAAAAATATATTCACCTTTAGAATGCCTACATAAAACCGTTATTCAAAAACTAGGTATAGAAAAAAATAAAGGTTAAGCTCAAATTCTAAATAAAGGTAAATAAAGATGATATGTAAGTTTAACATGAACATAAAGGTAGTTTAACATCAGAATAACATTTGAAAACCATACCCTGCAAATTAAACCTCATAATAATGAGTCATGGAATGATGAATGGCACTTCATAAGACATGAACAATAAGATAATCAAATAAAATGATCCATGAGATCATAATATTGGTATAAGAAATATATTTTTGAAATACCCATAATTATATAAAATCATTCCCTAAAATTCATGGTTCATTTTCAAAACGTATCATGGGACTTCATTGGGGTTGACCTACATGACCAGATACACCACTATCCCCAATAATTTTTTTTTCTTTATAGTGGAATAGGTTCTCTACCCAAACAATCATAATTGAAAAATTCCCTTATTGTCTTTGGTTCACACTCTATTACATCCATTTTTATCTAACAAGATATATAAATCATTACCCAATGGATTAGAGGGGGATATTGGTCCCACTAATCACATGACAATCGGACATATGTGTGCCACAAGATCATAAATAGTTATCATATCCTAACCAATGAAATTTAATGGGTATTCTCAACATTTCATCATATCATTACTTATAAAACAAATAAATAGGTTTCATAATCATTTAAACATATCACAACCTATGAAACAAAGTGGATTCCATAAGCATTTTATCATGGTATAACCCATGGAAGAGATATTGGTTTCATAAACAATGCTTCATCATAAACATAAATAATTTAAATACAGATTAATAATGATTTCATTTTAAAATTTCCCTATTAAAACATAAAATATGTCAAAATATGTCATCTTATATGGAGAGGTATTTTTATATATCAGATGAAAAAATTATTAGTAAAATAAAATTTTTTGAAGATTATTTTTTAAAACCTAAAAAAATTTTAAAATACTTTTAATTGAGACTCAATTTTAAAACATCTAAGACATTATTTAAAACAAATTTAGAACATGTTTTGAGGAAAATTACCTTTCAACTTTGAAAAATTATTTTTAAAAAAATCACATTGAAAACATTTTCATTTAAAATAACAATGAATGTTTATAAAAAAAGATTTGAAAATCATTTAAATAACTTTTTAAAAATTATTGAAATATTTTTTATTGAAAATATTCTTAAATGGTAATTTAAAAAATTGAATGATTTTTTTTGTAGACATGCTTTTGGATGAAAATCGATTTCCGACTGAAGGGATAAATAAAGTATGATTTTCCAAAAAATATTTTATTAATTTTATAGAGTACCATATATTACGAAATGTTTTACCATTACATGTTGAAAGAATGAATTAATAGAGGATTATATAGGCCATGAAAATTATTTGGTTATGGATCATAATATTCCATCAATGGAATTATAGTCATAAAAAAGCTTTATAAATGATGAGATTATATAAATAAACTCTTACCTCTTTGTTAACTTTGAATCATAATCCCTATGAAATAAATACATTGAATGAAGCTAAAAATATAATGGAAATATATATATTTATAATAGAACATGTAAAAGGGCTTGTATATACATCTTGTTAAAGAATATAGGTGCATAACATAACATGTTTCTCAATGAATGAAAATAGAGACAATTTTCCCTTACCGCATTGGTATATTTGAAATTATAACCCCATGAAATACAAATCCTAAAATGGATTATTAAATAAAAAAATATTAGTTATAATAATCATAAATGACATTCATTGGTATTATATACAACTCATTGATGAAATAGGTGGTGAATATAGCATGTGTCGCACAAAAGTAAAAATGTGAGATGGAAATCCCTTACCTTAAGCCTTGAATTCCTTAGTACATGTTACATTTTTCTTTATAATAAATATATTTTTTTCATAATTCTCTTGAAGAACCATATTTATATAAATCATACCATATATTGCATTCTTATGACCAATATATTATCGGTCTACTATAAATTCCATTTTTAAGTTACGTTTCGGGTAATAAACGCATTGTTTTTTGTAAAAGTGTTGATTTTTTGTTCTTAGTACTATTAAATTGATCGTGATTTCATCATTTCTATAATTTAAAAAAATTATATAAATAAAATATATTCTCAAAGTATATTTATTAATAATAATCTATAAAATATCTAAATATGAAATTAAATACATCGTTCATAGATACTGTAGGTCATATGTACGCATGATCATTGTTTCCATTTTCATACCATATTAAAAGAAAAAAAGGTAAATGATATATATATAAATATATATATTAGTATAAAATTTATGTTATTTATATCACATATTTTAATAAAACCCATTATTAATACATTCTATTTAATGTGTGAATGAAACACATCACTTCGTGAGGTGGTAGTCCATCGTACACACAAATGTCGTTATTGTATTCCCAAAAAATAGAAAGCATTAATGTATGTATTATATAATAATAAGGTAATTGTAAAAAATAATAAAAATCATATATATTAAATATAAACAGAATATCAATAATTATTCCTCGTCATAAGATACGGTAATGGAAAAATGAATGACATCAGTTCATGAAACAGTAGTCCACTGAACACATCAACAATAATTTTTTAGACCATTTGATGGAAGTTTGTATGATTATATCCCAAAACCTTATCATAAAAATATCATAGTATATTTAATATACTAATGTTATTATATATTCAAAATGTAAAAAAAAATAAGGTCTTTTATGAATAAGTAAAACAAAACATTCATTGATGAACATTACATATTATTTGATTATCCTTGTTTGGTTTCCCAAAAAACCCATCCTTTGATAGTATTATTCCAAAATAATGTCTTTTAGAATTAGATTAGGTTATTTTTAGGTGATTCTGGAAGTTTTTTGTTAATCTGAATGGCTAGATATGGGTGAGGAATGGGGGAGAGTGAGTTCACTTTTATAGTTGAGGAGGAGTTCTATTCTTGAAAATACTCAAACTTATTCACCGTCGGGAGGTCTCCTTTACCTCAGGTGTCTCCAAAATTGGATAATAAAATAATGTATGGTTTGTGAGGTTAATAAATACCTCTAAAATAAAAAATAAATGGATTTTTATAATTTTCATCATTCTGTATTTTGTTTCCATACTTTTTACCATTTTTTATTAAGGTAACTAATTGTCTAACCTTGGTAAATTATCCATTAAGAATAAATTAACGTGAGACTTATTTATAAACATAAGTCCCAATAAATCTAAAATATTATATATCATTTTAATACCCATCAAAAAAATTACCATCACATTCAATGTTAACCCATTTGTCTCTGGTTCCCTCCATTGGATAAAACCAAACATCATAGTGGGAGAAATACTAATCACAGTGGGAAACCAAATAATTATAAAAACTCACTTATAAAATGTAAAAATCAAGAAACCTTCTTATTTAATCTGTTAAACCTTATATTTATCATAGTTTATTCGTAGTTATATTATATTTAAATACTTCGTGATGGTTCATTTAGAGTTTCTAAATGACCAAATGATGTCCCCATAGAGTGTCAAACTATGTGTGCCAAAAGAAATGTTGTCATGCACTAGTTCCCAATCCATTATATCTCAATAATGATTTTTTGGTGTATTTACCCATAATTATATATTTTTTAAATCCACATCCTCTTATAGAATCCATAAAGTGATATAATTTCTTGAATATCACTATGTCAATCCTTCAGCAATGTTTGAAGACATTTTCCTAAACTTTGACTCATCCTTATATGTATCCATAGAGACGACCCTATAGATATCAATATATTTATCCCAGGGTATCTCACTAAATTTCCCTTTTCCTAGTTTATAGTGGCTAACAAAACCTTTTATCTAATACCAAATATGGACTTATAGGATTTCCATGCATGGATATTACTTATTTTTAGATGAATATTCATTACATTACACAAACGTATTCCTGGAGACCATAAGAGTTTAGTTATGTTGAAGACATAGAACACAATCATCAAGTCATGTTAAAGATAATAAAGTTTTCCACAAATATCATCCACTTTGGTAATCCAACCTAAAACCATTCATCGTAACACGGGGAAAGGAAACATAGTAAATGGTGATCTTATATACTCAATACGTGTTAATAAACATCGAACATGAGAATAACATGAATATAAGGGTATAAAAACATGTGAATAACATTTTAAAACCATAACCTTAATATCAAAGAACATAATCATGAGTCCTGGAATAAATATTTCCATTTTATAAGACATCCATGACAATATAATCACATAACATGAGCCATGAGTTCATAAAATTAGAATAAGACATATATTTATGGATTACACATAATCGTATAAAATAATATCATATAATTCAAGGCTGTAGAGACCCCAAACTTGACATACATATACATTACATTACTTTTTCGAAATACTAAATACATAACAAAAACAGACACCAAAGGACCGTAATAGTTTAGTGCCTTTGGAAACATGGAACACAATCTTCTAATCTTGGTGAAAGATCGTCAACATCTCCCATAAAGATATACCCTTTTTTTATCACCTAAAACCTTTCCTTATATCATGGGGAAAAGAAAACATACAAAGGGTGATCTTAGATGCTCAATAATGGTAAACATATGGAACATGAAACTATCCTTAAACATTTCAATGCAAAAACTTCAACATAAAATCTAAACATCAAATTCATGAGAAATGGCATAAATCATGGAAGTAAGTAAGGCATATATCATAAAATAACATCAATCATGATAAAGTAGTGTGGAATGAAAACATGTAATTTTGGAAAACCATTAATCACCTGATATGATTTCCATAGTATCCAAGGCATTACTACCAAGACCATCTTAGCGGACAATGTCCCATTCCAAATCGAGTTCACTCCTCGTTCCATTCCTGTATCACTGAATCTGAATTAAAATACCATTTCAGCCATGTATATCACATGAGATGTAAATCTTTACCCAATTCATTGGTGGGAGATATAGGTCCCACCCATCTCATAATGAAATCATTCTTACGTGTGCCACAATATAAACATAAATCATTCATCATAAACCAAATAATAAAATGGGTTTCACAAATATCATCCCATCATAACATAATCCACATAAAACAAATGGATATCATTTCATCATAAGAAAAATGAAACCATGTAAATCATAGATACATTATACTTGAAACATACACTTATTAAATAATGTCATCTTAGATGGAAACTTTTTTTGATAAAGCACTTGAAATGAATTCTTGAGGAAAAAATCCTTACTTCTTCAAAATCATTTTATTTTTACAAAATGACTAGAAATTTTAAAAGAAAATTATTATTTTTTAAATAATTATGAAATCTTGTAGACTAATATTTATAAATAAAAGGCGTTATAAAAATGTAAAAATTCGTTCATGCCGTATAAGTTAAAAAAACATTCTTCTCGTACTTTTTTCAGAAAATTTAAAAAATTTCCTCATATTGTAAAAAAATGATTCCTTCCATAACATGTGGTAAATGTAAAAAATGGTTAAAAATTAATTTAAACATACATGAAACCAGTTTTAGAAAATAGGGACATTTATGATAAATATAACCCCAGTAAATACTTACGAATAAACAATCTTGGATAAAAACGATATTTGAAAAGTTATCCCTTACCTTATGTCTGAAATGCTTCATATGTATCCGAACCTCCTGTATAATGATTTAAATAATTCCATTGGCATATTACCGAATCATATTAATTGTTATTATATCATATGTGGTTCAATTATGACTTTATATTACCCGTTCTTTTGTAAATTCCATGTTAAAGCAGCATTTTGGGTAAAATCGTTTTATTTATCGTACATGTTTGGAAATGTTGTTTTTGATATTATTATTACTTATATCAAGATTTAATTACTTCCAAAAAGTAAATAATGATTTATATATCATATATATTGATTATATATATATATAATATATAGATAAATGTAATGAAATACACCGTTCATGGAGACGGTAGGCCGTACGTACGCATGAACGTTATTTTCCTTTCCTTATTGACTTGAATGGAATTAAGTAGATGACACATATATATATATATATAAATAAAGTTGATTTATAATGTCATATATTTCATTATTATTCATTATATATACTTTATAATCATTCTTGAATGGTTAACATGGATAATGAATCTCATCGTGTCGTGGAGACAGTAATCCGTATGTACCCACAAGCGATGATACAGTTCACATAATTATTGAATTGAATTTGAGTGGAGAATAATATCTCAGAATCATTATGATGTAATAATAACTATATATAGTTATTATTTTCACCATTATACTCATCCATGTAATGTGGGGGTGAAAAAATAGATTACACCACGGTGTGGAGACGGTATTCTGTACTTACGCACACGCGGTGATTTCATTTTCCGTAGGATGGATAGAAGGTGAAATGGGGATGTTTCATATTTATAATAAAATATCAGTATATTAGTGATATTGATGTTATTACTTGATAATGTAACAACTAAATAAGTATAATTTGAAGAAAAAAGAAACTTGAAATAATCGGTAGAAGAGATTACATCTTCTTCGACACACCTCTTTTAACCTTCCAATTAAGGCACTAGAGTTGGACTTTTGAGGTGACCAGAACCTTTATAATGTTTCTAGGGAAGTTGAGAAGGGAAATGGGCAGGGTTTGGCTGGGCCTGAAGGCTCAAAATTGTGTAAAGAGAAGAGGTATGGGGTTCCCTTTTATAAGGGAGGAGAGGCACACATTAGAAAAAAACATAAAATTTTATTTTATAATAAAGTCATATTTGGTTTATAATGGCTCCAAAGTGAATTATTTCTATAATAAAGTGGGGATGGGTATAAATCCTCTCAACCAATTCGTTTTAGAAAATTTTAGGTTACTATTGTAACCTTATCATTTAGATTTAACTCTAAGTTAAATAATTTTAACTTTTACCGTGTCTTCTTGTTTTCTTACACTATATGGTTAATAAACTTACTATAACAAGAAAAAAGAACCCCAAGTGGTTAATTATTAATATATATAAACTTATATACGTAATTTGGACGAACCATTGATTTTTATGAATAAAATAAAAAATTAATAATATAATGTTTTCTTTAAAAACTATTTTATGTCAATTTTGACACTATTTGGTAATTGATTTTTTTCAAAATCATAACAGCATGACTAATTCAAAAAAGGTTAATTAAATCAATACTAACATGTCATATTAACCAATAAAATTAGTTAAATTCATAAAAAGTCTCTAATTACATTTATTTGGGTATTTATAATATTAATTATGTTAATATTTCATTAATAAAGTAATTACTTCATCATCATTGTGTCATAAATAAATTAAATTATTTAATGTCTAAAAATTATAAATAAAATACCATTAGTCAGGAAATCATTTTATCTTTCTAATGAATATTTATAGTCTATTTTATCTAATTTATAACTCTATATTAAAAATGATGTAGTTATTAAGCTTTGATTTTAACTATTTTAACTCTTTTTTTAAATAAAATAATAATAAATGTACTAATCTAATCCAAGTGGACCTAAAGGGAAATATTTTATTCCTAATATTTTTTTGGTCGAATTAAACTTATCCAATAGAATTAGGACCCGTGTTAGTGTAATATTAATATCATTTTTACCCTTAATTACCCTATTTACTTTTAACCGTGGTAAATAAAAGTAAAAAGTTACTATTCATAAAAAAATATTTTTATCTTATTGAACCACATTTTACTCCTTGATATTAACCGTGTCTCTCAGATTTTCAAAATTCCACTCACAGAAGTGGTAAAATTACGTTTTATGTAAATTTTCAAATTCTCCTATGAGGTGGGTAGAAGATGGTGAAAAGTTCAACAAATTTTTTATATATCTAAAATTATTATTAAATGACTCTAATTAATTAAATTTAACTTATATAGGTATTATGTATCAATTTTTACCTAAAATAAATTTAAATAAAATAAATAATAATTTAAATAAAAAGTTGGGTTTTAAATACTAACCCAGTGTTTTCACTGTTCATCAAAAATTGAATGTTTTCAGAAAAATACCACAAATTCACCCTAGGATAATTTCGATATTCCAAATCCAAAAATGAAGTCCATTTTAAAAGATAAAATATATAGAATTTCAAAACATGAGTATTACTATTCATAATAGCTAGTTCATAATAATATTATAATAATATCTCGTTTAGTGAAACTCGGTATTGCGTACTACACACGCTATCGAAGAAAGTCTTGATTGCGTATAATGCATCCAAGTCAGGGCTGTGTGTAGTGAAGGATCTGTTTTATGTTGCGTATAACATAATCAAAACTTATTTCATTTATACATTAAACGAAATCTATACTTAATGTTGCGTAGAATAATTTCCACAAAACGAACTTGAAATTGGGTGTAACACGAGCCAAGAATAGTGTTGCGTATACTTCAAGCTAATACGGTGTTGTATATAGTACAATCTAATCTTGGTGTAGTGTATAATAGAATACATAAATGAAAATAATATATCTCATAATATCTCGAGGTGTTACATTCTCCCCCCCCTTTAAAATGAATTTCAGCCTTGAAAATCGTCGGGGTTATAAATGGTTTTTTACATGAATGTTTCTATAATAGAAACCCACATCATAAAAAGGAATACTAAAACATAATTTTAAAAACTAATGTATGAAATATAATGGTTACCCAAATTAACTCATCACTGGGTTTCGACATAGAATAACATAAGTGAAAATATGGATATAGAAGAGAAATCTAACCATCAAGTTCTGATGGAGAGTGGTAGAGAACATGGCTATGAAAAATCCAACAATAACAAAGCCATAAATTTGTGATGATTTCAGGTACCATCTGATTCATTGTATATAAGGACACTACGAAAAAAAAATTGGTTTTCAAGATCATTTACCAAATGTTGAATAATTTTTGAATTAAAAGAAATACATACTTGATTTTGGTACAATCTTACTGTTGCTCGTGGCTTGAACAATTTCAACTTCACCTCTTTAATAAATGAAGTTGAATTTGTCTTTTGCAATGTGTTAGAAAATCAGGCGATAGAATGATAGGCCATTCTATATGTCACAAACATGAGGTTAGAAAAAGTTATATATATAAGTCCATCTATGGTGAGATTAATCGTATATGGTTCCAAAAATGGACTTATACATCATCTATCATACCACTTAATAAAATAAAACTAGTTTAGACTAACCAGGGACTTCCTGTAGGCCAGAGGTAGGTGATAACGGCCTATATCACTTCATTTGTGGGTTCGATTCTCACAACCTTGTCCGACGTGACGGGTTTTCGCCCATCCTATGGGTTTTCCTTTTTCTAAAACTATACTATTATAAAATTCCAAAAATAATATCATAAATTTATATCCTTAAACAATACTATATTATGTCTAACTTAATCTATTCCAATCATTAGGCTTACCCAAACTCATAGTATGAGGAAAAATATTGGTAAATAGGTCATCTACCAAGCATGTAAATAACGTCATTTATCCCCATATATTATAAGATATGTCTTGTTGGACACATTCCAAACATTCGAATGCCTTAATCATGTATTCTCTTGAAAAATGAATAGCTATTGAACATTAGTGAAAACATGAATGTAGTTAAAAGTTAAATCTCTCCACATACCAAAATCCCAAGAATTCTATATAGTCAAACCATGATATCACTTAGTCCTTATATCAATCATGAGCTCCTGAATACTATCAAACATTTCATTTTCTCCTAATCCCTTCATTATGCGCATATCATCTACTTTACCAAAATATTTCAATCACTTTTCATGGTTACTAATACAATATAATTATCAAAAACTAAAATAAACCATTACATAGATCTTCTAATGTTCCACAATACTATAAATGAGATCCCTTTACATAAACACATAATCATTCCACCACATTGTTTTCATAATCAACATTGCTAATAGTGATCATATGTGAATTCCCTTTGTCCTTTGCCTTAAGAGGTTGTTGATGTCGATCATCATTAAA
This sequence comes from Viscum album, assembly GCA_963277665.1. Lineage (NCBI taxonomy): Eukaryota > Viridiplantae > Streptophyta > Magnoliopsida > Santalales > Viscaceae > Viscum > Viscum album. Next base: position 446,430,851 of record OY728145.1, read on the forward strand.
CCTGGGATTAGGGCATTGGCTAGCATAATGCCCCATTTCGTTGCACTTGTACCATTAAAGTGTTGGTAGAGCATTCTCTATAGTCTTTTCTCTATTCATGTCATTAGAAACCATTTTCCCATTACTTGGACACTCAGCTGCTCGATGACCTTCTTTCCCAAAATTAAAACATTTTCTAGTACCTTTTAAACAATCTACACCATGCTTATTTCTTCACATTGAGCATAAAGGAACATTCATCTTCTTTTCAACATTGTTCTGAGATTTCTCCTTGAACTCCATCTTTCATTTGTTGTCAAAACCATGAGATGGATATGTAACACCAACTTCCAGTTCAACCTTGATAGCATAACTCACAATTTCTTCATAGCTACTGAAGTCTATTATAGCTAATGCTCTTCATAAATTGGTTTTATGCCACAGAAGAATCAATCAACTTTACTTTCAGGTTGGATGATAAAGCCATATACATACCTTGGAAGCCTTGTAAAATTCACTTCGTATATACCAACATATTAATCATCTTTTTTCTTAAGATCAAGGATCTCCTTTTCCATATTTTTTCGAAGAATATGAGGTAATTACTTATTGAAAAATAACTCCTTGAACTCATCCCATTCCATGGATTCAATTTCATCTTGGGGCCTTGTATTCTTAATTAGAGTCCCCCACTGTTCTACTTCACCTTCTAACCGGTAAATATCATAAATGACTTTCTCATGTTCTGAATAGAAAGGAATGGAAAATATCATTTCAATGGTACTGATCCATTGTTTAGCAACAATTGGATCAGAAGACCTATTGAAAGAAGCTGGGTGTTGCCTCATAAAGGACTCAATAGAATATTGTTCCCTTATCTGCACATTTGGAAGTCTAGAATGATTATAGCATGTGTAAGTATAGAGATAAGAATTTTCACTCCATCTCCCATAACATTGGTTTGTTTAGGAAGACAATCATTGCATTGTCTATTACATTGATCAACACGGTTCCTTCGGGTTCCAACCATCGTCTAAAACCCAAAAAGAACAGTGTAAGAGGAAAAAATCATGCTAGGAAAACAACATAATAAAGGGGGATTGCTTTCAATATATAACATCATAGGTTTAATTATAAGATCATTATCATAATTCTAGGACTATAATTTATACGTATACTTATCCTTAGGGGAATCCCTAGACATATCTTAGAAATATCTCTAGGGATTTCACTAAAGTTTTCGCATCATAGTTTCCAAAGGATAACTAAAACATTACTCTGATACCAACTGTGGAGACCCCAAACTCAACGTACATATACATTACATTACTTTTTCGTAATACATAATAAATAACAAAAATAGACACCAAAGGACCGTAATAGCTTAGTGTCTTTGTAAACTTGGAACATAATCATCTAATCTTGGTGAAAGATCTTCAATATCTCCCATAAATATCTTCCATTTTTTTATTACCTAAAACCATCATTTATATCCTGAGAAAAAAAATATAAAGGGTGATATCAGATGCTCAATAAGGGTAAACATATAGAACATGAAACTATCCATAAACATTTGAATGCAAAAACTTGAACATAAAATCTAAAAATCGAAATCTTGAGAAATGACATAAATCTTGGAAGTACTTAAGGCGTATATCATAAAAGAACATAAATCATGAAAAAATAGCATGGAAATAAAAAATGTAATTGTGGAAAACCATTAAGAAAATTATATGATTTCCATAGTAGCTAAGGCATTGCTGCCAAGACCATCTTAGTAGACAAAGTCCCTTTTTGAATCGAGTTCACTCCTCATTTCAGTCATGTATCACTGAACCAGATTAACATACCATTCCTGCCATGTCTGTCACATGAGATATAAATCTTTACCCAATGCATTGGAGAGGGATATAGGTCCCACCCATCTCATAATGAAATCATTATTACATTTGCCACAACATAAAATAAATCATTAATCATAACCCAAATAAAAAAAATGGGTTTCATAAATATAATCCCATCATAACATAATCCATATAGAACAAATGGATATCATTTCATCCTAAGAAAATTAAAACCATGTAAATAATAGAGACATTATACTTGAAACATACACATATGAAATAATGTCATCTTATATGGAAAATTGTTTTGATAAATCACTTGAAATGAATTCTTGAGGACAATATCCTTACTTCTTCAAAATCATTTTCTATTAACAAAATGCCATGAAATTTTAAAAGAAAAGGATTTTTTTGAAAATAATTATGAAATCCTGTAGATTAATCTTTATAAAAATAAGGCTTTATAAAACCGTAAAAATCCGTTCATGCTGTATAAGTTAAAAAAACATTCTTCTTGTACTTTTGTCACAAAAGTTAAAAAAGTTCCTCGTATTGTAAAAAAAATAATTCCTTCCATAACATGTGGTAAAAGTAAAAATTGGGTAAAAGGACATTAAACATACGTGAAACCATTTTTAGAAAATAGGGACATGGATGATAAATATAACCCATGCAAATACTTACGAATAAACAATCTCGGATAAAAACGAGATTGGAAAACTTATCCCTTACCTTATGTTCGATATGCTTCTTATGTATCTGAACCTCCTATGTAATGATATAAATAATATCATTTGATTATTACAGAATCATATTCATTGTAATGATATCATATATGGTTCACATATGACTTTATATTACCCGTTCTTTTGTAAATTCCATGTTAAAGCAGCATTTTGGGTAAAATCGTTTTATTTATCGTATGTGTCTGGACATGTTGTTCTTGATATTATTATTACTTATATCATGATTTACTTACTTACAGAATTTAAATCATGATTTATATAACATATATATTTAGTATATATATATATTAGATAGATAAATGAAATGAAGTACACCATTCATGAAGACGGTAGGTCGTACGTATGCATGAACGATGTTTTCCTTTCCTTATTGACATGAATGGAAGTAAGTAGATGACATATATATATATATATACATAAATCCAGTATATTTATCATGTCATATATTTCATTATTATTCATTATATATACTTTATAATCATTTTTGAATGGTTAACATGCAGAATGAATCTCATCGTGTCATGGAGAAGGTAATCTGTATGTATGCATGAGGGATGATATTGTTCCCATAATTATTAAATTGAATTGGATTGGATTATATAACATCTCAGAATCAGTATGATGTTATAATAACTATATATAGTTATTCTTTACACCATTATACCCATCCAAGTAAGGTGGTGGTGGAAAAACAGATTACAACACGACGTGGAGAGGGTATTTCGTACGTACGCACGCGCGGTGATTTCATTTTCCATAGGATGGATAGAAGGTGAAATAGGGTTGTTTCATATTTATAATAACATATCAGTATATTAGTGATACTTATGTTATTACTTTATAATGGAACAACTAATGAATAATAATGTGAGGAAGAAAGAAACTTGAAATAATCGGTAGAAGAGATTACATCTTCTTCGACACACCTCTTTTAACCTTCCAATTAAGGCACTAGAGTTGGACTTTTGAGGTGACCAGAACCACTATAATGTCTCTAGGGAAGTTGAGAAGGAAAATGGTCAGGGGTTGTCCGGGCATGAAGTCTCAAAATTGTGTAAAGAGAAGAGGGAGGAGGTTCATTTTTATAAGGGAGGAGAGGGGCACTTTAGGAAAAAACTGAAAATATTATTTTATAATAAAGTCATATTCGGTTTATAATGGCTCCAAAGTGACTTATTTCTATGATAAAGTGGGGATGGGTCTAAATACTCTAAACCAATAGGTTTTAGACAATTTTTGGTAACTATTTTAACCTTATCATTTACATTTAACTCTAAGTTAAATAATTTTAACTTTTACCGTGTCTTCTTATTTTTTACAATATATAGTTAATAAGCTTACTATAACAAGCTAAAAGAACCCCAAGTGGTTAATTATTAATATATATAAACTTATCTAAGTCATTGGGATGAAAATTAAATTTTTATGAATATAATAATAATTACTACTATAATATTTACTTTAAAAACTATTTTATGTCAATTTTGACACTATTTGATAATTGATTTTGGTGAAAATCATAACAGCATGATTAGTTCGAACAAAGTTAATTAAATCAATACTGACATGTCATGTTAACATAAAAAATTATTTCAATTCATAAAGAGTCTCAAATTACATTTATTTGGGTATTTATAATATCAATTATGTTAATATTTCATTAATTACGTAATTACTGCATCATCATTGTGCCATAAATAAATTAAATTATTTAATGTCTAAAAATTATATATAAAATATAATTAGGTAGGAAATTTTTTTATATTTCCAATTAATATTTATAGTTTAATTTATCTTATGTATAACCCTATATTAAAAATGAATTATTTATTGAACTTTGATTTAAACAATTTTAACTCTTTTTTTAAATAAAATAATAATAAATGTTCTAATCTAATCCAAGTGGACCTAAAGGGTAATATTTTATTCCTATGATTTTTTTTGTTCGAATTACACTTATGAAATATAATTAAGACATGTGTTAGGGTAATAATAATATCATTTTTACCCTTAATTTCCCTATTTACTTTTAAACGTGGTAAATAAAAGTAAAAAGTTACTATTTACCAAAAATTATTTTTATCTTATTAAACCACATTTTACTCAATAATATTAACTGTGTCTCTCGGATTTTCTAAATTCCACTCACAAAAGCAGTAAAATTAAGTTTCATGTAAATTTTCAAATTCTCCTAGGAGGTGGGTAGAAGACGGTGAAAAGTTTAATAAAAATTTTATATATCTAAAATTATTATTAAATGACTCCAATGAATTAAATTGGTCTTATATAGTTATTATGTATCAATATTTACCCAAAATAAATTTAAATAAAATAATAATTATTTAAATAAAAAGTCGGGTTTTAAATAGTAACCCAGTGTTTTCACTATTCATAAAAAATTGAAAGTTTTCAGAAAAATACAAAATATTCATCTTAGGCTAATTTCGATATTCCAAATCCAAAAATGAAGTCCATTTTGAATGATAAAATATATAAAATTTCAAAAATTGGGTATTAGTATTCATAACAGCTAGTTCATAATAATATTATAATAAAATCTCGTTTAGTGATACTCGATATTGCGTACTACGCACGCTATCGAAGAAAGTATTGATTGCGTGTAATGCAGGCCAAGTCAGGGCTGCGTGTAGTGAAATCTCCAATTTGGTGTTGCATATAACATAATAAAAACATATTTCATTTATACATTAAACAAAATCTATACATAATGTTGCATAGAATAATTTCCACAAAACGAACTTGAAATTGTGTGTAACGCGAGCCGAGAATATTGTTGTGTATACTGCAAGATAATACGATGTTTAATATAGTACAAGATATTCTTAGTGTAGTGTATAATAAAAGACATCAAAGAAAATAATATATCTCATAAAATCTCGAGGTGTTACATTCTCCCCCCCCCCCTTAAAATGAATTTCTCCCTCGAAATTCATCGGGGTTATAAATGGTTTTCTACATGATAGTTTCATTCATAGAAACCCACGTCAAAAAAGGGAATACTAAAACTTAATTTTAAAAACTAACGTATGAAATGTGATGGTCACCCAAATTAACTCATCAATGGGTTTCGACATAGAAGAACATAGCTGAAAATATGGATATGGAAGAGAAATCTAACCATCAAGTTCTAATGGAGAGTGTTAGAGAACATGGCTATGAAAAATCCAACAATCACAAAGCCATAAATTTTTGATGATTTAAGGTACCATCTGATTCAATAGATATAAGGACACTACGAAAAAAAATTTGGTTTTCAAGATCATTTCCCAAATGTTGAATGATTTTTGAATTAAAATAAGTACTTACTTGATTTTGGTACAATCTTACCATTGCTCGTTCCTTGAACAATTTCCACTTCACCTCTTAAAAAATAAAGTCGAATTTGACTTTTGCAAAGTGTTAGTAGATCAAGCGATAGAATGATAGGTCATTCTATCTGTCGCAATCATAAGGTTAGAAAAGGTTATATACATAAGTCCACCTATGATGAGATTAATCATATATGGTTCCAAAAATTCACTTATACACCATCTATCATACCGCTTAATAAAATAAAACTATTTTAGACTAACCAGGGACTTCTTGTTGTCCAGAGGTAGGCGATAATGGCCTGTCGCACTTCGGTTGTGGGTTTTATTCCCGCAACCTTGTCTGACGTGACGGGTTGTCACCCGTCCTATGGGTTGTTCTTATTCTAAAACTATACTATTATAACATTCCAAAAATAATTTCATAAAGTTATAGCCTTAAACAATACTATCTTATGTCTAACTTAATCTATTACAATATTTAGGCTTACCCAAACTCACAGTATAAGGAAATAGAATGATAGAGAGGTCATCTACCAAGCATGTAAATACCGTCATTTATCCCCATATATCATAAGATATGTCTTGTTGTACACATTCCAAACATTAAAATGCCTTAATCATGTATTCTCATGAAAAATGAATACCCATTGAACCTTAGTAAAAACATGAATGTAGTTAAAAGATAACTCTTTCCGCATACCAAATTCCCAAAAATTAAATATACTCAAACAATGATATCTCTAAGTCCTTATATCAGTCATGAGCTCATGAATACTATCCAACATTTCATTTTCTCCTAATCCCTTCATTATGTGCATATCATCTACTTTCCAAAAATATTTCAATCACTTTTCATCGTTACTTGTACCATATAATTATCGAAAACCACAATAAATCATTACATAGATATTATAATGTTCCACAATACTATAAATGATATCCCTTTACATAAACACATAATCATTCCACCACATTGTTTTCATACTCAACATTGATAATAGTGATCACATGTGACTTCCCATTGTCCTTTTCCTTAAGAGGTTGTTGATGTCGATCATCATTAAACCTTGGAATAGGGCATTGGTTAGAATAATTCCCCATTTCCTTGCACTTGTATAATTGAAGTGTTGGTGGAGAATTCCCTATAGAAATTTTTCAATTCACGTCATTAGAAACTATTTTCCCATTACTTGGGCACTCCTCTATTCGATGACCTTCTTTTCCACAATTAAAAAATTTTCTATAACCTTTTAGTCAATCTCCACCATGCTTCTTTCCACAAATTGAGAAAAAAGAAACATTCATCTTCTTTTCACCATTGTTCTGAGATTTCTTCTTGAACTCCAAATTTTGTTTCTTTTCAAAACCATGAGAAGGATATGTAACACCAACATCCAATTTTACCTTGATATCACAACGCACAATTTCTTCATAGCTAATGAAATATCTTATAGCTAATTCTCTTTGAAGAATTGGTTTTATGCCACAGAAGAATTGATCAACTTTACTTTCAGGATGGATGAGAAAGCCAGATGCATACCCTGCAAGCCTTGTAGAATTCACTTCTTATATACCAACAAATACATCATCCTTTGACTTAAGATCAAGGAACTCATTTTCCATCATTGTTCGATGAGTATGAGGGAAGTAATTATTGAAAAATAATTCCTTGAACTCATCCCATTCCATGGATTCAATTTTATATTGGGGCCTTGTATTCTTAATTAGAGTCCACCACTGGTCTGCTTCACCTTCTAACCGATAAATATCCAAAATGAATTTTTCATGTTCTAAACAGCGAATTATGGAAAATACCTTTTCAATGGCAATGATCCATTGTTCAGCAACAATTGGATCAGAAGACCCATTGAAAGAAGGTGGACATTGCCTCATAAAGGACTCAATAAAATATTGTTCCCTTATCGGCACATTTGGAAGTCCAGAATGATTCATAGCTTGTGTAAGTATAGACATAAGATTTTTCACTCCATCACCCATTACATTGGTTTGTTTAGGAAGACAATCATAGAATTGCCTATTACATTGATCAACATGGTTCTTTCGGGTTCCAGCCATCGTCTATAACCCAAAAAAGAACAGTGTGAGAGGAAAAAATCATGCTAGGATAACAACATAATAAAGGGGGATTACTTTCAATATATAGCATCATAGGTTTAATTATAAGATCATTATCATAATTCTAGGACTATAACCTATACGTATACTTATCCTTAGGGACATACCTAGACCTACCTTAGAAATATCTCTAGGGATTTCACTAAAGTTTTGACATCCTATTTTCTCAAGGTTAACTAAACCTTTCCTCTGATACCAACTGTAGAGACCAAAAACTTGATGTACATAGACATTACATTAATTTTTTGTAATAATTAATACCTAATAAAAATAGACACCAAAGGACCGTAATAGTTTAGTGCCTTTGGAAACTTGGAACATAATCTTCTAATCTTTGTGAAAGATCTTCAACAACTACCATAAAGATCTTCCCTTTTTTTTTACCTAAAACCATTATTTATATCCTGAGAAAAAGAAAACCTATAAAGGGTGAGCTCAGATGCTCAGTAAGGGTAAACATATGGAACATGAAACTATCCATAAACATTTGAATGCAAAAATTTGAACATAAAATCTAATCATCAAAATCTTGAGCAATGACATAAATCTTGGTAGTACATAAGGTCTATATCCTAAAATAACATCAATCATGATAAAATAGAATGGAAAGAAAACCTGTAATTGTGAAAAACCATTAAGCACATTATATGATTTTTATAGTAGCCAAGTCATTGCTGCCAAGACCATCTTAGTGGACAAAGTCCCTTTTTGAATCGAGTTTACTCCTCATTCCAGTCATGTATCACTGAACCGGATTAACATACTGTTCCAGCCATGTCTGTCACATGAGATATAAATATATACCCAATTCATTGGAGGGAGATATAGGTCCCACCCATCTCATAATGAAATCATTCTTACGTGTGCCATAAGATAAACATAAATCATTCACCATAACCCAAAAAATAAAATGGGTTTCATAAATATCATCCAATCATAACATAATCCATATAAAATGAATGGATATAATTTTATCATAAGAAAAGAGATACCATGTAAATCATAGAGACATTATACTTGAAACATACACATATGAAAGAATGTCATCTTAGATGGAAAATTGTTTTGATAAAACACTTGAAATGAATTCTTGAGGAAAATATCCTAACTTCTTCAAAATAATTTTATTTTCACAAAATGCCATGCAATTTTAAAAGAAAATGATTATTTTGAAAATAATTATGAAATCTTGTAGAGTAATCTTTATAAAAATAAGGAGTTATAAAACTGTAAAAATTCGTTCATGTCGTATAAGTTAAAAAACATTCTTCTCATACTTTTTTCAGAAAAGATAAAAAAGTTCCTCGTATTATAAAAATAATAATTCCTTCCATAACATGTGCTAAAAGTAAAAAATGGGTGACAAGGAATTTAAACTTACATGAAACCATTTTTAGAAAACATGGACATGGATGATAAATATAACCCCAGTGAATACATATGAATAAATAATCTCGGATAAAAATGAGATTGGAAAAGTTATCCCTTACCTTATGTCTGATATGCTTCGAATGTATCTAAACCTACTGTATTATGATTTAAATAATTCCATTGGCTTATTACAGAATCATATTAATTGTTATGATATCATATATGGTTCAATTATGACTTTATATTACCCGTTCTTTTGTAAATTCCATGTTAAATCAACATTTTGGGTAAAATCGTTTTATTTATCGTACGTGTTTGGACATGTTGTTCTTGAAATTATTATTACTTATATCATGATTTACTTACTTCCAAAATGTAAATCATGATTTATATATCATATATATTCATTATATATATATATAATAGATAGATAAATGAAATGAAATACACCGTTCATGGAGACGGTAGGCCGTACGTACGCATGAACGATGTTTTCCTTTACTTATTGACTTGAATGGAAGTTAGTAGATGACATATATATATATACATAAATCCAGTAGATTTATCATGTCATATATTTCATTATTATTCATTATATATACTTTATAATCATTCTTGAATGGTTAACATGGAGAATGAATCTCATCGCGTCGCGGAGACGGTAATCCGTATGTACGCACGAGGGATGATATCATTCCCATAATTATTAAATTGAATTTCAGTGGATGATATAATATCTTAGAATCAGTATGATGTTATAATAAATATATATAGTTATTATTTATGCAATTATACCCATCCAAGTAAGGTGGTGGTGGAAAAACAGATTACACCGCGGCGTGGAGAGGGTATTTCGTACGTACGCACACGCGGTGATTTCGTTTTCCATAGGATGGATAGAAGGTGAAATGGGGTTGTTTCATATTTATAAAAACATATCAGTATATTAGTGATTATGATGTTATTAATTTTTAATGGAACAACTAACGAAGAATAATTTTAAGAAGAAAGAAACTTGAAAGAATCGGTAGAAGAGATTACATCTTCTTCGACACACCTCTTTTAACCTTCCACTTAAGGCACTAGAGTTGGACTTTTGAGGTGACCGGAACCTCTATAATGTTTCTAGGGAAGTTGAGAAGAAAAATGGGAAGGTTTTGGAGAATATTGAAGGCTCAAAATTGTGTAAATAGAAGAGGTTGGAGGTTCCCTTTTATATGGGAGGAGATGGGAACTTTAGGAAAAACTTAAAATATTATTTTATAATAAATTAATATTCAGTTTATAATGGCTCAAAATTGACATAGTTCAAAGATAAAGGGGGAATGGGTCTAAATCCTCTCAATATATAGGATTTAGACATGTTTATGTTACTATTTTAACCTTATCATTTAGAATTAACTCTAAGTTAAATAATTTTAACTTTTATAGTGTCTTCTTGTTTTCGTACACTATTTGGTTAATAAACATAATATAACAAGCCAAAAGAACCCCAAGTGGTTCATTATTAATATATATAAACATATCAATGTCTTTTGGCCGAACCTTATATTTTTAAGAATATAATAACAATTAATAATATAACATTTTCTTTAAAAACAATTTTATGTCAATTTTGACACTATTTGGTAATTGATTTTTTTTGAAAATCATAAATGCATGATTAGTTCGAAAAAAGTTAATTAAATTAATACTAACATTTCATATTAACCTATAAAATTAGTTTAATTCATAAAAAGTCTGAAATTACATTTATTTGGGTATTTATAATATCAATTATGTTAACATTTCATTAATAAAGTAATTATTGAATCATCATTGTGTCATCAATAAATTAAATTATTTAATTTATAAAAATTATAAATAAAATACCATTATGTATGAAATATTTTTATATTTCTAATGAATATTTATAGTTTAATTTATCTTGTGTATAACCCTATATTAAAAATTATTTATTTATTAAACTTTGATTTTTACTATTTTTACTCTGTTTTAAATAAAATAATAATAAATGTCCTAATCTAATCCAGCTGGACCTAAAGGGTAATATTTTATTCCTAAGATTGTTTTTGGTCGAATTAAACTTATCCAATAGAATCATGACATGTGTTTGGATAATAATAATATCATTTTTACCCTTTATTACCCTATTTAATTTTAACTGTGGTAAATAAAAGTAAAAAGTTACTATTCACCAAAAATTATTTTTATCTTATTGAACCACATTTTACTCCTTTATATTAACCGTGTCTCTTGGATTCTCAAAATTACACTCATAGAAGCAGAAAAATGACGTTTTATGTAAATTTTCAAATTCTCCTCCGAGGTGGATAGAAGACGGTGAAAAGTTCAATAAAAAAAGTTTATGTCTAAAATTATTATAAAATGACTCCAATTAATTACATTAAACTTATATAGGTATTATATGTCAATTTTTACCTAAAATAAATTTAAATAAAATAAATAATTATTTAAATAAAAAGTCGGGTTTTAAATAGTAACCTAGTGTTTTCACTATTCATCAAAAATTGAAAGTTTTCAGAAAAATACCAAAAATTCACCCTAGGCTAATTTTGATATTCCGAATCCAAAAATGAAGTCCATTTTGAGGGATAAAATTTATAAAATTTCAAAAATAGGGTATTACTATTCATAATGGCTAGTTCATAATAATATTACAATAATAGCTCTTTTAGTGAAACTCGGTATTGCGTACTAGACATGCTATCGAAGAAAGTCTTGATTGCATGTAATGCAATCCAAGTTAGAGCTGCGTGTAGTGAAAGCTCTGTTTAGTGTTGCGTATAACATAATGAAAACTTATTTCATTTATACATTAAACTAAATCTATACTTAATGGTGCGTAAAATAATTTCCACAAAATGAACTTCAAATTGTGTGTAACACGAGCCAAGAATAGTGTTGCGTATACTGCAAGATAATACGGTGCTGTATATAGTACAAGCTAATCTTGGTGTAGTGTATAATAGTATACATCAATGAAAATACTATATCTCATAAAATCTCGAGGTGTTACATTCTACCCACCATAAAATGAATTTCTCCCTTGAAATTCGTCGGGGTTATAAATGGTTTTCTACATGAAAGTTTCTTTCATAGAAACCCACATAAAAAAAGGAATACTAAAAATTAATTTTAAAAACTAATGTAGGAAATGTAACGGTTACCCAAATTAACTCATCACTGTGTTTCGGCATAGTAGAACATAGATGAAAATATGGATATGGAAGAGAAATCTAACCATCATGTTCTGATGGAGAGTGGTTGAAAACATGGCTATGAAAAATAAAACAACCACAAAGCCCTAAATTTGTGATGATTTAAGGTACCATCTGATTCATCAGATATAAGGACACTACGAAAACAATTTTGGTTTTAAAGATCATTTCCCAAATGTTGAATAATTTTTTAATTAAAATATATACTTACTTTATTTTGGTACAATCTTACGGTTGCTCGTGCCTTGAACAATTTCCACTTCACCTCTTAAAGAAATGATGTTGAATTTGTCTTTTTCAAAGTGTTAGCAGATCAAGCGATAGAATGATAGGTCATTCTATCTGTCACAAACATAAGGTTTGAAAAATTTATATACATAAGCCCATATATGGTGAGATTAATCATATATGGTTCCAAAAATGGACTTATATATCATCTATCATACCGTTTAATAAAATAAAACTAGTTTAGACTAACCAGGGACTTCCTGTAGGCCATAGGGAGGTGATAAAGGCCTGTCGCACTTCAGTTGTGGGTTCGATTGTCACAACCTTTTCAGACGTGATGGGTTGTCACCCGTCCTATGGGTTGTTCTTTTTCTTAAACTATACTATTGTAACATTTGAAAAATAATATCATAAATTTGCAGCTTTAAAAAATACTATCTGATGTCTAACTTAATCTATTCCAATCTTTAGGCTTACCCAAATTCACAGTATAAGGAAAAAGATTGACAGAGAGGTCATCTACCAAGCATGTAAATACAGTCATTTATCCCCATATATTATAAGATATGACTTGTTGGACACATTCCAAACATTCGAATTCCTTAATCATGTATTCTCTTGAAAAATGAATACCTATTGAACAATAGTGAAAACATTAATGCAGTTAAAAGTTAAATATCTCCACATACCAAAATCCCAAGAATTCTATATACTCAAACCATGATATCACTTAGTCCTTATATCAATCATGAGCTCATGAATACTATCAAACATTTCATTTTCTCATAATCCCTTCATTATGAACATATCATCTACTTTCCGAAAATATTTCAATCACTATTCATGGTTACCTGTACCATATAATTATCAAAAACCACAATAAACCATTACATATATATTCCAATGTTCCACAACAATATAAATGAGATCCCTTTACATAAACACATAATCATTCCACCACATCGTTTTCATACTCAACATTACTAATAGTGATAACATGTGACTTCCCTTTGTCCTTTCCCTTAAGAGGTTATTGATGTCGATCATCATAAAACCTTGTATTAGGGAATTGGTTAGCATAATGCCCCATTTCCTTGCACTTGTAGCATTAAAGTGTTGGTGGATCATTCTATGTAGTCTTTTCTCTATTCACGTCATTAGAAACCTTTTTCCCATTACTTCGGCACTCAGCTGCTCTATGACCTTCTTTTACACAATTAAAACATTTTCTATTACCTTTTAGACAATCACCACCATTCTTCTTTCCACACATTGAGCATAATGAAACATTCATCTTCTTTTCACCATTGTTCTGAGATTTCTCCATGAACTCAATCTTTCTTTTCTTTTCAAAACCATGAGATGGATATGTAACACCAACTTCCAGTTATATCTTGATAGAACAACACTAAATTTCTTCATAGCTACTAAAGTCTCTTATAGAAAATTCTCTTCGAAGACTTGGTTTTAATCCACATAAGAATCAATCAACTTTACTTTCTGGTTGGATGATAAAGCCAGATGCATACCTTGCACGCCTTGTAAAATTCTCTTTGTATATACCAACAGATTAATCATCTTTTTTCTTAATATCAAGGAACTCCTTTTCCATCTTTGTTCAAATAATATAAGGGAAATACTTTTTGAAAAATAAGTCCTTGAACTCATACCATTCCATGGATTCAATTTCATCTTGGGGCCTTGTATTCTCAATTAGAGTCCACCACTAGTCTGCTTCACCTTCTAACCGGTAAATATCCAAAATTACTTTTTCCTGTTCTGAACAACGATGTATGGAAAATATATTTTCAATGGTACTGATCCATTTTTCATTAACAAGTGGATCCGAAGACCCATCGAAAGAAGGTGGACGTTGCCTCATAAAGGACTCAATAGAATATCGTTACCTTCTCTGCACATTTGGAAGTCCAGAATGATTCATAGCTTTTGTAAGTATAGCAATAATATTTTTCACTCTATCTCCCATAACATTGGTTTTTTTAGGAAGACAATCATTGTATTATTTATTACATTGATCAACACGGTTCCTTCGGGTTCCATCCATCGTCTAAAACCCAAAAATAACAGTGTGAGAGGCAAAAATCATGTTAGGAAAACAACATAATAAAGGGGGGTTACTTTCAACATATAACATCATAGGTTTAATTCTAATATCATTATCTTAATTCTATGACTATAAACTATATGTGTACTTATCCTTAGGTACATCCCTAGACATACATTAGAAATATGTCTAGGGATTTCACTATAGTTTTCGCATCCTAGATTCCAAAGGTTAACTAAACCTTTCCTCTAATACCAACTGTAGGGACCCCAAACTTGATGTACATAGACATTACATTACTTTTTTGGAATACTTAATACATAACAAAAACAGACACCAAAGGACCGTAATAGTTTACTGTCTTTAGAAACATCGAACATAATCTTCTAATCTTGGTGAAAGATCATCAAAATCTCCCATAAAGATCCTTCCTTTTTTTATTACCTAAAACCTATATTTATATCCTGGGAAATAGAAAACATATAAAGGGTGAGATCAGATGCTCAGTAAGGGTAAATATATGGAACATGAAACTATCCATAAACATTTGAATGCAAAAACATGAACATAAAATCTAATCATCAAAATCTTGAGGAATGACATAAATCTTGGAAGTACGTAAGGAATATATCAAAAAAGAACATCAATCATGATAAAAAAGAATGGAATGAAAAGATGTAATTGTGTAAAACCATTAATCACATGATATGATTTCCATAGTAGCCAAGGAATTGCTGCCAAGACCATATTAGTGGACAATGTCCTTTTCTGAATCGAGTTCACTCCTCGTTCCAGTCATGTATCACTGAACCGGATTAACTTATTATTTCTGCCATGTCTATCTCATGAGATATAAATATTTACCCAATGAATTTGGGGGATATATAGGTACCACCCATCTCATAATGAAATCATTCTTACGTGTCCTACAACATAAACATAAATCAATCATCATAACTCAAATAATAAAATTGGTTTCATAAACATCATCCCATCATAACATAATCCATATAAAACAAATGGATATCATTTCATCATAAGAATAGTGAATCCATGTAAATCATAGAGACATTATACTTTAAATATATAGATATGAAATAATGTCATCTTAGATGGAAAATTGTTTTGATAAAGCAATTGAAATGAATTCTTGAGGAAAATTACCTTTCTTCTTCAAAATCATTTTCTTTTCACAAAATACCATGAAATTTTAGAATAAAGGATTTTTTTGAAAATAATCATGAAATATTTTATATTAAGCTTTATGAAAATAAGGTGTTATGAAACCGTAAAAATATGTTCATGCCGTATAAGTTAAAAAAACATTCTTCTCATACTTTTGTTGGAAAAGTTAAAAAAGTTCCTCGTTTAGTAAACAAATTATTCCTTCCATAACATGTAATAAAAGTAAAAAATGGGTAAAAAGTACTTTAAGCATACATGAAACCGTTTTTAGAAAATAGGGACATGGATGATAAATATAACCCCAGTAAGTACTTAGGAATAAACAATCTCGGATAAAAATGAGATTGGAAAAGTTATCCCTTACCTTATGTCTGATATGCTTCGTATGTATCCGATAATCTTGTACATTTATTTAAATAATGTGATTGGATTATTATAGAATCGTATTTATTGTTATGATATCATATATGGTTCAATTATGACTTTATATTACACTTTCTTTTGTAAATTCCATGTTAAAGCAGTGTTTTGGGTAAAATCATTTTATTTATCATACGTGTTTGGACATGTTTTTATTGATATTATTATTACATATATCATGATTTAATTACATCCAGAATGTAAATCATGATTTATATATCATATATATTCAGTATATATATATATATATAATTGATAGATAAATGAAATGAAATACACCGCTCATGGAGACGGTAGGTCGTACTTATGGATGAACGATGTTTACCTTTCCTTATTGACTTGAATGGAAGTAAGTAGATGAGATATATATATATATATACATAAATACAGTAGATTTATCCTGTCATATATTTCATTATTATTCATTATATATAATCTATAATCATTCTTTAATGGTTAACATAGAGAATGAATCTCATCATGTCGTGGAGACGATAATCCGTATGAACGCACGAGCGATGATATCGTTCCCATAATAATTGAATTGAATTGGAGTGGATGATATAATATATCAGAATTAGTATGATGTTATAATAACTATATACAATTATTAATTACACCATTATACCCATCCAGGTAAGGTGGTGGTGGAAAAATAGATTACACCACGGCGTAGAGAGGGTATTTCGTACGTACGCACACGTGATTATTTCGTTTTCCGTAGGATGGATAGAAGGTGAAATGAGGTTGTTTCATATTTATAAAAAAATATCAGTATATTAGTGATACTGATTTTATTACTTTATAATTTAAAAACTAATGAAGAAGAATTTGAAGAAGAAAGAAACTTGAAAGAATCGGTATAAGAGATTACATCTTCTTCGACACACCTCTTTTAACCTTCCACTTAAGGCACTAGATATGGACTTTTGAGGTGACCAGAACCTCTATAATATTTCCAGGGAATTTGATAAGGGAAATGGGTAGGGGTCATCCAAGCAATAAGTCTCAAAACTATGTCAAGAGAAGAGGGAGGAGGTTCCATTTTATAAGGGAGGAGAGGGTCACTTTAGGAAAAACATAAAATATTATTTTATAATAAAGTCATATTCAGTTTATAAAGGCTCCAAAGTTACTGAGTTCGAAGATAAATATGGTATGGGTCTAAATACTCTCAACGAATAGGTTTTAGACATGTTTATGTTACTATTTTAACCTTATCATTTAGATTTAACTATAAGTTAAATAATTTTAACTTTTACAGTTTCTTCTTGTTTTCTTACACTATATGGTTAATAAACATACTATAACAAGCCAAAATAACCCCAAGTGGTTAATTATTAATATATATAAACTTATCTACGTCATTTGACCAAACCTTATATTTTTAGGAATATCTTAACAATTAATAATATAATATTTTCTTAAAAAACTATTTTATGTCAATTTTGACACTATTTGGTAATTGATTTTGTTTTAAACACAAAACAACATGATTAGATCAAACAAAATTATGTAAATCAATAATAACATGTAATATTAACTTATAAAGTTATTTTAATTCATAAAAAGTCTCAAATTACATTTATTTGGGTATTTTTAATATCAATTATGTTAATATTTTATTAATAAAGTAATTAGTGTACCATCACTATGTCATAAATAAATTAAATTATTTAATGTCTAAAAATAATAAATAAAATACCATTATGTAGGAAATATTTTTATCTTTATAATTAATATTTATAGTCTAATTTATCTTATGTATAACCCTATATTAAAAATGATTTTGTTATTAAACTTTGATTTTAACTATTTTAACTCTTTTTTTAAATAAAATAATAATAAATGTCCTAATGTAATACAAGTAAACCTAAAGGGTAATATTTTATTCCTAATATTTTTTTTTGTCAATTACACTTATCCAATAGAATTAATACATGTTTCTGGGTTATAATAATATCATTTTTACCCTTAATTACCCTATTTACTTTTAACCGTGGTAAATAAAAGTAAAACATTACTATTCACCAAAAATTATTTTTATCTTCTTGAACAACATTTTACTCTTTGATATTAACCGTGTTTCTCTGATTTTAGAAATTCCACTCACAGAAGCGGTAAAATTAAGTTTTATGTAAATTTTCAAATTTTCCTAGGAGGTGGGTAGAAGATGGTGAAAAGATCAATAAATTTTTTATATATCTAAAATTATTATAAAATGACTCCAATTAATTACATTGAACTTATATAGGTATTATGTGTCAATTTTTACCTAAAATAAATTTAAATAAAATAAATATTTATTTAAATAAAAAGTCGGTTTTTAAATAGTAACCTAGTGTTTTCCCTATTAATCAAAAATTGAATGTTTTCAGAAAAATACCAAAAATTCGCCCTATGATAATTTCTAAATTCTGAATCCAAAAATGAAGTCCATTTTGAATGAAAAAAATTAAAAAATTTCAAAAAATTGTGTATTACTATTCACAACAGCTTGTTCATAATAATATTTTAATAATATCTCGTTTAGTGAATTTCGGTATTGAAAAACAATTCTCTTTTAGGATCATAAACGTTCCTCTTCCAAAAATTATTTTTAAAACATAAAACATTTTGAAAAACCATTCCCTTTGAAAATAACCTTGTAAATTTATAATAGAAGATTTTAAAATAATTGAAATCACTTTTTAAATCATAAAAAATTAAAAAAAAATTCCATGAAAATTATCATAAAATAAAATTTTAAAAAATAGAAAACATATTCAAAAAATATTGCTTTGGAAGAAAACAGATTTCGGACCAAAGAGATAATTAATATGAGTTTTTTTAAAAGATTTTTTCATAATTAACATATGTATAATGGAGTGAAAAAATGGTACCATTAAATGAATATATCATGAATAACCATAGGATATGAAAATTCATGATAATTCTTGAGATATGGATCAAACGATTTCTTCAATGGAAATGTAATCATAAACAATCTCAAAAAATGACATGATTATAGAAATAAACTCTTACCACATTGGTACCATTTAATAATAATCCACAAGAATGAAAAACATTATATGAAGCATAAAATTTATAGAAATTAATTATATACATGATATAACATTTAAAAGGCGAATTATATACTTCTCATGAAAAAATATTGTTTCATAACATAACATCAATCTCAAAGAATAAAAATTGAGTCAAAATTCCCTTATGACTTTGGTAACATGGAGACTATAACCCCATGGAAGATAGATCCTCTAATTAATTTATAATTACCAAAACATTTAGTTATAATAATAATAATGTATATTAATGGGTAGTACATACATCACGTAAAACAATTAGGTGGCGAATATGGTATGTGTCTCATAAAAGAAAAAATTGGGACGGAAATCCTTTACCATAAGACATAACTTCAAACACATTAAAACCTATTTCATAATATATATATATATATATATATGTTTATTATATACCTAATACAGAACCATATTCATGTATATGATAAAATATTTGTTTTTTTAATGAAACTTTCATTAAGAGTTTATTAACAATAGCATTTTCATGTCATGTTTTAGGTAATAACTTCTTTTTTTCAACATAAGTTTTGATTATCTATTTTTTGTCCTCTTTGTTAGATCATTATCTAAAAAATTCTACAATGTAAACTATGATATTAATATCATATATATTTACTATATATATATTTATTACAATCCATAAAATATAAAAATGGAAATTAAATACACTATTCATGGAGATGGTAGGTCGTACATATGAATGAATGTTGTTTCCATTTTATTATCATATTGAAATAATAGTAAATGATATACATATATATATTATCATTGAAGTAGAATTTTTATGTTATATATATCACATATGTAAGGACCCGACCCCATCTTCCCAAAGTCAGTGTCTTATTTTATTACATTGGTATATAAACAAGGAATATGCATCCTAAATTACCAAGTAGTTTAGAATATTTTGGAAACAGTTTACACACATAAGTTTAACATTACAAATTGAAAATAAAAACAACATAAAATTTACACTGTGAACAACCAAAACTATAAGATTATTCATGCAATAAAATCACAGTATAACTTTTTATGTCCTCGAAAAAATGAATCATAGGTAGGGATGAGATCAGATGCTCAATAAGGGTAAAAATTACAGTGTATGATAACATAAACACGAGACATTGTGAATAATTAAAAATCCATTCCTTTAAAAAATACACTTGAACATAATATGATAGGAATGTGATTTGAGTAAATATTTCCATAATACAACATAGTCATTGGTATTATACTTGTTTAATAGACACATGAACTATAAATTTCTAGCTTTATAATGAGGGAAATGCATATGTTGGACATTTGGAAATGTAACATCAAGGCCTCGGCGAGGACTTCTAAAAATTATCAATGCCTCTGCCCAAATCATATCTCAAAATGGGTAAGGCCTCAACCAAGTCCATATCTATTTGTCTCATGAGACCTATCGATGGATCGAGAGGATATATAGGGTCCCACCAATCACATAATAATTCCAATGCATTATTCATATGAATTGGGATAAACATAAACATCCTATATATTCATATTGAAACTGACATATGAAACGTAAATAAGATTAACTAAACATTAAGCTTACACTCTAACCATTCAGAGTAAATTGGTGAATGGTTTTAAGATATAACACAGAAATTCAAACTAATAATAATCAATTAAATTAAAAATGGAGTATGATATAATAATATATTATTCCCAAAAATACATAATAATCAAAAATCTTGTTGAAATAGATGAAAACACTCTTATAAAACAATAGAGTAATTCTTGAGATAAATACCCCTTTACTTCGAATAGAAGAGTTCTTTTGGAAAAATATTTGTATAAATATATAAGTGAATTAATATAGTATATTCATAATAAAATGATATCTTTTATAAAAATATTGGTTGTCAAAAATAGATTATAGTGTTTTTGAAAATAGGCAAGAATTTTGGAAATTCCCTTTGATTGGGCTTGTGTGTCGAAATGTATTTTGAAAGTTCCTTTTAAACCATATAAATGTCCAATTAATGAAGGTAGGATTTTTATTGGTACACATATATTGAAAATTAAAACATAATTTCTGATGAGTAAATATGAATTGATACTAATTTAATTTAGGTAAGTAGATAATAAAAGTAACCCGAATGAAAATGGAGGTTTGGGTAGGAAACCCTTACCTTAAGTTTGAATGTGTTCCTTTCTTGAACTTAAGGTACTAGAATATTAAATTAGACTTATTAAAATCGTAATTAAGAACCTATTATACATTTAATTAGTTTATCATATCTTTTTTTAGTTCATTTATGTTATTATTTATAAGTCATAATATTGAATTTCGTCATGCCGGAGTGTTCGTTTCCTTGGTTTTCATGATCGGTATATTTGTATATTTGTATGGATGTTCAAGTGGAAAGGATGTAATTATCCAGAATTGAAATTAAATATTATTTAAGAACATCCCAAAGTTTTTATGGTTATATATATAATTGTTTTACATGTTATGAGTATGTGTCAATGGATTAAATGACAATCACTTAGATTATTTGGCGGTATTTGGATTATTATGAACTAGTTTTCTCATATGAATTAATACTATGTAAATACAATGGTTCATGAATACTAAGTAGGATATAAAACATATCTTATATTCTGGTTCAACCATAAAAATGGTTTCATGACCATTATTGAAGGAGAAATATAATAACAAAACTTCTTCATCCACGAAGGTTGTAAATTGGAACATCACAGACAATGATTTCATTTATAAGATAGATAGAGAGAGAGAGACTTAGAATATTGATAGTGGTTATTACATCAACATGGTATAATTTTATTATATATTTGATACTAGACTTATAAATATCAATTGGATAGAGGTAGTTTTCATAGAATAATAAAAGAAGATAAATTGAAATGAAACTAAATGAAAAAGTAATATGATTTACCTCTTGAAATAACCTCATTGTGAACCATCATAACGAAAGGGTTTTTGGTATTTTGGAAAAACCATGAGCTCCTAGAAATGGGTAGTGACTAGGAAAGGGTATTTGGGTAGAACATTAAGTAGTTTCATGGCATAGAGAGTGAAGAGATGAGGGAGTGGGAGGGGGGGTTGATAGTGGAGGAGGGGAGTGATTGGTGAATATCATATTCATTATTTTAGTATTTTTTTCAATACAACCAAGAGTGTTGATTCATGTGACCCTAATACTAATAGTTTCATGTGAGTTCTAAATAAGTGTTCTTACATCATCCATGATGTCATGAATATTGAATTTAACTGATAATGTATATATACGATAACTTACCGTATTTTAGTATTCTTCAAAATTTTGAGTATAGTGGAAAATCCCAAAAAAAATAACCATAACCATTTTTTAAAATGTATAATTCAAAAATGAACTCCATTTTTTGAAAATAATTTTATAAATATTATTAATTTAATTTTTAAATTAAATCACAGTTTATTCGAAAACTAACAATTTTCAAACTATAATTCATTTTATATCACATTGAAAAATTAATCAATTCTAATTATATTATATCCTTAATAAAATAAAATAATATTACTATTTACTATACATAAGGTTCATATGAAAATTCATATTGCTATTCATAAGGGCTGGTTACTATTCACCAAAAATTATTTTTGTCTTATGAGACTCTAAATATCATACTGAACGCAATTGTGTATGTAATTTTTTTGAATATCAAAACACATAGCTGGAAAAATTATGTTTACTGGATTTGTTAGAATAATGTGGGGTTTTGTAGAGACTCAGTGTAACATGCATTAACTGTTTATTTTAAAAACTTTGGGGTGTTACATTCTTCCCTCTTTACAAAAATTTCATTCTTGAAATTTACAGAATGTTACCTCACAATAAGATTTGGGTAGCTCATCATCATAAGTTCCTCAGGATCCCATGATTCCTATTTGATTTTATAATTTCACCAGAGTATCAATACCAGTCGAGTCATCTGATTCCTCAACACCTTTTCTTTAGTGCCCTGAATCCAGAATGGCCCTTCATAGTACAATAATCCTAGTTCAAATTCGTTACCTTCAAAAGTATTGACATGTTTTGGGTACGGCATGTACTATTTAAATAGTGATACATGGAACGCATTGTGTACTTTTGACATGATAGGTGGAATAGCCAAATGATATGCAAAAACTCCAATTATCTATTGAATTGAAAAATGGAATATGTACCTAGGGATTACTTTCCCTTTCTTACCAAATCATATAACCCCCTTCCAAGAAGATTCTTTTAAGAAAACATGATCTCCATCACAAAATCTCAAACCCTTCCTTCAATTATCAGCATAGCTTTTTTGTCTGATTTGAGATTCTTTGACATGGCCTTGAATAGTATTTGACTTCATTATTGTTTCCTCCCCAATCATTGGGCCCGAAAGCTTCCTTCTCCAACTTCATCACAACAAGTTGGTACACGACATCTCTTTTCATATAATGATTTATATAGTTCCATTTGAATACTTGAATGGAAAATATTGTTGTATAAAACTCCGCTAAAGGTAAATAGTTATCCCACATACCATGAAATTTACATGAACAGGATCTCAACATGTCCTCTAAGGTTTGGCTCGTCCTCTTTAATTACAAGTCAGTTTGAGGGTGATAAGCAGTACTCAATTGATGTTCAGTATCCAATGATTTCTGAAGATTTTTCTAAAATTTCAATGTAAATCATGGGTCATGATCAGAAACTATTGTTAGTGGTTCCCCATGAATTCCCACAAATTCATTGATATAGAGTCATCCAAGATCCTTGAGTGTAAAATCCTCCCTTATAGTGAGTAAATGTGAAGATTTCATATGTCGATCAATAATTACCCATATATCATCATTATTTCTCATAGTTTTGGGTAATATAATGAAAAAATACATGGTGATGTCATCCCATTTCTATGTAGGAATATGTATAGGTTTCAGGACACCTTTTAGATTTTTCCTTTTGGGAATCACTTTTTTATAGACTAAACATCTTGATATATAATCTGAAATTTCCCTCTTCGTGTTATCCCAGGAGAAATGTTCCTCCAAATCTCAATACATCTTAGTGATACAAGAATTTATAGAGAAATTCAAACTATGGGAATCATCCAATAACTCCCTTTTTAGCTCGTGTATAGTTGGAACAGAATTTCTCTTCCCAAATTTCACAACACCATCTTCACACACAAATTCATCCTTCTTCCCATATTTCAATGAATTAATTTTCTTATGATGGTTCTCATCACCATTCTGAGAACTTTTAATCCTTTCTAATAAATATGGTTGGGAAACCAAATTAAAAATTAGTGATGTTTCACCTTCATTGATAATTACCATATCCATTCTCACTAGATCCATGTACAAGGGGTCCTTATCAATCCTCATTTTGTTGTTAACTCCATGATCCTTAATGCTTTATGCACAATCTACCTTGTTTTTCTTTCCTGAGTGGAAGTGTATAGTACAATCATAATACTTGAGTATTTAAAGCCATTTACATTTCCTCATGTTTATTTAATTCTTTGATAAGATATATTTTAGACTCTTATGATTTGTATATATCTCACATTTTTTTCAAAGAGATAATTTCTCTATATATTTATAGAAAATATTACCGTTGTTAACTCAAGTTCATGAGTAGGATGGTTTTGTTCATAAATTTTTAACTGCCTTGATGCATAGGATATAACTCTATCATTCTTCATAAGGATAAAAATAATTCCTTTTATTGATGAATAACTATAGAGAAAAAACCCATCATTTTTTAATGGTATAGTTTGGATCGTAACATTCACTAATCTCTTCTTAAATTATTCGAAACAGTCCTCACATTATTTTTCCCATACAAACTTAACCCCTTTATGTGTAATCTTGGTTATTGGGTTGGATAAACGTGCAAAGATCTGAATGAAATTCCGATAATAACCTCTTAAACAAATAAAACTACATACCTCAGTTTTGTCTATTGTAGTATGCCATTATTGCACTGACCTTGTCTTCATAGGATCAACGGATATTCCATCCTTTGAGACAATCTGTCCAAGAAAAGATATAGATTGAAGCCAAAATTCACATTTTCAAAACATCCCATATAATTATTTTCTACTAATATTCTTCAAAATAGTGTTCAAATGGATTTAATGATCCTCATATTTTCTAGAGTATACCAAGATATCATCAATAAATATCACCACAAATTCACCAAGATATTTCATGAATACTCTATTCATTAGATCCATGAAAATAGAGTGTACATTATTTAGTCCAAATGGTATTAATATAAACTCACAATGCCCATACTTGGTTGAAAATTATGTCTTTGTAATATCTTCCTTCCTCACATGCAACTGATGATATACATATCAAATATCAATCTTTGACAAATATTTGTATCCATGAAGTTGATAAAATAAATCATCAATGCGAGGTAGGGGATACTTGTTCTTTATTGCTGTAGCATTGACCTCCCTATATTCAATGCACAGCCTCATAGATCCATATTTCTTCTTCACAAAAAGAACATGGTATCCCCATAGAGAAAAACAAAGTAGAATAAATCATTTATCACTATATTCCTCTAGTTGTTTCCTCAATTGCAGTAACTCCACAGTGGCCATTCTATAAGGAGTCTTTGATATGGGACTTGAATCAAGATTTAAGTCAATAGAAACCTCAATTTTCTACTCTAAAGGATTTCAAGGTAAATCTTCTAGAAACACATCAATATATTCCTTCACAATATGTATTTTCTCTATCTAAGCATTCCTTTACTCACCCATAGTTATTTAATTCCCTTACTCCACAATAATTGAATTTAGTAGAGCTATTGGGGGTGGATCCAAATGAGAATTAGAAGGTGATGTTTATTCCATAAAGATAAGGTATTCTACATCATCCTAAAAAATTGAATCCTCATTATTCTTAAAATAGATTTTCATATCATAGTTTGAAATCCGATCCATACCAAGGATTATATCAAAGACAATTATGTGTATTCTAGTAAAATTACCAGATAAATAATGATTATATTCCACAATGGGGACTATCTAACACAAATTTGTTACAATGATACTCTTCTTAGAGGTATTGAATGACAACTCCCTTATTAACTCAAATCGGTAGTATCTAATTTTCTGGGAAAACTGGGATGTTATGAAATAATTTGTTCATCTATAATCAAATAAAGAATTGTCTATGTTTGAGGAAACGATTAAAGTATCATCCACTACAACATTAAGAACATCAATATCAGCTATTGTGATTGTATAATCTTATCCTTTCTAACATGGTCTTTTATATAGAATGTTTCCTTGAAACATTGGAAAATATTTATCATAGTGTCCCATCTCCATAAAATCATATCATTAAAAATTAATAGATTATTTCTTCCCCTTGAAATCACCA
Organism: Viscum album; assembly: GCA_963277665.1. Taxonomy (NCBI): domain Eukaryota; kingdom Viridiplantae; phylum Streptophyta; class Magnoliopsida; order Santalales; family Viscaceae; genus Viscum; species Viscum album. Next base: position 446,457,887 of record OY728145.1, read on the forward strand.
GCAGGATGAAATTTCTGTCCACATTTTTAGAATACTTCTTTTCCTTTTAAGCAGACACGTGGGTGTTTCCTTCTACAATTATCAAACAGTGGAAATTCAACTCTTCCCTTTTGCCCCATTTCCTTATTTACTTTCCAAAAGTTTTTAGAAAGCATATTCTTCTCTTTATTTCCCTTAAATTCATAAGACATAGATAATTAATTTTCAATCTTGAAAGCACTTTAAACTATATCATTATATGATGAAAAAACTGGGAGACCAGTTCTTGACGAGGGAATGAATTTAATCCATCATATAACAGATCAAATTTTCTCCTTGGATTTCTTATTTAGTCTATATAATTCCTTTCTAACCTTGTGAATATAGATTCATACTTGGAAACATTTTCATCTGCATTTTTCCTCAAATTCAGAAACTACGTTTCTATATCTTCGCATTGTTCACAAGGTAAATATATATCTAGGAAGACTTCTTTAAAGTACCTCCATTCAATATCTTCTATCTCTTCTTCCTAATTTTTGTTTTGTATTTATGAACACCACTGATCCACATCTCCCAAGAGATGGTAAACTTACATGATGACCTTCTCTCTTTCCTTACATCCCAAAGTGGGAAATATCGTTTCCAGGGAAATTATCCACTACTCAACAAAAAATGGGTTCGTAGTCCCAGTGACAGATGGAGGATGTTTTCGCATAAATCAATCCAACATAGATCCACCACATTATTGATCAGGATGCTCCATATGGGTATGGTTATTGTTCATAACCTGAGTCAGTTGTCCCAGTATAGTTATAAATGGCTCAGCAACAGTCATAGCTCCAGAGCCAACATCATTATATTACATCGGAGGTAAATCCTTATATGGGATATGTGTGTTCATGTGGTTTAAATTTCTTCCAATAGGTGACATTTCTAGGTAATTTCATACACTAGATTAGGTTATGAATCATAATGTATTATATTAACATAGAAAAATAGTTAGAATAAATTGAAATCGTGTGCATGGGTAATCCCATAATCACAAACATAGTTTCTTTGAGGAGCGATTTACAAATAAATCCTTCATAATGTCTTGTAAATAAAATGTGAATTATCTTATGTATATCCACCAGGATTTTCACACCAGGTGTGCAGTAAGGCCCATTTTTGTGTACTAGGAAACCCCATGTCAAACCCGAAACTCCTTGTTGGAGTTTTCACTACTATGTAAATCAATTCCAGAACCATGTCCACTTATAATTTTTATTTAGGGATGTATATTCTAGAAATATCTAAATATTATATTTCTTACAAATATACCAGCATGTTCTTGTACATTTATCCTAGAGGACTTTTTTAGTTGGTTTTCTCCTTAATCATTGTTTTATAAATCTTGTTCCCATTTTCTCTACTAAACCTCCTCTAATAGAAACTATTAGAACCTGTCCCCAATTTCCTAGATTAGTGCCTTATTTTAGTATATTTTAATATAAACAAGGAATATGCATCCCGAAGGACCAATTACGACATTAGAGTTTCTAAAAAAGATACATACATAAGTTCAACATTACAACTTAAAAATAAAAAATACATAAAAGTAATACTATGAGAAACCACCAATATATTATTATCCCTTACAGTAAATAATAATATGATTTATTAGGACCTCGAAAAAATGTAAGATAAGAAGCGGTGAGCTCAGATGCTTAGTAAGGGTAAAAATCCCAGCAGAAGATAACATAAACATTAGACATGGTGAAAAATTAAAAACATTTGCCTTTAAAAAATAAACATGAACATAATTTGGCCATAATATGATCTCAGAAAGTATTCCCATAATAAAACATAATCATGGTTATTCTAATAGTCTAATAACGGCATGAACTGTAAATTTCTAGCTTCCTAAAGAAGGAAATTCAAATTCTAGACATTTTGAAACATAACATAAAATCCTCAACCAATCCGTCTAAAATGGATTAAGGCCTCTACCAAAACCATATCCCAAAATGGGAAAGGCCTCGACCATGTCCATATATATTTGTCTCACGAGAACTATTAATGCATATAGGGGCTATATCAGGCCCCACCCATCAAATAATAAGTCAAATGCATTCCTAATATGAATGCAGATAATCTTAAACAACATATACTATGAGGCCCCAGCGTTAAACAATGCATAATATTGAATTAAGTTAATAATTGCCAATGGAGATCTTTTTTAGGTTATGATATTTAGATAATTGGGTCATAACTTATACATAAAAACATTAATATTACAAGTAGAAACATATACTCACTATCCATTTTTTATATAAACCAAATAATACCTAAAAAATAATCATCTTTAGTTACATGTTATAGATAACGTGACTTTTCCTAGATCCCATACTTGAAACTATTCATATTTAAGTCCTGTGAAAAAAATTTCAAAATATTGTATGAGCATAAAAATCTCCTTAAGGGATATATAAAGAAGGAAAACTGATGGTTTTTTAAAATAACATGTAAACCATGAATAAATTTTCATAAAGAAATACTTTTCACCTTAATGAAGTAGCAAAAAAACTTCACTAAATATATTCTCATTGATTACGCTTTTTGTAACCAAAAAATTACCATATAGAACATAGAAAGAAACATATAGCATATAATAAAACTTGGGACATAAAAATACTTAAATAGAATAACCATATAGTCGTCTTTTACCTATATCACTGAATAGAATAACCATACTGTCAACATTCATACCCAATTAATTGGAGGTTATAACGTAACCACTCATCCTTGGGTTATCACAGAACCACCCATCATTTGGATTATCACGTAACCACTTGGCATTGGTTTATCACATAACCAATCATCAAATGTCTAAGTACCATTATATGATCATAACACAAAAAATACTCCAAATATCAAAATATCACTAATAACATTTCATTTGCAATCAAGAGAAATGAAATCAAGATAATTGAAAAAATAAATCCTTTTCAAAAACCATTTTCAATAACAAAACAACCAAAAATGTAATAAGGAATTTCTTTTCTTGTTCAAAACATTATGTCTTATAGATTAATCCAAAAAAATGATTACGGTGGTGGAGAGGTCATTGTCGTCGCATAAGTTAAAAACATTCATTTTTTCATTTAGTAAAACTGTTCCAAGATAAATTATTCCTTTTTAATGAAATTAAGTGTAAAATGGGTTTATTATACAATGTGTAAAATAAGGAGGTTTATATTTTCAAAACATTCCTCAATGAAAAGAGATTGAGACGTACTCCCTTACCTTGAGTCTAATTCGTAACGTATTTTCCTTATTCTTCATAAATAATATACTTAAGTTAATTTCTAATTTATTAAGAAATTTTTTCAATTTTATTATAACTTTTATGTCAATTATTACCACATTATAAAAATTTTATAATTATTTATGGTCATATCAATCATTTTGTCGATATTGGGTACTTCGGTTGAAAATGATCATTTTATAATTACAAATTGTCCATGTGGTCAAAAGTAAATTATCTCTAGAATAGTACTCATGATTTAAATATCATATATATCTAGTATATATGTATTTATAATAGTGCATAACATTTTTAGATAATAAATGAAATGCACCATTCCTGGAAATGGTAAGTCGTACGTATGCATGAACACTACATTCATTTATTTGTCATATTAATGAAATGGAAACTAAATGATAGATAGGTATATTATAATTCCATTATAATATCAAGTGATATATATGTTACATAATTTCATTAAATCCATAATTTATATTTTCCATGTATGGAATGAATGAGTTATATCACTTTGAGGCATTGGTAGGCCACACTTCCTCAAATGAAATTACCATGATTACACATCATGAAAATAATAAAAGTATGTTTGTAAATAAAAATTTCAGTACAATAGATACAGTATAAATATAATATATACCATATGTAAATAAAATTCCATCATAATGGCCACTATCAGAGGTGGTAGGAGAAAATCGAGCAATCATCATTTCTTGAGGCAGCAGTTCGTCGTACACAGAAACAATTTGTTCGTATCCATTAAATGGAGGTGTGTGTAAGTGTAGTTCAAATAAATCTCATAAAAATACTAGTATATAGAGTATAATGATTTATTTATTTAGTAGAATAATAATTATTGAATGGGTAGTGAATAAGTAATGTAATGGAAAGGATCTTTAGAGAAGATGATACCTCTAAAATGTGTAACATGCATCGATTTGAGTCAAAAGAATTATATGAATTGACTTATGCCTAAAGTATGGATTGTAGGAGGAATAGATGGTTGTTATGATAATACATTGGATGAATTTATATTTGACTATGGTCTTGATAGGTTTTGGTAAGGGCTTAGAGATGGTGGCCTTTAATAAGAGGGATGTGGGGTAATTTAGTATGTCTTGAAAGATTATTTTATTATTAACTGAACTTCGATTTCAAAAGGTCCAAACCTCATTTAATTATAAGATAAGATGGTGATTTTATAAAATCCACTCAATAAATAGGTTTTAGATAATTCTTGGTCCCCCAAGTGTAACCTTATTCATTAGCTTTAAACCTTAGTTAACTAATTTAACTCTTACCATATCTTCTTGTATATTCATAATATATGGTTAATATAGTTACCAAAAATGACAATAGAACCAAAAGTGGTTCATTAATTACATTAAAAACATTATCTAAGACTTTTTACCTAATATTTTATTTTTAGGACCACTATATTATTTTATTAAAAAGTATTTGTTTAAAAAAATTATTTATGTCAATTTTATAGTATTCATATCATGACTTTTTAAAAAACCATAAAAATTTTATTATTTAAAAAAAACATCATTAATTTAAAGATAAAAAGTCATAATCATACATAAAATTATTTTATGTCATAAAAAGGATTAAAATAAATTTATTTCAATGTTTATATTCTCCTTATTTTAAATCTTTCATTAATAAGGTAATAACTACATCATCATTGTGTCATAAATAAATTTATTTATTTAAAGTTTAAAAATTATAAATATAATATCATGATATAGGAAATATTTTTATATTTATAATAATTATTTATAGTTTAAATTATCACTTCTATAACCCCATATAAAAATTGTTTTACCAAATGATATATTTTTATGTTATATTTTTCATTACAGTAAATTAATTCCTATAAAATGTCATTTTCACATCTTAGTGGATCCATGGGGTCCTTAAATAGACCCATGGATTCTCAGATTCGTAAATATATCATCTAATATGATTTTGACATGTTTTACGATAGTTTTATATTATTATAATATTATTTTTTTACCCTCATTTACCAGATTTATCATTTAACCCTGATAAATAAAATAATTACTAAAGTCACTATTGATAATTTATAAAAATAGAAGGTAACTATTTTCACAATTTTGACCTCCTGATTCCAAATATCAAATCCATTTTTCTAAATTCCAAAAAAAAATTGGCAGTAATTAATTTAAAATTAATTCCAATTTTCAATATTAAAAAATGAGTTTTTAAGAAGTAATAACAATTAAAAGCATTACATGTGTTTATGTCCAATTTAAAAGTTAAATTACATAAACTGACCAAAATTGGATTAAATGATAAAAATAAAATCCAATTATACTTCAAAACCGATTAAAAGGACAATATTAATATACAAATAAATTAGATGAAAAGGCAGTTTTGAATTAAAATGCAGTGTTTTTTCACTATTCATTAAAAATGAACATTAAGGGAAAAAATACAAAAATATCAACCAAAGTAAATTTTTTTGTCCCTGTTATCAATAAGAAGTTTATTCTATCAAATTAAACACATAAATGTTGCAAAGACTTGATTTAAAAAGAGTTCTTCATCAAAAGACTGTAAAACTACCTTTAAAAAATATTAAAGTATTTATGCTTAAAATTGGATTCATTATCCTCTAGTTTTTTTTTGAAAAAATATAAAAACATTTAACAGAAATGTTTAATCATAATATGGTTACTTCTATTCATTATCTCCAATACAAAAACTAGGTGTTAACTACAATTTAGAATAATAATGTTATTATTGTATTATTTTTCAGTATAACTCAAAGTTGTGTGCAACGTAGGATTTTGGAGAAACTAGTTGTTTCATGTTGAGTACGCTATCAGAAGAAGCGTCCCCTTTAACATAAAATTAATATCTTATTTATAATTATTAATAGAAATAAAAAAATTTATTCTATAAATAACTATGTGGTTACATCCTTTCCCATTTTGGAAATTTCATACTCGTAATTTTAAAAATAGGCTGGGAAACTTCATTGAAAGTCTAACATTATAAAAAAGATTCAATAAAACTATTCATTTTAAAGAAATTACATAAAGTAAAAGGCCGCACTAGATAACCCATACTAGGGTTCCATTTAGGAAAACATGAATATGGAAGAAAAAATAACCATTAAGATCTGATAGAGATTCATAGAAAACATGATCAAAAAACATCTAACCACCAGATAATAACAATATTTTGATGGGTGGATTGGTATTTTATTTTGTAGTAGTAAATTTAAATGAAAAATGTTTTTGTTTTAATATAATTTTAATAAAGTTGATTAATTTATTTATGAGATTCTCTAAGAACATATGGAAAAATACAAACTTGTCATGTAGAGTTTCATCGATTAATAAATATCTACCACAAACTTATCTTTTCACCAAACGATGAGTATTCAATATGACATGGTCACAACTGAAGTGCTGGAATAAAATTATAGATAATAAAATAATCTACATAAATAAACTATAAATTTACACTATCATTATACAGTAACCAAAACCAAAATGGTATTTTCAGGATCAAAAAATCCCCAAAAAGGATAATCCTTTATAAAATAGAAATACTACTTTTAATCTCCAAAATTCAAAAATCAATTCCTAGGGTTCAATAAAGATCATTCAATAAAAAATTTTCCTTAAAATGTTTCAATATAATCCAAACTAAGATTGAAACCCAAAATTTAGAAGTACTTGATCACATAGTCATCCATAATAAATATTAACATTTATCCCCAAATAAAATCAATTACACTTAAAGTCTCATATTGATAATTAATTAGCCTAATCACATATTATCTAAGATAGGATAATAATTTCCGTAAATAACCCAAATATCTATAAGTCCACAATAAAAACATGGATTCTTCCAAAATAAAATTCCACCATTACTCCTCAAATGTAATCCTTTAGTATTATACTTTCTTGAGGCATATAGTGTTCACAAAAGAGAAAACATCTCCCAAAATAACATTTGTCACTTAATCACCAAATCCTTTTCCTATACTAAGAATATCAATTTGAAAGAACATATGTTCTATAAATATACTTATTCTAAATCTATAAAACCATTTAACTAAAAATAATGATTTATACTATCCAGGGACTTCACATAGTCCAGTGGTAGGCAATAAATCCCAGTCACACATTGGTTGTGGGTTTAATTCCTCCCGATTTGTCCAATGAAACGAGTCATCACACGGTCTATGTGTTGACCTTTTCCAAAAAATATATATTTTTATAAAATACCCATGAATGAGATAAATTCCTCAAAAATAACTATATCATATTTTATCCTCAAATGTTATCACATACCTCATATTTTTATCCCAAAATGTAATAACCCATAACTGCCTCAAATTCAAGGATAATATAAAAACAACTAGTTCATTATAACTATATCCACAAAAGAAAAGATAATTCTTCTTAAAATAGAATTTTCACATGAAAAACATCAGGGTTACACATACAAGAGTAAATTATTCCAAAGTAATCCCATCAAAAAAAGTGAAATAATATTTTTAATGATTTAATCACCAAGATATCTAATATAACTCTCTAATTTCTAAAATGTAGATATCATAATCATATATATTTCATCATGAACCCATACCAATTTTTCCAACTAATTCATTAATACTTCTTTCCTATAAACAAAATCATGAATCAAATATTAAAATTCAATAATATAAAAACATAATCTTAGGAAAAATCCATATCTTTCATAGATCATTGTATGTTTCCTCATCTTTAATTTTAATGGTACTAGGTATTGGTAAACATATATTTTTGTGGTCATGCTAATCCAATTCTTGAGCCGTCTTCATAGGACATATATTTGCTTAATGGCCATGAAAACCATATTTAAAACATTCAATTTAATCCTCAGAAAGGAATTCTTTACCTTTCCTAAAATCAACTAAAACCTTCCTTTTTACATAGAAGGTTATTGATTTATGACATTCATAACCACTTCTATAATGTCTTCTTGTGCAATTGAATAATTTTCCTAAGTATTTCATTCCACATCCTTGACACATATCTTTTTTAATATATATGACAACCCTGCTTTCTATTACAACTTAGACATGCTTTATTACATATAAATTCACTTGATACAACAAAGAAGATCTAGAGATTTAGTGTCTTTGGGGCTTAGGATCATTACATAAAAACTTTAAACTTGAAATACAACATCTTTATTGAAAAATTCCTTTACAAGACCACTACATTCCTTCGTACTTAGCATTGCATAGGATAACCTGAGGACATGCATAAGAAAAGGGTGAGCTATAAAGCCCAGCAAGGGAGTACACAATGAATAAAATGAGGGGTTCAATACATGTTAGGCAATAGGAATATCAATAGAGAATAAGAGTAACATGAAAATAAAGTCATGATAAAGCATGATAATCATAACATGGAAATGTGGCAACAACACTTAACATTGAATTAGCATGAGCCAAGGCTCATTGCACATGGAGCATGAGTAAACCCTCACTGCAATTGAAGCATTAGTAAACCCTCGTTGCACTTGAATTAGCATGATTCAACACTCATTGCACATGATGTATCATTATACTATACTTTACTCAATGCATTGGAGCGCTATAAGGGCGCACCCTTCTTAAACATTTCATTTCATGCATAAGTGTGCCACATGGATCATAAAACATGGATTAATAAAACATAATCATTTATTCCATGATAAAAGAATGTGGAATTCATAAATGAAGCTTCATAATCAATAAGTAAATGTGCATAAAGGTGAATACCCTTGATGGAGAAATGGGCATGGTATTCACTACACAATGATATTGGCTTAGAAAATCGGTGTGATTTCGGCAGCGTAACGGCATGACATAAGAATTCCTAAAAATGGTTGATGAGAGAGAAAGGGGTTCCTCATCATATTTACATGTAATGGACAGTAATTAGGTCATATAGATACATGTCCCAACAATTTAAAAGGAATTTAGATTCATGATACAAAAGTATTTCTTGAATATAAAGGAGGAGAAAAAAGTTCCTTTCTGAATTTCTGCATAGTAACGGGTGTACATGGGAGGCATTTAATGAGAGAGAAAGGGATCTCCCATCATTCAAAAAATAATAGGGCAGTATTGGGGAGGTGCGAAACCATACCCCAACATTCATAATTGAAATTAAAAGGGAAATATAACTTAAATAAAATTGACAAAAATGAGAAAGGAATAAAAAACCCTTACTTGGAAGTGTGCTTCCAAAGGCTAGAGAGAGGCTTGTGAGAGGCTTCTTGGGAGCTTGGGGCACCTTTAGAGGATTATAGAGAGAGTAGGGCAAAGTTTGGACGAACTACAAGGGCTTTTAGTGAGGAGGAAGTGGGATCTTGGGTGGGTTTATATAGGAAAGGTGAGGGAATTCCTTATTATTTAGGTTTGGGACCCCTTATAATAAAATAATCCAAACCACAAACCATCCCATGGTATTTTCCCATGGTTTCTGGAAAAGGAAAGAGGAAAACAATATTTTTCATGGCCAAGGTCCGAAATTATTAAAAACGTAGGGTTGCTTATGTGGAGGTGAGTCACACTCCCATGGAAATTAATTTAAAAAGGCAAAGTGTTGAGTAAGTCTTGAGGGCTCCATTAATTCTTTGAAAAGTAAGTAAAACAAACCCAAAACCACATTATTTTAATGATAAAACATATATTGGCCGAACATAAGGATTATGGTATTTTATTACATCACCATTGGGTCATTATGATGTCATAAAACACATTTTATATTTAAATGGTATTTAATTTTTACCCAAAAATTTGACTGTCTTAGAAAATTATGAAAAATTCACCGTTGGATAATTTCGACATCCTGATTCCAAAAATAATATTTATTTTATCTAAATAATCTTCTAAATATGTGAATTTTTACTTTTAATATAAAAACCGACATTTATAAAAAATTTACGGGTTTTGACAGAAATGGCTTTCAAACCTTAATAAAAATTTTAATTACATTCATAAAATTATAAGATCATTTATATTTAATAAAAATTCATTTAATATTAATAATAATATTTTATTAAAATATTATTTAATTCAAAAATCCTTTAATTTAATAAAATATAATTCTTAATTAAATAATAACTAAAAACACCATTTGTACTTTAAAAATTAATTACAATGTATAAAAATGACAAGAAATTATATTCATTATTATATACAGAAATAATGTACATGAAGATGGTGCTACATATTTGTTACATAACCCCTTAAAATAGCCGCATAAGACCTAAGGGTAAGGTGTGTGATGGTGACAGACTCTTGGGGCGGCTCGGATAACATCGCTCGAGTGGTAATCTCTATCAACTTCCACTTTTCCCGTAGACGATCACGTTCGAGCTTGACATAATGAAGCTCACCATGGGCTTGGTCAAGGGAGAAGCCCAAATATGCCACCTCTTTTCCGAGCTCCGACAAATGGGCTTTGTAAGGGGCAATTCTACTGGATGAGGCCATCACTTCCTTTGTCTGAGTAGAAATGGGTTTGTTAAAGCCGTATATTTATACTACTCAGATGATCACTGTTCGGTGGCTATAAAAGTAACGGCCACAAATCTTAACATAAAACCAAAGAAGTTGACATCTTATAAAAACTTTTTTCATAAAGAAACATTTAACTGGATCAAGAGGGATTTTCCATTAATGAAACTTTGGGTCGTTACAATATTCCCCCCTTAAGAAATTTCACCCTCAAAATTTTCCTTTTCCCACACTAAAACAAATGTGGGTAACTCAGCTTCATCATATGCTCCGACTCCCAAGTTTCTTATTCAAACTTGTGGTTTCTCCACAACACCTTGACTAGGGGCATTGTCTTATTTCGTAGAACTTTTTCTCTACGATCTAAGATCTTCACTGGTTGCTCCTCATAAGAAAGATCAACTTCCAATTGTACCACCTCGGAAGAGAGTACATGTGAAGGGTCTGGTATGTACTTCCTTAATAGGGATACATGAAAGACTTCATGCACCTTGGCCATAGTAGGTGGAAGTTCTAGTCGATAGGCCACAGCCCCAACACGATCAAGAATCTCGAAGGGGCCGATGTACCTTGGACTTAACTTCCCTTTCTTTCCAAACCTCATGACCTTCTTCCACGGAGATATGCGTAAAAACACCATGTCTCCAACTTTGAACTCAAGGTCTTGTTGACGATTATCTGCATAACTCTTATGTTGACTTTGGGCTTCCTTGACATGCTGCTGAATGGTTTTCACCTTCTCTACCATTTCTTTAACCATTTCTGGTCCAATCAGCTTATGTTCACCGACCTCATCCCAACCTGCCGGTGTTCTACACCTTTTCCCATACAAGGCTTCATATGGTGCCATTTGGATGCTTGAGTGGAAAATATTATTATAAGAGAACTCAACTAGAGGAAGATGTTGATCCCATCCTCCTTTAAAGTCCATTGAGCACGCTCTCAACATATCCTCAAGTGTTTGGATAGTCCGCTCGGATTGGCCATCAGTTTGAGGATTATAAGCCGTACTGAAGTTCAGTTCAGTATTCAGAGCATGTTGAAGACTCTTCCAAAACATAGAGGTAAATCTTGGATCTCGGTCAGACACAATAGATAGTGGTACTCCATGAAACCATACCACTTCCCTGATATATATCTATGCCAGTTGATCCAAAGAGAAATCCTCTCGAATAGAAATGAAGTGTGCAGTCTTTGTAAAACGATCCACAACAACCCAAATTGCATTTTTGCCTTTAGCTGTCCTTGGAAGTTCAGTGACAAAGTCCATGGTGATGTTCTCCCATTTCCATTCTGGTATGGGCAATGGTTGCATCATCCCCTTAGACTTCTGCCTCTCTGCCTTCACTTGCAGACACATCAGGCACTTTGATGTATATTCAGCGATCTCCTTCTTCATATTATCCCACCAAAAGTTTTCTCATAGATCTCGATACATCTTTGTGCTCCCTGGGTGAATAGAGAAATTTTAACTATGTGCATCATCTAAAAGTTCCTTCTTCAGCTCCGGACTTGATGGAACACATAGTCTTTTACCAAACCGCACAATTCCTTCTTCATTAACATTAAACTCTGAGGATTTTCCCTTTTTGATAGCTTCCACTTTTTCTTGGATTCCTGCATCATCCTTTTGAGCATCCTATATCCTTTCCAAAAGAGATGGTTGAGCAATCATTTGTGAAAGGATTGATGATGTTCCCTTCTTTATGATTCCCACATCCATCTTCATCAAGTCTAAGAAGATTGGATCCTTCTCAATTCTCATCATTGATTGAATAGCTGGATCCTTTCTACTTAGGGCATCCGCCACCTTGTTCACTTTCCCAGGGTGGTAATGTATTGAACATTCATAATCCTTGATGAGCTCTATCCATCTTCTCTGGCGCATATTAAGCTCTTTCTGTGTGAATATATATTTAAGACTCTTGTGGTCAGTATATATCTCACATTTCTCTCCATAGAGATAATGCCGCCATATTTTCAAGGCAAAGATCACCGCCGACAACACCAGATCATGCGTTGGATAGTTTCTCTCATGGATTTTCATCTGCCTTGAAGCATAGGATATCACTTTATCATTCTGCATCAGCACACATCCCAATCCCTTCTTAGAAGCATCACTGAATACCCCAAAATCTCCCCACTTGTGGGTAAAATGAGCATGGGCGCAGTGATAAGCCTCCTTTTCAACTCCTTGTAGCTTTCTTCGCATTCATCACTCCAAGAAAACTTTACTCCCTTTCGAGTTAGCTTGGTAAGAGGGTTGGACAATCGTGATAAATTTCTCACAAATCGTCGATAATATCCAGATAACCCCAAGAAGCTACGGATATCAGTTACTGATGTTGGCCTCGGTCATCCCTCAATTGCATCTGTTTTGGAGGGGGTCCACAGATATCCCATAGCATGTGATGATATAAACCAATAATGAGAGCTCCTCCAACTAGAACTCACACTTTCTGTACTTGGCATAGAGCTTCTCCTTGCGCAAAGTCTCCACTACAGTTCTTAAATTCTCCTCATGGTCCTCCTTGGTTTTGGAGTATATTAGAATATCATCTATAAAGACTACCACAAATTTGTCTAGGTAATCTATAAATACTATATTCATCAAGTCCATGAATATTGCTGGAGCATTGGTGAGTCCGAAAGGCATTACTATGAATTCATAGTGCTCGTACCTTGTACGAAAAGCAGTCTTGGGGATATCTTCCTTCTTCACCCTTACTTGATAATATCCTGACCGCAAGTCCACCTTGGAGAAGTATTGTGCTCCACGCAGCTGATCAAACAAGTCATCGATTCTTGGGAGAGGATACTTGTTCTTTATTGTGATTTTGTTAAGTTCACGATAATCGATGCAAAGCCGCATTGACCCATCCTTCTTCTTGACGAAGAGGACTGGTGCACCCCATGGTGATGCACTTGGGCATATAAACCCTTTATCCAGATTCTCCTGTAGTTGTTTCTTCAGCTCTTCAAGCTCAACAACAACCATTCTATATGGATTCTTGGATATTGGTAGCGCCCCAGGTATAAGTTCAATTGAGAACTCAACATCTCTTCTTGGAGGAAGACCAGGATGTTCCTCGGGAAATACTTCAGCGAATTCCCTCACAATAGGCATTTCTTCAAGGGTGGTTTCTTCCTTGGACTCAATCATCTGAGCCAGATATGCGTGCTCATAAGGCAGTAATATCCATGCTTGAGATGATGGAGCTAAAGGAGATTCATCTTCTTCCTGACACTTGTAAAGAATCGGGGGTCAATTCTCCATATGGAGTGTGATTTCCCTCTCCCGACAATTTATTTTGTCTCTATATAAGGAAAGCCAATCCACGCCAAGAATTGCATCAAATTCCACCAAAGGGAGTATGATGAGGTTCGCCTTGAAATTAAATCCACATATTATAACAAGGGAGGACTTATACTCATGGGATGCAATGATTGCCCCATTTTCCATACTCACCAACATCTTTACTTCTATGATTTGTGGTGGTGCAGGGATTGTTCTACTAAACGTTTGAGATATAAAATAATGCGTAGAACCTGAATCAAAAAGTACGTTCGCTATTCTTGAATGAATAACTAGATTACCTGTCACCACTTCGTTTTCGGGGTTCACATCGGCAGAAGTGATGGAAAAAGTTCTTCCTTGCTGTCTTGGAGGTTGCTGGTTGCCTCCGATAACCCTTGGATTAGGGCACTGATTTGCAAAATGACCCAGTTCATTGCATTTGTAGCATTGAACAACACGTTGAGGTTCGAACGGAGAGTTCCTCTCCTCTGTCGCAGCCGCGGGTCCTTCTTGCTGACAGTTAACAGCTAGGTGCCCTTCTCTTCCACACTTGAAGCATTTTCTTATCCCCCTAAGGAAATTTCCAGGGTGCTTCTTTCCACACTTTTGGCAAGTGGGGTGATGGAACTTCTTAGCGCCATTGGATTTATCCATCAGACCACCATCATTGAAGTCCACCTTACGCTTCTTGTCCCCATGACACCCCTGTGATTCTCTGATCTCCATTTCAACCTTGAGGGAACATAGGACAATTTCCTCATAGCTGTCGAAGTCACGGATCGCTAATGCTTTTTGAAAGCTAGGCTTCAGCCCACCAAAGAAGCGGTCAACCTTGAATTCGGGGGTAACAAAAAAAGCTGTAAGCGTATCGTGAAAGCCTTGTGAAGTTTCCCTCGTACACTCCCATAGATTCTTCATCTTTCTACTTGAGTGAAAGGAAGTCCCTTTCCATCTTAAGACGGAGGGTGCATGAAAAATATTTATCGAAAAACATCTTCTGGAATTCCTTCCATTCCAAAGCCTCGATCTCCTCCTCAGGCTTTGTATTTTTGATCAACATCCACCATTGATCAGCTTCACCCTCCAGACGATAAGCCCCCAGGAGAACCTTCTCTTGTTCATAACATTGAAGGATAGAGAAGATCTTTTCAATGGAGTTGATCCATTGCTCAGTGATCATGGGATCAGATGATCCACTAAAAGTAGGAGGCCTTTGTATCATGAAGCTCTAGATAGTGACTTGTTCTTTATTAGGGGGGGTTGAATGTTCCTCTTGACCCGTGTTTCTATTCAAAACTTGAGTTATCTGAGAGAGAAGCGTGAAAAAGTTCGCGATTCCCGCTCCCATTGGATTGGGCATCTCATTAGTACAATCATCACACTAATCTTCACAACGGTTGTTAACCCGAGTTCTCCTATTACCGGCCATTGGCTGGAATAAAAGGAAAGTTAGGGGTAACACATAAAGGTTAATACAAAGACAAAAGTTGATGACTTATAAATAAACTTTAAACTCTTTAACTCATGAGTCTATAGGATTCAATCCAGGCTTTTCATGATCTTCCTTCTAACATATATTCTTAGGGGCATTTTTCCCTTAATAAGGGTTCATACTAAGATTGTGAATTTATCAAAACATATCCCCTAGGAGTGTCGTAACCAAGAGTGCATCAAGGCCCGTTGTCGTGCACCAGTTCCCTTTCGAGTCTAGCTCAAAGCAGTGTTTTCGGGTTTTACCCCTAGGATACATATGTGCCAGAGCCGCCTCTACCTGCTCGTATCCAGACAGGGATGTATTTGTTTGATAAACCACTTACTTAGTATTTACCAAAACTTAGGGATGTTTTTATTATACTTAGTCTTGTATCTAAGGCTTTACTAGGGTTTCCTAATCCCAAAAATAACTAAACCTATCCTCTGAAACCAACTATGACAACCCTACTTTCTATTACAACATAAACATGCTTTATTACATATAACATCACTTGATACAACAAAGAAGATCTAGAGGTTTAGTGTATTTGGGTCTTAGGATCATTACATAAAAACTTTAAACTTGAAATACAACATCTTTATTGAAAACTTCCTTTACATGACCACTACATTCCTTCGTACTTAGCATTGCATGGGATAACCTGAGGACATGCATAAGAAAAGGGTGAGCTATAAAGCCCAGTAAGGGAGTACACAATGAATAAGATGAGGAGTTCAATACATGTTAGGAAATAGGAATATCAATAGAGAATAATAGTAACATGAACATAAAGGCATGATAAATCATGATAATCATAACATGGAAATGTGGCAACAACACTTAACATTGAATTAGCATGAGCTAAGGCTCATTGCACATGGAGCATGAGTAAACCCTCATTGCACTTGAAGCACGAGTAAACCCTCATTGCACTTGAATTAGAATGAGTCAACACTCATTGTACATGACGTATAATGATACTATACTTTACCCAAGGCATTGGAGTGCTATAAGGGCGCACCCTTCTTAAACATTTCATTTCATGCATAAGTGTGCCACATGGATCATAAAACATGGATTCATAAAACATAATAATTTATTCCACGATAAAGGAATGTGTAATTAATACATGAAACTTTATAATCAATAAGTAAATGTGCATAAAGGTGAATACCCTTGATGGAGAAATGGGCATGGTATTCACTACACAATGATATTGGCTTAGAAAATCGGTGTGATTTCGACAGCATAACGGCGTGACATAAGAATTCATAAAAATGGTTGATGAGAGAGAAAGGGGCTCCTCATCATATTTACATGTAATGGATAGTATGTAGGTCATATAGATACATTTCCCAACAATTGAAAAGGAATTTAGATTCATGATACAAAATTATTGCTTGAATATAAAAGAAGAGAAAAAAGTTCCTTTCAGAATTTCGGCATAGTAACGGGTGTACATGGGAGGCATTTAATGAGAGAGAAAGGGATCTCCCATCATTCAAACAATAAGAGGGAAGTATGGGGGAGGTGAGAAACCATACCCCAACATTCATAATTGAAATTAAAAGGGCAATACAACTAAAATAAAATTGACAAAAATGAGAAAGGAAGAAAAAACCCTTACTTGGAAGTGTGCTTCCAAAGGCTAGAGAGAGGCTTGTGAGAGGATTCTTGGGAGCTTGGGGCACCTTGAGAGGATTCTAGAGATAGTAGGCCAGAGGTTGGACGAACTCCCTGGTCTTTGAGTGAGGAGGAAGTGGGAGCTTGGGTGGGTTTATATAGGAAAGGTGAGGGAATTCTTTATTATTTAGGTTTGGGACCCCTTATATTAAAATAATCCAAACCACAAACCATCCCATGGTATTTGCCCATGGTTTCTGGAAAAGGAAATAGGAAAAAAATATTTTACATGGAAAAGGTCCGAACTTATTAAAAAATTAGGGTTGCATATGTGGAGGTGAGTCACACTCCCATGGAAATTAATTTAAAAAGGCAAAGTGTTGAATAAGTCTTGAGGGCTCCATTAATGCTTTGAAAAGTATGTCAAACAAACCCAAAACCTCGTTATTTTAATTATAAAACACATATTGGACGAACATAAGGATTATGGTATTTTATTACATCACCATTGGGTCATTATGATGTCATAAAACACATTATATATTTAAATGGTATTTAATTTTTACCAAAAACTTTGACTGTCTCCGAAAATTATGGAAAATTCACCGTTGGATAATTTCGACGTCCTGATTCCAAAAATAATATTTATTTTATCTAAATAATTTTTTAAATATTTGAATTTTTACTTTTAAAATAAAAACCGACATTTATAAAAAATTCATGGGTTTTGACAGAAATGGCTTTCAAACCTTAATAAAAATTTTAATTGCATTCATTAAATTATAAGATCATTTATATTATTAAAAATTAATTTAATATTAATAATATTATTTTATTAAAATATTATTTAATTCAAAAATCCTTTAATTTAATAAAATATAATTCTTAATTAAGTAATAACTAAAAACACCATTTGTACTTTAAAAACTAATTACAATGTATCAAAAATGACTAGAAATTATATTCATTATTATATAAAAAAATAATGTACATGAACATGGTGCTACTTATTTGTTACATAATCCCTTAAAATAGACGCATAAGACCTAAGGGTAAGGTGTGCGATGGTGATAGACTCTTGGGGCGGCTCCGATAACATCGCTCGAGTGGTAATCTCTATAAACTTCCACTTTTCCCGTAGACGATCACGTTCGAGATTGACATAATGAAGCTCAGCTTGGGCTTGGTCAAGGGCGAAGCCCAACGATGCCACCTCTTTTCCGAGCTCCGAAAAATGGGCTTCGTAAGGGGCAATTCTACTGGATGAGGCCATCGCTTCCTTTGTCTGAGTAGAAATGGGTTCGTTGAAGCCTTATATTTATACTACTAAGATGATCACTGTTCAACGGCTATAAAAGTAACGGTCACAAATCTTAACATAAAACCAAAGAAGTTAACATCTTATAAAACGTTTTTCATAAAGAAACTTTTAACTGGATCAAGAGGGATTTTCCATTAATGAAACTTTGGGTTGTTAATAACCACTTCTGTAATGTCTTCTTGTGCAATTGAATAATTTTCCTAAGTATTTCATTCCACATCCTTGACACATATCTTTTTTAATATACTTACCTCTATGATTATTAAATGAAGTTCCATAGGGATTCGTTTCTCAAATATACGATTCCTTAGAAAAATTACCATGGTTCAAATGGTCAACCATGACTCTAGATAGTTTATTGTGAATAACCATAAGATTTCTCAGTGAACCTCCCATATCATTCAATTTTTTATTTAGAAAACCATCATAGTTTCCTTCACATCCATTATTAATTTGGTTCCTTCTAGATCCAGGAAGTTACTAAATCCAAAAAGGTCGCTATTATTATATCTGTAAAATCACCTTGTACTATCTTATAAGGAGGGTAAACGCTATGATATACTTTTTCAGGTTATCTTAAACTCATTAAATTTATCTGAAATAATTGTGACTTGTTTTAATATGCTAACCATTATGTTTATTTCAATTATTCTTAAATAAAACCCTAACCTCTAAAGTTATCTAAACAGAACTCGGATACCAACTATAAGGTCGAAGGATCAAACATTACATAATCATGAATTAGGTTAATAATTCACATTTAGGATATTTTTAGGTTTATAGATTTATAGAATTAGGTCATAATTTATACCTAAAAACATAAATATTCCAAATAGACACTTCTACTCACTATCTATTTTTTATAAAAAAAATCATAAAAAACAAGTTTTTTCCATGTTATAGATAGCGTGACTTTTCCTTGATCCCATCCTCAACCCTATTAATATTTATGTCCTATGAAAAACATATTTATACATGGGATGAGTATAAAAAACTAAGTAAGAGATATATAAATAAGGATGGCTGTTAGTTTCTCAAACCAACATGTAAACCATGAATACTTTATCATAATGTAATACTTTTCACCTTAAAGAAGTAGCAAAAAACTTCACTGAATATAAGCTCAATTATAACTCTTTTTATATCAAAAATATTACTATATAACCCATATAATTAAACATATAAAATATAAGGTATCTGGGGACATTAATATTATTAAATGGAATAATCATATAGTCAACTTCAACACATATCACTAAATGGAATGGTTATACGGATGACATCAATACCTAATGCATTGGAGATTATAATGTAACCTCCCATAATTGGTTTATCACACAACCACACATCCTTTGTATTACCATGTAATGACACGTCATTGGTTTATCATGTAACCACCTTTCAAATGTCTAATTAACATTATTTAATCATAAAACATAAAATATTGAAAATATCAACATTTCACTAACAACATTTCATTTGTAGTCACAAGAGATAATTTCAAGATGTTGAAATAATCAATCCATTTCAAAAACCATTTTCAATATGAAAACAACCAAAATGGTAATAAAGGATTTCTATTCTTTTTCAAAACATTATTTCTTATAGAGAAATCCAAATAATGATTTCAGTGGCAGAGGGGTCAATGTCGTTGCATACGTTAAAAACATTCATTTTTTTTATTTATTAAAATTTTTAATTGATAAAAGATTCCCATTGAATTAAAGTAGAATTCCAAGTGGTTTATTATAAACCGTGTAAAAGAAGGAGGTGTATATTATCAAAACACGCCTCAATGAATGGAGATTGTGATGAAGTCCCTTACCTTGAGTATGATTTGTCACGTATGTTCCTTGTTCCTCCAGAATAATAAATTAATATTTATTTATAATTTATTAAGAACATTTTTCATTTTTATTATTCCTTTTATATCACAACATTTAGAGAATACATAATTATTTAAGTTAATATCAGGCGTTTTGACGATATTGAGTACTTGAGTAGAAAATGATCTTGTGATAATTAAAAATTTACCATGTTATCAAAATTAAATTAACTAATGAATTGAATTTATTTTTTAAATATCATATATATCTATTTATATGTATTTATAATAATCTTAAACATTTGTAGAGAGGAAATGAAATTCACTATTCATGGATACGGTAATTCATACGTACGCATGAACGCTACATTCATTTATTTCTCATATTAAATAAATAAAAACTATATCATAAAAAGGTATATGAATATTACAGTATAATATTATATGATATATATGTTACATATGTTCATTAACACCATCCTTTATGTGTTTAATGTATGGAATTAATGAGTCGTATCACTTTGAGGGGTGGTAGTCCGCACATCCTCATATGAAATTATCATGTTTACACATCATGAAAAGCATAAAGGAATGTCCTTAAATAAAAAATATTGTATCATAGAGAAAATATAAATACGATATAAATCATATATAAATATAGTTCCATAATAATGTCCACCATGAGATGTGGTATGGTAAAATCGAACGATCATCGTTTTGTGAGCCAGTAGTTCGCCGTACACAGAAACAGTATGTCCGTAACCATTAGATAGATATGTGTGTAAGTTCTATTAGAATAATTCTCATAAAAACATCCTATTATGTTGAGGATACTATTTTTTGTTATTTAATAAAATAATTTGAATATAATAGAGATTGAATAAGTAAAATAATGGAAAGGAACTTTAGAGAAGACACTACTTCTAAAATTTGTAACACTAATTGATTTGAGCCAACCAGATTAATTTAATTACCTTATTCCTAATGTAAGGATTCACGTAGGAAGAGAGGGATGTTGGGAGGTTATTTTGGAAACATTTGGACGATCTAATGGGCTTGAGATGTTTGATTAATGGGTTAGAATAGGTGGTATTTTATAAGAGGGATGAGGGGTACTTTTGGAATATATTGAAATATTATTTTATTATAAACATAATTATTTTTTCAAAATAACCAAAACTAATTTAATTCCAATATAAGATTATGATTTTTCTAAATCCTATAATCCAATGGGTTTTATAAATGTTTTGGTCCCGAGGATAACCTTATCTTTTAGCTTTAACCCTTAGCTAACCAATTTAACTTTTACCATGTCTTCGTATGTATTCATTCAATATGGTTAATGTAGTAACCATAAAATTCAAATACAACCAAAAGTGGTTCAATAACTAAATTATAAACATTATATATGGAATTTTTTGAATATTATATTTTTAGGACTATTATATCATTTAATAAAATATTATTTGTTTTAAAAACACATTTTTGTAAATTTTTATACTATTCATATCGTCACTTTTTAAAAAACCATAAAAACTTGTTTATATTGAATCAAATTAATTAAATCAAATATAAGAAGTCATTATAATCCAAAATAACTTTTTTGGCATAAAAAGTTTCAAAATTAATTTATTTTAATATTTATAATCTCATTCATTTAAATCTTTCATTAATAAGATAATCACTACATCATCATTTTATCCTAAATACATTTAACAATATAATTTCTAAAAATTATAAATAAAATATAATGAATTAGGAAATTATTTCAGATATATAATTACTATTTATAGTCCAAAATATCACTTATATAACCCCATATAAAAATTGTTTTTCTAGAAGATACATGTTTATGTTACATTTTTCATTACATTAAATTTATTCATATAAAATGTCATTTTCACATCCATGTGGTTACATGGGGTACAAATGAAACCCAAGGATGACCATTGTCAGAAATGTATCATGTAATATGCGTAGCACACTTTTTAGGGTAATTTTATATTATTATAATATTATTTTTACACTATTTTTCCAGATTTAACCTTTAACCATGGGAAATAAAATAATTCCTATAGTTACATTTCATAATTCATAAAAATATAAAGGTACATATTTAAAAAAAATTGAAATCCTAATTTCAAATATGAAATCCATTTTTTTAAAATTAAAAAAATAGTATTTGAAAAAATTAATTTAATATTATTTTTTATTGTCAAAATTGAAAAACTGGTTTTTAAGAAGTAATAACTATAAAAATATTGACATGTGTTTATGAACAATTTAAAAGGTAAATTACCTATTGTGACCCTAATTGGATTAAATGATAAAAATATAATCCAATTATAATTTAAAACCAATTTTATGGTGAATATAACAATATAAATAAATTAGATGAAAAGACAGTTTTGATTTAAAATCCATTGTTTTTTCACTATCCATTAAAAATGAACTTTATCAGAAAAATACCAAATTTTCATAAAAAGTAAATTTTGTTGTCCCTAATATAAAGAAGAGGTTTATTTTTCCAAATGGAACCTATAAAAGTGACTAATTATTTATTTTAAAGTGGTTCCCCATCAAAAGGTGGTAAAACAACCTTTTAAAATATTGATATATTTTTCTTGAACTTGGATTCATTATCCTCTATATTTTATTGGATAGATGTAAAAAAATTTAGAAAACATGTATAATCACAATAAGGTTTGTTAATTTAAATCCTTCTAATATAATTACAATGCACTAACTATAATTTAAAATAATAATATTATTTTTTTATTATTTTTCAGTATAACTGAATGTTGTGTGCAACGTATGATTTTAGAGAAACATGTTGTTGTGTGTCGAGTATGCTTTCGTAAGATGAGTCCCCTTTAATGTAAAATTAATATCTTATTCATAGGTACTTATAGAATTGAAAATGTATTAATCTATAAATACCTAGTCTGTTACATCCTTCCTCCATTTTGGAAATTGTGTCCTCGAAATTCTAAAATTGCACTCAGAAACTTCATTGAAAGTCCCAAATTGGAAAAAATATTCAATAAAACTATTAGTTTTATAAAAATAATGTGAATTAAAAAATGTCACCTAGGAGAACACATACATGGGATCCATATAGGAATACATGGATATGAATGAAAAACTAACCATCAAGTTCTGATGGAGAGTAACGGAAAACTTTATAATGAGAGAGTTAACCCCCAAAAACCACAAAATATTTATGGGTTAAATTGTATTTTATTTCATAGTAGTAAAATTAAACGAACACTATTTTTTATTATCCTTTTAATAATGTTAAGAAATATATTTTTGAGACTGACTAAGAATATAAGGAAATATAATTACCTTTGAAGTAGATTTTCATTCTTTAATAAATATCTACCCCAAACTTATTGTTTCACCAAACGATGAGTATTCACGATTACTTGGTCACAACTGAAGTGCTAGAATCATCTTATATTGAATCACATAATCAACAAAATATGAACTATAAATTTCCCCTATCATTATACATTAATCAAAACCAAAATGGTTAGTTCAATATTAATTAATCCCCAAAAAGTATAATCTTTATAAAAAAGAAATACTACTCTTAATCTAAAAACTTGAAAAATCATTACATAGGGTTTAATAAATACCATTAAATAAACAATTTTCCTTTAAATTACTCAATATAATCCAAACTACAATTAAATCCCAAAACATAGATGGTCTTGATCACATAGTCTACCATGATAAATATTAACATTTATCTCCAAATAACATCAACTACACTTAAATTATCATAATGAAAAGTAATTAACCCAATCACATATTCTCCAAGATAGGTTAATCATTTTAAAAACTAACCCAAATATCTATATGTCCATAATAAAAACATAGATTCTTCCAAAATAAAATTTCACCATTACTCCTCAAATGAAATCCCTTAGTATTATATTTTCCATAGGCATATAGTGTCCAAAAATATCAAACATCTCCCAAATAAAATTTATCACTTAATCAACAAATCATTTTTCTATAGAAAGGATATCCATTTGATAAAACATAACTTCTAAAAATAAACTTATTCTTAATCTATAAAATCATTTAACTAAAAATTATATGTCATACAAACTAGGGACTCTATGTAGTCCAATGGTATGGGATAAATAACACTCGCACCATGGTTTTGGGTTCGATTCCTACTGCTTTGTCCGACACGACGAGTCATCACACAGTCAGTGTGTTGTCCTTTTGCAAAAAATATATAATTTTATAACATTCCACAAAATGAGATAAAATCTTTAAAAATTACATTGAAATATTTTAGCTTAAAATGTTATCTAATTCCTCACATTTTCATCCCAAATATTAACAACCCATAATTTCCTCCAATACGAGGATCATATAAACACAAATGGTTCGTTACAATTATATAAAAAATGAAATTCTTCCTAAAATACTTTTTTTGTATAATAAACATCAGGGTTACATATACAAGAGAAAATTCTTCTAATGTAATCCCATCAACAAAAAATCATTAAAAGTTTTAAAGATTTTATCTCCCAGATATATAAGATAACTATCGAGTTTCTAAAATGTATACATCTTAATAATCCAGCATTTTTCATGATCCCATAACAATTTTCCCATCTTATTCTGTATTACTTATTTCCTACATACAAAATCATGAATCATATCATAAAATTTAATAATATAGAAACATAATCTAAGAACAAATCCATACTTTTCATAGGTCATTGTATGTAACTCCCCGACCCCAGTTACCCAGAGTTGGTGCATTATTAAATAACATTGGCATGATCATAAGAAAGATCAATTCTTGAAAGACCAATTGGTTTAGTAGCCTTGGAAACACTAGATATATTCATAAAGTTTTACATTACATCATAAAGTGAAAAACTACTACAACAACATATTGTCTCCATAGTCCACACTATTATCCCCTCATAATATCCCCGTAGGTCATTCATAATTTTCTTCTTCAAATCCAGGGAAAAATAAAACATAGAAAAGGGGTGAGCTCAAATGCCCAATAAGGATAACAATATAGCGGAAAATTTCAGAAATAAGAATGAACATTCAAGGCAATGTATAACTAAAACAAAAGCCTTTTAAACTTGAACTTCAACATAGTAAGGAAAAAATAAAATGAAATAATGTCATTTACTTATTCACATGGATATTCTACTAATTGATTAATCACATGAAATATCAATAACCACTTTCATAATGATGGAATGCATAATGCCAGACTATCATAACCACATAGCCAAGGCCTCGTGCCAAGAGTACAAATAATATTTTGTCAAGGCCTTGTGCCAAGAAACTAGTTTGTCTCATGAGACCTACCGATGCATCGAGGAGCTATAGAGGGCTCCACCCGTCACATATTAAGTCCAATGCATTCCCATATGAAAAGGTTTAAACATAAAATAGACATTCGTATTAAAACTATCATACGAAATGTAAATACTTCATCCATAAACCCTGAATGGTATAAAAATAAAAAATCCACAGTCAAACATATCACAAAACCTTCAATACAATATAGAAGTTTTTTTTCATAATAAATCAACTTCAAATAAGCGTAAAATCCATCAAAGGATGTTGACATCGATGAAATCAAAACTCTTTTTAGAGAAATATCTATTTCTCTTTTGAAATCATTTAAGAGTCATATATTTATTAAATAAAACATTTTATTTGAAAATATTCTTATAATCTTGTAAGGGAAGCTTCGACGATTTTATAATGGCGAAAATAGATGCACCCGCCGTATAAGTTAAAAAAACATTCTTACCTTAATTTTGTCGAAAAGGTTAAAAGCACCTGGTTTGGAATACGACGGAAAGATTCCTTTATAAACCTCTTATAGAAAGTCAAACAAGGGTATAAATGACTTTAACCAATATTCTAGTAAATAGTAAAAATGTTTTGAAATTCATTTTTAAGAAACATGGATGTGGATGATAAAGAGATCCCAGTAGATTATTACGTATAAACAACCTCAGATAATGAAGAGATTGCGAAATAAACCCTTACCTTGTACTTTTCCTTGGTTGGGGTAGGTTAACCTCCTATATAATGTAGAAATAATTGTTATTAAATTATACAAGAATCATATACATTAATATGATATCATATATGATCTTTTAACATTGCTTTGTTAATAATATCTTAGTATTATTGTTGTTTTGGGTGTTAACATACTCGTTTTCTTTTATATGTTTTGTTATGTAAGCCATTTTTTCATGGAAAGGTTGTATCTTAATCATATACAGAATTATATCAAGTCCTTAGATACTATTATTAATCATCAAATGAGAATTATACTTGAATGGATACGATGGAGAATTAATCTTATCGCGTTCGTGGAGACGGTAGTCCGTATGTACGCACGAGCGACAATATCATTTTTTGATATTAAAATAATATATAATTTGATGTTATATCATATATACAGAATCCTTATCATGTTATATTTATTATTTACATGAATTACACATCATTATTATACTCATCCAAATAATAATATACTGAATAACAATTACACCACAACATGGAGACGGTAAGTCGTACGTACGCACGTATGGTGACATGTAAGTCAAAGGATGGATATAATACTGAATATGGTTGTGCCATATTTATAATAATATTAAAGTATATAGTAGATACTAGATTAATTATCTTATAATGGGAATAACAAAGAAAGAAGAAGTGGAAGAAGAAATGAATTTGAAAAAGGGTGGTGAAAACATTACCTCTCCTTCGGGTTCTTCCTTTTGATTTGATCAAAAGGGATCCTTAAGTTGGATTTATAACTAAAGGAAGTCCTATAGGATGAAGTGAGGGAAGTTGAGAGAGTATTTGGGCAGATTTTGGCCGAGAAAAAAGTCTTTGAAGGTGTGAGTTAATGAGAAGGGAGAGTGCCCTTTTATAAGAGGGGTGAGGGGCACCTTTGGAAAACGTAGAAATATTATTTTATAATAAATTCATATTAGGTTTTTAATGGCTCCAAAGTGTATTATTTAAAGTTTAAGGTGGGGGTAGGTCTAAAAACACTCAACCAATAGAATTTAGACAGGTTTGGGTTACTATATTAACCTTATCATTATGTATTAACTCTTAGTTAATTAGTTTCTCTTTTACAATGTCTCTTTGTATTTTTATATTATATGGGTAATAAACTTACTAAATACACCCAAGGGACCCCCAAGTGGTCCATTAATGATAAACCTATCATGATATAAGTCACTTGGCCGAACATTATATTTTTAGGAATTTAATATCAATTAATAATATAATATTTGTTTTAAAAATTGTTTTATGTCAATTTTGACACTATTGAATAATTGATTTTTTTGAAACTCATAACAGAATTATTACTTCTAAAAAAGTTATTTAAGTCACTCCTAACATGTCTTATTAACCTAGAAAATTTGTGTAATTCATTAAAAGTCTCAAATTATATTTATTTGTGTATTTATAATATCAATTATTTTAATTTTTCACTATTATGGTAATTCCTGCATCATTATTGTGTCATAAATAAATTAAATTATTTAATGTATAAAATTATAAAAAAACTATCATTATGCAGGCAGTCGTTTTATCTTTCTAATGAATATTTAAAATCTAATTTATCTTATTTATAACTCTATATTAAAAATGTTTTAGTAAATAAACTTTGATTTTAACTCTTTTAACTCTTATTTGAATTAAATAATAATAAATGTCCTAATCTAATCCATGTGGACCTAAATGATAATATTTTATTCCTAAAGTTGTTTTTGGTCTAGATACACTTGTCCAATAGAATTAGGACTTGTGTTAGGGTAATATTAATATCATTTTTACCCTTAATTACCCTATTTACTTTTAACAGTGGAAAATAAAAGAAAAAAGTCACTATTCACCAAAACTTATTTTCATCTCATCGAACCAAATTTTACTCCTTGATATTAACTGTGTCTCTCGGATTTTAGAAATTCCAATCACAGAAGTGGTAAAATTATGTTTTATGAAAAATTCAGTTTTTTAACTACCACTTAGTAGTTTCACTATTCATCAAAAATTGAAGTTTTTCAGAACAATACCAAAATTTCACCCTAGGCTATAATTGATATTCTGAATTCAAAAATTATGCTTATTTTACAAAATTCCAAACATAAAAGTTGCATTAATTAATTTTATAATTAATTCCCACTGTCACAACAAACAGCGTGTTTTTAAGAAACAATATATATCAAAAGATTGACAATTGTTTATGTCCAATTTCAAAGTGAAATTAATTATAATGAACACCATTGGGTAAAATGGTAAAAATATATTCTAATTATACTTTAAAACCACTAAATAATATAATTTATCACTATAAATTATTTTGATAAAAAATGTTGTTTTACGTATAGTTCACTATTCATAAAAAATGGACGTTCTCAGAAAAATACCAAAAATTCAACTTAGGATAATTTCGATATTTTGAATCCAAAAATAAAGTCCATTTTGAAATATAAAATATATATAAATTCAAAATGTAGGTATTAATATTCATAACGGCTAGTTTGATCGGTTGTGGTGTCTGTTAGAACTCGATGTTGCGTACAACACACGCTATTACATTATCCAAAGGGAAACGTACCGTAGAAGCTTGGGGTGTTACATTCTCCCCTCCTTCAAATAATTTCGTCCTCGAAATTTCTAGAATACTACCGCATGAAAAGACTCGGGTGGTTCTTCATCATAAGTTCCTCAGGTTCCCACGTTGCCTCTTCCATCTTATGGTTTCTCCACAAAACTTTTACCAGACGAGTCGTCCGGTTTCTCAGTACTTGTTCTCTCGTATCAGGAATCTTGATGGGCTATTCGCAATAAGACAGACCGGGTTCCAGTTCTAATTCCTCGTAGTTGAGTACATGCATTGGGTCAGGCATGTATTTCCTCAATAGAGATACGTGGAACACATCATCAACTTTGGAGAGACTTGGCGGCATTGCCAATCGGTAAGCTACAGCCACAATTCATTATAGAATTTCGAAAGGTCCGATGTTCCTCGGACTCAATTTACCTTTCTTACTAAAACGTATGACTCCCTTCCCTGGAGATACCTTCAGGAAAACATGATCACCGGCTTGAAATTCCAAATCCTTCCTTCGATTATCGGCATAGATCTTTTGCCTACTTTGAGCTGATTTGATGTGATTTTGGATTACCTTCAACTTTTCCATTGTTTCCTCCACCAGTTCTGGACCTAAAAGTTTTCTTTCACCAACGTCATCCCAACAGGTTGGTGTGCGACATCTCTTCCCATATAACTCTTCATATGGTGCCATCTGAATACTCTAATGGAAGCTATTGTTATAGGAAAATTCTACCATAGGTAAATATTGATCCCACATACCCTGAAAGTGAAGTGAACAGGATCTCAACATGTCTTCTAAGGTTTGAATAGTTCATTCTGATTGTCCATCTGTCTGATGGTAGTAGGCAGTGCTCAAATGAAGTTCAGTATCTAGGGATTTCTGAAGACTCTTCCAGAATCATGAAGTAAAACAGGGATCACGATCAGAAACAATTGATAGGGGTACTCCATGAAGTCTCACAACTTCATCAATATATAGTCTTTCTAGACGTTCCAGTGGTAGATCTTTTCTTATAGCAAGAAAATGTGCTGACTTGGTAAGACGATCAATAATGACCCATATTACATCATTCCTTCTAGGAGTCTTTGGTAGCCCCATGAAAAAGTCCATTGTAATATTGTCCCATTTCCACTCCGGTATGGGAAGAGGTTCCAATACTCCACCAGGTTGTTTCCTTCCAGCTTTCACTTGTTGAAAAACCATACATCTTGACACAAAATCAGAAATATCCCTCTTCATGTTGTTCCACCAAATATGTTCCTTCAAATATCTATACATTTTGGTTCTCCTAGGGTGTATAGAGAAATTGGAACTATGAGAATCATCCAACAATTCCCTTTTTAGATCAGGTATATCTGGAACACAAAGCCTCTTCCCGAATTTCAAAATTCCTTCTTCATACAAAAAGTATCTCAATCTCCCATCATTCACATCTTTAATCTTCTTTTGAAATTATTCATCATCAGTATGAGAATTCTTAATCCTTTCTAGTAATGATGGTTTGACAACCATTTGAAAAATAATTGATGTTTCATCTTCCGTGTTTATTCCCATGTCCATCTTCACTAGATCCATGAAAATTGGATCCCTTTCAATTCTCATATTGTTCAAAACTCAATGCCCTGTTCTTATCAAAGCATCTTCCACCTTGTTTTCTTTCCCTGGGTTGTAGTGTATCATACAATCATAATCCTTGAGTAATTCAAGCCATCTCTTTTGCCTCATGTTGAGTTCTTTTTGTGAGAAAATATACTTCAAACTCTTGTGATCAGTAAAAATCTCACAATTTTCACCATAGAGGTAGTGCCTCCATATCTTCAAAGAAAAGATCACAGCTTCTAACTCAAGATCATGAGTATGATAGTTTTTCTCATTAATTTTCAACTGTCATAATGCATAGGCAATAACCCTATCATTCTGCATAAGGACACAACCAAGTCATTTCTTCGATGCATCACTATAAATAACGAACCCATCATTCCCCGATGGTAGAATCAATAGAGGAGAATAGACTAATATTTTCTTCAGTTATTCGAAACATTCTTCACACTCTTTTTTACAAACAAATTTAACCCCTTTACTTGCGAGCTTCATTAATGGGTTTTCCAATCGGGCAAAATTCTGGATGGAACGTCGATAATAACCTGCCAAACCAATAAAACTGCGTACCTCAGTTATACTTGTAGGTTCTAGCCATTCTTGGATTTCCTTGGTCTTAGAAGGGTCAACAGAGATTCCATCTTTACAGAAAATATGGCCAAGAAAAGAAATCTCATGAAGCCAGAATTCACACTTGCTAAACTTCCCATATAATTCATGTCTTCTCAGAGTCTTCAGGATAATGCGCTGGTGACTTTCATGATCCTCATAGATTTTATAGTATACCAAGATATCATCAATAAATACCACCAAATATTCATCGAGATATTCCTTGAAAACTCTATTCGTCAGATCCATGAATACAGAGGGTGCATTAGTCCATCCAAAGGGCATTATAGTAAACTCGTAATGCCCATACCTGGTTCGAAATACTGTCTTCGGAATGTCTTCCTTCTTTACACACAACTGATGGTATCCAGATTGAAGGTCAATATTTGACAAGTATTGAGCTCCTTGCAGTTGGTCAAATAAATCATCAATGCGAGGTAGGGGATACTTGTTCTTTATTGTTATGGCATTAATCTCCCAATAGTTGATACATAACCTCATAGATCCATCTTTCTTTTTAACAAAAAGAACAGGGACTCCCCATGGAGAAACACTAGGGCGAATAAATCCCTTATTACTCAATTCTTCTAGTTGTTTCTTTAGTTCAACTAATTATACAATGGCCATTCTATAAGGGGTCTTCGATATAGGCCTTGATCCAGGAATTAAATCAATGGAAAACTCAACTTCTAGTTCTTGAGGATGTCCAGGTAAATCTTCCGGAAATACATCTACATATTCTTTCACAATAGGTACATCCTCTATTTGAACATTCCTTTCCTCACTCACAGTAATTTCATTCTCTTCCTCCCCAATAATTGAATTTAGTTGAGCTACTAGGGGTGGATCTAGATAAGAATAAGGTGGTGACGATTCTGCTCTAAAGATAAGGTGTTCCTTATCATCATCGTCAAAAATTGTAACCTCCTTTTTCTTACAATAAATCCTCGCATCATAGTCTTAAATCCAATCCATACCGAGGATTATATCAAACTCAATCATAGGTATGACGGTGAGATCAGCAGATAAAGAACATTTATGTGCTCTAATGGGGACTGATTCACAAAACTTTGTTGCAATGATACTTCCCTTAGGAGTATGAACTGACAACTCCCTTG
Organism: Viscum album; assembly: GCA_963277665.1. Taxonomy (NCBI): domain Eukaryota; kingdom Viridiplantae; phylum Streptophyta; class Magnoliopsida; order Santalales; family Viscaceae; genus Viscum; species Viscum album. The sequence goes on from OY728145.1 coordinate 446,490,228, forward strand.
TTAAATCAAATTGGAAATATCTAATTTTCTTAGAAAACTGGGAAGATAAGAAACAATGCGATGATCCAGAATCAAATAATGCATTTTCTAAACTTGAGGAAACCATTAAATTACCTACCACCGCGTCTTTTGGAGCTTCTACCTCAGCAGTAGTGATAGCATAAGCTTATCCTTGATCCCTTGGCATTTTCGGAGGTAAGTTCCCCTGACGATTAGGAAATTCATTTGCATAATGTCCCATCTCCCTGCAATTATATCATTGAACATTGGTAGCTTCCTTCTTCCCTTTGCATTCATGAGCTTGGTGGCCTTTCTCACCACACTTGTAACAAACACCCATTCCCTTCAAGCAAGTACCGGGGTTTTCTTCCGACATTTACCATAGGATGGATATTCAACCTTTCCCTTCTTCCCCTTATTTCCATTCCATGATTGATCAGCAGATCTCTTCTTCTCTTGCTTTGCTTTAAAGACATAAGACTTAAGGTATTCCTTTTCTGTTTTGATAGCACATGAGATAATGTCTTCGTATGACGAGAAGTATTGTGAGACTAATTATTGATGGAGAAATGGTTTTAACCCATAAAATAAATGATCAATATTACTTATTGGGTTACGTATATAATCTCCAGCAAACCTTTCTAACCCTTTAAAGTTAGCCTCATACTTTGCAACATTCTCATCTTCCTTTTGTCTCAGACTCAGAAATTGCATTTCCATATCTTCTTGATGGTCACGAGGAAAGTATTTTTCTAAAAACAGATCTTTGAACTCCCTCCATTTCATATTTGATACTTCATCATCTTCCTTCGTGTTTTTAATCAATGACCACCATTGATCAGCATCTCCAGTGAGGCGGTAAACTACAATGATAACTTTTTCCCTTTCACTACTCCCCAAAGCCCGAAATATTTTCTCTAGAGAATTTATCCATTGCTTAGCTACTAAGGGATTTATACTCCCATTGAATGTTGGTGGTTGTTTCCTCATAAAGCGATCTAAAATTGATCCTCCATGCTACGGATCAGGGTTCTCCATACGGGTAAGGTTATTATTCATAACCAGAGTGAGTTGTCCCAGTATGGTGATTAGGTGATCGACACCAGTTGCATCACCAGCTCCACTATAATTATCTTGAGCAGGATGTCAATCCCTACATGGATTGTGTTCATTGATACGGTTTCCATTTCTTCCACTAGGCTCCATTTCTAAACAATGGCATAAACTAGATCATTTTATAAATCAAAATACATAATCCCATACTTATAAAACACTTAACATAAATTGAACTATTTATGGATATAATCCATAATCATAAAAAAAATTTCTTTGAGGAAGAATATACTCATAAACCTTTCATAATGATTTGTAAAGAAAATGAGATTTATCCTAAGCATATCCCCCGGGAGTGTCGTAACCAAAAGTGCAGCAAGGCCCATTGTCGTGCACCAGTTCCCGTTCGAGTCTAGATCAAAGCGGTGTTTTCGGGTCTTACCCCTAGGTACATCTGTTCCCGAGCCGCCTCTACCTGATTGTATCTAGACATGTATTTATTTCTCGGAAAACTCACAAAATCTCTACAATACCAAAATTCTAGGAAGTTCTTCTATACTAATCCTCAAAGTCCATCTTTGGTCTATGTGCTCTAATTAGAGTTTATCTAAATCTAGCTTCCAAGGTTTGTACTAAACTTCCTCTGATACCAACTCTAACGCCCCGACCCTAGTTACCCAGAGTCGGTGCATTATTACATAACATTGGCATGATCACAAGAAAGATCAAATATCAAAAGACCGATTGGTTTAGTATCCTTGGAAAAACTACATATATTCATAAAGTTTTAAATTACATCATATGGTGAAAAACTAATACAAAAACATATTGTCTCCATAGTCCACACTATTATCCCCTCATAATATCCCTGCCGGTCATTCATAATTTACTTCTTCACATCCTGGAAAAAATAAAACATAGAAAAGGGGTGAGCTCAAATGCCCAATAAGGATAACAATATAGTGGAAACTTTCATAAATAAGAATAAACATTTAAGGAAATGTATAACTAAAACAAAAGACTTTTAAACTTGAACTTCAACATAGTATGGAAAAAATAAAATGAAATAATGCCATTTACTTATTCACATTGATATTCTACTAATCGATTAATCACATGCAATATCAATAACCACTTTCATAATGATGGAATGCATAATGCCAAACTATCATAACCACATAGACAAGGCCTCGTGCCAAGACTACAAATAATATTTTTTCAAGGCCTTGTTCCAAGACACTAGTTTGTATCATGAGACCTACCAATGCCTCAAGGAGCTATAGCGGGCTCCACCCGTCACATATTAAGTCCAATGCATTCCCATATGAAAAGGTTTAAATATAACAAAAACATTCGTATTAAAACTAGCATACGAAATGTAAATACTTCATCCATAAACCATGAATGATATAAAAATAACACATCCACAGTCAAACATATCACAAAACCTTCAATACAATATAGATGTTTTGTTTCATAATAAATCAACTTCAAATAAGCATAAAATTCATCAAAGGATTTGACATAGATAAAATCAAAACTCTTTTAGAGAAATATCTCTTTCTATTTTGAAATCATTTAAGAGTCATATATTTATAAAATAAATAATTTTATTTGAAAATATTCTTATAATATTGTAAGGGAAGCTTCGACGATTTTATAATGGTGGAAAATAGCCGCACCCGCCGTATAAGTTAAAAAAACATTCTTACCTTAATTTTGTCGAAAAGGTTAAAAGCACAATGTTTGGAAAACGACGAAAAGATTCCTTTATAAAACTCTTATAAAAATTCAAAAAAGGGTATAAATGACTTTAACCCATATTCTAGTAAATAGTATGAATGTTTTGAAATTCATTTTTAAGAAACATGGATGTGGATGATAAAGAGATCCTAGTAGATTATTACGTATAAACAACCTCGGATAATGAAGAGATTAAAAAATAAACCCTTACCTTGTACTTTAACTTGGTTGGGGTAGGTTAACCTCCTGTATAATGGTGAAATAATTGTTATTAAATTATACAAGAATCATATACATTAATATGATATCATATATGATCTTTTAACATTGCTTTGTTAATAATATCTTTGTATTATCGTTGTTTCAGGTGTTAACTTACTCATTTTCTTTTATATGTTTTGTTATGTAAGCCATGTTTGTCATGGATAGGTTGTATCTTAATCATATCCAGAATTATATCAAGTTCTTAGATACTAATATTAATAATCAAATGATAATTATACTTGAATGGATACGATGAAGAATGAATCTTATCGCGTTCATGGAGACGGTAGTCCGTACGTACGTACGAGCGACAATATCATTCTTTTGATATTAAAATAATATATAATCTGATGGTATATCATATATAAAGAATCATTATCATGTTATATTTATTATTTACAAGAATTAAACATCATTATTATACCCATCCAAATAATAATATATTGAATAACAATTACACCACGACGTGGAGATGGTAAGTCATACGTACGCACGTATGGTGACATGTCATTCAAAGGATGGATATAATAATGAATATGGTTGTGCCATATTTATAATAATATTAAAGTATATAGGAGATACTGGATTAATTATTTTATAATGGTAATAACAATGAAAGAATAAGTGGAAGAGGAAATGAATTTGAAAAAGGGTGGTGAAAACATTACCTCTTCTTCGGGTTCTTCCTTTTGATTTGATCAAAAGGGCTCCTTAAGTTGGATTTATGACTAAAGTAAGGCCTCTAGGATTAAGTGAGGGATGTTGAGAGAGTATCGGGGAAGAGTTTTTCCGAGCCAAAAGGCTTTGAAGGTGTGAGTTAATGAGAATGGAGAGTTCCCTTTTATAAGAGGGGTGAGGGGCACCTTTGGAAAAGATAGAAATATTATTTTATAATAAATTCATATTCGGTTTCTAATGGCTCCAAAGTGGATTATTTAAAGGTTAAGGTGGGTATAGGTCGCAAAATACTGAACCAATAGAATTTAGACAGGTTTGGGTTACTATATTAACATTATCATTAAGTATTAACTCTTAGTTAATTAGTTTCACTTTTACAATGTCTCTTTGTATTTTTATATTATATGGTTAATAAACATACTATATACATCCAAAAGACCCCAAAGTGGTCCATTAATGTTAAACCTATCATTATATAAGTCTCTTGGCCGAGCCTTATATTTTTAGGAACTTAATATCAATTAATAATATAATATTTGTTTTAAAAATTCTTTTATGTCAATTTTGAAACTATTCAATAATTGATTTTTGTGAAACTCATAACATAACTATTACTTAGAAACAAAGTTACTTAACTCACTCCTAACATGTCATATTAACCTATAAAATTATTTTAATTCATTAAAAGGCTCAAATTATATTTATTTGGGTATTTATAATTTCAATTATTCCAATTTTTCATTAATTAGGTAATTACTGCATCATCATTGTGTCATAAATAGATTAACTTATTTTAATGTCTAAAATTATAAATAAAATATAATTATGTAGGAAATATTTTTAGATTTATAATTAATATTTAAAATCTAATTTATCTTATGTATAACCCTATATTAAATTTTTTTTAGTAAATAAACTTTGATTTTAACTCTTTTAACTCTTCTTTAAATTAAACAACAATAAATGTCCTAATCTAATTCAAGTGGATCTAAATGATAATATTTTATTCCTAAGGTTGTTTTTGGTCTAGATATACTTGTCCAATAGAATTAGGACATGTTTTAGGGTAATATTAATATCATTTTTACCCTTAATTACCCTATTTACTTTTAACCGTGGTAAATAAAAGTAAAATGTTACTATTCACAAGAAATTATTTTCATCTCATTGAACCAAATTTTACTCCTTGATATTAACCATGCCTATCAGATTTTTTAAATTCCAATCACAGAAGCGGTAAAATTAAGTTTTATGAAAAATTCAGTTTTTTAACTACCACTTAGTAGTTTCACTATTCAACAAAAATTGATGTTTTTCAGAAAAATGCCAAAATTTCACCCTAGGATATAATTGATATTCTGAATTCAAAAATTATTTCTATTTTAAAAAATTCCAAACATAAAAGTTTCATTAATTAATTTTATAATTAATTCCCGCTATCACAACAAACAACGTGTTTTTAAGAAACAATATATATCAAAAGATTGACAATTGTTTATGTCCAATTTCCAAGTAAAATTAATTATAATGAACACCATTGGATAAAATGGTAAAAATATATTCTAATTATACTTTAAAACCACTAAATAATATAATTTATCACTATAAATTATTTTTATTAAAAAATTTGTTTTTAAGCATTTTTCACTATTCATAAAAATTGGACATTCTCAGAAAAATACCAAAAATTCAACTTAGGATAATTTCGATATTCTGAATCCAAAAATTAAGTCCATTTTAAAATATAAAATATATATAATTTCAAAATGTAGGTATTACTATTCATAACGGCTAGTTTGATCAGTTGTGGTGTGTGTTAGAAATCGATGTTGCGTACAAGACACGCTGTTACATTATTCAAAGGGAAACGTACCGTAGAAGCTTGGGGTGTTACATTGTAGTTTTCCTTATCCTCAATGGTAATGGAATTAGGTTTTAGTAGACATATATTTGTATGGTCCAGCTGATCCCATTCCCGAACCTTCTTCATAGAAAATTCATTAGCGTAATGACCATGAACACTACATTTAAAACATTCAATTCGTCCCTCACAAAGAACATATATCCATTTCATGGACTCAACTGAAGGATTACTTTTTCCATGAAAGTTTATTTCTTTATGACTTTCTTTACCACATATATAACATCTTCCTATACCATTGAAGAATTTTCCTATGTGATTCTTTCCATATCCTTGTGACATAGATTTTTTATGATACATACCGCTATTATTATTACCAGAACATTAATATGGATTAATTTCTCACATATATGATTACTTAAAAATCACCAAGGTTCAAGTGGTCTGTCATTAATCTGGATAGTTGGTTGAGAATATCTACAAGAGTTCTCAATGGAGCTCCCATTTAATTTGGTTGATTAGTTAGAAAATCACCATAGTTTCCTTCACATCCATTATTACATTGGTTCCTACTAGATATAGCGATTTAATAAAACCAAAATGTTCATTGTGATTATGTTAGTAAAATAATCATTTACTATCTTATAAGTAGGGTAAACAATAAGATATAATTGTTCATGTTATCTTATACTCGTTCAATTTTTCTAAAATCATCATTACTTTTTTTTAATAATATAACCATTATGGTTATGTCACTTATGATTAAATAACACCCTATGAATTAAAGTTATATAAACTAACCAATGATACAATCTATAAGGCCCAAGCATTAAACATTACATAATCTTGAATTAAGATCATAATTAACATTGATGATCTTTTCAGGCATATATATTTAGATAATTAGGTTATAATATATACACAACATCTTGAATATTGCATGTAGACACATCTAATCACTATTAATTTTTTTCATAAAAAAACTCTTAAAGAAGAATCATGTTTAGTTCCATGATATAGATAGCATGAAGTTTCCCCGATCTCCTCCTTGACCCTATTCATCTTTAGGTCCTGTGAAAAAACATTTCAAAAAATGGGATGAGTATAAAAATATCATTAAGGGACAAATAAAAAAGGGAAACCATTAGTTTTTCAAAACAACATGTAAACCATGAATACTTTATCATAAATTATTACTTTTCACCGTAAAAAAGTAGCGAAAACACTTCACTGAATATATTCTCATTGCCTAACCATTTAGTGACCCAAATATTACTATATATCTCATAGAAAGAAACATATACCATATAAGGATACATTAGATATAAGCATACTTAAATAGAATAAACATATGGTCAACATCCACATATATCACTAAATGGATAATGTAATGACCAGGAATTTCCATGTAATTTTTTTTGTTAATTAAATGGGCATTTTATAAGTCCGTGAAAATTTATGGTTCTTGAATCCGAGGCCCTATGTTCTCGTAATCAATTTCTGATGTTTTTTTCGGGTACGTTCAGTAAATGAACGAGTGGGTTTTTAGAACTTTTGAACTGATGCTCAGAATTTAAATCTGAGGGTACCATTGAACTCACAGTTTCGGTATTCTCTTAAGGGGACATTCACCTCGACGACTGTTGGTCGAGAGTGAAAGATGCTTTTTGGATTTTTTTGAATGAATTAAATAAAAATAAGTTCGTATAAACTTTATTTTTATTCATTGGTTAAAGTCTCCATGTTGATGTTAGAGGTGGTTACCACTACACCTTAGACTACCATGAGAGGTTATGGTGGTGGGACCCACCCTAGGTCTAAACCCATCTTCTGGTTTATTGAGGTGGGGACCACTCAGGGTTTATCCCCCTTGAAACTCCCCATTAATGGGGAGAAACCCTAAATTTTTCCATTAAATGTAGGGGAACCTCTTCAACTCCACTAACACATAAAGTGCCAAATCCTCCTCAATTATTTAATTAACCCATTTGAATTTTTTGTTCCAACAATTAAATAATAGATAATCATAATCTATTATTTTTATTGGAATTTTTCTTTTGGTGGAACTTGGGGAGAAGAGAGAGAGCTTAGGGAGAAAATCCCTCGCCAACAATGAATGAAGAACGAAGAACGCTCCCAACGAAGAGCGATCGCCTTCGACTTTCTTCCTTGGAACTCCAATATACATGGGACGTCTTAGACCAAACTTCCCTCCACATTGTCATCAATGAACCGATGCATGAGCTTGGATTCGAAGTGTGTGGTAGATGCGACGAACAATGGAAACACCATCATATTCCCCACGACACCGTCAACAAACAACGAACAAAGGTAGGGGATCAATCTTTGTCAATTGTTGCACGTTCTTTGTTTTACTTCAAGGATTAAGAATCGAAGCTGCATGCTATCACTCTAACACGTAGGGTGCAGGCTGAACAAACAGGGCCTGACCCCTCCACCATACTTTGGGGATTTTGAATCTAATCGCGGCTTGAGTCCGGGTTGGGCGATTGTCATAAAAATTTATTGCGGATATAAGGCGACGTCCCGAGGAGTGCGTTTCTACTTTCAGAATGAGAATCAGGCCACTAGAACTTGTCAGGTGACCTGTGAAACAATCGTAGGCAGTTGGAACCGACGAACATCATAGTGTGGACGGTGGTGGCCAATCGCGCTGCCGGACGAGTATCCTATGGCCGAAGAGCCGCGGCAGTGCAGTGGTGGCTGACACAAGGCCGGATGCAAAGAAAACTGGTGTCTTGAGCTGGCAGGTTGTTGGGAAAGGGGCGGTGCAACCGCACCGCGTGGTGGAGAAAAAATGGGTCATGGCCTTCGCCGCGATGACAAACGACGGGTAGCTGGATCTCCCAGTCGCTGGAGGAGGAGCGGTGAAACTGCACCACGTGGGAGGGGGCTAGCCGCTTGGTCATCTAGGAGGAATGGGACCCGTCACATTTGTCCTGCATGATATGGACCGGTGCCACGTTGTGTTGGTTTTGAACCTCCCGAATGGAAAAGAAGTTCATGAAACTAGGGGGCGTGGCCTCACCCCTGAACACAGCTTGGGAGGACCCCATGGGCCGCCAGCAGCCAGCCTCACGAGGTCCGGACCTAGTGCTGGGCGGGCCAAGTCGGTATGACTAGGCCGGATCGGACCTAGACCTGTTGGACCTGTTTGAACTCTTTTTCCCGTAACTTGAGATAAGAGCATCCATTTGACGAACCGGCTACGGTGACGGAAATATTGGTGGAATATGGTTCTTTTGGTATACCCGACTTGAGGTTTGTACATAGTTGGGGTACGGCCGGGTTGGATCAAACGTAAATCCAACCAGGCCCTCGGCACAGAAATGCCTATAACTTTCAGACCGGGCGTCTGATTGATGTGTTGTCTATCGTGTTGGGTATCTTATAGAAGGATGGATTTTTTGGATACATAATCATGGGACTTCGTGGAAGTTGATGTATAGAAACTTGGATTGATGAGCGGACCCTCTCAGAATAAATTGATCTTTTGAGGAAACCATGTGGCTGGATGCACTCTAACTACTATTCCAAGATCCTGTGTGGGTTCGACAGTTCTGACTACTATTCTCGGATCCTATGTGGGTTCGACAGCTCTGACTGCTGGTCCTAGATAATGTGTGGGTTCGACAGTTCTGACTACTATTCCTGGAACCTGTGTGAGTTAGACAACTCTGACTACTGTTTCTAGATCCTGTGTGGGTTCGACACCTCTGACTACTGCTCCTGGATCCTGTGTGGGTTCGACAGCTCTGACAACTGTTCTTAGATCCTGTGTGGGTTCAAAATCTACAACTACTATTACTCGATCATGTGTGGGTTCGACATCTCTGAATACTATTCCTGGATCCTGTGTGGGTTCGACATCTCTAGTTTATATACTAGGGTCCTACGTGGGTTTGACAGAATAGATGATTTAGTGGATACATCTAATCATCTCCAACTCTCTACAAAAGTTGTATACCTATGTGGGATGAGTCAAACAATTTTTTGTTTTCATCATGATTGGGATGGATTACTTGATAACTTTGGTATATGTATGGGAATATACCGAAGTGGGGTTATCTGTTGATTTCATACTTGGTGGTTTGTCTTTGTTGGATTTTTGTAAGAACTTGAGAGTATCAGTGTCCCTACTAAGTATTATTATACTCACCCCTACACGGGCTATGCCCGCATGTCATTGTGTTGGATGTAGATGAAAGACAATGCTGACTGAGGCTGAGAGCACCAGGACGGGATGATACCTAGAGGTGATCAAATGGAGTAACGATACACGAAGGAGACGGATAGACCTGGAGTGCTGAAGAGGCGATTTGTACCTACCCTTCAGGTAGGAACCTCGAAGGATGACCCAGCAATAGTTTTTCTTTTTTTCAGTTGTACTTTCCATTTCCTTGTAATTTACAGTTGGGATTGTATTTTCGGCCCCCTTTTTACTTTTGAGTACTCTTTTGTTATACAGTTTTACTTAGTGTTTTGGTTCTTTCTTGTACTCTGTTGTGTGCATTTTTAGTTTATAAAGGAAATGCCTTCCCGGTTTTAGGTATTTATGGCTTTGGTGTTAGTCAGCATCCCCTGGCCTATGGAATGTGGGCCTAGGGTAGTCGTGGCACGGGTCCCGGGGGAAGGCTCATGATAGGAAATCCATATGACCGACTTTCATACCCATTGCATTGGATGTTATAACGTAACCATTCGTCCTTGATTTAACATAGAACCACCCATTATTTGGTTTAGCACGTAACAACCCATCATTTGTTTATCATGTAACCACCTGTAATATGTCCAAATACCATTATATAATCATAAAACATAAAATATTGAAGATATCAACATTTCACTAATAAAATTTTATTTAAAATAACAAGAAATAATTTCAAGATATTGAAACAGTAAATACATTTCATAAACCATTTTCAATACAAAAAAACCAAAAAGGTAATAAAGTATTTTTCCTCTTAAAAACATTAAGTCTTATAGAGGAATCCAAATAACGATTACGATAGTGGAGAGGTCATTGTACATTCATACGTTAAAAACATTTCTTTTTTCATTTTGTAAAATGATTCGTAGATAAAATATTCCCTTTTAGTGAAATTAAAATTCAAAGGGGTTTATTATACGCCGTGTAAAAGAAGAATGTGTAAACTATCCAAACATGTCTCTATGAAAAGAGATTGAGACGAAGTCCCTTACGTTGAGTCTCATTCATCACGTATGTTTCTTGTTATTCATGAATAATAAACATAAGTTAATTTATAATATATTAAGAACCTTTTTCATGTTTATTGTTACTTTTAAATTACTTATTACCACATTATAAAAATTACATAATTATTTTAGTTAATATCAGTCGTTTTGTCAGTATCGTGTACTTGAGTCGAAAATGAACTTGTTTTAATTACAAATTATCCATATGCTCAACAATACATTATCTAAGAAATATTATTCTTGACTTAAATATAATATATATCAATTATATATATATATTTATAATAGTCCATAATATTTGGAGACAAGAAATGAAATGCACCATTAATGGAGACGGTAAGTCGTACGTATGCGTGAATGCTAATTTCATTTTTTGGTCGTATTAAAGAAGTAAAAAATAAATTATACATGGGTATATTATAATTATAGTATCAAATGATATATATTTTTCATATGTTCATTAATTTCATCTTTTATACATTCCATTTATGGAATGAATGAGTCATATCACTTAGCCAGGGCGGTAATCCATGCTTCCTCAAATGACATTATCATGTTTACACATCATGAAAAGAATAAAGGTATGTTTTTAAAAAATAATTATAGAATCATAGGTATAATATAAATGTAATATATATCATATATAAATATAGTGTCATCATAATGTCCACCATGTGAGGTGGTAGGGAAAAATCGAAAAATCATCGTTTCTTGAGGCGTAGTTCCGTGTACAAAGAAACAGTATGTTCGTATACATTTGATGGATGTGTGTGTAAGTGTTGTTAGAATACATATCATAAACAATTCCTAGATTATTTGGGACACTTTTTTTTATTTAATAAAATAATAGTAATATAATAGAGAGTTAATAAGTAAAATAATGGAAGGGATCTTTAGAAAAGATGCTACCTCTAAAACGTGTAACACCCTTTGATTTGAGCCTGAAGGATTTATTGAATTTCATTCTGCCTAAGTGAAGGTTTCTAGGAGGAATATAGTGGTGTTGGAAGATTATTTGGGTAGATTTTTTATTATCCATGGGTCTTGAGAGGTGTGACTAATGGGTTAGAGGTGGTGGCCTTTTACAAGGGGGAAAAGGGGTATTTTAGGATTGTCTTGAAAGATTATTTTATTATAAATTGAATATAGATTTAAAAATGTGAAATACTAATTTAATTAAATGATAAGATGATTATTTCTTTAAATCCTCTCAACCAATAGTTTATAGACATTTTTGGTTCCTTAGTATAACCTTATCTTTTAGATTTAACCCTTAGTTAACTAATTTAACTCTTATCAAGTATTATTTTATATTCATATTACATGGTTAATATAGTTACCATAAAATTACAATAGAACCAGAAGTGTTTCATTAATGAAATTTTAAACAGTATATATGTCATTTGGCTGAATAATATATTTTAATGACTATTATATATTTTAATAAAAAGTATTTGTTTTGAAAACTCATTTAAGTCAATATTTATACTATTCATATCATGACTTTTTAAAGAACCATAAAAATGTTATTATTTCAAAAAAATATACTTAATTAAAATATAACAACTAATACTAATCCTTAAGATTATTATATGGCATAAAAAGTTTCAAAATAAATTTATTTTAACAATTGTAATAGCATTTATTTAAATCATTCACTAATATGGTAATAACTACATCATCATTGTGTCGTAAATAAATTTTTTTATTTGATATCTAGAAATTATAAATAAAATATAATGATGTAAGAAATAATATCATATTTATAAATTCTATTTATAGTCTAAAATATCACTTATATAACCCCATATAAAAAATATTTTAGTAAAAGATACATGTTTATGTCACCTTTTTTTACATTAAATTAATTCATTAAAATTTTATTTCCACATCCAACTGGCACCATGATTGCAATTTTCATATCCAAGTGACACATATAATATAATAGAAGTATGAAACATTTTAGGGTAGTTTTATATAATTATTATATTCCTTTTCCACTCTTATTTATGAGAATTACCTTTTAACCATGGTAAAGGAAATAACTACAAAAGTTACTATTCATATTGTCTAAAAATAGTAGGTACCTATTTACAAAACATGGACCTACTAATGGATCATATGGAATAAATTTTTAAAAATGTAAAACACAATAATTATATTTAATTAATTTAAAATTAATTCCCGTTTTCAAAAACCAAAAAACGGGGTTTTAAAAAGAAATAACTATCCAAATATTGAAAAGTTTTTATGCCCAGTTTACAAGTGAAAATACTTCCAATGACAATACTTTGATTAAATAATAAATATATAATAAAATTATACTTTCACACCAATTAAAATTATAATCTAAATATAAAAATAAATTAGATTAAAATATATTTTTGAATTAAAATGCAGCATTTGTTCACAATTCATTAAAAATCAAACTTTATCGAAAAAATAACAAAATATCATCCAAATAAATTTTTTTGACCCAATTATAAAAAAAGTTTATTATGTCAAATAAAACATATTAAAGTGAAAAATACTATATTTAAAATGGGGTCTCTATCAAAAGGCAGAAACAATAGCTTTTAAAAATATTAAAATATTTATGCATAAATTTTGATTCATTCTCCTATAATGTTTATTGGATAAATATAAAAACATTTAGAAAAAATGTTTAAACATTAAATAGTTATTTATATTCATTCCTACCTATATAAATACTAGTAATTAACTAAAATTTAAAAAAAAAATATTATTGTATTATTTTTCAGTATAACTCAAATTTGTGTGCAACGTAAGATTTCGGAGAAACCCGTTGTTGCGTTTTGAGTATTCTATTAGAAGAAGCACCCCCTTTAATGTAAAATTTATATATTATTCATAATTATTAATAGAATTAAAAAATTATTACTCTTTTAATACCTGATTCATTATATACACATTCATATTGAATCTAAAATATGAAATGTAAATAACATTCCCCAAACACTATTCTTAAGCACTAACCATTCAGGGTAAATTGGTGAATGTTTTTTGATAGAACATCCACATTCAAAATAATAATAATCCATTAAATTATATATGGTGTATGATATCATACTATATTAGTTCGCAAAATACATATCAATCAACAATAGTGTTAAAATATGTGAAAACACTCTTATAAAACAATCGAGTAATTATTGAGATAAACAAACTTTTACTTTGAAAAGATGAGTTCTTTTGGAGATATATTTTTATAAATACATATACAAATAAAGTTAGTATTTTCAAAATGAAATTATTGATTTTAGAAAAATATTGGTTGCTAAAAAGGATTATAGATTGTGCTTGGAAATAGGTAAAATTTAGTTAATTCCATTGGATTAGGCTTGTATTTTGGAAAGAATTTTGACTGTTCCTTTTAAAACATATAACTCCCCCTTAAATGAATGTAGGATTCAGGTTGGTACCAAAATGTAGAAAATTCAAACAAAATTTATGTGGAGAAACATGAATGGATAATAATTTAATTGAAGTAAGTATATAATAAAAGTAAAACGAATGAAGATATTGGTTCAGGTAGGGAACCCTAACCTTAAGATTGAATGTGTTCCGCTCTTGAACATAAGGTCCCAGAATATGAAATTATACATATAAAAAAATTAATTTAGAACCTATTATACATTTATATATTTTATTATAATTGTTTTAGTTCATTTATGTCTTTAATGATAAGTTATAATATTGAATTTCATCATTCTGGAGTGTTTGTTTCCTTGGTTTTCGTGATTGGTATATTTGTATATGAGTATGGATGTTCGTGTGGAACTGATGTAATTATACATAATTGGAATTATATATTATTTATTAAGATTAAAAAAAATAATATCTATATATATCATTTTATTACATTGTATGATGATGTATCATTGGATGAAATGATAATCACTTAGATTATTTGGCAGTATTTGGATTATTATGAACTAGTTTTTTCATATGAATTAATACTATGTAAATACACTAGTTTTTGAATATTATATAGGAAATAAAACATATCTTATAGTCTACTTCAACCAACAAAATGGTTTCATGACCAGTAATTAAGGATAAATTGAAGAATTAAAGTTTGTCATCACCGAAGGCCGTAAATTGGAACCTTATAGACGATGAATTCATTTATAAAAGAGAGAGAGAGAGTATGAAGATTGATAATTATTATTATATTAATATGGTATAATTCCATTATATAGATGATACTGGTGTTATAAGGATCAGTTAGACATATGAGTTTAGGAGAGAATAAGAAAAAAATATAAATTGAAATAAAACTAAATGAAAATGAAATATGTTTACCTCTTGAAATAACCTCCTTGAGAACCTCCATAAGAAAATGGGTTTTGGTATTTTGTAAATACTATGAACTCTTGGATATGTGGAGTGACTAGTGATGGGTATTTGGGTAGAACATTTTGGAGCTTCAAGTCTTAGAGGAGTTTAGAGATGAGGAAGTGAGGGGGGGAGGGGGTTGACAGTGGAAGAGATGAGTGAGTGGTGAATATCTTATTCATTATTTTATTATTTCCCTCAAGAAAATAAATAGTGTTAATTAATGTGAACCCTAATAAAAATAACTATATTTTAGTTCTTACTATGTGTGATTAGATTATCCATGATACTAGAAATAGTTAATTTCACTGATAATGTATATATACAAAAAAAATTTCGTATTTTACTATTAATAAAAAATTCTAGTATTTCCAAAAAAATACCAATAAATCACCGAAATCATTTTTTGATTAGTAGAATTAAAAAATGAACACTATTTTTTTAAAATAATTTTCTAATTATTATTAATTTTTTTAAAATTAAATCATAGTTTATTTGAAAAATAATAATTTTTAAACTATAATTTGTTTTATATCACATTGAAAAATTAAATAAGATGTAATTGTCTTATAACCTTTAGAAAATATAATAATTTTATTATTTACTATTCATAAAGAACTTATTACTGTTTATAATGGTATGTAACTATTTACAAAAAATTAATTATGTCTTATTAGACTCTTAATATCTTACTAAACGCAACTGTGTTTGTCAGTTTTTTCGAATTTAATAACACAAAGGTGAAAAAATTTATGTTTAATAGCTAGGTTACAAAAAAGTGGTGGCTTGTAGAGACTCGATGTTTCAGGCATTTAATTTTTATTTTCAAAACCTTAGGGTGTTACAACTTATGTCTATAAATCTATATTTAATACATTCCATGTAAAGCGTGAATGAATCACATCGTTTCATGAGGAAGTAGTACATCGTACACAAGAATAACGTTATCGTGTTTAAGGAAAATGAAAAGCATGAAGGAATGTGTTATATAATAATTAAATAAGAATAAATAAGTCATAAATAACACATATATATAATATATAAATATCATGTACAACATGATTCCCTATCTTAAGATGTGGTAGTGGAAAAACAATGTCATCAGTTTGTGAGGTCTATACATGGACGATGATTTCGTAGCCCACATTATGGAATTGTGGGTGATTTTAGGTCATACCCTTAACTTAAAAAATTTTCTATGAATGTATGTTGTTGGGGTTATTATGTAATTTTGATTATGACTAATTTAAGGGGATTTAGTAAGAAATAAAAACAAAATCATTAGTTGATTAACCATACCTTTTCTTCAGATGTCTCCTTTTTTGTTTTCACCAATGTCCTTCAATGGTTGGATTTTAAACCAAATTAAGGCATATAAGGTGATAGTATTTAATTTGGGGGTGATTTTGTAAGGTTTTTCTCGATCCAAGTGGTTTGAGAGGTGTGAAAAATGGGGGATAATGAGTTCTCTATTATAGTCGAGGAGGAGTGGAATTCTTATAAATACTCAAATGTATTCAATATTGAGGGGTTTCCTATATATCATGTTCATCCAAAATTTTATAATAATTGAGGGGAGGGTTTATATGGTCTATAAAAACCTCCACTACACAAAAATAAATGAACACTAAAAAGTTATTTCAAAACTTCTATGTTTCCACATTTTTACCATTTAGTTTTTATTGATGTAACTAATTTTCTAACCTATGTAATTTTTCTATTATGACTAAATTAAAGTAATAATTATTAAAAAAAATTGGGCCCACTATCTCTAAAAATGATATAAAATTTATAAAATAAAAATATCTTCTCTGAAAGAAATTAATTTTAATTGAAGTTCACATAACTCGCAAAAAACACGGCTTCATCCCTAACCACACTAACAATAGTTTTAATATTTAAGGTCCAATATGTTCATTATAAAAGTTCAATTGGTCCATGAATGGACCATATATTATATTATTTATCATTTAAAAATAAATTAGAAGAAGATGGTTTTTTTCTTAATTTTAAATTACTTATTAAAACATCATTATAAATGTAGCGTCCCGGTTCCGGAAGCCACCCAGAGGCACCCCGTACCCGGTTGGTCACATGGACTCAAGCACATTTCTCCAAAATCCAGAGGCTGCAGACTAGCAGCGAGGGCCTTAAGTGTGATAGTGGGTAAACTATGCCCTCGTTGGCAGAGTACAAAGTGGACGAAAAATAAACATGCAATAGAAAAAGCAGTAATAACCAACAATATAAACAGCGGAAGACTAAATCAACAAACTGGATCACATATGTATATATATGAAATGATGCATGATACATAACTAGGAAAGCATCCAAACAAGTCACAATGCTGGAAAACACTGCAATTCCAAAACAAGTACAAAAAGAAAAGTAAACAGCTCCTCAGCATCGCAAGACGAAGCTTGGTCCCATGCTTCCCTGCTCCAGAATATTAAGATCCAGAAGTCTAAGGGCGCTTACCCTTGTCTATACCTGCAACAACATTGTCTACTTGGGCCCAAAAGCATGGCCCAAACAGGTTGTGAGATAAAATCCCAGTAAGCATTCACCCGACGATCTATTCCTAACAGTTAGTGAGTATATGGCAGGTAAAAGTAAAATAAGCAGTAAACAACAATAGAAAGCAGTAGGCAGTAAACAGTAAACAGTAAAAAAGGATGATACATAGCAGCAATCAATCCACAAAAAGTCAACATTAGTGAAACGAACAGCTAATAAGCCAGAAACCCTCTGGGAAGTACTTGCATCCAACCCCTCTGGTCCTATCCAAGAAGTACCACAACCCTCTGGGCAGTGCACTCAGCAGGACCCCTCTGGCTTGGTCATACGAATTTATGAGACCTTCTGGGGAAGCTCACTTGGTCAATTCCCCTTTTAATCTAGTGTAGTCAGGGAATCTCTTGAGGAAGATCATGTGGTCTAACCCTCTTGGCCCCAAGGTCTAGAGACTCTCTGAGGAAGCTATCTCGGTCAATTCCTCCTATAGCCTCAGGTATACCACAGACTCTCTGAGGAAGCTCACTCGATCAATTCCTCCTCTAGCCTGGGAAGGTTCTTAAAGAGATTCAAACAAGGAAAGAATTTATGAGGAAGCTCACTCGGTCTACCCTCCTATAGTCTATAATATCCAAGACTCTCTGGGAGCTCACTCGGTCCATCCCCTATAGTCTATAATGTCTAAGACACTCTAGGAAGCTCACTCGGTCTATCCCTTATAGTCTATAGCACCAGGTTCTCTCAGCCTCGTGCCAGTCAGTGCATAATAATGCTATAAGGCCAAATTACACCTATAGAGCTACTTGGTTATCCAAAGTACACCTATACAGATACTTAGCTAAATAGTCTACAAGGCAACAAGCATGTCATGAGTTTCACTTCAACCTTTAATCACAAGGCATGAAAATAGGTGTAACAGCCAAAGGCAAACGAGACCCAAAGGTCATAAACAGAATAAATAAAGGGAAAATACATCAAAGCACAATAAATAATCCTCTAACATGGTAAAATTACCTCTACACAAGCATACAAGCAAGTCAGGAAAACAATGAATGCAAAAAGGGGTAACACGCAATATCCCGGTCACAGGTATCGGTGGAAATTCACACATAAACTCAGAGACTTTGAACGGTAAGGAACAAACCACCTACCTTGATCCTATGAGATCGATATACTTGAACCACGATGACTGATTCTCCCTAGAATGTTGTAGATCTGAGAAAACACACAAAATATTCAACCTTAGATAACTTGAGAAGGAGGAATAATTGGAAAACAAGGCTCAAGAAAAAGGAAGAACTCACCACTGCGCTTCCAATGCAATCGACAAAGCTCAAATCAAAGAATGGATGGAGGCTCAGGAATCCAGAGATGTTTCGCAGCCGTACGGCATCTCCGAGTCGAATTAGAACTAGAAGAATATGATTATGGTGATTAGGCGCGACCCTGGTCTATTTAGTGAAAAAAAAGAAAAGTACACGACGTGTATTTTTAAAGTACACGGTGTGTAGTGGGTTTTTCCGTACGCAAAAATCGGCCTCCACATCACCCCTACACACCGTGTGTGTGGTCTAGACACGACCAACACACGGTTTCGAGTAGAAAATGAGTACATCGCGTGTACTTCAAAAATTCCTAGAAACTCCAAAAATTCTAAAAAATTCCAGAAAAGGAAAGAAATACTTGAAACAAATATCCGTGTTCTTAAAAACTTCCCCCCTTAAAGAAATTCATCCCCGAATTTCCCTAGATGGGTGTAGAAGAAGAAAGCTCGAATAGTTCTGGCCACTACGATTGAATCTCGGCCTCCCTCTCGCAAGTCTCGTCCTGTACTCGCCTGTTCTACCATAGAACTTGTACCAGAGGAATAGAACGGCCTCGGAGAACCTTTGTACTGCGATCGAAAATCAGGATAAGATGCTCTTCAAATGAAGCATCTACTTCGAGCTCAACCTCCTCGGGCTGAAAGACATGTGACGGGTCTGAAAATTAACGTCAGGGATGAGAGACATGGAAGATGTCGTGCATAGCCCGGTACCTCTGAGGTAGTTTCAATTGATAGGCAATCGGCCCAACTCTCTCCAATACCTCAAACGGCCCAACGTACCATGGTGAAGGCTTACCCTATCTCTGAATCCTCTTGTGTCCCAACGTCGGTGCAACACGCAGGAAAACCTGATCTTCGACCTCGAACTCTAGAGGTCATCTTTGCTGATCAGCATAAGTCTTCTGTCGAGACTGTTCTATAGACATCCTCTTCTGAATCAACTTTATCTGCTCTGAGGTCTCCTAAACAAGATGAGGTCCTAGAAAAGTTTCCTCTCCTACCTCCAGCTAGCATAAGGGTGATCGTCATAGCCTACCGTACAGAGCCTCCTATGGTTCCATCTGAATGGTCGCCTGAAAACTGTTGTTTTAGGCGAACTCCACAAGAGGTATATGCTTCTCCCAAGAACCGCCGAAGTCTATAATGCAAGCTCGGAGCATATCCTCAAGCACCTGGATCGTGTGCTTGGACTATCCATCAGTCTGGGGATGGTATGATGTACTCAAAAGTACATGTGTACCCAAGGCCTTCTAAAGTCCCTTCCAGAACTGAGAGGTAAAGCGCGCATCCCTATCTGAAACAATGGAGTGTGGAACTCCATGTAGACGTACAATATCTTAGATGTATAGTCATCCCAGATCATCAACACTGAAGGATTCCTTGATCGGCAAGAAGTGTGCTACTTTCATAAGCCTGTCGAAGATAATCCATACAACATCACTTCCCTGAGGTGGCCTTGGTAACCCGGTCACGAAGTCCATCGCGACATCGTTCCACTTCTACTCCGAAATGGATAACTGCTATAAAATCCCTGATCGTCGCTGACAAGTAGACCATTTAATGACAAAACCAGCAACATCCTTCTTCATACCTGGCCACCAGTACTGGTGATGAAGATCTTGATACATCTTGGTGATGCCAGGATGAACTGCCCAAACTAAGGAATGAAAATCCCACCTCAGCTCCTCACGTATGTCTTTTGGAACCCATACGCGTCCTTGGAAACTCAAGATCTCATCCTCTCCTACTATCCATCCAAAAAGAGGGTCCCCTCCTAACACACTCTCCCGCAAGACCAAGGCCTCTGAGTCTGATAGCTGCCTCATTTGTACCCGATCAAGAAGTGAAGAGGTAACAGCTACAAAAGATAGGATAGTCTGTCCCTACCTATCGTGCACCTCTAGATGCATCTTAGAAAACAGAGCCATAAGCTTCCACTCACTGCTGGCCTCTCGAACTACCTAAATATGAGTTCGTCTGCTTAACACATCTTCCACTACATTGCCCTTTCCCGACATATAGGCGATCTCGAAGTCAAAGGACTGAAGACACTCGACCCACCTATGTTGTCTCAGATTCAGATCACGCTGAGTGAAGATGTACATTAGACTCTTGTGGTCGGTGAAAACCACAAAGTGCTCTCCCAGAAGATAGTGTCTCCAATAGCGTAAGGCATGAATAACTTCTTCCAACTCCAGATCATGTGTCGGGTAGTTCCTCTCGTGTGGCCTCAACTACCGAGATCCGTAAGCAACGACCCCATATCCCGACATAAGCACGACTCCTAGACCGATACCCAAAGAATCACAGTAAATAGTGTATCCCTTTCCCGGCTCTGGCAAGACTAGTATCGGTGCTGACATCAACCTCTCTTTCAGCTTCTAAAAGGCTGACTCACAAGAACCTGACCATAAAAACTTTACCCACTTCTTGGTCAGACCTATCAACGGCGCTTCTAGGTGTGAGAAGTCCTGAATGAATCATCTGTAGTATCCGGCCATCCCTAGGAAACTCCAAACCTCAAAGATGTTCTTCGGCTACTCCCAGGAAACTACAACTCTCACTTTCTCTGGGTCCACTGACACTCCTGTCTCTGAGATAACATGACCCAATAAGTGAATCAAATCCATCCAAAAGTGGCACTTTGAGAGTTCAGCATACAGTCGATTCTATCTCAGTGTACTCAGAACGATCTCAAGATGTGTGGCATGGTTGTGTCGAGTTTGAGAGTACACCAAGATATCATCCACGAAGACCACGACAAAAGAGTCTAAGTACGAATGGAACACTCGGTTCAACAGTTCCATGAAGAATGTAGGCACCTTCGTAAGACCGAAAAGCATGGCTGTATACTCATAAAGACCATACCTACTCCTGAAAGATGTCTGAGGTTTATCTGATGGTCTAACGCGCAACTGATGATAACCGAACCTCAAGTCTATCTTCGATAACACCCGGGCTCATCGAATCTAATCAAAGAGGTCATCGATCCTTGGAAAAGTATATTGGTTCTTGACCATCAACTGGTTCAGCTTCCGATAATCCACACAAAGATGAAGGGTACCGTCTGCCTTCTTCACAAACAGGACAGGCGAACCCCAAGGGGAGGCACTGGGTCGGATGAAACCCTTTGCCTGCAACTCCTCCAACTGCTTCCTGAGCTCCTGCAACTCTGTTGTAGCCATCCTATAAGGAGGAATGGACACCGGTGTCGCTCCTAGCATGAGCTCAATCAAGAAGTCGACCTCACACTCCATAGGTGAACCTAAAAATTATTCTGGGAAGACATCCCAGAAATGATCCACCATTGGAGGAAAGTCTAACTGTGAAGTCCCTTGGTCATCCAGATAAAGACTAGAAATCTGGGATGTAACTTCTTCTAGCCCATGATGCTCTGGTCCATCTCTACCCACCTAGACATTCCACTAGCCTCTATGAAGGGAAGATCTTCCCTCTGGTGATACAAAACTCACCCTACGGTGATAGCAATCAACGAATGCCTGTAAGGGAACCAACCAGTCCATACCGAGAATGCCGTCATAGCCTGTCATCTCTAGAACATAGAGATCCCATAAGAAATGATACCCTGAAACCTCAAGAGGGTACTCTCTACATTGGCGTACAGTAGATTTCCTCATCCCCAAAGGTGTGTCTAGTGTCAACGAGTCGGCAGAAGAAAAGACATAGAGCCCAATGCTCTCCATAGTAGAAACAGAGATAAAACTATGCGTAACACCAGTATCAAAAAGGGCTGAAGATAAAATTGAGGCTACTAAGATCGTACCTCAAACTGTAGAAGGGTCGGGATCCTTCTCCAGATAGTTCTGCTCCCCGGTGAAAGACTCACCTGCACCGTGGCCCTGTGCCCCTGGATGACTGCTCTAAGCTGATCCACTCTACTGTCGCTGATGACCTGGTGACTGAACTCCACGGCCGCGACCTCCACCTCAGCCTGAACGACTAGAAGAACTTTAGTTCCCTGACTAGTGGGAAACTGGTGAAGCATCTTCAGAACGCGGGTCATAGAAGTACCCCTACCACCAGCTGAAGGTGAGAATATGTCACAGAAACGCTAAAGATGGCCCATCTTGCTGCAAGACCGGCACTCCATCGGATCCCTCCGAAACTAAGACCTACTATTCCCACTCCCACCGCACTGGTATCATACAACCAAGCTTCCAGAAGACGCATCCTTCTAACCTCAATCACCTCAAGAAGACTCGCTACGACGCTTCCTACTGTCCGTAGGAGGAACACCAGCTCTGGATGATGAACCGCCCTGGCTCACTGCTGCAGAATCCCTTAGATTGTGCTCAATGATCAGCGCCTGGTTGACGATGGAGGATATCAAAGTAAAAATGAAGATATTATCCTGGGAATGGATCTCCTACCTGACACCATACTCGAACTTCCTAGAAAGGAACAACTCATCACCTGATCGGTGTGAAACGTTGAAGCTCAGCGAAGTGGGACGAGTAATCCATAATAGAGAGAGTACCCTAGTGCAGACTCATAAACTCCCGGGCTCGAACAGCCCTCAGGGTATCCGAATAGAAGTAGTCATAGAAGCTGCATAGAAACTCATCCCAAGACATATCCTGCTAATGCCCTGACCGTGAGAACACCTCCCACCACCTCTTGGCGGTGTCCCAGAGCAGATAAGTAGCCAGATTTATCATTTTCTTTGGAGAGATATCTAGGTGCTCAAAGATGGTCAGTGTGGCCTCTATCCACGACTCTCAAGCCTGGAGTCCTACATCCCCTGAAAAAGTAAGAGGATGCTGCTACTGGAAAACCCGCGTCAACTCAGCCATCGACGGGGCAGGAGGCATCACTCCTTGGAAAGTCTGCATCATCCTTAGGAATTCTTCCCTGAACTACTCCTCGGTGCCTACAACAAGTATGATAGTCAGTTCCAAGGCTGGCTCGACTAAAGGATTGGCAGTAAGTCCCTGATTATCCATATCTGGCGTCTGATCACTTCCTGATGACAGATGTACAACCAGAGGACATCTCGGAGGCATAGCTCTGAAAGATCAAAAGTACACCTTAGATCAGAAAAACAAGAAAGGGGAACACAAGAGTATAAAATATGAACAGGGGAAGAAAAACACACAAGCTTACAAAACACGACTACACGACGTGAATAAAAACTACACGGTGTGTCTTCTTAAGCCACAGGCATGGGCGCGTACCCCTGCCCTACAGGTCGTGTAACACCTCAAACTACACGGTGTGTTGACCCAACACACGGTGTGTATTTGAAAACTATTCCCCTGCCCGAGTCTCCTTACATGGATAACTCACATGGTTCAAACTAACCTCAGACTACACGGCGTGTTCCCTCGGGACACTGTGTTTACTAGTCACTGACTCGGCGACCCGTGTTGTTAGTTACATGACCATCTGCACGGCTGGCTCTTACACGGCTTGTTACGAACAAACACAGTGTGTATAGGGGAAGGTGACACCATCCCATGTTGTTCGTGACACGGTCGGGTACTTGGGAAAGACTACACGGTGTGTTCCCAAAGAAACACGACCTGTCGTAGAGAAGGTCACGCTGGCCCGTTTTGTTCGTGACATGACCGGGTACCTGGACAGTACTACACGACGTGTTTCTTTACCAAACGGCGTGTTCTACTCAAGATTCCTCGACCCGTGTTATTAGTGACATGGTTGGGTAAAAGGCTCTACACTACAAAGCATGTACATACCGTACACGATGTGCTCCTGACGTTATTTTCACAACACCGTGTTCCTGCACACACAGTCAGTAACACGGGCTAAAAACTACATGGCGTGTAACCAGAAAGTACACGCCGTGTATTCTGGATTTTTCCGGGTAGTAGCTCAGAAACTGCAAAAAAACCCAGATTCATGGAAAACAAGGCAAAGAGGTGCCAAATTCCAATATGTGAGGGCACATAATCCCCGCGAATCAAAGCTTGGCATCCTTTATAGTCATGTACAAGAGAAAACAGGATCATGATCCACCAATTTCTGATTCAAGAGGGCCCATAACACCTCAATAATCAAAATTTGGTGTCCATTTAAACAATGTACAATATAAAAAATTCTCTAACAAGCAGCAGAGATGCTATCAAGCATCTATCACAACAGCATGCATAATATACACAACGTCTATCACAACAGTATGAAATCGCTAATGCACCCTAAATGGCATGGAAAGAATGCATGGAATGTGATTTCTACAAGTGCCTATATGATGCATGAGATTGCATACCATCATCTCATTGGGTTGAGATAGAAAAAGAACAGTATTATCAAAATAATAACAGTACAAAGCATGTGAATCACTCTAGGTGAAATCATATCAACCGTAAAATCTGAAAACCAGAAAACTGCAATAAACGAGGTAGTATGGATTTTCCCTGTACACGAGTTAGCTACTTCTAGGAATAGCTTATTACCAAGTACCAAATCTATCCTATCCCTGACTAAAGTCTCCAAATAGTAATGAAAGAGAAAGAATTCCTATGATACCACTTTGTAACGTCCCGGTTCTGGAAGCCACGCAGAGGTGCCCCGTACCCGGTTGGTCACATGGCCTCAAGCGCATTTCCCCAAACTCCATAGGCTACCGACTAGCAGCGAGGGCCTTGGGTGTGATAGTGGGGAAACTATTCCCTCATTGGCAGAGTACACAGTGGAAGAAAAATAAACATGCAATAGCAGAAGCAGTAATAACCAACAATATAAACAGCGGAAGACTAAATCAACAAACTAGAGAACATATGTATATATATGAAATGATGCATGATACATAACTAGGAAAGCATCCAAACAAGTCACAATGCTGGAGAACACTAAAGTACAAAAACAAGTACAAAAAGAAATGTAAACAGCTCCTCAGCATCGCAAGCCGAAGTTTGGTCCCATGCTTCCCTACCCCAGACAATCAAGTTCTAGAAGTCGAAGCGCACTTTCCCTTGTTTATACCTACAACAACATAGTCTGATTGGGCCCAAAAGCATGTCCTAAACAGGGTGTGAGATAAAATCCTTGTAGGAATTATCCCGAAGATCTATGCCTAACTGTCAGTGAGTATATGGCAGGTAAAAGTACAATAAGAAGTAAACAGCAACAACAAGAAGTAGGCAGTAAACATTAAGCAGTAAAACAGGACGATATATACTAGAAATAAATCCACAAAAAATAAATGGTAGTGAAACAAATAGCTAATAAGACAGAAACCCTCTGTGAAGTACTCGCAGCCATCCCCTCTGGTCCTATCCAAAAATTACCACAACCCTCTGGGCAGTGCACTCAGCCTGACCACTCTGGCTTGGTCATAGGAATTTATGAGACTCTCTCGGGAAGCTCACTCATTCAATTCCCCTTATAGTCTAGGGTAGTCAAGGACTCTCTTGAGGAAGATCACGTGGTCGGACCCCCTTATCCCCAAGGTGTAGAGACTCTCTGAGGAAGATATCTCAGTCAATTCCTCCTATAACATCAGGTATTCCACAGAATCTCTGACGAAGATCACTCGATCAATTCCTCCTCTAGCCTGGGAAGGGTCTTAAAGAGATTCAAATAAGGTAAGACTCTCTGAGGAAGCTCACTCGGTCTACCCTCCTATAGTCTATAATATCCAAGACTCTCTGGGAGCTCACTCGGACCATCCCCTGTAGTCTATAATGTCTAAGACTCTCTCGGAATCTCACTCGGTCTATCCCTTATAGTCTATAGAACTAGGTTCTCTCAGCCCCATGCCAGTCAGTGCATAATAATGCTATAATGCGAAAGCACACTTATAGAGATACTTGGATAAACAAAGAACACCTATAGAGCTACTTAGCTATACAGTCTACAAGGCAACAAGCATGTCATGATTTTCACTTCAACCTATAATCGCAAGGCATGAAAACAGGTGTAACAGCCAAAGGCAAATGAGACCAAAAGGTCATAAACAAAATAAAGCAAGGGAAAATACATAAAATTACAATAAATTATCCTCAAAAATGGTCAAATTACCTCTACACAAGCATACAAGAAAGTTAGAA
This sequence comes from Viscum album, assembly GCA_963277665.1. Taxonomy (NCBI): domain Eukaryota; kingdom Viridiplantae; phylum Streptophyta; class Magnoliopsida; order Santalales; family Viscaceae; genus Viscum; species Viscum album. The sequence continues at coordinate 446,517,295 of OY728145.1, forward strand.
AAACAACTATGGAAAAAAGGGGTAACACGCAATACCCCGTTCACGGGTATTGGTGGAAATTCGCACATAAACACAGAGAATTTGAACGGTAAGGCACAAACCACATACCTCGATCCTAGTAGATCGATATACTTGAACCACAATGACTGATTCTCCCTAGAACGTCTTAGATCTGAGAAAACGCACAAAACGTTAAACCATAGATAACATGATAAGGAGTTAGAATTGGAAAACAAGGCTCAAGCAGAAGGAAGAACTCACCACAGCGCTTCCAACGCAATTGACAGAGATCGAATCAGAGAACAGATGGAGGCTCGGGAATCCGGAGAAATTTCACAGCCATACAGCGACTCTCGGTCGAACCAGACCTAGAAGAAGATGATTATGACGATTAGGCGCGACCCCGGTCCGTTTAGTTAACAAAAAAACAGAAAAGTACACGGCGTGTAGTGGGTTTTTCTGTACTCCACCAAAATCGGCCACCACGTCACCCCTACACACCGTGTGTGTTGTTCAGACACGGCCAACACACGATTTTGAGCAGAAAAGTAGGACACGGCGTGTACTCAGAAAGTACATGGTGTGTATTTCAAAAATTTCCAGAAACTCCAAAAATTCTCAAAAACTCCTTAAAAGGAAAGACATAACTGAAACGTAGATCTGGGTTCTTACAATAAATAACCATTAATGACAATATTGAAATTATTTAATTGATTTTAATTTTAAAAATATAAATAAAAATATGGAATATGAATATATTAATTTCAGACATATGTGACATGATATATTGATCTAAATATTCATGGTAGACAATAATTCCTCCAATTTACCTTACTTATAATATTATTAGTATCATTTATTTTTTATTTAATTTTTAATAAATTAATATATCCCATGGGGTTTCATAATAATTAAATATAATTGTATCATATTTAAAAAATAAAAATAAATTATCCTGATACGAACAAAGAATTTATATTCAAAAAATAATATTTATAACCAAACCCATATAGTTTTTACGCATTAAAAAAACTCATAAAATTGGAGACTAAGGTCAAAAGAGTAAAAATATGACCATTCAACGGGTTTTAGGAAATTTTCAGGTCATTATTTCACCTTATATTCTAATTTTAACCACTAAGTATACTCATTTTTCCCATATTCAATGAAATAAAATTTCCACTATTTCTACTAATAATAATATTGAAAAATTAAGTTATAACATTATATTATTAGAATAATTGAAATTAAAAATATGGAATCTATTTTCTAAAATTCAATTCATAGAAGTAGAAAGAATTTAATTTAAAATAAGTCCCATAGATGTGAAGAGAAATCCAATTTTTAAACTATAATTGTCCAAATGATTAAAAAGTTTTTATACCCAATATTAATATGAAATATATTCCAAAAAACTAAATTATAGTAATATATCCTTAATTTATCTAATTATATATTAAATCCAATTTAAAATATAATTTAACTATGTAAATAATTCAAAACAAAATTCTGTTTTTAATTAAATTTAAATAATTTTCACTATTTATAAAAAAATGTATCATTTCTAAAAATACAAAAAACTGACCCTAATATAATTTTGACATTACTATTTCAAAAATTATTTTTATTTTTTCATATATAATTTATAAAATTATTAAATATTATATTTAAAATAATTTCTCCATTAAAAGGTGGTAAAACTGCTTGTTTGAAGAATACATATTTTATACGTAAAATTGGATTAATTATTATCTATTATATATAAAAATCATAATATGAATGTCAAATAATTTTTTCGATATATCATATATATATTTCATTACATTATTTCATAAAAAGCGTTGTGTTAAATTTATTGAGATAAAAATTTTTTGTTCATTGAAAAATAGTTCTCTAAAAATCATTGTTTTCAAATAGTTATTACATTATTTTATAATTAAATTTTTACTGAAATTTTTTTTTATAAAAATTAATAAAAAATATTCTCATAATTTATTTAATCCTCTTCATTCCCTCCATTCCAATGGCATAGTGGTAGCTATAATATTTTAATAATATGTCACATTTATTTTAAACTCGGTCTTGCATATAAAGCAAGCTAAGCTTAATATTGAATATAATGAAATCTAAACCACGTATTGCATGTACCAGAGTACATAAAAGTGTCTCATATTATTTGATCTAAAAATATTTTTGTGTATAGAGAAATATTAACTAGGTGTTTTGTATAATGAAATCTTAACTTGGTGTAGGGTGAATTGAAATCCATCAAAGAATATTCATTTATTGGAGAAACATAATAATTTATAAATACTCATCGTGTTAAAAATATAGACATGTATCAAATGATAAATTCTCCCATATAAAGAAAAGTAATTCTACATCATCATCACATTTTATATTTTTTTCTCATAGAAATATTTTTTTCTTGTATTTGGAAATCCAATCCATACCAACTATTATAACAAATTCGAACATAGGTATAATAACAAATTCTAATAGTAGGGATAGTTTATGTTCCATATTGGGAACTGACTAACACAACCCTATCGTGGTGATATTTACAAAAGTAATATTGAATTAAAACTCCCTTATTATACTACTAAGGAAGAATATAATTTTTTAAGGAAACAAGGAAGATATTAAAAAGTGTGAATATCTCCAAACAAATAAGGAATTAGCAACATTTGAGGAGATGATTAATGTTCCAACCACTAAATATTTGGGAACATCAACCATAAATATATTGATTTCATAAGTTTTTAATTTCTCCCTTGTCCTTTTCTGATGAAAATTCCCTAACACTTGGGGAAATAATTCACACAGTTCCCCATTTCTAAATTTTTGAAGGGCCAAACATTGGTAGTTTCTTTCTTTCCATAGAAATTATGAAACAGATATCATTTATGTCAATATATAAAGAAAACATGGATTCTAATCAAGAATGTTCAATGATGTTTCATTCCACATTTTATTATTTTTTGTAAATTCAAGACTTCCCTTCATCCCTTTTCCATTTTCATTTTCGGGTGTGCTCATCCTCCCAATTCTTACATTTCAATACTTTGAAGTCATAATGGTTATATATATTTTTTTCATTATTAATAAAACATATTACTATTTCCTCATATTATGATAATGTTTGGGATACTAATTCTCTATAATGGATTTTCATTATACCATAAAAAAATATCATTTTTAATCTTTGCATTACGTACATACTCTATATCATTACTTTAAAACCTTATAAAGTTTGATTCATACATAGAAATATTTTTTACATTTCTTTTTTCATAAACTCAGGAACAATATCACCATTTCTACTCGTCGTTCACATGTAATATATTTTTCTATTAATGGTTCCTTTAAATACTTCATCTATATATTTCTTATTTTCTCATCATCCATAGTGTTTTGAATCAGTGCCCACCATTGATCTACATCCCATGGGAGATAATAAAATTCTAGGATGACCTTATCCCTTTCATTACAACACAATAAAATAAATATATTCTCTAAAAAACATAATCATTTCTTATCCAGAAATAGATTTTTGGCCCCAATAAATGATGGTGGTTTCCAATTCATGAATCTATCCAACATTTTTTTACCACATTATGGATATATTTTCTTCTATATACAATCATGGTTAGTCTTCATAACCTATTTCAGCTTCCTCAATATAGTACTAATTAATTTAGATCCAGTCTAAGATCAAATTTCATGATCTTTACCCAGAGGTAAATCCCTACATAAATTTTTCTCATTGATAAGATTTTCATTCCTTATTTTATGTTCCATTTCTAAATAATGGAATACATAATATTACCTCATAAGATTATGAACATAATTTATAGTTCTGAAACTGGTCAAATACATGAAAAAATGGGAAATTATATTTACAACTAATCATAAAATTTCAATATTACTGTCACATAGAATATTCAAAATATTTTCAAATCATTAAAAGTTTTTAATAATAAAATTTAATTAAAAACAGAATATTATTTAGGAATGTCAAACCACGTAAATTTTAAGGGAACAATAAGAGTGCAGTAGTTTGATGTTCAAGATATAAATTACCAAAAAATAGGGTTATTATCCCTAAATACATCTATTTAAATACCACATCTTTTTTTGGTATCTATATAGAGATATATTTCTAGGAAAAACATATAATATCTATGAAAATAATTAAGATATTATTCTATAATTGGTCATATACTCATAGTTAGACATAACGTTATATTCCAAAATCTATGTTTTCCTTATTATATTTCCTAAGGATTCTACTAAACTTATTTTGATTATAATTGTAACACCCCCAATCTAGTATCCTAGACCTAGTGTTTATTTTTCTACATTTCCATATGTAAAAGGGATCACATCTTAAAGGACTGCATAGTCTAATTGTCTTTGAAATCTAGAATCATACACAATTCTCACATTATATATTAAATCAAAAAATATAATATAATATTTATTTTAAGAACATTATTATTTCTTTTAGTAATTATCAAATTTCATTAGTATATCCCTTCATTACATCCAAGGGAATGAAAACACAATATAGGTGAATCATAAACTCTCATTAAGGGAAATCATACTATAAAAGATATCACAAAGTAAATATTGCATGAATAATATGGTCGAGATGAAAAATAATAAAATATTTGATAAAACTAATACAAAAAATTATGAAAAAATCCATGGATAACATAAAAACATAAATAATCACATATATAATAATACCTAGTTTAATAATGATTGAATTCATGATGATGAACATCGTAATCTCACTATCAAGGCCTTGTTCTATGAAAAAATATGTTTTAAATCAAATACCAAAACTAGGTTGTCTCGTGAGACCTATCAATACAAGAAGGGACAATAGTTGGCCCCACCATCAATAACTAAGTGAAATTAATTCATTTTATGATAGGGGTGACACAAAATAAATATAAATATTCATATTAAAAATTTGGTTGAAAACAATATTAATATTTTACCCAATTATTAAACATTTTAATAAACCACAAAATGTAATATGGTAAATGGTATCAAAATATTACATCCCTAGTAAATCATAATATGTACCAAATAATTTTGTTATAGACTAATATATAATACAAATATCACTGGAATATTTATTGAATAAAATACCCTTTTATTTATAAATCACTTATTAAAAATATTAATATTTCCCAAATATTAATGAAAAAAATTATGCGGAATGACCCTTTGAAACTAGTTAATTAATGTCATATTTACTGGTTGGTTATGATGAAAATAATGTAGCTTCATATCATGTATGTAAAAACTATATTCATTTTACACTTGAAATATAAAAAACCACCACTTTTTTAAAATGAAAAAAATATTACTTTGATAATTTTTATAAAAATTTAAACATTGTTAGAAATAATTTAAAAAATAATTTTAAAATATTAAAAATTTTCTTGAATAAATTTTAACAAATATATTGACATTGAAGAAAATAATCCTAACTGAATAGAAAACAATGTCATTTTTTCATAAACAAATTCACTTGGACTATTGAGTACTTATTAAAGGAAAATTAAAGGAAACATATAATTTTAATTAATAACCATAAGATAGGAAAACATATTTGTATTAATATATAAGAATAATATAATTCTCCTAGTGCATTATTATACATAAAAAAGCGTTAATATTGATGAGAATGCAAAATAAACCCTTACCAAAAGCCTAAAATGCTTTGTATGTAATTTTAACCTCATTTATAATAAATAAAATTATGATTATAATTATATTATATAACCATATAAATACTTATAATATCATATATGATCCAGCTAAAACACTTCAATACACATTTATTAATAATTCTCTATTAAAATAATCATTTCCGAGTTTTAACTATTTCATTTTCCATATATGTTTCCATTTAATAGTTTTGATCCAAGAATATTTCTCATGGTTCCATCATATTATGTTTCTTAATCAATATAGAGATATATATCATCTTTATTATATACCTATATCAAATCAAACATGTTGTTCATACCTTAAAATGAGTCACATCACATCATAGAGGTGGTAGTCCACATGCATGATGTGTGTTCTTATTATTTCTTATCTAGTTGAAGAGTAAGAGGGATATATGATATTTTAATAACAAAAGAATAATTATTTCAAAAAAATCATCAAAATTTATTTTTTTAATCATTATAACTATCCATGTAAGGTGGTGATTAATAACAAATTACACTACTACGTGGAGGCGGTAAGTCATGTGTACACACAAGTGATGTTTTTGCATTTCGTTTGATAAAAATAGTTGAAATTTTTTGGTTCATTAATAATAATATCATATAAAAAAATTAATGATAATAGATATTTTATTTTAATTTGGTCTCAATATATTTATAAAAATTTTAAGAAGAACGAAATATTAATTATTCAGTAAAGACGATTTCTACTTCTTCAAAAGAGATCATTTCGATATTCTTATAAGGAACCTAGGGTTGGACATTTTATAAGAAAATAATATCCCAAACATGGATAAAGGTGTTTATAATAAGTTTATATAGGTATTATTCTGGATAAGAGGCTCTAGGGGAAGTATATAATAGGGGAGAGGTAGTTCCTTTTTATAGTGAATGAAAGGACAAATTTAGAATTAATATACATATTTAATTGTAACAAATTCATTTACATGTGAAATTTGACCAATGTATCCATAATTTAAAACATAAGATATTACATCATTTAAAATACCTTCAAAAATAAAATTTCACATGTTTAAGTGGTATTTTAAAATTTATATTTTTACATAACCCCTTCAATAAACTATTTTACCTTAACAATAGTAGACACTTTCTCAATCTAAAAAGGTTATAAATTTACACATAATTTAATTATTTTCTTATGAATGGATAAGGTATTACATGTATGACAATTTTTTATAATAATTATTCTCTTATAGGGTTTTTATGATTTTTAAATTATTTAATGAAATATTATTTTTCATAAAATATGAATAATTTCATTTCTGACACTATTCATCTAATTTGACTCTAAATATATCAAGACAATTGATTAATTATAATATATAATTTTAATAAATATATAATATTTAATATATAACAATTTAATTATTGGGACAATGTAACTCACTCAAAATCTATTAATTTCATTGTTTTTAAATAATTTGTTCTATTTTTTAATTAATGGAATACATATGATATTATCATTGTTTAATAATTTATGATATTTTTTAATATCTAAATATTATAAATAAGTTTCAATGATAAAAAACAAGTTTATATTTCAAAAAAACATTTATAATAGAGCAGTTCCCATGTTTATAAACATAAAAAAATTAAGAGTCATTAAATTCAAGGGAGTTACATTTTGTTTTTTTTTCATTAACAAAATTAATAAATATGTATTAATCAAAGAAATATTAAACCCAATATCATTATATTTAATACTAGTGTAGGCATGGCCGAACTTCACCAATGAAATGAGATCAAAGAAAGTGTTTGGGTCCTTTTGGAGCCCTAATCATGATATTTGAAATCATAATTCCTTGATTTACTTTTACCATGGTGATCATTATATATTATGGTTAATATTCATATTGATCGAAAATAAAGGGGACCAGTTTAATAAATTTGGGCTTCTAAATTACAAATATGAAATCCATTTTACATTATTTATGTTCTATAAGTGGAAGGAATTAATTTAAAATTAAAATGAATAATACAGTGAAATTTTGTTTTTTTTAAATTCCATTTATGTATAAATTTGTTATTACACCAAATTAAATCATAAAATTTATTTTAATGAACGTACCTATATTATTCCTAATAAAAGAGATATAATTTTACATTTAATCATTTTTTATATAAAATATAACTTTTTAAATTCTTGAAACAAAAATACATTTGTTTCATAAATGATGAATTTTTAACTATTCATTAGAAAATTTATTTATTTTTAAAAAATAAGACAATTTCACCCTATGATAATATTGATATTATAATTTCTGAAATTAAATTAATTTAAAAAAATTTAGGATTTAGGTTTTAATTAAATTATTTAATAAATCAATATGTATTTTGTTATTGTTTCATTAGAAAGAAAATATTACTATAATTGATGCTTGTATTTTATGATAATAAAATTTTTTATTATAATAAATCTCTAAGACTATGTGAATGGATCCAAGATAGGTTAGGAATCCTAGGGACCCATAGAAGCTAGGGAATCCCATATAGACCCGAGGTCGAATCGTGGTGTCCAATGAAATATTCACATCGAATAACAACAAGATCCTTGGTGAGACGGGGAATACATGTATATATCATGGTCCAACCCATCTCACACTGATAACAAACCAATATCTTAGAAGGATCAAAAGCTATATCCCAAGAAGTGACTCTAGGCATCCCCAATAATACAACAATGTCTCATCAGACCTTTAGGTCGAGACCTATAAAGAACATCTATGAATCCATTAATACATCAAAAGTAAACAACATAATGTACAAATTAAAGAGACAGATTCTTCGTACTCCTAAACCCATCACCATTTACATATACCCTTATGATCATAAGTTTGGTATAGGTTTTAAGGTGGTACTCACTGCCATATTTACCCAATCTATATGAACACACTCAAGGTCGATCGTCCTTTTCATAACACACTGGGGTCCCCTAAAACACAATAGAATATAGGAAACCTCTCATGGGTCCACATCCATCAATTTATTTCTCACCCAATGCTCATCTATTGATGGTAACACGCCCATTAACCCAGTCTCTAATTTTTCACAGAGTCAGAGAACTAAAAGGAAAAAGCCTCACAACTGAGGTGGCCTCAATCCCAACCCTTTTCCGAGTCACTTTATGTTGGATATAACACCAATCTTATATTGTTCATGAAGTACCAACCAAGTCCCAAAAACTATGGGACCATCTCATGCACCATAAACCGATGACCTTGGTGATAATATTCCAAACCATCTAGATATTATCATAACCCTTATCTAGGTATCATCCCATGTATAACTCAAGATATATTTGGTTCAATTTACTTGAAGAATAACATATCCCTCAAATCTCAGTAACCCATAATTACTGGTTAAAAGTCCTCAAATAACCCTTAGGGTTCCATAACTATGTTCTACATGGAAAATAACACTCATAATGTGTCACGGACCAAGTTGGGATTCAATCAAATATGACACAAGACCCGGATCGAGACAATGCCTGAAGGGTTTTCATGATACCCAAGATCTACAAAAAAAGTTCCTAAACATCTGACATCACACTTGGTAATGCTTTTCCCTCGAAAAACCACCAAAAAAACTTATAAGAATCATGCATTATATAATAATAATTAATCATTGTAAAAATAAATTGAACTATCACAAGGTAAATAGTTTTCATTTCCAACTAGAAATTATACTACAAAAATAGTGGAGGGGAACTATCAACTGCATTAGACCTACATGAATCAATTAGGTCAACACCTCCATTTCACCAACAACAACACCTAAATGATAAGAATCACAAGCAACTGAATCCAACATCACCACCGTCAAACAACATTCCATTACATGGTTCAAACAAAATATGTTCTACATACACCTAAGTTTGGGTATTATGTGTTATCCAAGGCGCAATAGGGTACGACCAAAATATATTCGATGCTATAACATTATAATAAAAATTTGCATGAATGTTTTTAAAGAAAAGAAAATAAATGAAAATAAAAGAAGAAAATTTTAAATGAAACATGATTTTAAATTAAAGTGTGAATTTAAGAAAACCAATAAGATGAATGATAAGTATAGAACAACATTAAATGAAAACTATAGGTAATACCTAAGGTATAAGGGATAGTGGAGTACTAGGATCCTCATCCCTTAGTGATAACTAGAACCAATACCCACAATGTTCTCATACATGAGCCACTATAGGGGAATCACATCACAATGTGTAGTGGTCATTGATCATCATATGTTTAGTTAGTGTTGTAGCATCAATCCAGCTAGGGGTATAGGGCCTCAGTTCTACTAGACCCACTAGAATACTAGACCTAATCTACACAACTAGATACCATTGAATCCTTTATTCTCATGAACTTTTTCCCATGTCAAATAAATCCCCCCTTACACACATACATTTTTATCATTTAAAATACACAAGTAAACCCACCAATTTTAAATGGAAAATCATTATCAATCCCTTACTTAAACCAAATCCATTTGAAAAAATAATTTCCACCACCCACAAAACTCATAAAATTCATTTAAATCATAACAATCTTACAAAAATAATCCAACAATGTTAAATCATGGGACCACAAACCTTTCCTATGGAAACTTCTAGACATAGGGTGAATCCCACAAATTCACCATGACAAGACACTAAAATAAAAAATAATACAACATAAACATCAATATGCAACTCAAATATTCAAGGATGAACCAATTTTAGAGAAATAAAACCACTATAGAAATGAGAACTTATGGAACAAGGAAGAGAAGACCAATAAGAAGGAAGAAATGATAAGTGGAACGGATAACATAATGACTTCTAGGTGATCCAAGGACAAAGCCACCAAATTATTGTGGTCTAAGGGGGAAAAGAGAGAGGGGAGTTGTTACTGGGGATAAAAATATCTAATGGGGTTTTCCAAAGGATGATATTGGGTTATATTCGAGGAGGTAAAATTGTAAATTCAATATTTTTAATGATCTAGTTAGATTGTAGGTTTTTGTTTCATGGTTTTTCGAACCGTACGGTAGTTGTGAGGCACCTATATACAAATGTTAAATTGGACACAACGTTTATTGGAGAAGTATTCTTGCATTAACTTTTCAAATAGACCCATTGTTCTAGGTATATAGTTAGCTACATGTGCATGCATTATACATTCTTCCTAGACTATGCCCTAGTCCATGGTGTACGATCTCTTTTGGGATAGTGTATGGTTTCCTTTAACCATGTGATAACTATGTGACACCATCTGTTTTGTCGAAAAATTTCTATTTTTTTAGATAACCACTCAGTGAAATCCATGTAATAAATAAAATTCCCAAATAAATAAAAAATATTATTAAAAATAAATCACATATGTGACATTTCTGCCCACCATAAAAACATTACACAAACATAAATTCATTTATTGTATGATCATAGAATAAAAAAAATTATTAATCATTAAACCAAGATATTCTATCCAATGTATTATGGTCATCATTACCATGCATAAAAATAATTTGAACTGATGGTATGGATTTCCATCCAATAACCCTCTTATAGGGATCACCAATATATATCATCCTCTCAAGAACAATAAAATAGGTTCCATCCCATGCTCCATCAAATTAAACACTTTGTAAGGGAATGTATTGTGCTTATTCAATTTCAATAAATCAAATACATCATATATTTACATCAACTAGGATAAAAAATATAATTGGTATTCCACCTTACCGCTTCTCTATAATTATCATAAAGTTTGGAATACCTCGGTGTTAACATCCCTTCAATACTAAGATAATGGTGGCCTATTCATTGAGAACCCATCAGAAACACTCGATTGCCCTATAAAAATACCAATGCATAGTACCACTGATCAACATAGGAATTATGGTTTTTATGTGCTATCAACAACCACTACCTGATCAACTGGAAATTATTATATATCTCATTTATACGATATGGTCCTAACAAAGAAGTCCCCATCAGCTCTTCCCAACAAAAAGGTGACTGATATGGCCGACCATAAAGTTCCTTATAGTGAGGAATTATTATTGATGATTGGTAACATTTTTTATATTTAAAATCCACCAACCCCAAATTGTTATCCCAAAATCCTCCAAAATCCAACACACATGCATGGAGTATATATTCTTTGATCATATTCACCCACTCCTTTTGACTATCCATTTGAGTATAGAATCTCATGCTCAACATGAACTGGGATCCCATTTTATTTTGATGACATTCCCAAATCCAAGAGGTAAAATTGCATTCCTTTTCATAAATTATAGCGGGTCGAACACCATTATGCCTCACTCTCTCCCGAACATATTGATGACCCAAATCATCCAACATAGAGAAGTACCTAATTGGAATGAAATAGTGTTATTTGGTCAGATAGTCAACCACTACCATAATGTAATTCCTTCCAAAATAATACAAGTTAAGATAATAATTATGTCTATATCAATGTCATCCCATTTCCATGTAGGAATTGGTAGTGACTGAAGAATACTAGAGGGCCTCTTTTTCTCTCCTTTAACATTATAATAGATATAACACATTGATTAAAGTTCAACTATATCCCACCACATACCAGGATACTAGAATATACAAATCATGTCATAAAACATCGTGGTGGTCTAGGGATGAACAAACCACTAATAATGGGGGATATGCTTTATCTCCACCTACCAAAAAATAAATGGAACCATAGAGTTTCCCATTAAATAAAATATTCTATCCAATGATAAATACTACTCAATAGGTACCTCCCCACCATCTAGAAACTGCATATAATGATGGAACACTTCATCCTTAGGATCATCTTGATGAATCAGATCCATAAGGGAGGTTGTCGATTGGAAAATAGATAATAATTCACCCATGCTACACTACATGGTTTCTAGGTGAATATGGTACAAATAACCATCAATATCCACTCTTCATAGTACTCCTTTAGATCCAGCATTGGAACTTTTCTCTTCAAAGAATCTACTAGAACATTACCATTACAAGGGGTATAGATGATATCAAAATATAAACTCTGAAGGTATCCAACCTAACAAAGTTGCCTCAAATATATATCCTTCTAGGGGGGAATGTATTTCATTATTTTATGATCTCAGTATACAAAAAACTGCTCCCTAATGATATAGTTATTCCATATCTCTCAGGGATGCATAAATTCCTCTAACTCTAGGACATTAGTTGGGATGTTTTTTTCTTGTGGATATATATGAAGAGAACCATGTGTGGCCACTTGATCATGCTCCATAAACACACACCCAAGACCCAAACATGAGGCATAAAAGTAGACCGTGTATCACTTTCCAAATTCTAAAAAGGTCAAGACATGTGTTGTTACCAACTGTCAGTTAAGTTCTTCCAATGATGTTTGACATTATGGGCTCCACTAAAAATTTTCTACTTTCCATGTAAGTGAATTCATGGGTGAGTCAAACCAAATAAAAACCCTAATGTACCACATATAATACCCTTCCAGGAAAAAAATCCTCTTAATTTGGAAATCTTTACTCGGATTATCACATGAAATCACTACCTCAATCTTCTCAAGTTCCACCAAAATCCCACGTTATGAGATTATATGACCAAGAAAACATCCCCTACCTAATCCAGAATGTGCACGTGAAAATATTTTCATGTAGATGGTGATACTGAAGTGTTCTTATCACAATCCTCAAGTTCATATAAAAAACATCATCGGTCTCAAATTATACTATGATGACATCCAAAAAAATGACAACAAAAAACATGAGATATTGATTGAACACACTATTCCTAGGATCCATAAAATCAATTTGAGAATTAATTAATAAGAATGGAATAAAAAATTCTCCAAGAGGTTGTACTTTATTCAGAAGGATGTCTTTGGAACTTCATCACCTCCATCTCTAGAATGGTGATACCTAGAATGAAATCCCATCATAGAGAATCATCTTTCCCCATTGAGTTGATGAAAGAGGTCTTTAATATGAGGAAAGGGGATAATTATTCATGGCCATTACCTTATTCAACTTCTGATAATCAATGTACAAATGGAGAAATACATCATCCTTTATATAAAATATCAGAGGGGCAGCACAAGGTGAGATGCTTGGGACATTGAATCCTTTGTATTCCAAATCTTCTATACGTATCATTAATTACCTAAACTCAAAGGGGTCCATATGACATGAGGGAAATGATATAAGTTTTTTTATTTATACCAAATATATTTTGAACACCACATCTCACTCTAGAGGAAATCTTGAGAAGTCATCTGGGAACACCTTTGTGAAATCATCAACAATAATAGGTAATCCACCCACCGAACCTCCTTCATCACCCTCCAACATGAGTGATGAGATTGGAGAAATAAAACTACCAATTCTATATGTTGAGGTAAAATACGTCCTTTCAACAGATCCCACTAACATTGGAAAACATGGGTTCTCCCATCGAGTTCCAAAAATCTCACTCACCAATTGTAACAATTGATGTGAACCTTGAAACAAACCATCCTATGTTTTCAAAATATCACATTGAAGTGATCCATTTCCTAATCCAAGAAATCATATTTTAGCCTGACCCCATAAAAAGTGAGCACATATGATAAACATCTAAAACTATAATCTCCATTATTACCAAGAGGCTTCACCAAATCTATCCATACGACATGAGATAAGTATGAAATTTAAACATATCCACAGGATGAAAATAAATAAAGAATTTATAATCTTCTGTATCAAGTAAGGAAACCACTATGGAATATGAAATACAAATCATACCTCGAACTATGATCAGTCCTGCATTTGATTCCAATAATGCCTGATCCATAGAATTAATATTCTTTGTCTCTACCTAAGCTTGAGTATGACGACTGACATACAATTCTTCTCAAGGATTACTCTTCTTGGTTATAGATCAATCCCTACCACCGTGACTACTAAATTGAGAAGAATCATTCTTATATAGTTCTTATTAGGATTTCATTCCCCAATAGGTTAATGAACTTGGACCACCAGGATATGACTTTGAACCTTTTCAAAACTAAAGAAATGTACCCATATACCCAAATTGATGGTAAGGTTTAGGTGGGATATGACACACTGAATGCATATGCCTGGGCCCTCCATAATGATGAAACATGATTCATACATCACTTAAAGCTGCAGATGAATGTGGTTGAAAAGGACAGAATGAGATACCACCTCCCCTATTTTCCTTCTCCTCGTGAATCTTTTTCTTTTCATATGAACCATCACTACCCTAACCCAATGATGAGACTACCCCAGAAAACCCATATTTTCCACTCTAATAAATCTCTATCATTATGGATCAATTGAAAACTTCAACATAAGTGTTAGACCTAAACAATAATTTGTGAGATAAAATTAATGGTTTTAACCCCATCTCATACCATTGAGTCTTCTGCTTCTCATAAAAAAACTACCTCATCCGAAAAATAGACTTACTCAATGGAATAGTGGGAATACTCTTGTACGGTTAGATTACCCTGATAGAGATTAAGGAACTCTTGGTTCCCTAAAAATGATAAGATCTCTGGAAAATACTATCCCCTGAATATGACCTTATTGTCCTTCCAACTAATCTACTTGTGTTTCCCAGCATGAACCACCAAGTCCCACCACCTCGTACTCGTACCTTCCAACATGAACAAATCACATTTCTATATAACTGCCCCCAGAGTGTTAATAATCCCTGACATCCTTTTTATATTTTCAATATAATACTTGGCCTAAAATGGATTAATGTTACCCCATATGATATGATATTTTCTCTTGACATACTATAGATATTTATCCTTTCATAGACCTCGCTCAGCTTCCCTAACATGAGAAATACCAAATCCATCCCCTTTATCCAATGCCCAAACAGCCCAAACCATTGCTTCAAGTAGTCTCTAATCAAGTGGTGGGGGATAAATCTCTCTAAACCCTTCCAGATGTTTCACAAGAAATATTGGGGGGAAAAAGATTCCACAATATCCAATACACACTAAGAATCTATCAATAAAAAATACCCATAAAATATAAAATTTCAAAAACTTTTAAACACCATCATAAACTAAAACCAAAACCATAAAAAGAAAAATCACAAGTCAAACCATTACACCCATGCTTGGTTTCCACGAATAGTCTAAAGCCTACACATCTCTATTGGAGGAGGAATTAAACAAAATCCCCATATCCTTTGGTGACCCAATACCTTTCACAAGGTGTATTATCCATTCACCCCACTCAAAAATAGAACCTCAAGACATAATAGTACGAGCTCATGTATATCTAGACACTCACAAATAAAATGTACCAATATAAGGGATAAACCATTCTATGATATCATTTTTTCAATAAAAAATCTAGGATTCCATAAAATCCAACACATGATCCAACCAGTGGTAAGGCCCGAATGGTGTTACCAATCCACATAAAAAGGAAACTAGTTCCTAGGAATCAAAAAACCAAATTTTGAAAAGATTAATAACATTATAAACAACCATAAAAACCAACATTAATCACACATGGCATCATCATTATTAACCATAATCAAATGAAATCAAATTATCACATGTTATATAGTTTACATCTCCATCCAAAAACCAAAATACCAAAATAAATAGAAGGGGAACCATATAAACCTCTATAAATAAATCAAATAGGTTGTTCAAAAAACCTTTTAACCACCACCAACACCTATTAGAGAATAATCACTAACAACTATATCCACCAACAGCCCCGTAATATAACCTTCCTTTACAGGTGTAAAACAAAACAAGGTCTACATACAGCCAAGGGAGTCTGTAGGGTGTGATCCAATTCTTATTAGGATACCACCAAAAACATATTCCATGAAATAATATTATAAAAAAATAATCCTGAATTTTTTTGTGAAATGAAATGAAAAAAAAAATTAAAATGAAACATCCTTTCAAATTAATGTGGTAAATTAAACATGTCTACAATCTGAAAGATAAGATTAGAACCGCATGAGATGAAAACCTCAGGTAATCCCAAAGGGTCTATGGTTAGTGGGGTTCTAGGATCCTCTAACATTTTTGATAAGAAAAACCAATATCCAAAATGTTCTCATGCATGATCCAATGGAAGGGATTCACATCCCAAGGCCTAGTGGTCTATGATCATTAGAAGCCTAGTTTGTTTTGTAGCATCAATCGAGTTAGATGAACATGACTTCATCTCTACTCAACCCACTTGTATACTTCACCTAGTATTTCTAACTTGATACCATGGATTCCCTTGTGATCAATACCTTATTACCATGTCATATAAACCACCTCTAATAGTCACACAAATGAAACATTAAAAACACCCAAGGAAAACCACCATTTTCAATCATAAAATTTTCATCAAGCCCTTCCACACACTAAATACGTTTTCGTACAGATTCCGCACCACAGAAATATATCATAGAATTCATATAGAAATAATATGAAGAATTCTAAAATTCTTTAATAATGTTAAATCATAGAACCTCCTACCATTCACAAGTAAACATTTAAAAAATGGGAGGAAACAATAAACACACCATGATGAGACCCTAATAAAAAACTAATTCAATATAAACATCAGTATACAACTCAAAGAATCATGTTTTGACCAATTTTAGGGATGTAAAACTATTGTAAAATGGAGAACCCATTGAAGAAGGAATATAAATCCAATATGTAAGAAGTAGTAAGAATGGGAATGGATATGCGATGATTTCTTGAAGATCCTAGTCCAAAAAACTAAAGGATTAAGATCCATGGGAGCCAAGAGAGAGTGGTGGGGTGCCTAGGGTACCAATTATCGAATGGTGTTATCCAAGGGAGAATTTGTAGTTAAACTCAAAGAAAGAATATGATTAAATTCAATATTTTTAATGATATAGTTAGAACACACAGTTTCAGGGCATTATTTGATAATCCTAGAGGAATATGTGTGGAACCTCTATCCAAAGGTAGTATAGGTTTCATAATATCCATGGGAAAGTTTCATGATCATGTGGTTGATTGTGCACCTCTTATTGAACCTCCAGTATGGGTCCACGGTAAGCCGCATGTCTGTGCAGTAGTTCGTCTGGCTTAGAAAGTACCACAAACTATGGCACGTGATCTCATACGTAATGGCCAATAGTTTTGACTAATCATTGGACCCCTTCTATCGACACCAAAAAAATATTTCATTCTCAAAACCTCTTGTAAAAATATTGGTAATAATGATAAGAAAAAAACAAAAAACATACCTCAAAGTAAATAATGGATGTGATAGAATGGGATCCATACAAGTATCATTATAACTCTAAAGTGAAAACTAGTAAAACACAACCCAATAGGGAGTTCATAATGTGTACCTCTAGTACATAGAATGTACCTCAAATGGGACTCCTTGATCATGTGTTATAGTCCACTCAATATATACTTTGCCTATATACATGGCATGTTCTATCCTAAATGAGGGTGTATACCACACATGGTGCCTCATAATCACATAGTGGTGAATCCCACACTTTATACGACCAAATTACATACATTTAAACTATCATTATTCATCATGCATGGTATGGTCATGTTTCCAACATGGTCATATTCCCCCTCCATGTGTTTTCTAGATGAGTACCCGACCACACCATGATTCACCTCATCAAGGTGTGTTACAAAAACACACTCTATGTAACCCTCATCTTAAATAATTCAAAAAATGAAGAAAAAATATATTTTTCATATACAATATGTTTTTTGATTTGGATTCCAAATGAAAACCAATAAAATCAACCAAGAAACCTTGTTTCCTTCTGAATAACCCCCATATCAGTCATCTATGGGGATTTGTGCAATCAACATAGGGCTCAATGAATAATAAATAAAATAATGTATGGGAATTTTTGGCTTAAAATATATAAAATGGGGATACCTTGGTTGGAAATTTATGATGCTTTAGGTCAAATCCATTCCTGGAAACTGATGAACCTCGATCTCGTCTCAATCGCTGGTAGAGATGAAATCTTGAGGTGCCTCTTTCCCCTTATCTATAAGTCTGGTCATTACAAGAAATAAAAGAATCCACTCACTACCCGTCTACCATTCATATGAAGAAAATAGGTGTGGGGTGTGTTTTAATTAATTTAAATTAATTAATTTATTAATTATATTGAATTAAATTCCAATATGTTTTATAATGAGTTTCTGAACCTAATGAAATTTAGCACTTCTCTTAAGAAAATTATCTCATTCAAGACCCAACCATGGATTCATTATCTCAATCTTATTCTTCTAATTGAATTATTGTTTTAAAATAATTAATATTTGTGTAAGTAAATATTCAATATTTGTTGGGAGTTTTATGGTTCATAATTTCACCAAAACTCAGGTCCTAAGGCAGAAACCCTATTTCAGGAGAAATAAAGTGGTAAAACATTTATAAGAACATATGGTAGGGGAATATAAATATTCCCCCCCCCCCTCATGGGAATGAAACCAAAAATTTAAATTTCTTATATTTTCACAACCTTGAAAAATGAAAGGTTTTATATGATACTTAGTGACAACATTCAGGACTCTAGACTTCATTTGGATTGATCTTCCTTTAATGATTTGATTTGAAAAAACTCATTATAACATAATCTTCATATAATGAACAATGTGGATCATAGTGGGTTATTTAACATCATTATCCCCTTCATTTTTTTAAATGTCCCTTCAATTTTGAGTTGAGTGGAATTGATATTGTTCTTCTTAGGAAACATTTACAACTCATCATCTATTACTTACACCCAAGAGCCAATAAACATCCTTGTAGATCTAGTATTTATTAGTGTAGAAGACTTCAATGATGTTTCATTTCCAAGATTTCATCAATTTCTTGACCGAATAACCCCCCATCTGAAACAAAAAAAAAATTATTTGTTTTCCATTTAGTTGAGAAAAATTACAATGTGACAATCCCCCTCACATTCCAAAGAATCCTAGGAAAGGACCACCTGAATTTTTCAATCATCAAAGAAAACATCATGTTCCAATAATAATAGGTCCTCCCAAGGTCCAAAAATAAAAATAATTTCGATTTTCTTTTTATCTTTTTCCTCTAAAAACAATATCATGTCATCAATACTATTCCAGATTACCCTTAGATTCTTCATTTAAATTGATTAATTGGTTTTGTAGGGTGAAACCCTATAAATACTTATTATCATAAAATTACACAATATAATCCTTCAATAGGATTATAGAAAACGCTCTAGATGAACTAGGATCATCTACTCTCCCTTCATCTTTCCGCTATTAGCATTACTAACCTCAGGATTATATAAGGACGTCATTATCTCCCACATAATTATATAATGATTATACTGTATGAAAGCAACCACTCTATTTTTAGCATTATATAAAAACCCCATCCAGTGGATATGGTTAATTCTTTTTTACCTAATGAAGTCCACTTCTGAAGAGATTTGGGAGTTACTCCATCAATGCCTCTGATGGTGAATCCACTATTGAAATAACATTCCCTTTAAGGGGTGAAAATAAGTACCCACATTTCCCAAAGGATCCTCTTTTAATCTCATCTAACATCATGACTCATGTTCCTTCAATATTGGAATTCATTATTGTAGACCCAATCTCACTAAGAAAAATATATACATCGATATACATTCTATTTCTATTAAACCCATCATTTTCTCCACCTAGAAACACCTTAGACTCTTTAAATAAATCACACATATAACCAATAGAAATAAAATGATGATGACGTCTCTTAAATGTACTCCCTTGTCTAATTCATTTAAAATATAATTCAATATAGGATTCATATTGACCATTCTACTTGTGATTATACTGGCCTTAAATCCCAAAAAAAATATTGATTTAATTCTCAGATCCAATTATAGAGAGTGGAAAATTAAATTCCCAATCATTTTAAGGAGTCTTGGGTTCTATAAGTTTATAGTTTGATTGGGAAGGCTAACCAAAATCACTGAATAAGGTGAGTCCAGGTTCATAGGAAATATGAATGTCTATCATATTTGGTATAATAAAACTAATTGGAAGATTATTGGATCCCCATTTCATATATAAATAATATCATCTTCATTTTAAGAATATATGCAGATATTCTATGAATTTAGAAACTCAATGTTATGTTCTCTCATATGGGTAAATGATATGTTTAGTCACCTGATTTCTATTATGGGTTTAAAAATGTTTTTATTAAGAAATCATTGTTATAAAAAAATATGAAATGATGAATTTAATACACATGGTTTATAATCAATACAAATATATAACATGTTTTGGAAAATTGATAAGGATAAAAATGTTTTATCTCATCAATATTTGTTTTTCTAGATGTTTTTAAAAATATGAACGATTTAATCCCGCCACATTATATAGAATATTTTAAAAAATAAAGTGTTGTAAAAATAGATAATTCTCCAAAAAAATATAATAACATATATGATACGGAAAAAATGGTTTATTTGTTATATATTCCAACTAAAAATAACTAAGTATTATTTCCTAAAAAGAAATTATTTTTTAGGTATTAGTATGATATTTTGAAGATAATATAACAAATAATTTGCTAGTCGGATTATTTTTTGACAAGTAAAATTTCATAATTAAATAATAAACCTTCATTCCAATGAAAATAAAAGGTGAATGTATCTTTATATCCTACAAGTATTAGGGCATATTCATTCAAGATTAATCACAATAGTTAAATTACTTTCCAAAATATTTTGAGGAAAATGTTAGATGTAATGGGTTTTAAAAATAATGATTATGAAATATGAAAGAGTTCAAAGGAGAAAACATATGTTATTAATGTCATATCATTGGATGTTATGGACATAAGGAGTTTGAATATGATCAAATAATTGAAAATTTGAAATATGATTCATAAATCTAACCATTATTCAAACAATCTTAATTCATGTATTTTAATCCTTAAAGAGTATATTGTGAGGGTTTTATCATATTCCCAGATAGATATGTGGTGGGAATTACATAACATTGTAATGAGTTCACTGAAACACCTAAAAGTGTATCAAACATAAATTAAATTTGGTAGTCAATATTATATGGTATATTATGTAAGAAATTATCTATGTTTAATTAAGCATTATTAAAGAATTTTAAGAATATAAATTATATTATGTCATAAAAATTAAAATCTCCTCTTTATCCTTATTTTATGTTGGCTTCGTGTTATGAATGAAGTGAAATTATAATTATCCCATTAAAGATTGATTTTTATTTTTCTATAATAGTTTATCATCACATGCTATTTTGGGTTGTGATTATATTTTAATATTGTCAGTATTAAAATATTATAATTGATAAAAAAAACTCTCCTATAATATATACATATAATTTACTCATGGGGTGATAATTCAGGACTTATATTTAGGATTGACCCTCCAATGTATATCAACTTGAATATCATATTGTCATTAATAGACATTTTAACACCCCAAGATTTCATATTGTGTTATTTCTTCAAAATAATTCAGTAACATGCACTACACGCAACACCGAGATAAAGCGCACCATGACTTACCAAACAAGCCGTTCAAAAGAGGTTATGAATAGTATTAACTAAATTTTACACTTTATATAATCCTTATAATTTTAGAATCAATATTATGAGTTTTTTAGACATAATGTAAGAACAAATTCCTTTTTTCAGATAAAACAAGTATTTTTTAAAAATGCACTTTTACCAACTTTAATAGTGAACCCTTTTTAAATCCAATATTTTAAACTTTTATATATTAAATTTGACTAAATAAATTTTTTCTTTAGAATGGGGAAATAAAAAATTTACAATGTAACACCCCAAGCTTCCACAGTACGCTTCTCTTTGAATAATACAGTAGCGTGTGTTGTACGCAACTTCGAGTTCTGACACACACTACAACCAATCAAACTTGCCGTAATGAATATTAATAACTAATTTTTAAAATTTTATAAATTTTATCTCTCAAAATTGACTTCATTTTTGGAGTCGGAGTATCAAATTTAGACTAAGGTAATATTTTGGTACTTTTCGGATAACTTTAATATTTTGATGAAAAGTAAAAATTACTAAATTTTAATTAAAAACAACATTTTTAATAAAAATAATTAATAGTAAGAAATTATTCATTTGATTGGTTTTAAAGTATAATTAGAATATATTTTTACCATTTTATCCAATGGTGTTAATTAGAAATAATTTCACTTTGAAATTGGACATAAACAATTGTCATTCTTTTGATGTATATTGTTTCTTAAAAACACGCTATTTGTTGTGACAGCGGGAATAAATTATAAAATTAATTAATGAAACTTATATGTTTGTAATTTTGTAAAATAGAAATCATTTTTGAATTCGGAATATCAATTATATCATAGGGTGAAATTTTCGCATTGTTCTGAAAAACTTCAATTTTTGATGAATAGTGAAACTATTAAGTGGTAGTTAAAAAACTGAATTTTTCAGAAAAATTAATTTTACAGCTTCTGTGATTGGAATTTCGAAAATCCGAGAGACACGATTAATATCAAGGAGTAAAATGTGGTTCAATGAGATGAAAATAATTTTCGGTGAATAGTAACTTTTTACTTTTATTTACCACGGTTAAAAGTAAATATGGTAATTAAGGGTAAAAATGATATTAATATTATCCTAACACATGTCCTAATTCTATTGGACAAGTTTATCTCGACCAAAAACAACCTTATGAATAAAATATTATCATTTAGGTCCACTTGGATTAGATTAGGACATTTATTATTATTTAATTCAAAGAGGAGTTAAAAGAGTTAAAATCAATGTTTATTTACTAAAACATTTTTAATATAGGGTTATACATAAGATCAATTCGATTGTAAATATTCATTAGAAATATAAAATTATTTCCTACATAATTATATTTTATTTATAATTTTTAGACATTAAAAAGGTTAATCTATTTATGACACAATGATGATGCAGTAATTACCTAATTAATGAAATATTGAATAATTGATATTATAAATACCCAAATAAATGTAATTTGAGACTTTTTATAAATACCTATAATTTTCTGGGATACTATGACATTTTAGTATTTATTTAATTAACTTTTTTCGAAGTAATCATTCTGTTATGAGTTTTACAAAAATCAATTATTGAATAGTGTCAAAATTGACATAAAAGTGTTTTTTAAAAAAATATTATATTATTAATTGATATTAAATTCATAAAAATCTAAGGTTCGGCCAAATGACTTATATCATGATAGGTGTATTATTAATGGACCACTTGGGGTCTCTTGGATGTATATAGTATGTTTATTAACCATATAATATAAAAATACAAAGAGACATTGTAAAAGTGAAACTAATTAACTAAGAGTTAATACTTAAAGATAAGGTTAATATAATGACCCAAACCTGTCTAAATTCTATTGGTTTAGTGGTTTTCTACCCATACCCACCTTAACCTTTATATAATCCACTTTGGAGCCTTTATAAACAGAATATGAATTTATTATAAAATAATATTTCTAGCTTTTCCAAAGGTGCCCCTCACCCCACTTATAAAAGGGCACTCTCCCTTATCATTAACTCACACCTTCAAAGCCTTTTAGTTCAGCCAAACTCTGCCCAAATACTCTCTAAACTTCCCTCACTTCATTCTAGAGGCCTTCCTTTAGTCAGAAAGCCAACTTAAGGAGCCATTTTGATCAAATCAAAAGGAAGAACCCGAAGAAGAGGTAATGATTTCACCACCCTTTTCAAGTTCCTTTCTTCTTCCACTTCTTCTTTCTTTGTTATTACCATTCTAAAATAATGAATCCAGTATCTCCTATATACTGTAATATTATTATAAATATGGTACAACCATATTCAGTATTCTATGCATCCTTTGAATGACATGTCACCATACGTGCATACGTACAGCTTACCGACTCCACATCGTGGTGTAATTGTTATTCAATATATTATTATTTGGATGGGTATAATAATGATTTGTAATTCATGTATATAATAAATATAACATGATAATTATTCTGCATATATGATATACCATCCAATTATATATTATTTTAATATCAAAAGAATGATATTTTCGCTCGTGCGTACGTACGGATTACCGTCTCCACAACGCGATGAGATTCATTTCCAAGTTCACCATTCCTCGACGATTATAAAAATATATATTACTAATAAGTATGTAATATATGAAATCATAATGCTACTAGATATATATATATATATATATATATATATATATGTATATGGATTTATGTACTTACATATATCTTATTCATTTACTTTCGTTCAATATTATATGAAAATAGAAACAGCGTTTATGCGTACGTACGGACTACCGTCTCCATAAACAGTGTTTTCCATTTCATATATATGTCTATTATACATATTTATATTCTAAATATATATGATATATTTATCATGTTTTATATTTTGTAATTATTTAAATCATTATCTAAGTGATACAACAAAGAGTGACATGTTAAAACACGTACAATAAAGAAAGTGATTATTACCCAAAATGTTAACTTAACATGGAAATTATTATTAAATGGGTAATATAAAGTAATAAATGAATCAGGTATGATATCATAAATATTAATATGGTTCTGGTATAATTTAATAACATACTACGATCTTCGTACAGGAGGTTAAACGTACCCTCGACTAATGGAAAGTGCAAGGTAAGGGGTTTTCATCTCACTCCTTATTCCAGTGAGATTCATGCCATATTGCCACTATTACCTTTTGTGTGGTGTATGTACTGCCCATAATTATATTCTTTGTGTAATACACTTTAATTTATGTGTATTTACATATTCATTGTATTATTCATCTTTCATGGGTTGTATGTTTCGTAAGTTACCAAACTGGTAAGGGTTATTTTCACAATCTCTTTATTATCAGAGGTTGTTTTTACATAAGTATCTACTGGGACATATTTATTATCCATGTACATGTTTTATGAAACAATTTTCAAAGGGATTATTTTAAGTTACTTTTTACTAAAACATCATTTCAAATGTTTTAAATATTTATTCTTCTAAATCGTTCTCATTAATGTCAATGTCTTCAAAATGGTTTTTAAGAATTTATTTATATGGACAGGAATGTTTTTTAAAATTTTAATTCCATTCAAAATTTTAAAAGTGGTATGGGACACTTTGATTCAAAAATGTCTTTAAATGACTTCTTTTTTAATTGTGTGACTTTTAAATGTTTTCATGAAAAAGTGGTATTTATCTCAAAGAGTTTTACAAATCAATCTCTTCTATGTCAAAATCCTTTAATGGATTTTAACCTTGTTTTGAAGTTGATTTATTATGATACAAATATTCCATATTTTGTTGAAGGTTTTGTGATATATTTGACTGTGGATGTGTTATTTTTATACCATTCATGGGTTATGGGTAAAGTATTCACATTTCTCATGCTATTTTTAATAAAAAAAATTATGTTATATTTCATCCTCTTCTTAAGATGAATGTGTTGAACTAGTATGTTTCGGGTTGGGTACCGGTAAAAGAAAGCCCTCCGGGTTGGTGTCCAGTTATTAGAGGCACTCTGGGTTGGTGTCCGGTTATTAGTGGCACTCCGGGTTGGTGTCCGGTTATTAGATTCACTCCGGGTTGGGTTCCAGTTATAGTTAGCCCCTAGGCCTTGGCACGGGGCCTTGATAAAGAAATTAAAGTTCAACATTATGCATTTCATCAATATGAAAGTTTTTAGTGATATTACATGTGATTATTCAATTAGTAGAATATCCATGTGAATAAGTAAATGGAATTATTACATTTTATTTCTTCCATATTATGCTGACGTTCAAGTTTAAAAGGATTTTGTTTTAGTTTTATACATTTCCTTAAATGTTTATACTTATTTTTGAACTTTCTGTTGTATTTCTTACCCTTACTGAGCATTTGAGATCACCCCTTTCTATGTTTTATTTTTCCCAGGATTCCAAGAAGTGTAATGTGATTGATATGCAAGGTTAAGACAAGGGAATAATGGCATTCATAAAGGATTATTTATGT
Source organism: Viscum album (assembly GCA_963277665.1). NCBI lineage: Eukaryota > Viridiplantae > Streptophyta > Magnoliopsida > Santalales > Viscaceae > Viscum > Viscum album. The sequence continues at coordinate 446,544,136 of OY728145.1, forward strand.
TGTCTTGTATGTTATGAAGTGTAATGTAACATTCATGTATGTAATCTATTTTCCAAGACTGATAAACTGATCGGTTCTTCAGGACTTGGTTCCTTGTAATCATGCCAATGTATTAAAATAATGCACTGACTCTGGGTCACTGGGGTCAGGGCGTTACAGTTGGTATCAGAGGAATTTTATCAATAACATCGGAAACTAGATTTAGATAAACTCTAAATAGATCACATAGCCCTAAGATAGAATTTGAGGATTAGTATAGAAGAACTTCCTAGAATTTTGGTATTGTAGAGATTTTGTGAGTTTTCCGAGCAATAAATCCCTGTTTTGATACGACCAGGTAGAGGCGGCTCTGGCACAGATGTACCTAGGGGTAAAACCCAAAAACACCACTTTGAGCTAGACTCGAATGGGAACTGGTGCATGACAACGGGCCTTGCTGCACTCTTGGGTATGACACTCTCGGGGATATGCTTAGGATAATTCTTATTTTATTTACAAACCATTATGAAGGGACCATGAGTATATACTTACTCAGAGAAAACATGTTTTATGATTATGTATTATATCCCTAAACTGTTCAATTTTTATTAGGAATTATTTATTATAATTCATAAACTGACCTAGTTTATGCTATTGTATAGAAATGGCGCCCAGTATAAAGAATGTAAACTCCAGTAATACGTATGATCCAAAGAGTAAGAAGGATCGTATCTTTCATGGTATTAAGACATTATTTAGAAGGGAAATAGTCTCCCACGTATTATCATCATATGAAGAAATAGTATCATGTGTGGATAAGATAACTAAAGAGTTTAGTGAGTCCTATGTCATTGAAGGGAAGCAAGAGAAGAAAATGATGGAAGAGAGAAAGTTGGATAAAGGGAAGAGGGAAAAGAATAATTTCCCCATATGTGATAACTGTGGGAAGAAACACCATGTAACTTGCCTGAAAAGAATGGGAGTTTGTTATAAGTGTGGAGGAAAAGGGCACAAGGTACGTGACTAAAAGGGTAAGAAAATGGTTTCAAATGTATAATGCTTCATTTTCAAGGATTATAGACACTACGCGAACCTATGTCCCAGTAATCAGACTATGCCGCAAATGATTCTATTGGATAATAATCAAGTTATGATACTACCACAGATGAAGAGAAATGATTAGAGTTCTTATGTTGATTATGTCATTTGAGTGTTGTGTCAACAATGTACTTGTTATAATAATTATGGAGTATATAAGGATTGTACTGCAGTACTATTTCATTAATGACTTGAGATTGTGTGGAACGAAGAAAAGTGACTCAATAGCAGGATAAATTTTTGGAAAATATATGGTTGAGAGAATGATAAACCATAATATTGTTCTGATACTGAGGTAGTGATTTCAGAATAATACATGATTGATTTGGATAAATTATATTGGATATTATTGACTACCTTGAAACTGATTAATGATTTGTATATTCCATCATTGTTGGATTTTACAACATTTTTGGATTGAAGGAGTATATCCATTATTATTTAAGGAAAACTGGATCATGAATGTAATCAATAAGGTTTTATGGTAATTCAGGATGTTGTAGTGTTTTAAAAGAATACATGACGAAGGTGTTCACATGTTATTACGCAGCAAAAAGGATCTTCATTTTTGGACTAAAACATTTTTGATAGTTCTAGTTTGGATTATTTTTGGATTTCCATAAAAGGACAACCCAAAGGTTGGGTGGTAACCTGTCACGTCCGGCAAGGCCGCGAGACTTAAACCCACAACCGAAGGGCAACAAGGGTGTATCACCTACCACTGGCCCACATAATGTCCGGGATTAAATAATGTAGTTTTTTTTAAAGATCTTGTATATGAATTATAAATTCGTTTTTTTAGAACCCTATACAAATAGGATAAATAGAATATTTTTTTTATGTTCTATTATCTTTTAGAGTGAATGATGAGTTTGTGGTAGAAATTAGTTAAAGGATGGAACTCTACTTGTCAAGAATATATTTTTCTTCTTCTCTTATTCTATGAAGAAATTAATTCTTATACTTTATTTAAGGAATCCTAAAACCAAAAATGTGTTATCCTAATACCCTATGTTTTGTTGAATCGATGGTATTTCAAATCATCATAGATTCTTTGATCATGTTCACCCACTCCTTTTGACTATCCATTTGAGTATAGAATCTCATGCTCAACATGAACTGGGATCCCATTTTATTTTGATGACATTCCCAAATCCAAGAGGTAAAATTGCATTCCTTTTCATAAATGATAGCGGGTCGAACACCATTATGCCTCACTCTCTCCCGAACATATTGATGACCCAAATCATCCAACATAGATAAGTACCTAATTGGAATGAAATAGTGTTATTTGGTCAGATAGTCAACCACTACCATAATGTAATTCCTTCCAAAATAATACAAGTTAAGATAATAATTATGTCTATATCAATGTCATCCCATTTCCACGTAGGAATTGGTAGTGACTGAAGAATACTAGAGGGCCTCTTTTTCTCTCCTTTAACATTATAATAGATATAACACATTGATTAAAGTTCAACTATATCCCACCACATACCAGGATACTAGAATATACAAATCATGTCATAAAACATCGTGGTGGTCTAGGGATGAACAAACCACTAATAATGGGGGATATGATTTATCTCCACCTACCAAAAAATAAATGGAACCATAGAGTTTCCCATTAAATAAAATATTCTATCCAATGATAAATACTACTCAATAGGTACCTCCCCACCATCTAGAAACTGCATATAATGATGGAACACTTCATCCTTAGGATCATCTTGATGAATCAGATCCATAAGGGAGGTTGTCGATTGGAAAATAGATAATAATTCACCCATGCTACACTACATGGTTTCTAGGTGAATATGGTACAAATAACCATCAATATCCACTCTTCATAGTACTCCTTTAGATCCAGCATTGGAACTTTTCTCTTCAAAGAATCTACTAGAACATTACCATTACAAGGGGTATAGATGATATCAAAATATAAACTCTGAAGGTATCCAACCTAACAAAGTTGCCTCAAATATATATCCTTCTAGGGGGGAATGTATTTCATTATTTTATGATCTCAGTATACAAAAAACTGCTCCCTAATGATATAGTTATTCCATATCTCTCAGGGATGCATAAATTCCTCTAACTCTAGGACATTAGTTGGGATGTTTTTTTCTTGTGGATATATATGAAGAGAACCATGTGTGGCCACTTGATCATGCTCCATAAACACACACCCAAGACCCAAACATGAGGCATAAAAGTAGACCGTGTATCACTTTCCAAATTCTAAAAAGGTCAAGACATGTGTTGTTACCAACTGTCAGTTAAGTTATTCCAATGATGTTTGACATTATGGGCTCCACTAAAAATTTTCTACTTTCCATGTAAGTGAATTCATGGGTGAGTCAAACCAAATAAAAACCCTAATGTACCACATATAATACCCTTCCAGGAAAAAAATCCTCTTAATTTGGAAATCTTTACTCGGATTATCACATGACATCACTACCTCAATCTTCTCAAGTTCCACCAAAATCCCACATTATGAGATTATATGACCAAGAAAACATCCCCTACCTAATCCAGAATGTGCACGTGAAAATATTTTCATGTAGATGGTGATACTGAAGTGTTCTTATCACAATCCTCAAGTTCATATAAAAAACATCATCGGTCTCAAATTATACTATGATGACATCCAAAAAAATGGCAACAAAAAACATGAGATATTGATTGAACACACTATTCCTAGGATCCATAAAATCAATTTGAGAATTAATTAATATTAATGGAATAAAAAATTCTCCAAGAGGTTGTACTTTATTCAGAAGGATGTCTTTGGAACTTCATCACCTCCATCTCTAGAATGGTGATACCTAGAATGAAATCCCATCATAGAGAATCATCTTTCCCCATTGAGTTGATGAAAGAGGTATTTAATATGAGGAAAGGGAATAATTATTCATGTCCATTACCTTATTCAACTTCTGATAATCAATGTACAAATGGAGAAATACATCATCCTTTATATAAAATATCAGAGGGGCGGCACAAGGTGAGATGCTTGGGACATTGAATCCTTTGTATTCCAAATCTTCTATACGTATCATTAATTACCTAAACTCAAAGGGGTCCATATGACATGAGGGAAATGATATAAGTTTTTTTATTTATACCAAATATATTTTGAACACCACATCTCACTCTAGAGGAAATCTTGAGAAGTCATCTGGGAACACCTTTGTGAAATCATCAACAATAATAGGTAATCCACCCACCGAACCTCCGTCATCACCCTCCAACATGAGTGATGAGATTGGAGAAATAAAACTACCAATTCTATATGTTGAGGTACAATACGTCCTTTCAACAGATCCCACTAACATTGGAAAACATGGGTTCTCCCATCGAGTTCCAAAAATCTCACTCACCAATTGTAACAATTGATGTGAACCTTGAAACAAACCATCCTATCTTTTCAAAATATCACATTGAAGTGATCCATTTCCTAATCCAAGAAATCATATTTTAGCCTGACCCCATAAAAAGTGAGCACATATGATAAACATCTAAAACTATAATCTCCATTATTACCAAGAGGCTTCACCAAATCTATCCATACGACATGAGATAAGTATGAAATTTAAACATATCCACAAGATGAAAATAAATAAAGAATTTATAATCTTCTGTATCAAGTAAGGAAACCACTATGGAATATGAAATACAAATCATACCTCGAACTATGATCAGTCCTGCATTTGATTCCAATAATGCTTGATCCATAGAATTAATATTCTTTGTCTCTACCTAAGCTTGAGTATGACGACTGACATACAATTCTTCTCAAGGATTACTCTTCTTGGTTATAGATCAATCCCTACCACCGTGACTACTAAATTGAGAAGAATCATTCTTATATAGTTCTTATTAGGATGTCATTCCCCAATAGGTTAATGAACTTGGACCACCAGGATATGACTTTGAACCTTTTCAAAACTAAAGAAATGTACCCATATACCCAAATTGATGGTAAGGTTTAGGTGGGATATGACACACTGAATGCATATGCCTGGGCCCTCCATAATGATGAAACATGATTCATACATCACTTAAAGCTGCAGATGAATGTGGTTGAAAAGGATAGAATGAGAAACCACCTCCCCTATTTTCCTTCTCCTCGTGAATCTTTTTCTTTTCATATGAACCATCACTACCCTAACCCAATGATGAGACTACCCCAGAAAACCCATATTTTCCACTCTAATAAATCTCTATCATTATGGATCAATTGAAAACTTCAACATAAGTGTTAGACCTAAACAATAATTTTTGAGATAAAATTAATGGTTTTAACCGCATCTCATACCATTGAGTCTTCTGCTTCTCATAAAAAAACTACCTCATCCGAAAATAGACTTACTCAATGGAACAGTGGGAATACTCTTGTACGGTTAGATTACCCTGATAGAGATTAAGGAACTCTTGGTTCCCTAAAAATGATAAGATCTCTGGAAAATACTATCCCCTGAATATGACCTTAATGTCCTTCCAACTAATCTACTTGTGTTTCCCAGCATGAACCACCATGTCCCACCACCTCGTACTCGTACCTTCCAACATGAACAAATCACATTTCTATATAACTGCCCCCAGAGTGTTAATAATCCCTGACATCCTTTTTATATTTTCAATATAATACTTGGCCTAAAATGGATTAATGTTACCCCATATGATATGATATTTTCTCTTGACATACTATAGATATTTATCCTTTCATAGACCTCGCTCAGCTTCCCTAACATGAGAAATACCAAATCCATCCCCTTTATCCAATGCCCAAACAGCCCAAACCATTGCTTCAAGTAGTATCTAATCAAGTGGGGGGGGATAAATCTCTCTAAACCCTTCCAGATGTTTCACAAGAAATATTGGGGGGCAAAAGATTCCACAATATCCAATACACACTAAGAATCTATCAATAAAAAATACCCATAAAATATAAAATTTCAAAAACTTTTAAACACCATCATAAACTAAAACCAAAACCATAAAAAGCAAAATCACAAGTCAAACCATTACACCCATGCTTGGTTTCCACGAATAGTCTAAAGCCTACACATCTCTATTGGAGGAGGAATTAAACAAAATCCCCACATCCTTTGGTGACCCAATACCTTTCACAAGGTGTATTATCCATTCACCCCACTCAAAAATAGAACCTCAAGACATAATAGTACGAGCTCATGTATATCTAGACACTCACAAATAAAATGTACCAATATAAGGGATAAACCATTCTATGATATCATTTTTTCAATAAAAAATCTAGGATTCCATAAAATCCAACACATGATCCAACCAGTGGTAAGGCCCGAATGGTGTTACCAATCCACATAAAAAGGAAACTAGTTCCTAGGAATCAAAAAACCAAATTTTGAAAAGATTAATAACATTATAAACAACCATAAAAACCAACATTAATCACACATGGCATCATCATTATTAACCATAATCAAATGAAATCAAATTATCACATGTTATATAGTTTACATCTCCATTCAAAAACCAAAATACCAAAATAAATAGAAGGGGAACCATATAAACCTCTATAAATAAATCAAATAGGTTGTTCAACAAACCTTTTAACCACCACCAACACCTATTAGAGAATAATCACTAACAACTATATCCACCAACAGCCCCGTAATATAACCTTCCTTTACAGGTGTAAAACAAAACAAGGTCTACATACAGCCAAGGGAGTCTGTAGGGTGTGATCCAATTCTTATTAGGATACCACCAAAAACATATTCCATGAAATAATATTATAAAAAAATAATCCTGAATTTTTTCGTGAAATGAAATGAAAAAAAAAAATTAAAATGAAACATCCTTTCAAATTAATGTGGTAAATTAAACATGTCTACAATCTGAAAGATAAGATTAGAACCGCATGAGATGAAAACCTCAGGTAATCCCAAAGGGTCTATGGTTAGTGGGGTTCTAGGATCCTCTAACATTTTTGATAAGAAAAACCAATATCCAAAATGTTCTCATGCATGATCCAATGGAAGGGATTCACATCCCAAGGCCTAGTGGTCTATGATCATTAGAAGCCTAGTTTGTTTTGTAGAATCAATCTAGTTAGATGAACATGACTTCATCTCTACTCAACCCACTTGTATACTTCACCTAGTATTTCTAACTTGATACCATGGATTCCCTTGTGATCAATACCTTATTACCATGTCATATAAACCACCTCTAATAGTCACACAAATGAAACATTAAAAACACCCAAGGAAAACCACCATTTTCAATCATAAAATTTTCATCAAGCCCTTCCACACACTGAATACGTTTTCGTACATATTCCGCACCACAGAAATATATCATAGAATTCATATAGAAATAATATGAAGAATTCTAAAATTCTTCAATAATGTTAAATCATAGAACCTCCTACCATTCACAAGTAAACATTTAAAAAATGGGAGGAAACAATAAACACACCATGATGAGACCCTAATAAAAAACTAATTCAATATAAACATCAGTATACAACTCAAAGAATCATGTTTTGACCAATTTTAGGGATGTAAAACTATTGTAAAATGGAGAACCCATTGAAGAAGGAATATAAAGCCAATATGTAAGAAGTAGTAAGAATGGGAATGGATATGCGATGATTTCTTGAAGATCCTAGTCCAAAAAACTAAAGGATTAAGATCCATGGGAGCCAAGAGAGAGTGGTGGGGTGCCTAGGGTACCAATTATCGAATGGTGTGATCCAAGGGAGAATTTGTAGTTAAACTCAATGAAAGAATATGATTAAATTCAATATTTTTAATGATATAGTTAGAACACACAGTTTCAGGGCATTATTTTATAATCCTAGAGGAATATGTGTGGAACCTCTATCCAAAGGTAATATAGGTTTCATAATATCCATGGGAAATTTTCATGATCATGTGGTTGATTGTGCACCTCTTATTGAACCTTCAGTATGGGTCCACGGTAAGCCGCATGTCTGTGCAGTAGTTCGTCTGGCTTAGAAAGTACCACAAACTGTGGCACGTGATCTCATACGTAATGGCCAATAGTTTTGACTAATCATTGGACCCCTTCTATCGACACAAAAAAAATATTTCATTCTCAAAACCTCTTGTAAAAATATTGGTAATAATGATAAGAAAAAAACAAAAAACATACCTCAAAGTAAATAATGGATGTGATAGAATGGGATCCATACAGGTATCATTATGACTCTAAAGTGAAAACTAGTAAAACACAACCCAATAGGGAGTTCATAATGTGTACCTCTAGTACATAGAATGTACCTCAAATGGGACTCCTTGATCATGTGTTATAGTCCACTCAATATATACTTTTCCTATATACATGGCATGTTCTATCCTAAATGAGGGTGTATACCACACATGGTGCCTCATAATCACATAGTGGTGAATCCCACACTTTATACGACCAAATTACATACATTGAAACTATCATTATTCATCATGCATGGTATGGTCATGTTTCCAACATGGTCATATTCCCCCTCCATGTGTTTTCTAGATGAGTACCCGACCACACCATGATTCACCTCATCAAGGTGTGTTACAAAAACACACTCTATGTAACCCTCATCTTAAATAATTCAAAAAATGAAGAAAAAATATATTTTTCATATACAATATGTTTTTTGATTTGGATTCCAAATGAAAACCAATAAAATCAACCAAGAAACCTTGTTTCCTTCTGAATAACCCCCATATCAGTCATCTATGGGGATTTGTGCAATCAACATAGGGCTCAATGAATAATAAATAAAATAATGTATGGGAATTTTTGGCTTAAAATATATAAAATGGGGATACCTTGGGTGGAAATTTATGATGCTTTAGGTCAAATCCATTCCTGGAAACTGATGAACCTCGATCTCGTCTCAATCGCTGGTAGAGATGAAATCTTGAGGTGCCTCTTTCCCCTTATCTATAAGTCTGGTCATTACAAGAAATAAAAGAATCCACTCACTACCCGTCTACCATTCATATGAAGAAAATAGGTGTGGGGTGTGTTTTAATTAATTTAAATTAATTAATTTATTAATTATATTGAATTAAATTCCAATATGTTTTATAATGAGTTTCTGAACCTAATGAAATTTAGCACTTCTATTAAGAAAATTATCTCATTCAAGACCCAACCATGGATTCATTATCTCAATCTTATTCTTCTAATTGAATTATTGTTTTAAAATAATTAATATTTGTGTAAGTAAATATTCAATATTTGTTGGGATTTTTATGGTTCATAATTTCACCAAAACTCAGGTCCTAAGGCAGAAACCCTATTTCGGGAGCAATAAAGTGGTAAAACATTTATAAGAACATATGGTAGGGGAATATAAATATCCCCCCCCCCCCTCATGGGAATGAAACCAAAAATTTAAATTTCTTATATTTTCACAACCTTGAAAAATGAAAGGTTTTATATGATACTTAGTGACAACATTCAGGACTCTAGACTTCATTTGGATTGAACTTCCTTTAATGATTTGATTTGAAAAAACTCATTATAACATAATCTTCATATAATGAACAATGTGGATCATAGTGGGTTATTTAACATCATTATCCCCTTCATTTTTTTAAATGTCCCTTCAATTTTGAGTTGAGTGGAATTGATATTGTTCTTCTTAGGAAACATTTACAACTCATCATCTATTACTTACACCCAAGAGCCAATAAACATCCTTGTAGATCTAGTATTTATTAGTGTAGAAGACTTCAATGATGTTTCATTTCCAAGATTTCATCAATTTCTTGACCGAATAACCCCCCATCTGAAACAAAAAAAAATTATTTGTTTTCCATTTAGTTGAGAAAAATTACAATGTGACAATCCCCCTCACATTCCAAAGAATCCTAGGAAAGGACCACCTGAATTTTTCAATCATCAAAGAAAACATCATGTTCCAATAATAATAGGTCCTCCCAAGGTCCAAAAATACAAATAATTTCGATTTTCTTTTTATCTTTTTCCTCTAAAAACAATATCATGTCATCAATACTATTCCAGATTACCCTTAGATTCTTCATTTAAATTGATTAATTGGTTTTGTAGGGTGAAACCCTATAAATACTTATTATCATAAAATTACACAATATAATCCTTCAATAGGATTATAGAAAACGCTCTAGATGAACTAGGATCATCTACTCTCCCTTCATCTTTCCGCTATTAGCATTACTACCCTCAGGATTATATAAGGACGTCATTATCTCCCACATAATTATATAATGATTATACTGTATGAAAGCAACCACTCTATTTTTAGCATTATATAAAAACCCCATCCAGTGGATATGGTTAATTCTTTTTTACCTAATGAAGTCCACTTCTGAAGAGATTTGGGAGTTACTCCATCAATGCCTCTGATGGTGAATCCACTATTGAAATAACATTCCCTTTAAGGGGTGAAAATAAGTACCCACATTTCCCAAAGGATCCTCTTTTAATCTCATCTAACATCATGACTCATGTTCCTTCAATATTGGAATTCATTATTGTAGACCCAATCTCACTAAGAAAAATATATACATCGATATACATTCTATTTCTATTAAACCCGTCATTTTCTCCACCTAGAAACACCTTAGACTCTTTAAATAAATCACACATATAACCAATAGAAATAAAATGATGATGACGTCTCTTAAATGTACTCCCTTGTCTAATTCATTTAAAATATAATTCAATATAGGATTCATATTGACCATTCTACTTGTGATTATACTGGCCTTAAATCCCAAAAAAATATTGATTTAATTCTCAGATCCAATTATAGAGAGTGGAAAATTAAATTCCCAATCATTTTAAGGAGTCTTGGGTTCTATAAGTTTATAGTTTGATTGGGAAGGCTAACCAAAATCACTGAATAAGGTGAGTCCAGGTTCATAGGAAATATGAATGTCTATCATATTTGGTATAATAAAACTAATTGGAAGATTATTGGATCCCCATTTCATATATAAATAATATCATCTTCATTTTAAGAATATATGCAGATATTCTATGAATTGAGAAACTCAATGTTATGTTCTCTCATATGGGTAAATGATATATTTAGTCACCTGATTTCTATTATGGGTTTAAAAATGTTTTTATTAAGAAATCATTGTTATAAAAAAATATGAAATGATGAATTTAATACACATGGTTTATAATCAATACAAATATATAACATGTTTTGGAAAATTGATAAGGATAAAAATGTTTTATCTCATCAATATTTGTTTTTCTAGATGTTTTTAAAAATATGAACGATTTAATCCCGCCACATTATATAGAATATTTTAAAAAATAAAGTGTTGTAAAAATAGATAATTCTCCAAAAAAATATAATAACATATATGATACGGAAAAAATGGTTTATTTGTTATATATTCCAACTAAAAATAACTAAGTATTATTTCCTAAAAAGAAATTATTTTTTAGGTATTAGTATGACATTTTGAAGATAATATAACAAATAATTTGCTAGTCGGATTATTTTTTGACAAGTAAAATTTCATAATTAAATAATAAACCTTCATTCCAATGAAAATAAAAGGTGAATGTATCTTTATATCCTACAATTATTAGGGAATATTCATTCAAGATTAATCACAATAGTTAAATTACTTTCCAAAATATTTTGAGGAAAATGTTAGATGTAATGGGTTTTAAAAATAATGATTATGAAATATGAAAGAGTTCAAAGGAGAAAACATATGTTATTAATGTCATATCATTGGATGTTATGGACATAAGGAGTTTGAATATGATCAAATAATTGAAAATTTGAAATATGATTCATAAATCTAACCATTATTCAAACAATCTTAATTCATATATTTTAATCCTTAAAGAGTATATTGTGAGGGTTATATCATATTCCCAGATAGATATGTGGTGGGAATTACATAACATTGTAATGAGTTCACTAAAACACCTAAAAGTGTATCAAACATAAATTAAATTTGGTAGTCAATATTATATGGTATATTATGTAAGAAATTATCTATGTTTAATTAAGCATTATTAAAGAATTTTAAGAATATAAATTATATTATGTCATAAAAATTAAAATCTCCTCTTTATCCTTATTTTATCTTGGCTTCGTGTTATGAATGAAGTGAAATTATAATTATCCCCTTAAAGATTGATTTTTATTTTTCTATAATAGTTTATCATCACATGCTATTTTGGGTTGTGATTATATTTTAATATTGTCAGTATTAAAATATTATAATTGATAAAAAAACTCTCCTATAATATATACATATAATTTACTCATGGGGTGATAATTCAGGACTTATATTTAGGATTGACCCTCCAATGTATATCAACTTGAATATCATATTGTCATTAATAGACATTTTAACACCCCAAGATTTCATATTGTGTTATTTCTTCAAAATAATTCAGTAACATGCACTACACGCAACACCGAGATAAAGCGCACCATGACTTACCAAACAAGCCGTTCAAAAGAGGTTATGAATAGTATTAACTAAATTTTACACTTTATATAATCCTTATAATTTTAGAATCAATATTATGAGTTTTTTAGACATAATGTAAGAACAAATTCCTTTTTTTCAGATAAAACAAGTATTTTTTAAAAATGCACTTTTACCAACTTTAATAGTGAACCCTTTTTAAATCCAATATTTTAAACTTTTATATATTAAATTTGACTAAATAAATTTTTCCTTTAGAATGGGGAAATAAAAAATTTACAATGTAACACCCCAATCTTCCACGGTACGCTTCTCTTTGAATAATACAGTAGCGTGTGTTGTACGCAACTTCGAGTTCTGACACACACTACAACCAATCAAACTTGCCGTAATGAATATTAATAACTAATTTTTAAAATTTTATAAATTTTATCTCTCAAAATTGACTTCATTTTTGGAGTCTGAGTATCAAATTTAGACTAAGGTAATATTTTGGTACTTTTCGGATAACTTTAATATTTTGATGAAAAGTAAAAATTACTAAATTTTAATTAAAAACAACATTTTTAATAAAAATAATTAATAGTAAGAAATTATTCATTTGATTGGTTTTAAAGTATAATTAGAATATATTTTTACCATTTTATCCAATGGTGTTAATTAGAAATAATTTCACTTTGAAATTGGACATAAACAATTGTCAATCTTTTGATGTATATTGTTTCTTAAAAACACGCTATTTGTTGTGACAGCGGGAATAAATTATAAAATTAATTAATGAAACTTATATGTTTGTAATTTTGTAAAATAGAAATCATTTTTGAATTCGGAATATCAATTATATCATAGGGTGAAATTTTGGCATTGTTCTGAAAAACTTCAATTTTTGATGAATAGTGAAACTATTAAGTGGTAGTTAAAAAACTGAATTTTTCAGAAAAATTAATTTTACAGCTTCTGTGATTGGAATTTCGAAAATTTGAGAGACACGATTAATATCAAGGAGTAAAATTTGGTTCAATGAGATGAAAATAATTTTCGGTGAATAGTAACTTTTTACTTTTATTTACCACGGTTAAAATTAAATATGGTAATTAAGGGTAAAAATGATATTAATATTATCCTAACACATGTCCTAATTCTATTGGACAAGTTTATCTCGACCAAAAACAACCTTATGAATAAAATATTATCATTTAGGTCCACTTGGATTAGATTAGGACATTTATTATTATTTAATTCAAAGAGGAGTTAAAAGAGTTAAAATCAATGTTTATTTACTAAAACATTTTTAATATAGGGTTATACATAAGATCAATTCGATTGTAAATATTCATTAGAAATATAAAATTATTTCCTACATAATTATATTTTATTTATAATTTTTAGACATTAAAAAGGTTAATCTATTTATGACACAATGATGATGCAGTAATTACCTAATTAATGAAATATTGAATAATTGATATTATAAATACCCAAATAAATGTAATTTGAGACTTTTTATAAATACCTATAATTTTCTGGGATACTATGACATTTTAGTATTTATTTAATTAACTTTTTTCGAAGTAATCATTCTGTTATGAGTTTTACAAAAATCAATTATTGAATAGTGTCAAAATTGACATAAAAGTGTTTTTAAAAAAAATATTATATTATTAATTGATATTAAATTCATAAAAATCTAAGGTTCGGACAAATGACTTATATCATGATAGGTGTATTATTAATGGACCACTTGGGGTCTCTTGGATGTATATAGTATGTTTATTAACCATATAATATAAAAATACAAAGAGACATTGTAAAAGTGAAACTAATTAACTAAGAGTTAATACTTAAAGATAAGGTTAATATAATGACCCAAACCTGTCTAAATTCTATTGGTTTAGTGGTTTTCTACCCATACCCACCTTAACCTTTATATAATCCACTTTGGAGCCTTTATAAACAGAATATGAATTTATTATAAAATAATATTTCTAGCTTTTCCAAAGGTGCCCCTCACCCCACTTATAAAAGGGAACTCTCCCTTATCATTAACTCACACCTTCAAAGCCTTTTAGTTCAGCCAAACTCTGCCCAAATACTCTATAAACTTCCCTCACTTCATTCTAGAGGCCTTCCTTTAGTCAGAAAGCCAACATAAGGAGCCATTTTGATCAAATCAAAAGGAAGAACCCGAAGAAGAGGTAATGATTTCACCACCCTTTTTCAAGTTCCTTTCTTCTTCCACTTCTTCTTTCTTTGCTATTACCATTCTAAAATAATGAATCCAGTATCTCCTATATACTGTAATATTATTATAAATATGGTACAACCATATTCAGTATTCTATGCATCCTTTGAATGACATGTCACCATACGTGCATACGTACAGCTTACCGACTCCACATCGTGGTGTAATTGTTATTCAATATATTATTATTTGGATGGGTATAATAATGATTTGTAATTCATGTATATAATAAATATAACATGATAATTATTCTGCATATATGATATACCATCCAATTATATATTATTTTAATATCAAAAGAATGATATTTTCGCTCGTGCGTACGTACGGATTACCATCTCCACAACGCGATGAGATTCATTTCCAAGTTCACCATTCCTCGACGATTATAAAAATATATATTACTAATAAGTATGTAATATATGACATCATAATGCTACTAGATATATATATATATATATATATGTATATGGATTTATGTACTTACATATATCTTATTCATTTACTTTCGTTCAATATTATATGAAAATAGAAACAGCGTTTATGCGTACGTACGGACTACCGTCTCCATAAACAGTGTTTTCCATTTCATATATATGTCTATTATACATATTTATATTCTAAATATATATGATATATTTATCATGTTTTATATTTTGTAATTATTTAAATCATTATCTAAGTGATACAACAAAGAGTGACATGTTAAAACACGTACAATAAAGAAAGTGATTATTACCCAAAATGTTAACTTAACATGGAAATTATTATTAAATGGGTAATATAAAGTCATAAATGAATCAGGTATGATATCATAAATATTAATATGGTTCTGGTATAATTTAATAACATACTACGATCTTCGTACAGGAGGTTAAACGTACCCTCGACTAATGGAAAGTGCAAGGTAAGGGGTTTTCATCTCACTCCTTATTCCAGTGAGATTCATGCCATATTGCCACTATTACCTTTTGTGTGGTGTATGTACTGCCCATAATTATATTCTTTGTGTAATACACTTTAATTTATGTGTATTTACATATTCATTGTATTATTCATCTTTCATGGGTTGTATGTTTCGTAAGTTACCAAACCGGTAAGGGTTATTTTCACAATCTCTTTATTATCAGAGGTTGTTTTTACATAAGTATCTACTGGGACATATTTATTATCCATGTACATGTTTTATGAAACAATTTTCAAAGGGATTATTTTAAGTTACTTTTTACTAAAACATCATTTCAAATGTTTTAAATATTTATTCTTCTAAATCGTTCTCATTAATGTCAATGTCTTCAAAATGGTTTTTAAGAATTTATTTATATGGACAGGAATGTTTTTTAAAATTTTAATTCCATTCAAAATTTTAAAAGTGGTATGGGACACTTTGATTCAAAAATGTCTTTAAATGACTTCTTTTTTAATTGTGTGACTTTTAAATGTTTTCATGAAAAAGTGGTATTTATCTCAAAGAGTTTTACAAATCAATCTCTTCTATGTCAAAATCCTTTAATGGATTTTAACCTTGTTTTGAAGTTGATTTATTATGATACAAATATTCCATATTTTGTTGAAGGTTTTGTGATATATTTGACTGTGGATGTGTTATTTTTATACCATTCATGGGTTATGGGTAAAGTATTCACATTTCTCATGCTATTTTTAATAAAAAAAATTATGTTATATTTCATCCTCTTCTTAAGATGAATGTGTTGAACTAGTATGTTTCGGGTTGGGGACCGGTAAAAGAAAGCCCTCCGGGTTGGTGTCTGGTTATTAGAGGCACTCTGGGTTGGTGTCCGGTTATTAGCGGCACTCCGGGTTGGTGTACGGTTATTAGATTCACTCCGGGTTGGGTTCCAGTTATAGTTAGCCCCTAGGCCTTGGCACGGGGCCTTGATAAAGAAATTAAAGTTCAACATTATGCATTTCATCAATATGAAAGTTTTTAGTGATATTACATGTGATTATTCAATTAGTAGAATATCCATGTGAATAAGTAAATGGAATTATTACATTTTATTTCTTCCATATTATGCTGACGTTCAAATTTAAAAGGATTTTGTTTTCGTTTTATACATTTCCTTAAATGTTTATGCTTATTTTTGAAAGTTTCTGTTGTATTTCTTACCCTTACTGAGCATTTGAGATCACCCCTTTCTATGTTTTATTTTTCCCAGGATTCCAAGAAGTGTAATTTGATTGATATGCAAGGTTAAGACAAGGGAATAATGGCATTCATAAAGGATTATTTATGTTGTCTTGTATGTTATGAAGTGTAATGTAACATTCATGTATGTAATCTATTTTCCAAAACTGATAAACTGATCGGTTCTTCAGGACTTGGTTCCTTGTAATCATGCCAATGTATTAAAATAATGCACTGACTCTGGGTCACTGGGGTCAGGGCGTTACAGTTGGTATCAGAGGAATTTTATCAATAACATCGGAAACTAGATTTAGATAAACTCTAAATAGATCACATAGCCCTAAGATAGACTTTGAGGATTAGTATAGAAGAACTTCCTAGAATTTTGGTATTGTAGAGATTTTGTGAGTTTTCCGAGCAATACATCCCTGTCTTGATACGACCGGGTAGAGGCGGCTCTGGCACAGATGTACCTAGGGGTAAAACCCAAAAACACCACTTTGAGCTAGACTCGAATGGGAACTGGTGCATGACAACGGGCCTTGCTGCACTCTTGGGTATGACACTCTCGGGGGATATGCTTAGGATAATTCTCATTTTATTTACAAACCATTATGAAGGGACCATGAGTATATACTTACTCAGAGAAAACATGTTTTATGATTATGTATTATATCCCTAAACTGTTCAATTTTTATTAGGAATTATTTATTATAATTCATAAACTGACCTAGTTTATGTTATTGTATAGAAATGGCGCCCAGTATAAAGAATGTAAACTCCAGTAATACGTATGATCCAAAGAGTAAGAAGGATCGTATCTTTCATGGTATTAAGACATTATTTAGAAGGGAAATAGTCTCCCACGTATTATCATCATATGAAGAAATAGTATCATGTGTCGATAAGATAACTAAAGAGTTTAGTGAGTCCTATGGCATTGAAGGGAAGCAAGAGAAGAAAAGGATGGAAGAGAGAAAGTTGGATAAAGGGAAGAGGGAAAAGAATAATTTCCCCATATGTGATAACTGTGGGAACAAACACCATGTAACTTGCCTGAAAAGAATGGGAGTTTGTTATAAGTGTGGAGGAAAAGGGCACAAGGTACGTGACTAAAAGGGTAAGAAAATGGTTTCAAATGTATAATGCTTCATTTGCAAGGATTATAGACACTACGCGAACCTATGTCCCAGTAATCAGACTATGCCGCAAATGATTCTGTTGGATAATAATCAAGTTATGATACTACCACAGATGAAGAGAAATGATTAGAGTTCTTATGTTGATTATGTCATTTGAGTGTTGTGTCAACAATGTACTTGTTATAATAATTATGGAGTATATAAGGATTGTACTGCAGTACTATTTCATTAATGACTTGAGATTGTGTGGAACGAAGAAAAGTGACTCAATAGCAGGATAAATTTTTGGAAAATATATGGTTGAGAGAATGATAAACCATAATATTGTTCTGATACTGAGGTAGTGATTTCAGAATAATACATGATTGATTTGGATAAATTATATTGGATATTATTGACTACCTTGAAACTGATTAATGATTTGTATATTCCATCATTGTTGGATTTTACAACATTTTTGGATTGAAGGAGTATATCCATTATTATTTAAGGAAAACGGGATCATGAATGTAATCAATAAGGTTTTATGGTAATTCAGGATGTTGTAGTGTTTTAAAAGAATACATGACGAAGGTGTTCACATGTTATTACGCAGCAAAAAGGATCTTCATTTTTGGACTAAAACATTTTTGATAGTTCTAGTTTGGATCATTTTTGGATTTCCATAAAAGGACAACCCAAAGGTTGGGTGGTAACCTGTCACGTCCGGCAAGGCCGCGAGACTTAAACCCACAACCGAAGGGCAACAAGGGTGTATCACCTACCACTGGCCCACATAATTTCCGGGATTAAATAATGTAGTTTTTTTTAAAGATCTTGTATATGAATTATAAATTCGTTTTTTTAGAACCCTATACAAATAGGATAAATAGAATATTTTTTTTACGTTCTATTATCTTTTAGAGTGAATGATGAGTTTGTGGTAGAAATTAGTTAAAGGATGGAACTCTACTTGTCAAGAATATATTTTTCTTCTTCTCTTATTCTATGAAGAAATTAATTCTTATACTTTATTTAAGGAATCCTAAAACCAAAAATGTGTTATCCTAATACCCTATGTTTTGTTGAATCGATGGTATTTCAAATCATCATAGATTGATGAATTTAAGGACCAAAATTTTACACTTGTTTGTGATTGATGACCGCAATCAATACCTATAAATATTTATGTTTTTCCTCCAATTATATGTCTCTAATTTCCACCAATGTTCTCCTAATCTAGATCATAATATGGTGGTGACCCTTTTATTTCTCTTTTCCTCTTATTAACACTAAATTTTAGTAACCCAATTTCTGATGTGGGTTTTCCCACAAAGATATTTTCTATTTTCAACCTTTTATTTTTAAAGAACAATTTCAAATTGCGAGGACGCAATTTATTGAAGGATGGGAGAATGTAACACCCCAAGATTTCATAGTGTGTTATTTCTTCAAAATAATTCAATAACTTGCACTACACGCAACACCGAGTTCAAAAGAAGTTATGAATAGTATTAACTAAATTTTAAACTTTATATAATCCTTATAATTTTAGAATCCATATTATGAGTTTCTTAGACATAGTGTAAGAAAAAATTCCTAATTTTCAGATAAAAGAAGTATTTTTCGAAAATGCACTTTTACCAACTTTAATAGTGATCCCTTTTTAAATCCAATATTTTAAACTTTTATATATTCAATTTGACTAAATAAATTTATTCTTTAGAATGGGGACATAAACAAATTTACAATGTAACACCCCAAGCTTCCACGGTACGCTTCTCTTTGAATAATACAGTAGTGTGTGTTGTACGCAACTTCGAATTCTAACACACACTACAACCAATCAAACAAGCCGTAATGAATATTAATACATACTTTTTAAAATTTTATAAAATTTATCTCTCAAAATGGACTTCATTTTTGGATTCATAGTATCGAATTTAGCCTAAGGTGAAATTTTGGTACTTTTCGGATAACTTTAATATTTTGATGAATATGGAAAATTACTAAATTTTAATTAAAAACAACTTTTTTAATCAAAATAATTAATAGTGTGAAATTATGAATTTGAGTGGTTTTAAATTATAATTAGAATATATTTTTACCATTTTATCCAATGGTGTTCATTATAATTAATTTCACTTTGAAATTGGACATAAACAATTGTCAATCTTTTGATGTATATTGTTTCTTAAAAACACGCTATTTGTTGTGACAGCAGGAATTAATTATAAAATTAATCAATGCAACTTATATTTTTGGAATTTAGTAAAATAGACATCATTTTTGAATTCGGAATATCAATTATAGCTTAGGGTGAAATTTTGGCATTTTTCAGAAAAACTTCTATTTTTGATGAATAGTGAAACTACTATGTGGTAGTTAAAAAAATGAATTTTTCATAAAACTTAATTTTACCTCTTTTGTGATTGGAATTTAGAAAATCTGAAGGACACGGTTAATATCAAAGAGTAAAATGTGGTTCAATGAGATAAAATTAATTTTTGGTGAATAGTAACTTTTTACTTTTATTTACCACGGTTAAAAGTAAATAGGGTAATTAAGGGTAAAAGTGATATTAATATTAATCTAAAACATGTCCTAATTCTATTGTACAAGTTTATCTCGACCAAAAACAACCTTAGGAATAAAATATTATCATTTAGGTCCACTTGGATTAGATTAGGACATTTATTGTTATTTAATTCAAAGAAGAGTTAAAAGAGTTAAAATCAAAGTTTATTTACTAAAACATTTTTAATATAGGGTTATACATAAGATAAATGAGATTGTAAATATTCATTAAAAATTTAAAAATCTTTCCTACAAAATGATATTTTATTTATAATTTTTAGACATTAAAATATGTTAATTTATTTATGACACAATGATGATGCATTAATTACCTAATTAATGAAAAATTAGAATAACTGATATTATAAATACCCAAATAAATGTAATTTGAGACTTTTTATAAATACAAATAATTTTTTCGGATAATATGACATGTTAGGATTAAGTTAATTAACTTTGTTCGAAGTAATCATTCTGTTATGAGTTTTACAAAAATCAATTATTGAATAGTGTCAAAATTGACATAAAAGAGTTTTTAAAACAAATATTATATTATTAATTGATATTAAATTCCTAAAAATCTAAGGTTCGGCAAGGAGACTTATTTCCTGATAGTTGTATCATTAATGGACCACTTGGGGGGTCTCTTGGATGTATATAGTATGTTTATTAACTATATAATATAAAAATACAAAGAGACATTGTAAAAGTGAAACTAATTAACTAAGAGATAATACTTAAAGATAAGGTTAATATAATGACCCAAACCTGTCTAAATTCTATTGGTTGAGTGTTTTTCTACCCATACCGACCTTAAACATTCAATAATCCACTTTGGAGCCATTAAAAACTGAATATGAATTTATTATAAAATAATATTTCTAGCTTTTCCAAAGGTGCCCCTCACCCCTCTTATAAAAGGGCACTCTCCCTTATCATTAACTCACACCTTAAAAGCCTTTTGGTTCAGCCAAACTCTACCCAAATACTCTCTTAGCTTCCCTCACTTCATCCTAGAGGCCTTCTGTTAGTCATAAAGCCAACTTAAGGAGCCCTTTTGATCAAATCAAAAGGAAGAACCCGAAGAAGAGGTAATGATTTCACCACCCTTTTTCAAGTTCCTTTCTTCTTCTACTTCTTCTTTATTTGTTATTACCATTATAAAATAATGAATCCAGTATCGCCTCTATACTGTAATATTATTATAAATATGGTACAACCATATTCAGTATTCTATCCATCCTTTAAATGACATGTCACCATACATGCGTACGTACGGCTTACCGTCTCCACGTCGTGGTGTAATTGTTATTCAATATATTATTATTTGGATGGGTATAATAATGATTTTTAATTCATGTAAATAATAAATATAACATGATAATTATTCTTTATATATGATATAAAATCCAATTATATATTATTTTAATATCAAAAGAATGATATTTTCGCTCGTGTGTACGTACGGATTACCATCTCTACGACGCGATGAGATTCATTTCCAAGTTCACCATTCATCGACGATTATAAAAATATATTTTACTAATAAGTACGTAATATATGAAATCATAATTCTACTAGAGATATATATATATATATATATATATATATAAGGATTTATGTACTTACATATATCTTATTCATTTACTTCAGTTCAATACTATATGAAAACAGAAACAACGTTTATGCGTACGTACGGACTATCGTCTCCATAAAGGGTGTTTTCAATTTCATATATATGTCTATTATACATATTTATATTCTAAATATATATGATATATTTATCATGTTTTATATTCTGTATGTATTTAAATCATGATCTAAGTGATACAACCAAGAGTGACAAGTTAAAACACGTACAATAAAGAAAGTGATTATTACCCAAAATGTTAACTTAAAATGGAAATTATTATTAAATGGGTAATATAAAGTCATAAATGAATCAGTTATGATATAATAAATATTAATATGGTTCCGGTATAATTTAATAACATACTATGATCTTCGTACAGGAGGTTAAACGTACCCTCGACTAAAGGAAAGTGCAAGGTAAGGGGTTTTCATCTCACTCCTTATTCCCGTGAGATTCATGCCATATTGCCACTATTACCTTTTGTGTGGTGTATGTACTGCCCATAATTATTTTATTTGTGTAATACACTTTAATTTATGTGTATTTACATATTCATTGTATGATACCTCTTTCATGGGTTGTATGTTTCGTAAGTTACCAAACTGGTAAGGGTTAATTTCACAATCTCTTTATTATCTGAGATTGTTTTTATATAAGTATCTACTAGGACATATTTATTATCCATGTAAATGTTTTATTAAAGGGTTTTCAAAGGGATTATTTTATGGTACTTTTTACTAAAACATCATTTCAAAATTTTTAAATATTTATTCTTCTAAATATTTCTCATTAATGTCCATGTCTTCAAAATGATTTTTAAGGATTTATTTATATGGACATGAATTTTTTTTAAAATGTTAATTCCTTTCAAAAGTTTCAAAGTGGTATGGGACACTTTGATTCAAAAATGTCTTTAAATGAATTCTTTTCTAAATTGTGTGACTTTTAAATGTTTTCATGAAAAAGGGGTATTTCTCTCAAAGAGTTTTACAAATCAATCTCTTCTATGTCAAAATCATTTAATGGATTTTAAACTTGTTTTGAAGTTGATTTATCATGATACATATATTCAATATTGTCTTGATGGTTTTGTGATATATTTGACTGTGGATGTGTTATTTTTATACCATTCATGGTTTATGGGTAAAGTATTGAAATTTCTCATGCTAGTTTTAATACAAATTTGTATGTTATATTTCATCCTCTTCTTAAGATGAATGTGTTGGACTAGTATGTTATGGGTTGGGGACCGGTAAAAGAAAGCCCTCTGGGTTGGTGTCCGATTATTAGAGGCACTCTGGGTTGTTTTCCTGTTATTAGAGGCACTCCAGGTTGGTGTCCGGTTACTAGAGGCACTCTGGGTTGGTGTCCGGTTATTAGATGCACTCCTGGTTGGGTTCCGGTTATAGTTAGCCCCTAGTCCTTGGTACGAGGCCTTGATAAAGAAATTAAAGTTCAGCATTTTTCAGTCCATCATTATAAAAGTGGTTAGTGATATTGCATGTGATTATTCGATTAGTAGAATATACATGTGAATATGTAAATGGAATGATTACATTTTATTTCTTCCATATTATGCTGAAGTTCAAGCTTAAAAGGATTTTGTTTTAGTTTTATTACATTGCCTTAAATGTTTATGCTTATTTTTGAAAGTTTCCATTGTATTTCTTACCCTTACTGAGAATTTGAGCTCACCCATTTCTATGTTTTATTTTTACCAGGATTCCAAGAAGTGTAATGTGATTGATATGAAGGGTTATGATGAGGGAATAATGGAATTCATAAAGGATTATTTATGTTGTTTTCTATGTTATGAAGTGTAATGTAACATTCAGGTTTGTAATCTATTTTCCAAGACTGTTAAACTGATCGGTTCTTCGGGACTTAGTTCCTTGTAATCATGCCAATGTATTAAAATAATGCACTGACTTTGGGTCACTGGGGTCGGGGCGTTACATACATAGGGTTTTATGATTATAATTAACACCCATTAAAAGTTTTTTTCATGTGATATATATAATTATAACCTTCATATTTTTATTCCTTTATTACTCAATCCTTGAGGCTTTTCTATTCAGGGGGTTATTGGTAATGCTATAGATAATTTCATTTGTTTTTTTGGATAACCTAGATATAATTTTTCGATTTTTATTATGATAAATGATATAAAAAACCATGAATCCCTATATTTGATTAAACTAAAAATGTATATTAATTTTTACGTATGTTACATGTGATCTTCTCAACTAATTATAAGAATCACATGTTATATATTCATTCAAACAGGCCCTATAATTTTAAATAATCATAAATATATGAGAAGACCTATACTATATTAATATTTTACTTTCCTAGAGTTCAATAAATTTCATATAAAAACAGATAAAAGATGGTTTAAATATGATTTATATGATATATACTATATTAGAAATTTAGATATCGAGATAAGAGTATGTGTGATTGACATCACACCAAACCCCTTTATAACATAAGTAGAACTGATGATTTTTTATCATCTTCTCAAGAAATGCATAAAAAATAAAGATTCTATATTTTTTCAATGCTAAAACGCCAATAGATTCACATGATTAGACCTTATAATAATGAATAAACTGTTGACAAATTGTTTTTTCTAAAATGAAGAAACTTTTATGAACCATGCTAGAAATATTTTAGACTGATTCATAAAAAGTTGTAATGTTTTATGTAAATTTTTTATAATATTTATTCTATGTGGGATATTGTTGGATATATAATAAAACTAGTATAATATTATTTTACGATATACCTAATTCATAGTATAGTAATTGTCATATATATGCCTCTATCATAGAATAAGATCAGTATCTATTAGAACATTGAATAGACATGTGATATGTTATTTAGAGTGCAGGGTTTATGAAACATCACCCACATGGTTTCATTCAGTTATAAATAAATGGTTCGATTCATTTATTTCATGAAACATAATTTGAAATATTTATATGATATTATTCTCATCAGTCAATTATTATGGGTAATTTTCATCAATAGCCACGTAATGGTATGCAACCCTAACCAACCATTACTGAATGAAGGGATCTAATATAAAGGTATGAGATTCCCATATTTAGTAAGTAATACACTACAAAGAAATATTTCAGTATCTCTTCAACTATGAAACTTCATTTTTCTTTGATGATAATTACATATAAAATACTTTGAGATCATAGGGCCTCTCATTGCGAATGAATAATTTAGTGGATTGAGTCATCCATATGGTGAATGTTCTCACACTCACTCAAAATGTTTTTATATTATTTTTATTAGTGAATCATTTTGCATAACATTATTATTTCTATTAAAGATAAATTTAATTCAATATCCCCTAAAAGGATTTAAGATACTAACAAATCAAATGAAAATGGGGGGAAAATATAGGGAGTCCATTGATTGATTTTGAAAAAAATAACTTGAGTTTGTAAACTTTTATTTAAAAAAACTATATGAAATGAAAAAATAAATCTTATCCAAAATCCATTGTATTATGGTAATATTTTCAATCCCAAAACCGAATATAATAAATAATGACCATAAATATTGAAATGAATGAACCCTAGGTTATATTTGAAAAATCCGATCACAACACCCTAATTTGATTTTTTTTCTCAAAGAAAACATGTGGTTACTATCCAATTAAAGATGAATATATGTGAAATAAATTATAATTATTTGATTTTTCTTATTGTATTTCTATCATATAATTATATATTAACATTATTTGGTTTATTGATTAATGTTTTTCTTTCATGATTCACACCAGACCAGACTCATGAACTATGTTATTATTTATCTACTTCTTTAAAAATTAAAATTTAATTAATTGGTCATAATTTATTATTTATATTTTTATCATATATTAAAATTAAAATAATTAGTTTTCTAGGAATTATGTCAATTCTGAAAGTATAATATTCTTCCATAGGTGGAGTTGACTTTGTGGAGATAAATCTCATACGAAAAGGTTTGATAGGGATAAAAGTAACCTAATATCCAGTATTAGATTCCTAATAAAGAATACAAATAAATATATTCCAATAAATATAATAATCGACTATATTGATGTTAAAGTGACATTACAAGAAAAAACGTAATGTATTTGAAGAATAAAAATAAAATGAGAAGACCCTTCTTAGATGTGATCATTTCTACAAGACTTCCTTCTTCCAAATTGATAAAGAGTTGAAAAGTTTTGAATATAATTACAACCATCCTATAAAAACCACAAACAACTCTCTATATGTGTTAAATACTCAAATAAAAATATTGGATGAGTTATAGGGTTTCAAGTACCAGTTTTATTATATGAATAATTTCACCACAAAAATTATAACGACCCACACTTTACATACATTGTTAATACTTCAAAAGTGAAGCACACTTATTACAACATATGACAAAACCACAAAGGACCGTATAGGTATAGTGTCTTTAGAAACTGGGAAACATAAACAACTGGTTCATAAATCTTCTACAGTGTCTCCCATTTATTTCATCATATCTAGGGTACCTTTTAGAATATTCTACTTAATATCCATCTTCCTGACCTGGGGAAAAGAAAACATAAAAGGGTGAGCTCAAATGCTCAGCAAGGGAAAATAAAGGAAATAAAAATCATATCATATCTTTATGAAAATCAAAACCTGCAAAAGAGATCATAATATCTTAACATGGAATAAATCATAGAAGTGAAAATGAGATCCCCATAATCATAACATAAAACTTGAAACTTTGTGGCATGCACACATAATCATGGAAAATCATTTCTTGTTAGTCATGACTCATTGCCAAGACTATCTTAGTGGACAAAGTCCCATTCTGAACCGAGTTCACTCCTCGTTTCAGTCCTCTATCACTGAACCGAAATAACCTTCCGTTCCAGCCATGTCTATCTCATGAGATATAAAATCTTTACCCAATGCATTGGAGGGAGATATAGGTCCCACCCATCTTATAATGAATCCTTTCTTATGTGTGCCACATAATCATAAAACATACATCATCGCATAACACATGTAACAAAAATGGGATTCTTGAAACATCATGACATCATAAATCAATTCATATAAGATAATGGAATTCATAAAAATAATTCCATCACAACATGATCAAATCAATGTAATAATAGGGATAAAAACAGAACCCTTTATTATCTTAGATGGAAAATAATTTTGATAAAACACTTGAACTCCATTCTTGAGGAAAATATCCTTTCTTCTTCAAAAACATTTTTCCTTTCATAACATGTCATACAACTTTAAAATAAAATAAGTTGATTAAAAATAAACTTGAAAACTTGTAAAGTAAGCTTCTTGGAAATAATGTTTTAAAAATCCATTCATGCCGTATAAGTTAAAAAAACATTCTTCGTACTTTTGTTGGAAAAGTCAAAAAGTACCTCGTACGAAAAACGACAAACGATTCCTTTCATACATATTACTAAAAACTCACCGAAGGGTAAAAATGGATTTAAACAATTGTAGGTGGATGGAAATAATATTACATATTGATGAAACATGGATGTGGATGATAAAATACACCCCAGTAAATACTTACGAATAAACAATCTCGGATAAAAATGAGATTGTGATATTTCCCTTACCTTAGGTCCAATTTGCCTTGTATGTGTCCGAAGCTCCTGTATAATGGGTTAAATAATGTTATTGACTTATTCCATAATCATACATATTGATATGATATCATATATGGTCATATTCTTAGCTTCTTGTTAGTAATATTTCATTGTTACTTGTTTACTCGGGTCTTTATTGCCTTTCGTTCTTATGCGTGTTTTGCCGAATAAATTCTTATTCTTATTTCAAGGTTATAGATACCTTATATCCAGAATGGTATTAGTGTAACATATATCATATTTATTCATTCAATTCATTTATATAATTACTATGTAATGATGATCATGTAGAACGAGTCGCATCACATCGTGGAGACGGTATTCCGTACGTACGCACGAGTGATGATATCATTCCTATGATCGTGGAAATGTATTAGAGTATATATATATTATTTCAGTATCAATATTACTTTATAATAATCATAAATAGTTACTCATTACACCATTATACCCATCCTTGTAAAGTGATGGTGGAAAAATAGATTACACCTCGGCGTGGAGACGGTATTCCGTACGTACGCACGCGCGGTGATTTCATTTTTCCGTAGGATGGATAGAAGGTGAATTAGGGTTGTTTCATATTTATAATAACATATAAGTATGTAAGTAATACTGATGTTATTACTTCATCATGAAACAACTAAAGAAGAAGAAGTTGAAGAAGAAAGAAATTGAAAAGATCGGTAATGGATATTACCTCTTCTTTGGAACGCCTCTTTGAATCCTCCACTTAAGGAACTAAGATTGGTCTTTGGAGAAGACCAGGACCTCTAGGATTATTATAGGGAAGTTGAGAGGAGAAAATGGCAGGGGTTGTCCGAGCTTGAGTGCTCAAATTGGTGTGAGGAGGAGGGGGAGGAGGTGCCCTTTTATAAGGGAGGAGAGGGGCACCTTAGGAATATCTCAAAATATTATTTTATATTAAAGTCAAAATCGGTTTATAATGGTTCCAAAGGGTCTTATTTCGAAGATAAAGTGGGGAAGGGTCGAAATCCTATCAACCAATAGGATTTAGACAAGTTTAGGGTATTATTTTAACCTTATCAATTAGATTTAACTCTAAGTTAAATAATTTAACTTTTACCATGTCTTTTTGTTTTCTTTCACTATATGGTTAATACACTTACTATAACATGCCAAACGAACCCCAAATTGTTTATTATTAAAATATATATCCTTATCTAAGTCATTTGGCCGAACCTTAGATTTTTAGGAATACAATAACAATTAATAATATAATATTTGATTTAAAAACTATTTTGTGTCAATTTTGACACTATTTGATATATGATTTTTGTGAAAGTCATAACAAAATTATATGTTCGAAACAAGTTGATTAAATCAACACTAATACATCATAGTAACATATAAAATTAGTGGAATTCATAAAAAGTCTCAAATTACATTTATTTTGGTAT
This sequence comes from Viscum album, assembly GCA_963277665.1. Lineage (NCBI taxonomy): Eukaryota > Viridiplantae > Streptophyta > Magnoliopsida > Santalales > Viscaceae > Viscum > Viscum album. Next base: position 446,573,492 of record OY728145.1, read on the forward strand.
TTATATTATCAATTTTGTCAATATTTCATTAATAAGATAATTAATGCGTCATCTTTGTGTCATATATAAATTAAATTATTTGATGTCTAAAAATTACAAATAAAATACCATCATGTAGGAAATATTTTTAGCTTTATAATGAATATTTACAATCTAATTTATCTTATGTATAACCCTATATTAAAAATGATTTACTTATTAAACTTTGATTTTAACTATTTTAACCCTTCTTTAAATAAATTAATAATAAATGTCCTAATCTAATCCAAGTGGGCCTAAATGGTCATATTTTATTCCTAAGTTTGTTTTTGGTCGAATTACACTTGTCCAATAGAATTATGACATGTGTTAGGGTAATATTAATATCATATTTACCCTTAGTTACCCTATTTACTATTAACCGCGGTAAAAAAAGTAAAAAGTTACTATTCACCAAAAAATTATTTTCATCTCATTGAACCACATTTTAGACCTTGATATTAACCGTGTCTCTAGGATTTTCGAAATTCCATTCACAGAAGCGGTAAAATTAAGTTTTATGCAAAATTCAGTTTTTAACCTACCACTTAGTGGTTTCACTATTCATCAAAAATTGAAAGTTTTCAGAAAAATACCAAAATTTCACCCTAGGCTAATTTCGATATTCTGAGTCCAAAAATGAAGTCCATTTTGAAAAATAAAGTTTATAAATTTTCAAAAAGTGGTTATTGCTATTCATAACGGCTAGTTTTAATATCATATTGTTGTTTAGTGAAACTCGGTATTGCGTACGACGCAAGCTATCGAGGAAGGTCGCGATTGCGTGTAAAGAAAGCCAAGCAAGTGTTGTGTAGAAAAAGATTCCTTTGATGATTTATATAACATAAAAGTCTCGGGTGTTACATTCTACCCCCCTTAAAAAGAATTTCGCCCTCGAAATTCGTCACTTTGTAACAAACAAATGAGGATACTTCTCCCTCATCATGTCCTCAAGCTCCCATGTAGCTTCTTCAAGTTGGTGGTTCCTCCATAAAACTTTCACCAAACGAGTGGTCTTGTTTCGTAGGACTTTTTCGCTACGATCCAGAATCTCTATCGGCTGTTCTTCATAAGAAAGATCTTGCTCCAGCGGTACAACTTCTGAGCTGAGTACATGTGAAGGATCTGGTATGTACTTTCTCAGGAGAGATATGTGGAACACATCGTGAACTTGAGAGAGATTCGGTGGAAGCGCCAATCGGTAAGCTACCTTCCCAACACGATCCAGTATTTCAAAAGGACCGATATATCTAGGGCTCAACTTCCCCTTCTTTCCAAATCTCATAACCCTCTTCCAGGGAGATATTCGTAAGAACACTTTATCACCCACTTCAAACTCTAGGTCTTTTCTTCGGTTGTCGGCATAACTTTTCTGTCGACTCTGAGCTGCTCTTATGTGTTGTTGAATAGATCTGACCTTTTCTGCCATTTCATCAACGAGATCAGGTCCTAATAGCTTTCTTTCCCCAACTTCATCCCAGCAAGTTGGAGTCCTGCATTTCTTTCCATAGAGAGCTTCATAAGGAGCCATCTGAATACTGGAGTGAAAGCTATTATTATAAGAAAATTCCACCAAAGGTAGGTGTTGATCCCAACCTACTTTGAAATCCATAGAGCAAGCTCTCAACATATCTTCTAGGGTTTGAATTGTTCTCTCAGACTGACCGTCTGTCTGGGGATGATAAGCAGTTCTGAAACTCAACTCTGTATCCAGAGTATGCTGAAGACTTCGCCAGAACTTCAAGGTAAATCTCGGATCTCGATCAGATATAATAGAAAGTGGTACTCCATGCAATCTTACCACTTCCTTTACATATATCCTGGCAAGCTGATCTAGAGAGAAATCCTCTCTAATAGCAATGAAGTGTGCAGACTTTGTAAGACGATCAACTATGACCCAGATAGCATTATTGCCTTTGGATGTTTTAGGAAGTCCTGTGACAAAGTCCATAGTGATGTTTTCCCATTTCCATTCGGGTATGGGTAATGGTTGTAACATCCCCTTAGACTTCTGTCTCTCAGCTTTAACTTGTTGACAAACCAAGCATCGAGAGACATATTCAGCAACATCTCTTTTCATGCCATCCCACCAGAAGTACTCTTTCAGGTCCCTATACATCTTCGTGCTTCCAGGATGAATAGAGAATGAAGAACTATGAGCCTCATCCAGCAGCTCTTTCTTTAATTCGGGGATGGGAGGAACGCAAACCCGATTCCTGAACTTTATTATCCCATCACAATCAAGGTTGAATTCAGGAACATTTCTCACCTTCTTTTGTAACTCGACATCTTCTTTCTGTGCCTCTTTAATCTTCACATGTATAGATGGTCGAACATTCATTTGAGAAAGATAAGATTTTTCCCCTTCCATTATAATTCCAAGATCCATCCTTTGTAAATCCATAAATATTGGATCTTTTGTGATCCTCATCATGGATAAACTAGCATGGTCTTGTCGACTTAATGCATCTGCCACCTTGTTTGCTTTCCCAGGGTGGTAATGGATTGAGCAGTCATAATCCTTAATCAGCTCCAACCATCTTCTTTGGCGCATATTCAGCTCCTTTTGTGTGAAAATATACTTTAAACTTTTATGATCAGTATAAATATCACACCTTTCACCATAAAGGTAATGCCTCCAAATCTTTAATGCAAAGATTACCGCAGCCAACTCCAAATCATGTGTTGGGTAATTTTGCTCATGGATTTTCAACTGTCGTGAGGCATAAGCTATCACCATATCATTTTGCATAAGAACACACCCCAATCCCTTCTTGGATGCATCACTGTAGATCACAAACCTTTCTCCACTACAAGGCAGTGTGAGCACAGGTGCACTGGATAACCTTCTTTTCAACTCCTTGAAATTCTCTTCACATTCCTCTGTCCAGACAAACTTAACTCCTTTCCGAGTCAACTTGGTGAGTGGATTAGATAATCGTGAAAAATCTTTTACAAAACATCGATAATATCCAGCCAAACCAAGAAAACTTCGGATCTCAGTTACTGTTGTTGGTCTTGACCATCTTTCGATAACCTCTGTTTTTGCTGGATCCACAGATATCCCCTCTTTTGAGATTATGTGACCCAAAAATGCAACTTTTTGAAGCCAAAATTCACACTTGGTAAATTTGGCATAAAGCTTCTCCTTTCTCAGGGTCTTCAATATAATTCTCAAGTGATCTTCATGCTCTTCCTTTCTCTTTGAATAGACAAGAATATCGTCTATAAAGACTACCACAAATTGATCAAGATAGTCTCTAAAGACTCTATTCATTAGATCCATGAAGATAGCAGGGGCATTAGTAAGACCAAATGGCATCACTATAAATTCATAGTGTCCATACCTTGTACGGAAAGCCGTCTTTGGTATATCCTCCCTTTTGACCCTTAATTGATGATACCCTGAACGAAGATCAATCCTGTAAAAGTATTGAGCTCCGCGTAGTAGGTCAAATAAGTCATCAATGCGTGGGAGAGGATATTTGTTCTTGATAGTGATCTTGTTAAGTTCTCGATAATCAATGCAGAGTCTCATTGATCCATCTTTCTTCTTAACAAATAGAACAGGTTCTCCCCAAGGTGACGCACTAGGGCGTATGAATCCCTTATCAAGATTCTCTTGGAGTTGCTTCTTCAATTCCTGCAACTCAATTGGGGCCATTCTATAAGGTGTCTTTGAAATAGGCAAAGCACCCGGCACGAGTTCTATTGAAAACTCAACTTCACGATTTGGTGGAAGACCCGGAAATTCCTCCGGAAAGACATCATCAAACTCCCGTACAATGGGCATATTCTTAATTGTGAGTTTCTCACCAACCATTTGAGATAAATAACCTTCATTTAGTTGAATCAATACCCATAAGATGGAAGAAATTTCCACTGGAAGGTTATGTTCATCCTTCCATTGGTATACGATCGTAGATTGATCTGGAATATGAAATGTGACTTCCCTTCTTTGGCAATTGATATGAGCTCCATGTAGAGAAAGCCAATCCATGCCAAGAATCACATCAAATTCCACTAAAGGAAGGATCACAAGATTTGCAGGAAGCACTTTCCCACAAACTTCGATCGGAGAAGAATTATAAACTTCTGATGCGATTGATGTGCCATTAGGTGTTGTCACAGCTAACTCAACATCTAATTGTTGAGGTAATACGGTGATACCCTTAGAAAATTTTTCAGAAATAAAAGAGTGGGTGGATCCAGAATCAAATAAAACATTTGCTACTTTAGAGTGGATTGTAAGTGTACCTTTCACCACATCGTTATCGTACTCCACATCGCTGATAGAAATTGCATGTGACTTTCCTTTGTCTTTAGCCTTAAGAGTTTGTTGACGTCGACCATCATCATCAACCCTTGGATTTGGGCATTGATTGGCATAATGCCCCATCTCCTTGCACTTGAAACATTGAAGTGTAGTAGGTTCATTCTGTGTATCCCTTCCTTTGTTTGCATCATTAGACATCTTCTTCCCATTATCACAGCATTCAAATGCCCGATGACCTTCCTTTCCACATTTAAAACATTTACTTGTCCCTTTAAGACAACTCCCTCCATGTTTCTTTCCACACTTTGAGCATAAGGGAAAGTTCATCTTCTTTTCCGTGTGCTCTTTAGATTTTTCTTTGAATTCCATCTTCCTCTTCTTATCAAACCCATGTGACTGATGGGTTACTCCAATCTCCATCTCGACTTTGAGAGCACATCGAACGATTTCCTCGTAGCTATTGAAGTCCCTTATGGCTAACGCCCTTCGAAGACTTGGTTTTAAGCCACTAAAGAATCTATCGATCTTACTCTCAGGTTGGATAATAATACCAGAAGCGTACCTTGCAAGTCTGGTAAAATTTGCTTCATAGGTACCAACAGATTCATCATCCCTTTGCTTCAGTTCAAGGAACTCTTTCTCCATCTTTGTTCGGAGAATACGAGGGAAGTACTTATTGAAAAATAAGTTCTTGAACTCGTCCCATTCCATAGACTCAATTTCATCCCTTTGCCTCGTATTCTTAACAAGATTCCACCATTGATCTGCATCTCCTTCCAAACGATACACTGCTAGGATGACTTTATCATGCACAGAACATTGAAGAACTGAAAATATCCTTTCAGTAGTACTAATCCATTGTTCAGCAACTAATGGATCAGTAGACCCGCTGAAAGATGGTGGACGCTGCCTCATGAAGGATTCAACAGAATGTTGCTCCCTCCTTTGTTCGTTTGGAAATCCTGCATGATTCATAGCTTGAGAAAGTTGTGTGAGCATGGATACAAGATTTTGCATTCCAGCTCCCATATCGTTTGGTTGCTCAGGGGGACAATCATTGCATTGCCCATCGCATTCCGCATTAACACGGTTCCTTCGGGTTCCAGCCATTGACTAAAACCAAGAAGAATAGTGTGAGCAACACTAATTATAATAGGAAACCACATAATTCAAGAATAAAATTTTCATGCTTAAGGTCTTATCCTAGGTTATTCATGGCCATTTCTAAGATTGTGTTCTATGCTTAGACTTATCCTTATGGTTCTTACTAAGTCTTTCACATCCTAGTTTCAAAAGGTTGACTATACCTTTCCTCTGATACCAACTATAACGACCCACACTTTACATACATTGTTAATACTTCAAAAGTGAAGCACACTTATTACAACATATGACAAAACCACAAAGGACCGTATAGGTATAGTGTCTTTAGAAACTGGGAAACATAAACAACTGGTTCATAAATCTTCTACAGTGTCTCCCATTTATTTCATCATATCTAGGGTCCCTTTTAGCATATTCTACTTAATATCCATCTTCCTGACCTGGGGAAAAGAAAACATAAAAGGGTGAGCTCAAATGCTCAGCAAGGGAAAATAAAGGAAATAAAAATCATATCATATCTTTATGAAAATCAAAACCTGCAAAAGAGATCATAATATCTTAACATGGAATAAATCATAGAAGTGAAAATGAGATCCCCATAATCATAACATAAAACTTGAAACTTTGTGGCATGCACACATAATCATGGAAAATCATTTCTTGTTAGTCATGACTCATTGCCAAGACTATCTTAGTGGACAAAGTCCCATTCTGAACCGAGTTCACTCCTCGTTTCAGTCCTGTATCACTGAACCGAAATAACATTCCGTTCCAGCCATGTCTATCTCATGAGATATAAAATCTTTACCCAATGCATTGGAGGGAGATATAGGTCCCACCCATCTTATAATGAATCCTTTCTTATGTGTGCCACATAATCATAAAACATACATCATCACATAACACATGTAACAAAAATGGGATTCTTGAAACATCATGACATCATAAATCAATTCATATAAGATAATGGAATTCATAAAAATAATTCCATCACAACATGATCAAATCAATGTAGTAATAGGGATAAAAACAGAACCCTTTATTATCTTAGATGGAAAATAATTTTGATAAAACACTTGAACTCCATTCTTGAGGAAAATATCCTTTCTTCTTCAAAAACATTTTTCCTTTCATAACATGTCATACAACTTTAAAATAAAAGAAGTTGATTAAAAATAAACTTGAAAACTTGTAAAGGAAGCTTCTTGGAAATAATGTTTTAAAAATCCATTCATGCCGTATAAGTTAAAAAAACATTCTTCGTACTTTTGTCGGAAAAGTCAAAAAGTACCTCGTACGAAAAACGACAAAAGATTCCTTTCATACATATTACTAAAAACTCACCGAAGGGTAAAAATGGATTTAAACAATTGTAGGTGGATGGAAATAATATTACATATTGATGAAACATGGATGTGGATGATAAAATACACCCCAGTAAATACTTACGAATAAACAATCTCGGATAAAAATGAGATTGTGATATTTCCCTTACCTTAGGTCCAATTTGCCTTGTATGTGTCCGAAGCTCCTGTATAATGGGTTAAATAATGTTATTGACTTATTCCAGAATCATACATATTGATATGATATCATATATGGTCATATTCTTAGCTTCTTGTTAGTAATATTTCATTGTTACTTGTTTACTCGGGTCTTTATTGCCTTTTGTTCTTACGCGTGTTTTGCCGAATAAATTCTTATTCTTATTTCAAGGTTATAGATACCTTATATCCAGAATGGTATTAGTGTAACATATATCATATTTATTCATTCAATTCATTTATATAATTACTATGTAATGATGATCATGTAGAACGAGTCGCATCACATCGTGGAGACGGTATTCCGTACGTACGCATGAGTGATGATATCATTCCTATGATCGTGGAAATGTATTGGAGTATATATATATTATTTGAGTATCAATATTACTTTATAATAATCATAAATAGTTACTCATTACACCATTATACCCATCCTTGTAAAGTGATGGTGGAAAAATAGATTACACCACGGCGTGGAGACGGTATTCCGTACGTACGCACGCGCGGTGATTTCATTTTTCCGTAGGGTGGATAGAAGGTGAATTAGGGTTGTTTCATATTTATAATAACATATAAGTATGTAAGTAATACTGATGTTATTACTTCATCATGAAACAACTAAAGAAGAAGAAGTTGAAGAAGAAAGAAATTGAAAAGATCGGTAATGGATATTACCTCTTCTTTGGAACGCCTCTTTGAATCCTCCACTTAAGGAACTAAGATTGGTCTTTGGAGAAGACCAGGACCTCTAGGATTATTCCAGGGAAGTGTAGAGGAGAAAATGGCAGGGTTTGGCCGAGCTTGAGTGCTCTAATTGGTGTGAGGAGGAGGGGGAGGAGGTGCCCTTTTATAAGGGAGGAGAGGGGCACCTTAGGAATATCTCAAAATATTATTTTATATTAAAGTCAAAATCGGTTTATAATGGTTCCTAAGGGTCTTATTTAGAAGATAAAGTGGGGAAGGGTCGAAATCCTATCAACCAATAGGATTTAGACAAGTTTAGGGTATTATTTTAACCTTATCAATTAGATTTAACTCTAAGTTAAATAATTTAACTTTTACCATGTCTTTTTGTTTTCTTTCACTATATGGTTAATACACTTACTATAACATGCCAAACGAACCCCAAATTGTTTATTATTAAAATATATATCCTTATCTATGTAATTTGGCCGAACCTTAGATTTTTAGGAATACAATAACAATTAATAATATAATATTTTATTTAAAAACTATTTTGTGTCAATTTTGACACTATTTGATATATGATTTTTGTGAAAGTCATAACAGAATTATATGTTCGAACCAAGTTGATTAAATCAACACTAATACATCATAGTAACCTAGAAAATTAGTGGAATTCATACAAAGTCTCAAATTACATTTATTTTGGTATTTATATTATCAATTTTGTCAATATTTCATTAATAAGATAATTACTGCATCATCTTTGTGTCATATATAAATTAAATTATTTGATGTCTAAAAATTACAAATAAAATACCATCATGTAGGAAATCTTTTTATCTTTCTAATGAATATTTACAATCGAATTGATCTTATGTATAACCCTATATTAAAAATGATTTACTTATTAAACTTTGATTTTAACTATTTTAACCCTTCTTTAAATAAATTAATAATAAATGTCCTAATCTAATCCAAGTGGGCCTAAATGGTCATATGTTATTCCTAAGTTTGTTTTTGGTCGAATTACACTTGTACAATAGAATTAGGACATGTGTTAGGGTAATATTAATATCATATTTACCCTTAGTTACCCTATTTACTATTAACCACGGTAAAAAAAGTAAAAAGTTACTATTCACCAAAAAATTATTTTCATCTCATTGAACCACATTTTAGACCTTGATATTAACCGTGTCTCTCGGATTTTCGAAATTCCATTCACAGAAGCGGTAAAATTAAGTTTTATGCAAAATTCAGTTTTTAACCTACCGCTTAGTGGTTTCACTATTCATCAAAAATTGAAAGTTTTCAGAAAAATACCAAAATTTCACCCTAGGCTAATTTCGATATTCTGAGTCCAAAAATGAAGTCCATTTTGAAAAATAAAGTTTATAAATTTTCAAAAAGTGGTTATTACTATTCATAACGGCTAGTTTTAATAGCATATTGTTGTTTAGTGAAACTCGGTATTGCGTATGACGCAAGCTATCGAGGAAGGTCGTGATTACGTGTAAAGAAAGCCAAGCAAGTGTTGTGTAGAAAAAGATTCCTTTGATGATTTATATAACATAAAAGTCTCGGGTGTTACAAAAATATCCTTGCATTTTCACAACCTTTTCAACTAACTTCCCATGAAAAAAATTGACCATACATTTTATGAACTCATTAAAATATATTCAATTAATATATTTCAATTTTTCATTCCATTCTAATATAGGATTAAAATGATATGTCTTAATGAGTCTGGTGAAGTTAATTTTTCATGTTGGGTCTATTTGGATTTCATGGGAACGTTTTTCCTCTAAAATGTTAGATCAATATAGCATGGTCCATAACAAATTTGTCCTAATTAGTTTATAATTATTCCATTAAAATTAATGTTAAAATTATACACCTAGAATGGTTATAATAAAAATATTAGAATTAATTTAAATGAAAAAAAATTATTTTTATAGAAATTTCAAATTCAAGCTGAAGTTATAATTTTTTATTAAATCTTCAAATAAAGATCAATGTACAGAAATTATAAAAAATTATTCAAAAAATAGTAGCATTCAACTATTTAATCCTTTCCCTTTTATAATCTACATAAAATTTATATGAAATGTATTCTAGAAAATAATATTAATATATTCAAATTATCTTTTCTCAATCAATGATAGTGATATAAGGAATAAAATAATAAAATAAATAAATCTATCAAAAAATATGAATTACAGAGTCTCATGACATGATCGGAAATAAAATCCTATGAGATTAATTAAACTAATCAGGGTGAAAAATGTTATGAGACCATAATGACACCAATTCCCCACATATGTGTGTGCCAACCATTTCAATCTTGTCTCTCTATGCTTAATATAATGTATTAAAGTCAACTAAAAAAATTAATTTCCCAGTTCTTTTTCATTGAAAATTTTATACATCCTTTTTAATAAAATCTCAAAGCCCAATCACTTAATAATTTCTAAAATTAAATCATTAAACTCTCATTCTAGATATCACCATATTTTTTACCTTTCATCATTCCCGTTATTATTATTTTTTATGTGTTTTTTTATAATGTCTAATTTTATTATAATAGGTACACATACATAAGTCAATCCAATAAAGTATTTAATTTGATAAGAAAAGATAATTATATTCAATCCTCATTCTTTTATGTTGTAAAAAAACATAAATTTATTGTAAATTCAATTTAGTGAGAAAAAATTTGAATTCATGATTGTTTGTGAAGTTCTATGGTGAAATTAAATTGAATCAAAATCCCCTAAAAGGTTTCAGAAATAATAGTGTAAAATTATCAATAGTGTCATGCATATATAATCAATAATATCATTTAACAACCTCCACTATTACAAAATTTAACCACCAATGATGAATCATTTCCTACTCTTAACAAGATATAAATGAGATTAAAAAAATAAAACAAAAATTTTCAATAAGTTTCATATAATTAATGAACATGTGAAAAAAATTTCATTTTTATTTTTTTCATTTACTTTTATATTATTGAAAGTCATAAATTAGAAAAAAAAAACAAAAAATAAATAAAACAACATAAAGAATCTGCCAAAAATATTATCCCATCCACCACACATAAAATGTTACATTATCCTAAATATGAATGTATTAAATAATATATGTACATGAAATAAAAAATATAAATTCTGAAAAATAACACTAAATAGATAAGGTAAAGGATAACTTATGTTTTTTATGTTTTAAAAAATTGAAAAGGCAACTACTATCTATCCTGATTAGTACACACCATTATTGAAAAACGTTGAAATATTAAAAATTCCCTAAAAATAAACTAAAATGAAAGAAAATAAAAAAATTTAAATGTGATTTCCTTACCATATGTTCTTTATTTATACCTCCTATATCTAAATAAAAATTGAAAAACATCCAAAATATGCTAGGGTGAAGATTCCTTACATTTAACTTCCATATATTGGTAGCTCTAATAATCCCTTAAAAATATTTCTCTTATATAAGTCCCTACAACAGGTGAAATTGATTTATACTACCTTAAAAATATACTTATAATTTAGTGGTGGAAGAAGGATAATGATGGTATACTCCTCTTTTCCATCATCCTATATAATATCACACACTAATAAATATTTTAGGGTTGTTCTAGGAAATTAATATTCTATCAATTTTCAATAAATAATTTATTTCTTATGAGATTATAATTATATTATATGTTTCTTAAGTTCCACATAGAAGAGTACAACAAGTTACTCAAAAATTTCTTAAGAAATAAACCACACCTTTTTCAGTATCCTATTTGTCATGCATATCATACCATAATTTTATTTTCTTATAAATTTCAAAATAAGGAAGATTTGTTTCCATTTTAAAATAAAAAAATAAAAAAAGTTTGTTTCAAGTCATGTTAAATATCCATAAATTTATTTAACTATTAACTATTTTTCTTTAAGTAGGGATTATATAAAATTATTTTTGTAAAAGATTTATAATAAGTATATTTTATCCAATGTTTCTTTCAACTCAAAAATTCAAACATCACAAACTGGGAAAAAAACTTTTCATCATCCTCCTTAGGTAGCTATGCAGGTTGATTATCTATTTGTATTGTTTTATCTTGTATAAGTTCATTCTTATTAGTAATTTGGATCTTCAATTCCACTTTTTTACATTTTGAGTTAAGAATTTCAGAATACTATTTTCTCAACATATCATATAAATAAAAATCAATGCATGGATTTGGTTTTAATTTTAATTATTGAAATAGATTGGGTATGTTATTTATATTCTATATTAACCCTTAATCATATGTTTTTCTACACTCATAGATAATTCTTGGGGAATCCCCCCATATTTTATTGAAAACCTATTGTTGTAGAGACTCTGATAATTGTTTTACAATCTAGAGAACCAAAAGTGTATTATCTTCCATGTATATGCATGTCAATTGGGTTTGATCCAAATAAATAATCCTCAAATTAATTGTGTATATATTAATATGAATCCAAAAAATAATGAATAATGAAATTAAATGGCCTCATAAATATAACTGGATATAAAAATTAAAAATACAAAACTATATAAATACAAAAAATGAGAAGTGACCATAATTTAATTAGAATATGTTTTAATTGATAGTCTAAAATGAATAAGGGATGTGTAGATAAAATATATATAATTAAGATAAAGGAATTGAAGAAATAATAAGAATAAAAATAATATAATAACTAAAAAAACATTCTTTAAAAGATTTTGAGGAAAACACTTACCTCCCAAGAAATAGTTTCAATTTGTTGATTTTCTCCTCTTATGACCTGAATATTTTAATATTTTTTCTAAATTTAGTATAATAACTAACCATGGTAATTAAATTAAAAATTAATTGAGTTATATAACCTCTAAATGTTTTTCTCGAATTGTAAAAAGTAATGTAATATGGGGAAAATATTCGTGGTTTAGTTATTAATTTTGGAACAAAATAAGGCATGAAAGAAAAGAATTAATTCAAAAAAAATATATGGAAAGATGTAAATATTATAGTCAATCCATTAATTTATCATTCATATTTAACCCTTATGATAAATATACTAAAATATGATTCTATAATATTTTTTATCCCAAAACCATATAGAAGAAAACACAATAATAAGGATTGGAATGAATGAACCCTATGTTAACTTGGGGTATCTAGTAACAACACCCTTATTTGATTATGGTTCCGAAGACAACTTATGTACAATATAAAATTATGTAATCATCTCCAACATGTAAATTAGAATTATTTGGTTTTAAATATTATATTTAAACCCTATAATTTTGTACTAAGAAGAATATGTTTAATGACTAATGTTTCTCTCTCATGACTCACATAAGACTTGTTAAATTATAAAAAGTATTATCGAAAAACATTCATTGAAACCATAGTTTACCACCATGTGGAGGTAACAATCAATTTTATATTACTAATTAATTTTAATAAATAAAACTCAACCGTTCATGAATTAGATAGATCATTCTACATTTCAAGTATTCCTATTATATTTATTTTCTCCATATTATATGTTAAATCATGATGATAAACTAATAATTTCAAATGGATATCACACACTACGATGATCATGTGGTGATCCTTCAAAATCCATCATGCCCATGTATAAATTTTATTCTAGTTACATTAATAATTTATCCCAAATAACCTAATAAATAATTCCATACAATGTATTAATCGTTATTGGAAAACTTATAGGTTAACATATATGATTTTCTTGTTCATATATACATATAGTATAAAACATAATGAATCATTAAATGTTTCTCCAAATATAATGGTTTCCCATTATAACTATATATTATATTTATGTATTCATAACCTCATTTATCCATAGAATCATCAAGATATATGTTTTGAAAAATATTTTTGAAACTCTGTATATTTTAAAAACACTTTATAATATGACATAATCTTTATTAAAACCAATTTACTACCATTTAGAAATATAATTTTTCTTTTTGATCATTTAATTAATTAATTCCAACCAATTATGGTTCTCCAAAGAACACTTCCCATTTTAATATTGATAACATATTTCTCATATTTATGTATTTAATATTTTGAATCGATGATTAAAATAAAAAATATATTCAATGTTATAATAAATAACAACAGTGTGATTTATAATTTTAATATTAATAAAAAATATTAAAATGGGTAGAAAAATTTTTGATAATAGGTTATAAAATAATGATTTTAGTGTTGATAAAATCAACGAATTATTGAAAAATTGAACTTAAAATGTCGATTGAAGAAGCAAAAATTTGGTAAACAAGAACAAATCTCTCCTGTGAAAACCAAAGTAAAAAAATAGATATATAACAAGTATAAGTAAAAATAGACCTTGAAAATTCATATTTCAGTATGAGATTTTAATTAATTTCATTGTTAAACGTCGTGATATTTAGAGTAAAATTCAATTGTTAGTCCTGGATCAGGGAAAATAATAAGAACCATGATTTTGATCAGAATTTAGTGGGTTGGAGAATCTCAACAAAAATGTTTTTGGATATAGATTAGGGCTTGAAAGAAGTATCACATGATTTTCTGAATGTTGGGAACCTCGGGTTAATGTTGTAATTTTTAGGAAATTTTTCATTATTTCATGGTTAGGGAAACCCATGTGAGGTAATAGAGAAAATAGTGTGTATGCTTTTAATTTTAGGGGGAGACACAAATATTGTTCACTGATTGGGAGGACTATGTGGGGGAACTATGTAAAGTGTTGGAACCTCCTTATATGGACTGTGTTTGAAACTATAATATTTTAATTATCCCAAACCATGAATTCATTAGTACTAATTATTCACATGTTGTATGATTGAATTTTATATGATAAGACTTCTTCTATGATAATTCTGCTAAGTATTATGGAAAGTCACCATTGGCCAGACCGATTCATCATTACCACCAGGATGAGATACCAGTAGACCAAGTCACTGTAAGCTCCAACATGAGCTATCACTAGGAAGAGATAGTACCATAGGCAATTCAAAATTACTTCCTGAGGAGAGTCTCCATTACTACTATTGTAGTCACAAAAAGTGGAGAGTCATCACCCACTTCTAGTTATCGTTGATGTCTAAGGACTTTTGAGTGAAATTCTCAATGACTAAATATATTATTGGATAGTTAGATGAAGTATTCTATTCTTAGTAAAATATGATCGAGGATTTTGGATCTCCTCCAATGGATGCTATTATATATTAACAAAGGATCTATCTATTAGGTACAACACAAAACTACAAATACCATAGACAGCTAATTGTGCGACTGAATTTGTGAATTATCATGAACATTCTGATTCACATTATGTTAAGATCAATTAAATAGAATAAAAAAACCATTACCAAGATTGTTTGATACATCATATAGAGATCAATTGAAGCATACCTACAAATTTATATGATCCTTAGTTTTATTTCAATTTTCTAGAAAAAACCACAGACTCTTCACCAATATCTATTTGAACATTATGTACATACAAAACACATCAAAATATGATTTTTCTATTCTTATGTAGTCTTTACATTTTACTTTAATGAAATGTTTTCTTTTATTATCAATCCAAACAACATTCTCTCTTGTACGTTACTGGAATATACTTATTGTCCTCTTCTCCCTCAATCTGTTTCACAATGTGATTGTGTAAGGGGTCCATGTGTTACATGCGCTATTCTTATATATCACGAATAAATATGGAAGACGGTTTTTATTCTAGACATCTTGTTTCTATTGACTATATACCTAATCCATGTTTTGTATTTATTTGATTATATTTATAATATTTCTCGTATTAAGAGATTTCCAAGTAGAGGGGATTAACTCTCACATTTATATTGAATCAAATTTTTATTCTACTATATCATGGTGTTAGTTGATTTATTTTACAATCAAATTCAAGAAAACTTTTTATTAATAAAAAATTAATTTCTTTGATAATTAATCATAACAAGTGTTAATATTTGTTTTGTTTAGGTAAATTGATTTAAAAAGTTAAGTTATTTCTAAACAAT
This sequence comes from Viscum album, assembly GCA_963277665.1. Classification (NCBI taxonomy): domain Eukaryota; kingdom Viridiplantae; phylum Streptophyta; class Magnoliopsida; order Santalales; family Viscaceae; genus Viscum; species Viscum album. The sequence goes on from OY728145.1 coordinate 446,589,191, forward strand.
ATATTAACTGTGATATAGTCATCCTTTAATAAATCATTTAAAAATATATAACGTATATATATCTCATATTTTGGACAATTGGATAGTTTATTTTCATAAAGAGGATTTTACTTTAACATAATATTGAACAATTTTTTTGAGAACTCAATTCACCCCCTCTTGAGTAACTCACTCCGACCAATATTGGGTATCAAAGGTTTATTCTTATATACATATATATAAACATTTATACTATGATTTTTTATGTATACAAAGGATCTCAAATTTATATAATTTCTAAATATTAGTTCTTTATAGATAATAGAAAATACTGATCTACTACAAACATACCTCTTTATTTTAATAGTACCAACTATTATCAATGGAGAATCAAAATGAAAATGCATTCAGAAGGTATTGGTTTTGACATATCGATAGTGATTAAATAGTGGTATTATATACCACAAACTCTTAGAATTGAATGAAGTAATGTGACAGGATTTCTTAGAATAATAATTTTACAGATATAAATTCCATGTTTTATGCTTCGGTAGATAATTACATCAATATAATATCTACTAGAAAATCATCATTTAAAATATTTAATTCCTTATCTGCCTCACATTATAGAAAATCAAATGTAATGTAAATGAGATTAAAACATACACAGTCAAGAATGATACTTTAAAATGAAATATGATGAACTTATTTCTAATGTGTATCTCAGGTTAAATTAGAAACTCAACACAATACACTCACTTGGAAAGCATGCAATAGATAAAGATCAAGTAAAGAGACTACCCATATGCATACTAGATAGATGAAGAGGCACATTTGTGGAAATCAAATAATCATGTGATGTAGGTAAACTACCTGTCAAAGAACTGTCTGGAAAGTTGATGATGTGTGAATGTGATCTTAAAGTCAACAAAAAGATTGATTAAGATGAAACAGAAAAATTAGTAGCCTTCAAATCTACCATTTATAATCAAAGAAAAAAATAAAAAACTAATGATTCTAGTGAAAAAGGATCTCCTGATGAAAATAATAATGATATGGCACACATGACGATAATATTCAAGATATTCTATAGGGAAAAATAATTTCTTTAAAAACTCAAATTTCATAGGAGATTATTATAACAAAGGAAATTGGAAAATGATTAGAAAAAGGATAAAATTAAAAATGAAGTCACCTATTATGAATTCAAGAAGAGATTCCACATTAAAGAAGACTTTCCTAAATTAAAATATAAAGAAGAAATATGAGGATAAGGGGAGAATATTCAAAACCCAGGAATTCTACATGGAGTGCCACTAAAGATAGCTCAAGTGACTCAAAGAATAATCACGAAGGAAAGTTTGATAGGGCCAATATGTGTTTTATATCAAGAATATCACAGGTACAAAATAGTCTTCATGTTTTTCCTACTAATGTTTCTTACATTTCTGAAACTTAATAAAATATTAACAATTAGTAATGAATTTCTAGAAAATATCTGTATGATTACTGTAACATGCTGGAAGACACATTTCATGAGATAAAGGATAAATATTAGTCAGTCAAGAAACATAATTCCTTGAAATTAAATGTTAAAAGTAACATTAATATTGAAAAGGAGAAAAATGATCAACTTTTGAAAGAAAACAAAGAGTTAAAGTTTACCAATGGACATTTAAACAAAGGAATAGTAAAAATTACCAATGATAAGAAAATATTAACTCAAATAATAGGAAATAAGTTTTATCCCAAATATACAATTGACATATATTACCATCCATGACAAATAAAAATTACAAAGACCATATTTTCATTAAGTAACATTTCTAAAATTTCATATACTACCAATACCTACTCAGTTAGATCTAATAAAGATTTTATCTCCTGAACTCTTGAATATATTTATAAGAAAACTATTTAAAAAAATATGGTTTTAAAAATATTTTATTACTATCATAAGGAGACCAAAGTTGATTTGGGTACCAAAATAATTTTTGGAATAAACCTTTCGATGTAGGAAACATGTTTTATGATATCCAGCAAAATCCTACGGTATCTAGACAGTAGATGTTCTAGACACATGTCTAGTGAGTATTAAATATTCAATAATTTGATCAATGTTAATGGTGGACATATCACTTTTGGGGACAATGAAAAAGGTAAAGTCATCATCCTTTTCCAAGTTGGTAATTCCAATTCAGTATTAATTTCTGCAGTTTTATATGTAGTCAGTTTAAAATACAATCTTCTAAGCATGTCCCATTTATGTGATGATTATATGTAAATTTTAAAAATAGTGCATGTCATGATTTTAATGATTAAAATGATTTAATTTATAATTATTTGATAAATGATAATATTTATTCTATTGAATTAAATTATTTATCTTCTAAAAATATTTCTTTCATAAGTTAATTTCCTAACGAACCGTGAGAGTATCATTGGAGACTAGGCCATAGAAATATTCACCCACCTAGAAGGATAACTATGAAAGGGTTAGTTGGAGACCTACCAAATATTGATATTTAAAATTATAGAGTTTGTACTCCCTGTCAAAAGGGAAAAATTCATTAGATTTCTTTGAAATCTAATAAATAAGTTTCAACCTCTCAAACATTAGAGTTAATCAATATGAACCTATTTGTAACTTCTATAGTCTCTAGTATAAATAAAAAACATTATGTCTATGTCCTTGTATACAACCTCTCTCTATAAACTTGGGTTTACCTTATAGATCACAAAAGTGAAGATTGTTTTTACTTTATTAATTATATAAAATCAATTGAAACCCTTAGTGGTGTTAGGAGTACGAACTTATGGAGTGATCATGGTAGAGAATTTTAAAATAAATTATTTGAATCATTCTTTTCCCGGAATGACTATATTCACAGATTTTATACTCCAAGGACACCATAGAAAAATGGCATGGCAGAAAGAAGAAATAGGACTCTTCAATAGATAACAAGAACCATTATAAATGAGTATGAATTACCTACCTACTTTTGGCTTGAATCTATTAATAACACCTATTATAATATAAATAGAGTATCCATTAGACAACTCTTAAAGAGAAAAACTTATGAGTTATGGAATAACAGAAAGAAAGGGAATAATTACCCTATATTTTTTGGTTTAAAAGTTTTTATTCTAAATACAATGGATAATTTGGACAAATTTTCTTCCACGAGTGATGAAGGAACCTTCCTTGGGTATTAAACTTATAGTAAATCTTATAGAGTGTTTAATAATAGATCCAAAACAATGAATGGATATGTTCACATTAATATTGATGAAATTGATCCCAATAAAGCTTAGACTATCTTATAAGACCGTGAGGATGATCTGTCATATATGAATCTCACTTATAAACCTTCATAATGTTCTGTTAAAAAAATATACAGTTCAAATAGTAAACTACCAAAACCTAAAAAAGAAGAAACCTTGGGTCTACCAAAAACTCTTTTCAAATACACATTAGGAAACCTAGAAATAACAAATTAGATATTATAGTATGAAACCTCGATATAGGTATATAAACCATAGAATCCCTAAGAAATAAATTTGAACGTAATGATTTTTTGTCACAGGTTGAACCAAAGAACATCAATGATTACATGAATTATGAATTCAGGATAATACTTATACAAGAAAAACATTATTTGTTTGAAAAAAACAATGTTTGGGAACATGTTGAAAGACCTAAAAACACCTTAACTATTGAAACTATGTGGGTTTTTTGAAACAATGTTTCTGAGTCTGGAGAAATAGTAATAAATAATTTTATACTAGTTCCACGTGGTTATAATCAAATAGAAGGTATTGATTTTGAATAAACTTTTTCACCAGTAGCAAGAGATGAAGAAATGAAGATACTTCTTTAATATTTCAAACATTTGTACATAAAACTATATCAAATGGAGGTTTAAAGTGTATTCATTGATGGATTTATTATTGAGGATTTTTTTTGAACTACCCCTAGTATATCAAAATCCCCATTTTCCAAATCGTATTTTTAAATTAACAAAATATTTTTATGGGTTCAAATAGTTTTCTAGATCTTGATATGATAGGATTACCTATTTTCTAATTTAAATTTTTTTTCAAAAGGTATATATGATCTAAATATATTTATAGATATAATTTAAAAAGATATTTTAATAGTACAAATATAAGTAGATTATTTTATTTTTGGGTCAACTAAAGATTCATTGTGAATGTATTTTTCAAAATTGATGCAAAATGATTTTAAAATGAGTTTAATGGGTGACCTAAACTTATTTATGGGATTTCATATTTTTTAAAATAAATATGGAATTATATTAAATAAAAGTAATTACACTACATATCTTTTAACAAAATTTGGCCTATAATGTACCAAAAGCAGTGATACACCCATGAGTACCACCTATAAACTAGACCTTAGTGATATGGGGAAATCAGTAGATAAAACTAGTTACATAGTTATTATTGGAAGTCATTTATACATTACTAATAATTGTCCAAATATTATTTTTATTGTTTTTATGTGTTCTCTATTTTAAGAGAATCCAATAGATTGAAATTTATTATTTGTCAAAATAATTTTTAAATACCTCAAGTATAAATACAATTTAGGATTTTTCATGCAAGAGGAAATTATTTTTATTTAGTTAGAAATTCAGATGTTGATTTTGGTCGCTGAATGTTAGATAAAAAAATCACATCATGAAAAATTAATCTTCTAGAAAAATATATAATATCATGGTGTAGTTAAAAATATTGGTGGCACTATTTACTAATGAAGTTGAATATATTGTTGTAGGAAGTTTTTGTGCACAAATCTTGTGGAAGAAACATATTTTACTAGAATTTGAATATCAATTTATACATGTTCCTAAAAATTTTGATAACACAGGTGTGATAAAAATTTCCAAATATCATTACCTTTTGAATAAAACACATTGATGTAAGACATCACTTTTTGAGTGATCATTATCAAAAGGGTTATATAACTTTATAATTTATTTCAAATAAATATTAGATAACTAATATATTCACAAAATCATTGAATTATGAAAGATTAAACTACATTAAAAATGAATAATAAATGATTAAAATGGTTGATAAGTCACCATTGATAAGTCACCATTGATGAGTCACTGTTGATAATTCATCATTGATAAGTCACTATAGACGAGTCACTGTTGACGAGTCACTATTGACGAGTCACTATTGACGAGTCACCGTTGGAGAGTCACCATTTTTGAGTCATTGTTGATGAGTCGTCATTGATAAGTAGATGTTGATGATTCACCTTTAATGAGTCACTATTTTTTAGTCACCATTGATTAGTCAACATTGTTTAGTTTCCAATTATTAAGTCACCATTGAACCTTTAATTTTTATGTTACTATAAGTTTATTATTCTTTCTATTTTAATTTACATATTAAATTTATAATTATTTTCATTTTATTATCATTTATTTATAATACCTAAATGATTAAAATATTGCGATAACTCTAAATCAATTCACTACCTTTAACCCTTGATCTCTCAAACCATTTCCTTCCCCTCGAACTGATCTTTATTCTTCCTTGTTCCACCTAAAGCCTCCAACCAATCTGAATGGACCATGTGAAGCGACTTATAGAATTGACTCCAGAAGAGATGAGGAATTCCCTGGAACGAAAAGTATTTGTAATAAGTTTTGAATACATTTCACTAAACCCATATATGATAAATCATATAGTCGAAGAAGAAGAAAAAAATTATGCACAATGGATTCCAACTAGAAACAAACTTGTGTTGATGGTAATTGAAAAGAAAAATGAGATGAATTGGTTTATATCGAATAATCGAGTGCAGTATATAAGTTTATTCTTTAAATTATATCATAATGACAGATTTATTGTTGGGATAAAATCCTATAGAATTCAATGAATCATATATGGAAGAGATATTTCATTCCCTTTAAGAGAATGAATAAAATGTGTAAAGGTTCATCATAAGGGAGTATATGAGGATTTCCAATGAAGTATACCAAGTGATAGTGAACATTTCAATTATAAAAGTTCCCTCTTGTAGATAATTATATATGGAACACTAATAAGACATACTAATGAGGATATTGGTGGTGAATTAAGGTTACTTTTCAAATTTGTACAATGTGGTTTATGTAGAAAGAAAGGGGGCTTCATTAAAATGATGTATCGAGATGTCTAATTTCTGTATATGATGAAGAAAGGGAAGAGAATTAACATGGGTAGAGTTTTTATGATGCACATGAATGAGATGTTTAGGAAGAGATCCATATCAAAATCCCTCACTTATAATAAAATTATTTCAGCCATATTTGATGAAAAAGGTTATTTCAATGATGGATAAGAAGTTGAGCCCAAAATTAGTGGTTTTTGTCAATCAAAAACAATTTGCAAAAGAGATAAATTTATCTGAAACCCATGTAAGGTATTTTGGGTAATATATAATGAAATATTTTATAGTGATTTCAATCCAATCGATCATCCTACAATACCTAAGGACATTTGGGATATAATTCTCTAATATGATGAGATAACTGAGTAAACTGATGATGATGATGTTGTTACAAGAGATAATACAATATTGGAAGAATAATAGGTATAAATAGAAGAACAAGAAGATGTTTTGGTCGATGAAGGGAGTGGTCCCAAGATCATTAAATCTACACCTAGATTACCAAGTTGTCAAATTAGTTCACTATGATATATTCCTTCCAAAAAAACTCTTTTACCTAAAAATGAAGAAGAAGAAGATACTGATGTTTCTCGAGAAGATTAGTTTACATTTTCTACCTCTAAGACTTTATGTGATGAGAATAGTAATTGAGGTAATGATATTGTTTAAAGATATGTATAAAAAGGGATTTAAGATTTTGAAATGTCTTATTAATGTACTAGTTCAGATGATGAGGATCAGAATGATGAAACTCGTGTTTATAAGGATTCTTATGATGGAAACAACAGTTGTGGACCTGATCATTGAGATGATCAAAAATGTAAGTGTAGTGTTGAGAATGGAAATAATCCTGATCCTAAACAAGTTATAGTTCAACAAAATTACTCTTCACCAATGGTATCTAGTTATCATAGATGAAAATATCCACCAAAGTTTACCATAATGCCTAATGTTCCAGCAGTCCCTCTAGAAGGTATGGAAGATGAAAATGGGGGGAGAAAACATTAAATCCTGATGATCAAATGGATTAATATTAACCAATATAAAATAAGAAAATCTATTAAATATATGATTTGTTGTCTATAATAGACAGCACTTGTGCCATCAACAATCGAAATTGGTCAAGTTATCAACTGAATAGGTACTTCACCATACATCATAATAAAATATCTTCAGTTAACTCCTTTTAAGAATGAGAAAGGTATCCAGTTTTTTTAGACTTTGACATACTTATACTGACTCAGATGATGAGCCTAAAAAATATATCATATGAGAAGGATTCCTACTGGATCCGATCAATCAATCTATTTAGTTAGAAACTTTTATCCCCATGGAAACCAATAGATAAAATATTAAACCTATTTCACCACCTTATGCAGTCACACAAGAATATTTGAATTATTTTTAGAGGATTTTTAATTCTGTTTGAGACTGATTGAGAAGGAACCTTATCTCATGTTTTATAATTACCTTGGTATATCAACCATCTCCAAGATCCAAACTTAGTGAGGAGATTACCATATATTTTTTTGAGTTCATTGTGTTTCATATCTACCGTTGAATCTTGTTTCATATTTAGGAAATGTAAGTTTAAAATAAGACCTTATCAAGAGAAGTTGGAAGTTGGAGAAACATAGTAGAGATTCTAACATCCTCTCTTTTGGAGAGTAATAATTCTCTATCTCATAAGTTGGGAAACATGACTACTACTTCTTATACCTCATATACAACTCCTCAAAATCAAGTACAACATGATAGAGATCTTATACAACAAATAATAAGAGAAAAAAAATCAAATATTCTATAGGTGTTGTGAAAACTCATGAAGAGAAAATTCAGAAGATACATATTCATGGGGAACATATCATTAATTTCATAATAGACTATTCTAGGTATCTTAAAAAGATAAGTAAGTCATCAAGAATTATATCAGGTATTACTTGTCATGGACCTATACCAAGCATGAAATGACTGATAATTTCAAATTTCTTGGTGAGAACATGACGATACCACCAGTGACAAGATCCTCCAAGGAATATATGAGTCAACTAAAGGGTCTTGCACCATCTCTTCAAATATTTGTGGATGATAAGGAAGATTAATTTAATGAGATAGAAAGGGGAGGTTTAATAATTATAGACACCATCAATCTATTGAAACCATACATTCATGTTCATCCAACTAATGTAATTTATAGAGAGGAAATCCCTATTTCAATAATATTTTTAACCACATCCCAAGACTCAATTTGGTATAGGCCTTCTCAAATTACTCAGTTGGATAGTCTTATGCCTCCACCATATCATCCTTTGTGTTTGTCACCACTTGCATAAATCAGACTTCTTAGACCCATTAGTTTTCTAGATCCACTTACTCATGCTACCTCACTACAATCCATAATAACTGTTTCCTGACATAGACTTCTATCATCTCATCATAGGACAGTGATAGAGATAGACCACCAAACAAAGTCATGGAGAAAGTTGATCAGCCCCCAATGTCTACACAGTGAATCTATTTTGATGTTATTTTTTATAGGGGTTTTCCCTTTCATTGTTATCTTTTTGTCATCATATATTTTTTGGAACCTAGATAACTCATACTCTTTGTGTTCTTCTATTTTTCACTCTATGTCTAAGAACCCGATTTAATTTTACATAAAATAAAACTGGAAGATCAATTGGTTATTTAATTTTATAACTGTAAGAAGATTTTTTGAAATTAAAATACATCTATTATTATTTTTGATTACTTATTTAGTACATGATTTATATAATTCCATGTTTTGTTATCATCAAAAATATATAGAATGTTGGAACCTCCTTATCTAGAGTGTGTTTTAAACTCTATTATTTTGATGATAAAAAACCGTGACTCTTTTAGTAATAATGTTTCACATGTTGAGTAATATAATTTTATATGATAATAATAGTTATATGGTATTTCTACTATGTATTATGTAAATTCACTATTGTCCAAACTGAGTCATCGTTACCGCCAGGATGATCCACCACCAGAATGAGTCGTCGTCACCGCCAAGAGGAGCTACCACTAGGGAGAACTACCATCATAGGAGAATCACCATTACCACCAGAGGTGTGTCCTCATTACTTCCAATGGAGTCGCTTCATGAAGAAAGACACATCTAGCTTCTTGTTTCTGATGTAGTCTGAGGAAATTGGTGTGAATGGATCAGTGAATAAATATAATCTTGTATAGTTTGACCATGTATTCATGATTTATTAAAATCATATCCAAGGATAGCGGACCTCCTCCAACCAATGTTGTTATATATTCATAAAGTATCTCTCTCTATCTCTCTCATGTATAACACAAAACAATATTTACCATTGATAGCTGATTGTGCGATGAAATTTGTAAATTCTCACAAACATGATGATCCAAATTTCTTGAAGTTAAATTAAACGAAAGAATACAACCCATTAGTGAGATTGATTGAGATATCATAGGAAGATCAACTAAATCATACCAATAGATTTATACAATTACTTTTTCTACTTCAATTTTACAAAACAAAGCACATACCCCTCACTAAAATTGATCTAACGGTTATAGACATACAAAAACATCAGATTTAGATTCTTTTGTTCTTATTTGTTTTATCTATTTTACTTTAGAGTAGTGTGTTTTTTTCTTGTTAATACAACACACATTGTTTCTTTAATATTCCTAGAGAATATTTGTTATTATATTATTCCCCAATTAGTTTCCCATAATGTTTGAAGAAGAGGTCCTTGTGTGACATGTGTTATTCTCACATCCCACGAATAATAATGGAATAGTATTTTTAGCCTAGAGAGAATGTTTTTATTGATTATATACCTAACCCAATTTGTGTATTTATTTGATTATATTTATAATATCCTTATCGGTAAGTGATTACCAAGCGGAGGGGATAAAGTCTCACCTTGATACGAAACCTCATGTTTATTCTGATGTTTCATTCTGTTTTTTGTTTTATTTTACTATCAAATTCATGATAACTTTTTTTCAAAAAACAAATTCTTTCATAATTAATCTAAAATATTGTTGATATTTTTTTTGTCTATGTAAATTGATTTCATAAGATAAGGTATTTCTAAAAAGGATTTTAAAATAGACATAATCATTCATTATGATATCTCTTAAATGGATACATCTTGTATCTATCTACTATTTTGGTTAATTTGTCAGTTTATTTTAATTAATGGTTTCTACTTTTACCTAATCAAGCGCATCAATTTTTATTGAGAACCAAATTCACCATCTCTAGTGTTTTTCACTCTGAATAACATGCAGTGTTATAATTTCTATGTTGGGTTACATTATTGGTTCATTGTTTGGTAAAAAGTGTGTCCAATCCATTTATGGTGGTTTTTCATAGGATATTATGAGTGTAATATTTTGTGCATGGTTTGGAAAAAAATGTATGAAAATAATTAAGGATCCAAAATTTCATTAAATTTATAGAAATTACCCTATATTGACGATAATTGTAACCCTTCTCCCCCTCCTATTCTTGCCTTATATTGCAGTCAAACCATGGATGCTCAAAAGACCCCCCTCCACTCCTTCCTTGATGGATTAACCTCAGTTAAAGGTGGTATATTCTGTGTTTCATGGATATTTGAGGTGATTTATTCATCATATCACATTCATTATTCTCATCCTTCAAGAGTTTCAAATTTGGAAGATCTAGATAGTATTTTTTTATTCCACTAAATTATAGTGTTATTTTCTTCTGATGATGTGGATGATACATGAACTAGATATAGTATTTACATAGAGAGTATATTCACTTTTTTCTGACTATTTAATTCGAGGTAATTTTCCATAAAAATTTTCCAGGGGTTTTTTTTTGATATTTGATGAAATTGGTGATTGATCGGGTGTTGGTTGATTAGTAGTTTCCTTATGGATGTACCAGGAGCATTTCATGGAATGATTTCATCTCATATATTGATGTTTTGATGATTGGACAACAATCAGTGATTTGTTTTTCTGTATATAAATTTTTAATGAAATTAAATAATTTAAAATAAAATGATAAACTTATTTATTGCATATTTTATAGCTCTGTATAGGAGATCATTTATTGATATGAGATTGAATGGGTCATAGCCGATCTTATGTGATGATGGACAGGATTTAATAAAATTTAATTGTTCTAAATGTGGTAGTGGTTCCCTAAACATATCCCAAAAATTATATTTTGTGTGTGATATATCATGTAATATGTGATCTTACCACTTTTTTGAAATCAATCTTAGATTAAAAATTAATTATTTTATTTGAAGTGAATATAGGTAGAATGCATGTGTCAAGAGTAATGATAGATCCTTAAACTCCAGTAGATGCATCGTTCATCAATGGATGATGTCTTGATCATAGGTGTGAGCATTGGGATATATACACCCTATAGGGTTTTGAATGAAACTAAATGAATGAAACATAGTATACCTGTGGAATTCCCTTCGTTTTCTTTACATGAGGGAGGTATATATTAGAATAGTGCACATTGGGACATACCATATAGAATCTTTTGTTTTCTTATATCATTTTACCTAGTTGAGTAGATAGTGGTGTGGTAGTTCCAACCCCATGGATATATAAAGAACTTGGTGGATATTCAGTGGGTAAGAATTATGGAAAGGTTGGGTGAAAGTGGCTAACATAGTTGACTAGTTTGTGGGAATGTATTTATTTCATCTTTCTAGTATGAACCGTGTATTCATTTTCATATGTGGTTAATGAAGCAATGATGTGATCATGAATATGTTGAGGGATGGTATAACCTCTATGTTTTGGTATTTTTCTATAGAGTTATGGAAGTGATAGTGAAGTATTTATAGGGTTTATAGATTATTATATGGAATAAGGGACCTTAGTTGGTGACTTAGAATCATATTGAACTTGATAGGGTTAGTGAAATGAAGTGGGACTGGATGACATCGAGTTTCACTATAAAACCTGAGGATCAATGGTGATATCCTAGCATTAGAATAGTAATAATGAGGATTTTTTATCTTGGGAGTCCAACCAAGGGGATGTTTTCTGGGTTTGAGTGAGTATATTTCCAATTAGGTATGATATTTGGTTATTTGATAGGATATTCCCTTAGGTATATGTGATACACACACAGATTTGTGTGTGTGTGTGTCATGTACAAATACATGAGGTTTGGAGGTGAGTCATATCCCCTAAGTGTATGTGATATATCTTTGATCATATATCAAGGTGGGATCCATACCCTTTAGTAATCATAGCATGGTAAGAGTTCTGGGAAGAATATTTGGCCCCTAGGTGTATGCTATATTTGGGAGGAGGATGTCTCCTGGTGTTTGATAAATGATATTCTGTGGAAACGGATACCCTTGAGTGTATGGTATATGATTATTAAGGGTTGTAGATTCCCTAGATAGTGTCATGTATGGGGATTATAGGTGTATTTTATATTAGGATTTTGGGTGGATTGTGTCCCCCAAGTGTATATGTTATCAGGTGTCGAGGTGCGATATAGACCCATGGGTAATGATATCATTATAAATAATCCATATAGGGGGTGACAACCCTAGGGTGGATAATATATGTTGTTTTGGTATGTATTTCCCATGATTTATTATATATTATGGTTCTATAGAGAGTTTTCCCCCTTGTGTATACTATCATATTTTCCAAGGAGAGTTCCACTAAGATGATTTTCTATATATTCTAAGTTGGTCATGGGTCCCCCGAGTGTGTGTTATTCCATATGAGGTTTTTGTTAGGACATGGTAGTCAAGGTTTAGTGTATAATCACTTATTATTGTCTCAAAATAGTTTAGAATTAAAATAAATGATAAACACAACCTAAAACTGCTAAATATTATAGGAAATCAAGCCATGAGGTTAAACCCATAGAGGTAAGGGAAACCACATAAACATAATTGTTAGTGATACTATCTAAAAAATGAAAAGTAACTATCCAATGTGAAACCAATAAAGGACAATTGGATCTAATAATTTTCAATATCATGTTCATGAAATCAACGAGTATAAAATAGATAATGATAGACATCATGTTTTCAAAAAAATCCTAGTTTATACCTTGGTCTAGGTAGACACTCTCCACCCTCCCATGTGAATTTTTCTCATGGTCAGGTACATTGTATTAAAAAATTATTTGGATAACTCGAAACCATAATTAAAAATATTAAATGAACTAACCCAATGGTCATTATAGAAATATCACTCCAAAACCCACACTAAAAACTCACTCTCCCTATTTAAGGAAAATTATAATCCTCAGTAAATAGATATATAAATATATAACACTTTATATCCCTTAAAAATCATCATTTATTATAATATAAAAGTTATAATAAATTAAATAATTACTATTATAACATTACATGAAGTCATAAAAATATTAACTTACTAATCAATCCCCTTACATAAAAAAACCTTTGACTCAAAAAACTACCCTCTCATACTAGCCGTGATAGGAAGAAACAAAAATAAAATAAACAAAAACAACATAGATAAAATGGTCATCCTCCCATTACATATAATTTGAATAATTTATGTAACAACCCAAGCTTCTACGGTACGCTTCTCTTTGAATAATGCAATAGCGTGTGTTGTATGGAACATCAAGTTCTAACACACCACAACCAATCAAACTAGCCGTTATGAATTGTAATACCCAATTTTTGAAATTTATAAAATTTCTTTTTTAAAATGGACTTCATTTTTGGATTCGGAATATCTAAATTAGCCTAGAGTGAATTTTCTGTATTTTTCGGAAAAACTTCATTTTTTGATGAATAGTGAAACCACTAAGTGGTAATTAAAAAAAACTGAATTTTTCATAAAACTTAATTTTACCGCTTCTGTGAGTGGAATTTCAAAAATCCAAGACACACGGTTAATATCAAGGATTATAATGTGGTTCATTGAGGTGAAAATAATTTTTGGTGAATAGTAACTTTTTACTTTTATTTACCACGGTTAAAAGTAAATAGGGTAATTAAGGGTAAAAATGATATTAATATTAACCTAAAACATGTATTAATTCTATTGTACAAGTGTATCTTTACCAAAAACAACCTTATGAATAAAATATTATCATTTAGGTCCACTTGGATTAGATTAGGACATTTATTATTATTTAATTCAAAGAAGAGTTAAAAGAGTTAAAATCAAAGTTTATTTACTAAAACATTTTTAATATATGGTTAAACATAAGAAAAAATAGATTATAAATATTACATAGAGATATAAAAAGATTTTCTACATAATGATTTTTTAGTTATAATTTTTAGACAATAAATCATTCAATTTATTGATGACACAATGATGATGCAGTAATTTCCATAATAGTGAAAAATTAAAATAATTAATATTATAAATACTTAAATAAATAAAATTTGAGACTTTTTATGAATTAAAATAATTTTATAGGTTAATATGACATGTTAGAAATGGTTTAATTAATGTTTTTCGAAGTAATCATTCTGTTATGATTTTCACAAAAATCAATTTTCCAAATAGTGTCAAAATTGACAAAATAGAGTTTTTAAAACAAATATTATATTATTAATTGATATTCAATTCCTAAAAATCCAAGGTTCGGCCAAGAGACTTATATAATGATATTTGTATCATTAATGGACCACTTTGGGGTCTCTTGGAGGTATATATTAAGTTTATTAACTATATAATATAAAAATACAAAGTGACATGGTAAGTGTCAAACTAATTTACTAAGAGTTAAAACTAAACGATAAGGTTAATATAATGATCCAAAACTGTCTAAATTTTTTTTGTTGAGTGGTTTTCGGCCCATCCCCACCTTAACCTTTAAATAATCCACTTTGGAGCCATTAGGAACCGAATATAAATTTATTATGAATTAATATTTCTAGCTTTTCCAAAGGTTCCCCTCACCCATCTTATAAAAGGGCACTCCCCCTTCTCATTAATTCACACCATCATATCCATTTGGCTCAGCCAAACTCTGCCCAAATACTCTCTAAACTTCCCTCAATTAATCCTAGAGGCCTTAATTTAGTTATACATACATCCTAAGGAGCCCTTTTGATCAAGTGAAAAGGAAGAACCCGAAGAAGAGGTAATGATTTCACCACCCTTTTTCAAGTTCCTTTCTTCTTCCACTTATTCCTTATTTGTTATAACCATTCTAAAATAATAACACCAGTATCATATATATACTATGATTTTATTATAAATATGGTACAACCATATTCATTATTCTATCCATCCTTTGAATAACATGTCACCATACGTGCGTACGTACGGCTTACCGTCTCCACGTCGTGGTGTAATTGTTATTCAATAAATTATTATTTGGATGGGTATAATAATGATGTGTAATTCATGTAAATTATAAATATTACAGGACAATGATTCTGTATATATGATATACCATCCAATTATATATTATTTTAATATCAAAATAATGATATTGTCGCTCGTGGGTACGTACGGACTGACGTCTCCATGAACACGATGAGATTCATTCTCCATCATATCCATTCCAGTATAATTCTCATTTGATTATTAATAATAGTATCTAAGGACATGATATCATTCTGGATATGATTAATATACAACCTATCCATGAAAAATACGGCTTAAATAACAAAACATATAAAATAAAATGAGTAAGTTAACACCTGAAACAACGATAATACTAAGATATTATTAAAAAATCAATGTTCAATGATCATATATGATATCATATTAATGTATATATTTCTTGTATACTTTAATAACAATTATTTCACCATTATACAGGAGGTTAACCTACCCTCAACCAAGGAAAAGTACAAGGTAAGGTTTTATTTCACAATCTCTTCATTATCCGAGGTTGTTTATACGTAATAATCTACTGGGATTTCTTTATCATCCACATCCATGTTTCTCAAAAATCTATTTCAAAACATTTTTACTATTCACTAGAATATGGGTTAAAGTCATTTTTACCCTTTTTGACTTTTATAAGTTGTTTATAAAGGAATCTTTTCATCATTTTCCAAACAAGGTCCTTTTTAACCTTTTCGACAAAATTAAGGTAAGAATGTTTTTTTAACTTATACGGCGGGTGCGGCTATTTTCCACCATTATAAAATATTCAAAGTTTCCCTTACAAGATTCTAAGAAAATTTTCAAAGTAAATGTTTTATTTTATAGTTATGTGACTTTTAAATTATTTTAAAAAAGGGGTATTTCTCTCAAATAGTTTTGATTTCATCTATGTCAACATCCTTTGATGGATTTCAAGATTATTTGAAGTTGATTTATTATAATACAAAAATTCCATATTGTATTGAAGGTTTTGTTATTTGTTTGACTGTGGATGTCTTATTTATATACCATTCGTGGTTTATGGAGAAAGTATTGACATTTCGTATGCTAGTTTTAATACGAATGTTTATGTTATGTTTAAACATGTTAATATGAGGAATGAATTGGACTTAATATGTGACGGGTGGAGCCCGATATAGCTCCTCGATGTATTGGTAGGTCTCATGAGACAAACTAGTGTCTTGGAACAAGACCTTGGAAAAATCTTATTTGTAGTCTTGGCATGAGGCCTTGGATATGTTGTTATGATAGTCTGGCATTATGCATTCCATCATTATGAAAGTGGTTATTGATATTGCATGTGATTATTCGATTAGTAAAATATCCATGTGAATGAGTAAATGGCATTATTTCATTTTATTTTTTCCATACTATGTTTAAGTTCATGTTTAAAAGTATTTTGTTTTCGTTATACATTTCCTTAAATGTTTATTCTTAATTATGAAATTTTCTGCTATATTGTTATCCTTACTGGGAATTTGAGATCACCCCTTTTCTATGTTTTATTTTTCCCAGGATGTGAAAAAGTAAATTATGAATGACCTGCAGGGATAGTATGAGGGGATAAGAGTGTCGACTATGGAGACTATATTGTTGTAGTTTTCATTTTTATGATGTAATGTTAAACATTATTAATGTATCTAGTTATTTCAAGGCTACTAAACTAATCGGTCTTTCGAGATTTGATATTTCTTGTGATCATGCCAATGTTATGTAATAATGCACTAACTCTTGGTAAATGGGGTCGGGGCGTTACAGTTGGTATCAGAGGATGTTTATTACAAACCTTGGAAGCTAGATTTAGATAAAATCGGATTAGAGCACATAGATTTGAGATGGACTTTGAGGATTAGTATTGAAGAACTTCCTAGAATTTTGGTATTGTGGAGATTTTCTGAGTTTTCTGAGTAATAAATCCGTGTCTGGATACGAGCGGGTAGAGGCAGCTCTAGCACAGATATACCTAGGTGTAAACCCCGAAAACACCGCTTTGAGATAGACTCGAACGGGAACTGGTGCACAACAATGGGCCTTACTGCACTCTTTGTTACGACACTCCCGGGGGATATACATAGGATAACTCTCATTTTCATTAAAAATCCTTATGAAGGGTTTATGAGTATATACTTCCTCAAAGAAAACATTTTTATGACTATGGATTATATCCATAAATAATTCACTTTATGTTAAGTGTTTTATAAGTATGGAATTATGTATTTTGATTCATAAACTGATCTAGTTTATGCCATTGTTTAGAAATGGCGCCTAGTGGAAGAAATGGAAACCATATCAATGCATGCACTCCATGTGGGGATTTACCTCCTGATCGAGATAATTATAGTGGAGATGGTGATGCAACTAGTGCCGATCAGTTAATCACCACACTCGGACAACTCACTCAGGTTATGAATAATAACCTTACCCGTATGGAGCACCCTGATCTACAGCATGGACGATCATTTTTAGATCGCTTCATGAGGAAACAACCACCAACGTTCAATGGGAGTAAAAATCCCTTAGTAGCTGAGCAATGGATAAATTCCCTAGAGAAAATATTTTAGGCTTTAGGGAGTAGTGAAAGGGAAAAAGTTATCATTGCAATTTACCACCTCACTGGAGATGTTGATCAATGTTGGTCATTGATTCAAAACACGAAGGAAGATGATAAAGTATCAAATATGGAATGGAGGGAGTTCAAAGATATATTTTTAGAAAAATACTTTCCTCGTGACCATCGAGCAGATATGGAAAGACAATTTCTGAGTCTGAGACAAAAGGAGGATGAGAGTATCGCAAAGTATGAGGCTAACTATACAAGGTTAGCAAGGTATGCTGGAGATTATATATGTAACTCAAGAAGTGGGATTGATCGTTTCTTGGATGGTTTAAAACCATTTCCCCATAGAGCATTATTCTCACAATCCTTCTCTTCGTACGAAGACATTGTCTCATGTGCTATCAAGAAAGAATAGGAATTCTCTAAGTCTTATGACTTTAAAGAAAAGCAAGAGAAGAAGAGATCTGCTGATCAATCTGGGAATGGAAATAAGGGGAAGAAGGGAATGGTTGAATATCCATCCTGTGGTAAATGTGGGAAGAAACACCCCGGTACTTGCT
The DNA here is from genome assembly GCA_963277665.1 of Viscum album. Taxonomy (NCBI): domain Eukaryota; kingdom Viridiplantae; phylum Streptophyta; class Magnoliopsida; order Santalales; family Viscaceae; genus Viscum; species Viscum album. The sequence continues at coordinate 446,607,849 of OY728145.1, forward strand.
TGAAGGGAATGAGTGTCTGTTACAAGTGTGGTGAAAAAGGCCACCAAGCTCGTGATTGCAAAGGGAAGAAGGAAGCTACCGAAATTTAGTGCTACAATTTCAGGGAGATGGGACATTATGCAAATGAATGTCCTAAGCATCAGGGGAACTTACCTCAGAAAAGGCCAAGGGATCAAGGCCAAGATTATGCTATCACTATTGCTGAGGTAGAATCTCTGAAAGACGTGGTGGCATGTAATTTAATGGTTTCCTCAAGTTTATCAAATTCATTATTTGATTCTAGATCATCGCATTGTTTCATATCTTCTCAGTTTTCTAAGAAAATTAGATATTTCAAATTTGATTTAACAAGGGAGTTGTTAGTTAAAACTCCTAAGGGAAGTATCATTGCAACAATGTTTTTTGAATCAGTCCCCATTAGAGAACATAAATGTTCTTTATCTGCTGATCTCTTATTCATACCTATGATTGAGTTTGATATAATCCTCGGTATGGATTGGTTTTTGGACCATGATGCAAAGATTTATTGTAAGAAGAAGGAGGTTACGATTTTTTATGATGATGATAAGGAACACCTTATCTTTAGAGAAGAATCTTCACCACCCAATTCTTATCTAGATCCACCCCCATTAGCTCAACTAAATTCAATTATTGGGGAGGAAGAGGATGAAATGAGTATGGGTGGGGAAAGGAATGATCAAATAGAGGATATACCTATTGTGAAAGAATATGTAGATGTGTTTCCGAAAGATTTACCTGGACATCTTCCAGAATGAGAAGTTGAGTTTTCCATTGATTTAATTCCTGGATCAAGGCCTATATCGAAGACCCCTTATAGAATGGACACTATAGAATAAGTTGAACTAAAGAAACAACTAGATTAATTGAGTAATAAGGGATTTATTCACCGTATTGTCTCTCCATGGGGATCCCCTGTTCTTTTTGTTAAAAAGAAAGATGGATCTATGAGGTTAAGTATCGACTACAGGGAGATCAATGCAATAACAATAAAGAACAAGTATCCCCTACCTCGCATTGATGATTTATTTGACCAACTGCATAGAGCTCAATACTTTTCAAAGATTGACCTTCGATCTGGATACCATCAGTTGTGTGTGAAGAAGGAAGACATTCTGAAGACAGCATTCCGAACAAGGTACGAGCATTATGAGTTTACAGTAATGCCTTTTGGATTGACTAATGCACCCTCTATATTCATGGATATGATTAATAGAGTTTTCAAGGAATATCTCAATGAATTTTTGCTGGTATTTATTGATGATATCTTTTTATACTCCAAAATATACTAAGATCATGAATATCACTTGCGCATTATTCTGAAGACTCTGAGAATACATGAATTATATGGGAAGTTTAGCATGTGTGAATTCTGGATTCAGGATATTTCTTTTCTTGCCCATATCATCTCTAAAGATTGAATCTCTATTGATCCTTATAAGACCAAGGCAATCCGAGAATGGCCAGCACCGACGAGTATAACTGAGGTACATAGTTTTATTGGTTTAGCATGTTATTATCGACGTTTCGTCCAAAATTTTGCCCGATTGGCTAACCCATTAATGAATCTCACACGTAAAGGGGTTAAATTTGATTGGAAAAAAGAGTGTAAAGAATGTTTTGAAGAACTGAAGAGAAGATTATTCAATTCTTCTATATTGACTCTACCATTGGGGAATGATGGGTTCGTTATTTATTGTGATGCATCGAAGAAAGGACTTGGTTGTGTTCTTATGCAGAATGATAGGGTTATTGCCTATGCATCACGACAGTTGAAAATTCATAAACAAAACTTTCCTACTCATGATCTCATGTTAGCAGCTGTGATATTTTCTTTGAAGATATGGAGGCACTACCTCTATGGTGAAAAATGTGAGATTTATAATGATCACAAGAGTTTGAAGTATATTTTCTCACAAAAAGAACTCAACATGAGGCAAAAGAGATGGCTTGAATTACTCAAGGATTATGATTGCACGATACACTACCACCCAGGGAAAGAAAACAAGGTGGCAGATGCTTTGAGCAGAAAAGACCATGGAGTTTTGAACAATATGAGAATTGAAAGGGATCCAATTTTCATGGATCTAGTGAAGATGGACATGGGAATAACCGGGGAAGGTGAAACATCAATGCTTTTTCAATTTTTTTCCAAACCATCTTTACAAGAAAGGTTTAAGAGTTCTCACACCGATGATGAAGAATATCAAAAGAAGATTAAAGCTGTGAATGATGGGAGATTGAGAGACTTTGTGTATGAAGAAGGAATTTTGAAATTCGGGAAGAGGCTTTGTGTTCCCGATATACCTGATCTAAGAAGGGAATTTCTGGATGATGCTCATAGTTCCAATTTCTCTATAAACCCTAGGAGCACCAAAACGTATAATGATTTGAAGGAACATTTATGGTGGGACAACATGAATAGGGAGATTGCTTATTTTTTGTCAAGATGTATGGTTTTTCAACAAGTGAAAGATGGAAGGCAACATCCTGGAGGATTCATGTAACCTCTTCCCATACCGGAGTGGAAATGGGACAATATTACGATGGACTTTGTCATGGGGCTACCAAAGACTCCTAGAAAGAATGATGCAATATGGGTTATTGTTGATCATCTTACCAAGTCACCCAATTTTCTTGCTATAAGAGAAGATCTACCACTGGAACGTCTAGAAGGAATATATATTGATGAAGTTGTGAGACTTCATGGAGTACCCATATCGATTGTTTCTGATTGTGATCCCCGTTTTACTTAAAGATTCTAGAAAAGTATTCAGAAAGCCTTGGATACTGAACTTCATTTGAGCACTGCCTACCACCCTCAAACATATGGACAATCAGAAGGAACTATTCAAACCTTAGAAGACATGTTGAGATCCTGCTCACATGAACCTGAGGGTATGTGGGGTCAATATTTACCACTGGTAGAATTTTCCTATAACAATAGCTTCCATTCGAGTATTCATATGGCACCATATGAAGCGTTATACGGAAAGTGATGTCGCACACCAACCTATTGGGATGACGTTCGTGAAAGAAAACATGTAGGCCCAGAACTGGTGGAGGAAACGATGGAAAAGGTGAAGGTAATCCAAAACCATATCAAAGTAGCTCAAAGTAGGAAGAAGAGCTATGCTGATAATCGAAGGAAGGATTTGGAATTTCAAGTCATTGATCATGTTTTCCTAAAGGTATCTCCATGGAAGGCAGTCATGCGTTTTGTAAAGAAAGGTAAATTGAGTCCCAGGTACATCGGACCTTTCAAAATTCTAGAACGAATTGGGGCTGTAGCTTACCGATTGGCAATGCCACCAAGTCTCTCAAGAGTTCACGATGTGTTCCACGTATCTCTGTTGAGGAAATACATGCCTGACCCAACGTATGTACTCACCTATGAGGAATTAGAACTGGAACCTGATCTGTCTTATTGCGAAGAGCCCGTCAAGATTCTTGATACGAGAGAACAAGTACTGAGAAACCAGACAACTCGTCTGGTAAAAGTCTTGTGGAGAAACCATAAGATGGAAGAGGCAACGTGGGAACCCGAGAAACTTATGATGAAGAACCACCCGAGTCATTTCATGCGGTAGTATTCTAGAAATTTCGAGGACGAAATTATTTGAAGGTGGGTATAATGTAACACCCCAAGCTTCTACGGTATGCTTCTCTTTGATTAATGCAATAGCGTGTGTTGTACGCAACATCGAGTTCTAACACACCACAACCAGTAAAACTAGCCGTTATGAATAGTAATACTCACTTTTTGAAATTTATAAATTTTATTTTTCAAAATGGACTTCATTTTTGGATTAGGAATATCAAAATTAGCCTAGGGTGAATTGTTGGTATTATTCAGAAAAACTTCATTTTTTGATGAATAGTGAAACCACTAAGTGGTAGTTAAAAAAACTGAATTTTTCATAAAACATAATTTTACCGCTTCTATGAGTGGAATTTCAAAAATCCTAGAAACATGGTTAATATCAAGGGGTAAAATGTGGTTCATTGAGGTGAAAATAATTTTTGTTAAATAGTAACTTTTTACTTTTATTTACTACGGTTAAAAGTAAAAAGTGTAATTAAGGGTAAAAATAATATTAATAGTACCCTAACACATGTCCTAATTTTATTGGACAAGTTTATCTCAATCAAATACAATCTTAAGAATAAAATATTATCATTTAGGTCCACTTAGATTGGATTAGGACATTTATTATTATTTAATTCAAAGAATAGTTAAAAGAGTTAAAATCAATGTTTATTTACTAAAACATTTTTAATATAGGGTTACACATAAGATAAATTAGATTATAAATATTCATTATAAAGATAAAAGGAGTTCCTAAATAAGGATATTTTATTTATAATTTTTACACAATAAATAATTCATTTTATTTATGACACAACGATGATGCAGTAATTACCATAATAGTGAAAAATTAAAATAATTGATATTATAAATACCCAAATAAATATAAATTGAGACTTTTTATGAAGTAAACTAATTTTATAGGTTAATATGACATGTTATTAATGATTTAATTATATTTTTTCTAATTAATCATTCTGTTATAATTTTTACTAAAATCAATTTTCCATATAGTGTCAAAATTGACATAAAAGAGTTTTTAAAACAAATATTATATTATTTATTGATATTCAATTCCTAAAAATCGGAGGTTCGGCCAAGAGACTTATATCATGATAGGTGTATCATTAATGGACCACTTTGGGGTCTCTTGGAGGTATATAGTAAGTTTATTATCTATATAATATAAAAATACAAAGTGACATGGTAAGTGTCAAACTAATTAACTAAGAGTTAAAACTAAAAGATAAGGTTAATATAATGACCCAAACCTGTCTAAATTATATTGGTTGAGTTTTTTTAGACCCATACCCACATTAAACTTTAAATAATCTACTTTGAAGCCATTAGAAACTGAATATTAATTTATTATAAAATAATATTTCTATCGTTTCTAAAGGTACCCCTCACCCCTCTAATAAAAGGGCACTCCCCTTTCTCATTATTTCACACCTTCAAAGCGATTTAGATCGGGAAACAACTTCCTAAATACTCTCTAAACGTCCCTCAATTCATCCTAGATGCCTTTCATTAGTCAGAAATCTAACTTAAGGAGCCCTTTTGATCAAATCAAAAGGAAGAACCTGAAGAAGAGGTAATGATTTCACCACCCCTTTTCAAGTTCCTTTCTTCTTACACTTCTTCCTACATTGTTATTAACATTATAAAATAATAACTCATGTATCTTATATATACTATGATGTTATTAATAATATGGTACAACCATATTCAGTATTATATCCATCCTTTGAATAACATGTCACCATGCATGCATACGTACGGATTGCCGTCTCCACGTCGTGGTGTAATTGTTATTCAATAAATTATTATTTGGATGGGTATAATAATGATGTGTAATTCATGAAAAAAATAAATATATCTGAATAATGATTCTTTATATATTATATACCATCCAATTATATATTATTTTAATATCAAAATAATAATATTGTCGCTCGTGCGTACGTACGGACTACCGTCTCCACGAATGCGATGAGATTCATTCTCCATCATATCCATTACAGTCTCACTCTCATTTGATGATTAATAATAGTATCTAAGGACTTTATATCATTATGGATATGATTAAGATACAACCTATCCATGACAAACACGGGTTACATAACAAAACATATAAAATAAAACGAGTAAGTTAACACCTGAAACAGCGATAATACTAAGATATTATTAACAAATCAATGTTAAAAGATCATATATTATATCATATTAATGTATATGATTCTTTTATAATTTAATAACAATTATTTCACCATTATAAGGGAGGATAACCTACCCTAAACCAAGGAAAAATACAAGGTAAGGGTTTATTTCACAATCTCTTCATTATCCGAGGTTGTTTATATGTAATAATCTACTGGGATCTTTATCATCCACATCCATGTTTCTTAAAAATGTATTTCAAAACATTTAAACTATTTACTAGAATATGGGTTAATGTCATTTATACCCTTTTTGACTTTTATAAGTGTTTTATAAAGGAATATTTCCGTCATTTTCCAAACAAGGTCCTTTTTAACCTTTTCGACAGAATTAAGGTAAGAATGTTTTTTTAACTTATATGACGGGTGCGGCTATTTTTTGCCCTTATAAAATCTTCTAGGATTCCCTTACAAAGTTATAAGAAAATTTTCAAAGTAAATGTATTATTTTATAATTATGTGACTTTTAAATTATTTAAAAAAGGGATATTTCTCTCAAATGGTTTTGATTTCATCTATGTCAACATCCTTTGATGGATTTCAAGATTATTTGAAGTTGATTTATTATGATACAAAACTTCCATATTGTATTGATGGTTTTTTGATTTGTTTGACTGTGGATGTGTTATTTTTATACCATTCATGGTTTATGTAGAAATTATTGAAATTTCATATGCTAGTTTTAATATGAATTTTTATTTTATGTTTAAACCTATTCATATGAGGAATGCATTGAACTTAATATGTGTCGGGTGGAGCCTACTATAGCTCCTCGATGCATCAGTTGGTCTCATGAGACAAACTAGTGTCTTGGCACAAGGCCTTGGAAAAATCTTATTTTTAGTCTTTGCACGAGGCCTTGGCTATGTGGTTATGATATTTTGGCATTATGCATTCCATCATTATGAAAGTGGTTATTGATATTGCATGATATTATTCGATTAGTATAATATCCATGTGAATAATTAAATGGTATTATTTCATTTTATTTTTTCCATACTATGTTGAAGTTAAAGCTTAAAAGTCTTTTGTTTTAGTTATACATTGCCTTAAATGTTTATTCTTATTTATGAATGTTTTCGCTATATTTTTATCCTTACTGGGCATTTGAGCTCACCCCTTTTCTATGTTTTATTTTTCCCAGGATGTGAAGAAGTAAATTATGAATTACCTACAGGGATAGTATGAGGGGATAAGAGTGTAGACTATGGAGACTCTGTTGTTTTAGTTTTCATTTTTATGATGTAATGTTAAACTTTATTAATGTATCTAGTTATTCCAAGGCTACTAAACTAATCGGTCTTCTGAGATTTGATCTTTCTTGTGATCATGCCAATGTTTTGTAATAATGCACCAATTCTAGGTAACTAGGGTTGGGGTGTTACAATTTAGCTAAAATTTTATTCTTTTAACAATAGATTAATCATATTTATATACTCCCTCCATCAACTTTATATTATCTCATCATCATCTTATATAGTGTCATATCATCACTTGTATCTATCTCAATGTGATATATCCTCTAATTCCCTTGGATAAGTTGTTAGCCCATATTCACCAGTTCTACTTTATCCCCCAAAATATATTTTCAACCATGAACATGGGAGATAAATAGTAAAATTTTATAAGTTTCATATATATATACATATATATATATTTCACAACATGATAGGACCTAGTAATATGGTCCTTTATTCTACATGAAAGACTATACAGCATGAACACATGAACCATTACTGGAACCTCATTCATATCATATCAATATATTCACTTCCCTTTACCTCTTATAAAATGACATGAACATAATTCATTTTTCTATGAATAACATTTTACTCCAAGGTTATATTCTTCCTAACTTTTAAAATGAACATCACGGTATGAACCTAACCATAATAACTTGAAATCTTTAACTTCATGTATGAAGATTTCATGAAACCTAAAAAACAACAATGAAACTCACACATACTTTATATGAATAATAAATGTTTCTCTATCATGTTAAAATCCATTGCACATTGACATGAGCTTCATTTATACTGATAATTCTTAATACCTATTCTTTACTTTAGGGCTTTGAAACTTTATAGTGGTGGTGGTGAGATCACACTTCATCTTCCATGGATGTCTTGATCTTTACATAACCTCACAAAGGTTTATCAAGATTTATAGGTGCATGAATGAGTTTTTTAAATGTCATAGAGGCACCTAGAGTCATTCATAAACACAATAGATCTTTCTTGTAATAATCCATGGAGGTTTGGTGTTATGTAAAAAATGGTGGATGTGAAATGATATTGTATCTTAGGATGAGGGTGAAAACACTGCATTAATATGACATCATTTTTATTACTGGAATGGTGCCCTGATAACCAGCCATCCCACAGACGTATATCATAGTTATATTCTCTAACTATATAAGAGATATAAAACCATAAGATGAGAACCATCCAAGTCACCCTACCCATGTTTCCTCCATCCTACTACCAACATGCATCAGGATCTCCTATAGCTACATGGGACTTTCTCCTAGTGTTAACTAGGTCCATACTGTTTCTATACTCTTATATACCTAGGGAATGCCTGGTCATGTGTCCTCCACTATTGGCCAAGTGTATAGCCAACATTTTAAACATAAAAATAAATAATTTTTCCCATTTATAAAAACCCTTTAAAATTATAAATATATTTATATATTTTCTTTCCCAGAAATTGTATTTAAAAAAACATTGAGCCAATAAATGAATACAATAATGCAAAATTTGGTAATAATTTTCAAATTAATTACAAAATTGATGAAATTAATTACAAAAATATTTATGCATGAATTATAGACATAAAATCCCCTTGTACATAAACCTTTCTTGTCCTCAATCATGCAATCTCCACAAAAATCATAATGTAATTCCATGATAAATTATATTTAAATTTTAAATTATAAAATCAAATAATTATAAAATGGGAAATAAACATCTATGATTCACATTGATAAATCTTTATAAATCCCCACTTTCAAAATAAATCACGTCAATAATGTTTTTTAATCATTCCATTTGAAAATAAAAATTCATATCGTAACAAATATTCAAATTTCTCATTTCATTATTACCATTAATTCCACTTTTTTATCTACATCTGCATGATTATTTTACTTCATTACACAATATTAAAATTTAAATAGAGTAATGTATTTACAAAAAGTATAGTATTATAACTATAGTCTTGTAAAGCATAAAAATACCAACCATGTAAAGACAAAATAATCATTATTCCTAATGAATTCACATTAAAGTTATTATAACATTTAGGTTAAAAGGAATCTATGTAATTGAAATGAAAAATATTAAATCTCAAAAGGATTAATAACCCTAAATAACATTTAATTATAGTTAATATAATATCTCAATGAAAAACTACGTATTAAATGGAAATACCCCATACTTCAAATGTTCATTGAGTAGGGTGAGGAATATAAAAAATAGATTCAATGAGTGATATACCCTCTTTCTCAATGTTTTTTCTCAATAAATATTTTTCTTTAATATTTTTTCAAGAATGATTTTTTCTATTTTTTCATCTCTTTTTTATACTATGTACTTTTTTATTTCTAGAGGAAATACAATAAATCATAATGAAATTAATATATGAAACTTACCTCACACCCCATGAATCATGACACATCTTATTCTCATTCGATCTCATCCCTTAACTCCATGAAAAACATCTCCCCCACACATAAACTATTTATATCATCAAAAATAGTAAGAGTATGGTATAAAGGGTACATTCAACTTGTAATGTATCTCTTCCCTAATAAGGTCATTTAGAGATTCAATGTAATTAAGATAAATATAAAATGTAAAGGTAGGTATCAAGGATAATGGGATCAAATAATAAAACACATCCCATTATTTTAAATGTTATTTTGTTCAATGACATCTATGAAATTATTCCATCCATGATCTATTTGGTTTACATTGCACAAGTATTCTCAAGTAATGGGTATATTAATGAGTATGAAACATTGAGTCTTAAAAGCAATTGAGAATAGGATCATATGATTGAGAGAATCACCTATTTAATGTATAAAAATAATAAACCAATCAATGTTAATATTATAAATTCAAATAATAAAATTGTAATGAATATTTCATCTACATGAATTAACTAGTACTCACAAATCATACTTCATCAAATTGAATCCAACAAGCTTATCACTAATTATGAAATCACCAATCTTACTAATAAAATTTTACTACGGTTTACATATAAAAACATGAAATCATCGTACGCCTATGTCATTTTTTATATCATTTATTAGAAATGTAGAAATGAATGACATATGGTACTAAAATTTTTATTAAAAACCAAAATAATATTAAAATTATCATGGTAGTAAAAGATAAAGAATAAAAATAATTGTAATCCTTTCTACATGAATCTATTATTTCCTATTATACTTATTTTTTGTAACTTTATCATTTCAAAAGTAAAAAATAGAGTTCACAAGTGATATCACAAGTTTTATATCATTTATGAAAAATAAGATTAAGGGTATTGAGACTAAATTCTAAAATAAATTGAGAAACTAATACATAACAATTAATTTCCCAATAAACCATAAACAATGGGGCTCCCCTCAAAAATAAATTTTGATTACTGTTATTTTTCATGATCTTAACTCCTTGGATCATGTGATGATATATTTTTACAGAACAAAGATTTATTCATGAATTTTATATTTATGAATTTGGTGTATCTTAACCATTCATATTACTTAAAAAATTCCGAACAATTTGTTAAATAGGATCTCCAAATATAAGAAACTTTATTTATTAGATAATTCACTCTTCGCATCCACATACTTTATTCCCTTCTTGATTTTTTTCTTATCATGGATGCGCTTATTTAATTTCTATAGTGTAATATTTTATTTCACCAGTTTTTACCCCTTACTCTTGATTATATTAGTAATTTTAAATAATATTTTAGTTTTTAAATATATAATTTTTTTTCTTTTTCATCTCTATTCAACTATTTTAAATAATTAAGGATTTTTATTAGTATTTCATAAGTTTTTTCTTCTTCATCCAATTTTCATTAATCAATTGAGGCATATTTTTCATCTATTTTCTCATATTGATCTAATGAAGTGAGGGTAACATCTATATAAACTATTTTATATTTGTGGATAATAGTTACCTAAAATTTATCTTCAAAATTTATATACCTGTAAAAGTTTTCTTCAAGGACTTCTTTATCATGGGAATCCTAATTTGGTTCTCCAATTATTTCCTCAACCACCTTGGTAATTCGCACTGAATCCTAACATGAAACATTAATAGTTAACTCAAGGATATAAAAGAGTGTCTCATAATTGATATGGTAAGGTTATGGGCCATATAATTCTTGAATAATTTTCATAATTACATTAATATCAAATATTATGTTTGATAGATCCCTGATTTTGTTCTCAAACATTGTGTTCTTGGTTAAGTAATAATGATTCTTACCATAAAAACAATAAAATACACATGCTTAGAATAAAAAACAAGAACAAATCATATTACAATATCACAAAATAGAAAATTTATAGGGAAAATAGTTTTCTTAACATATTGAATTGAAATTATTTGACCTTGATCCTAAAGAATTCTAAAAAATACTCGGTTGGTTCAAAATGTCTCATCACCTATTACATACTTAAAACAATTTAAAATTTGAGAACACATGATACATAACCTAAAACTACTAAGTATAAAAGTAATGTCAGAAATGTGGTTGAACGTATACAGTACATGTAAATAAATAAATGTTAATATTCAATAATATTATAAAAAATAAAAAAAACTAAATATAATAAGAGAAACCAAAAATGGATGATGAGTAATGGTAATTTTAAATTTTAGGTTCATAATATAATTGTGTAGAAAATATATTATGATAGACATAATTTTGTTATAATCAAGTCATGATGATACCCTTGGTCTGGTTGGACATTCTCCAACCTCTGTGATTACCTTTTCTCATGGTTATTTACTATGATTTACATTATAATATGGGTAAACAAAAACCATATTTAAACATAGAATAAGAGAAAACCCAATGGTCATAGTGGATGTCTCACTCTATAATTCACAATAGAATTTAAATTTATATAACTATGTATAATTATCGCACTCAATATAAATATTTAGATATAGGTCACACATCCCACCCCCTGAAATGATATTGAAATATTACAAAATATAAAAGGGATAGTAAATAAAATAATGAATATTAGAACACATCATTAAATAAATAATAATAAATACTTTACTAATCAATACTCCTACATTAAAAAACTCACATACAAAACACTAACCTCTCATTTTATACCTGATGGGTAAAAAAAATAAAAGAAATAAAAAACTATGAGTTAAAAACAATTCCCCCAAAAATATGGAAAAAAAATAAACTCCATGGAATTTAATGACTTAAATGAAAATTGGATTCCTCTTAATTATATACTAGCTTCCTCAATTATATCAAATTTTATATCCATATCATATCTTGTTATGTCTTAACTTCTATCATACTTAATCAGATCATTCAACAACTTCACTAGGTTATTGGTGAATTATTGTGCAACATTTCCTATTAGTCCCTAAAAATATATCTCTTGTCTTTTACATGGAACCGAAAAAATGGAACTATATCTATTGTATATATATCTCTCATTTAATTGTAACACTTTATGAAATGATCCATTTATTTATATGCATGATTATATGGAATGAATATAAAATCGATGACATGAACCTCATTAATATAATCATGATAATTTTTCATCTCTCACGTCACTTCTAATATGGTGTGGATAAATCTATTCTACTGAAAGGAACTCTATAGATTTAGTTTATCAACTACCTAACATATACCAAAAACATAATGGTATGAACCAAACCTTTATGGAATGAATGATTTACCATTAAATTTTAAAAATTATTGATACATTAGAACTGAAAATGACACTTATTTAGCCTTCATATGACCCTTGTATTTTTCTCCTTCTTGGAGTAATCCCTTGTAATATGGCATGAGATTAAAATTTTATCTACACTTCTTTGTCTTTATTTTTTTGTCAATCCTCAGAAACTTTTTATTGGTTGTGTTGAGATACCCCTAGATCATTCAATGAAATTTTAATCATCACAACACAACAAAAAGGTTTTTAGAGATTTAAATGAAAATGAATGAGTGTTTTTATACATCATCAAGGCTCTAAGAGCCAATCCCAAACTCCCTTGATATTTTTTATAATCATAAATTGTAAATTAGTTCAGTATAAATAGTAGTGGATGCAACAAGTTTTTTTGTTTGAGGAATACGACACAAATGAAGCATCAGTACAACATCATATTTTTAGGGGAAGGTATCCTAGTTAATTAGTCTTACCAAAACATTATATCTTAGGGATTACCTCCAATTAATTTCTCCACGGGTTTGTTTCTTCCAGGTATCCACCTTCTCAGGGAAAAAACATCAGGATCTCCTCCGTAAATTTATATCTTTATCCAAGTATTGACCCACTCTAGGACATTATATACTTCTCTAAACATGTATACTATATGTTAATGTGTCCTCCACTAGTGGCCAAGGGTATAGGTCAAATATTTCATCTGAAATTAAATCATACTTAACCTATGTAGAAATATATTTAAACAACCACACACACACATATATATATTCTATAAATTATATTTAAAATATGTTTTCCTCATAAATGAAGATGAAAATGAATTTTTGGAAGTTATAATAAAATTAATGATAAAATTAATTATTTTAATTGTAAAAAATATTATTCTTGAATTATTTATATCACATAATACCCATAGATTGTGTTAATTATCAATTTCAAGGTAGGACTTGGTTTACCCTGTGTGATTGTTGTATATTTCTTAGAGACATCTAGCACTGGTAGAAGTAGGTATTTTCAGCCTCAGGTATCACCTTAGAACCTGTGGATGGGTAGTGGTAAATTTATATCATTTGTAAATAAATTTCATTTATTATATGAATATAAAATATATATACTCTATATTATTAGTTACGTTAGGGGCACCATTGGTGGTAGACTACCAAGGTTTATTTACACACTCTTTGGGAAGCCTAGGAAACTTGGTACCAAAGTAACAGTGTTTTCACTACTTCAAGTAGGGTAGTAGTGAAATTTTATAAGATCTAGAAAAGCTTGAGTGATATTTAGATACTGGGATGTGATGAGGGTCATGTATGGTAGTAGGGTATCTTTATCCTCTTATCATTTATTTATTTAGTATATGTGATTGGTCTTGTGGGAAATCAGTTTGAATGAATGGAAATGTTTGTGAATACGTATTTGATATAGAAGGGATTTTTATTTGGTTATATGTACTATGATTTATTGATATGGGTGATGTTTGATTATTTATGCTGTTATTTCACTCTAATATGAGGGTATTGTCTCCCTATAGTAACACATTAAACCCTTGTTGTTATTTAGTAGCCTCTATATTATGAAGAGATGTTGCTGAGGTTATGTGACACACTGAAAGGACACTAGTGAGTAGTATCAAGCTGGGGGAATGATTTACATATTATGAAATAATATACATAAAGGAATATATAATAAATGGTTTTGATGTATTTTTATCCTTTAATTTATATACAATCGATGCCGATATTTATAAACATAGGTCCAAGAAGAGACGTATGATAAATTATAATATCTATGGTAATAATTATTCAAATTTTATTTATAATGGGAAGAAAATGGGTTCAGTACTCATAAAATTGAATGTATCTGAACCCATACGCATTTATCTATAACAGAACCTTAGAAAATTTAAATATCTATTTATATTTACTATTTTTAATTCTATTGTTTTAGGTTAAAATCCCTCTAGAATCCCAAAAAAAATTATAAAACATTTCTATAATATAAATAGATAAAAATAATTTATAAATATTTTAGTTACAATTAACTTATAAAAGGTACTCAAACTTGGCATGGTTAGCAATCTGATAGTATTTTTAAAAACTAAACAAGGTTCTAAAACATGAACCAATTTACAATAAAATAGTATTTTTAAAATTAACATGAACTTTATTTGATAAATAATACATTTTGCATGAAATTTTTATTTTTTCAAATTATGAATTAGTCATTGATCTTTTTCATTTATACACTGTCTCCTGTATTGTTGGGGAAATCCAATAAATTACCCACATGAAAATTAAAGATCAATTATCAGGTTATATAGAGTCCATGTGTAATAAGTGTGACGTTGAGGGAGATCCTTCAACCCGACTTTTTAAAAAATCAACCAAATGGGATGATGGAAATTCCCCTATACCTAATGGATTGTAAAACAATTTATTTATTAAAAATTTAATAGTTATTATAATAATAATAATTATTATATATATTTTTATAAATTATAATGTCTATTAATTATATATATATATATATTGATTAGTATTTATTTTAATAATATTCATTGTAATATTAACATATATTTCAATCTGTGTGTATTATTATTATTAATTAAAATGTTTATGTTTTTTTAATATTGGAACATTTTTTTACCCCTAATATGTATTAATTATAAATTTTTTGTGTTTTATAAAAATTTTGGTATATATTTATTCGCCCATATATCTTAAGGTTTATACATATTATAATGATAATGGATTAATATTATAATTTTAACACTTTTTTATGTATTTATATTTCATATTATATAAATTATAAGCATATAAAAATATATGGAAATTATATATATACAAAAATGACTCCAAATTTTCATAAATACATACATATATACATCCATACATACATGCATGCATGCATGAAAACATAAATTTTTATAATTATTCCATATATGTATATTTTTTATTTATTCATATACATATTTTATAATAATATATTTAAATGATTTTACAAAAAAATAATTTATATAATAAAATTAATATTCACAAAACATTTTTAATTTATATACATTTTTTTACTTTTATACAATTATAATTATTTATTTCTTAAATGACTTATTTTTTATAGTTTTGAAATTATTTATTATGATAATGAGATTTATATATATATATATATATATTATTAATATTAACTTTTCTATATTTTTTAATAATGATTGGTTGTAGGTATTTTTTTTAATTTAATAAAATCTTAATACTTTTGGTGTTTTATACATATAAATTTCTATATATTTAAAGTTCCCAATGATATTTTACAATGTGAATTTTATCGTTTAAAATTCTAATGGGGTGTATGTGTGTCTGTGTGTTTGTGTGTGTGAGTGTGAGTGTTTTCATATATACATATGTATATGGTCACTTATATCAATTTTGATGTTTGTTTTTGTATAGTTATAGTAGTATAGGGTTGCAAATAGTTGTATTTATAAATACTTATACATGTATATATATATGCATGTACATGTACATGTACATACTTATAGTTTTATATTATTATATTTATGTATATTAATATATAATTATAATAATATGTATGTATATACTTATATTAATATGTATGTATGTATGTATGTATGTATATATATGTATTAGAATATATGTATGTTTGTGTGTATATGCATATCAATATTAATATATATTTATAGATGTATGTGTCTATGTACATACGTGTGTATGAATGAATAAATGAATATATGTATGTATGTATGTATGTATGTATGTATGTATGTATGTATGTATGTATGTATGTATGTATGTATGTATGTATGTATGTATGTATGTATGTATGTATGTATGTATGTATGTATGTATGTATGTATGTATGTATGTATGTATGTATGTATGTATGTATGTATGTATGTATGTATGTATGTATGTATGTATGTATGTATGTATGTATGTATGTATGTATGTATGTATGTATGTATGTATGTATGTATGTATGTATGTATGTATGTATGTATGTATGTATGTATGTATGTATGTATGTATGTATGTATGTATGTATGTATGTATATTCATATAAGTGTGTATAAGTATTTGTGAATATATATAGATATGTTAATGAATACATATATATATATATATACTTTTGTATATGTATGTACGTGTGAATGTGTTGACTTATAGTTGTACATAATTTTATAGATGAATATTTGTAGAGGTGTCTGAGTTTGATTGGGTACTGCATGCTTCCAATGTTAGTTCTATCTGACTTCTCCCCCTTTGTTCTACATGGAGGAATTGTGATTTTCTCTACGGCCGTGTTATTTGTGATCTGGTCTATGTGTGTCTGCACGAGTCTTCTGATCGTGATTTCTTCATGCGGAGATGTGCATCGTGGATTGATTGCATATTCTTGATTCTTGATTTACACACAGTTCTCTATGTTGGTAATATTTTGATAGAATTAGATTTTATTATTTATGGTATTAATTTTTCCCCCTTCTGGTTTACTATTGCTGCTAGTGGTCATGTTGTTTCTTATAGTTTATTGGTTGTGATAAAATCCAAGGAAGAATGGTTTTTTAGTTTTAGATTTATAATTTTAATTATGAAAATATCTAAATATATTTACTTATATTAATATATAGTATTGTATATATGTATATATGTTATTATATTTAAATATATGTTCACAAGTATATATGAATTTGTTAATTAAAATTTTACATATAAATGTATGCATCTGTATGTATATATATATAATATTTTTTTAGGTCGGTAGGTATTTACTTAACCCATAAACATATGTATGTATGTAAATTTTAATTAATTTTAATGTTTTTATATATACATATATATAGTGTTTAAATGTTTTTATACTCATTATTTTTTAAATTTAGTTATCTATATTTAAGAAGAAAAAAGTAATTGGTATATATAGTGCATAAAAAACTATAATAATAATTTCTATCATGAAATTTAGAGTGTCATTTTGCACAAAAGATTTTCACTGTGTGACTGTGCATCCATAAAAACACGTTCTACATATTCATATAATTCACTATAAATATTACAGGGTAAAATTTAAATTTTATGTATAATTATAAATATGTTTATGCATATGTACATTTGTCTATGCATAGATATATTAAAATTGATGCATGTATGTATATAATTATATAAATATATACATGGAAAAATTTATTTTTTAACTATATAATGTATTTCTGTACATATGCATGTACATAGTTATAAATGTATTTACATAAGTGTGTGTGTGCGTGTGTTTGCAAATAATTATATTTATACATGTATGTATGTATATGTATACATATATTAGTATATATTTATATTCATATGTATGTATATTTGTAAATAATTTCATTAATATGTACATATATACCTTATTAATATATATGTATAGTAAATAATTTTTTAATATATTTATCAATATATAATTCCTTATTATCAATTGTCTATATAAAAATATAAACTGTAATTGTTCAAAGAAATACACAATAAATTTTCAGTGAAAATATGTATTTGTATATGAAAAAATTAAAGTTCAAAATAACCTATAATATATGGGTCCACAATTATGCAATAAGGTATAATGACCTCATTGGTTTTCATGTATTGAAACTAAATATTAAAGCTAATAGGTTTTAAAATATATTTAACTATATGTAATTTTTAAGTGTATTTTTTTTGTATAAAAACAATTAATTGTTTTAAAAAATACACATTATATTTTGAGTGAAAATATCTATCTAAATTTGATAGTTATTAAGTTTTAAATAACCTATCATAAATGTGCCTATAATTATCCATATTCATATCCCCATTTCATTATCACTAATGGATATAATCTTTGACATATGAGGAGAGAGTTGAACCAGATGGGGACATAGTGGTCTAGGTGTTCGGGGTAAAATACAAAAACCGTCTTGTGGTCTCCAAGCATGGAGAGTTGGGATCCTACCACATCTTGAAAACAATGTTTTATCTAGTGATTATTAGCTTTATTTATTATATAAATCAACAATTAGTTTTCATGTGATTATTTGAATTTTGGATCTAGAAAATTAGATGAATTATTTTGAAAAAAATAGATAACATGTTTAGAATATTAGATGAAAGTCGTTTTATGTTTAAGAAGGTATATATAATATAAGATTCTTTAATCGAAATTCTTGTGTGGGGTGATTATGGGATTTTATATATAATCTTATGGATACCACTTTTGTGTGGGTGTTGGTATATGTGTGTGTTATACAACTGATCATATATTATTATGGCTATCTTTTTAAGTTGGACCTCGTAAAGTTGAGAAATCTATTCAGCCTACTATTTTTATATAAATGAAAAATATATTGGGGTGGGAATATGGAATGTGAGGATTATAATAATTTAAATATTATACATCCAACAAAATCCCTAGGACATGAAAATTTTAGGCAAATTTCTTCCAACAATTTTCATATATTATGGGGGAGAATGTTCTGTGAGTTATAAATAAATTTTGAAATGGTCTTATGTTTATTACTCCTTATAGTGATATTTTAATCCATCTTATTCCTTATGTACCAAAACCAATTCCAATTGAAGAATTTATGCCAATTATCCAATGTAACAAATTTTACACACCCTTCATACGGTGGTTAAAAAATCAATAAATTAACTATGGTAAAACTATTTTATAGTGGGGGCCAAAGATAGTCTCCAAGGAGAGGTATAAATTTACATCATCATGATTAGTAAAAATAGAGGTTTTATTATATTTTATTTAATAAAACAATGATGCAAATGGAAATAAAATAAATGGTATTTCGTCATGTTATATGATTGATTTGAGGTTAGGATATCCAATTGTTGTGTTATCTTGGTCTTAAATTAATGAATAAAGTTACTAATCATTGATCAATGAGAGAATATGCACTTACTTATTTATCATTAGGGGTTTTTATTTACTGTAAGTTTTAAATCATTAATTATCACTGCTAAATAATCCTCATTACTATGAGTGTTCAACAAAAACAATGATCTTACCCAAACTACCCAAGAAACTTTTATCATGGTTAATGAGCTGATGAGAAATCTAAGAATATCCACATCCCTCCACAAAAACATCAGTAATCTTGGGATACTTCAACACAGTACCCTAATCATTCCATAATATACATGAAATGTAAAGTGTATATATATATGTATTTACCACCCCATGTAGTAAATAGTTCATGAAATATCAACCAAACTTATTTATATTCAATTAAATAATCAAGAACATTAAACTAAAATCAAATAACAGAAGAAATGTTTTATTGAAATATAGAATCTAGAATAGAAATAACCCCCACCAACACAATATGAATCACCAAAATGATTTTATCCCTCTATTTTTAAGGTTATAAACATGAAATAATGAAAATATAGTAGAAAAATTTGAAACAAAAAATATACTCCTTAAAAATAGTGTTCCATTCCTCATAGCCTTACTGAATCAATAAATGGATTATTCCTATTTCCTTTGGTTCTCATAAGACTTCTGAACAAAGCCAACATTCTAAAGTCTCATCCATAGGTATTTTTAATATATTTATCCAAAATTTAGGTTCCTGTAAATTTTTATATTGTCCCAGTATCATCGATATTAGACTCATGTCGATTATCGGATTGTGATCACAACATTATTTTACAAATTTCAACAAATTTTACTCCTTTTAAATTTTTCACATGAACATAATATACTTGTGTCGCTATGTGGATGATGTTTGAATTACCAAAAAATAATTTCATAGAATTGGGGACGTGAGATTAGGTCATGTACTCTATTTTGTGAAAGTGTAATTCTTATTTTAATCATATGCACATTTCATATTTAATAACATGGAATATGTCTTCAAATCAATTTATGTGAGAGACAGGAACATATAATCATTTATATTAATCCATTCTATATTACACCTTACACAAGTGTGGGAATATGTGAATCATTCTTACATGAGCTCTTAGTTTAACTAATGTGTGCAGTGGAGTTCTTAGTAGATTCTTACATGGAATAAAACCCTTGGAATTTAAAAACGTGGGAGATAGATTATCCATATCTGAGGCCCACTCCTCATCATAGATTCCATGATCATGATAGTTGATTATTCTTATGCGGAACCTCCATCAATCTGAAATAAGGGGTGTATCATGGTATGTAATATATATGTGAGTCTCTTTGAGTATGGGACTTTTCCTTACACAACATCATTACTACATCAGTGGTAAAGGATAAACTCTTAAATATCATTCAAGCCTCTCAAGAAACAAAGGGAAAAAATAATACATAATTTCAAAAAAAAACTTTATGTGTTCTTTATAAAATTTCCCCATGTATAAAACCATATATAAGATCTATAGTCACTTATGTTTCAACAACTATATTTCATATGAGTTGAAAATATTATATATTCAAGGGAAGATCCACACTTTACCACTTCATGAAAATTATGAAAAATTTAACATATATCTTCAACTATGGGGAAATCCTTACATATTTGTTAAAATCATATATATCAATTGTGAATCCTATCCACTTCAAAAATATATAATATTCTCATTGAAGATATTACATATTAGGAATAACAGTTTTAATTATGAATTTACTAAAATATAATGTTTTCTGTTTGACTTGTTCCTTTTTCAATTCTTCCTTGCTTATCTAGAAGTTAATATTCTTTCATTGGGACTAACTTGCTTATAGAAATTCGTAATTATGTAATATTAAACTTCCTATACCTTAAAATTTTTGAACATTCATCTTTATCACGTTATCTTTCATCCATAAATAATTCTACAATAACCTAATGTTATCTTCTGGTACAACATCATGATTTTATTTAATATGAAAATATTTTTTCATCCAGAACAACCTACTTATAGAATATTCAAAAATAATAATTCAAATGATTTATCAGTATCCGACCATTCCATTTTTTTCTAGAAATTAAATATATCAATTAAAATATAATTAATCCATTTTAAAAAATATTTAAAAAATCTAATTAAATATTCCTATAATTTTAAAACATATTTTTAATTAATTTTTTAAAAATTGTAACTGATAAAAATGAATTAAATATAAAGAAATTCTGAATTTATTACCTCAGTCGATTCAACCACACTTTTATCTTAGACTCTTGGGCAAGTGGACTTCAAAAATATTTCCAAAGGAAAATTCAATAAACTAGCCAATGTGGCTTCCTTTTACAAAAACCACATCACATAAATGTTTCATTTATCCTATATATTATTAATTTTGGATTCATTATTAAGTACATTCAATTCATTCCAACTTCTTTTATCCTCCCATAATCATTTATATCTTCTTTCCTATAAGTATTTCTCTCATCACAAAATGTATAAAGTTGAAGAAGAGTTTTCCCCATTACAAACACATGAATGTGTCACTAAAGGATTTTCTAGCTTCCAAGTATAATTCCAATGATTTAATAACTTGATTTTATATTGAGAAATGTTATTCGGGTTTTCATATGGCTAACATTTGGTGGTTATAATGTTAAAAAATATTGGGTGGAAAAAGGAAGTTTGACTCTTTAAAACGATATGTTTAATTAAACAAGTGTGACACTGAATAAATGTTCCTCACTCAACCACCATAAAATTATTCTACTAACCTTTACATCCTTACTAATATAGGTCAACAAAAATGTTTAACTATAATGTTTGATTCTTCAACTTCTCTCAATATTGTTTTCTATTATTTATAAATAGTTTTTTAATGGAGATAAATACTTTTATAATATATTATAATAATAAATTTCAATAGTCCCATCAGAATAAATTATGGAATACCTAAAGTAATATTACTAATAAGGAAAATATCCACCCATGAATTTTAGGAAACAACACCTTTCACCAAACATACATTTGATTAAATCATGCATATTTCTAAAGAGTGTGGTAGGAAAGGATAATCATCTTATAATGTGGATAAATAATAGGATATTTATTTATTCTATGGTTATAACAAGGGAAAATGTCATGGTGGACTAGAATCAAATTTTGAGGTTAAAAATATCTTTTCCAAACAAAATTATTTCTCTATAATTTTTAATAAATATCCATCAATTCCCCAAGGTGTTGAATAGAATTAATAGTAAATTATTTTTAATATAGAATGTCTTGGTTATTTCAAGAAATAATGATAATTTAAAGAAGACGTTGATTTTTTTTTAGAAAATTCATTGGTGAATGATTTAGAACGTAAATAGTTTTTTCTGGCATGGTACTCAAAAGTCAGTGGACTTTTCATAAATTTCCCAAATTTTTAATCTGAAAATAAGGTCATTTTAAAATTTATATACATTCATTTTCTTGGAGTTATATTAATTTCTCACAATGGAAATTTGTTTAAAACGTGTATAGGTATTCAATTTTATATGAATAACTATCAAAAACAAAAAAAATTAAAAAAATCATAGAAACAATAAAAAACAATAAAAATAAAATTGAAATTTATAAAAACTAAAAATGTTTCCCTTCCTCCACACATTAATTATTCAATTTCTTCAATGTATCCAAATATATATGTATTTTTATCATATTTAATAGTTGGGTATTAATAAAAAAAGTTATGTAAGGGCATAACGTCAGAATTTAATTAATAGAACAGAAGGAGGGTGATCTCCCCCTCTAGTGCTCACAGAAAATTTCCATGATATTTCGTAAGCTTCTTTCCATTAATAGTGAATGATTTATTTTATCCTCCCTTAATTATTTACACAATACCAAATGGATTCATGTTAGTGATATTAAATGGTCATTTCTATATTGAATGGATTTTACCTGGAATTAATTTATTTCTTAACTTGTATAGTCACACTTAATATCCTTGATAAAAAATATGGAAAAGAAATAAAAAGGTATTAAATAGAGAATAAAAAACCTTTGGATATTGCCTAACACCAATAGGTCAAACTTACATAGCTCTGGTCCCAGCTAGAGGAATAATGAATCATGGATTACACAACCTCAACAACAATTACAACCTTCTAATAAAAAATGAGCTATGAAGTACAATGTAAGGATTAGCACACAAGCCAGACCCTAGGATCTCATACAAGAGATAAAAACTCTTAACCACTTTTACAAGGAACTAGAATAAAATTGTATAATCTAAAATAGTGGTAGGGACTCCCTGTCGACCTTGGGGAACACAACCATACCCAAAAGTCCAACAAAACATAATGGGTGAGTGAAACTGGCTGTTAATCACCGGGCTACCTTAACAGACCCCAAACATAAAAATTGATCTCTAAGACCATAGTACCCTCTATGGTCCAATAACCCTAGACTTGAATAATCTTTGATCTAAGGTGGATTGACTCATATAGACCATCCATTATCTCACTAGTATCACCACACTACAACCAACCAACCAGTGGATGATAGAAACAGAATCAATCTTTGGGGAAATTCCTATAAAATCAATATCCCAATGGTTTTATCTCTAACATCTAATACTAAATAAGAACATACTCAAAACCTCAAATATATAGCTAAAATTATAGGGCTAGCTAACACTTTCACCATCTAACCAAAACCTTTGAAACCATCACTGGCCACATTGTAAGCCAACCGAGATAATGAAACCACTATAGTTACCATAACCACAACACAATATAAAACCCAATAAGGGATTATTAAAATACATCAACATAGGAAGGAAACCTAAAAGGGGATTCCCCTTAAAAAATAATCCTTAGGAGAATCCTGATCAAATGAATCATGGTTATACTCCCAACTCAAAATGAAAAACACCTTCCGGTAAGGGAAACCTCAATAAAAACCTTAATAGAATTGAATTTCCCAAAATTATTCCCTAAACCCTTTATCAAACTAATATCAATGGAAACCAAATAAAACAGACATCCTATGATATTAAACCACCCACAAGTACTATATCAGTCCCAATTTCATGTGAGCAGACCTAGACATCAAGAAACTGAACAAATGATCCCATCCAAGAAAACACTTGACCATATCTACAAGTATCCATCCAATTAACCTAAATTAATCTCAACTATAATCATCAATAAAAAATTTTCAACAGCTGTACAACCTCACCAAATCCTCACCACTCACAACCCAACCCCTAAGAGGATTTTAGAACCAATACCTTAATGGAATCCACCCATAAAAATAAAACAGTCAAAAACCCCAAATGTTCTCTAAAAACATAGAGGATTCAGTTATTGATATATATATATAGGGATAAAAACTCATAATATTCTACTAATAAGTATATTTCTGATTCTGAGGCACCAATACAAACCAAACCCCTTTTCTAAAAAAGTAAATGTCACTTTATTTTGAGTACATGGTGTGTAATCTCAAAGCAACTCCTAGCCATTTACTTCTACACTCCTAGTTTAGAACTAGGTTATCTATATGTAATAATACATAGCTAATGTTTACATGGGTTTTGGTCATATACCACTATAAATGGTGTCTCCTTGATTACATCTCCATGTTCTACTACAAGGGGTGTACCCATAGTACATAGTTTGTACTTTCAAAACACTACATGCCCATGTACATGGACACATGGCCGGATAAATAGAATCATTGCTAATATATTGCATGTAATTTTAGTAAATGGAATGTACTTATAAAAACATCATATTCTTAGAGAAGAAATAAATAAATGTTTTCATCAAAACACATTCCATGTGAATGGGATTTTTTAAACTTAAATCCCTCTAAACAACCTGAAACACCCTAACTCGCCCAAAAACTGCCACATTGACCTAGGATGGGTCCTAGAAAACCCAAAACAAATAAACCTAAATAAATAATATATGAGTACTTAAGGTTAAAACATTTAAAATGGCCTAACGTTAAGTGGAAACCACCAAATCATCGATCCGATTCACGGTCCATAACACCCACATGAAAATCTAGCATGACCTGATCTCAATATTGGTGCCTCCTTCTCCCTCTCTACATCTATTATCTCTCTCATATCTCCCTCTAATATCTCTATTTGTTAATGTAATATACATAAGGGTATGAGATACACCATAGGATGGAAATAGAAAAGAACGATTAATATTAGAAAAAAAGAAAAAAGAAAAGAAAAAGAAGTGTGAAGAGAAAAGAGGGTTCGACACGGACTCAGCGCCGGACACGTGTTTTTTCCCTACATAGAAAAATCCCCTACTTCTAGACTTAATTGAGAATACATAATTTAGATGTAATACTCAAAATAGAGGATATCACTGAATAAAAATTCACAAATAAGTAATATTCAATTAAATAAATATTAAATATTTTGTCAAACATTGAATTGATCAATATTCTAGAAAACTTCTATATTATGATACACACCCTTTTATATGACCAATGTATTATATAGAAAAGGTATCAAAGATCCCCTGATTAGTTAAATTAACATGTTTCCCATTGAAAGACACTTCATAGAAAAAAAATCAAATTTTTCCAATTTTACATAAACTGTCACATTGTTGTTCATGAAAATCTCCCAACCATAATTTCTTCTCTCCCCCAATAATACATAGTGGTTACCTTGCTTCAAGGATTCACATTAAACACAAAAACATCAAACTCTACCTTGGTCATCCACAAAATGGTCTCACGACACCAAAACCCCCCGAAAATGAGGTATATTTAATCATGACTGATCAAATAGTCCCCAAAATAGAAGTTTTCTTATCATTTCCCTAAAAAGGAACTAATATCTATGACCCACACTCTTTCCCCTACCAAATTATATGGTAATAAATGTCTAAACCACATACACCAGAGTACCAACACCAAAACTCAACCACTACCCAGTCCCATACCACCAAGAATGATAAACCTACACTCAATGAACTTCTAACAATAAGGACCGCAACCCATGATATACTTAGGGAAACTTACCATAATATGGCTCCCTCATGATAGAAACAAATGTCAGTAAAATCATGCCTTCTCAATAATTATTTCTTATAAACATTCATAGAAACACCACTCCACTCCTAATGATAGAGTGATATATTAAAAACCCTCAAAGAATATCTCACAAAAATGATCTAGAACCTAATAAACCTAGGATAACATACAGAAATACATTAACCATGCTCTTTAAACAGGATAGCCTTGAATAACCTGAGCACCATCAGTACTCTTATTTTGAAACATGGTGTCTCTCTCATGACAAGAACCACTAACATGACCATCTTTCACGGGAATACTTGTCCCAACCAAACTCACATCACACTTCACAAAGTGAAACAAAAACCCAATAGGGCCTGACATTTATCCCATCCTACCCTCTAAACTATGAAAAAACCATGAATCCAACCGAAAAACCACAAAACTAAGAGAATTCCCAGAAATTTACCATACAAGGCCTAAGAAACCTCAACCTCAACACAAAACATCTCTAGGATACCCCAAACTCATGTCAATCAGACCACTTTACTAGAATCTCTTATGAATACTTGCCTTCATTGAGAAAAACGTCACAGAGTTTCGTAGATCAAACAAAACCCCATAACAAATAACAATTTTTTCCACATATATGTTTATAAATGGAATGTATCTTTACCACTAGAGAGAATAAATCAAAAGAATCCACAAAACCTATAACAATAAGAAGGTAATTTGCGATTAAATTGAGTAGAATGTCACAAAGTACATGTGTGATAAAAACTATATAAGAAGTTGATGAAACTTTAAACAACTTAACCAACAACATCAGTAATCCACATAGAAATGGGAATATGTATCATATGTTATTATAATTATGCATGAACACAAGCATCTATCCATTTGTAAAAGAGCCAAAAACATATATTTAATATAGTTTGCAAGTATATTTTCATTAGTCATGGTGAAAATCACAAAACTATAATAGTGAAGACTAAGAACAACAATCCCATAGCCTAGGTAACTAGGAATTACTATTAGAATAATTTTAAATGTTGGACCAGTCCATTATCCATTAGAATCTCTGAAACATTTTTATATATCATGCCAACCAACTCCCAAAATATTAAGACAAAGGAAAAGAACCACCTGATACCATTTTTTCATGAATCATCCCTGGTTGACCCGACCCATCACCTGATTTGGACCATAATAAGTCCTTATGGACACCCCATGCCCCCATATGATAAATCCTAATGACTAATGATGAGGACCCAAAAGGGTACAGTTGAGATACAATTCCATCATATGATAGTGAAATATTGGATGAAAAAATATACATATACATATCTATAAACATCAGAGTGCATATAAATAAATAAATATATGAAATTACTATAATATTAAATAAATTATGAAAAAGTAATAAAAATAATAAATACAAACAATTTTCCTCCAATGGTATGAGCATAGAAATGATTAAATAAAGGAAAATAAATTCACACAGATCAACTTCTACTACGAGCTGACCCAGATACTCGGTCTTCGCAACTGCTACTCAAATCCATCATAAACCTCAAAAACCAGAAGAGTATCTCATATTGGGCATCCAATAATGGGCCTCTATCAGATCCAATTCATTTTGATTAACCTGATAGTATACATAAGTTCTACATGCACATCAAGGTGCACATGTAGAGGGTGAGAACTTAATCTATGTTGGTCACCACCAACTATGGTCCTAAAATATGTTTTCATAACGTGTGCATGCAACCCATGTCTTATCTATACACTCTGAATGTGAATATTAGCAAATAATATAAACAGAATACTGAAAATAAACAAAATGGATAAATAATAAAAGGAGAATAGAAAAAATACCGTTATATCCTGACATTTGTAGGTAAAAATACCCTCACTATGGCCCCATCAAAAAGAATTATGAAATGTATCTTGAATATGGACAAGATCAAGAATATAATCTTGATCAAAAAGGATATCTAAATTTCAACACAAGGATTGGAGCACAAGGTAGACCCTAAGACTTAATCCTAGGAATCAAAACAATATAGAAAATATATTTATCACTATATCTAAAATGGTATTATTTGAACTAGAGGTAGGGACTCCCTATTGGCCTTCGGGTACACTACAATACCCAAAAGTCCTACAGAACATGATGGATGAATGAACCTATCAACACATCTCTAGGATATATGAATAGGCCCCAGACATATAAACTAGGACATGGGTGTGTAGTATCCTCCATAATTCACTTATCCTATATCTAGATAAAACAAAATTACCTTTGGAGATTTCAAGCATCCATATAATCTATTAGATACATTTCCCATCCACACAACAACCAACTAACCTATGATGGAGATTGACATAATCAATCTCTGGGAATATTCCAAGACCAATAATTTCCCAAGGTTCTCCTCTATCACATATTTTCCTAAACAATAATATCCTAAAACCATGATGTTTCATGTCAAACACTGGGGTTGGATAACTTCCAAACCCTTCAAAAAAGATCAAACTAGAACCGAACACATTGTAGGCTAAACCATATAGGGATTCCACCATGATTCCTACAAACTCAACACAATGGGATGCCCTAAAAGGTGTTACTCTAGTAATCCTCATCTTAGGCATGACACCCTATAAGGTACTAGTCTATCAAAACCAATCCTTTAGAAAAGACAACGCAAAGGAACCATTATTGTAATCCTTGATTACAAACCTAGAACAGCCACCTAGAAGGGAAACCTCAAGCAACAACCTACCTGGAAGGGCATTCCCCAAAATTGGTCCCTTAAACCTATCTCAAATACTGATGAAAATTGACTGGATTAAATCAAAGTCCCATGATTTAAAACTGATCACAAGGCATATGGAGATCCTAATCTCATGCGACCATACCTAGACCTAAAAAAACCGAACAAACGATCCCATCCAAGAAGAAAACTAATACCATATCCCAGAATTTGTCCAAATAACTGAAAGAAAACTCACCAAGAATCTTCAATAAAGGGTTTTAAACAATCTCACAACCTCATCCTCAACTCAATTCTCACAACCCAAACCCTAAGGGGATTCTAGGACTACAACCTCAAAGTAACCCCTTAAGAAACTCAAACAATCTAAAACACCCTCTAGAACATATCTAAATGTCGATAAGATTACACCACTATGATATTTTTGGAAAAACACTTAAAAATGAATAATCACAAGTCTAATCCTTGCATCTAGGTGCAAAGACACTCAACAACCCTTTTCTGGAAAAGTATGTGTTGTGTATTTCTGTGTATGTGGAATGTAGTATCAAGGCTGCTCATGTACACGTCCTTCTACATGGCTTGAAGAATCATGGGGTCAAGTAATTTACTAGTACACAACCATCTCATACATGGGTGTATTCTCATGTTCATGTCTACTAGTCTTTGTCCTAATACATGTGGAGTACCTAGAATTGATGACATATTCTTCCCAAACTCCATCTGCCCATATACAAGGCCAAATGGCTAAGAAAATCCAAATGTAATTCATAATAAAATGTAATTAATGTAAAAATTATGTACTTATAAAAAAAATTAAATTGTCCCAAATCGGAATAGAACATGGTGTGTGATCATTAAACTACATGTCGGATGATCCGGATTCCCAAAACATTAATACCTATGAACACCACAACTTGCTATAAAAACAACAAATAGTGCCACAGGGGGTACCCGAAAACCCAAAAACAATATTGAGACCTAATAAAAACTAATATGTGATTATTTAAACAGAAAACATTAAAATGGTCCAACCTCAACACAGAAACTTACAAATATTTGATTTAATTAGTGATTTGTAACACCCACATGAGGATCTGGCATGACTCGTGCTTTAAGATGACACCTCCTTCTCCCTCTCTCCCTATCCTCTACCTCTCCTATCACCCTATACTCTCTACCCTCAAATATATTGTGAAAAGTAATCCCCATGTGTAGGAGTGTTCATGAAACACCAAAGGATGAGAAAATAAAAAAAATAAGAAAATTAGAAAATAAAGGGAAAAAAATAAAACAAAAAATCAAGAGATAAAAGAAAAGGAGTCCCAACCCAAAACTGGAGACCAAGAAAAGGTTATTTTGTAAATAAAAAACCATTTTGGACTAAACAATAAAGTTATAATTCAGATTCGACACTCCAAAAATATGATATCACTAAAAATTATTGTGTGAATAAATAATATTTAATTAATTATATGTGAAAGATCTTTCCAAAATTAGAACGTCTCATAATTCAAAAAAAAATTGTCCCAATGTAAAACCTTTTTATTGGATCAATGTAGTGGTCATAAAAATTAATTTAGATCTCTAGATAAGAGATATTAAAATTTTTAACTCAAAATTTACATTGGAGTAAATGTTCAAATTTCCATTATTTTACTTAAATTGAAACGAAGCGGATCATGAAATATAACATATTCCATATCCATATGAATTTACTTAACGAACCAATAATGCTTTTACTTTACCTGCACTTTTGTTTTTTGGTTATTTTATAATCCCTCCATTTGTCTTCCAACCATTATATCCAATATTTTTTTTTGTCTTGACAGTCTGTAACAGGATTACATTAATCTTTTTTTTGGAATCATAATCTAGTATATTGGTATATGGTTGGTAAAGGATATTATGTTTTTTTAACTCTATTATTTCTCATTAAATCTCCAATGATCCTATTATAAAAGTGGGTTCCTTGGTCACTGATGAGTTCCCTTGAAATTTAAAATCTATAAATAATATTAATCCTGACAAAGTAGAAAAATATTAGAATATTTAGTTATCATGGAATTAAATTATACAAATTATAGAGAAAAATATATGTCCACCAATATATAATAATATCAAATGTTCATGGGAAAGGGACCCATAAAATCTATTCCCAATAATTCAAATCTTTCACAATATTCATTGAGACTTTTTTTCAACATTAAATATTTCGACTGAATTTCTATTGCTCAAATTTTTAAAATAAACATAGGTCTCTTTAAATAGTGTTAACCAATATATAATGAATTTTAAGTATTTTCTAGAAATATATTTTGTTACAAAGTGTCTCCCAAAATAAGATATAAGAAAAAATTGTATGATTGATTATATGTCACATTGATGCAATAATATCTTAATATTTTTATCATTAAATTTTTTCTAAATATTTGGATCATAACAATGATAATGCTTTGAGTCATATTTAAATCTAAAAACAAGATGTGGGATCATATGCAATGAAATTTTATAGGTTACCTTCAAATTTACCATCTTTAAATAGCATGGTACCTCTACTTCAGTCAAATATAGTTTGTCTCCTAGAATGAAATCATTTAATCATTCCTTTTATAAGTTCGACCTTTGTTGTGAATGATGTCATATGAAAGTGATCCAAAAATTTATTTTAAAATCGTTTTTTAATTATCTACCACTAAATAAAATTTCTTTATGAATAGCATTGTTATTTTCATTCAATGATTTTATTCTACCTACTTCATCAGGTGCCTAATGTGTTCAGAATATGATAAAATTATTTTTTCGTGATTCTCCCTAATAGGGGGTAAATTAGGGTGTAGTAAAAATTAATCATTTCCTTCAATATCTTGTATTTATTTTATGATCTTATTCCCATTTTATTTATAACTGTTTTCAAGTTATAACTCTTGATGGAATTATAATCTAAATAAATAAA
This sequence comes from Viscum album, assembly GCA_963277665.1. NCBI lineage: Eukaryota > Viridiplantae > Streptophyta > Magnoliopsida > Santalales > Viscaceae > Viscum > Viscum album. The sequence continues at coordinate 446,640,309 of OY728145.1, forward strand.
AATATATTAGAAGGTAAAGAAAACACATAACAGAAAGGATTTACTTGGTTTAACACAAAGGAAAATGTAAAAGGAGATCATACCAATGATTTAATTATTACATATTAAATCCAGGTAGAAGATCCATTAAAAACAATACTTACTAAACACTTCTTCTTTAATTTCGGATGAGAGAAAATTCACAATGTGAGAGTAGAGTGTTTTGTATCCTTGATATCACACTATTAGAAATTCATCTATAAATGAGGGTAATTCTATACTATAATTATCCTAATTCACTCTAACCTCTTAAATATATTGGTATAGTGATGTGACTCATTCAACATCCTTTTTAACTAAATAAAAGTATTCAATTTGGTTGTTATGACCTTTTCAATAAAACTATATAAAACTAAATCATGAAAACCATAGTTCAAATAAAATCTTTTATTAAAACATAATACATTTGTTTCTGACACTTTCGCCAGGGAGCGCGCATCCGTTCGTGGAGGAGGACGCGCTGCTTGTTGCCCCGCATTCCCGCTTTCCAAAGGCGGGCGACATTCGTTCCTTGTTCAGGGACGTCTCCTCCTTGATCGAAACAGGATGATGGGATGTCGGTTCTTCCTTCCGTGGATTCCTCCTCGGAGCTCATCACCTAGTCCGGGTCTCCCTCATAGATTTAAGACGTGCTCGTGAATCTCATTCCTGGTGCCATATCTTCATGGATGCCGGTTAAATACACTACTTCTTTCAAGACATTCCATAGGGTCTTGACATGGTAGCAACCTTCGGTCAGAGTAGATGATAGCATCAGGCATGTCTGGGCATCTCTGGGTGCGTGGACATTGCGGAACCTGTATTCTTCCTCACAAGAGGGCATCTCAAGGGTGCAAAACCCGAGGCATTCCAAATTGGATGCGGGGAATCATATGACATCTGAGGTTTTCCTCAGATTCCCATGTTTATCACGGGGAATGCCGCGAGTTTAACGTCTTGCGGAGACGGTTACGCCAAAGGCGTGTCATCCGAGGTTTTCCTCAGGCATCTCATGTTTATCACGAGGTAGGACACGGGTTTAACGTCTTGCAGAGATGGAACAAGGGTGATCAGAACATCCCCTAGAGACGGATCGATGGTGGTGTGCCCCGTAGAGGGGAGACGTCACACCGTAATGGCTGATCTGAACACCACTGAGGGCGGATCAGGGGAAGTGCACCCCAGGATGGGGTACATTACCATTGGTTGGGATTGAACCTCTTGGAGGTTTCCTATGTACCCTATGTAGAGGATAGGGATCAAAACCCACGTAGTTCGAAGGGGTGATGAATCGGGGTGTACACAGAGGACAGCGACCCGGAGGTATGCTGGGGCTTACATGTGGAATGCGGCCCATGCACCACTAGGAGCAGCGAGGAGGTGGACGGCATGATCCTACCGGGATGTGGCGGCCCGGGTGAAAATCAGGATGGGTGATGGATGGATGAATGAAGTGAAGGGGGAATGAAATGGGACCGTCGCAGGGGCGACAGTGAAGTTGGGCTTGAGCCTTGAAGAGGCTTCCTACGTATCCCCGTGGCAGGGAATCAAAGTCCGCGTAGTTCGAGAAGGATTGAGGCTTACGCAAAGGTGATGCACAGGTGCCGTTAGGGATTGGCAATGGTGGATGGGGCTTACAATCTGAGGTGGCCCAAAGTGGATATGGTACTTAAGCTCTGAGGCAGCCCATGGTGGATAGTGAACCGACGTGAAGAGGTAGGAACAACTGGGTGGTGGGCTTGAACCTCGTGGAGGCTTCCTGCGTATCCCTGTGGCAGGGAATCAAAGTCCACGTAGTTCGGGAAGGATTGGGGCTTACGCAAGGGAGCTGCCCGGGTGCCGCTAGGGAGTGACAAAGGTGGATGGGGCTTACGCTCTGAGGCGGCCCACAATGTATGGGGCTTACGCTCTGAGGTGGCCCATGGTGGTATGGGGCTTACGCTCTGAGGCGGCCCATAGTGGTATGTGGCTTACGCTCTGAGGTGGCCCACATTGTATGGGGCTTAAGCTCTGAGGCAGCCCATGGTGGATATGGGGATTACACTCTAAGGCGGCCCATGGTGTCTTCCTCATGTCTGACCATGAGGGAATCCCAACTCACTAGCGGGTTGAGGTAATCACCTATGCGCTAGTGCACAAGCGGGATAACGCTAGGGGCATTAGAATCTATCCCAACAAAGGGAGATGAAAAGTGTGAATCACATTCCCAATATTCAGAACGTTGTGAGATTGGCGTGGTGATGGAGGATAACTGTTGACCATGGCAGAAACGCAGCATCCATATCACGTTATCCAGAAATGAGGACAACCATTGAGGGATGACCGTAGACCATGTTCGCAACATGGGGCCTAACTCAAATATCGTCGATCAGTCTTCCGGAACGTTGGACCAGGACAGCAGGAAGATCATAGGTCGGGCATCCATACTGTTAGGGGGTCCCTCCAGATGTGATCAGTCTTCCGGGGCGTTGGCCCAGGACAGCAGGCGGACCGAAGTTCTATCATCCATACTGTTAGGGGGTCCCTCCAGACTTGGAAGTGAGTGATGATCCGAACGAAGGACACGCAAAGCGTGAGGTGGAGTGATGGAATGTTTGAGTGGATTCCAACGCTCTTGCTATTATTCCACTGTGATCATGTCATAATGCATCTTATACATGGAGCATAAGGCATCTCTCGTTAGAAGTGAGAGGCATCCTATGTTTGGAACATAGGGATTACTATAGTTTATAGTCATGTAGATAAGACTACTGGCGTCTCATGCTTGGAGCATAAGGCATCTCTCGTTAGAAGCGAGAGGCATCCTATGTTTTTCACATAGGGATTACTACAGTTTATAGTCATGTAGATAGGACTACTGGCGTCTCATGCTTGGAGCATAAGGCATCTCTTGTTAGAAGCGAGAGGCATCCTATGTTTGGCACATAGGGATTACTACAGTTTATAGTCATGTAGATAGGACTACTGGCATCTCATGCTAGGAGCATAAGGCATCTCTCGTATAGGGCAAGAGGCATCCTATGTTTGGAACATAGGGATTACTATAGTTTATAGTAATGTAGATAGGACTACTGGCATCTCATGCTAGGAGCATAAGGCATATCTCGTATAGGGCAAGAGGCATCCTATGTTTGGAACATAGGGATTACTACAGTTTATAGTCATATAGATAGGACTACTGGCATCTCATGCTAGGAGCATAAGGCATCTCTCGTATAGGACAAGAGGAATCCTATGTTTGGAACATAGGGATTACTACAGTTTATAGTCATGTAGATAGGACTACTGGCATAAGGCGCCTAGAACGGCTAGTGTTGGGTCTTACGCAAGGGTGGCCCATGGTGGTTCAACCTGACATAAGAGCCAGAGGATAGGGTTTCACGGAGTTTCCTGAGGAATGGTTTGACTCAAGGTACTCGGGGAATTGATGATGAGAAGCTCGACCCACGACACGCGATAGGGACCTAGAGGAATATATCGACTCGAGGTATTTCATGGTGTGTAGAGGAGTATCTCAAATCATACTATTCCATAGGTGTAAAGAGGCTGCGCATAAGGGCGCAATGGAAAACCTCGGCGTCCCGGCCCGAGAAGTTCGCGGTGCGACTCTCCATTTTTCATGGGGGTGTGTGACGGTTGGGAAGGGACCGGCGCGGAGGGCCGGGACCGCAGCCCGGCACTGACCCCGAGAGGGGGTGCGGGGGTGAAGCCCCCGCGGTATGGACCAGCGGGTGCAGGCCTGAACACTATTGCGCAGGGCAGGCATGCGCTCAATTGAGGCTGTTGCGCGGTAAACACTGGGTCGGTGCGCAATAGGTGCGTCGGGCGCGCAAAAGCGGCGGGCGCACAATAGCGGCGGCGTGCAAAAGCGGCGGGGTGCGTAATAGCAGCGGCGCGCAATATGCGGCGGCTCGCGCAATAGCGGAGGGCGCGCAATAGTGGCGGGGTGCGCAATATGCGGCGGAGCGCAATATGTGGCGCGCGCGCAATAGCGGGAGCGCGCAAAAGTGGCGGGGCACGTAATAGCGGCGTCGCGCAATATGCAGGGGCGCGCGCAATAGCGGCGGGAGCACAATATCGGCGGGGCGCGTAATAGCGGCGGCCCAAAATAGGCGGCGGCACGCGCAATAGCGGTGGGCGCGCAATAGCGGTGGCGCGCGCAATAGTGGCGGCGCGCAATATGCGGCGGCGCGCGCAATAGTGGCGGGCGCGCAATAGCGGAGGGGCGCGCAATAGCGGCGGGGCGCACAATACGCGGCGGCGCGCGCAATAGCGGCGGGGGTGCGCAATAGCGGCGGCGTGCAATATGCGGCGGCGCGCGCAATAGCGGCGGCGCGTGCAATAGCGGCGGGGCGCACAATAGCGGCGGCGCGCAATAGGACCGGCGCTGCACTGGCATGCGAAAAATCGGGCTCAGCGGCACTGCTGCATGCAAAAATTATGATTTGCGCGGAAAACTGGGCAGGTTGACCCTTTTCCGTGCAAAACTAATGTTTTGCGCGCCGGAGGGGAGTTTTCCGCGCGGGCGTGGAAACTGCGGACTTACGCGCATCAGAGCGGCTACCGACCTCTGGGGATCCTCCTTCAATGGGGGGGGGGGGTGCCCTCATATTTATAGGCCGAACACGGGTGCCGGTGCACGGAAAATTCCGCGCCCGCGAAGTGTTTTCCGCGCGCCAGGCAGTGCGCATAGAATTTCGTGCGGGCAAAGGCGGTGCGCGCAAAATTTCGCGCGGGCAAAGTGTTGCGCCTAAAATTCCACTCCCGCAAAGATGGGCGCATAATATTCCGCGCGCGCATGTGGTTTTCTGCACGGAACGTCTTTTTTACGCACAAATCCATACTTCGCCCCAAACCGTCCTGGATGGCCATCCCCAGCAGTCCAACTTCAAACAGCCATAACTTCTGATCCGTAACTCTGTTTGGGCTCCACAAGTAGTCATATCGAAGCTTAAGGAATGATCTACGCTCCGAGATCATCTCTGGGGACGTTTGGAAAATTTTGGGGACGCGTTTTCTGGGGTCAACAACATTTAATGTAATTCATGATACTCATGTTCATGATACTACCTTTATGAAAACATATATCATTTCATGTTATTCCCATATTTTACCAACGTTATTACTTTTAAAAAATTCTTTCATATGCTCTCTCTTCATCAATTATTCATGAAAATAATGTTTTACAGTACTATCTATTTGGTTAGAATAGAAAATATAGATACAGGATATGGGGGTTAATTTTTAAAAAAAAGTAACCAAAAATATAAAATATAACTTCTTAGTTTAAATATATTATTTTTTCACTCTTAAATACAACTGATCAGTGTAAATAAATAAATAATTAATAACACAAAGTGATGTAAAGTTTTTTAGAGAATATAAATCACATATTTCACTCCACTATTGCTATATATATGATCTTGATGATTTTCATTAGCGGGTACTTCTATAGGGAGACCCCTACCACTGACAGCAAGCAGTTGAGAACTTTATAACTAGGATTTTACATGTCTATCTATTTATTTTATTGGGAACCGAGATATCTAAATCAGAGTACAAGAATATGCTACTCCACCATGACTGAGAATGAGAAGACCCTACTTTAATAGAAAATATATGAGATATAGACTGTAGTTTTATATGTTTATTTTATAGTTTTAGCATCAACTAAAAAAGGAAATAGATCTTCAATATATCACAAAATCATAGAAATAATCATCAATAACAAGTATGATTTATTTTTATTTAAATAGAATAAGAAAAAAAACTCAGTAGATGATTAATCACGTATTTATTCAAACTGTTTCTATGACATGTGCTTTTATAAACAATTGAAAAATATTAATAAATAGATACAATAATAGTTATATCACATTAATAAAATATATAAGAATAAAAATTAAACGTCCCAAAATTTTCCTTCTCTGGAGAATTAGAGACAATGACACAATATTATTTTCAAATGAGAATATATATCATCGTTAAGAATAAGAAACACTTAAAAAGTAAAAAAATAAAATTTCTTTAGGTCAAAAAACTATAAAAAATACCACAAGAATGATCATAATAGTAACACCACCCATCGGTATTTGAATTTGAATTTAAACCCTTATAGAAATTCATTAAATCATTTAGAAATAGGAATTATTTAATAATTTAAAAAATAACCTTTGATTCTATCATTAAACACCTTTAATATAAAAATTTATTCAAGATAGATCATTTTAGAAATCATGGAAATGATCCAAAATTTCAACCTCCATAGTTGACTGAGTCAAATGCAGGGTATCTCTATGTAGTAATAAATTTAAAAAGTAGGGCTAATAAAACCTATGTTTTCTATTAAAAGGTAGTTTATCTTCCAAATGTAGGGTTCTTGATCCATACATTTAATTTAGATATAGGGTTCCTAAGTATGGTTCCTTATTAAAATTATAGTTTGTCAAATCATACGTTTTTTTAAAATGATATGTATAAATATTATTTCCCAATATCTTATAAATAAACCTAAAATAATTAAATTTTGAAAAAAAAATAATATTCAACATGATTAAAATCTAGAAATTATTCCTGAATGAAAATAATTATTCCAATAACCATTATCATAAAATCAATTTAAACTGACTTCTTTAGTAACACATATATGGGTGTTTGAGTATTAAAATAAAAAGAAAAATAATAAAATTATTTGATCAAAACATTCCCAAAAATATCTCCCTTTTGTGATCATGAAACCCATAAAACCAATATAATGATAATCAAGAAATATATATTTTGGGATTAAATATTTAATAGAAATGATATATAAAACATTTTTCTAACCAAATTTTCAAAAAAAATATAATTTCATTAACACAAGAATGAATAAATTTCAAAAAAAAATTCTTGAAAAAATTTCACTCAAATTATATAACATATAATAACTTTATAATAGTATGAAAAAATGATATTAATGATATTATTATTCCCATATTTTTACCATATTTCTCATAATAATTTCTAAAATATTTCTCCCATTTTCAACATATTTATCCCATATATTTCTATTGTTTTGTGACATAAGAAAAGAAATTAGAAAATATATTAATTTACATTTGATATAGTAAGATATACAAAGAATGATATTAAATTGAGAAAAGTATTGAAGAATAAAAATAGAACCTCAAAACAATTGGAAAATTAAAAACAACCATTATATACAAAGATATTGTTCTCTTCAATTTTAAATAGACTTATATTGGGGAAATTGATTTGGATTATTTGGAAGGTTAAATGGTGCATCTTCACACTATAAACCCTTAACTCTTTTCCCCATAGTAACTAGAACATCTTAAAGAAATGTTTTTCTTCTTTGAATATCTTCATAGAGTTTATTTAATGAAGTAGTAGAGAACATTTGAACTAAAAACTCCATAAACTCATTAAGATCTAATTTAGAAATATATTTCCTTTTAATTTTCACCATTTATCATACCATATTCACTTTAAACAAATAAAAATCATCTATTAAAATTGAGATTTCCTATGGATGTAAATACTTTTTTTGAATAAATATATGAGTTTTCTATCATGTCATATGATTTTTTTAACCGTTTTAAATCATGATGCAACTTCACTAATATTATTTTTAAATTATTACACTTATAAAACTAATTTATAGCACCATATATTGAACAATTTCAATAGAATGACTCATCAGCCTCATATTGATACTTTGTACTGAGAATTCCTCCTTTATCTATTGGGTAATTTTGAACCTCTAGTTCATCAAAAAACAAGGATTTTAGTATAATTTTTGGAATATTTTTCTAGAAAATCGTTAACTAAAGAAACTGACTATTTATCATAAAAATAGTCAAATAACTATCATATAATCAACATTCCAAACATTCAATGATTACCACTTGAGGATAAAATGTTTTAGATCTAGAGAGATTTAGTCTCTCCAGGAAGCTTGAACTGGCTTCATTGTATGTCTTCTAGATTGACATTGCAATGAAAGAAGGTGAATGTTTTTTAATGGATTAATAAGATTTTGGATTGGGGTTTGAAGGAAGAATAATTTTTAAATTCTTAGATTTTTTAGGTGAGGCATTAGTTTTTCAAGCCCGAAAAAAACACAATATTTCATTGAAATTAAATAAACATATCATTATTTATGTGATTTAAATTAATACAAGAAATAATAAACACTACCACTTAATTATATATTCATTAAGAATACTTATCTTAAGATTATATATAAAAAATTATTTAATAAAATATTAAAGAATTTTCAAATAGTATAATTTTTTAATTTAGTTAAAATATTAAAATATTATAGAAAAATTTTCACATATTTTATTATATCATTCTTATACATGCAATTAAATTATGTAGTTACTAAATAATATTTTAGGAGTATGAATTATGTTATAAAAATAGATCAAAAAATTGGATAATCATATAAAATAATATAGTGAGAAAATATTTAACAATTTAGGCATACGAATAATTAAATTTAGAGGAAAAAGATGAAACAATGAAAAAATATTTTCCCCTATAAAAAATAATTAATGTATAAAATGAAACATTCTATGGATTTTAACATCTCAGACTTCAGGGATTATTCTTTTTAGAGAAATAACTTTTTTATAGTTGATCAAAAATAGTAGAAATATTTATTTTCCGAACGACCACTCATAAATATAACAACGGACTTCAGTGGATAATATCTTAAAATTTTCAAACAAGGGTTCATTTCAGTACCCATATTCTTTTGGATATAGTAGTGTTAAAAACTAAATATTTTGGTAAAAAATATTCTTATTTTGATTATAGAATCTATAATTAAATATAGATCACGATTTTGAATAATAAACATGCTTGAAACAAAAAATTTGACATTTTCTAAAATAATATTCACAAGAATAATGTCCATTTATTCCACAATAAAAACATTTACTAGTAGATATATTCTTTCTTTTTAAACCGAGAAAAAAATAATTCCTATATATGTTTTGTTTTTATCCATTACTACTAATCCCAAGCTAACATTTATTATTATTGTTATTTTTACAAATAATTTGATTAAAATAGTTTAATTCAATGATAAGTATGATAGAGTATTTATTTAAAGTATTAATATCATCCAATAATTCTCTAATTTTATTTTCCGTCAAAGAGAATGATCTTTCTGAATTATTGTATCTAAAACATGTGTTCTTCTTTAATTTGTTTTTATAAATTGAAATAGCATCATAAGATTTTATAAGGTTCTTTTCACATTCACTAAATATTAAAATATTTTTTTCATTATAAAACTATATTTATTTTGTTCATCAAAAGAGAGACCTTTATAATTATAAAATTGAGAGTAAAAAAGATTTTATCTCATCAGAACAATCCATAAGACATAGATTTACCATTTTATTTTCTTGGTCATATTTATTTTTTATATTGAATTAATTAGTTGAATCATAAGATACACTCCATTTATAATTCATGTCTTCCGTTCCTTTCGGTTTTCAAATTATCATTCAATTATGATTTAAACTCAAGATAGTTAGATCACATATGAACCATTTTCTTCCATTCATAGAATCTCACTTTTTTTTCTTATTTCTTAATAAAATTCTCTATTCTAATTTTTTGCAGTTTTCTAAAGAAATTAGAAAGATCTAATATCTCTTCATGTGAATCCTAGTGAATTGAATAAATACATTCTTAAATTGTAACATTTAGTGAATATTTTTTCATTTTAACTGAATAAGTATTTTTTGCTTCAACATTCTTCTCAGTTTTATACATTATCATGGTGAAAATCAGTTGGTTAATATTTATCTATTTAACTAGTTCTTATTGCTGAATAGAATTAAATATTTCATTCCAAAATGAAAGTGAAACTCAATGTACCTTTATTTCATGATCTGGTTCTTAAATACATTATTCAAATACAAAACCATCTTTGAGAATTCTATAAATATCCATTCATCTGGTTGATGATTTTCTTCTCATGCATCCAAAATGAATCAAATTTTAATTTTACAATGTAGGTCCTTAATTATCTGACATAAAAATTTCCTTTATAGGCAACAAAAATGGACTTACATATATCATATATAGTAGCGCATGGAGAACCCAATTAAATTCATTAAATAGTAATCCATATATAATAGAATTCATAACTCTTGAATTTATATTAGATTCTTCATTTTCATAATCATTCCATTTCTCAGGATCTTCATTAAGAATTTCATAGGGATTGGATAATTTCAAATAAATACTTATTCCATTATTTTTAAAATAAATAATCGAGTTTTCTTTCTAGAATACACAATTATCACCATTAAAATAAGGTGCACGAACCATTGGCATACCTTCTCTAAGATCATCCATTTAGAATTATCATTATTTGGACATTTAACTCATTCTTATTAGTGCTAAAATTTATATTCACTAGTGAAAAATATTTTCTACATACTATTGGTACCACAAAAATACAAAAAAATTATTCTATAATTATCAAAAATTGAAATATTCTAATAGATCCCTTCCTCTGATAAAATGTTTTGGGTGAGGACCAAAAATATGAAGTCACAAGAGGTTTTTAATTGTATTCTTTTAAAATATCTAAAAAACTGAAACAACCCACTTGAGATTAAATATATTCTTTCATTATCACTTTAAAATTATTAAAAATATTAAATAAATAAAAAAATATAAAATAGTTATATATATAGTGGTTCATGTAATTCAAATACCCTAGTACAGTCCAACAACACTCTCTTCATGTGTGTGGTGATTTTCACTAGAGTTTCTTATTATCTGGATACCTCTAAAACTAAGTGGATGTGGTTAAAACAAATAGAAAAATCATTTTATAAGCACTTCTGGTTCTTTTATAGGGAACCGAGATATACATATCTTAGTATGAGAAGCTGAAACTCCACAATGATTGACATTGAGTAGTTGAAAGTTCGACCAAAAATAGATGAGATATTTATTATGGTTTAAAAGGATAACCTTATAATTGTGGTAGAAACTGATAGATAAATATATCTTCAATAAATCATAGCAACAAAGAAATAATATTTAATAATGAGAATTATTTATTTTTATTTAAACAATAGAAGAGAAAAAACAAATTATATGATCAAAGATGTATGTATAAAAAGTGTATCTCTGATATGTTTTTTGTCAAAATACATATAAATATTACCAAATGGATACAATAGTAGTAATTGAACATCAAAAAAAATTATAAAGATCAAAACATGTATATATCCAATATGAATCTTTATAGAGAACTAAATACAATGAAACAACGTTATATTAGAATATCCATCTATATCATTGTTGAGAATAAAAACTCTCAATATTTAACAAGACTATAAAATTGATTCAATTCAAACTACTCCGAAAATAACACATGAAAAAATGATAATAACATAATACATCATGATTTCAATTTGAATATGAATTCCTAGAAAAATTTACAACTTCTCAAAGAAATAGTAATAATTTAATCCATTAGACTAGGAATTTGAATTATTTTATTAACAAATTCAAAATAGATATTAAATCTGGAAATACCATTGAAGAAATCATAGAAATAATCTATTTTTTCAAACTCTTTATTTGAATTATTCTAACATAGGGATGATCCGCCTAGTGGAAAAAATCAAAAGTATGTTTTAAAACCCATATGTTATCTCTTCAAAAATATGTTTTATTCCACAAATAGGTTTCATGATCCATACATTTACATTAGACATAGACTAAAAATTTAGGGATCCTTACCAAAATTAGTACTCACAAAAGATAAAATTTTAATAAAAAAATAGGGTATAAATAGTTCTCCAATAATTATTAAAAACATGTACATAATAATTATACTTTGTGAAATCAAAAAATATTCCCTTGGATTAAAATATAAAATAATTATAGAATTAAAAATATTATTCCAATAATCATTATCCAAAAAACCACGTAGATTAACTTCATTAATAACAAAAATGTAGGCGATTGTGAGCATCTAAATCAAATAGAAATTATTGAAATTATTGGATCAACACATTACCAAAACTTTCTTCATGAAAAAATTATTTTCATGGACTTCACATAGCTCAATATCACACAAAATATTTTTCAAAAATAAATTCATTAAAGGAGTATAGTGTGTAAGAAATTCAATCATATAATACTTACTTGAATTGGGAGATCAGTCCATTATCAAAATTATTAATTGATAATATCAAATTATCTTCCTTCTCATAATCTATCTATGTTATAAATAAATTTTATTGTTTGGTATTTATATCTATTTATCAATTAAATACTCACCCATAGATCTTTTGAGATTGGTTTTCAATTTATTTTGATATATGAAAAGAAGAAAATGTAGATCCTCTATTTATTAAATGTCACATTATTCACATGTACTTCCTTTTATTTTACTCTCTTCAAAATTCATGATCTTCATTGATCATTAAAGAGTCTCACATGATTTATCACCATAGTGTATACCTTTTAAAAAACACATGGAGCTTGAATAGACCGATCATCATCTGAATCAATCTGGTAGACTTGTCTTTGATTATTATGTTTAACTAAATTAGAATATTTTACATTGAGGAAATAGAAATGGATCAACACATGCCTTTTTGGATGTAACATTTATAATTTTAGAATCTTATATGCACTGGTAGATCTGTGATTTCCACTTTCATCTTGATACTAGAATCTATGGATAACAGAATGTTTCAACCCTACCTGATAATATGGCCATCCATGCGATGTGGTATAGAATCTGTTTTTTAAACTCGACATTAATGTTGTTTCACATTAATTATATGTGTGTTAAGAACTCCCCCAGCCCATATCGAACCCCCCTCCACCTGAAAATCTATTTACTGTAGCTAATATGGTGAGAAAAACATCATTATATTTAAAATGGAACACTATTCATTTGAATGGTTAACAGTATTAGTGCTCACAAATTCGACATCAAAATTTAACAAATGATAGTGATTTATTATTATTATAAATATTTAAGAGCATATCATTGAAATCTCATGGTACTATTATAACGACCTGGACCCTAGTAACTCGGATTCAGTGCCTCTATTTATTACATTATTATAAGATACATGGAATCCCATCCCAATTGACTGATCTATTTAATAGTATTGGTAAAGAATATATAATCATGATTTTTACATTAAATTTTAATACAAAAATTACAATGTTTTTTCGAGAAGAAAATTATTCAATTTATAATATCCCTACATATCTATCATAGTATACTTCATGAAATATATGTAAAGTAAAAGAAATAAGGGTGGGTCATATTCTCGGTAATGGTTAAGTATAGTTTATACAATATCGATGAGAATAATTAATATGGAATAAAAAACAAATAAACACAGACTATATGTAATCAAGAAACTGAGAATGAAGTGTTTAAACAATATGTAAAAGTAAATAATTGAAAACGTATTACATTTGATCTATAAAATAACTATCACAACTGGATAAGACATAATTGATTTGGAAAGGTAAACAACAAAAACCCCGATCCATTTAAATCACTAAAATGAAATTCATCCATAAACAATTCTGTAGTAAAAACATAATCTATTGAAATAACTAAATACTGAATAAAGTCAATGCTTAATTATTGGATGAAATGTTTTTTAGTTACATGGTACCTTTACCTTTATGTCCATTCCAAAGTCGATTTAAAACATATTATGTAAAACCCCAATAAAGAATGTCTAGAAAAATGATTGTTCCTATAATACTAATGATGCATCGATGTAATATCAATAACATGGCCCCACCCATTATGTACATATATAAATCATTCCTCATATATTGAATAGTGAATTTTATTCATAAAGAATGTGCATTCATGTTGAGTAAAGGATGTATATTTATCAATATTTTCGAAAATATCAATTAACATTCAATGTTGTATACCGTAGATAGAAATGATATATGTTTTTAACAAATAAAAAAATCCATAATAAATAAAATGGATATTTAGGGGAAATTTAATTTCCATTCATCAAAGGAAAGTGAACATTTCAAGTGATTTTCAATATATTCCTTAATGAAAATTAAACCAACCAAATGTATAATAAGGTTGGTATTAATATATCTTATACTCATTTATGTAATAATAAATGTTTTCTTCTTTAGATGAATATAAATACCATAAAATTTTCCTTAAACAATTCATGATGAAAACATATTTTTTTAATTTGAAAATAACTATTTAAATCACAAAACATTTGGAAACTAATTTTTTTTAAAATCATTTTTAAACAAAAAAGAATTTAAGAAAATACTATGAAAAAAAATTATTTCAAAATAACCTTGTAAAATTTCAAAGCAATCATCAATGAAATGACAATCATATCGGCAGATTATTTCATACATGTATTAATGAAAACTCCTTTTACAAGTTAAAAAAGGAAAGATAAATGATTTTTTTGAAGAGTGATTTGAAAATAACTTCAAAATTATTTTGAAAACAAAAAAAAATAGTAAGAAATTAATTAAATAAATAATTTTGAAAAGGTTTAGTAACAAATTTTGAAATTTTTTTAGAGTAAGAAGATTTTTAATGAAATGGATTTCTAACCGAAGAGATAAATGAGGTCAGGTTTTACTAAAATATTTTCTCAATAATATAATAATAAACAAGTATAATATTGGTACTTTAACTTGAAAAAAGATATTTAATAACCATAGTATAATAAAATTAAAGGGTTCATTAAAAAATTATAATATAATTTCCTTTAATAGAAATTCAAGAATAAATAATCTCTATTAGAATCAGATTATGAAATAAACCCTTAAAATGATCATAACATTTAATTGATAATTATTCATTGAATATATTATGTGTATCAACTGTTAATATACATAAAACAAGTGTAAATAAAACAAAATATAGTCAAAAGTAATTAAACACATATTCATAGAATAACAATGGCAATAAAGATGTAATATAGCCTAATGAAAAGAATGTGAGTTATAAAATTTATTTACAACATGGTAACTTTATGTTCAAATAATCATAGAGGAAATAATTTAAATTTAAACTTAAAATACCATGAATAATGAATTATTCATTATATTACATGTAAATAGGGAAGTATAAAAACAATATAATTGTAATTATATGTGTAATATTACAACATGTATCAATGAAATGAATTTCATATGAAATCCATTACCTTATGCTTATTTTTGGTTAAACTAGATTTAACCACTAGTATTGTGGTTTTAAAATGGTATTAACTTAAAATGGAACCATATTAATATATTTATATCATATATTATCCTTTTATTACATCTTATTACCTGTTCGTTAATAATATTTCATTATTTTAATTTTTTCAGATGTCAATTGCTTTATTTTATCATACGTATTTCATTATGAATGTTTTGGTTCATGAAGATATTATATAGTTTTATCATATATATAATAATTATATTGAAATAAATATCTTATTATTAGATCAATATTTATTTTAAACCAAATATTTAATTATGTCTATAAAAAATGATGTACATTACAATCATGGAGACGATATGTCAAATGTATGCAAGAATAGTGTTTTCATTTCTTGCTGATCATTACGGAAATGAGGTAAGTATTATATTACAATTAATGTATGATAATAATATCATTAATAACATATTATATACTTATATATTTCGTACATGTGGTTTGGTGGTGAAAAAAGTGTCACATCACTTCGTGAAGGTGGTAGGCTTCACATAGGCGAACGATGTTATCATCACTACATGAGTGAAAAGGAAAGAAAGAAATGATATATATATATATATATATATTATCTTTATATGATAATATATATTTCAATAATAACATAATTATTTCATTTATATCATATATTATCATTAAAGTTTTCTCTATTATCTTCCATGTGAAGTGTTAGTGAAAGTTGAATCACTTCGCTTCACGGGGAGGTAGTCCACTATATACACGAGTGACGTTACCATATCTCCTAAGGTATAGATGGTAAAAATATAAATATGATAAATTAATAAATAGGTATAAATATTTTATTAAAATCATATATTTACTTTTGATCCTTTATCATACCCTTCCTTGAGAGATAGAAATGAAAAAACAAGTGACATCGGTTTGTGAGGTAGTAGTTCGTCTTAGACACGAACAATAATTTCATAAAGCATTTGATAAAAGTGGATACAGTTTTAGATCATGAAATGTTTATAAAAACATACCTATATATATATATATTAAATATTTGTTATTATATGATCATGCTCTAATAATAATTTTATTAGGTGCAGAAAGAAGTAAAATAAATATGTTCATTGAAGAACATTACCTCTTCTTCAAGAAACATATTTTTTTCTATAAAACGTTTAAAGTTCATATATATGTACACAATAATGATTATAGGATTATTTTATTGATTTTAGTATGTCATTCTTTTATGTAAATGTTTCAACGAAATTGGTTTGAATGTGCGAAGTGGAGAGGATAGGGGTGGCATTTTATAAGTGGGGTGGGTGGCATAATTGTAATTTTTTGAAAGAGTTAATTATACTCTCATTTTTTTCATATCACCGGGATCCAATAATGGTCAATTGTGTATTATATAATGGATAATGTCTAAATAGTTAAATAAAATATGTTTTGGACGAGTTATGGATCATTTTTACCCCTTATATTCTATGTTTTAGCACAAAGTAAACTCATTTTCTATAAAATCAATGTAATTAATTTTATCTGTTTTTTACAAATAATAATGGAAAAAAATTTAAATAATTATAAATTATAAAATATTATTTTAAAAAATATTTAATCCATTTTTTCACATTAAATTCAAAAAAGTGGAAAAATTGAATTTAAATTTAATCTCGTAGACGGGATGAGAAAATGAGTTTTTAATGATAAAATGTTCAAAAGTATACAATGTTTTTATATCTAAATTAAATATGAAAAATATTCCAATGAAATAAATTGGATTAATATATTTACTATTTAAATATTTTTACATTAAACCCAATTTAAAATATAACTTAAATTATAAATTATTTATTAAAAATGTTGTTTTCAATTAAAATCCAATGTATGAAACATTTCATCAAAATATTAATCTTCTCATAATAATTTCCATAATAACCCTAAGATAATATTAGTGTAAAAATTTAAAAAAAGAATATTATTTGTTTATAAAGTGTTTTTAATGTGTTAGAAATTAATTTTAAATTATGTGAACTTAGCGCAATAAAACCATATTCCAAAAAAAATCTATTTTTCAGGAAACATTTCTTTTAAATGATTATTATTATATTTATAATCAATAAATGACTAATAAAAATTCTTAATTTATATATTTTAATAATTTATATAATCAATTTCATACCCTCCATTCATATTTATTGGTGATAATTATCATATTAAATAATAATATTAATAGTATATTATTGTTCAGTAAAACATGGTCTGGCGGTTAATGCAAACTATCAAAGAAACTTTTTGAAATGTGTATCATAATATATTGATGAAATTAAATTTATTCTTAGTGAAATATATTTTAAATTATGTGTTTGTTATATTCTTTTCTAATCTAGGTTTTTCATATTAAATATGTTGTTGAATAAATTGTTATTCATTTAAAATTTTAGGGTGTTACAACCGCCCCATACCACATCAACTAGATCCACACTTCTTTTCACTACACAATGCCACTCATGGTAGGTCGATCTCACATTGACCCTATATGTAACACCTCAAGCTTCTACGGCACGTTTCCCTTTGAATAATGTAATAGCGTGTGTTGTACGCAACATCGAGTTCTAACACACACCACAACCGATCAAACTAGCCGTTATGAATAGTAATACCTATTTTTTGAAATTATTTATATTTTATATTTCAAAATGGACTTCATTTTTGGATTCAGAATATCGAAATTATCCTAAGTTGAATTTTTGGTATTTTTCTGAGAACGTCCAATTTTTATGAATAGTGAAAAATACTTAAAAACAAATTTTTTAATCAAAATAATTTATATTGATAAATTATATTATTTAGTGGTTTTAAAGTATAATTAGAATATATTTTTACCATTTTATCCAATGGTGTTCATTATAATTAATTTTACTTTGTAATTGGACATAAACAATTGTCAATCTTTTGATATATATTGTTTCTTAAAAACACGCTATTTGTTGTGACAGAAGGAATTAATTATAAAATTAATTAATGAAAATTTTATTTTTGAAATTTTTTAAAATAGACACCATTTTTGAATTCAGAATATCAATTATATCTTAGGGTGAAAGTTTGGCATTGTTCTGAAAAACATCAATTTTTGATGAATAGTGAAACTACTAAGTGGTAGTTAAAAAACAAAAATTTTCATAAAACGTAATTTTACCGCTTCTGTGATTGAAATTTTAAAAATCCTAGAGACATGGTTAATATCAAGGAGTAAAATGTGGTTCAATGAGATGAAAATAATTTTTGGTGAATAGTAACTTTTTACTTTTATTTACCACGGTTAAAAGTAAATAGGGTAATTAAGGGTAAAAATGATATTAATATTACCCTAAAACTTGTCCTAATTCTATTTTATAAGTGTATATCGACCAAAAACAACCTTAGGAATAAAATACTATCATTTATGTCAACTTGGATTAGATTAGGACATTTATTATTATTTAATTTAAAGAAGAGTTAAAAGAGATAAAATCAAAGCTTATTTACTAAAACATTTTTAATATAGGGTTATACATAAGATAAATTCTATTTTAAATATTCATTAGAAATATAAAAAGATTTAATACATAATGATATTTTATTTATAATTTTTAAATATTAAATAATTTAATTTATTTATGACACAATGATGATGTAGTAATTACCATAATAGTGAAAAATTAAAATAAGTGATATTATAAATACCCAAATAAATATAATTTGAGACTTTTAATGAATTAAACTAATTTTCTAGGATACTATGACATGTTAGTATTGACATAAGTAACTTGTTTCTAAGTAATCATTTTGTTATGAGTTTTACAAAAATCAATTATTGAATAGTGTCAAAATTAACATAAAAGTGTTTTTTAAAACAAATATTATATTATTAATTGATATTAAATTCCTAAAAATCTAAGGTTCGGCCAAGAGACTTATATCATGATAGTTGTATCATTAATGGACCACTTGGGGGTCTCTTGTATGTATATAGTAAGTTTACTAACCATATAATATAAAAATACAAAGAGACATTGTAAAAGTTAAACTAATTAACTAAGAGTTAATACTTAATGATAAGGTTAATATATTAACCCAAAACTGTCTAAATTCTATTGGTTGAGTGGTTTTCGACCTATCCCCACATTAAACTTTAAATAATCCACTTTAGATCCATTAGAAACTGAATATTAAATTATTATTAAATAATATTTCTAGCTTTTCCAAAGGTGCCCCTCACCTCTCTTATAAAAGGGCACTCCCCCTTCTCATTAACTCACACCATCAAAGCCTTTTGGATCGGAAAAAATCTGCCCAAATACTCTCTCAACTTCCATAAATTCATCCTAGAGGCCTTCCTTTAGTCATAAAGCCATCCTAAGAGCCCTTTGGATCAAATCAAAAGAAAGAACCTGAAGAAGAGGTAATGATTTCACCACCCTTTTTCAAGTTCCTTTCTTCTTCCACTTCTTCCTTCTTTGTTATTACAATTCTAAAATAATAACTCCAGTATATTATTTATACTGTGATGTTATTATAAATATGGTATAACCATATTCAGTATTATATCCATCCTTTGAATAACATGTCACCATACGTGCGTACATACGGCTTGTCGTCTCCACGTCGTGGTGTAATTCTTATTCAACAAATTATTATTTGGATGGGAATAATAATGATGTGTAACTCATGTAAATAATAAATATAACATGATAATGATTATGTATATATGTTATACCATCCAATTATATATTATTTTAATATCAAAAGAATGATATCTTCGCTCGTGCATACGTATGGACTACCGTCTCCACGAACGTGATGAGATTCATTCTCCATCGTATCCATTCAATTATAATTATAATTTTATGATTTAAAAATAATGTTTAAGGACTTGATATAATTCTGGATATGAATAAGATACATTCTATCCATAACAAACATGGCTTACGTAAGAAAACATATCAAAGAAAACAAGTAATTTAACACCTGAAACGATGATAATACTAAGGTATTATTAACAAATCAATGTTAAAAGATCATATATGATATCATATTCTTGTATAATTTAATAAGAATTATTTCACCATTATACAAGAGTTTAACCTAACCCAATCAAGTAAAATTACAAGGTAAGGGTTTATTTCACAATCTCTTCATTATCTGAGGTTGTTTATACGTAATAATCTACTGGTATTTCTTTATCATCCACATCCATGTTTCTTAAAAATGTATTTCAAAAATTTTTTACTATTTACAAGAATATGGGTTAAAGTCATTTATACCCTTGTTTGTATTTTTATAAGTGGTTTATAAAGGAATATTTTCGTCGTTTTCCAAACAAGGTTCTTTTAACCTTTTGGACATATTTAAGGTAAGAATGTTTTTTTAACTTATACGGCGGGTACAGCTATTTTCCGCTGTTATAAAATCTTCGAAGCTTCCTTTACAGGACTATAAAAATATTTTCAAAGAAAATGTTTTATTTTATAAATATATGACTATTAAATTATTTCAAAATAGAAATATATATTTCTCTAAAAAGATTTTTGATTTCATCTATGTCAACATCCTTTGATGGATTTTACGCTTATTTGAAGTTGATTAATTATGAAACAATACATCTATATTGTATTGAAGGTTTTGTGATATGTTTGACTGTGGATGTGTTATTTTTATACCATTCATGGTTTATGGATGAAGTATTTACATTTCGTATGCTAGTTTTAATACGAATGTTTATGTTATGTTTAAACCTTTTCATATGGGAATGCATTGGAATTAATATGTGACGGGTGGATCCCACTATAGCTCCTCGATGCATCAGTAGGTCTCATGAGACAAACTAGTGTCTTGGCACAAGGCCTCGACAAAATATTATTTGTAGTCTTGGCATGAGGCCTTGGCTATGTGGTTATGATATTCTGGCATTATGCATTCCATCATTATGAAAGTGGTTATTGATATTACATGTGATTATTCGATTAGTAGAATAACCATGTGAATAAGTAAATGGAATTATTTCATTTTATTTTTTCCATACTATGTTGAAGTTCAAGTTTAAAAGTCTTTTGTTTTAGTTATACATTTCCTTAAATGTTTATTCTTATTTATGAAAGTTTCTGCTATATTGTTATCCTTATTGGGCATTTGAGCTCACCCCTTTTCTATGTTTTATTTTTACCAGGATGTGAAGAAGTAAATTATGAATGACCTGCGGGGATATTATGAGGGGATAATAGTGTGGAATATAGAGACCATATGTTGTTGTAGTAGTGTTTCACTTTATGATGTAATGTAAAACTTTATGGATATATCTTGTGTTTCCAAGGCTACTAAACCAATCGGTCTTTCGAGATTTGATCTTTCTTGTGATCATGCCAATGTTATGTAATAATGCACCGACTCTGGGTAACTAGGGTCGGGGCGTTACAGTTGGTATCATAGGAAGTTTAGTACAATCCTTGGAATCTAGATTTAGATAAACTCTGATTGGAGCATATAGACCTAAGATGGACTTTGAGGATTAGTATAGAACAACTTCCTAGAATTTTGGTATTGTAGAGATTTTGTGAGTTTTCCGAGAAATACATCCCTGTTTGGATACGATCGGGTAGAGGTAGCTCTGGCACAGATGTACCTAGGGGTAAAACCCGAAAACACCGCTTTGATCTAGACTCGAACGGGAACTGCTGCACGACAACGGGCCTTGCTGCACTCTTGGTTACGACACTCCCAGGGGATATGCTTAAGGTAACTCTCATTTTCTTTACAAATCATTATGAAAGGTTTATGAGTATATACTTCCTCAAAGAAAACATTTTTATGATTATGGATGATATCCATAAATAGTTCAATTTATGTTAAGTGTTTTATAAGTATGGAATTATGTATTTTGATTCATAAACTGATCTAGATTATGCCATTGTTTAGAAATGGCGCCTAGTGGAAGAAATGTAAACCATATCAATGCACGCACTCCATGTAGGGATTTCCCTCCCGCTCAAGATAATTATAGTGGATCTGGTGATGCAACTGGTGCCGATCATCGAATCACCATATTGGGACAACTCACTCAGGTTATGAATAATTACCTTACCTGTATGCAGCACCCTGATCCGCAGCGTGGAGGATCAATGTTAGATTTCTTAATGAGGCAGAACCCACAAATATTAAATGGGAGTACAAATCTATTAGTAGGTGAGCAATGGATAAGTTCCCTAGAGAAAATATTTCAGGCTTTGGGGAGTAGTGAAAGGGAAAAAGTTATCATGGCAGTTTACCTCCTCACTGAAGATGCTGATCAATGGTGGTCATTTATTCAAAACATGAAGGAAGATGATGAAGTATCAAATATGGAATGGAGGGAGTTCAAAGATCTGTTTTTAGAAAAACACTTTCCTCGTGACCATCGAGAAGATATGGAAAGGCAATTTCTGAGTCTGAGACAAAAGGAGGATGAGAATGTCACAAAGTATGAGGATAACTTTACAAGGTTAGAAAGGTATGCTGGAGATTATATACGTAACCCAAGAAGTAATATTGATCATTTCTTTGATGGTTTAAAACCATTTCTCTGTCGAGTATTAGTCTCACAATCCTTCTCGTCGTACGAAGACATTGTCTCATGTGCTATCAAAACAGAAAATGAATTCTCTAAGTCTTATGACTTTAAAGCAAAGCAAGAGAAGAAGAGATCTGCTGATCAATTAGGGAATGGAAATAAGGGGAAGAAGGGAAAGGTTGAATATCCATCCTATGGTAAATGTTGGAAGAAACACCCCGGTACTTTCTTGAAGGGAATGGGTGTCTGTTACAAGTGTGGTGAAAAAGGCCACCAAGCTCGTGAACGCAAAGGGAAGAAAGAAGCTACCAATGTTCAATGCTACAATTGCAGGGAGATGGGACATTATGCAAATGAATGTCCTAAGCGTTAGGGGAACTTACCTCAGAAAAGGCCAAGGGATCAAGGACAAGCTTTTGCTATCACTACTGCTGAGGTAGAAGCTCCAAAAGACATAGTGGCAGGTAATTTAATGGTTTCCTCAAGTTTAGAAAATGTATTATTTGATTCTGGATCATCGCATTGTTTCATATCTTCCCAGTTTGCTAAGAAAATTAGATATTTCCAATTTGATTTAATAAGGGAGTTGTCAGTTAAAACTCCTAAGGGAAGTATCATTGCAACAATGTTTTGTGAATCAGTCCCCATTAGAGAAAATAAATGTTCTTTATCTGTTGATCTCATCGTCATACCAATGATTGAGTTTGATATAATCCTCAGTATGGATTGGCTATCGGACGATGATGTGAAGATTTATTGAAAGAACAATGAGGATACGATTTTTGATGATGATGATAAGGAACACCTTATCATTAGATCAGAATCGTCACCACCTAATTCTTATCTAGATCCACCCCCAGTAGCTCAACTAAATTCAATTATTAGGGAGGAAGATGATTAAATTACAGTGGGTGAGGAAATGAATGTTCAAATAGAGGATGTACCTATTGTTAAAGAATATGTAGATGTTTTTTTCGACAATTTACCTAGACATCCTCTAGAACGATAAGTTGAGTTTTCCATTGATTTAATTCCTAGATCAAGGCCTATATCGAAGACCCCTTATAGAATGGCCATTGTAGAATTAGTTGAACTAAAGAAACAACTAGAGGAATTGAGTAATAAGGTATTTATTCGCCCTAGTGTTTCTCCATGGGGATCCCCTGTTCTTTTTGTTAAAAAGAAAGATAGATATAGGAGGTTATGTATCGACTATAGGGAGATTAATGCCATAACAATAAAGAACAAGTATCCCTTACCTCGCATTGATGATTTATTTGACCAACTGCATGGAGCTCAATACTTTTCAAAGATTGACCTTTGATCTGGATACCATCAGTTGTGTGTAAAGAAGAAAGTCATTCTGAAGACAGCATTTCGAACCAGGTATGGGCATTACGAGTTTACTATAATGCCCTTTGGATTGAATAATGCACCCTCTGTATTCATGGATCTGATGAATAGAGTTTTCAAGGAATATCTCGATGAATTTGTGGTGGTATTTATTGATTATATCTTGGTATACTCTAAAATCTACGAGGATCATGAAAGTCACTTGCGCATTATCCTGAAGACTCTGAGAAGACATGAATTATATGGGAAGTTTAGCAAGTGTGAATTCTGGCTTCATGATATTTCTTTTCTTGGACATATTTTCTCTAAAGATGGAATCTCTGTTGATCCTTCTAGGACCAAGGAAATCCAAGAATGGCCAGAACCTACGAGTATAACTGAGGTACACAGTTTTATTGGTTTGGTAGGTTATTATCGACGTTTCGTCCAGAATTTTGCCCGATTGGAAAACCCATTAACGAAGCTCATACATAAAGGGGTTAAATTTGTTTGGACAAAAGAGTGTGAAGAATGTTTCTAATAACTGAAGATAATACTATTCAATGCTTCTATATTGACTCTACCATCAAGGAATGATGGGTTCGTTATATATAGTGATGCATCGAAGAAAGGACTTGGTTGTGTCCTTATGCAGAATGATTGGGTTATTGCCTATGAATCACGACAGTTGAAAATTCATGAGAAAAACTATCATACTCATGATATTGAGTTAGCATCTGTGATCTTTTCTTTGAAGATATGGAGGCACTACCTCTACGGTGAAAAATGTAAGATTTATACTGATCACAAGAGTTTGAAGTATATTTTCTCACAAAAAGAACTCAACATGAGGCAGAGGAGATGGATTGAATTACTCAAGGATTATGATTGTACGATATACTACCACCCGGGGAAAGCAAACAAGGTGGTAGATGCTTTGAGCAGAAAAGATCATGGAGTTTTGAACAATATGTGAATTGAAAGGGATCCAATTTTTATGGATCTAGTGAAGATGGACATGGGGATAACCAGGGAAGGTGAAACATCAATGCTTTTTCAAATGGTTACCAAACCAACTTTACTAGAAATGATTTAGAGTTCTCAGACCGATGATGAAGATTTTCAAAAGAAGATTAAAGCTGTGAATGATGGGAGATTGAGAGACTTTGTTTATAAAGAAGGAATTTTGAAATTCGGGAAGAGGTTTTGTGTTCCCGATATACCTCATCTAAAAAGGTAATTTTTGGATGATGCTCATAGTTCCAATTTCTCTATACACCCTGCGAGCACCAAAATGTATAGAGATTTGAAGGAACATTTTTGGTGGGACAACATGAAGAGGGAGATTTCTGATTTTGTGTCAAGATGTATGGTTTGTCAACAAGTGAAAGCTGGAAGGCAACAGCCTGGAGGATTCATGCAACCTCTTCCCATACCGGAGTGGAAATGGGACAATATTACGATGGGCTTTGTCATGGGGCTACCAAAGACTCCTAGAAAAAACGATGCAATATGGGTCATTGTTGATCGTCTTACCAAGTCAGCACATTTTCTTTCTATAAGGGAAGATCTACCACTGGAACGTCTAGCAAGACTATATATTGATAAAGTTGTGAGACTTCATGGAGTACCCCTATCGATTGTTTCTGATCGTGATCCCCGTTTTACTTCAAGAATCTAGAAAAGTCTTCAAAAAGCCTTGGATACTGAACTTCATTTGAGCACTGCCTACCACCCGCAAATAGATGGACAATCAGAACAAACTATTCAAGCCATAGAAGACATGTTGAGATCCTGCTCACTTGACTTTCAGGGTATGTGGGATCAATATTTACCTCTGGTAGAATTTCCCTATAACAATTGCTTCCATTAGAGTATTAATATTGCACCATATGAAGCATTATATGGAAAGAGATGTTGTACACAAACCTGTTGGGATGACGTTGGTGAAAGAAAACTTGTAGGCCCAGAACTGGTGGAGGAAACGTTGGAAAAGGTTAAGGTAATCCAAAATCACATCAAAGCAGCTCAAAGTAGGAAGAAGAGCTATGACGATAATCGAAGGAACGATTTGGAATTTCAAGTTGGTGATCATGCTTTCCTGAAGGTATCTCAATGTAAGGGAGTCATACATTTTGGTAAGAAAGGTAAATTGAGTCCCAGGTAAATCGGACCTTTCGAAATTCTAGAACGAATTGGGGTTGTAGCTTACCGATTGGCATTTCCGCCAAGTCTCTCCAAAGTTCACGATGTGTTCCACGTATCTCTGTTGAGGAAATATATGCCTGACCCAACGCATGTACTCACCTATGAGGAATTAGAACTGGAACCCGATCTATCTTATTGCGAAGAGCCTGTCAAGATTCTTGATACGAGAGAACAAGTACTGAGAAACCGGACGACTCGTCTGGTAAAAGTCTTGTAGAGAAACCATAAGATGGTAGAGGCAGCGTGGGAACCCGAGGAACTTATGATGAAGAACCACATTAGTCTTTTCATGCGGTAGTATTCTAGAAATTTCGAGGGCAAAATTATTTTAAAGAGGGGTGAATGTAACACCCCAAGCTTCTACGGTACGTTTCCCTTTGAATAATGCAATAGCGTGTTTTGTACGCAACATCGAGTTCTAACACACACCACAACAGATCAAACTAGCCGTTGTGAATAGTAATTCCTACTTTTTGAAATTATATATATTTTATATTTCAAAATGGACTTCTTTTTTGGATTTATAATATCGAAATTGTCTAAAGTTGAATTTTTGGTATTTTTCTCAGAACGTCCAATTTTTATGAATAGTGAAAAATACTTAAAAACAACTTTTTTAATCAAAATAATTTATACTGATAAATTATATTATTTATTAGTTTTAAAGTATAATTAGAATATATTTTTACCATTTTATCCAATGGTGTTCATTATAATTAATTTCAATTTGAAATTGGACATAAACAATTGTCAATCTTTTGATATATATTATTTCTTAAAAACACGCTATTTGTTGTGACAGTTGGAATTAATTATAAAATTAATTAATGAAACTTTTATGTTTGGAATTTTGTAAAATAGACATCATTTTTGAATTCGGAATATCAATTATAGCTTAGGGTGAAATTTTGGCATTGTTCTGAAAAACTTCAATTTTTGATGAATAGTGAAAATACTAAGTGGCAGTTAAAAGACTTAATTTTACCACATCTGTGATTGGAATTTTGAAAATCCGAGAGACACGGTTAATATCAAGGAGTAAAATTTGGTTCAATGAGATGAAAATAATTTTTTGTGAATAGTAACGTTTTACTTTTATTTACCACGGTTAAAAGTAAATAGGGTAATTAAGGGTAAAAATGATATTAATATTACCCGAACACATGTCCTAATTCTATTGTACAAGTGTATATCGACCAAAAACAACCTTTGGAATAAAATATTATCATTTAGGTCCACTTGGATTAGATTAGGACATTTATTATTATTTAATTCAAAGAAGAGTTAAAAGAGTTAAAATCAATGTTTATTTACTAAAAAATTTTTAATATAGGTTTATACATAAGATACATTCGATTGTAAATATTAATTAGAAAGATAAAAAGATTTCCTACATAATGATATTTTATTTATAATTTTTAGATATTAAATAATTTAATTTATTTATGACAAAATGTTGATGTAGTAATTACCATAATAGTGAAAAATTAAAATAATTGATATTATAAATACCCAAATAAATATAATTTGAGACTTTTAATTAATTACACTAATTTTCTAGGATAATATGACATGTTAGGATTGACTTACATAACCTTTTTAGAAGTAATAACTCTTTTATGATTTTTAAAAAATCAATTATTGAATAGTGTCAAAATTGACATAAAAGAGTTTTTTAAAGAACATATTATATTATTAATTGATATTAAATTCCTAAAAATCTACCGTTCATCCAGGAGACTTATATCATGATAGGTGTATCTTTAATGGGCCTCTTGGGGGTCTCTTGTATTTATATAGTAAGTTTATTAACCATATAATATAAAAATACAAAGAGACATTGTAAAAGTGAAACTAATTAACCAAGAGTTAATACTTAATGATAAGGTTAATATAGTTACTCAAACCTGTCTAAATTCTATTGGTTGAGTGGTTTTCGACCAATACCCACCTTAAAATTTAAAGAATCCACTTTGGAGCCATTAGAAACCGAATATAAATTTATTATAAAATAATATTTCTAGCTTTTCCAAAGGTGCCCCCCACCCCTCTTATAAAAGGGCACTCCCCCTTCTCATTAACTCACACCTTCAAAGCCTTTTTTCTCGGCCAAAATCTGCCCAAATACTCTCTCAACTTCCCTAACTTCATCCTAGAGGCCTTACATTAGTCAGAAAGCCAACCTAAGAGCCCTTTTGATCAAATCAAAAGGAAGAACCCGAAGAAGAGGTAATGATTTCACCACCCTTTTCCAAGTTCCTTTCTTCTTCCACTTATTCCTTATTTGTTATTACCATTATAAAATAATAACTCCAGTATCTTATATATACTGTGATGTTATTATAAATATGGTATAACCATATTTAGTATTATATCCATCCTTTGAATAACATGTCACCATACGTGCGTAAATACGGCTTACCGTCTCCACGTCGTGGTGTAATTGTTATTCAATAAATTATTATTTGGATGGGTATAATAATGATGTGTAACTCATTTAAATAATAAATATAACATGATAATGATTCTTTATATATTTTACACCATCCAATTATATGTTATTTTAATATCAAAATAATGATATTGTCGCTCGTGCGTACGTACGGACTACTGTCTCCACGAACGCGATGAGATTCATTCTCCATCGTATCCATTCAAGTATAATTATCATTTGATGATTTAAAAATAATGTTTAAGGACTTGATATCATTCTGGATATCAATAAGATAAATCCTATCCATAACAAACATGGCTTACGTAACAAAACATATCAAAGAAAACGAGTAAGTTAACACCCGAAATGACGATAATACTAAGATATTATTAACAAATCAATGTTAAAAGATAATATATGATATCATATTGTTGTATAATTTAATAATTATTATTTCACCATTATATAGGAGTTTAACCTACCCCAACCATGTAAAAGTACAAGTTAAGGGTTTATTTCGCAATCTCTTCATTATCCGAGGTTGTTTATACGTAATAATCTACTGGGATCTCTTTATCACCCACTTACATGTTTCTTAAAAATGTATTTCAAAACATTTTTACTATTTACAAGAGTATGGGTTAAAGTCATTTATACCCTTGTTTGAATTTTTATAAGTGGTTTATAGAGGAATCTTTCCGTCATTTTCCAAACAAGGTGCTTTTAACCTTTTCGATAGAATTAAGGTAAGAATGTTTTTTTTAACTTATACGGCCGGTGCGGCTATTTTCCGCCGTTATAAAATCTTCGAAGATTCCTTTACAATCTTATAAGAATATTTTCAAAGAAAATGTTTTATTTTATAAATATATGACTCTTAAATGATTTCAAAATAGAAAGGGATATTTCTCTAAAAAGAGTTTTGATTTCATCTATGTCAGCATCCTTTGATGGATTTTACGCTTATTTGAAGTTGATTTATTATGAAACAAAACTTCTATATTGTATTGAAGGTTTTGTTATATGTTTGACTGTGGATGTGTTATTTTTATACCATTCATGTTTTATGGTTGAAGTATTTACATTTTGTATGCTAGTTTTAATTTGAATGTTTATATTGTGTTTAAACCTTTTCATATGGGAATGCATTGGACTTAATATGTGACGGGTGGAGCCCGCTATAGCTCCTCAATGCATCGGTAGGTCTCATGAGACAAACTAGTGTCCTGGCACAAGGCCTTGACAAAATATTATTTGTAGTCTTGGCACGAGGCCTTGGATATGTGGTTCTGATAGTCTGGCATTATGCATTCCATCATTATGAAAGTGGTTATTGATATTTCATGTGATTATTCGATTTGTAGAATATCCATGTGAATAAGTAAATGGCATTATTTCATTTTATTTTTTTCATACTATGTTGAAGTTCAAGTTTGAAAGGCTTTTGTTTTAGTTATACATTGCCTTAAATGTTTATTCTTATTTATGAAAGTTTCCGCTATATTGTTATCCTTACTGGGCATTTGAGCTCACCCCTTTTCTATGTTTTATTTTTCCCAAGATGTGAAGAAGTAGATTATGAATGACCCGCATGGATATTATAAGGGGATAATAGTGTGGACTATGGAGACAATATGTTTTTGTAGTAGTTTTTTACTTTAAGATGTAATGTAAAACTTTATGAATATATCTAGTGTTTACAAGGCTACTAAACCAATCGGTCTTTCGAGATTTGATCTTTCTTGTGATCATACCAATGTTATGTAATAATGCACCGACTCTGGGTAACTGGGGTCGGGGCGGTACACTATACTCATCCACTACTAATTATTACTAGCTATTTCTTTTCATTTAATGTACCTCCCAAAATTACATCCTAGCTCCCAGGAATGAATGAATACATACATATTTTTCAAATATATTGAGAATATATTATGAAATAGCCTAAATTTGACTAATAAATTCTCCATCATCCACTAACACTCAAGTATTAGAGAATATATTTATTTTATTATTTAAAAATATTATATTTTTTAAATTTTTGAAAATATCATCTCCAAAATAGAATACCTTTAACTCGATTCATTTCTTATTTAATCAAATAAAGGATTTCTAAATAATATTTGTAAACATCACAAATATTTCATCTGGTAACTTCTACATTCTTGAATATACTATACACAACATATCAAACTATTGTTAACAAATCCAGAACATAACATCTCTTAGTTACAATATAATTTCCCCAATTTTTATTTAAAATAATTTATTAAATCCATCATCTCATTATAAATTTAAAACCCCACCATCTAATATTTACTTTATTTGAATTATATTTTGTTATCCATTTTCAATAAAATACAAAGGGCCATTTATATCTAAATTCTACTCTCAGGTTATATCCACTTTTTTTTCTGAATTCTACATTTACTCCCACTTTATAAATAATTTCCTTCTACATATTTTCAATGAGATTCCAATAAATTTTGGTGAAATTTATTCTTCTAACTTTAGAAATATCGATAATGAGATATTATTCTCCTATTTTTACACAATCCTTTATATCCAATTTAAAACTTCCATTTTACATCCTCCATACAGGGATTTATTAACACTTTGAAAATTTAAAATAAAAAATATTAGGTTTTCTTCTAATTTATATTTTTTAACTTTTTTATCTATATATAAATTATTTCATAGAATAGTCCTGGATTAACATGAATCAATACTCGATCCACATTCTCCTTTACAACATAATTTTACTTCAATAGTACTGAATGATTTAATTTACCATTTGGTATTTACTCACTAGTAAAACCTATAATATTATTAAGCTAGATGGTTGTGTATGAGATAAGAGTTTGATCCAAAAATATAATGTTATACATCTCACTTTCCTTTTTCATTAAAT
The DNA here is from genome assembly GCA_963277665.1 of Viscum album. Classification (NCBI taxonomy): domain Eukaryota; kingdom Viridiplantae; phylum Streptophyta; class Magnoliopsida; order Santalales; family Viscaceae; genus Viscum; species Viscum album. The sequence goes on from OY728145.1 coordinate 446,672,032, forward strand.
TATTGTGGCTATACCTTTTTATAATCATCATCACATCATATAATCTCAATCACACTTACTCAAAACCATTTTTAGATCAATTGATAAATCACAAAAAATTTGCATAATGCCACATATTCGATCAGTTGTTACCAATTTATATTCATGTCCTTTTTTATATGGCACATTCCTATTTAAATAAGGATAACTATCCTTTGATTTATTATCACGAACTCAAACTTAATTATTTTTATAATTAACACTATATTTTGAGATAATTTTATAGTTTGGTGAGATATTTTTTGGTAGTTTTGTTTTCTATTCATCGCAAAGAAAACCATGGATCTTATCTCCCCCTTAATATTTCACCACTTTTGATATATATTAGAAAAATTAAAATTAATAGTCAGAGGGGCACCCCCCAAACACCCTTATGTTAAGGATTATAATTTTTATGGTGTAAAACAAATTATCTTCCTACATTTATTCAATACTTGATAGTGGATATGCATACAATTCCACTTCTACAATATACACTATGTGTTTGATATTTAGATTTATAAATTTTCATTGGCTTGGTTTCTATAATGGTAATTAGATGAACCTAACTAGTATGTGTTTCCTCCAATTGTTTTTATATCTTGAATCACCTATCAGGATTCCTCTATAGTAAGAGGTATTTTTATAATACATTATCTCTTTAATGTTATATAGTTTCTAAAACCAATAATTCCATCCTCATGTTATTTATCTTCAATTTCAATTATGGTAACATCAAAATTTCTAGTCCAGGGTGATACTTCTTTGAAATGATCATATCTATTCCTTATAAATGGAACATCTTTGTTCATTATTTTCTAGTTTTTTCCTCATTCCATCAATGATGGATATTGTGTATGCATCATCATTTTTTCATGGTTTATATAGTGACCCCCTCTTTTAAAAAATTCACAATAAATAACTTATTTATAACATTTAAACATTATAAAAAAACATAAATACCATTGTTTGTATAGTTCCTTTTGAAATGTGGAAACATAAACATTGGTACATAAAATGAGCTACATTATCTCTCACTAGGTTATTATTGAATAGAACCCTTCATAGACACATCAATAAATACATATCTTTAAAACCTGGGAAATGGAATTATAAAAAGGGGTGATCTGAAATACTAAGGGTAAATAAGGGAGACATGTAAACATAATCATGAGCATAAGGGTATGAGAACAAGATCATGATGAAAAAATATCATACCCTACTTATCAATGCTCATAACGAGATCATGGAATAATTATTGGAATTTAATAAGCCATTAATAACAATAAAACAAATAGAATAATCCTTGAAAGCATAATATATAAATAAAACATGGAATTTTGGAAAACATATAAGAATATAATTATTTCCATAGTATCCAGGGCATCGCTGCAAGAAGATATCAGTAGTATGGTTTCACTACCCATATCATAATAGTATTCAACATTCACACCCATGGACATCATAGTAGCACTATGTCACTCCTCAAACCATCTTAGTAGTTATGTATCACTCTCATGGCCATCATTGTAGTCGGTGTTCAATCCCAATACTATATTAGTTTTTCTCATGAGATATAAAACATTACACAATGAATTGGAGGGAAATATAGGTCCCATCCTTAACATAATGAAATCATACGTACATGTTTCATAAGATCATAAATAAACATATAATAACCCATGAAATTAATTGGGTATCATAAACATGTAAACATATCAAATGATTTGAGAAAATTATAGACTTCATAATCATTTCATCAATAGAATAACCCATTAATGAATAATGTATTTCATATACATATTACTCAAGAAGGAGAAGTGGGTTTCATTAAGATTGTGATATTAAGAATAACCCATTCATTGGAAGGATACCAATGGAACCTTTAGATTGGTATGAGTAACATCAATAGATCTCATCATAGATGGAAAATAATTTTTAAATATGTTGTAAAAACACTTCTGGATGAGAATATCCTTTCTTGTTTGAAAAATTATTTTTAATGAATATAACCATGTGAAAATAATTCATGTAAATTAGTTTTGAAAAAAATATAAAGTTGATTTGAATTCATTCGGAAAACATTTTCCTTAAATACTTATAATATAATTTTCAAAACTTTTTAAAAACTTTTTTCTTTGAAAACACTTTGAAAAATGTTAATAAAATCATGAAAATGTTTTGAAATTTATTTCATAAAAAATACTATGAATAATTCATGGAAAAGTTGTTTAAAATTTTTTTATTTCAATATACATTTACAAAAAATTTCTTAAATATAAACCTTTAAAAAATGAAAAGGATGTTTCAATGAAATAACAGCGGGTAAATATGTACATGTTGTACGTCGTAAAAATAACATACTTTTGAATGATAAAAAGTCTAAAAAGATTCCATGTTCATAAAAATAAAATATGATTATTGTGAAGAGAATTTTCATAGAAAAAGGGGTTCAAATTTCTTTTGGATGTTATAGGATAATGCCATAATATTCTTGAAACCCTTTTTAGAAAACATATATTTCCCACCAAAGATCGGGTAAAGTTGGGATTTTTAAAAGACAATTTATTACCTACATTATGTAACAAAGAGTATGAAATGGTACCAATACGTGATTATATCATGAAATAACCAATTATAATGAAACTCAAAAGTTTTATAGAGATATAAATCATAATATTTCATCTAAGGAATAATAAACATAAACAATCTCAAAAGCATTGAGATTTTCTCAATAAACTATTCTAACTTGGTAACTTTATATCATAAAATCATTTTAAGAAAAATAATTAAATGAAGACTAAAATTTCATTAAAATAAGTATATTCATGATATAACATGTATAATGAAAGTATATACACCACAAATAAGAGTTTAGGTGCATCACAAAAAACATGAGTCTCAAAGAAGGAAAAATGTGACAAAACTGTTTTACTGATTTGGTATCTTTTGAAACATAAACCCCATGAAATAAGGATCATAAAATGTACATGGTAATACCCATAATTATATTTATAAGATACATATAGTTCAATAATGATCATTACAAACACCATATAAAGTAAATGAATGGAGAACAAAACCTGAATATCGTGGATATTAAAAGTGAGATGAAATCCCCTTACCATGTGTCTTGACTCCCTCTGTCCTCAAAAAAGATTATTGTATAATAAATATAGGATTATAATAAATATTTTAAATATTAATATTATTATAAATAATACCATATATGATTTTATTATGACCTAATATTACCTTTTTTTAATGATCCTTTGTTAAAGTTTCACTTCGAGTAAAATTCGCATTGTTCTTGGCATCTGTTTTATTTTATTAAAAATATGATCCTTATACTTATATAATTATTCCAGAATTTAAACCATGAAAAAAATATCAGGAAGATATATTATATTTGTATTATAATAATCAATATAATATAGGATTATGAAATGGAATACACAGTTCATGGAGATGGTAAGTCGTGTGTACACATGAACGTTTCTTCTTCCTTTATTGTCATATTGAAAGAAAGCATGTAAATGAAATATATATATATATATTTGTGTGTGTTTAGTTAATCCATTTGGAAGAAAATATACAGAAAATATCATATCAGTTCACTAAACCCATCCTTAATACATTTCTTGTGTTGTGTGAACAAATCACATTGCTTTAAGGGGAGGTAGTCAACACTTCCTCAAACGAGATTATCATATTAATACCAAATATAAAGTAAATAGATATTTGATTTAAAATTAATAAATAATATTAAATATAGAATAAATATAATACATTAAATATATAAATACAGTGTCCATTGTAAATGAAAAATGAACAATCATCGTTTGTCGATGCAGTAGTTCACGACACATAGAAATGGTATGTTCAATATCCATTATATGGAAGTTTGTGTAAGTTTAGGTTGAAAAATTAGAATAAAAAATTACTAATATATTTAGGATACTGTTATTTTCACAAAATAATGGAATAAATATAGTGGAGGGTTGAATAAATGAAATAAAGGAAAGGAGCTTAAGAGAAGATATTACCTCTTAATTAGGTAACTTCTTTTTCATTATGCCAAAAGATTATTTGAGAAGATTCATGCCCAAAGGGAGACATATAAGGAAAATTTAGGGAAGTGGGTAGATTATTTTATTAATCTTTAGGTGATCTAAGGGACTTGAGTGGTGTGATGAAGTGATAGTGTGCTTGACTTTTTGTAGTGGAGAGGGAGTGGAACTCTTGTAAATACCAAAAGGTATTTATGATTGGGTTGTCTACCTCCCCAAAAGTGACTAAAAATTGTGAAAATAATTTATTATAGAGGGATAATTTTCTATTGAAATATCCACCACATAAAAATACGTGCATTTTAATAATTATTTTCTTTAACTTCTATGATTTCCCAATTTTATAATTTTGGTTTTTATTAAAAATATAGTTCTCAATTATAATTTATTAGAAAATTAAAAATAAAATAAATTGATATTTATTTGAAAATATATATCCATTGAATATTAATATGATATCTAATTTACTAAATAAAATTCCTATGTGTTTGGTAAATTAATTTTAAAACAAGTGCATGTGATGCACTAAAACACTCCTTTAACCCAGATTGTGTTAACAACATTTCTACAATATATGGGACAATATGTTAATGATAAAATATTATTTTGTTCATTCATAAAACATATTTAATATTTATTAACACATAAAAATAACTTTTCATAATATGATATTTTTATTGATTTTGAATCATTTAATAAAATTTCATTTATTTCAAAATAACAGTAATGTAAATATAGACATTTTTTATTTAATGTTAACTTTAAAAAATAAACCTAATATTAGAATTAAAATATATTAGGTTTATAGATGTGTAACATGACATATTAATCTAAAAAAATAAATAAATGAAATAATTCAGTTAATTAACATCACTTGTAGTTTTTATAATATCATTTATTTTTGTTAATTATTAACTAAATAATAACTATATTATTGTTTCATACACATTTTAAGAAGCTATAACATATCTTAAAATTATTAATAAATGATTCAGATAAAAATAACCCATATGTCATTAAAAAAGAAATTTATAACCGAATTGTTTTTAATATCTCATTGTTTTATAAAGGATTGAGGTAAGGAAAGTTATCTTTTTTGTCTTTTTCCTTAAATATCCTTTTATATAGGAAAATTCAATTTAATAATATCCAAATAACACCTAAATTTATAACCATGTGGGGATATGGCATACATATTCTAATCCAAAGGTTTTTGGAATGGTTTCCATATCATTTAGGTCATTTTGATTAGGGATTAGTCTCTTATGCAGCTTAATCATACCTTAGTCATCATAATTAATTTTAATCACTTTCATGAATAGTTTTAGTCAAAACTTTTTTTGATCATAATAGAACACAATTATAATAAGGATTAATAATATTTATGAAATATTTTCAAAATTCAAATCATAGAAGTAATAAAATTAGGATTAATGTTAATCCCGCAAATGGTATGAAATAACTGGTTTTTAAAGTAGAAAATGTTTCAAATGTTTGTTATGTTTTTATATTTAATTTCAATGTAAAATTTAGTATAATGAAATAAATTTTATAAATGTATGAGTAATTGATCTAATTTTACTCTAAAACAAATATTATATATAATTTATATTTAAAAATTATTTAAATGAAAATGTTGTTTTTAACTAAAATGTCGATGTTTTCATTATACATCAAAAAATGGTCTTTCTCATAAAAATACAAATAATTCACTCCAAACAAATTTTAACATTCTGAACTAAAAAAGGATGTTAATTCTACCAAATAAAATTCATAAATGTTTCTAAATTGATTTTTAAAATAATTTCTCCTCTAAAAGATAGTTAAAATTGGTCTTGTGTGTACTTTAAACTGACTCAGTGAAGGTGACATAGTGTTGCGCGTACAGAAAGAAAAGTTAAGTGTTACATTTAGTGACAGATCAAATTTTGGTTGTGTATATCACATGTAAAATATATAATAATCCATTCTCATTGTTTTGTGAAATTAAAAATATCAACAATATAAATTAAGTTGAAAAAATATATTTCTCAAAATCTAAGGTGTTATATTCTACCCCCCCCCCCCCCCCCCTATATTAATTTTTCCATCATAATTTGTATGGTTTATCAGTGGTATAATACTTTAATTTTTAATTCATAGAGCCCCGCATCATAAAAAATAATAATAAAACATTACTTAAAATTGTAATTTTGGAACCATAAAAATTATCCAAAGTCACATATAATGGGGTTTCCACATATGGAAACATGGTTGGGAAGTGAAAACATAGACATTGAAGAAAAATCTAACTATCAAGTTTTTATGGATAGTGATATAGAACAAGGTCAAGAAAAATTTACAATCACAAAGCCATAATTTTTTGAGGAACTAAAAAACCTTATGATTCTTTGAAAACATAGGTATAAGACAACATTATTTATTTCAAGATCCTTTTTCCCAATGTTAAAGAATATTAATTAAAAGATATAATTGATTAATTTTTGGAAAATGTTATCCTTTATTTTTCATTGATCCACTTCACCTCTTTCATTAAAAATTAAGGTGAAATTTTTTTCCAGAAGTATGAACAGATCATCTGATTCATGATATTCTGTCCCATTTGTCATCAGTTTCCATAAACATAATGTAGTTTGACCCTTTTATCCAATATTCACATATCATCATATAGAGATATAAAAATTATTTCATACTAAATATAGATTATTTTTGACTTAAATATTCGATAAATTGTTAACCTCTTAACCCTTTCAAAAGATCAAAATCCAAAACTTTAGAAAGATGTCACAAAATCAGCTTGACATTTATCCTACATATATAACAATGTATCTATTGGTTATCACATTCCAAACATGTGAATACCCACATTATATATTCTTTGGAAACATTGTAATAACTTGACTTACCATAAATCCTTATAGAAAACATGCATGATTCCTTATTCTAAAGGTTACTAGTTATATTCCTTAATTCGAAGAATTTTTAAACTTCATCATTGCTGACATAGAACACTTTATCAACAATCAGTTCTAGGGTAATCCATAACATCCAATTTACTTATTAATATCCACCATATCATTATATAAACATCATTATCTCCACTTTAGTCATTAATTAAGGGTTTCCTCCCCTTAATGATAATATCACCATCCAATGAAATCACTTTTCTATGTCTTTTTCACCATTCAACATTCCCTTTTCAATCCTTATTGAAAACATATACTGAAAATAATTAAATATTTCATGATTCAAATAACATAATATTTGAATTCCAATTCTAAAATACATCATTAGTGAAACCTTATTCTAATACCATTACCTATAATTCATCAAATTGTTCCTCAATACCTCTTTACTAGAATATGAAATTTGAGTCATGTATTAAGGTCCCCTAACCTAAATCTAATCATGATTATTGTTTTTAATGTAACCAATACAGGAATAACATCTCATACCTTTCACATGTCATTTGTGGTATCTTTATCATCATAAGTATATCCAATATTCATAACACATTCTTAATTCTATAAAGAGATTTCCACATGGGAAATTGATTCTGATAAAAAAGTACATTAAACATATGAAACATTAATTGTTAACCATGTTCCTTCTAGTTATCATAATTACTAAAACTGTAAATAATGAGGTGATAAACACATTTCATATAAGAAAGACACAAAATCATTAAAAATTACGTATATGATGTCTAAATCATGAAGCCTTCATTAATCTATGACACCTTAGGTTTATTATAGGTTACTTGTAGAAAACTTTTATTTAAATACATCATGATGGTTCATAAAGATTTTGTGAATTGCTAATTAATATCCCTCGGGAGTGTTAAACTAGGTGCGCAACATGGCCCATTGTGGTGTACCAGATTATCCCGAGTCAAGCTTGGAACATCTTGTCTGATTTGTTACCCTTAAGTACATGTTTCCTAGAGCCACATCCACTTGTATTTTTCCTAAAGAGATTTAATTCTAGGAAACTAATCACTCTATCCTTTACCAATATTCTGATACATTTTCATAAACATTAACTCATCCTTGTACTTATCCATAGAGACATCCCTATAAATAATGTTAGAAATAGACCTAGGAATATCACTAAGATTTTTCATCATAGCTTTAAAAGGATACTATTACCTTTTTTTGATACCAACTATAGAAACCCTATATTTTTAAACATTATAATTGCATAAATTTTTCGTAATACTTAAACATTATACAAACTAACGCCTGATGACCATAATTTGTATAGTGCCTTTGGAAACATGTAAAATTAAACACTTGTACATAAATGGGCTATGTTATCTGCGACAAGGTTATTCTTAACTAGAACCATTCATATACACATAAAAAATAACAGATATCTTAATAACATGGGGAAGGAAACTAAAAATGGGTGAGATCGAATTCTTAGTAAGGGTAAATGAGGGATATATTTAGGCATAATCATGAGAATAAGGGTATGAGAACATGATCCTGAATACTAAAGTGTTGAGAAAATTATTGTTTTCAACAATACATATTAATGTTATTTAAAGGGGGAGATTATTGAAAATAATACTCTATCTCTTTATAATAATTTTGATGCTCACAAATACCCTTAGTTATTTTTCAATGACTTTATTTAGTATTTTGTAGGAATTTATTAATTTATTTTACTCTTGAAATAACGAGAATTTATTACTTGTTTGGAATCTGCTTTAGCGTGTTATGGAATCAATATTTATACATTACGTGGATAAATGTAGCACGGAATCTGCTTTAGCGTGTTCTGGAATCACTGTTCATACCCTACGTGGATAAAGGTAGTGTAAGGATGAAAAGTGTGTATACTTTTTGAGATAAGAGAAAAGTATGGTTAAACAACCATATGTTTTCAGAAAAGTATGGAAGAAGAACCTTATGTTAGGAAGGAACCTTACATTTTGGTTATCAGCAAATTATGGAAGTAGAACCATATGTAAATACTAAACGTTATGTTTTTTTCTCAAAAGTATGGTTCATCAACCTTACTTTTGTGAACAACCATACATTTTTGGAAAAGTATGGATCAAGTAAAAGTATGGATCTTTTGTTGTAAGTTTGAGAGTTGAATAAAAAGTATGGATGATCAACCCTACATTTATGATCAACCTTAAGTTTGGAGAAATTAGCATCAACCCTACATTTGGAGGCCACGTCATCAACCTTACGTTTGGTGTCGGAAATTTTGACAGACGATATTTTTATACAGCAATCAGCAAGCTGATTATTGGGCGAATTTCAAGCCAGATTTAAAGTAATTTTTAAAATATGACTTTGACTGATTCAAAGATGTTTTATCAATGGATTTAAGATCGAATAAAAAGGGGGTTTTTATGCCGAGTCTTAAGGTAAGTTACAAATTCTCTGTAAATTCAAATTTTTGAATATCGCGAATAAAAAAGGCGACTTTTATGGATCTAAATGTGCAGGAGATATAATCAGATTTATTATATATGTTTCCTCTGAAACACTAGGTATAAGCGTTTATGGTAATCAATCAATTATAAAAAATGTGGAAAATAGAGACAACAAAAAGCACCCAGTTCTGCTGATTCATTAGGAGCGTCAAAGCTCTATTTGTTTAAGAAGAAAGAACTCTATAGAAGATTCACCTGTTCTACATAGAATATCTACTGTGGATCTACTACTACTGATGTTGTGAACTATATCTCTAAATCTACTTCAACCGGATAGACTCAGAATTGCTTTGTTTTGAAAATCAATATTTCTAGAGACAACGATCCATCTGCTGTCAATTGCATTATGTTGCAATTATGAAGATCAACTGGAAAACTTCTTTCTGAAATTATTTTTATCTTGACTAACCATCTTCTCGTACTAAGCTGTGTATGTTCATGATTGAACCAGAAGGATTTGTTTTGCCTTGGATTGTATAGGTGTCAGCTTCCTGTACTCAGTTGTGAACCGGTCTGTGGAAAAGAGGAGCAGATAGTAAAAATCACCAAGCTCGTGGAGTTGAGCGTTGGTGGAGTGGACTAGGATCCTTTTGTTCCCCGAACCATTATACAACTTTATGTTCTTGTTTTTACTTATTCCGCTACATGATCAAATCTGATAAAGTATAGAGGACAGAACTCGTTCAATCAAAGAGTTACCAAAAAATTGCAAAAGACACAATTCACCCCCATCTTGTGTATAATCTGTAGATTCAGATCCAACAATTGGTATCAGAGGAAGAGCTTCTGATAGATCCTTAGCAATCTAGTAGCATTTAAAGATTATACAATAGAGCATCAAGACTGATACAATAGAAGGGATGTCAATGGTCAGAGCACCATATTTCAATGGAGACTACTATGTCTGATGGAAATCGCGCATGATAATATATCTAAAAACCTCAAATATAAAGTCTATTCAAATATTATGACTCCTTTTGACATTCCTGAAAATCCTGAGACATGGAGTGCTGCTATAGAGGAAGAGTACGATATGAATTCGAAGGCTATGAATCAATTATCTGCGGCCTAGGGCCAAATGAATTTAATAGAGTATCTCAGTGCCCCACAATATATGAGATGTGGCAAACAGTAGTCGTGGAATATGAAGGAACATATAATGTGAGACAAATGAAATATGCAACTGCCAATTTGAAATTTTATACTTTCAGAATGTTTGAAGGTGAAAGCATTACCCAAATGAATGGAAGATTGACAAAAATTTTCAATAATATAACAGCTCTAGGAGAACCTATCAAGCAGGAAGATCAAGCATTAAAAGATCTAATGGTACTTCCTACTAGATGGAAGGATATCTCTACTGCAATCAGACAATCAACTCCTGTAAAAGATATAACCATGAGAGAGATGATTGGTACACTGATGATGTATGAAGCTGAAATGCAAGATGAGACAAATGAACATAAGGTCTACATCAAAAGTGAAGATACTTCCTTGAAGGTAACTTCACAACAAAAGAATAGAAAGATGAAGAACAGAGATGTCAAAGCTAAATTAGAAAGTTCTGACTCATCTAACTCAGATGAAGAACTGGCTAAGCTAGACAAGAAAATTTAGAAAATTCTACAGTAAGAAAAGAGGCTTCAACAAATCCATTAAGGGAGATAATAAGGATGTATGATGTTATGAAAGCAAGAAGATGGGGCATATCAGACCAGATTTCCCACAATTGAGAGATGCAAAGAAGAATAAATTCATCAAAATAAATGACTATGAGCATAAAGACAAGAAAGCTATGAAAGCCACATGGAGTGTATCTGATGACTCTAGTAGCCCTCATGAATCAAGCTCAGAGAAAGAATAAGTCAATATAATAGCAAACATGTGTTTTATGGCAGAAACGGATGAGGTACACTCATATTACTCCTCTGAATCAAATTCTGAATCAAGCTACACAAATGAAAAACTTTTAGACTACTGTAATATGCTTGAAGAAAGATATGACTCACTATTTAAAAAACATAGTCCCTAATGAATATACATAAATCTCTTTCAGATGAAAGAGATACAATGATGAAACAACATAAGGAATTAATAGATAAATACAATTCTATTAACACTAACCATATTTATTTTGAATCAAGAATAAAAACACTGCATAATGAAGTAGAATCTTACAAACAGGTTGCATTGGTTTTTACAAAAGGAGAAAATTCATTAAATGAAATTCTTGGAAAACTGTCATTAAAAAGGAAAGATTTGGAATTGGGAGTAAAGGAGAAAAACCTAAATTATATAAAAATTATTTTGTTCATAGATCTAAAAGGGTTCATTGTAACTTTTGTGGGACAAAGGGACATATAGCTAAAAACGGTTTCTTAAGACAACCTCAAATTTATGGTATTAAGAAATCCTATGATTCAAATGACTTATATGATTCAGCTGATTTTAAAAGAACAAATAAAATCTGGATACCCAGATCATTGCTATATAACACAACTGGACCAAACAAAATATCGGTACCAAAGCAATTTGTTTGAATGTCTTTGCAGGTAGCAGGCCACTAGAGTAGAAAAGATATGTGGTACATAGATATTGGATTCTTATATGAGTGGAAAATCAATGAATTTTTCTTCACTCACTCAAAAGGAAGAAGGACTTGTCACATTTTGTGACAATTTCAAAGGAAAAATCATTGGCATTGGAACTATTGGAGATCCCAAAATAGTCTCAATCAACAAAGTACTTTATGTACAAGGATCAAAACAAAATCTGATAAGTATCCCTCAACTCTGTGATGATGGATATACTATTGATTTTACTACCAATTGATGTACTATTTATAAAGATAAACTGTTTAAATTTAAAGCACCAAGAACTAAAAATGCCGATAATTTGGATTTAAATTCCTTGTCTAAACCAAAAGTAAACTGCTTGACTGCTAAAGTAAGTGAATCCTGGATCTGGCATAGGAACTTGAACATTGCAATGTATATGTTTTTCATAAATTATCGAAGAAACTTTTAGTTTCTGATTTACCTAGTCTCAAATTTTTAAGTGACATATTTTGTGATGCATGTTAACTTGGCAAGAAACACAAATCATCCTTCAAATATGTTAATAAAATTTCTACATCTAAACCTCTAGAACTTATTCATATGGATTTTTTTGGACCTTCAAGAGTAGCAAGCATGGCTGGTAAATTATATGTATATGTTTTATTTTATGACTACTCTATATTTACATGGATTTTATTTTTGAAATTTAAAAATGAAGCTTTTACTTTATTTGAAAGTTTCTGCAAATCTTTTCAAAACAAAAAAGGTTTTAATATATTCTCATTGAGAAGTGATCATGGTGGAGAATTTGAGAATCTGGAATTTAATTCCTTTTGCTCAAATATGGGTATTAAACAGACCTTCTCTTCACCAAGAACACCTCAACAGAATGGGATTGTAGAAAGAAGAAATAGAACAATTCAATAAATTCCTTGAACTATGTTAAATGAATATAGCCTCCCTATATATTTCTAGGAAGAAGCTGTGAATACATCTTTCTATATAATTAATATAGTTTTAATTAGAACTATTTTGAAAAAGATACCCTATGAACTATGGAATAACTGAAAATCTAAAGTTAACTACTTTATATTTTTTGGATGCAAGGTTCACATATTAAACACCAAGGATAATCTTGGTAAATTCGATACAAAATCTGATGATGGTATTTTATTAGGATATTCTGCTACCTCCAAAGCTTATAGAGTTTATAATAAGAAGTCCAGGATTGTTGAAGAATCAGTTCATGTGAAATTTGATGAATCTAATCCCTTTGAAAAAATGACAGATCAAATGGATGAACTTGACTCTAATGATAACATGAGACTTGAGAACTTAAAGAATGATATTGAAAAAGATATAAAAGAAATTCAGTCTAGTTCAGAGGAACATGATACTAAAGAACCTTTAAATATATTACCTAGACAGACTAGAACCCTAAAGAATCACCCTTTAGAAATTGTAATAAGTGACCTAGAAACTAGTGTTCAAACTAGAAGAAACTTAGGAAACCTAGTGGAACTATCTCCCTTCCTATCTCAATAGGAAACCAAGACTATAGAAGAAGCTATAGATGATGAAAGCTGGGTAATAGCAATGCAAGATGAATTAAACAAGTTTAAAAGAAATGAAGTTTGGGAATTAATGGAAAGGCCTAAGAATTATCCTATAATAAGAACTAAATGGGTCTTTAGAAATAAACAAGATGGCAAAGGCACAATAACAAGAAATAAAGTAAGATTAGTGGCTAAAGGATATAATCAGGAAGAATGAATAGATTATGATGAGACTTTTGCACCTGTAGCTAGGTTAGAATCCATTAGAATCCTTCTAGCCTATTCATCTTATATTAATTTTAAATTATTACAGATGGATGTTAAATCTGCCTTTTTTAAATGGTAATTTAATGGAGGAAGTTTATGTTGAGCAACCACTTGGTCTTGAAAATTCTCAAAAACCTGATTCTGTTTTTAAACTTACTAAAGCTCCTTATGGCCTTAAACAAGAACCTAGAGCTTGGTAAGAAATATTAAGTTCTTTTCTTTTGAAAAATGACTTTACTGTTGTATTGAAAGATCCAAAACTCTTTAAGAAAAATGTAAAAAATAATTTTTTATTGGTTCTAATTAATGTTAATGATGTAATATTTGGATCAACTAATAAAACTCTTTGTCATGAATTTTCAAAATTAATGCAAGAAGAGTTTGAAATGAGTATGATGGGAGAATTAAATTTCTTTTTGGGTCTTAAAATATTTCAAAAAATATTTTGGAAATGTTTTAAATCAAAGAAAATACATTACTGATTTACTTAAGAAATTTGGACTTGAAAACAGCAATCCATTTACAACTCCTATGTGTACTAATATAAAACTTGATTTGGATGAAACTGGGAAATCAGTTGACAAAAAGTTATATTGAGGTATGATTGGTAGTTTGTTATATCTTACTGCTAGCAGTCCAGATATAATGTATTCAGTGTGTCTTTGTTCAAGATTTCAATCAAATCCTAAAGAATCTCATCTAACTGTTGTTAAAAGAATTTTTATATATTTAAAAGGAACTCTTTTTCAGTATCTTCTTTATCCTAAAACTTCGGATTTCAATTTGATTTCATATTCAGATTCTTACTTTGGATGTTGTAGATTAGATAGAAAAAGTACATCAGGAACATGTCAGTTTTTAGGAAAGTCTTTAGTATCATGGTCTAGTAAGAAACAAAATTCAGTTGCCCTATCAACAGCTGAGACAAAAGATGTTTCTACTGGTAGTTATTGTGCACAAGTATTGTGGATGAAAAACACTCTTATGGACTTTTGATTGAATTTTAATAATACACCTTTTTTATGTGATAATACAAGTGCAATTAATATTTCAAAAAATCCTATTAGTCATTCTAGAACTAAGCACATTGATATAAGGAATCACTTTTTAAGAGATCATGTTATTAAAAAAGATATAGTTTTAGAATTTATAAATATTGAAATTCAATTAGCAGATATTTTTACTAAACCACTTCCCACAGGAAGGTTTGATTTTATTAAGGGGAGCTAGGTTTATTAAATTTTAAATAATTTTTATTTTTACTTAGTTTTTATTTATTTTTATAAATATTTTTTAATATTCTTAATGATTTTTTTTCTTTCTCCATATGAAAATATTATTTTTTTAAAATATATTTAATGATTAGTGATTACATGGGAATCAAGGCTGCCGGAGCCTTTTCGACTTCTAAACCGTTTCACTTCAATCAAAACCCTTTCGAAATCTGAAAATCGCACTTCTGCTCCTAAACCCTAATCTTCGAACCTCTGAAACCCTAAACTTCGAACCTTTAGAGATTCTCGCAGAGATGGTAAGAACTAAAAGATCCAGTGAAGCCGAGCCAAGCAATTCCAAGAGACAATGCTCTGAGGGACAAAAAATCTTACAGGGTAAGGAAATCGATCTCGACTGGTTGTTTCAGACAAATATGCCATTAAATCAAACGTTGTCGTTTCAGAATATTGAACAGATGTTCAAAATTGAAAATACAAAATTTTTTATGAAGTAGAACTTAGATACTTCTTTAAATATGTACAGTTTAGTCTGGGAGATACCGAGGATAGTATTATGGCTAAGATAGGAGATAGGGATTTCTCAATTTCATCAGTAGAGACTGTTCAGACTCTCAACTGCCCTCATGAGGGAGTTTTTCATTTCTATTTGAAAAATATTGGAGATTATGTGCATAAATCCTAGGACATCATGTCTTTTATTTTTGGTACTATGTCTATAAAGAAAAGATTTATTAAGGATTGGGAGCCTGATTAGAAAATTTTGGTCAAATTTATTCAGACTGGAATAACTCCATGAATGGCAGAAATGGAAAATATTGTGTACCCTGATATGTATATAATGTATCTTCTGTTAAGTGATATCAAGTTGAACTTCCCAAGTTACATGATAAGGAATCTCAATTACTGCTGTCAAAGTGATCCCCGGATGAAATTCTATCCTTTCGGTCGATTTATTTCTAAACTGTTTCTTAAGAAAGACATGGTGATATTAGTGGATGCCCGAGTAAACTGTCATCACAGTAATGTGTTTAATGATGGAACTTTAAGGAATATTGGATATTTCTGGAGCACTATTAAAGGAAAAAATTTGCCAATATGAGTTGAGGAAGACTCAGAGAGTGCTCAGGCTCAACCTGCTAAGACCAAGGAGGGACAAGCTGAATCAAGAGTCACTGATGCAGTAAGAAGGAAACGCATTGAAGTGGAAGATGCTGAGGAACACCGAAGTCCAGAGAGACTTCAATCAAAAAGAAAGAGACCTCTTAATGATGAAATTACTTCCCCTGTATTGGAAACAACAATAGAAGCTTTATTTACTTATTCTTTTGTAAGAGAAGTTGTTATTGATAAGAACATGGAAGTTGTTAGTGAAAGAACAACACCAGTAGAGGGATCAAGAGCTCAAGAAGAATCTCAAAGGTTGAATCAGGAACAGATTGTAGCTGATGTTGAAGTTACACTTCAACATAACCAAGATAAGGAGGCAGTGCCTGGTGAGGAAGTGGCCAGACCTCAGGAGACTCCTGAAAATGATGTTCTCAAAACTCCAGTGGAAGGCCAAGATGCTGATGTTTGTGGTCAGAATGCTTCTGAAGTTTACACCAATGTGCTTCAAGACTATTTTTCTGTGGAGGAGTCTGTGGACTCTAAGGAAAAATCTGTGGACCAACCTACTCAGGATAAAGAAAAATAGAAATCTGATGCTGAATCATTACCTTTGGTACTACTACATCATCCAGAGCCTGAGAATGCGAATCAAGAACAGGGTGCCTCTGATTCAAGGAAGAAAGATGTTGAAGAACTGTACAAAAAGGCGTCTCAGTTATAATCTGATAATTTCACTATGAGAAATGCCTTAACCTTTGAACAATTGAGATTTCAAAAGATAAAGGAGTGTATAGTCTCAAGGCAAGAAGTTGAAATTTTTAAAGAGGATATGTTGAATGCAGTTTCAAATTTGAAATATAAAATGTTTATGAAGTCAGATTTATCAGATCTGAAGTCATTTATGGAGAACCAATTTGCGTCAGTCACAACTAATTTTGTTAGTGGATCAGGTACTTCACCTGATTTAATTAGAAGGTGTCAAGCTATCAGAGCTGCGATGAGAAACATGAATGATAGGTTACAAGATCTTCAATGTAGCAATTCTCCTTTATCAGTGTTTCTGGGCAATCATAATTTTTTAGTGGATCGACTGACATCTAGTGAACAATCAATCAGAATCCTGTTAAATCAGTTATCAGATAAGCTGTCAGTATTTATCGAAAAATAGGAAAGGATGCATGAGTTTTTCAGAGTCAATTTAATAGAGGATATTCATATGACTCAAGAGAATAGAGAGCTCATTATCAAACTTGGAGATGGGCTGATGAACAGACTTCAGGAAAAGTTTACAGAAATCAAGTCTGCAATCCATAGGAGATAGAACCTATTGCCTATCTTACCCAAACCTTGATTCCTGTGTATATCGTTGTCATCTATATACTGCTGTTTTTGAATGAAAATTTCATTCATTTTTTATTTGTTTCTTTCTCTAATTGCTTATTACTATTTTATGTTATCATATTCCAGTATATCAGATAAATTTACTATTAAATAGTTCGTTATAGCATTTTCTAACAGTTCAGTGCAATATTAAAAGTATTAAAATCCATGATTTTCATTATTTTTGATATCACAAAAAGGGGGAGAATTTGGATACATAAAACATCATATTTTTATTTAGGGGGAGAATTACATTAGAACTTTATTTAACTAATTTTGAAAGTTAATTTTGTTTAAATAATTTTATTATTTTATGGGTTTTGTGATCATAAAAAAGGGGGAGATTATTGAGAAAAGTATTGTTTTCAACAATACATATTAATGTTATTTAAAGGGGGGTATTATTGAAAATAATACTCTGTCACTTTATGATAATTTTGATGCTCACAAATACCCTTAGTTATTTTCTAATGATTTTATTTAGTATTTTGCAGGAATTTATTAATTTATTTTACTCTGGAAATAACTAGAATTTATTACTTGTTCGGAATCTTCTTTAGCATGTTCTGGAATCACTGTTCATACCTTACATGGATAAATGTAGAGCGGAATCTGCTTTAGCATGTTCTGGAATTACTTTTCATACCCTACGTGGATAAACTTAGCATAAGGATGAAAAGAGTGTATACTTTTTGAGATAAGAGAAAAGTATGGTTAAACAAACATACATTTTCAGCAAAGTGTGGAAGAAGAACCTTACGTTAGGAAGGAACCTTACGTTTTGTTTATCAGCAAAGTATGGAAGGAGAACCGTACGTAAATACTAAACATTACGTTTGTTTCTCAAAAGTATGGTTCATCAACCTTACTAATTTTGTGAACAACCCTACGTTCTTGGAAAAGTATGGATCATGTAAAAGTATTGATATTTTGTTGTACATTTGAGAGTTGAAGAAAAAGTATGGATGATCAACCCTTTGTTTATGATCAACCATACGTTTAGAGAAAGTATCATCAACCCTACGTTTGGATGCCACGTCATCAACCATACGTTTGGTGTCGGAAATTTTGACATACGATATTTTTATGCAGCGATCAACAAGCTGATTATTGGGCGGATTTCAAGTCATATTTAAAGTCATTTTTAAAATACGACTTTCACTGATTCAAAGCCGTTTTATCAATGGATTTAAGATTGAATTAAAAGGAGCTTTTTATGCCGAGTCTTAAGGGAAGTTACGACCTCTTTGTAAATTCAAATTTTTGAATATCGAGAATAAAAAGGAGAATTTTATGGATCTAAATGTGCATGATATATGCTTAGATTTATTATATTTGATTTCTCTAAAACACCAGGTACAGGCATGTATGGTAATCAATCTGTTATCAAAAAGGTGGAAAATAGAGACTGCAAAAAGCACCTAGTTCTGCTGATTCATTAGGAGCATCAAAGCTCTGTTTGTTTAAGAAGAAAGAACTCGATAGATGATTCACATGTTCTACATCGAATATATACTGTGGATCTACTAATGTTGATTATGTGAACTATATCTCTATATCTACTACAACCGGATCGACTTGGAATTTCTTTGTTTTGAAAATCAATATTTCTAGAGACGATGATCCATCTGCTGTCAATTGCATTCTGTTGAAATTGTGAAGATCAACTGGAAAGCTTCTTTCTGAAATTATTTTTATCTTGAGTAACTAGCTTCTCGTACTAAGCTGTTTAGGTTCATGTTTGATCCAGAAGGCTGTGTTTTTCCTAGGATTGTATAGGTGTCAACTTCTTTTACTCGGTTGTGAACCGGTCTGTGGAAAAGAGGACCAGATAGTGAAAATCACCAAGCTCGTGGAGTTGAGCGTTGGTTGAGTTGACTAGGGGCCTTCTGTTCCCCGAACCACTATACATCTTTGTGTTCTTGTTTTTACTTATTCTCCTGCATGATCAAATCTGATAAAGTATAGAGGAAAGAACTCGTTCAATCAAAGAGTTAACGAAAAATTGCAAAAGACACAATTCACCCCCCTCTTGTGTATAATATATAGATTCAGATCCAACATAAAGATCATACCCTGCATATCAAAAATCATAAAAGAGATCATGGCATAAATATTGGAAGTTCAAAATACATGAATCAAAATGAAATAAAGAGCATAAGACATGAAACCCAACCTAGGAATAAAACATAGGATTGTGTAAAACCCATAAGAAAATAATTATTTCTATAATAACAAAGGCATCACTACCAAGACCATCTTAGTAGTATTGGTTTAATCACCATACCTTTATAGTAGTCATGGTTCACTCTCATGGACATTATAGTAGAATTATTTTACTCCTCATACCATCTTAATAGTCATGGTTAACTTCCAAGACCCTTTTATTTTATCTCATGATATATAAAACATTACCCAATGCATTGGAGTGGGATTTCGGGCCCATAGTTCACATAATGAAATCATATATACATGTGCTATAGGATCACAAATAAACATATAATAACCCATGAAATAAATTGGGTATCAAAAACATGTAAAAATTTCACAACCTATGTAAAAAATGAAGGTTTCTTAATCATTTAATCAAAATAATAACCCATTAACGGGTAATATATTTCATATACATATTACTCCTGACGGAGAAATGGGTCTCATAAAGACCATAACATTAATAATAACCAATTAATAGAATGTATATGAATTAATCCTATAAATTAGAATGAGTAACACCTGTATATGTCATCTTATATGGAAAATAATTTCAAAATATATTTTAAAATCATTTTGTAAAGAAAATACCCTTGATTGAAAAAGACCTTTTAATTTGTAAAACCCTGTGAAATCATTTTCATAGATTGTATCTTTGAAAAAATGTACAGTTGATTTGAAATCATTTTTGTAACATTTATCCTTGAAAATTATACGATAATTTTCAAAACATTTTAAAACCCATTTTCTTTGATGTTTTTTGTAAAAACTCTAACAAAATCTTGAATACATTTAGAAAATTATATCTTTGAAAACACATTTAATGAGGCTTGAAAACATTTTGAAAAAAAATCCAAGAAACATTTTAGAAGAGTTTTGAAAATAATTTTGAAAATAATTTTTCATGAAAAATACATTTAAAGACATCATCATAAAGATTTACCTTTTAAAAATTAAATTTAATATTCAAAAAAATGATGGGGTTAAATCGGTATATGTCATACGAGGTAAAAAAGACTATTCCTTTTTCCTGGTAAAAATCTTAGAATGATTCCTTATTCGAAAAGTGAAAATAAAATTCCATTTAAGATATTGGATAAATAAAAAAAGGGTAAAATTTTATTTTATAGATTATATGTGACTGGTATAATATTTTTGGTAACCCTTTCAGGAAAACATATATTTCCGACATAAGAGAGGGTAAATTCGAGCTTTCTAAAAGAAACGTTCTTAACTATATTATATAAAAAAGAGTAGAAAAATATACCAATACATGATTATGTCATAAAATAATAGAGGATAAGTAAACTCATAAGTGTTCTCAAGAGATAAATCATAATATTTCATTAAAGGAAGTATAAACAAAAACAAGCTCGAAAAGTGTTCAGAGTGTCTCAATAAACTCTTATAACTTGATAACATGGGATCGTACACTCCATATAAGAAAATAAAATTGAATAAAACAAAAAATATAATTAAAATAATTATATTATTGATATAACATTTAAAATGGAATTATATACTCCTCAAATATGTGTTTTGGTGAATAAAAAACATGTGTCTTAAAGGAAGAAAATTATGACAAAATTCGTTTACCGATTTGGTAACATTTCAAGCATAAACACCATGAAAGAAGGATCATAAATTTGACTTGGAAATACCCATAATTTAATGTATAAAATAAATATAATTAAATCATGTGAATTACATACACCACACAATATAAAAGTGTGGCGAACATATCATGAGTCTCATGGAAATTAAAAGTGAAATGAAATCTCCTTATATCGTGTCTTAACTCTCTCTACTCGTACAATATTCCTGTATAATAAATATAATTTTATTTACATATTTTACCTAAGAATATTATTATACATTATACCATAAATGGTTTGATTGGGACATTATTGTTTCCTCTTGTTAACTATCATATGTTAAAGTATCACTTTGGGTAAAATTCGCTTATTTCTTTGCATGTGTCTTAATTTTTTATATCATTAGTCCTTATACTTATATCATGATTATAGAATTTAAACCTTGATATATATATATATATATATCATTTATATATAGTATATGTATATTATAATAACCTATAGAAAATAGTTGTATGAAATGGAATACATTGTTTAGGGAGACAGTAGGTTGTACATATGCATGAATGTTGTTTCTGTCATTATTGTCATATTAAAAAAAGTATGTAAATGACATATGTATATATATATGAATATATATAAATATATCATTATTACAGTAGAATTAATATGTCAAATATATCATATAAGTTCACTAAACCCATCCTTAATACATTCCATGTGGTGTGTGAATGAATCACATCGCTTTCAGGGGGCAGTAGTCTTGTCTTCCTCAAATGAGATTATCATATTAAAAATAAATGAAAAGTAAAATAATTTGTGTTTTAAAATAGATAAATAATCTTAAATACATAATAAATATAATATATTACATATATAAATAGGTTTTCCAACATAATGGTCACCTTGATAGGTGTTAAATTAAAAATGAACAATCATCGTTTCCTAAGGAAGTAATTCACCATACACAGAAACAATATGTTCAATATCCATTAAGTGGAGGTTTTGTGTACATTTTGGTAGAATTATTTTAATAAAAAATCCTATTATATATTGGATACTGGTTTTGTCACACAATAATGGAATAAAGAGAGTGGAGGGGTGAAGAAGGAAAATAAAGGAAATGATCTTGAGAGAAGGAATTACCTCTTAATCGGGTAAATGCTTTTGGTTTATGCCAAAAGTCATATTTAATAGGCTTTATCTCCAAAATAATGATTCTAGGAGGAAGGGAGGTAATTTTTTATATTATTTTATCAGATTTTTGGATATCTAAGGGTCTTGAGAGGTGTGAGGGAGTAATAGAGTGCTTTTCTTTTTATAGCGTAGAGGGAGTGGCAGTCCTATAAATACCAAAAGTTATTCACTATTGGTTAGTATACATTACCTAATGTTACTCAAAAATGGAAAAATAATAGATTATATAATATTAATATTCTATTGAAACCTCAAATACAAAAAAATATGTGAATTTTAAAATTTTGGTTTCATATCTTCTATGATTCCCCCAATTTTATCATTTTGGTTTTATTAAAGCATCTATATTTCAAATCAAATTAATTTAACAATTAAGAAAAAGATAAATTGATATGTATTGGTCAATAAATATCCAATTATTTAGTATTATGATATCTAATTTATAAAATAAAATTCACTTTTGTGAAATTAATTTTAAAATAAGCATGTGTGACGCACTAAAACACCACCTAAACCCCAACCATATTAACAACGGTTTTACAATATATTAGTTAATGTGTTATTTATAAAAGATTATTTTCCTAATTTATAAACATTATTTTATATTTATTAACACTGAAAAATAACTTGGATTAATATAGAAGTTTTATTTATTTTAAATCATTTAATGAAAATTCATTTATTTTAAAATAACAATAATGTCAATATGAACATTATTTATTTAATGTTAATTTAAAATATCAACATAATATTGGAATACAAATATATTACGATTACAGATGTGTAACAAGATATATATTTTTTAAAAAATTAAATAAATTAAATAATTCAATTAATTAACATCAATTTTATTATTTATAGTATTATTTATTTTAGTTGATTATTAACTACATAATAAATGTATTGGTTTTTCTTAAGAATTTTAAGTAACTATAAAATATACAAACATTATTGATAAATTATTCTGATAACTCTAACATATATATATTTATAAAAGATATGTATAACTGAAAATATAATTTTTTACAGGTCTCAAAGTTTTATAAAGTTCAAAGTTATGGAAAGTTATCGTTTTGTCGTTTTCCTTACATAATAATTTGTATAGGGAATTTCCATTTAATAATATCCCAATAACCCATAAATTTCAATCCATGTGGGGATATTCTCTAAATATTGGCATCCAATGCCTGTTGGAAGGGTTTCTAGGTCATTTTGGTCCTTTTTATTAATGTCCACACACTTATTAAGCTAAATCATACCTTAATTGTAGTAATTAATTCTAATCACAATCACTAATCATTATGGATGAAAATTAAATAGATTTTGTTCTTCAAAAAATATCATACTGATTACAACCATTTATGTCATATTTTCATTATTCAAGTTAGAGAATTGGGAAAGTTAAGATTAACACTAATCCTATAGACGGGGAAAAATAACGTGTTTTTAATGTAGAAAATGGTCTAAGGTTTGTTAAGGTTTTATATTAAATTTAAATTTAAAATTGATTATATTGAACTTAATTATATAACTGTATGTATAATTGATCATATGTGACTCTAAAAAATATAATTTTTAATTTTTAATTAATAATTGTTTTAAATAAAATAATATTTTTAACTAAAATAAATTTGCTTTCACTATTCATCAAAAAAATTAAGCTTCTTAGATAAATCCAAAAAAAATCACCATAGGAAAATTTAGACATTTTAAATTTTAAAAAGTTGTTTATTTTAAAAAATAAATCATAAAAGTGTCAAATGTGAGTTTCAAAATAGTTTCTCCTTTAAAAGATGGTAAAACTCATTCTTTGGTGTATCACAGGATATCTTAGTGTTGTGTGTACCACAAGATAATATAAGTGTTTCGTGTAGTAAAAGATCAACTTGTTGTTGCATATATTGAAAAATAATAATCAATTTTTAGTGTTGCGTGAAATTAAAAATATCAAGAAGATTAATTAATTCAGAAAACTTATTTCAAAAAATATTGTGGGGTTACAGTGAACCTAGTTTTGTGTTACATTTTTATACTACAAAGTAGTAAATCTATTTTCCACATTGATGTATTTTCATTTGGTGTAATTTTTTTGGTATTTTAATATGGACATTGGTATTACAAAATGAAACAATCAACTTCTTTCCTTCTATAAATACATAGAATATTACCATGGTCAGAACATATCAAAAATATCTCCTTGAAAGCATAACTCATGTATTTATTTCACAATTTAAATATTTATGTGGTAATATTTCTTCTTCCTTTGGGCACTTCAGAATATAGACATGCATTTACGGTGTTCCCCATTCTTACAAAGTAGTCTCACTTAATAGATACCATTCTTTGTGACAAATTCCATTTATATTGTTCCTAAAACATACATTCTTATGGTTTGGTAAATTTTTTCAACCCTTTTATTTCCATAAACATTAAGTAATGAAATGTTATCTTCACAAAGTATTATTATTTGACAAATTATTCCATATTAAAAACACATTTTTTCATGTTCCTCTCTTTGTATACACTTTTTTAATTAATATACTTTCTTCTCCTTCATAATTTATTTTCCTGATTTATCTTTCTAAACTCCTTTTATATCCTTTTTTGTAATTCACTACAAGATTCATAGTTTATTTGGATGATGAAGTATCAATCCTCAAACTGTATTTTCTTATAATATCTATTTTTTTGGGATTTATAACTCTCCTCTACATTTCTTTATGACTCATAAGGTCCATACTTAATTTATTTGTTTTCAAAAACTACTTCTTTAGTATTCTCAACATTACCTCTAAATAAAATAAATTTCTTGTTGAGATGATTTATTTCATCTAATAGAGATATTATTTTTTCTCCATACACCATTTTCAGTAGATTTTCCGATTTTTTATTTTCTTCTTATTTAGATACTACAATAATTTTATCTTATTTAATAATTCTTTCATTGATGTCAACCTAGGAATTATTGACCACCATACATGATTTCAATTATCCTTCCAATATTATCAATTTTCATCAAAAATATTAATAGAGAAACCTCCTTTATCTCATTAATTCATATCTATAATATAATAAATGAGAATTAATACTTTATCTTATTTTTCAATTATATCCATTGAGATCCTTGTTATAGAATTTTCAGATTCTCTCATTACATTCACAATATATTTATTCCTTCTTTGGTGTTCCTCCCAGCTTCATTTCATTAGAACCCTGACCTATTTTTATTCATCAGTATCATCAAAATATGTTTTTGATTCATCATCATAACTTAATCCTAACACAAATTTCTTTCAAATAAGGTAACTTCTGATGGATCTAAAAAGTCCTCATTTTAAATGTAGAAATTTCCTCCTCAAGTGACTTAATATTTTAATTTCATTATTCAATAGAATCAATTAGAATATCAATAAAATTATCAAATTTTTTTATTTTACAATTATATTCTACTTATTTCTGAATTTCATTATATTCTTCAATGAAATTTCTAAGATTCTAATATTTATCATCAAGATACTTACCTTGATCATGGGATCATTTAAATAGTTCTCTAATCATTCTTTTTTTCGTTATTTGAATGTCTAATTCATTTATATCTCATTTAAGTTCTTCTTCAATGGTAAAAAATACATCTAGTTCATTATTCTCTTGATGTTCCATCTCTCTATTATTATATTAATCTTTTATCATTACCTTTTAGTATGTATTATCCATAGTAATAGATATTAAGCCTTCAATATTATCTAAAAAAGATAAAATTAAACTCTAAGTCATAACCTTCTTTATTTGAGGCTGATTATTATTACCTAATAGATACAAAGAGGGGGTAAATCATGATATATTAAAAAATGAACTTTTAATTTACACGTTTTTTATGATCTTATTCTTGTATTAGTAAGAACAATGTTCAACCATTAACTCATGATGGTGTTATCAGACAAAAAAGAAACAATTCATGAAAGTAAACCACATACAAAATACACATCATTTACTTGGCTCAACAAAAAAAAGTTATTTCTAAGTAGTACACACAAATGACGATACAATATTCCAATATATAATATGATTCACAAGTTATATGGATAATTTTTTTATCCATGTTCACTCCATGCTTTACTCACTAAATTTACTAGATTTATGATTCATTTTCCCCTATCCTAAGTGACCCTCCATATTTTTGTCCTCTACACACTACTTTTACAGGAACTTAAATATTTTATATTCATGAGGCCTCTCTATATTCAATATAAAAAAACTATATGACATCTTCAATCCATATAATAAGAGACTTTAAAAATCATTGTTTATAAACTCTTATTCATTAATATTGGATGTGATCAAGTTCACAATGTGAGAGGTGATTCTGTTTTTCATGATATCGTTATAACAAAACTTATTCACGGGACGAGGATAATTATTCAATAAAATAATACTTCTTAAATGTGAACTCTTTTACATCAATCTATAATGATGAAACTCCATTTTATTCCTTCTCTTATGAATAAAACTATTTTAATTTTTATCATATATTTTCAATATAGCTATATGAAACTACTTTTTGCAAACCCAAGTCCACAGAACTATCATTATGAGACTATAATATATTGCATGTACTTCAGGAAACTCATTTTATACGTACTAACTTCATGTAAAGGTAAATCATTATATGGTATTCTCATTGTTTCATAATGAATATAGTTGGTAGAATACTTATGATAACTCTCCCTTGACACAACTTTGTGTAACTCAAGTTGTGTGAAATAGAATTCATAAAAACATAATTTTCATAGAATTTTTTGTAACTCAATTCTAAAAATAATCCTATGAAAAAATAAATTTTCGATAGGAGTATGTTGAAAAAATTTATTCCCTCATATAATCATTAGAAAAATTTTAAACTCAATCACTTCAAAAAATATATGATAGACAATACTACTCCCTATTCATTCTATCTCTTGGTAATTGTTCTCCTTAAATGATGAATTTAGGAATATATAGAAAAATATTAATGAAATATTCACCCCTATTCCTTCCAAGAATCATGTTTGGGGATTAATTGTTTTAAGAAAATCTAAAAAACATTTCACCTCCATTTTTTAATTTCCACTTGAGTTATATTCACTACATTCAAATTCACCCTACTGAAAAATTATTAATATATTTTATCTTTTACGAGACATATTTGGTTTATAACTATGTCTAGATATTTTATATAATATTTTGAACTCAATTAGCCTGGTCATTATCTGAAGATACATAACATTATAATTATCTAGTAACATGGTATTTAAATCTATATGATGTCTTTATAGGGAAACGGTAATTCATTATCACATTCTAGCCTGGATGTAACATCTATAATTTCATGAAATCTCATATGAAATGGAAGAACAATAATCTTCAATTTCACCGTGAATGATAATTATCAATTGAAGAATATATTATAAAATATCTTGATAATATGTTCTTCTATACAGTACAATGTAGCAACTATTTGTTGAACTCAACTTTAATGATGGTTTAAATATGTTAGATGTTTGATGAGAAATCAAGTGGCACAAGAAAAATCACCCAATAAACTGAAACACTAATCATACAATGAATATGATGCAGATATAATCATTATACTTAAAGCATCAAGTGCTTCATTAAAATGAGGAATAGTATACATTATCATGAATCCCAAATTGGAATTTATCTTCAAGGAGTTATTCCTTATTATTCCAAACATGATTAGGAATAACATTGAACTAATGTGGTGTCTACTTATATAATAAACATAGTATCCTCAATGCTTTTAACAAACTGACACTACTCGTTTCAATGCTTACATGTGATTTCACTCTACTCATCCATTTTTTCCTAGTGCAAGCTGTGGTGGAGCAAAGATGTTTCCTAATGGACGTAGATCCTAGATTCTGCAACTAGTTTAAGGAAGGTACATTTTTTAATATATTGAAAATATATTATGCTTTATTTAAAATTACACTCAATAATCGTTTATCATATAAAAGAACTCAAATATAATAAAATAATGTACTTTTATTCATTGATTATTTACTACTTTTTATATTTGAAAAATAAATCATCTCAAATATATAATAATATAAAATCAATAAAAATATTTGTTAATCAACTTAGGGCCTTCTAAATTATTATATCACACATCTTAATTATCTCCTTAATTAATATCTAGCTTCTTTAATACACTTCATACAACCTACCCTTTTATTTTAAACAATTATATCACACAATATCTCATGGTTTCAACACAACCAGTCACCCTAGAACCAAGAAAATATTATCTGAATTTATCTAATGAAAAATAAATTACTAAAAATTCATTTTAGGGGTTTTATAATTGTTTTTAGATGCATCTCGTATTCTAGAATCATGTGTAATATCATGGGTTCTACCTTAAATTTTCAATGAAAACACAACTCCAATAAAATGGATTAAAGAATAACTTTAAAATTAAAATGGTTGACCAAAATTAGGCGATTCAGTAATTGGTGTTATTTTAAATTTACATTTTATCTAATAATTGTTTTTTGAAATTATCTTCCAAAATAAAAAAAAATTATGCGTATTATTGATAGTAGATAATCAATATTATAAAAATATTTGATTAATATTCTATATAATATTTTATTTCCTAAAATTTATCTCATATGTTTTATTCAAGTTTGGTATTGTAGTTCATTGTTAGCTTAAATTCTAGATTTATCAACATAAATGAAATAAAATTAAATTGCATGAAAAACACAATTTTTCCCACAACTATGATGTGTTAGTTTTATAAATTCAAAACAATATTACTCTTAAAAACATGTTTTAAAAAAATATATAGGTTTTGAAAATAGTGATCAATATATTTTCAAAACACAATGAAATAATCAATAAAATCATCTAAATAGTACCAAATTTTATTAGATAAAATATATACCATTCTTCTTTAAAATGTACTTGGTGTATTAAACAATCTCTATGGAAATATCCTATAATAAAATTTATCATATGTACATGTGGAATTTTTATTTTCATGGACTTTGGGTGAAATGGTGACCATAATATCTCATTAAATTTATATAAAAATAAATTATGGGTTTCACGTGATATAATTTATAGAATTTGTTCAATAAATGGTATGGAGAATTGATCCTTTTTATGACATGATTTATCAATAAATATTCTATGCAATACCTCTAACTATATTGTGTTCTGAAAGGAATTAATTCACTTTTTCATTTTTCATAGTGGTTAGTCTAGTGTTTTAGATACTATATGAATTGGTATAACCTATTGGGAATAACATATTTCATAAAAAATTATGTTTCTAATATTTTTTTTTGTTTTTATTGTAATAAATTCCATAATTTTTGTATTAAATGTTATCTGAGCTCTTTATATAGGTTTTTCATTACTTTCTAGCATAATATTTTCCATGCATGTTTTAAAATTGGTTCTAATAATTTCCCCTAAATTATATCTCATAGATATCACAGTTTTTCTAAAAATGTTTGCACATTTTTGTTCTTAAATAGAATATAAATTATTATCAATAATTAATTTTATCTTTTCCTCATATATTAAAGACACTTATATTAAATTCAATTGAAAATATTTCAATTCCATATCTAGGGATATTACTAAACCTGAGAAAAAATTCAGTTTTCATAAATTTAATAATAAACATTCTATATTAGTGATAAAGTATCATCTCCTTTCACATTTAACAAAAAATAAAATCCATCAATGAAATTATAAGTTACATTTTCTTGATATGGTTTCACATAATTACATACTATTCCCAATTGTTTCACACAAT
This sequence comes from Viscum album, assembly GCA_963277665.1. Classification (NCBI taxonomy): domain Eukaryota; kingdom Viridiplantae; phylum Streptophyta; class Magnoliopsida; order Santalales; family Viscaceae; genus Viscum; species Viscum album. The sequence continues at coordinate 446,702,506 of OY728145.1, forward strand.
ATTCTCATATCTTATTTGATTGCCCAAATGAAAAATTTATTTTAAAAACTCATTTTTAGTCACATGGATTACATTCATTATAATGTTATTATTTTAAAATTTATTATTATTATGATGGACTAATTACTCTTATTTAATTGGACCATTATTAAAAGAACTTTTAGTGGAAGGTTTTCATTTTCGCAAAAATAAATTTGTGATGGTGTTTCTTATTTATTTATAAACATCCTATAATTAGCTTCCACTTCCCTATTAGTCTCACTAGTCTCATCAAAATCTAGTTTGGAGTCATAATGAATAATTGTTTCACTCCTAGTTTTTTCCACACATATATATAATGTTTCATTTGGAATGAGTTATATTGGATGTTTCCTAAGAGTTTTGGTCGTCATCTCCACTATCGTACCAAAATTCCTTTATAATACCATCATCTCATTCCTCGAGTCTTTAATTCCTGAATCTGATTCCTTTCACACATATCATAGTAAACCAGATAAGAATTTTTTAGAGGGTTTCCTTTAATAAAAGGGTGGTACTTGGATTTCATGTTGATTGTATGGTTGCTTTAAATGTTGTTATAATAATATATGTTATTCATGTGGCTTTGGAAAGGGCAGTCTATCTTAATTGTATTGGTTTCCAAATCCATATTAAACATAGATTGTGTCTCTCTATCATTGATTAGGATGTTCAAATTGCATCAGTTGATAGGTAATTTCATAGATTTTTTGTTTCCTTTACATGGATTCATTCTTTAGTAATTTTTTTTATAAGAACCAAGACCACATACCATTAATGGTGTGGTTTATCATTTTATTTCTTAATAGATATTTACATAGGGAAAGTGATTGTTTTTTTATTTTAAACAAGATTAATGGTGATTTAGTAGATCTTACCTCATTCAATCATATTATACCAATACATATAGTACTGAATATTTGTGGGAACGATGTTATCTTCTCATAAATTTTTTATCTTCAACTACTGACTTTTCAACCAGACCTCCATCAAATGAGGAATCAAATATATTTCCATCATAATCCAGTGGACTATGAAAGAATAAAGATTGGAAAGGGTGTTCCTAAATTACTTTGTGTGTATAAATTTTACCTATCTTTTTTAATATATCACAATAATCATAGAGTTTTTCCAATTTACCCATTTATATAGATTAAATATCCTTACAAATAGTAGTAATCCATGATGATGGAAATAATCAATAGTGAAAAAATCTTGAAATGTAAAATAAATAATTTATTTATCTAGTCTATAGGTTGTATATATATAATTTGGTTTCTCCATCAATATATAAAGGAAATTCTTTCGACTTGAGTTCTTCGTCATTCACTACAGTAGTCTTATTTGTAGTAAATAGTAAGGTGATTAATTTTATGTTCTTGTAGTGATATTCACCTATAATTTCACGAATTATTATAAATGGTTGAATCGAAGTCGTATTAAGATCAATACTATATTTTAATATCAATATGTACATAATATTTTTTTATTAATGAAATTGCGTATATAAATTTCTCTAAGATTTTAGTTTTTATTTTCATCCATTGTCTCAAATTCACAGTGGGAATATGATGTTTCATTGGATCTGGATAATGAAATGATTTAAATTTTTTTTTATAAATTTAAAAATTAATTTTAATTAGCAATATCTCTCATTATTCAGATCAAGAACGAAAATATAATTAGTGTTAGAATTTTTCATGAAAATCCCTGTTATGAAATTTGACACTATATCCTTGAAAATGAAACCAATTTTTTGACACACCAATTGCAATGTGGTAAAAAACATTATTAATTACCTATGGTAAAATTATAGTTCATTGGTGAGCTGTGGTATTCACCAAAAATGGGGGTAAATAAAAGTCATAATAGTTATTAATATGGGTGTTTGATTTTATAAAATTTAATAAAACTGAGATATATTTTAAAATGAAGATAATATGATTTGATAACGTTAAGGAATAGGTGACAGATTCATGGGTCATATTACCAATTTCTATGGTATCTTGGTCTTGAATTAATTTATCCGAATATAAAAATTTAATCAATGATAGAATCTATAATCACTTATTTATCACAAATGGTATTTAATTACATTGATTTTCAAATTAACAAAGATCAATCCCATTCAACCCTTCTTACTATAATTGGGGAAGATAAACATTGAGGTCTCATCAAACTACCCAGTCAACTGCCATTCAATTGATGGATGATATCACACCTAGACCTCGTTTTCCCTCTGATTTTATTCATTTATTTATTTTTATCTATTTCCTTAATATATGAGTAAAATTTACTTAAATTGTGGAAGAAATGGGGGTTTTGATCTTGTCTCTTAGTTTGTGTGCGATTAGTGAAATCGTGTGGCTAAACCATATAAATAATGAAGTTATATCAAGTGAGTTTGAAATGTTGGTGCATATTTTTTAAAATCATTTTCTAAAACCATGTATCATATCCTATGTATGTCTAATTCCATATGCATAGTTGGCTCCTCATTTTGAAAACCATATGGTCAAACTTAGAGTTCTTATCTGGTTCATTGAAATGTTTAAGTCACCTAATTTCACCTTAGGGTTTTAACTCTTCAGCATAATCCTAACCTCTCATTCAAAAACCATGGTCCCAATAACATCCCATATTTATTTATCCCTTTACATGGTTTTATTCGGGTATTTCCTCATGATTTCATAGTAATTATCCAAGGTAAAGTTCTTTAGACTACTTCCTCCCCTCTCCTTTTTCTCTTTATATTCCTAACTCTAGAATGGTCCATAAGTATTAGGTTTGTATTGGATTGATTTTTAATTTACATATTCTATGTTTTTTCATACCTTCTAGTCTTCTAATATTTTATTATGCCTTTTATGATGAGTTTTTTTTGTTCTTTCTGGAAGAGGAAGTTTGAAGTCTCCTTTATCCTAGATGTCACAACCCTACCCATGTCCTAGATTGAGCCAATACTACCCAAAGAATGCCTATATATGATAGGGGTAGTGCTAAGAATCAAAAACATACCCTAAATATGATTAGTTTTCTTATGTACATGTACTCACACGCCCAACCAACTTGATAAAATGATTATATGAAATGAGTAAAATATGAAACATAACTAGAAAGTAAACCAAGAATTCATAACCTCTAGGTTTTATAAGAGTAAAATAGTGAAGACTAAAAAGTAAAGGGACATAATACATGCCCAACCAGAAATATGTCCATACCTAAAAAAATTGGAAAATTAAATTGTTGAGAGATATTATCTCATGAATCTCAATCTGCGACCAGCATACACAGTCCAAAGTACCAGGTATCCCTAAGATCCTATGATGTCACCCACGACATGTCTTCCATATTCATAAGACATAATAAGTGAAGAATAATCCCATGTAAGAGTGCGTATATAAATGCCTTGTGGGACACCATGAAACTTAAGGAGGTGTAGTAAGAGATACAATAGAAATATAAAGACAGTAGATGCAAGATTCTATAAAAAAGAATATATCAACCCAAACCAAGAGTTAAAGTAACCTCATCCAAACATAGGGGGCTCAACAATGTGATTTTTTAAGATCTCATAAAGTGTTTACCATCTATAGAAAGAGAGTAGACTCATCTAACCATGAGAAGCTAAAAACAGAACGCATGTGGCATACCTCATGCATCTTCGCCTCCCATGGAAAGAGACTAACAAAATTAAAGGTGTTGAAACATAATAATATATATACTATCATATAAAAAATACCAATTTGGATTGTAATGGGGTATCCATCTCATACCTCATGATAAGAAGAAGAGTCTATAATAGTTCCAAAAGTCCAAAAGTGGTGTCTAACATCTCATGTGTCTATCCAAAAGTAACTGTGTAAGTCAAGACACGCCTTATCACAGTGACACATAATGTATTGGGAGAAAACATGACATATAGGACTTGTGATATAGTATATCAGGGGGTGTTCCACTCTATAAGAATCAGTAAATGACCCATGCCCATTCCAAGGGGGGTCCACTCTAGTTTCACATGGACCTTCACCTTATTCTGATAGGGGGTCCACTCAGAAGTCGAGGACCTTCTCACTGGTACTACATGGGGTTCTAACTCTAGTAATCAAGGTATCTTACCCTAGTATATTTTCATGGTTTCACTCAGAATGTATCTATAGAGGACATGCGCCCATGCTGGTTGGGGGGGTCCACTCTGGTGGTCGAGGAGTCACACCGTGGTGAAACATGGGGATCCACTCTAATCAATAAGGACCCTCACCCTATACTATATTTTATTACAATCAGACGGTAGTTATAGAGGACCCACACACATACTGATGGGGGGGTTCTACTATAATGGTTGAGGACCCATAACCTGGTGTGATAAGGTGTTCCACATTGATCATTGTGGACCGACACCCTATCTGACAGGGGGTTCCATTCAGAACAAACCTCTTGTGATCCTTCCTAATCACTATCTGCATTGTTTATTTCCTCAGTAAGATGTGTGACTATAAAACATCACAACATATACCGAAAGCCACAATCAAGGGAACCATCACATTCTACACAGAAAATACTCAAGAGACACTACTCACAGTCCAAAATCTGAGTCCAAATAAATGATATACATATCCATGAAGTTTCCTAGAAAGAAAACTATAGATGCATGGAATTTGAGGGTCCTTATATATCATGTGATCCTTCTCCACTACATAGTTGTGCCCTAGGACAGCAAAAGACTCTCAACTGTGTAAGAGTACACGCTATGTATTTGGAATACATAGTGTGTCCAAGATTCCTAGAATTAGGTTGTGTCCTTATGGTCGTTTCAATATACTAGAATCATGTCCATGTACTTTCGTACATGGTGTGTTTCTTAACACAGTGTGTCACCCATGTGATCTAGTAATGTCCATGTACTCATGTAAATAGTTGTGTACATGACTGTGTATATCCATGTGGGATCCTTCCTATGTGATCATCTGCATGGGTTTCCCATTTGGGGATGGGGTACATCACTTCTAAAAGGGAGAAATTTCATTCCATCTTTAACTTCTCTAAAACCCTATCCACCACTATGGAGGGTCAACAGACCAGGTGTTCACACATGCACTTTTCGTGCAATCAGGTTTTCTCCAAATTTTCAAATCCACTTATAGCACCTTTAGTCCACCCATTTTGGAAACAATATGGCCATATCTTCTCCTGAAACCTGTGGATCTATCCATGTATCATATTTTCTAGCCATTGTTCATCAAAAATTGGATTATATCATCTCACAAGGGTTCATCGTTCACCCTGCATGCATCACACCATCCATTGGTGATGATTTTTAAATCGGTCATTGAACAATAAACCAAAAACTATAATCATCCAAGATATACCCACACTTCATCTATCCATCCCTCATTTTTTATTTTTTCATGTTTCCATATGTATTATCAGGCTTGGTACCACATGGAATTGTCGAAACAAGACCACGAGGTCCAATTAGTGAAGAACGCCAAGAAAATATGGGCAAATATAAAAAAACCAAATGTTTAAGGATCTATAATATGTGTTATTGGCCAATCAATCAAGAGTGGGGAAACCATTTTAAAAAAATGAGAATAATTATGTTTCTTAACACATGTTCTTGCAATTGTACACAATTTGCACATATCCAAGAATAAGGATCGATCAGCTCAATATATTTAATCAAAGAGGTCATAAACCACAAATTGTTGATTCCTACCTAGAGATTGGACCATTCATCATCAATGAACACACACACTAATGATTGAATGATTTCAATACATTCGATATGCTCTGATATTCACTGATTCGGTGATTTGTTGTTTTCTGAGGTGATTCACTAATGACGGAGAAAGGATAAGATATTGATGATTCTATAGTTATGAGGATAACCTTGTGTGGATCATCATGGTAGTAAATTTACTGAAAAATAGTTCAAAATAAATAAATAAATAAATTTTATTAATTAAATAATCCACTAAACATACATCCAATGAGTGAAGAGTTTGAATGCCCTATGTCGACCCATTTTAGTTCATGCCTAGGATAAACACAGCATTCAAGACTCAACTGTGGTCTTGAAATTATATTCCAGTATTTCGTTTAAGAGTTATCATATTTTATTTAATAATAATTTGTGAGTAATATAAAATATATTTAATATTTTTATGAAATTAATTCTAGGCACACAAGGCCTCAAAATCACGTATCCTCTCAAATCCATTCTATGGAAATATATATAAAAATTTAAATGTCTATAAATAAATAATCACATCTCTACATCATTCTTTCTTTCAATATTTTCATCCTCAAAAATGAAAAACTAAAGAAAAGACTCAAGATATTGAGCTTGAACTTGGCTCTCATCTTACCAGGACCTCTCTTATACTTTCTCTTTCTTCTATAACATGTGAACTAAAGGGGTAGTCCATTCATACAGTGTCCTATCTTATCAATCTTTGATCATCATTGGGTGCTCTAGAATGGTGTCTCCATTATTGATTTCCAGCTTTCCCTAGTCAATGAACTGTGTGGGGTCATGTATATATCTCCTAAATAGTGAATCATAGAAGATTTCATGAACCCTCTCTGGATGTGGGGGTAGGGGATGCAGTATGAACGTTATTCATCCCTATGCATGATCTAGAACAGACAAATGAACCTCCGGGGTAGCTTCCCTCCCAACGAAACCTCTGTAATCATCATCATGTGGAGACTCTTAGGAATTTTTTTCAATTCCCAAACTGCAGGAGACTATAAAGAAAATCGGAATATGATTTTTAACTACTCTAGGACATCATAATACACTCACAAAATACCATGACTTACTTCATTGTCACCTGCACCATCTTTAGGTTTATAAGAGGTTTCTATCTGATCCATGTCTAGAACATGTGTGAGTTGATGGGTCTCCCAAACTTGTCTTCAAAAGGGGTCATACTGATTCTACAGTAGTATCTATTTTTTTATGCAAACTCTACCAAGGGTAGGTGATCCCCCCACCTTTAAAAAATTCAATCATGCAATCCCTCATCATATCTTTCAAACCCTGGATAGTGCAATTGGTCGGACCCTTAGTCTGGGGGTGGAAGGTTGTATTCCTCGTCATTCAGGTCCCAAATTTATCTTATAGGGATCTCTATAATAGTGATGTAAACTGAATGTCATGATTAGATATACCTTTTGAGGGAACCCTATGAAGTAGGATGATCTCTTGTATGTATAAATAACCCAAATAGTCTCTCGAACTTTGATCCATGATAGAAACGAAGTTTTCCAACTTTGTGAGTTGGTAAACTATCACCCTTATGAATTCATGGCCCTTTGATGTGTGCATAATTCCTATCAAAATGCCCATGGATATATCATGCCACTTCCACTATGTGATGAAAAGGGGCTGCAAAAAACCTGTTGAAACTTGTTGCTCAACCTTCACCTTTTTACAAGTGAAGCAACGAGAGATAAAATCATCAATTCCTCAACTCGTGTCGGACCACCCGAACTGATAATAATGGTCTATGTACAGCATTCCCACACTTTTATGTATTATTTTGGAGGTATTGTCTAACTCTCAAACCACCTCCTCATGCATTGTGATTGGGACCAATGCCCATCCCTAGAAAATGATGAAATGATTTCATGCTTCAGAATATCCATTTAGTGAGTCCCCCCATGGATATATGGTCATGAAATAACTCATAGTTGTTGTGTCCTAGTTTGGAATCTCTCAAATTCATGAGAAGTAGAGGAGTCAACACTATCAACTATAGAAAAGTTATACCCTCCTACTCCACCAAGGTCAATGGTAAGGAGGAAAACTACTCTAAATCCTCTATAACTTAGTGAGCCTATGACTTCATGATAAGGGAATATTACAATACATTTCCATTACCTAGAGTATAATCTATTTTTAGGTCATAGTCCTATAAAAACTCCAACCTGTTCTATTATGTTGGGTTGAATTTTTTCTCTATAAAGATGTACCTGATACATTGATGGTCCTAGTAAAACATGAAATAGTATCCCAAAATTTACTACCCCCACATCCTTAGGGTCAACACTACCACTTACATCTCTAGGTCAGGGGTCATATAGTTTTTCTTATTAGGGGCTCTACTTCCTCGATCTATACGCAATAACATTATGCCACTACATAATCATGTAGTTGAGCCATGCTTCTGAGGAATCAAAATACACTATGTCATCCATGCCTTCCTATAAATATCTCAACACATGGTTACTTGTTAGCCTCATCCTCTACTCCTGAAATCCCCACTATCACTTATTATACCAAGTAAATGGATTCTCATTCCATGTCATGGTATTCAATAGGTATACCACTATTGATAATTCTTCCATAAACCTCCTACAGTACCTTTCTAAACCAATAAATCTCCACATCTCTGACACGCTCTTCCGTGGATCCTATGAAATCACTACATCAATATTTTCTAGATCTGTGGATAAAATTTTTTCAGAAATAGCATTCCATGAAAAGGGAACCTCAGGGATCCAAAACTAGCACATTCATAGTTTCTCATAATGTTGGTTTTGTTGATGTAAATCAAGAACTATCCTTAAGTCCATTGCATGTTCCTCCTAAAATATATAGTGTATGAGTAAATCATCACTGAAGGAAACAAAAAAATAGTCCAATACTGGTTGGAATACTGGTTTTATCAAAGAAATAAATAGGTAAGAGTAATTCATCACAAAAAATGGCATCACTAGTAATTAAGATTGTCTATAACGACATCTGAATTCCAACATTGGAATATTAGCATCATGAACCCTCAACTAGTGGGAGTCTGACTTTAGATTGATCCTCGAAAACCATCTCATGAATTTACACTAGTAAAAGTGATCATCAATCCTCTATAAGGGTTACTTTTTCTTTATCGTGGTCTGGTTCAGGTGATGATAATCCATACAAATTTGTAAACCTGTGTCTACCATTTCACAAACAACACTAGAGCTACGCATGGGGACACACTGGGTTTAGTGAAACCTCCCTATCGAAGGTCCTAAAACTACAACCATTGCTCCAAGATTTAGGTAGGGGCTATCTGATATTCTATAGAACATATTGGTGTGGTATTGAGATGCAAGTAAATGCATAACTCCATCTTAAAATGACCTTAGGGAAGATATCTATGTAACCTTCCATAGATGAAGGAATATATATTCTTAAAGATCTTTCTACAAAAAGGGCTATACTCACTAACTGATGGGTGATGGGATGCAGAATTCTGCTCTCACAACTTGCTTTCCCTGCTATGAGATCTGTATCTCTAGAAAAGGATTGTCTAGTCCCATAAGTGGATGGGAATATGAATTATTGATGGTGAAATTAAATATAGCCTTGAACCATAGACAACCAATCCATACCCATGATGATGTAATAGGGTAACATCGTAATGACAAAATTTCACACATGAAAATCTCTCCACCAAGTGATTTATCACAATACCGGAAGATAAATAATACAGAAGAAGTGTTCTTCATATGAACCTGAATATGAAGCTGATGGGATACGGCCTCTACTTGGAGTTCCATCTCTCTCACCAGGACTATATAGATGATGTAATGATTAAATCTACATTAACTAAAATTAAAGAAATAATAGAATAAACACAGATCATACCTTTAATCATATCATGTGTTGTTGGGTCACAAACCTCCCAAGACTATATATTTCCATGACCCTAGAGGAAATATCACTATGCCTGATATGGGATTCCTAGTTATTGTGGTGGAAACAAATAATAATGTCCTCCACCAACCATACCTCCTTCAACTCTTCAACCACCTCCTCCTCCTTGGGGACCACCCTATCATCGTCTGGTAGATCTCTGATCATGACGTTGCCTCTGTCGTGGATACCCATCAGCTACATGTCTATCCTTATCAACACGTATCTTTTATAATTTTTGTTCTAGGTGACCTCACAGTCATGATTAAATAATTGACTCTCTCCATGATTTCGTGGTGCTTTGTGTTGTCCCTTACAATGTTCCTAACTCTAATCATGGGGAGTTATCCTACACCCAGATCCTGGAACCTAGCATCTTATAGGTGATATGGATAACTCATCCCTATGGTTCTCACAACCATACTATAATTTCTATAATCCCTCTAAAATAAATCTATATGTCACTAGTGCCCACTCTGACACTCCAAGATAGGCGGGGATTCACAAGGGTACAACATTGTCTCAGATGTTTCGGTGAAGTACCTACTCAAACATCCATGTTCGTAAGTATCCATTTAGGATTATGTTAATGGAGTACCATGTGAGTTATGTGAACTTAGATGTATACTAATTTATTATCTTCCCTTCATGTTGCTTCTCTAGAAGCTGATAGATCATACCTGAGCACAAACATGAAGGCTAGTACTACTCACAAAAATGCTAATGGAAATCAGGGCATGAAATAATTGACTCATCACACATCTGTGTAAGAAGGCTGCACCAGCTCCCAACTTCTCCATCAAAGAGACTAGATACAATTAAAACCACCTGATCCATCTGTGAATGGAAAACCCTAAAGATACAGACCACCGACTCAATTCAACCCTCTAATGCCTGATGATTTGGATCATTGTGGAATCTCAGCCACCTCTAGCATTGGAACTCACTGAGTGCGCTAAGAATGTGTGTATCTTTAGACTACTCTTCTATTACAATCTGCTTCTTGACATGTGTATTTTCTTCTACACTCTCACCTAGAGGAAGAAGCTCATGGGATAGATCATTAATTGAGGACTCATCACTCATCGTATCATTGTCAAAATCTAGAACTCATATCCTAGATGACTATCATCATGGATTCTTCTTGATATTTATAAATATGTACAATGGTGAGATGGTAATATACACACACACACACACACACACACACACATATATATATATATATATATCAACAACAATGGGTAGTTTAATCAACAAGTATATTCAAAAACTTGATCCTATATAATGCATGTACCATTGAACCTTGGAACCAATTTCTCGATATGGTGAGTTGACAACCATTTGTTTATGGACTTAGTGAATGGATTCATCGTCCACTCACAACATCACTAGACTCCATAGCTTGATAGTGGAACTTTAGACACTCTGACACTATTGTCGTGAATCCCAACCAAATACTCATATGGGGACTAGTCTAAACAACATACCAGGGAATGAACATTCCCTCATACCAATCTATCACATCCCTAACCATGTCAGGGCTCGATATAAAACTACCCCAAGCCCACCCTTATAGGATAAAGGGTGGAGACAATAACCAAATGAAATATCCTAAATGGGAGGACTTTACCTAAATACATGTAAGAACACACCCAACTATCTCAAGGACAAAGTGTAGAGTAAAAAAGTAAAATATGAAACTTGGATGGATGTAGAGACCCAAAGCTTGACATAAATAGACATTACATTACTTTTGAGGAATAATTAATACATAATGAAAATAGACACCCAAGGACCGTAATAGTTTAGTGTCTTTCGAAACTCAGAAAATAATATTCTAATCGTGGTGAAAGATATTCAACATCTCCCATAAAGATCTTCCCCTTTTTTTATACCTAAACCCTTTCTTTAAATCCGAGGAAAAAGAAAAAATATAAAGGGTGAGCTCAAATGCTCAGTAAGGGTAAGCATATAGAACATAAAACAATCCATAAACATTTGAATGCAAAAACTTGAACATAAAATCTAAACATCAAAATCATGAGCAACGACATAAATATTGGAAGTACACAAGGCATAGATCATAAAGGAACATTAGTCATGATAAAGTAGCATGGTAATAAAACAATTAATCGTGTCATCCATTAAGCACATGTTATGATTTCCATAGTATCCAAGGCATTGCTGCCAAGACCATCTTAGTGGACAAAGTACCATTCTGAATCGAGTCTACTCCTCGTTCCAGTCCTGTAACACTGAACCAGATTAACTTACTGTTCCATCCATGTCTATCTCATAAGATATAAATATTTACCCAATTCATTTGAGGGATATATAGGTCCCACACATCTCATAATTAAATAATTATTAATTGTGCCACAAAATAAACTTAAAACATTCATCATAACCCAAAGAATAAAATGGGTTTCATAAACATCATTCCATCATAACATAATCCATATAAAAAAATGGATATCATTTCATCATAAGAAAGGTGTAACCATATAAATCATAGAGACATTATACTTTAAAAATAAAAATATGGAATAATTCCATCTTATATGGAAAAATGGTTTTGATAAAACACATGAAATGAATTCTTGAGGAAAATATCCCTTCTTCTTCAAAATCATTTTCTTTTTACAAAATTCCATGAAATTTTAAAAGAAAATGATTTTGTTGAAAATATTAATTAAATATTGTAGATTAAGATTCATCAAAATAAGGTGTTATGAAACCGTAAAAATATGTTCATCCCGTATAAGTTAAAAAAACATTCTTCTCATACTTCTGCCAGAAAAGTCAAAAAGTACCTCATAACGTAAATAAAAGAAATATTCCTTAAATAACATGTAGTAAAAGTAAAAAAATGGGTAAAAAGGACTTTAAACATACATGAAACCATTTTTAGAAAAAATGGACATTGATGATAAATATAACCCCATTAAATACTTATGAATAAACAATCTCTGATAAAAACGAGATTGGAAAAGTTATCCCTTACCTTATGTCTGATATGATTCGTATCTATCCGAAACTCCTGTATAATGATTTAAATAATGTCATTGACTTATTACAGAATCATATTCATTGTTATTATATCATATATGGTTCACTTAGGTATTTATATTACCCGTTCATTTGTCAATTCCATGTTAAACTAGCGTTTTGGGTAAAATTGTTTCATTTATCGTATGTGTTTGGACTTGTTGTTCTTGATATTATTATTACTTATATCATGATTTACTTACTTAAAGAATGTAAAAAATGATTTATATATCATATATATTCAGTATATATTTATATATAATAGATAGATAAATTAAATGAAACACACCGTTCATGGAGACAGTAGGTAGTACGTACGCATAAACTCTATTTTCCTTTCTTTATTGACTTGAATGGAAGTAAGTAGATGACATATATATATATATATAAATAAATCTAGTAGCTTAATTATGTCATATATTTCATTATTATTCATTATATATACTTTATAATCATTCTTGAATGGTTAACATGGAGAATGAATCTCATCGCGTCTGGAGACGGTAGTCCGTACGTACAAACGAGCGATGATATCATTCCCATGATCGTGGAATTGTATTGAAGTGTATGTATAATATTTAAGAATAAATATCACCTTAAAATAATAATATATTGTTATTTATTTACACCATTATACCCATCTACGTAAGGTGGTGGTCGAAAATAAATTACACCATGGCGTGGAGACGGTATTCCGTATGTACGCACGCGCGGTGACTTTGTTTTCTGTATGATGGATAGAATGTGAAATAGGTTTGTTTCATATTTATAATAACATATCAGTATATAATTAATACTGATGTTATTACTTTATAATTATACAACTAAATAATAATAAGTAGAAGAAGAAAGAAACATGAAAGAATCGAAAGAAGAGATTACCTCTTCTTCGACGCACCTCCTTTAAGTTTCCTATTATGGAAGTAGAGTTGGTCTTTTGAGAATACCAGAACCTCCATAATATTTCTAGGTAAGTGTAGAAAATAAATGGGCAGGTTTTGGACGAGCTTAAAGGCTCAAAAGGGTGTGGAGAGAAGAGTGAAGGGGTGTCATGTTTATAAGGGAGGAGAGGGGCACCTTTGGAAAAACTAAAAATATTATTTTATAATAAAGTCATATTCGGTTTATAATATCTAAAAATTGATTTATTTCGAAGCTAAAGTGGGTATGGGTCGATTTCCTCTCAACCAATATTTTTTAGATAAGTTTAGGTTACAATTATAACCTTATCATTTAGATTTAACTCTATGTTAAATAATTTAAATTTTACCGTGTCTTTCTGTTTTCTTACACTATATGGTTAATAAACTTAATATAACAAGCCAAACGAACCCCAAGTGGTTTATTATTAATATATATATATCCTTATATAAGTCATTCGGCCAAACCATAGATATTTAAGAATAAAATAACAATTAATAATATAATATTTGTTTTAAAAACTATTTTATGCCAATTTTGACACTATTTGGTAATTGATTTTTTTTGAAAATTATAAAATAATTATTAGTTCTAAAAAAGTGAATTAAATCAATACTAACATGTCATATTAACCTATAAAATTAGTTTAATTCATTAAAAGTCTCAAATTACATTTATTTGGGTATTTATAATATTAATTATTTTAATATTTCATTATTTAGGTAATTACTGCATCACCATTGTGTCATAAATAACTTGAATTATTTAATGTCTAAAAATTATAAATAAAATACCATTAGGTAGGAAATAGTTTTATATTTCTAATTAATATTTATAGTCGAATTTATCTTATGCATAACCCTATATTAAAAAAGAATTAGTTATTAAACTTTGATTTTAACTATTTTAACCCTTCTTTAAATAAATTAATAATAAATGTCCTAATCTAATCCAAGTGGACCTAAATGGTCATATTTTATTACTAAGGTCTTTTTGGTCGAATTAAACTTATCTAATAGAATTAGGACATGTGTTAGGGTAATAATAACATCATTTTTACCCATAATTACCCTATTTACTTTTAACTGTGGTAAATAAAAGTAAAAAGTTACTATTCACCAACAATTACTTTCATCTCATTGAACCAAATTTTAGTCCTTGATATTATCCATGTCTCTCAGATTTTCTAAATTCCACTCACATAAGTGGTATAATTAAGTTTTATGTGAATTTCCAAATTCTCCTAGGAGGTGGGTAAAAGACGGTGAAAAGTTCAATAAAATTTTTATATATCTAAAATTATTATAAAATGACTCCAATGAATTATATTGAACTTATATAGGTATTATGTATCAATTTTGACCTAAAATAAATTTAAATAAAATAAATAATTATTTAAAAAGTCGGTTTTTAAATATTAACCCAGTGTTTTCACTATTCATCAAAAATTGAATGTTTTTAGAAAAATACCAAAAATTCACCCGAGTCTAATTTCGATATTCAGAATCCAAAAATAAAGTCCATTTTCAAAGATAAAATTTATAAAATTTCAAAAATTGGGTATTAATATTCATAACGGCTAGTTCATAATAATATTATAATAATATCTCGTTTAGTGAAACTCGGTATTGCGTACGACACATGCTATCGAGGAAGGTCGTGATTGCGTGTAATGTAAGCCAACTCAAGGTTGAGTGTAGTTCAAGACTCCTTTATTGTTGCATATAACAGAATCCAACCATATTTCATTTATACATTGAATATATATATATATATATATATATATATACACTCAATGTTTTGTAGAATAACTACTATCAAACAAACTTGAAATTCTGTGTAACACAATCCAAGAATAGTGTTGTGTATACTGCAAGATAATACAGTGTTGCGTATAGAGTAAGATAATATTGTTGTAGCGTACAACAAAAGACATCAAAGAAATTAAAAAGAATAATTCTGATAAAATCTCGGGTTTTTACATTCTACCCCCCTTAAAATGAATTTCGCCTTCGAAATTTGTCAGGGATATAAATGGTTTTCTACTTGAAAATTTCTTTAATTGAAACCCTCGTCGTAAAATGGAATAACAAAACTTAACATTAAAAAATAAAGTATGAAACTTAACGGTTAACTAATTACTGGGTTTCCACATAAGAGAACATAGGTGAAAATATGGATATAGAAGAGAAATCTAACCATCATGTTCTGATGGAGAGTGGTATAGGACATGGCTATGAAAAATACAACAATAAAAAATCCATAAATTTGTGATGATCTAATGTACCATCTGATTCATCTTATATGGGGATAGTTAGGACAACATTTTTGGTTTTCAAAATCATTTCCCTAAAGTTGAAGAATTAGAAGAAATACTTAATTTATTTCGGTATAATATCACTATTGTTCGTGCCTTGAACAATTTCCACTTCATCTCTTAAAGAAATGAAGTTTAATTTGTCATTCTTGAAGTGTCAAGAGATCGTGTGATATAATGATGGGTCATTCCATCTATCTCAAACAAAAGGATAGAAAAAATTTATAAGTCCATCTTATGGTGAGATTAATCGTATATGGTTCCAAAAATGGACCTATACTTCATCTATCATAGCGCTTAATAAAATAAAACTAGTTTCTACTAACCAGGGACTTCTTGTAGGCCAGTGGTAGGCAATAAAGGCCTGTCGCACTTAAGTTGTGGGTTTGATTCCCACAACCTTGTCTGACACGATGGGTTGTCGCCCATCCTATGGGTTGTAATTTTTCTAAAACTATACTATCCTAACATTTCAGAAATAAAACTTTATATCCTTAACCAATACTATATGATGACAATTCTAACCTTTAGGCTTATCTAAAATACTTCTATCGGATTACTAGAAATTTCATCTACCGAGCATGTTAATTCCTTCATTTGTCCCCCATATTTCATAAGATATATCTTGTTGGTCACATTCCAAACATTCAAAGTCCTTAATAATGTATTCTCTTGAAAAATGAATACCCATTGAACCTTAGTGAAAACTTGAATGCAGTTAAAATTTAACACTTCCCACATACCAAAATCCAAAAAAAATCTATATACTCATACAATGATATTACTTAGTCCTTATATCAATCATGATCTCATGAATACTATCAAACATATTATTTTCTCGGTATCCCTTCATTATGCGCATATCATCTGCTTTCCAAAATATTTGAATCACTTTTCATGGTAACCAGTACCATATTTTTATAGAAAACCACAACGGACCAATAAAAAGATATTTTAAAATTCCACGATACTATAAATGAGATTTCATGATACTATTTTTAAATCCCATTACATAAACACTTAATCATTACACAACATCATTGTTATACTCAACATCACAAATAGTGATCGCATGTGACTTCCATTTATCCTTTGCCTTAAGAGGTTGATCATGTTGATCATCATTAACCCTGGAATTAGGGCATTGATTAGCATAATGCCCCATTTCCTTTCACTTGAAGAATTGAAGTGTAGGTGGTGCATTCTCTGCAGTCTTTTCTTTATTCAGATCATTAGCAACCCTTTTTCATTTATTCAACACTCAGCTTCTCGGTGACATTATTTTCCACACTTAAAAAATTTTCTAGTCCCTTTAAGACAATCTTCACCATGCATCTTTCCACACTTTGAGCATAAAGAAACATTAATATTCTTTTCACCATTATTCTGAGATTTCTCCTTGAACTCCATCTTTCGTTTCTTGTCAAAACCATGAGATGGATATGTTACACCAACGTCCAGTTCTACCTTGATAGAACAATTCACAATTTCATCATAGCTACTGAAGTCTCTTATAGCTAATGCCCTTTGAAGACTTGGTTTTAAGCCACTGAAAAATCGATCAACTTTACTTTCAAGTTGGATGATAAATCCAGATACATACCTTGCAAGTGTTGTAAAATCCAATTCGTATATACCAAAAGATTCCTCATCCTTCTGCTTAAGCTCAAGAAACACCTTTTCCATCTTTGTTTGAAGAATATGAGGGAAGTACTTACTGAAAAACATGTTCTTTAACTCATCTCATTCCATGGTTTCAATTTCATCTTGGGTCCTTGTATTCTTAATTAGATTCCACCACTGGTCTGCTTCACCTTCTAGACAGTAAACAGCTAAAATGACTTTTTCATGTTCTGAATAGCGAAGTATGGAAAATATGATTTCAATGGTACTGATCCATTGTTCAGCAACAAGTGGATCAAAAGACCCATTGAAATATGGTGGGTGTTGCCTCGTGAAAGACTCAATAGAATATTGTTCCCTTCTCTGATCATTTGGAAATCCAGAATGATTCATAGCTTATGTAAGTTTAGCAATATGATCTTGCACTCCATCTACCATCACATTTGGTTGCTCGGGAGGACAATCATTGCATTTTCCATTATATTGATCAACACGGTTCCTTCGTGTTCCAGCCATCGTCTAAAACCCAAAAAGAACAGTGTGAGAGGAAAAAATCATGCTAGGAAAAAAACATAATAAAGGGGGAGTACCTTCAATATCTAACATCTTAGGTTTAGTTCTAATATCGTTACCATAATTCTAGGACTATAACTTATACTTATAATTAACCTTAGGGACATCCCTAGACATACCATAGAAATATCTCTAGGGATCTCACTAAAGTTTTCACATCTTAGTTTCAAGAGGTTAACTAAACATTTCCTCTGATGCCAACTGTAGAGGCCCAAAACATTGACGTACATGGAAATTAAATTACTTTTTCGGAATACTTAATACATAACGAAAATAGACACATAAGGACCGTAATAGTTTAGTATCTTTAGAAACTCGGAAAATAATCTTATAATCGTGGTGAAAGATCTTCAACATCTCCCATAAAGATCTTCCCCTTTTTATTTTCTTACCTAAAACCTTTCCTTAAATCCTGGGGAAAATAAAACATATAAAGGTTGATCTAAAATGCTCAGTAAGGGTAAGAATAGAGAACATAAAACAATCCATAAACATTTGAATGCAAAAACATGAACATAAAATCTAAACATCAAAATCATGAGCAACGACATAAATCTTGGAAGTACACAAGGCATAGATCATAAAGGAACATTAGTCATGATAAACTTGCATGGTAATAAAACATGTAATTGTGGAATCCATTAAGCACATGTTATGATTTCCATAGTATCTAAGGCATTGCTGCCAAGACCATCTTAGTGGACAAAGTACCATTCTGAATCAAGTTTACTCCTCATTCCAATCCTATAAAACTGAACCGGATTAACTTACCATTCCAGCCATGTCTATCTCATGAGATATAAATCCTTACCCAATTCATTGGATGTAGATATAGGTCCCACCCATCTCATAATGAAATCATTCTTAATTGTGCCACAAAATAAACTTAAAACAATCATCATAACCCAAAGAATAAAATGGGTTTCCTAAACATCATTCCATCATAACATAATCCATATAAAACAAATTGATATCATTTCATCATAAGAAAAGTGTAACCATGTAAATCATAGAGACATTATACTTTAAACATACACATATGAAATAATGCCATCTTATATAAAAAATGATTTTTATAAAACACTTGAAATGAATTATTGAGGAAAATATCTTTTCTTCTTCAAAATCATTTTCCTTTCACAAAATGCCATGAAATTTTAAAAGAAAAGGATTTTGTTGAAAATTTTCATTAAATATTGTAGAGTAAGATTCATGAAAATAAGGCGTTATGATACTGTAAAAATCTGTTCATGCCGTATAAGTTAAAAAAACATTCTTCTCGTACTTTTTCTGGAAAAGACAAAAAGTACCTTGTAACGTAAATAAAAGAAAGATTACTCACATAACATGTAGTAAAAGTAATAAAAATGGTTAAAGGACTTTAAACATACATGAAACCATTTTTAGAAAACATAGACATTTATGATAAATATAACCCCAGTAAATACTTACGAATAAACAATCTCTGATAAAAACGAGATTGGAAAAGTTATCCCTTACCTTATGTCCGATATGCTTCGAATGTATCTGAACCTCCTGTATAATGATTTAAATAATGTCATTTACTTTTTACAGAATCATATTCATTGTTATTATATCATATATGGTTCACTTAGGTATTTATATTACCCGTTCATTTGTCAATTCCATGTTAAAGTAGCGTTTTGGGTAAAATTGTTTCATTTATCGTACGTGTTTGGACTTATTGTTCTTGATATTATTATTAATTATATCATGATTTACTTAATTCCATAATGTAAAACATGATTTATATAACATATATATTCATTATATATATATATATATAATAGATAGATAAATGAAATGAAACACACCGTTCATTGAGACGGTAGGTCGTACGTACGCATGAACGTTGTTTTCCTTTCTTTATTGACTTGAATGGAAGTAAGTAGATGAAATATATATATATATACATAAATCAAGTTTCTTCATTACGTCATATATTTCATTATTATTCATTATATATACTTTATAATCATTCTTGAATGGTTAACATGGAGAATTAATCTCATCGCGTCGTGGAGACGGTTGTCCGTACGTACGCACGAGCGATGATATCATTCCCATGATCGTGGAATTGTATTGAAGTGTATGTATAATATTTCATAATAAATATCACTTTACAATAATCATATATGTTTATTTATTTACACCATTATAGCCATCTACGTAAGGTGGTGGTCAAAAATAGATTACACCACGGCGTGGAGATGGTATTCCGTACGTATGCACGTGCGGTGATTTGGTTTTCCGTAGGATGGATAGAAGGTGGAATAGGGTTGTTTAATATTTATAATAACATATCAGTATATAATTAATACTTATTTTATTACTTTATAATGATACAACTAAAGGAGAATAAGTAGAAGAAGAAAGAAACTTAAAAGAATCGGAAGAAGAGATTACCTCTTCTTCGACGTACCTCTTTTAAGCTTCCTCTTAAGGAAGTAGAGTTGGTCTTTTGAGAAGACCAGAACCTCCAGAATGTTTCTAGGGAAGTTTAAAGAGAAACGGGAAGTGTTTGGATGAGCTTCAAGGCTCAAAAGGGTGTGAAGAGAATAGGGAAGGGGTGCCCTTTTTATAAGGGAGGAGAGGGTCACCTTTGGAAAAACTTAAAGTATTATTTTATAATAAAGTCATATTAAGTTTATAATAGCTCTAAATTGATTTATTTAGAAGATAAAGTGGGTATGGTTAGAAATAATCTCATGAAATATATTTTATAAAAGTTTAGGTTACAATTTTAACCTTATCATTTAGATTTAACTCTAAGTTAAATAATTTAGCTTTTACAGTGTCTTTCTGTTTTCTTACATTATATGGTTAATAAACTTACTATAACAAGACAAAAGAACCCCTAGTGGTTTATTATTAATATTTATATCATTATCTATGTCATTTCTCAGAATCTTAGATTTTTTGTAATAAAATAAAAAATAATAATACAATATGTTTTTTAAAAACTATTTTATGTCAATTCTGACACTATTTGGTAATTGATTTTTTTGAAAATCATAATAGAATTATTAGTTCTAAAAAAGTTAATTAACGCAATACTAACATGTCATATTAACCTATAAAATTAGTTTAATTAAAAAAAAGTATCAAATTACATTTATTTGGGTACTTATAATGTCATTTATTTTAATATTTCATTATTTAGGTAATTACTGCATCACCATTGTGTCATAAATAACTTGAATTATTTAATGTCTAAAAATTATAAATAAAATACCATTAGGTAATAAATCCTTTTATCTATCTATTGAATATTATAGTCAAATTTATCTTATGCATAACCCTATATTAAAAATTAATTAGTTATTAAACTTTGATTTTAACTATTTTAACCCTTCTTTAAATAAATTAATAATAAATGTCCTAATCTAATCCAAGTGGACCTAAATGGTCATAGTTTATTCCTAAGGTTGTTTTTGGTCGAATTAAACTTATCCAATAGAATTAGGACATGTTTTAGGGTAATAATAATATCATTTTTACCCTTAATTACCCTATTTACTTTTAACCGTGGTAAATAAAAGTAAAAAAGTTACTATTCAGAAAAAATTATTTTCATCTCATTGAACCAAATTTTAGTCCTTGATATTAACTATGTCTATCAGATTTTCTAAATTCCACTCACAGAAGCGGTAAAATTATGTTTTATGTGAATTTCCAAATTCTCCTAGGAGGTGGGTAAAAGACGGTGAAAAGTTCAATAAACTTTTTATATATCTAAAATTATTATAAAATGACTCCAATGAATTACATTGAAATTATATAGGTATTATGTATCAATTTTGTCCTAAAATAAATTTAAATAAAATAAATAATTATTTATAAAAGTTGGTTTTTAAATAGTAACCCGATGTTTTTACTATTCATCAAAAATTGAAAGTTTTCAGAAAAATACCAAAAATTCACCCTAGGATAATTTCAATATTCCGAATCCAAAAATGAAGTCCATTTTGAAAGATAAAATTTATAAAATTTCAAAAAGAGGGTATTACTATTCATAATAACTAGTTCATAATAATATTATAATAATATCTCGTTTAGTGAAACTCGGTATTGCGTACAACACACGCTATCGAGGAAGGTTTTGATTGTGTGTAATGTAAGCCAAGTCAGGGTTGCGTGTAGTGAAGGACTCTTTTGTTGTTTCATATAACAGAATCCAACCATATTTCATTTATACATTGAATATATATATATATATACACACACACTCAATGTTGTGTAGAATAACTACTATCAAACGAACTTGAAATTGTGTGTAACACGATCCAAGAATAGTGTTGCGTATAATGCAAGCTAATAAGGTGTTGCGTATAGCGCAAGATAATCATGGGGTAGCGTACAACAATAGACATCAAAGAAATTAAAAAGAATAATTCTCATAAAATCTCGGGTTGTTACAATGGAAATAAACCAAACATGCATAAACTCTAGGGTGTGCAAGAGTACAATAGTTGAAATTGGAATGTAAAGGGGAAGAAAACACACCCAAAAAGAAATATGTCCCTAAATGAAAAAAATTAAAAGTAAACAGATTAGAGATCCCATCTCAATAATCCCAAACTAAAACCATCTTACATAGTCTAAAGTATCATGTATCCCTAAGCTCCTAGGAATTCAGCATTGACATGTCCTTAATCTGTATAAGACATGACATGTGTGGTAAAATACAATGTAGGGGTTAGTATATACATACCCAGTAAGAAACGCAAAAAATTAAAGAGGGATCAAAAATAGATATAAAAAGTATAGAAATATATTAGATTTAAGATACAGTGAAAGAGAATTGGTCTACCGAAACCAAGAGTGAAAGTAACCTCGTCCAAACATAAGGTGATGAAACTGGACAGTAGGTAGACTACTCATTTATTCTTCAACACCTATAGTAGGAGAGTGGAGTGATCCTACCACAAAAACCTAAACATGGAAATCATATTCCATACCCCATGCTTCTTTACCTCTCTTAGAATGAGACAAACCAAATCCATTGTTTGGATACATAAGAATATATATATATATATATATATATATATGATCAGTCAACAGAATCCCAAATGAGAGAGTAATGGGATCCCCATCTCACAACTCATACCAAGAATAAGAGTTTCCAATAGTTCCAAAAGTCATTAAATGACTCCCAACATCTCATGTGTCTACACAGAAGTAACCATGAATGTCATGTCATGCCTCCTTACTGTGTCGCACAGTCGAGGGGGAAAACTAGAAGTAGGGGACCCGCTCCCTAGGATGTTAGGGGGTTCCAATATCTATGTATCCATACAAAACCCACCCCAATGCTAATGGGGGGTTCCACTCTAGTGTCTTGAATACTCATTCCCTATGATGATAGGGGATCCACTCAAAATTCATGGATATGCAACCTGGTACCACAAGGGGGTCTCACTATAGTCATCAAGGACTCATTACCAAGTATGTTGCAGGGCGGCGTACACTAGGAAGGTAGATATAGAGGAACCACAACCATTTTGATAGGAATTTATACTCTAATGGTTGTGGACTCATAATCTGTTCTAACATGGGTGTTCCACTCTAATTATTGAGGACCTATGCCCTAACTGAAAGGGGTTCCACATGGAAGATTACTGTAGAGTACCACTGCCTATGCTGATGGGGGTTTCCACTCTAGTGTTTGAGGACCCATATCGTGGTTTGATATGGGGTTCCACTCTGATCACTGAGGTCACACATCCTATCAGATAGGGGATTCCACTCAGAATAAACCATTGGTGATCCTTCTGGATCACATGTTGATGTCGAGTGTTTCTTCATTAAGACTTTTGCTTAGAAAATTTTACATTTTATATCAAAATCCATAAATGATGGAACCATTGCATTCTATATGGGAATTAAATAGGGGTAGGCTACTCTAGGCCAAAATCTGAGTCCAAATGAAGTAGATACTAAACCATATAGATTCTTAAAAATGAAACTAGGGGTACAAGGCATTTGAGGGGACCCACAAAGAATATGGTCCCACTCCAACACATGACCATGTCCCTGGATAACACACATCTCAAGATTTTTTGTGAGTACATTTCATATTAGTGGACTAAACGACATGTCCAAGCTAACAAGTAATGGGTTGTGTCCTTCTGGTCTTGTCTATGTACTGACCCCATGTCTGTGCACATTGGTACATGGCATGTTGTGTCACACAGGTTGAAAACCGTGTTATCTAGTTGTGTCAGTGTACTCGGGTACACTGTTGTCTATCTATACATATAATTTCACATGATATCTTGTCAATGTGATCCTATACATGGTTTTCCCATCCTGGGATAGTTTACATGTATTATAGGAGGGATACATGATGTGTCATCCTTAATATTTCAAAAAACCTAACTACTTTTGTTGAGAGGCTACTTGATGTGTGTTTATCCCTACACACATCGTGTAGTCTGGTTTTCTCCACATTTTAAATTCACATTTGGAACCCTGAATCGAGTCATTCCCCTTCGAATCCATCCTTATCCCTACCCAAAACATTCAGATCTATTCGTGGATCACGGTTTCTGACTATCATTCATTGAATATTGGATTCTATCATCCCATTGGTATTTTTCATTCAACTCGTAAGCACAATACCTTCCATTGAAAATGATTTGTCTCTCAGTCATCCAAATGATTAAAAAATAATTCACTCATCCTATGTCTATCAATACATCAACAATTCAGCCCTTATTCGTGATTTTATCATGAATCTGGGGATACAGTCAGGCTTGGTACTGCCTGAAAATGTCGAACCAGGACTATGAGGTCCAGCCAGATAAGAACGTGAAGTAAACGAGGGAGAAAATAACAAAACAATTTGTTTAATGATATATTACAAGTGTTATTGGTGAGTCAATCAAGAGTGGGGAAACATGGGGTTGAAAAAATTGGTAATAATTTTGTTTCTTTACATGGGTGGATGAAATTGGCCACAAATGGTGAATATCTAAAAACAAGGATCAATTTTCTCAATCTATTTTATGAAAGGGGGCATAAACTAAAAATTGATTATTCCTAACAAGATATAGGATCATTATTCATTGAATAATGTGATTTCCAATTATTGAAGTTTTTCATTATGTTCCTTATGATTTGATCTACTCTGATCTAGTGTTCTTCCATCATCTAAGGTGATCCTCCAGTGATGGTGGAATGATAGGCTCTCAATAGTCCCTAGGATACGAGGCTAACACTGGGAAGATTGCCATAATAGTAATTTTTTCACCAAAAA
Organism: Viscum album; assembly: GCA_963277665.1. NCBI lineage: Eukaryota > Viridiplantae > Streptophyta > Magnoliopsida > Santalales > Viscaceae > Viscum > Viscum album. The sequence continues at coordinate 446,727,982 of OY728145.1, forward strand.
TTAGGTCAAAATGAATGAATGAATGAATTTAATAGATTAATTAATCCAATGAACATACCACCAATAAGCGAGCATTCGGAACTCCTTACACCAGCCCATTTTAGTTCATACCTACAGTAAACACCACATTTTGGACTCTGTTGTCTCATATTGCTGGTGTGAGCTTCTATTTAAGACTAGTCCCACTTTCATTAATAACCATGTGTTTGTATTACAAAATATATCTAATATTTTAATAAAATTAATTTTGAGAACATTGGGCCTTGTAATTGCACACTCTCTTAGTTCCTAGCTCTAGAAATATATATATATAACTATTTCAAAATCATAAATGTAAAAAACCATAACTCTACACCAAAACATTTAAATTTGAATCCATAAATTATATTTTTATTTAACCCATCACCTTTAGCACTTTTTGATTTATAACGTGTATTTCTAATGATTATTTTTTATGGAGTTTATTTCCTCGTATTTGGAAGATCAAAACATTTTTTTTTCAAAAAAAACAAAGCACACTTATTTCTTATTCTAAACACCTTAGATAATCCTTCTAAAATTTTTTGAAATTAGAAATAGTTTTAGTATTTTATTCTAAAAAAATTACTCCTTCATTTTCTGAATGACTTTGATGATGTTAAAGTGAGTTTGTTTTTAAAAAGTACTTCAGAAATAGTTTTTTGAATGTTATATCAAAGGACCGAATGACACTTTTTAAATATGATTTCTAAAGGTAAATAAACTCTTAAAGTGTACCCCATGATTTTTACAATAAAATGGATTTAATTGGTCCTATTATAGGAAATATTATTATTTTATAGATCATCCTGAATATAATGGGTCACTTATATTAGGGGTGTCTAGACGTGAGACTGTGTTATGGTTCTTATTTAGTATCATCACTATTTTTCATCGTTTGATAGTGCACCTCCATTTTTTATATCGTGGGATAAAAAGAAAAGATGTATGGGATTTTTTAGTTCATATGTTACATAGGTTCATAAATCTTCTCTACAAGTGACCCCATGTTTGACTTTCTTATGATTAGGGAGTTTACCCCTTGGTTAGGTTGGGTTGGGGATTATTAAACATCGTGGTGATTGAGTTTCATCTATTTCAATGATATGATAGAATATATTTATATTATCCAAGATTTTCCAAGATATCCTATATGTTCCCTTGATTTTTTTTCTCTATTTTGTTATAATGGTTTTTACGCATCTATTTCTATGATGGTTGGATTATGATTATTCTCTGACTAATTCCATAATACTATTTATATTGTTACGATTCTATTTAAAAATATATATGGCATTTCAATATTTCAAATGGAACAGTTTTCAATGGCTTTGAAGTTTTATTGTATGTTGGTATTTTTAAGTAACGTTTTTTAAAAAAGGTTTTCTCATGGAAATTACATCCACCAATTTAAATTATTTTAAAGATTTTTTTATTTTTAAATTAATAATTTAATTTTTTAATTTATAATTGTTTAAATGATGATCCCCTACTATTGGTGTTTTATATAAAATTATAAAGATTGCAAAAATATTTTTATTTCAAAAATACCAATAAATGAATTTATTTTTAAATAATATGCATGGGGTGTGGGGATGGAACCTACTGGATTTGTGTTCTTTCCTATTATAACACCTTAGAATGTTAAATGGTTTAATGGATAAATGTTACTAAAAATGTCAAAAAGATACACCTTTCTTTTTAGCCACCTAAAATATTAGAACTTCATAGTTACGTTAGGGTTGGATTGGAGTAGTGTTTCGATGGGCGACCTCCACAAAAAAATTTCAAGGTTTTTGTGAGTGTGGAAAACACAAAAATAGAACATGTGTTGGATATTGGAGATATCCCTTAATGTTATGATCTATTTGACCATGTATGTGGGTCCAAGGGAGTGGAAAACACATATATGTGGAGATACCGGTGGCACCTAGTGGACTAGGACCTAATGTCCATGTTTAGGTGGGGTATATTTTCTAATATCATGGCCCAATTGTTTAAGTTGTATCAAATGGTACCCATCCATAAGTTCATGGTCATTTCCAGGGATTAAATTAAAGTCCCTTAGTAAGGATATTGTTCTCTAAGAGGGGTGGAATATAACACCTATAAAAGTTAAAGTGTTAATATGATAAATTTTACTTCCCATTTCAATAAGGTGCATGTTTCTTTTCAAAATCATAGTTTATTAAAACTCTACATTTGATAAAGGTTATTTCTAGAATGGTGTTAGGAAGGTGAACTCCTCCGATGTCTCTCAGTGTGTGTGTGTGAGAGCAGGAACCACACTAGAAGGACATGTATTTCTCTATATAGATAACCATTTCTTTATGACATATTTAGGCAAGTTATTGGGCCTTATAGAAGGGAAAATTCATGTATACAGGGTAACTAGTGGAGTTTGGTGGGACAATACTAGACATCCATATTAACGAAGGGTGATTGTGTTTTTATATGGGCATATTTATTACACCGATCATGTTATATGTCTATCAAAACATGCATGGATGTTGTTTATGATCCTTCAGGTATAAATTCATTTATATTGGTGATTAAAAATAATTATGAATCACATAAAGAGTATAGATAGTTTCTTATGGTCTTCGTTTAATTTTTGTTTATTGATAATATTTTGTACCATTCCATATTAGCACATTCATTATATACCTTAAAATTATGTTTTACATTGGAATTTTATTATTTACTTTTTTTATTTATATTGAGTGGTATCAGTTTTCTTTCTTAATATTTATGAGATATGATTTTATACTTAATCCTCATTTGGTTTCATATGTTTTGGATCTGTTTATTATTTTTGGGTGTCATTAAAACTTATGGATTGATCTTATCTGACTCTCAGATGGATTTTCCCTCACATTAATATATCTTTTTCAAGAAGAAAATTATATGTTTATATATTTGGTTCCCTTGAAATAGTCTCCAACCAGTGGGTCTTACGAATTCCCTTTGGGATTGGTGGTGAGATAGAACAAGTGAAGTGTTTGGATATATTAGGTTTCTTGATAAAAAAAGACATAAGAGTTATATTTTTATTTGGGGAGTTATATTATACAAGAGATAATACCATTGGGACACAAGATATAGTTCATGAGTAGGTTCCTAACCACCACCATTCATGAGAAAACCTTATCTTTCTTGGAGTTATAGAATATTTTTTCTAAAATTTTATGTTTTATATTAGTTATTTTTTAGATGTTTTACTATTTAGTGGAGTACATATTTTTGCATAGAAAATGTAAGAGTTATTTTGAAAAAGAATAGCATTTCATAATGGAGTTGGGAAGCATCTAGAGGAACATGATTACTAGAGAATGGATTGGAAAACCAGGATCATTCCAGGAAGCAAGGACATGGATGATTCTAAAGGAACTCACATGGTTTTCACATAGTTTTCTTGACTATTCCGCCAAATTTTGTTTTGTTTATGATTTTATGAAATTTTGAAATTTTGATACATTGTAAATTTTGAGTTTTTTTAGTATTCCTTATAATAAATGTTTGAGGAATTAGAGTGTTTTAGTTATATCATTGGCATTTTTATGGATGATTTAACTTGGAATTTTAATATTAAAACCTCGAAGTTGTTTTTCAAAAATGAAATGAGTTGTTTTTATGATTTTTAAGAGGTTTATTAAAATAGTTTGTACATTAACCATTATTTGGTTTCAAACAAGGTGTTTAAAATATTCTATGGTCCTTCATCTAATATTTTATAAAATACCTTATGCACTTCTAAAAGTTATTCATTAGCTCCATTTATTAGATTAAGAGTATTTTGAATTTTCGGGGTAGATTATTCTTTATGATACAATATATTTGAAATTTTATTTGAATTTAAAATGACATATGGAATTAGAAATTCATTTGGGATAAAAATGGGTTGTGTAAATTTTTTAAAAGGATTCATTATTGGGTTTTATGAAATTCCTTTATGTTATTTAAAAGTTTTTTTCGGAAATGGGAATTTTAATGAAATGTATCAACTGTAAAGATAAGTTATACTATTTCTTTTTTGGGAATCAATTCTGGGAGAATATTTTCAAATATAACTGATTTAATAGTGAAATATTTTAGGTATCTTTAAAATATGGGGTATTTTTATGAACATTTAAAATCAAATATGGGTATTTTAACATGTGTTTGAATTGAAGAATGTGTTTTATTTAATTATATATATTTAATGGAATGGCATCAAAAGTGAAATTGATTTTGTTTTATGTTTCAATGCATTATTTGAAAATAGGATTAACCTATTATGTGGTTTTTTTGTAAATGTGACTATTTTGATAAGGAATTTGGAAAATGTTTTTAAAAGAAATGTGATTTTTGTAAAAAATTTGAAAACCTATGTGAGATTTTTGAAATTATAACTCGTAATATTGTGGGTAAAAGAACTTATTGTAGTTTTATAAATGATGTTAAACGTTTTCTTTAAGTTGTTTTATTTTTAAAAATGACTTTTCATACTTCTATTTAATATCATGTGGTTTAAAAAAATTGTTGAATTGTATTCCTTTTAGTGGATTATGTGTTTAATATTTTCTTGTGGTTTGTATTGGGATTGTTTTGTTTGATTTTGGAAACATGAATGGGTGGATTCTTGTTTTGTGTTATTAAATGTATGAACCAAAACATAATTCATGAATGGTGAAAATTTCGACTCTATGATGTCTTCTTCAATTGTCAAAAATGTGAATATATTTTGGTACTGGTTATAAATAACAATTTTGAGAAATATGTTTTCCAATGTTTCAATATTCAAATAATTTAATTTATTTTGTTTATTTCACATTGGTTATTCCTTAGAGATTATTGGTTTTTTTGATGGGGAGTATTCCTTAGGAATGGTTTAGTAATTTTTATGGTATATTATCCTTGTTATAATATTCTAATTGTCAATGGTAGTACATGTGAATCCTTGGGTGTCTATTCATGGGTAACTAGGGTGAATATTGAATCTTATTTCTTTTATCGGATTCCACATGAGATAGTGTTTCAAGAGAAATGACCTAGGTTACTCTCACTTTACCCATGGAAACATACCATGTGTATCTTATTAAGGTATATTTATACTTGACTCATTTTTTGTTATGTCTTTACAATTTTATTAGTTCATTATTTATTTTCATATTTAACATATTATCTCTCCATATATTTTTATAGTTATTAAATTTTTTAATTTTATCAGGAGTATTTCTCTATTTATTAGTTTTTGAGTCTTTGGTAAATGCATACCTGGATTTTTTACGTATTGAAGAAGTCCCTTAGGAATCTATACTTCCTTATTGAGTCTTATTTTAAGGGTATTTTTTTTTCTTTATTCATGTTATGAAGAGTATCAAATGTCGTTAATGAATAAATGAGTTAGTAAATTTCCTTATTAGTGGGGAGGTACAAATGGATGATATTCTATTTTCCTACACTATAATTAATTATAGTATCATTTTTCCTGAGTTATTTTGGAAATTTGATTTGGAATATTTTATTGTTTCCGATGTATTATGAAGTTTGGATGCTTGCACCACGTATGAAATTTATTTTTATTATTGGATTTGTAGTCAATGAGTATGTTCCTTGAGGTTATTTAGAAGATTTGAATGTATTATGTTGTCTAATTCATGATGATTGGTTCTAGGAATTTACTTTTGGATGATGTTAGTGTGTTCATTGGTTTATGGAATTGATTTGTAAATAAAGAAGTTAAACCCAATCTGTCCCTTGCTCAACCAATTCAACTATGAATATTCAGAGGTAGAAAGTGTTATATTGTGTAGTATTATCAAAATTTGACTTTATTTTTTACAAATATTTAATTTATCCATTGATTTGAATCCTTTCCCTTGAGATTTGGGTCAATGTTACTATAATTTTAGAAGAAATTGGGATTGAGATCTAGTCAGAAACTTATACGTGGCAGTCACAAACCATGTGTATTAACCATGAAATCTATATAGTTGACTAGGGTAGGAGTGGATGTTTGGTACATAGTTTCTAAAAAAATGAGTTATTCCCCATGTGTTTCAAGTTTCATCTACATGGTTCGTTCATAGCTTGGAAAATTATGAGGTAAAAATGTGTGTTCTTAACAGGTTCATTAAAGTATTGAAATTAACTAATTTCCCCCAAGGGATTTATCTCTTTATCCTCCTCCGGTGCTTCCTTTTTAATCCCTAAACATCAAATACATCTCCCCCTGGGTTCATCCTTTTATATTGGCATCTTCAAGTCTTTCCTCATTATTTCATTTTTATTTTTCAATGTAAATTTCTCTATAATTTTTCTTTTCCTATCCTACTTATTTTCCTATATTTATTCCTATCATTAGAATATTCATGAAGAAATAGAGTTATCCTGTGTTTATTTTTAATTTGGGGATTTTTTGGGATTCTTATGGTTTTATAAAGTGTTTTTTTGGATTTTACAAAACTTTTCTGTCAATATTTGTAGAAGTGACATGTTTAATATTGGGGGATCCATGATTGATCCCTTAAATATAAAACAATTCAGTGTATTATTATTTTATCCACCGTGTTGAGAATATAAAAATTTATAATAACTATATCCAATAATTTTTTTAAGGAAATTAGTGTCCTTATATTTCTATTATAAACACCATTTTTTATATAAATGAAGCACACGTAATTCTGGATGTAAATTCTTGAGAATATCTTTTCAAAATAGATTCCATATTAAAAGGGTGTGGGGGATTCAATCAAAAAACTGTTTGTGCTTATTTAGTATATCATGTAATTGGATGATGGTTATGTGATTTGGTTTTCCAATAGTATTTTAGAAATAGTTTTTTGAATAATGTTTCAATGGCCCAGTAGTATCTTTCTAAAAATAATTTCTAAAAATTATTGAACCCTTGAAGTGTTCCTCAATTTTTATTTATACAAAATTAATGTAGTTTTTCATGTTATAAAACAAATTTTTTATACCAATATTATTAAGAAAAATGGGGTCACATATATGAGGGGTGTAAGATGTTAAGAGTGTTATTTGGTTCTTATTTAGTATCATATATATTTGTTCATGGTATAATGGATCACCTCTATTATATATTATAGGATTCTAATAATAGTTATATTGGATGATTGGGTTCATATCTTGCACTAGTGCATGAATCTGCTCAACTAGTGACCCCAAATAGGGCTTTTCATTCCTTGGAGATTTTTCTCCTCGACATGGATAGGTATGAAATTATTAAACATAAATATAATTGAATTTTATCATGCATAATGATATAATAGAATCTATTTTGTACTTCCCATATTTATCTAATATACTAGTTGTTCCCTTGATTTTTGGTTCTGAATTTTTCATGATGGTTGTGACACTACTATAACTGTGATAGTTGTCTTATGATTGTTTTTTAATTAACTCTTGATTATTATTTCCATTATTATACTTATCTTTAAAAGGATATATGGGTTTTATTTATTTCAAATGGAACAGTTTAAAAAGTCTTGGTATTATTTCCTTACATGTGGGTATTTATAAAATGATTTTTTATAAAGGGATTTTCGTATTGAAAGTAGTTTCTTCTTTACACAGGTTTAAAAACGATATTTCATTTTTAAAGTAATGCCTTAAATTTTTAAAATTTAATGGTTTTAAATTATTATCCTAAATTATTTGTTTTTTGGATAAAGGTGAAAAAATTACATATATATTTTTAATTTAAAACTAACATGTATTGAATTTATTTAAAGGTTATGCATGGGGTGTGGAAAAGAATCCTACCGAACATTAATTTTTGGACAGTCATAATTTTTTTTATAAACTCTCTTTATTGGATGATACTTTGGGTTGTTTTTTGGTTATGTTGGTGGTTAATAGTGAGGATGATTAGTTTTGGGTGTGGAAATGGATTCATATGGAAATTGTTTATTTTATTTTGTTGATTTTATGTTCAATTGTGCCATTTATTCACTTTTGTTTTATCCCATATCCTTTTGGTTTATATTGGAGTTGTATTATTATTTTTGATTTATTAAAATTAAGTGGTATTATATATATTTATTAGATTTTATGAGATATTTTTTATTCTTATTAAGCTTTGGTTCGATTTGATTTAGAGATGTTTACTATTTTGAGGCATTCCATATTAATAAATGTCCATGTTGGACTCTCGAATAAACAGATCATCTATTTACTATATTTTTATTTTGTTAAATCATTCCCATGTGTTTATATTTGGTTACCTTGAACTGGTTTACAACTGTGGGGATAGGAAATTCCTTGTAGGCCATGTTGGGGTATGAACTGAGTGACATGTCAGTTTAGTTATGGATGGTTCATTATAGTACTCCTAAGAAAAATTTATTGAAGAGGTGGTGGTAGGCATTGACAGTGGGTAAATTGGGAATTAATATTCTTTTTTAAAAAAATTAATTCTCATAATATTATTCCATAGTAAACTAATAAAAAAAAGTAATGAAGGTTAGAAATATATAGAACAACATGTTTGTTAATAATTTTGTTCTCCCTATAGATCCATAAATCCCTAATGAATTGTGTTTTTTATCTCACTCACACACAACTCCTATTTTATTATTAATATAGTTATAGAAAATCATATAAAAAGTATCTATATTATGAAATTTGTTCTGAATAGATTTTTAAAAATACATTCTCATTGGAAAGAAAAAATAATATATCTATAAAGGTAATTCCAAAATAAATTCCATGAGCTCCAATGGACTCAATATTATATGATCTTCTTCTCCATCTCAAGACAATCTTCTATGACTATTCTCAAACCTCTAAATTTCTTCACACAAAGATATATAAATTCCCAAATAAAACACATATTTCTTATCTTTAATTTCTTATATACTCACTAAACTGTATGATCATAATATCTAAAATTAATAAAAACTCAATTCTACTAAAGTTTTATCCTATAGACTCATCCCCATAACTTCCATGTGATATCTTCAATGACTTGTCCCTTTACACTTATTTATTATTCATTTAAATTAATATAAATTCATTAATACATGTAGTGAACATGTTGTAATCATAGAGCTTCAGGTTGAATCCCAAACTCCTTCACATATTCCTCCTTCACAACTACTTGAATCATGAATAACCTCATCATGATAGTTCAAACATTGAAATATTCGAAACACATCAATAAAATTATACCCCATCTTTAGGAATATTAATTTTGATATTTCATAGAATATTCATGTCTTAGAATACATTGAACTTATTTAAGTACATGATTCATACTCTCCATCCATCTAAATGACTCATAAGAATTCTAATTTTCTCAAACAAAGACTCAGATTCAAGTAAGTTAACTCATATGAAGTCCACTATCCAAATAACTCATATGAGGGTGTAATCAATCGTACACAAATCCACATATGAGTCGTATATGGATATACCTATGATAATATCCCCTAACATTGGGGGTGCTCATTTGAATCCACAAACATGGATTCACTATGAAAGAATCTATATATAAAGACCTAGAATCTCTTTGTGTTGATGATCCTCAAGTGAATCCCATTATATGGATTCACTTAGTTGAGGATCACTTTACATGGATCTCCATACTCATTGAATTCCTAATTATAGGGTTTTAATTAACCATATTAGGGCTCATATGAACCTTAATTAAATGATTGTATCAACCTTATAATTCTTAATAAACCATAAATATATATTTTATAAACATTATAAAAATATTTATAAACCTTATAAATGTCATAATCCTCGATATCTTGGTCATATGTATTCATATATCTTCCACATTCCTTAATAGTTTTCATACCTAGCATGGAATACAATGACAAATCATGTTTTATTTAACTTATCTCATCATATCCAAATAATTCAAAAAAATTGATGAACATGTTGGTATATATAAAAGGTATAAATGGATTTATTTTCATGAAAGTGATGATAATAATCACCAAAACATGCACACCCATTAGTGAAATATTTCATGAAACTGATGACCAACCCAAAAAATGCTTACACACATCAAAAGAATGGATCATATAAAAAGTTTTGATAAAAAATGAAACAACATCCTTAAGTGGGTAAAATAATACCCCCTTTTATATTTATTAATACTTCTCATTCCTCTCCAAATTTTTTTCAATAAAACCAAACAAAACAAAAGTCCATGATCCACTAAATATTCATAATTTAAATATTCATAAAATATTTAATAATAATTTTACATTAGCTATGAATGTTTGCAAAATATTTCTGGTTAAATCTGAAAAAAATATTATCCTTAAAAAACCTCATCTAAAAAATAATTAATTAAAAAAGATCATTAAAAGTGATAAATCTAAATATAATTTAGAAAATTATATCATGCACAACTTAATACACATGTTAAGACAATTCCAAAATAAGAGGAAAACATTTTTACCCATGTATAGAACACCTCATAAAATAAATAACATGATATAATATATGAGTAAACTCAATAATATTTATTCCATGGGATTGTATTTTGGGTTGTAATACCATTTTCAACATTAACTTCTCCAATAACACAGTCATGGGAATATTTGTTCAGGTATCTGTAACTTGTTCCTGGGATGAAACAAATTCCAACATCAATGTACCATAATCCACCTTCTCCTTTAAAAAAGTTATTTACTTTCGATTTTTTTGACATATAAAACTATTATGAATTTTTAGATAGAAAAATGAAAATTTGGTTATCAGAGTTCATAATTACTGGGTATCTATTTTTAACATCCATATCCTCAAGATGAGTCTTCATCCATTTCATTTAGTGTATTTCTATGACGCAGTAACATATCCCACCTCAGTTGTACTCCATGAGACTAAATATTTTTTATTGTAATTCCATGAACAAGATTTTTCACTAATAAAGAACACTTCATTTAATTTGGATATAATTTTTTTTCATAGCTCCCACCCAATCAGCATCTGAAAAACCTCAAAGATTTAATTTTTCTTCTTTTTTTAAAGAAAAAAATAGTTTTATGTATTTTAAATATATCAAATAATTATCTTAGATATAATATTATGATATTACTTTATAATAGAATGAAACTAAATATAATGTGTGATATAATAAACTATATCTATTCTTGAGGAATTTGGATATAAATATCATTCAATTAGTTCCGGTAATTCATTTTTTTACGTCTTTTCCTAGATTTGTTTCCATATATATATTATTATACATTAATCCTCCTTCAACCAAACTAAAAATATTAATAAAACCTATTTATACTAATCTTTGGAATTACGAATAATAAAAAAAAATTGTTTATTTGTAATCCTATGAATAATTTCACTTCTCTATGTAGATATATTTCAAAGAAAATATTTATTAGTGTGGATAGATCTTTACACACTTTCTCATTATCACTATAAAATGTTATTTCATCAACATACCTTATCACAATGATTTATGTGGTGTTTATCTTCTTCATATATATATATTTTGGTTAACAAGTCATTACTTAAACTCAATTCTTCTTAAGTAGACATCTAATGTCATTTTCCAAGCCCTTAAATCTATTTTTAGTCCTTGGAGAGCCTTATTTAATTTACAAACTTTTATACTACCAAAATTAAACTATACTCACATGAGTTATTCCATTTTAATATCCTCATCGATCTCAACATTAGTAAATGACGAATTTATATCCATATAAAAAATTCAAGTGTCTTTGAGAAGAAATTGATAGGTATAGTATGCTTATTTAAAGCCTATATAATGGGGAAAATGTCTTATTAAAATCAAAACCCTCAATTTTATATTACCCTTTTAAAATAAGTATGGTGTTATTTCTAGAAACATATCCCTTCTCATTTACATTTTTTATAAAAACCCATTTTATTCCAATATTCGATTCTCCATTAGTATTGGAAGAAATTAATAGATCTTATTATTTTATATTTCATCATGTTATTCATTAATATTTTGGATCCACTCATTGTATTAAGAATATCATTTATCTTTTTTGGGTTCTTCCTTGGAAATTAGGAGGGTGTGATAGGTTACTATAACACTTCTCAAAGTCTAAAAACCAAATTTTGGGCCACCAATTATACTTTTTATATCCAAAAGTTTAATATTCTGTAAATATACACCAATAAAATTCTTTATGCCACCTTCATCACTTGTAAATGAATAATATGTATCGTTTTCATGATGTTATAAAACTTTTGTTTTTTTCGGCTAATCTAGTATCAACCAAATAATATTCAATATCTATCATAATATTATTACTGATATATTATTTATTTCTAAAAACTATAAAATAATCATGGTCAATAATATTCTATAAATTTTTATTGTAAAATTTATAGGAAATTACATTTGGCGTGTATTCATTTAAAATTCCTTTATCTTCTTTATCCTAAAACATTTTTCTATTTCTTCCATTGTTTTGATTATGCATGGAATCAAAAAAATTATAAAGAATTTTACACTTGGATTCTTCTTGAAATATATTTATTAGGGAGAAGTGTCTAAATTAGGCCTTTAGAAACATCCTTTTTGAATAATTACAACTCTATTAAGTGTTTTAGACAATATAACCATGATGTATCATGATCATCATAAATTTCACAAGCCATATTAACAATAGATTGATATTTCTATTCAGATGCCCAATTTTATTGAGGAATGTAATAATAAATGAATTTATGTTTGATTTTGTGTTTCTAAAAATACTCTAATAACTATCCATTGGATTATTCTTTATATTTTTCTTATCTCAATATTTTTAAATGAAAACTTTTTTTCTTTTCATATATCCTTATTACGATTTTAAATCAATCTAGATCATGAGACTTTTGGCGCATGAAAATTATACATTGCATTTTATTAAAATCATTATCTCCACCTAGTGAATTCATTTTCATTAAATAATACACATTAGATTGTATCAACTCCAATGGTTTCTATGCTTATATATATCAAAAAAATTTGGATTTTCTCATTATTTTCACATTTGTGTGATTATTAAAAACTATAGTAGTGTATTTATTCACAATATAAATGTATGTCACTACAGATTCTTTGATCAACTTCATCATTTTATTTTAGACAAGAAGATCCAATATTTTATTCCACAAAATATTTCCATCTTACAAAAGCATATAGAAGTTTTATTTTCTATATCTCATTTGAAACAAGATACCTTAACATCTTACACCCTTGGATGTAACAAATCTATATATTAGTCTATTTACAAGTCATACATTTCTATTGAAAATAACTTCATTGAAATAGATAAAATGTTTTCACACACTTATCATCATCATAATAATATTTATATAAATTTATTCATAAGTCCAAAAGGCAATAAAATACAAGGATAACTAAAAACTAATGAATAAAATTAGGTGGGGGAAGAAATAATTTAGACCAAGTTTGTACCCACTCATAAGGTTAATCCCATTTGATGGAAAGTTTTTCATGTGGGTAAATCAAGTAATCTTAGTAATTTGATCCACCATTGATGCAAGAAAATCCACCACATTATTACGCTCTTTCCAAGTATGAAGGATTCTCATCTGATTATAGATTAAACCCCTACACAATATAGTGATATATGAAATTGACCAAGGGATAGTATTGGAACCATATAGGGACTTGTACAACATTGTGGAATCTGTTTCAATTATCACCAAACTAATGTTATATAGACTACATATGAAAAGACATGTATCCAAATCTCTAGACTCTATCTATATAGAGTTTCCACAGCCAAAGAAAGAAGTAAATGGAAGAATAACTACACCATAAGGGTTCCTAGACACCCCACATCCCCTCATTTCTCTCATGAATTATGAACCATATGTGTTCAGCTTAAGACTCGTGCTATGCGGATCCATCTTTCAGATCATCCTGGGATTCCCTGAAAATTATGTTTTTCATGGTAACTTCTCTCTACAAGAAGTATATCGGAAGGAGAATTTATTTATTTTTTTAGGATATGAACCATATATATAAGGAGGTTTTTGGATATGATAAATAATATTCCTCCTAATATAAGAAATTCTTTCAAACCTAGATTTGTTTCAGGCCATCTAGATGCAACAACATCCTGCTAAAAGTACCATTACTCTATATTTTTTCTATGAACCTAAAATCTCTAACTCCTTAGAACCTTTTATCCATAAAATAAAACCTATGAACCTTCTGAGATGAAAACCTGATGAGGTACCAAAATATTTTCTACAAATCACGAGCACATCCTCCTTTGAAGAATTGGTGTTCCTATTATTTCTCATGGTGATCTTCATAGCATGAACACCGAGACAACAGATTAATACTTGATCATCTTATAAGCTCGTCAATAGGCATCCCTATATTTCAAATTCTCAAAACAAGGAAGTTATTCTATGTAGGGATATTTATTCACCACATTGTCTTGCCCCAATTATCAATATGATCAAAAAAAGGAAATATTCTATGTAAATTCATCATAGAGACGTTGATCGATGAGGACCTAGTAAATAAAAATTTATATGGATAACTATTTATTTCAATGAGGGCCTCAACAGTATGTTATTTCTCATCCATAATAGAATTCATGAAACCTAGATTCTTTCATGCATGGTATAAAGAGATATATAGAATGGTAAAACCATGGAATATTTTATAGAAACCCACCAAATTATGATATCAAAAATTGATTTCATCCTTTCCCTCTATCCAATGGTAATTACTCTGACGGGTTGAGAGATGTGGTTGGATGGTAGTTCAAAAAGAATATTAGCTTTCTCTTTCCAGGAACGAAATCCTAGTAATTTTTTTTTGTCCAGGAATCTGTCTCGAAGTGTTCACTCCTCATGAACCTCCCACACCAATTTCTCCAAGATACACTATTGTGTTTCTCAAATATTTCTGAAATTTTTACCACACTCTACTACCGACAAGCACATTCTATCCCAAGAGTCCCAAAGATGGTTTCCATCCAAATTGGAATCCTAGATGAATGAGGTTGAGATTTTATCAATGTGGGAAATCTCCACTTTTAGAACCCTAGTAGCTAAGAGAGCATCCACTATAATAGATTATAATACACTATTTACCTTAGTGATTATTCCAGAGAAGGATAGAAACTGGTTCTTCTAGTTTAATATCCTTCATGTGATTATTCCCCCAATTTTTTCAATGATACAAATATGGACCTTATATGAGATATTGAGGCCCCAATATATTCTATAGGAAATGTAATTCTTTGAATATAAAGACTATTAACCAAAGAGAAAACATTATTTTAAGAAAGTCTATTAGAGATGTATAAACTTCTCTTCACTCAGTTGATGATTTGTCATATCCATTCAGAGTAATCCTACCAATATTACCAATACCAATATATTAAATTTTAAAAGATGTTTTATTACCAAAAGTAATATCTCAAAACTTATATCTCTATTCATTCATCATATTATTTAGATCTTGAGTCATAGGAGAAGAATAGAAACTATCAATAGTCCATTGCTTCTTGATTTTTCATGATTTTAAAAGAATCTTACACAACATGAGAATTCTAGTTTTGATTATGAATATTCCTTTATTTCTAATGATGATTAAATTTTATTTTGGTGAAAATAAAAAAAACATCTAAAATGTTTCCATCCCCATGACATCATCCTCAAGTTTCTTAACTAAATTCAAATGTAAATATCATCTCAATGATTCTTTCTAGATATTTATATCTACAATTATAATTCATTTTCTACTATCTATCTCTCCCCCTTGATGTATGATAATTTTTAGGTAATGATGAGACATATTGATCCATTAATTGTATGCTTCATGTCTATATAAACCACTTCACCAAAAGTATCCCTAAAAACTTCTTCTTTAGTGTAAATTTTTTGTTTGTATAACATTATTGCTATGATCATTTTTAAGACCATGTTGAGTATTTTTCACAAAATATTCTTGCGTTCCCCTTCAAATTATATATGATATTAGTATAAATTTTTTATTTATTTATTTTCCATTCTAGACATGAGAAGATTTTGAATTTCCTTCTACGTATCTAGTTGAAACATATTTCTATTTTTTCTATAAATAATTAGAGATCATGAATTACTTATTAGATGAGCTGTTTGTATTAATTTCTATTTAATGTTCCCCAATGTTAATAGTTTAATTGATAAATTTATTATATAATGGAACATTCACATAAACATTTAGTATCCTTATTAATTATTTATTTGTAATTACATTTCATATTTTCTAGATCAATGATTTTATGCTTCAATCATTCAACCTCATTATCCGGAAGGATGATAGTGGAATTCATGTTATCAAATATATTCTGCTTTTGTAAATTCACAATTTTTAATTATTTTATTTCTACAAAAGGATTGATTTTATCTATTTGAACCTATTTGATCTCTTCATATTTTTATGGGTATTTGGTTTCCCATTTCTCAATCCTACAATTTATATTGGACAGATCTTTGTATCTATCATCATGGTATATTTTTTAGAATATTAACCCTATTTTGAAATATACTCATGGTTGACCTATAATTCATCATCAAATAAATTGATCTTATCAATTTCACGATCCATCAGAAAATTATATGAGGTTTTCATATGTGACTTTTAATTATCATTACATCCATTGCTATCAGAAACACATTCTTTGATAAATAAGAAGTTCCTTATAAAAACATTTGGGTGATTTTATTCTTCACATTCAACTATTATTATCTTTTCTTTGTTATCTTTCATTTAATGTAACACCCCAAGATTCCATGGTACATTTCTATTTGAATAATGAAATAACATGTATTGTACGCAACTTCGATATTATAACACACTACGACCAATCAAACTAGCCGTTATGAATAGTAATACCCACTTTTTGATAAATAATGTGTGCTTAACGGATTTTATCAATATATAATTCATGAAGATATATGTCTTCCAAATATGAGACTTCATAATCAAATTTTTTAGGAAACATTCTTATAATATTCTTGACCCTAATAGATTCATTAATTTCTTATCTAAAACCTCTAATGGGAATAAGAATACTATTGACTCTTGTTAAAAACACATCAATAGATAAATGTTTTGAAATTCATATATCATAAAATAGTTAACATTGATGTTGAATTTTTGAATCTTTCCCTTATTGGTTTCTTTCATAGATATAATTTTTTTCCCAGGATTTTAATATTTGTATTACATCCCATAACATTAGTTAATTATTTCTCAGATAATGAATATATTAATGAAAACCTATACTTTTTATCCTTTTCATCATTCCTCTTGCCAGTTAATTACCATGTAGAAATCTCTATTATCACTATGAAATATTGAATAGAATCAAGAATATCTTACCCCGTGGATAATAAATAAGGCATCATTATATCATATTATAACTGAAAAATGTTTCCATTAATGGTTGTAACCAATTTTTGATTAATAGAGTTGCAGTATTCAATTACAGGCCAACAAGATATCTTAAAGTGCATTGAAATATTTGATACCGATTATCATTTCCATTATATGAAAGAACCTCATTTAATATAACGGATAAGATTATTTAAAATTTTATTTTATCACAAAACAATTTGATTTCATACACTTTAATCACTTATAATTCACAAGTAAATCATTAGACCTCACGTATTCTTTATAAAAAATTACATACCATAATACATTTCTAGGAAACTCCATAATTATTATCAATAATCTTGGGAACTTCCAAGTTGTCCAATTTCTCATAAATATACTTCATAACATTGAATATATTTCAATGAATTCTTCATAGATGCATATTGAAATCATGTACATTGGAACTCCTTTATTTGACAAAAAATACAAAAGAAACACAAGTTGGGTTAAACATGAGAAATCAAAGAACATCCCTTATTCACCCAACTTATATTATAAATGACTAGATATTTAATCATAGAAACCTACCCATACCATCATATATAGAAAATATCATTTAAAGGGGGGGGTATTTATCATCATAGGTTTTAAATAATGCAACGTGTATAAACCAAACATAATTTCATTTAATTAAATAGATCAATACTAAAAACTGAAGTAAAAAAATAATAGAAGAATTTTATTAACATTGAGACGTATTCATAAAAATGGTTTCCATCCCCAATATCCCAATCACCGAATGACTTTAGTTCCTCCATGTGTATGGTTATGCCACTATATATAAATAAAATTTAGTAGAAAATAAAAAAAATAGAAATAGACTCTAGAAAACTAATGTGTCATTCCTCACATTCACATCGGGTACACAGTAAAATTCTCCCTCTATCCCTTGATTATCGTAAGACATGCACACATAGACATCTTCACATTATCTTATCCATATGTATTTTTAATATTTCTATTTAGATTTTAGGTTCTTTGGACTTTCTACATTGTCCCCTAAGCATCAAGATGAGCTCCACCTGGATCTGCCGAGTGGTATCACTCCATTATGGAAAACATTCCATATAATTTATTTTCTTTAAAATTCTTAACATGATATGTAATTATATTGATCCATACATTAAAATATATAAATATTATATATTATTAGATGAGTATTCAATACATAAAATTATAATCCCCACCAGAACTTTAAATGATTAGTGTCTTTGGAAACTTGGTTATATAAATAATTTGTATATAAAAGATCTACATCATCCCCCACTTATTTCTCTATAATGAGAACCAATATTATACATAACATACATAAAATATTTCTTGATATCCTATGGAAGCAAAAACATAATAAAGGGTGATCTTAGATTCTCAGTAAAGGTAAGGAATAAAGATATCAATGATAATTTAATTATAAAATGAGAATAAGGTTATGATAACATGGTCTTAACATTTTAAAACCTTAATTAAAAAATCCTAGATCATAAAAATTGTTGGTAAAAGTATAGTACTCAAGAGGGGGTGAATTGAGTATCTATAAAAAAATTTTTTGGAAAATAATTCATAAAAAGGTTCCCCGATAAATTTAAATACATCGCATTTTATCAAAGTAATATGGTTATGAAAGTTTTGTTGTTTAAATAACTTCTCAAAAGATTGATTAATTCTCAGTAGACTTAATATCAGTTATTAATATCACATTTGAAGATATTATAATAATTCAATGAAATTATAACTTCTTTAAAATATTAAATATCAAAGTCAGTTTAATGATATCTATATTGTACAGTAAAAAAGAGAAAACTAAATCAAACAACATTAAGGATATAAAACAAGTGGGTCAGTATGAAGTTGAGACCTAATCCACTACACTTGATGATCATATTTTACCAAGAAGATTATATAAATAATCATGATCCACACCCTGTATCAGAGTTAACAACAGTACACAGAACTGTCTAGGTCACACTACCTATTCAACAGTTCTTCGTGGCTATGAACTGTCAGGTTACACAGGGACCTCTTCCACACTTATATGTGTGAATACACAATTGTAAAAATATTTATGAGAAATGATATCTTGTATCCTTCAGATTAATGCAGGAGATATTGCGGGTTTTATTACAGACCCCCCCCCCCCCCCACACACACACACACTACTCGAAAGCTAAAACTAAAACACAACAAATCAAAAATGATGAGATAGGGTGAGAAGTGATATGATTGTTAGTATATGTATCTCTGAACTTCTAAGATGAAGCATATGTAGAAATAGAGTCCTCTTGCGAAAAAAAGAGTATCACAAGTATGGTGCTCTGGTTCATATATGACTCATGTTCCTCGTGGAGTCTATATTGTGAAGATTTTCTTGACTCTGATCTATAGTATCCCAGGGAATTATTCATGTTTTCTTCATGAAGATACATGTGTCGGTTTTTCTCAAGAATTAATTTGCATCTTTATTATTATACACACGTTTTTCTTTATCATATCTTTTTGTTTCTATCCTTGTTGTTCTTTTTATTATTATAGTACATGGGTTGGAGCTGAAAGGATGCACGTATTATGCACCTTGTACCTTGTAATGTCAGGTGACCTATCTAAAAAAGAACATTAATTATTTCAGTTCAATTAAAAGCTACAAATATGACTGTTAGATATTAAATTGAAAAAAAAAATTAAGAAATAGTGTCACAGTCTGTTTGGAAATGGTGTCTCCTTGAAACGGTGTCTCCTCATTTTCCCCTGAGTAGTGATACATTTATGATGGCGTAGTTGTATAGAGATCAGGAACCAGTAGTATAGATGCAGTGTTAGAATCATGGTGTCTAGTAATTTTCCAAACATCAAATAGTTTCTCAACAAGGAAATCGTATCACAGATTTCAACAGATCTGAAGTTGGTTTTGGTGTCTATTCATAGTGTTTGGTCACGATGTTTGGTTCATGGTGTCTAGGCCATGGTTTCTGGGTCATGGTGTTTGGTCAGGGTGTTTGGGTCATGGTTTCTAGGTCACGATGTCTAGTCACAGTGTCTGGTCATTATGTCTGGTCACGGTTTCTGGTCACGGTGTCTAGTCCTTTTCCAGAAAAACATAATTGGTGGTAGACTAATAGTTTCTCAAACTTATCCAAATATCTTTATACAGACATAAATAGTGATATTCATAGAATGTATTAGAATAACTCATTTATCAATGAAAATCATTATAACATGAATTATAAATAGTTTACAATAATTAAACATATCACTTAACATCATGGATAGGTTTATTTAAATCATAATGAATCCAATCATCTATACACATGATTTGAGACGGATTACATAGGATTAAAAAGTGTTAAAAAATTTATAGGATATGTGATCATTAAAAAAATATTAACAGATGAGGATTCCAACAATCTCCCCCTTTTGATGATCACAATCATGTGAGTGAGATATATATTCTTAGGTAATGTGTCTCTTACCTTGTGTTCATTTAGAGTACATATTTCTATCCCTTTTGGGATTATCAAAAAGAGTACAAAAGTAAATAAAAGAATAGATAATAATATAGCACAAATCATTATATGGATAAAAAGTTTCATTAAAAATAGAAATAAAAAATTACAGAAATTATCCCTATCAAAAGAGACTAGTCACTTTTCATTAACATTGGCTTGTCTTCTCTTTTCCCTTGGCAGTAGCAGCAAAAGAGGAATCCATAGGAGCATAGGTGTAAGTGGAAGAGGTAAGTGAACCAGTTGAAAGAGATGGTAAAGGGATGACCTCAAAGATATAAGGGGCCAAGGTAGGTGTTATAAAAGACTAAGGAAACAGTTGATCAAGGATAACAGGCCTGATATGACTCAGATCTTGAGAGACAGACATATGTGTAGAGGCAAGGGCAGAGGAGGAGAAGGTAGGAAAACCAGATCTCAGGGGTGTAGCTGCAGGAGCCATAATAGTCATACTATGTACACGAAGATAAGTCCTTAAAATATTGATGAAGTTTGAAATGATCTTACCACCATAATTTATGGCCTTATCAAAGTCATCGTTGTTCTACATAAACTTATCTAACAATGTAGTGAAATCTTGGAGATTTTGGACTTGAGTTTCGAAAGAATGAGTGATAGGATGGATTCTCATATTCTCTACAAGGTACATGAAGTGGTTGGTCATGTCATGATTTGAGAATATCCTATTGAAGTATAATTCCACCTTCTTATTAGTCACTTATTGAAACAAAATCAAGAACACTATCACTATTCTTGACAAATTCAAATAGAGATTCTTTGTCAAATCCACTGAGCACAGCCTGGAGTTCTTCATTGAAATCTGTTCTAAGAAGATCACCATACAAATATAGTTGAGATGATTTTATAGAAGTATGATAAGCTTTAATAGCTAAAGTAAGGTACTTCAGTTGAATTAGAACATTCTAGAGATAGCCCTTATACTCATCAGTCAACTTGTTAAGAACAATAACAAGATCACACATCTCTTTAATAATTTTCTTGTTTATTCCATGCACCTACTCATCCAATCATGTTAGATTATGTTGTATCAAGGAGTCTATTTCCTATGGAATCTGACTATCAATATCTTCAACAGGATGTGAAACAGGTTTTTGTATTGAGTTCATCACTCTCTGCATTTCTTCAACCATACCTCTGAGAGTCTTTACATCATCACTTAACTGTTTTTTATGAACTCTAACTTCTTGAATCTCATGAAGAATCTTGGGTTGAATCTTACTTATGATCTTTTAAAATAATAGGTAAACATCTCTTTTACAAAAATTGGTTATAGGATCCGGTTGGGTATTCATGAGACTTTCAACCACAGGCAATAGGGTAGCTTCAAATTCTTTCACATCATCCTTACTCACAATGTTTGAAGGTTCTTATGGAGGTTCAAAAATAGGAGATGAGATAGGCTTAGGTTCCATTGCATCTATAACATCATGATAAGATACTGGTTTCAATTGAAACATAGTAGAAAGGTTTATACCTTCCACTAAGGAATATTGGGAGTCATTTACATCAAAATAACTAAGGAATTTATATCATGTATCTACTGAGCATGGATCAACTGGATTTGTCTCTTCAACACTTTCTAGACTGGGGGGGGATTCTCCCCCTCAATAGGTGCATCATTATTATGACTAAGTTATTTAGATCCTTGATCTATTTCCAATATTTCATACATGATATCCAATCCCATTTCCTTTCTCTCCATTTGAAAAGCATGCTCCATTCGCTCTTCCATAGACGGGATAATTTCAGGAACATCTTATTCCTGTAAATGTTTCTCATAAACAGATTCTTGCATAATAAAAAGATATACATATATATTCTCTTGACAACATCCATTTCATTTACTTTATCAACATATTATTCTTCAGCAGTATCTTGTTCTTCTAAATCAGAAACATATTCATGAACAAGCATTTCCTTCTCTGTTAAGTCTTGAAGAATATGATCACTATCTTTCTCATCCGAAATAGTTTCCCCTATAGGTAAAATAGCCTCTACTTCTTCTTTCTCATCAGAATACTCAAAAAAATTATCTAGTTCCAAACCAGGATCACAAATATCATTAGGTATTGAAGAGTGTTCCACCAGATTGAACTTTTCATAAACCCTATCATTATCTTCTACACACACTTTTCTCCATGGATACAAACTGATTTTCATTATCATTACTGTAAATTTTGAAAGAAAAAAATAAAAATCTTTAATAGATTCTTCATCTAGTCTAACCTATCATTTTACAAGAATCATAGCTGAGATTAATCTAGAATAAAGTATAGAGGTTGACTTGGAGGTTATCTTGATCAACTCACACATATGGAGTATAAAATATTTTCATAGGTTTATATTATGTCCATTCATCATAAGGTGTATCAAAAATACATACTGATACATGAGTGTAGAAAAGTCACATATTCTGGGGCTAATTGGATTCTAAACAAATTTAAACAGCAGTCTGGTTTAACCATCTAGCTCAGCAGTTATGGCTCTTTGCTTTGTCTCATTTATAGTTAAGCTTCCCAGTGGTTCTTCTAAAAAATAGCTTACTTGGAGTTGGAGGACCTCCCTATTAGTCCTCACAAATTACCTCATGAGGTATCCAATGGAATGAAGCCCATAACCTCGAAGAAAAGGTAGATCTATGGCCATTTATCCAGATTATCACAACATATCTATCTTCTGTATCAAAAGAGAATTGAACATACTGATAAAACTGTGCAAATAGATTTAGGTAAATAGGTCTATCATCCTTTGTGAAGCAATCCATCCATCCTTGCCCTTTAAGAACTTTCAATACCAAAGACTTACTTGAATGAATCCACTTAGGTCATATCTCCTATTTGCGTACCACTATTCTCTTTACCAGATGAGTATTCAGGGGTCCTTCTGGTGCTATCTTAAGTGATATTTTTGTCTTCTTTTTTGATCTTTGCTTCTATGAAGATAAAAAAGATGGGTGTTTCATCCTGGGTATTCAACAGAGGTTTGAGAGAGAGAATGGATGAAATATGGGTTATGGTTTGAGAGAAGAGATCTTGAGTGAAGAGATAGTGAAAATTATTTATTTTTAATCATTTAGGGAGACCAAGAATCGGAAAAAACAAGTGTAGAAAAGTAAAAGAAAACAATAATTAATTATGGCGATACGGGTTATAATATGTAAATAAAACAAAAAAATATATTTATGGGGAGACTCTAACCAATTTTCATGCTGAGACCGTAATTGGGTTTCACAGTTAGATCGTAACTAGTTTTCATGGTGAGACTGTAACTAGCTTTCATGGTGAGACTGTAACTGGCTTTCACGGCGAGACCTTAATAGTGTGATTTCTAAAATGTTCCACTATATTTTTTGAGATAGTATGTTATAGAAATTACCATAGAGAGAGAGTAACAGTGAGACCATAAACATGAAATATTATACTTACTACTTAAGATTTATTATTCCTAACTCATGTATGATGTAAAATGTTGTTTAAAAATTTAATGGTTTGGTGAATAAATCAACAAGATGATATTTAGTTCCATTGAATTCAAAATTGATATCACCTTCTTGATAATTATCTCTCAAAAAGAGATGTCTTACATCAATATGTTTTGTCTGAGAGTGTGAAACATGATTTTTTGAGATGTTAATATCATTTGTATTGTCACAATTTATAGGTACATGCCTGAATTGATATCCATAATATTTTAATGTGTGTTTCATTCACAAAATTTATGAACAACAAATTCCAGAAGATATGTATTAAGATTTTGTAGTAGATAATGTAACAGAGTTTTGTTTCTTACTACACAAATATACTAGTGAATTTCTTAAATGGTGACATTTTTCAGAGGTTCTTTTTCTATCTAACTTACAACCACCAAATTCATCATCAGAATAACTAATTAACTCAACCGATTTTCCTATGAGATAGAACAGTCCTAGATTGGGTGTATGGTTGAGGTATTTGAAAATTCTATTAAAATCATTCAAATGGGATTCCTTAGGGTTTTATTGAAAATGAGCACACATACACACACTAAACATAATGTCAATTCAACTAGTAGTTGAGTAGAGTAAGCTTTCAATCATTCATATGTAAGTGGTTCGATCAACATATTTTCCATTTTCATCAAGATATAAATTACTATTAGTACTCATTGATGTGTCACTACATTTAGTTTTATCCAAACCAAAATGTTTTATAAGATACCTGGTATATTTTCACTGATTTAAAATAATACCATCATTATTTTGAAGGATTTTAAATCCAAGAAAGAATTTGAGTTCATCCGTTAAACTCATTTAAATTTTCTTTACTTCATTTTAGAAAATTCAATAAATAAAGAATTTTTTAAAGAACCAAAACTAATGTCATCTATATAAATTTTAACTACTAAAACATGATTGGAAATTTATTTTATAAAGAGGGTAGGATCAAATATTCTTTTTGTAAAACCTTTGGAAATAAGAATAGTACTAAATCTATCATACCAAGCTCTTGGATCTTTTTTTAAACCATATAATGATTTTTTTTATTTTAAAAATATGATTTGGAAAATGATGATTTGTAAAACCTGGGGGTTTCTCAAAAAAGACATCCTCATCTATATACCCAATTAGGAATATACTTTTTAATATCCAGTTGATATAGTTTGAAATTCATATGGGAAGTAGAAGAAAGTCGATTTCTTGATGGATTCAAGTCTAGCTACGGGTTAAATAGTCTCTTCATATTTAATTCATTCTTCTCGACTATAGCTTTGTGAAACAAATCTAGCCTTGTTTCTAACTATATTTACAACTTCATCTACCTTATTCAGAAACACCTATTTAGTGTCTATGATGAATGTGTCTTTGGTTCTATCAACATGTTTGCAAACTTTGTTCCTTTAAAACTCATTAAGATCTTCTTGCATATCCATAACCCAAAATTCATCATTGATATCATCATTAATGTTTTTAGGTTCACATTATGACATGAAGACTTTTTGTTCATCCTGATTTCTAAGATAAGCTCTAGTTTGAGTTCCTTTACCTAAGTCTCCTACAACAGCATCTAAAGGATAGTTCTTAAGAGTTATAATAGCTCTAGAAAAATAAATACTATTGATTTCATGTTCTCCAACAGGTTTGGGTTCATTGTGACTTTAATCTAAAGAGTTTCTAAAACTGGAAGATTTTATAGATTCCTTTACAGGATTGTTAGAGGATTCTAAATTAATGACCAGATTTGATACATCATCCTCTAGGTTCCCTAGAGTGGTTTTAGGCTCATGTGGATCTGTTTCATCAAATTTTACATGGACATATTCTTCTACACAATTAGTTCTTTTATTAAATACTCTATTGGCTTTAATAGAGATGGAACATCTGAAAAAATATTCTATCATCACTCTTTGATGAAAATTTGTCAATATGTTCCTTAGTATTAAGGATTTAGACTTTGTAACCAAATAATTTGAAGTAGTAAACATTGGGTTTTCTATTATTCCATAACTCATGTAGAATTTTTTAAGAATAGTTCTAATTGACACTATATTGATAATATAGCATGTTTTATTTATTGATTCATCCCAAAAATAAATAGTTAAGTTATATTCACTGCACATGGTTCTACTAATCTCTTGAAAAGTTCTATTTCTTCTTTCAACTACTCTATTATGTTGAGGTGTTCTAGGGGAATAGAAATTATTACTATAGCCATTTTGTGAGAAAAATGATTAAAACTCTTGATTTTCAAACTCACAACCATGATCACTTCTTACGGATTTAATTATAATTACACTAATATTTTCTACAGTTTTGGTATATTTGGTTAAATGAGAGCAGTCTTCACTTTTGTGATCCAAAATAAAGTCCAAGTATATCTAGAAATTTCATCTACAAGAACATGAACATAGTGCTTCCCATTTAATCTAAAAACTCTAGATGGTCCAAAAAAATCCATGTGAACCAATTCGATAGGTTGAGAAGTTGACACTTCATTCTTTGGTTTGAATAAAATTATGTGTTTCTTTCCCTTTTGATAAGGATTACACACTTTAACATTTGGAAACTCAAGTTTGGGTAGGTCTTTGACTAACCTTTTTCTAGTAAACTTTCTAAGAGAGTGAATATTACAGTGTCCTGGTATCCTATGCCAAAGCCAATACTCATTTTAAAACACAATCAAACATGAATCATTTTGAGAGAATAAAGAATCTAAATTAAAAGAATATATATTTTCATTTCTTAAATAATAAAATACAAATTCATTTTTAGAATTGAAAAAATTGAAAGAATCATTATCAAATTTAGCATGAAATCCATCATCACATAGTTGTGAAATAGTAAGCAGATTATATTTCAATCCATCAACAAAAGTAATTTTGAAATTAAAACTGAGTTAGAGTTACCGATTTGGCCAAGGATAATGATCTTTCCTTTAGTATTGTCACCCCAAGTGACATTTCCACCATCAATATTTATTAAATTCTTTATGCATGAATAGTCCCCAGTCATCTTTCTTGAACACCCACTATCCAAGTACCATAAGATTATATAGGATCACTTTAGGAATATTTCCTAAAAAATAGTAAGATAAAAATATAATTTGGTACCCATACCTATTTGGGTGCAGTAATATTAGTTACTAGTGCTTTAGGAACCCATAACTGCCTCATAGGTTTCCTATAAGCATTATTTAAGGTACATGAAAAATAAATTCTATTTGGTTCAAAAAATCATGATACAATAGAGATTCTTTCATAACTTGAGCTATATGAATGTTTTCCTGAACTAAGAGAAAAGTAGTATGTCCTAGATTTTGAAAAAAAAATTAGTTCTTCAAAAATTTATTTTACTAGGTTGATAGCCAATGCCAGTAGTATATTTAGGAGAAATTAGTTTACCTAGAATTTATACCAAGGTATATTTACCATTAGTAATCCTTTCAAGATAATTTTTAAATTACTCATTAGATAGTTTTTAGTTCATTTTTTTCTTTGAGTAATTGACAATTTTTCACCCTTTCTACACTAAGTTACGTTTTAATAGTTGAGGTAAGAGAATGTTCTTTATTTAAATATTTGTATTTATCTTTTAGTTCATTACATGTCTCTCTAAGAATATCAAAGTATTCTTACATTTCATCATTATAAATATTTTTAGGGTCACTCTCATCTTTAGATTAATAGGAATTGTGTACAAGATATTCTAATTTTAAATCATATGTGTTTGTCAGAAAACATATATTGGCTTTGTTAGCCTATTAATCATGTGAAGATTCTACGTTACTTGAACTATCCTCAGAAGAACTCCTTGTTGCATTCATTTAATTTTTATACTTTCTATCTTTGTCCTCGTATTTCTTTGAGTACTTGATTTTAGGACAGTCATCCTTTATATGTCCTTTTCATTTACACTCATAACAGACTATCTCATCAGACTTTTTAATTCCCCTCTAATATTTCATCCAGCTTCCTTTTCGATCATATATTCTTTTGGAATCTAGGATTTCTGATAAAAAAAATCTTATTTTTTAAAATCTCTTAAACCTTCTGGATAATTGAGCCATCTCATCATCACTGTCAGGTGATTATTGTTCACTTTTAGAATTTCTATAGAGGCTTCCAACTTCCCTTTTTCTTTTTGTTTAGAAGTGGTGGTCTTAAATGTAACAGATTTTCTTTTGGGTTCATTATCCTCTTTATTGTTGACCTTTAGCTCCTCTTCATACATTATTAATTTTCTAATGATTTATTTTATCATTAACTTACTCTTGTATCATGATTCGCTAATAGAGATAGAGGTTCATATCCATATTTCAGGTAGAAATCTAAGAATCATCATGATTTGTTCTTTGGAAACAACTTATCTTCCTTGAGAAATCATTATGTTGAAGATTTAATTGAACCTGAGATACATGCCAGATATAGGCTCATCAGATTTCATTTTAATGTTATCATATTTAATAGTATAAGTATCAAGTCTCATTTCGTTCACACTATAAGTTCTTTCATGTGAAACAAACAAGGTATCCCAAATTTCATTGGTAGTTTTACATACATAAATAAATAATTTGAAAGAGATAGAAATTTAGATTTAAAAAAAGTTTAAAAATCTTTAAAGTACAACTAAAATCACAGTTCAATAGGGTCAATAACCAAGTCTTAAAAAGAACCATCTGATACCAAATGTTGGTCGGAGTAGAGTACTCAATAGGGGGTGAATTGAGTATCTATAAAAATTTCTATTTGAGAATAATTCTCAAAAAGGTTTCCCAATAAATTTAAATATCATCCAATTAATAAAAGTAATACTTTTGTGAATGTTTTACTATTTAAATAACTTCTCAGAAGATTGATTAATTCTCAGTAGACTTAATATCAATAATTAATATTATTTTTGAAGCTATTAAAATAATGAATAACAATTATAACTTCTTTCCAAGATTAACTATTAAAGAATGTTTAGCTGTATCAAAATTATATAGTAAAATAGAGAAAACAAAATAAATCAGCATAGAAGATACAAAACATGTGGTTTAGTCTCAAGCTGAGACCTAATCCACTCCCCTGGGTGATCACCTGGCAACAAGCAGTTTATATAAATAAACATGATCCACACCCTGGATCAGAGTTAACAATAGTACACAGGACTATCCAGGTCACACGACCTCTTCCACTGTTCTTTGTTGGTATAAACTGTCAGGTCATAGAGGGACCTCTTCCACCCTTACTCGAGGGAATAAACAAGTGTAAAAAAGAAGCACGAGAAAGGATATCTTATATATTTTACATTAATGTAGGATATAGTGCGTGTTTTTATACATACACACACACACTACTCGAAAGATAAGAATAATACACAACAAATTAATAAATTATGAGATAAGGATAGAAGTGCTTGGAGTGTTAGTATATGTAGATTGGTACTTCTAGGATCAAGTAGATGAAGAAATAGAGTCCTCTTCCTAAAAATAGAGTACCACAAGTCTGGTGCTCTATTTCAGATCTAACTCATTTTCTTCGTGGAGTCTGTATTGCGAAGATGGTCTCAACTCTGATATATTGTATCACAGTGAATTCTTCAGGTGTTCTTGGTGAAATTTCATGTGTCGGGTTTTCTCAAGAATTCTCGTCATTCTTCATTAACATTCACACTTGTTTCTCTATCATCTATTTTTGTTTCTGGACATGCTTTCCTTTTTATTCATGGAGTTCATGTGTGGGAGCTGATAGGATTCATGTATTTTTCACCTCATACTATCAGGTGACATGTCTATAAAGAAACATTAATTATTTTAGTAAATTTAAAAGCTTAAAATATGATAGTTAAAGGTTAAATTGAAAAACAAATATAAACAGATTAAGAAAGGGTGTCACAATCTGTCTAGAAATGATGTCTCCTTGAAACAGTGTCTCCATGTATTCCTTTGAGCGGTGAGATAGTTATGATGGAATAGTTGTTTAGAAATCAAGAACCGGTAGTACAGTTTCTGTGTTAGGATCATGGTGTGTGGTCATTTTCCAAACTTCAATCGGTGTCTCAGCATAGAATCGGTATCACAAACATCAACAGATCTGAAGTTGTTTTTGGTGTCTAGTCACAGTGTCCAGTCATGGTGTATAGGTCATAGTGTTTGGTTCATGGTGTCTGGGTCCCTGTGTCTGTTCTTGGTGTCTGGGTCACCGTTTCTGGGTCATATGTGTCTGTTCACGTTGACTAGTCACAGTGTTTGGTCAAAGTGTGTGGTCCTTTGTGAGAAAAACATAACCGGTGGCAGACTCGTGGTTTCTCAGACTTATCCACATACTTGTATACAGAATTAAACAATGATATTCGTAAAATATATTAGACTCAATCATTTATCATGGAAATTCATTATAACATGAATTAAAAATAGTTTACAATAACTAAACATAGATATTAATATCTTGGGTAGGTTTATTTAAATCATAAAAACCGAATAATCTATACACATGATTTGAGACCGATTACACAGGATTAACAAGTGTTACAGAATTTATTGTATTTTTGATCATTAAAACATGATTAACACATGAGGAGTCCAATAAACATGACTCATGGAATAAATTTTGGATGACCATAAGACATGAATACTAAGGTAATTAATGAACATGAGTCATTCTAGCATAACATTGGTATAAGTTCATATCATAAAATAGTGGAATAAATTGTGGAAAAATCATAATCCTAGAAATATTATGTCACACAAACCCACTAATTAATTAATAACATGTTAATATTCAGCTAACAAACTATATGACTACTTCATGTTTGGGATAACCTCTAATGTACCCTATTATGGGAAGGGGATAACCTATTGTGTAACCTTTGAGGACATAAAATATAAATCTTTACCCAATTCATTATAGGGTGATATAATTACATGAAAACTCATCATATATTCATAATACATTCATAAGTATACCACAAGATCATGAAAACATTCATCATAACTTAACCCATAAAAACTATTTTCCTCAATATTTCATTTTCAAAACCATCAAAACAAATATAGAAAGAATAATGAACTAATCATAAAATCATATCCCCATTTAATCATATATAATATTAAAGGATTCTATCATAGATGAAAAATGTATATTAAATATTATTGTATCTTTTCCTGATGAAATTTCCCTACTGATCTTAAAATTAGTTATTGAAAATCTAATATTTAAAAAAATTAAAGAAAATAATTTTTTTGAAAGTTACCATGGAAACATTAAAATTAATCATTAGTGTATTAATTTTTCCAGATAGTATAAATTTAATTCATGTATTTCACATTAAAATAAAAATTCCTTTCACATTTTCAGTAAAAAGTACATTGTAACTCATTTCGAATAATATAATAATATTCCTTTTAAAAAATACTTAAATTATAAATTAAGTAAAAAAATTAAAAAAAATTGTATAATAGTTTAAAATTGTTGAAATCATTTTATATAAATTATAGGCATTGAAGAGAAATATTCTAGACCGAGTAGTAAAACAATGTTGGTTTTCCTTAAAAACATTATTTTAGTCTCTATAGTACATGAAGTGAAGAAAATTATTGTAAAACAAATAATATCCATAAATAAACAAGGATTAATAAAATAAAAAATATTTATTAAATAAATATCATATAATTTCAACATTAGAAATTGAATAATGAACAGTCCTAGAAAAAATGAAATTTCAATGTAAAACACTTACCCCAAGATTTAATTATTTCATATGATCTATAAAATAGTGTATAATAAGTTAAAATTTATTATAATTTTCTAAATTAATAATTTTCATTCTTATAAAATCATATAATATCAACTTATAATATTTCAACACCCATGTATTACTAATTGTTTATTAAAACCATTGTTTACATGTGATAACTGTTTTGTTTTTCATGAATGATTTTGTTTTGAAGTTTTGGACCTTTTACATTGATCGGGGTTAGGAAATATAAATAATGTTAATAATTATATAAATTAAATATGTATTACTTATATAAATATTTATATTTACCCATAAAATATATAGATAGAAAATGAATTATCATGTTCATGGAGATGGTAATCCATATGTATGAATGAACACTATTTGCTTTTCCTAATGAAAATAAAGAAAAGAATATATATAGTATTTTTTCATTAAAAATATTATTAAATAATAAATATAATAAATATTTATTATATATTTTATTATAGAAATCCATTTCATCCGGTGATGTAAAATGGTTCATATCACTGCGTAGAGGAATTAGTTCACATGTACTCACGAGCAATAATTTCATTTCCCAATTGATGGAAAAGTGGTAGTAATAAATTATATTATCATCATATTAACATATAAATATATTTATGATACTATATTTTTCATTTTATGACATATAAAATTGGTTTATATAAGGTGGAAGAGGAAGTGAAATTGAAAGGGATCAGTTGAGAGTTTCCCCACATTGTGGAGAAACCTCCTCTGGCTTATACCTTAATCCATGAAAGAATGGACTTATTATAAAACCAAGACCTCAAGGATGTAATTAGGTAATTTAGGAAATTATTTGGGTATATATTGGATAATATTAGAGTCTCTTTAATGGTGTATAAAATATAATATGTGGTGTCTTTTTATAAGAGATGGAGAGGGAACCAATAGAATTTTTCAAAAGTTTAAAATATAATAATGTCATACTCAAGGAAAAGGATTCCCAATGACTCATATTAAAATAAGAGATGTGATAGGGTATAAATATATCAAATAAATTTTATTTAGACTTTTTAAATTTGAAACCTCAACCTTATCTCATGGTTTAACACTCCTCCCCTGATAAACTCATTTTAAGCTTAACTGTGGTAACAAAATTATTCAATTTTTACTATTCATTATAGAAACAAATTAAAGATACCTGAATTATAAATTTATTAAGCATGATTAAAAATTTTGAATCCATTTTATCAAAATATATTTTTATATATACCTTGAATAACATTAAAAATTAACCCACAAAACATGTCAAAAAAAGGATGCTCGAAAAATGAATTTTTAAGTATAAAAATGTCCATAATATTTATTCCAAGGACATTGATTGGATAATATTGAATCAAGAATAACTATTTAAATTTTAAATTAAATTAAAAATAAAATAATAGGTTTTAAATACATGAATGGATGAAAATGTTTTCTATAAATTCTTTATGTTTTTGCTATTAACTGAAAAATTGATCTGTTTAGAAAAAATCCAAAATGTTTTCCTTAAGATAATTGTGATATTATAACCTAAAAATGATATCATTTTACTAATCTAAAATTTCTATAAGTTGTAAAAAATAATGATAATATCTGCCCATGAAATGTAATAAAAACCATTTTTTAATAAAACATAGTATTAAAGCATAAAATTACTTTACTAAAAAGTGAGAACTATTTTATTCCGAGTTATTATTGACAATTAAGAAATATAAAAGCTTATTACATATTTTTTTAATTTTCTTATTCTTATTCATACCTACAATTTAATATCATTTTTAAAATAATATACTAAATCACCGTTTATTTAAGTCTTGGGGTCGTATGTAAATTATGTTATCTAATACTTCATATTTATCTGAATGATATACATATACATATATATATATATATATACTCTCAATTTGTTACATTATACCCCCTAAATATGAATTTCACCCTCAAAATTTTATCACTCTGATATTGAAAAATGATAATATCTTAGTTTCATCACATCCTTGGGTTCCCTTAGA
Organism: Viscum album; assembly: GCA_963277665.1. Classification (NCBI taxonomy): domain Eukaryota; kingdom Viridiplantae; phylum Streptophyta; class Magnoliopsida; order Santalales; family Viscaceae; genus Viscum; species Viscum album. The sequence continues at coordinate 446,762,170 of OY728145.1, forward strand.
GCTTCATCAAATTTCTGATTCATCCATAGAACATTAATTAGGCTATTATCTTGGTTCCAATTCACTATATCTTTACAAGGAAATATTTATATGATTTTTTCCTCTTAGTAAATATCATGATCTAGTGGAACAAAATCTAACTTCACTACATGTAAAGAATCAAGTATGTACTTCCTCTAGAGAGATAAATGGAATACACCATGAACTTACGAGTGGTTAGGGAGAACCTGTAAGTGATAGGCTATCTTCCCCATTAGATATAAATAAATAAGTCGCTAATATAACTAGCGATTATATTTCCATTACTTATGAATCATATAACCTCAATCCATTAAAAAATTCATAGGAATACCTTTTCACCTAATTTAATTCCTGATTTCATTGATGATTTCTTTCATAAATTTTATATTAACTTTGGGAAACCTTAATGTTCTACTAAATGAATTTAATTTTATCTGTTATTTAGACATATTTCTTATTTCCTAATATATTAATTTATCTAACTTAAGCCCACCACTTCGGTGTTCTTCCCTTCCTTTCATAGAGGTATTTATACATAACCATCTAATTTCTCAAGGGAATTCTATTTTTGTAAGAAAACATAACTATAGGAACATGTTGATCTGTTACACCTTTGAAATATAGAGAAACATATATAAAACTATTCTATAGGTATTCAATTTTTTTCTTATATTAACCATATTTCTAAGGATGATAAGTGATGTTAAAACACAACTCCTTATCTATAGCATGCTGACGACTTCACCAGAGCATCAAGGTAGACATCAGATCTCAAGTAGATACAATGGAATTTGATACTATATGAACCCATACAACTTATTAAATATATATCTTCTCAAGTTTATCAAGAGAGAAATATTCTCTGATAGAAACAAAGTGTTCTGAATTTGTAAGCTGATTGACTATAACCCAAATTATTTTGGGTCCTTAAGACGTTTTTTTTAGTCCAATGAGGAAATTAATGGTGTTTTTTTCCCATTTTCATTATGGTATGGGTAATGTTTATAACATCTAATTTTACTTTTATTTATCTATATTTACTTTATTTTATATGAATAGTCAAGATATATACTCTGTAATATCATTTTTCATATTATCCCCCCATAAATACCCTTTTAGCTCTCTATATATTTTCATACATTTTGGATGAATAGATAATGATGAACTATAATCTATATACAATAACTCCTTCATAAAAATTAGTTTTTATATGGTTCATAGACAGATCATGAACCATATCATTCTATCATCTTCATGGATAAATTTAGTAGTATTTATCACCATTTTTAATAGCTCTATATATTCCTTCTCCACATACATTTTTAATCTACACATGCATATATGTATGGAAATTCCATTGATTGGGAAAATATATTTCCTATTAATTCATTATTTCAAGGTTCATTATTTAAAATTACATTGATATTTGATCTTTTGAAACCCTTATAATATATAATCTAGCATGATCTTTTAGACTAAAATCATTAGTTCCCAATTTTCCATTCCCAATGTATTAATGTATTTTGCTTTAAAAGTATTTAATCAACTCCAAACATCTTCTCTAGTGTATTCTTATCACATTATAATTGAATATATACTTTAAATATTTATGATCAGTATATGTTTTATACTTTTTTCTATAAAGATAATCCCTCCATAACATTATTTCAAAAATTATCACTACTAACCCCTCGTCCTATGTTGGGTATTTTTTCTCATGAACATTAAATTTTTGTGAGTCATAAGATATCACCATATAATTATGTATGAATACATATCTCATTATTTTATTTGATGAATCAAAATATATCACAAAACTGTATCTACTATAAATAGTTTTTGTATGAGTGCAATCACTAATATTCTCTTTAGTTCCTTAAAATATTCATTATATTCATCTTTCTGAAAGAACTTTTCCCATGGTGGAGTTAACATGGTGAGTAGAATAGATATTTATAGGAGATTATTCAAAAATAAATGATAATATCCATCCAGCACAAGCAAAACATATATCCCAGTCATTTTGGTTGGTCTAGTACAATGTTCAACAACTTCCATCTTTTATGGATCCACCGATATACCCTATCTTTGGATTATATTACCAAAAAATAAACCTACCTTAGATTAAGCTCACAATTGGTAAATTTGGAATACAACATTGCATTCCTTAGGTTATTGAGTACAATTCTAAAGTTATATTTATACGCTTCATTTTTATTGAAATATATAATAATATCATTTATAAATACTACCATAAACCAATAAAGGTAGTCTCTAATCACTATATTCATTAAATCTGTGAAGATAGCGGGGGAATTAGTAAGGCCAAATGGAATCACTATAAATTTATATTATTCATAACATATATGGATGTCTATATTCGGTATGTATTATATTTTAACCCTTAATTAATAATATCTAGGTCAAAGATCAATCTTTGAAAAATATTAAGATCGATGTAGTTGGTTGAACAAATCATTAATATTGGGTATACGATACTTATTTGTTATTGTTATCTTGTTCAGTTTCTAATTATAAATTTAAATTCAGAATATTCTGTCATTCATATTAAAAAATAACTTGTGAACCACATGGTGACACACATGGCTGAATAAATCCCTTATCAAGATTCTTCTGGAGTTTCTTCTTCAATTCTTATAGATATATTAACGTCATTCTATATGGAGTCTTTAAAATAGGAGTAGTAGCGGGTACTATTCTTTTTGAAAACACAATTTTTCATTATAACACTCATTTAATTTGGTTTCCCATAAGAGAAATCATTTCTATATCATTCACATTTAGTATTAACATAATTACTCGTAGTTCTATCCATTGAAAAAACCAAAAACACAATGTCAGAAAAAATAATCATAGTAAGATACCATATGATCTTGAAAATCATTCATAGGATGTCTATATCATAGAACCTTATATTCAATCAATGACACCTTAAGTTTAACCTACTTCGTCCTTGGTTATCAACTATTCAAATACTTCATTATTGTTCACAATGAAAATAGTAATTAACCCATGTATACCACCAAAATGTGTCTAGACTTCTGTACAGTCTTAGGGCCACTCATCATACATCAATGATGACCGATTTAATACTCAATACACTACATCTACATTTTTTCCCCAGTTGCATCTATTCCACAGTTGCATCACTTTCTAGTATCCAAACTAGGATGCATTTTCAATGAAACCCATTCTATCATATTAACCATAAATTATGTTGTTCCAAAATACATAGGCTTATCCTAAGGGTTATAACTAATTTTTTATCATTCTAGTTTTAAAAAATAACTAATTCTTTATTTTATACCAAATATAGTGGCCCATACTTTACATGCATAAATATCTCATCTTTGTAGATGAATATTAATTACATAACATTAAGATCTATACTAGAAAAAAAAGGATTTAGTGACTTTGGGAATATGGATATATAAAAAATGGTATATAAAATATCTCTATCATCTCCCATATAGTTCTTCGAAACTAGTACCCTTCTTATAAATATCAGACTTTAAACCATTCTTCATATCCTAAGGTAAATAAAACCTAATAAATAGTGAGCTTAGATGATCACTAAGGATAAAAAGGGGGATATATTTGTGATCATTTAAGATTATTATGACCCCAGTGCTATTATAACATGATATTAACATTTCAAAACCATACCCATCAAATAAAATATCATAAACATTATTCATGGAATAAATCTTGTAAAATCATAATAAAATAATCATAAAGGAATCAAAGAACATGATCCATGGATGAATAACATTGGTATAAGTTTCTAACAGAAAATAGTGGCATAAAGTGTTTCATAATCATAATAAATTAAATATTATATTAATACTAACCACTAATACATTCATCATTTGTAAGTCTTGGTATAACCACCCATATACCTACTTTGGTCTTGGGAGAACATTCCTTATACCTTATTTTGGGATTATAATAACCTCATGTGTAATCTATATTAGAATTTTACCCAATGATATCATAAAACATTAATATTTACCCAATTAATTGGATGAATATATAATAATTATCCCACACATAACATATTCATAATATATTTATATGTTTTCTACATGATCATAAAAACATTAATTATAACATAACTAATATAAAATAAAATGGGATTCAATGATATTAAATCTTGAAAACCATAAACCATACTGATAAATAACAGTGAAGTTAATATATAATAATATACCTAGTTATATATAAGTAACATCAAAGGTGTTTTCATAGATGAAAATTTTTGTTTAAAAATTAGTAGATATTTTCTTAGGAAAATATAATTTTCTTTATTAAATTATTTATTGAAAATCAAAACCAATAAGGAAAAAATTTTATTTTAATAGAATAATGGAAATTTTAATTTTAATCTTCAAATACTTGAGTGATCATATAGAGGGAAATTCCATTAATATTAAGAAAATTAAATTAAAGATTCCTTTCACATTTTTTGTAAAAAGACAACATACCTTGTTCCTATAATAAAAACCAGGTTATTTTATAACATTTTTATATAAAGTAAAAATTAATAAAATTTCATCGAAAACCATATTAGAATATTAAAAACATTCTTTGAAACATCATTACTAAATTGATGAGATGAAAAAAATATTTCTTGTTGAATAGTAAAACAAAGTCGATTTTCCTTCAAAACTTTTTCTTGGTCTCTTGAGTGCATAAATCGAATAAAATGAAAGAAAAACAGGAAATATATAGACATAAAAATATTATTAGGAGATATATAATATTTGGGCTAGATATATCGCATAATTTCATCATCATAAATATAAACATGAACAATCCTAGTAAAAATGAGATTATAACATATAGCCCTTATCACATGTTCAAATTACTTCATAATTTATCTAATTTTTTTTATAATTTTTTTAAATTTATTATAATCTTATAATAAATTCAATAATGTGATTATAATGTTATATATTATCCAATTATAACATGTCAACACCCATTTACTATTTATTTTTTATTAAAAACGTCATTTCTCAGTGTTAACACTTTTGTTTTTCAGTAATGTTTTAGTTTTTATGTTCTGGTAATATTAATTTGATCATGATTCCACAATCCTCATAATATTAATAATGATAAAATTTAATATATATTCATTATATGCATTTTTATAATCATCTAAAAAAGTTATATAGAGAAGAATGAATGACACTATTCATGAAGAATATAATTTGTACATATGGATGAATGCTTTTTTAGTTTTCTAATAAAAATATTGAAAGAAAGATAAATAATATTTTATCATTATAATTTCATTATTACATCATAAATATCATATATATTTATTAAATCCATAATTATATGAATACATATGATGTGGTGATAAAAATGATTCATATCACTGTGTGAAGGTAGTAGTCGTGGTCTTATAAAAATTAGAATAGGAAATAAAATTGAAAGATATTGGTTAAGAGTTAAACCATTTTGTTGAGAAGCCTTCATTGGATTATAACATAATCTTTAAAAGTATAGTATTATGGTCAAAACAATACATCTAAGATATGGAGGATTATAAAAAAAATATGTGGGATGATATAATCTGAGATCAAAGGCTCTTGAAGTATGGAAAATAGACGAGGGTAGTTTCCTTTTATATGAGAGGGAGAGGACACACATTGAATTTTTCAAAAGATTAAAATATAATAATTTGATACTCAATAAAAATGATTAAATATTACTCATATTTTAAGATTAGATGAGATATGATTTATATATGTCGATAAAATAATATTTATTCATGTTTATTTAGAAATATTACCCTTATATCTTAGTTTAACCCCCTAGTAATCATATTTTAACCATAATCATAGAAATTTTTTTTTACTATTTTTAGTATTATTTATGACCAAAAATTAAAGTGACCTCATTAAAATAAATTATAATTCAAAATAATTAATCTATTATATCAAATTATATTTCTATTACTGGAAGAAAATTATTTTCACATAAATCTAAAAAGCGTGTAAAAACAACAGTGCTCTGGAAAAATAAATTTTTAAGTATAAAAATGTTTTCATACCAGAATTAAGAATAATGTGTATTCCAATAACATTTTTTGGATTATGTTTTATCAAAATGATTAAAAAAATTAAAATCAATTAAAAAAATGGAACTTTCAAAATTCTTGAAAGAAAAAGATAGTTATCTTCAAAATTGTTATTGTTTATTATTCACTAAAAAATTAATTGTTCCATAAGGTTACCAAAATATATAAAAATTTTAATTGTGATATTATAATTTAAAAAATGATATCTTTTTTATAACATTAAAATTTATAATATTTTTTTAAAATATATATAATATTTTTTAAAAATATTTATAATATCCATGCATAGTATGCAATGAAAACTGTTTTTAAAAGAAAATATATTTTTTAAGAATAAAATGACTTTATTGAAAATTTAGATCTTATTTATTATTAATTAATCTATAAAATTGAATAATATAAAACCATTATAAAAAAATTTCATAATTTTTTAATTCATATTTATACTCTGAATTTAATAGCTAGTTTATAATGGTATTCTATACCATGGTCCATTTAGACTTAAGTTTCTATGTAAAATAAGATTTTAGATACTTAATTTTCTTAAAGAAAAATATATGTATATATATATATAATCCTAGGATGTTACATGATATCCTATTATTTGTGGATGTATTTTACATGGAATAATTATAACTTCATTTCCATGAATTAGGGATTTGATTTTAGCATAAGCCCTCTATTTTGTCATAATGATATTTTGATTTTAATCATATATGTATTTGAACTTTAATAACACATGAGAAGTCTTAGAATCACCTTAAATTAACATATATAATGAGGAATAATTCATGTTTTTCCATGATAATGTTAACCTTACATGAGTTTGGGTCTGGGTGAATCATTCTTACATAATCTCATGGTTTAATAATTTTGAGATGAGATGAATTTAGTTGATTTTTAAATGTCATGTGAACCATGGTATTTAGTCCTACATGGGAGATAGTTTATTCTTAAGTGAGGTGTGATTCATGGATCAAACCCCATATATAAGTGAGTTGATTATCTTTGTGCATCACCTCCCATTAATCTGACACATGGGGTGTATCGTGGCATATTATTCATATGTGAGGCACTTTGAAGACGAGAATTATCATTAATTAATGTTATTATTTCATAAGAAACAAAGGATAGACTCTTACATATTAGGATGACCTCTCAAGAGATAAAGAAAAAATATTATATAATAATAGGAATAATCCTTAGAGTTATATCATAAAATTTCACAAAATATAAAACCTTATAATAGTTTTGCAGTCTCTAATGTATCAATAAATATATTTTATATTTCTAAAAAATATTACCTATCCTGATGAAGATTAACTCTTCACCGCCAATAGAAATTTAAAAAAAATTATATATTTCTTTGACCATATGGAATGAATTATCTATTAGTAAAAACCTTTTGTATTAACTACAAATATAGTTCTTTTCTAGATTCATCCATATTATCCTTGAAGATTTTATGTATGAGGCACCGAAAACTAATGTATGAACTGACAAAAATGTAAGGTTTTATAATTAATCAAATATTTTTTTAATTATTCCTCTGTCTTCTAAAATATATTCCTCCTTTCAAACTAACATTCTTCCATAAATTCATTATCATATTATATTCTTCTACCAAAACCATAAATATCTAGAACATTCATCTTTTTCATGTTATATTGGAGACCTCCCTACCATTAGAATAATGTCATGTTAAATTCTAGTACAGCTTAATACATGTATTTAGTCCAAAATTAACCAATTTATAGAACATTTAAAATAAAAAATTAAATGATTTATCATTAGTTTCGCCTTCCATTTATTTTATAAATTAATTAATTAAATTAAATTTTAATTTCATCCATTTTAAATAGTATTCATAAAATATAATAAAATTTTAATTTTACTTGGAAACATTTTTCTAATTAGTTATTTTTTAATAATTATTATAGAATAAAATGATTTTAGTATCTGGAAAATTTAATGAATTGATTATCTCAGTTATGAATTTATAATAATTTTTTAATCCCTCATCCTAATAGGCTACAACAAGTTCTATCAGCCATAATCATTAAGACACAACGTCCCATGATCCCTAATAATATGATTTTCTATGATGAAATTAATTATCATGAAATCTTCTACTCCATTGAGTCTATATCAGCTGAGAAAAGAGGGTTTATGGTGCTAAATATTGATATAGTAAAGGTGTACAATGGGGTGGATTAGACTTTTCTTGAAGATATTTTATGTAGCTGCATATTTCAAAATATTTGGGTCTGGAGTTTTATGATATGTATATTAACTATTTATTTTAAGGTTAAGGTTAATAGTGATTTTTCTAACTTCATTCTTCTTTAAAGGATGTTTTCTAAGGATATAGTATTTCTCTATATATTTTTATTATTATTTATATTGTTTTTTCATGGATTATCTTGAATCCATCATTTCAGGGACGGATCCATAGGCTGAAGTCATGTAAAATGGGACTAAATATTAATCACCTTTTTTTGCAGATGATTGTGTATTATTTTAAATGTGTCCTATAGAGTTTCAAATTTTTATTAAAAACATTTTTTAACATTATTATTGATTCATATGGTAGAAGGTGGCTTTTGTTAATTTGGAAGATTATTTTCTTAAGACATTTCATGAGATTTAATAGGTGATCCTTTTTCAATTATGGGAATCAAATATTTGGATAAAAATAAAAAAATTCCATAGGTTTCTATATGTTATAATTAGGACTTAAAAGTGCATTTTATAATCAATTATTTGTTGGGGTTGTAATTGGAATAATGTTTGGTAAGGTAAAATCCTTTATAATTTAACTAAGTATGACCCAATTAAATATATTTCTAAAGTCAAGTCTTTTGTATTTTATATCCCTTTTTAAAATTCTTTATTTTATCATTAACAAATATCTCTTAAGATTTTCTATTTTTGGTGGGGTAGGTTGAAAAAATGATAATAAATTAGGTGTCTTGGAATAAGGTTTTACAACCAAAGGAGGATAGTGGATTTAGTTTTGGATAATTGGGACGTTTTAATAATTAATTATTTATTAATAATTATAGTATATTACTAATTTTTATAGATACTATTTTAGAATTAGGTATGAATGATAAATATTATCAGAATTCATATGTTCTATATTATCTTGTTTAAAAATGATATATCTTCTTGTAAAGGAGAATTTTATGGGATAAATATTAGGTTTAGTCTAAGGTTTTTTTATATCTTACATGAACTCTTAATAAAAATTTGGGGACATTAATAGATTGTTAATAGTGAGAGCATGATAATTACTTTTATTATTCCTAGTGGTGTGGAGGATTTTATGGTTTGTGTTATTTTTTATGATGATCAATGAGTTAGGGATCTCAATAAGGTTTTTAAACTATTTAATGATAGGTATTGGTTGTTTATTTTTGGAGTCCATGTTTGTTAGTTGTGTTATGGTAATTGGTTGTTCAATAATTTCACTACCCATGGAGATATTCCTATTAAAATTTTAATTTCTTTTATTGAAGAAGATGTAATATAAAGATATACATGGAGTATACTAGTATAATTTGAAAATACATTTTCCTCCAAAAGTCTATAATTTCTAGTGAATGGTATGTTTTGATATCCTTCCTATAAAAAAATTATTTATCAGAAGTGTGTTTTAAATGATGACAGATACCATCTTTGAAACCAAGCATCATAATCTTGCAAGAATAAAACAATTCACCATAAATGTGTTAAATTTCGTCTAATTGTGGAAAGATATGTCTTTAATGTCACCATGACATCATTATCCTATGTGAAGATTTGATGAGGTGGTGTCATGCAGTTGATTTTTCTATTATCCAAGAGCTTTTTTAAATTTTTTGTTTATTTTGATGTGTTAGAGTGATTTAATATTTAATAATTAAGGGTTACAAGATTAAGTGTGGATTAATAAATTTTTTATTCTTCTTGATGTTTGGAGGGGACATAAAACTAATGTTATTTTCTAGGGACCAGTTTTTTATATGTCTAGGTGGAAGAAAATAGATAAATAATTTTTTAAAGTAATAATTAACACCCATTATTAAGAATTTTTTATTATGATTTGTGTTTTGGTGTGGGTATTAATTAAATTTATTCCCTAAATACATTAAAATATATATGAATTATATATTCCATCATCATGGTGTATGAAATTAATATGTCATATAGTATGACATATAGAAACTATGGCATTTAATTTGGCTTGGTTTAGGGATATCATTCAATATGGTATGGATATATCATACAACTTATTTGAAATGGTATTTAAAATTTAAAAGTATTTACATTATATTATCTTCCCCCAAATACTTTTTTAAGAGTGTTTTTTTTAGGAAAATAAAATTTGTTGGAGATGCATTCATTGTATGAATGCTTTAATAGATAAATTCTCTTTACTCATTTTTTATAATGCATGATTAAATGTAATTTCACTTTGGGAGAATCTTCAACAAAATATATAATGGATCCATTTCCATGAGATGGTGGGTGGGTGTGTTTTTAGTTGATTCTCTCTCTCTCTCCATGGATCTCTCATCACATTCCTCTTGTCTATTATAAGATACTAGTATATCATAGATATAAGGAGATTCTTTCCTGAATTCCATGTTATTAACATCAACCTGTGGATACACCTTGGTGGAGGGATATCCTTTAGTTTCCTCTTATTAACTTCGTAAAACTCAAACTATTAAAGAAGATGTGGCATCTCATTAGTGCAAGGTATATACGGTAGTTACTTTATTTTATACAGTTTCATGATTTTATGAATTCATGCATGGTGTCCTTGGATTTTGGGTTCCTTGCTTCTTATTATTCTTATATTAAGTGTTAATATATCCTTATAAACCCATCTAAATATCAAATAATCACCATGATCTTTTATTCTTTAAATCATTCTAAAATTGAATAAAATGGTATTTCTATATACTACATCAGTTTTCAACAGATATGGATGATTTTTGTTCTATGGGTTTTGGGCCATGACATATGACATAATATATAGTAGGTCATGAAACAATTCAAATATTCATTTTTTTGTTTATCGTATCATATAATATATCCTAGTCATAGTGTATGACAATTCAAAATATGTTTTTCAAAACAGATTTTGATTCCATTAAAATGATACAGTGTATATTTTATTATGTGATAGGTTGGTGAATTGTGTAAATTGTTCATTGTATTAATCATACACAGTGAATTATCATAAGTCCTAATAGTCATGAGTATGAGATATTTTGGGTTACTCAAACGTAGGTTCTAATCATAATTCACATGCACTCGCTCATATTACATATATCCCATGCACATAGTTTTATCCTTAAACATCACCATTTTAATATCACACAACCCTCCATGCTTATAATTTATTTTATGTAAGGTCGCATGTCACAACTTCTGATTCCCTGTATTTGGAGTTAATCTCATGCAGACACTTATGTGTAGATTTAATCCTATGTGATAACATATGCATTGGTTTCTCCTTACATGAGTTGTTATTATCTATCATATTGATTGATAGATTATGTTAAAAACCCAATCATATATGGAATACTATTGATTATATCATAGGCATATCATTACAAATGATATATATAGAAAACAATTAAACATTGAATTATGAATTGAATTAATGGTTTATAAATATATAATGAATCATATAAAAGGTATTTTGGGATACTTATTAATTTATAAAAGTGTTTATAAAATGATTAATTATAACATGGGTATAATTAAATAATTAAATGTTTATATTTAATATAATAAATTAATATCGTAATATATTAATTTATAATATTGAACTACCCTTTTCAAATTATGTGGAATGAATTATAATTTGGATATAAATTTTTTATATGGAAATTATAAGTGTAATTTCTGAAGTGTTTATAAATTATAAAATAAGAAATAAATTTATATTTTATATTTAGTAATTTTAGTTTTTAATAATTATTAATTATAATTGACCAAAATAAAGGCCTTGTTTGAGAAATTATTCAAACCACATAAAAATAATTTTTTATTTTTGATTTTATCAAGGTTTAAATAGTAATTTAATGTGTGATATTTAGGTTATATAAATTATTTACATAATAAAATTGGAATATAAATTGTGTATATTTCTGTTTTGGGTTTCGGTCTCGAAACACTCAATGGTTCCGTATCCGATGACGCGTGGACCTACTTTACAAAGGCAGGCGTTCGCCGGACGGTCTGACCAGCAACGCTTAAGAACTCACATTAGTCGAGAGGATGGGAAGTCTGACTCATCGCACCCTTTTGGGGGGAATTATTGCCTGTTCTAGGACTCTCTTATATATTTAAGACGTATTCATATGTTCATGAATCTTTGGTTTATACCCAATCATAGTATCCATGGATTTAACCCTGGTGGGAAATGGTCAAATGGACGCAAGGGGTTTGGAATTATTTAGGCCTAAGGTTTACCATCCCTCGTTGGATTAATGACCCTGTGGAGTCAGAACTCATTGAGGCGGCACTAGGAGTGGTGCAATGAACCGATGTGAAGATAGTCAGATCGACTGGTTGTTGGGCATGAACATCATAGAGGCTTCCTACGTACCCTACCTAGGGGACAGGGATCAAATTCCACGTAGATCGAAATGAGAGTGTAGGAGAACTGACGTGAAGGTGGACCCAGGGGTCTGTTGGTGATCGGGCTTGAACCTCACGGAGGCTTCCTACGTATCCCTGTGGTAGGAAATCAAAGTCCTCATAGTTCGCATTGTCCTGGGACTTACACTCGGAGGCAGCCCAGAATGATGGATTGGGGATTACACTCTGAGGAGGCCCATGGCGATGGATTGTGGCTTACACTCTGAGGAGGCCCATGGAGATGGATTGGGGCTAACACTCTGAGGAGGCCCATAAGAGGATGTCATGGTCGATGCTTACTCTAAGACCATGTGAGTCATGATCGGTGTGAGAAACATGAGGCAACAAGGACCAGAGGATCATGTCGAGAAAGGTGTGTCCGTGAGAAGTGGATTGGGGCTTACGCATGAGGGCAGCCCATGGCGACAAAGCGTAGCGGAAGAGTGAAAGGGGTGCTTCTATGCCTGTCACCTCTCTTGTTCCCCGAGGAAGTACCCGGAGAAGTAACGCGGTGCATGGGGATGGCTGCCTTCGGATGGGTATTCCACCCCCTCTCTGGGGAGGGGAGAAGTGCCCGACCGCCGAAGCGTGAAATCCCCCATCCTAGCGAGTAGAGGCAAGAAGGGGGATCTCAGGCTCAGACCCCGCATTACCATGGGAATGAGGACCCAGGCATGCTTCAGGAATCTACCCAAGGGTCGGGGAATATCCTTTGCCCATATTTACCGTGGGTATGTGAACTCAAAACGGCGTGCTGAGGTGCTTGAGGGTTACACCACAAGGATCTGGTGGCTCTGGTGGAGGCCTAGACTCGGAGCTGATGAGTAGGCCAGTGAGGGAGTAACGGATTATCAGGCCGGATCGGGAGGATCTTATGTGGCTCGGGGAATGGGATCTCTAAAGCGGACCACACATGGGTATGGGTGGTGGCGCCCTTCACGTAGGGAAGTACTACGTGGCTGGAGAGGCCATCCGTGAACTAGGGTGGTCCAAAAACTGAAGGTCGTCCGCGAACCAGGAGGGTCCGCGGATTGAGAGGTTGTCCGCGAACCAGGAGGGTCCGCAGACTGATTAGAATCCCGCGAACCAAGAGGGTTCACGGCTTCAGGTTCAGCCCACATACAAGGTTGGTATGCGGAGGGTTCCACATGAGCAGCGGTGGCCAAGGTTTCTGTCGGTCAGGGGTTCATCGGTCGGGGCTTCGCCCGCGTAGGGGGGTGCTACGCGGCACGACGGATCGGAAAAGAGGCATAAACTCCCTGGTCCGGGGGGAGTGAATCCACGGGGGGGGGGGCTATGGTTCACAGTTTTCTCTTTTTCTGTTATTTTGAGTTCCCGGTTCACCAAATTATTATGCATTTTTGTTTCCTTATTAGTTCGTTCCCAGGTTCATACCTACGCTGGTTCGCGAACTGGAACTTCCGAAATCCTAAGCCTTCCTTCGAATTCCTTCCACCTAAATCTGATTGATCTCTTCTCCGTTCTCCTTTATCTGAATCCCAATCTCCAATTCCATATCCTTCCCCCCTCGGTCTCCTTTTATAGAGCGGGGAAAGAGATGTATATGTGGTCATGCGGCACCTTTTGCGGAGGCCCATGGCTGAATACCCGGTTTATGGATGACTTGGTCAATCTGTAATTCGCGGTGGGTATTGAGCACTGCCCCCACCCCCCCTGCGAACCGAACGAGGGGAGTGATTCGTGGACATGGAGGGTTCCACCTCCATTTTGTGAACAACAGCGGAGGCGTTTCGGGCCGGTTGACACGGCTCATAACTGGGGCGGTTCGGAATGGTGGACTGGGTTGGCGCCCACCCTACTTCATGCCCGCAGAGGATCTCTGCCTCCATTCCGTGAACGACAATGGTCTGCGGAGGGGGGGGGGCACTTCGCGGAACCGGTCGTGCATCGCTAACATTAGACCGGTCCGCGTACCGGTTCTTCCTTGTTCATCCATGAGTTTTTTAAACATTTTCCCATCCCTTTGGAGGGGAAATTGGGCACAATCTCCCTTGAGTTATCATTCTCTTTGATGATTTTTCAGGGCCCTACAAATTCCCCCCATCAGAATGGGGTCCGATCGGAACGAAGAGGAGGTTATTCCGATGGAGAGTGGTCCTGAAACATGGTGAGTGATTTCGACAATGCTCTAAATTTTTCCTTAGTCAAGGGACACAACGAGCACAGTTCGACTTTTCCAAGGGTTTTGTAGAAAAAACCCCAAAACTTTTTGCCTTTTTTTAAATGCCCTAATTTTTCTTGGGCTCATTTAGTGTGAACCCAGCGGGTATGGCCCGACTTTTTCTTAGGTCACCCTTTTCGGGTTTTCGGCCTAACAGGCTTTGTGCCTCTTTTCTTGGGCGGTTTAAATTTCTGTCGTCAAGACTATCATTACTGATGTTTTAGGTCAAACATCTTTGACCAAATATGGTGGGGCAAGGGCCCCAATGGGTTTTGGTTGATTAAAAGATGTCTCAGTATCCTTTAGATGCATTTGGGAGGGACTGTGTTTAAATTTTAACGACATGCAGGTCATGTCTCAAGCCATAGGATCTGCGTCAGTGTACAGAGGTGGGAAGAGCATTGCATAAGGAGATCTTGCCTTTGGTTGAAGAGCCATGGGCGATCAATATGCAGAGCCACTGAGAGAATGGTATGCATAGTCATGCAAAGGTGTCCTTAAGTCAATGACCCTTCATTTCAGATGGTCATAGGACTTCATGAAAGTCCGGCTTATAGAAAACATCATGGGTGGCTTGGAGAATTATGAAAACCACTGGGGGTGGCTCAGAAAGGGTATGTGACGTCTGAAAGGTTTTGAGAACATCTATATCAATCATGAGTGTGGAAGCAAGGTTCTTATCCTACGCATTTATCTAGAATAAGGATGGTCGGGGCTTGGCATATTTTAAAGTCATGCAGCTGGGACATCATCTGGAATGGAACGACTTCTCCTGGTCCTCGGTAATCTTGTCAGAGACGTTCCACCATATTCAGGCAGGGTTTTGAAAGAGGTTGGTAAACTGTAACTTAGAGGGTTTTTGAATCCTGGGATAGACATGGGGGCTCAGAGGCCAAGAGGCGTACAGAGAGAAGCATTGCCTAAGGAAATATTGCCTTTGGTAGATGGGCCATGGGCGAACAATATGCAGATCCGCTGAGGGAATGGTATGAATAGTCATACAAAGGTGTCCTCAGTTCAATGATTGTATTCCCCCGATAGCCATGAAACTTCAAAGAAGTTGAGATTTGGGACCACAAGGGGTGGATTATGAAAGTTTGGGTTTTTTTGAGTACAGAGTATGGTTTATGATGAGAGGGTTCATGGATGCGGGGGAAACATCTAGACTGAACTTCCTGAGAATGGGTGAAGTAATCCCTTCTCACACGGGTGTGAGATGGTGGCTTGTGCCGGTCTGACCCGTGCACTGAAGGACAGAGAAAATCCTTCATTCCTTACTAAACCTGTGGCGGGTTTGACCGTGCAGTTTAGCGTCATGCGGTAAAGACGAAGAGCCTTATTAAAGGATGTTGTGCAGTTTAACTTCATGCAGCAAGGACGATTGATCGTGTAGTTTAACGTCGTGCAGTGAGGACATAGTTTAAAAGGTCGCTCTTGATTATAATGTAACTCAGATCGAGTATATTGGCATGTCCAAGACGTGTATGGGGGGTTTTATGGTATAAATCATGGTTCCGGGGCTTCTTGGATCAAGAGAGATGTCATGGAGGCTCTGGGGCCGGTAAGCGTATGGAGATAGGAAGACTATCGCCCGAGGAAATATTTCCTTTTTTAGACAGTCTAGGAGCTATCAATATGAATATCCTCTGAGGGTATGGTATGCATAGTCAAGAAAAGGTGTCTCCAGGTCGATGACTTTCCACTTCCGATGGACATGAATGGTTATGTAGATCTGCAATTGTCTGGTCCACGAAGTCTATCATCGGGGAAGGAAATGTCTGAACATGTCGGGCATACTCGGCCCTGGTTGCTGTTAAATCATAGAGATCTCCCTGCGCCGATTTATTTTGCGCACGGGGGTGTACCTTTACTCCATGAAGTTTAACGTCGTGCGGTCAAGAAGAGGTACTCCTAGTTTAGAGGTCATAGAGCTCAGACCATTGGGTTACTATTACTGTAGTCACTCGAAGGATAACTGAGTCAACATGTTCTAATATACTTGGAACAAGGTGGGGATGCAAGTTGTAAACTGCCACATTGAGTTTTCCCAGATCAATAGGTGTGGTGTGGGGGACCTGAGGTCGGTAAGCGTATGGAGCTAGGAAAAGTACTTCCCAAGGAAATATTTCCTTTGATGGATGAGCAAGGGGCTATCATTATGTAGAGACACTGAGGGCATGGTATGCATATTCATAGAAAGGTGTCCTCGGGTCGATACCTTTCCACTTATGATGGACATGAATGATTACAAGAATCCGAGATTGCTCATAGCACAGAGTTCCTCATGTGGGGATAATGGTGTCCGAGCATACAAGAAACATCTTCACTGTAATTGTCTATTCAGTCACAGTAGCCTAGTCCTGGATTGATGTTCGTAGGTGCAGGTCGTCATGTGAACCACGGTCGGAAACATAGGCTAGCCAAGTAGGGATACCCTGGCAGCACTTGGACGTGAAGAGGGGACGAACTTGTAAACCACTTTTCCATAAACTTCTGGATCAGGAGGTATAGTATGGGGGCTCTGAGGTTGGTAAGCGTACGGAGCTAGGAAGAGTGTCGCTTGTGGAAATCTTGACTTTGGTAGATGGGCCAGGGGCTATCAATATGTAGAGCCGCTGATGGCATGGTATTCATATTCATGAAAAGGTGTCCACGGCTCAATGACTTTCCACTTCTGATGGCCGTGAGTTGTTATGAAGATCCATAATTATCTGGGTCGTGGAGTCTGATGTATGGAGAGGATGAATCCAAATGTACAAGGAGTATCTCAATCACATATCACCATGTGTCTTGGGTGGGTCGTGATGAAGTCCATGCAGTTTAACATCATGCGGTGAGGATGATGTCTGTTCAGTTTATCGTCATGCGGTAAGAATGAAGTCCGTGCAGTTTATCATCTTGATGTAAGGATGAAGTATACACCCCATGCAGGTATGGTCCGTACACGGGGGAAGGGGGAATTTTTAACATTATTTTCTGTGTATTTTAACTTCATGCGGCAAGGACGCAAAAAATACATCCCGTGAAGGTCTAGTCCATACACGGAGGAAAGGGAGCATTTTTAAATCTTGCTATCCATGCAGTTTTACGTCGTGCGGTAAGGACGAGAAGTACACCCCATGCCGGTCTGGTCCGTACACGGGGGGAAATGGCCTTTTTATCTTTTATTCAGGGGTCTGGGCCAGGACTGGGAACCTTGGCGTCACTACGTATCCTGCGAGGGAAGGAATCAAGTCGCACGTAGTTCTCTGGAAGAAGTACACCCCATGCAGCGATGGTCCATACACTTGGGAAGGGGACATTGTCTAACATCTATTTTACTTCATTTGGAGGTGGCTAGGCTAGGACGGGGAACCCTGGCGTCACTACGTATCCTGCAAGGGCAGGAATCAAGCCATACGTAGTTCTCTGAAATAAGAACACCCCCGGCAGGTCAAGTCCATACACGGGGGGAGAAGGCATTTTTAACTTTTATTTGGGAGTGGTTAGGCCAGGATAGGGGATCACGGCGTCACTATGTATCCTGCGAGGGCTGGAATCATGTCGTACGTAGTTCTCTGAAATCTGTGCAGTTTAATGTCGTGTGGTAAGGATGAAATCCGTACAGTTTAACGTCGTGGGGTTAGGACGAGGGGTATTATTAGATTTCGTGCAGTTTAATGTCGTGCAGCAAGGACGAGGAAAACTATTAGATTCTGCGCAGTTTAACATCATGCTGTGAGGATGAACTCCGTGCAGTTTAACGTCATGCGGTGAAGACAGGATACTCTTAGTTTAGGGTCATAGATTTTGGACCATTGGGTTCTTGGCAGTTTAACGTCATACATCTCAGAAGATAACTGCTTTTTGTTATGCTGATGGGGACGGGGTACTCTTATTTTAGGGTCATAGAGTTTGGACCATTGGGTGCTTGGCAGTTTAACGCCATATATCTCGGACGATTCTTGGCAGTTTAACGTCATGAAGCTCAGACAATAACTGCTTTTAGTTATTATGTGAAATACTTCTTCAGGAATCTCGCATTCATAGGAGCGGTTGTAAATTGTCCGTCCATGGAGATCAGGGTATATTCTCCATTGGAGTAGACCTTGTGTACAACTTATGGTCCCTCCCACTTTAGCTCCACCTTGGAGGCTTCTTTCCAGGTATCATTGGGGTCCAAAGGACCAACACTAATTATCCTTCCAAGAAAGACTAAAGACAAACGTTTTTGTTGAAGGCTCGGGCGATCTAGTTCTGGTATACCTCCATATAGTGCAAAGTGGGCAACTGTTTCTCGTCTAGCTGTTCCAATTCACCTATCCACTTTTCTGACTTCTCATCGTTGGATAATTGATCATAGATGGCAACACAGAGTGAGGGAAGTTGGAGTTCAATTTTCAAGACCTCCTTTGTGTCGCACACCAATGAGTACGGGGTGGCCCGAGTAGTGGTGTGGATTATGGTTTGATAATCCCACAATTCATGGAGGAGTTTATCCATCCATGAATTCTTGTATTTTTCCACCATCTTCTGGATAATGTTGGATAGGGTCTTGTTGAAATCCTCTATCTGTCTGTTGGCCGCTGCATGGTAGTGGGATGAGTGGTCAACCTTGATACCATACACGTGGTATAGTTTCTCCAATTCAGCAGAGCAGAAGTTATTATCGTTGTCCATCAGTATGGTGTGAGGGACACCAAATCTGGTGATGATATTGGTCTTCAAAAAGTCGACAATATTTCTTGCCTCAACAAACTTTAGGGGTCTGGATTCTGCCAATTTGGAAAATAAGTCGGTTGTCGTGAGGATATACTTCAGCTGTTTGGCCGTGGCGGAGGGTATGGTCCCACGATGTCCATTACCCAGATGAAAAAAGGCCAAGAGTACTTGTCTTGATGAAGTAACTCTGGGGGTTGGTGTATGAAGTTGGCATGAATCTAGCATGAGTGGAATTTTGTGTTAAAGCACTCACAATCTTGTGCCACTGTGGGCCAGTAGTACCCAAGCCTTCGAACTTGATGGGAAAGCTTGGTGCCTGGCGGATGTGCTCCACATGCTCTGGCATGTACTTCATTCATGACGGTGGTGTTTTCCTCTCCTTCAATGCATCTGAGGATCACTTCATCGAGGCCTTGTTTGTAGAAGACCTCTTGCTGACCCATGCCGCCATATAGGACAAAGTTGATTTGCCTTCTCTGTATTTTCTCTCATTCATCCATGTCTGATGGAAGTTCTCCCTGTTGAAGGTAGTTTTAAATGGGGGTCATCCAGCCGGTGGCCGGAGCATATGGCTCAGGGAAAGTACTGAATTCATGGATTTATTACTTCTTGGTCTGAGCAAATGGAAATACCATTCGACGGTGAGAAATACTGATAACTGTTTCATCACGGCCTGGGTTATCTAGGGTTGTGTTCGCGTTGGCTTATGCATCATCCTGAGTGTTCTGGGACTTGGGAATATAGGTCAATGTTGGTTCTGTGGATAATTCCTCCATTAACCCTCTGACATGGTCAAACAGGGGGATCAACTCCTCCGTTTTATTATCATAGTCACCATTGACTTGCATGATGACCAGATCCGAGTCACCTTTTACCTTAAGGTGTCGTACTCATTCCTGGAGTGCGAGTTCCAGGCCTGCAATGAGATCTTGATATTCCACTTCATTGTTTGTACATCCTTTCTATAGGAAGAAGTAATATAGCAAGACTACCTTTTCTGGGGACACGAGTATTATCCCCAAACCAACACTGTTGAATCTGGGATCCTCCATCCTCTTCCTGGTTGGGCTTTGAGATGCGTAGTCAAAGTACATTTCCCATGCTGGTAACTCCTCTTGAACCGAGAAGATGTATTCATCAGGTATCTCGGTGTCCAGTGGAGTGGTCCCTATTAAAGGGTGCTCTGCCAGAAATTATGCTAATTCGTGACCCTTGATGGCTTTCTAAGGCACAAACCGAATGTCAAACTGTTGCAGGATGACCACCCATCGGGATCGTCATCCGGTTAGCATCGGGCGGCTGAGGATGTACTTGAGCAGGTTACTCCACGAGATCAAATGGACCTCATGATGCTGCAGATAATGTCGAAACATTTGGACCGTGAAGACCAAGGCCAAAAAACTCTTCTCGATATTTGAGTATCGAGTCTCAACATCAATCATCGTTCGAATGAGGTAATAGAGACTGTTTTCACTTCCTGCATCATTCTTTTATGCGAGGAAGCCTCCTAGTGATCGCTCTAAGGTTTTCACGTACAAGATGAGAGGTCTTCCTTCAATCAGGGGCATGAGCACCGGTGGGCTTAATAGGTACTTCTTCAAGTTGTCGAACGCCTCTTGGCAGTCATTCGTCCATTGGTACGTGAACCCCTTCTTCATTAACCTGGTGAAGGGAAAAAAGTTTCCTTCCAGGTTGGCAATGAACTGCCTAATATAGGCTAGGTGTCCTTGGAATCCCCTCAACTTGGTGAGATTGCAGTGAGGTGGTAATCCAAGGATAGCCTTTGTCTTCTCATGGTCGAATTCGATGCCACGATGGCGTACGACGAGGCCAAGGAATTTCTCTGAGGTAACCCCAAAGGCGCATTTCAAGGGGTTCATATTCAAGATATACTGTCAGAGTTTGTTGAAGACGGTCTCAAGGTCTGACAGGTGATCCGAGCACTATCTGGACTTGACCACCAGGTCATCCACGTAACATTCAACAAATTTCCCTAGGAACTATTTAAAGATCTGATGCATGGCGCACTGATATGTGGCGCCAGCGTTCTTGACACCAAAGGGAATGACCCTGTAACAGAATACCCCTTGAGGGACCCTAACTGTAGTGGATTCTTCATCTTATCAGGCCATCCTGATTTTATTATATCCAGAATAGTCGTCCATGAAGGATAGATCCTCGTACCCAGCTGTCGCATCGATTTATAATTCGGTGATAGGGACCGGGAAATCTTCTTTTAGACAATGCCGATTGAGATCTCTGAAGTCAATGCAGATGCGTATTTCTCCGTTCTTTTTCTTGACAGGGAAGATGTTGGCCAACCAAATGGGGTATTGGACCTCCCGAATGAAGCCTGCTTTATTGAGCTTATCGACTTCAGCCTCTATTTTGGAGGCATGTGAGGGATGTGTCCTTATGGCGGCCTTTTTATACACCCAGTGGTCTTATGGAAGACCAATTAGATGCATCGCCACTTCAGGATCGAGTCCTGGAATTTCTGCATAATTATGGGTAAAAAATCCGATGTTTCCTCAGGAAAGAGGTATATACCTTGTGATATTTGGGGTACATGGCTGCAGTAATGAGAGTAGACCTCGGATCTTCCTTGGTACCCAGGTTTATTTCCCTGAGATCTTCCACCATGGTAGAGATACCCTCCTCAAATGCAAGAGGTGCATCCCAGAGATCTTCCCCCTCTTCTTCTCCCAAGTCCTCATCTTCTTGGTTTAACGAGGAGAGAGCTCTTGAAACGGGATCTTGGGAGTCCATAGGTGAGGTTTCGTGGGCATCCTTACTCAATTATTCGCCCCCAAATTGATGGTTGGTTGACTTTCCCTCATTTTTGTGCTCAGCCATCGTGGCTGAAGTCATGAGGACATCCGAGTGTGTGTCCGTACTTGAACTCCTACTCTCAACATGGTTGATGGGTAGGACATAATCTATGCCAAGCTGCCTGAGGGGGTCATCCTGAACCATTTCTAGGACATTTGGAGTGGGGATCCAGTCAACACCATCGACCTAAGGCTTCTTTTTCTTTTTCTCATAGAACCCGGTGTCAATGTAATGTGACTAGGAGAGCTCTAAATGGGCCTTGTTGGCGTGAAATGTTCCACTTTGTCTATTGATGCAGTACTTGATACACTGGTGGTAGGATGAAGGAACGGCCATGTGCTTATGGATCCACGGCCTTCCCAGCAGGGCATTGAATATTGTGCTCTGCCGGACCACTAGGTATTCCGTGTAGGCTACCAGGTCACCAAAATGGGTCTTCAGCTTAATTTGTACCATTGGTTTCTGATCACTCTTGTGATAACCCAACAGAGTTGTGGATGATGGAATTAGGTCTTCCTAACTGTAGCCCAACTTACGGAGTTTCCGTAGGGGAAGGAGGTTAACTCCAGAGCCATTGTCTATAAATAATTTCAGGATCTCAATACCATTCAGTGTGCCGGAAAAATATAGTGGTCTGATGTGTCCTTGAATGAGGGCACCTTCATCTAGATCGGTGAAGTAAATCACTTCATTGCATTCAGTCGGGTCAGTCTCCATCCGGTAAATTCCGATGGCAGCAACCTCGGCTTGAAACTCCTGTGGGATGATCAGAGCTTTTATAAGCGCCTCCCTAAGGTCTGCTGACAGACTTAGGGTATCAAGGATTGACAGCTTGGCTAGTACCGATGCCAGCTGCTTAAGGATATCGTATTTCTACTCTAGAAGACGATGCTTCTCCATTGGTGGGAGAGTCTTAGCAGGCGCTTTAAGGGCTGGAGCATTTGACGAGGAGGGACCGGCCTTGGGGTCGGATATCGATGGAGCTCCCACATTTTAAGGACTTGGCTCGGTCGGTATGTTTGTGCGCACTAGGCGGCCAGACACATGCTCCTCCTCTGGTGGGTATCGCAGAACAACAGGGCCAGAGTGGTTGCTTGTGGAGGTGGGGGGACATTCTTTCTCCTGCTGAGTCTGTTGATGGGCTCACCCATGGGTTTCCGTGATACTAACGGTTTGGGCCGGGGTCCAACCGTAGGGTAGGTTTTGGTCGTGGCTACGACTCCCCTGGTATCCCCTACCTTTTCGATTCCTCCTCCCAGCTCCTCGTGTAGGGAACTCAGGTTCGTAACCATACCCTTCATCAAGGAATGATTCCATAAGATGGATGACGTTAATAGAACCAAATATTGGCTCTTCATCCTCTGACAGGTTAACCTGGTCGGTTGTCCATGATGGTGTCGTTTGGTGGGTCGGTTCCCATGGAACCAAATTCGAGGGCATATAATCTTCCAGGGGCGGGACTAACTTTGGCCCCATCGTAGACTACTCCTCTTTCGATTGTTTCCTCCTCCTTCGGTTACGCCCAGACAACTGGCTCGTGGAGGGTTGTGAGGTTGATACTGTCGGCTTTGCAGCTTCAGGGGCTGTTGGTGGCAACACCGGCCGCTGTAGTTGAGCTCGGAGTATGCCCTGGGCTTGGTTGATAGTTTCTGAGTCATCCAGTTGTCAAATTTCTTCCCATGCTTGCTAGTGACTTTCTGCCACCCCTCCTCTTTTTCAGAGTCGGTGGTAGATATACATGCCACATGTGCTGGCAGTGGTCCCTGCTCGACCTATCCGGAGTCTACCATCCTCTACAGGATGTCTTTGTAAATGAATCATTCTCGAATACCGTGTCCCAACATCCGATGGTAGGGGCAGTAATCTGGCATGTCATCGTGAACGACCTCTTCAGGTTTCCTCGGCTCCGGAAGGTGGAGCAAGTTGCCATTCATGGTGGCCGTGAAGTAGTCGTGGACTTGATCATCCCGGAACGACTATAATTTTTGTATTCGTTCCTCAAACTGGTTCTGCTTCGGTCCTTGTTGATCGTCCCGTTTAGGAAGAGGTGGCCGCTTATATTCAGGAGTCCCTTGATGATTTGGTGTAGGCCTGAGCGGTGGAGCGGGCACAGGGGCCGTCTTGAGTGTGATAGCGGACGCTTCAGCTCTAGGGGCTCTTTTCACAGGAGCCTGCAAGACTATTTAGGACTTCGAATTAGTCCGCTGCAGGGAGTCCTCAATTATCTGGGCAATGGCCGAGAGATGGCGGAAGCCAGTGGTGCACTCCACTGGTATGAGCGGTGTTCGCAGCTCATCTCGAAGATTATTGATGCATATGGCTAGCATCTCAATTTGAGGCATTGGCCTGTTCAGGGAATAAGTCAGACCCTTCCATCTGGCGATGAAATATGAGACCCTCTCATTCTCCCTCTGCTTGCAGTTCATGAGATCACTGACCATTTTTTTAGGAAACGTTTAGCTGAAGTGGAACAGGAACTGCTGCCGAAGGTCCTCCCATCTCTTTATTGAATGGTCTGGTAGACTCTTATACAAGACAATGGTGGATCCTTGCGAGTTCTGTATGAAGCATATGAGCTTCACTAGTTCTTCTTGTTCGGGAGTCCCCATCATAGGGTTTCAATAGGATATGTAGTGCATCAAATGATGTTCCGGATCACCCGATCCATTAAAGATAGGGAATACAAGGCTCCAAAAATTGGGTGGTGTAACATCCCAAGTAAGTAATGAATAATAGATATTTTTATCTATGTCTATTAATGATTAAGATAGTGTTATAGCAGATTAAAATGAAAATAAATACAATCTTATGCATGTATACACTAATATTCTTAAAAGATTGTTTTACTGCCTTTTGATGGCAAACCATTTTTGAATCTATATTTTGACAATTTTATAAACTATGTTTGTCAAAATAAACTTATTCTTTATGATTGGGACATCAAAATTTACCTTGTGTGAATTTTTGGTATTTTTCTGACAATGTTCATTTTTTAATGAATAGTGAAAAATATTGCCTTTTACATCAAAACTAATTTTTAATATAATTTATTTATATTATTAGATTATGTTTTGAAATGGTTTTGAAGTGAAATTATAATATATTTTTACCATTTTATCCAATGGTGGTCATTGGAATCAATTTCACTTTGAAATTAGACTTAAACTGGTGTCAATCTTTTGATACTTATTGTTTTGTAAAAACACGCTATTTGCTCTGGCAGCGGGAATTAATTATTAAATTAATTAATGTGACCTATATGTTTTGAATTTTTTAAAATAGACTTAATTTTTGAATTCGGAATATCAAATATAGCTTAGGGTGAATTTTTGGTAATTTTCTGAAAAACATCAATTTTTGATGAATAGTGAAACCACTAAGTGATAATCAAGCAAACTGATTTTTCAGTTAAATGAAAGTTTACCACTAATGTGTATTGAATTTTGAAAATCCGACATACATGGTTGTCATTAAGAAGTAAAATGTGGTTCAATGAGATTATAATAATTTTTTGGTGAATAGTAACTTATTAAGTTCTTAATCACGATTAGTGGTAATTAGGGTAGTTTAAGGTATAAATAATACTTTAATAAAATGAAATGACCTAGACACATGTCCCAACCTCATTGGTTGTGTCATGGCCGACCATGACATGCCATGGGTCAACTTGGGGACCCCATGGATCCAATTTTGTTGGGAAATGACATAAATTACTTTTTATTTAATGTTAAAGTGAAAATGACACAAACATAATATGGTTTACGAAAACAATTTTTAAGTGGGGTTATACAAGTCCAAATTTTGATTATAAATAGTCATTGGAAAGATAAAACGATTTCCTATATCATAGTAGTTTTTTTATAATTTTTAGACATTAAATAAATTTAATTATTTATGACATAATAATGATGCAGCGATGACATCATTATTTGACGATTTAAATAAAATAGAAAGATAATGTAAAATATATGAACTACACATGTCCAAAACCAATTGGATGAGTGGATTTAAAACCCTTATGACCTTATCCACGAATTATATCAATGTGGGACCTTTTAAAACCGAAACACATTTTCAAATAATGTAATATTTCTTTACTTTCCAAAAGTGACTCTCCTCTCCTCTTATAAAAGGCCCCCACCTCTACCTCATTTCACACACTCTTCAAGCCTTTGGCTCGGCCAACCCCTGCCCATTTTCTCTCTCCACATCCCTCTCCTCATCCTAGAGGATTCCCTTTGGGCATAATCCTTTCAAAAGAATCCTTTAGGCTCAACTCAAAAGGAGTTACACTTTTAAAGGTAATTCATTCTCTCATGTTCATTTGTTTTATTTTGCTTCTCCAACCCCCTAAACTCTTTTTATTTACTTCTTTTGTAACAACACCAGTATCATCAAAATACTAGGATGTTGTTATAAGATTTATTTGAGCTACACTCTCACACAACTACATCAAATGGTTAAAGAACATACGGTTTCCGTGGATGGCGAAATTCTGCCTCCCGAAACGATGATTGTTCAACACTCATTTAACACCTTCAAAGGTGGCCATTATGATGTCACTATTTTTATATATGATATATAATATGTTTATGTTTTCCTTAAGCTTCTGTTTTTTTTATTTTGGGCATACCTTTATGGTTTCCATTATGGGTAAAACACGATATCTTCATTTTAGGAAGTGCGGACTACCGCCCCCTAAAAGTGATTTGATTCGTTAATACCATATGTGGGATGTGTAAAGGATAAAGTTAATGATATTATATATGTTATTATACTGTAATTATAATATACTCTTATATCATTATGATTCCATTCCAGAAAATATGAAATAGAAATGGAAGTAGCGTTCATGCGTACGTACGGCTTACCGTCTCCATGAACGGTGCATTTCATTTCTTACCTCTAAATGTTATGTAATATTATAAATGCATGTATGTACTGGATATATATTACATATATGATATCTACATCATGAATACCATTCTGGATATAATGAACCTTTGTCCAAATTAACAACATGCAAGTGTAAGAAGTCTATTTTTGACTTAAGAACCAAATACCGACAAAATGAACATTGTTAACTTAACAGATTACATGATGTTCAAAACATGGTATAAAAGGAATAATGAACTTGAAAAAGATTCATAATAAAGTAGAGATTAACTCAAGTTTATTATTCAGGAGATTAAAGAACGATCGGGTCAAGTCGGATACGAGGTATGGGACTTCGTCTCAATCTCCTTTCGTTGAGGCATATTTTATTTTATACACAACATTCTTTTATACGATGTATAAACCACTTTGACTTTTGTGTTTATTCAAAAGGAATAATTTTTTATACGAAGCGTTTACTAAACGACAAAAGGGAATGTTTTTGTCATACGTATGCAGCGACAACGACTTCTCCGCCGTCATGACCGTTATTTGAGTTTCGGCTTCCTCTACAAGCCATGCCTTCTTTTAAAAGAAAAATAAATACCATGTTTTACTTTTCTTTTATTTTGGTATTGAAAATGGTTTTCATAATGTTTTTATTATATCAATGTGTTTTATTGATATCTCGTGATTGAAATGTGGAAATTTTTTGTTTCCTTTATGCGTGCTTTATGTGATATTATTATGTTATGGTTCTTGGGAATTATTATGAAGACGGGTGGTTCCGTGATAAACTAAGGGCGGGTGAGCCCGTTATAGATCTCCAATGCATTGGGTAACACGAAGGAGTGAAACTTTAAGGTTTCTACGAAGAGATTTTAGGGAATATACTGTGATGGGTATTCCAAAAGTAACCAAGAGGGTTACTCCCTACGTAAGAATGTTATGAATGCCTCAAGATACCTTTATGTCTTATGATTTCTATGATTTATTCATGATTTTATGAGGTATGTTAAAGTGCCTATGTTTTATGGGTAATGTATGATTTCATTCTTATGTATATATGAACTCATGTTTCCTTTCCATGTTTTTTTATAACCCATACTGAGTTTTTATGCTCATCCCAAGTTTTTGAAATGTTTTTCACAGGTCAAGGGAAAGGTACATGATAAGATGATAGAGTCAAGGATGTGTCAAGAAATAATCCATGTTTTATTTTAAATGTGTTTCCATTGATGGGAATGAAGAATACTATCTTTATGTAACCACTTTGTTTATATGTGGAATGTAATGAAAGTTTTATAATCTAATTCTCTAAAACTCTAAACCTGAAAAGATCCTCAATGTGTAATCTTGTAATAACTCAAGATTAAGTAAGGTTTAAGGCTGGGGCCTTATAGTTGGTATCAAAGGTCGGTTTAGATAACTTTAGGAGTTAGAATTATATTAAATGATTATCCAAAAAAATATTTTTTTAAATGGTATAGCATTTAAAGATTACCATGTTGCTTCATCTAAGACATGTTTATTCAGAATGGTTTTCCGTAGAGGAAACAGGGAAGCAGTGCTAGGAAGGCATACAGAAGGAAATAACCTTCCGAATCAGCATCCAGAAATGGTCGGAATTGGAACTGAACAGTTTGTTGCAGTAATGGCGCAGTTGACTCAAGCGATAAATGGCGGTGGTATCCATGCACGAGATCAGCCAGATCAACCGCAGAGGAACATGTCAGTGGTGGAACATTTCATGAGGCAACATCCAACATCATTCAGAGGATCATCTGACCCTGTGCTAGCTGAAGGGTGGATTAAAGCACTGGAGAAGATTTTTGATGTCATGGGTGTTCAGACAATCAAAAGGTTAGTCTTTCTATTTACCATTTGGAGGGAGAAGCAGATCAGTGGTGGTCTATGGTTAAAAATATCAGGGACGCCGATGAGATTGATGCTCTTGACTGGGATGAATTCAAAGGTATGTTTCTTGAGAAGTATTTTCCTAAGGCTGTTCGACTTAGGATGGAAAAGCAATTCTTGGAATTGAGGCAAGAGGAAGACTCAGTGGCTGCCTATGAAGAAAGGTTCACTCGATTGGCAAGGTATGCTCCAAATTTTATCTGGGACCTTGATAGTAAAATAAATCGTTTTTACTCAGGATTAAAGCCAAAATATCGAAGGGCATTAGCTTCTCGTGAGTTTAAAAGTTATGAAAAGCTTGTTCGATGTGCTGAGAAGGTGGAAATGGAGTTTGCCGATGACCAAGTTTTCTATAACAACCAGCAGAAGAAGAGACCGAGGTGGCAGGAGAAAGGTAAGAATTATTCAAAAAAGTCTGATGGTAAGAAAACTAAGTTTCCAGTTTGTGATAAATGTGGAAAAAGGCATGCTGGGGAATGTCTTCTGAATTATGGAAAGTGCTACCGATGTGGTAAGATGGGACATAAGGCTCGTGATTGCACTGAAAAGGATCAAGCTGAAGGTAAGAACAAATTTTATTTACAGTTAGTGAAGTGTTATAAGTGCTATGAGATGGGTCACTATGAAAACGAGTGTCCGACAAGGAGCTTGAGTGATGGGAAGCAGTTAGACTACAAGCAGAAAGGGGTGGTGAAATCCTTTGCAACTACTTCAGCAGATGTCGGGCCATCAAATGAAGTTGTATCAGGTACTTTTTTTGTTTTTTCAGATTATGCCAGTGTGTTGTTTGATTCGGGGTCTACACATTCTTTCATCTCTGAAACCTTTTCTAGTAAAATGGGAATACCATCTCAAGAAATGACTCCTGAACTTTTGGTAAAAACACCTTGGGGAAGTGTCTAGGAAAAAAGAATTTATAAGAATCTTCCTATCCTTATCTGTGGAAAGAACCTACTTGAAAACCTTATTGTTCTACCTCTAGTAGAGTTTGATGTTATCCTGGGTATGTATTGGCTCTCTATTTACCATGCTAAGATTGACTGTAGAGATAAAGAAGTTTCTTTTCAGAAATACTTTCAGTTTGTTTACAAGAATGAACCCTTACTGTTGATAACATATCAAGAGGCCGAGAAACTTGTAAAAGATGGAAATGAATGTTACCTTGCACACGTCGTTGAAAATAAAGGAACTGTTCAGATTAATGATGTTCCAGTGGTAAATGAGTATCCTGATGTCTTTCCTGATGAGTTTCCTGGAATAATACCAGATCAGGAAGTTGAGTTTACTATTGACTTAGTTCCTGATGCTAAGCCAATTTCAAAACCCCCTTATCGAATGGCACAAATTGAACTTTTAGAGTTGAAGGAGCAATTTCAAGATTTATTAGAGAAAGGTTTCATTAGACCTAGCACATCACCATGGGGTGATCCTGTTTTATTTGTTAAAAAGAAAGATGGTTATATGAGACTTTGCATTGATTATAGAGCCTTGAATAATATCACTGTTAAGAACAAATATCCTTTGCCTCATATCGATGATTTGTTTGATCAGCTCCAGGGAGTTCAGTTTTTTTCAAAGATTGACTTGAGATCGGGGTACCATCAGCTGAAGGTAAAGGAGACAGATATTCCGAAGACCACGTTCCGTACGAGATATGGCCATTGTGAATTTGTAGTAATGCCTTTTGGGCTAACCAATGCACCTGCTGTATTCATGGACTTAATGAATAGAATTTTCCATGAGTTCTTGGATAAGTTTGTGGTGGTTTTCATTGATGATATCTTGGTGTTTTATAAAAGTAAAGAGGAGCATGAAAAACATTTAAGGGTTATCTTGCAAACCTTAAAAGAAAATAAACTGTATGGGAAATTCAGCAAGTGTGAGTTTTGGTTACAACAAATTTCTTTCCTTGGTCACATTGTTTCTAAAGATGGAATAACAGTTGATCCTGCAAAAACAAAAGTTGTGGAAGAATGGACAAGACCCACAAATGTAACCGAGATTCGTAGCTTCCTTGGTTTGGCAGGCTATTACCGAAGGTTTGTTAGAAATTTTTCACGGTTATCTAGTCCAATTACTAAGCTAACTCGTAAGGGTGTTAAGTTTATCTGGACAAAAGAATGTGATGATTGTTTTCAGGAATTGAAAAGAAGATTGGTGAATGCTCCAGTTTTGGCACTACCTTCCAGGAATGGTGAGTTTGTTATATACAGTGATGCTTCATTGAATGGACTTGGTTGTGTCCTAATGCAGAATGATCAGGTAATTGCTTATGCTTCACGACAGTTGAAAACTCATGAGGTAAATTACCCTACACATGATTTGGAACTAGCTTCTGTTGTTTTTGCTTTAAAAATTTGGAGGCATCATTTGTATGGAGTAAAGTGTGAAATATATACCGATCACAAAAGTTTAAAGTATATATTCACTCAGAAAGAGTTAAACATGAGACAAAGGAGATGGCTGGAGTTAATCAAGGATTATTATTGTACATTTCATTACCATTCGGGAAAAGAAAATAAAGTGGATGATGCTTTGAGTCGAAAAAGTAATGCTTCATTAACAATGTTACGTTTGGAACGTGATCCTTTGGTTAACGATTTGATGAACTTTGGCATAGAATTTGTTGGTTCAGGAAGTCCTTCTGTTTTGTTTCAGGTATCAGTGAGATCTTCTCTATCAGATAGAATCAAGAAAGCATAGAAGCAAGACAGTGAGTTGCAGAAAAAGGTAGAGCTGGTTCAGAAAGGTAAGTTGCCTGAATTCAACATTGATAGTGATTGTGTTTTGAGATTTGGGAAGAGATTGTGTGTGCCTTGTGATTCACAGTTGAAGAGAGAGCTGTTATGTGAAGCTCATAGTTCTCCGTTTTCAGTTCATCCGGGCAGTACTAAGATGTATAGAGATCTGCGGGAGTATTACTGGTGGGATGGAATGAAAAGAGACATTGCTGATTTTACTGTGAAGTGTTTGACTTGTCAGCAGGTTAAAGCAGAGCGACAGCTACCGAAAGGGGTGCTTCAGCCTTTACCAGTGCCAGAGTGGAAATGGGAGAATATATCCATGGACTTTGTTGTTGGATTACCGAAGACATCTCGAGGTAATAATGAAATCTGGGTTATTGTTGATCGCTTGACCAAATCTGCTCATTTCATTGCTATACGAGATACTTTCTATCTTGATCAACTTTCTAGTTTGTATATTAAAGAGATAGTCAGGTTACATGGAGTTCCTCTCTCCATTGTATCAGATCGTGATCCAAGGTTTACTTCTAACTTTTGGAAAGGCCTTCAGAAGTCGTTGGGTACTGAATTAAATTTTAGTACAGCTTTCCATCCTCAATCAGATGGGAAGTCAGAACAAACAATTCAGACATTGGAGGATATGCTACGAGCTTGTTCTATGGATTATCAGGGAAGTTGGGACCAACATCTTTCTTTGGTTGAATTTTCATATAATAACAGTTTCTATTCTAGTATACAGATGGCACCATTTCAGGCATTATATGGGAAGCGGTGTCAAACTCCAGCTTTTTGGGATGAAGTGGGTGAAAGGAAGTTGATGGGACCAGAATTGGTAGAAGAGATGGCAGAAAACTTTCAGCTGATTCAGAAACACATGAGAACAGCTCAGAGCAGGCAGAAGAGTTATGCGGATAACCGGAGGAAGGATCTATCTTTCGAGGTAGGTGATCATGTTTTTCTCAAGGTTTATCCTTGGAAAAGTGTGATGAGATTTGGTAAGAAAGGAAAGTTGAGTCCGAGGTTCATTGGACCATACGAAATTCTGGAGAGAGTTGGATCAGTTGCATACCGAGTGGCTTTACCTCCGAGTTTATCTCAGGTACACAATTTGTTTCACATTTCGATGTTGAGAAAGTATATGCCAGATCCATCTCATGTTTTGAGCCCAGAGGTAGTTCAGCTGGAAGAGAACCTATCTTATGAGGAACAACCAGTCCTGATTCTTGACCACAGGGAGCAAGTGTTACAGAATAAGGTGATTTATCAGGTAAAGGTTTTGTGGAAAAACCACATGATTGAAGAGGCAACATGGGAATCTGAAAATGCAATGAGGTATAAGTACCCCCATTTATTCGATAAGTAAATAAATTGCGGGGACGCAATTTTCTAAAGGGGGGAAGGATGTAACATCCCAAGTAAGTAATTAATAATAGATATTTTTATCTATGTCTATTAATGATTAAGATAGTGTTATAGCAGCTTAAAATGAAAATAAATACAATCTTATGCATGGAATACACTAATATTCTTGAAAGATTGTTTTACTGCCTTTTGATGGAAAACCATTTTTGAATCTATATTTTGACAATTTTATAAACTATGTTTTTCAAAATAAACTTATTCTTTATGATTGGGACATCAAAATTTACCTTGTGTGAATTTTTGGTATTTTTCTGACAATGTTCATTTTTTAATGAATAGTGAAAAATATTGCCTTTTACATCAAAACTACTTTTTAATATAATTTATTTATATGATTAGATTATGTTTTGAATTGGTTTTGAAGTGAAATTAGAATATATTTTTACCATTTTATCCAATGGTGGTCATTGGAATCAATTTCACTTTGAAATTAGACTTAAACTGGTGTCAATCTTTTGATACTTATTGTTTTGTAAAAACATGCTATTTGCTCTGGCAGCGGGAATTAATTATTAAATTAATTAATGTGACCTATATGTTTTAAATTTTGTAAAATAGACTTCATTTTTCAATTCGGAATATCAAATATAGCTTAGGGTGAAGTTTTGGTAATTTTCTGAAAAACTTAAATTTTTGATGAATAGTGAAACCACTAAGTGATAATCAAGCAAACTGATTTTTCAGTTAAATGAAATTTTACCACTAATGTGTATTGAATTTTGAAAATCCGACATACATGGTTGTCATTAAGAAGTAAAATGTGGTTCAATGAGATTATAATAATTTTTTGGTGAATAGTAACTTATTAAGTTCTTAATCACGATTAGTGGTAATTAGGGTAGTTTAAGGTATAAATAATACTTTAATAAAATGAAATGACCTAGACACATGTCCCAACCTCATTGGTTGTGTCATGGCCGACCATGACATGCCATGGGTCAACTTGGGGACCCCATGGATCCACTTTTGTTGGGAAATTACATAAATTACTTTTTATTTAATGTTAAAGTGAAAATGACACAAACATAATATGTTTTACGAAAACAATTTTTAAGTGGGGTTATACAAGTCCAAATTTTGATTATAAATAGTCATTGGAAAGCTAAAAAGATTTCATATATCATAGTAGTTTTTTTATAATTTTTAGACATTAAATAAAGTTAATTATTTATGACATAATAATGATGCAGCGATGACATCATTATTTGACGATTTAAATAAAATAGAAAGATAATGTAAAATATATGAACTACACATGTCCAAAACAAATTGGATGAGTGGATTTCGAACCCTTATCACCTTATCCACGAATTCTATCAATTTGGGACCTTTTAAAACCGAAACACATTTTCAAATAATGTAATATTTCTTTACTTTCCAAAAGTGACCCTCCTCTCCTCTTATAAAAGGCCCCCACCTCTACCTCATTTCACACACTCTTCAAGCCTTTGGCTCGGCCAACCCCTGCCCATTTGCTCTCTCCACATCCATCTCCTCATCCTAGAGGATTCCCTTTGGGAAGAATCCTTTCAAAGGAATCCTTTAGGCTCAACTCAAAAGGAGTTACACTTTTAAAGGTAATTCATTCTCGCATGTTCATTTGTTTTATTTTGCTTCTCCAACCCCCTAAAATCTTTTTATTTACTTCTTTTGTAACAACACCAGTATCATAAAAATAATAGGATGTTGTTATAAGATTTATTTGAGCTACACTCTCACACAACTACATCAAATGGTTAAAGAACATACGGTTTCCGTGGATGGCGAAATTCTGCCTCCCGAAACGATGATTGTTCAACACTCATTTAACACCTTCAAAGGTGGCCATTATGATGTCACTATTTTTATATATGATATATAATATGTTTATGTTTTCCTTAAGCTTCTGTTTTTTTTTTTGGGCATACCTTTATGGTTTCCATTATGGGTAAAACACGATATCTTCATTTTAGGAAGTGCGGACTACCGCCCCCTAAAAGTGATTTGATTCGTTAATACCATATGTGGGATGTGTAAAGGATAAAGTTAATGATATTATATATGTTATTATACTGGAATTATAATATACTCTTATATCATTATGATTCCATTCCAGAAAATATGAAATAGAAATGGAAGTAGCGTTCATGCGTACGTACGGCTTACCGTCTCCATGAACGGTGCATTTCATTTCTTACCTCTAAATGTTATGTAATATTATAAATGCATGTATGTACTGGATATATATGACATATATGATATCTACATCATGAATACCATTCTGGATATAATGAACCTTTGACCAAATTAACAACATGTAAGTGTAAGAAGTCTATTTTTGACTTAAGAACCAAATACCGAAAAAATGAACATTGTTAACTTAACAGATTACATGATGTTCATAACATGGTATAAAAGGAATAATGAACTTGAAAAAGATTCATAAGAAAGTAGAGATTAACTCAAGTTTATTATTCAGGAGATTAAAGAACAGTCGGGTCAAGTCGGATACGAGGTATGGGACATCGTCTCAATATCCTTTCGTTGAGGCATATTTTATTTTATACACAACATTCTTTTATACGATGTATAAACCACTTTGACTTTTGTGTTTATTCAAAAGGAATCTTTTTTTATACGAAGCGTTTACTAAATGACAAAAGGGAATGTTTTTGTCATACGTATGCGGCAACAACGACTTCTCCGCCGTCGTGACCGTTATTTGAGTTTCGACTTCCTCTACAAGCCATACCTTCTTTTAAAAGAAAAATAAATACCATGTTTTACTTTTCTTTTATTTTGGTATTGAAAATGGTTTTCATAATGTTTTTATTATATCAATGTGTTGTATTGATATCTCGTGATTGAAATGTGGAAATTTTTTGTTTCCTTTATGCGTGTTTTATGTGATATGATTATGTTATGGTTCTTGGGCATTATTATGAAGACGGGTGGTTCCGTGATAAACTAAGGGCGGGTGAGCCCGTTATAGCTCTCCAATGCATTGGGTAACGCGAAGGAGTGAAACGTTAAGGTTTCTCCGAAGAGATTTTAGGGAATATACTGTGATGGGTATTCCAAAAGTAACCAAGAGGGTTACTCCCTACGTAAGAATGTTATGAATGCCTCAAGATACCTTTATGTCTTATGATTTCTATGATTTATTCATGATTTTATGAGGTATGTTAAAGTGCCTATGTTTTATGGGTAAAGTATGATTTCAATCTTATGTATATATGAACTCATGTTTCCTTTCCATGTTTTTTTTATAACCCATACTGAGTTTTTATGCTCATCCCAAGTTTTTGAAATGTTTTTCACAGGTCAAGGGAAAGGTACATGATAAGATTATAGAGTCAAGGATGTGTCAAGAAATAATCCATGTTTTATTTTAAATGTGTTTCCATTGATGGGAATGAAGAATACTATCTTTATGTAACCACTTTGTTTATATGTGGAATGTAATGCAAGTTTTATGATCTAATTCTCTAAAACTCTAAACCTGAAAAGATCCTCAATGTGTAATCTTGTAATAACTCAAGATTAAGTAAGGTTTAAGGCTGGGGCCTTATAATTGGTATCAAAGGTCGGTTTAGATAACTTTAGGAGTTAGAATTCTATTAAATGATTATCCAAAAAAATATTTTTTTTAAATGGTATAGCATTTAAAGATTACCATGTTGCGTCATCTAAGACATGTTTATTCAGAATGGTTTTCCGTAGAGGAAACAGGGAAGCAGTGCTAGGAAGGCATACAGAAGGAAATAACCTTCCGAATCAGCATCCAGAAATGGTCGGAATTGGAACTGAACAGTTTGTTGCAGTAATGGCGCAGTTGACTCAAGCGATAAATGGCGGTGGTATCCATGCACGAGATCAGCCAGATCAACCGCAGAGGAACATGTCAGTGGTGGAACATTTCATGAGGCAACATCCAACATCATTCAGAGGATCATCTGACCTTGTGCTAGCTGAAGGGTGGATTAAAGCACTGGAGAAGATTTTTGATGTCATGGTGTGTTCAGACAATCAAAAGGTTAGTCTTGCAATTTACCGTTTGGAGGGAGAAGCAGATCAGTGGTGGTCTATGGTTAAAAATATCAGGGACGCCGATGAGATTGATGCTCTTGACTGGGATGAATTCAAAGGTATGTTTCTTGAGAAGTATTTTCCTAAGGCTGTTCGACTTAGGATGGAAAAGAAATTCTTGGAATTGAGGCAAGAGGAAGACTCAGTGGCTGCCTATGAAGAAAGGTTCACTCGATTGGAAAGGTATGCTCCAAATTTTATCCGGGACCTTGATAGTAAAATAAATCGTTTTTACTCAGGATTAAAGCCAAAATATCGAAGGGCATTAGCTTCTCGTGAGTTTAAAAGTTATGAAAAGCTTGTTCGATGTGCTGAGAAGGTGGAAATGGAGTTTGCCGATGACCAAGTTTTCTATAACAACCAGCAGAAGAAGAGACCGAGGTGGCAGGAGAAAGGTAAGAATTCTTCAAAAAAGTCTGATGGTAAGAAAACTAAGTTTCCAGTTTGTGATAAATGTGGAAAAAGGCATGCTGGGGAATGTCTTCTGAATTCTGGAAAGTGCTACCGATGTGGTAAGATGGGACATAAGGCTCGTGATTGCACTAAAAAGTATCAAGCTGAAGGTAAGAACAAATTTGATTTACAGTTAGTGAAGTGTTATAAGTGCTATGAGATGGGTCACTATGTAAACGAGTGTCCGACAAGGAGCTTGAGTGATGGGAAGCAGTTAGACTACAAGCAGAAAGGGGTGGTGAAATCCTTTGCAACTACTTCAGCAGATGTCGGGCCATCAAATGAAGTTGTATCAGGTACTTTGTTTGTTTTTTCATATTATGCCAGTGTGTTGTTTGATTCGGGGTCTACACATTCTTTCATCTCTGAATCCTTTTCTAGTAAAATGGGAATACCATCTCAAGAAATGACTCCTGAACTTTTGGTAAAAACACCTGGGGGAAGTGTCTAGGCAAAAAGAATTTATAAGAATCTTCTTATCCTTATCTGTGGAAAGAACCTACTTGCAAACCTTATTGTTCTACCTCTAGTAGAGTTTGATGTTATCCTGGGTATGGATTGGCTCTCTATTTACCATGCTAAGATTGACTGTAGAGCTAAAGAAGTTTCTTTTCAGAAAGACTTTCAGTTTGTTTACAAGAATGAACCCTTACTGTTGATAACATATCAAGAGGCCGAGAAACTTGTAAAAGATGGAAATGAATGTTACCTTGCACACGTCGTTGAAAATAAAGGAACTGTTCAGATTAATGATGTTCCAGTGGTAAATGAGTATCCTGATGTCTTTCCTGATGAGTTGCCTGGAATAATACCAGATCGGGAAGTTGAGTTTACTATTGCCTTAGTTCCTGATTCTAAGCCAATTTCAAAACCCCCTTATCGAATGGCACAAATTGAACTTTTAGAGTTGAAGGAGCAATTGCAAGATTTATTAGAGAAAGGTTTCATTAGACCTAGCACATCACCATGGGGTGATCCTGTTTTATTTGTTAAAAAGAAAGATGGTTCTATGAGACTTTGCATTGATTATAGAGCCTTGAATAATATCACTGTTAAGAACAAATATCCTTTGCCTCATATCGATGATTTGTTTGATCAGCTCCAGGGAGCTCAGTTTTTTTCAAAGATTGACATGAGATCGGGGTACCATCAGCTGAAGGTAAAGGAGGCAGATATTCCGAAGACCGCGTTCCGTACGGGATATGGCCATTATGAATTTGTAGTAATGCCTTTTGGGCTAACCAATGCACCTGCTGTATTCATGGACTTAATGAATAGAATTTTCCATGAGTTCTTGGATAAGTTTGTGGTGGTTTTCATTGATGATATCTTGGTGTTTTATAAAAGTAAAGAGGAGCATGAAAAACATTTAAGGGTTATCTTGCAAACCTTAAAAGAAAAGAAACTGTATGGGAAATTTAGCAAGTGTGAGTTTTGGTTACAACAAATTTCTTTCCTTGGTCACATTGTTTCTAAAGATGGAATAATAGTTGATCCTGAAAAAACAAAAGTTGTGGAAGAATGGACAAGACCCACAAATGTAACCGAGATTCGTAGCTTCCTTGGTTTGGCGGGCTATTACCGAAGGTTTGTTAGAAATTTTTCACGGTTATCTAGTCCAATGACTAAGCTAACTCGTAAGGGTGTTAAGTTTATCTGGACAAAAGAATGTGATGATTGTTTTCAGGAATTGAAAAGAAGATTGGTGAATGCTCCAGTTTTGGCACTACCTTCCAGGAATGGTGAGTTTGTTATATACAGTGATGCTTCATTAAAAGGACTTGGTTGTGTCCTAATGCAGAATGGTCAGGTAATTGCTTATGCTTCACGACAGTTGAAAACTCATGAGGTAAATTACCCTACACATGATTTGGAACTAGCTTCTGTTGTTTTTGCTTTAAAAATTTGGAGGCATCATTTGTATGGAGTAAAGTGTGAAATATATACCGATCACAAAAGTTTAAAGTATATATTCACTCAGAAAGAGTTAAACATGAGACAAAGGAGATGGCTGGAATTAATCAAGGATTATGATTGTACATTTCATTACCATCCGGGAAAAACAAATAAAGTGGCTGATGCTTTGAGTCGAAAAAGTAATGCTTCATTAACAATGTTGCGTTTGGAACGTGATCCTTTGGTTAACGATTTGATGAACTTTGGCATAGAAGTTGTTGGTGTAGGAAGTCCTTCTGTTTTGTTTCAGGTATCAGTGAGATCTTCTCTATCAGATAGAATCAAGCAAGCACAGAAGCAAGACGGTGAGTTGCAGAAAAAGGTAGAGCTGGTTCAGAAAGGTAAGTTGCCTGAATTCAACATTGATAGTGATTGTGTTTTGAGATTTGGGAAGAGATTGTGTGTGCCTTGTGATTCACAGTTGAAGAGAGAGCTGTTATGTGAAGCTCATAGTTCTCCGTTTTCAGTTCATCCGGGCAGTACTAAGATGTATAGAGATCTGCGGGAGTATTACTGGTGGGATGGAATGAAAAGACACATTGCTGATTTTACTGTGAAGTGTTTGACTTGTCAGCAGGTTAAAGCAGAGCGGCAGCTACCGAAAGGGATGCTTCATCCTTTACCAGTGCCAGAGTGGAAATGGGATAATATATCCATGGACTTTGTTGTTGGATTACCGAAGACATCTCAAGGTAATAATGCAATCTGGGTTATTGTTGATCGCTTGACCAAATATGCTCATTTCCTTGCTATACGAGATACTTTCTCTCTTGATCAACTTTCTCGTTTGTATCTTAAAGAGATAGTCAGGTTACATGGAGTTCCTCTCTCTATTGTATCGGATCGTGATCCAAGGTTTACTTCTAACTTTTGGAAAGGCCTTCAGAAGTCGTTGGGTACTGAATTAAATTTTAGTACAGCTTTCCATCCTCAATCAGATGGGCAGTCAGAACGAACTATTCAGACATTGGAGGATATGCTACGAGCTTGTTCTATGGATTATCAGGGAAGTTGGGACCAACATCTTTCTTTGGTTGAATTTTCATATAATAACAGTTTCCATTCTAGTATACAGATGGCACCATTTCAGGCATTATATGGGAAGCGGTGTCGAACTCCAGCTTTCTGGGATGAAGTGGGTGAAAGGAAGTTGATGGGACCAGAATTGGTAGAAGAGATGGCAGAAAAAGTTCAGCTGATTCAGAAACACATGAGAACAGCTCAGAGCAGGCAGAAGAGTTATGCGGATAACCGGAGGAAGGATCTATATTTTGAGGTAGGTGATCATGTTTTTCTCAAGGTTTATCCTTGGAAAAGTGTGATGAGATTTGGTAAGAAAGGAAAGTTGAGTCTGAGGTTCATTGGACCATACGAAATTTTGGAGAGAGTTGGATCAGTTGCATACCGAGTGGCTTTACCTCCGAGTTTATCTCAGGTACACAATTTTTTTCACATTTCGATGTTGAGAAAGTATATGCCAGATCCATCTCATGTTTTGAGCACAGAGGTAGTTCAGCTGGAAGAGAACCTATCTTATGAGGAACAACCAGTCCAGATTCTTGACCACATGGAGCAAGTGTTACAGAATAAGGTGATTCATCAGGTAAAGTTTTTGTGGAAAAACCACATGATTGAAGAGGCAACATGGGAATCTGAAAATGCAATGAGGGATAAGTACCCCCATTTATTCGATAAGTAAATAAATTGCGGGGATGCAATTTTCTAAAGGGGGGAAGGATGTAACATCCCAAGTAAGTAATGAATAATAGATATTTTTATCTATGTCTATTAATGATTAAGATAGTGTTATAGCAGCTTAAAATGAAAATAAATACAATCTTATGCATGGAATACACTAATATTCTTAAAAGATTGTTTTACTGCCTTTTGATGGCAAACCATTTTTGAATCTATATTTTGACAATTTTATAAACTATGTTTGTCAAAATAAACTTATTCTTTATGATTGGGACATCAAAATTTACCTTGTGTGAATTTTTGGTATTTTTCTGACAATGTTCATTTTTTTAATGAATAGTGAAAAATATTGCCTTTTACATCAAAACTACTTTTTAATATAATTTATTTATATGATTAGATTATGTTTTGAATTGGTTTTGAAGTGAAATTAGAATATATTTTTACCATTTTATCCAATGGTGGTCATTGGAATCAATTTCACTTTGAAATTAGACTTAAACTGGTGTCAATCTTTTGATACTTATTGTTTTGTAAAAACACGCTATTTGCTCTGGCAGTGGGAATTAATTATTAAATTAATTAATGTGACCTATATGTTTTGAATTTTGTAAAATAGACTTCATTTTTGAATTTGGAATATCAAATATAGCCTAGGGTGAATTTTTGGTAATTTTCTGAAAAACTTCAATTTTTGATGAATAGTGAAACCACTAAGTGATAATCAAGCAAACTGATTTTTCAGTTAAATGAAAGTTTACCACTAATGTGTATTGAATTTCGAAAATCTGACATACATGGTTGTCATTAATAAGTAAAATGTGGTTCAATGAGATTATAATAATTTTTTGGTGAATAGTAACTTATTAAGTTCTTAATCACGATTAGTGGTAATTAGGGTAG
The DNA here is from genome assembly GCA_963277665.1 of Viscum album. Classification (NCBI taxonomy): domain Eukaryota; kingdom Viridiplantae; phylum Streptophyta; class Magnoliopsida; order Santalales; family Viscaceae; genus Viscum; species Viscum album. The sequence goes on from OY728145.1 coordinate 446,804,693, forward strand.
TTTAAGGTATAAATAATACTTTAATAAAATGAAATTACCTAGACACATGTCCCAACCTCATTGGTTGTGTCATGGCCGACCATGACATGACATGGGTCAACTTGGGGACCCCATGGATCCACTTTTGTTGGGAAATGACATAAATTACTTTTTATTTAATGTTAAAGTGAAAATGACACAAACATAATATGTTTTACGAAAACAATTTTTAAGTGGGGTTATACAAGTCCAAATTTTGATTATAAATAGTCATTGGAAAGCTAAAACGATTTCGTATATCATAGTAGTTTTTTTATAATTTTTAGACATTAAATAAAGTTAATTATTTATGACATAATAATGATGCAACGATGACATCATTATTTGACGATTTAAATAAAATAGAAAGATAATGTAAAATCTATGAACTACACATGTCCAAAACCAATTTGATGAGTGGATTTCGAAGCCTTATCACCTTATCCAGGAATTATATCAATGTGGGACCTTTTAAAACCGAAACACATTTTCAAATAATGTAATATTTCTTTACTTTCCAAAAGTGACCCTCCTCTCCTCTTATAAAAGGCCCCCACCTCTACCTCATTTCACACACTCTTCAAGCCTTTGGCTCGGCCAACCCCTGCCCATTTGCTCTCTCCACATCCCTCTCCTCATCCTAGAGGATTCCCTTTGGGCAGAATCCTTTCAAAGGAATCCTTTAGGCTCAACTCAAAAGGAGTTACACTTTTAAAGGTAATTCATTCTCTCATGTTCATTTGTTTTATTTTGCTTCTCCAACCCCCTAAACTCTTTTTATTTACTTCTTTTGTAACAACACCAGTATCATCAAAATACTAGGATGTTTTTATAAGATTTATTTGAGCTACACTCTCACACAACTACATCAAATGGTTAAATAACATACGGTTTCCGTGGATGGCGAAATTCTGCCTCCCGAAACGATGATTGTTCAACACTCATTTAACACCTTCAAAGGTGGCCATTATGATGTCACTATTTTTATATATGATATATAATATGTTTATGTTTTCCTTAAGATTCTGTTTTTTTTATTTTGGGCATACCTTTATGGTTTCCATTATGGGTAAAACACGATATCTTCATTTTAGGAAGTGCGGACTACCGCCCCCTAAAAGTGATTTGATTCGTTAATACCATATGTGGGATGTGTAAAGGATAAAGTTAATGATATTATATATGTTATTATACTGGAATTATAATATACTCTTATATCATTATGATTCCATTCCAGAAAATATGAAATAGAAATGGAAGTAGCGTTCATGCGTACGTACGGCTTACCGTCTCCATGAACGGTGCATTTCATTTCTTACCTCTAAATGTTATGTAATATTATAAATGCATGTATGTACTGGATATATATGAAATATATGATATCTACATCATGAATACCATTCTGGATATAATGAACCTTTGACCAAATTAACAACATGTAAGTGTAAGAAGTCTATTTTTGACTTAAGAACCAAATACCGACAAAATGAACATTGTTAACTTAACAGATTACATGATGTTCATAACATGGTATAAAAGGAATAATGAACTTGAAAAAGATTCATAAGAAAGTAGAGATTAACTCAATCTTATTATTCAGGAGATTAAAGAACGGTCGGGTCAAGTCGGATACGAGGTATGGGACTTCGTCTCAATCTCCTTTCGTTGAGGCATATTTTATTTTATACACAACATTCTTTTATACGATGTATAAACCACTTTGACTTTTGTGTTTATTCAAAAGGAATCTTTTTTTATACGAAGCGTTTACTAAACGACAAAAGGGAATGTTTATGTCGTACGTATGCGGCGACAATGACTTCTCCGCCGTCGTGACCGTTATTTGAGTTTCGGATTCCTCTACAAGCCATACCTTCTTTTAAAAGAAAAATAAATACCATGTTTTACTTTTCTTTTATTTTGGTATTGAAAATGGTTTTCATAATGTTTTTATTATATCAATGTGTTGTATTGATATCTCGTGATTGAAATGTGGAAATTTTTTGTTTCCTTTATGCGTGTTTTATGTGATATGATTATGTTATGGTTCTTGGGAATTATTATGAAGACGGGTGGTTCCGTGATAAACTAAGGGCGGGTGAGCCCGTTATAGCTCTCCAATGCATTGGGTAACGCGAAGGAGTGAAACGTTAAGGTTTCTCCGAAGAGATTTTAGAGGAATATACTGTGATGGGTATTCCAAACGTAACCAAGAGGGTTACTCCCTACGTAAGAATGTTATGAATGCCTCAAGATACCTTTATGTCTTATGATTTCTATGATTTATTCATGATTTTATGAGGTATGTTAAAGTGCCTATGTTTTGTGGGTAAAGTATGATTTCATTCTTATGTATATATGAACACATGTTTCCTTTCCATGTTTTTTTTATAACCCATACTGAGTTTTTATGCTCATCCCAAGTTTTTGAAATGTTTTTCACAGGTCAAGGGAAAGGTACATGATAAGATGATAGAGTCAAGGATGTGTCAAGAAATAATCCATGTTTTATTTTAAATGTGTTTCCATTGATGGGAATGAAGAATACTATCTTTATGTAACCACTTTGTTTATATGTGGAATGTAATGCAAGTTTTATGATCTAATTCTCTAAAACTCTAAACCCGAAAAGATCCTCAATGTGTAATCTTGTAATAACTCAAGATTAAGTAAGGTTTAAGGCTGGGGCCTTATAGGTGGAGGCAGTGTTTTGCTCACCCAATCTGGGTAGGATTTCCGCTCTAGATATATCAGAGCGCGTCGACCTTACATCGCTTCCAATCGAGCTGTTAGTGCATTAATGGTGTTGGTGAGACCCTAGTTTACATCCTGTTGAGCCCGGTCCTGGGCAGGCATAGCCCAAGGCATTGCCTGAGGATCCGGATTGGCGGGCACCAGGGGTGCGTGTACCGTTTTTGTCCCCTTCGGAGGGTTCAGGAATACATGCTCTGGTTGCTTCCTGAGTGGAGGGAAATCTTGGTATTCATCTGAATCTAAGTTTAGGTAGTTGGACAGGTCGGGTGCCTTATTGGACGGCAGCCCTGACCGTGTTTCGTTTGATGGGGCAAACCTTAGTCTTTGAGGTGCACTTACTGGGAGTGTATGATATGGCTCCTCCTGGGATGCACTTTCAATAAGGTGGTTCCTCTGGAGTGGCTCGGCGTTAAGCCACCTTAATTATTTCATATCCTCTTCCTGTTGAGCGAATATATCTTCGAGTGTGAGTGGCTCATCTTTGTCGAGAGAAGGAGGCGGGTTAAGGGTAACCAGTCCTTTATTCTTATCCCTGTTGGAAGCTCGCTGGGTAGGCGGAGGAGGGTTGGCTGGAAGGAAATCCATATTTAGGGCGGCCTTCTAGTTCCGGGTGTGCACACCTGGTGGTTCTTTGTGGGTCACAGCCTGACCGGAACTATCGTCTCCTGATCCCCCCTGATTTGGAGTATCTCTGCTGTAACCCTTGGGGTTAACCTCTATGATGTTGATAGATGCATATCGTGGGGCGGAGAAGATGTCATCTTTCTAATGGGTAGATAATCTCTTGTGTCTTCTACTGGCCCTCCCTTTCTTGACTTGTGATTGTCTTCAGACTTCTTGGCGAAGGGTGACGTGGAGAGTTCTTTGATGTGACCTTATGGTGCGCCTTCCTCTCGGAGTGGATGAGGATTCAACTGACGGGATAGGATGGGAATCCCCTCTTCTGACTGTCCTCCCTAGATGAGAGAATATTGACTCTCATGGGGGAGGTTGTTGTTGAGGGGGTAATAATGCCCCCAGCCCTGAGGTATGTGGTTGGCTCCATTCCTTGGACATTGAGTCTCTTACCGGTTTTATTGGTCTTATAGGGGAATTTGTTGTTAAAAATGCCCCCAACCCTACAGGATGGGGTTGACCCTGGATTGTGAAAGTGGTTGCGGCTATCGCTACCTGCCTAACCTCGCGTGCCCCCATTTGGGGGTGAACCATATTCGGTGCTGAATTCACCTGTGGATCAATCCCTTCTGGGGAGGCAGGAAAAGATCGTTGATTGGCATCTCTTAGGTGAGAGGATTGTTGTATGCTCTTGGTGCCCTGACTCAAGAGTTCTACAAATGGATTGTTCCTGTTTGGCTCAACGCTTATGGGACTTACTCAAGGCCGGACTCTGCTGGGTGTGTTGCCTTCCCTGAATAGAGAGACCACTCAATTGTCATCTTGATGTGATGATGGTGTATGACACCATGACGAACAGATTTTTCTGGTCGGGGAGAGGAGTGAAATTCAGAGCTCCATGTTCTCCACATCCCCTGATATAGACTCCCATCGGAGCGTCACCGATGAGGTGGCGCAGCTAGTGCAGCGCATGGAGGCAAGCTATCTCTATGTTTCCTTTATGCCTCTCGGGTTTCTGTTGTCGTGATGAAGGAAGAGCTTCCAGGTCGATGTGATGAAAGAGGTACCTTATTGTATTGACGTGGTCTACATACCCGTCATAGGGCAGTAAGCTTGATTTCAGTCGGTGGAGGGTTGTCTATATATTATGGCGGATGTCGTGCACGTATTCTTCTGACAACTCTCTGGGTATATCGAACTGAGAGGTGGTCGTAGGCCAAAACATAACTTGTATATCATCCCTGGCCAGTCATTTCCTCAGGTGCAACATATCAGCGTACTCATCTGCTAGTGACTCCTCTACCTGGTTAGCCCAACTAAGACGCTCACTGTTAGTGTAGTCAGAGGTAAGGGGACCGGTAGGTGCTGAATCATTATGTGGGTGATTTCGATGTGGTTCAGAGGATGAACGTGGCCTTGTACCATCTCCTGATTGTAGAAGGATTTCGTTGATGACTAATTGGGAATCTGGCATGCCTGATCTCGTCCTTCTAAGTCCTCGACATACGAGGGATTTTCAATGCTTGATTTGGTAGGAGGAGGACCTTCCTGTCGATATGATATGTCATCGTGGGGAGGACCTCTGCAATGGCGACTGTAATGACGAGGACTACCATTACTGCTTGATGCTTCACTGCATAGAGGACTTTTGCAGTGCACACCATGGGGAGGACTTCCAAGGCGTTTCGCAGCAAGGGGAGGACCTTCTGGATGCATAGCGTCGTTACGGGGAGGACCTTCACAACAACTGCCATCATAGTGAGGATGACCATCATGGCTTGACGTTCGATGTGCATCCTGGGGAGGAACTTCAGAACACCGTAACAAGGAGATGACCTTCTTGTTGCTCAACGTCTCTACGGGGAGGACCTCCGTTATCAGGGTGGCGAGGACTACCATTGTGATCTGATGCCTAGTTGCGTGGAGTTCCATTGCAGCGTAACCCTAGGTGAGGACCTTCAGGGCAGGCCATGATAAGGGGAGGACCTTATTGTCATGATGAGACGTCACTGCGGGGAGGGCCTTCGTAGTTGAAACTATGATAGCGAGGACTACTGTCATACTCCGTGGTCCCACTGCATGGAGAGATATTGCAGTGTATACCCTGGGGAGGACCTTCAGGATGGACCACAGCAAGTGGAGGACCTTCTAGCTGCTCGATCTTCTTGTCATGTGGAGGGTTTCCATGACTCGCATCAAAAGATGATCTCTCATGATTGATCATTATATGCCCGTGGGGGACGCCCCCATGGGTGCTCTGGGGAGGACCTTCAGAGAAGCTGGTAGCAACATTGCGGGGAGGACCTTCACAATTGCTACTTCCACTCCCATAATATGGTAATGTGTGGTCAGGGTTCTAAGCCTTTGATATATTCTTAGCGGCGTTGGGAACCCCAGCTTCCAGCAGAGCGGAGTCATGAACTCCCTCTTTATTTTCCAGCTACCTTCAGCGCGTTCGGGGCGCTCTTTTGCGGGCAGCTGGGACCGTCTACTGTTTATAACGACCTTAACCTTTGGTTACCTATCTAATTGGGTCTCGTGATGCTACTGGGATACACTGATGAACATATTGACTTTTATTAGGGATATATTCCTTCTCTAGAGAATCCACCGTGATGGACGGGTGTCCCCCAGTTGGAATGAGTGAAGCTGCTCGATCTGGTTTCCCTTGCGTCGCGGAATATGGTTGGCGACCCTCTTGGGAAGAAGCAGGGATGCAGATATGCTATGAGGTGGCTATCTCTTCTCTTATATGAGTCGCCTAAATTGGGGAGATAGGCCCACGGGCCCGAGTCCTTGTTGTTGTCGCTGATGAAATTACATTCTGGAATGTCTGCAAGATATGATATGGTATCAATACCTGTTCCTCCATCATTTCCACGATATATAGAGAGAAATATTTGGCTAGAATGGGTATGAAGGCCCATTATGGTATCAGAGTAGAAATATCATGCTCCGGTCCTCTGGTGGTCAGCGGGTACTGACAATTCTCTTATATCGGGGTAGGTGAACCAATCTGCCCCTGTACTGGGATATGCCAGTTTATCTCTCCATTCACCGCCACATCAGGATGGTGGACTTCACTTGCATCTGAAGGGAGTTGGCCCTTCATATATTGGTTTCCCATCATATTGATCTGGTGGCCTTTGATGGCGGGGAGACGTGCCCGCCTATGATTTTCCGCCACATCTGGGTGGCGGGCTTTTTTGGTCGCCGCCATATCAGGATGTCGGGCGTCAAAAGCCACTACTAGGAGCTGGTCCTGCTAGTGCTGGGTCGCCACCACGCCAGGTTGGTGGGCTTCACGACCCTGGGCATGGAAAGGTGCCTGCTTGGTAAGTGTCGTCCTGTGTGACCGACGGGCTCGATGGAGCTCAGTGGGGATGCACGTCGGCTTGTATGATGTCGCCATGTCTGGATGGTAGGCTCGGGAGTAGTGAACAATTGTAGGTGCATGTTCGTGGTACATCTCAGTGGATGGGCAGCGGAGCTCCTCCTCAGGGACCATTGTGATGACCGGTCCCTGATTGTATGTCTGTCACCCTCGTCAGGTGGTCCGAGGGGCCGGACCTCGAGGAGCATGGGCCTGAATCCTCGGGGAAACATCCTCCTCCACATGAGGATTTTGAATCGCGGCGTGACCATGATGATGTCTGCCGGTGGGGGCCTTGGAGCGGAACCCCCATTCGGTGGGGATGAAGTCCTCAACGTCGACCTCATCCTCCTCCATAACATACAAGAGGTACGCATTGTCTCGTTCCGGGGATAGACTCCCGAAACGGTTGGAGACAGCAACAGGGGCTGTCTGGATCTGCCTTTGCGGCTGCTTCTGGGTAGACGACCAGCGAGTTCTAGAAGATTGGAGGGCATGCATGGCCACCTCCATCGTTGGGAGAGTACCGTTTACGTGGTAATCTCGGATCAGTGCGTCCGAGACCCAGCGTCGAAGACTCTAGGTTGGTGACGGGTTCCTTCATAGGTGAGGAAGTCCGATAATTGCGTTGTTGGAAGCACGTTCTTTTGAGTTCCTTCCAGATGCCATTGGATCGAAGGGAGTTCTGAAGGTAGTACCTACAAAACATTTTAGAAAATACAAGCAGCAAACCCGTCAAAGCAGTATCTCATGATCTCATACGTAGTTAATGACTTTGCTTGGCCCTCCTTGTGAGTAAAAGGGGGAAGAGGGTGGGACTAAGTTAAATATTTCATGCTTGGTTAAAGATTCATGTCGGGTTCACCATTTTTGGTTTGGGTTTCGGTCTCAAAACATCCAACGGTTCTGTATCCGATGACGCGTGGACCTGCTTTCCAAAGGCAGGAGTTCACCGGATGGTCTGACCAGCAATGCTTAAGAACTCACATTGGTCAAGAGGATGGGAAGTCGGACTCATCTCACCCTTTTGGGGGGAATTATTTCCTGTTCTGGGACTCTCTTATAGATTTAAGATGTATTCATATGTTCGAAAATCATTGGTTTATACCCAAACATAGTATCCACAGATTTAACCCTGGTGGGAAATGGTCAACTGGACGCTGGGGGTTCAAAATCATTTAGGCCTAGGGTTTACCATCCCTCGTTGGATTAATGACCCCATGGAGTTGGAACTCATGGAGGAGGCACTATGAGTGGCATGGTGAACCGATGTGAAGATAGTCGGATCGACCGGTTGTTGAGAATGAACCTCATGGAGGCTTCCTACGTACCCTGCCTAGGGGACAGGAATCAAAGTCCACATAGTTAGAAAGGAGAGTGTCGGAGAACCCACGTGAAGGTGGACCCGGGGGTTTATTGGTGATCGGGCTTGAACCTCATGGAGGTTTCCTACGTATCCCTATTGTAGGGAATCAAAGTCCTCGTAGTTCGCATTGGCATGGGACTTACACTCGGAGGCATCCCAGAATGATGGATTGGGGCTTACACTCTGAGGAGTCCCATGGAGATGGATTGGGGCTTACACTATGAGGAGGCACATGGCGATGGATTGGGGCTTACAATCTGAGGAGGCCCATAAGAGGATGTCATGGTCGATGCTTACTCTATGCCCACGTGAGACATGCTCGGTGTGAGAAACAAGAGGCAGCAGGGATCAGAGGATCACTTCATGAAAGGTGTGTCCCTGATAAGTGGAGTGGGGCTTATGCGTGAGGGTGGCCCATGCCGACAAAGCACAACGGAAGAGGGAAAGGGGGTGCTTTTGTGCCCGTCACCTCTCTTGTTCCTCGGGGAAGTACCCAGAGAAGTACCGAGGTGCATGGGGATGGTTGCCTTCAGATGGGTATGTCTCCCCCTCTCTGGGGAGGGGAGAAGTGCCCGACCGCCGAAGCGTGCAATACCCCATCCTGGCGAGTAGAGGCAGGAAGGGGGCTCTCGGGCTCAAACCCCGCATTACTGTGGGAATGTGGACCCAGGCATGCTTCGGGAATCTACCCAAGGGTCTGGGAAACCCCTTTTCCCCTATTTACCTTGGGTATGTGAACTCAAAACGGCGCACTGATGCGCCTGAGGGTTACACCACACTGATCTAGTGGGTCTGGTGGAGACCTCGGCTCAGGGCCGATGAGTATGCCAGTGAGGGAGTCACGGAGGATCAGGCCGGATCGGGAGGATCTTATGTGGCTCAGGGAATAGGAACTCTGAAGGATTCGGCAGACCAAACAGGGGCATGGGTGGTGGTTCCCTTCACGTAGGGAAGTGCTACGCGGCTGGAGAGGTCGTCTGCAAACCAGGGTGGTCCACGGACTAAGAGGCCGTCCGCGAACCAGGAGGGTCCGCAGACTGAGAGGCCGTCCGCGAACCAGGAGGGTCCGCGGAATGAGAGGTCATCCGCAAACCAGGAGGGTTCGCTGACTGATTGGAATCCCGTGTAACAGGAGGGTTCACGGCTTCGGGTTTAGCCCGCGTACAAGGTTGGTACACGGAGGGTTCCATGCGAGCAGCGGTGGCCAAGGTTGGCACTGGTCGGGGGATCTTCGGTCGGGGCTTCGCCCGCGTATGGGGGTGCTACGCGGCACGACGGATCGTAAAAGAGGCATAAACTCCCTGGTCTGTGGGGAGTGCATCCGCGGAGGGGCTATGGTTCGCGGTCTTCTATTTTTATGTTATTTTGAGTTCGTGGTTCACCAAATTATTATGCATTTTCGGTTCCTTATTAGTTCATTCCTAGGTTCATACCTGCTCTGGTTCATGAACTGGAACTTCCAAAATCCTAAGCCTTCCTTTGAAATCCTTCCACCTGAATATGATTGATCTCTTATCCATTCTCCTTTCTTCAAATCCCAATATCTAATTCCTTCTCCTTTCCCCCTTGGTCTCCTTTTATAGAGTGGGGAAATAGATATATCTGCAGTCATGGGGCACCTTTTGCGGAGGCCCATGACCGAATACCCAGTTTACGGTTGACTTGGTCAATCCCTAATTCGCGGTGGGTATTGAGTGCTTCTCCCCCCCCCCACAAACTGAATGAGGGGAGTGCTTCATGGCCGCAGAGGGTTCCGCCTCCATTTCGCGAATGACAGCGGAGGCGGTTCGGGCCGGCTGATACGGCTCACGACTGGGGCGGTTCGGAATGGTGGACCAGGTTGGCGTCCACCCTGCTTTGCGCCCACATAGGATCTCTGCCTCCATTCCACAAACGACAATGGTCCGCGGAGGGGGGGGATGCTTCGTGGAAACAGTCGTGCATCGCTAACATTAGACATGTCCACAGACTGGTTCCTCCTTTTCCATCCTTGAGTTTTGTCCACATTTGCCCATCCCTTTTGAGGGGAAATTAGGCAGAATCTCCCTTTAGTTATCATTCTCTTTGCGGATTTTTCAGGACCCTACAATTTCACATAACATCATATATTTAATGTAAATTTCATATAATAAAATGTATTAAATATTTCATATTTGAGTGAATATATTGTTTTTATATTTAGTTGATTATGGAATTTTGAAATTGTATGGCTTAACTGTAAAATATTTTAATGAGATGTATTTATGAAATATTAACAAATTGTTTATATCATGCTTAAATATATGAATTATTCAATTATTTAATATTACCTTTTATACTATTAATTAATAAAATTTTTAAATTTTGAGTATGTGTATGCTTTAGTTTAAGATTAAAAAATACTTATTTTTATTTTCATACATGTATATAATTAGTTACATATAATGTATGATAGTGGATTTAACTTTCTTATTCCTCAAATCAAGATTTTTTAATAGTTGTGTAAAGATTCATAAATCAATATGGTTTGAACATAATTATTTAGTGGAAGGAATAGGTTTCAAAATAATAAATCATTAAAAGCATGAAAAAATGTAATAAGAATAACATTATATGGGAATATGATATTAAATCGCCTATAAAATTATGAAATGTTATATTTCTTCCATAGAAAGAACATTCCAATACCTTGATCATTAAACTGGGTGGGTTTCACCGAATTAATGTACCCATGGATTATCTTCTATAATGTTTGATCGAAATGGACAACCCCAAGATTTAGGTAAAAAAATCCCACTATGATATTTGGGTTATTCTTTGCATTGAAACCATAAGAGTTAGGATACGAGAGGAATAAAGATGAGTTTATCCATATTATATATTAGAAAAAGAACTATTTATTCCACAATCCAAGATTAATACATGATATTTTGGTATAATTCATTACTTAAATAACTTAGTTTTACCACCCCACCTATAGTGACCCATGATTCAAATAAATAGACAATACATTAATTTTTTCAGAACATTTTATACATTACACAAAAACACTCTTAAATAATATATTAGTTTAGTTCCTTTTGTAAATATGATAACATAAACAATGGTACATTAGTGTGATACATTATCTTTCACTAGTTTCTCCATGAATATCACCATTCTTTGACACATTATACATAATATGTATCATCCTAGAACCAAATGAAATGGAATAGTTCCCTGAACCCGGTGGGTAACATAGCCTCAAGCGCATCTCCCCAATTTCTAGAGGCTTTTGACTAGTATTGTGTGGAAAAGCAGGTCTATGGGGAGACTATTCCCTTATTAACATATTTAATCATAGTTGAAATCAATAACAGATACAAGTAGAGGTTGAAATAAACATTATAATAGAATTTATAAGTGTATTATTGAGTGTATAAACAAGCCAGAAGTCATATCATATTTTGGATGATGATACATTTTGCATGTTTCTAATAAAATAGCCAAAACTTGAATACATGTCAGATGTACACTCTATATGAAAAAACTACAAAAATACCAAAAATAATACTAATATCACTGCAAGCCACATCTTATTCCCATGCTCTTATGATCCTAAGAATCATATCAGGTAACTAGAAGAGGGCACTTTCCCTTTTTGAAAAATGAAATAATATATTCTATTTAGATCCAAAACATTACACAAACAGGGTGTGATAATAAATCCCAGTAGACAACCACTCATGATATCTTCCAATCAGTCGGTGAGAATAAATAGAAAGTATTGTGCAATAAAAATCATTAAGAGAAAGGAAAAACTCAAATGTAAATAACCTACATCCACTAGTTTTCATTTATTATCCATTTCCATTTTAATTAATTTGAAGTTTATAAGTCTCGAGATCATACTCAAGCTCGGTATCCCCTATATAACTGGTATCACAGTAGTTTTCATGGGTGTTCATCTAAATATTACAAGTGAAGAACGACTCCAATATCGTTCTCTGGCCTGGAGATATGTCATAAGTCATCTCATATAAAAATAATAATAATTTATAAGTTGAGTCTGTACTTTACATCCTTATATTGGAATTCAAGTATCACTCCAGGTGCATTAAACCAACACCCCATGGGCCCGACCATGGAGAACATCCCATGAACCCATGTATCTCTCTAGATTTTGAATAAATTATATGTTATATGAGTCATTCCTTGGTGGTCCACTAAGGAAACCCAAGTATCACTCATGACATATAATCAATTCCCCTTTTTGAGTCCATCTTTGTTAATTCATTTGGATTCCAAGTATCACTCAATATATAAGTCAATTTTCAATGAGTTTGTCCATAGAATCTCTCAGTGGGATCCATATATCACTCAAGAAGATATCACACTTACCATTGAGTCCATCCAGGGAATTCATAGGTGAATCCATGTATCACTCAAGTTATAAAGTCCAACAGTCACATGATTCCATCCATGGAATTCAAATTAGAATCCACGTATCACCCAAGGATATTTATCATTTAACTAATTCCATTTCATTGAAATGATTCAATTAACATTCTAATATTAGAACCAAAGGCATTAATAATAACTCAATTAAAAAGGATCACTTGGTTAAGGACCAACCTCAAAGTATGGCCTTCTATTTACTCATGTGGTCATATCATGATAAAGTTCTTCCCTGGCTAAATCATCCTATTACATATCTTGATCTCAACTAAACTCAAAAGTGATTGAAATTTTAGGTCTATTCAAATACTGACATGAAAATTTATAAAATTACAATACAATAAAGAAATCACAAGGCTTAGATTTTATATAACTTACATTGTTGAATCAATAGATAGAGAAATTCAATCCAATTGCATCAATTCAGGTCATAGTGTCTAATTTTCTCACATGATAGAGGAAATTAAAGATAACCATACTTAGACAAGCAATGGAATATATGGGTCAATGGGAAATTCAACCATCCCTTATGATTTGAAATTTTCAATTACAATTTAATAAAATTTAAATTATATTTATAAAAAATGAATTTTTTTAACAACCCATGAAAGGGATAAAAGGATCGCCTTAAGGGGGTTTCTAGAGAATAAATCCATAAAGGGGCATTCAAGGCAATTCACCTAGGGGTGGTGCTTATTAATGGTATAAAACCAATAACATGTACAAATAATAATATTCCATTACCTAAAACACGATAAGAAAAAATAGGATTCATTTTAATTTTTGGGGACACCAGATATTGGGCATGCGACACCCCAACATATGTAAATAGCATGACATTCATTAAAGGGCATGAGGCCAAATACCTAAGGTTTGTACTTGATAGCTCATCCAGTATCAAGCTCTAATTCATCCCAATTTGGAAGAAATATGAATAATATACAAAGAACAATAAATTAGGGCATGTGAGCCTAAAATAAAATAGCACAGCTGATATCCAAAAGAATCATGATCAAATAAAAAGGAATTACTATCTTAAAATTGGGGATCAAAGGAGATTAACCATGTTCAAATTGATATCTAGATGTAGAGTATAAATGAAAACCATTTTTAGTTGGATGAGAGCTCAAGAAGGAGGGTTGAGCTCCTTCTATGTGTTGAAACAAAACCTCACCTTAGGTTTCAATAAATTTTAAATAATTTATAAATTTATAAATTTCATAAAATTAAAAGGACACATAGTTTACTTTCACGGTTTCCCATAGGTCAAGGGGAACATGTACGGTTACCCTACATAGTTTACAAACCAAGCAGTAACCAAGTGAAAAGACTTCATAAATGTTTGCTAAAAATGTTGACCTAGCTTCATGGTTGTGCACCTCAACCTGAAAATTTTATCAAACCGTGTGTCCTCCCCTTATAACCCAAAATTTGGGTTCCAGGCTTCGGAACAACCCCATACACCACAGATCCCTTTATGACCCCAAATATCATCAACCTTATTCCATATTCATTAAATTAATCTATAATTGATAGAAAATAAGATATACATACCTCAAAGAAGAATCAAGTTCTTACAAACATCCCCCTTAAAACAATTTGTCCCAAAATTTCCATTCCAACCGTGGTGAAGCATGATCCGAGAACAATTTCAGATAATATGAACGTACATAAACCACCCTATCCGAGGTCTCATCTTGTACTTATTAATACTGCCATATCACTCATACTAATAGAACAGACCTGGCTTAGAGAAATTGTTTTCTGCAATCCGCAATTCATATTTGATGCTCCTCAAAGGAAATGTCTAACTATAAATCAACATCCTCATGCTGAAAATCATGAGAGGAATTTGAATAGTAGCATAGAGGGTGAGAAAAATGTAAGAAATCAAGCATTTCCTAGTACCTGTAGTTTATCTACAACCTATAGGCTACCAACATGAATCTTTATAGAATCATAAACAGCCCCACATATGTCAGTGAAATCTTACCCTGCCTCACGATCCTCTTATGTCCCATCATAAATGAAACACATAGGAAAACCCAATCCCAAAACTCCAAATATATAGGTAACCTATGATGATTGGAACACTATTTATGATGATACTATCTATTCTTCATCTTCTTCTGAATCAATTGAACATATTTTTTGGTCTCCAAGACAAGGCGTGGTACCGGCATATATGTCTCTGATGCTACCATCCAACACAGGGGTGATCTTGGTGGCCTACCAAACAAATACTCATATAGTTCCGTTGTTATAGTTTCCAAGATTATATTGTAGTTTAATAACTCATCTAAGAGTATATGCCTCTCCCCATAGCCCCATAAATTCAAGATGCACACCTGTTTCAAGTCCTCATGAACCTATATCGAGCGCTCTTATTGGCCATCTATCTATGGGTGGTATTCCATGTTCTAAATCACCTGAGTACCCATCACCCTCTATTTACCATTTTATAATGTATAAGTGAATTGGGATTCCTAATCTAAAATGATAGAATGTGTAACCCCATGCATTCGTACAATATCACAGATGCACAACCTCCCAAGTTCTTCAAACCCGATAGTTTCCTTGATAGGTAGAAAATGGGTGACCTTCCTGAGCCTTTCAACAACAACCTATATAGAATCATTACCTTTATGATAAATCAGTAAAACCATCATGAAATACATCATGATTTTATTCCATTTCTATAGGAGAGTGGTCAGCTGCACTAAAATTCTTGTTGATCACTGGTGTTCTACCTTCACCTACTGAGAGGTGGAACATTTCATGAAAAAACTAGCTACATCTCATTTTATGCCTCGTAACCAATACTATTGCTATAATTGTTGACACATATTGGTGAAACCATGATGAACATACCATTATAGATCATGACCCACCCCATCAACTCTTCAGGCCTATTTGAAGAGACCCATATGTGACCATGTACTTGGAGGATATCATCCTTGCTTATGGTCCAACAAGGAGGATGTTCCCCAACTGCCACACTCTCCCAAAGAAATAGGGATTAAAAATTGAATAAATTTTTCATCCTCACTCTATCCATTAATAAATAAGTCATGGGTAAGGATGAAATGAGAATCTTCCCATACTATCTTGCATCTACAAGTGTATCTCAGATAAAAAATACATAACCTACCACTCACCACTGGCTTGCTGCACTGTCTGTATCTGAGTCATCTTATTTAGTGCATTATCCACTACATTTCCTTTACCTGGATGTAGGCATGATCGATGTCAAAATATTATAGGTACTCAATGCAACTTCTCTACCTTATATTCAAATCATGCTATATAAATATATAATTGAGTCTTTTTTGGTCTGTTTCCACCACAAAATCCTCTCCCAATAAGTAATGTATCCAAAAGTGCAATGTGTGAACAACTTTACATAACACTTGATCATGAATTGTGTAATTCCCTTCATGTGGCCTCAACTAAAAATACATGTATGTAAATACTTGATCCCCATACATAATAACTTCTCCAAGGCTGATACCTGAAGCATCATAGTAAACATTGTAAATTATTCCAGGATCTGACAGAATCAGTATCGAGGCTGAATTCAATCTCCATTTCAACTTCTAAAAGGACATATCATAGGAATCTGTCCATACGTACTTCATATGCTTATTTTTCAAGCATGTAAAGAGCACTAAAAATCATGTAAAGTCTTGTATAAAACTACTATAGTAACCATCCATCCCTAATAATATCCACAACTCAAAGAGGTTATTGGGATGCTCCCAAGTAACTACCAATCTAACCTTCTTTGGATCCACTGATACCCCTATATCTAAAATGTAGTGATGCGTGAATTGAATATAATCCATATAGAAGTGGAACTTTTTGAGAATAGAATATAAATTATGTTCTCTTGGTTTATTCAAAATTATCTCAATATGTTTTCAATGGTCATGTAGATTGTGAAAATACACCAAGATATCATCCACAAAAACCACATCAAATGAATCGAGGGAAGGATGGAACACTCATTTCGTCAGCACCAAGAAAAAATATCATTTTCATGAGATGGAACATAATAACCAAACATTAATTTAGACTTTACTTTCTCTTATGTTTGTGCAAGGTATGTATGATAGTATAACACACACCTGATGGTAGCCATATCTCAAATAAATCTTTTCGAAGTTCCCATATCCTTAGAGTTGGTCGAAGAGGTCATATATCCATGATAGAGGATACCCATTATTAACCATCAAAAAATTCAATTTTTATTAGTCCACACATATCCTAAGGGTACCTTCAACCGTTTTCGTAGAAAATATCGGAGAACCCCACAAATAAGTACTTTCTTATACGAAACCCTTTAGTTTTAAAACCTCTATCATCCTCTTGAGCTCTTGAAACTCCATTGTATACATACTGTAAGGATGAATTCATACAAGTCTAGCTCTTAAAACTAGATCTATAGATTACTCTACCTCTCTCACCAGAGTTAATCCTGAGAAGTTTTCTAGGAAGATGTCCTCGAAAGGAACAAACACTAGGGGAAATCATCCTGACATTTTCCCTAAACATACAAATATATACTCTCCATGTTGGATATCATCCTGCCTAGACCATGATTTTCATGTCAATCTCAACTCGCCAATATATCACATTCACCCTTTTGAATGAAAATGGTTCCATATAGTGATGTTAAGTTCACAGTCAGGAAATAAGATTCAAAAAATGTTTGATAAGCTATGCGCCAGTACATCCCATGTTTGATGTCAAACCCTATCATCTTGAGGACATAAAGGCTCCATAGAATTGATATCCACCAACCATAATGGGGCATTCCCTGCACTATTGTACACCCTCCATTATGATTCCTATCAGAGTCTCTACTATGATAAGACCCTCAAAAAGATAAACACTAAGATTAGAAATCCCCAAAAAAGGAACAGATATAAAATTATGTGAAACCTCTATATAAAAAATTATAGAAACTACAGTAGAGGCTACTAAAATAGTACCTAGGATAGTAGAATGTCACATATCCAACTTTTTTCAGGGTTCGTTTCACTATGTATACTTATCTTGAACTGTGTCCCTATGATACTGTCTGAAAACCCTGAGTAGATCCACCTTGTTGTCACTACACAACTGGGGTCTAACTAACACAGACACAACCACCACCTCAGCCTGATCATCCATATTTTTTCATGTTCTCTACCTGGTGAAAAGTTGTGGACCCTACTTTTGAATTTGAAGTATATGTAGACCCTCTATCACTGGATACCAGTGGAAAGGTTCTGCATAAGCATTGTAGATGTCCCATCTTGCCGAAAGAACGACACTCAACTAGGCCCCTCATACAATGTGGCCGTGTATGTACCATCATACCACACTAGTAGAACCTCATCTATCTACCTAAAAAGATATTATAACTTCTATTATCACCACATCGATGCTCCAGATGATGCTTCATACTATTGGTCTATATAGTTCCAGATATTGGGGCTGAGCCTCCTTAGCTCACACCTCAATATTCCCTCAGGTTATGCTCTGTAATCAGTGCCTGATTCACTATCGCAGATACAGTACATATTCGGAAGACATTTACCTATGATCACGTTTTTTATCTAAGACCATCCATGAATATCTTGAATTTCAATAACTTTTCACCCATTATAATGTGTGTAATGTGTTGGAGCTCAGTAAAATGGGATGAATAGTCCATGATTGATAGTGCACCTTGATCTAGATATAAGAACTCACAATCTCTATTATCCCTAAGTATATCAGGATAGAAGTAGTCATAGAAATCTATATGAAACTCTTTCGAAACCATCTCCCAAAGATGATCAGTCTGGGTGATAACATCCCACCACCTTTCGGTGGAATCACGCAGTATGTAGGTTGTGATATTTAACCTCCTCTCAATAGGCATCTCAAATTTCTTTCAGATAGATAGGATGGCCTCTATCTCTGAATCCACACACTATGGACCTCCATCCCACAAAAATGTGGGTGAATGTTAATGTTGAACCTCACAAATTAACTCTACAATAGTTGGGGCTGGTCATAGTGATCCATGAACAGTCTACAAGAACAACATAAATTTTATATGGCACTACACCTAAAAACCAGTGTATAGCACACCAACTAGTACCTCTACTATCACTACTGGAGGATCCATTAGTATCCCATGGCTCCCCACCTTTGGGGTGTGATCATGTATACCCTCCATGTGTATAACATAAGGTCTTCATGGTGTCATGGCTCTACAATTCCAAACACATGACTCAGTTTATGATCATTAAATAGTTATCATCTCAAATGTGAAAAGACAATGATAGGATAGGTAAAATCATTCCAATGAAATTTCAACACTCGACAAAACCAATCGGTTAGTTATAGGTGTTAAAAATATCACGTAAAAGCAATAGACACTACTGAAATCCCACTACCTAGGTTGGGTCTAATCATGTTCTCAGTTACAATCTATTTTAGTTCCACTTGATTTTATATTTATCTCATTTCAAACAGTTTTCACATTCACATTTATTGAATTGATACCCATTTCATGTTTATCAAATCCATTATTAATAAGGAAAACCAATTGAATTCTTAATTCCTATCTATGGGGTCCCATACTCTCTAGGGATCAAAGATTCGTGGCCACCTATGGCACATCACAACACTTTTCCATTTAAGTTTGAACCATGATCCTCAAAATTTGATTCCAAGACGGCCTATACACCTTAAGGAACAAATATTAGATTCCATCTATTCCAAAAAATAATATATCACAATATGCCTAACATAATAGATGAATATATAACCCAACACCTATCACAACAGCATACAATTAGTAATGCATCCAAAATGGAATGACATAATACATGGAATGTAAAATATAGGAGGGGCCTATATGATTAATGATATGAATTAAACTTATTTCATCGGGTTTCAAAACAATATAACCCTAACTAATATCAACAATAATTTCATAAATATAGTGTATCACCCAATGGTGGAATCAAATCAATTATAATTGTCCAAATCCATAAAATAATGATCTGATTCTTGGAAATTTGGATTTTCCATGTACGTGGGGTAGCTATTCCTTGACACGTCTTGTTAACAAATTCAATTTCATTCATATCCCATTCTATGTTCTCCAAATAGTAAGTCAAAAAAAATTCCCTCTGATACAACTTTATAATATTTCAAGCTCAGATTTCATAGCGTGGCACCCCAAGCCCGTTGGTTCACATGGCCTCAAGCACTTGTCACTAAACAATTGAGGTTTCCAAGTAATAGAGAGGGCCTAGGTGAGTCTATGGGGAGACTATTCCCTCATTTCTAGATTTTAGTATAGTGGAAATCAATAAAAGATACAAGCAGTGGAATCAGTAAAACATATAATAGAATTTAATAGCCAAAGACTGATGGTATAGAGAATATAGAAGTCATATCATAAGAAGGACGATGATACATGTAACATGTTTCAAATAATATATCCAAAACATGAATACATGTTAGGTGAAAAATACATATGAAAAAATTACAAAATTCAAAAAGAACCCCTGTAGCATCGCAAGCCCCAGTTCGGTTCCATGCTCTCCTACTCCTAATCATCATATCAAGTACCTATGGGAGGGAGCTTTCCCATATCGACACCTAAAATCATATAATATATTTGGGTCAAAAACATGACCCAAAATGGGTGTGATACTAAATCCCAAAATGAAAACACTCAAGGTTTTTTCCAATAAATCAGTGCATATATATACTAGGTAGTGTACAATAATAAAACCAGTAAGAATTAACTAACTCTCAAGTAAACAACCTACATGAATCGGTTTCATTTATTATCCATTCCCCATTTCAATTACACTAAAATTTATAAGTCTTAGGATCCCTTACTAGCCTGACATCTCATGTATAAATGGTAGAACAACAGTTTCATCAGAAGCTCATCTAAACAAAAAAAAGTCAAAAATGAATCCAACCTTGTGCTATGGATTGGAGTCATGTCATAAGTAGTTTAATTTCAAACATTTAATCATTTAGAACCTGATTCTCTACTTGACATCCCAAATTTGTAATTCAAGTATCACTCCAGGTGTATTCAACCAACACCATATGAGATCATTCATAGAGAACCTCTCATGAACTCATTTATCACTCTAGATTTGGTATAAAGTCCATGTCATTCGAGTCTCTCATTAGTAGTCCTCTAAAGAAACCCCAAGTATCACTCAAGACATATAATAAATCCCCCTTTTGAGTATATATTTGGTAATATATTTGGACTCCATGTATCACTATGTATATAAGTACAGTATCAATGTCTCTATCCATGGAATCTCTCAGTTGGATCCATGTATCACTCTTGAAGATATCACATTAACCATTAAGATCGTCCATGGAATTCTAAGGCGAATCAATGTATGAATCAAGGTATAAAGTCCAATAGTAACATGAGTCCATCTATTGAATTATAATTTTAATCCATGTATCACCCAATGATATTTATCATTTAACAAATTCCATTTTATTGAAATAGTTCAATTAACATGCTAGGGTCAAAACCAATGGAATTTAGTATAACTCACCTAAAAAGAGTGACTCAGGAAAGAACCAACTACAATGGATTGGCCTACCACTTACTCACGTGGTAATATCATGATAATAATCTTCCCATGATTAATTACCCTATTACATATCATGGTTTCAACATAACCCACATGGGTTAGAAATTTAAGGTCCATTCAAATACATGCATGATAATTTTTAATATCACAAGTTTATCAAGATATCAAATGGATTAGTTATCATATAAATCACATGGGAAAATCCATAGATAGATAAATTAAATCCCATGGAATCAATTCAATTCATATCCTCTAATTCACTCACATGGGAAAGGAAATTCAAAACAAGCATGTTAGGATAATCAAATAAATATATGGGTCAAGGAGAAAATTAAACATCCTATACACATTAACCAATATAATTAAAATTTAACAACATTTCAATTCAATTTATCACAAATTCAATTTTTTAAAAACCCATGAGAAGGATAAGGGGATGCCTTAAGGGGGTGTCCAAGTCATAAAGCCCTAAAGTTCCATTCAAGGAAACTCACACATGGGGTGGTCCTTATTTATGGTATACAACCCATAACATTCATAAACACTACTATTTAGTTACCTAAAACATGATAGGAAACAATGGGGTTTAATTTAATTTTAAGTGACACATGAAAATTGGACACGTGAAACCCCGACATATTTAAATAGCTTAAACTTTAGAGAAAGGAATGAGACCACCTACCCTAGGTCTGTGCTAGATAGATCATCCAATATGAAGCTATAATTCATCCTAGTTTGGTAGAAATCAGAATAACTGATGAGGAATTATAAATTATGGAACATAATCCTAAAATCAAATAGCATAGTTGATATCTAAACGAATCGAGAACATCTAAAAAGTAATTAAGGAATTGCCGTCATGGATCTATGGAAATGAATTGCGCTTGTATCGGAGTATGGATGGAGAGTAGATATGAAAAAATACATTAGGTGGAGGATATCTCAAAATATAGGGGGGATCTCCTACTATGAATTGAAAAGAAAACTCACCTTAGGTTTTAATGAATTTTTATCAAATTTAAAATTTATAAATTTCTGAAAATTACAGAAACACATGGTTTACCCACACGTTTTTTCAAACTATGTGGAGACCAGTCATGGTTTCTTATAGGCCAATGGGAAGAAAATATGTTTACTAACCATGTGGTAACTATGAAAAAACCCATATCAATGATTAATCAAATAGTGGGAATGTCTTCATGGTTGTACGACTCAACCTGCATGGTTTATCAAACCGTATGATCTCCCCTTTTCACCAAAAAAAATTTTTATGGTATTTAGAAGTTCCCTAGACCCCCCAGAGTCCTTCATAACCCCAAAGTTTTTTAACAATATTCCATATTTAACTAATTAAACTAATAATTTTTGTAAAATAAAAGATCTATACTTCAAATAGGAACTATGTTCTTACATAATACATATCTTCATAACTTAGGGAAATAAAACATAAGAAAGGGTGAGCTTAGATGCTCCATAAGGTTAAACAATGGAGATTTGTAAGTATAATAAAATGCCTAAGGGTATGATAAAATGATTATTAAATTATAATATCATACCCTATATATCAAATATAATAATAAAGAGTCATGGGATAAATATTAGCAATTCATAAGAAGTGAATAATAAGGGAATCAAGATAATAAGCCATGAATGCATGACATAGAAATAAAAAATGTAATTTATGAAGATACATAAATATATAAAATGATTCTAATAGTAGTAATGTATCACTTACATGGCTATCTTAGTGGAATGTGTTCACTTCCCAAACAATCGTAGTATTCAAGGTTCACTCACAAGACCATCTTAGAAGACAATGTCCTTTACTGAACTTGGTTCACTCCCGATTATATTCGTTTCTATCTCCTAAAATTTAAATCATTAACCAATGATTTAGTGGGACTTATAGGTATCACACATAACATAAAGTGATACATGATCATAAACATTCATTTTATCATAACCCGTGAACTAAAATTGGTATCATAATCATTTTATCATATCATAACCCATGAATAAGAGATAGTATTCCTAATCATTTCATCTTATCATAACCCCTGAAAAGAAGTGGGTTTCAAAATCATATAAACCAGGGAAGGTAAATAGGCTTCATAAAAACCATCTCATCAAAACATAAACCATTCAAGGAAATAATATCATTGGTTCCCTTGGATTATATCCCCTATAAGGCATGAGTAACACAAATAGATGTAATCTAATATAGAAAATAAATTTGAAAGATCATTTATAACATATGTTGGGTAAAATATCCTTTCCTCTTTGAAAAAATATTTTGAAAACATAAAACATTTTGAAAACCTTTTTATTGAAAATTTCATTGAAAATTTATAAAAGAACCTGTGAAATCATTAAAATCCTTTTCTTTGAAAATATCCTTTTTAAAATTATAAATTACGATTAAAAATTCATCTAAAACATTTCTTTAGTAAAATACCATTTCTCTATGAAAAAAGTCTGTTTAAACTATAAAACATTTTGATAATAATTTTTCTTTGAAAATAACTCTGAATACATATAACGGAATCTTCAATACAATTTGAAAATATTTCTCTATGAAAATATCCTTGAAAAAATATACAAGAATCTTTAAAAAAATTAATCAATTTTTAAAATATAAATTTTTTTTAAAAAATAATTTTCCATGAAAATGTGCTTAAAATATCATTTAAACCCATTTTTTAAAATGTTTTCAGAAAACATGGTTTTTGAATAAAACGGATTTCTAGCCAAATATAAAAATAAAGTCCGAGTTTCTTAAAAACATTTTCTTAATTTTCATAGGAAAAAAAGAGTTTAAAATGGTAATATTGCATGAATAAGTCATTAATAACCATATTAGAATATAATTAATGATATTTTTTCAGATAAGGATCATAATATTTCATCAATGAAATCATAATAATAGACAATCTAAATAAATGATGAGATTCTTGCAATAAACTATTACCACATTTGTAACATTAAATAATAATACCCATGAGATAATAACATTACTTGAAGATTAAAATAAAATTACAAGTAGTTGATTCATGAAATAAAATATCAAATGGTTAGTATAAAACCCTCATAAAATAATATAGTTACATAACATAACATATGTCTCAAATAATGAAAATTGAGAAACCATTTCCCTTACTGGTTGGTAATGTTTAGACCATTAACTTGATGAAAGATATATAAAAAAAGGATATGTAAATAAATAAATTTTATGTTTCATAATCATAAATTACATTCATGTTCTATATATAAACCACGTATAGTAATGAAGTGGTGAATATAGAATGTGTCTCACAAAAGTAAAAAAGAGAGATGCAAATTCCTTAACGTAAGTCTTGAATCTCATCGTACTCTTTCAAAACTCATGTATAATAAAATTAATTTTATTACAAGTCTATAAAATAACCATATTCATATACATAATATGATATATTATTTTCTTATGACCACTATAATACACATTTATTAATAATTCAATGTTAATGTTATGTTTCGGTTAATAAATGCATGGATTTCCGTAAATGTTTTGACTAATTATTCTTGTTCCTCTTAATTAGATAATTATTTAACCATAAATATAATTATAAAAATAATATAAATATTATATATATAATAATTATATAGTTATTTATAATAATATATTAAATAAATAATTAGGAATTGAAATATAGCAATCATGGAGGTGGTAGTCTATACATACACATGAACGTTGTATTCAAATTCATATTGAATAAAAAGACAGAAAAATATATGATATATTGTTATTATAGGATCATTTATATTTCATATATATGAAATAGTTTTATTAAAACCTTCCTTAATACATTCCATGTAATTAGTGAATGAAGCACAACACTTCGTGATCCGGTAGTGCATCATACACACGAACGATTTTATTGTATTCCTAAAAGGTTGAAATAAGGATGGTATGTGTGATATAAAAATTAAATAATCATAATAAAATAATAATAAAATAAATATAATATATTAACTATAAATTAATTATTATTCCCATCCTTGAAAGGTGGCAATGGAAGAACGAATGACATCAGTTCACGAGGCAGTAGTCCGTCGTACACACGAACAACGATTGTCTATCGAAATTGATGGAAGTGTGTGAAGTTGAAAATAATACCAATAACATAATACATTAATAGTATTTTTAATATAAATATATTATTATATTGGAATTATATAAAAATAAATAAAGGGGTTTGAGGAAGAAATAAAACAAAAATGTTTGTTGATGAACGTTACCAATTCTCTAGGTATGTCCTTTTAGTTTGCACCAAATGACTTGTTTGATTATAATTTTTCCAATATTTAGATATATATTATTATTTTAGGGAATTTGTTAGTGTATTTTTCCATATTTTGGATGATCCAAATGGCTTGAGAGGTGTTAATAGAGTAGAATAGGTTGTGGCCTTTTATAAGGTAGGTGAGTGGAAAACTTGAAAATACCAAAAAGGTAAACACTATTGTGAGGTCTTCCTCACATCATGTACCTCTAATAATGAAAAATGTTTTATAAATGAGGTTTTATTCTCTAAATATTTTCATAAAATGATGTTTGGAGCAGTTTAGGTTCATTTTTACACCTTATGTTTTCAGTATAACCAATAAGTAATCTTGTGTTTACCTAAATCGTTGTAATTAATTTTAATTTATTTCACTAATTAATTGGCTGAAAATTATTTCTATCATAAGATAAATGATAAATTATTATAATTTGAAATATTATATCAAGTTTATTTAATTATAATCACATAACTGGTATAAATTAATTTGAAATTGATCTTGCAGGCGGGACGAAACAACAGGTTTTTATTGAGAAAATGTTCAAATGATTGCATTGTTTTATATCCAAATGTAATGTGAAATTGATTAAAAGGAACTAAGTTTAATTGTTTGATGTATAATTTAACTAATTGTTCATTAAAAATAGATTAAAATTTAATTTAAATATATAAATAAATTAGATGTAATGGCAGGTTTCCATTAATATTCAGTATTTTGACTATCTGTCCAAAAATTAAATATTTAAAAAATCAGAAAAAAGAAAAAATATATATAATTTTGAAATTATGAATTAAAAAATTAATTTTATTTTATCAAATTAAATTTTTATAGGTTTCAAAAATTAATTTTATTATTGTTCAAAAAATGAAATAAAATGAAACTTTTTTGAGAAAATTTTATTTTCAAAACATATAAAAACTTTTCAAAAAATTATTTATTTTTTGTATAAATACGATTTATTTATATAAAAACACTATCTATTAAATTTTTTTATAAATATTCATACTACTCACTTTAACATATATGTTATAACAATAATGTTTAAATAATAATAAAATGATGTTTCATAGAAACTTAGTGTTGTGTGTAACACAAGATAAGTCAGTGTTGTGTGTTGAGAAAGATTAAATTTGTGTAGTGAATGCAGAGAAATTAACATGGTGTATAATGATATTCTCGAGATCGAATAAATTTAATTTATTTGAAAAAAAGGTCATAAAAACTCATGTTGTTACATTCTTCCCCCCATAAAATGAATTTCACCCTCGAAATTCATCTATTTGATGGGAAAAGGGGGATACTTTTACCTCAACGTATCCTGAATTTCCCCCATAGATTCATCTAACTGGTGGTTTCTAATGAAAAACATTGATTAGTCTAGTGGTATAATTTTTTATAAATTTCACTGTGACATCCATAATTTCATCTGATTCATCCACATAAGAAATTAATTTCTGCAACATTATGACCATTGAGTTAAGTTCATGTAATGGGTCAGGTATATACTTACTAAGAATATATACGTTTAACACATCAAGGGATTGAGAGAGATTTTGTAGAAGTGATAATAAGTAGGCTACCGTCTTTATATGATCTATAATTTTAAATGGATTGATATACCAAGGTCTTAGCATCCCATTTTTTCTGAATTTCCTAATCTTATTTCATAGAGAGAATATTAGAAACACCATGTCCCTAATTTCAAAATATAGATTGTGTTGATGATTATCATCACGAATTTTCATCTAACTCTAAGATACCTTGATATGCTTGAATGGCCTTAACCTCCATACCAATTTCCTCTACTATCTCAAGTCTCAATAGCTTTCTTTCTCTAACTTCATTCTAGCATGTTGGAGCTCTATATTTCTTCTCATATAAGGATTCATAATGATCCATCTAAATGGTTGAGTTAAAACCCTTGTCTTATGGGAACTCATCTACAGTAAGTTGTTGATCTCAACCTCCTTTGATATCCAAATAACAATATATCATTATATCCTCTTGGGTTTGAATTGTTATTTGATATGGGACATCAATTTTAGGATAAAAAGAAGTGTTAAAAATAAATTATGTATCAAGGTATTGCTAAATACTTCACTAGAACATTGAGGTAAACCTCAGATACTGATCAGAAACAATGTAGTGTGATATCCCATGAAACCTTACAACTTCCATAATGTATATCTTATAAATCAAATCTATAGATTAGTCTTATCTAATAGCAATGAAGTTTTATTACATATTATGTTAATAGACTACCACCCATATAGAATTATATTGCTTATAACTTTTGAGGATTCCAATAAGAAAATACATGGTGATGTTATCCCATTTCCATTCTTGTATGGATAGTTTTTATAAAATTTGTAATGAAATAAATTGGATTCCACTAAATCGGTGCTCTGGGCTGATGGTTTGTGAGGAAATAACCATGAATCCCCATATTCCAAATGCAACTGACTGGCAGCGAGGGTCTAAAAGGTGATAGTATGGAGACTATTTCCTTATATCAGAGTGAGAAAATTAAAAACATAATTATGTATCATACATATAATAAAGTAAATAGAGTGTTGAAGTACTAAAAAACAAAAATATAAGAGGTTGAAATAACAAATGAAAATGAAATAAAATATAGAATAAATTTTCATAAAATACAACACTAGTCACCCATTGGGTCGACAATCAATGTACTGGAGTAAAAAAACTAAAATAAAAGTATAAGGATCTACTTCCACTTCAAGTGAGACTATGTACCCGGTCTCCATACACTTTCAAACTAATGTAGCCCTATAAAAGGAACACACATGATCAGCTCTGCCTAAACATGCAACTCTAGTCTTCATCCCTATCCACCATGAATCTCATGCTCAACCTGAAATGAAGAAATAAGATCTACATGTACACTAATTTGCACATGTAGGGATGATAAATAATAATAGTTGGCCACCCCAACAAGAAAACTATAAAAGTGATACTATAAGTCTATGAAAAATAAACATGATCAGCCTACCTCAAACACAACTAAAAATAATGTAAAACCAAACATGAAATCACAATCGAACACCAAGTCTAAACTCCTTGTGAACTGGGAAAGTAACACCATGGATGTACATATCAATATATGTATACATGAATTGATCTGGTCTTCATTCCACTCTATCCATGTATCATTAAGTCGATCTATGGGTCCATAATCCCAATTAACATATACCTACATTCTCTAAAATAGGAATTATATATTTGAGAAAGCTGCGCTACCATAGGGGGTACTCATCCTACATCTATGTTCAACCATACTTTCTTACAATCACTATAAAGAAGGATGTCATATACCAACAGTAAATTCTATAAATAATGATATCATATACCAATGGTCAATCTTGTGAAGAAGGATATTGTGTACCGATGGTAAATCTTGTAAATAATGTTACAGTATACATATGGTCAATCCAGCAAAGAAGGGTTCCAAGGAGTACATTTGAATATCTAGTAAAAGGTCATTGAGTCATTCACCATGTTACCCAAACCTATAAATATAGTCCAATTTATGATCACTAATCTCATTCCATAGGCAGTCACAATATTTAGAACTTATATGAACCCTTAGGGTCTTGTGCTTAGGCGATTTGGAAAGATAACTCATCAGTTAGATGCCATGCAACACCCCTCGAGTCTCATAACTGATCTAGGAGATCATAATCATCTTGATCATATGTCATGGAGATAGTAATCATCTCCACCACTTAAGGGATATTAATATACCATGATTATTAGGTTCCATACCCATATAGAGAGAACTCATGAGGGAGACTCCATGTAACACCCCTCGTGTCTCGTAAACGATCTGGGAGAGTGTAATCACCCCGATTATAGGATGAGTATATCATAATAATCCTCAATAATTAAGAAAGTGTAATCTACAATGATTCTTGGGTTACATAAAAAATACAAAGAGAACTCGTCGGTGATATTCCCTGAAACACCCCTTGAGCCTTGTAACTAATCTGGGAGAGCATAATCATCTTGATAAAAGGATGAGGAGATCGTAATAATCCCCACCACTCGGGAGATTGTAATCGTCCATGAGTCTTACTTCACCATGCATGTATATCATAACTATAGGATCATCATCCGGTTACCTAGAAACACTTTTAGACATCCCAACAAAATATATAATCCCAATAAATAAATCTAGGATCAACAACCAAGTCTCAAGTAGTACATATAGGTATACAACACATATAAAATAACATGGCTTGGAATCCAAAACCCTAAAAACATGTCTTCGAATCCCAACAATCATAATCGATCAGAGGAAGAATGTATGGGACACCCAATGAGAAAAAAGGTGCCTCACATCAAGATCAAAGTCCCCCAACCAGAAAGCACATCTGGTAAACACCACTACATTAGTAATAAACAAATGATGACATGGTAAAAGGAGTAAGGGTGGACTGAATTCCCAACCCAACATTACTACCACATCCCCATGGTCTTACAAGTTCAGTATGGGTTCTAAAGTGATACCCAACACTATCTCTACCCAAACTGGATGTAAAGATTAGGGTCAGTCAATAAATGGGAACCCAATGGGTTCCTCAATCCAAATACTAAAGAGGTATCCTACTCAATATCATCAGAACTATACACAAGTATAGGTCTCCTACAAGGGACTCCATAAGTCAGAACATAATCACAAGAATCCTATAGGGGATCCTCATTAATAGAAAAAGGATGGAGTAATCCTACATGAGATCCTCTGGATGATATACAAGTAAGGGATCCTACATAGGACTCCCTATAATATCTCGTAAACAAAGGCATCCCACAGGGAATCCTCAGAAACAATTTCTCTCATGGCCTCATAGGCCATAATGGCACATATCAAAAGTGGGCATCCTAAAATTCATAGTTAAAGGGAGATAACTCATATCTAATCTCTAATTATGGTCTCAAAATGGCCGAACACCCAACCTACATATCACATTAAAGTCTCTATCTTAGGAGATGGATGAATTTTATTACTAGAATAAAAACCTCTCTATTTGGATAGAATCCACAAAACATCAATTCTGAGTCGTTTGAACACTTCATGAGTTTCACCTTCGTGATCTACATGTAAAAATACTCTAAATGGACTAATCATGGGTTCAATTCTGACACTGGGGAAAAACCAAAAAATAACATCAATGGGTATCAAGGGAGGAGTATATGGTGTGTAGAGACCATACACAACATGTACGCGAGGATCGCAAGATGGGTGTGTAATTCTGTCAACCTTCGTGTGTAAATTCATTAGGAACACAACATGTAAGGGTGGTACATGTAATGTATCCAACATGGAGTACAATCCCATGTCCCTCAAATGGCCTAGCCAAATACTTAGATAGGTCTTGACCTTCTACATATTATGCCACCCACATAGGGTTTGGTTGTGTAATTTACATAGCCATGTACCCCAGCAAGGGTTAACCTATCAAGGTAATCTGCTAAACGGGTAATTACCGGTACACAACATGTAAGAACCCATACACAGTGTATACTCCCAATACTTCATCTTCCCAGAATTAGAAGAAAACACAACATATCACCCTAAAATTCAAACTGTGATGTCATGTTTTCCTAAATGAAAACCCCCCAGATCACCCCGAAACCACTTCTTTTATCCCCAAGTAAATAGATCTGGCCCCTAGGGACCCTTCAAAAAATAATAGTGTATTATCTTTATAAAAATGTTGAATGTAAAGTATTTTTTTGGTAAATATTAAAAACATTTTAACTTTGGGTGGAAATCGCCGAATCTTCCCTCTAATTCTTCTTCCACAACCATCGCACGTCGATCTAATGAGTCGAAGGCTTTGAGAAGGTAACTCTCTTTCTCATATCTCTCTTACGATCTCCGTATCCATTTCTATCTTATTCCATGTAGAAGGAGGATCCACATATATGGAATTTATGAAAATTAAGTAATAAAATAAGAAAAGAAAAAGGAAAATAAAGATAAATATGAAAAGAAAAATAAAATTAAAAGAAAAGGTGTAGGAGCTGACCCTAGTGCCCAACTCATGTTTATGCCACACCTAAGAAGAACTACCCATCCTGAACTCGATAGTGGAGATAGAATATCAATCTAAAACTCCTTTCAAAATTTATTGTTAAACAGACCTAACGATCAATTTTATATTTAATTTATTATATATTAAAAATTAAATATTCTACTAAAATTAAAACGGCTTATAATTCCACCAAACTATTTTCCTAGTGAAACAATCTATTCAAGAACCAACAGAGTTGTCAGAAAAATTATTCAAGCTCATATACTAGGGTAAAAAAAATACTATTTTACCCCTTTTAAGCATCTAAAATAAAAAAAAATAAAATTTCTGCTCAAAATTGCCTTCTAGAAGAAAATTTGGTCCTTAGAACATCCATTTACACTTTTTTCTTTTATCGTTAACTTTATGGATTACTAAGAACAAATATAAAAACTCTACAATTTCTCTCTTCATACCATCCAACCATAAATATTATTTCAAATATTAATAAATCATCCCACATCCATGATGAATAACGAATAATGAACCATAAACTTCCGATAACATCACCTTCTTCAAATCTGGTATAGAAGGAAAACATACATGGTTCCTAAAAATTATCATTCCATCCTGATCAAGTTCAACAATAGGAATATTTCTAAACCACTTTTGTAACTCTATATCTTCTTTATGATACTCTTTAATATTCACTTGGATAGATGGGTGAACATTCAATTGATCAAGATAATATTTTACCCTTCATTCAGGATTTCTATATCTATCCTTTAAAAATATGTAAATATTGGATCTTTTGTGATCCTCAACATGGATAAGCTAGCATGATCATTTTTAATCAAAGCATCATCCATGTAGAGACCCGAAGCTTGACGTACATGGACATTACATTACTTTTGCGTAATACTTAATACATAAGAAAAATAGACACACAAGGACCGTAATAGTTTAGTATCTTTGGAAACTCGGAATAAAATCTTCTAATTGTGGTGAAATATCTTCAACATCTCCCATAAAGATCTTCCCTTTTTTTCTTACCTAATACCTTTATTTATATCCTGGGGAAAATAAAACATAAAAAGGGTGTGCTCAAATGCTCAGTAAGGGTAAGCATGGGTAAAATAAAACATACCATATACATTTGAACCTAAAAACATGAACATAATGTTTAAACATCAAAAAAATGAGCAAAGACATAAAACATGGAAGTACATAAGGAATATATCATAATGGAACATAAATCATTATAAAATAGCATGGGAATAAAACATGTAATTGTGGCATCCATTAAGCACATGTAATGATTTCCATAGTAGCTAAGGCATTGCTTCCAAGACCATCTTAGTGGACAAAGTCCCTTTCTGAATCGAGTTCACTCCTCGTTCCAGTCCTGTAATACTAAACCGGATTAACTTACCGTTCCATCCATGTCTATCTCATGAGATATAAATCTTTACCCAATGCATTGGAGGGAGATATAGGTCCCACCCATCTCATAATGATACCATTCATATGTGTGCCAAAAAATCATAAATCATACATCATTACATAACCCATGTAAAACAATGGGATTCTTAAACAACATGACATCATAAAACAATTCATATAAGATAAAGGAATTCCTAAAAAATAATTCCATTACAACATAATCAAATCAATGTAATAATTGGGATATAAACAGAACCCTTTATTATCTTAGATGGAAAATAATTTTGATAAAACACTTGAACTCCATTCTTGAGGAAAATATCCTTTCTACTTCA
Source organism: Viscum album (assembly GCA_963277665.1). Lineage (NCBI taxonomy): Eukaryota > Viridiplantae > Streptophyta > Magnoliopsida > Santalales > Viscaceae > Viscum > Viscum album. The sequence continues at coordinate 446,837,995 of OY728145.1, forward strand.
AAAACACTTTTCCTTTCTTAACATGTCATAAAATTATAAACTAAAAGATGATGATTAAAAATAAACTTGAAATATTTTAGAGGATTATTCTTGTAAATAATGTTTTAAAAATCCATTCATGTCGTATAAGTTAAAAAAACATTCTTCTCGTACTTTTGTCGGAAAAGTCAAAAAGTACCTTGTACAAAAAACAACAAAAGATTCCTTTCATATCTTTACTATAAACTCACCAAAGGGTAAAATTGGATTTAAACAATTGTAGGTGGATGGAAATAATATTACATATTGAGGAAACATGGATGTGGATGATAAAATACACCCCAGTAAATACCAAAGTATAAACAATCTCGGATAAAAATGAGATTGTGATATTTCCCTTACCTTAGGTCTGATATGCTTCGTACATATCCAAACCTCCTGTATAATGATTTAAATAATGTAATTGACTTATTACAGAATCATATTCATATATATGGTTCACTTATGACTTTATATTACCCGTTCTTTTGTAAATTCATGTAAATGTAGCGTTTTTGGTAAAATCGTTTCATTTGTCGACCGTGTTTTGACTTGTAATTATTCATATGATTACTTAGATTGTGATTAATTAATTCTAGAATATAAAACATGATATATATAATATATATTCAGAATATACAAATATATAATATATTGATAAATGGAATGAAATACACCGTTCATGGAGACGGTAGGCCGTACGTACGCATGAACGCTGTTTTTGTTTCCTTATTGAATTGAATAGAATTAAGTAGATGACATAAATATATATATACATAAATCCAATAGAATTATTATGTCATATATTTCATTATTACTTATTATATATACTTTATAATCATTTTTGAATGGTTATCATGGAGAGTGAATCTCATCGCGTCGTGGAGACGATATTCTGTACGTACGCACGAGCGATGATATCGTTCTCATCATCGTGGAATTGTATTGGAGTGTATGTATACTATTTCAGAATCAATATCACTTTACAATAATCAAACATAGTTATTATGTACACCATTATACCCATCCAAGTAAGGTGGTGGTGGAAAATAGATTACCCCACGGCGTGGAGACGGTATTCCGTGCGTACGCACGCGCGGTGATTTTGTTTTCCGTAGGATGGATAGATGGTGAAATAGGGTTGTTTCATACTTATAATAACATATCAGTATATGAGTGATATTGATTTTATTACTTCATAATTAAACAACCTAATAAGAAAAAGTGGAAGAAGAAATAAAGTTGAAAGAATCGGTAACGGACATTACCTCTTCTTTGAAGCGCTTCTTTGAGTCCTCCTCTTAGGGAACTAAAATTGGTCTTTGAAGAATACCAGGACCTCTATGATGTTTCTATGGAAGTGGAGAAGAGCATTTCGCAGGGTTTGGCTGATATTGAAGGCTCAAAGTTGTGTGAGGAAGAGAGGGAGGAGGTGCCCTTCTATAAGGGAGGAGAGGGGAACCTTTGGAATAACTAAAAAAAAATTTATTATAAAGCCAAATTCGGTTTTAAATAGCTCAAAATTGATTTATTTCGAATCTAAAGTTGGGATGGGTAGAACTCCTCTCATCTAATAGAATTTAGAAAAGTTTAGGTTCCTATTTTAACCTTATCATTTAGATTTAACATTAAGTTAGATAATTTTACTTTTACAGTGTCTTTTGTGTTCTTACACTATAAGGTTAATAAACTTACTATAACAAGCCAAACTAACCCCAAGTTGTTTATTATTAATATTTATAACCTTATCTATGTCATTTGGCCGAACATTAGATTTTTAGGAATAAAATAACAATTAATAATATAATATTCGTTTTAAAAACTATTTTATGTCAATTTTGACACTATTTAGTAATTGATTTTTTTGAAACTTATAACAGAATGATTAGTTCAATAAAAGTTAATTAAATCAATAATAACATGTCATATTAACCTAGAAAATTATTGTAATTCATAAAAAGTATCAAATTACATTTATTTGGGTATCTATAACATCAATTATGTCAATATTTCATTAATAAGATAATTATTGCATCATCTTTGTGTCATAAATAAATTAAATTATTTAATGTCTAAAAATTAAAAATAAAATATCATTATTTATTAAATTATTTTAGATTTATAATGAATATTTATAGTCGACTTTATCTTATGTATTAGCCTATATTAAAAATTATTTACTTATTAAAATTTGATTTTAACTATTTTAACCCTTCTTTAAATAAAATAATAATAAATGTCCTAATATAATCCAAGTGGGGATAAATGGTCATATTTTATTCCTAAGGTTGGTTTTGGTCGAATTACACTTATCCAATAGAATTAGTACATGTGTTAGGGTAATAATAATATCATTTTTACCCTTAACTACCCTATTTACTTTTAACCGTGGTAAAAAAAAGTAAAAAGTTACTATTCACCAAAAATTATTTTCATCTCATTGAACCACATTTTAGTCCTTGATATTAACCTTGTGTCTTGTATTTTCAAAATTATACTCACAGAAGCGGTAAAATTAAGATTTATGAAAAATTCAGTTTTTTTTAACTACCACTTAGTGGTTTCACTATTCATCAAAAAATGAATGTTTCCAGAAAAATACCAAAAATTAGGCCTAAGATATATTTGATATTATGAATTCAAAAATGATGTTTATTTAACCAAATTCAAAACATATCATTTACATTACCTAATTTAAAAATTAATTCCCACCGTCAAAACAAATAGCGTGTTTTTTAAAAGATAATAACTATCAAAAGATTGAGACTTGTTTATGTCTGGTTTAAATGTGAATTTACATCCAATGAACAACATTGTATTAAATTGTAAAAATATATTCTAAATATACTTTAAAACCACTCAAATTAATAATTTATCACTATTAATTATTTCGATTAAAAAGATGTTTTTAATTAAAATTTAGTAATTTTCACTATTCATCAGAATATGAAAGTTATCCGAAAAGTACCAAAATTTCACCCTAAGCTACTTTTGATATTCCGAATCCAAAAATGAAGTCCATTTTGAAAGATAAAATTTCAAAAAGTGAGTATTACTATTTATAACAGCTAGTTCATAATAATATTATAATAATATCTCGTTTAGTGAAACTCGGTATTGCGTGCTACACACGCTATCGAGGAAGGTCGTGATTGCGTGTAATGCAAGGCAAGTCAGGGATGCGTGTTGTGCAGGATAATTTTGGTGTAGCATACAACACAAGACATTAATGAAATTAAAAAGAATATTTTTCATAAAATCTCAGGGTGTTACATTCTACCCCCCTTAAAATGAATTTCACCCTCGAAATTCGTCGGGGTTATAAATGGTTTACTACTCAAAAGTTTCTTTATTAGAAACCCACATTGTAAAAAGGAATACCAAAACCAAACTTTAAAAACAAAAGTATGAAACGTAACGGTTACCCAAATAAACTAATTACTGGGTTTCCACATGGGTGAAAATATGGATATGGAAGAGAAATCTAACCATCATGTTCTGATGGAGAGTGGTAGAGAACATGGCTATGAAAAATACATCAATCACAAAGCCACAGATTTGTGACGATCTAAGGTAACATCATATTCATCGGATATAAGGGCACTAGGAAAACATTTTGGTTTTCAAGATCATTTCCCTAAAGATGATAAAATTGGAATTAGAAGAAATACTTTCATGATTTTGGTACAGTCTCACCATTAGTCGTTTTTTTGGACAATTTACACTTCATATATTAAAGAAATGAAGTTGAATTTTTCATTTGTGAAGTGTTATCAGATAATGTGATAGAATGATGGGTCATTCCATCTGTCTCAAACAAAAGGTTAGAAAAGTTATCAAAAAAATACATAAGTCCATATATAGTGAGATTAATCGTATATGGTTCCTAAAATGGACTTATACTTCTTATATCATACTGGTTAATATTATAAAACTAGTTTCTACTCAACAGGGACTTTCTATAGGCCAGTGGTAGGCGATAAAGGGCAGTCTCACTTTGGTTGTGGGTTCGATTCCCACAGCCTTGTCCGACGCGATGGGCTGTAGCCCATCCTGCAGGTTGTCCTTTTTCTAAAACGACATTACTATAACATCTCATAAATAATATCGGAAAAAATTTTATCCTTAAATAATACTAACTTATGTCCAACATAATCCATTCCAATATTTAGGCTTATCCCAAATAATACTGTCTAATCTCATATTATAGTGAAAACGATTACCAAAGAGTTCATACAACTAGCATGTTAATACCATTGTTGATCCCCATATATCATGAGATATGTCTTGTTGGTCACATTCCAAACATTCGAAGGCCTTAATCATGTATTCTCTTAAAAAAATGAATACACATTGAACCTTAGTGAAAACAATAGTGTTGTCAAAAGTTAACTCTTTCCACATACCAAAACCCCAAAATTATATATACTCAAACCATGATATAAATATTACCTTATATCATTCATGAGCTCATGAATACTATCAAACATTTAATTTTCTCCTTATCCCTTCATTATGCGCATATCATCTACTTTCCAAAAATATCTGAATAACCTTTCATGGTTTCTGCTACCATTCATCATACACTTTGAAAACATAAGGAAATACAACATTGTAACAATCCTTAGATGTATCTTTATTCCATAGTACCATGTGATTACTTATACAACATTACACTTGATAAACATGTAATCATTCCACTACCTTCTTAAACCATAGATCGAACATCAAAAATTATTTCAACTCACATATCATTTGTAGTCTCTTCATCATCATCAACATAAATACTACCCATACGACCATACCGATTATATTCATGAGACTTTCCCTTAGGGAATCGGTTTGCATAATTCCCGTACATTTCACATTTAAAACATTTAACAATTGTTGATGTCGTAGCAATACCATTATCCTCATCCCTGGTGTTAGCTGAACCTTTTCCTTTGCACTTACTAGCTTTGTTTCCTTCTTTTCCACACCCAAAGCATCTTCCAGTTCCTTTGAAACATTCTCCTTGATGCCTCTTCCCACATGATTTACATAGGGGAAATTGAACTTTCTTTCCTCTATGATCATCATGAAACTCCATCTTTCTCTTATTAGCCGAGTCAGGAAACTTACCAAATTTGAGTTTATTGATCATATTATGAGATTTCTGATTTGGAATAATAATGATGTTTGGACTTCCAAATCCCATTTCATTTGGTTTCCCATGAATAATATCATTCCATTGTCCGTTATATCCTCCATTATCATGAATCTTCCTGTTTCCAGATATTTTCTAAAACCCAAAATGAATAGTGTGAGAGGCAAAAATCATGCTAGGGAAAACAACATAGAAAGGGGGAGCACCCTCAATATCTAACATCTTAGGTTAAATTCTATGATCGTTACCATAGTTCTAGGACTATATCCAATACGTATACTTATCCTTAGGGACATCCCTAGACATACCTTGGAAATATCTCTAGGGATCTCAGTAACGTTTCCGCATCCTAGTTTCCAAAGGTTAACTAAACCTTTCCTCTGATACCAACTGTGTAACGACCTGAAATTTTAAATAAATATTGTTTCTTAATTTTATGTGTTATTTTATTTTATTTTTATACTCAACAAAAATGTTTCATTTGATAACATGAGTATAATTAAAATGAGACTTTTGTGTTTTTACTGTTCTTTGACCATTGGTCAATATGACCGCTGGAAACTAAACGTTTTGACTATTGTCTCTAAATACAAGCAATCTTGGTTAATTAATATAGAAAGAAGATTCAATGGCCTCACCCAGTAGTCTTGGACCGATCGAAGCCCATCTAAAAGAACTTGGGAAGGAGGTAGCACCACTGGGCTTTACTCTGGACCAAACCCAAGGTGAACTTCATCGTGTGATGCTAGAACGGGATCGCCTTCGTGAGAAGTTCAAACTGATAGAAATTACTACTCGTGCGATGTTGGTCGAGCCTCCCTCAGATTCTCTCACCTTAGCACACCTTACACTTAGGTCCTATGCTGGTGTGATAAGTCGCTATGTAAGGAGACCGTAACTACCTTGTGTAATCCTTTGTTTTAAATAAAAATTGGGATTTCTTCTTATGATGAAGTTTATGAATTTTCAAATGTCCGGCTAAATATAGTATGCATATTTTTGATGAATTTTAGAGAAAGGATATTTTAAAAATGTTTATGTAAACCATGAATAAATAAAAATTTGTAATGATTTTCAAAAAATGGGCTGCTACAATTATGTTCAGTACGAAATTTTGAGTCTAATAAGATCAACTTGATTTTTGAGGAATAGTAAATTATGAATAGTGATTTTGTGCTTAGGATTAGTAATGTGACCAAATGGATTAGTAAATTCACTCAAAAAAAGTTTTAATATAATTTAGACACCTAGATTAAGTAATGAGATTCAATAAAATGGGTAAATAACAGTTTCATAAATTATTATTCAAGTATTAGTTTTTTTGGGTGAATAGTGTTTTTTAATTAAAAATTAAATTAAAAATATTTAGAAAATTATTTTTATAAAATTTATTTCATTTTTGAACTCAGAGCATCGATATTATGTTAAGGTAATTTTTGGGGATTTTTCTGAAAAAAATGAATTTTCGGTGAATAGTGTGTTTATTTAAAAAATGAATTAAAAATTATTTAGAAAATTATTTTTATAAAATAGAGTTCATTTTTGAAATAAGAGCATTGATATTTGGTTAATGTAAAATTTTGGGATTTTTCTCAGAAATTTGAATTTTCAGTGAATAGTAATAATACAGTTTTAGGGTTTCAGTATGTTTAATGACATCATAACCGTGTCATGATGATTTCATGAGATATTTTAAGGGATGGTCGACTAAATAGGATGAAGTATTGTGTGGGGGTCCCCATGTGGACTAAATCTATGGGAAGTACCATGGGAGGGCCCATGCTTTTGAGAAAACCACTTTTGAGGTGTCCCTTGGCCATTAATGCCTTGTCCCCTCACTTTCCCTATAAATAACAAGCCCTCCTCTAATTGTTTCGACTCCAAAACCATCCTCAACGAAGTTCGGGTCTCCTTACCTTCCAAGGAGTCCTCCCAAGGTACCCCAAATCCCTCAAGGTCCAAACCATTGAGTTTTAAGAGTTATGTTTTAAGGTTAGGGATCCGACCTCTCTCTTTCTTTTCAAGAAATATCTTTTATGTAATTTCTTTTTTGCTCCATCTTCTTATGTTAAAGGATGTTCTTTTATAATCCTATTACTTCCCTTTTCATGTTCATATAATGAGAGATCCCCTCTTACTCTCATTATTTCGTTTTATGAAGTTTAAGTGGCGCCGTTAGGCTGCCGAAATTTTTGTAACGAATTCTTTCTCCCTTCTCATTTTTCAAGATCTATTTTCATGTAAAGTCTTTCAAGTTCCTTTTTATTATGTTGGGGTATGATATCTAAATTTATCATACTGATCTTTTATGATCATATTATGAGAGACCCCATTTAATATCTTCAATTCAGTATTTTGATGTTTTAAGTGGCGTCGTTAGGCTGCCGAATTTTTAAGTGGTTCTTTCACCTTTCTCTTTTTTCAAAGTTCTAATTCCATGTCAAGTTTTGAATGTTCCTTTTTATTATATTGGGGTATGATCTCTAAATCTATCATACTGATCTTTTATGTTCATATGATGAGATACCCTATTTGATCTCATCAATTCATTTTTGTTGAAGTTTAAGTTGCGCCGTTAGGATGCCGAATTTCTAAGGGGTTCTTTCACCCTTCTCGTTTTCATGATCTACTTTCATGTCAAGTCTTTCAAGTTCCTTTTTATTATGTTGGGGTATGATATCTATAGATATCATACTGATCTTTTATGTTCATATGATGAGAGACCCTATTTGATCTCATCAATTCATTTTTGTTGATGTTTAAGTGGCACTGTTAGGCTGCCGAATTTCTAAGGGGTTCTTTCACCCTTCTCGTTTTCATGATCTAATTTCATGTAAAGTCTTTCAAGTTCCTTTTTATTATGTTTGGGTATTATCTCTATATATATCATACTGATCTTTTATGTTCATATGATGCGATACCCTATTTGATCTCATCAATTCATTTTTTTTTGAAGTTTAAGTGGCATCGTTAGGCTGCCGAATTTCTAAGGGGTTCTTTCACCATTCTCATTTTCAAGATCTACTTTCATGTAAAGTCTTTCAAGTTACTTTTTATTATTTTGGGGTATGATCTCTATATCTATTATACTGATCATTTATGTTAATATGATGAGAGACCCTATTTGATCTCGTCAATCCATTTTTGGAAGTTTTAAGTGACGTTGTTAGGCTGCCGAATTCTCATAAGAGAAATATTATTTTTGTCTTCCTTTCAAGTTCTTCGTTTCATATGGTATATCATTAAAATTTCATTACCATGTTATTAAATACTATATATTCTGTTCCCCTACTGTTTTATATATCATTTTTGAGTGGGTGACCCATGTCCCCTCTTTTTTTAATGTTTTCTAAAACCATGTCTCGTAGACGTTATGCTGCATAGTTTTCATCTCAAAATGCCTCCCTCTTTATCTCAAAATTATTTTATGTTATTAAGTGAATACTCAAAGCTCTTATTTATTCAGGGTTATTCACATATATATCAAAATGTTCTATTTAAATTCTGGGATTTACATACATGAAACTCACTTTCCCTTTTTCGTGGGTTTAAAGTGACATAAAGATCATGTCTTTAAAGCATTTTTTAAAATGTTATGATTATGAAATAAAACCCATTTATTTTATGCTATATGGGTTTTTTATGAAATTATTGATGATGATATATTTGGATCACATGATAATAAAGACATGTCAAGGGTGCGCCCAGATAGCGCTCCAATGCATTTGGTAAAGACTTAATCTCTTGAGATGACTTTTTAGACTGATACCTTGGTGAATAACCTTGGTAATTTTTATTGACACCTTGGGGATGGACCTTGGTGAAAATAAATGATTGTCAATATTAAATGTTGCAGCCACATATTCAAGTTATGAAAAATGTTATTTTTATTATGATGTATCTCATGATTTCTTTCTCATGCATTAAAGTTCTTTTCATGTCCTTATTGAAATATCTCAAGTTCACATGTAAAATGTTTCTCTAGTTTCCCTTACTAGGCCTTCTGCTCACCCTTTCTTTTTATGTATTTCCCCAGGTTATGGGATGCAGTAATGAACCTAGGATGAACTTAAGGAGAATCCTTTCAAGTGTTTAAGAATAATGCTTTATGTTGTTTTCATGTATTATGTTCCTTGTTTCCAAGACACTAAACCTTAAAGATCCTCATTTTTGTGTAATGTAATGAAATTTTATGTTATAAAAAGACGGGATGTTATAGTTGGTATCAAAGGATGGTTTAGTTATTTGTAGAAATTAGGATATGAAAACTCTAGGAAGAACCCTATAGAAAAGTTTAAATATAGGTAATCTTCCTGATATTTTGGTGAGTATTGAGTAAGGGGTTGCCAAGAAAATACATCCATGTCTGGATACGAGAAGGTAGAGGTGGCTCTGGCACATATGTACATAGGGGTAAAACCCGAAAACACCAGTTTGAGCTAGACTCGAACGGGAACTGGTACACGACAACGGGCCTTGCTGCACTCTTGGTTACGACACTCCCGGGGGATATGCTTTGGTAAATTCATAATCTTAGTATGAACCATTGTTAAAGGAATAAAGATAAGATAAAATAAATATTCACATAAGAATATATGATCATGGATAACCTAGATGGGAACCTAGGGGATCACAAGTTAGGGTATACTTTTCTTCTACAAGTTATCCTTATATGCTTTCAGTTTCTTTTCATGATTATTGGATAAGTACTTAAGCCCCTAAATATTCTTTCTATTCTTAGTTAGTGGTGGGAAATAGAAGAACATGTCCCAACAACCAATGTGATAGGAAATGCGACGATTGTCATATTAATATGACAGGGATGATTAGGGGATTAAAAGATGATTATTATTTTGGAGGACGTTCACTATTTTAGGGACCCTATATGATCGAGGTAAATAGATTACTACGGTATTTTCATTGAGGAGTAAGGTTGACTTATATTTTGAAGAATCGATGAATTTAAGGTGGACTTATATTAATTTAGGTTACTTATGGGAATGATTAACCTATCTTGAGTAAAATATTTTTAGGTTATCTACTTTTGTTATAAGATGATAGGAGTGGTTGATGTTGTGTGGAGATGAACAATGAAGTTTATTTTGGAAGACTATGTTATCAAATCCTTCTTGTATTTGGGTTTCAATATTAGTTTGGTTTATTTTGAGTAATTTTAAGGACCGTTATTTATGGAATGGTCTATGATGAAATTTGGGTAGTACCATGGAACTTTGAAGAATTAAAAGTAGTTTTCATTCCTATGGGATTCTTTCTTTTTGAAGAGTTGTTTTACCTTAACCTTTCTGTTTTTGGGATAATGTTTAAAGATAGAAGAAATAGATAGTTAATCTTTTGTAGATTATGTGATTCTATAGAAGATGATTCTTGTGCTTTTTATGAGACCAAGTGTTTTTGAATTCTCATCATTTGGAGAAAATATTAGTGTTGGTGGGGACTTATTAAAGGATGAAACTCTACTTGAAGGTAGGTATATTTTCTTATGTTTTTGTTCTATGTAGTAAATGAATTCCTTAAAATTATGAAAAGAAACGTAAAACAAAAATGTTGTTGGTGTACGTTTCCTACTAGGTAATCAAATACCGTTTAGACACATCATAAGTTTGGGATTTTCTTATGGTTAACTTTCTCCTAATCATGTTCTCTATCACTCTCCCTCAGAACTTGACCCTTTGTTTTCTCCTCCATGTCCATGTTTTCCTACATGGAATCCTAGTGTGGGTTAACTCAGGTGACCTTTGAACTTCCCTTTCTTTCTTTTAAAGTAATAGTTTTACTGACTCCTTTTCTGATGTGGGACTTTCAATGAAATTTAAAAACCCAATTCTAAAAATTGCGAGGACGCAATTTCTTAAGGGGGGAAGATTGTAACGAACCGAAATTTTAAATAAATATTGTTTCATAATTTTATGTGTTATTTTATTTTATTTTTATACTCAACAAAAATGTTTCATTTGATAACATGAGTATAATTAAAATGAGACTGTTGGGTTTTGACTATTATTTGACCATTGGTCAATATGACCACTGGAAACTAAACGTTTTGACTATTGTCTCTAAATACAACCAATCTTGGTTAATTAATATAGAAAGAAGATTTGATGGCCTCACCCAGTAGTCTTGGACCGATCGAAGCCCATCTAACAAGAACTTGGGAAGGAGGTAGCACCACTGGGCTTTGCTCTGGACCAAACCAAAGCTGAACTTCATCGTGTGAAGCTAGAACGGGATCGCCTTCGCGAGAAGTTCAAACTGATAGAAATCACTACTCGTGCGATGTTGGTCGAGCCTCCCTCGGATTCTCTCACCTTAGCACACCTTACACTTAGGTCCTATGCTGGTGTGATAAGGGGCTATGTAAGGAGACCGTAACTGCCTTGTGTAATCCTTTGTTTTAAATAAAAATTGGAATTTCTTCTTATGATGAAGTTTATGAATTTTCAAATGTTTGGATAAATATAGTATGCATATTTTTGATGAATTTTAGAGAAAGGATATTTTAAAAATGTTTGTGTAAACCTTAAATAAATAAAAATGTGTATTGATTTTCAAAAAATGGTCTTCTAAAATTATATTCAGTACGAAATTTCAAGTCTAATAAGATCAACTTGATTTTTGATGAATAGTAAATTATGAATAGTGATTTTACACTTAGGATTAGTAATGTGACCAAATGGATTAGTAAATTCACTCAATGAAAGTTTTAATATAATTTAAACACCTAGATTAAGTAATGAGATTCAATAAAATGGTTAATAAAAGTTTCATAAATTATTATTCATGTATTAGTTTTTTTCGGGTGAATTGTGTTTTTTAATTAAAAAATAAATTAAAAATATTTAGAAAATTATTTTTATAAAATGGATTTAATTTTTGAACTCAGAGCATCGATATTATGTTAAGGTGATTTTTGGGGATTTTTCTGAAAAAAAATGAATTTTTGGTGAATAATGTGTTTATTTAAAAAATGAATTAAAAATATTTAGAAAATTATTTTTATAAAATAGAGTTCATTTTTGAAATAATATCATTGATATTTGGTTAATGTAAAATTTTGGGATTTTTTCTGAGAAAGTTGAATTTTCAGTAAATAGTAAAAATACAGTTTTAGGGTTTCGGTATGTTTAATGACATCATAATCGTGTCATGATGATGTCATGAGATATTTTAAGGGATGGTCGAATAAAGAGGACTAATTATTTTTTGTGGGTCCCCATTTGGCCTAGCTCTATGGGAAGTACCATTAGAGGGCCCATGCTTTTGAGAAAACCACTTTTGAGGTGTCCCTTTGCCATTAATGCCTTGTCCCCTCACTTTCCCTATAAATACGAAGCCCTCCTCTCATCTTTTCGACTCCAAAACCATCCTAAAAGACGTTATGGTCTCTTTACCTCCCAAGGAGCCCTCCCAAGGTTCCTCCAATCCCTCAAGGTCCAATCCTTTGAGTTTTAAGAGTTACATTTTAAGGTAAGGGATCTGACCTCTCTCTTTCTTTTCAAGAAATATCTTTTATGTAATTTCTTTTTTGCTCCATGTTCTTATGTTAAAGGATTTTATTTTATAATCCTCTTACTGCCCTTTTCATTTTCATATAATGAGAGATCACCTCTTACTCTCATTATTTCGTTTTATGATGTTTAAGTGGCTTCGTTAGGCTGCCGAAATTTTTGTAACGAATTCTTTCTCCCTTCTCATTTTTCAAGATATATTTTCATGTAAAGTCTTTCAAGTTCCTTTTTATTATGTTGAGGTATGATCTCTAAATTTATCATACTGATATTTTATGATCATATGATTAGATACCCCATTTCATCTCTTCAATTCAGTATTTTGAAGTTTTAAGTGGCGTCGTTAGGCTGCCGAATTTTTAAGTGGTTCTTTCACCTTTCTCTTTTTTCAAAGTTCTAATTCCATGTCAAGTATTGAAAGTTCCTTTTTATTATGTTGGGGTATGATCTCTAAATCTATCATACTGATCTTTTATGTTCACATGATGAGAGACCCTATTTTATCTCGTCAATTCATTTTTGTTGAAGTTTAAGTGGCGTCGTTAGGTTGCCGAATTTCTAAGGGGTTCTTTCACCCTTCTCGTTTTCATGATCTACATTCATGTCAAGTCTTTCAAGTTACTTTTTATTATGTTGGGGTATGATATCTATAGCTATCATACTGATCTTTTATGTTCATATGATGAGAGACCCTATTTGATCTCATCAATTCATTTTTGTTGATGTTTAAGTGGCGTCGTTAGGCTGCCGAATTTCTAAGGGGTTCTTTCACCCTTCTCGTTTTCATGATCTACTTTCATGTCAAGTCTTTCAAGTTCCTTTTTATTATGTTGGGTATGATCTCTATATCTATCGTACTGATCTTTTATGTTCATATGATGTGAGACCCTATTTGATCTCATCAATTCATTTTTTTTTTGAAGTTTAAGTGGCGTCGTTAGGCTGCCGAATTTCTAAGGGGTTCTTTCACCCTTCTCATTTTCAAGATCTACTTTCATGTCAAGTATTTCAAGTTCCTTTTTATTATGTTGGGGTATGATCTCTATATCTATCATACTAATCATTTATGTTCATATGATGAGAGACCCTATTTGATCTCGTCAATCCATTTTTGGATGTTTTAAGTGACGTCGTTAGGCTGCCGAATTCTCATAAGAGAAATCTTATTTTTGTCTTCCTTTCAAGTTCTTCATTTCATATGGTATATCATTCAAATTTCATTACCATGTTCTTAAATACTATATATTCTGTTCCCCTACTATTTTATGTATCATTTTTGAGTGGTTGACCCATGTCCCCTCTTTTTTTAATGTTTTTTAAAACCATGTATCGTAGATGTTATGCTGCATAGTTTTCGTCTCAAAATGCCTCCCTCTTTATCTCAAAATTACTTTATGTTATTAAGTGAATACTCAAAGCTCTTATTTATTTAGGTTTATTCACATATATATCAAAATGTTCTATTTTAAATTCTGGGATTTACATACATGAAACCCGCTTTCCCTTTTTCGTGGGTTTAAAGTGACATAAAGATCATGTCTTCAAAGCAGTTTTTAAAACGTTATGATTATGAAATAAAACCCATTTATTTTATGCTATATGGGTTTTTTATGAAATGATTGATGATGATATATGTGGCTCACATGATAATAAAGACATGTCAAGAGTGCGCCTAGATAGCGCTCCAATGGATTGGGTAAAGACTTAATCTCTAGAGATGACTTTTTAGACTGAAACCTTGGTGAATAACCTTGGTAATTTTTAATGACACCTTGGGGATGGACCTTGGTGAAATGAAATAATTTTCAATATTAAATGTTGCAGCCACATCTTCAAGTTATGAAAAATGTTATTTCTATTATGATGTATCTCATGATTTCTTTCTCATGCCTTAAAATTCTTTTCATGTCCTTATTGAAATATCTCAAGTTCACATGTAAAATGTTTCTCTTCTTTCCCTTACTGGGCCTTCTGCTCACCCTTTCTTTTGATGTATGTCCCCAGGTTATGAGATGTAGTAATGAACCTAGGATGAACTTAAGGAGAATCCTTTAAAGTGTTTAATAATAATGCTTTATGTTGTTTTCATGTATTATGTTCCTTGTTTCCAAGACACTAAACCTTAAAGATCCTCAGTTTTGTGTAATGTAATGAAATTTTATGTTATAAAAAGACAGAATGCTATAAACTGTAGAGACCCGATCCTTGACGTACATAGAAATTACATTAATTTTACAGAATACTTAATACATAAGATAAACATACACACAAGGACCGTAATAGTTTAGTGTCTTTGGAAACTTGGAATAAAATCTTCTAATCATGGTGAAAGATCTTCAACATCTCCCATAAAGATCTTCCTTTTTTTTCTTACCTAAAACCTTTCTTTATATCCTAGGGAAAAGAAAACATAAAAAGGGTGAGCTCAAATGCTCAGTAAGGGTAATCATGGGTAAAATAAAATATACCATATACATTTCAACCTAAAAACCTGAACATAATGTTTAAACATCAAAAACATGAGAAAAGACATAAACCATGGAAGTACATAATGCATAGATCATAATGGAACATAAATCGTGATAAAATAGCATGGGAATAAAACATGTAATTGTGTCATCCATTAAGCACATGTAATGATTACCATAGTAGCCATGGAATTGCTTCCAAGACCATCTTAGTGGACAAATTCCCTTTCTGAATCGAGTTCACTCCTCGTTCCAGTCCTGTAATACTGAACCGGATTAACATACCATTCCAGCCATGTCTATATCATGAGATATAAATCTTTAATCAATTCATTGGAGGGAGATATAGGTACCACTCATATGATAATGATACCATTCATATGTGTGCCACAAAATCATAAATCATACATCATTACATAACCCATGTAAAAAAATGGGATTCTTAAACAACATGACATCATAAAACAATTCATATAAGATAAAGGAATTCCTAAAAAATAATTCCATCACAACATAATCAAATCAATGTAATAATTGGGATATAAACATAACCCTTTATTATCTTAGATGGAAAATAATTTTGATAAAACACTTGAACTCCATTCTTGAGGAAAATATCCTTTCTACTTCAAAAACACTTTTCCATTCTTAACATGTCATAAAATTCTAAACTAAAAGAAGTTGATTAAAATAAACTTGAAATATTGTAATGTCTAATTCTTGAAATAATGTTTTAAAAATCCATTCATGTCATATAAGTTAAAAAAAACATTATTCTCGTACTTTTATAAGAAAAGTCAAAAAAGTACCTTGTACGAAAAATGACAAAAGATTCCTTTCATATCTTTTACTATAAACTCACCAAAGGGTAAAAATGGATTTAAAAAATTGTAGGTGTATGGAAACAATATTACATATTGAAGAAACATGGATGTGGATGATAAAATACACCCCAGTAAATACCAAAGTATAAACAATCTCGGATAAAAATGAGATTGTGATATTTCCCTTACCTTAGGTCTGATATGCTTCGTACATATCCAAACCTCCTGTATAATGATTTAAATAATGTAATTGACTTATTACAGAATCATATTCATATATATGGTTCACTTATGACTTTATATTACCCGTTATTCTGTAAATTCATGTTAATGTAGCGTTTTTGGTAAAATCGTTTCATTTGTCGACCGTGTTTTGACTTGTAATTATTCATATGATTACTTAGATCATGATTACATAATTCCAGAATATAAAACATGATTTATATATAATATATATTCAGAATATACATATATATAATAGATCGATAAATGGAAAGAAATACACCGTTCATGGAGACGGTAGGTCGTACGTACGCATGAACGCTGTTTTCGTTTCCTTATTGAATTGAATGGAATTAAGTAGATGACATAAATGTATATATACATAAATCCAGTAGCATTATTCTGTCATATATTTCATGATTACTTATTATATATACTTTATAATCATTCTTGAATGGTTATCATGGAGAGTTAATCTCATCACGTCGTGGAGACGGTATTCCGTACGTACGCACGAGCGATGATATCGTTCTCATGATCGTGGAATTGTATTGGAGTGTATGTATACTATTTCAGAATAAATATCACTTTACAATAATCATATATAGTTATTATTTACACCATTATAACCATCCAAGTAAGGTGGTGTAGGAAAATAGATTACACCACGGCGTGGAGATGGTATTCCGTACGTACGCACGCGCGATGATTTCATTTTCCGTAGGATGGATATATGGTTAAATAGGGTTGTTTCATACTTATAATAACATATCATTATATGATTGATACTGATGTTATTACTTAATAATGAAACAACCTAATAAGAAGAAGTGGAAGAAGAAATAAAGTTGAATGAATTGGTAACAGATATTACCTCTTCTTTGAAGCACCTCTTTGAGTCCTCCTCTTAGAGAAAATAAAATTGGTCTTTGAAGAAGACCAGAACCTCTATGATGTTGCTATGGAAGTGGAGAAGATAATTTTTCAGGGGTTGGCCGAGATTGAAGGCTCAAAGTGGTGTGGGGAAGAGAGGGAGGAGGTTCCCTTTTATAAGGGAGGAGAGGGGAACCTTTGGAATAACTAAACATATTATTTTATTATAAAGCCAAATTCGGTTTTAAATAGCTCCAAATTGATTTATTTCGAAGCTAAGGTGGGGATGGGTTGAAAACCTCTAATCAAGTATAATTTAGACAAGTTTAGGTTCCTATTTTAACCTTATCATTTAAATTTAACATTAAGTTAGATAATTTTACTTTTACCGTGTCTTTTTGTGTTCTTACACTATAAGGTTAATAAACATACTATAACAAGCCAAACGAACCCGAAGTTTTTTATTATTAATATATATAACCTTATCTAAGTAATTTGGCCAAACCATATATTTCTAGGAATAAAATAACAATTAATAATATAATATTCGTTTTAAAAACTATTTTATGTCAATTTTGACACTATTTAGTAATTGATTTTTGTAAAAATTATAACAGAATTATTAGTTCGAAAAAAGTTACATAAATAAATACTAACATGTCATATTAACCTATAAAATTATTGGAATTCATAAAAAGTCTCAAATTACATTTATTTGGGTATTTATAACATCAATTATGTCAATATTTCATTAATAAGATAATTACTGCATCGTCTTTGTGTCATAAATAAATTATATTATTTAATGTCTAAAAATTACAAATAAAATATCATTATGTAGGAAATCTTTTTATATTTCTAATGAATATTTATAGTCGAATTTATCTTATATATAACCCTATATTAAAAATTATTTACTTATTAAACTTTGATTTTAACTATTTTAACCCTTCTTTAAATAAATTAATAGTAAATGTCCTAATCTAATCCAAGTGGGGCTAAATGGTCATATTTTCTTACTAAGGTTGTTTATGGTCGAATGAAACTTATCCAATAGAATTAGGACATGTTTTAGGGTAATAATAATATCTTTTTTACCCTTAACTACCCTATTTACTTTTAACTGTGGTAAAAAAAAGTAAAAAGTTACTATTCACCAAAAATTATTTTCATCTCATTGAACCACATTTTAGTCCTTGATATTAACCGTGTCTCTCGGATTTTCGAAATTATACTCACAGAAGCGGTAAAATTAAGTTTTATGAAAAATTCAGTTTTTTTAACTACCACTTAGTGGTTTCACTATTCATCAAAAAATGAAAGTTTCCAGAAAAATACCAAAAATTAGGCCTAAGCTATATTTGATATTATGAATTCAAAAATGATGTTTATTTTACCAAATTCAAAACATATCAGTTACATTAACTAATTTAAAAATTAATTCCCACCGTCAAAACAAATAGCATGTTTTTTAAAAGATAATAACTATCAAAAGATTGACACTTGTTTATGTCTGGTTTAAATGTGAATTTACATCCAATGAACAAAATTGTATTAAATTGTAAAAATATATTCTAAATATACTTTAAAACCACTCAAATTAATAATTTATCACTATTAATTATTTCGATTGAAAAATTTATTTTTAATTAAAATTTAGTAATTTTCACTATTCATCATAATATGAAAGTTATCCGAAAAGTACCAAAATTTCCCCCTAAGATAATTTTGATATTCCGAATCCAAAAATGAAGTCCATTTTGAAAGATAAAATTTCAAAAAGTGAGTATTACTATTCATAACGGCTAGTTCATAATAATATTATAATAATATCTCATTTAGTGAAACTCGGTATTGCGTACTACACACGCTATCGAGGAAGGTCGTGATTGCGTGTAATGCAAGGCAAGTAAGAGATGCGTGTTGTGCAAGATACTTTTGGTGTAGCATATAACATAAGACTTTAATGAAATTAAAAAGAATATTTTTCATAAAATCTCTGGGTGTTACAATCCACTATGTTCGCTTTTCTAGGGTGGTAATTTATTGATTAATCATAATCCTTTATCATCTCTAGCCATCTTCTATAGTGCATGTTAATCTCATTATTTGTAAAAAAACTTCAATCTTTTATAATTTGTATATATATAACAATTTTATTTTTAAAGATAATGCCTTCATATATTTAGTGAAAAATTTATGATAGATAACTACAAATCATGAATTGGGTAATTATTATTATCAATAATCATGTTTCATGATGAAAAATCTATAACCTTATTACTCTACATAAGAAAACATCCAAATACCTTATTAGATACATCAATATAAATTAAAAACACCTATCCACAGCAAGGTAAATAAATCATCGATTCTATAGCTAACCTTCTCTTTAGTTCCATGAAATTATCCAAGCATTCATCTCTCCGGAGGAACTTCACGCTCTTTTGAATTAACTTGGTGAGTGGATTATATATTCCTAATAAATTCCCCACAAATATTCTTGTAATATCTATAAAAATCAAGGAAACATTGGATATCAAACACCATTTTTTCTCTAGGAAAACACTCAATAGCCATTGTCTTTGATGGATCTATTGATATGCCCTCTCTTGAGATTATGTGACCCAAAAATGAAACCATTTGCAGCCAAAATTCACACATTTTAAATTTTCATATAGTTACTCTTTCCTTTTTCCCGTTAGTACAGTTCTAAAAAGGTATTAATTATCTTCCTTTCTCTCTGAGTATATAAGAATATCAACTATAAATACAACCACAAAATTGATTAAGGTAATCTCTAAATAATATAATAATAGAATCATTGAAGATAGAAGGAGAATTTGTATGAAACAAAATTCATCCATGTATATTTATAGTGTCCATATATTTTATGGAATGTTTTATTGGTTATATCATCCTTAACAACACTAAATTGAGGACATCCAGAATATAGGTTGATCATAGAAAATTATTGAGCTTCGTGCAGCTGGTAAAACAATTCATCAATACTAGGAAGATGAAACTTGTTCTTGAACCCGATCTTGTTCAACACCCAAAAATAAATGCAAAGCCTCATTTATCCATATTTAATTTAAAAAAAATAATTTTTTCACCCTTTGGTGACACACATGGGTAAATTAATTCCATTGGAACATTTTATTTTAGTTTTTTATTCAATTCCTAAAATTCAATTGGATCCTTTCTATAGGGTGTATTTTAAATTGGTGTGGTACCAGGTATGAGTTATATTGAAAATGAAACTTCTGGTTTTGTTGTAATACTAGTCAATTATTCTAGAAATTCATTCAAAAATTCCCAAACAAAAGGCATATCATCGATTTCAAGTTCATCCCCAACCATTTGGGAGGATCATGCCTTTTTAATGGGAATTAAGACACATACATCGAATGTAATCTCTATATAAACTTAATCATTTTTATCAAAATGATATAATATCATAGGCTGGTTTATAATATCAAACATAAATTCCATTACTAAAGAATTAATGCGT
Organism: Viscum album; assembly: GCA_963277665.1. NCBI lineage: Eukaryota > Viridiplantae > Streptophyta > Magnoliopsida > Santalales > Viscaceae > Viscum > Viscum album. The sequence continues at coordinate 446,858,586 of OY728145.1, forward strand.
GATTTATGTAGTGAAATCCAATCCATGCCTAAGATTTCATCAAATTCAACTAAAGGATGAATGAAAAAAATTTCAAGAAGTGTAATCCCATAAATTCCCACCAGATAGGAATCATAAACTTTAGATGTTATCACTATACAATTGGGGGTTTTAACTACAAATACCACATATAATCATTTGGTTGGAATATTAATAGGCTTTAAAATTTCTTTAGATATGGAAGGGTGAGTATATCCAGTGTTAAATAAGACATTATCTATTCTAGATTGTAAAATAAGTGTACCTTTAACCACTTCGTTATCGTACCCCTCATCATAAATAGTGATCGCATGAGATTTACCCTTGTATCTCAGTATACATGGTTGTTTATGTTGACCATCATCATTAATACTTAGGTTTGGGAAATTGTAATCATAATTACCATTCCCCTTAAACTTGAATCACTAAAGTGGGGGAGGTGAATTCTATGTTGCTTTCTATCTTTGTTAGCTAACTTATTCTCAAAAATTCAACAATAAATTGCTCTATGGCCTTCCCTTCCTCACATAAAACATTTATTAGACCCATTAAGACAATTTTATCCATGATTCTTCTAAAAATTAAATCATAATGGAAATCTCATCATCTTATCTCCATGGTTTTTAGATTTCCATTTGAACTCCATATTCCTTTTATTATCAAACCCATGAAATTGATACATAACTCCAACCTCCATTACTACATTTAAAGCACAACACACTCTCCCTTCATAGATACTGATGTATCTTATGGATAATTCCCTTTGAATACTTTTTTTAAACCACTTAATAATATATCAAACTCACATTCAATATGGATGATAATACTAGAATCGTACCTCGCAAACCTTCTAAAATTAGCCTCATAGGTACCTACGAATTCCTCATCCCATTAGATTAACTAAAATAAATCCTTCTCCATATTAATTCTAATAAAACTAGGAACATAATTATTGAAAAATAATTCCTTGAACTTATCCCAATATATGGATTCAAATTCAACATGCTTCCTTGTATTCTTGATTAGAGTCTACCATTGGTCCACTGTAATGACTCAAACATTCATTAATAGAAATTCCTCTTGATCTAATTAAATGTTTATTATGGTTATATAAAATCTGAAATTCATTGGTTTTATGTTTCTAGATTATAAAATACCATTATGAATTGTGATCGTTTCTAATATAGTCATTGAATAGTGATCAGATGATTAGTATAAAAATAGGGCTTTAACAAATCCAATTTACTTAGACAAAGGAAGAGATGTCCTCATCCAGTAGACTTTCCCCATATGAAGCCCATTTGTCAAAGCTCATAAAAGATATGGCGTCATTGGGCTTCTCTCTTGACCAAGCCCAATCCGAGCTTGAACACATTAAGCATTAGTGGAACTGACTACGAGAGAAGTGGAAGTTAATAGAGATTACCACCCGAGCAATGTTATCCGATCCACCCCAAGAGTCTGTCACAATTGCACACCTTACCATTCAATATAATGAAGGTTTTATAAGGTGTTAAGTAAAAATACCCTAGAACTATGACTATTTATGTTATTTTTGTATAAATAATGTGCATTCATTTGATTATTGTTACTTTGTAAATAGTTTTAAAAGCACAAATAGTATTTTTTTGTTAATATTCAACTAAGAAATCTATTTTGATTAATTAATATATTTTTCAATTAAATAATATTTTAATAAAATATTATTATTATTATTATTAAATTACTTTTCATTAAATATAAATTATCATATAATTTTATGAATGTAATAGTAATTTTTATTAAGGTTTGAAAGCTGTTTTTTTCAAAACCCATGAATTTTGGATAAATGTGAGTTTTTATTTTAAAAGTAAAAATTCACATATTTATAAAATTATTTAGATAAAATGAATATTTTTTTGGAATCAGTATGTTGAAATTATCCAATGGTGAATTTTTCATAATTTTTTGAGATAATCGAATTTTTGTGTAAAAATTAAATACCGTTTAAATATATAATGTGTTTTATGCCATCATAATGACCCAATAGTGATGTAATAAAATACTATAAACATTATGTTCAGAAATTTTATTTTTTATAATTAAAATAATGTGATTTTATTTTTGTTTGATTTATTTTACAAAGCATTCGTGGACCCTCCAAGACTTATAAGACATTTTGTCTTTTTAAATTGTTTTCCTTGTGAGTGTGTCTCACCTCCACAAAAGAAAACCTATTATTTTAAGAAGTTCGGGCACATGATTAATAAGATATTGTTTTCCACTCCCATTTGGAAAAAACCATGAGCTGTTTTGTGTTATAGATTACTTTAATGTGTGGTGACTCAAACCTAAATAATAAAGAATTCCCCCTCCTTTCCTATATAAACCCACCCAAGATCCCAATTTCTCTTCACTAAAAGCCTTTGGAGTTCAACCAAACCCTTCCCTCCTCTCTCTAAAATCCTATCAAGCTGCCCCAATCTCCCAAGAACCCACTCTCAAGCCTCTCCTAATCCTTTGGGATCATACTTCCAAGTAAGGGATTTCTTCATTTCTCATTTTTGTCTAATTTTCTTTAAGTGTTTATGCCATTTTGATTTGAATTAAAAATGTTAATGTATGATTTCTTACCTCCCAATACTTTTATCTTTATTTTTGGATGATGGGATACCAATTTATCTCTCATTAATGCCTCCCATGTACACACATTACCATGCCGAAATTCCTTGAGGTATTTCTCTCTCCTCTTTTACATCCAAGTAAATATTTTGTATTATACATCTAAATTACATTACATTTGTTGTGAAATGTATCTAAATGACCCAATTACTGTTCATTTCATTTAAATATGATGAGACACCCATTTCTCTCTCATCAACCATTTTTTATGAGTTCTTATTTCACGTTGTTATGTTGTCGAAATTACACTACGATTTTTCATGACAATGTTATTGTGTACTGAATACCATTCCCATTTATCTATCAATGGTATTCACCTTCATGAAAATTTACTTATTTATTATTATGCTTCATGTATGTATTCCACATCCTTTTATTTTGGAATAAATGATGATGATTGATTCCAAGTTGTAAGATCCATGTGGCACACTTATCCATGAAATGAAATGCTTAAGAAGGGTGCACCCGGATAGAGCTCCAAAGAATTAGGTAAAGTATAGTATCATGATAATCCATGTGAAATGTGTGTTGACTCATGATAATTAAAGTTCAATGAGGTTTTAATCATGATTCATGAGCAATGAGGGTTTACTCATGCTCTATGTGTAATGACCCTTGGCTCCTGCTAATTCCATGTTAACTGTTGTTGCCACATTTCCATGTTATGGTTATCATGCTTTATCATGCCTTTATGTTCATGTTTCTCTTGTGATACATTTATATTCCTATTGTCTATCATTTATTTTATTCCTCATATTATTCCATATTAATTCCCTTACTGGGCTTTATAGCTCACCCTTTTCTTATGCATGTCCTCAGGTTATCCAATACAATGCTAAGTATGAGAGAATGTAGTGGTCATGTAAAGGAAGTTTTCAATAAAGATGTTGTGTGTTATATGTTCTAAGTTATTATGTAAAGTTCCTAAGTACCAAATAACCAAGACCTCTTGATCTTCCATGTCGTATCAAGTGAAGATTTTATGTAATAAATCGGGTTTAAGTGTGTAATAAAAATCATGGTTGTTATAGTTTATATCAGACGATAGGTTTAGTTAATTTTGATATTAGAATTAGAAAACCCTAGTAAAGAAATAGAGACAAGAATAAGTATAATAACAACATCTCTAATTATTGGTTAGTATTGAGTAAGTGGTTTATCAAGAAAATACATCCATATCTGGATAAAAGAAGGTAGAGGCGGCTCTGGCACAGATGTATCCAAGGGGTAAAACCCGAAAACACCACATTGAGCTAGACTCGAATGGGAACTGTTGCACGACAATAGGACTTGCTGCACTCTTGGTTATGAAACTCCCAAGGGATATGCTTTCGTAAATTCACAAGCTTAGTATGAACCCTTATTAAGGGAATAAAAACTTCCCCTAAGAATATATGTTAGAAATTAGATAATGAATAGCATAGATTGGAGCCTAAGGATTCATAAGTTAAAGAAATAAAAGTTATTTATAAGTCATCAGTTTTTTCCTTGGATTACACTTTATGTGTTACCCCTAATATTCCTTTTATTATAGCCAATGGCTAGTAATAGGAGAACTCGGGCTAATAACCAATGTGAATATCAATGTCATGACTATGCTAATGAGATGCCCAATCCGATGGGAGCAGGAATCACGAACATTTTCATCCTTATCACACAGTTAACTCTATATTTGAATAGAAACATGGGTCAAGATAAACATTCACCCCCCTTAAGAAATAACAAGTCGCTATCGATATCTTCATGATAAAAAGTACTCCTACTTTTAATGGGTCATTTTATCCATCAATCATCGAAAAATGGATCAAATACATTGAAAATATATTCTCCATCCATCAATGTTCTGAACAAGAGAAGGTTATCCCAGCTGCTTATCGTATGGAGGGTGAAGCTGATCAATGGTAGAAGTTGATCAAAAATACAAAGCATGAGAAAGAGATCGAGGTGTTGGAATGGAAGGATTTCCAGAAGATGTTTTTCGATAATTATTTTACGTGCACCCTTCGACTTAAGATAGAAAGAGACTTACTTTCCCTAAAGAAACAATATGATGAATCTGTCGGATCGTACAGGGAAAACTTCACAAGGCTTGCATAATACACCTCAAACTTTGTCTTAACCCCCGAATGCAAGGTTGAACACTTCTTTGGTGGGATGTAACCTATCCTACAGAAAGTGCTTGCGATGTGTGACTTTGACAGCTATGAGAAAATTGTCTGATGTGCTCTCAAGTTCAAAATGGAGAATGGTTAATCTCAGGGGTATCATGGGGATAAGAAGCGTAATGTGTAATTAAATGTTGGAGGTCCGGTGGATAAATCCAATGGTGCTAAGAAGATATAACACCCCACTTTCCAATGGTGTGGAAAGAATCACCCCCGTAAATTTATTGAAGGGGACAAGGAAATTCTTTAGGTGTAGAAGAGAAGGGAACCTAGCTATTAACAGCCAACAAGGAAAACCCATGGCTGCAACAGAGGAGTGGAACGCTCCGTTCGAACCTCAACACGTTGTTCATTGCTACAACTTCAAAGAACCAAGGAATCTTGAAAATCAATGGCCAAATCCAAGGGTTTTTTGAGGCAACCAACAACCTCCAAGGCAGAAATAAAGTGCTTTTTCCATCAATACTACTGAAGTGAACCCCGATAATGAAGTGGTGACATGTACGCTAGTTATTCATCCAAGAATAGAAAATGTAATTTTTGATTCAGGTTGTATGAATTCTTTTATATCACAAACGTTTATTAGAACAATCCCATCACCACCACAAATCATGGAATTAAAGATGTTGGTGAGTACAGAAAATGGGTAAATCATTGCATCCCATGAATATAAATCCTCCCCTTTCATAATACGTGGATTGAATTTACTATCAAACCTCATCATACTCTATCTGGTAGAATTTGATGCATTTCTTGGCATGGATTGGCTTTCCTTATATAGAGCCAATATAAATTTCCATGAGAGGGAAATCACTCTCCATGTGGAGAATCAACCCCAGATTATATACAAGTGAAAGAAGGATGATGAATATTCTATAGGTCCATCATCTCAAGCGTAGAAATTTCTGAGCTATGAGCATTCATATCTGGCTCAGATAATTGAGTCTAAGGAGGCAACCATCCTTGGAGACATGCCTATTGTGAGGGGATTCACTAAAGTGTTTCCCGATGAATTGCCTAGTCTTCTTCCTAGTATAGATGTTGAATTCTCAATGGATCTTATACCTGGGGCATTTCCAATATCCAACACTTTATATATAATGGTTGTTGTGGAGCTTGAGAAGATGAAGAAACAGATACTGGAGAATCTGGATAAAAGGTTTATATGCCCAAGTGCTTCAACTTGGGGTGCACCAGTTCTCTGCGTTAAGAAGAAGGATGGGTCAACATGCCTTTGCATCGATTATCATGAGCTAAATAAATCACTATAAAGAACTAATATCCTCTCCCATGAATTGATGACTTGTTTGATCAACTACATGGAGCACAATACTTCTCCAAGGTGGATTTGCGGCCGGGATATTATCAAGTATGGGTGGAGAAGAAAGATATCCCTAAGATTGCTTTTCGTACAAAATAATAGCACTATGAATTCATAGTAATGCCTTTAGGACTCACTAATGCTCTAGCAATCTTCATGTACTTGATGAATAGAGTCTTTAAGGATTACCTCGACAAATTTGTGGTATTCTTTATAAATGATATTCTGATATAATCCAAAACTAAGGAGGATCATGAGGAGCATCTAAGAATTGTACTAGAGACCTTGTAGAAGGAGACGCTCTATGAAAAGTACATCAAGTGTGAGTTCTGGTTGAATTAGGTCTCATTCTTGGTCCATATCATCACAAGAAATGGAATATCTATGGATCCCTCCAAAACAGATACAATTGAGGGATGGCTGAGGCCAACATTGGTAATGGATATCTATAGCTTCTTAGGTTTAGCTGGATATTATCGACGATTTCTGAGAAATTTCTCATGATTTTCCAACCCTCTTACCAAGCTAACTCAGAAAGTAGTAATGTTTTCTTGGAGTGATGAATGTGAATAAAGCTACATGGAGTTAAAAAGGAGGCTTATCACTTCTCTTGTGCTCACTTTACCCAAAAGTGGAGAACCTTTTGTGGAATTCATTGATGCTTCAAAGAAAGGCATGGGCTATGTGTTGATGAAAAATGACAAAGTCATTGCCTATGTTTCAAGGCAATTGAATGTTCATGAGAATAATTATCCAACACATTATTTGGAGTTGGTTGTGGTGATCTTCACTTTAAAAATTTAGAGGAATTATCTCTTTGGGGAGAATTGTGAAATATATACGGACCGCAAAAGCCTCAAATATATATTCCCACAGAAAGAGTTGAAGATGCACCAATAAAGATGGTTAGAGATGATTAAAGACAATGACTTCTCAATCCATTACCACCCTGGGAAAGCGAACAAGGTGGAAAATTATCTATGTATAAATGAACTGGTGATTTTATCATTGATCCAATCTTCATAGACTTGATTAAGATGGATATAAAAATCATAAACAAGGGAACATCATCAATCCTTTCCCAAATGATTGCTCAACTACCTCTTTTGTAAAGGTTAAAGGATTCCCAAAATGATGATGTGGGAATTTAGAAGAAAGTTGAAGCTATCAGAAAAGGGAAATCCCTGGAGTTCAATGTTAATGAAGAATGAATTGAGAGATTTGTAAAAATTCTATGTGTTCCATCAAGTCAAAAGATGAAGAAGGAACTTTTGGATGATGCACATAGTTCAACTTTCTCTATTCACCCAAGAAACACAATGATGTATAGAGATCTCTGAGAGCATTATTGGAGGAATAATATGAAGAAATAGATCATCGAGTATACATCAATGTGCCTGGTGTGTCAGAAAGTGAAGGAAGAGAGGGAGAAGTATAAGGAGATGATGCAACCATTGCCCATACTAGCATGGAAATGGGATAACATCACCATGGACTTTGTCACCAGAATACCGAAGATATTCATAGGCAACAATGCGATCTAGGTTATTGTGGATTTTCTTACAAAGTCTTCACACATTATTGTAATTCGAGAGGATTTCTCATTGGATCAACTGGAACTGATATATATCAGGGAAGTGGTAAGGCTGCATGGAGTACCATTATATATTATATCTGATCGAGATCCAAGATTCACCTATATGTTTTGGAAGAGTCTTCATCATGCTATAGATACTGAACTGAACTTCAGTACGACTTATCATCCTCAAACTAATGGAAAATCTGAGCGAACTATTCAGAAACTGGAGGATATGTTAATGTAATGACCTGCCAATTCACATTGGCTTGAGAGTATGATGAATCATTACTAGGCCTTAAGCAACATCCCCAAGACGCCAAAGGAAGGCAATAAATACTGAAGGGTTTCAAGTATATATGGGGGATGATTTACCCTTTAAGAAATAAACTCATAAACCAACCATAACCAACCATTCACTATTTGATTCATGAACAAATGAAATACCAACTCATGCATTACCAAAAGAGAACTACATTGTTCCACAAACCAATACAACCAATACAATATCAAAGTACCAAGCGGATGACTAACAAAAGAGCAAAACAGACCAAGACACGCTCCATGACTCCACACTGAGATCTATGCTCCAAGCACCACCACATCTCCCAAGCATCACCACGAACCACTAGTAATGAGATGCCTTACCTTTACCTGTGTCTTGGAATACGACATCTGAAAAAAACCAAAGTTCCATAATAGGGGTGAGTATAAAACTCTATAGGTTTTCCCCCAATGACTTCCCTACTCATGCCAATAGGATTGAAGAGTTAGCAAGAATTATATAAAAACAGTTTATATAAAACATTTTCTCAAAATCATTTTAGAACTAAATATAAACAAGTTTCCAAAATACATCTATAACCAAAAGTATAAAAGAGAAATTGAAACTAGTTTTCCAACAAGTTGTTTTTACAGAAAAATTACCAATCAATCTTTAGAACCATTTCACAAAATCCTTTTTTGGCATACCCAACCATTTCACAACCCGTGAAATCAACCATGCATGCTTCGTTATGACTGTTCCATACTCATGAGAGGTTTCTCTTCAATATATCAACTCATCACAAGGTAATTGTTTCCCATGTTCCATTACACCTTTGGCACCGAGCACAAGGTCATATTTCAACTAAGCCTGATACTTAAAAGTCCATGTTCCATTAAACGTTTGGCACCGAGCACAAGGTCTTATTTCAACCAAGCCTCGTATATGCAACATGAACCCACACCACACATTCAAAACAATCATTCCAAAACCATCCTTTCTATAAAACATCTTTTATTGAAAACCATTTCCATCAAAACCAAGTGTGTTCAACCAATTCATACCATTTCTATAAAACTGTACTTTTATTGAAAACCAAAGAATGAACCAATTTCTTCAAGCCATTTCAATACCAAACTATTTCAATAAAACACCCCATTTTATTAAAAACCCATCTTTCATTAAACCATTTACTGTTACAACAAATCCATAATTTAAAATCAACATTTTAAATTCAAGAAGCCAAATAACATTGCACAACAATTCACCAATACTTCGCAATTTCATCAAAACCATAAATCATCATTAAAGAAGATTTATTTCATGCTTTGCACAATAAATTTCATTAAAATAACCCAATTTGAAACTAATCCAATCAATTCTAACAAGATAATTCATGAGTTCATCCTCCTACCTCAAAGGTTTTGACGAAAACCCTAACAACTGGAGAATGCACAAGAAAATCGGGCTGATTCACCAAAGATCCTCCTTAGATCTCTTATCCTCAAGAAACAAGCTTAGATTCATCAAGATAAGCCTTTGTATCGCCTCTAGAATGATGGTAGAACCCCCCTTGACCTTAGGATAACCAAAATCCCGAGTTAGGGATGTATAAGAAGAAAAACGAGCCACTTCATGGAAAACATACGTGAGATCAACCTTCATAGGATCTCGTTTAAGTGGTCGCACTGTTAGTTCGCATGGTTTGAAAAACTGTGTGCTAACCATGCATGAGATACTGCCTCGATCACCCTTATCTCACGGTTTGGCTGCGTAGATAGACAAACCGTACACTGCCCGTGAGGAAGCCACTTCCTACAAGACCAACTACACACAGTTTGGCCGCACGGTTTAGACAAACCATGCGCCGCCCATGGGGCTTTCCTTTTTTCCCCAAAACTTATTCCAAGTTCTCCTGACTCTCCCATTCATCACCCTTAACTTTCAAACCACTAAAAGAATCAATAAAGGGTTACATACCAGAAACTAGGGGTACTACATTCTCCCCACCATTGGTCTTTTCATCCTCGGAAAGTAGAAAACCATCAGCCAACAGAAAGAGTTCCAGACAATTCTCTTTAATTTCCTTTTCATGTTCCCAAGTCTCTTCTTGAATCTGACCATGTTGCCTTAAAACCTAGACTAGACCGATGCTTTTTCTACATAATAATTACTATTTTCAATCAACAATCTGTACCGGGATATGTATCAACGATGCATCCGGCTCTAGGTCAACGCGATCCCATCTGATCAGATGGTCAGGATCAGGATGATATTTTTTCAACTGAGATACATGGAACACGTTATGTACCAAACCAAACCTTGGTGGTAATGCCAACCGATATTCCACCTCTCCAACCCATTCTAATATCTCGAAAGGGCCAATGTATCTAGGAGATAACTTACCCTACTTCCTGAAACGAGGATGTCTAAGTCTTGGAGAGATCCTCAAGAAGACATGATCACCCAGAACGAATGATAATGGTCTTCGACGGTGATCAGCACAATATTTTTGACGACTCTGATCCATATCCATCCTCTTTATAATCAACTGGATCTTCTCTATTTTCTCTTGGACAAGGCTTGGCCCAACTAGTGAAGTTTCACACGTTTCCACCCATCATAGTGGAGAACGACAAGGACACCCATACAATGCTTCAAACGGAGCCATGCGTATCGAGGCATGATAGCTATTATTGTATGATAACTCCACCAAGGGTATATGATCCTCCCATGAGCCACTAAAATCCATTACACAGGCCCGAAACATGTCTTCTAATGTTTTTATCATCCGATCGGATTTCCCATCGGTCTGAGGATGATACACCATGTTCATAGTCAACTGATTCCCAAGGGCTTGCTGTAATGATTTCCCGAAATGAGATGTGAACCTCGGATCTCAATCTGAGACTATAGACACAGGTAATCCATGCCTCTTTATCACTTCTTGAATATAGATTTTTGAAATATCTTCCACCGTATTAGTTTCACGAATAGGGATGAAATGGGCTGACTTGGTTAGATGATCCACTATCACCCAATTGGAAACGTGTTTCCAGATCATTCATGGAAGACCTGTAACAAAATACATTTCTATCTGATCCCATTTACACACTGGGATAGGTATAGATTATAACATACCAGTTGGTCTCTAATACTCTTCTTTAACCTGTTAACAAGTTAAGCACCCCAAGATGAACTCGGCCACCTTCCTTTTCATGTCGATCCACCAAAACTGTGCCTTCAACGCCTTATACATATTATTTGTACCCGGAAGTATGGCCCATCTTGAATTGTGGTAAACATAAAGGAGTTGTTCCTGAAAAACTATAGGTACAAACATCTGATCTCTGAAACACAAAACTAAACCCCATCAAGTTTTTGGCCATCAATGGTCTCCCCACCACTGAGTTTTGAATTTACAACCAGAAATTCTGCATCAGATGTTTTTGCTTCTTTAATCATCCATACCAAATCATGAACAAGCATAGATAAAAAGAAAACTACAACATCACCTCCGTTTTCATATTCCACATGTATTTCGGCTAAGAATGACATCAACTGCCATTCATCTGAAGCTAATTTCACTAACTAAGCATATGAATTTCTACTCAATACATCTTCCACTGAATTCCCTTTTCCTGGTGTGTACATAAAGTCAAAGTCAAACATCTGGAGATACTCCATCCACATACTTTGCCTCAGATTCAAATCTCGCTATGATAAAATGTGTTTCAAGATTTTTTGATCAGTAAACACAGTAAATTTCTCAACAAAGAGATAATGTCTCCATGTTTTCAAATCTTTGATGACTGCAGCCAACTACAAATCATGTGTTGGGTAATTTTTCTCATGCACCCTCAACTACCTTGATCCACAACCAACCACATGGTATCCTTGCATGAGAACACAACCTAACCCTATTTCCAAAGCATCACAACACACCACATACCCCTGTCCTGATTCAGGAAATATCAAGATGGGTGCCGATGTAAGACAAACCTTCAGTTCCTAGAAAGACTTCCAACATTCTTCTTTCCATTCGAATGGAGCATTCTTCTTTGTCAGAGTTGTCATTGGTGACACTAGTCATGAGAAATCACCCACAAAGTGTCATTAGTAACTAGCTAGAATAAGAAAATTGTGTATCTAGAATACATTCTTCAGTAGTTTCAAAGAGATAGCGAAATCTATCTTTTCAGGATCAACAGAAATGCCTTTCTCAGAAATGACATGTCCAATGAAACGTACTTCCCGTATCCAAAAATCACACATTGATAATTTGGAATAAAAACGATGATCTCTCAAGATTTGTAACACTGTTTCTAGGTTCACCTCATGATCATCACTTGTCTTTGAATACACCAAGATATCATACACAAACACCACAACAAAAGAATCCAGATATCGCTGAAATATCTAATTCATCAAAGCCATGAAGACCACTGGTGAGTTCGTTAGACCTAAAGTCAGGACGACATATTCGTAGTGGTCATATATTCTTCTAAAATATGTCTTTGTAATATCCTCCTTCTGAACTAGAAATTGTTGATATCCTTATCACATGTCAATCTTGAAGAACCACTGAGCTCCCATTAATTTATCGAACAGATCATCAATGGGTGGAAGTGGATATCTATTCTTTATTTTAACTTGGTTAACCTTACAATAATCAACACATATCTGAAGAGTTCCATTCTCCCTCTTCACAAACAACACTGGTTCTGCCCATGGAGAAGTACTTGGTCGAATGAAACCCTTTCTTTTCATCTACTCTAACTACACTTTCAATTCCCGTAACACTATTGGTTCCATCCTATAAGATGGAAGGGAAATAGGACTTATCCCCGGAAGGAGATCAATCGTAAACTCCACTTCCCTTAAAGGTGGTGACCCTGAGAAGTTATTGGGAAAGACATCTATAAATTGATCCACAATACCTAGAAAACTATTTTCCTCAATCTCTTCCATTGATTCCAATGTCAACGATACCAGTTGGTAAGAGATTTTCCCCACCATTAGTTCCAACAAGCTCTTTGAACCATTCTTTACCATCCTATGTCCTCTGAAGATATGTTTGATGCCTTCCTCAGTCGTGAAACTAACCATTCTCCTATAACAGTTGATGTGAGCCTTAAACATTGTCAATCAATCTATACCCAGGATTACGTCATAAACATCCATGTCCAACATCGAGAAGTCCCATTTTAACTCATCTCCATCAATATTTATAGGACATGCTCTACACACAAAGTCTTGATGTTATCTTTCACCAAGAGGAGTTTTCGGTTTCAAAATAGAAGGCATCATTTCCATCTTTAAACATAGAAAGTCAATAGCACTAGAAGAAATGAAGGAATCTGATGCACCAGAATCAAAGAGAACTTGCACAAGGGTATAATTCAAAAGAATCGTACCTCTCACCATAGATAGTCCATCGTGATCATCGACTATCATCTGATCAGCTCCATACAATTTATTCGTCACTGCACTGCTTTCCTTGTTGCCTTGTTGAAATTTCCCTGGTTGAGGAGTCAGGGTATTTCGAGAATCACCATGGCTAGTTCTATTATTCTGACAAGACTGACTCTGCTGTCCTTTTCCTGTCAAAGCATACGATGCTTGTAACGCCTAAGAAGTGTCTCGAGCAACCGACCTAGGACCACTACGATAATAGCGCTGAAGATGTCCCATCTTGTTGAAATTATGACATGATATAGGTTGTACCATAAACTCCCACTTTATGTGGTCAGTCGAACCACATTGAAAGCAACCTAATTTTCTCTGGGTTCGTAGAGGAAGGTTCACTGATCCCTTCGTCTAGTTCTGATGTGTACTCGCACCATGGAAATAGGTATCCCTTTTCCCCTTGTTCACAGCGGTTGAGTTTCCACCATTTCTCTGTAGGTATCATCATTCCTCCTCCCATCTATCCCAAGATATCACGTTCAGCAATAGTCACTCTGTTCACCATCTCTGTATAATCCGTAATACAGAGCACCGAAATCTTCGAAAGAATCTCCTTCCTTATCCCCGATTCGAAGATGCGTGCCTTGAACGACGTACTTGCCGCATCCTTTGGTGAAAAATAGACTAAGTTCATGAATTTAGTTGCATACTCTATGATAGAGATACTCTCTTGTTTCAGGCCGAAGAAGTCCATTGTTTTCTGGATCTTGAACGTGTGAGGATAGAATTGTTTGTTGAACAATTCTTCAAAATCCTCCCATGTAAGGGCTTCATCCAATTTAACGTGCACCACTAAATCCCACCACCGACGTGCAATATCCTCGAGCATATACGTCTCCAACTTGACCTTGAACTCTGATGGTGTTCCGATAAAATTGAATATATGATTCATCCTACTCAGCCACACCTCCGCCTTTTCGGGTTCTGCATCACCCCGAATGTTTGGTGGATTCTGCTTCATGAACTGGATGGTATGATCCACATGTCGTGGACCATTCCTCTGGTTCTCTGTATCTACATCATGAAAAGCTTATAAAATAATCTGAACCAGCTCTTGGTTAACTCTTGGTTCAGGTGCAACCATATTCTCTGCAGCCTCTTCGGGTTGGTTCCGACGAAGCCTACCAGGTGCCATTTTCTAATCCAACAACAAACTCTGCCAATATCACACTCTAGAAACTGATGGCTTAGCATTAAAATTCTATCACATCATCTATCACAACATTGTTTTTCCAAAAACAACCTTTTTCCATGTTCAACCATTTTTGAAAACATTCAGCATGCACTTTGAAAATCAACCCATTTTCAAAATACACGAACTACCCTATTTTCAAAATCCTTCACTTGAAATCAATTTCTGCATTTTTCAAAAATTCACATCTTGAGAAAAATCCTTACTCATTCCTCACAATGAGATATGCAATCCTAGTGGTAATTCATTCCTCTACAATGCATGTCATGCTCATCTCATTGGCTAAACCCATGAAAATTATATTTCTAACATTCTATAAGTGTATCCAAAACACTTATGTACCCAACACCCTGGTAACTTGATGCTCAACATAAATGGGTTAGCTACATCCTTTTATGATATATATTTCATTTTCTGACAATCCTACTCCTATCTAATATTTTGACCCAAGAAATAGACAGGAATGAATTTCAACTCCAAGACCAAGAACATCGATGACCACTTGTTAGGAGAGGACCAAACAAGATGATACCATTTATAATG
Source organism: Viscum album (assembly GCA_963277665.1). Lineage (NCBI taxonomy): Eukaryota > Viridiplantae > Streptophyta > Magnoliopsida > Santalales > Viscaceae > Viscum > Viscum album. The sequence goes on from OY728145.1 coordinate 446,873,796, forward strand.
AACATCCAATTCACATTGTCTTTAGAGTACAACGAGTCATTACTAGGCCTTAAGAGACATCCCCAAGGCACTAAAGGATGGCATTAAATGACAAATGGTTTCAAGTACAAGTGGGGGATGATTTACCCTTTAATAAATAAACTCATAAACCAACCATAACCAACCATTAACTATATGATTCATGAACAAATGAATGACCAAATCATGAATTACCAAAATAGAACTACAATTTTCCACAAACCAATACAACCAACATAATATCAGAGTCCCAAGTGGAAGACTAACAAAATACTGAAACAGACCAAGACACGCTCCATGGATCCACACCGAGCTCTATGCTCCAAGCACCACCACATCTCCCAAGTATCACCACAAACCACTAGTAATGAGATGACTTACCTTTACCTGTGTCTCAGAATACAAAATCTGTAAAAGCACCAATGTTCCAAAGCAGGGGTGAGTATAAATCTCAATAGGGTTTCCCCACTGAATTCTCTACTCACGCCACTAGGATAGAAGAGATAGCAACAATTATATAAAAACAATTTATATAAAAAAATTCTCAAAAGACGTTTATAAGTAAATATAAACAAGTTTTAAAAATCCATTCATAACCAAAAGCATCCAAGAGAAATGGAAACCAGTTTTCCAACAAGTCATTTTTCCATAAAAATAACCAATCAAACTTTAGAACCATTTCACAAAATCCCTTTTTGGCATACCCAACCATTTCACAACCCATGAAATCAACCATGCATGATTTGTTATGAAAGTTCCATACTCATGAGCGGTTTCTCAGCAATTTACCAATTCATCATAAGGTAATTGTTTTCCATGTTCCATTACACCTTTGGCACTGGGAAAAAGGTTATATTTCATCCATGGCTCGTACTTAAAATTCCCACGTTCCATTAAACGTTTGTCACTGAGCACAAGGTCTTATTTCAACCAAGCCTCGTATATGCAACATGAACCCACACCACACATTCACATCAATCATTCGAAAACCATCCTTTCAATAAAACACCTTTTATTGAAAACCATTTCCATCAAAACCTAGTGTGATCAACCAATTCACACCATTTCAATAAAACCATGCTTTTTTTGAAAACCAAACAATGAACCAATTTCATCAAGCCATTTCAATACCAAACCATTTCAAAAAAACACCCATTTTTATTGAAAACCCATCTTTCATTAAACCATTTATCATTCCAAAAAAACCATAATTTAAAATCAACATTTTAAATTCAGGAATCCAAATCACATTGCACAATAATTCACCAAGATTTCACAATTTCATCAAAAACATAAATCATCATTAAAGAAGATTTATTTCATGCTTTGCACAATCAATTACATTCAAATAACCGAATTTGAAACTAAGAAAATCAATTATAACAATAGGAGTTGAGAGTAAAGCCTCCTACATCAAAGGTTTTGATGAAAAACCTAACAACCGGAAAACACACAAGAAAACCGGGCTGATTCACCAAAGATCCTCCTTAGATCTCTTCTCCTCAAGAAACTGGCTTTGATTCATCAAGAGAAGCCTTTATATAACCTCTAGAATGATGGGAGAACCCTTAATGACCTTAGGAGAACCAAAATCCTGAGCTAGGGTCGCGTAGGAGAAAAAACGAGTCACTTAGAGGAAACAACGCGTGAGATCCACCTTTATAGGATCTCGTTTAAGTGGTCGGACGGTTAGTTCACATGGTTTGAAAAACCATGTGCTAACCATGCATGAGCTACTACCTTGGTCACCCTTCTCACACTGTTTGGCCACACGGTTAGACAAACTGTGCGCCGCCCGTGTGGAAGCCACTACCTCCAAGACCAACTACACACAGTTTGGTCCCACGGTTTAGACAAATCGTGTGTCGCCCATCCGGCTTTCCTTTTTACCCCAAAACTCATTCCAATTTCTCTCCACTCTCTCATTCATCACCCTTAACTTTAAAACCACTAAATTCATCATGAAATGGTTACATACCAAAAACTGGGGGTACTACAGTTAAGATCATGTTCTATGGACTTCAAAGGAGGGTGGGACCAACATCTTCCACTGGTTGAATTCTCCTACAATAACAGTTTCCAATCTAGCATCTGAATGGCACCTTATGAAACCCTATATGGGAAGAGGTGCAGAACACCAACAAGTTGGGATGAAGTCAGTGAGAGCAAGCTGTTAGGACTAGAAATGGTCTAAGAAATAGTGGAGAAGGTGAAAACCATTAAACATCATATCAAGGAATCCCAGAGTCGACAGAAGATTTATGCAGATAACCGTTGATGATACCTTGAGTTTAAAGTTGGAGACATGGTGTTTCTATGCATATTTACATGGAAGAAGGTCATGAGGTTTGGAAAGAAAGGGATGTTAAGTCCTAGGTACATTGGCCCCTTAGATATTCTTGATCATGTTGGGGTTGTGGCCTATCGACTAGCAATTCCACCTACCATGGACAAAGTACATGATGTCTTTCATGTATCCCTCTTAAGGAATTACATACCATACCCTTCACATGTACTCTATTCCGAGGTAGTAAGGCTAGAGGTTGATCATTCTTATGAGGAGCAATCAGTGAAGATCATAGATCGTAGAGAAAAGGTTCTATGAAATAAGAAAATTCCCCTCAGCAAGTTGTTGTGGTGAAACCACAAGTTTAAAGAAGAGAAGTGTGAATCAGAGAAGTGATGAAGTCGAGTTACCCGTACTTGTTTTAGAGTGGGAAAAGGAAATTTTGAGTCTAAATTTCTTAAGGGAGGAAGATTGTAACGACCATAACATTCATTAATGTAAATTTTTCTTGATCTAATTAAATGCTTATTATGGTTATATAAAATGTGAACTTAATTGGTTTTATGTTTCTATATTTTAAAATATTGTTATGAACTATGACCATTGGTAATATAGTCATTTAACAGTGATCAGATGATTAGTATAAATATTGGGATTTAACAAATAAAATTTACTCAGACAAAGGAAGTGATAGCCTCATCTAGTAGGCTTTACCCGTACAAATCCCATTTTTCAGAGTGCAGAAAGTAGGTCGTGTCAATGAGATTTTCTCTTGACCAAGCCCAATCCAAGCTTAAACATGTTAAGATTAATCAAAAAAGACTACGGGAGATGTGGAAGTTAATAGAGATTACCACTCGAGCGATGTTATCCGAACCGCCCCAAGAGTCTGTCATAATCGCACACCTTACCCTTCAGTCTTATATGGGTGTTATAATGGTTTATGTAACAAGACTCTAGAACTATGACTATGTACATTATTTTTGTATAAAGGATGTGCATTCATTTTATTATTGTTACATTGTAAATAGTTTTTAAATCACAAATGGTATTTTTAGTTAAAATTCAACTAAGAAATATATTTTGATGAATTAATGGATTTTTGAATTAAATAATATATTAATAAAATATTATTATTATTATTAAATTACTTTTTATTAAATACAAATTATCGTATAATTTTCTGAATGCAATAGAAATTTTTATTAAGGTTTCAAAGTTGTTTTTGTCAAAACCCATGAATTTTTTATAAATGTAATTTTTTATATTAAAAGTAAAAATTAACATATTTATAAAATTATTTAGATAAAATGAATATTATTTTGGGAATCAGGATGTCTAAATTATCCAATGGTGAATGTTTCATAATTTTCTGAGACAGTCGAATTTTTGGGTAAAAATTAAATACTCTTTAAATATATAATGTGTTTTATGACATCATAATGACCCAAAAGTGATGTAATAAAAAACTATGAACATTATGTTCGGCCAATATATGTTTTATAATTAAAATAATGAGATTTTATATTTTTTTGATTTATTTTACCAATCTTTAGTGGACCCTCCAAGACTTATAAAACATTTTGTCTTTTTAAATTATTTTCTTTAAGAGTGTGACTCACCTCCACATAAGGAACCCTATTAATTTAATAAGTTAAGACATTGGACTTATAAAATATTTTTTTCCACTCCCCTTTGAAAAACCCCATTGGCAAAAAAGATTATCTCTTTTGTGGTATTGATTAGTTTAATATGTGGTGACCCAAACCTAAATAGTAAAGAATTCCCCTTCCTTTCCTATATAAACCCACTCAATCTCCCACTTCCTCTTCACTAAAACCCTTTTTATTTCAATGACCCCCTTCCCTACTATATTTATAATCCTTAAAAGGTGACCTAATCTCCCAAGAAGGCTCTATCAAGCCTCTCTCAAGCCTTTGGGATCACACTTCCATGTAAGGGATTTCTTCCTTTCTCATTTTTTTCTAATATTTATTTAGTGTTTATTCCCTATTGTTTCCAATTAGAAATGTTGGGGTATGATTTCTCACCACTCCCATACTTTAATAGTTATGTTTGGATTACGGGAGACCCCATTCTCTCTCATTAATTCCACCCATGTACACCCGTTACCATGATGAAATTCCATGAGGTATTTCTCTCTCCTCTTTTACATCCATGTAATTCTTTGGTATTATGCATCTAAATTCTATTAAATTTGTTGGGAAATGTATCTATATGACCAAATTACATTCAATTTAATGTAAGTATTATGAGATACCCATTTCTCTCTCATTAACCATTTTTTATGCGTTCTTATTTCTTACTGTCACGCTGCCGAAATCGCACTAGGATTTTCCAAACCAATGTCGTTGTGTAGTGAATACTATTCCCATTTTTCTATCAAGGGTATTCAATTTTATGAACATTTACTTATTAATTATAAATATTCATGTATTTATTCAAAATTTCTTTATTTTTTAATAAATTATGATGATTGATTCCATGTTGTATGATCCATATAGCACACTTATGGATGAAATGAAATGTTTAAGAAGGGTGTGCCCTAATAGCGCTCCAATGCATTGGGTAAAGTATAGATTCGTGATACGCCATGTGTAATGGGTGTTTAATCATACTAATTCAATATAAATTAGTTTTTACTCATGATTCATGTGCAATGAGGTTTTACTCATGCTTCATGTTCAATGAGCCTTGTCTCATGCTAATTCCATGTTAAGTGTTGTTGCCACATTTCTATGTTATGATTATCAAGCTTTATAATACCTTTATGTTCATGTTTCTCTTGTTCTCCATTGATATTCCTATTGTTTAACATGTATTGTATTCCTCTTGTTATTACATATTTATTCCCTTACCGAGATTTATAGCTCACCCTTTTCTTATGTGTGTCCTCAGGTTATCCCATGGAATACTAAGTACGAGGGAATGTAGTGGTCATGTAAAGGAAGTTTTCAAAAAAGATGTTGTGTCTTTTATGTTCTAATATATTTTGTAACGTTTATAATACCCAAAGACACTGGAAATCACGATATTCTATTTTATATCAAGTGAATATTTTAAATTATAAATCATTTTTAAATGTTTAATAAAAAAGCAGGGTTGTTATATCCACTTAGCCTTCTAAGCTATAAACATCCAAAATAAATTTCTCATGTTATGAACACTAATGAATAGAAAATATATTTTCAGTGGTATAAATCCATTTTTCAAGAACAATATGATCAAAATATCCCTAGAATAAGGTAGATGTTTCCCCATAAAAGACTAAATAAAACATTTCTCCCTTTTTTTCTCATTTCAAAGTTTAACATGATTCATAGATTTATAAAGTTGTTTAATAATAACAATGAGGTTTTCATTATAGTACCCATACCATTTGGATTCTCCAGAGTACAATCATTTCATTTTCTGTCACACCCACCATTTATGTCGTTCCATTGGGTTCTAGTCATACACTAAACCAAAAAATAAAAGATTATGAAACAATAATCATAGTGGGAAACCATATAATCCTGGAAATAACTTATATGATGTCTAAGTTATGAAATTTTATTTAAAATCTGACACATTATTCTTATCTTAGTTTATTCATAGATTAATTATATTAAAATCTTTTATGATGGTTTGTTAAGAGCTCATGAATTCCCAAAGATTATCACTAGGAGTGTCAAACCATGTGTGCAAGAAGGACCATTGTCGGGCACCATTTCCCGATCAATTCTACCTAAATATGGTGTTTTGGGGTTTATTTACCATTATTATATCTTATCCAATGACACATACCCTTTTAGTATGTATACAATGATGTATTATTAGGAAACTATTTTATCTTCATTTACTAATATTCCAGAACATTTATTTATACTTTGATTCGTCATTAGTCTTATCCTTAGATAAATGTCATTATGGATATCCCTGAGGTTTTATTATCCTAGTTTCCAATGGTAAACTAAACATTCACGCTTATAACAACTATAGAAACACATGATTCTCACACATATACATTACATTAATTTTTGTGGAACATTTGATACATTATACAAACACACACCCCATATCCGTTTAATTCCTTTGGAAACATGGAAACATACGCACTGGTTCATAAGTGAGATACATTATCTCCCACTATATTTTCTATGGATGAAACCATTCTATGACACATCATACATAATACACATCTTTATAACCTAGGGAAATGAAACGTAAGAAAGGGTGATGCCATATGATTAGTACGGGTTAAAAAGGGAGATATGTAAGCATAATAATGAGTATATGGGTATGTGAACATGATCATAACATTTAATGATCATACCCTTCATATCAAAGAACATACCCAAGAGTCATTGCATAAATATTTGTGGTTCATAAAACATAAATCATATGGTAATAAAGAGAATAATCCATGAAAGCATAAAATAGGAATAAAACATATAATTGTAGGAAACACAAAAAAATTTAAAATTATTTCTATAGTAGCCAATGATCACTACCAAGGCTATCTTATTGGAATGGGTTCACTCCCAAGGTTCACACACAAGACTATCATAGTGGACATATTCCATCATTGTACCAAGTTCAACCCTCATTCCAGTCATGTTTATCTCAGGAGATATAAATCATTACCCAATTAATTAATATTGGATATATGTACCAAACCTCAGATAATGAAATCATAGATATTTTTTCTACAAGATCATAAAAATTCAAAATATCATAACCCATGAAATGAAATTGTTATCATAATAATTTAATACTATATTAATCTATAAAAAATTGAATATTTAAATAATAATTTCATCATAGCATAACCTGTGAAACAAAATGCGTTTCAAAATCATATAACACATAGAAGAGAAATGGTTTAACAAAAACATCATTCCATCAAAATAAAAAAAATTAGAGATAGGAAATGAATGGTTCCCTTGGATTATATTCCCAGTAAGTCATGAGTAACACTAACTAATGTCATATTAGATGGAAAATTATTTTGAATGATCATTTAAAACATTTCCTTAAGGAATACATCCTTTCGTATTTTAAAAATATACTGTTTTTGGAAACATCATTCTTTGAATATGTCTATGAAAACTTATAAAGCGATATTTGAAATAATTGAAATCATTTTCTTTGAAAATTCACTATTAAAACATATAATGTAGTATTTAAGAATAATTTAAAATATTTCATGAGAAAAATATCATTTCCACTTTGAAAAAATTGTTTTAAAATATAAATCATTTTGAAAATTTTTTTCTTTCAAAATAACATTAAAACATATAATAGAAGGATAAACAAATTTGATAAAACATCTCTAAAAATATCCTTGAAAATATATAAAGTAATATTTAAAAAAATTAAGCACTTTTTTACAAAAATTAAAATCATTTACCATGAAAATGATCTTAAAATATAATTTAAAATCATATTTGAAAATAGTTTTTGAAAAAATGGTTTTTGGCTAAAATAGAACTCTGAAAGAAGATAAAAATGAAGTTATGTTTTCTTAAAACCCATATCTTGATTATAATAAGTAAAAAATAGTGTAAAATGGCACTATTACATGAATATATCATGAATAAAATTATTATAATAAAATTCATGCAAGTTCTTGAGATATGGATTAAACTATTTCAACAATGGTACCAAAATAGACAATCCCAATAAATGATGAGATTGTAGTAATAAACTCTTACCACATTGGTAACTTGGAATCATAATCCAAATGAGATAATAAAATTACATGAATCATAAAATATAATTAAAATGACTATATCTATCATATAAATTGTGAAATAGGTAGTATATACACCTCATAAAATAATATAGGTGCATAACAAAACATGTGTCACAAAGAAGGAAAATTAAGACAAATTTTCCCCTATCACTTGGTAATGATTTAACTATAAACCCCATGAAGGAGAGATAATAAATTAGATATGTAAATACCAAAAACATTATGTATTATAATAATAAATTACCTTCATTGGAATTATATACACCACAAAGAAGAAATGGGTGGGGAATATTACATGTGTCTCACAAAAATAAAAAGTGATACATAAATCCCTTACCTTATGTCTTGACTCTCATCATACTCATTAAAAACTTATTTATAGTAATTATAATTTTATTATAAATATATATAATAAAAACATTCATATATATAACACTGTATAATATTTTCTTATTAACTTTTTATTACTCATTTATTAACAATTCAATGTTAATGTTGTGTCTCGGGTAATAACCTCATTATTTTTCGTACATGTTTTGAATTTTTATTCATGGTCCATTTTACATAGATCATGATTTAATAATCTCTATAATAATAAAAATTATATAAATATCATATAAATTTTCATTATATAAGTATTTATAATAATCTATAATATATATAAGTAAGAAATGAAACACATCATTCATGGAGATAGTATCTCATACGTATGAATGGATGTTGTTTTTATCTTATTTATAGATTAAAAAATTTTAATTTATATGATATATTATCATTTAAGAAAAGTTTTTATGTCATATATATCACATAATTTATTAAAAACATCCTTAATGCATTACACTTAAAGTGTGAAGGAATCATATCGCTTCGTGAGGTGGTAGTCTGTCGTACACACAAACAACATTATCGCATTCCAAAAAAATGGAAAGCATGAATTCATGTGTGACATAACAATAATATAATCATGGTAACATCAAAAAAATTATAAATATAATATATAAACTATATATCTATCATTATTTCCATCTTTGAAAGGTTGTAATGGAAGAACGAACGACAACAGTTCGCAAGGCGGTAGTCTGCCGTACACGTGAACAATGATTGTGTTTCCCATTTGATGGGAGTGTGTGATGTTTTGGGTTGAAAAATTAACCTAGTATCATATCATCATATTTAATATATTTATTATATCATATAATCATAATATAAAAATAAATTTAGTATTCGATAAGAAATAAAAAATTGTTTGTTGATGAGTTGTACCTCTTCTTCTAGTATCTCCTTTAGGTTAGCACAGAAGGAATTCCTTAGTTGGATTTATTGCAAAAGTGGGAATTTTATTATGAAGGGAGGGAGTTTATGAGTTTATTTGGGAAGGTTTTATATATTAAATTATGATTCATATGTCTGAGAAAGTGGAATAGGTAGTTTCCTTTTATAAGGGAGGTGAGTGGAAAACTTGTAAATACAAAAATGTTAATCACTATTGACAGGTCCCCCTTACTTCATGTTCCTCTGATAATGAACCATATTAAATCCCATATGGTTTATGGTTTTCATATTCCTATAAAAGGGGTTTTTCTCAAGTGTAGGGTCATTTTTACACCTTATGTTTTAAGTTTAACCACAATGTAATCTTGTTTTTAGCTTAATCTCTATAATTCATTTTGAAATTTATTTCATGTTTCGCCTTGTTAAAAAATTAAGTTAACCATATAAGAATTTATAAATAATGATTATTCAAAACATGGAATCCATTTCTCCAAATTATAATCACACCAGGTGTAGAAATTAATTTAAAATTAGTCTTATAGACATGACAAAACAACATGTTTTAAATTGAAAATGTTCACAAGTTTGCCTTATATCTATATCTGATTTCAATATGAAATTAATTGAAATGGGCTAAATTATACTTATTGACTTATAATTTAACTAATTATACTATAAAAACTTTTTAAAATAAAATTTAACTATATAAATAAATTATATAAAAAATAATTTTTCAATTAAAATTTAGTAATTTTCACTATTCATCCATAAATGAAATATTTGGAAACAAAAATCCCTACCATTCTCCCTAAGATAATTTTAAATTTATAAAATCATAAATTTATTTTTTTTTATAAAATAAAATTTAAAAAATTTAAAAAAAAAAGTAATTTTATAATTACTCAGAAAAATATATAAAAATCATCTCCTTTGAGAAAATAGTATTTTCAAAATATATATACTTTATATAATATTGTGTATTTTATTGTCATTATTTTTAAATTATATTTAACAAATTGGTATTAATATACACACTATTGTTTTTAATGGTTAGGTAGTAATAGTAGCGTTTAAATAATAATAAAATGATTTTTTGTAGAAACTCAGTGTTGTGTTTAACACAAGCTAAGAAATTGTTGCATCTAGTGAATGCTAATATTTGAGTATCACCAAATAAAAGCTCTACATGGTGTTGCATTAAACTAAAGACATAAAATAAATTTAATATACTTGAAAAAAAGGTTTATAAAAACAAGGGTTGTTACATCGGCCCCATAAACCTAGAGTTGGAAGTTACATAATTATATTTGTATTGAATACATTGATCCTAAGATCCAACTATTTATTAGTATTAGAATCTAGAAACATAAATTCACATCTCATTAAATTAAAAACATAAGATACAAAATCTGGAAACCTAATAAATATATTATTCCCGCTTGAAAATCCATATGTCACTTGTAGTAATGTTCATACTTTATTTGGGAAATAGGAAATGATATAAATGGGTTAGATCATATATTCAATAAGAGGTAGTGTATAGTGGAATATGACATAATATAAATATGAAAATTTATAATATAAAAGGCCTGAATAATCAAATGAAATCTATCTAAATTATTACATGAGAATATTGTATCTATGGGAAGCATAATAGTGGGAATAAATAAATCACATGGATAACAATAAATAATATCATAGTTATGGAATGAATAATTTCATAAATCATAGACATGCCACCAAGGACTTGTGCCAAGACATTGTACATAAATGGGTAAGTCATACACAAAATACTCAAACTATGTTGTATTATGAGACCTATAGATGCATTGAGACGATATATAATTTCAAAAAATTCTCATCACTAAATCATCAAAAATATTCCAGAAGGACTAATGTTAAAAAATCATACATAAATAGGTAAGGCATATATATAATTCTGACACATGTTTGTTTCATGATACCTTTTAATAAATATAAGGTTTAAATAATTTAGGGCCAAATCCGTCACTAATAAGTCCAATGAATTTATTATATGAAGGAGTGAATACAATATATAATAAAATTTCCTTAGTAATCAATAATCATCAATATTTAAATATCATTTATTTCAATAATTACCAATTAAATAAAAATCATATAATCATGAAATTTAAGAAAATGAAAATTGACAATAAAAAATAATGTCAAGAAAGAGAGAGAGAGATAAAGAGTGATAGATAAAATAATACCAGGAAAGTAAATGAATGAAAAGAAATCCCTTAGAAACAATATAATGTGAAAACTATAAATCCAGAGCAGCAGAGGAGACCATAAATTCATTATGAATTAAAATGTTAGCATAGAAAATATTTGTCTGTGGAATTGAGATTAATGGTAAAGATGGATCAGGGGATAAAAATCCTATCATAGGGAATTCTATAAAAGAATATATAATTCCATACAACTTAATTAAATACACACTACTTTTTTAAATTCACACAACTTAGAGTTTCGTGAGTTTTTAACAAGAGAGATCCTGAAATTTTGAAGATCGATATAATCCAAAGGTCTTCTCTAAAAGGAAAATGTTTGTAACTCATGAAACTTGACGTTTTGAGAATCTATGTTAGTGCACCACTCAATTACAAAGATATGAGATTACATAATATTTATCCAAGTAATAAATCATGTACAAGAAAAAGTATCCATAAATATTTCATCACACTCCATTTGCTGGGATGGACCTCGGGAAGTTAAAGGGTCACTCTATTATCTCACATAACTCTTTATTTCATGAATTAGTGCAACCCAATACCCCAAGGGATTCTTGAAATTAAGAAATTGTGTTAAATAACTCACATTGGTTATTTAATGTATCAGTTTATGTTTGCGATTATTTTACACAACATTCATAACTAGAGAACACATTTCACACAAGCGTAAAACTCTTCACACAACTCTATGTTTCGTGCAACACCCTTCTTACAAGAAACCACTTCCCAATTTATCCATGAAAACCACTTGTTCTACAGACCATATCTCATACCAATCTAAGTGTTCGTACCAATGTGATGTTGCATGAAACTCACACAAGGGACACCAAATTGATTCCTCATTCCACCAAACAAAGTTACATGAATGTCGAGTGCTCGTGAACCCTGTATCCAGTCGATTTGGGATTGCTCGTGAAAAATACATTTTTAAAATTTGTTTTTTGGACCCTTATTCCATAGACTAATGATCTAATAAAGGTTTAGGAAATACCTTCACCTTTCTCAGTTAGCTATAAAAAAACTCACCCATAGACCATTCCCACTACAAAAGCGATAAGAAGAATTCATGCCAATTTTGCATTATCATTGGCTAGGTAGAAAAATATGTTTGTGAGAACTTCTCATACTCACTTAATTCCTATGAAACACTAGGGCCTCATATTAGGTTCAATCCTCCATCATGGAATCATTGAGGGAAACCACCCTATTCCACTCAATAAACCATGCACTCATTCAAATATATTAATTCATAATCCACATTCTATACCTCATAATTTCCCATTTTATAACATGTACATCCTTAGTGAAAGATTTTAAATTGAATCAAATTTCCCTAGTGTAGGATGGTAAATTATATCCAATTTCATTAGTAAAAGAAATTAAAATATAGCTTACCATATGCAAAAAAATGGATTCCCTATGTGATGAGCCCATGATGACCCATGTGATAAAAATGTGGTGCCTAATGTGATGAGAATTAGATAGAAACACTCTTCTTGTAATCCCAAAGAATATATCCCACACTATCCCTTATTGTCACTCCTTTCACAATAGAATCATCCTTACGACATGATGTTAAATTTATTGGTATGGTCATGCCACATGACCTTATTGTGTGCAGCTATTAATACTTGTATTTTGATCCCTATATTATAAAAGGGTATGTAGGAAACCTATTTAAGGTTTAATCCTAACAGAACTGTAATTCTATCTCCCCCTATAGGGGTACTACCTCTGAATATTGATCGTCTTCTGGGATCATGCCATGCCCCTTTCCCAAACTACTCAAGACCCCACTACATTTTAAACCTGTGATTAGCCCAATATGTGACAATTGTATATGGGAAGTATTTTTACAATATTTTAAACTTATTACTATCCTAATATGTGATTATCATATTTGGGAAGCATCCTCAATAGACATTAAACTTGTCAAAGTACCAATATGTAATGAGCATATATCCAAAGTGTTCCCACTTTAATTTTAACTTTTGACCATCTGTTATGTCACAATATCGTACTATGTGAAGAGCCTAGGAAAACCACACCTGATGATTCATTAAACTGACCATAGGTGATGCATATAGGGAACCTCATTTCATGACAATAATATATCTTATGTAGTAAAAATAATGAGTCTATGTAATGGAATGGGATCTCCCTGCCCTCTACTTATATGATGGTCATATATCCTTAACTCATATGATGAGCATGCCTTATGTGACAAGAATATGAAGCCTATGTGAAAATATTGGGATCTATTTATTCTCACATTAGGTAACAAGACAATTATTCTTACCATGTGTGATGAACACATGATGACTCTGATGACAATACATATAATCCTTATGTGATGAGCCTAGGTTTCCTTGTGTGATGAGAACAAGATTCCACATGTGATGAGTATAAGTATACTCTGGTGATTAACTAGGGATTCTTTGGTATACAATCTTTATAATACTTATAAGATGCGCATAAGTTTCTAGGTATGATGATCACATGATTTCTTGGGTCCCAAACCTATGATTCCCAATACGTTTAATATTGAACTCTCTAATGGAACAACCAAAGGAATATATTTATATAATCTCAATGTTCCCAATGTTTTATAATCATGAATAAAGAAAACACATTCTCTCCAACCTAAGGTATTCAAACCATTAAGGAATCTAGTTCTGTAATTAACAAGTTTTCACGTGAATATGGAATCTAGAATGGGATTTATGAGCAAGTATTAATTCTATAAGGGAGACCTATACAAGGAAATGAGATCCATTGATGAATATATAGATCGAAGGGCCAACATCCCATTACATTATTCAAATCAAAGAGATGTCACCATCACCCTCAATGGTGGAAGGTCACTTGCCTTTGAAAAGTAGAAATTTTGGGAAAACAGATAGTGAATAGTCAAAGGAATCCATCTAAAGTGAAATAGGGTCCTGTAAGAAAGTGTTGGAAAATACAATGGTGATCTCAAAAAAGAATTCCATATTCTTTGATAGTGAGTGTATCTATATCATTGGGAGCTTTACCGTTGTCTTCCATATCTAGAATTAGACATATTAGGTATTACTGTCCTCATACATGTACTTATAGTAGGATTCAAATGTGTCTTGTATAATTCTAGACATTGGTCATTCTTAGTAATTTTCCCCAAAAACTGAAAATAGGCATGAGGTAAGAGATCCATTTGCGTGGAAATATTGTACACCTAGGCTCCAGCTGCGATGTGCACCTCACTCATCAATCTAAGGCACCCTAACTATATATATCAATTATAACTCATTTAGTGTAGGGTTATCAGTTCCTTTGTCCACAAATAGGATTAATAGGGACTTATCCCCACCCAAGAAATGGCTTATGAAAACTTTTAATTTTTTTAATTGTTGGAAATTCAAGTTGTTTTCTCCTCACCTACCACCTGAGCATTTTCAATGAGATATCCCACCACCCAAAATCATTAACAGAGCAAGGCGGATTCACTCGTAGAGGAGAAATTTAATCTTATTATTACTTGAACTACCCTAGTCTAGAATATATGGATCTCATTACATAGGTATCCACCAATGATTTCTTGTAGAATTCCACATATAAATAACATGTTTCCCCAACCATTATCAACTAACCCCTTCTATTCTCAACATATAATAAGGAGATGGTTTATCTATACTATGATAAGGACCCAATACACCCACTTGGAACACTGGTTCAACCCTCCAAAACATTTTACTAACACTAGATTACATGTAAATTCTCCCTAATCTAAATAGTTAAAATGTTTTTAAGGTCCTACCTCGGGAATATGGTATACTAGCTTTCATAGAGGACCATCCTATGGGACCAACCACAATTCATAATTAAAAACTCCTTATGACTCTCAGAAAATCATGCATAGGGAACTCTTTCATCGTTGTTATATACAAGTTAGGGAAACCAACCCTAGGATACCCCTCATCTTATAGAATTAGATATTTCTGATGATTCTAGAGAGTAGTTCATAGTTTAAACACCTTGTTTGGTAGATAAACTTTTCATATGAGGATATTCATTAGTAAAGATAATTTACATTAGGTCCAGAATTACCTATATATATATATATGTAGATGATGTCATATTTTCATATTTTGGAATTTTCCAATAGTCACCCATACCATCATTAGAATCACTTCTCTCAACCTCTACAATAGAGGTGGGGTAATCATAAATGTTAGGTCTAGATCACTCAGATGGGGAACAATATTTAGTTGAGATAGTTAAAATCAATAAATTCCATCCTCATCTGAAAACCACCGACTGTCCATCCCACATGGACATAGTGATGAAGCTTTCATCACAAGATTATAATGGATCCTCCTCCTAAGTTAGGATGTCTCTAATGATGTATATCATGTATAAATACTAACAACATAGGGAATTTTCATTTGTTACACCTTCATCCTTATGGATATCTCATATAAAATCTTTGGGTGATCAAGATAAATATTACCCTCCTTGTCAATAATATGATTAAAATAGCCTATGGGTGATCCTAGCCACTAACCAATAATTTTTCATGTTTTGGCCACTCTCATACTTTTGATTCTGTAACACAAAGTTGCTTGATAAAAACCACATAGCATGCCTCTAACAGAATATATAGTTAATATTTAATTTCCTTTAGGACTATAATTTGGAATACCTAAGAATTCATGAGAACTTATAAAACCTCCATCGGTAGTATTGGATGGTCAAAAACCAAGAACAATTATTATCCCAATATCCAAACTCATATATGTTCTTCTAGAGATTTCAGTAGGTCAATGTCAAGTGTCTTATATTTCTACATCAGTTCATGGAATAAGTATCTCCCCATATGAAAATCAATGGTTGGGGGAAGGATTTTGGACTCCATTTTGGCCTCTTCATATGGTGGTGATATGTTCCTCTGCTTTTCCATTCAGATTATTCTAATATATCTCCATTTCTAACCACTACCATAGTTAATTTTTTGTCCATCAATCTACATTCAAGGTGAGATATTCTGGTCGATGAAGAAGAAGATGAAGAGAAAAATTCAATCTAAGAGGATAAATAAAATCAAGTGATCCTCTTGACTAGTGTTCATAACCAAAAGTAGATATAGGCTATGAGCCTCAAAAGTCCCACTAAGGCACTCCCAAACACCCACTAGAGCCCTAACAAAGTCTAGTCTGTATATGAGTCATCCAATGTTATTAACACCACATAGGAAATTGAAGTGGATGTTATAATCATTTCTACACTCAAAAAGATTTAGGGTTATAAGTATCTCAATATTAATCTCCTAATAGGATAACATACTGTGTGACGGGATGATCAAGATGATCACATTACACTCCCTCAAAGATCTTAGTGACTGATAGTTCTTGATCGATTTACAGGGTATGAACCAAGTGGTTCTACCCATCCAACTAATATTGAAGAATGAAACTTTTCTCATTGGATAAATAGTCTAGTGTTCTTAGAATTCCATTCTCCAATGGATTAGTGTGATTCCACACTATTTCACCACAACCGCATTGGATTCATCTCTATGTCAACTAGTCAAGGGGAAGATACATATAGAAACCCCCATAATGATGTTATTAGTACTCTCACTACATGAATTAATACAATAGTGACATAGATATTCACACTGAAACCTAAAATGGATCTATATCTTACTTTGGGTATCATACTCTTCTACCACTAGATTTTAAATACTTGATTTTAACCTCCCTCAACATCATAGGTGGCCTAGAGAAACACCTTTCCCATTTTCCTCTTAGTTTTGATCTAAATTTGGGACTCCAGAGTAGTAGTAGGTAGCTAAGATCTAGTGCTTCATCTATATAGTGGAAGAACCTTCTTTTTATTGGTTCTTAGATCTAGCACCATGATTTATCACCATCTGAGTGGATATACACTATTAGTTCATCTATCAACTCAACTCAACATTTTATGACATGTGTGTCATTGGCCTCTCCAAATAAAAGAAAAAAAGTAAATGAATATGTCCCAAACATCATTAATCAATAGAGAATATTTTCATATTACCTTAAGATCGAGCTTCCTCATGAAGAAATGTTTGGAATGTTTATAGAGACAATTTTAGATTAGCTGGTTCCAAACCTCATCTCAATGAAGTATCCAAGCTAAATCTGAGAATTATATGAGAGATATCAATTCCAAAAGTGAGGGAAAGAATAACTTGATTAGGTATCCCACTACAATGATGTTGGGTATAATAAGAGGGAGTGAAACAGACCTAGATTGAATAAAAAAATCATGTAAATGCTCTCAATGACTTGAAAACTACTGTAAAACAGCCCTACAATGGCATTAAGAGATGTTGTATCATTCTCATAAACTGTTTAGATCCAACAACCCCATACCTATTCCATCATTTCATTATTCCCAATAAGATAAATTTATCTTAAATAATCTCATTTATGAAGGGAATGTGCATTAGAATATGGATGAACCTTCAATCACATATCAAAAGGTCCAACTTCAATAAAAAATTAGTGTCTGCCCCAAGTCTTTCAGAGTAGGATTGACCGATTAGTGATAGATCAATCCATAGTGTTTCAACATCAAGGGTGGACCCTATTGATAAATTACTCATATAATTACATAATTATCCTCTATAATCATGGAAACCATATAACCAATGATATATTAGACTATTTCAGATGATTCTACCCCAAAACAGAAAGATGGTGCCATTCCATATTGTCCCATGGCCAAGGATTTATATCCTCCCCATTTCCTTCATGATTCTGATGAAGAGTACTTAGATTAGGCCCCTATTTTTTGAATAGGGGGTATAATAAATTGTTTATGATTTGAGACTGTAAAACCTCACCAAATAGGATCTAAGGTAGTAATTTATCAGGGTTTTTGTGTCCAAATGATAAATAAAAATACATTGAATTCATGAAATATTAATGTTGCGTATTTTCATAAAACTACACGGATATTCTAAAAATAAATATTCAAAACATTTTACACTAGTTTGAACATCCCATTAATTTTAAAAGATACAAATAAGAACCTTGAAAGATCTATCCCCTGATGGTACCATGGTCGAGGCCAAAGTTGATAAGTTGATCAAGGCCAACATCATTTGGGAAGTTCAGTTTTCCATGGGTCTAGAAAAAGTTTTCACATTCAGTAAAAATGAAAACAAATCCTGGTTTTTATCAAATTCTAAGACCTCATCAACTATCACTTGAAGGAATACATCTCTATACCATCACTAAGTTATTGATTAAAAAAATCTAGATTTTAGAACCTTTACATCATTGATTAGTATTATGGATAAAATTAAATTTGGATGGATCCTAAATATTAATAAGATATTTTATTTATAGTAAATTTAGGTATCTAATGATTCCAAGTGATTACCTTTAACTTGAATAATTCTCGAGTGACCTATTAGGTGCCATGCATCACATATTTAATCCTCTCCTTAGAACAATGGAAGACTTTTATGTGGTTGATTTATGTGGTAAAATCATAATAATTCTTGAAAAAACTAAAAGATCTTGAGAAACTATATGGAATTATTCATTCCCACTTTCAGAAGATAAACCCCTTGAAGTGTGAATTAGGGTATTCCTTCAAATAATTTCTTGGGATCATTATCAGATACAGAGGCATCAAGATTGTCTAATATAATATCATGGTCATCACTAAAATTTGTCCTCTATAAAATCTACAAGTGTTTCAATTATTTTTTCAGCACCTTTATTATATATGGAATTTTTTATCCAATCTAGATGAAAAATAACACCTATTATAAGATGATGAATAAAGGCATCAATTATCAGGGTGATAAAATGGAAAATTACATTCAATGATATTAAATAGTATTTATTAAATCCTATAGTTCTGATTCAACTTGTCTTGGAAAAACCTTTTGTTATTTATTTGGATACCCTAGAATGATCCCTTGAAACCCCCATGGAATATAAGAACAATGAATAAAAGAACAATAGTATATAATATATTAGTTGCATTCTTCTTGAAACTAAGATTAAATATTCTCATGTTGAAAACAACTGCCTCACATTGGTCTTTGTAATCCAGAAGTTGCATCAACTCTTGTATCATCATGCTATCATTCTAATATCTTGTATTGAACCATTGGAGTACATCCTCAAAAATAAAATGTTGACTGGGTGATTTGAATGGAGGGTATTTTTTCTTCAATAGTTCAATATTAGGTTCACCCCTCATAAGGATTCTAAGGGTCTTTCACTAACAGATTTCTTATTCATTCACCCATCCTCTGTGGAGTTTCCTCTTGATGTCAAATTATTATATGATGTTATTATCTTTATTGATAAATCACTATCATGTTTTAATATTCACATTGATGATTCCTCTAAGATCATAATTGAGATAATAATTAATAACTTGAATCTCAATAGGTTCAGCCTTAGGTTCATCCTCATAACTCCCTTTGATGACCTTATACCAAACTAATTCCTCCTATCATAGGGGTGTACTAATTGAATGGTTGAGTATCAAAACCTCATCATCATTCTTAAGCTAACACTTGAGTTTGAGGCTCTACGGTAACATGTGAAAGGATAATACGAGAAACTCATCATAAAAAACAATAGTGATTACATTGTCTAGAAACATGAGCTTATTCCCTTTCTCAATCATACCTATGTGTTTATGGAATATTTTTTCCTTGATCTGTTAGACTCCTAAATCCCATGGTCTCAAAATGTTATGATGGATTCTATTGAGATCTTGGAAACATCTCTTACTTGGCTAGATCAGGTTGACATGGTTATCCGTGTTTCCCATCGAAATGTGATCACCCTCATAACTTCTGATGAAATGAACCATGAGTTGAGTCTACTCTTTAACAATTCCTCCCAGGATAAAACCATAAATTACCTCTGTAGAAGAGTAATTTGAATAAATAATTCCATTAGTCAAGTACCTATATCATCTAAATGTTTTATCTGACCAAGATGAGTTGGGAAAATATTCTAGCAAGTAGTAAATTTCACCCTTTGTGATGGCCTCAACTTAGTGAAAATCCTCCACCAATGTATCTTAGATAGATTCCATTTCCATTTCATTCCAGGAAAGTAAATCACTCATGTTTTTTAAGAGGTGAATATTTGATTGGTAAGGGACAACTAGTAGGGATTTAATGTCCCCCATCAAATCTAGATATTGGGATCATTTTGGCCCACTATGTTTTATGACTACATGGAATTAACTAATATATATCATTCATTATAGATTCACAATATGTTTATGAATCAAAAACCATATTTTATCCATGCTGTAAATTAATTGTGGCCTTTTGTTGTGTGGGTACTATATTTTATTGGTCTCTACCATCTAATGATTTACCTATAGTGCAAGTTTATCCTTAATATCACTGATTTATTTCCAAAGTTCCTTGAATCCATCCCACTAAATGGTTCAAGGCCTGGTTTATGATCATGTTTTTGAAATACCTCATCAATTACTACTTTGGGATCCCTTAAACTATTCCCATTGAAAATGATAAAAATTTTCATTCTATTGAGATAAAGAAGTTGTACGGTAATTATAACATCCAATCCAACTATAATTCTGATGATAATGCATCATTAAATGTGATGATTTAGGCATTCAAAAAGACCCCATATAAATTTTTTCATATGATAGTAGACCATAAATAGAATATATGGAATTATAGGCTCTCTAATTACCTGTTTAAATATCTAATGATAAATCAGACTTCAATAAAGGTGAATCCTTAATCTCTTGTATATGAAATAGAGGTATAACATCCCATTAAAATTCAGTTTATATCACTCTACAGAGTTATATATTATTAGTTGATTATAGATAAATTTTCACAAGTTCACCTATCCAAGATTGAATCACTTTATAAAAATAGGATCCAATCACTACACAAACCTATGGTCTGTCAATATTGTGTGCCCAAAGAACTAAATAAGAAGTTCCTCATTTACTCGTTCCTATAGGGTGACTTGGCCGTAGCCTTAAGAATAAAATTGATGAATAGAAGGAAGCAACCATTTTTTACTCTAAATGGGTAGGTCCCTTCAAAATTCACAATATTTACTCCAATGGTGCTTACTCATTCATTATTATGAATGTGGAGCATATCACACCTCCCACTTGTGCAAGGATTCTCAAAAATTACAATACATAATATTTACATTGGACCTTTAATCCAAGTTATATAACATTAAAATGAGTGTCTCGTCATCTTAACTACATGACACTAATCTTAATATCCCCCATCCTCAATGTATAATGTTATACTATATTTCAAACATTCATTCTAAAATATATTAAATAAAAAAAAGGTGTATTCTATATGACCTTCAATTATGTAGAACCATAATTTGTGTCATGTGACCTTAAACTCTATGGCCTTGGGACCTATCATTATGAATTTGAACTACTCAAAACCATTCCTCATCAAATGACCCTAAATAACATGTCACATATTCATGGATTCATGCCTTTAGACCAAAAAGAATATCATCCTTATCATATTATGTTAAACCATGTGGTCAATATCATGGTTTCATGTTGTTAAACTACACCAATTTTAGTCATGGATTCCTAAGCTTAAAATTACTCGTTAACATCATTGTGTAAAATGATTAAAATATTGAACTGGGTCATTTTCTTTACCCAAGTGGAAAATTGCATCCTTATGTGCCAGTATCCTACTCACCATTTCTCATAACTATGTTTATCTTTGTTGCCATCTCATGGGATACATAGGGATGCATGAATCTCTCATCTCATACCTAGTCTCCATTGTAATCTCACTTCCCTCACCTTATATTTGGGTCAAATCCCCTGAATCATGTTTTATATACTCCCCTCACATTTAATATCCTATCCTCTTAAGAGGATGGTTGAACCCTTACTTGTACTAAAACGCTACAGGATACACTCAACACATTGAGGCATAACATTGTTGGTCTTGAACTCTTCCTAAACATCATATTCAACTAACATTCACACTTTCGATATTCCTCTATTTATATATCTATCATTTTTCACATCCAAATAGACTTTCCTATAGTGATGATATTATTCTCCAAAGGCTTGCCTCCCAAGAAGTGTACATGTACTAGAGGACTTTCGGTATTAAGCAAACAAATCTCATATTTCTAAGAAACATTCTATTTTTATCCTCAACCCACTTCTCACTCAACCTTTAAATTTATATTATATAATTTTTTGATCAATTCCTCTACCTACCCTTTTTTTCAGTGGAATTTAGAACCCTTAGAATTATCCCCTCATGTATTTGTGTAGTTTAGTAAAGAAATTGAGTCTTATAGGTTCTTTCCTAGAGTGACTTCCCTCTTTTATGAGCCTCTTATAATAGTCAAGGTATCACTCTTAACCCAATCGTTACATCACTGTGTACTCTAATATGATATTTTTAGTCTTATTATGCTCATTTTTTACCAAAATGAGCATGGATTATGTGGGATTAGAGTATTTAGTTTATTCTTTACCCGCATGATTAAGTCATGCCATGTTTATATATTGGGACCCACTTTTGTTCCTAGATATAGTAATCTAAACTACACATCCCATCCCTAGTTTGAGTATCATGACTTTTAACTGTGTATTATCTCTTCATGAGATGGCATATTCTTGCCTGGGCCTACTGAGCCCCCTTGTCTCTTTATTCATGTCAAGTTTGATCAACTCTTCCTAAATAGACCGCATCACCTCCAATGGTCCACAAAAATGACCACAAACTATTAGTACTATTTGGTCTTATCTACATGATTTTAAATAATACATATCACCTTTGGTCCAACCATATTGACCATAAAATATGTCCATATAGCTCCTTGTATATTTTTCTAGTTTTCGTCAATTTTCCCCTTTATTTATGTAATGTTTTCATTACCTTAGATTCTATAAAATCTACCAAACCCCTTTTCCATCCTCACTATATGAAAATAAAAGATGTGTATAACATCATTACTTCATGGAATTAAACCACAATACATAGTATCCATCACATGACATTAAACTGTGTAGTACTTTAGATACTCATCTAAGAGGATTCACCCCTTCTATAACCAGTAACTTATAAATTCACTTTCTGGAACTACATGTGTCTTTATTCCCACTCCACATGATATGTAGTGTTTCCAGGATATCTTATTGTTGGTCCATCCATGGCCTCTAAAACCATTACCACATTTCTCTTAGGGATGAGTCTTTTGTTAATGTATTTTATGACTTATCCTCAATATTTCATGAAATCACCGATTCATTTATTTTAAATCTTCTATAGGTGATTAAAATGAATATAGAAGTATTTACCATACAAAAATGGGTGGATTTATTCTCACCACCACCACAATCCATTTTTTATTTTTTTTAAATGATACTTTGAGGGTAAGTTGGAACCTACAAAAACATTCCTTCATTATCAAGACACACCCTCACAAAACAAACAATACCGAATTCAAATTTCAAAACAAAAGTGACCCATATCACCATACCAAGACTATCATCGCACACTCTGTTTTAAAATTCAAAAGACATCATAATCACTATCAATCCTAAAAATATAATGAACCAACCAAGGAAAATGAATCGACAACATCGAGGAAGTCATGTCTTGTCTACACATCATTGCCATCATCACATCACCTCACCATCATTTCGACATCAGAGTCCACCCCCAATAGCTAAAAAACACCCAAAAAATCATTTGTGTCCATCGTATTCATCCATGGTGGAAATTAATCTCTGCATCAGGATTCCAGAGACAACCAAAATCCATAAATCAGGATCACCGCCAAGAAAAAACATAACAGAACACAATAGAAACAGTTAAATAAAACTAATTCCTATAAATAAAGTTTAGTCCAACTCTGATATAACCATCATGAAAATTAAACACTAAACCAAAAATCCAAAAACCATGTAGTTAAAATAGTTCTATATCCAACCATAAGAGGTGCATATGAACTTGGGGTCAGAGAAGGTTGAGCGGCTAAGGAGCTCTTCAGCACACAACCATCATCTGGCCGAATAAGCCTTCCTGAAAGAATTCTTCATCACAAAATTTCCTTCACCGAAATTAAAAAATATAAAACCAAAAACAAAAATTGATTTAAAATACAAAAAAAAAAGGAATAACCATATCTGAATGAGCTATATGAATAGGAAAAAGCTACAATAGGACGCACCTCCTATAACACCCAATCACTCCCACAAACAAATCCAAAAACCACCTCAGGATCTAGAACACTCAGATGACCTTAGAGAGAGAATAATACCTATAATTAAGATCATTTAGAACATAATGAGCCATCTACAACAATCAGTTATTGAGAGATCATAATCATCCCTTCCAGAAGAATCATCTTTAAGCCTCCACTAGAGAAAAAGAGACCAGTGAAATAAAAATTTTAAAAAATAAAACTAATAATGTTGTGAGATTCATAATTCGAGAGGAGGATTGATAGCATTGAATATGGGTATAATGAGGTAAAAATATTCAAACACTGGTCGCCTAAGGAGAGTATCTAATCCAAGAAGGAAACTCAAGATCGATTAACATATAATGGAACGAAGTTGTAGGAAAGGGATAGAAGTATCATACATGGAAAGTGATAAAGAGGAGCTGAAGGATTTCCATGAGTGGAAGAAGTTAGAGAAGTTATAAAACCTAAACCCCCGAGATAGACTATAATGGAGGGTAAATCAGGAGTTCCAGAGCTGTGGATGAAGAAGATAATGGATAAAATCGTATACTAGTATGGATTAGAATAGATAAAGATATAAAGAGTGTCGTAAAATGAAAGGAAGATGAAAGAGAGGATATATAAAACCTAAACACCAACATATCCATCCAAAATGGAATCCATTACCATACTAACTTGATTCGCATTATATGGGATATATAGTTATGTCTTCATATCCATTCTCGATCCCAACCACAAGTATCCCATCAACTAAATAGCGTCTAGACACCTAACACTTCCTAGTGAGGTATCGTGGAACTCTCATGATTTTTCATAGTGCTTCTCATAGATGGAAGTGGAATAAGTTTTGTGATCCTGAAATCCATCTACACTTTGTTCTGCACATTAAGGCTTTAAATTATATGTATTTATACCCTAATATTATCTATATTGGAAAATTATTTCTTACTTCATGACATGTTTTTTCCACTAAACCTGCATGGAATACCTCACCTTTAGTCCAAGATTCATGAAAACAAACTATATTTCTTGTTCCTTAAGGATATATCATATTAAAACATGGATTTTTCATTCATGTATATTCTATATATTCCCCCTTTTATGTTAACTTCCTCACCTCTGGTCTAACCTCGGTGACCAAAAACGTATAGGGTTCCATGGTCAATGTTGTAAAAAATTATAACATATCAATTACTAGGTAAAATTTTCATGACTTTAAACCCTATTCCTTAATAATTGGATTGTAAATCATATAAATTGTCATAAGAAATATGAGCAATGGATAGTGAAGAGAAAAACACATAAAGGGATTCCTGAGAAAAATTAAATCATACTCTCTCCAATTAATTACCTTTTATTACATGGAAAAATGTTAGATCACAACTATAAAAGGAAAAACACTTGTGGGGATTTCAAACTAGCCTCAATAAAAACCCATCTATAATTGTTGGACCGACTAAACTAGAGAAAAATAGTGAAAATATATGCCCATTTAACCCCCCCTTGTTATGAATTTTAACTACATACCACCCTTATCCTCATCATACAACATTAAACTATATAGTCTCAATTCTAGTTGTATGATCATAAATTTCATGCCCCTACAGTCCAAGAATCATATACATAAACTATGTTTACCTAATCGAGGTTTTATCGATAATGGAATTGATTTTTCAATTAAAAAGGGTTATTTTATTTTGTATCATTTAGAAAAAACCTATTTTTGGTCCAAATATCATGACCTTAAAACTTCATGCAACCCCAAGGAACTATTTATCTAGTTTTCATCTTCTGAACTCGTATTGGGTTTGTTCTACTCAACCATGAAAATGGTTTCCCCCATAGGTACAAGAATCATAAACTTAAACTGTATTCATTTCCCCTTGGACATCATCTATATTAGTATTGGGTTTACTATTCACATCGGGTTTTTTCATTTCTCAATGTTTTATGTACCATCTCCCCACTATCCCAAGCTCCATAACCTTAATCTTGTAGCATCCTTTATTTTCAAATCTATATGGCCTTAAACTCTAGTAGCCACATAGTCTGATCTTTGTAACCTAAAAATCCATATAATTAGTGACTAAACGGGTACTCTCTAAAGTTTATCCAAAAAATTTCTTATGTCTTTAGTGAGTTAGGAACTCCATCAAACATGGTGCACCCCCATCAATATTCCTAATGTATGATAGTGTAACACCAGGGTGATGAGTCCTCTCTTTGATATTTTCATTCATCTACACACATTTTGACCCTATAGTATTAATTTAACCATAAACCAATCAATTCTAAATGGATTCCCCTTAGTGATGTCGTACAGCTCCAAAGGCCTTCCTCCCATCCATGGAAAATGTACTAGAATACTTTTGGAAGAAACATAATGAGCCTCGTGATTTGAAGAGAAGTCCAGTGATCAAATGTTATTTTTTTACCCCATTATTTATGATATTTATGGGGGATCCATGTTCTTAATTCTTTTCATTAGTCAACCTCAAATTCTCTATCAATCCTCTTATAATTCAGATTCTGAAAGGTATAATTTATCATCAACCACTACCCAATTATGAAACAGAGTATCAACACCCTTAGTATCCAATTTTTATATTTTTTAGTATGTTTTAGGATAGACCAACTTCCTCAAAAACATCCTAACTAGTCTCCATGTTTCTCTGGGTCCCCTTAGTGGTCTAAACATAATTCTATCCCTAACACATTCATCTTGACAGTACTCCCATAAAACACAAATAGCCCTCTATTTCCCCTTATTTCTCACACAGAACATGACTCAAATGGTCTGAGGGGTTTTCTGTCATTTTCATTATTATTAATATTGATATTTACCTTTATTCCTCACTGTACGAAATTAAATTTCATGTCCAAAATCCTTACCATATGATGTTAAAATGCACTGCGCAGTCCTCATATCATGACATTAAACCATGTGATATTTAAAATCATCTTTAAAGTGGATCCCCACATATAATGTTTTTTCATTAACACAAACCCCTATAAATAGATATGTCTTAATCCCAACCTCATAAGATACATAATAACACATGGATATCCTATCTCTGGCCTAGCCACATGCTTCACATCACTCTCACCTTATTTTGGTTCTCAAAATTTCATTATTGGGTTTCTATTTACCTTATCTATGTTGAAGAAGTTTCACCTTTAGATGAATATAACCTAATCAATATGATCATGAACTCTTGATCAAACTTTATCCATCCATAAAGACCATAAACTATACACCCTTACATATAATACTTTCTATATTGACATTGAGACCACTGATTCATGTCATGTTTTTTCATCACCTAATGTTGTATAGATTGTCTCACACTCCATCAAAGTTCAAAAAAAAAATAAACTTTGAACATCCTTTATCAATTTCTCATATATAAACATTGGTTCCTAAACCACCTTTGATGTTTTCTCTTCTAATCTTTTTCAATATGGGAAATATTCAACCATGCAGACAAAACTATATAACCTCAAATTATAGAAATCCCCTTCATCATCACCATGCGACTTTAAAATTTCATGGTCTCGGTCATGGTTTTAAGACCATAAAAGGCACACCCATGAGGTCTATATTTTATTAATATAAATTTGTATCCCCATTTTTGTAAAATTTTTATGAATTTAAACTCCATCAGCCCCCAATCTGAGAGCCCCAACCTTAAATTTTCTATACACCAACAAATTAGGATTTTGTAATATTGAGATATCCAGTTCACATAGATTCTTACTTTTTCTCCTCTAGACGCATAGACTACCCTCCTCTTTGGGCCTAGATAAAATTTATTAAATGGAACCAACCCTTGGTCCTAGCTATAGAACCTTAAAAGGCACCCCCTACAGTCAAATATATATGGTCTTAAACAATATCCCATTTCTAATAAAAACTATGAGACTATAAACTAAGTATATTTGGGGCCACCCTTTTTCTTATCCTAAGAGAATGATAGAAATTAATTCTAACTTGTCATACACAGTTGGAATATGTATTTTTCAATTAACCTACAAGCCTTCCATTTATTTTGTATGATCGATCGACGTGCTTAATACATCACAGGGTATCCCTATGAGTTATTTAACTCTTTATGAGCATCCCACATTTCCATAGTCACAAACATTATCATGTGGTTTGGATTGATGTTTATTTTAATGTATGAATAGGCTCCCACGGTTTGCATCTAAACTCATATTTTCTTAATTGACTCCCTAAAAGTGATGGAAAAATACTCTGAAGGGCCTCCTCCCATATTGGATATATATCATTGGGGAGACATCCATAGTAGTATGGTAATGGAATCCATATTTCAAATTTGGTCAATGATTATCCACAACATATCTTCCTCCCTCACATTTTTTTTCAGACTCGTGCAGTCACAATTAACCCCTCTCTATACCTCCATTTCTTAATCAAAATTCCAACACCCTTGGTGTTTCATCCTAATGAATTTTTCACATTTATAGGGAAATAATACCCTTGGAATTTTACCAACCCGATTCTCACATCCTAGTGGGTTCCGGTGATGTTTAAAAGAAAATTTCATCAACAACCTATCCTAACATGTCTAGAACTCTCATATATTTTAATATTCTTCTATTTTTCTCTTGTTTATCACATTGAGAATCACTCATGTGGAATTAGAGATTTTTATTTGATTATTTCCTTAGTATTATTGAGATGTCTGTTACAAAATAAGGAATTCAAACAAGTGATTTCTATATTTCTTGAATAAAAGTAGGTGGTTCATCCATATATCAGAACCACACCTTTATTGCTAAAAAGAACCCCTAAGACTCATCTCGTGTGATAATATTCATGCTTGGTTAACCTTTATCAGGATGACTTGCTGAGTTTTTTCCTGAATATCTATACAAAATTATATTTTACCCAGGTACGTACCTCTTCTATCCACACCTACATACCACCTTGATCATCCTCACACTTCGCTATCTGGAATACTACCTAAGATGAATCAGCCCAAACCATCACCAGTTAATCTTTGAAATGGTGAATTATATCTTCCATAGTAGAGAGCATGTCCTATTATTATAAAATGTTATCCACGAACTGGGAAAACCCCTGGCTATTAATTCGTATATATTTGATACCCAAGGAGATAGACTTGTACCTGGAAGTGGGGAACATTTTGTGCTCTAAATTCACTTACTTTTCCAAGAAGTCCCAAAAAAATATTATGGATTTCATAATAATAGAACCATGATATCCCTAGGTTCATTATCCACTTGTGAATGGATCCTATCTATTTCACCAAATCACCCAATTATGTTCAAGTGATAATGTTCAAGATACCCCTATATGCCCTACACTAGATTTCTTGGTTCTCATCAAGAACTCATGACCCTAATTCAACCATTAATTATATGGTGGGATCATACTTAGGGTATGTCATGAGCACTTTAGTGGAAGAATATTCTTATAGAATACTTTTAGAGTAGTTGGTATCCATATTTATAGGATATCTTGACTCACCATACCCATATTTACTACCTTCATCCACTACTATCGACTCTTCCAAAGATGAAGGAACAACCAGCCCCCAACTACCTTTTTTAACATGAATAGTTACTCTTATGACATCCAAAATATTTACACATCAACCAATGGTGATCCTAATATTGGTCCTCTCAAAAAATTAGGAACATATGATCCATCACCAATAGTAGATTCTTCGAGTATCGTCTTTGACCCTCTAGCCAATGGGTTTGTGGCATGAAACTATGATTCATTTAGTGTGATTGATTCATGATATTTTCAAAGGGAAATTTCATTTTATACTATCAAAAAATATTAAATTATAACTCAATATGATGAAATATCTAGGATAAATGTAATAATTGGAAGTAAATAATTACATTCCATAAAGTCTTAAATTATTTTGATTTTTGTTGTGGGTGTCAACACTTGGCATATCTCATCTTAAGAATCAGCTACACCATAAAACCGGTTGAGGTTTAAAGTGATAGAGGATGGATCCACCACTAAATATCCCTCAATAACACCCCAATATTAAATATTAAATATTTTATTTCTTTTAAAACCTTTTGTGTTCGATATCCTATGATACAGGAAGCATAAAACCTAAATAATCCCAGAACATTATATAATCATTAAAATGTAGTCATATAATTCAATATTCAAAAAAACTATTAAATAAAATAATTAATTGAATTTTGAAATAAAAATAAAATATCACTATAAATATAAAGTCATTGATAAATTTAAATTACTGTATCTAAATAATTAATATTATTGAATTCTTCTTCAAAATGTAAGCATCCTAAAAATTGACTTCTATGTGATTTATTTTAGGAAAATAAATATCATATAGATAAAATAAATTACTTATATGAATAATATACTGAAACTAATCTTATTATTAATCGATGGGAAATATGAATAAGAATAGATAATTTTTTAAAAAGTCACCGTCCTATGAAAAAGATTCATTATATATTTATGTATTTATTTAAATGTTAAATTTTAAATTTTTTTAATTTTTATTCAAAACAAATCACATAATTTTTTTATTCATTATAAAAATTTTATTTAGAATGAATTTTTGAGATTTTTCAAAAGATATCGATTTTTAGGTGAATTGTGAAAAATAACATTTTTATAAAAAACGTGAATTTTAAGACATAATCAAGTTACAATAATAACATAGAAATTTGTTACTAATTTTTATTGAAAAAATATGTATTTTAAATCTAAAATTTTAAATTTTAAATTTTAAATCTTAATTTACAAAACTATATTTACCATTTTAGAAAAAAAGTGAAATTTTTCTCAAAAATTGTTTTTAAAAAGTTATACACTTATTATTTTAAAGTAAATTATCATAAATTATAAAAATTGAATACAATAAAGGGGATTCAAACTTTAGAATTAAATAGTAAATATTATTTAATAATCATCATTTTATTTTTAGGTATAATGTTTAAATTACATAGGTAAAAACTATTTACCATAGTAAAATACAAAATGGGTAAAAGGGTTATCAAAAGGGGTAAAAGTCCTAACATGTTAAAATAAAGTTTAAATTTGATTATTTGAGGTATGTAATTGGAAAAAATATATAAACTCCTGTATTTTTAATTATGGAGCCTCAATTACATTAGATCATGTTCTTTATTTATATTAAGATGTAACATTTTTAAAAATGACATTCTCACCACATATAAAAGGGGCCTCACACCACCCCATAAAAAACACTACCATATTCCAGTTTCCTATTTAAAATATAAAAATTTAATTACCATATAATTATATTTAACTTAATTAATCTTATGAACATAGTTTTTTAATATAATTCCCCCCTTTTCATGAATTCTGTATAGGGATACTCAAAGATCTGAACAAAAGTACTAACTTTTCCCTAATGTTGTTTATTTTCAATATTTCTGTTTCAATTTTTTTTACCAATCATACATATTAAATATTAATATAATTTATACTTAATTTTTTAAGATTTTTATGATAATAATTAACCACATTTCTATTTTTTAATAAGAAAAAAGGTCAAATTTGTGTGTTTGTGTGGGCTAACACCTCTACAAAGTAATGTATTTCATTTTTCATCTAGTTTATTTATTATTTGTTAAAACCTTTTCAAAAATAATTAAAAAATTTAAAAATATATTAATAAAATCATTATACTTATATAATATCAATATCTTTTACTTCTATAATTTTGATATAATGCAAAAAAAAGACACTTTAATAACCATACTTATCCTTTAATTATGGAATGTTCATGTTTGGGTCGGTTTAGTCACCTACTTGAATGATGATATAATATAATATTATGGATTACAATGAAAACAAAATATATTATAATATATGATATAAATAATTAAATAATTATTTTATGTTTGTTATAGAATGGTAAGCTTAACAATAAACTCATTAATTAAGATACCAACATTCGTTTGTTAAAAATCACTGAAACTTGTTCATTATTGATTTCATAATCATAGATCATAACCAAAAATATGATATAATAATGTTATGAAATTAAAATAATTATCAATATTTAGTTTGAGTTCCTTTTATGCTCTAGTATTGATGAACGTTGGAAGTAGAATTAAGAACAAAACCATTAATACAAAACTAATTCAGAATTATCAAAAATACCCACACTAATTATTGAAAATAGATAATAGATAAATAATATAAATCTTGGGAATAATTATAAATTAATATTATAAAAGTTTTTATATATTAAAAAGGTTTCCAAATAGTTTATTAAAATATATTTTTATATATAATATCTTAATTCTTTAGTGGAATTTGAAAATTAATGAAAGTGTTTCTTTGTCTCAGTTTTCAATTCTATAAGAAATGTTTGAAATTTTACACCATGTTTTATTTAATATAACATAATAACATCCAAATTAGATTTTATTGTTTCCATTATATTTTAATTAATTTAATTTTCATGTATTTTCAAAAATCCCTCTTTTATATCTTTTTTATTCTAATATTTTCGAAATTTTTATGGATTTCATTATATAAATTTTAAAATCCATGGGACATGTTTGATATAGAATTCCATGTTTTATTTTATATGGTGTACTTAATACCCCATTAGATTTCATAATTACTCTTAAAATTTTATTAATGGTATTTTTACATCTTTTCATAAATATATTCTTTAAATCCTTTTCATACTATTATTACCAAAATTAAAAATGGGTTATTTGTCTCAAATTTATTTTCTGGAGAAATTTTATATATTGTGCACCATGATATCTCTAATATCATGTGATTAGCACATAATGAATTTATTTTAACATATTCATATATTTATTTGTATTTTAAAATCCATTTAATGTTCTTTATTCATATAAATTTTTATTCAAAGGATACCAAGGTTGTAAGGGTTTTTGAATCATAGTTTGTCTTCATTGAGATATAATGTATATTCACAAATTATTTTTTGTTGTTGTGTGTTTATTTTATATTTAATTTTTCTCATAATTTTACATAAAATATAAAGGATTTATAAGTCCATCTCATGTTCTATATTTATTGGGTTTTCAATTGGAAATATAACTATGATGTAGGGGTTCTTTTTCTCAACATTCACTTCTTGAGAAATATTTATTATTACACCAAAAATTTTATTTTATTGGCTACTTAATACCAAATTGACGTATCTTTTAAAATTCCACGGTTCATTAACAGGTTTTATAGATCTATTTTAGTATCCCACCTTTATATTATTTTGATTAAAAATTTACTAAATCATTAAGGGTGTCTCTTAACTCAATACCCTTTCATTGAGTAATAATTTTTATAATTGAACATCTTTATTCCCAGAAAGGTTTCTTCTACACTAATATTTTATTTCAGGGATTACCTTCTAAATCGAATCATACTACTTTTTGGAGGGACTAAACTGTTGAGAAATCCATTAATTCTTTTGTCCATTCCAAATCATCTTCTATTTATTGGCAGGATTTTTTTATAATTCATTTCCTTTGTGAATACCATATTGATTATTTCATTGTTTGAATGGAATTCACCTTGAAACCCATATATTTATTGATTTGAGAAAATTATTTAATTAATATTATACAATTTCCATATATGGCGTTAGTTGAAAGAGAGGTTTCATATAAGGTTATTCTATTTAATAATTTGGTAAATAATAACAATTTATATACTTGTCCTTTCTATATGAATATTTATCGATTAAAATGGAAAGTTTATTTTTCAATTTTTTTGTTCATATATTTCATATTATGACTGAATTGGACGTAATTATTGATGTTTAATTCCCTAAATATCCCCACTATATATCATTATGTCTCATGAGACAACTTATCCCATGTATTTAGTTTATTCTTTTTCATTTATTTATATTTCTGGACAATGGTCTTGACAAAACATAGATGACTAAGCACAAGTCCTAAAAGTTGTGTAATTTTTTAGAACAAGACCTTGAAATTTTTATAATTATAAATTACATAAAAATGAAACCAGTTAGTGTTACCATGTGATCTATTCATTTACACTATATTCAGGGGTATGTTATGATGTCAGTTTAATATTATTGTATAATTATTCTGATTATTTATTTCCTTCCATATTATTCATTAATTTTTATTCTATGATAAATTTAGGTATATGATTTCCCTTACTGGGAATTTGATCTCATTATTCTTATGTTTCTATTTTCCCATATTTTAAATAAATGTATTACACGTGATATTTTTAGAAGAAAATATTATATTTGGATAATTTTTGGGAGATTTTGAAGACTTATTATTGATTAAGTAGTTCCTAATGCAGTGCAAAACATTTCTATTAGTTTACAAGGAAATAAGTCATTTTTGTTCATGATATATCCTAATTCTATAAACCTATAAACCAAAAAGTTCATAGAAATATGTGTAATGAAATATTTTCTTTAATCTATGTAATTATAAGATAGTTATATATATGAATATATAGTTGGTATCAAGGATATATTTTAAAGTATGTGTTTTTAGCATCAGATCCAACGGTGTGGGTTCAGGGTGTTACACCCTCTGTACTAGTGGGCACCCCAAAAACTATAATATATTCTTCCCAATCTAAGTGTTCCACCACAATGAGAATAAGAAAAAGAGGGTTGGATCGGAATATTAAATTGGAATTCAATAATATATGGAAACTATAAAATGAGATATTAAAATTTATATCTAGAGCTCATGGGAATTTGGATGATCAACCAACTTGCATGATGTACCATTGGAAGAAAGCATCACCTTTATCATGTCATGTCATAATCTACCCTAAATAACAATAAGGTATGCATATTTTGGATATCATGTCACCACATTCTCCATTTTTTCACTTGTTCTATGTACTCAGGGATACATAATGGTCATCCCCTCATTACTTTTAGAGGTTTCCCCCTTGTTATTTGATGATTCATACAAAGATAATAGAATATTGGATGGTGTAACTAAAAGATTAGATTTAATACTAAACCTTAAAGCTTCATAATTATCTCACATGGAATGAGCTCACTCGATCCTTCCTCAAGAGTGATCTCCCCTCATTTAGCTAGAGAGATTTTGTTCTCTATGGTACTCCCCTAGAGTCCCTCATCAGTAGACATTTAGTCATATATCGTGATGTAGCTCTTTAAATGATAGAAAACATTTTTATGGTGAATCTATAGGTATTTACCTGATCATAGTATACACCTTATCAGTGTACGATTCTTACTCAAAATATCAGTGGGCTAGGGACTCTAGCATGAAGATATAGTCGAAAATATCCTACTAGTCAACATTAATTTTTAGTCAGGTGATCCAAAAAAATGAAAAATCTAATTTATATATTATAATATTTTACTATAATTGGTCCTTCATGAGGGTCATTCATAGATGATCCCACTCTTCCCATAGGTTGTGTAATAATGTTCCATCATGTATTTTTATCATATAGTAGAAGTGCTTCCTCAGTGTTATACCAACTCTCCCTATGGTCGACCTAGATCTTTATCCTTACTCTCATACCTTCTTCCATGGTATCCCCACACCTCTGGTTGAACAATAATTATAATCTCATCTTAGATGAGATCAAGGGACCTATGGTCTCCCTCAATGGTTACCTATACCCTCCTAGTTTCTCTCCTCCAACATTGTGAGCACCCCTCACTACAGCCTACCTTATATCTTCCTATCCAAATTCATCCAATATTGGTTGTGGCTGGATCACCTATAATTTCAGAACAACTTTAGGGAACTCTACAAACCATATTTACAGTCACTTATATACTATATTGATTGTCCTAAAATCTAGTGGTATTGTTATGGCCTCCTCAAAGCCCAATTGGGAAAACATATCCAAATTTAATATATTATGGTGGTGTTACTCTCTAATAAAACCTTGGTTTACAAATATCTTTTCAATTTATAGATCTATTATAATTTTAAATGGAATCTTTTTTGGGGTGAATAACTCACAATACTTTTAGAGTCAATCCATACAACCAACACCTTAGCCCAAAAAGATTGTAGGTAAAACCTATATTCAATGGTCTCCTATTAGTTTCTAATAATATCCCCAATCATAATGGGGAAAGGATTGAATTTGAATATTTTTTTATGATGACATGATCCTTCAACCCCACTTCATTAATTAATGTCAGTTTTACCTCGAAAATGTTGAGGATTAATGGAATTAAGTTGTTACTTTTAGGATTTACAATGTTAGGGAATTTGTAACTTTTTAATTTTATTATTACCCAAACATATAAGAATTGGAAAGGGACACTAAGACACTTGAGAATGTCCCCACTATAGATATTCCCCATCAGGTTGTAGATTCATTCTAGTTTAAAAAAACAAATATAATTTTGTTCCCTATTACTAGTGATGCTATCGTAACAAGGTTTCATGTCCACACTCCCACATGTGCATCTCTGATAGGTCTTCACCACCCACTCTTGAATGTTACAAGATGCACTATGGTCCAGACATTTAGGATTTATTCTTTCACATTTTATTCTCTATTATCATATTTTACTTTCTAAATAATGTCTTAATATGATCCAATATTCCTATATTTTTGAACCCCCAAACATTTCTTAGGTTACCCTAACATCTAATCGAATGTCATGTTTGAGAAGAGGCCAAGAGACATCGTGAACCAAAAATATAGGTAATGATTTGGTTTGTTCAACAATATCCCTACTATGATGTCCAAAATTAAAATTTCATGCACCATCATATCCTCCACATCCCCTTATGCATTTTTTGTTGGTATGGAATCATTATATATAAATCATATGGTAGGGATCCTAGTAATGTGGTAGAGATCACATAATCATATCTTCACCTCTTCATGGTGATGATGTAAGTTGTTTGTATCTATAGAAAACCTACCCATCAACTCTATAATTTTGTTTTGATGATGGTACAAGTATAATTGGAAAGTCCACACAACTTCATATATTCCAACATGGCATAGAAAATCTATAAATTCACCACACGTGTAGAAAAACCAGTGCACTCAGGCCCACTAATCCATAATGTTTCTTCTAGAATGTAGGTATTAATCATCTTCCCAAACCTAATGTTGAATATAATACTAGATTGTAATATGATCAAATAATGTTGAGATAATTCCTCAGTGGTATAAAATTATTCATTAATGTTCCTGACCTAATTTTTTATCATTTAATGGTAGTGAGGTTGTATTCCAACACTACATGACCAACAAAATCCACATTTCATTGGTGGAGTTTGGTGTGGATCATTAACCATCATCCATTTGTGTATAATTAAATTTCTAATAGGTCAACATCATAAAAAAAATAAATAAATATAGTGGTAGTTTGTTACTTAAAATATACTCTTTTTACCCCTCATTTCGTAAGTCCAGTAGCTTCTGATTCTAAGAATAGACTCTCTTGGTTGAAGAGATGTTAGGGTTTTCAGTAATTTCCATTCACCTTGCACCATTAGATTTAGAATATTTTCTTCCCATTTTGGGTCTTCATTGAAAACCATCCAATGATGGTTCATGAAAATTTTATATACACCATGAAAATCTAATTCAAGAAATTCAGCTTCATGTAACATACAATTTTCAATGGGATAATGTTTGATTCAGACAAATAGTTATCACTAAACATTCTTAATATAAAGTAATATATCTTAAACACCATTTACTTGAATCTATTAGTGTTCATATAAATTTTAATTTCAATAAAAGTGATATTCGATACTATTTCAGGAAATATCTTGGCCTCAACACGGCCCCCTCCTCCTATTTATAGGCAATGTTAAACTCAAGTCACATGATCCAAATACTTGAGTTATATAAACCAAACATGAGTGGAATTGTTTGAGGGGAAGGTGGTAAAAAATCAGTATTTTCATTAGACTTTTATCCCCTAATTCTCGGTTATATCCCATTGTGTTAAGAGAATATTTTTGTGATGAAAATATATGGTAACAACATTAAGAAGCATAGCTAGGAAGGATCACAGGAGAAAGTGGATGTCAGAAGGAATTCTAGATAAATGACCATAATTTCATGTAAATTCATAAAATTATTTTATATTTATATAATTCATAATCCTCAAAGTTGTGTGAGTATGTAATAAGATATGCCATGCACGTCCAAAGTTCCACACATTCTAGTGATATCCACCAAAAGGAAAAACCTATGAACTCGTGCAACTCAATGATTCATGAATCAATGTCAGATCACCACTAAATTCCCATGTTATAAAATCATGAATGATTTTCAGGATATAAAACAATGTGCGATCTTAAATTACTATAAATGAATCATGAACCCATTTTTTGGGTAAGGACCTCTAGAATTCAAAGGGTCACACTCACATATCATGTAATTCTTTATTTCATGAATTTGTGAAAACAGATACCCTAATGGAGTTCAAAAAATTAAGAAACTATCATTAAGTACCTCAGAAAAATCCTTTATTGTATAAGATTATGTTTGAGAATATTTTTCATAATTATCATTAGTAAAGAACATAGTTCATAAAAGAGGAAAACTCTTTGCGTAAGTTCATTTTTATAAAGCACTAAAATTGTACGAAAATACTAACTTGGTTAACCATGTAACCCAATTGTGCTAGGGAATATGTATTTTTGTGACTCTAAGGGTTCACTTAACTCATAAATTGTGAAAAAATCACATGAGACACCCCCATTTTATGCCTATTTCTACCAAATAATGTTTCTTGAATTTTGAGTGATTGTTATCCCCCTAGACACTTGATCTGAACTTACTTATGAAAATTCTATATATATAACTTTTTTTGTAGACCCTTTTTCCCAATCCCATACAATAATCATGTGTGGGGAAATCCATTTTCCTTTTTTCCTTAATAATAGATACGTTCACCCCCAAACCCTTTATACCATGCATTGGTTGGGAAGCATCTATGTTTGTTTCTCATGAGAATTTTTTGGGAATAAAATAATGTTAGTATGCCCCACTAATGATCTAAAAATTCCGTATAAATACATGGGCCTCATATTAGGGGAAATCCCTAATCATAGAATCATTGAGGGAAACTTCATTTCTCCAGCCAATAATCCATGAACACTCTATATTAGTGTAATATGTATTCCCCATTATATTCCACATCATTGTAACTTTCACTACATCAAGGTCCCCGACATATGATGTTAGGCTATAATTAACATCCTTAAGAAAAAATGTTAACCTGTATCCAATATACCTAGAGTAAGATGATAAACCATAGAATAACCAATGTGATAAACATAGGATACCCTATATGATTATTTTAGTATGACCTATGTGATGATAATGAGATACATTATGTAAAGATAATGGGATGAATCTCATATTTTAATAATCCCAAGGCATAATCTCTATATTAGCCCATTTTTCGTCTTTTATGAAAAATTTTCCTTATCATATGATGTTAAATTTCATGGTTTTGTCTTATCAAGGGTCAATAAACTATTCAAATAATACTATTTGGGTATCCATCCTTGTTTTCAAATATGGTATGTATGAGACCTCTTTGGGGTATAATCCTGACACAACCACAATTCCATATCCCCATGAGAATTTGGTATCTCTGAATCTTGATCATCTTCATACATCTTTCCAAACCCCTTTCAAAAACTACCCAAGTCCCCA
The DNA here is from genome assembly GCA_963277665.1 of Viscum album. Lineage (NCBI taxonomy): Eukaryota > Viridiplantae > Streptophyta > Magnoliopsida > Santalales > Viscaceae > Viscum > Viscum album. The sequence goes on from OY728145.1 coordinate 446,914,333, forward strand.
CTGGACATTAAAAAAATTATCGGACCAATATATGATGAGGATATATGTGAAGCATCCCCATGGGAATTTCAACCAATGATCAGACCAATACATGATGAGATTATATAGGAAGAATCCCCCTAGACTTTAAACATATGACTAGAATAATACATTATGCGTGTATTTGGGAAGTTTCCCCACTAAGATTTAGACCTATGACCATCTCAATATTTGATGATCATATATGATAAACATACCATCTAGGCTAAAAACATTTAACTCTATCATGTTTGATGATCCTATGAGGCCTTATGTGATGAGCCAAGAATACCCTCATTGAAAGCATCAAATACCCCACCCCAGGTGATGAGAATGGGGAACCACCTGTGATAATAATTTGTTATCATATGTGATGAGAATAGGAATCCTATGTGATGAGTTTGGAATATATCCACCCTTTACTTCAGTGGAAATCCTAAGTTCTTACTTGTCTAATGAATACTATATTCTTTACGTGATGAGAATAAGTAACATATCTGATGAGTATGAGATCTATTCATTCTATCCTTTGGTGATGATCCTATATTTCATTCCTATTTTGAGGATAAAATGATTCCAATGGTAATGATATAGTGATGATTTAGGTGATGAGCCTATGTTTCCTTGGGTGATAATCACAAGATTCCTTATGTGGAAAACATGAGTATCCTATGGTGATGAACCTGTGTTACCCTAGGAAAATAGTGTATAATTCTTTATTCAATAAGAATAAGTTTATTTGTATGATGAACAATAGATACCTCAGGTCCTAAACCTAATATTCATTTAATTGTTAACATAGGATCCCCTCATGGATCATCCTAATGAAAATATTTACATATTCCCAACGTGCCTAATAATGTTTGATTATGTGTGAAGAAAACGCATCTTATCCAATAAATGGTGTTCACCCCACTAAGGTGTACATTTATGTAATTAATCAGTGTATACTTGATGATTTAACATGAAAATGTATTTATGAGTATATCTAAAATCTATGAGGGATTTCCAAACAAGGATAAGATGGCCAGTGGACTAGTGAAGACACCTAAGAGGCATCTGAATATGGTGTTCACTACTTTTTACCATAATTACTAACTTCTTTAAATACCTTTACAATTTTTCCCTATTTTGGGTTAGTTCATTTGGATCTATTAATGGTTTAACTAGAAACATTTAGTTATATATATGTAATTAAAAGAATATAGGAAAACATTATTTAATAAGGTTTGGTAAAATTAATAACTCCTTACATTAATTGTATGTTTAGCATAATCATTGATTGTCCACTATAATAAAATGTTGATTATAATGGGTGGTATTTCACACAACGAACATGAGTATTGTAGTTTTTACAATTCTTGAGTCTCATTGGAATTTTATTCTAATAATCACATTGAACTCATCTCAACAACTTCACCATGCTATCATTGATCACATCGCATAGGTTCTATGGAATCCCATCATATATATAAAAGTGTTCCATTGAACTTATTCTTAGATGGTATATATAATAATTTATAATACATTTCTATACTAATATAATAGATCGTATTCATCTAAATAATAGCTTCATTTAATGTTAGATGATCTTCAAAAAAAACTATGCATCTTGGTCACCATTTAAAACTTATATTCATATATCTTCATAAAAACCTACTTGTTGGATTCTCACACTTATTTAATAAAAATATCCATAGATACACATTAGATATATCTTCAAAAAATTATTAGATTCCTCTTCTACATTTCTATAGGATGTATCATAATCTTTTTTTTCCTCCACTTCTAGAGATCAATGATACAGTCCTCTGATTCTAGCTCTAGGTTACTCTAACACATCTTTTGTTTCTTCCACCTTAATATTCTCATTCAATTGTGGAATTATTTATGTTTATTATATTGATTCCATAAATTATGTATAGCTAAATATAATATGTTGGGGCTATTCTCACTGTGATCCATAAAGTTCCACAAAGAATACTAATTTTTTGTCCATGTGTTACTTTATAAATTGATTTTTGAACTCAAGGGATATCTCAAGAATAACCTCAATTAATATTTCTAATTATTGAAAATTAACACAAAATATCTTAAAAAATACCTATAGATCCACGATTTCATCTCCTTGAATGAATACAAAAAATTCTTACTCTAAATCTTCATGACTATAATAAATATATACAATAAACATATATATAGAATAGAACTCATATTTTAGCATGAGTCTTTACATGAAAAAAATATAGTATTTAATATTGAATCTATACATATAAGTATCTCATCTTCATCCTCAATATTTTAGTCTGGGGAAATTTATCAAACGTCAAACGTAGTTCCTCTCAAAAACTTGAATAGCCTTGGAACAAAATGATGTTGGTATTAATAAACAGAAACTCAATGTTTGAAGGTTCTTCAACTACATTATTCTTAAAACCCCATTAAATTGATTTTCTTCTTCAATAAAAATCGGTGGTTTTCATTATACTTTTACATTTTTAAATATAGGCACTAATAATTGATTAAATAAGATTTATGATATTATAAATTCAAATGAACAACAAGATCACCATCATATATATATTTTCCCATAATGTAAAAACTCAAAAAAAACACTTTTTTTCATTATTATATGATCTTCCAGTCCTAATAATCAAGATCTACCTATCTATCTTCTCATACTTGTATCACACACCAATATAGTGTTTTTTATATTTATACCACAAACAAATAGTTCTTGAGATATCCCAAATTAATTTCATATTTATCAAATTCAAAATCTAGAAGGTCAATTTTTTATCCAATAGTAACTTCAAACATTGTATAAGTGTTAATTTATTCAATTGAGGATTTAAAAGCTTTATGTTTGGAAGGTATTACATTTAGATACTTATGTTTCATGGTATAAGTCTTAAATTTATCTCTAGAATTATCTTACATGTTCTATTTTTTCATTATCCTGAAATATTATGTTCTAGAAAAGTCATATTGTGGGATCAAAGACTTAGGGTGAAGTCCTGTAATTAAGAAATCTATTATGTTTTAAGTATTAAAATATTTCCTATATAAGTATTTATTGAAATTTAATGTCTTATGATGAAATAAATTGTCAAAAGAGTCTTATGATTGGAAAAGTCGTGTGATGGATATCAAAGACTTACAATCACCTCAAAGTATTATGTTCAACACCTGGAGTCTTATATTCAAATTTAAGTCTTAGATTCAGTAGGAAAATTATTACACACAGGACTTATCCATTTCTCTTGTATTCCAAAAACCATATTTCTATAGTAATATTCAAAATTATTTCTACATACCTACTGGGCTACTCCAACATTTTCTAATCATTTTGAAACTTCTTTAAATGATTTTTTCAAGTAATAAATTAATTCAAAACTTATTCAAATGAATTTATGAGGTATTACAACATTTAAAATTATCAAATAAGAATCCATCAATGATTATTTATTCCAGATCAAGTGAAGATCTTATTCAGTCAATCTTAAGCCTCGTCTAATCACTTTATCCTAGAACATGTATTTTATAAACACTATCTACACAACAACCATCATGAATTGTACTCCTCGGATGGGTTATCCCCCTTCATCTAGCTCTACCTCTACCTAGAAAAAATCCATATAAATCATCATATATAGTAGTAGATTCCAATCAACTTATTGAAAAAAAGTATCTTTTACCTTTAACACTTTTCATAAACATGAAGATAAAATCATTCAATCATCATATGTTTAGATAGTTAATTAAATTTATACAACCAATTAATTAAACAAAAACAACTCTTTTCTTATTCTATGTCTTGTATATGAATAAATTTTTCAATTATAATAGAAACCAAATATAATCTTCATTACCCATAGTGCATGGGAAGAACCTTGTTTTCCAGGTATTGGGTGGATACTCTAATCAATATTGTAGAAACTGCAACTCTAGTAACACAAATCTTTTGTTCACTTAATTACATCAGTACAAGAGACAAGGGATATAACCATCGAGGATCAATCAATTTACTAGTCTTGAATAAATATATACATACATTATTTTCATATTACATTTGAAATATAAAATAAACATTGTAGAAAAATATTCTCACATCCTCGTTATTATTAATAATATCCTTATTCATATCATGGGTATAAGAAAACAAATAAATAGTGAGATCATATGCTCAGGAGCAGTAATGTAAAATAAAATCTATCATGATTAAATATGTTATTAATAATATTGTAAGATAAAAAACTGAAAACACGTTCCACATAATCAATAGCTTCAGCACTAAATGAATCTAGGGATAATATCAATGCAGTAATATCATGGATAATAATAACTAAATTCTCAATGAATTAAATGCTTAATATTAGATGACGTGATATCATACATCATAATATTTATATTTTGAATTCCTTGTACCAAAAATTTTTAATTGATTGGTGTGTATACATAAAAACTCCTTTTAATATGTCCAATGTATTTGCCTCAAGAGACCATTTAATGCCTCAATAATTTATTTATGACCATACCCCACTGTTCACTATATCTCCAATGCATTCATAATATATAAAATGGCCATATTCATTCATAAAAAATATTCCTTAAAAAAATACATTTTGAGTAAAGAATATAGATTTTTCAATACTTTTCCAAGTTAATCAAACTACTTTAATATTAAAACACTATATATAGAAATTATATAAGGTTTCAGCAACAAGTATATTCAAAATGAATATTTAAAAAAAAATTAATGTACCATAAAATATGATCATGAGAATGTGATTGTTTCAATATAAAGTTAATGAACACAAAATTAATATGAGGTTAAAGATAACCTTTAATTCATAAAAAATAAAATTTTTGAAATAAATTCAAGTCTTTTGGAGAATTTAATAAAACTGATGATAAACATTAAAATAATATTTGCTAAAATAGGTTTCTTTTTAAAATCTTTTAAAACATATATAAGAAACTAAATATTATGAAACTTCTTTGGATGTGGTAAAATCTGTTAATGTTGTATATGTTAAAAAAATTCATTTTGACTTTTTGTAAAAAATTCAAAAATGAACCCTTTGGAAAAAATTATAAACATTCCATTGAAAGATTTAAATAATTCTAGGATAATATAAAATACCATTTGAGTTTATAAATAAGACATTTTTAAAAAAAATTGAAAAATGAAATTATATACAATAAATAAAAATACACATGATCAAAAAGATAAAAATGATCATCTTTTCTTTTAAATATTCTTTTACATGAAACAAGTTCCAAAGAGAGGAAAACTTAAAAGAAAATATGGAAAATCATTAAACGAGTAATGATGAATTAAAAATATAATCATCATGAATAAATATATATTCGTTTTAATTAAATAAATGTGTATATTTATGCACCACATAAAAGAAAATAGGTTAATAATACCAAATATGACTCAATGAAGTGTAAATTGAGGTGAAATCTATTACCTCATGTTTGAATTGGATCATTGGTTCTCTAACCTCCTCTATAATAAATTTTAATTTATTATAATTACATAATATAAATATATTAATATCTATAATATCATATAAGATATCTATAAAAAAATTATCACTTTTTTTTAAAAAATATTTGTTGTTTTGATTATTATTATTTTGGGTTTTCAAAACATTGTTTCTCATGTATGTTTTTTTGTAGTCATAGTCCATGTTAGGTTCCATAATATCCAATATATTTTTCAAGTTATAAATATAATATATATATTTATATATATATATATATATATATATATATTCTTCCATAAAATGTAGTGATAGAAAAATGAATTACCGCATTCCTAGAGATAGTGAGTCGTACATACGCCTGAACAATGTTTGTTCTTCTCCATATAAGGAATGAAACGTGTTAAATAATAATTAAAATTTATAGGTTCATTATTATATTATATATACCTAATATATTCATTAAATATATCCTTATTAACATATATGTAAAATAGAAATAAAAAAAAGGATCGCAACGCTTCATAGAGGTGGTAGTCCACATGTACAAACGAGTGTCATTTTCATTTTCTAATAGAATGGAAGGTAACATGGAAGATATGATATTATAATTTAAAAAGAATGGTTATTTAATAATTATTATATATATTTATGATTTCTATATTTATAAACATTCAAGTGAAATTGTAATGAAAAAAATCACCGTTATGGGGAGATGGTAAGTCATACGTACGCAAAAGTGATTCTTTTTATTTTTATGGGATGTAAAAGAGAGGGAATTTATTTTTACTATAATAACATATCAATATATTTATGATTATAGAATTATTTTTTTATGATTCTTATAACAAATTAATAGGTATTACAAAAATAAATAAACATGAAATAGTCTGTAAAGACAATTACCTCTTTTTCGGAAAAATTCATTTTGATCTCATCTTTTGGGACATAGGGATGGTATTTAAGGAATAATATAACCTATATAAATTAGATAATTATTTTAATAAGATAAATATATATGGTTTATTCTTGATAGTTTTATCAATTTTGGGTAAGGAAAAGAGAGAAGGGTTGTCCTTTCATAAGTTGGGGGACGAGCATTCTTGGGATTTCTTAAAGTATTAAATTAATATAAATATTATTTTTATGTCCTAGTTGCTCAAAATTTATAAAATTAGAATATAATATTAATATTTTTCAAAATAATCACATAAAATAAAACATGGATAGGTTTTGGTTATGTATCTTTACATATCTTTTAGTTTACCACCCCCCCTCGTCAGCACTTTTTAAAATTACAACAATATTAAAGTTTTATTCCCATGAAGGGTAAATAATTTTACCATAAGAGAAAAAAATTACCATAAATGGGAAATTATATATATTCAAAATATTATCCAATTAACTTGGCCGCATAAAAAAATTTCTTAATTTTAAATCATTTAATTATATATTATTTATTATAAAACATCATTAATGTAATTTTTGAAACTATAAATTTAATTGGACTTTAAATACATAATTAAAAAATATTTAATTCAAATATAAACCTTTAAAATAGACCAAATATGTCCTATGTATTTATAAAATCCATCTAACACTATAATTCATCCAATTTATATTACTTTTAATATTTTTAAAATAATTTGTTTTATTTTTCTATTATTTGGATTAATATTATGTCAGTGTGGTGTCAAAATTTAAAATAATTATTCAATCACTAAAAAGTAAAAATAAATCATCATTAAAAAAATTATTTCAAATTAAAATTTAAAACTAAATATAACCAATTTTTCCTTATGGTAAAACATTAGATATATTAAACTCAACATTACGGTGTATTATTTTTATTTTGTTCCAAATGTGATATAAATGTCAAAATCAAAGATAAAAGGCACCAATTAGACATATATTATAGAATTGGATGAAAAATAATGAACTCCATTCATATAATATGACAAATTGACCTGTTTCTATATTTTAAAGCCTTGTCGTCATTGATGTAAACTTAATTACATGATTTATCCTTTACCAAGGTAATAAATGTTTCCACTATTACTATTCATAATGAAAAAAATAAAAGGGACATATGGAATCCATTTTAACAAATTAAATTTACATAAGTGGAAAAAATAATTTGAAAATATACCTAAATAATATAATTAAAACGGTTTTCTAAAAAATGCCTTTTTACATCCAAAAATCAACTTATACTAAAATTGGGTATAATAATGATTCAAATGTAATTAATTATATTATTTACAACTAATTTTGGATTATATTAATTTATTATTGAATTAAAAATCATTATGGGGTTTTTTAAATTAAATATAATTATTTTTTTACAAAACATTCTATTTTTTCACTATTCACCAAAAATAAATCTTTTCAAAAAATCACAAAATTTAAACATTAAATAATTTTAAATTGATGAATTAAAAGTGACATAATTTTCATATAATAATATTTTAATAGTTTTTCAAATTTAATTTTAAACTTAGTTTTTTTTCAATCATGCTATCAATGAAATTTATTTAAAGATGGATATATCATAAAATCATGGGTTTTTACATTCTATAAATTTATAAAAATTTCACCATAAAAATTATATCACTATAATAAAAACAAATGAGGATAATTTTACCTCATCACATCCACAATATTCTTCTATCTTCCTTGTTTTTATGATTTCTCCGAAATATTTTACCAAGATAAGTGGTCATGTTTTGTAGAGCATTCTCTATATGACCATGAATTTCAACTAGTTGTTCTTCATAAGATAAATATTTCTTCAGTGGTTCGACCTTTTATTTCAATACATGTAGAATATCTTCTATGTACTTTCTCAGGAGAAATACATAGCACATATTTCTAACTTTAGATAGATTATATGGGAGAACCAAATGATAAATTACATTCTTCATAATATCAGGAATTTCAATGGGACTTATATATCTAGAGATAATAATTCTCCTCTATCTAAATCTCAAAACCATATTCCATAGATAAATTCATAAGAATAAATTATCACCAACATTGAACTCTAAATCTCCTTGATTATTTTCATCATATCATGTTTGTCATCTTTTAGCTTCCCTAATTTATTTTTGATTATTTCTCACTGTAACACCCGAGACTTTTATGTTATATAAATCATCAAAGGAATCTTTTTCTACACAACACTTGCTTGGCTTTCTTTACACGCAATCGCGACCTTCCTCGATAGCTTGCGTCGTACGCAATACCGAGTTTCACTAAACAACAATATGCTATTAAAACTAGCCGTTATGAATAGTAATAACCACTTTTTGAAAATTTATAAACTTTATTTTTCAAAATGGACTTCATTTTTGGACTCAGAATATCGAAATTAGCCTAGGGTGAAATTTTGGTATTTTTCTGAAAACATTCAATTTTTGATGAATAGTGAAACCACTAAGTGGTAGGTTAAAAACTGAATTTTGCATAAAACTTAATTTTACCGCTTCTGTGAATGGAATTTCGAAAATCCGAGAGACACGGTTAATATCAAGGTCTAAAATGTGGTTCAATGAGATGAAAATAATTTTTTGGTGAATAGTAACTTTTTACTTTTTTTACCGCGGTTAATAGTAAATAGGGTAACTAAGGGTAAATATGATATTAATATTACCCTAACACATGTCCTAATTCTATTGGACAAGTGTAATTCGACCAAAAACAAACTTAGGAATAAAATATGACCATTTAGGCCCACTTGGATTAGATTAGGACATTTATTATTAATTTATTTAAAGAAGGGTTAAAATAGTTAAAATCAAAGTTTAATAAGTAAATCATTTTTAATATAGGGTTATACATAAGATAAATTCGATTGTAAATATTCATTAGAAAGCTAAAACGATTTCCTACATGATGGTATTTTATTTGTAATTTTCAGACATCAAATAATTTAATTTATATATGACACAAAGATGATGTAGTAATTATCTTATTAATGAAATATTGACAAAATTGATAATATAAATACCAAAATAAATGTAATTTGAGACTTTTTATGAATTCCACTAATTTTCTAGGTTACTATGATGTATTATTGTTGATTTAATCAACTTGGTTCGAACATATAATTCTGTTATGACTTTCACAAAAATCATATATCAAATAGTGTCAAAATTGACACAAAATAGTTTTTAAATCAAATATTATATTATTAATTGTTATTGTATTCCTAAAAATCTAAGGTTCGGCAAAATGACTTAGATAAGGATATATATTTTAATAATAAACAATTTGGGGTTCGTTTGGCATGTTATAGTAAGTGTATTAACCATATAGTGAAAGAAAACAAAAAGACATGGTAAAAGTTAAATTATTTAACTTAGAGTTAAATCTAATTGATAAGGTTAAAATAATACCCTAAACTTGTCTAAATCCTATTGGTTGATAGGATTTCGACCCTTCCCCACTTTATCTTCTTAATAAGACCCTTTGGAACCATTATAAACCGATTTTGACTTTAATATAAAATAATATTTTGAGATATTCCTAAGGTGCCCCTCTCCTCCCTTATAAAAGGGCACCTCCTCCCCCTCCTCCTCACACCAATTTGAGCACTCAAGCTCGGCCAACCCCTGCCATTTTCTCCTCTCCACTTCCCTAGAATAATCCTAGAGGTCCTGGTCTTCTCCAAAGACCAATCTTAGTTCCTTAAGTGGAGGATTCAAAGAGGCGTTCCAAAGAAGAGGTAATATCCATTACCGATCTTTTCAATTTCTTTCTTCTTCAACTTCTTCTTCTTTAGTTGTTTCATGATGAAGTAATAACATCAGTATTACTTACATACTTATATGTTATTATAAATATGAAACAACCCTAATTCACCTTCTATCCATCCTACGGAAAAATGAAATCACCGCGCGTGCGTACGTACGGAATACCGTCTCCACGCCGTGGTGTAATCTATTTTTCCACCATCACTTTACAAGGATGGGTATAATGGTGTAATGAGTAACTATTTATGATTATTATAAAGTAATATTGATACTGAAATAATATATATATACTCCAATACATTTCCACGATCATAGGAATGATATCATCACTCGTGCGTACGTACGGAATACCGTCTCCACGATGTGATGCGACTCATTCTACATGATCATCATTACATAGTAATTATATAAATGAATTGAATGAATAAATATGATATATGTTACACTAATACCATTCTGGATATAAGGTATCTATAACCTTGAAATAAGAATAAGAATTTATTCGGCAAAACACGCGTAAGAACAAAAGGCAATAAAGACCCGAGTAAACCAGTAACAATGAAATATTACTAACAAGAAGCTAAGAATATGACCATATATGATATCATATCAATATGTATGATTCTGGAATAAGTCAATAACATTATTTAACCCATTATACAGGAGCTTCGGACACATACAAGGCAAATTGGACCTAAGGTAAGGGAAATATCACAATCTCATTTTTATCCGAGATTGTTTATTCGTAAGTATTTACTGGGGTGTATTTTATCATCCACATCCATGTTTCATCAATATGTAATATTATTTCCATCCACCTACAATTGTTTAAATCCATTTTTACCCTTCGGTGATTTTTTAGTAATATGTATGAAAGGAATATTTTGTCGTTTTTCGTACGAGGTACTTTTTGACTTTTCCGACAAAAGTACGAAGAATGTTTTTTTTAACTTATACGGCATGAATGGATTTTTAAAACATTATTTCCAAGAAGCTTCCTTTACAAGTTTTCAAGTTTATTTTTAATCAACTTCTTTTATTTTAAAGTTGTATGACATGTTATGAAAGGAAAAATGTTTTTGAAGAAGAAAGGATATTTTCCTCAAGAATGGAGTTCAAGTGTTTTATCAAAATTATTTTCCATCTAAGATAATAAAGGGTTCTGTTTTTATCCCTATTATTACATTGATTTGATCATGTTGTGATGGAATTATTTTTATGAATTCCATTATCTTATATGAATTGATTTATGATGTCATGATGTTTCAAGAATCCCATTTTTGTTACATGTGTTATGCGATGATGTATGTTTTATGATTATGTGGCACACATAAGAAAGGATTCATTATAAGATGGGTGGGACCTATATCTCCCTCCAATGCATTGGGTAAAGATTTTATATCTCATGAGATAGACATGGCTGGAACGGAAGGTTATTTCGGTTCAGTGATACAGGACTGAAACGAGGAGTGAACTCGGTTCAGAATGGGACTTTGTCCACTAAGATAGTCTTGGCAATGAGTCATGACTAACAAGAAATGATTTTCCATGATTATGTGTGCATGCCACAAAGTTTCATGTTTTATTTTATGATTATGGGGATCTCATTTTCACTTCTATGATTTATTCCATGTTAAGATATTATGATCTCTTTTGCTGGTTTTGATTTTCATAAAGATATGATATGATTTTTATTTCCTTTATTTTCCCTTGCTGAGCATTTGAGCTCACCCTTTTATGTTTTCTTTTCCCCAGGTCAGGAAGATGGATATTAAGTAGAATATGCTAAAAGGGACCCTAGATATGATGAAATAAATGGGAGACACTGTAGAAGATTTATGAACCAGTTGTTTATGTTTCCCAGTTTCTAAAGACACTATACCTATACGGTCCTTTGTGGTTTTGTCATATGTTGTAATAAGTGTGCTTCACTTTTGAAGTATTAACAATGTATGTAAAGTGTGGGTCATTATAGTTGGTATCAGAGGCAAAGGAGGTAGGAATGTATCCGATCCTTGGGAACTCTCACATGTGATCGTTGGACGAAGCATGGCTCTCCGCCCAAGGGCTTCATGAGGAAATGGCTGCCACTGGGGATGGTGGTGTGTCCCGCCCAGGGGGTGTAGCCGCCCATGGAGTGCCCTGATAGGTATCAACTATAGTCCACTGGAATTAATTCCAGACCGTTATAGTTAGTATCAGAGGAAAGGTATAGTCAACCTTTTGAAACTAGGATGTGAAAGACTTAGTAAGAACCCTAAGGATAAGTCTAAGCATAGAACACAATCTTAAAAATGGCCATGAATAACCTAGGATAAGACCTTAAGCATGAAAATTTTATTCTTGAATTATGTGGTTTCCTATTATAATTAGTGTTGCTCACACTATTCTTCTTGGTTTTAGTCAATGGCTGGAACCCGAAGGAACCGTGTTAATGCGGAATGCGATGGGCAATGCAATGATTGTCCCCCTGAGCAACCAAACGATATGGGAGCTGGAATGCAAAATCTTGTAGCCATGCTCACACAACTTTCTCAAGCTATGAATCATGCAGGATTTCCAAACGAACAAAAGAGGGAGCAACATTCTGTTGAATCCTTCATGAGGCAGCGTCCACCATCTTTCAGCGGGTCTACTGATCCATTAGTTTCTGAACAATGGATTAGTACTACTGAAAAGATATTTTCAGTTCTTCAATGTTCTGAGCATGATAAAGTCATCCTAGCAGTGTATCGTTTGGAAGGAGATGCAGATCAATGGTGGAATCTTGTTAAGAATACGAGGCAAAGGGATGAAATTGAGTCTATGGAATGGGACAAGTTCAAGAACTTATTTTTCAATAAGTACTTCCCTCGTATTCTCCGAACAAAGATGGAGAAAGAGTTCCTTGAACTGAAGCAAAGGGATGATGAATCTGTTGGTACCTATGAATCAAATTTTACCAGACTTGCAAGGTACGCTTCTGGTATTATTATCCAACCTGAGAGTAAGATCGATAGATTCTTTAGTGGCTTAAAACCAAGTCTTCGAAGGGCGTTAGCCATAAGGGACTTCAATAGCTACGAGGAAATCGTTCGATGTGCTCTCAAAGTCGAGATGGAGATTGGAGTAACCCATCAGTCACATGGGTTTGATAAGAAGAGGAAGATGGAATTCAAAGAAAAATCTAAAGAGCACACGGAAAAGAAGATGAACTTTCCCTTATGCTCAAAGTGTGGAAAGAAACATGGAGGGAGTTGTCTTAAAGGGACATGTAAATGTTTTAAATGTGGAAAGGAAGGTCATCGGGCATTTAAATGCCGTGATAATGGGAAGAAGATGTCTAATGATGCAAACAAAGGAAGGGATACACAGAATGAACCTACTACACTTCAATGTTTCAAGTGCAAGGAGATGGGGCATTATGCCAATCAATGCCCAAATCCAAGGGTTGATGATGATGGTCGACGTCAACAAACTCTTAAGGCTAAAGACAAAGGAAAGTCACATGCAATTTCTATCAGCGATGTGGAGTACGATAACGATGTGGTGAAAGGTACACTTACAATCCACTCTAAAGTAGCAAATGTTTTATTTGATTCTGGATCCACCCACTCTTTTATTTCTGAAAAATTTTCTAAGGGTATCACCGTATTACCTCAACAATTAGATGTTGAGTTAGCTGTGACAACACCTAATGGCACATCAATCGCATCAGAAGTTTATAATTCTTCTCCGATCGAAGTTTGTGGGAAAGTGCTTCCTGCAAATCTTGTGATCCTTCCTTTAGTGGAATTTGATGTGATTCTTGGCATGGATTGGCTTTCTCTACATGGAGCTCATATCAATTGCCAAAGAAGGGAAGTCACATTTCATATTCCAGATCAATCTACGATCGTATACCAATGCAAGGATGAACATAACCTTCCAGTGGAAATTTCTTCCATCTTATGGGTATTGATTCCACTGAATGAAGGTTATTTATCTCAAATGGTTGGTGAGAAACTCACAATTAAGAATATGCCCATTGTACGGGAGTTTGATGATGTCTTTCCGGAGGAATTGCCGGGTCTTCCACCAAATCGTGAAGTTGAGTTTTCAATAGAACTCGTGTCGGGTGCTTTGCCTATTTCAAAGACACCTTATAGAATGGCCCCAATTGAGTTGCAGGAATTGAAGAAGCAACTCCAAGAGAATCTTGATAAGGGATTCATACGCCCTAGTGCGTCACCTTGGGGAGCACCTGTTCTATTTGTTAAGAAGAAAGATGGATCAATGAGACTCTGCATTGATTATCGAGAACTTAACAAGATCACTATCAAGAACAAATATCCTCTCCCACGCATTGATGACTTATTTGACCAACTACGCGGAGCTCAATACTTTTCCAAGATTGATCTTCGTTCAGGGTATCATCAATTAAGGGTCAAAAGGGAGGATATACCAAAGACGGCTTTCCGTACAAGGTATGGACACTATGAATTTATAGTGATGCCATTTGGTCTTACTAATTCCCCTGCTATCTTCATGGATCTAATGAATAGAGTCTTTAGAGACTATCTTGATCAATTTGTGGTAGTCTTTATAGACGATATTCTTGTCTATTCAAAGAGCAAGGAAGAGCATGAAGATCACTTGATAATTATATTGAAGACCCTGAGAAAGGAGAAGCTTTATGCCAAATTTACCAAGTGTGAATTTTGGCTTCAAAAAGTTGCATTTTTTGGTCACATAATCTCAAAAGAGGGGATATCTGTGGATCCAGCAAAAACAGAGGTTATCGAAAGATGGTCAAGACCAACAACAGTAACTGAGATCCGAAGTTTTCTTGGTTTGGCTGGATATTATCGACGTTTTGTAAAAGATTTTTCACGATTATCTAATCCACTCACCAAGTTGACTCGGAAAGGAGTTAAGTTTGTCTGGACAGAGGAATGTGAAGAGAATTTCAAGGAGTTGAAAAGAAGGTTATCCAGTGCACCTGTGCTCACACTGCCTTGTAGTGGAGAAAGGTTTGTGATCTACAGTGATGCATCCAAGAAGGGATTGGGGTGTGTTCTTATGCAAAATGATATGGTGATAGCTTATGCCTCACGACAGTTGAAAATCCATGAGCAAAATTACCCAACACATGATTTGGAGTTGGCTGCGGTAATCATTGCATTAAAGATTTGGAGGCATTACCTTTATGGTGAAAGGTGTGATATTTATACTGATCATAAAAGTTTAAAGTATATTTTCACACAAAAGGAGCTGAATATGCGCCAAAGAAGATGGTTGGAGCTGATTAAGGATTATGACTGCTCAATCCATTACCACCCTGGGAAAGCAAACAAGGTGGCAGATGCATTAAGTCGACAAGACCATGCTAGTTTATCCATGATGAGGATCACAAAAGATCCAATATTTATGGATTTACAAAGGATGGATCTTGGAATTATAATGGAAGGGGAAAAATCTTATCTTTCTCAAATGAATGTTCAACCATCTATACATGTGAAGATTAAAGAGGCACAGAAAGAAGATGTCGAGTTACAAAAGAAGGTGAGAAATGTTCCTGAATTCAACCTTGATTGTGATGGCATAATAAAGTTCAGGAATCGGGTTTGCGTTCCTCCCATCCCCGAATTAAAGAAAGAGCTGCTGGATGAGGCTCATAGTTCTTCATTCTCTATTCATCCTGGAAGCACGAAGATGTATAGGGACCTGAAAGAGTACTTCTGGTGGGATGGCATGAAAAGAGATGTTGCTGAATATGTCTCTCGATGCTTGGTTTGTCAACAAGTTAAAGCTGAGAGACAGAAGTCTAAGGGGATGTTACAACCATTACCCATACCCGAATAGAAATGGGAAAACATCACTATGGACTTTGTCACAGGACTTCCTAAAACATCCAAACGCAATAATGCTATCTGGGTCATAGTTGATCGTCTTACAGAGTCTGCACACTTCATTGCTATTAGAGAGGATTTCTCTCTAGATCAGCTTGCCAGGATATATGTAAAGGAAGTGGTAAGATTGCATGGAGTACCACTTTCTATTATATCTGATCGAGATCCGAGATTTACCTCGAAGTTCTGGCGAAGTCTTCAGCATACTCTGGATACAGAGTTGAGTTTCAGCACTGCTTATCATCCCCAGACAGACGGTCAGTCTGAGAGAACAATTCAAACCCTAGAAGATATGTTGAGAGCTTGCTCTATGGATTTCAAAGGAGGTTGGGATCAACACCTACCTTTGGTGGAATTTTCTTATAATAATAGCTTTCACTCCAGTATTCAGATGGCTCCTTATGAAGCTCTCTATGGAAAGAAATGCAGGACTCCAACTTGCTGGGATGAAGTTGGGGAAAGAAAGCTATTAGGACCTGATCTCGTTGATGAAATGGCAGAAAAGGTCAGATCTATTCAACAACACATAAGAGCAGCTCAGAGTCGACAGAAAAGTTATGCCGACAACTGAAGAAAAGACCTAGAGTTTGAAGTGGGTGATAAAGTGTTCTTACGAATATCTCCCTGGAAGAGGGTTATGAGATTTGGAAAGAAGGGGAAGTTGAGCCCTAGATATATCGGTCCTTTTGAAATACTGGATCGTGTTGGGAAGGTAGCTTACCGATTGGCGCTTCCACCGAATCTCTCTCAAGTTCACGATGTGTTCCACGTATCTCTCCTGAGAAAGTACATACCAGATCCTTCACATGTACTCAGCTCAGAAGTTGTACCGCTGGAGCAAGATCTTTCTTATGAAGAACAGCCGATAGAGATTCTGGATCGTAGCGAAAAAGTCCTACGAAACAAGACCACTCGCTTGGTGAAAGTTTTATGGAGGAACCACCAACTTGAAGAAGCTACATGGGAGCTTGAGGATATGATGAGGGATAAGTATCCTCATTTGTTTGTTACAAAGTGACGAATTTCGAGGGCGAAATTCTTTTTAAGGGGGGTAGAATGTAACACCCGAGACTTTTATGTTATATAAATCATCAAAGGAATCTTTTTCTACACAACACTTTCTTGGCTTTCTTTACACGCAATCGCGACCTTCCTCGATAGCTTGCGTCGTACGCAATACCGAGTTTCACTAAACAACAATATGCTATTAAAACTAGCCGTTATGAATAGTAATAACCACTTTTTGAAAATTTATAAACTTTATTTTTCAAAATGGACTTCATTTTTGGACTCAGAATATCGAAATTAGCCTAGGGTGAAATTTTGGTATTTTTCTGAAAACTTTCAATTTTTGATGAATAGTGAAACCACTAAGTGGTAGGTTAAAAACTGAATTTTGCATAAAACTTAATTTTACTGCTTCTGTGAATGGAATTTCGAAAATCCGAGAGACACGGTTAATATCAAGGTCTAAAATGTGGTTCAATGAGATGAAAATAATTTTTTGGTGAATAGTAACTTTTTACTTTTTTTACCACGGTTAATAGTAAATAGGGTAACTAAGGGTAAATATGATATTAATATTACCCTAACACATGTCCTAATTCTATTGGACAAGTGTAATTCGACCAAAAACAAACTTAGGAATAAAATATGACCATTTAGGCCCACTTGGATTAGATTAGGACATTTATTATTAATTTATTTAAAGAAGGGTTAAAATAGTTAAAATCAAAGTTTAATAAGTAAATCATTTTTAATATAGGGTTATACATAAGATAAATTCGATTGTAAATATTCATTAGAAAGCTAAAAAGATTTCCTACATGATGGTATTTTATTTGTAATTTTTAGACATCAAATAATTTAATTTATATATGACACAAAGATGATGCAGTAATTATCTTATTAATGAAATATTGACAAAATTGATAATATAAATACCAAAATAAATGTAATTTGAGACTTTTTATGAATTCCACTAATTTTCTAGGTTACTATGATGTATTAGTGTTGATTTAATCAACTTGGTTCGAACATATAATTCTGTTATGACTTTCACAAAAATCATATATCAAATAGTGTCAAAATTGACACAAAATAGTTTTTAAATAAAATATTATATTATTAATTGTTATTGTATTCCTAAAAATCTAAGGTTCGGCCAAATGACTTAGATAAGGATATATATTTTAATAAGAAACAATTTGGTGTTCGTTTGGCATGTTATAGTAAGTGTATTAACCATATAGTGAAAGAAAACAAAAATACATGGTAAAAGTTAAATTATTTAACTTAGAGTTAAATCTAATTGATAAGGTTAAAATAATACCCTAAACTTGTCTAAATCATATTGGTTGATAGGATTTCGACCCTTCCCCACTTTATCTTCGAAATAAGACCCTTTGGAACCATTATAAACCGATTTTGACTTTAATATAAAATAATATTTTGAGATATTCCTAAGGTGCCCCTCTCCTCCCTTATAAAAGGGCACCTCCTCCCCCTCCTCCTCACACCAATTTGAGCACTCAAGCTCGGCCAACCCCTGCCATTTTCTCCTATCCACTTCCCTAGAATAATCCTAGAGGTACTGGTCTTCTCCAAAGACCAATCTTAGTTCCTTAAGTGGAGGATTCAAAGAGGCGTTCCAAAGAAGAGGTAATATCCATTACCGATCTTTTCAATTTCTTTCTTCTTCAACTTCTTCTTCTTTAGTTGTTTCATGATGAAGTAATAACATCAGTATTACTTACATACTTATATGTTATTATAAATATGAAACAACCCTAATTCACCTTCTATCCATCCTACAGAAAAATGAAATCACCGCGCGTGCGTACGTACTGAATACCGTCTCCACGCCGTGGTGTAATCTATTTTTCCACCATCACTTTACAAGGATGGGTATAATGGTGTAATGAGTAACTATTTATGATTATTATAAAGTAATATTGATACTTAAATAATATATATATAATCCAATACATTTCCACGATCATAGGAATGATATCATCACTCGTGCGTACGTACGGAATACCGTCTCCACGATGTGATGCGACTCGTTCTACATGATCATCATTACATAGTAATTATATAAATGAATTGAATGAATAAATATGATATATGTTACACTAATACCATTCTGGATATAAGGTATCTATAACCTTGAAATAAGAATAAGAATTTATTCGGCAAAACACGCGTAAGAACAAAAGGCAATAAAGACCCGAGTAAACAAGTAACAATGAAATATTACTAACAAGAAGCTAAGAATATGACCATATATGATATCATATCAATATGTATGATTATGGAATAAGTCAATAACATTATTTAACCCATTATACAGGAGCTTCGGACACATACAAGGCAAATTGGACCTAAGGTAAGGGAAATATCACAATCTCATTTTTATCCGAGATTGTTTATTCGTAAGTATTTACTGGGGTGTATTTTATCATCCACATCCATGTTTCATCAATATGTAATATTATTTCCATCCACCTACAATTGTTTAAATCCATTTTTACCCTTCGGTGAGTTTTTAGTAATATGTATGAAAGGAATATTTTGTCGTTTTTCGTACGAGGTACTTTTTGACTTTTCCGACAAAAGTACGAAGAATGTTTTTTTAACTTATACGGCATGAATGGATTTTTAAAACATTATTTCCAAGAAGCTTCCTTTACAAGTTTTCAAGTTTATTTTTAATCAACTTCTTTTATTTTAAAGTTGTATGACATGTTATGAAAGGAAAAATGTTTTTGAAGAAGAAAGGATATTTTCCTCAAGAATGGAGTTCAAGTGTTTTATCAAAATTATTTTCCATCTAAGATAATAAAGGGTTCTGTTTTTATCCCTATTATTACATTGATTTGATCATGTTGTGATGGAATTATTTTTATGAATTCCATTATCTTATATGAATTGATTTATGATGTCATGATGTTTCAAGAATCCCATTTTTGTTACATGTGTTATGCGATGATGTATGTTTTATGATTATGTGGCACACATAAGAAAGGATTCATTATAAGATGGGTGGGACCTATATCTCCCTCCAATGCATTGGGTAAAGATTTTATATCTCATGAGATAGACATGGCTGGAACGGAAGGTTATTTCGGTTCAGTGATACAGGACTGAAACGAGGAGTGAACTCGGTTCAGAATGGGACTTTGTCCACTAAGATAGTCTTGGCAATGAGTCATGACTAACAAGAAATGATTTTCCATGATTATGTGTGCATGCCACAAAGTTTCAAGTTTTATGTTATGATTATGGGGATCTCATTTTCACTTCTATGATTTATTCCATGTTAAGATATTATGATCTCTTTTGCAGGTTTTGATTTTCATAAAGATATGATATGATTTTTATTTCCTTTATTTTCCCTTGCTGAGCATTTGAGCTCACCCTTTTATGTTTTATTTTCCCCAGGTCAGGAAGATGGATATTAAGTAGAATATGCTAAAAGGGACCCTAGATATGATGAAATAAATGGGAGACACTGTAGAAGATTTATGAACCAGTTGTTTATGTTTCCCAGTTTCTAAAGACACTATACCTATACGGTCCTTTGTGGTTTTGTCATATGTTGTAATAAGTGTGCTTCACTTTTGAAGTATTAACAATGTATGTAAAGTGTGGGTCGTTATACTCACATTCTCTGACATTTCCTTGGATGGATCAGGTCCTAATATCGTTCTTTATCTAACATTATCCCAACAAATTGGAGTTCTAATCTTCCTTCTATAGAGGTCCATATAAGGATCCATCTGAATTCAAGATTTCAATATATTTTTGTATGAAAATGATACTCAAGTAATGTGTCTATCCCAACCACATTTTAAATCCATAAATAATTCTCTCTACATGTCTTCTAGATTTTAAATGGTCCTCTTACACTGATCATCTATCAGAGGATGATAAGAATGGTTGAAACTCATATCTATATTTAGATCCTACTAAATTATTCTCTAAAACTTTTTGGTAAACCATGGATCCATATCACATACAATGGGAGTGGTACTCTATTAAATCTAAAAAATTCCTTAATGTATAATAGAGTTAGCTGATCAATAGAAAAATCATCTCTAACAGAGATAAAATGATTGGATTCCATAAGGTGTTCCGCTTCAACCAAAATAACATTATCATCTTTATTTTTTTCATAGTACAATGATGAAATAGATGGTAATGTTTTTTATTTCAATTATTGTATGGGTAATGGTAATAATATCCTCTTAGACATATATCTCTTATCCTTAACTTTATAACACAACAGGCCTTGGGATATATACTAAAAAACATCACTTTTCATGTTATCCCACTTGAAATAATCATTCAAGTATCTATATATCATTGTACTTAAATGGGGAATAAAGAATTACAAACTATGAGCCTCATCCAATAATTCCTTCTTTAACTCTTTTATTCAAGGGACACATACTCAGTTCCTAAATCTTGTCTTTCTAGTGTGATCATTGGTAAAGTTAGGGAGATCCCTCTCTATCATTTGTACATCCACATATTCCTTATTTTCATTCATAATCTTTTCAGGGATGAATATTTAAACATTAATTAAAAAACGATAAGATAATCCCTTTTCCAATATACTTCAATATCAAAATTATGAAAATCCATAAATATTTTCTCCCGTTAAATCTTCAACATGGACACACTAACATTTTCATTCTAACTATGTTCATCAACCACCTTTTTTGTGTCACACCCAGACATCCTAATTTGGTAATGATTTTAATTTTAATTTTTATCTTATAATTTTATCTGCCTTTATAGTTTTTTTGAGGTACGGGACGGACCCGACTTGAATTTTTGCGCTTTTTCTAACAAATCCTTATTTGACTTTCCAGAGTCTGGAGCACAAGAAGGTCATGGAAAAAGTCATGTGGATTCACCGAGTCAATGTGCTACCTTCCAAGTGCATAGGCAGTTAATTAACAATGTTGAATAAGATTTTGAGCGCAAAATAAAATGATAAAGGTTTTAAATGAATCAAAAAAATTGTTTTAATAATAATAATGGTAATATCATTTAAAAATGTTAGTATTATTATTATTATTTTTATTAATATTTCAAGTGAGTCTTTTATTAAAAACCAATATTTTTATTATTATTATTATTGATTATAATTTTTAAGTTGGTGAAAGTATTTTCTTTTGGTTTTATTCCTTTTTTATTATTATTTTTTATATTTTTTATATTTTATATTTTATTTATTTTTTAGACTCTTTGCCACCTCTCTCGCATCACGCTACACCCCTTCCCAAAACCCTACCTATGCCCACCTCTGGAACACCCCCCCCCCCCCTTCGTCTTCTCTCCCTACCGACGTTTCCCTTCCCTTTATCCAGGGCACATCCAGTGGTCGCACCTCCCTCCGGATCAACATCGCACGTCACCCAACCTCTCCCCTAGACTACCTCTGCATGCCCTTCCTCCTACCAACCGAACACCTGTGCACACGACATTTCCTTGGACACTCTAGTGGAACCCTACCTCCTCCTCTAGAGAACTGGACCAGAACCGTCTTTCCTCTCATCGCACTGCACATCCCCCACACATATGCATTCGGTGAGCCTTCTTCCGCTTCGCATAGCTGCACGCTGCTTCTATATTATGGCTGGACCTTTTTTCAGTAGGTCACACCCCCAACACCTCTCCGTCTCACATAGCTAGCCTCCCACACCTTCTATGCAGCTTTGTTTCACTTCAGTTGTGTGTTTCTCCCATTGGGTAGAATTTTGGGGTTACAGGTTTATGTTACTTATGATGAAATTGTGATAAATTTGGTTCAACTCTTGAATTAGGGTATAACTGAGTTTTTTCATGGTGCGATTGGTGTGTGGTGTGGGTTTTACACAAAAATTTGGAGTTTCTCTATGCTGAGGTTGGTGGTACCACATATATTTATTTTTTGATGAATTAATTTATCTATTTAATCAATTTATTATGTTATTTTTTTTCTTGGTGAGAATGTAGTTTTACTTGATGCTTAATATGTTTTCAAAGTGTTTAGTGGAATGGTTATGGGATATAAATGTTTTGATTTTATGAAAACATGTTCTGAGCTATTCATAGTGTTTTCTAAACTGTTTTGTTGGTTTATTATGTTTCTCAAGGGCTACGGATTCTGTTTTGACATGTAGGTGGTTCACATTTGTCCTTATGAGAGGATTTGGGTGGTATTTTGTGTTCAAAGTCTTGTGATACTATTTGGAGTTGTTTCAAAATATTTTTAAGTGGTTTATTAAATCTTTTAAAGTGTGTAATACATGGTTGGATATTATTTTGGTGTGGGTATGTTTTCAAAAGTGGGTTTGAGTAAGCATATGGGTGTATTTATGTGTATTTATCTTGTTGTTCATTTTTCAATTTGTATTGTGAATTATTTTAAATGATGGAATGTTTGTTTTAATGTTTATGGCTATAAATTTGGTTTTAAAGTAGTTGTTCTTACTTTAAATTCATTGTGTTATTGGTGCAAACCCTTGATGTGTTATTTTGAAATGTTTTATAGATTGTTTAAGTGTTTAATTGTTTTATTAAAATATATGTGTAGTGGTTTGGACCTCACTATGATGGTTTTGGGCTGCGGGTGTCAAGGTATCCTACATGTACATGCATAGGGTAAGGAATATATATATATATATATATATATCCTATTTTAACATATTCTCTCAGGGCACAGGGAATATGTACAATGAATCTTGGGTTGTATATGTACGTATAGATGTATGTATGTATGTATGTATGCATGTATTTATGTATGTATGCATGTATGTATGTATGTATCCATGCATGTATGTATGTATGTATAAATGCAAGTGTGTGTATGTTCCAAGTGTCGGTTTGAGTGGGCGTCGAAAAATAGTTTCATGTTTAAGGTAGTTTTCCTATGACTAAGTCTTTAACTTTAATTCCATGATATCATGATTGTTTTTTTAAATTTTTCATGTTTCCATTTTTATATAAAATGCATACATAATGTACATATATATAATCGGTCATGGTCTTTAAAAAAATGGCTTCACACTTGGTTACTAGATTTTCTTTTGAACCATTAAAATTGAATGGTTTGAATTATGCTTTGTATAAAGCTTTCTTTTAAACGTTTCATTCTTTGGTTATTCATTTAGTCCTTTAAAATGATATTTTACTTTCTTGTTTTGGATTCTAAAGGTCACATGACTTATGTGTTTGGTGAAAAAGTTTTTTTTTGAAGGTTTTTAAGATGTATATGGTTTGAAAGTGGATTCGGTGAGAGTGTAGATTAAGAAAATGTTTTTATTATTAGAAATGGGGGTTTAAATTGTTTATTCAAATTTCTAGTGTGTGCAAGTAAAATTAGTGACACATATGTGATGGGAGAATTGGAAATATATCACATGTGAAACCCTAGGTGTCTAGGTGGGTGGACTAGTTCTAGCGTGCTAGTAAATCTGAGTGGTTATCCCCTACTTCACTTTGCAAGTCTGACTCTTACAACACTAACTAAACATTTATGATTATGTAGGAGGAAACTAGGTTATGGATGTGTTTTTCTAATAGTGGATCGTGCATGAGAACAGATATTTGTTATGGTTACTCTTACACTGAGATGTGAGGTTCTAGGGACCCACACAAGCTAGATAAACATTAGGGGTTTGTCCATGGTTCTCACTTATGACTTTGTGTTTTTGGAGTGATTTTCATTACAATTGTTTCATGTGTGTTCCCTATTTTGTGAAAACTATACTTGAATTTTAAATTTTCTTCCTTAATTTTGACATGTTAATGCAAGCTTTGATTCCACTTTGAAAATATTGGAAGTGAAATGTTTTCCTTAAAAGTGAAACTTGTTAATTGAATTTATAAAGAATGGAAGTAATTATTTTAACAAGTCTTGTTTTTAAAATAGCATGATTGGGTTTCTTTTTAAAGACAAAGGAATAGTGTGTTGTTTATTCTTTCTATTCCTACTGTGCATATCAGTTCTCACGCCTGCTATATTTTCAGTTTTAGGTTCCGGTCATGGATTGTACTTAGCGTTGATGGTTCTATGATTAGTGGTGACCCATGGGGTCACATAGAGGTATGTCTAGTTGGTTATATTTATTTTATCTTCCATTTCTAGGGTTTTTTTTGTTTTGTTTAGTTTATATTCAGATACCTGTATTTTTTATGGGACAAAATGTTCCAAACTATCTCACCATGACAGTTGGCACTAGTTTCCAGTCCCTAGGGATCATGAATGCCCTTTGGGCCATGTCGCGGACTAGTTCGGGTTCTAGTTCAGATGGTGACGCATCTTGGTTCGTAAAAAATGGTATCATATGAGGTTTTTGTTTCTTCTACTTGGGGTGGAAGTTAGATGAAAGATAAGATTGTCCATACTTAAGTGGTAGGTACGGGAAGAGCATCATGAACTCTTACTTGTTCAGATCATCGATTAACCAGGGGTAATCAGGGACTTAGGTTTTTGGATTTGGTCTTTATGGATGGGGGATGAAAATATGAGTAAACTAGTGCTACGTGCGGTCCCACATAGAGCAGCGATCCATGTCATGCTCAAGAGTATGGTTCAATACTCTTAGTGGTTGGTGCTTGACTAGGGAATGGTCTGCTAAACCATGTGGTCAGGTCTGGCACAACCACTAGTTCTCCATCCAAGTGTTTTAGCTTTGTTGATGTCATGGTTTAGTTTTGGTTTGGTGTGAAGGTTCTTTTAAAAGGAAAGCAGACCTTGGGGTTTCTCTTATTGTTATCTTATTGTGAATTTGACATGATTCATGGGGTGTGTTTCTTTTGAAACATGTTTATGGATTTTGGGGTTTTATTTTTCAAATTCGAATTTCTAAAATAAAATATTGTGTTATTTGAAATCGAAGTGACTTATTTTGTAATTGGTAAGCAATTTTAACATTTTTCTTGAATTTTTGAAATGGTTTTTGAAACATTTAATTTCAGAATATTAGGAGTGTTTTGATTTGAAAGTGGAAGAGCCTTGTTTTTTTAGTGTTATTCTGATGGGTTCTCTCACGTGTCTATGGACATGATTAATGTAATGTTGGTGGATTTTTTGGATGGGTTAATTAGTGGAAATAAATGCATATTTGTGTGGCATCATATAATATCAATGGTGGGTGACTGATTTCTAAGGCTTCTTCTTGTTTCTTGAAAAGTGTTTTTTTCAATAAAATGAGTTTTTTTCTTAAATAAACATGTAATCGAAAAATGGTTTTGAGTACAGAGTGAAATCTATTGGTGAAAATGAGTAATTGGACTTTGTTGTATTGTTCTTGGTCTTTCAAATAGGTATTTTTCTATGAAAAAGAATTGATGTTTTAAATTACAATTTTTGGAGTTGTTTATTGAATGTGGATGTTTGTTTGGTGATATTCTTGGTTTTTTGGAAGGTGAGTTTTGTGTTTCGGGTTTATGATATACCCTCTAGAAAGTTCCCATGGGTTTTTAGTAGGTATCTTAGTTCATGGCTCATCCCATAGTCCTAGTGGAGTGGTGGAGTTGGGTTATGCTCAGTTGTGACGAATGTTTGTAGATGTCGAGGTCAGTTGAATATTATTGAGTGCTTCATGAAAGTTTTAAGTGACTATGTTTTTTGAGGAACTCCAAAATTTGGGTGGGTGTAAGTTGTCTCGAGTACATTGGGTGAAGCGGGACTAGACCGGTTAACTGGGATTATTACATTTTCATTGTAAATGGGGATGTCTTGAGAGATCCTCAAAACTAGACTAATTCCACGGTTGTACTAATGTAAATGAAGGTGAGGGAAAGGGATGGATCTCATAGGTGCCCAACAAATCAAAAGGTTTAGAAGGAGGCGTGTTAACCTTTCTTATGAGCTAGTTTCATATTCCCTAGAGGTTGTGTGGAAAAATCAGTTTAAAGATCATAATTGTTGTTGGTCTTCTCCATATTTTGGTAAGTTTAGGTTCCACATCCTAGGAGGAGTTTCAATGAAAGGGAAATGTTCTTGGAGATACCCTTATGTTAGTTTACATCATGTGTTTGACAGAACACTCAATATCTTATCTCTAGTGTGGTCAGTAGTTCACTCTAAGTCATTCGCTACAATTCTCAGTGGGTATGTTGATGGAGTGAATGCTTGGGACACGAGGGGAAGTATGCATATTTCTTTTCCAGTGGAGTAAGATACAGTCAGAGGAGGTCAGATTATTACTATGAGTTGGTAGATGCTTGACACATCCAGGCCCCACCCATAGGTCTCATGTTAAAGCTTGCGCGCATTCAAATCTCATCGGATATGGGATGGGGAAGGCTTAGATTTCACTATTGTTGTGTCGTCTCTAAAGGGTTCATTTTTTTTGTGATGGTCATTAAACCCTTATCTCCTTGATGTGGTCATCATTTATGGGATTTCCTCTTGGGCCTTAAAGAGGTTTCCAGAATCTGTATTCTTGTATAGACAGTGGGAGTTATTTGTGAACCTTCCTGTGGTCGGTTATGGATCGAAATTGTACTCGTTTCAAAGGTTCTCATGTCTTGTAGGGTTGAAGCATGCCATTGAGTTTGCCTCTTGGTTAAAGGTGTTCACTGTAAAACCCCTCCATTTTGTAAGAGCATTGGCTAGTGTAGGAATCATCAGTGTAGTTCAGCCTGTGTTGGTGGGTTCGTGATGAAGCGTTCAGTCTGTATCGCTCAAAGTAAACTGGGAATTCTCGCATGGGTGTCGTGGTGTTAATAAAATTATAAAATGATACGGAGACCAACTACGGGTCTCACTGGAATCCCCTCTTGTGTTGGTTTGGTTAAACATAGGGTGATTTTATGTCCAATCCAATGTTAGAGGTTGTCTGGAAAACCATTGTTTGACAATAACCCTAATATGGTGCAGAGACCACCATAGGACGAACTTGTTGAAAAACTCTGTATTCAAATTGCCCTTAGTGGTGAAACCCATTAATTTTACTCCACCCAACCTTGACCATTGTAATTGGGTATCTTGGGTAATGTGTTTCTTGAAGAGTCTTCTTGGAGGTCTTGAGCGGGGTGTTTCATGTTTTAGTTGTGTTTGGAGGTAAATTACTTGTTGTGTGCTACTTTTCTTGGTGATTCCAGTTTTGAGATCTGTGAAGTTTTAGGTTCTGGGTGTTTTGAATGCTGGGTCTTTGATCAATATTGTTTTTTTAAGTGTCTTCATAGTCTTTCTTGGAATCTTAGCTTGAACAAGTATTTTGGGACTTTCTTGGGGAAGAAAGTGTCACGGGTGGGAGAATTGTCACACCCAAACTTTGCAATTTGATAATGGTTTTAATTTTAATTTTTATCATGTAATTTTATCTTCCTTTATAATTTTTTTAGGTACGATCCAGAACTGACTTGAGTTTTGTGCTTTTTATAATAATTCTGTGTTTGTCTTTCCAAATTCCTATGCAGAGGAAGGGCACAGACGAAGTCATGTGGCTTCACTGGGCCAATGTGCTGCATGCCTGGTGCACGAGTAGTTAATTAAAAATGTTGAATAATATATTTAGTGCAAAATAAAAAGAGAAAGGAGTTAAATTAATCAATTTTTTTTGGAATAATAATAATGGTAATATCATTTAATAATGTTATTATTATTATTTTTATTATTATTAATATTTTAAGTGAGTATTTTATTAGAAACCAAATGTTTTATTATTTTTATTTTTATTTTCAAATTTTAAGTTGGTGTAAGTCTTTTCTTTTTGTTTTATTCCTTATTATTATTATTATTTTACCTTTATTCAATTTTCATTTTTTTCTCTACTCATTTTTTTACTCTCTTCCTCACCTCTCTCCCATCGTGCTACCCACTTCCCAAAACCCTACCTGCACCCACCTCTTGTACACCCTCCCCCCTCGATCTTTTATCCCTGTCGATGTCGCCCCTCCTTCTGGCCAATGCCCATCTAGCGGCTACACCTCCCTCCAAATCAAAATCGCGCGCCATTCTACCTCTCGCCTAGACAACCGTTGTATACCCCTCTTCCTATCGGCCGGACACCCGTGCGCACGACCATTCCTTGGACTCTCCAACAACACCCTCCCTCCTCCTATGGTGAACAAGACTATCTCTATCTTGACTCTCCTCACATTGAAAATCCACCACACATAGGAGTATGGTGAGCCTTTTTTCCCCTTCACATATTCGTGCGCCACTTCCATATTATAGTCAGACCTTTTTTTGTCACGACACATCTCTGGCTCCTCCCCGTCTCGCACAGACAGCCTCATGCACCTTCTATATAGGTGTGTTTCACTTTAGATGCGTGTTTCTCCCATTGGGTAGAATTTTGGGGTTAGGGTTTCAAGTTACATATGGTCCAATTGTGATATATTTGGTTCAATTCTTGAAATAGGATATAACTGAGGTTTCTCATGGTGCGATTAGTGTGTGGTGTTGGTTGTGCACTGAAATTTTGAGTTTCTCTATGTCGAGGTAGGTGGTACCACATATATTTATTGTTTGATGAATTAATCTATGGGTTTAATTAATTTCGTATGTTATTTGATTAGTTTTCATGGATCTAATGTATTTTTTCTTCATGTTTAATATAATTTTTGGAGTTTTTTGTAACATGGTTTTGTGATATAAATGTTTTGACTTTATGAAAAGTCTTGTTGATCCAAACTTAGTATTTTCTAAACTGTGGTGTTGGTTTATTATGTTGCACAAGGGCTTGAAATTATTATTTGACATTTAGGTGATGTGCATTTGGCCTTAGAAGAGGTTTTTGGGTGGGATTTTGTGTTCAAAGTCTTATGATACTTTTTTGACTCGTTTCAAAATATTTTAATGTGGTTTATTAAATCTTATAATGTGTGTGAAACATGGTTGGATATTGTTTTTTTGTGGGTATGTTTGGAAAAGTGGGTTTGAGTAAGCAAGGGGGGGTATTTATGTGTGTGCGTCTTGTTGTACATTTCTCAATATGTATTGTGAATTCTTTTAAATGATGGAATGTACGTTTTAATGTTTCTTGCTATACGTTTGGTTTTAAATTGCGTTTTCTATTTGAAATTGAGTGTGTTATTGGTGAAATCCCTTTGATGTGTTATTTTGAAACATTTTATAGATTTTTAAAGTGTTTAATTGTTTTATTAAATTATATGTGTAGTGTGTTGGACCTCGCTATTAAGGTTTTGGGATATGGGTGTTTAGGTATCCTACATGTAAATGCATAGGGTAATATATATATATATATATCCACTTTGTGCATATTCCCTCATGGCGTGATGAATATGTGCAATGCAACTAGGGGTGTGTGTTTGTGTGTGTGTGTGTGTCTATATATATGTATAAATGCATGTGCGTGTATGCGCCAAGTGTCAGTTCGAGTGGTCATCGAAAAATAGCTTCGTGTTGGAGGTAGGTTCCATATACCTAAGTCATTAACTTGAATTCCATGATTGCATGATTGTTTTTTTAATTTTTTTTCATGCTTTGATTTTTATATGAAATGAATATGTTATATACATATATATAATTGGTCACGATCTTTAAAAAATGGCTTCGCACATGGTTATTAGATTTTATTTTATAACATTAAAAGTGAATAGTTTTAATTATGCTTAGAATAACAATTTATTTTAAATATGTGATTATATGGTAATTCATTTGGACCACTAAAATTCTTTTTGAAATGCTTTTTTTTTGGCTTCTGAAGGTCTCGTGACATATATGTATGGTGAAAAATGGTTTTTTGAAGGTTTTTAAGATGCATATGGTTTGAAAGTGGATTTTTTGTGTGTTTGTAAATATGGAAATGGTTTTTATTATTAGAAATGGTGGTTTTTAATTATGTATTGACATTGCTAGTTTGTGTAAGTGAAACTGGTGATACATATGTGATGGTATAAGTAGAAATAAAACACATGGGAAACCCAACATGTCTAGGTGGGTGGAATAGTTCTTATGTTCTAGTGATGTGTTTTCCTACTAGTGGATCATGCACGAGAACAAATATTTGTTATGGTTACTCTTACACTACGATATGAGGTTCTAGGGACCCACACGATCTGGATGAACCTTAAGGGATTTGACCATGGTGCTTAATTATGAGTTGGTTCTTGAAGAGTAATTTTTATTACAGTTGTTTCATGTGTGTTCCCTCTTTTGTGAAAAATATACTGAAATTTTAAATTGTCTTACTTCATTTTGAAACGTTAATGCAAGTTTGGATTCCACTTTGAAAATATTGGAAGTTAAATGTTTTCCTTATAACTGAAACTTTTTACTTGAATATTAATAGAATCAAAAGAATTTTCTTAATAGGTCTTATTTTCAAACTAGAATGATTAGGTTTCTTTTTAAAGACAATGTCATAGGGTGTTGTTTATTCTTTGAATTCCTACAGAGTGTCTCGGTGATCACACCTACTATATTTTTTTTTTCAGGTTCTGGTATTGGATTTCTCTTGGCGAGTGTGGTTCTGTGTTTAGTGGTGACCCATGTGGTCACTTGGAGGTCTTTCTAGCGGGTTATCTTTATTTTATCTTCCATTTCTAGTGTTTTTTTGTTTTGTTCGGTTTATATTCTACAACCTATCATTTATTTATGGGCCAAACTATTCCCAACTATCTCATCAGGATGCATTGAACTAGTTACCGGCTTGTGGGGGTTGGGAACACCCTTCGGGCCATGTCACAAACCGGGTCGGTCATTGGTTTAGATGGAGACCCGGCTTGGTTCATGACATTTTTCCTTCATAGGGTGGAAATTTATTGAGAAATAATAATCTTTGATAAACTCCAATTATATTCTCTAGAACTTATCCAAAACCCTCTATTTAATTATATACTTCAATATTTTATGATCTCGATATATATCACATTTTTTACCATACATATAATGCCTCCATATCATTAATTAATTCAATACCATCGCTAGCTCTAAATCATGAGCCAATTTATTTTGATCAATAATTTTCATTTGGTGGTAGGTATAATCTATTACCATATCATTCAGCATGAAGATGCATTATAATCCCATAATTAATGCATCACTATAGATTAAAAATCCTTCTCTACTATAAGGTAGTGTCAGTACAATTATGTTGACCAAACTTATCTTTAGTTCTTTGAAATTATCCCCACATTCATCAGTTCACAATATCTTAAACACCTTTTGAGTCAAGTTTGTGATTGGATTATTTATTCCTAAGAAATATCTCACAAATCATTGGTATTATCCATCCAACCTAATAAAACATTGAATATTAGTTACATTGGTTTCCCTAGGACATATCTCAATAACTTGTGTCTTTTATAGAACCATTAATATATAGTCACTTTAAATTATATAACTGAAGAATGTGACTTTTTGTATCCAAAATTATCACATGGAAAATTTATCATATAACTATTCCTTCCTTAGGTTCTTCAATACAATTCTCAAATGTTCTTCATGTTCTTCCATGGTCTTTGAATATAAATTAATATTATTATAAGAACACGGATCTTATTTTTAGGTATGGATCTTGATTTCGTGTTGTTTTATAGAAAAAGGAATAAATGGGGTTTTTATAAGTACACGCCCCATACTTCTTTGTAAACACTGTGTACCTAGATGCCCAGATACAGCTGTGTACTTACAATGTCACGACTGATTACATGGTCATGTGGTGACCTGGCAGACCAACTTATGTTAGGGGGATGGTTAAGGCTACTACATGACGTGTAGTTTTAATGAACACATTGTGTACTTTTCTTTTTATTTGATAAATCGGAGAAGGGTCATGTCTCATATCTGGAAACATCTTATTATGCACGTGGTTTGAACAGGAGTGTGATGGAATGGCTGACGAACTCTGATCCCCTCATGATTCTCCATATGAGATCTAATTGAGACATCGTCAGGTGTGTTGGAATCCCACTGGTGATTTCTCAAAACACCTAGAGACTCTATTCTTGTTTCATCATATCTTGTGATTTATTCAAGGTTTGGTTTTTTTCACCATTTTGTAGATCTACACTGATCTAGGGAGAACCAAGGTCTGACATTCAAGTATATCGATTATACGATATCAAATTCGGTGGTTTGTGCCTTTTGTTATTTTTCATGGATCATATATGATAAAAGTTTTTCACACCCACATTTGGGGTATTGTTTAATTTGGAATTTGACCATGTTTATTAACTTTTATGGTTTTATTGATTGATAAAAGGGTTATTGATTATGCATTAGGTTAGATACCCTATTATTGGGACACCCCATGGGTGTGTTTCCCCTTAATTGATTATTTTTGTAAATTGGTTTAGAATCCCTTTTAAGCTTGCATTTTTTTCCATGAATTGTTTTGT
This sequence comes from Viscum album, assembly GCA_963277665.1. Taxonomy (NCBI): domain Eukaryota; kingdom Viridiplantae; phylum Streptophyta; class Magnoliopsida; order Santalales; family Viscaceae; genus Viscum; species Viscum album. The sequence continues at coordinate 446,947,786 of OY728145.1, forward strand.
TATAATGGAGTTACTGATTATATGGTATGCTTGTGATATGAATTGTGAAGTTTATTCAAGGGGGTTGGATTATGAGAGCTCATCAAAGCATTTAGACCATGAGAGATGCCCATGTGGTTGTTATATTTGTCTGAATGAGTCTTTTACCCAATGTTTTAGACTGTGAGAGCTTTCCCAGGTGGTCATTTTTAATTGATTGGTGTTTTGTGAGATCAAAAGGGGATAGACTGTGAGAGATTATCAAAGGGTAATTATCTAATAAATTTATGTTGTGTTAGAAAAAAATAGGATAGAATGTGATATCTTCCTAGAGGTTTGTTATCTAATGAATTGATGCTGTGTTAGAACAAAATTTGGTTGACCCTAAGATATTCTTAGAGAGTTTTTATTTAAATAAATTTATCTTGTGAGACCAAAGGGGTTATATTGTGAGAGCTTTCCCAGGGGGTCCTTTGTTAATAGTAGAATGATTGTGACGTATCTTCCAAGATGAAGAACAATCTTGGATTCGGTCTTACTCGATGGTTTATATGGTCTTATGAGACATCTATTTTGGCTAATTTACATAAGGGGTACTGATATTAGGCTATATCCCTAGGTTACATGATTTAACGGATAAATAATAGATGTTAAATGAATGTAATGGAAAACTACAGGATTGTTTACTTTTGAGTAATTCCTTTTTATTGCTTTATTCATTAATATTACCTTCTATATACATTCACTAGCAGTTAGGAATGGATATTTTGGTGGTTTCCTACTGGGTAACGTCTCACGCCCTATTTGGGTCATGCTTTTGGGCACAAATAGATATATTATTGCTAGTATAGATAAGTGCAAGAACCCTTTATCATCAGGTACTTGATTGTTATTGGAGATGGAGATCATGAGACCAAGATAAGGCTTGCGATTCTATTGGAGTTTACTTTTTTTATGTACTTTGGTTTCTTTATTGTATTTCCATAATTATGACTTGTTTGAATTATTTTCTAGACACATGTGACATGAATCATTTATATACATTATCTAGTTATTTTATTAATATTAGTCTTCTACTATTTACTTCTGTTGTATGGTATTACTTCTTTGAATATTGGTTTATATTTAGATTACATTGTGTACTCTATCAATGATGGAATAGTTTATCTAATTCCTTACCTTATCCCTTGTTTCTAGTTGGAAGACTCTAGAGTTTGAGGAAATGTGCTTGAGGTTATGTGACCAACCATGCTCGGGGCACTTTTGGTTGACACCCGGATCAGGGACGTTAAAGTGTAGTATCAGAGGCATTTTCTTTCCTTCTTTGTCTTAATATTTGGATCCAATAGATTGGGATAGGAAGGAATAGGTAGTTGGTGATAAGCTGTGCTTGGGAGTAGCTAACCTATGTATAAGGAAAATCCAAGTTACCTCGAATATTGAAATTTTTCTATTTATGAAATTATTACAGTTGATTTGATTTCACTATTGGGTGATTCACTTATTTGGTTATGTTATGATTGATATCATTATGGTTTTATTTTTGTTACATCCCAATGAGATGTGGGTATTCCATATCATGCATCATATAGGAACTGGTTAGAAATCACATGCCATGCATTCTTGCCATGCCACTTAGAGAGCATTACTGATTGCATGATATTGTGATAGATGTTGTGCAAGATATGTATGTTGTTCTGATGGATTTTGTGATAGAAATACCTTTTATTTGGATAGGTTATTGTAATATGAAATGTTTCATTGGATGGATGCCAATCTTTGTTGTCTGAGGTGTTATGGGTCCTATTTGATCAAAATTTGGTGGATCATGTTTGAACATTAATGAAATTATGTTTAGATATGAGATAGATAAGGATTCAAAACTTTGATTCATGGGGATTAAAGGCTCTCATGGATTAAAACATGGCATGCCTTGGCCAAATTTTATGATTTTGGGGTTCTGGATAAATCTCAAAGTATTACTGTCTAGAAAACCCAGAAAACACGGCATGTGATGTTATTTACACACACCATGTGTTCTTATATTCTGTAAGAAATGACTTCTCTTATTTACACTCTGTTTACCATATGTTCACATCATGTAGTAGATGACCATGAGACTGAATGTGTGATCAGATACATGGGGATGGTAAAATTTTGGTAGAGCACACCGTGTATTGGGAGTACACATCGTGCTATAGTCAACTGTGTATCCGACCGTGTGACTAATGTCATGGGTGGATTGAAATTTTGTTGTACACGGTGTGTCTCGAGTGTGAACACCATGTAGTGTAAATCTAGTATAATAGTTTAATTAAATCCGTGTAGAGGTAACTAGGAAGGAAGGAATATTCAAGTGCATTTTGTTTCACTGAAGGAATATGTTGTGTGAATGGGGTGTTATATGACCAGGTTGGAAGGGTTACACGACCATGTTAAGGCTTAAGGGAACATGTTGTGTAGTGGTTCTACACGTCATGTAATCCACTTTTGAAAATCATGAATGTTTTCTTTTACCCATTTCATTCCAAAAAATCTAAGTTGCAGTACTTGATAATCTTGTACTGAGGTGTGTGCTTGACCATGCAAAGTCATGCCACCAAGACGTCCTCCGATTGTACACCAGTTTTATGGCGATGAGTAGACACCGAAAATGGTAGATTAGGGAATACATATAGATCCTCTTGTTGTTCCCATCATGGTACAAGATGTTATACCAGATGCAAGGGCTGATGAATAGTTCCATGAAGGCTTTAAAAGGATGATGTAGACTTTTCAGGGAGCACCACATCTTGCCCTGACTATGGAATAGTTGACACGGGTGTTCCAACAGCAGTAGTCTCCCAATGTTTTAGGGTATGGGGGACCACAGGCTAATGATTAATGGTTGGAGGCCATGTTTTCTATCTCCAATAATCTATATATGCCTCCTTAGGGGAGGGTCAATCTCTTTACTTACATGCTACATGATTATGCCAAGAGATGGTGGGATGTTGTTTCACATACGGGACGTCATCCAGATATGACATGGGAATAGTTTCATAGGACCATCTAGGATTTCTTCTACCATGAGACGTTGAGGGTGGACCAAGCCTAGGTGATCATGAATTTGGAGCGGGGTACTATTTCAGTGATGGATTATTCTTCTCTCTTTATAGATCTTCATCGATTCACACCTATTCTATGGGGTGAATAGTTATCACTAGCTAGGCGATTTGAGGATGGTCTCAGGTATAACATCTGATCGTAGGTGAATGTTTTCATGTTGACTTCAGTGACTACTATAATAAACTAGAAGATAATTATCGAGCTCAATATGAGTGAGTTAGGATCTTCAAAATAGGTTGGTTTATCATCTAGGGTTGGTACTCCTACAACTCATAGAAGGAAGCTCCATAGAGATGTTTCTTTAGGTAGCCAAGTGGTGTGCTACCAATGTGGAAAGAGTGGGAATATGAGACTGAATTTCTCGAGAGACCTAGCCGAGTGTTGATCTTATGAAAAGATGGGCCACATTCAATGTGTTTGTAGGATATTCTTACCATTAATGAGTGAGAAGGTATCTTTTATGACTCCATGTTCAGGAGAAGGACCGTCGGTTTCTCATTATTCAGGGAACCATAGTTCTTAAGGTCATCCAGTCCGAGGAGGTGGTCATGGATGTTGTAACCATATAATAGTTTTTAGGTGACAATAGGGCGGATCAGCTCAGGGAATCTAGGAACGGTCTCATGGCCACAATATAGGTCATACTTTTGCGATGGAATAGACCTAGTAGGAGAAAGTTCCCAGATCCTCTACGGTTAGATGTATGATTCTAGTTTCTATATTTTTAGCTTCTCCACTTTTTGATACAGGGGATTCCTGTAGTTTTATATTAATTTTTATTGTGGATATCCTTAGGTTATGTATCATTACTTCTGATGATGTCATGACACTAGAAACTCTGTTGGGGATTAAGACATCTAGTGTACGTCAATGCAAGAGATTGGTGGGTGTCACTTCTTATAGGACCTCTATGTCTTAGAGATAATGGGATTTCATGTCATTCTTGGGATGGGATGGCTGGTATCCTTTAAGGTCATTTTTGACTACTATCACTACATTGTTAGTTTCACATCACCGGAGGGAAGATCTTTTCTACACAAGGGAGAATGGGATGTTCAGGCAAGCAGATATGGACCCGATCATCATGGGCTAGGTAGACTTATAGCCTATACTCTACCTAAATCTTTTTTCCTTGACTTGTATGGTTTACCACTTTTTATAAAAAGTGCTTTTGGAAATAAAAAATTAATCTTAGTAGTAAGTAGACTTATAACTTAGATTTTTAATTTATATCTTGGGAAACATCATCGATGGACGTTCTTCTAGTGGTTGATCATTTCAGATATTTTTTTACAGACCACTATTTAGGTTTACCTCTAGAGTGAGAGGTGGATTTCCCTATTGAGTGTGTTCTAGGAGTGCCATCGGTTTCCATTACTCCTTATAGTATATCTAAACCAGAGATACATGGTATCAAGAAGTATTTAGAGGAGTTATAGGAAAAAGATTTAATCTGACCTAGTATTTCTCCTTAGGATTCGATTTTCCTTTTGCGATAAAGGTGGATGGTACCTTCAGGCACTGTGAGGATTATCGGAACCTAAACCAGTTGACGGTCAAGAACCAATATTGTAATGACCTGACTTTTTGGAAAAGGTACAGATCATTAGTTTTTCTTTCAAATATTTCATTTAAGCTTTTTTAATGTGTGTAACGTCCTATGGAAGGTTCAAGGAGTGTCTGGGGTTTGTTCAGAGCCCGTGAGTTTGAGAAATGGACTTGCAGACAGTGGTGCATGGCATGCACATGGTCTGCGCACGGTTTGGGATAAACCATGCGACTGCAGACAAGGACACCTGCAGGGGAGCATGACCTTGCAGTCTAGGCTGCACGACCATGCAGCCTTTGGTCTAGAGGCAGTGAGGTGCACACGGTTTATGCACGGTTTGGGTAAATAGTGCACCTGAACTGTGTGACCCTGTTCTGGGTAAAAATTACCATTTTTTCCTTAAATTATATTTAAGCCTAAACTCATTCTTTCCTCCTTCCCATGGACAGAATAGAGGGGAGCCCTCTTTTGATGTCCAAAAACCTCCTCCCTCTAATCACTTGGTGGGTTCTTCATCTGGAATCTGATTCTTGATCTGTGAGAAGCATTGGAAAGGCCAAGGTAATACTTACCACACCTATGCTTCCTTACTTGGAGAATCTTGGTTTTCATTTTGCTATTTTACCACAGGTTCATATGCCCTATTTCCTGGGAATTGGACTAGAACTCAGATATCTTCCAACATACTATGAATCTGAGGTCGATATCAAGCGAACCTATGCCTACAACTCTAAGGTAAGTGGTCACATGGTTTACATTTTGGGTTTTGGCATTTTTGAGTTATTATCTTCATGTCGTGGTTTGTCTTTCTCCAAACCCCCTATTTATATTGACTACTTCATATCTAAATGACCCAGGTGGTATGAGATTGATGAATCTAACCTGGATAGGGTGTTTAGATAAGGTCTGGACTGGGTAAGATCAACCATAGGTGTCATGCCTTAATATTTTGCCCTTTTTCACCTTTGGAACTTAAAGATATGTCTTGAAAGGCATTTTCCATGTTAGTTAAATAAGATGACTTGGTTAGAGGTTTTCTAGGATGAGATAGCCTGAACCCCTTGAACGAATTGAAATGTATGTTTCCTTGATATGTGATTAGGTGATATCATAAGATGGAAATGCCATGATTTATTAATGTGGGATGTTAAAATATGGATTGCCTTATATATTGTGATGCGAATGGTTATGACATACTGTGTTGACATGCTTGTGATAACCCGTGTGTGTGCGGGAGGCATTATTAACCCGTTCCAGATAAATCTCCGTGTGTGGGCGGGAGGCATTCTTACCCCATGCCAAATAAGTCTACATGTGTGGATGGGAGGAATTCTTACCTTGTTCCAGAAAAATATTTTTGTGTGGGAGGGAGGCATTCATACCCTGTGCCAGATAAATATCCATGTATGGGCGGGAGGTATTCTTACCCCATTCCAGTTATAGAACTTGTGTACGAGAGGCATTCTTACCTTGTGCCACTGATGATTATACGTATGTGAGAAGTATGGATGAGAGGCATGCTTACCTCATGCCATTGATAACCTATATCTATGTACTTATACTCTGGTGATTTGTGCAGACCACCAGCTATGAGCTGAAGTAGGTAGACCTGCCAGGTGTCCTTATGGAACCTGAGTGGGAGGGTTGGTTATTTACTTTGCTTTAGTTTCTTGCAGTCTATTACTCATTGTTACTTGCGAACAACTATTTGGATTACATGTAGACACTGTGTGTGGTGGCCTACTGAGACTTGTCTCACACCCTACCCAGGCAGCCTCCTTGGCACCTGTGTAGACTTTACTTCTATAGGTACTAGTAGGGGAAAAGGCCTTGCTTTAGGTTGTTGATATATATATGTTCTAGCTGGAGTTCTAGAGCAAAGTACCAAGCTTGGATAGAGATGCTCGTGAACTACTTTTGTTCTTGTTTATTTTTGTATTATTGTATAGAATGCTTGTCTTCTATTTCCATTGTAACAGCATGCCATGCATCCATTTTGTATCAGACACTACCTATGAGGATTTTTTATATTATTCAGGGTTCTCCTTACTTTTGTAGTTTGGCTGTATGATTTCCCTTTTTCTCCTATTTATCCATTATTTGTGCTTCCTCTATTCTTGCTGCTTCATTGCTTTCCATTGTGTACTCTAAAAGGGGGTAAAGTCTCCCCACTAACTTACCATTACACCCCCGCTGCTAGTCAGCAGCCCCTGGCATATGGGGAGATGAGCCAGGGGTCATGTGGTCAAACGAGCTCGGGGCTCGGGTTGTGAGGCAGCCGGGTCCGGGACGTCACAAATTTGTATCATATGAGTTTTCTTTCTTACTTTACTATTTTGCGACGATATAATTGGATAAGGGTAACACTTCGGGACTTAGTTATAAGACGTACTTGGGAATTAAGAACCCATGTATGGGGAAAATACCAAGTTGCTTAAATTATGGTGTTATGGATTTTTCTATTTACTATTGATACTATTTCACCGTTGGGTGATTCACATGATTTGTGATGTTAATGAAATTTGCGAGGTTGAATTTTGTATTTCATGGTTTGACCCAATGAAATGAGGGTTATGAATTTGAACATGCATCATGATAGGAACAATATGATTAAGCCATGCATCTTGCCATTCCACGTTTAAATTTTCAGCGATCATTGCCTGTTGTTTATTTCCACACCTTGTTAATATGTGTGCAACTGTGCAAACTCTTCTTGCAGGTTGTGAATTGAGGAATGATGTGGTTTTGGTGGGTTTCACTCTTTGGTTCATAAGGTGTATGGACCCTTATGCATCAGAAAATTACATTCCATCTAAACCAATAATTTTCTTTAAAAGTAAATTCAAATACTTAATTAGCACAAGTAAATGAGAAATGACATCAAAGTGTGTGTCATATTTCAGTTCATGAAGAGTATGGGACCTTATGGGCTGGGAAATTCCATATCACGGGATTAAGTTAAATTCGAATAGTTTCAGGTTTTACTAAGAATTCCTATGGTTATGGATTGGTGATTTAGAGGTAGGAAGGATTAGTAACTGTCCTATCTTCTAGAGTTCAACCTTTAATTTGTTGGTTTCTTCTTTTGAGACGTTTGTTTGGAATTATAGCACTATGACTCCGAGACGTCCTCAATTCGTGCGCGATGAAGGTGATGATGATCACATTCCTGAGGTGGTGGGCCCTAAGCCGCTTGTTGATCTTCATGTCGAGCCACCCATGGATCCTCTTTCTATTCCTGATATGGGCTCTAATTCCCAATTCCATGAGAGCTTCTTACGTATGATGCTGAGTATGAAAGGTGGAGTGTGACCTGCCCTGAGTATGGAAGACTTGACCTGTGAGTTCCAGTCACAGAATCCTCATACATTTACGGGAGATGGAGGACCACTTGCTGCGGTGTCCTGGTTGGAAGCTATTCTGACCATCTTCGAGCACCTTGAGACGCCTCCAGAGCGGAGGTTCAAGCTCACAGTTTATATGCTACGTGGTTCAGCTAGGAGGTGGTGGGATGTAATCACCTAGTCGGGATAGAGAGAGATATGATCTGGACTGATTTCTAGACCATCTTCTACGATTATTTCTTTCCCCAGAATTTGAGGGCTGACAGAGCTAGGGATTTTATGAATCTACAGCAAGGGACCATGACATTCAGGGAATATTCATCCTATTTCATTGAGTTACAACATTTTTCTCCTACACTAGCTGTTGATGATCTCACGGCCATTAGGCATTTTGAGTATGGGTTGTGTTAGGCCATCTGGTCGCAGGTTAACATGTTCAGGTTGACGACCATTTCAAAAAAATTTAATCTGGCTATGATCACAGAGAGGAATTTGAGAGAATCGTACATTGCAAACCAGGGATCACTACCACAAAATTGGGAAAGGCCAGTGCCACCCCTTTATCAGCGCTAATGAAAAAACGCTGATAAACGGACCCCCTTTATCAGCGCTTTTTTGAGTAGCGCTGATAAGGGGGGGGGCTTTATCAGCGCTTTTTTAAAAGCACTGATAAAGGGTTCATCTTCAAAAAAAATTAATTAAAAATAATATATTAATATATTAATATATCAATATAGTTATATTGATATAAATATAATATATAATTTTTAAATATATTTTAGTTAAGTATAAATGTACATTTATAGTTAATATAATTAATATATAAGATATTTAGTGAAAATGGATTATAAATAAATTAAAAAAATATTTTTAATTAATAATTTTCTAATTATTATAGAGTAATAGTCATTTAATAATAAATTGAAGACTAAACAAATAAAATAAAATAAAAAAAGATCCAAAATATGTTGAAAACGCAACTCGAACTTCAAACAGCCATAACTTTTGATCTGGGTGTCTGTTTGAGCTCTACCACATATCAAATCGAAGACTGCGACAAGCTCTACGTCGTTGTGACAATGGGACCCCAGTCCAGGTTTTTTTGAGGCCAAAAAAGGCCTATAAGGCCTTCCAAACCGATTTTTTAGTCGAGGTAACCCGATTTTTTAATATTTTGTGGATTTTCATCCTCGTTTAAGGGGGTATTATTGGATTTTTTTGGTGGGGAATGAATTTATTCCAAGGTATTAAATTCATTTTGATATTATTTCTTTGAAATTTTATAGTTTTTTATAATTCACTACTATTTATAATCAAATATATAACTATATGTACATATTTTTTATATATTCACACCTAAAAATTTAATTTTTTTATATAAATAATTAAACATATTTACATATAAAATATATTAGATTTATCTAAATAATAACTAATATCCATTTTATTTAAAATACCAATATATGAATATTTATATAACTATATATTAATATAACTATATATATATATTAATATAACTATATATATATGAATATAACTATATATATATATATATTAAAATAACTATAAATATATATATTAATATAACTATATATATATATATTAATATAACTATATATAATAATATAAATATATATTGATATATGAATAAATATATCTAAATATATTTATAAATAAATAGATATATCATAAATAAGAGAAAAGATAAATATAGGGCAGTGGTAAAGGCTTTAGGTGCGCAGGGGGGAGGTCTCGAGATCAAATCTAGGTGGAGGCGGTGGCGCGCTCGCAAGGGTGATTTAGAGGGGATAGCGCTGATAAAGGGTGTATGCGGTGTGTGCGAGCGCTGGAGGAGCATCCAAGAGATGATAAAGGGGGCTCAAGCGCTGTAAAAAGTCCCCCCCCCCCTCATGATTGGAAATATTTTTTTCATTTTTTTTAATTTTTTTAATTTTTTCCCCTTTTATGAGCGCTGATAAAAGCCCCTTTTATCAGTGCTTCGTTTTAGCGCTGATAAAAGACCCCTTTTATCAGCATTTTTTGACGCTGATAAAAGGGGTCTTTATCAGTGCTTTTTGGAGCTCAGATAAAGGGGAACCCCCCCCCCCATATCTTCGCCGGCATTAACAATGCTTTTCTAGTGCTGTTAAAGGCCATTTTTAGCACTGATAAAATCCATATTTGTAGTAGTGGAGGTTCGGCACCTAAGGGTTCTAGTGGATTTGATTCTGGGAAGAAGCAACGTTCTAAGGACTCTCGTGGTGTTAGTAGTGGTTAGGCCTTTTTCTCAGGTGGTACTCTTATCTATCACCAATGTGGGGTGCCTTGACATATGAAGAGGAAGTGTACGCAAAATCTAGTGGAGTGTAGAGGTTGTGGTAGGTTGGGTCATCTCTATAGTTTCTGTAGGATTATTCCACCAAGGCCTAGTGAGCAAGGATCTATACCCACTCCACGATCTGGTGATGGATCAGCTGGATCACGTCTGTCATGCAGCTGGAATACCGTCGGCCGATCAGGCCGTGGCGGCAATCAAGGCAGAGGTAATCAGGTGTATGACTCTTAGTACCAGCAGGGCAGGTCTGCTCAGGGTATCCAGGCTGTGACTCAGGGTCGTGGTACCAGCCAGTTTTATGCAGTCGAGCCTACTCCACAGGAGTAGCACACCGGACCATCTATTGTACGAGGTACAATTCTAGTTTCCTCTATGTTAGTATCTACTTTGTTTGACACAAGCACTTCTCACACTTTCATAACGGAGGCAATTATTGGAAGTTTGGGCCTCGACATTGAGTCATATCATGGTAAGATCACATTATATACCCCTTTAGGTATCCGTTCAGAGGGAGTTCATCATTTTCAGAATTTTCCCCTCAAGTTGGGCGATTAACTTTTCCTGTGGAACCTGTATGTTTTGGATATGATAGGTTTTGATGTAATAATTGGGATGGGATGGTTAGTTCCCTATAGATCCTGGATTGAATTCTATTGTCATAGGGTGGCGTTTATGTCACCAGAAGGAGATACACATATACATAAGGGAGAATGGGATCTTAGTGCGACATGAGTAGGACCGGAACACCAGAGTTTAGGTGGTGTCACGGCACAGGTTTCCAGTCTTTATCTCAGTGACCAAGGGTTACAACCCTCGGTTTATCCTCCTGTGGTGGAGCATTTCAGTGAAGTATTAATTGATTATTTCTATGGTATACCTTTAGTGAGAGAGTTGGAATTTACTATTGAGCTTATACCAGGAGCAGCACGAGTTACCATTCCTCCTTATAGGATGGAACCTAAGGAACTTCTGGAGATCAAGAGTCAGCTGGAGGACCTAGAAGCAAAAGGCTCTATACATCCCAGTACTTATCCTTGGGGATCGCCAGTTATCCTTTCCAAGAAGCCAGATGGTACCCTTCGTCTTTGTATGGATTATTTTAAGTTAAATCAACTAACTATTAAGAATCGTTATCCCTTGCCTCGAATTGACGACCTCTTCGATCAGCTCTGAGGAGCGCATGTGTTTTCAAAGATAAATTTGAGGTCGGGCTATCACCAGGTGCATGTTATGACTTTTTACATACCTCACATGGCGTTAAAGAGCAGGTATGGTCTCTATGAGTACCTAGTCATTCCGTTTGGGCTTACGAATGCACCTACAACGTTTATGGCCCTTACGAATCAGATTTTTCACCCTTACATTGATTATTTTGTGGTTGTATTTTTGGATGATATCTTAGTCTATTCACACTTGAGACGTGACCATGCAACCCATATTCAGATTGTGTTGAATACACTAATAGAGAATCAACTTTATGCTAAGCTTAGTAAATGCCACTTTTGGATAAATAGGGTTCACTTCCTTGGTCACATTATTTCTGAGTCTGGAGTTTCAGTTGACCCTGAGAAGGTAAGTGCTGTAATTTCTTGGGAGCAGCCCAAGAACATCTTTGATATAAGGTGTTTCTTGGGTCTTTATGGATATTATAGGTGCTTCTTTCAGGACATTTCATGCCTAGAAGCAACTCTTACATCTTTGACCAAAAATGGGGTAAGATTCGATTGGTCAGAACCTTGTGAAGTAGCTTTTTAGGAAATGAAGGGCAGACTAACTTCAACACTGATACTGATCTTGCCAGAGCCAGGAATATCTTATACAGTCTTTTGTGACACATTAGGTATCGATCTTGGAGCTATCTTGATGCATGACGAGCGAGTAATTGCGTATCGTTCTCGTCATTTAAAGCCTCATGAACTGAATTATCGGACGCACGACCTCAATCTCGCAGCGGTTGTACATGCCTTACGTTGTTGGAGACACTATTTTTGGGAGATATTTTTTTGGTATTCACTGTCTAAAAAAGCCTCAAATATATCTTCACTCAGTGGGATCTAAATCTTAGGAAACGCAGGTGGGTTGAGTACCTGCAATCCCTTGATTTCGAACTGGCATACAGTCCTGGGAAAGGAAATTCAGTAGCTGATGCGGTGAGTTGGAAAACTCAGTCAGAAGTGGTTTGGGAATATATTGAGGAGTGGAAGCTAATGGCCCTATTTTCAGAGATGCATGTTGAGGTTCAGGAGGGACAGGTTCAGACTGTTCTCTCAGCCTTAGCGGTGACATCTACTCTTTTGGAACGGTTCTGGGCAAGTAAGTTATCAGATCTGGAAGGCCTTGTTCTATGATAAAGTGTCGCTGATGATGCCTCTACAGATTGGATCTTGGATCAAGGTGATACTTTATTGTTCCGTAGGTGAGTATGGGTCCCATCAGACATTAGAGAGGAGCTGATGAGGGATTTCCATGCCTCAGCATGGGCAATTCACCCAGGCATCACCAAAATGTATCGTGATTTGCGACGACAGTACTAGTGGCCTAACATGAAGCGGGGAGATAGGTGGTTTTATCATGTGTTGTTCCACCTGTAAGCAGGTGAAGGTGGAACATCAGCATCTGGTAGGGATTTTGCAGTCTTTTTCCATTTCATAGTGGAAATGGGATGATGTTTATATGGACTTTGTAACCAGTTTACCCAGTTCTCCTCGTGGCAATGATGCAGTATGGTTTATCATCGACCATCTGACGAAGGTCACGCATTTCTTTCCTGTGCGGAACACCTTCATGGGTGATAACATCGGAAGACTGTATGTCAAAAAATAGTGCAGCTTCATGGATCACCTCGTTCGGTCGTCTCGGATAGAGAACCTAATTTTACATCTCGGTTCTGGCAGGGTTTAGATAAAACCTTGGGTACGCAGGTACTTTTGAGCACGGCCTATCACCCGCAGACTGACGGACAGACCGAGCTAACTATATAGGTACTAGAGGATATGTTACATTCCTATGTTCTCTATTTTTGTGGTTCATGGAAAAAACACATTCCTATTGTTGACTTCAGTTATAACAATAGCTTCCAGGCTACCATTGAGATGGCTCCCTATGAAGCCTTATATGGTAGGCCTTGTCGCTCTCCATTGTGTTGGATTAAAGTAGGCGAGGCATCTATTCTAGGACCATGTCTTGTGTATGAGAGTACACAGCAGATACAGATTATTAGAAAGCGTATACAGACAGCTCAGTCTAGACAGAAGTCCTATGCTAACAAGCACCAGTGAACTCTTGAGTTCGAGGATGGGAACCAGTTTTTCTTGATGGTCTCACCCAGGTTGGGGAAAAGATGTATACAGAATAAGGGTATGCTTTCACTGAGGTTCGTAGGACTCTTTGAGGTGATGAAGCGGATCAGACCAGTATCTTACCATCTTTCACTTTTGCAGAGATATCAGGCCATGCACGATGTTTTTCATGTATCTCATCTACAATGGTACTTTCCAGATCTGACTCATTTTTTCAGCCTGATGAAGTTGAAATGGATATGGATAGTTCCTTTGAGGAGTATCCGATGCTAATTGTTGACTGGAGCGTAAAGACACTCCATGGAAGGTAGGTTCCTCTTGTACGAGTGTTATGGCAGCATGGCCGGGTACAGGACGAGACCTAGGAGTGGGAGGCTGATATACATTCTCAATGGCCAGAGATTTTCGTTAATGACACCACAGTACCCTCGTAAGGTGAACTCAGGGACGAGTTACTTTAAGGAGGGGAGGTTATAACGACCCAACTCTTTGGAAAAGGTATGGATCTTTAGTTTTTCTTTCAAATCTTTCCTTTAAGTTTGTTTAATGTGTGTAACATAATAAGGAAGTTCCGGAGAGTGTCCGAGGTTTGTTCGGAGCCCAAGAGTTTGAGAAATGGACTTGCAGAAAGTGGCGCACAGCCTATGCACATTTTGGGATAAACCATGCGACTGTAGGCAGGGGAACCTATAGGGGCGCATGGCCATTCAGACCAGGTTGTACGGTCATGCAGCCTTTGGTCTGGAGGCAGTGAAGTGCGCACAGTTTGTTCACAGTTTGTGCACAATTTGGGTAAACTGTGCGCCTAAATTGTGTGACCCTGTTCTGGGTAAGAATTTCCATTTTTTCCATAAATTTTATTTAAGCCTAAACTCTTTCTTTTCTCCTTCCCATGGACAAAACAGAGGGGATCCCTCTTTTGTGCTCCAAAACCCTCCTCCATCTAATTTCTTGGTGGTTTCTTCATCCGGAATCCGATTCTTGATCCGTCAGAAGCATTTTAAAGGCCAAGTTAAGTCTTACCACACCTAAGCTTCCTTCCTCGGTGAATCTTGGTTTTCATTTCGCTATTTTACCACAGGCTCAGATGCCCTATTTCATGGAAATTGGACTGGAACTCAGATCTCTTCCAACCTACTGTGAATATGAGGTTGATATCAATCGAGCCTATGCCTACAGCTCTATGGTAGGTGGTCACATGGTTTCCATTTTGGGTTTTCACATTTTTGAGTTATTATCGTCATGTTGTGGTTTTTATTTCGTCAAAACCTATATTTATAATGACTGATTCATATCTAAATGACCCGTGTGGTATGAGATTGATGAATATAACCAAGATAGGGTGTTTAAATAAGGTATGGACTGTGTAAGGTCAACCATAGGTGTTATTCCTTAATATTTGGCCCTTTTTCACCTTTGGACCTTAACGATATGTCTTGAAAGGCATTTTTCATGTTAGGAAAATGAGATGACTTGGTTAGAGGTTGGCTAGGATGAGATAGCATGAACCCCTTGAATGAATTGAAATGTATGTTGCCTTGAGATGTGATTAGGTGATATCATAATATTGAAATGTCATGCTTTATTAATGTGGAATATTAAAAGATGGATTTCCTTATATACTGTAATGTGAATGGTTATGTCATACTGTGTTGACATGCTTGTGATACCTCGTGTGTGGGAGCGAGGCATTCTTACCCTGTGCCAGATAAATATCCATGTGTTGGAGCGAGGCATTCTTACCTCATGCCAGATAAATCTCTGTGTGTGGGCGGGAGGCATTCTTACCCCATGCTAGATAAATCTTCGTGTGTGGGCGGGAGGCATTCTTACCCCGTGCCAGATAAATCTCTGTGTGTGGTCGGGAGGAATTCTTACACCGTTGCAGATAAATATCCGTGAGTGGGTGGGAGACATTCTTACCCCGTTCTAGATAAATATCCATGTGTGGGCGGGAGGAATTCTTACCCTATGCCAGATAAATCTCCATGTGTGGGCGGGAGGCATTCTTACCCCATTCCAGATATATCTATGTGTGGGGGGGGGAGGCATTCTTACCTCATTCCAGTTACAGTACTTGTGGAGGAGAGGCATTATTAACTCATGCCAGTGATGATTATACGTATGTGAGAAGCATGAACGAGAGGAATGCTTACCTCATTTCAGTGATAACCTATATCAATGTACTTATACTCGGGTGATTTTTGTAGACCACCATCTATGAGATGAAGCAGGTAGACCTTCCAGGTGTCCTTCTGGAACCTGAGCGGGAGAGTTGGTTGTTTACTTTGCTTTACTTACTTGAAGTCTATTACTTATTGTTACTTGCAAACACCTATTTGGATTACACGTAGACACTGTTGGTGGTGGCCTACTGAAACTTGTCTCACACCCTACCCAGGTGGCCTCCTTGGCACCCGTGTAGACTTTACTGCTGCATGTACTAGTAGTGAAAAAGGCCCATCTTCAAGTTGTTGATACATATATGTTCTAGCTGTAGTTCCAAAGTAGAGGACTGAGCTTGGCTAGAGATGCTCGTGGACTACTTTTGTTCTTGTTTATTTTTGTATTACTTTATTGCATGATTGTCTTCTATTTCCATTGTAGCAGTATGCCATGCATCCATTTTCTATCAGACACTGCCTATGAGGATTTTGTATATTATTCGGGGTTATCCTTACTTTTGTAGTTTGGTTGTATGTTTTCTCTTTTTCTCCTACTTATCCATTAATTTTGATTCTGTTATTCTTGTTGCTTCACTACTTTCCACAGTGTACTCTAAAAAGGGGGTAAAGTCTCCCCAATGACTTACCATTACACCCCCGTTGCTAGTCGGAAACCCCTGGAATATGGGGAGATGATCTAGGGGTCAAGTGTCCAACCAGGCTCGGGGCTTGGGTTAAGAGTCAGTCAGGTCTGGGACGTCACAAATATCCCTTTCTGAGGATTGATGATCTCTTGGATCACCTTTGAGGATACTATGTGTTCTCAAAGATTTATTTGATATATGGTTATCATCACTTGAACGTTAAGCCATTAGATATACCACTTACAGCCATTCGAAGTAGGTATGGTCTATACGAGTATTTGGTTATGTTATTAGGTCTAAACAACGCGCTGAAGGTTTCATGGAATTGATGAATCGAGTTTTTCATACTTATATGGATTCTTTTGGGGTAGTCTTCATAGATGATATCTTGGTGTTCTCTCACACTCAACATGACCATTCCATCTATCTTGAGATAATTTTGATTACACTGAGAGAGAATATTTTATATGATAATCTCACAAAATTCTACTTCTGGATGAGTCAAATTAAAATTTTGGGTCATATCATCTCTGATACAAGAGTATCAGTAAACCCAAAAAAGGTGAGAGCAGTAGTTTCCTAGGACAAATCAAAGATCTTCTTTGTGTTACAAATTTTTCTAGGGCTGGTTGGTTACTTCATATGATTTATTCAAGATTTTTCATTCTTAGTATCACCACTAACGGTCCCGACTAAGAAGGGTATGAAATACATGTTAAAAGAAACCCGCGATTCAACCATTAAGGAGCTAAAAGGGAGATTGACTTCAGCACCGATATTATTATTCCAGAACTGGGAAATAGTTACACCATTTACTATGATGCATCATCTATTAGGGTGAGAGTAGTGCTTATGTATGGGGAAGGTGTTGTTACGTATGGGTCTCGGTAGTTGAGGCGATATGAGAGGAATTACCCAACACAGGATCTTGAGTTGGATATAGTTTTTCATGCTTTAAATTTTTGGAGGCATTATATTTTGGGAGAGCAATTTGTGGTGTACAGAGACCACAAAATCTTCAAGTATATCTTTACTCAAGAAGATATGAATTAGAGATAGTGAAGGTTGGTTGAGTACCATCATTATTTTGATGTTAATCTTTCCTACACTCTTAGTAAAGGCAATGTAGTGGATGATTCATTGAGTTGGAGGACTCAGATATAGGCAGTTCAGGAGGACATCAGTGAGTTGCATCTTATGGCTCTACTTTTTGATATGCATTTGGAGATGGATGGTAGATAGGAGTAGATTTTTCTTTATTCTATAGTTGTTACCTATACTCTATTGGATTGAGTGTTAATGAGGATTTTTTTATATTCTAAAGGCCTAGTCCTATGAGAGAGTGTTTCAGGAGAGGACCTTACTCCTAGGTGGACCATAAGAGAGGATGATGTTTTGTGTTCTCATGGATGTGTATGTGTTTTAGCAGACATGCTTGAGGATTTTTTGTGTGATTTTCATGCCTCATTATGATCATTTCATCTTGGTGTCACAAAGATGTATTCAGATCTACATCATTAGTATTGGTATCCACGAATGAAGAGGGATGTAGCTGGTTTTGTTATGAGATACTTCACTTGTCTACAGGTGAAGGTGGAGAATCAGCGAATGGAAGGTCTATTATAGTAGTTACCCATTCATGAGTGGAATTGGAATGAAATAGCGATTGATATAGTGATGGGTTTACCAAGGTATACTCAAGGAAATGATGATGTATGGGTTGTTATTTATAGACTCAAAAAGGTTACACATTTCCTGCCGACCAAGGAAAACTTCAGTGTTGATTATATTGGAATGTTGTACATCCTTGAGATAGTAAATATTTATGAGGTTCCTCAATCTATCATTTCAGATAGTGATTCACGGTCAACATTTAATGTCTGTTAGGGATTAAATAGGGCTTTGGGTATATAGGTATTTCTGATTACAACTTATCTTCCCCAGACAGATGGCCAGTTCGAGCGAACAATTCAGGTTTCAGATGATATACTTCGAGCATGCGTGCTAGATTTTAGGGACTCTTGGGAGAGACACATACCTATGGTAAATTTTTCATACAATAATAATTTTCAGGAAATGATTCAGATGGATCCTTGTGAGGCTTTGTACGATATTCCATGTCGATCACCCCAATGTTGGATGGAGGCAAGAGAGGCAGCTATATTGGGACCTCATATTCTCAAGGAGACCACTGAGTAGGTGGAGTTGATTCATAAGAGAATGGGTACTGTATAGTATCACCAGAAATCTTATGTTGATCGATAGATATGACCTCTAGTTTTCAAGGTTAGAGATCAAATTTTTCTTTATGTCACACCGAGGTTGGGACACATGAGGATTAGGAGATTGGGTAAGCATTCACCTAGATACTTCAAGACATTTGAGGTTTTGTAGAGAGTTATGACGGTTGCCTATCAGTTGCAGTTACCTCAGAGATATCAGTCTATACATGACATCTTTTATGTTTCTCATCTACGACATAAATTTTCAGACTCATCTAATGTTTTTCAACATGATGAGGTTGATTTCGAGGTGGATGCATCCTTTGAGGAATACATTATTCAGATTATAGATCATGATACTAAGGTTCTCCTTGAATGATATATTCCTCTAGTATAGGCGCTATGTCAGCAAAGGCGAGTAAAGGATGAGACTTGGGTGAGGGATTTCAAAGTGCGATTGTAGTGTCCAGAGTTGTTCACAGATTATTCTTCACCACCCTTGAAAGGGAAACTCGGGAAAGAATTACTTTAAGGGGGAAGCTTGTCAGAACTCAGGTCTGCCTTTTAGGTATGTGTCTTTATTTTTAGTTGTTTTTTAGGAAAAAGGAAGAAATGGTGTTCTTCTAAGTAAACATTGTGTAATTCTATGTACACACCATGTACCTAGAACGTTGTGTACATCCACATACTAACCTTGTAACGACCGAGTACATGGTCATGTGGTGATCTGGAAGACCTGCTTAAGTTTGGGGTGGTTAATGCTACTACACGGCGTTCAGTTTTAATGAACAATCTGTGTACATTTCTTTTTATTTGATAAATTGGTGTAGGGTCATGTCTCATATCTAGAAATGTATTATTCTATCTGTAATTCTTATAGGAGTGTGAAGTAAAAACCTAAGACCTCTGAACACCTGCTAATTCTTTGTATAAGATCTGATTGATATATCATTGGGTGCATTGGAATCCCACCAGGGAGTTCTTGAACCCCCAGATCCTATCATCTTAATTCATCATCTCTAGTGATTTATTGAAGGTTGGGATTTACTCATAGTTTTGTAGATATATGCTGATCTAGGCCAATTCAAGGGTCAGAGTTCAAGTATATTGATAGTATGACATAGAGATAGGTGGTTTGTGCCTTTCGTTGTTTGTATTGGATCATATATGCTAAAAGTGCCACATACCCACAATTGGGGTATTGTTTAATTTGGAATTTAACCCTCTTTATTACCTAATATGGTTTGATTGATTGATAAAGGGTTATTTCATATGTGTAAGGTTAGATAAATTTTTATTGGGATATCCCATGGGTTCATTTACCCTTGATTGATTGTTTATGGTTGTTGGTCTATAATGCCTTTTAGGATTTTCTTGTTTTCCATTCCTTGTTTTGTAAGGATGGAGTAACTGATTATATAGAATACCTGTGATATTTATTGTGAATTTTGATCAAGGGTTATTGTACTATGAGAGCTTCCCAAAGGGGTTAGACCATGAGAACTACCCATGTGGTTGTTATTTTTGTTTAAATGAATCTTTGACCCATGGGATTATAGCGTGAGAGATTTCCCATGTTTTCATTTTTAATTGATTGATGATGTCTTAGAGAAAAATGGGATAGCATGTGAGATCTTGGAAGAGGTTCTTTATCTAATGAATATATGATATGTTATAAAAAAAGGGACATACCATGAGATCTTCCAAGAGGGTCCTTACCTAATGAACTAAAGTTGTGTTAGACCCAAAGGGGTTAGACCATGAGATATTCCGAGATGATTGTTATTTAAATGAATTTATGTTGTGTGACTAAAGGGGGTAGACTATGATAGATTTACCTGGGGGTCATTTGTGACTAGTTTAATGATTGTGATGCCTCTTCCAAGGAAAATTACAATCTTGGATTTAGTCATACTCTATTGTTTTGATGGTCTTATGAGACATCTGTTTTGGTTACATTACATGAGGGATACAAATACTAGTCTAGATCCCATGTTTTTATAATTCAATGAATGAATAATAAATTTTAAAATAATGTAATAGAAAACTATAAGATTGTTTACTTTTGAGTAATTTTCAGTTTATTGCTTCATTATTACATATTAACTACTATATACATTCATTGAAACTTCAGAATAGATATTTTGGTGGTTTCTTATTGGTATTCTTCTCTCACATGATTTGGTTTATGCCTTTGGACCCAAATTGATTATATTATTGTAGGTATAGATATGGGAAAGGAGTTGTCTTCATTAGGTACATGATTTTTGCTGGAGCTGGAGAGCATGGGACTAGACTAAGTCTTGCGATGTTGTTGGAGTTTAATTTATTTTCTGTAATTTGGTTTTAGTATTGTATTTCTGGCATTGTTATTTTATTTTCCTCTTTCCTAGACACATGTGACATGAATCATTTATATATATGTGCTCTAGTTGTTTTATTACTATAATTATTCTGTTGTTTACTTCTATTGTTTGGTATTACTAATTTTTCTCGTTTTTATATTTAGATTCGAATGTGTACTCTGCCAATGAGGTCATCATTTCCTTGATTTCTTTACATAGCCCTCACTGCTAGTTAACAGCCTATGTAATTTGGGGAAATTCTCTTGAGGTTATGTGACCAACAAGGTTCAGGGCACTTTTTGGTGGCACCCGGATTCATGAAATCACCATCACTTATAAAGACTACCACGAAATGATCAAGGTAATATCTAAAGAATATGTTCATTAAATCCATGAATCTGAAAAGATCATCAGTTATTATAAATCAAATTACTATAAATTCATAATGGATATACCTCATATGGAAGGCTCTCTTAGGTATATCTTCCTTCTTTACCCTTAACTGATAATATCGAGCACAATGATCAATCATGGGAAAATATTTAGATTGTCAAAATTGATCAAACAGATCATCGATATAGGGTGCTGGATACTTTTTCATAATATTTATTTTTGTATGTTCCAAATAATCAATGCAAAGGAAATATGATCTATATTTATTATTAAAAAAATTAGGTGCGCCCCCATAGAGATGCACTAGGATGAATATATCACTTATCTTGATTCTTATGAAATTTATTCTTTAATTATTGAAACTTAATCAGTTATATTTTAAATAGAATATTTTAAATAGGTGTATCACCATGTATGACTTCTATTAAAAAATCAACATTACAATTTAGATGAAGAAAAATAAACTATTTTTGAAATAAAAAAAATAACTTATAATAGGAACATATTCCATATTGAGTTTCTCCCAAACCATTTGAGATAAATATCCCTCCTGAATAGGTAGTAAGACCCATATAATATAAGTACATTCCACTGGGATTTTATGTTAATCATCTCGCCAATGGTCTATTGAATGTTCATTTAGAATATTTAATAAAACTTCTCATCCTTGATAGATGATATGGGATCTATACTAAGAAATCCAATCCATTCCTAATATTACATCAAATTCAACTATAGGAAGAATATAAATATTTAATGGAAGTACATTCCCACAAACATCAATAATAAATTTGATATATACATTATAAAAAACATTAAACCATTAGGATTTTTTACTACAAACAAAACATATATTCATTGAGTAGTAATGGGATACCCTTTAAAAATTATTTAGATATAAAAGAATTGGTAGATCCATAATCATGTAAACAAAATTACTTCTAGAGTGGATGATAAGTATACCTTTCAGAAAATTTCTAGGAACATCCACTTTGGTTATATTAATTACATATGCCTAGCCTTCTACCCTTAGTTTCTTATGTAGTAAGTTCCCTTGACTCTTATATTACTGGTTTGAATAATTCCCAATGTATTTACAATTAAAAAACTAGATATTAGTTGTTTATTTATTTAACTCATTTTAATTATCTAGATGACCCATATAAACACACATGTAACAAACACCCATTCCCTTAAATCATTTCATAGGATGTTTTTTCCAAATTTTTTAGATAGTGAAAATTAATTTATTTCATACTTATATTTTGATGAGTTCCTTTTTTCTTGGTGTTCAGTCAACCACTTATTCTCTTTATTTCCCTTAAACATATGGGATCTATAAAATTCATTTTTTTCATAATTCCACCGAATACAATATCACATGTTATTTAAAAAAAAATAAAAAACTAGTTCCTTCAAAAGGTTTGGATTATGCTCATTAAGGAATTGTCAATCATGATTACTGAATTACGTAGGCAGTCTGAAGCTTGTCTAGTAATATTGTAAAATTAGCCTCATACTATACCTCACTTTATTATTCCATATACATTAAAGTGAGTAACTTTCTCTCCATTTTAGATCATTATTCTCATGGGGATTATTTATTGATGAGAATAACAATAAAATTTCTCCATTAAATTATTTATATTTCTTAAGACTATTTAGTGTTATAGGTCAATGACAACCATTTATTAGAATATTTTTTCAACAAACACACATCTAAAATAATATTTTCACATTCACTAAACCACAAATCAATGAATATATTTTCGAGAGACTTAATTGAATCCTTAGATACCAATGTATTAGTGTTTCCATTACAATATTTTGTCTTTTATCATAAGAAGTGGCCCAAGATAGGACAATCACATTGTGGAACAAATGGTTGCTCCATTCAGGCATGTTTATTCATTGTAACCTGATTAATCTTCTTTAATATGGCCATAATATTCTTAGTTTCAATAATAATTGTATTGAATTTTTTCAGGAAGGCAGTCTCTACAATGTATATGGGTGTTTATTCCCTTTATTCTATAAAGTTCCATCAACAAAATAATGGAACACACTAAATTATCTCATAATCATCATTAATATTGATCCGTAAAATAAAATTCCTATAACGTTAAATTTTATTAAATACTATAAGAGATTATCACAATTCTTGTATTAGATATGTTTATTTAAAATCTTATTCTCAAGGTTTCATTTAAACATTCACTAATACGAACTATGAAAAACCCCAAATCCTATAACCCAGAGCTGGTGTTCACTTTATTAAATTGGTAAAAGATACAATGGATATCACCACAACAGATCAGTCAGTTTAGTAGTCCAAAAGAACCATATGCACATATTTTGTTTTCATAATACATTGTAGATATAAGATATATAGCATATAAAATATTCTTAGATCTTTGATATTATTCATAGTATCTTCCTGTATATCCTAGGGAAAGAAAAAAAAGGTTCTATCATATTCCCTGTAAGAGTTACATATAACAGAATATATCATGATTAAATAAGGAATATTTAATATATCAAGGTAAATAAGAAAAACACATTCATTTAATCAGTATCTTGAGATCTAAATTCATACATGTATAATATCAATGCAGTAATCTCAAAGAAAAAAAAAATTAATTATCAATGAAAGAAAACTCTTAATATTAGATTTCATGATCTCATACATCATGATATATATACTATAAAATCATTTTCCCAATACAATTTAATCTATGGGTTGGTAAACAATTAAAATTCATTTTATTTAGTCATTTTATTTCTCTTTTAAGACTTGTTGATGCATCTAGTGACTATCTATAACTAGGAAAAATCTACCACTGTATGTATAATGCATTCCTCATATATTGAATTTTCAATTAGATTCATGAATAGTACAAATTGTTAATAAATATCCATATTGAGTAATGAATGTAATTATCAATATTTTTCCTAGCCAATCAAACAACTTTCATAGTACAATACCTTATGTGTGAATTTAATAAAATTTAAGAAATAAGAATATCCATGATGGATATTTAAGATAAATTTAATGTATATTGAAAAATTATCACAAGTAAGTAAATAATTTAAGAGAAATTCAATGACCAAAAAATTAAAAAGAATTAAAATATGAACATCAATTCATCAGAAATACAGGTTTCAAAATAAATTCATTCTATTTAGAGAGAAAAAGAAAATTAATGGGAAACATTAAAATAACATTTATTAAAATATTAATCATTATGAAACATTGTAAAACATATAGAATAATCTAAATAGTGGAAGATTTTATGGATGTCAAAAAACTTGTTATCATCGTATACATTAAAAATTCATTCCATTTGATGTTTTGAAAAGAATGTAAAAAAATGACCATTTCAAATAACAATAGGAATATTCCTCTAAACAAATTTAAAAAATCATGGATAAAATAAAATATTTTTTTAGTAAATAAAAAAATATTTTAGACTAATTAAAAAATTATGGATATGGAAGAAAACATTATTAGATAAAAAAGGGAAATAATATTAGATTTTATTTTAAATATTCTGTTACATGAATCAAGTTCCAAAGAGAAGGAAATTTGGAAGGTAATTTAAATTAAAGATTAATTGAAACATTAATAATAATTAATTAATATATATTCTTATAAAATAAATCATAGAATAATTATATACACTATATAAAATTAAATATGATAATAATACCAAATGTATATCAATGAAGTGAAAATTTTGAGGACATCCCTTTCCTCAATTTTGACATGCCTCGTAGGTTCTATAAACTCATGTATATTAAATTTTAAATTATTATACATACATACACAAAACATATAAATATCTAAAAAATTATATATGATTACTTTGTAACATTTTATCACTCATTTGTTAATAACATTTTGTTATTATCATTATTTTGGATGTTAAATGCTTTTTCTCATCAATGTTTTGATTTGGAAGTCTTAGTGCTATCATATTATCATAGTTCTATCATCTCCAAAATTTTATTTAAAACATAAATATCATATATATTCAATATATATAAATATATATATATATAGATTCTCTTATAAAATATATAGATAGAAAAATGAATTACATGATTCATGGAGATGGTAGGACGTATATAAGCATTAACGTTGTATTAACTTTTTTAAGGATGGACTGAATAAAAGGTAAAAAAAATCAACATTAAAATATCATGTTTATATCATATATATATTATATTTTAATTAAATATATACTTATTACCATCCATGTAAAATAGAATTGAAAAACAGATTGCATCGTTTCATAAAGGTTGTAGTCCACACATATGAACTTGTGACATTATTGTTTTGTAACGGATCTTAACTTAATATGGTAGATATGGTATTTTAAATTAAATAAAATAATTTTATCATAAATATCATATATATTCATTAATTCTAAAATTATAACAATCCAATTAAATAGGTAATGAAAAAAAATTACACCACTATGTGGAGACGGTAAGCAGTACATATGCATAAGCATTATTTTCCCTTTTCATATGAAGGAAAAGATATTGAATATGGTTGTCCCATAATATAGTATTAGTATATTGATGATATTGAAACTATTATTTAAGGATGGTTACAACATCTTAATAAGAATTATAAAAATAAATAAACTTCAAAGTATTGGTAAAGATGATTACATATTCTTTAGTATACATTTTTTAGATATCCCCTTATCGGACTTATGTTTGGTATTTTTGGAGGATGAGAACCCCTATAACTTCAATAATTATGTTAATAATAAAAATGGTTAGTTTTGGTCAAACTATTTTTCTTAATGTTTTGTAATGAATATAGAGAAGGGTGTCCTTTTGTAAGTGAGGGGAAGGGAATTCTTGGGATTTTTTAAAGTATTAAATTAATATAAATTATTTTTTTGTGTACAATGGATACAAATTTATATAGTTATAAATAATATCATCAAATAAAAGTTTTAAAAATTTTGGTAATTTTTTTAACCTTATCGTTTAGTTTTAACCTATCGTTAACCCTTTTGACAATTATCACAATATAATTGTTTTCTACCCATTAAAGGTCAATAATGTTACCATAAGAGGGAAGAAAAACAATAAATGGACCATGGATGATGTTTTCAACCATATCCCATTCATAGGGTGTAATTTATTTCTATACTAGTTAATGATGGAAGAAATTTAAATAGTTAGATTATAGGCTAATTAAGACACTTTTTCTGACATTACCCACAAGTAGGGAAGGATTTCGGATCTATAGTGATGATTTTAAAAATGTATTGGGTTAGGTAATAATTAAAAATGAAAATTTGATAGCATGTTCCTCATTCCAATTAACGATCCTTGAGTGGAAATACCTGATGCATGATCTGGAGATGGATATATTGATCTTCACCATGATGATTTTCACACACTGACTCTATGAGGAGAAGTTTGACATATATATAGATCATAAGAGCCTCGGGTTTATATTCACAAAAAAATATATAAATATGATGCAATAAATTTGGTTATATTTGATCAAGAATTATGAATGTTTAATCCATTACTATCCTAGGAAGTAAAATAACCATGAAGATGCTCTCATTTGAAAGGATCCTATAACCAAATTCATGATGAGGATTAAAATGGATATAATATTATTAGACATTAAATGGATGGATGTTGAATTATTAAAATGAATATAATTATACCATGATAAAATAATTTCTCAACCATTCATATTTGAGAGGATCAAGAGGCCCAACAAGATGATAAGGATCTACAGAGAAGGGTCGTGTATATTCTGGAGTTCAACTTTTCTAAATAAAGATTTATGATGTTTAGAAACCTAAGTACATTTCCCATCAAAACCAGAATGGAAGAGGGAACTTCTAGATTATGTGCCTAGTTCATCCTTATTTATCCATCCAAGAATCACTAATATGTATAGATATATGAAGAAAAACGTTTTATGGGATGACATAAAAATAGAGAATACATATTTTATATCTCAATGCTGGTTATGAAAACAAGTCAAGGATAAATGATATAAGTCTAACAGTATGATGGAACCATTAGCTATAGTAGTATGCAAATGGAAAAACATAACCATTTATATATCTTTAGGACTTCCTAGAACATATAAAGGAAATAACTCCATTTGGGTGCCTTATAATATTAATATAGTTCAAAATTGTTTAAAAAGACTTATCGTTTGACCAAATTAATGAGATATAAATAAGATTAGTGGTAATACTTCAATGATTAACACTCTATATTATATATGATCAAGGTATTAGGTTTACCTTTATATTATATAGAATCATTCAGAAAGTGTTGGATACATAGTTGAGTTTTAATATGTCTTATAACCATTAGATAGATGGTCAGTTTGAGAAAACTATTAAAACTGTAGAGGATATAATGAGATCATAAAAAATGGATTTCCATTGGTGTTTTGATCAGAATTTTCCCCTAATACAGTAATCATATAATAACAGTATCCCTTCTGGCATTCAAGTGAAACCTTATGAGGATCTATATAGGAAGAGGTATTTGACTCAATCCTGTTGTGATGAGTTTATAGATCTGAAGCTGATAGGACATGTTCTAATCCATAATATGATAGAGAAGGTTTAAACCATTAAACATCATAGTAATTATTAACAATGTTAATAGAAAATATATGTAGATAATCATAGATGATACCTTTTGTTTAAGGTCAGAGGTAATGTTTTCCTTTATATGTAACCATGGATGAAATTCATGAGTTGTGGGAATAAGTGAATGCTTATTTCTAGATATATTATCTTATTTCTGATCCCTAAACTCATCAGTGCTATGGCTTATCGATTATCACTCCCATCTAAACTACCTCATATATATTACTTGTTCCTTGTATACCTCTTAAATAAGTACTTACAAGACCCATAAAATTTATTGAATCTGGTGGTAGTACCTTTAGAGAATGATCATTCAAATTAGTAGAAACTTGTGAAGATCTTAGGTTATAGAGAAATATTTCTATAAAGAAACACAACTCGCCTAGTCAAAGTAATATGGAGGAACAACATGTTTTAACAAGAAACACGGTAACTATAAGAGGTGATAAAATTGAAGTATCCGCATCTAATTTATTGTATGAAATAAAATTTTAAAGGAAATTTTTCTGAAGGTGTGAAGACTGTAACCACCCAAACTTTTATGAATAAAATTTCATTTCGAATTAATAAATTCCTTATTATGTAATGTAGTTATATAAAATATATCCATTATATTTCATTTGTTATTTTGGGATATTACAAAAGACTGCCAAAATGTTTCTACTAGGATTAAAAGACCATTATGTACCATAACCATTGTTAATATAGCTATTATGGCATCCCACCTTTTTAATTACATAAATTTTAATTACATTTTACAAACAGGGGATATTTAAAGTCAAGTTTCTTAGAAATCAGGAACCATAAAACGTGAAAACATAAAACACTATTTTAAATCCCCTTGAAATTATTCATAAACATTTAATCCTATGTACGATTACTGCATCTCATCACTAGGAGATATACATCAAAGGAAAGGGTGAGCTGAAGGCCCAGTAAAGAAAGCAAGGGAATCAGTTTACTTGTGATGTCAATAAGAACATGATGGAAAACGTAAACACATCATAAATGCATGAAGATGCATTTCATAATGAAAATAACTTTAACCATAACATGAATATTTGGCTAAAACATTTAATTAAGACATTCATGAACATATCACCAAGGTTCATGCCCAAGGTGTCATAAAAATTACCAAGGTTATTCACCAAGGTATCGTAAAACTTGCCATCTCTAGAGATTAAATTTTTACCCAATGAAATGAAACACTATCAGTTCTCACCATTAATATATTTTTATTTTCTTGTGATCTACATAGATCAAAATATAATATTTCATAACTAACCCATAGAGAATAAAATAAATGGGTTTCATTTCAAAATAGTGATGTTTTAAAAGTTATTATAATCTTGATCGTTATGTCATTTAAAACCCATAGAAATGGAGTGAGGGTTATATATATGTCAATTAAAAAACTAAATAGATTAATTCTATTTATTTATTAATACCCTTGGAAATAAAACTATATTTGGGTATTCACATAAAAATTACAAGAAAATTTCTTGAGAAAAATAGAGAGATTTTTAGATGAAAATTCTACAGCATAACGTCTATATGACATGGTTTTAGAGAACATTGAAAAGAGAGGGGAAAAGAGTAACCCACTCATAAATAATCATAATATAGTATGGGTGTAGATTAAAAATAAATAATATCATGGTATGGATATTTAAATGAAATACCATATGAAAATTAAACTCGAAACAAAAGAGAAGATGCGATTTCTTTTACGAAAATTCGGCAGTCTAACGTCATCACTTAAAATTTTAGAAAATAAATTGCTGAGAAAAGAAATTTTATCTCATAATTTGGACATAAAATGTATAGTAATAAGAATATATAAGAACATACCCCCACATAATAATATGGAAACTGGAAGACATAACTTAAATGAAATCGTGACTAAAAAAGGAGGGTTGAGGGTTCCCTTATCTTGAAGAGTAACATTGAAAGCTTGAAGGTTGGGATCTTGGAGGGATTGAGGGAACCTTAAGAGGACTAAATGGGAGGTAAAAATACTATAATTTCTTTGAGGTGGATTTTGGAATGAAATGAATGAGGGAATGGCTTGGTATTTATACGAAAAGTGAGAGAATATTTAATTAATTTCTAAGGGACACATCATTGGTGGTATTTGAAAACCCATGGACTTGACCACGGTATTTTCCCATGGTATTGGTCACTTGGGACACCTCATATAATATCTTACTATTCACAAGTCTACCAGATTGATTACATCATGATTACATCATCAATGGTGTCATTAAACATACGAAACTCAAAACTGTATTTTTTTTATTCACTGAAAATTCAATTCTTTCATAAAAATCCAAAAAAATTACCCTAACCTAATATCAATGGTCTGAATTAAAAAATGAACTCCATTTTATGAAAATGGTTTTCTAAATATTATTAATTTAATTTTTAAATAAAATCATTATTTATTCAAAAAATACAACTCTAAAACTATAACTTGTTTTGTAACACCTTGAAAAAGTAATCAAGGTACCATAAAAGTATTTTATAACCATAAGACAATAAAGTAACAATTTATGATTAAATTTTATGAAAATACATTTCCATTTTAAATTAATAAATTAATTATAAAATTGTAAATAAATTATTTATGACATATAAAAAAACCAAAACTTATATTATGACCATGTTTTCACTTTTAAGATATCTAAATTATATTTATAAATTCATGGGTGAAGTTTCTATTTTTTTGGTCATTTACTATTAATTACTATTCATAAGGGTATATTACTATTCATACTTTACTATTCACCAAAAATAAGTTGATCTTATTAGACTCTAAATTTCTTACTGGAAATAATTTTAGAAGACCATTTTCTGAAAATCAATTCACATTATTAATAATTTAATCTTTACATAAATACTTTAAAATACCCTTTTTTCCAAAATTCATCAATAATATGGAACTTCATCCTACATTTATCCGGATATATGAAAATCACAACATTTACCATAATAATAAATAACATTTTTATTTATACCAAGGTATTACAAAAAAGTATCTAAGGCCTCGTTACAGATCCCCTTATAACACCTGCATAGGACCTAAGTGTAAGGTGTGTTATGGTGATAGAATCTTGGGGTGGCTCGGACAACATTGCTCGTGTGGTGATTTCTATCAGCTTGAAATTCTACCTTAGGTGATTTTGTTCAAGCTTTACATGTTGAATTTCAACTTGGGTTTGGCCTAGAGAAAGGCCCGAAGATGCTACCTCCTTCCCAAGCTCTAACAGATGGGCTTCGTACGCCCCGAATCTACTGGATGAGGCCATCATCTTTTTGTATTAATCAAGATCACTTGTATTTATAAACAATAATTGTAACATAAAGAGTTTAGTTTCCAACTGTCATATTGATGAATGGTCATATTGACCATTGGTTATATAATAGTCAAAACCTAACCGTCTCATTTAATTATACTCACTTCATTAATTAAAGGATATAGTTTTATGGAGTATAAAATGAAATAACACAAAAATTTAGGAAACAAATATTATTCAAAAGTTCAGGTCGTTACATTCTTCCCCCCTTAAGAAATTTTGTCCCCAAAATTTTAACTCTTAACCTATGAATAGAATAGGTCTAGGTACTTCTGCCACATATTCTCCTCTGGTTCCCACATGGCTTCTTCACATTTTTGGTTCCTCCACAACACCTTAACAAGGTGGGTAGTCTTGTTGCGTAGAACCTTGTCTCTATGATCCCAGATCTCCACCAGCTTCTCTTCATAAGAGAGGTCATGTTCTGGTTGTACCACCTCTTGATTTAGTACATGTGAAGGGTCAGGTATGTACTTCCTCAAAATGGATACATTGAATAAATCATGAACTTTTTCTAGATTTGGAGGAAGTTCAAGATGATAGGCCACTTATCTTACTCAATAATGGATTTTATAGGGGCTAATGTACCTAGGGCTGATCTTCTCTTTATTCCCAAACCTCATGACTCTCTTCCATGGTAAATTCTGAAGAAATAATTTATCACCAACTTCAAACTCCAAGTCCCTTCAAGGGTTTTCGGCATAGCTCTTTTGAAGAATATGTGCAGTCTTAATGTGTTTTTGGATTGCATGAACTTTTTCTATCATCTCTTGCACAAGATCAGGCCCAAGAAGTATTCACTCACCAGCTCCATCCCAACAAGTAGGAGTTCTACCTCGCTTCCAATATAATGCTTCCTAGGGAACCATTTGACTGCTCGAGTGGAATCTATTTTTTGTAAGAGAACTCTACTAAATGAAGATGTTGAATCCATCCACCATTAAATTCCATTGATCATGTTTTCAGCATATATTCAAGTGTTTGAATAGTTCTTTCAGATTGTTCATCAGTTTGGGGGTGATAGGACATACTAAAATTCAATTCAGTGCACAGAGCATGTTGAATACTTCTCTAGAATTTTGATGTGAACCTTAGATCATGACCAGATATGATATAAAGTGGAACTACATACAACCTTACCACTTCCTTCATGTAAATCATGGCATTTTGGTCAAGAGGGAAATCTTCCTGAAAGGAGATAAAATGGGATATCTTGGTGAGATGATCCATAATAAACCATATAGCATTTTTTCCTTGTGATGTTCACAGGAGACCAATGAAAAAGTCCAATGTGATATTGTCTCACTTCGATACCGGTATGGGTAGTGGTTGCAATAACCCTTTAGGAATTTGTCTCTCTTCCTTCACTTGGTGACATACCAGGCACCTTGAAGTGTAATTATCAATCTATCTTTCATATTCTCCCACCAATAATGATCACGAAGGTCCCTATACATTTTTGGGCTTCTAGGATGTATAGAGAAAGTGGAGATATGAGAATCATCTATAATATCCTTATTTATTTCTAGAATAGATGGAACATATAGTCTTGTAAGAAATTTTAGTACACCTTCTTGATGAATATTGATCTTAAGAAACTTCGCATCCTTCACAGCCTCAAACATCTTCCGTAACAAAGGATCTTCTCTCTAATATTTCATGATCTTATCTAGTAATGACGGTTGAGAAATAATTTGTTTTTGGGTTGATGATATCCCTTCTCTTATAATTCTCATGTCTATCTTTACTAGGTCATTGATAAAATGATCTCTTCTAATCCTCGTTATTGAAAGTACACCTGGTTATTTCCCTCTTAAAGAATCAGTGACTTTTTTTTCTCTTCCGAGATGATAATGAATTGAAAAATAATAGTATTTGAGAAGTTATAACCATCTCATATGTATCATGTTCAATTCCTTTTGTGTGAAAATATACTTAAAACCTTGATTGTCTATTTATATATCACATTTCTCCCCATAAAGATTATGCCTCCATATCATTAGAGAAAAAAACGGTTGTATCCAGCTCTAGATGATGTGTAGGATAGTTATTATCATGAGTCTTAAACTATTGAGATTCATAAGCAATGAATTTTTAATTTTTCATAAGGATACACCCAATCCTTTTCAAAGATTCATTGCTAAAAATAATGAATCCTTCCCCAATTGAGGGAAGAGTTAACATGTGTGCAGTAATTAATCTCTTCTTCGGCTCTTGGAAATATTCGTCACACTCATTTTTCTAGATGAAATTCACCCTTTTTGGAGTTAACATAGTTCATGTATTAGAAATTCATGAAATGTTTTTCCCAAACCTCTTATAATATCGCGCTAATCCAAAGAATCTACGAATCTCAGTTATTTTTGTAGGCTGAGGCCACTCCTCTACAAGTATTTTCTTTATAGGGTCAACATTGATTCATTCATTGGTTATAATGTACCCCATGAATGTAACTTGTTGTAACCAAAATTCACATTTTCTGAACTTTCCAAAAAGCATCTCGTTTCATAGAGTTTGAAAAATAACCCTTAGATGATCCTCATGCTCCTCGGGAATTTTGGAATTTATCAGAATCTCATCAATAAAAACTACAACAAAGTTATCAAGGTAGTCCTTAAAGACACTATTACTCAAATCCATAAAAATAGCTGGTGAATTAGTTATTATTAAGGTCATAACAACAAACTCATAATTCCCATATCTTGATCGGAAGGCTGTTTTCAAAATATCTTCTTTCTCACCCTCAATTGATGATAACCTGATCGAAGATCAATCTTAAAGAAGAATTGAGCCCCACGAAGTTGGTCAAATAAGTCATCAATTCCTAGAAGAGGGTATTTTTTATTTACTGTAATCTTGTTCATCTCTCTATAATGAATTCATAGTTTTATCGATCCATCCTTATTCTTCACAAATAGAATAGGTTCTCCCCATGGAGACACACTCGGTCAGATAAACCCCTTCTCAAAAATATCATGGAGTTGTTTCTTTAACTCCTCCATCTCCACATTTCCCATCCTATATGGGGTCTTTGATATCGGATGGGATCCAAGTATGAGTTAAATGGAGAACTCTACCTCACTTTCTGGGGGAGGTCCGGGTAACTCCTCAATAAATACGTCAACATATTTCTGGATCAAAAAGAAATTTTCTATCCTCAAACTCTCATTTCCTTCTTCTTCTTCACCAATCAAATCCATAAATAAGGATATAGGAGGTTCTTCTAGAAAAACATCCAGTTGAGATATCTCTCCTTGGAAGATAACTATAGGTTTTCCATTCATGACTACTGATATTTACTTGGTTCTTCATTTGATGTTAGCATTATACATTGAGATCCAGTTCATCCCTAGTATAATGTAGAATTGCTTCATGGGAGTGACTACTATATTTTCAATAAGATTGTGGTCACTAATGAAAATAATAGAGTTTCTAAACACTGATGAATCTTGGATAATCTGACCAAGAGTCTTAACTGATAACTCTACTTTTATAAAATTGGGTGTTGATTCTAAATTTTTTGCAATCACGGCAGAAATAAAGGACTGTGTAGACCCACAATCAAAAGAATTACTTGATATATTTGAGATAAAAACAACAGTAAAAACCACCACATCATTTTTCTCTTCAACTTCAGCCGTATTGATTTAAAAAGTATGACCATGTTCCCTTGGTCATTGCTGATGCTGATGGTGATTCCCCTCCACTTCCCTTGAATTTGGACAATGATTGGAAGAGTTCCCAAGTTGTCCAAACTTATAGCATTAGAAATCTGGTAGGTACTACACCATATTTCCTTTGTCGTTAGTGTTGTGATGTTGGGGATTCACCTCACTATGATAATTACTCGCAATGTGGCCATCTCTACCATACTTTTAGTAGTTCCCTATCCTGAGCAGGCAGTTCCCCGAATGCTTCTTCCCATATTTATTACACATGAGATGTTGTACTTGATTTCCTCTTATTCCCTAATCGAGGATTCTCCCTAATCTTGGCTCCATCGATTTTATCTTTTAATTGGATTTATGAGACCATTTTTTCTTTCAAAACTCTAGTTCGACCTTCATTTCACTTCGTACAATCTCTTTATAGCTGTCATAGTCTCTGTTGGCTATATTCTCTTGTAGATATGGTCTCAATCCACCAAAGAATATATCAACCTTCCCATTAGGATCCATTACAAATCATGAGGTGTAACGAGAAAGCCTTGTAAAGTTCATCTTGTTGATTCCCACAGATTCATTCTCCTTTTTCATCATTTAGAGAAACTCTTTCTCCGTTCTTGTTCTCATGGAACGAGGGAAATACTTACTGAAGAAGATCTCCCTGAAATCATCCCACTCTATAGCTTCAAACTACACTCTTGGCCTCGTGTTTTTAATCAGTTCCCACTGTTGATCAACTTCTCCTTCAAAGTGATAGAAATCCAATATGACCTTCTCTGGCTCTGAATAGCGAATTACAGAAAAGATCTTCTCTATAGAGTTGATCCATTATTCAGCAATCAATGGGTCGGTCCATCCGCTAAAGTTTGTTGGTTATTGACGCATAAAGGACTCAACATAATGTTTTTCCATTCTTAGTTATATTGGTCTCTCAACTTGATTCAAGTTATTTCCTATAACTTGAGTCAGTTGACGTGAAAGTTTCCATTCTGGCTTCCATCAGAGGGTCATCAACGCATGGTCCATTACAATCACTATTGGTAGGGTTCCTCCTATTTCCCTCCATTTTCTAAAATAATAAAACCTTAGTGAGAATATTATTTCATCTATGAGTCTTTTAACTATAAATGATTTTATTTCTTAAAACTTCATGCTTTAAACAATTAAATATCTCTATAAATCATTCATAATGATTCATAAAAAGCTTATGATTAACCAAACAAATACCCCTGGGAGTGTTGTAACCAAGAGTGCAGTAAGGCCTATTGTTGTGTACCAGTATACCCCGGGTCATGCCCAAAACTCCTTGTCAGAGTTTTCACTCTTAGGTACATCTATGCCAGATCTGCCACTACCTACTCGTATCCATACAAGGATGTATTTTCTTGATAAACCACTTTCTCGATACTCACCAAAATAAAAGGAATTATTTCTACATTTAAACTTTTATATAGTGTTCTTCCTAAATTTTTCATATCCTAATTTCCATAAATAACTAAAATATCCTTTGATACTAACTATGGAATCCATCCATTTTAATTGCATAACTTTTCATTACATTTTACAAACAGAGGATCTTTAAAGTCTGGTGTCTTGGAAATCAGGAATAATAAAACATGAAAACATAAAAGACTCTTTTAAATCCCCTTGAAAGGATTCTTGAAAAGTTCATCCTCTGTATAATTACTTAATATCATAACCTGGAGACATACATCAAAGGAAAGGGTGAGCTTAAGGCCTAGTAAGAAAAGCAAGGGAATCAGTTTACTTGTGATGTCAACAAGAACTTGATAAAAAACATAAAGACATGAGAAATGGATGTAGATGAATTTCATAATGAAAATAACTTAAACCATAACATGAATATATGGATACATCATTTAAGTTATACATTCATGAACATATCACCATGGTTCATCCCCAAGGTGTCATACAAATTACCAAGTTTATTCACCAAGGTATCGTGAAACTTGTCATCTCTATGGATTAAATTCTTTACCCAATGCATTTGAGTGCTATAAGGGTAAAACCTTAATATGTTTTTATTTTCATGGGATCCACATTTATTATAATCAAACATTTCATAAATAACCCATAGAGAATAAAATAAATGGCTTTCATTTCAAAATCGCGACGTTTTAAAAGTTTATAAAATCTTGATCGTTATGTCATTTATATACCATAGAAAGGGATTGAGGGTTATATGTATATCAATTATAGAATAAAATAGATAAATTTTATGTATTTATTAATACCCTTGGAAATAAAAAATTGATTTGTGTATTCACATAAATAATATAAGAGAATTTCTTGGGAAAAAAGAGAGTGATTTTAGATGCAAATTTTGCAGCATAACGGCTATATAACATGGTTTTAGAAAATGTTGAAAAGAGAAAAGACAAGATTAAATGACTCATAACTACTCAAAATACAGTATGGGTACATAATGAAAATAAATAAGACCATGGTATGGATATTTAAAGGAAATACCATTTGAAAATGAAACTCAAAAGAAAAGAGAAGATGTGATTTCTTTTTTCAAAAATTTGGCAGCATAACGACGTCACTTAAAAATTCAGAAAATAAATTGAAGAGATAATAAAGGGTCTATAATGATTTTGACATGAAATTGAAAGTGATAATAATATATAATAACATACGCCCACATAAGAATATGGAAACTGGAAGACATAACTTAAATGAAATCATGAGTAAAAAAGGAGTGTGGAAGGTTCCCTTAACTTGAAGAGTAACTTTGAAATCTTGACTGTTGGAACCTTGGAAGGACTACTTGGGAGGTAAAAAGACTAGAAATTAGTTTAGGAATATTTTTTAATGAAATTAATGTGGTAGTGGATAGGTATTTATAGGAAAAGTGAGGGAATATTTAGTTAATTTCCAAGGGACACCTCATCGGTGGTATTTGAAAAACCATGGGATTTCCCATGGTATTTTCCAATGGTATTGGCCACTTGGGACACCTCATAGCATATATTACTATTAAAAAGTAGATCATATTGATTACATCATGATTACATCATCAATGATTTCATTAAACAACTGAAACTCAAAAATGTATTTTTACTGTTCACCGAAAATTCAACTGTTTTAAAAAAATATCAAAAATTTACCCTAACATAATATCAATGATGTGACTTAAAAAATAAACTTCATTTTATAAAAATGAAGTTCTAAATATTTTTAATTTAGCTTTTAAATAAAATCATTATTTATTCAAGAAAACAACTCTAAAACTATAACTTTTTTTGTAACACCATGAAAAAGTAATCAAGGTCACATTAAATTATCATATAAGAATAAGACAATTAAGTAGAAATTTATGGTTACATTTTATGAAAATACATTATCATTTTAAATTATTAAATTAATAATAAAATTTTAAATAAATCATATATAACATAAAAATATAAAAAAACTTATATTATGACCATTTTTAACTTTTAAGATGTCCAAATTATATTTATACATTCATGGGAGAAGTTTCTATTTTTGGGTTAGTTTACTATTCCTTACTATTCATAAGGGTATATTACTATTGATACATTACTATTCACCAAAAATTATGTTGATCTTATTAGAATCTAAATTTTTTACTACACATAATTGTTGAGGACCATTTTCTGAAAATCATTTCTCATTATTAATTATTTAATGTTTACATAAACATTTTAAAATACCCCTTTTTCCAAAATTCATCAATAATATGGAACATCATCCTACATTTATTCGAACATTGGAAAATCAAAAAACTTAACATAATAATAAAAAACATTTTTATTTATATAAAGGGATTACAAAAACAATATAAGGCCTCATTACATATCCCCTTATAACACATACATAGGACCTAAGTGTAAGGTGTACTATGGTGATAGAATCTTGGGGCTTCTTGGACAACATTGCCCGAGTGGTGATTTCTATCAGCTTGGAATTCTCCCTTTGGCTATTCCATTCAAGCTTCACATGTTGATGCTCAGATTGGGCTTGGTCCAGTGGAAAGCCCAAAGATGTTACCTCCTTCCCAAGCTTTGACAGATGGGCTTCGTATGACCCGAGTCTACTAGATGAGGCCATCAACTCTTCTTTCTGTGTTAACCAAGATCGCTTGTATTTATAAAAAATAATTGTAACATAAAGAGTTTACTTTCAAATAGTCATATTGACCAGCGGTCATATAACCGTGGAAACCCAACTATCTCATTTAATTATACTCACTTAATTAATTGAATTATATAGTTTTATGGAGTATAAAATGAAATAACACACAAATTTAGGAAACAAATATTATTCAAATGTCCGGGTCATTACATATATTCTAAAATGACAGATAATATTATTATATATTAATTTTCATAATAAAATATAATTAATATATAACATAGATGTGATGGCCCCGACTAGTAGAATCATACCCTATAAAACCATTTTTCAAAGTATCTATGGTAAATGGAATCACTTTGATTTTCCCTTAACTAAGACAAAGTCAAAATTTAACAACTGAAACTGGATAAAAACTATTTATAAGAGAAGTTCAAGATTATAAACATCACCACCCAAACCATGTTTTAAAAATAATCCCATGAAAGTACTACCATCGCACACCTTACCCTTAGGGCATATGATTGTGTAATAGGGGTTATGTATATAGACCCTATTAGTATAATTTTTTTATTTTTTATTTTAAATAAAAAAATGATCATATTGATACCTTTTAAATATTAAAATATATATTCATTATTATATAATGATTTTGATAAAAACTAAATTTTGATATAAAGAAACCAAATTTTATTTTTGGGAGATATATAGTTTCTATTAAAACAGATTTTTGATAAATCCAAGATGTTTGAAATAAATTTTATTTTCATGAAATATACTTATTAAATAATGTTTATATAAATTTAAATGATAATATAATTTAACGAACTTCTATGTAAAATCTATAAGGTTTAGAATGTTTTATTTCATAAAAACTCATATTTTATCAGTAGATAAAGTTTTTTTAAAAGTGGAGATTCTTATTTCAAAAATATAAAAATTAAATATCATTTTTGAAATTAGAATTTCAAAATTATCTAAAAGTGAATTTTTAAAAATTACCTAAGACAGTCAATTTTTTTGGTAAAATTAAAATAAATTTTTGATGTATTGTATATATTATAAAATCAAAATCTCTATTATATGATGTAATAAATACTATAAAAGGAATGCATGACTAGAAAAAAATCCCTTTAGAATTATGTTTCTTTAATTTATTTAAATAATTTTAGAAACCTATAATGAATCCTCCAAAACCTATATTCTATATTTATCTTTTAAAAAAATTCACTTTGAATATAGTTTAGTTACACATCCTGAATAGTATTATTTTAATGACTTTCGTTCTAAAACTAATAAAATATTAGAATAAACTCTTATTTGGTATTAACCATGGGAAAGAACTATGGGATGGTTTTTTTTGATTATTTTATTTTATAAAGTCCAAAACCCTAGTTTATAAATTAATAAAGAATCCCTCTCTTTTTCTATAAATACCCACCCAACCTCACATTCCTATTTAATTTAGATATTAGAATCACATATTTCCTACCCCTCTCTCTATATATCCATCCAAAGCTGTTCCCAAAATCTTAATAATCTTTTCCGAAGATTTTAGAAGCAACCTATTAAGTAATAGATTCTATTCCTCTTCATTAAAGTACATTATTTGTACTGAGCCTTTTGATTTGAAATTTTCAGGTTGTAATATTTTTTTATACATCACATTATTATCCTTATAATTCCCATGTAACAAGATCCCTCTTTTCACTCTCATTAATCCATTCTATAAATATTTATGTACACCCATTATGTTATAGAAATTATCCTATGATTTTCCATTTTAAATATTTATTTTTGTGCATACCCAAACCCATTTCCACTTAATGGTATTCAATGATGTATAAATATACTTAATTTATTAGGAAAATTCAAGTATGAGACCCACAATCCTTAATAATAGGATTTAATGTGAATAAATACATTCTTATGTTTTATGATATATGTGGAACACAAGTGCATGTAAAAGATATGAATTTAATTAGTGGGGTCCTAAATATATAACCCTCTAATATATTGGAAAATATTTTTGTCTCATGAGATACCATGTTTGGTGAATCATTTGTTATCTTAAGAACACTATGTTTTGATACCTCAATGGTAAGACTTGAGTTATTCTCTAGATGTTAAGTGTTATGTTTTTCCTCATTCCTATGATTCATTAATGTTATTAAATTATTTCATGCTTTGGTGTTCATGATTCTCATCTTTATTATGTCATCATGTTATTCCCCTTGACCCACATGTACTACTTTACTTTATGATATTCTTTTATTACTCCCTTAAATGGATTTATATCTCACCCCTTTTTTATATATGTCCTCAAGTAATTTTTTGAAGTATTCAAAGATCAATAGAATTTAAGTGTATGTCATAGATTTTTTAAATAATTTCACTGTATCCTTATTTCAAATTATTGTTATATATATCTAATTCCACATAAACACTAGGTGTCTCAATCTTCTAGGATTTTTTTATGTGTATCTTTATGTAAAAAAATGAAATAATTCATATAAAATATGTGGTTGTCAAATAACTTGCCCAAAGGATTAAGTTTATATCTCTGTTATCACATGGCCAACCCATTTTCCATTTATCCTAGCTTATCACTAGAATCTATCTAGAGGTATCTAAGGGATCTTACTACAATGGATGATGTTTCATGTTTATTATATGACCTCTACTGTATAACCCTCAGGGTATGTACATCATAGGGTATCTCATAATTATAAATACATCATCCATTATAGGTTTAAGTAAACTATCAAATGCCTAAGGTCAATAGGACTTTAACACCTTGCGTGTCTAAACTGATGGAACTTTAGTTTAAAATAAATTCAATTTAATTTAATCAATTTCTACAGTATAGAAAGAAAAAACTATATTTCATTAAAACAATCCAAATACCTCAATGTCATGGAAACCTGTCTTGTTCACCATAACCGAAATTTATATAACAACTGTGTGATTACTAAGAAGTACCAACCTCATAAAAATATTTTTCCTTCATTAATTCAGCAATCGAAAGCTCTTCTTATGATCGAAAAGAGCCTCCCATGATCATACACATTCTATTATCCATAAAAATCCACATAAGGTCATTACATAATCTAAAATTTCAATATTAATTAATTTCAAAATTTAAAATTAATTAAACATTTAATTCCTTAGGAGATGTAATCACAAAAATCTCATAGGACAATCAAGTTTTACCAGTTTTTAATGCAATGTGGTGTTGGTAACCGCTATCACACTTATAAAACTACACCAATCCAAATCCCCAACACATTCTTCCATTAACATCATTATATTTATTAAATATAATGAAAAAGTATCAAATAATTCATTGCGGGATTTACTTAATCAAAATGTTCATCCACCATTTCTAGATTGAATTTATGTACATCCTCTTCCTAGGTGGAGTGGAATCCATGTCATTCTTTGATGATACAACTATATTCTAGTTGAGTTGGATTAAAACCCATAGTTTTTTAAATCATAAAATTATATTATACTGGGGGATTGAAATATATAGGTAGATATGGGGTAGAAATCACCTCATATCACTAAAAACACAAAATAAAAGACCCCAAAAGTAGGGGGAACAAAGGGGGATAAGGGTTTCTACCCCTTGTTGTGTGGGGACAAAAAATAGAGGGTGATGTGTGTCCCACTCATAAAAACCTGATGCGGAAGAATGGTAATTCATCCCCCATTAAGGACCACACTGGAAAGCTAGTGTCCACCTATATCATGTTGGCTTACTGACCTACATCATTCAAGCTGGTGGCCTACAGGAAGCTGGCTAGTGTCTTATAATAGGTTGACCAGTGGTTACAGACTACTTGAAATCAGTAGAATTTCCACCCTATACCTACTTTTACATTATCCTAAACCTCTATGGCACCACTAAAACAACATTACTCATCCAAAATACCTCTTTTAAGAGGTTAAAACTATCGAAGTTTCATTGTGAAACCCAGTACAATGTTCATCCCCTCAACCAACTCAAAATTCAAAAATTCCTCCAAACATTAAGACCCATAAATGCACACATGGTACTATATCTACAGTATTTTTATGATTTATGGCATTATTAATTCCATCACAATGATATAAATTGTATATTTCTATGTTATTTTGTCTATTATTATGTTATCCATGTATATATATTCTTCTCATGTAATCAGTAATATAAAATTATGTTAATTATTTTTTCTTCTAATATTATATATCCCTTGTTAATTCTATGACAACTTCAGTTGTACGCTACCCCTAATGGAGTATTTTTCTCACCCTTCTTATATTTCCATTTCCCTAGGTTATGAAGAATATTATTATGTATAAAGGGAAATAATGTTTGATGGAATATAGAGAATAAATTTAACAATTATTGTTAAATAAGTATTCCTTGTTTTGGTGCCAAGAATTCCCATTTTATGGGAATGATATGGATTTTTTTAGTTAATTGTTTTTTTAATCCTCCAAAACTCTAAAATTAACTATGTTAGTTTTAAAAGTTACTCAATATAGTTTTTGATGTTGAAATTATGTATGTATCTATCTAGGTCACTTTATTTAGTATTAAATATAGTTTATAAATAATTTGTTTCCAGCACAAAATCTGAGAGAGTGGGTTTGGAGCACCACATTTAAAATATGTGTTTCTAATAAATGAAAATAAGTTACATGTTATCATTAACAGAAATTTCTCTCTGGACCAAGAACAAGAATTGATGATTATTTTGAGGTAAATGCACATTCTATATTCAAGAGATTAACACATATCTATTTGATAAATCCTAAAATCTGTATGTATAAAATTATGTAAGAATGATATGGAAATCCTTTTATACAACCATAGAGAAAAATCAACCAAATTACTATTGATGTAGAAGTATATTGAATTATTATAAGAATTAGGTATTATATACACAAATTATTACTAATAATGGTCCAATCCCAATTATATATTATCCAAGAAAATTGGACTAACTATTGGGAATAATGAGAAAAATGAACTAATTCCTTTAAATGTTCAAAGTAGTTGGAGAGTTTGTATAACCTAATGGAAATCAAACAATGTCAATAGAAAAAATAATTTTCCCATTCCTTTAATTTAATAAATGGTATAAATACTACCCGATAAGAAACATATCAATTTTCTATAAGGATATTCAAGATACATTCGTGTGCCCATTTCACCATGGGACCATGATAAAAACAACTTTTTCATGTACATATGATACCTAAACTTAAAAAATAATTCAATTTGGATAGTCCAATGTACTTTATATATTTCAAAGAATCATGGTAAGAATTTTGTATGACATGATAGAGAAATGTCAAGAGTAATTTATGGATGAAATTATTATTTTTGGAAACACTTGATTTACTCTTAGTAAATCGTCATAATGTATTGAAAATGATAATTGAAATGAATCTTATTTTGAGTTTTCAAAAGTACCATTTTATATTTGATGTAGTTATTATGTTAAGAAATTTAATTTCTAAATAATTGGATTTAGGTGGATATGTATACAATTGAAATTATAAATGAATTACCTTACATAACATGTGTAAAAAAATAGAATTTTTTTAGGGAATAATTTGTTTTAAATAAGATTTCTCAAATACTTCAGTATTATTTCCTTTACCCTTTTCAGATTACAATTAAAAAAATATAAATT
Source organism: Viscum album (assembly GCA_963277665.1). Taxonomy (NCBI): domain Eukaryota; kingdom Viridiplantae; phylum Streptophyta; class Magnoliopsida; order Santalales; family Viscaceae; genus Viscum; species Viscum album. The sequence goes on from OY728145.1 coordinate 446,992,655, forward strand.
TAATTTTGAAAATTACTACACGAAATATTTTATTTAGTTAATGTTAAAATTAACAACACCGTAATTCTTATATCCAAATAATTGGGAGAACCCATTTCAGATATTATCTAATACTTCAAAGAAAGTTATTGGATCATTTTGGTCTAAAAATATTGAAGAATAAAATAATTTATTTTCAAATTCTTTAAGAAAATTGGATGCATCCAAAACAATATAAAACCACTGAAATAGATTTATTCATAGTTGATTTTATTTGTATGAATTTTGATTATATTTGATTGGTATTATAGTGATTATTTTTTTCGGATCATACAAACCTTAAGTACCAAGTTAATAAGGTAAAATAAAATAAATGATTAGTAAATTAGATATTTATTTAATAAGATTTTTATTTATTTATAAAATATAAGAGAGCAGTTCAGAATTTTTTTCCCACACAACTTGAGTAGGATACCCCACAGAGCCAAGGATGAAATCCTAGATAATGAGTTATTCATTGACTTTATTCTAGGGGAACATATATATTTTATTAATGGGGGTTCCATTGTATTCTTATACCATAAATATTCTAGTAACTTCTTATATTTTGTCTCACCTGAACTAATAATAGACCATTAAATTCAAAGATGAATAAATTTTTTATTATTGGGATTACCCATATCCTTGAAAGTTTTATAATGATAAAATTATCAAGATTTTATTTTATAAAAGTGAAGTATAATCTATCATATAATTATTTTAATAAATTATCTCATAGAGGAAAATTTAGACCTCAAAGGACTTCTTCGAATGTTTCGGAATGATTCATTTATTTTCTAACAGTATTTAAATATTCTAATAATTCTTTTTAGTTGTGAGTAGTGTCAATTCACTAGAAACATCTCTAGGATATAAGAAATTTTCTAATGACCACTAAATTTTTTTTAAATCATAAAATTATGGGGAATTGATTCCATTGGAACCATTCCCTTGTCTATTGGAAATTCTTATGTTTTTTTTATTGTTGAATATGTTTTGAAATGGGTGGAAACCAAATCTACCAACACTTTTATTTTACTATTGTTTTTTATTTATTAGGCACTAATATCTTATATAAATTTTTATTCTTGAAATTAATATTCAGAGACCATGTGACTCACTTTTTAAATAAAATAATGGAATTTTTAATAGAAATGTATATAGTGTATCACAAGACATCAACACCTTATCACCCAAAAAAATGGGAAATCTAAAGTTTTAAATTGGGAGATTGAATGAATATTTTAAAAAAATCAACCTAAAAATGAAAAATTAGTGATAAATTGTATAATAGGAATTTTGGAAATACAAAACAACTTAGAAAAACACAACTAGAAAGAGACCATATTGGTTGATCTACTGGAAAATGTTTTATTTACACGTGGATATAAGACCCAAGGACTTTTAGGATGTCAAAGAGATGAATATATAACTATAACATGATGTAAATTATGGTTAAAAATATGTATCATTGGTGAAATTTTATTTAAAATGATCGAGGTTTTACTTTGGTTAAAAATTCTTTTTAGAATAAACATCTATTTTGAATAAAATTGATATTTGACCCTTATTATCCAAAATAAAACCTGAATGACCATTTTATGAAGCCACATTATTATTCTAAAATACTAACCAACCTCTTATAGAAGTAAATTCGTGATCATAGAAGTACTACAATATGGGGGAATCTATTCTGACCAGATTGAGATAAAATTGATATTATTTTTTGGAAATATTTGAGAAATAAAATTTTTATAATTTTAAGTTTTTTGGTGAATAAAATTTGTTAGATTTGTTTTTTGAATTGATAAGGGGATAAACATCATGTATTTAAAGTTTTAGGGTGGAAAATACTTTAATTCAATGTAATGAAGTTTTAAAAAATGTTTAAAAATAAGATAATCCTCTATATTATCCAAATTCAAGTTTAAATACAACTAAAAAACAAAGATTCATAAGGAAATAGAGAAAAAACAAATTTACAAACAATCGAGTGATTTTTTTGAAATCATTCTATGAGAATCCATTAGGAGTTTGGTTGGGGACCTACTGGGAGTTGATCATAATGCATACACACATTTTTGTGGCCAATGTCGTGGTTGAGTGGCACCTAGCCACTGGCCTCTAAATCTAGGAGGTCCTGGGTTCAATTCCTGATGGGCATAAGTACTGTTATAGTAATATTCAATTGGTGGTTAAAACATGACGCGTTAATAGAATATTGGGTGATGCAATCCTGGTGATGTAAGTAAGATGAAGTAGTCATGATACTACACTAGGCCCATGGGCCAATAAATAGTCTTTTAGACCATGTAATGGGTTTATACCATTTGGACTTTAGGCCATAATAACTATGTAATAAAGTGGTTGGTTAGATGGGTTTCCCGTGAGTTGGGCTATGACCTATCCTTCAATCATCCAAGTTTGTGTCTATGTTTATTTTTATTGTACCCTGAAATATATACCCAGTATATAAACCCATGAAAATTAAAAATATTACAAGAGGAAAAAATAGAAAATGTAAAAATTACAATGGAACAATTCAGATCACCAAGATTTGTCAGAATCACTGCTCCTGTAGAAGCGACAGAACACTATTGAACCAATTATAATATTATAAAAGGAAAATATAGATATATTGGTGGAATTTTAAGGAATTATTAATGAATGAATGAATTGGTATTTATAAGAAGTAATATAATCATTGGAATAGTAACAGGACTGTTGTAATAGTTTTTAAACCTAAATATAATAAAACATAATAAAAATAATACTTACCATAAGTAAATTAATAAAATATAATTACAATAGTTCAATAAAATAAATACCAGAATTAAAAAATCAAAGAAAATAAAAATAAATATTTTTAATAAACATTATTTTAATGTATTTTGTAAAAAACAAATTTTTGTATTTAAAATTAAAATTTCATATTTTAAATATTTATTTAAATAAAATTAATTTCATTTATTGAATCAGTATTTTAAAACTTTCCAGGGTTTATTTTTTGATAATTTACAAAAAATCATCTATTTTTAGATGAAAAGTAAAAATACTATTTTTTCATCACCAGTGTATTTTAAATTACTTCAGTCATTATTTGATAATTAACTAATCAATTATATAACTTGAGGATCTAACAAAAACATGTTCTTATAAGTTAAAAAAATATTATATTAAAATCCCAAACCTAAAAAGTATTTTTCAAAGACTAATGTGAGAATTGTTCCCGTAAATGAACAATTTTGAATTTTCTCCACTTTCCATTTTAATAAACTAGTGATTTTTATTTATAAAGGATATATAAGACCAAAATATATTTTATATTATTTATATATAATTCATAATGTCCAAAATTCACTATTACATGGTTTAGGTTGGATATGGTCTTTTATTCTATTTTTTTCCTCGAAAATACTACTCTCCTCAAGTATAAATAACCCCTCCCCCCCCCCTTAAAAAACCACTCCAACCTGAATTACCTAATCCAAAGCTCTCCCCAAATCCTCTCACTTAATCTTATTAGAATCCTTGGGTTCATTATAAAGTAAACAAACTCCAGAATTCAACTTACTTTAATATTGTACGAAGGAAGAAACAATGAGAAAAGAGTTAGTTCTCTTCAACCTTCTCTCATTTTCTTCTTCTCTTCCTCTTCATCCCAATTACATTTCAACAGAAATCTACGATGATAAATTTTTAATTATTTTAACATTATATTAATTATATTATAAAATTTAATTGATCAAATTTATAACATATCCATATTTGATAATTCTATTCCTTCTCTTTTGACAATGTCCTTTTAACGGTCAGTCAACTGACCATGAGGACGTTTCAAATTCCTTTCTCATCACCACCCTAAAGAATGATTATAATAAATTATTTTTAATATATAAATATATATATATAATTATTTATAATCTTCTATAGTTAATCTTAATATTTTATAGATAATAATTTATAAATATATTTAAATTAAATAATGAAGAAAACTTTTAAGGAAAATATCATATCAAAACATTTCACCTTTAATAATGTAAATTATAAATTTTATCCAATGATTAGAATTATTAAATTGTGAAAAAATGAACATAATTCAATTATATATCCTTGCTTTAATAAACCAAATTCTATTATTAATAGGTGGAAAGATGAAATAATAAAGCCGGATTTAAGCTAAGAGGATTCCACAATTTATTTTTTCTATTAAGTTACATAGATTATGGAATGTTTTATAAATTAAATATTATAGTTTTTCAAACCCTTTAATATTATACCATTACTTCCAAAACTTGGTTTTATCAATTTGAGACCTTCATACCCTCCCATTATTCCATTTCCTTAATCAACATTTTGTATCATCATGTTTCTGAATTCATTTCATGAATTTATCTCTTTCAAATGAAAAATATTATTCTATTGTAAATATACAAAAAAAATATTTATCCATTTTTATTTTCCTATATATAAATATACTTTATTGATTTAGTGATTTACATGTAAAAAACCCACATTTTTTTATTTTGGTAAACAGTGATGTAATGTTCTAGTCTTTAAGAACATATATACATGATGATTTTATATGAAACCCAATTTGTAATCTCCTTGGGTTATTGATGAAATGATTTATTATAATAAATGTGGCTCACATAAATTAAGACATATGAAGGGTGTTTTGTCAAAAGATTATACTATCTACTTTTCCTTTTCTTAGTTTGAAAATTACCAACAATTTCTTAAAACCTTATTTTACTAAATTTTTATTTCCCTATACTTTTAGAATTTTTTTTGTAGATTACATATTTGTTTACCATATTTATAATTAGTTCTTAACTAAATGTATATAATAATTATATATTCTTGAAGTCTGATTCATCGAAATGATTATAGTCTGGTCTATCGGACTGACTAGTGTCATGTCCGTCTAATTGACTAGTGTTCTATCCATTGGACTAACCAAATTGATATCCATTGTACTGACAAAATTCTAATCCATCATATTGATAAATGTCTGGTCCATCAATCTAATGATGACTAGACTATTGTAATAACTATATATTTTTTATCAATATGACAATAATTAGTTTATTCGTGTGACAATTTATAATCTACAGGTATGACTGGTTTACTACATTAGAATGATTTGTTATTCTATTAGAATAATAATTTTATAATCAGAGTTAGAATTATTAGTAATTATCAAAATACATTGTAACATCATTGTAGTGGTGCTATCAAAACAACATCAGATTGAGACTTTTTTTAACATCCCAATATTTTAAGAAATAACATCTTTCAAATTAATCTATATTATTTGATATCTTATGTCACATTCAATGAAAATGTTATATTTTGTTATATTCAATGTCAATTTTATCTTGTGTTGCACGTAACAATGAGTTTCATTGATAACTTGTGTTACATGTAAGGCTGAGTCTCGCTGAAAAACAATACACTATTAATATTATATGATAGTTATCACCTAGTTATTGGAATGCTGGGAATGAATTGGATTCACTGAATTGTGAAAATATTGTTTAAAATGTATATTTAATGAATTCAATGGTGGCAAATTAATTATAAATGAAATTAAAAACAAATTGAATATAAAGTATGTGTTTTTACGAAAACAAAGAAAAAATTCATGCTACAAATAATATTTATGTTAATAAATAAGATTAATCAATATTAATGAATGATAATATTAAAATTATTGGCATTTATAAGTTACATATTCAGTTAAATGTTTTTTTAATTCATCCAATATTTTTATATGAAAATAATAATAATAAAATCCAATTTTATGCATAAAAGCTGTATTTTCTAAAAGATATATTTTCCATCTTTTAATTACAGGATTGTTTTAAAAATAAATTTTCATACTTTTAAAAAAATATATTTAAAAAAAACTTATTATTTGTAATTGGAATATCAAAATTTAATTTTTTTTATTATATTTTTTTTATATTTTTTAGAACATTCATATTTTGATGAATAGCGAATGTCAACCATTTTTAATTGAAAATAGATTTTTTATTCTAAATAATTTAGGTTGTTAAAATATATTTTTAAAAGGTTTTAAAATATAATTAGACCAATTATATATTATTTAATCAAATTTAAGTCATTGGAATGAATTACACATAGAAATTGGATATAAAAAAACATTACAATCTTTTTAAATTTTTCCTTTAAAAACCTACATTCTAGTTCCATCTTATTGATTAATTTTAAATTAAATTCTTCCACTTATATGATTGGAATTTTAATAAATGGATTAAATATTTGGAGTTATCATGATGTATAATTTTTATTAAGTTCAACTTATTTTTTTACCAAAAATATTATTAATGGAAATTAAAATTAATTATAGTGATTAAAGTAAAAATGAGTTTACTTAGTGGTTAAACATTAATCTTAATGATAAAATGACATATAAACTTGTAAAATCTACATTTTATTGCCATATTTTTACCATATACACGTTTTTTCACAATTTAGTTTCATTATTGGAGGTACATGATGTAAGGGATACCTCCCAAAAGTATTTATCATTTTATATTTACAAGAATGTCACTTCCTCTCCACTATAAAAAGGAGTTCACCCTCCCCAATTCTTCACACCACTAATAAATTTTGGATCATACAAAACCATATAAAATATGATCCAAAAATACATACTTTAATCACAGAATCAACACATTGGGTAGAAATCATGCCAAGGAAGTTCTTTGGTGCAAACCAAAAGGATTTACCCAAAAAAGATGTAACATTTTTCAACGATAACTTTTCTTATTTATTTCTCCACCCCTTAGACTGGTATTGATAAATTATTATATAAAACAAACAAGTATCCTAAATTTACTATGATGTTTTTATGTTATTTTTTCAACATAAACCTGCACACAAAACCATCAAATGGATAATGAAATCATTTTTCATTTGTACGGCGTACTACCGCCTCATAAAATGATATCATTTTTTTTCTTTACCACTTATCATGGTTAGGAATTATGATGGAAACACTATTTTTATATGTTCAATATGATTTTTATGACGTTTTAATCCTTATATAATTTTTATATAACAAATAACTTCATGATATATATATTTTGAGAATATGAAAACATCGTTTGTGGACGTGTGGACTACCACCTCCTCAAAGCGATGTGATTCGTTCACACTTTACATGGGATATATTAAGGATGGTTTTTAGAAAAATATAGGATATAAATGAAATATTTATGTTATTAATGACTTAATTATCTATCATCACATATTTTATAACATATTTTTCTTTCCATTTCATACACTGAAAAATTTATAATGTTGTTTATGGAAGTGTGGACTACCTCTTCGTTGAATCAATGTGACTCTTCTTTTTTCATCACCACATCACATTAATGATATATATAAGTTTGTATGGTTAAATAATATTGTTTTTAAAGTATAATTATAATTTAATAATTATAAATGTTACTTACCTTCTATCCATAATGATCATTGAAAAAATGGGAACTTTACTCATACATACATATGACCTACCATCTCCAAGATCGTAACGTTTTTTTATTTTTAATAAACATAATTCCTATTTGATTTTAAAATTATAATTGATGTAAAAATATGATAATAATTTCATTTAAACTAATATTTATATGATTAAATAATGACCTGATTGACCTTATTTGACCTATCAAAGTCAGTTTTGACACATAAACCAAATATGTTCAAAACAACCAACTTAAACATTATTGATTATGTAATTTTATATAAAATATTTATAAGTTAAATAAAAGTAATAATAAACTTGGAAATTTATATGAAGTAATTAAATAATTAAAATAATTTTATTAATCATTAAGATATAGGACAACCAAGACAAATCAAACTCAAGGTAAGGGATTTCCATCTCACTTTTTATATATGTGGGAAACATTTTGTATTCACAACTTACTTACTTTTTGTTTTGTATCGACTAAAAATTTTGATATATTATATCAGTAATTATTTTATATTAATGGTATTTAATTATTTCATTTTATTATTGTTACTTTTAGGGTTTCTGATTCAGATCTCTCCACATTTATAAGGGGAGTTCTAGTCTAACTTTTATTTTTTGTGAAATTATGTCATATTCACCACTTCTTTATATTGTGTGTTGTATATACATACCATTTTAAATATCATATTAGGATTTTATTTATTCTAATTTTTTTTACTATATTTAAATATTATTCCTTCACGGGTCTTATTATTTAAAATTTTTAAAAGTGGTATGGGACACTTTGAATGTTTAAGGATTATTTTCCTCAAGAATGTTTATAATAATCAATTATGGGAATTTATATTATTCAACACCAAAATACCCTATTTTTAATTATCCTCCCCTAGGAATATTTTTTATGGATACCATCTTATCTTTATTTTTATGTATTATAATTATTTCATTGATATTATTAAAGAACTCATTTTTTTACATTACTTAATCATGTTTCAAATATATTATTATAGAACCCATTTCTTTTCTATGGGTTAATCAGGTTTCAATGAGATTGTTATGGAAATCATATCTTTTCCTAGGTATAACCATGTTTCAAGGAGATTTTTATCTAACACAATACTTGTTCATGGGTTAATCATGAATTAAAGATATTGTTAATGAAGTTGATTCTTTTTCACGAGTAAATATTATTTCAATGAGATTGTTATGAAACTTTCTTATTTTCAACAGTATAACCATGTTTCAAAGAAATTTTTATGGAACCCATTTTTTCACATTTTAATCATATCTCAAATATATTGTTAAGGAACCTATTTATTTTCCACGAGTTAATCTTATTTTAAAGAAATTGTTATGGAACTTTTTTTCCATTAGTGTATCATGTTTTTATGATTTTTATAATGAATGTGTTTTATTCATGATACTTGAGAATTATATGAAATGGGTGATCTATATGTAGCTTATATGATGTGTTGATCCCCAATATAGCTCATGGGTGAGACCGATATAGCTTATATGAAGGTTTGAGCCCCGTTAGGGATCATAGAAAACTGGTGATCCAGATATAGCTTTTACAAATGGCAATCCTCATTATATATCAATAATTCATTAGGTAATGATAATTTTGGAAGTCAGTCATATGGTTATTCCAATTAAAATGTTTCTTAAATGTGTTTTAAATAGTTTAATGAAATTGATACTTCATGTTACCCGAAATATTTTTTATTTCTTTTTATGAGATTATAATTTTTGTGATGATAAATATTGATATAACATGGGTCATTATTTTTTATTTTCATGTCTTTTTTCATTTCTATGAATTCATATTTTATGATCCTTTTATTGATGTTTTTAAGTTATTTTATGATTTTCTCTTGCACTTTGATTATGCCCTCATACCCTTATGAAATCCTATGTTCATAAATGAAATTCAATTGTTAATGCTTATGTTTACCCTTATTGAGCATTTATGCTCACCCTTATTAGGTTTCCTTTACCCTAAATTTTAAAATAATGAGTTTGAATGAGTTATTTCAAGAAAGGATTTCATATGTATGAGGATGACGTCCAAATATGAAAAATAAAAGCTGGGTTAAGTGGGATAAAGTATCATTTAAAGTCATGTGAATTATTTATGTAGGATATTTTCCTAATTGTATAAAACTCTAAACCTAAAATTTCCTCTAGTGTGTAAGTGATCAAATTTTTCCTTTCCATGTTTTAAGGTTTAGATTAAAATTTTTTGTCACAATTATTAGTATCAACGATGGGAATGTAAAGTTATGGATTAACATCCAAGGATCTGAGAGTGTGGATTTTGGGCTATTATGTTTGGTATAAAAGGTTGGTTAGGATGTTTCCATGTTTGGTTATCTTAAGAGTTTTGGATACAATCTTAAGTCTATAAGATTAAGGATGATCATATTTTTTAATTCCTAAACACCCCGGTTGAGTTTTTAAAGCATTTAAAATATTGGGTTTTATAAAGTTTTAGGTATTTTTAAAACCCATGTTTAGTATGAAGTAGTTATAGGGAGGATTTTTATTTCAAGATTAAAAAGGGGAGAAACCCTTATTTTGGGTGACAACCCATCATATCCAGCTAGGCGGGAGGTCTTGAACCTATGATCAATGAATGATAAGGGTTTCGCACCAACCAGTAGCCTATATGATGTCCTAGTTAGTGTAACCTTTTTATCTTAAATGTTAATATTAATTATATTTCATAAATATATCATATTTTATTTGATTAATAATGGTTGATTTATCTTGGAAGAATATATGATCAAATCCTTCCAATATTTGGGTTTTAGACACCCTTAGAACGTTTTTGAATATTTTTTGTAGATATTTATTTATGAAATAAGTTGGTCAAATATTTTGGTGGTATAATTAGATTTTGAAGATTAGTGTATAATATGAAATTTTATTCAATTTTTGAATTAACTTACCATGTTCTAACCATTTTTATTTCGTTTAATGATTAAATACATGTGGAATATCTTGACTACCACTTTTGTTGTTATGTGGTCTTTAAAAGTTTATTTTAGTGTTTCAGTAATTAAAAAATTAATCTTGAATACTCATCATTTGGAGAAAATATGATATTGTGGAGGAAATTGAAAAAAGTATGAAATTATACTCATCAATTATGTATACTTTTATATCATCACAGTCTCTATGGATAATGGAATATTTTAAATTTAGAAAAATGATCGTGAAAAAAAATGTTATCATGTTATCATATTTTCGGATATTATCAATGAAATTTTCTAAAAATATTTGGTGTGTGATTTTTTTCATTGACTTCATATTGAACACATTCTCTTTCAATCACAATTATTCCATGGGAATTAGTTTTTCCTTCCAAATAAATATTTTAATTTTCTAATAATTTTCTCCATATATTGGTTCCTAGTTATGCATACCTTCAGGTGAACTTTATGTTTCCCACATTACCATTTTATGGGATGTTTTCTTTATTTTAGTTGTCTGATGTGGGATTCAATAATATAATTCTAAAAGTGTTAATCCTTTGATAACCGATATGAATTTCAAGGGAGAAATTCAGTTTAAGAGGGGTAGGATGTAACATCCTAAGATTTTAAGGAATATCATATTTCAAACTAATTTAAATTATTTGATAGATTTTGTTACACGAAATGCATAGTTTATCTTTTGTTATATGATACATGAATTTTATCTTTTGTTTCACATAAAATTTATTTTCTTCGACAGCTTTTGTTATATGAAAGGCCGAGTCTTACCAAAAAAATAATATACTATTAATATTATTATGATAGTTTTCACCTAAACATTATAATGGTGGGAATGAATATGATTAAATAAATTCTTAAAGTATGGTTTAAAAATTTATATATAATTAATTCATTGGTGACTAAATAATTATAAATGAAAATAAAATCCAATTGAATCTAAAGAAAGTGTTTTTATAAAAAAATGATTTTCCTTCCACAAAAGTGTTTTATGCTATTAAATTAAATTAATCACTATTAGTGAACATACACAATTTAATTTATATGTTACATATTGAAACAAACATTTTTTAATTAATCCAATATGTTTTATAGGCATAAAATGAGAAAAAATTCCAATTTCAAGCATAAAAAGGTGTATTTTTATTAAAATAAGTTTTGTCCCATTTTAATGGAAAAATTGTTTTGAAAAAATTGACACTTGAATACATTTTTTAAAAAAAAATCTTAAATTTGAATATCAAAATTTACTATGGGTGTTTTTTTTTGTATTTTTCTGAAAAATTTTATATTTTGATGAATAGTGAGTGACACCGAGTTTTAATTGAAAACAAAATTTTTTTCTAAATAATTTATACTATTATGTTATATAATTAACTGGTTTTAAATTTTAATTAAATAATTTTTATATAAATTCATCCAATTTAGTTCATTTTAATCCATTTTACATTGAAATTGGCTATAAAAACATTTCAATCTTTTGAACTTTTTTACTTTAAAAATAGGCTTTCTCATTATGTATGAATGATTAATTTTAAATTAAATTCTACCACCTATGTGATTGTAACGTGTAAAAATGGATTCCATATTTAGATTAATATTTTTTATAATTTATATTAAGTTAAACTTAGTTTTTGACCAAAAATATAAGTGAAATAAATTAAAATTAATTACAACGATTATGGTTCAAATTAGTTTACTTAGTTGTTAAACTTTAATCTTAAGGGACACAATGGCCAATAATGTTGTCCAAAAAACATTTTCTATAAATATTTATAACATTTCTACAATTTTTTATAATTGGTGTCATTATTTGAGGTAATGATGTAAGATATACCTCCAAATAGTGTTTATCTCTTTATATTTATAAGAATTTCACTCCCCCTCCACTATAAAAAAGGCACTCACCCTCCAAATATATTCACACCTGAAATTCCTTTTATATCATCAAAACCATATCCAAATAATCTCAAAACATCCCAAATCTCATTCTAAAAGAATTAATTGGGGTAAAAATTAAATCATGGAAGAAGTCGTTTGGTGTAAACCAAAAGGCGTTACCTGAAGAAGAGGTAATGTTCTTCAATGAGAACTTTAATTTTATTTATTTACCCATCCATTTAATTATTATTATTATACGGGTATATAATATTCTAAGTATTATAAATATACTTATATTTTTATATTTTAAGTTGTATTCCTATACCTTTAATCACTTCCATCAAATGAGTAACAAAATCAATGTTCGTATTTACAGTGGACTACCACCTAATGAAATGATGTTGTTTTTTTTTCAATACCACATATAATGGTTGGTTATTATGATTAAAATACTATTTTTATATGATATTTATGATATTTATGATGTATAAGTACTTCTTAAATTATTATATAAAACATATCTCCATGATTTCCATTTTGTGGGAATATGATAACATCGTTCGTGGACGTGTGGACTACCTCCTCCTTAAAGCGATATGATTATTTCATTCATTAAATGGGATGTATTAAGGATGGGTTTAACAAAAATATATGAAATAATTGGAATATATTTTATATTCATGAAATAATTTTATGTCTTTAAATATAAAATAACATATTCATTTTTCCATTTCATGCACTGAAAAAGTTATAACATCATTTGTGGATGTGTGGACTACCGCCACATTGAAGCGACGAGATTCTTCATATCTCATCACCACCGAAAAATAATTATATATCTAATTATATATAATTAAATAATTATTTATTAATGATATAATGGTAGTTTTTTAATGATAAATGTTACTTACCTTCTTTCCATAATTTTTATCAAAAAATGGGGACGTTACTAACGTGTACATATGACCTACCATCCCTATGAACATAATATTTGTTAATTTTTCAAAACCATAAATACTATTTTATTTTTAAAGTGTAATTCATTTAAAATTTTGATAATTATTTCATTTTTATTATTCTTTAGTTGGTTAAATAATTACCTCGTTGACCTTAGTCAACCTATCAAAGTCAATTTAGACACATAAATCGAATAAGGTCAAAACATCTGATATAAAAATTATGGATTAAGTAAATTGTATATAACTTATTTATAAGTTAAATAAATTAAATAATAAAGTTGGAAAAGGTTATGAAAAATTATATAATTAATCTATGTTTATTATTAATGACGATAAAGGGCAAGCATGACAAATCAGACTCAAGGTAATGGATTTTCATCTAACTTTGTACATCTATGAGATCAATGTCATATTCACCACATAAAGTTTTTGCGTATCTACTAAAAAAATTTATATATTAACACGTGAATTAAATTATCTTTAGGGTATTTAAATTTTTCATTTGATTATTATCACTTTTTGGGTTTATAATTCAAATTATTCCATAGTTGTAATGGTATTTCTATTCTCACTTATATATCTTTGAGAATTATATCATATTCAAAAATCGTTTCTTTTGTATGGTATATATACATCCCTTTTGATAGATCATATCATTAATTAATGTAATCCAATATTTTTTAATGTTTAGTTAAATGGTATTCCTTTATAAGGCTTACGATTCAAAATGTTTCAAAGATGTATATGACACTAATAGTGACTAAAGATTATTTCTCCTCAAGAATGTTTTTAATACTATTTTAAGGGAATTAACATTAATCAATTAAAAAATCCTTCTTGTTACTTATCCTACACTATGGATAATTTTCATTAATATCATCCTCATTATTTATTTGGATGTATTATGATTGTTTAAAAGATATTGTTATGGATCCCATTTCTTTCCCATGGTTTAATCGTGTTTCAATGACATTGTTATAGAATAAGTTCCTTTTCCATGGTATAACCATGTTTTAAAGAGATTTTTTTGAAACCATTTGTTTTTCATGGTTTAATCATGTCTAAATGATATTGTTAAGTACTCAACTCTTTTCCATGGGTTAATCTTATTTTAATGGGATTGTTATGGAATTGGTTTCTTTTATGTGGGATAACCATTTTGAAATGATTTTTTTGGAACCTATTTATTTTTCACTTCGTAATCATGTATCAAAGATATTGTTAAGGAACCCATTTCTTTCCCCCAATATTACCTTGTTTAGAAGAAATTGTTATGCAACACATTGCTTTTCCATGGGTTTATCATGTCTTTATAATTTGTATAATGAAAGTTTTCTATTCATGGTACATGAGAATTATATGAAATGGTTGATTTGGATACATATTATAATAATGTTTTATCCCTATTATAGCTCATGGTGGATCCCTATATATCTTATACAAAGGGTTGATCCCTGTTATAGCTCGTGGAAAATAGGTCAGCCTGATATTTCTTATATGAAGGGTGATCTACAGTATAAATACCTGATTCATTTTGTAATGATAATGTTGGAAGTCATTCATAGTTGTATTTAAATTAAAATATTTTCTAAATGGTTTTGAAAGTGTTTTATAAAAGATATGCTCTATATTACCAAAAAAAGTTTTTATTAAATATTATGAATTTATAATGTTTCTCATGGTAAAGATAGATATTCCATGTCTCAATATTTTTTATTATTATATCTTTATCCTTTTCCATGTTTTCATATTTGTAACACCCCAAGCTTCCACGGTACGTTTCCCTTCGAATAATGCGATAGCGTGTGTTGTACGCAACCTCGAGTTCAAACACACACCACAACTAATTAAAATAGCCGTTGTGAATAGTAATACCTACTTTTTGAAATCATATATATTTTATATTTCAAAATGGACTTCATTTTTGGATTCGGAATATTGAAATTATCCTAGGGTGAAATTTTGGTACTTTTCGGATAACTTTAATATTTTGATGAATAGTGAAAATTACTAAATTTTAATTATAAACAACTTTTTTAATCAAAATAATTAATAGTGATAAATTGTGAATTTGAGTGGTTTTAAAGTATATTTAGAATATATTTTTACCATTTAATATAATGTTGGTCATTGGACATAATTTTACAATTAAACCGAACATAAACAAGTGTCAATCTTTTGATAGTTATTATCTCTTAAAAAAACGCTTTTTGTTTTGACAGCGGGAATTAATTTTAAATTAATTTCTGCCACTTCTGTGTTTTGAATTTAGAAAAATGGATTCCATATTTGGAATCAGGATGTCCAAATTGTGTAAATAGGTAACTTTTATTTTTAGACATTTTGAATAATTACTGTGGTAAATATTTTATTTACCATGGTTAAGGGTAAATCCGGTAAATAAGGGTTAAAAAATAATATTATAATAATACAAAATTACCCTAAAACGTGTCCTAACCTTATTGGTGGACACATACCCGACCATGAGCATCCTTGGGTCAATTTGGGGACCCCTTGGAGCCACTTGTATGTGGTAGGGACACTTTATGTTAATAAAGTTAAAATAAAAATAAAAATGGCATAAGATTACATCGTTTAGAAGAACAATTTTTACATAGGGTTATACATGTTGGATTTTCTATTATAAATATTCATTAAAAAGCTAAAAAGATTTCCTACATAATGATATTTTATTTATAATTTTTAGACATCAAATAATTTAAATTATTAATGACACAATAATGATGCAATGTTTACCTCATTAATAAATCATTTAAATAAATAAGATTACAATGATTAAAATATTATCTAAGACCTGTCCAATTCTTATTGGTTGATGTTATTTAGAATATGAGTTATCTTATCTTCGACCTCAATGATTTCTGGACCATTATAAACCGAATATAATTATATTATAAAGTAATACTTTCACTCTTTCCTAAAGAGCCCCTCTTCTCCCTTATAAAAGGAGACCACTTCTACTCATTCCTCACACCTCTCAAGCCACTTGGCTCGTCCAAACTCTGCCCAACTAAGCTCCCCACATCCCTCTCCTCCTCCTTGAAGCTTCCCCTTAGGCAGAAATCATTTCAAGAAGTCCTTTGGTTCCAACCAAAGTGAGTTACCTAAATTAAAGGTAACGATTTCTCTTAAATTAGTTTCCTTTATTTTGCTTCTCCAACCCCCAAACTCTTTTTATTTCCTTTCTTTTGTAACAAAACAAGTATACTCAATATACTAGGATGTTGTTATAAGAAGGATTCAAACTACACATACACACAACTCCATCTAATGGATGATGAACATAATGTTTCTGTGGATGGCAAACTAACGCCTCACGAAACGATGATTGTTCAAATACATCTTACCGCCTCTCATGGTGGCCATTATGATGGCACTGTAATTAAATATGATATTAATGATATATATTTTATATATAAGCTTCTGTAATTCCATTTTATTTCATACCATTATTCGTTTCATGTTGTATATACATACGATAATTTCATTTGAGGAAGTGCGGACTACCGCCCCCTTAAAATGATATGACTCGTTCATACCACACATGGAATGTATAAAGGATGGTGTTAATGAACTTAAGTAACATATATAAAATATTATATTATACTGGAATAGTAATATACCTATGTATCATTTGGATTCAATTCTTTTAAAATAAAAATTAAATGGAAGTAGTGTTCGTGCGTACGTACGGACTACCGTCTCCACGAACGCGGTGAGATCCATCCTCCATCGTATCCATTCAAGTCTTATTATCATTTTAGGGTTAAAAATAATGTTAATATCATTCTGATTATGAATAAGATTTAATCTATCCATTACAAACATGTCTTACATAACCAAACATTTAAGAAGAACGAATCGATTATCACCTGAAACGACGATAATACTAAGATATTATTAATAAAGCAATGTTAAAAGATCATATATGATATCATATTAATGTATATGATTCTTGTACAATTTAATAACAATTATTTCACCATTATACAGGAGTTTAACCGACCCCAACAAAGGAAAAGTACAAGGTAAGGTTTATTTCACAATCTCTTCATTATCCGAGGTTGTTTATACGTAATAATCTACTGGGATATCTTTATCATCCGCATCCATGTTTCTTAAAAATGTATTTCAAAACATTTTTACTATTTACAAGAATATGGTTTAAAGTCATTTATACCCTTGTTTGACTTTTTATAAGAGGTTTATAAAGGAATCTTTCCGTCGTTTTCAAAACAAGGTCCTTTTTAACCTTTTCGACAGAATTGAGGTAAGAATGTTTTTTTTAACTTATACGGCGGGTGCAGTTATTTTACGCCGTTATAAAATCTTCAAAGCTTCCCTTACAAGCTTATAAGAATATTTTCAAAGAAAATGTTTTATTTTATATGGATCTTAAATGATTTCAAAATAAAAGGAGATATTTCTTTTAAAAGAATTTTGATTTCATCTATGTCAACATCCTTTGATGGATTTTAAGATTATTTGAAGTTGATTTATTATGATACAAAACTTCTATATTGTATTGAAGGTTTTGTGATATGTTTGACTGTGGATGTGCTATTTTTATACCATTCATAGTTTATGGTGAAAGTATTGACATTTCGTATGCTAGTTTTAATACGAATGTTTATGTTATGTTTAAACCTTTTCATATGGGAATGCATTGGACTTAATAAGTGACGGGTGGAGCCCGCTATAGCTCCTCGATGCATCGGTAGGTCTCATGAGACAAACTAGTGTCTTGGCACAAGGCCTTGACAAAATCTTATTTGTAGTCTTGGCACGAGGCCTTGGCTATGTGGTTATGATAGTCTGGCATTATGCATTCCAACATTATGAAAGTGGTTATTGATTTTTGCATGTGATTATTCGATTAGTAGAATATCCATGTGAATAATTAAATGGCATTATTTCATTTTATTTATGCCATACCATGTTGAAAGTTCATATTTAAAAGGCTTTTGTTTTAGTTATACATTGCCTTAAATGTTTATTCTTTCCGCTATATTGTTATCCTTACTGGGCATTTGAGGTCACCCCTTTTCTATGTTTTATTTTTCCCAGGATGTGAAGAAGTAAGTTATGAATGACCTGCAGGGATTTTATGAGGGGTTAATAGTGTGGATTGTGGAAACATTATGTTGTTGTAGTAGTTTTTCATTTTATAATGTAATGTAAAACTTATGAATATATCTAGTGTTTCCAAGGCTACTAAACCAATCGGTCTTTCGAGATTTGATCTTTCTTGTGATCATGCCAATGTTATGTAATAATGCACCGACTCTGGGTAACTGGGGTCGGGGCGTTACAGTTGGTATCAGAGGAAGTTTAGTACAAACCTTGGAAACTAGATTTAGATAAACTCTGATTAGAGCACGTAGACCTAAGATGAACTTTGAGGATTAGTATAGAAGAACTTCCTAGAATTTTGGTATTGTAGAGATTTTGTGAGTTTTCCGAGCAATACATCCTTTTCTGGATACGAGCAGGTAGAGGCGGCTCTGGCACAGATGTACCTAGGGGTAAAACCCGAAAACACCGCTTTGAGCTAGACTCGAACGGGAACTGGTGCACGACAACGGGCCTTGCTGCACTCTTGGTTACGACACTCCCGGGGGATATGCTTAGGATAACTCTCACTATCTTTACAAATCATTATGAAGGGTTTATGAGTATATACTTCCTCAAAGAAAACATTTTTATGATTATGGATTATATCCATAAATAGTTCAATTTATGTTAAGTGTTTTATAAGTATGGGATTATGTATTTTGATTCATAAACTGATCTAGTTTATGCCATTGTTTAGAAATGGCTCCTAGTGGAAGAAATGGAAACCGTATCAATGCACGCACTCTATGTAGGGATTGCCCTCCCGCTCAAGATAATTATAGTGGGGCTGGTGATGCAACCGGTGCTGATCAGCTAATCACCATACTGGTACAACTTACTCAGGTTATGAATAATAACCTTACCCGTATGTAGCACCCTGATCCGCAGCGTGGAGGATCAATGTTAGATCGATTCATGAGGCAACAACCACCAACGTTCAATGGGAATAAAAATCCCTTAGTAGCTGAGCAATGGATATTTTCCCTAGAGAAAATATTTCAGGCTTTGGGGAGCAGTGAAAGGGAAAAAGTTATCATGGCAGTTTACCGCCTCACTGGAGATGCTGATCAATGGTGGTCATTGATTCAAAACATGAAGGAAGATGATGAAGTATTAAATATGGAGTGGAGGGAGTTCAAAGATCTGTTTTTAGAAAAATACTTTCCTCGCGACCATCGAGCAGATATGGAAAGACAATTTCTGAGTCTGAGACAAAAGGAGGATGAGAATGTCACAAATTATGAGGCTAACTTTACAAGGTTAGCGAGGTATGCTAGAGATTATATTCGCAACCCAAGAAGTAAGATTGATCGTTTCTTTGATGGGTTAAAACCATTTCTCCGTAGAGCATTAGTCTCACAATCTTTTCCATCGTACGAAGACATTGTCTCATGTGCTATCAAGACCGAAAAGGAATTCTCTAAGTCTTATGACTTTAAAGCAAAGCAAGAGAAGAAGAGACCTGCTGATCAATCTGGGAATGGAAATAAGGGGAAGAAAGGAAAGGTTGAATATCCATCATGTGGTAAATGTGGGAAGAAACACCCTGGTACTTGCTTGAAGGGAATGGGAGTCTGTTACAAGTGTGGTGAAAAAGGCCACCAAGCTCATGATTGCAAGGGGAAGAAGGAAGCTACCAACGTTCAGTGCTACAATTGCAGGGAGATGGAGCATTATTCAAATGCATGTCATAAGCGTCAGGAGAACTTACCTCAGAAAAGGCCAAGGGATCAAGGCCAGGCTTATGCTATCACTACTGCTGAGGTAGAAGCTCTGAAAGACGTGGTGGCAGGTAATTTAATGGTTTCCTCAAGTTTAGCAAATGCATTATTTGATTCTGGATCATCGCATTGTTTCATATCTTCCCAGTTTGCTAAGAAAATTAGATATTTCTAATTTGATTTAATAAGGGAGTTGTCAGTTAAAACTCCTAAGGGAAGTATCGTTGCAACAAAGTTTTGTGAATCAGTCCCCATTAGAGCACATAAATTTTCTTTATCTGCTGATTTCATCGTCATACCTATGATTGAGTTTGATATAATCCTCGGTATGGACTGGCTTTCGGACTATGATGCGAAGATTTATTGTAAGAAGAAAGAGGTTACGATTCTTGATGATAATGATAAGGAGCACCTTATTTTTAGAGCAGAATCGTCACCACCTAATTCTTATTTAGATCCACCCCCAGTAGCTCAACTTAATTCAATTATTGGGGAAGAAGAGAATGAAATAACTGTCGGTGAGGAAAGGAATGTTCAAATAGAGGATGTACCTGTTGTGAAAGAATTTGTAGATGTATTTCCGGAAGATTTACCTGGACATCCTCCAGAACGAGAAGTTGAGTTTTCCATTGATTTGATTCGTGGATCAAGGCCTATATCGAAGACCCCTTATAGAATGGCCACTGTAGAGTTAGTCGAATTAAAGAAACAACTAGAGGAATTGAGTAATAAGGGATTTATTCGCCCTAGTGTTTCTCCATGAGGAGCCCCTGTTCTTTTTGTTAAAAAGAAAGATGGATCTATGAGGTTATGTATTGACTACAGGGAGATCAATGCTATAACGATAAAGAACAAGTATCCCCTACCTCGTATTGATGATTTATTTGACCAACTGCATGGAGCTCAATACTTTTCAAAGATTGACCTTCGATCTGGATACCATCAGTTGTGTGTAAAGAAGGAAGACATTCCGAAGACAGCATTTCGAACCAGGTACGGGAATTACGAGTTTACTGTAATGCCGTTTGGATTGACTAATGCACCCTCTGTATTCATGGATCTGATGAATAGAGTTTTCAAGGAGTATCTCGATGAATTTGTGGTGGTATTTATTGATGATATCTTGGTATACTCCAAAACCTACGAAGATCATGAAAATCACTTGCGCATTATCTTGAAGACTCTGAGGAGGCATGAATTATATGGGAAGTTTAGCAAGTGTGAATTCTGGCTTCAGGAGATTTCTTTTCTTGGCCATATTGCCTCTAAAGATGGAATCTCTGTTGATCCTTCTAAGACCAAAGCAATCCAAGAATGGCCAGCACCTACGAGTATAACTGAGGTACGTAGTTTTATTGGTTTGGCAGGTTATTATCGACGTTTCGTCCAGAATTTTTCCCGATTGGCTAACCCATTAACGAAGCTCACACGTAAAGGGGTTAAATTTGTTTGGACAAAAGAGTGTGAAGAATGTTTCGAAGAACTGAAGAGAAGATTAGTCAATGCTCTTATATTGACTCTACCATCGGGGAATGATGGCTTCGTTATTTATAGTGATGCATCGAAGAAAGGACTTGGTTGTGTCCTTATGCAGAATGATAGAGTTATTGCCTATGCATCACGACAGTTGAAAATTCATGAACAAAACTATCCTACTCATGATCTCGAGTTAGCAGCTGTAATATTTGCTTTGAAGATATGGAGGCACTACCTCTATGGTGAAAAATGTGAGATTTATACTGATCACAAGAGTTTGAAGTATATTTTCTCACAAAAAGAACTCAACATGAGGCAAAGGAGATGGCTTGAATTACTCAAGGATTATGATTGTACGATACACTACCACCCGGGGAAGGCAAACAAGGTGGCAGATGCTTTGAGTAGAAAAGACCATGGAGTTTTGAACAATATGAGAATTGAAAGGGATCCAATTTTCATGGATCTAGTGAAGATGGACATGGGAATAACCAGGGAAGGTGAAACATCAATGCTTTTTCAAATGGTTGCCAAACCATCTTTACTAGAAAGGATTAAGAGTTCTCAGACCAATGATGAAGAATTTCAGAAGAAGATTAAAGCTGTGAATGATGGGAGATTGAGAGACTTTGTGTATGAAGATGGAATTTTGAAATTCGGGAAGAGACTTTGTGTTCCCGATTTACCTGATCTAAAAAGGGAATTGCTGGATGATGCTCATAGTTCCAATTTCTCTATACACCCTGGGAGCACCAAAATGTATAGAGATTTGAAGGAACATTTTTGGTGGGACAACATGAAGAGGGAGATTGCTGATTTTGTGTCAAGATGTATGGTTTGTCAACAAGTGAAAGCTGGAAGGCAACAGCCTGGAGGAGTCATGCAACCTCTTCCCATACCGGAGTGGAAATGGGACAATATTACGATGGACTTTGTCATGGGGCTACCAAAGACTCCTACAAGGAACGATGCAATATGGGTTATTGTTGATCGTCTTACCAAGTCAGCACATTTTCTTGCTATAAGAGAAGATCTACCCCTGGAACGTCTAGCAAGACTATACATTAATGAAGTTGTGAGACTTCATGGAGTACCCCTATCGATTGTTTCTGATCGTGATCCCCGTTTTACTTCAAGATTTTGGAAAAGTCTTCAGAAATCCCTGGATACTGAACTTCATTTGAGCACTGCTTACCACCCTCAGACAGATGGACAATCAGAACGGACTATTCAAACCTTAGAAGACATGTTGAGATCTTGCTCACTTGACTTTCAGGGTATGTGGGATCAATATTTACCACTGGTAGAATTTTCCTATAACAATAGCTTCCATTCGAGTATACAGATGGCACCATATGAAGCGTTATACGGAAAGAGATGTCGTACACCAACCTGTTGGGATGACGTTGGTGAAAGAAAACTTGTAGGCCCAGAACTGGTGGAGGAAACAGTGGAAAAGGTGAAAGTAATCCAAAATCACATCAAAGCAGCTCAAAGTAGGCAGAAGAGCTATGCCAATAATCGAAGGAAGGATTTGGAATTTCAGGTCGGTGATCATGTTTTCCTAAAGGTATCTCCATGGAAGGGAGTCATACGTTTTGGTAAGAAAGGTAAATTGAGTCTCAGGTACATCAGACCTTTCGAAATTCTAGAACGAATTGGGGTTGTAGCTTACCGATTGGCAATGCCGCCAAGTCTCTCCAAAGTTCACGATGTGTTCCACGTATCTCTGTTGAGAAAATACATGCCTGACCCAACGCATGTACTCACCTATGAGGAATTAGAACTGGAACCCGATCTGTCTTATTGCGAAGAGCCCGTCAAGATTCTTGATACGAGAGAACAAGTGCTGAGAAACCGGACGACGCGTCTGGTAAAAGTTTTGTGGAGAAACCATAAGATGGAAGAGGCAACGTGGGAACCCGAGGAACTTATGATGAATAACCACCCGAGTCTTTTTATGCAGTAATACCCTAGAAATTGCGAGGACACAATTATTTGAAGGAGGGGAGAATGTAACACCCCAAGCTTCCACGGTACGTTTCCCTTCGAATAATGCGATAGCGTGTGTTGTACGCAACCTCGAGTTCAAACACACACCACAACTAATTAAAATAACCGTTGTGAATAGAAATACCTACTTTTTGAAATCATATATATTTTATATTTCAAAATGGACTTCATTTTTGGATTCGGAATATTGAAATTAGCCTAGGGTGAAATTTTGGTACTTTTCGGATAACTTTAATATTTTGATGAATAGTGAAAATTACTAAATTTTAATTAAAAACAACTTTTTTAATCAAAATAATTAATAGTGATAAATTGTGAATTTGAGTGGTTTTAAAGTATATTTAGAATATATTTTTACCATTTAATATAATGTTGGTCATTGGACATAATTTTACAATTAAACCGAACATAAACAAGTGTCAATCTTTTGATAGTTATTATCTCTTAAAAACACGCTTTTTGTTTTGACAGCGGGATTTAATTTTAAATTAATTTCTGCCACTTCTGTGTTTTGAATTTAGAAAAATGGATTCCATATTTGGAATCAGGATGTCCAAATTGTGTAAATAGGTAACTTTTATTTTTAGACATTTTGAATAATTATTGTGGTAAATATTTTATTTACCATGGTTAAGGGTAAATCCGGTAAATAAGGGTTAAAAGATAATATTATAATAATACAAAATTACCCTAAAACGTGTCCTAACCTTATTGGTGGACACATACCCGACCATGAGCATCCTTGGGTCAATTTGGGGACCCCTGGGAGCCACTTGTATGTGGTAGGGACACTTTATATTAATAAAGTTAAAATAAAAATAAAAATGACATAAGCTTACATCTTTTAGAAGAACAATTTTTACATAGGGTTATACATGTTGGATTTTCTATTATAAATATTCATTAGAAAGATAAAAAGATTTCCTACATAATTATATTTTATTTATAATTTTTAGACATCAAATAATTTAAATTATTAATGACACAATAATGATGGAATGTTTACCTCATTAATAAATCATTTAAATAAATAAGATTACAATGATTAAAATATTATCTAAAACCTGTCCAATTCTTATTGTTTGATGTTATTTAGAATATGAGTCATCTTATCTTCGACCTCAATGATTTTTGGACCATTATAAACCGAATATAATTATATTATAAAGTAATACTTTCACTCTTTCCTAAAGAGCCCCTCTTCTCCCTTATAAAAGGAGACCACTTCTACTCATTCCTCACACCTCTCAAGCCACTTGGCTCGTCCAAACTCTGCCCAACTAATCTCCCCACATCCCTCTCCTCCTCCTTGAAGCTTCCCCTTAGGCAGAAATCATTTCAAGAAGTCATTTGGTTCCAACCAAAGTGAGTTACCTAAATTAAAGGTAACGATTTCTCTTAAATTATTTTCCTTTATTTTGCTTCTCCAACCCCCAAACTCTTTTTATTTCCTTTCTTTTGTAACAACACCAGTATCCTCAATATACTAGGATGTTGTTATAAGAAGGATTCAAACTACACATACACACAACTCCATCTAATGGATGATGAACATAATGTTTCTGTGGATGGCAAACTAACGCCTCACGAAACGATGATTGTTCAAATACATCTTACCGCCTCTCATGGTGGACATTATGATGGCACTGTAATTAAATATGATATTAATGATATATATTTTATATATAAGCTTCTGTAATTCCATTTTATTTCATACCATTATTCGTTTCATGTTGTATATACATACGATAATTTCATTTGAGGAAGTGCGGACTACCGCCCCCTTAAAATGATATGACTCGTTCATACCACACATGGAACGTATAAAGGATGGTGTTAATGAACTTAAGTAACATATATAAAATATTATATTATACTAGAATAGTAATATACCTATGTATCATTTGGATTCAATTCTTTTAAAATAAAAATTAAATGGAAGTAGCGTTCGTGCGTACGTACGGACTACCGTCTCCACGAACGCGGTGAGATCCATCCTCCATCGTATCCATTCAAGTCTTATTCTCATTTTAGGGTTAAAAATAATGTTAATATCATTCTGATTATGAATAAGATTTAATCTATCCATTACAAACATGTCTTACGTAACCAAACATTTAAGAAGAATGAATCGATTATCACCTGAAACTACGATAATACTAAGATATTATTAATAAAGCAATGTTAAAAGATCATATATGATATCATATTAATGTATATGATTCTTGTATAATTTAATAACAATTATTTCACCATTATACAGGAGGTTAACCGACCCCAACAAAGGAAAATTACAAGGTAAGGGTTATTTCACAATCTCTTCATTATCCGAGGTTGTTTATACGTAATAATCTACTGGGATATCTTTATCATCCACATCCATGTTTCTTAAAAATGTATTTCAAAACATTTTTACTATTTACAAGAATATGGGTTAAAGTCATTTATACCCTTGTTTTACTTTTTATAAGAGGTTTATAAAGGAATCTTTCCGTCGTTTTCAAAACAAGGTCCTTTTTAACCTTTTCGACAGAATTGAGGTAAGAATGTTTTTTTTAACTTATACGGCGGGTGCGGTTATTTTACGCCGTTATAAAATCTTCAAAGCTTCCCTTACAAGATTATAAGAATATTTTCAAAGAAAATGTTTTATTTTATATGGATCTTAAATGATTTCAAAATAAAAGGAGATATTTCTTTTAAAAGAATTTTGATTTCATCTATGTCAACATCCTTTGATGGATTTTAAGATTATTTGAAGTTGATTTATTATGATACAAAACTTCTATATTGTATTGAAGGTTTTGTGATATGTTTGACTGTGGATGTGCTATTTTTATACCATTCATAGTTTATGGTGAAAGTATTGACATTTCGTATGCTAGTTTTAATACGAATGTTTATGTTATGTTTAAACCTTTTCATATGGGAATGCATTGGACTTAATAAGTGATGGGTGGAGCCCGCTATAGCTCCTCGATGCATCGGTAGGTCTCATGAGACAAACTAGTGTCTTGGCACAAGGCCTTGACAAAATCTTATTTGTAGTCTTGGCACGAGGCCTTGGCTATGTGGTTATGATAGTCTGGCATTATGCATTCCAACATTATGAAAGTGGTTATTGATTTTTGCATGTGATTATTCGATTAGTAGAATATCCATGTGAATAATTAAATGGCATTATTTCATTTTATTTATGCCATACCATGTTGAAAGTTCATATTTAAAAGGCTTTTGTTTTAGTTATACATTGCCTTAAATGTTTATTCTTTCCGCTATATTGTTATCCTTACTGGGCATTTGAGGTCACCCCTTTTCTATGTTTTATTTTTCCCAGGATGTGAAGAAGTAAGTTATGAATGACCTGCAGGGATTTTATGAGGGGTTAATAGTGTGGATTGTGGAAACATTATGTTGTTGTAGTAGTTTTTCATTTTATGATGTAATGTAAAACTTATGAATATATCTAGTGTTTCCAAGGCTACTAAACCAATCGGTCTTTCGAGATTTGATCTTTCTTGTGATCATGACAATGTTATGTAATAATGCACCGACTCTGGGTAACTGGGGTCGGGGCGTTACAATATTTTTTAATCCATGTATTTATTTGTATTATTTCCTTTCTGATTTTCTCATTCACTTTAATTATGTAATCATACCCTTATGTATTCATTTTCTCATTGATGATATTCAGTTATTAATGTTTAGGATTACCCTTACCGATAATCTGAGCTCAACCTTCTTATGTTAACTTTTCACAAGGTTTTAAATAAATTATTTTTAATGAGTTATGTCTATAATGGGTTTCATATAGATGATGAAGATATGTAAATGTAAAAAAACAAAAGATGGTTTAAGTAGAAAAAAATCTAATTTAAAGTCATGTGAATTATTTATGTAAGAGTCTTCCCTAATTCTATAAAACTATAAAAATAAAAGTTCCCCCATTATGTAAGTGATTAAAGTTTTCCATTTGATGTTCTAAGTTTTAGATTAAAAATTTGGGTCATAATTATTTGAAAAAAAGTTGAGAATATAATGTTACTGATTAATAGCATAGGATATGGGAGTACGAGTTCTGGACTATTATACTTTTTTTGTGTTGTTTATTGAAGATAATCAGATGTCATTATAACAAAATTAGAGATTTGTATAAAAGTTTACCACTAGAGGGATACCTATAAATAGAAGTTCACTCTAGGCGATAAGGGATGATGCATTTTCAACTCAACTCGTATGCAAATAACTCTTCCTGAACATCTCCTTATTATGATTTTTAGTCCTTTAAAAAGTTTGGTTCAAATGAGTCCATTGTGGTGATTTTAAATTCCTTATAACATTTTTTCTTTTTTATTCACTTGTTCAAATTGAGTTAATGATCAAGGGATTCTAGGGATAGGAAGATAAGTGATACCGATTCGGATGATCATGGACTGCCAAGGTATTGGGACAAAGATTTGTTACTGATATTTAGATTAATGTATTTACTATTTATGAAATACCAAACTAGTATGATATTTATATATAGGGATTTCATGGAATGAAGTGAAAAACCATCGAGTTATGTTCAAAATTGTGGATATCTTAAGTCAGTCTTTCTAACTTCATTTACTCTTATGGTTATAGAGTAAAATATATTTTATAAATATTGTAAGTAATCATTACTTTTCTATAATATTTCATATTACTTGATAAAAAAATTTATATTCCAATGTGAAATTTATAATTTAAATTTTATTTTATTATGTCTTTATAATATCTATATAACTATACATTTTATAATTCTATTTTGTAAATCTGATTTTCCAAATTACTTCTGAGTATGATACCTTTATTCTATTCACTAGAATATGTATGAGTTTAATTACATTAACAAATGATATTTGGGTTTTATGTAAGTTTAAT
Source organism: Viscum album (assembly GCA_963277665.1). Lineage (NCBI taxonomy): Eukaryota > Viridiplantae > Streptophyta > Magnoliopsida > Santalales > Viscaceae > Viscum > Viscum album. The sequence goes on from OY728145.1 coordinate 447,021,267, forward strand.
TTTTTACATTGAAATCCATCCTCCTCTTGTAACCATTGTAAACTCTTATTATCCAACAATTGGTATCATAGTAGTTTTTCTACTATAATTTTTTTGTTTTTACTTTTGATATATTCTTCAAGATTCATTTTGTTATAAAATATTTATTTATAAACTGTTATTACACTAACATGTAATTTTTATAAATATTTTTGTTTCCATTAAAATGGAAGGTTTTAATATCGGTACGCTAGAAAATTTATATCCATGAAGATAACCAATTTGTGACGGTGCTAATTATTAGTGTTTAAGAGACATTATGAAAATGTTTTTTAAAAATACTAGTGTTGAAAATTTTTACAAGTTCATTGGTAACTATAATATTCCTGAGAAGGAAGTAACTGCTTTTAATTATTTGTAAATTTTTTGATTTCAATTGAATTATAAAGTAAGGAATACTCTACATTGTTCTATGACTAGAAACATGTATATTCAAATTTTTTCTTTTGAAACCAAAATTAGTATTTGGAAGAAACTAGAGTTAAATCATATTGAAACATCAATTTTTATTGAAACTATAAGAGATAATTTATTTTTCTATTATCATGCATTTTATTTTTAACCAGGTGATTCTATTGAAAAAATGCATCAATGATTCAAGACTATAATAAATATTTTCCAAGAATGTGTAGATAAAGATATTATTTATTGGATATTATTTGATAAAATTATTGAGAACATTCCTAGAGAATGTGATTATAAATGTACTACATTGGATGATACTATAAGAATTAAAAATCTTACTCTTGATGATTTGATTGGAACCATTATGCAGAATGAGAGAATATTGAAAAGATATGAAGAGAAGATAAAATAGAATAATGGTTTAGCTACATTATATACAACTTATAATGTATCTAATAAAGTCAAATATACTAATAAAGTCTCAAAATAATTTTAAATGAAGAAATTTGTTGTTGAATCAGATTGTCGTTCGTTGGGATAATCTGGTAATGAATTAGCTAATCTTGAAAAAAAGGATGAACAAGATAGATAGAAATAATGATTTAAAGTATATATACAATAAGAGTCACAAAGAAATAAGTGAATAAATGATTATTTAGATTTAATTTGTTATGAATATAAGAAATATGGAAATATTAAACTAGACAATCCTAAGTTGAAAAGAAAAAATATAAAGCACATAAATTATTATGGGAATTATACAAATTACTACAAGAACATGAACAATAAGTGTATGAAATATTCAGAAACATGGAGTGTTAGTGTTGGATATAGTTCATCTAACAATTCATCTGAATGAAAAAAATCATATCAAATTAATATTGGATTCTATGTAGAAATTACAGATTTCAATAACTACATCATGGAAAAGGTAACAACTGAATATTGGAAAAATATTACATTAAATTAAAACTATCCAGATAGTGATAATAATGATTATATTTTTACATATTTATATGGATAATATTCTATATATAAACACAATAACACTTTTCCAATTTTTTAATAGGTTTCAAGATTTTCAAAAAAAGAGTAAATGTAATTATCAAATAAAAAAACATGATATTAATTAAGAAAAACATGTGAAATAATATTAAAGAATTTCCAATCATAATACTAAAATATTATATCTTTCATAATATTTAGTTAAAATAATATTTGAGAAATCTAATCTTTGAAAATAACTCTAGAAATATAATTCACCTAAAAATTTTTTTTCAAATGAATTATAAAATCTTAATTTGAATACCTCAAATACTGAGGATAATAATTTATTAGTAAAATAAAAATAAAAAATATCTAGATTGAAAAATATTTTTTCTAAGTTGACCACTAGTGGGAAATTCTTTGATAAGTTGTATAATCAAATTAATCATCATAAAAATGTTTCTAAAATAGTTTTTATTAATATAAACTATTTTTTCAACTTAATTACATTGTTCATAAATGTGATTCATTTTTCACTAATTTTCAAAGTGGTTGTCACTATAATAATTTATATTAATTATATAAAACAAAATAATTTGGTTTTCATAAATCTTATTAATCAAAAGAATTAACATTTTATCAAAAAAGTTAATTTGGTCAAATGTGTATTCCTAAAATTTTACTTTCAAATAATACCACAATGAAGAAAATATGGGTTATGTAATGCTAATATTTTTTTTCAATTAAATAATGAATGTTCCATCAACAATAATATTTAGCAGATGAATATTTTTTCTCCAAACACATGACTTTAAACAATGATTTATTCAAAAATATTATTGAAATCAAAGGGGGAAAATTCACCTATGGTGATAATGCTCAAAGAGAAATAATTAAGATATGCAATATTTTTCTTCTTATAGAATCCTTAATTTTAAATGTTTTATTTTTTGGAGGACTTAAGAACAACTTTATTACCATAATTCAATCATGTGATAAATGATATCGTTTTAAGTTCAGGAATTAAAAATGTATTGTTTATAGTTCTAAAGATGAGTGTATTCTTTCTTCTAATCATCATGAGAATATCTACACACTAAACTTTAAAGACCATAGTATCTAGGAACTACCTTGTCTTTGTGAAATAGAAGATAAATCTTGGTTATATAATATAATACTAGGAAATTGTAACATTATAACTTTATAAAAAATATATAATAAGTTACGAGTAAATGATTTATTGGAATATAGGTTTTATAATTCAAATGGCTCTGATCCCTATCAATTTACAAAGAAATAGAGGCCAATTTTTAAATCTATTATTGAGGTATTAACTTATAATTCTTTATATTTGGTGTACATGGAAATGTTTGGTCATTGAAAAACTAGAAGTATTAGTGGGAAATATTATGTATATATTTTTGTTTATTATTACACTAGATATACTTGGGTATATTTTCTCGCAAATATGTATTAAGACTTTTATTGTTTAAAAAATTTGTTACCCGATTACAAAATGATAAAAACCAATCCTTTATTATTATTTGTACTAATAATGGTGGATAATTTTTAAATTTTGATTTCAAAAATAGTAAAAAGGTACTGCATAAATTTTTTCAGTGCGTAGAACTCCACTGGAAAATGGTTTAGCTGAAAGAAGAAATATAATTATTCTAGAAATTTCTAGAACTATACTGAGTGAATACTCAGTTGATAAACATCTTTGGGATGAATCAGTTAATAATACATATTATGCTATGAATTGAGTTTTAATAATATAATTTAATAATAAAACTTCTTATGAGTTGGGTACCAGAATTAAACCAAAAGTTTCTTACTTAAAGGTTTTTGGATGAAATGTATTCATTTTGAATACTAAATATAATCTTCATAATTTTGCACCAAATTTTGATGAATTAATATTTTTATTTTATTCTATAAATATTAATTCATATATAGTCATAAATAAAAACACAAGTACTATTGGGGGAATATTACATGTTAAGTTTTGATGAGATTGATCCCTTTGTTTTCAAACAGCCTCTACCCACATCTTCAGATTATCAAAATCAATAAATCACTAAACTAAAAGAAGATAACCAAAATATAAAAGGTGAGAATTCAAAATTCTTATTTTTTTAAGATTATGTCAAGAGGGTAAAATAATAAAACAAATAGTTAGAATTTTTGAACTATAGGTAGTTACTTTGAAAGTAGTTAATCTAAAGTTATGAATCATTGAAGAAAAAATAGAATAGATTGAGTCTAAATCAGCAAAGAATGATAATAATCGAGAGTACTTTTGAAAGATAAAAGTAATATTAAATAATAACTATAAGAAATATTGAACATTTTATTTATAAACTCTTACTGTATCTAAAAAACAACCTTCTATAATAGATATTTCATATTTAATGAATTATTATACACATACATTTTTTTTAGTGATTTCAAATTTTATTTATATGAATGTTATTTCTTTTAATATATTATGAATGTTTATTTAGAAAAAAATTCTTCTTATTATACTTTCTAACATTTTATGAAAGTATTTTACTTCCCATGTTTTTTTGAAAATCCTAACGGGGAGAAATTATTAAAGGGGATAAATTTATTTAGGGGGTATATGATAAGGAGTATTTCATTCTTATTCCTACAATGTGGTAATATTTTATATCAGATGAATAATATTGAACAAAAAGATTTTATCCAAAAAATGTGAGTTAATATAATAAAAGGGAATATATGTTTTATCAAGTAGATATTTGATGTTTTCTAACATACAAAGGGTTGCAAGTTTTTCAATGTTTAAATTATTTCATCTTAAGTTTTTTATTTTCTCTTTTCATAAAGGGGGATATCATTAAGTCAAAATTTTGGGCTTTATACTTTTCTTTTCCTTAGTTTTGAAAATCAAAAGAAATTATTAAAAAATTACTTTATAACATTATATTTTCTTATTATTTTAAAAAAAAAATTTAAAAATAACTTTTTCTACTGAATATAGAAATAGTTATTAACTAAATTAATATATAAATTATATATTCTTAAATTCTAATACATTGAACTGACAAGAGTCTGGTCCATCAGACTAACTAGTGCCATATCTATCGGATCGACTAGTGTTTTGTCCACTGGACTGACCAAATTGATATCCATTAGACTTAATAATTCTAATCCATTAGATTTAAAAATTATAGTCCATAAATGTGGTGATAAAAATAATATATATATAACTATATCATATCCATCGGTATGAAAATAATTAATTTATCAGTATGATATTTTAGAGTCTTTCAGTATGACTAGTTTATTCCATCTGACTAATTTTTTATTCCATCGATATAAGAAGTTGACAATCAGAGTTATAATTATTACTACTTTTTATAATTCATTGTAACATCATTATAGTGGTGCTATCAAAATGAAATCATATGGAGATTTTTTACTGATATTTTGAGTGAAGATCGTCTGAGGTCGTTGAAACCAACTCCATTATTTAGGGAAAATATAATTATTATTGGGATATTTATAAATTGGAGTGAATTTAAGGAGTTAGGGAAAGATTCATTTGAAACTGAACATCTCTGATGATCTCTCTTTTTGACCATATCATTCTTAGATTTTGTAATATTTCAGATAGTTATGTTCTATGTAATACATTTTGTGTGTTGTAAATTACTTACACTAATTTTGATTTTATATTTTCTTGTTTCGGTTGAGGTTAAGATCAACAGATTTCATGGATTAAAAGACGGGTTATATCGATCATGATGATCAAGGGCCTCTAGTGTTTTGGAAGATAGAGTTGTCACTATTATTTAGAGAGGGGGATTTATTTTTTAATAGGTACATAGGTATTCTGATGTCCATATCGACATATTTCTTAGTGTGGAAAGACAGACCATAACGTTTGGTTAAAATCATTGGGTATCAAAATTCTAGATTTTACAATTCCTTAAATTTTAAGCTAAAAGAGTAGAATATATTTTATAAATATTTTATTTTATTCTTAATTTACTATAATATTTCATAATACATATTTTAACAAGTTTTATATTCCACTATGAAATTTATACTAGAATGTTTGATTTACTAAATCATTCAAATATCTTTTTAAACAGACTATTTGTAAGTCTATTTAGTAACACTGATTTATCAGACAAATTCTGAGTTTGATACGATTATTATTTTAATATGAAGATTTGTGAGTATAATAACATTAACAAATTAGGTCTGGGTTTTATGTTAGCTTAATTTTTTAAACTACAATTCACCCCATCTTTTTACCATTCTATTTTCTTAGGATCCAATAAAGGGTGTTCTAAATAGTTCTCCAATGCACTGGGTAAAGTATTAATCTCTTGAGATTATATGTATTATTATACCTTTGTAAATAACCTTATAAATTATGATTTATGACACCTTGGTGATAAACCATGATGATATGATTATTAATGTCATATTTTTATGTTGTATCAAAATTTCTTTGTTATGATTCATGATCATTTTATTATTATATGCCTCATGATCTTATTATAATTCCATATTGTTATGCCTCGTGACCACATGATAAATATCACCTTTGTTTATTCCTTTATTGGGATTTTGATCACCCCTTTCTTTTATATATGGCCCTAGGATATGATATGTATTAAAAGTAACTTATGATGAACATATGAAGAATCTTTTATAGTATATTAGAATATTTTTTTTATATCATTGACATATTATGTATCTAATTTATAAGAAACTAAACAATTAAATGTCATGTGTTTCATTAAGTGTTATATTATGTAATGAAATTTTTATGTATTAAAAAGGTAGGATTCCATAATTCCTATCAGAGTAGTTTTTAGTTATTTAATAAAATTATGATTAAAAAACATTTTTAAGAACCCTAGAGTAATTCTAAATATAGGAAAACATCCTAGAATTTTAGTGAACTATTAATCAAGTGATTTCTAAGTAATGAAATCCATTTCTGTATAGTATAATTGAATATGGATGATTCTGAGCTATACCTAGTGGTAATAACCCCAAAAAGGGATCATTGTGATTTCACTCAATCATCTTTTGGGGAATAATAATGGTACTTGTCACACACCTGGTTTGAAACTCATGGGGGATATGTTTGTTTAATCACCTAATATTTATGAACCATTATGAAGGACATATAGAACATGTAATTTTTATTAGAGGGTATTGAATGAATACAATCTTTAAGCATTTTTCTTTAGGACACAAAATATATTTAGAATTAAAATATTACTAAAAGTAGCATGTCACTCACTATGGTTTTATTATTTTAGAAATATGGTGGGAAATTGGTCGAATTGAATAAATTTTGAGTATAATAGATGATTAACTGAAGACCGCCCTTACATGATGGAAGATTGAATTGAAAAAATCATAAGGATGATAAATCAACTATCTTGGGTTATGAATAATATCCTAAATCATGTTGAGAAAATAGATTCCCCTCAAAAGGTAAAAACTTGTAGTTGCATTCCTCATGCATCAACAACAACCTTCCTTTAGTGGATATGTTGATCCATTAACTGCTAAAAATGGATTACCTCTATAAAAAAGATATTTTTTGAACCCTATTTTCCATATTTAGAGAAATTCACCATAGTAATATATAACTTGGAAGGAGAAACTTATCAGTGGTGGACACTAATTAAGAACACAAAGACATGAGGGAATGGGATCAACATCTCCCATTAGTTGAGTTATCATATAACAACATATTATAGTCATGTATTCAATGGATCCATATAAATCACTTTATGTTAACTGATGTACTACTCCTACATGTTAAGATTAAGTTAGTGAATGAAAGAAACTTGAACCCAAAATTTTACAAGATATGACAAAAATGTTTCAATATATCCTATAGTATATAAAAGTTGCATAGATTCGATAGAACAACTTTTCTGAAAACCATCTAAGGTACATGTATTTTGAAGTTGTATATAAATTTATCCATTAAATATCACTATGTAAGAGAGTCAAGCTTTTTGGTAATTTAAGAAATCTTATCCCACGGTACATTGGCCCCTCTGGGATCCTTGATTTCATGAGAGAAATGGCCAATACTATAACAATTCCACTAATCATGGCTCATGTTCATGATATGTTCCACATATATCTTAAGAGGAATTATATACCTAATCCCTAATATGTAAAAAATCATTAGGTGGTACAATTGGGAAATGACCTCTCTTATGAGGAGAATCTGGTGACGATCTTGGACTGTAGAGACAATGTTCAATGCAATAAGATAACTCAAATTTTCAAAGTGATATGGAAAGACCATAAGTATGAAATGGAGATATGGGAGATGAAGGAAATAGTAATGTAGAAGCACCCTTATCTATTCTCAATTGAGAATATGAGTTATAATTTTGGGGTTGAAAATTTTAAAGGGTTGAATAATGTTACAACATATACTTGATTATTAATATTTATTACCTGAATAAATGTAGTTTATTTTAAATAGTGCTATACACATGTATTAAATATATGAACTAAAAAAATTTCACTTTATTAATGAAAACCATTAAATTAGTTAGCAACTAAACCCATTAAAATTCAAAAAAAATAAGGGATTAAAGAAAGGGAAAATAAATAAACTACAATAGGAAAATATAGGTCACCCCAATTTCCAATAATAATTTCTCACACAAAAAAACTATAGAAAATAAACAGAAATTTATTAAATGAATTTACATCTTATAAAAGAAAAATATATAACCCTGGGAGTAATTTTAGGTAATTTTTTTATGAAGAAATTAAGTGCTATTTAAGAGGTAATATGGCACATGGAATAGTAACTCAATTGTTGAAATTGTATTTTGATCTTAATATAATAATATTTTATATAAATAATACTTATCATGAATAATTTAACAAAATATAAGTATTATATTTAAATAAAATATATACCATGATTAAAATTCAATAAAAATAAATGCACATTTTTAAAACACTCTATTTTAATGTAGTTCATAAAAATAATATTTTTTATATTAAAAACAAAAATATATATATTAAAAAATAGTTTTTATAAAACTAATTAAATAATTTAAATCATCTTGTCAAAAATATCCAAATTTTACTTTTTGGTAATTTTCTGAAAAATGTTAATTTGTAGGTGAATAGTAAAAATACAGTTTTTTCATCACAAATGTATTTTACATTACATCATTCATCATGTAATAATAAAAAATCAATTATAGAAATTTACTATCAACCAAAAAATGTTAAAAAAATTTAAATACTCCATGAAAATTAAATTTTAAACAAAAATAATTATTTTCCAAAGTCTAAATTCAAAAGCATTTCCTTAATATTACAATTTTTCATTTTTCCAAAGTTCATTTTTAATAAAGAATTGAATTCATTATATAATGGGGTTTAAAGTCATAAATATATTTTATTTTAATTATATATGATTTAAAATATCAAAAAACCACTATTAAAAGATTTACCTTGGATATAGTATATTATTTAACATTTTATCCAAAAAATATCTCTCTCATCAATTATTAATAACCCATCTCCCTCTCCTTGGTAAACCACCACTACCTCACTTACAAAAGAAAAAATTGTACCCAAATACGATCTCTTTATATTAGATGAATCCTTAGTTATATTCTATATTAAAACAATTAAAATCATCAAAGCAGTTTAGTTTTTTAAAAGAGGAATCAACAACTATAAAAGAGTAAGTTTTCATCAACACTTCTCTAATTATCCTCTTCTCTTCCTCTTCATACCAATACCATTAAAACTTAAATCGTAAAATATAAATTAATTAGTATTTTAGGATTATATTAATTATTTTATCCTACCAAAATGATTATATTTATAATGTATTCATATTTAATAATTATCTTCCTCCACATTTGACAATGTCTAGTTAATGGTCGGTTAACGTCCCATGAGGACGTTGCAAATTCTATTATTATCACCATCCTAATAAACAATTATAATAAATTTTTTATAGTATATTAATTTATACATATAATATTTATAATCTTTTGTAGTTAATATTAATAATTTATAAATAAAAATTAATAAATATCATTAAATTAAATAAGGATGAGAAAATTTAAAGAAAATATCTTATCGAAATGTTTCACCTTTAACAATGAAAATTAATAAATATAATCCAAGGATTATAATTGATAAATATTGGAAAAATGAACATAATTAACTTATATTTATCTATTTTAATAAACCTCAAGAGGCATAAAAGTTATTAAATAAAGTAGGATTTAAGGTAATGGAATTCCCCACTTCCACCTTTTCATTCAAGTATCTCTTATGTGGAATGTATTCTAAATTATGTATTATAATATTTTAATACCCTTTTTAATTATCTCATTACTTCCTAAATTGTTTTTTATCAATGGGAGACCTTCATCCCCTACTATTATGTAATTTCCTTAATCCACATTTTATACCATCATGATGGTAAATTCATTTCTTGAATTTGTCTCTTTCACATCAAAAAAATCCTTATGTTTGGAATACCCAAACCATTTAATTATACATGGGTATTCAGATATTTGTAAATATAATTTATTTACTATTGTTTTTACTTGTACAAAACCCACATTCCCTTTTCATCGTTCAAAAGTGATGAAATGTTCAAGTCTTTAAGAACATTTGTATGTAATGATTTTATATGAAACCCATCATTTATGATCCTTAGGTTATTAGGGAAATGATTTATTATGATCAATGTGTAACACATGAATTAATACATATTGAGGCATCACCCTAAAGTCTCTAATGTATTGGGTAAATAATTACTCCTTGTTGATGACATACTTTATGATACCTTGGTAAATAATTATGATTTATGACACCATGTTGATAAACCTTAGGTATATTCTTATGAATGCATCATTTTTATGTTGCAACCAAATTTCTATATTATTCTTCATTTTCCTTATATTATGATATGCCTCATGATCATGACCTACCATTATGCCTCATGATCACATGAAAAATATCTCCTTTTTTATTTCATTACAAGGATTTAAGCTCATCCCTTTCTTTTATTGTATATCCCCAAGATTTGTGATGTAGTAAAAGTTACTTAAGATGAAATTATGAAGAATCCTTTTGAGTAGATTAGAATATTGTTAATTTTATTCATGTAATACTTTTCTAATTTCTAAAAAACTAAACCTTTAAAGATATTTTGAGTTAGTAAGTAGTGTACTATGTAATGAATGTTTTATGTATTAAAAATTGGGGGTTATATATTAATTATGCTTCAATTTGAGGAAAAAATATTATTCTTCCTTATAATATTTTAACATCAGAACCTACCAACCCATATTCACAGATGAAGTAAAATTCCCAACCTTATTCGGGTATATTTTATTTATGTTTATTCCAATCCTTGTTTCCTTCCATAATATATTAAATATTTGAATGTTTACAAAACTTTATAGTGGTTCCAAGAGTGTTTTGGGAATTTTAGTATCGAATGTATAAATATTTATTTTTCAAGATAGGGATCATGGTTAGTGTTTGGTTAATGTTAATCGTGTTCATAACTATGTAGAAGTGAAAATCTTCGTTTATGATTCCCTTAACTATGTCAATTACCTGATGAAATCATGAATAAATGTGTATTTTTTCTCATATATGGATTTCATGATTTTTATATGGTTTAATAAATCATGTGGCCTAACTATATTGGGTTTGGTTCCTAAAATATTGGGATATTCACCATTTCCCATGGTTTAGAAAATCATGTACCAAAATTGTATAGTATTCCATGATTTTCAAAAAGTATAATTTTTTTTGGATATTCTCACATGAAAATTAGATGCCACCCCTCCCCCTCAAAATTTCATGCTTGATAAGACCCTCTTATCATGTAATCCTATTTCCCCATCCATTTCATGGTGATTTATCTATTTATTCTTTATATAATCAAGCATCCTTTATCTCTATGGTGATCTAGAGGTAAGGATATCTTTCCATATTTGATATTTCCAAGTTTTCTTCACTGTCAATCACTCTCATGCCAAATTTTTCTCTCATTAACCATCTCATGGCTTTCATGTGACTCTTCAATTTATTCCATTTGATCTTGAATCAATGGTTATTATTCAATGAGAATAAATTTAAGAACCTACGGTGGGTGGTTATAAGTAATCTCTCAAATCCATGAGAATTTTGTCAGTTTATGTGATGTGTGGTTTTGAACATTTTCTACTCGCTAACCTAAATCATTAATAAATATTTATACTGGGTTAATTATTGTAATAAATTCCCTCTAAGAATGTGAGTGGACTATTGATGAGTTATGATTCAGGAACATTGACCACTTTTTTGTGGCATTGATTATATATGTGTGTGGTATTTAATACGGTTTCACTAATGGTATTCTACATAAATAGGTGACTAAGAATGAATTTAGTTTCCTAGGTTATTCCAAGGATTTGGTAGTGGCACTGATAAAAATTTTTAAATTATTTGACTAATAGTGTAAGGATTCATTATAATTTACCTTTGGATCTAGCTTTATGCCTATGGACATGAGATACATTGGACTTTCTCCTTGGACCCAGTATTATTCCAATAGGCACAGGATCTATTTGAATTTCAACTCAAATCTATATTTTTTCCTATGGTAATAAGATTACACTACCTTTCTCCATGGATATAGATTTATTCCTAGGGTTATATAATTCCTTAGATATTATACTTGGAAAAGTCTTTATACCACTTATGTTCAGAGACATATGAAAAGGGACGAAGTAAGTATGATCATTCCCAGGTGTCACCATAGAACCAAAGGATTGATAGTGGTTAATTTATTTAATTTATATTATTTTATTATGTATTTCAACATGAATTATTAATTATACTTAATATGATTTTAGATGTAGGTGGTGGTTAACTATTGATTCATACTAGCACCTTTCTCAAGAGACCACCAGTACCAAAGAAAACTTCATTATTTTAGGAAAAGAAAAAGTTAAAACACCATATAAATTATGTTTAATTTGTTATATGGTGAATAGAATGAAAGATGGGGTTGGGATAAGACTCATGAATATTTTTATAGGGTTTACATACTTTTTTATTGTGTTGTTTTTTTCACTATCAGGAAAATGATCAATCCATGGGGGTCTATTTTGTATGTTTTACTTCTTAGTATTTATATAGATTCATTTTGATATTGTACGAGTTATGTTTATTTTTGGAACCATCTATGATTTATTTTCTTATTTATCATATATTTATAATATTTATACTACTTATATTATTATTTCCCATTATTAATGACTCATATTTTTAGTGTATTATTTTCGGATATTATATAAAATATTTTTGAGATATAACCCTAAGATGTTATTACATTTCATGTCCCGGTATTGTAACATCCATGGTAAATAAAGAATATGAAATTTTCATATTTATTAATATTTTTGAATAAAATTATTATATTACTTTAAAGGGAATGATATGTTCGATGCCGTACCCAATATGCAACAACGAGTTTATTTGAAATCTTACGTTGCACACTAATAATATAATAATATTATTTTAAATGGTAGTTAATGCTTAGCCGTTGTAATGGCAGGAATGAACAGAACGAACTAAAAAATGATTATATATATTTGTTAAATTGTTTTACATTTATCTAATTAAAGTTAGAGGCTTAAAATAAGAAAATAATTCGATTTTAAGCATAAATATTCTAATGTTCTATAAAAGGTCGATTAATCGCCTTTTGATGGAGAACCCTTTTTAAAACTACATTTAGTCAATTTTATATGTTATATTTCACAAAAAAAATCCTTCTTTAGAATTGGGACATCAAAATTTACTTTGTGTAAATTTTTGTTATTTTTCTGATAAAGTTCATTTTTTTATGAATAGTGAAAATGCTGTATTTTAATTCAAAACCTCATTTTAATCAAATTTATTTGTATGGTAAGATTATATTTTAAATTGGGTTTAAATTTTAGTTGAAATATATTTTTACCATTTAATCCAATTTTGGTCATTGTAATTAATTTCACTTTGAAATTGGACATAAACAAGTGTCAATCTTTTGATAGATATTGTTTCTTAAAAACACGCTATTTGTTTTGACAGCGGGAATTAATTATAAAATTAATTAATGAAACTTATATGTTTTGAATTTGGTAAAATGGACATCATTTTTTAATTGAGAATATCAAATTTAATTTGGAAAAAAAATTGGTATTTTTCTGACAAATGTTCATTTTTAATGAATAGTGAAAAATATTGCATTTTACTTCAAAACTACTATTTCATCTAATTTAATTTTATAGTTATATGGTCCTTTTAATAGGTTTTAAAGTGTAATTGAATTATGTTTTTATCACTAAATATAATTTTGTTCATTGAAAGTAATTTCACTTTTCAATTGGATGTATAAACTAGTCAATCTTTTGATAAATTTTACATCTTAAATACATGTCATTAGTTTTGACAACGAGAATTATTTTTAAATTAATTACTGCAATTTCTATGTTTGTAATTTGGTAAAATTGATTCCATATTTCTAATCATAAGGTTCAAATTATGTAATTAAGACTCTTTTGTAACACCTCGACCCCAGCTACCCAGAGTCGGTGCATTACTTCGTAACATTGGCATGATCACAAGAAAGATCAAATCTCGAAAGACCGATTGGTTTAGTAGCCTTGGAAACACTAGATATATTCATAAGTTTTACATTACATCATTAAACAAAAAAACTACTACAATACATATTGTCTCCATAATCCACACTCATATCCCCACATAATATCCCTGCAGGTCATTCATAACTTACTTCTTCACTTCCTGGGAAAAATAAAACATAGAAAAGGGGTGAGCTCAAATGCCCAGTAAGGATAACAATATAGCGGAAACTTTCATAAATAAGAATAAACTTTTAAGGCAATGTATAACTAAAACAAAAGCCTTTCAAACATGAACTTTCAACATGGTATGGCATAAATAAAATGAAATAATGCCATTTACTTACTCACATGGATATTCTACTAATCGAATAATCACATGCAAAAATCAATAACCACTTTCATAATGTTGGAATGCATAATGCCAGACTATCATAACCACATAGTCAAGGCCTCGTGCCAAGACTACAAATAATATTTTGTCAAGGCCTTGTGCCAAGACACTAGTTTGTCTCATGAGACCTACTGATGCATCGAGGAGCTATAGCGGGCTCTACCCGTCACTTACTAAGTCCAATGCATTCCCATATGAAAAGGTTTAAACATAACATAAACATTCGTATTAAAACTAGCATACGAAATGTCAATACTTTCACCATAAACTATGAATGGTATAAAAATATCACATCCACAGTCAAACATATCACAAAACCTTCAATACAATATAGAAGTTTTGTATCATAATAAATCAACTTCAAATAATCTTAAAATCCATCAAAGGATGTTGACATAGATGAAATCAAAATTCTTTTTAAAGAAATATCTCCTTTTATTTTGAAATCATTTAAGATCCATATAAAATAAAACATTTTCTTTGAAAATATTCTTATAATCTTGTAAGGTAAGCTTTGAAGATTTTATAACGGCGGAAAATAGCCGCACCTGCCGTATAAGTTAAAAAAACATTCTTACCTTAATTCTGTCGAAAAGGTTAAAAAGGACCTTGTTTTCAAAACGACGGAAAAATTCCTTTATAAACCTCTTATAAAAATTCAAACAAGGGTATAAATGACTTTAACCCATATTCTTGTAAATAATAAATATGTTTTGAAATACATTTCGAAGAAACATGGATGTGGATGATAAAGAAATCCCAGTAGATTATTACGTATAAACAACCTCGGATAATGAAGAGATTGTAAAATAAACCCTTACCTTGTACTTTTCCTTGGTTGGGGTAGGTTAACCTCCTGTATAATGGTGAAATAATTATTTTTAAATTATACAAGAATCATATATATTAATATGATATCATATATTATCTTTTAACATTGATTTGTTAATAATATCTTAGAATTATCGTTGTTTCGGGTGTTAACTTACTTGTTTTCTTTTATATGTTTTGTTACGTAAGACATGTTTGTAAAGGATAGGTTGTATATTATTCATATCCAGAATGATATCAAGTCCTTAAATATCATTTTTAAATCATCAAATGATAATTATACTTGAATGGATACGATGGAGAATGAATCTCATCGCGTTCGTGGAGACGGTAGTCCGTACGTACGCACGAGCGACAATATCATTCTTTTGATATTAAAATAATATATAAATGGATGGTATATCATATATAAAGAATAATTAACATGTTATATTTATTATTTACATGAGTTACACATCATTATTATACCCATCCAAATAATAATATATTGAATAACAATTACACCACGACGTGGAGACGGTAAGCCGTACGTACGCACGTATGGTGACATGTTATTCAAAGGGTGGATAGAATACTGAATATGGTTGTACCATATTTATAATAACATCACAGTATATGTAAGATACTGGAGTTATTATTTTATAATGGTAATAACAAAGAAAGAGGAAGTGGAAGAAGAAAGGAACTTGGAAAAGGGTGGTGAAATCATTACCTCTTCTTCGGGTTCTTCCTTTTGATTTGATCAAAAGGGATCCTTAGGTTGGCTTTCTGATCAAACTAAGGCCTCTAGGTTGTATTGAGGGATGTTGGGAGAGTATTGGGGCAGAGTTTGGCTGAACCAAAAGGCTTTGAAGGTGTTAAGAAATGAGAAGGAGGAGTGCCCTTTTATAAGAGGGGTGAGGGGCACCTTTGGAAAAGCTAGAAATATTAATTTATAATAAATTCATATTCGGTTTCTAATGGCTCCAAAGTTGATTATTCAAAGGTTAAGGTGGGGATAGGTCGAAAACCACTCAACCAATAGAATTTAGACTGGTTTGGGTACTTATATTAACCTTATCATTAAGTATTAACTCTAAGTTAATTAGTTTCACTTTTACAATGTCTCTTTGTATTTTTATATAATATGGTTAATAAACTTACTATATACATCCAAGCGACCCCCAAGTCGTCCATTAATGATGAAACTATCATTATATAAGTCTCTTGGACGAACCTTAGATTTTTAGGAATTTAATATCAATTAATAATATAATATTTGTTTTAAGAACTCTTTTATGTCAATTTTGACACTATTCAATAGTTGATTTTTGTGAAACTCATAACAGATTTATTACTTCGAAAAAAGTCAATTAAATCAATCCTAATATATCATATTATCCTATAAAATTATTTTAATTCATTAAAAGTTTCATATTATATTTTTTTTGTGTATTTATAATATCAATTATTTTAATTTTTCACTATTATAGTAATTACTGCATCATCATTGTGTCATAAATAAAATACATTATTTAATGTCTAAAAATTATAAATAAAATATCATTATGTAGGAAATCTTTTTAGCTTTCTAATTAATATTTATAATCTAAAATCCAACTTATATAACCCTATGTAACAATTGTTTTTCTAAAAGATATATGCTTGTGTCATTTTTGTATTCATTTTGACTTAATTAAAATAAAGTGTCATTATCACTTACAAGTGGATCCATGGGGTCCCAAAATCGACCCAATGATTCCCATGGTCGACCATGTATCAACCAATAGGGTTAATACACGTTTTAGGGTAATTTAGTATTATTATAATATTATTTTTTAACCCTTATTTACCGGATTTACCCTTAACCATGGTAAATAAAATATTTACCGCAGTAATTATTCAAAATGACTAAAAATAAAAGTTACCTATTTACACAATTTGAACATCCTGATTCCAAATATGGAATCCATTTTTCTAAATTCAAAACACAGAAGTGGCAGAAATTAATTTAAAATTAATTCCCGCTGTCAAAACAAAAAGCGTGTTTTTAAGAGATAATAACTATCAAAAGATTGACACTTGTTTATGTTCGGTTTAATTGTAAAATTATGTCTAATGACCAACATTATATTAAATTGTAAAAATATATTCTAAATATACTTTAAAACCACTCAAATTCATAATTTAGCACTATTAATTATTTTTATTAAAAAAGTTGTTTTTAATTAAAATTTAGTAATTTTCACTATTCATCAAAATATGAAAGTTATCCGAAAAGTACCAAAATTTCACCTTAGGATAAATTCGATATTCCGAATCCAAAAATGAAGTCCATTTTGAAATATAAAATATATATATTTTCAAAAAGTAGGTATTACTATTTATAACGGCTAGTTTGATTGGTTATGGTGTGTTAGAACTCGGTGTTGCGTACAACACACGCTATCACATTATTCAAAGGGAAACGTACCGTGGAAGCTTGGGGTGTTTCATTTTAAATTTTTGATTTCCCCATTTAGTCAAAAAGTTTAAAATATTGTATTTAAAAAGGTTTCACTATTAGAAGTTGATAAAAGTGAAATACTGAAAATGAATCTGTTCTTGCATTATGACTAAGAAACTCATAATAGGGATTCTAAAATTATAATGATTATATAAAGTTCAAAATGTAGTTAATACTATTCATGACCTCTTTTAATGGTGTGATTGAACTCGGTGTTTCGTGTAGTGCAAGTTATTGAATTATTTTGAAGAAATAACACACTATGAAATCTTGGGGTGTTACATCTTTTGTTTTAGGGAATTATGAATAGTAACGACAGTAATTATCTTTAATTATCGTGATTAATTAGTAATCATGTAGTTAAGGGTAATAAAATAATATCATAATAATATAAAATGACCCCAACATGTCATGACCCATCCTTGGGTCCAGTGTCGGGACTACCCCAAGCCCGCCTTCCATAGGCCAGGGGCTGGCGAATAGCTCCAAAGGCGTAAATCCCGATAAAAGGGAAGGCATTGCCTTTAAAATTAAACAAACACAACAGAGTACACAAATGAAGTAAGCACTAAGTAAAACTGAGTACAAAAGTAAGTGCTGAAAAATAAATGGGCCAGTATACAAACCCAACTGAACGGTACAATACAACTGAAAAGGAAAGTACAACAGCAGTAAAGTAAGCGGCAACCACTGAGTCGTCCTCCGGGAATCCCACCTGAAGGGTGGGTACAGATAGTCTCCTCAGCTCCTCAGGTCCGGTCTTCTTCTCCATGTACGTCCCGTCTAGTGTTACACCTCCGAATATTGTTCATATCTACAAGCCTCCACCTCGATCAGTGTTGTCTATCATCTGCATCCAACACAACGTAGTGTGCGCGTTGCCAGTGCAGGGGTGAGTATAACGTTACTCAGTAGGGACCTCGAGACCCCCGAAGGTTTCCCAGAATCCACGAAGGATAAATGTAGAGACCCCAAACTTTACGTACATGGACATTACATTAATTTTTTAGAATACTTAATACATGAAAAAAACAGACGCCCAAAGACTGTATTAGTTTATTACCTTTGGAAACTCGGAACGTAATCTTCTAATCATGGTGAAAGATTTTCAACATCTCCCATAAAGATCTTCCCCTTTTGGTTTTCTTACCTAAAACATTTATTTATATCATGGGGAAAATAAAACATAAAAAGGGTGAGCTCAAATTCTCAGAAAGAGTAAACATAGAGAACATAAAACAATCCATAAACATTTGAATGAAAAAAACTTGAACATAAATTCTAAACATCAAAATCTTGAGCAAAGACATAAACCTTGGAAGTACATAAGACATATATCATAAAGAAACATAAATCATGATAAAATATCATGGTAATAAAACATGTAATTGTGGAAAACCATTAAGCACATGATATGATTTCTATAGTATCCAAGGCATTGTTGTCAAGACCATCATAGTGGAAAAGGTTCCTTTCTGAATCGAGTTCACTCCTCGTTCCAGTCCTGTATCATTGAACCAGATTAACTTACCATTCAAGCCATGTTTATCTCAGGAGATATAAATCTTTACCTAATGAATTTTAGAGAGATATAGGTCCCACCCATCTCATAATGAGATCATTCTTACATGTGCCACAACATAAACATAAATCATTCATCATAACCCAAAGAATAAAATGGGTTTCATAAATATCATCCCATCATAAAATAATCCATATAAAACAAATTGATATAATTTCATCACAATAAAAATTAAACCATGTAAATAATAGAGACATTATACTTGAAACATAAACATATGAAATAATTCAATCTTATACAGAAAATGGTTTTGATAAAACACTTGAAATGAATTATTGAGGAAAATATCATGTCTTCTTCAAAATCATTTTCTTTTCACAAAATGACATGAAATTTTAAATGAAAAGGTTTTTTTTGAAAATATTCATTAAATCTTGTATAGTAATATTCATTAAAATAAGGTGTTATGAAACCGTAAAAATCTGTTCATGCCATATAAGTTAAAAAAACATTCTCCTCGTACTTTTGTCAGAAATTTCAAAAAGTTCCTTGTATGGTAAACAAAAGAAAGATTCATTACATAACAAAAAGTAAATATCAAAGAGGGGTAAACATGAAATTAAACATACATGTAAGAATATTAAACACTTTATGAAAATCATTTTATGGGCATGGATGAAAAATATATCCACAGTAAATACTTACATATAAGCAATCTCGGATAAAAATGAGATTGAAAAATTATCCCTTACCTTAGGTCCGATATGCTTCATACGTATCCGAACCTCCTGTATAATGATTTAAATAATGTCATTGAATTATTACGGAATCATATTAACTGTTATGATATCATATATGGTTCACTTATGACTTTATATTACCCGTTCTTTTGTAAGTTCCATGTTAAAGCAGCGTTTTGGGTAAAATCATTTTATTTATCGTACGTGTTTGGACTTGTTGTTCTTGATATTATTATTAATTATATCCTGATTTACATACTTCCAGAATCTAAATCATGATTTATATATCACATACATATTCAGTATATATATAATATATATATAAATGAAATTAAATACACCATTCATGGAGAGGGTAGGTCGTACGTACGCATGAACGCTGTTTTCATTTCCTTATTGAATTAAATGGAATTAACTAAATGAAACATATATGTACATAAATACAGTATCATTATTATGTAATATATTTCATGATTATTTATTATATATACTTTATAATCATACTTGAATGGTTAATCATGGAAAATGAATCTCATCGCGTTCGTGGAGATGGTAGTCCGTACATACGCACGAGCGATGATATCATTCCCATGATCATGGAATTGTATTAAAGCGTATGTATAATATTTCAGAATCAATATAACTTTACAATAATCATAAATAGTTATTTATTTATAGCATTATACCCATCCAAGTAAGGTGGTGGTGGAAAACAGATTACACCACGGCGTGGAGACGGTATTCTGTACGTACGCACGCGCGGGGATTTCGTTTCCGTAGGATGGATAGAAGATGGAATTGGGTTGTTTAATTATTATAATAACATATAATTATATTAGTGGTACTAATTTTATTAATTTATGATGAAACAAATAAAGAAGAAGAAGTAGAAGAAGAAATAAATTGGAAATAATCGGTAAAGGATATTACCTCTTCTTTGATGAGCCTCTTCTTAACCTCCTCTTAAGGCCCTAGAGTTGGTTTTTTTGAGGAGACCAGAACATCTATAATTTTTCTAGGGAAGATGATAAGGTAAATGGTCAGGTTTTTGCTGAGCTTCAAGGCTCAAAAGGGTGTGAAGAGAAGAGGGAAGGGGTGCCCATTTTATAAGGGAGGAGAGGCGCACCTTTGGAAAACTTAAAATATTATTTTATAATAAAATCATATTCGGTTTATAATAGATAAAAATTGATTTATTTTGAAGCTAAAGTGGGAAGGGGTCTAAATACTCTCAACCAATAGGTTTTATACAAGTTTAGGTTACTATTTTAACCTTATCATTTAGATTTAACTCTAAGTTAAATAATTTAACTTTTACTGTGTCTTCTTGTTTTCTTACACTATATGGTTAATAAACTTACTATAACATGACAAACGAACCCCAAGTGGTTAATTATTAATATATATAACCTTATCTAAGTCATGTGGCCGAAAATTATATTTTTAGGAATATAATAACAATTAATAATATAATATTTGTTTTTAAAAACTATTTTATGTTTATTTTAACACTATTTGGTAATTTATTTTTTTGAAAATCATAACAACATGATTAGTTCAAAAAATGTTAATTGAATCAATACTAACATGTCATAGTAATCTATAAAATTATTTTAATTCATAAAAAGTATCAAATTAAATTTATTTGGGTATTTATAATATCAATTATTTTAATATTTCATTAATTAGGTAATTATTGCATCACCATTTTGTCATAAATAAATTAAATTATTTAATGTATAAAAATTATAAATAAAATACCATTAGGTAGGAAATCTATTTATACTTCTAATTAAAAATTTTAGTCTAATTTAGCTTATGTATAACCCTATATTAAATATGTTTTAGTTATTAATCTTTGATTTTAACTATTTTAACTCTTCTTTAAATAAAATAATAATAAATGTATTAATCTAATCCAAGTGGACCTAAATGGAAATATTTTATTCCTAAGGTTGTTTTTGGTCGAATTAAACTTATCCAATAGAATTATGACATGTGTTAGGGTAATATAAATATCATATTTACCCTAAATTACCCTATTTACTTTTAACCGTGGTAAATAAAAGTAAAAAGTCATTATTCACCAATAATTATTTTTATCCTATTGAACCACATTTTACTCCTTGATATTATCATGTCTCTCGGATTTTAGAAATTCCACTCACAGAAGTGGTGAAATTAAGTTTTATGTAGATTTTCAAATTCTCCTAGGAGGTGGGTAAAAGACGGTGAAAGGTTCAATAAAATTTTTATATATCAAAAATTATTATAAAATGAATCAAATGAATTACATTGAACTTATATATATATTATGTATCAATTTTTACCTAAAATAAATTTAAATAAAATAAATAATTATTTAAATAAAAAGTCGATTATTAAATAGTAACCAAGTGTTTTCACTATTCATCAAAAATTGAAAGTTTTCAGATAATACCAAAAATTCACCCTAGGTTAATTTCGATATTACAAATCCGAAAATGAAGTCCATTTTGAATGATAAAATTTATAAAATTTCAAAAAGTGGGTATTACAATTCATAATAGGTAGTTCATAATAATATCTCGTTTAGTGACACTTGGTATTGCGTACTACACATGCTATCGAGGAAGGTCCTGATTGCATGTAATGCAAGCCAAGTCAGAGCTGCGTGTAGTGAAAGCTCTGTTTGGTATTGCATATAATATAATCAAAACTTATTTCATTTATAAATTAAAAAAATCTATACTTAATGTTGCATAGAATAATTTCCACAAAACAAACCTGAAATTGTGTGTAACACGAGCCAAGAATAGTGTTGCATATATTGCAAGCTAATATGGTGTTGCGTATAGTATAAGATAATCTTGGTGTAGTGTATAATAGAAGACATCAAAGAAATTAAGAATAATATATCTCATAAAATCTCAGGTTGTTACATTCTACCCCCCTTAAAGTGAATTTCGCCCTTGAAATTCATCATTGTTATAAATGGTTTACTACTTGAGAATTTCATTCATAGAAACCCACATCGTAAAAAGGAATACCAAAACATAACTTTAAAAAACTAAAGTATGAAATGTATTGGTTACACAAATTAACTCATCACTGGGTTTCCACATAGGATAACATAGGTGAAAATATGGATATGGAAGAGAAATCTAACCATCATGTTCTAATGGAGAGTGGCAGAGAACATGGCTATGAAAAAGCCATAATTTTTTGACGAACTAAGGTGCCATCTGATTTATCGGGTATGTGGGTACTAGGACAACGTTTTTAGTTTTCAAGATCGTTCTCCTAATGCTGAAGAATTGTTCAATTAAAATAAATACTTACTTGATTTTGGTAAAATCTCACCATTGTTTGTGCCTTGAACAATTTCCATTTCATCCCTAAAAGAAATGAAGTTGAATTTGTCATTCATGAAGTGTTAGCAGATCATTCTATATAATGATAGTCCATTCCATTTGTTTCTATCGCAAAAAGTTTAGCACAATTTATTAAATATACACAAGTCCATCTATCTTGAGATTAATCGTATATGGTTTCTTAAATGGACTTATAATTCATATATCATAGTTCTTAATAAAATAAAAATAGTTTCTACTAACAAGGGACTTCATGTAGGCTAGTGGTATGCGATAAAGGCTTGTCGTACTTTAGTTGTGGGTTCGATTCCCACAGCCTTGTCTAATGCGACGGGTTGTCGCTCGTCCTATGGGTTATCCTTTTTATAAAACTATACTATTATTACATTCCAGAAATAATATCTAAAAACAAGTTCTATCCTTAAATAATACTATCTTATGTCCAACAAAATCCATTCCAATCATTAGGCTTATCCAAAATACATATGTCCAATCTCATAGTATAAAGAAAATGATTACTAGAGAGTTCATATACCAAGCATGTGAATACCATCAATTATCTCCCATATATCATAAGATATATCTTGTTGGTCATATTCCAAACATGTTAATACCTTAATCATCTATTATTTTGGAACATGAATTACCATATAACCTTAGTGAAAACATGAATGCTGACAAAAGTTAACTCATTCCACATACCAAAAAATCCCAAAATTTCTTTATACTCAAACCATGATATCACTTTGTCCTTATATCAGTCATGATCTCATGAATACTATCAAAATTTAATTTTCTCTTTATCCCTTCATTATGCTCATATCATCTTCTTTCTAAAAATATCTGAATAACCTTTCATGGTTACCAGTACCATTCAACATATACTTTCAAATACTTTAGGAAAAACAATATTGTAACAATCCTTAGATGTTTCATTATTCCATAGTACCATTAAATTACCTATACAATATTCCACTACCTTCTTAAACCATTGACCAATCTTAAACACTTCTTTCATCGAATATATCATTTGCAGTCTCCTCATCATCGTCCATATAAATACTACCCATATGACCATGCTGATTCTCTTCATGAGATTTTCTCTTAGGGAATTGGTTTGAATAATTCCCTTACATTCTAAATTTAAAACATCTAATCATTTTTGATGTCGTATCAATACCATTATCCTTCTCCATGGTGTTAACTGAACCTTTTCCTTTGCACTTACTGGATTTGTGTCCTTCTTTTACACACCCAAATCATCTTCTAGTTCCTTTTAAACATTCTCCTTGATGCCTCTTCCCACATGATTTACATGAGATAAATTGAACTTTATTTCCTCTATGATCATCATGAAACTCCATATTTCTCTTATTAGATGAGTCAGGAAACTTACCAAAGTTGAGATTATAGATCATATTATGAGATTACTGATTAGGCATAATAATGATGTTTGGACTTCCAAATCCAGTTTCATTTGGCTTCTCATGAAGAACTTCATTCCATTGTCTATCATATTCTCCATTATCGTGAAACTTCTTATTTCCAACCATTTTCTAAAACCCAAAAAGAATTGTGTGAGGGGGAAAAACATGCTAGGGAAAACAACATAATAAAGGGGGATTTCTGTCAATATCTAACACCTTAGGTTAAATTTAAAGATCGTTACCATAATTCTAGGACTATAACCTATACGTATACTTATCCTTAGGGACATCCCTAGACATACCTTAAAAATATCTCTAGGGATTTCAATAATTTTTTCGCATCCTAGTTTCCAAAGGATAACTAAACCTTCACTCTGATTCCAACTGTAGAGACCCCAAACTTAACGTACATGGAAATTACATTACTTTTTTGGAATACTTAATACATGATAAAAACAGACGCCCGAAGACCGTATTAGTTTTGTGTCTTTGGAAACTTGGAACGCAATCTTCTAATCATGGTGAAAGATCTTCAACATCTCCCATAAAGATCTTCCCCTTTTGGTTTTCTTACCTAAAACCTTTCTTTATATCTTGGGGAAAAGAAAACATAAAAATGATGAGCTCAAATTCTCAGTAAGGGTAAACATAGACAACATAAAACAATCCATAAACATTTGAATGAAAAAAACATGAACATAAAATCTAAACATCAAAATATTGAGCAAAGACATAAATCTTGGAAGTACGTAAGGCATATATCATAAAGGAACATCAATCGTGATAAAATAGCATGGGAATAAAACATGTAATTGTGGAAAACCATTAATCACATTATATGATTTCTATAGTAGCCAAGTCATTATTGCCAAGACCATCTTAGTGGAAAAAGTCCCTTTCTGAATCGAGTTCACTCCTCATTCCAGTCATGTATCACTGAACCAGAATAACTTACCGTTTCGGCCATGTATATCTCATGTGACATAAATCTTTACCCAATTAATTAGAGGGAGATATAGGTCCCACCCATCTCATTATTAAATCATTCTTACATATGACACAACATAAACATAAATCATTCATCATAACCCAAAGAATAAAATGGGTTTCATAAACATCATCCCATCATAAAATAATCTATATAAAACAAATGGATATCATTTCATCATAATAAAAGTGAAACCATGTAAATCATAGAGTCATTATACTTGAAATATACACATATTAAATAATCCCATCTTATACAGAAAATGGTTTTAATAACACTTGAAATGAATTTTTCAAGAAAATATCCTTTCTTCTTCAAAATCATTTTCTTTTCACAAAATGCCATGACATTTTAAAAGAAAAAGATTATTTTGAAAATAGTCATTAAATCTTTTAGATTAAGCATCATGAAAATAAGGTGTTATGAAACCGTAAAAATCTGTTCATGTTGTATAAGTTAAAAAAAACATTCTCCTCGTACTTTTGTCAGAAAAGTCAAAAAGTTCCTCGTATGGTAAACAAAAGAAAGATTCCTTCCATAACACAAAGTAAAAGTCAAAGAGTGGTAAACATGACATTAAACATACATGGAAGAATATTAAACACTTTATGAAAAAAAATTATGGACATTGATGAAAAATATAACCCCAGTAAATACTTACGTATAAGCAATCTCAGATAAAAATGAGATTGAAAAATTATCCATTACCTTAGGTCAGATATGCTTTGAACATATCCGAACCTCCTGTATAATGATTTAAATAATTTCGTTGACTTATTACAGAATCATATTCATTGTTATGATATCATATATGGTTCCCTTATGACTTTATATTACCTGTTCTTTTGTAAGTTCCATGTTAAAGTAGTGATTTGGGTAAAATCGTTTTATTTATCGTACGTGTTTGGACTTGGTGTTCTTGATATTATTATTACATATATCTGTATTTACTTACTTTTAGAATTTAAATCATGATTTATATATCATATATATATTCAGAATATATATATATATAATAGATATATAAATGAAATGAAATACACCGTTCATGGAGAAAGTAATTCGTACGTACGCATGAAAGCTGTTTTCGTTTCCTTATTGAATTAAATGGAATTAAGTAAATGAAACATATATGTAAATAAATCCATTATCGTTATTATGTAATATCTTTCATGATTATTTATTATATATACTTTTTTTGACGCTTCTTTTCATCACAGAGTCTAAACGAATGGAAAGTGAAATGCCTTAGCATAAAGTGATTCATCCTTTGAAGAAAACATCAAAAATCAACAAAGGCATGAACAAGGATTCATTTACACTTCGGTCGTGAAAGTTCCACCAAGTTCACGCAAGTATACGTGTGTGATGCCCAGTGGTCACGCAGGTGACTTGCGTGCCCTCTTTGAAATTTCGCCCAGGGTCTCTCTAACCTATGAATACCCCTGTGGGCCCCCCATTTGAAAAACAAAAAATTCCAGAACCTCCAATTTGAGCTCTCAGCGCCCTAGTCTCTTCTCAAAGCTTTCGAACACTTATAAAGTAATTTCTTACTGAGAACATAAGATCTAAAGAGGGGGAGTAAGTCCTAAGTGTTGAAACTCGTCATCACTTGCGCACCTGGGGGGCCATCCCTTAAGGGAAATGGCCAAACTTGCGCACCGCCTTACCCCTTCCACATAACTTGTGTGCCTCTCTTCTGGAAGTCTCTAAGGGTAGTATTAAAGGCTTTAGCCAAGACTTGCCCAAATTCTACCCTAAGGATTGTCCGTCGCACAAGTACACATGCGTCGCGCAGGTACACCTGCGCGACCAGGACTTGCGCGCCCACGCAGTACTTGCACGCCCCTCTCTCTTTGGTTGCCCTTCCTACCCATTTCACCCCTCTTACACCTATCCACCTCTCCTCTTCAATATTAAGCCTTCAGAATTCTATCCAAATCCATTCATGGCATGATTTCTTTATTGGCTTCCTTATCTGAAAAGAATTTTGTGGAACATCTCTCAAAACCTAGTGATTTACACATCTTCACATCACTAAAGATAGAGAGTTAATTCATTCAACCTCATCCTTTAAGATTAGAGAATCCTTAACCAGGGCCTCCTTATGAGTAAGCCCCAAGTCCTCATTAATTTGGGCATTCTCCTCAGAAGTAATCCCCAGTCTCAAAGTTCCCAAAAAATGTGGGCATCCTCCTCATGAGTAAGCCCCAACCATAATTTCTCAAATATGGGCCTCCTTTTTAGGAGTAATCCCCAGTCTAAATTCTCATTAATTTTGGAATCCTCTTTAGGAGCAATCCCCAAGTCCCCTAACCTGGAAATCCTCCTTAGGAGTAAGCCCCGTTCATAATTATCTTAACCTAGGAATCCTTTTCAGGAGTAAGACCCAGTCTCAAATATGGGCATCCTCCATAGGAGTAAGCCCCAAGTCCCTTAATTTTTCAAATCCATTTAACCTGGGCCTCCTTCTTAGGAGTAAAACCCGGTCTTAATTTCCCTTAACCAGTCTTAATTTACTTTTGATCTGGGCTTCCTTCTCAGGAGTAAAACCCAATCATAAGTCCCCTCTTAATTTTGGAATCTTCCTCAAGAGTAAGCCCCAAGTTAGAGTACCCAAATCTCCATGAATTACATATACCTTTATGGACCTTGTTCCTGGGTTTCTTCCCTGATGTGAAACCCAATATTCATCTATTTTGGGCTGTCATACATACATAAGCCCCACATCATTGCATCTTTCATGGAACAATTGTCTGGTTTCACCAATACATCTTGTTTCTCACACCGAGCATGACTCACATGAGCTTAGAGTGTAAAAGTAATCATGAAATATTTCTTTGAGCCATCAATAATGCATAAAAATCATACTCCCTTACTCAAAATACGTGGGTTCTGATTCCTTTTCTAAATAAAGGATACGTAGGTAGCCCATCTACGGGTACGATCCCAACTCTGAAATAATCCATGTCCTTCTGAATAACAATAAACATCAAGTTCCCTACTAAGTGGCTTTAAAACTATTATGGTCATCATAATGAACAAGATATTTTTATGTATTAAAGGATACCAGGGACTAAGAAACTCAAACAAATACAGATGATTCTCTATCGATGAAGAAACTTGAATACATATAAAAGATTCTCTAAATTTCCTACATATCAATCATTGATTTTCATATCTAAAGGAAAGATCATTTTATACTTGGAAATGTAATAAGGATTCACGAACATAACTTAAATCTATAAAGAGAGTCCCGGAGTAGACAATAATTCCCCTCAAAAAGGTGTTATGAGTTCTACCTCCCATCCTCTCGACCAATGGAAATTCCTAAGCCTCATCAGTCCACAACTAATGAGTGCCTACCTTTGGAAAGTAGGTCCAAATGGATATGGAATAATTGGATGTTTTCAGTTCTACGAACAAACCCGTTATAAACCAATTAGAATGTTTGAACCTTCAATCAACGAGGTCATCCCCAATTCCAGAGGAAACAAAAAATGGTGAACCGGACGTGAATCCTTAACCAAGTTAAAGTGATGTTTTTACCTATTTGTTAGGCCCCTATTTAAACTCAATGAGAGGGCCAACAAATAAATCAATAACATATGTGCTCATCCAAAAGATGTAGCAGCCGAACTTATCTTGATTATGTTTGTTATATCAAATAGGAACTCTTTTCCAAGATCTTCTGCATTACGAGAATGGTTTTTATTAAGCTCACATCTGTGAATACCTCTGCTGGGAAAACCTCTGCTGTGAATGCATCTGATGTTTCTCCTACAGGATTGTCGTCCGCTCTGAGGAAGACATCACCTACTCAGCGTCTTTAACGCTGGGTATCGAATGCACTAGTTAAGGATTATCATCAACATGGTACCATTCCAACTTTGGAGGCTACTCGACAAGCCCTCCAAGTGAACAACTCACCCTGGTCGTCCGGAAAGCAACGACCAGTGATCAAGAAGCAGGCGGTGCTAACCACCGTCTCCAATCGTTTCGGGTCGTTATCCCCAGAATGCAACAACCTTTCCCTCCCATATTTTTAGGAGGTGAATGAGCAGGTCCCTCAGGGCCTTAATTCACGGAAACAAAAGTCATTCCCAAGGGCTCCCATCAACAATCACCACCAGACTTGTGCGGTAGTGCGCCCTCAACATGATGAGGGTGTCGTCTCCAGGTGTTCAGATCAGGTTCCTCGAACCCGAGCAGGCAAGAAGAACCACCAGAGGTGACAACTGGTTAATAGTGAGCAGGTTCTTATCTCTTCCATTTCTGGAGAAGTCCACCAACCTAACTTGGTGGCAAGCAATGAGCGGGCACACACACCCGTCCGTTTTCATTCCGCTTTCCAGCAGAATCTTCTGGCAGCAGCACGCTAATCCCACCAGGAAATTCTGGCAGAGTACTATAGACAGGAACATACACATGTTTATAAATCATCAGCTAGTCAGCAAGCTCATCTAACTACATATGATGAAGCCCACCATCCCAATGTGTTGACAACTGATAAACAGGTACATACACCTGCTTACACTCATCAATCCTACCAGCAGCCTCATCTGTCAGTATTGAAGGAAGCTCGTCAACCATGTTCAGAAGAGTGCAATCAGTAGGCACATACACCAACTAGTATTGATCAAGCCTACCAACAGTCTCGTTTGGTAGCATTCAGAGAATTCAGTCGAAAAGCTCCGGCGACAAACAGGAGGCAGACTCAACTCTCTTCACCCACACTTGAGTACTGTCAGGATTCACTGATAGGAAAAGGAGGATAGGAGCAGGCACATACACCTACTCTAATCACGGAATGGACATATATCCCCTTTCCGTCCGTTGAAGTCACCAAGAACATTTTGTCAATGGTGAAAGAGTAGAAGAAAATCCCTGCTCATATCCTGGATGCCTACCAGGATATTATAACAGCTTCAGCAGCATCTCAGGGAAAGACACATAAATCTATCCCTACCAGTGGAGTGACACATCAACAATTCACTCCGGAACAGACACAAACATCTGTTCTAGTCCAAGAGGGTTGTGGGGAATAATCCCCCATATCATACAGATATCCAAGTCAGGCACATACACCTGATTTGAGTGGAGATAATCAGCCTAACCTGATCATTTCTCCTGAGCAGGCACATACACCAGCCCATAATGACCGCTTTTGTCAACAAGTGGTTCCTGAAGCGAGTAAGAAGGTGTCTAAAAAGAAGACTTGCCCAACACAGTCAAGAAATCAAGGGCCAATCTGTAATAAGGCCTTACTCGATGTTGGAGTTATTGATGCACTCAGAAAATTATCTGTTGCAACTCAAGATTCTACTCCCTCAGTTCCCAATAGTGGGAACATTAATTCTAATGGTTTGCATCAGATACTTCCACATGAAGGCATACTTCATGACAATTTGGTCGATCTCGAAGTTTCATCTTCAGATTAGAGCCACAAGAACCCTATGTGTGGTCAGAAGACCAAGGAGAAAAATGTTTCATATTTTTCTATACCCCACCATGGTGGTCCTCTCCATGATGATGAATTTATCTGTGAAAGACCTCTCTGTAGTAGTGATTCACATTTCTTGGAAAATTCTCTAATAGACAATGTAGTGACGAGAAATCCCTCTTATCTTGAGGAACTTTCAAATGTGAATCCAGTCATGTTTTATGCTTTACCATTATCAGGTGAAACACTTTATTAATTAGAAAATAGCTTGGGGTGTAGGTCATTCTTTGAACCACCCCTGGGTCGTTCATCTTCTAGTTTAATCAGTGAATTCTCTACCAATCTTGTTGAATCTGATGAAGCAGCAAGGAAGCACCAGATCTGGTCTAATCAGGTAGAATAATCTTCATTGAATGATAAAGAGGAAGTACTGAATATGAGAAAACTACAGGTAAAAGGTGAAGTGCCAGTTATGTTTTCCCTTTGACTGATTCTCAGTATGACATTCCAGAGATGTTGATGGAAGATGAAATTCATGATATTCGTCTCAACAAATGGAAAACTCTTTGTCAGTTGAAAAAGAAAATATTATCTTATGATGAATATGAAAATCATGTCAAGATAATAGAAGGGTTACATTGACAAATTGACTTGGCATCTCTCTCAGTTTCTCGATATCCGAAGGCTGAAAAATAGCAGAGAGCCCTACAACGTTCATTACTTGGTGCACTAAGAATATTGCTCCAGTTAATTGCCAATGCCCTATCTAGTATTCATATTAGGGGATGGGGTGTTCATGGAGCACTACATTTCACTGTGCTCTCCAGTCAGCAAAGCCTGCTGAAAATGGTCTCATGCAATGTTATTTCCCATGGCCGGCCACAGTCAATGGGTTTTGTTTGTAATCAAAAGCCTGACCAAGAAAAGGACCCAACTAGTTCCTCTCAAAATCAATAATATAGAGAAGAAGTTGTTGAATTACTCCTGCATCAAGAAAACAATAATATTTAACAGGCCTCTCGTTTGGATCAAGCACATCACCAAGTGACAGAAGTGTCATAAATCATCCAATGGTCTTTTGAGCCGGGTGATAAAAGTGGATGTAGGTTGATGCATCCAGCTAATTTCCGAACTAAAGTCTGCAAGATCAGGAGAGATTTCAAGAAATTCTCAGATATAGCATATCATGAACAACCCCAGCCTGCCAGACTGGGGACTCTTTTAACCCAACCCTCATAATCAACAAATAGGATTCTAGGAGTTGAGCAGGAACAACCCCAGTCCACTGGACTGGGGACTTTTTCAAATCCTCAATCCCTCCCTCAGATAAATTCAGTCTTCTCTCGATTGGGGAATAAACCTAAAGAGGAACGAAGATCCAAATTATCATGATATTCCCTCCAAATTACGGTTTCTCAAGAAGTTCCTGAGGAATAAAATCAAAAAAAGACAATGTCTCATCAAGCACATGGAAGAAGACAATATTGCAGAAATGCCTATAGAATGGATGCAATGCATTATGCATCAATCAATGTCATCAATGTCGTTTTTTTTTATCCACCAGATGAGGCTCACTCAGAGGGATCAGATGAATAGGTGCCTGCTCAAGAAGTTGTATGCACAGACACAAATGAAGAAGGTGTGCGTACACGAAATCAAAGGATTACTCAGAACCTAGGTAATCCTTCAAGTAACCCACTTCCCCCTCTCCAAAAGGTGTCCAATAAGGGGAAAAGAAAGAATCAGGTTACATACCCTTCCTCTGGATAAGGCCAATCGCTCTCACTAGAGGAAAGATTTGCGCAACAAGAGGAAGAAATGAAGGAATTAAGGAGGATGAATGCAGAACTACTTCAGGGTAGTCTTCCTCCTAAGTTTGCTGGAGTCAGTCATCCAAAGTAATTTGTTGTGGCTATTGAGATGGATCAAGAATATCCTCCTCTATTAGTACACCCTCATAGGTCTAATCCTACGGGTCAAGGGAAACAACAATTGGTGGTGTTACCATCAGTTCCAGCACCAGCCACCACATCTGTACAAGCTCTAGTCATTGAACCTATTCAGGTCCAAGCTCAACCAGTTGTTTCTTAAAAGTTAATAACTACTATTGAGTCATTAACAGCTCAGTTATAAGATATAAAGGTAAAGCATGCTCAAATTCAACCAGAAAAGAGAGCTTACCCTGAGTGGGTTGATGAAATTCCTCTCCCATCAAAATTTTCAAGTACCAAATTACCAATCTTTAATGGTTCGGGAGATCCAGAGAAACACATAACACATTTTGTTTCTCGTTGTGATCCTATGATGGGAACCCTTCAGCAACAAGAAGCAGTTAAGCTCAGGTGTTTTGTACAGTCATTACAAGGACTTTCTTTTGTCTGGTACACAAGCTTGCAATCCAAGTAAATTACCGTATGGGAGGATCTTCGCCAAAAATTCCTTCTTCAGTTCAGCACAACATTGCCAATGACAACAGTTTTTGATCTTACAAACTTTAAGCAAAGGGAGAATGAAAGGGTCTCAGATTTCATTGCTCGCTGGAAGGGATTAACATATTCCCTAATCTTATCACTCCCTCAAGAGGAATTGTTTCCAATATATGTGGCAAATTTATGTGATGAGTTGGGCGCACAGTTGATCCCTATGAAATAAACAGGAGGGTTTCGATACCTTACTTCAATCGCTCAACAGATTGAAGACTCTCTTATGAAGAATAAGGATAAAGCTCATGTAATTCCATCAACTCCTAGAAGGAGAATGGGTAAAGCAGATACTCCTATAGTTATGCTTAAACAAGCACCTGTACCTGCTTCTACTTCAAAACCTCCATCTTCTCGAAGGGCTCCACCTCCTGAGCACCAACAACAGAGGCCGTTTCGTCAAGATGATCAAAGAGATCAAACACAGAAACAATTTTAGGATCTAAAGAGCAAAGTTTACTCTTTCCTAAATGAACAAGTTCATAGTTACTTCATTTTGGTAATGGAAAATAATTTGGTTCAATTACCAAGACCCAAGAGGCCAAACAAGGAAGGATATGAAGACCGTCCCAACTATTTCCTATTTCATCATATGTTGGGGCATCCCATTCAAGAGTGTTTTTTCTTCAAGGACCTCCTGCAAAAAATGGTTGACTTGGGACAAGTCAAACTGAAAGGTTATTCAGCTCAGGTAGCATGTATTACTGCTACAGATCTAGAGGAGGAAGGCGAGTGGCAAGAAGTCAAGAAAAAAATGCACAAAAATATGATGATTGGATGGTTAGAAAAACGATTAAACGAACTCATTCTATTTTGCGAACACAATTGAAGAAACCAAATTTTATTTCTGTCATGAATGCCGCAGCAAAACCCGCTTCATCAGAGGGAAAATCCTCAAAGAAACGGCATAATTTAAAGAAAGAAGAAGAATTAAAAGAAGATGAGTATGTGTCAAAGCCTAAGTTGTCTTGGACTCTGGAAGATTTCATGACATCTACTTCAAATCCAGGCACCACCCCACCAAACGGCACAGCCTAAACAGGCTAATCAGGCAGAGTCTTCATCGGATAAAGAGTTGATATTCGGTTCTATTAATATGATTCAATTAACAGATCCATATGCCAGTCGTAGTTTCGATTTTGATGTGCCCGAGTTCCCTGTATCAAACAGAGGAATCAGAGGAAGTTCCAAAGGCTTAGGATACAGGGGAATGTGTGGATCATTCAGAGGCTACTATTCCAATTCTACCCCTGATAGAACTGTGTATGCGGCATAAACTCGTGGAAGATCCCTTCAATGAGATCAACAAGAACAAGAAAGTTCTTCCACACAAGGAAGACTCAGTCCAGGCACAATTATTCTGGAAGATCAGTTGAAGGATCTATCTTCTTCCTCTTAGAAAGTAAATAGACCTAATCAGTCTAATCTTCCAAAGCCATGAGTATTACCAACTCCTATCCTGGTACAGGATGCATCAACTTCCAAAGCATTAACTTCCAAGGCACCTGCTAAACCACATGTTCCTGTTGGAAAACGTAGACCTTTGGATAAAAATTATGATGTATTGAAACACATGGCCTAAATACCGACCAAGTTATCAATTATGGATGCTTTGAATTTATCAAAGGATCTTTGGGAGTCACTCATCGCGGCTTTGTCAAGTCCTCATGAGTTTTAAACTGAAATTGATGCAGCTGAAGTCTACCATGTAGAGAATATTATTGCAGAATTCCATGTAGTGATATCTTTTACTGATGAAGATGAAGATGATGTCGTGCATGGACATATTAAACCTTTGTACTTATCTGGCAAGCTCAATGGTGTAGACATCCAAAGAGTTTTAATTGATAATGGTTCAGGATTCAACCTCATCCCCATTCGTACACTTCGTTGATTGGGCCTCACAGAATCTGATTTATCTCCTTCTACTTTGATGTTACAAGGATATGATAAAAAGGATCAAGAACCACTAGGTGAGATTACACTCATAACTCAATTTAGATATCTTGTATCCAATTCATATTTCATGGTTGTTGATCAAGACTCAGCCTTCAACATCTTGCTTGGAAGACCCTGGCTATATCAACATGTGGCTATCCCTTCATCATACCATCAATGTCTCAAATATTGTTTCGATGTTCAAATTGGGACATTGTATGGTGATAAATCTGCATTCAAGACATGTGAATCTCAATACATTGAGGCGGAATTTTATCACATGAAGGGAAATGAGAAATCCACAACAAGGGAGATTACCAAAGTTAATGCTCCATATGCTTTGGAAAAGATTCCAGTAAACCCATTTACACATGTGAGTACAGATTATGTGTTGCCTATTAGTCAAAATGACAGGATAGACTCAAATCAAAATACTCTTATGGAACCTTCCATAATGTCAATTACGGCAGTCAATCCAGAAAACATGGGAGAAATTGGTGATTCACCAAGAAATGATGAAAGCTCAAATGGGGATGTCCTCATTTCATCTACTGAAATTCATCAAGTCTATACTTCTCCAATCAGTCCAGATAAATTTATAGCAATGTCAGAGGTAAACGATGATGTCGATTCTCAATCCATCATCTCCTCTTTATTACCCAAAGAAGACCCTTCATCATCAATTTGGTCGGAAATGGAAGCTTCTTCTTCAATATGTGCAAATTTTAACGTCTCTTCTAATCATGAAAATTCTGCTTCATCATATACTATGCATGTAGAAATAGAAGAAATAGCACATGTTGAAGAAGAAGAGTAAGATCTCAGGGATGCTCCTCCAGCATTTGAAGAGGGTATCTCTACCACCATGGATGAGCTCAGAGAAATAAATCTGGGTACAAAAGAAGATCCAAACCCCACTTTAATTAGTGCGGCTATGACTCATGAAGAGAAAGAGATGTATATTTCATTTCTAAAGAAAAATCGAGATATATTTTCTTGTAACTATACAGAGATGACAGGGATTGATCCGGATGTTTCCACTCATCGTTTGGGTTTTCCAGAAGAACATTGAAAATTCAAGCAAGCCGCTAGAAGAACACACCCAACTTATGCTTCCAAAATTGAGGCTGAAGTAGATAAGATTATCAAAGCTAACTTTGTCAGAGAGGTTCAATATCCCAAGTGGTTGGCTAATATTGTCCCAGTGAAAAAGAAGAATGGGAAAAGTAGAGTTTTCATTGATTTCAGAGATCTTAATCGGCATTTTCCTAAGGATGATTTCCCAGTACCGATTACAGAACTCTTAATTGATGCAACAACTGGCTATGAAGCACTTTCCTTCATGGATGTATATTCCAGATTTTATCAAATAAGAATGGATCTAGAATATAAAGAATCTACAACCTTCAGAGCCCCTCAGGGTGTGTTTTGTTATCGGGTAATGCCCTTTGGCCAAAAGAATGCAGGCGCAACATATTAGTGTGTCATGCATCGTATCTTCAAACCTTTTTTAGGGAAGTTTGTTGAATTTTATGTGGATTATTTGGTGGTTAAATCCAAAAAACTTTCAAATCACTTGGCTGATTTGGAAATCATATTCCACAAACTTCGGCAACATAATTTGAAGATGAACCCCTCAAAATGTGCTTTTGGGGTAACCTTAGGAAAATTTCTCAGCTTTTTGGTACGCCATCGTGGTATCTATGTCGATCCTGAGAAGAAAAATTCAATCCTTGGTATGTCACCTCTTCAAAATTTGAAAGAATTGAGAGGACTTCAAGGACACTTAGCCTATATTCGTCATTTCATCGCCAATTTGGTAGGCAAAAGTTTACCCTTCAGCAAATTGATGAAGAAGGGAGTCACTTACCAGTGGACTGAATAATTTCAAGAAGCATTCGATATTCTCAAGAAGTATCTCTTGAGTCCACTGGTGTTAATGCCACATGTTGAAGGAAGACCAATTATCCTCTATGTGACAGCTCTAGAGCGATCATTGGGTGCCTTTCTTGCTCAAAAGAATGATGCTGGGAATGAAAACAGCCTCTACTATCTCAGTCGTACTATGCTTGAAGTAGAAACCTGATACTCAAGTATTGAGAAGTACTCCCTAGCATTAATATTTTCATTTCAAAAGTTGAGACACTACCTGCAACATCACGAGGTCCAATTGGTATCTCGCAATAACCAGCTCAAAATCATCCTTAGTCATCCAATTCTTACAGGACGTCTAGCAAGATGGGCAGTTATTTTGCAGCAATTTGATATTCAATATGTGTCTCAAAAGTCAATAAAGGGTCATGCTCGGGCTGATTTCCTTTCTGAACACCTTTCAGTGGAAGACACATCTTCAGATATTGAACTCCCTGATGAGTAAGTCTTTTCTATTTAATAAAGTCTTCAAACATGGGAAATGTACTTTGATGGTGCTTCCAGAAGTCCAACAGGGAGGAAAATGGAAGATCCTAAGTTCAAAAAATTTGGGTTAGGAGTTGTACTCATTTCCCCAGAAAAGGCATTGCTACCTTATTCCTTCTCATTATTGAGAGGCGGTAAAAATAATGAAGTGGTATACCAAGCTCTTATTACAGGATTGGAGTTGGCGCTTCAAGCACAAGTGAGTTACTTAAAGGTGAAAGGTGATTCAGACCTGGTAATCAAACAAGTCAATGGGGATTACACAATCAGAAAAGAAGAATTAATCCCTTTGTATGATTACATTAGAGAGTTAATGGTAGAATTCCCTTTGGAACTGACATTTTCTTATGTCCCACAGTCACAAAATGCCCAATCTGATGCACTGGCAAATATAGCCATAGCTTTGGCATATCCAAATCAGGATGAAACAACCATCAATATTTCCCACTGTCGTACAATTTTACCTTATTTTCAAATAATAATAGAGGAAATAAATGAAATTAGTCCCATCTCTGAACCATACGGTCATACTACGGGATGGATGACACCTATCAGGGAATACCTTCAAAATGGAACACTTCCACCTGATAGAGCCGGGAAAGAACAAATCCAGCGACGTGTGGTCAATTTTACTCTTTATGACATCCCAGATCACCTAGAGAAAATTCTCTACAAACATGGTTTTGATGGAGTTCTAATCAGATTCATTGATGGTGAAGAGACAATGGCTTTCATGAAAGAAGTGCATGCAGGAGTCTTTGGTGCCCACCAGTCTGGACACAGACTGTCTGATCAAATTCGAAGGCTTGGATACTTTTGGCCCTCAATGATACAAGATTGTGTTGATTTCACAAAGAAGTGTCATTCATGCCAAGTACATGCCAACTTCATTCATCAGCCCCCATATTTGCTTCATATAGCTAAATAATTGTGGCAATTTTCCACATGGGGAATGGATGTGGTGGGACCTTACCCTTCAGCTACATCCAAGAAGTTTAAGTGCATTCTTACTGCTACTGACTTCTTTTCCAAATGGGCAGAGGCAATACCCTTAAAAGAAGTCAGTTTTAAATTCATTGTTAGATTCATCGAGTCAAACATCATTACCAGGTTTGGTGTCCCTCATACCATATTGACGGACAATGGCACTAACTTCTGTTCATCCAAGGTGAGGAAGTTGTATCAAGAATACAACATCAAATCCAACCATTCATCTCGGTATCATGCAGCGACCAATGTCCAGATATAAGCTTTCAACAAGACTCTGTCAAATATACTGCAAACGATGGTGGATAAAGATAAGATGTTATGGCCTAATAAACTCTTTCATGCTTTATGGGCTTATCGGACCACCACTCGCACGACAACGCGGTAAACTCCATATTTATTAGTATATGGAACAGAAGCAGTCTTGCCAATTGAGGTTCAAATACCCTCACTCAGAGTAGCCATTTTTGATCAGTCATCTACAGATAAACAATCTCAAAAGATATTGGATGAATTGGAATGGTTAGATGAGAAAATATTGTGCACCCTGCACCACTTGGAAGTCTATCAGAATCAAATAGCACGATCTTTCAATAAAAAAGTTCATCTTTTTTCATTCATTCAGGGAGAATTGGTATTAGTTCTTAGAACTCCAATGATACCAGGAAAGAAACCTCCCAATATTGAGCCAAAATGGGAAGGACCTTATCCCATATATAAGGTCTACTCCAATGGAGCTTATTCTTTAATCTCAATGGATGGAGAACTCATTACTAATCCAACCAATGACAGATTTCTGAAGAATTGTATGAACACAAAATACTTCTACGGTCTATGCATATGACCTTAAACTATTTTTATTACATTCGTCCAGCAAGACTTTAAACTTCATAGCTAATGGTCCATGTATATGACCTTAAACTATTTGTATTACTTTCGTCCAGCAAGACGTTAAACTGCATAATAAAGGGTCCATGCATATGACTTTAAACTATTCTCACTTACGTACAACATGATGTTAAACTGTGACGTCCTAACTAAATGACGTTAAACTGTACAGAAGTCCCTTACATCCAACAATACATTAAACTGTATAACCAACGGTCCATGCATACGACCTTAAACTATTGGAATTTCTCTCATCCAGCAAGATGATAAACTATATCATCATCCATGGCCCATGTATATGACCTTAAACTATTTTCACCATCTTCCAACATGACGCTAAGCTGTATCATCCCTTTTTTCATCCAACATGACGTTAAACTGTGAAAAAGTTCCTAATACATCCAACATGATGTTAAATTGTGTCCTCTTTTGTCCTTACTGCGTGACATTAAACCGCACAGTCCCCTTTTTTGTCCAACATGACATTAAACTGTATTGTCCCCATATTCCTAACTAAATGACACTAAACTATACATAAATCTCTTAATACATCCTACATGACGTTAAACTGTATTTTCTCTCAGATACATGACACTAAATTGTGAAGCACCAATAGTCCTAACTATAAGACTTTAAACTTCATAGTACCTTCATATGTCCTACATGGCATTAAACTGTGCATCGTTAAGGTTTTTGCCACCTCTTGTTTCTCACATAGAGTATGACTCACATGATCTCAGAGCAAACATCAACCATAACACCCTCTCTGGGTTATTAACCATGCATAAGTCCCAACACCATTTCTTAGGTCGTTGTTCCCAAGAACAACTTGATCACTAATTCATTCTTTAATTCAACTATGTGGACTTTGATCCTTGCCTTCCAGGATGGGTATGTAGGAAACCTCCTAAGGTTCAAGCCCAAAACCAATCTCTTCACATCGGTTCACCTCCATCTCATACGATGTTGATTCGTGAAACCACCCCCGGAATCAATATCGTTACATTGGTTCACCTTCATCCTTCCAATACGAAGTTAAACTGTACAACACTTTTGTCCTGTACGACAATAAATTACAACATTCTTTGATAACCTCACCTGAGAG
Organism: Viscum album; assembly: GCA_963277665.1. Classification (NCBI taxonomy): domain Eukaryota; kingdom Viridiplantae; phylum Streptophyta; class Magnoliopsida; order Santalales; family Viscaceae; genus Viscum; species Viscum album. The sequence goes on from OY728145.1 coordinate 447,062,392, forward strand.
GGAATCGTTATTTATATTGATTTCCAATCATGTTACATTCCAAAGATTACGTGCATACGTGGCAATGCCCGAATCCTTTGTCTTGGGTCAAAACATCATTGCACTAAAGTCCCCTTTCACCCTTCACATGTACGAACCAAATTTGTACAGAGGGTATTTCTAGAACTATGTGGGCATGATTCCCATTTTTATGGGATACATTGGAACGTTCGAGTGTCCCTCGAATCCAGCCCCAATTCTTTTGGGCCTAACCCCAAATTCCACTTTCAGTCCCCTGGTTGAAAAGTCCCTGTGAAAACACACACTGTGTATTTCTTATAATGGTCCGAGATCTATGACCCTAAACTAAGATCTCTCAGACATTCATCCCACACGATGTTAAAATGTATTTTAAGAACTATGTATGGCTTGATTCCCATTCTTATGGGATACATAGTGAAGTCCAATATTTCAATTCAGGACCCAGCCATATCATGATTATGGTTAACATTGATCTGTATATCTCTACCTACATGGGACAATACCCATTTTTATGTGTCACAATCCTTGTCTTAAATACGTTTAGATCTTCATAACCCTTTTCTTGACTTCTGGTCACAAAATGTCCAATTTCTAAGAGTTCTTTTGCTTGAATATGAAGCATGTTCCCTTAGGTGGCCTTGCATAAACAGTCTACATAACAGACTTGTCAGCCAAAAGATACTATTATTTGACTATGCAGCCAATGCCCTTAGGCGGCCCTACGTAATTCAACCCCCTAACGGGTTTGTTAAATAATGTTAACTTCATTCTTGGGAAGAAAACCTCTTTTGTCCTAATTTTTCTTATCAACAATATGTAAAGGATCCGCAAAAAAATATCTATCCTTAACATATTTTCCCCATGTTCTTTTTCATGATCTGAAAGTATCCAAGTCTATGGTTTATATTTCTCTACCCTACGTTTGGGTCGGACCTTCATAGGAGTGAAATTCATCCAGTTCTTAGAAGATATTGTTTGGAAATATATTATCCATATTCAAGTACTTCTCTCTATAAAGAAAACTCTATGATTTGGAAAATTTTAATCTCCATAAACTTTCACTCGCTTTTTAGCAGTAGAAAAGTAAATTTCTGAGAGTTCTTTTGTCTGACTATGCAGCACATGCCCTTAGGCGGCCTTGCATAAACAGTCTACATAACAGACTTGTCAACCAAAAGATACTATTATTTGACAATGTAGCCAATTCCCTTGGGCGGCCCTGTATAATTCAACCCCATAACAGGTTTGTTAAATAATGGTAACTTCATTCTTGGGAACTACTTCTTCTAATGTTATTTAGCCCTTTTTCGTATCATTCCTCAGATTCAAAATTTCTTAAGTCATAGTTTACATGTTTTCCTTCATACTTGGGTGTGGTAAAATGTTTTCAGATAAGCTGTCAAGGAATCGAGTCAATTTTAACCCATTTGGTCAAAGCTATTTCGACCTTAAACATTATCTTTTTTATGTCCGACGTGGGTGACTTTAAACTGCCCACAACATACAAGGTAACTCTGAATAAAAGTCAAGTCCCAGCTCACTAAACATACATTTTCGTATGATTTAGGTAATATTGAGCAATTAAAAGGTTCAAAGTTTGTAGGTTTATTTATAATAATCCTAGTAAAAATCAAACTATGCTTACTAGGCCCATTGGCTTAGGTAAAAATTTAAAGCATGTAGAAAAACAATGCAGGTACAAATGATTGAAGATGAAAGTGTTTTTTATTGATTCACTAGAGATAGAAGGACATCCAAAGACTGGAGTCTCTTCTATTTTTCAATAATTACAAGAGGCTTTCAACATAAATCTTCATTTGATTTACAGAATCCCGAGCTTCATCAGAAACCACCTGGAATTCATTAATTTCAACTGGATACAATAAGAGATGTGGTGATACTAGCTCTTCTTGGAACAATTGTAAAAGAATGTTCTTGAGTGCGGTTTGAGAAAATTTTCTGCTGATCAAACAGTGACTCTGTTTCTGTCCAAGAGACTTGGAAGATGGAAACATGGATTTGAGAATGGAGCATTGGAAGTAAAGAGCCATTTGGAGAGAGTACTCTTTTCAAATATTGTTTCTAATGCCATGATAATCTTCTCTCCATCAACCGGCAGTGGAAAAAATATCAACCCATGGTTTTCCAATTTCATATCTGTAAGGAAATGGCATGGAAGGAAAATTTGAAAGTTAACACCATTATTGTTGCTCTTAATGCACGGCATAACCTAAATAGAGGAGTAACAGTGCAGCTGCATCTCAGGAGGATAGTTCTTTGCATTTGGAACATTGACTTCTTGCAGATGACCATACCCATATAGATCCAAGTATATGATCTGTGGAAAATTAACATGATATTTCTTCAAGTACTTAGCTAAATCTGGGAGAGTGCTGTCGTAGATAGTATAGTAATCATGGCCAATGATGCTCATCATATCATCATGTCGCTTGCTTTCCAGTTCATCAGTCGTTCTAATACTCTTGTGATCCATTGAATCTGCACAAAAGCTGAATAAATTAACTCTTAAGTAAGTTTATTTTTCATAAAATTTGTGAAGGAATTCGAAAAAAATGGCAAAGGCATTAAGGCGCACAATTATAAAGTTGGCACGCAAGTATGTATGTGTTTCATAAGTTTTTGGCGTGCAAGTATCACCGCACAAGTCCAATTAACACTACACTTGCACGACATCAGTGAATCAGTGGAAGACAAATCAACTTGCGTGGAGAAGGTAACTTTCACGGCGAGAGCTCGAAAATTTGAAATCCAGGTGCTTTGCGCGAGAATGGCCTCCTATATTTGGCCAGGCCGCACTCCTGCGTGCCTAAAACCAGCGTGCCTAAAGCCAGCATGCTCAACACCTGTGTGCCGACCTCTACACGCTCAACACTTATGCGCCGCATGTCCCTTGGTTTTCTTCTTTTCCTTAGAGTAACATCCCCATTTCTTTCAGATCCAACTCTGAGGGGGGGCTTTTGTTGACGCTCCTTTTAATCACAGAGTCTAAACGAATGGAAAGGGAAATTCCTTAACATAATGTGATTCATCCTTTGATAAAAACTTCAAAAATAGACAAAGGCATGAACAAGGAGTCATTTACACATGGTTCGCGCAAGTTCCACCAATTTCGCGCAAGTATACTTGCGATATGCCCAGTGGTCGTGCAGGTGACTTGCGCGCCCTCTTTGAAATTTTTCCCAGGGTCTCTCTAGCCTATAAATACCCCTGTGGGCCCCCCATTTGAAAAAAGAAAAATTCCAGAACCTCAAATTTGATCTCCTGGCTCCCTAGTATCTTCTCAAATCTTCTGAACACTTATAAGGTAATTTCTTACCTAGAACAAAAGATCTAAAGAGGGGTAGGAAGGCCTAAGTGTTGAAACTCATCAACACTTGCGTGCCTGGGTGGCCATCCCTTAAGGGAAATGGCCACACTTGCATGTCGCCTTACCCCTTCCACATAACTTGCACGCCTCTATTCTGAAAGTCTCTACGGGTAGTATAAAAGGCTCGAGCCAAGCCTCGCCCAAATTATACCCTAAGGATTGGTCTTCGTGCAAGTACACATGTGTCGCGCAGGTACACCTGCGCGACCAGGACTTGTGCGCCCACGCAGTACTTGCATGCTCCTCTCTTTTTGGGTTCCCTTCCTACCCATTTCACCCTTCTTACACCTATCCACCTCTCCTATTCAAGATTAAGCCTTCATAATTCTCTCCAAATCCATTCATGGCATGATTTCCTTGTTGACTTCCTTATCTGAAAGGAATTATGTGGAACATCTCTCAAAACCTAGTGATTTACACATCTTTACATCACTAAAGTTATAGAGTTCATTCATTCAACCTCATCCTTTAAGATGAGAGAATCCTTAACCTCGGCCTCCTTAGGAGTAAGCCCCAATTCCTCATTAATTTGGCCATCCTCCTCAGGAGTAATCCCCAGTCTCAAAGTTCCCAAAAAATGTGGGCATCCTCCTCAGGAGTAAACCCCAACCATAATTTCTCAAATATGGGCATCCTTTTCAGGAGTAAGCCCCAGTCTAAGTTCTCATTAATTTGGGAATCCTCCTTAGGAGTAAGCCCCAAGTCCCCTAACCTGGGCATCCTCATTAGGATTAAGCCCCAGTCATAATTCTCTTAACCTGGGCTTCCTTTTCAAGAGTAAGCCCCAGTCTCAAATATGGGCATCCTCCTTAGGAGTAAGCCCCAAGTCCCTTAATTTTTCAAATCCCTTTAACATGGGCCTCCTTCTCATGAGTAATCCCTAGTCTTAATTTCCCTTAACCTGTCTTAATTTACTTTTGATCTGGGCTTCCATCTCAGGAGTAAAACCCAATCATAAGTCCCCTCCTAATTTAGGCATCTTCCTCATGAGTAAGCCCCAAGTTAGAGTAAACAAATCTCCATGAAGTACATATACCTTTATGGACCTTGTTCCTGGGTTTCATCCCTAAAGTAAAACCCAATATTCATCTATTTTGGGTATTCATACATACATAATCCCCACATCATTGCATCTTTCATGGTACAATTGTCTGGTTTCACCGATACATCTTGTTTCTCACACCGAGCATGACTCATGTGAGCTTAGAGTGTAAAAGTAATCATGACATCTTTCATTAGCCATTAATTATGCATAAACATCATACTCCCTTACTCGAACTACGTGGGTTATGATTACTTTTCTAAATAAAGGATACGTAGGTAGCCCATCTGCGGGTACGATCCCAACTCTGAAATAATCCATGTCCTTCTAAATGACAATAAACTTCAAGTGCCCCACTGAGTGGCTTTAAAACCAGTATGGTCATCATAATGACCAAGATACTTTTATGTATTGAAGTATACCATTGACTAAGAATCTCTAACAAATAAAGATTATTCTCTATCGATGAAGAACCTCAAATACATATAAAAGATTCTATAAATTTCCTACATATGAATCATTGATTGTCAGATCTAAAGGAAAGCTCATTTTATACTTGGTAATGTAATAAGGATTCACGAACATAACTTAAATCTATAAAGAGAGTCCCAGATTAGACAATAATTCCCCTCAAAAAGGTTTGATGAGTCCGACCTCCCATCCTCTTGACCAATGAAAATTCATAAGCCTCATCAATCAATAACTAATGAGCACCTACCTTTGGAAAGTAGGTCCAAATGGATATGGAATCATTGGATGTTTCTGGTTCTACGAACAAACCCATTAAAAACCGATTGGAATGTTTGAACCTTCAATCAATGATCTCATCCCCAATTCCAGAGGAAACAACTTTATAATCATACTTGAATGGTTAATCATGGAAAATGAATCTCATCTTGTTTGTGGATACGGTAGTCCGTACGTATGCACGAGCGATGATATCATTCTCATGATCATGGAATTGTATTGAAGTGTATGTATAATATTTCAGAATCAATATCACTTTACAATAATCATATATAGTTATTTGTTTACACCATTATACCCATCCAAGTAAGGTGGTGGTGGAAAACAGATTACACCACGGCGTGGAGAGGGTATTCCGTACGTACGCACGCGCGGGGATTTCGTTTCTGTAGGATGGATAGAAGATTAAATTGGGTTGTTTCATATTTATAATAACATATCAGTATATGAGTGATACTTATGTTATTAATTTATTCTGAAACAAATAAAGAAGAATAATTAGAAGAAGAAATAAATTGGAAAGAATCGGTAAAGGATATTACCTCTTCTTTGACGCGCCTCTTCTTAACCTCCTCTTAAGGCACTAGGGTTGGTTTTTTTGAGGAGACCAGAACCTATATAATGTTTATAGGGAATATGAGAAGGTAAAATGGTAGGGGTTTTCCGAGCTTCAAGGCTCAAAAGGGTGTGAAGAGAAGAGGGAAGGGGTGCCCTTTTTATAAGGGAGGAGAGGGACACCTTTGGAAAAATGTAAAATATTATTTTATAATAAAGTCATATTCGGTTTATAATACCTCCATATTGATTTATTTCGAATCTAAAGTGGGGATGGGTCGAAATAATCTCAACCAATAGGTTTTAGACAAGTTTAGGTTACTATTTTAACCATATCATTTATATTTAACTCTAGGTTAAATAATTTAACTTTTACTGCATCTTCTTGTTTTCTTACACTATATGGTTAATAAACCTACTATAACAAGCCAAACGAACCCCAAGTGGTTCATTATTAATATATATAACCTTATCTAAGTCATTTTACCGAACCTTAAATTTTTAGGAATATAATAACAATTAATAATATAATATTTGTGTTTAAAAAATATTTTATGTCAATTTTGACACTATTTGGTAATTGATTTTTTTGAAAATTATAACAACATGATTAGTTAGAAAAAAGTTAATTGAATCAATTATAACATGTCATATTAATCTATAAAATTAGTGTAATTCATAAAAATTCTCAAATTACATTTATTTGGGTATTTATAATATCAATTATTTTAATATTTCATTATTTAGGTAATTACTGCATCACCATTGTGTCGTAAATAAATTAAATTATTTAATGTCTAAAAATTATAAATAAAATACCATTAGGTAGGAAATATTTTTATCCTTCTAATTAATATTTATAGTCGACTTTAGCTTATGTATAACCCTATATTAAATATGTTGTAGTTATTAAACTTTGATTTTAACTATTTTAACTCTTCTTTAAATAAAATAATAATAAATGTCCTAATCTAATCCAAGTAGACCAAAAGGGAAATATTTTATTCCTAAGTTTGTTTTTTCTCGAATTACACTTATCCAATAAAATTAGGACAAGTGTTAGGGTAATATTAATATCATTTATACCTTTAATTACCCTATTTACTTTTAACCGTGGTAAATAAAAGTAAAAAGTTACTATTCACCAAAAAAAATATTTTTATCTTATTGGACCACATTTTACTCCTTGATATTAACCGCGTCTCTTGGATTTTTGAAATTCCACTCACAGAAGCGATAAAATTAAGTTTTATGTAGATTTTCAAATTCTCCTAGGAGGTGGGTAAAAGACGGTGAAAGGTTTAATAAAATTTTTATATATATATAATTATTATAAAATGACTCAAATGAATTACATTGAACTAATATAGGTATTATGTATCAATTTTTACCTAAAATAAATTTAAATAAAATAAATAATTATTTAAAGAAAAAGTCGGTTTTAAAATAATAACCCAGTGTTTTCACTATTCATCAAAAATTGAGACTTTTCAGAAAAATACCAAAATATCACCCTAGGATAATTTTGATATTCCGAATCCAAAAATGAAGTCCATTTTGAAAGGTAAAATTTATAAAAGTTCAAAAAGTGGGTATTACTATTCATAACGGCTAGTTCATAATAATATTATAATAATATCTCATTTAGTGAAACTTGGTATTTTGTACTACACACGCTATCGAGGAAGGTCTTTATTACGTGCAATGCAAGCCAAGTCAGGGTTGCGTGTAGTGAAATCTCTTTTTGGTATTGCGTATAACATAATCAAAACTTATTTCATTTATACATTAAACAAAATCTATACTTAATGTTGCGTAGAATAATTTCCACAAAACAAACTTGAAATTGTGTGTAACACGAGCCAAGAATAGTATTGTGTATACTACAAGCTAATACGGTGTTGCGTATAGTATAATCTAACCTTGGTGTAGTGTATAATAGAAGTCATCAAAGAAATTAAGAATAATATATCTCATAAAATCTCAGGTTGTTACAATAAACCACAAAGGAAAGATACAAACACGAAGTATCAACCAACTTTACTTAGGTATATTCCCCTACATATACCAAAGTCATCAATATAAGTTCAGCTCCAACTTTCCAGCTCAAGCACAATCCGGTCTACACAGTAAAGTGTTCAATCACATCAATGATAATGAATGAAAAACAAGACTCAGATCACACATGTATACTACTCACGAAGTGGGGTAGAGATGATTAGATATAGCCTCTGAATCATCTCCTCTGCCGAACCCACGCAGGATCCAAGTACAGAAGTCGTCGCTGCCGAACCCACGTAGGATCAAAGTACAGTAACCATCGCTGCCGAACCCACATAGGATCCAAGTACAGTCGTCATCACTGCCAAACCCACGAAGGATCCAAGTACAGTCTTCCTCGATGTCGAACCCACATAGGATCCAAGTACAGTCGTCTTTGTTGTCGAACCCACGGAGGATCCCAACACGGTAGTCTTCACAGTCGCAGCCAACTCTACGGTTCCCGCACACAGTGTACTCGATTCTGGGAGGGTCCGCTCCTCGATTAAAGGGGTCGATTCATCAAGTTTCACGAAGTCCATAGTTGATGTATTCCGAAGTTCCGTCTCATCAAAAGGAACTTAACGCGACAGATGGTGCGTCAATCGAAAGCATGGTCTGAGAGATATTGGCATTTTCTTTCTAGGGGTCCGGTTGGAAATATGATTGTTCCAAACCCGGCCATTTACCAAAGTTGTCCAAAACTCACTTAGAGTATCTCAAAAGGACCGCCTCGTCGATAGGGTCCTATTTCCACAGACGGTGCGTCGATCGGACATGCGATATTTAAGTTATTCACGTTTAAGTGAATAATGGGCCCGACCCGTTATGCCCAGTGGGTTGGCGGGTCGGGTCACCCAGTTTTGGCGGGTCCATCCTGGTAGGGGTGTCATACTGGCTAGAAGGTTCGCACGGTCCGGCCTGAGGGGCGCGGCCCAGCGCGGCTCGGCTTGGCGCGGCCCGGCTGGCTCGGTCAGCTGGTCGAGCGGCTCGACCTGAAGGCTGAGCAGTTCTAGTGGGCACGGCCACCAGGCTGTCCGAACCTGTGGCACCTTATGGCACCGCCCTCCCAAACCGGTCGGCCTTCTGGCGCAAGCGTCCCGCTCAGGCGGGCTGCAGGTTTCTTAAGCGTGGCGCCCTCCTGGCACTATGGTTCGGCTCCGCCCGGCCGACAGGCCGGCCGGTTCTCCAGCGCGGCGCCCTCCTAGTGTTGTGGCTCACCTGAGCCCGTCTGGCCAACGGGCCAGCCGATTATTCCGCTGAAGCGGCCCACTCGGGCGGGCCACGGTTTCCTTCTTCGGCCTGGTTCTTCCTCGGTTGAGCGGCTCGTGGTTGCAGGTCGCGGTTCTTCCGTACGCGGCCGGCGCACGGCCGTCACTCCGGTCTTCGCATCTACCAACGTAACTCAATCGCAAACAAGAGTCTACGGAGGTTCGTCGGGTCGTGTGCATTCGGCCCGCGCCCTCCATGTTAGGCGGTAGCAGTTGGCCATATAAAAACAACGATTTCCAACAAAGAACAGGGTACGAAAACAATCACTTCAAAGAATAAACCCCTACCTAGAATAAGGTTCGTGGTTGACAAGCGTCGTGGATGACGGTGTCGTTTCCGTTGTCGTAGGAGTGCACCAAAAGAAAAATTGATGTCTCCTCTCTTGTCGTGGAGAAGAGAAAATAGGGTGTGTCTTCGTTCTTCGTGAAAGGGAGTGTCGTTCTTTGACAGAGGTTTGGTGTTCTTCAACAAAGGAGAAATTCCCCTCTTCCTTCACAAAATCTCTCTCTCATAAGTTCCCCCAACAAAACAAGTGCCAACCTAATTAAAATAAGGCATCTATTTATTTTAATTAAACTTTCCAAGAATTAAAAATTTAAATCACTTAATTAATTAATTGAATAGGTTCCATTAATTAATTATGGTGTATTTGCAAGAGTTAAAGATGAAGATAGAGAAGAGGAAGAGTTACATAATTAAGAGAAGTTAAAAAATTAATGAAGGGGGTTTAAGGGGGTTTGGGAAAAGTGAATGTTTGGGGCTCGTGTGGGACCCACCTATCATATATCCACACATGGGAAGTTGGGTGGGTGTGGGACCCACCAAAAACTTCCCATGGGAGGAATTAAGCTACTTAGTTATAAAATAACATTGTTCCAACAATTTTATTTATTTTAAACTAAATCCACAAATAATAATTCTCAACCTTCTTAAAACGCAACTGCGGTAAAGGTCCCCTTAAGCAATTACCGGCGATGTGAGTTCATCGGTGCCTTCGGATTTCAATTCTGAGCACCGGTTCAAAAGATAGAAAAACTCAATCTTTCGTTTACTGAACATACCCGAGCTAAATGTCAGAAATTGATTTCGGGTACACCGGGCCTCGGAATCAAGTGCCGTCTGAAACCACAGACTCGTAAAATTCCAAAGTATTTAATAAAAAAAATTCCTTGAAATTTTTGGGTCTTTAAATTACTCCCACCTTAGGTCTTTATGTCCCCGTAAAGCTACAACATAAACTAGGGAAACAAATGAGGGTACTGAGCACGCATATGAGCCTCCCACTCCCATGTGCTCTCCTAGAGGTTCTCGTACTGCCAACGAATGCGCACCAGAGGAACCAAGCGTCCACGTAGGACCTGCTCCTTTTGATCGTCGATCTCCACCGGGACCTACGTGAATGTAGCCCCGTCATCAATGTCCTGCTCCCCATGATCAATGATGTGGGTCGGGTCATGCACGTATCTTCTCAACTAAGATACGTGGAAGATGTCATGCACCCAGTGAAACTGAGGTGGAAGGGCTAGGCGGTAAGCCACCTCGCCTACCCTGCTACGGAATTGAAATGGTCCGATGAATCGCGGAGATAACATGACGCCCCGGTCAAATATCCGTAATCCACTTCTAGGTGATACCCATAAGAAAATGTGGTAGCCATCCTCGAACTCCAGTGGTCTCTGTATCCTATCAGCATAGGACTTCTGTCTGCTCTATGCAGACCTCATCTGCTCCTGGATGATCTACACTTTCTTCGTCATATCCTAAACCATCTCTGGTCCTACAAGTGCTGACTCCCCAGGGTCAGTCCAACACAAAGGTGATTTGTAAGGTCGGCCATACAGTGCCTCTTATGGTGCCATACCGATAGTGGACTGGTAGCTGTTGGTGTACGCAAACTCCACCAAGGGTAGGTGATCCTCCCAGCTGTGGCCAAATTCAAGGACACATTCACGGAGCATGTCCTCGAGTGTCTGAATGGTCCTCTTCGTCTGGCCATCCGTCTGAGGATGAAAGGTGGTGCTCAGGCGTAGCTGCATCCCAAATTCCTCTTGTAACCCCTTCCAAATCCAGGAAGTAAAGAGAGCATCTCGATCCGAGACGATAGACGATGGCACACCATGTAGTCGTACGATCACTTGAATGTAGAGGCATCCCAAACTCTCAATTGTGCCCTACTCTCTGATCGGAAGGAAGTGGGATGAATTGGGGAGTCGGTCGACGATCACCCAGATAGAGTTGTGTCCCCTAGATGTACATGGAATCCCCATCACAAAATCCATGGATATCCCATCCCACTTCCACTCTGGAACCTCTAAGTGTTGTACCAAGCCTTCTGGTACCTGGTGCTCCGCCTTCACTTGCTGGCAAGTGAGGCATCGTGAAATGAACTCTGCTACAACCTTCTTAATACTCGGCCACCAGTACTGTCGTCTAAGGTCCTGGTACATCTTCTCCACTTCTGAATGTACCGCTAGAGGGTAAGTGTGAAACTCCCTTAACACTTCCTCCTGCAGTGCAACTGGTACCATGGTACGTCCCCTAAAGGGTATGATGTGCTCTCCTCCTTTAGAAAATCCATCAGGCGCCTGCCCTGTAGAAATCTGAGCACGTTGCATCTCATAGTCAAAGTCCCCACATTGTGCCTCTCTGACCCACTGAGGTAGTGGAGGAGTGACTGTGAGGGACTATAGAAAGGCTTCCCCATCTCTATTCATGAAGGATATCTTCAAAGCGGCTAACTGCCCTATCGCCTCTCCAAGTAGTTGAATGCCTGATCTCCTGCTAAGAGAATCAGCTACTATGTTCCCCTTCCCAATAGAAGAGACTATCTCAAAGTCATAGTCCTGGAGGAACTCGATCCATCGCCGCCATCTTAGGTTTATGTCCTTCTGTGAGAAAACGTACCTAAGACTCTGGTGGTCAGAGTAGACTTTTAAGCGCTCGCCCATCAGATAGTGTCACCACATCTTCCGGGTGAAGACCGCTGCTGCTAAATCTGGGTCATGGGTTGCGTAGTTCTACTCGTGCTGCCTCAACTACCATGAACCATAGGTGATCACATCCCGCTCCTACATCAGGACACACCCGAGTCTGGTCCTTGATGCATTACAGTAATCCACGTACCCAACTCCCTCCTCCGGTAGCCTCAAGATGGGTGCACAGGTCAATCTATGTCTCATCTCCTGAAATCTCTACTGGAATCTATCTGACCACACGAAGGATTTTCCCTTCTTCGTCAAAGCTGAAAGCAGTGCTGCAACTCTGGAGAGGTCTGGCACAAATCTCTGATAGTACCCATCCAGAGCTAGGAAACTTCGCACCTTCGTCACGCTCCTGGGTGGCTCCCAAGAAAGTAAAGCCTCGATCTTCACAGGATCCACTAAAACTCCCGCCTCCGAGATGACGTTCCCCAATAAGTGAACCTCTTTAATCCAGAAATAGCACTCCAAGATCTTACCATAAAGCTGGTGCTCTCGGAGTGTGTCCAGTACAACCCGTAAGTGGTAGGCGTGCTCCTCCTTAGTAGTCAAGTAAATCAGTATGTTTTAGATGAAGACTACGACAAAACGATCGAGGTAAGGATGGAAGATCTTGTTTATTAGACTCATGAACACTATTGGTGCGTTGGTTACACTGAAGGGCATAACAAAGAACTCATAGTGGCCATACCAACACCTGAAGGCCGTCTTCTGCACATCCTCGTCTCGAACTTTGAGATGATGATATCCTGACATGAGGTCTATCTTTGATAACCATCGTGCTCCCTTGAGATGACCAAAGAGGTCATCAATCCTCGAGAGTGGATACTTGTTCTTCACAGTCACCTGATTCAGGTGATGGTAGTTGACACATAATCGTAAGCTCACATCCGCCTTCTTGGCGAACAGAATCGGAGAAGCCCAGGGTGAAACACTAGGTCGGATGAATCCCTTTCCTTGTAAGTCCTCAAGCTACACCCGCATCTCACGAAGCTTGTTGGGAGACATCCGATATGCTGGAGTAGATATCAGTGTTTTCCCTAGGTACAGGTCTATGTAGAAGTCTGCCTCTCTGTGAGGAGTTAGTCCTGGAACGTCATCAGGGAAAACGTCCTCATACTGATCCACCACAATAAGAAAACTTGGACTCCGCACATCAACTGCTCCTAGGATGAGACTAGACAACTAATGTGTGATCGGCTACCCTCTCCTCTGCATAAGTCCATCTTGCGCTGCAACGGCTCCCTTCTCACCGGTGAAGGTGAACCTTCTCCCATCTGTGCGGACACACCACACTTTGCGCCTACTACATTCGATCTGGGCATGGACTATAGATAGCCAGTCCATACCCAAGATGACGTCTTAAGTCCTCAACGTCGCTACAAGAAGATCCCAACTGAATCTCTCTCCTCCTAGAGTAAGCTCACACTGTCGGAACCAGTGTGTAATCGTCGAGTCTACTCCTGTAAGAGTCTCTAGCCATATGGATCGAGCCAACGGCTCCGTCGGAATCTCCGAGCTCTGAACAAGGGTAGTGGTAATAAACGAATGACTCGCTCATGTGTCTATAAGAACTGCAGAAAGGGTGGAGTAGACATAGATAGTACCTAGAATCATCTTAGGTGCGCAGTGGTCATAGGCCTCGACTGCCTGGAGCTGAGGCTGCCCCTGTCTGCTAGCTCCCTATGGTCGGGGTGGTCCTCCTAGTGGTGGTGGTGGTAGAGCCTCGAAGCGTCGTCCACCACCTACTGCTCGGCCAGATCCTTTGCCTCGTCTTCCTTCTCCCTGCGTACCGCCACGGTTGAACCTCTACCTCTACCTGGGTTGTCCCTCCACTATCTACTGCTTGTATTCATGGAGGGTCGGGCAATCACGAGCCATGTGGCACTGCCCGCCGCATGCATAGCATTGTATACCCCTCGTATGGCTGGCTCTGCTCCATGTGCCCCGCACATCCAAACCAGTATCCTGAGGTCGTCCACCTGATGGCCTGGTTCGGTTGGACCTCTGTGACATCTACCTACTGCCAATTGTAGAAGACTCATCTATGTGTCGCCTGGCGGTGGGTATCGCTGCTACCGTCAACTCAGCAAGACAGCTCTTCACAATAAGGGCTCCCTCTAGTACTCATGCCCATGTCAGAATGCTGTGGGAGATCATTGAAGCCCTGATCTCATGCCTCAGTCCCTGCTCAAAGGTCTGGGCCTGGAAGAATGGGTATCGTACCATGTCCATGGAGTAGTACGAGAGGTCGGTAAATCTCGCCGAGTACTGGGCTACTGTCATGCTGCCCTGCCGCAGTTGTAGTAACTCCTGGATGTGCACCGCATGAAGCATGGCTGGAACAAACTCCAAGCGGAAGAGGCTCTCGAAGTCCATCCAAATTAGTGATGACTCATCGTGTACCTGGAGCATCATGCTCCACTATCTACCTGCTATTTCGTGCAGTAAACTCACAACAAGGATCACCATAAGGTCTGCTGGTGTCCCTACCAATCTGAAGACTCTGACGATAGCCTCTAACCAATCCTCGACAGCCTGAGGGTCCGTCTCTCTACAGAACCTGGATGGCCTCTATCGTTGAAACTCGTGCAACGCACTCAGGCAGCGTGCACTCTCTACTACTGGGGTCGGTGGCATCAGTGGCTCAGCGGTTAATGGTAACGTTGGTGCCTCCGCTATAATGGGGCCCTGCACTAAGGCCTCGTCGCTTGGTGGGATGCCATCTCGCACGTAGCTCGGAACCCTAGTTGGCTTCCTATGTGGGGTCATCCTGAAAAGAAACAGGTGTGCCATGGTCAAACAGTATACCTAGTGAGCTGACACAAAGTAATCACAAAGAAAACTTTTGAAACACACATGCAATCAATGTTTTTTTGCACTGAGTCAGAAATCAGAAGTCAGTGTCCTGGTGTATGGATGCGTCAGTCACCACACCAACACTAGACTCCTTGGACTGATAACCACACTCAATACTCTTAACACTATTTCTTCATAGTGAAGAAATTATCAGAGTCCTGAGTTCTGCGGTAGAACCGAATCCTTTGATACCAATTTGTCACGACCCGTCCTCGGGGCCTGTGTCGTGACTACCCCAAGCCCACCTTCCATAGGCCAGGGGCTGGCGACTAGCACCAAATGAGTAAATCCCATTAAAAGGGAAGGCATTGCCTTTATAAAAGTAAACAAACACAAAAGAGTACGTAAATGAAGTAAGCACTAAGTAAAAATGAGTACAAATGTAAGTGCTGAAAACTAAATGGGCCAGTATACAAAACCAACTGAAGGTACAGTACAACTGAAAAGGAAAGTACAATAGCAGTAAAATAAGTGGCAACCACTGAGTCATCCTCTAGGAATCCCACTTGAAGGGTGGGTACAAATAGTCTCCTCAGCTCCTCGGGTCCGGTCGTCCGCTCCGTGTACGTCTGGTCTAGTGGTCCACCTTCAGATACCGTCCATCTCCACAAGCCTCCACCTTGATCAATGTTGTCCGTTGTCTACATCCAACACAACGTAGTGCGGGCGTTTCCCATGCAGGGGTGAGTATAATGTTACTTAGTAGGGACCCCGAGACCCCCGAAGGTCTCCCCGAATCCACGAAGTATAAACCACAAAGGAAAGATACAAACACGAATTATCAACCAACATTACTTAGGTATATTCCCCTACATATACCAAAGTCATCAATCTCAGTTCGGCTCCAACTTTCCAGCCCAAGCACAATCTGGTCCACACAGGAAAGTAGTCAATCACATTAATGATAATGATTGAAAAACAAAACTCAGCTCACATAGGTATACTACTCACGAAGTGGGGTGGATATGATTAGATATAGCCTCTGAATCATCTCCTCTGCCGAACCCACGTAGGATCCATGTATAGAAGTCGTCGCTGCCGAACCCACGTAGGATCTAAGTACAGTACGCATCACTGCCGAACCCACATATGATCCAAGTACAGTTTTCATCATTGCCGAACCCACGGAGGATCCAAGTACAGTCGTCCTCCCTGCCGAACCCATGTAGGATCCAAGTACAGTTGTCTTCGTCGTCAAACCCATGGAGGATCCTAGCTTGGTAGTCATCGCAGTAGCAGCTAGCTCTAGGGTTCCCGCACATAGCTTACTCGATTCTGGGAGGGTCCGCTCCTCGAGTAAAGTGGTCGATACGTCAAATGTCATGAAGTATAGAGTTGATGTATACCGAAGTTCCGTCTCGTCAAAAGGAACTTAACGCGACAGACAGCGCGTCAATGGAACGCCCGGTCTGAGAGATATTGGCTTTTTCATTCCAGGGGCCCTGTTGGAAATAGGCTCATTCCAAACCCGACCATTGACCAAAGTTTTCCAAAACTCACTTAGAGTATCTCAAAAGTACCGCCTCGTCGATAGGGTCCCAGTGTCGTAGACGGCGCGTCGATCAGACACGCGGACTTTAAGTTATT
Source organism: Viscum album (assembly GCA_963277665.1). Taxonomy (NCBI): domain Eukaryota; kingdom Viridiplantae; phylum Streptophyta; class Magnoliopsida; order Santalales; family Viscaceae; genus Viscum; species Viscum album. The sequence continues at coordinate 447,078,881 of OY728145.1, forward strand.
CACTTTTAAGTGAATAACGGGCCCGTCCCATTAAGCCCAGTGGGCTGGCGGGTCGGGTCACCCAGTTTTGGTGGGTCCGTCCCGGTAGGGGTGTTAGACCAGCCCGAAGATTCACGTGGTCCAGCCTGAGGGGCGTGGCCCGGCAGGGCGCGGCGCAGCCCGGCGCGGCACGACCCGCCTCTGCCCAGCCCAGCGCAGCTCGGCTGGGAGTGGCCCGGCTAGCTCGGCTAGCAGGCCGAGCGGTCTGAGGGGGCGCGTCCCCCCGGCTGTCCAAACCGGAAGTGCCTTATGGCACCTCCCTCCCAAACCGGTCGTCTAGGCCGTCCGGTCTTCTGGCGCAAGCGGTCCGCGGGTTTCTTCAGCACAGCGTCGTGGTTCGACTCTGCCCGGCTGGCCGACCGGCCGACCGGTTCTCCAGAGTGGCACCCTCCTAGCGCCATGGCTCGCCTCCACCCAGCCAGTCGAGGGACTGACATGTTCTTCCGCCAAAGCGGCCCGCTCGGGCGGGCCGTGATTTCCTCCTTCGGCCCGGTTCTTCCTTGGTTGAGCGGCCCGCGGTTGCAGGTCGCGGTTCTTCCATACGCGGTTAGCGCACGACCGTCACTCCCGTCGTCACATCTACCAGTGTAACTCCATCGCAAACAAGAGTCTACGGAGGGTCTTCGGGCCGCGTGCATTCGACTCGCGCCTCTGTGTTAGGTGGTAGAAATTGTCCATATAAAAACAACGATTTCCAACGAAGAACGGGGTACGAAAACATTCACTTCAAAGAATAAACCCCTACCTCGAATAAGGTTCGCGGTTGACAAGCATCGTGGATGACATTTTCATTTCCGTCATTGTAGGAGTGCACCCGAAGAAAAATTGACGTCTCCTCTCTTTTCATGGAGAGGAGAAAAGAGGGAATGTCGTCCTTCTTCATGGAAGGGAGTGCCGTTATTCGACAGAGGTTTGGTGTTCTTCAATAAAGGAGAAATTCCTCTCTTCCTTCACAAAATCTCTCTCTCAAAAGTTCCCCCAACAAAACTAGTGCCAACCTAATTAAAATAAGGATTCTCCTTATTTTAATTAAACTTTCCAAGCTTTCAAAATTTGAATCACATAATTAATTAATTGAATAAGTTTCATTGATTAATTAATGTGTGTTGGCAAGAGTTAAAGAGGAAGAGAGATAAGAGGAAGAGTTACATAATTAAGAGAAGTTAACAAATTAATGAAGGGGGTTTAAGGGGGTTTGGGAAAAATGAAATGTTGGGGATATTGTGGGCCCCACCTCACATATATCCACACAAGGGAAGTTGGGTGGGTGTGGGCCCCACCAACAACTTCCCATGGGAGGAATTAACCTACTTAGTTATAAAATAAAATTGTTCCAACAATTTTATTTATTTTAAACTAAATCCCCAAATAATAATTCTCAACCCGCTTAAAATTCAACTGCTGTAAAGGTCCCCTTAAGCAATTATCGGCGTTGTGAGTTTATCTGTGCCCTCAGATTTCAATTCTGAGCACCAGTTAAAAATATAGAAAAATTTGCTCATTCCTTTACTAAATGTACCTGAGCTAAACTTCAGAAATTGATTCCAGGAACATTGGGCCTCAGAATCAAGTGTCGTCTGAAGCCACAGACTCGTAAAATTCCCAAGTATTTAAGAAAAAATATTTCTTGAAATTTCCAAGTCTTTAGACAACATGTGTCCAAATCCACTTTTTGAGTCATGTCCAACCATGGGAATCGTTTTACCAAACTTGAGGGCCCATGGAGTCACATGGCTATGATAGTGACATTTATGACATTATTTTTTAAAAAAAGAAGAGAAATATAACAAAGGTTTGTATATCCTAAGTAAAACAATATTAATTTTGTTTACATAAATGATCTCTTAGACTATAAATAGTCATTGAAAATATAAAAATATTTCCTACATATTGGTATTTTTTATAATTTTTAGACATTAAATAAATAAATTTATTTATGACATCATGATGATGCAGTGATTACCTCATTAATGAATGATTTAAACAAAATGAAAAGATAAGGTAAACTCTAAGACTTACACTTGTAAAAAAACCTATTGGATGGGTGGATTTAGAACCCTTATCACCTTTTCCTCAAAATATATCATTTTGGGACCTTTAAAATCCGAAAATCATTTTATGATAACGTAACATTTCAAGAATTTCCAAAAGTGACCATCCTCCCTCTTATAAAAGGACCCCACCTATACCCCCCTACTCATAGCTCTCAAGCCCTTGGATCATCAAACATCTACTCATATTATCTCTATACATCCATCTCTCACTCCTAGAATCCTCACTTTGGGAAGAAGTCTTTCCAAGGAAGCCTTTGGCTCAAATCAAAAAGAGTTACCCGATTTAGAGGTAATGTCTTCTCTCGAGTTTCTTTCTTTTATTTTCCTTATTCACTCACCACTATCTTCTTATTATTTGATCCCATAATAAATTCAGTACCCTAAATATAATAATATTTTTTTATAATAAGGATTCTACCTACACTTACACACACCTCCATCTAATGGTTAAAGAACATACTGTTTCTGTGGGTGGTGAATTTCTACCTCACGAAATGATGATTGTTCAATATCCTTTTAAGACCTCTCATGGTGTCCATTATGATGGCACTATATTTATATATGATATATATATGTCCTATCTATGCTTCTGTATTTTATATTTAAAACATACCTTTATGATTTGCATGTTGTGCAAATGCGATAATTTCATATGAGGAAGTGTGGACAACCACCTCATCAAGTAATGTGACTCGTTCATGCCAAACATGGAATTTATAAAGAATGTAATTAATAAACTTATGTTACCTATATAAAATATATACTATACTGTAATTATAATATATATATGTCTCATTTAGTTTTAATTCCTTTAATATGACAAAGAAATGAAAGTAGCATTCATGCACACGTACTGTCTACCGTCTCCAAGGACGGTACATTTCATTTTTTATCTCCAAATATTATGGAATAGTATAAAATTAATATATACTAGATATATATGATATTTAAATCATTAATACCATTCTGGATATTATGTACTTATAACTACATGGGCAATTCTTTTCAAACAAGTTCATTTTTGACTCATGTACCAAACACTGACAAAATGTATGATACGAACTCACATATTTACCTAATTATTATAACATGATAATATGTGATATGAATTGAATAATAAAATTTAAATTAATTACTTAAGAAATTATAAATTAACCAAGGTTTATTATTTAGGAATATAATGAAATGAACAAGACAAGTCGGACTTGAGGTAAGGGATCCTACCTCTCTCTTTCTTTTAATGTATTCTCCTTTATGTCATTTATTTTAAGCTCCATGTTCTTACATTGGGGATGTTCTTATATTCATCCTAATTTCCTTTTCATGTTCATATGATTAGGTACCCCCTCTTTCTCTCATCAATTCATTTTAATAATGTTTAAGTGGCGTTGTTAGGCTTCTGAATTTTAGTAAGGGGATTTATTATCTCACTTTTAATTCCGTGAGATTTCCATTGTTCACCACTTATTTGAAGCATGTGGTGTATTTTGTACTTCCATTTCATATATATTATCATGATTTTATTTATATTCATGGTATTATGTGATTCATCTGGTTTTTATTATCTTTTGGTCACACGACTCGATTGATTACAATGAGGTCAGGGGTTTTTATCTCACTTTTTATTCCCGTGACATTCATGCTACATTTGCCACTATTTCCTTTTGTGTGGTGTATGTACTTCCCATGATTGTATTATTTTTGTAATATAATTTAATTTATGTGTATTTATATCTTCATTGTATGACCCTTCATTCATGGGGTGTACATTACGAATGTTTCCCAAATTGGTAAGGGAACCTTTCACCCTCATCTTTTTAAAAGACTTCTTTTTGTTAGGTATTCTAATTTGCATCATCTAATGTTGGAATATGTTCTTATATATCCTTATTGCTGTAAATTGTATTTCCAAGTGATGAGATACCCTTTTTATCTCTCATGAACTCATTTTTTGAATTTTAAAGTGACGTCGTTAGGCTGTCGAATTTCTGTAAGGGGACTTCTAAACCCAATTTCAATTCTTTGGGTTAAACCTATAATTCTTGATTATGTCATTCTATGAATATGTGTGTTTGAACTCTAATTATTTTATACTTAATATCCACTTATATTGAGTGTATTTATATTTGTCACACATAATTATGTAATTGATTTATCCTTAATCTAAGGATACCGTCTTTGTACGGGACTTCGTCTCAATCTCCTTTCATTGAGGAATCTTTTGATTTCTACACGAATTTATTTTATATGGTGTATAAAACCCTTTTGAATTTTAATTTCATTCAAAAGGAATATTTTTACATGAAGCATTTTACTAAATGACAAAAGGACTGTTTTTTTCTTACGTATGCGGCGACAACGACTTCTTCGCCATTGTGACCATTATTTGAGTTTCAGCTTCCTCTACAAGCCATAACTTTTTTAAAAGAAAAATAAATACCAATTTTTACTTTGGTATTGAAAATTGTTCTGATAATTTTTTTATTATATAAATTTGTTGTATTGATATCTTGTTATTGAAATGTGGAAATGTTATGCTTCATTTATGCATGTTTTATGTGATATGATTATGTTGTGGTTCTTGGGCATTGTTTATGAAGTCGGGTGATTCTGTGATAAAATAAGTACGGGTGAGCCCGATATAGCTCTCCAATGCATTGGGTAACACGAAGGAGTTAAACTCTAAGGTTTCTCCAAAGATATTTAGGGAATATATTGTGATGGGTATTCCACACGTAACCATGAGCGTTACTCCCTACATAATAATGTTATGAATGCCTCAAGTTTCCCTTATGTCTTATGATTTCTATGAGTTATTCATAAATATTATGATTTCATGAGGTATGTTAAAGTTTTTATGGTTTATGAGTAAAGATATGATTTCATTGACTCTTATGTATGCATGGACTAATGTTTTCTTTCCGTATTTTTATATCCCTTACAGAGCTTTTTATGCTCATCCTAAGTTTTTGAAATGTTTTTCACAGGAAAGAAAGTGGAATAGGGTCAAGAATGGGATCATGGAAATTTCATGTTGTCTAAAACATGGAACTAGACATGAAACTTTTGTTCAAGAGTTTTTATTTTGTGAAAAAAATGGAAACTGAGTAGATGTGTCTACTTTGTAATCATTGAAATGTAATGGTTATGTCATAATTATTTAAAACTCTAAACCTGAAAAGATCATCAATGTGAATTATTTATTTAATTCAATATTATGTAATGTTTTAAGTTCGGGTCCTTATAGTTGGTATCAGAGGTCGGTTTAGATAACTATAGAGGTTAGGGTATTCTTTAAGCTTAAGTGACATTACCATAATTGTTAGGATTTTAGAAAGAGTCATAGTTTTTTTAGATAAAGTGAATGAGTATAAGATAACATGAATAATTATATCTTAGTATTATATGATGATTTTACTGATATAATTACACTGAACTTTTTGGTTTTAGTAAATGGCTGGATCTAGCAGGCACCAAAGTAAAAGTGGATGTGAAGAAAACTGTGACGGTTTTCTGAACGAGAAACTGAATGATATGGGAGTTGCAATGAGCACTCTGGTGGTTATTCTCAACCAACTCTCTGAAGTCATGATTGACCACTTGAACCTTAGTGATTTTTATAAGACATCATATATGCGAGAAAAAAATCCCTACGGATGTTCAGGAAATAATCATAAAGGTAAGTATGTTCAAAAACCTATGTGTCAAATATGTGGAAAGAAACACCTAGGAAATTGTTTCAAAAGGACAGAATGATGTTATAGATGTGTAAATGAAGGTCATAAAGCAAGAACCTACCATGGAAAAATGAAGCATCTAGTTGACTCTAGGAAATGGAAATAAATTCTTTCTGAAGGATCAATTGAATGTTTTAAATGTGGTGTGCATGGTCATTATGAAAACACATGTCCATCGAAGAATTTTCGGGAATGGGATCACCAGTATCGTACAAATATTCTTTCACCAATACCTAATGCCATTCCGAGTGAGGATGAAGAAACTAACAATGAACAATGAAAGGTATGGATTATTTCTTAACATATGTTTTACTATTATTGAATCTTAGTATATGATTCATGATTTTTTTTGTAGGAAATAAGTATTTCAGAATAAGTTGTAATGGAATGGTTAATGGATCATGAAGAATGTTGAATGAGTAAAAATTCAACATATAAGGGATTCAAGATTTATGGTAGATTTTAGGATGGTTAAATTATTAAAAGTATTAAGGCTCTTTTGATGATGAGATTACATTAGAAGACTTTTTATAGTATGTGTAACCCTGATGTTTGATATATAAAAATTTTATTCAAGGAATAATTATCTTTTCTTTTGTGGATATAGTTATAAACAATTTTGGTTTTTATGATCCTTGAATTTGAGGTAATTACCAGTTAATACATTTTGGGATGCAAAACGAAAGTTATTCGATAACCTTTGTCGTTAAAATATGTTACGGTTATTTTTGATGAATTTATCTATTTTTTGGAATATTATAAAATTATGTAGTTTTTAAAAAGGGACAACACGCAAACCGTGTGGCAACCCGTCACGTCGGACGAAGCTGTGGGAATCGAACCCACAACCAAAGTGTGACTGGTATTTATCACCTACCACTGGACTACGTGAAGTCCTTGGTTAGTATGACTAATTCTTTTTAGATAGATAATCTTATGAATCAGGAATAATTTGGTTTTGGGGAAATGATTAACCTATCATGGAGGATATGTGATTAGGTTAATTACTTTTCAGTATGAGACTTTAAGTGTAACTGATGTTATTTGGAGATAAATGTTAAGATTTACCTTGCAATACTATGTGATTAAATCCTTCAGAGATTTGGGTTTCAATATTAGTTTGGATTACTTTGAAGAATTTTATGGATAGCTATTTATTTAGTGGTCTTTCTTGAACCTTGGGTTCCTTTTGTTGAATTTTGGAGATTAAGAGTAGTTTTTTTTTGTAAAAGATTATCCTTTTTAAGGATTATCTAATCTTATACAAAATATTTTGGTTTTGGTTAAGGTATAAAGACATGGGAAATATATATTTCATCTTTTGTGTATTAGGTGATTCTCAAGAATTTGATTATAGCGCTCTTAATGTGAACAAGTCATCCTAAATACTCATCTTTTGGAAAAATATGAGTTTGTGTAAGAAATCTAGTAAGATATTAAAGTCTACATGAAAATTAAGTATGTTTTCTTATGATTTAGTTAAGCTCATAAATAAATTACTCAATTAAAAGTAACTTAAAACAAAAAAGTTTTTTGTTACATTTTCCTACTGGGGAATCAAATACCGTTTAACCCATCACAATTTTGTGATTTTATGATGGTTAACTTTCTCCTAAACATGTTTTCTATCACTCTCTATCAGAACATGACTCTTTGTTTTCTCTTCCATATCCATGTTTTCACAGAATCCTAGTATCTGTTGTCTTGGGTGACCTTTTTACTTTTATTTCTTTCTTTTAAAGTGATAGTTTAATTTACTCCTTTTCTGATGTGGGTCTTTCAATTAAGATTTCGAGCCCAATTTTAAAATTGTGAGGATGCAATTCCCAAAAAGGGGGGAAGGATGTAACATCCCAGTTAAATAAAGAATATTAAATTTTCATATTTATTAATATTTGTGAATAAAATTTTAATATTACTTTTAAGGGAATGCTATGTTTGATGGCGTACCCAATACACAACAACGAGTTTCTTTTAAATCTTACGTGGCACACTAATAATATAATAATATTATTTTAAACGGTAGTTAACGCCTAACCGTTGTAATATCAGGAATGAACAGAACTAACTACAAAATGATTATATATGTTGGTTAAATATTTTAACATTTATCCAATAAAATTTAGAGGCTTAAAATAAGAAAATAATTTTATTTTAAGCATAAATATTTTAATGTTCTTTAAAAGGTCGATTAACCGCCTTTTGATGGAGAACCCTTTTTAAAACTACTTTTTTTGTCTATTTTATATGTTATATTTGACAAAATAAAATACTTATTTAGAATTGGGACATCAAAATTTACTTTGTGTAAATTTTTGTTATTTTTCCGATAAAGTTCATTTTTAATAAATAGTGAAAATGCTGTATTTTAATTCAAAACCTCCTTTTAATAAAATTTATTTATATGGTTAGATTATCTTTTTAATTGGGTTTAAAGTTTATTAGAAATATATTTTTAACATTTAATATAATGGTGGTAATTGGAATTAATTTCACTTTGAAATTGGATATAAACAAGTGTCAATCTTTTGATAGATATTGTTTCTTAAAAACACGCTATTTGTTTTGACAGTAGGAATTAATTACAAAATTAATTAATGAAACTTATATGTTTTTAATTTGGTAAAATGGAAATCATTTTTTAATTTGGAATATAAAATTTACTTTGGTTAAAGTTTTGGTATTTTTCTTAAAAATGTTCATTTTTAATGAATAGTGAAAAATACTGCATTTTACATCAAAACTACTTTTTCATCTAATTTAATTTTATAGTTATATGGTCCTTTTAATTGTTTTTAAAATTTAATTGAATTATTTTTTTATCTCTTAATACAATTTTGTTCATTGGAAGTAATTTCAATTTTCAATTGGATGTAAAAACAAGTCAATCTTTTGATAAATTTTACATCTTAAAAACTCGTCTTTGATTTTGACAATAGGGATTATTTTTAAATTAATTAATGCAATTTCTGTGTTTGAAATTTGGTAAAATGGATTCCATATTTGGAATCATAAGGTCCAAATTATTTAATTATTACTCTTTTGTTTTTGTACATTATGAATAGTAACGACGGTAATTATCTTTAATTATCGTAATTAATTAGTAATCGGGTAGTTGAGGGTAATAAAATAATATCATAATAATATAAAATGGCCCCAATATGTGTCCAAATCCTATTGTTTGAGTCATGTCCGACCATGGTAATCTTTTTACCGAACTTGAGGGCCCATGGAGTCACATGGCTGTGATAGTGATATTTATGGCATTATTTTTTAAAAAAAGAAGAGAAATATAACAAAGATTTGTATATCCTAAGTAAAACAATTTTAATTTTGTTTACACAAATGATATATTAGACTATACATATTCATTTTAAAGCTAAATATATTTCCTACATCTTGGTATTTTTTATATAATTTTTAGACATTAAATAAATAAATTTATTTATGACACCATGATGATGCAGTGATTACCACATTAATGAATGATTTAAATAAAATGAAAATATAATGTAAAATATAGGACATACACTTGTATAAAACCTATTGGATGGGTGTATTTAGAACCCTTACCACCTTATCCTCAAACTATATCATTGTGGGACCTTTAAAATCCGAAAATCATTTTATAATGAAATAACATTTCAAGACTTTCCAAAAGTGACCCTCCTCCCTCTTATAAAAGGCCCCCACCTCTACCCCCTTACCCACACCTATCAATCCATTTTCTCGTCCAACATATACTCATATTATCTCCCCACATCCCTCTATAACTCCTAAAAGCCACACTCTGGGCAGAAGTCTTTCCAAGGAATCATTTTGCTCAAATCAAAAAGAGTTACCCGATTTAGCGGTAATGCCTTCTCTCAAGTTTCTTTCTTTTATTTTCCTTCTTCACTCACCACTATATTCTTATTATTTTATCCCATAATAACAAAAGTATTCTCTATATAATAGGATTTTTTTTATGAAAAGGATTCTACCTACACTTACACAAACCTCCATCAAATGGTTAAAGAACATACTATTTCTATGGGTGGCGAATTACTGTCTCAAGAAACAATGATTGTTCAATATTCTTTTAACACCTCTCATGGTGGCCATTATTATGGAAATATATTTATATATGATATATATATGTCTTATCTATGCTTTGGTATTTTATATTTAAAACATAACTATATTCTTTCCATGTTGTGAAAATGTGATAATTTCATATGAGGAAGTGTGGACAACCGCCCCCTCAAGTGATGTGACTCGTTCATGAAAAACATAGAATTTATAAATAATGTAATTAATGAAATTATTTTACCTATATAAAATATATATTATACTGTAATTATAATATATATATGTCTCATTTAGTTTTAATTCCTTTAATATGACAAAGAAATGAAAGTAGTGTTCATGCGTACGTACGACCTACCGTCTCCATGAACGGTGCATTCCATTTTTTTTCTCCAAATGTTGTGTAATAGTATAAAATGAATATATACTGGATATATATGATATTTAAATAATTAATACCATTCGGGAGATTATGTATTTATAACCACATGGGAAATTCTTTTCAAACAAGATCATTTTTTACTCATGTACCGAACATCGACAAAACGTATGATATGAACTCACATAATTAACTAATTATTATAACATGATAATATGTGATATTAATTGAATAATAAACTTTAAAGGAATTACGTAATCAATTATAAATTGACCAAGGTTTATTATTCCGGAATATAAAGAAACGAACAAGACAAATCAAACTTGAGGTAAGGGATCCTACCTCTCTCTTTCTTTTCATCTATTCTCCTTTATGTAATTTATTTTAAGCTCCATGTTATTATGTTAGAGATGTTATTTTTTATTAATATTAATATAATTTACATGTTAATACGATTAGAGACCCCCTATTTTCCTCATCAATTCATTTTAAGAATGTTTAATTGGAGTCGTTAGGCTGCCGAATTTTTGTAAGGGGATTTCTTATCTCACTTTTAATTCCATGATATTTATATGGTTCGCCACTTATTTGTTGAATGTGGTGTGTTGTGCAATTACATTTAATATATATTATCATGATTATGTTTATATTCATGTTATTATGTGATTCATTTGGTGTTTATTATCTTTTGGTCATACGACTCGATTGATTACAATGAGGTCAGGGGTTTTTATCTCACTTTTTATTCCCGTGAGATTCATGCTACATTTTCTACTATTTACTTTTATGTGGTGTATGTACTGCCCATGAATGTATTATTTTTGTAATATATATTAAATTATGGGTATTTAAATCTTCATTTTATGACCATTATTTCATGGGGTGTACATTTCGAAAGTTACCCAAATCGGTAAGGGAACCTTTCACCCTCCTCTTTTTAAAAGACTTCTTTTTGGTAGGTATTTTAATTTCCATATTCTTATGTTGGGATATGTTCTTATATATCCTTATTTCTGTAAATTTTATTTCCAAGTGATGAGATACCCTTTTTATCTCTCAGCAACTCATTTTCTGAATTTTAAAGTGACGACGTTAGGCTGTCAAATTTCTATAAGGGAACTTCTTAACCCAATTTCAATTCTTTGGGTTAAACCTCTACTCTTGTTTATGTCATGCTATGAATATGTGTGGATGACCTCTGATTGTTTTACACTTAATATCCACTTATATTGAGTGTATTTATATTTTTCACACATAATTATGTAATTGATTTTTCCTTAATCTAAGGATACCGTCTTTGTACGGGACTTCGTCTCAATCTCTTTTCATTGGGGAATATTTTGATTTCAACAAGACTTTATTTTATATGGTGTATAAAACCCTTTTGACTTTTAATTTCATTAAAAAAGAATCTTTTTACATGAAGATCTTTACTAAACGACAAAAGGAATGTTTTTGTCTTACGTATGCGGTGACAATGACTTCTCCGCCGTCGTGACCATTATTTGAGTTTCATTTTCCTCTACACACCATAAATTTTTTAAAAGAAAAATAAATACCATGTTTTACTTTGGTATTGAAAATGGTTATGATAATGTTTTTATTATATCAATGTGTTGTATTGATATCATGTGATTGAAATGTGGAAATGTTCTGTTTCCTTTATGTATGTTTTATGTGATACGATTATGTTATGGTTCTTGGGAAGTGTTTATGAAGTCGGGTGGTTCTGTGATAAACTAAGGGCGGGTGAGCCCGAGATATCTCTTCTATGCATTGGGTAACACGAGGGAGTTAAATGCTAAGGTTTTTTCGAAGAGATTTAGGGAATATACTGTGATTGGTATTCCAAACGTAACCATGAGGGTTACTCCCTACGTAAGAATGTTATGAATGCATCAATATACCTTTATGTATTATGATTTTTATGAGTTATTCATAAATATTTTGATTTCATGAGGTATGTTAAAGTGATTATGTTTTATGTTTAAAGTATTATTTCATTTATTCTTATCTATACATGGACTAATGTTTTCTTTCCATATTTTTTTATCCTTTACCAATATTTTTATGCTCATCCCAAGTTTCTTAAATGTTTTTCACAGGACATAAAGTGGAATACGGTCAAGGATGGGATCAAAAAAATGTCATGTTGTCTAAAACATGGAACTAGACATAACTCTTTTGTTCAAGAGTTTTTATTTTGTGAAAAAAATGGAAACTGAGTAGATGTGTCTACTTTGTAATCATTGATATGTAATGGGTATATCCTAATTCTCTAAAAATATATACCTAAAAAGATCATAAATGTGAATTATTCATTTAATTTAATATTTTGTAATGTTTTAAGGTCGGGTCCTTATAGGTATTTTTGGAATAAAATTTTGAAACATATTAAATATATTAACATCACCCACACACATTTATCCTGAAAAATTAGAGTAACTCTCAAATAAGGGCTCAGATTATAAATCTGAGGGAATTATTGAGTTCATAATGTGGATTTTACCCTAAGTATGATGTAACCTTTGTTGTTGATGGGTGTTTTTGAAAAAGTCATCATGGGTGTGGAATTAAAAAATTAATTAATTAAATTGGAATATCATATTTAATTTTATGAAGTGATTGAACTCCCATATTTAAACCTACTTATACCTCAACCCTAGGGTTACCTAAATAAACTAGGATTGAGTTAAACTATTGGATAGGAGACTATGGAGGGTCATTGGTGAAAGATATCATATTAGATAAAGATCAGGGATTGTGTGCTAATGGATTTAGTGGATCTCTCCAATGAAAACGAAGTTGATATGTTCTTCATCAGTGATTGATGTAAACTCTAGGTAGGATGTTGATTTATGGATTTCCATCCCATTATTTTTTCAGGGTCAAACACATATAAATTACACAAACAAGAATTGATTCGTGCATTGATGGTAGATTATAATAATGGATTTTTTTTTATTTTTTTTAATACTCTTCATCTATCTATTTCTTCGATAATGGATCAGGGTTGAATGAAAAAATATTGAGTTTTGTTACTCACATATTGTAGATTATGGTTCTATCTAACTATTTCTTCATGTGTTTATCATTTTTATTTCCTCTAGCATGTGGTTTGATGATTAAATAGTATTTGGTCATTGTATAACTGTTGTTCAGCTCAATATATCAGTACATCAGGTACAGATTACGATGGAGGTGGTAATTTGAGGATCAATGGTGATAGAGAATGATTCTATGAGAAAAGGGACCAAACCTTTGGGATTTCATTTTCTCAAGGGGAACACAATGGAATAGATTTCGGAGGATGATTTCCGGTCCATTTTGGTGGCTACAATCTAGTAGGTGACCAATGAAAAGTTTGCTCAACCATAGGTCTAATTTTTATGGGTCTGATTGGCAGTGGAGGTGGAAGATCAAAGAAATATGTGAACTATGCTTGGGTTCAATGAAATATTGTGTTACATGGGGTTTTTTCAAGTAATGCATGCCATGTGGGATACTTTGTGTGATTCTAGGGTTTCTAGGGAGGATAAAAATACCACACTCCATGTGACAGGTGTCGATGGATCAGCATGTATCTTAAGGGATATACTTACACAGGCATGCTAAGTACACATACATGGATAGTTGTACATAGACATGTCCAGGTGTACACTGGGTGGTATACAGGCATGACCATAGGTACACGATCATGGGTGGTAAGAACGTGTAAGGTTTTGGATGATCTTTAATTACTATTTACTATTCCTACTCGATGTGTATTATTGATTTACATGTAATGTGAAGATTTACCATAGGGTTAGGATAGCGGTTTTTTGGACATGACTTTACCCCTAGTACATGTTGTGTACCCCCTTTGAGGATTTATTTAGCCATTTGTTTCCTCAGTCAGAAAAGTCTTGGTTGATTGTGTTCCCTTGGTCCATTACCTCTAGGGTAAAGTGTAGTATTGCAACTAATTATTAAGATTGTGATCCCCTATAGAGAATGAGTCTTAGATAGAGTTTTTTTGTCCCTCAATGAGATTAGAGTTTGATTCTCAATCATATTTATACCCTAGGTGGGTTTGTGCAATTAGCATGGACACCTTGATTAGATTTTTTATCCTCCTTCTAGAAGATTGTATCATTAGGGTTCATGGTATCATTGTAATATGATCCCCTTTGTAGTTGTTTGATCCATATTAGGATCATGGTGTCCCCCAGCGGTCCTGGGCATGACCCCCTATTTGATTATCTGGGAATTTTGAGACTATTTATATTTATTGGGTAGGGACAATGATCTTGACCTCTTAGATGAGTTCCTTATATGCTAGCATGGAATGTGGAGTGGGTTCTCCTACAATGAGAATTACTTCTACCAGGATCCTATGGTTGGGAATTGGTTGTGACTACCTAGTGGCACAGTGTCCTTCTTAAGTATATCTGGGTTTTATACTTTATATTCAGTATTTTATTACTCTTATGAATTGACTATTATTCATGATTCTTTTTTACTATTTTTTTTGTGTATAATAGTGTATTATTATACTCATCCCTGCATTGGATCTTCCCACACATGTCATGTATTTTTCTAATGAAAACTATTTGATGATTTCTTGAGATGAAAAATAAGGATAAATAATAGATTGAAATTGATAGACCAAGTTTTTTTGTGGGTTCCTGAATTCAATCGTAGTCCTCACCCTTGTAGTAGGTTGGACTCTATACGATTATTTATTGTGATTGTATTTAGCCTTTTTTTCTTTCAGTTCCCTACTTTCATATTCTATTTTTGGGATCACAAATTTATACTTGTAATGTTTCTGTTGTCTTAGATTTTTTCATTTTATCATCTTGGATATATGTTCATGTGTATATGTACATGAGGTTAATTCCATCCATATATAGGGATATTCCTACTCGACACTAGTCACCTTCCCCTAGCCTATTTGAGGTTTACTTGGGGTGGTCACGAGTCAGACCCCGATGGGTCGGGCCGTGATAGAGTAGTATCAGAGAAGTGTAGTTCTACCTTATGACATGTGTATATGGTATTGGTTTTTGGAAATAGTTTTATTTTCTTCAATATTGACTTCCATTCTGGGTACTCTAGTGTTGGTGCAGTGGGAAATGTATCCATACATTAGGACTCTAATCACCTACATTTCAAATCATTACATGAAGGCATTGGTTTATGAGAAAACATTGGTTCATGCATCATATCAGAATTCATTTTTACTTCCTTGTCCTTATTGAGTTAAACCCCTAGATATACACTCGAACTATGATATATATTTTTTATTTCAGGATTCCTCCACAAATACAATCATCCAGGATTCCAATTCGTGATAATGTGGATGATCCGTTGAGTGATGGGGCTTCATTATAGGGGAACGTATCAGAAATAGCACCTATTGGTAGTTTACCATATATGACACCACCTTTTTAGTATCATCTAGTGATAGTAGTGCCAGTAGAGGATGAACGTAGGCTGAGAGTGTTTCATGAGTTCCAGAGGAATCGACCACCCAAGCTTTAATGCGAGCTAAACCCCCTAGTAGGTGTGGAATGGCTAGGGGGAATCACTTGAGTTTTCCACCTTGTGAGGAAACATGTAAATTAGATAGAGGTCCTTTTAGTGAGAATTATTCATGGATATACTGGGTGATTGTGGATTTTAGTGAATCAGTCAAACGGTGATACAATTTTCTCCTAGTCATACTTTGAGTGTCTCCTAAGGGAGGGGTATTATTTGTGCATTTTTTTATTTGTTATCATACATGACATTCTACATATTTGGGAAGGTAGTTTGACCATGGTAGAGTATTCAGTGAGGTTACTGATCTGTCATTATACTGTAGGGATTTTTTAGGATCTTCTTTCAGAGAAAAAACCTTTGAGTGTGGATTAAACTAGGATATCAGAGATTTCATGACATATCATTTCATTCCCACCTATGATGGAGTGTTGGAACGATTCTTAATGGTAGAGAGGTTCCTAGTAGAGCCGGTTTTGACATTGGGTGTTAGAAGAAGACACCTAAGGGATATGACCATGGAAGAAGGTATTCAATGATAGTCATAAGGATCAAAGTGTTTTATAATATTTAGGAGGTCATCCCAAGACATGAGGTCAACTTTGTAGGGTTCTCGAGATAGCTCAAATCAGCAGAGGGGAGATGGGGTTTCTTCTATGATGGTTGGGGATATCTATCTTGAGATTTTCAAACCTATAATATAGTTGATCAAGAGATAGTCAATGGATTTCCAAGGTAGAGGAAGAGGCATGAGTAGGATGGCCCACAAGGTGATGAATGTGGAAGAGGGGTTGGTAGAGCAGTAAGAGGTGGTCATAGGTTTCACTTATTACGACTGCTACCGCTAAGTGGTCTATGCCAAGCTCAAAGAGCTTTTGGTTAGAGTCAATACCAGATGTATTCTATGGAGGCCTATGACCCCAAGGATTTAGGGATGATATGATGTATGATATTTGTCTTTTATAACATTGATATAGTAAAAATAGATACATGTGTTAGTCATTCCTTTCATTCCACTTAATTTTTCTAACACTTAGAGATTTCAGTTAAGCCTTTGGCTCAACACTTTCTGTTAGAGACTCCAAAAAGTGGTTTCTCGCTAATTACATACTTATTTCAATAGTTTTATTTGAAATTTGGAGGTGAGAGTGTTTTATGTGATCTCTTTGTAGTATTGAGATGAAAGTGTTATCCAAAGTTCATGCCCAGATTGACTATTTTAGAAAGAGGATGTGGTGTGTTTGTAGTGATGAAAAGAGGTGTTCTTTTATAGGTGAACATGAAACCTTGGTAGAGTGAGATTAGGTCAAGGATAGTATATTCCATATGATTATTCACCAGTTGGCTAGTATGAATCTTGTATTAGTGGAAGCTATGAGATTTCAGTTTCTTGTGGTGGTGGATGAGTATGAGGACGTATTTTCTAAGAACATTCCAAGATTACCTCCCCACCAAGAGCTAGACTTATGAATTTAATTATACCCTAGTATAGTCCTAATATATACTCTATCATATCATATGTATTCTATATATATTCGTGATGTTAGGGTGCAGTTGGAGGACTTGCAGGAAAACGACATTATGAGACATAGTGTTTCCCCCTGGGAAGCCCCTATATTGTTCTCCATGAAAGTGAACTGTAGATTTATTCTATGTATGGATTTTTGATTCTTGAACCATGTGACCATGAATAATAATTACTTACTACCCAGTATACAAAACCTATTCGATTAGTTGAGAGGGGAATGATGGTTCTCAAAGATAGACCTCAGGATAGGCTATCACCAGTAATGAGTACGGGATGACGATATACCAAATATGGGATTCATATGTCTATACAGTCACTATGTATACTTGGTTATTCCCTTCTACATGATAAATTCCCCAATAATGTTCATGGGAAACTTAAACTATATCTTTCATCATTTTTTAGACTGGTTTGTGGTGGTATTCATTTTTTATATTGTATTGAACATGGTGTTAGAGGAGGAGCACCTGATACACATAAGGATGGTCATGGACACACTCTGAGAGAACCAAATTTATAGTAATCTCTCAGGTTTCAATTTTGGCTTCTATAGGTCCCCTTCCATTGAAACTCCATCTTAAAAGTAGGAGTAGCAATTGAACCAGAGAAGTTTGAGGTAATGTTTTCTTGGGTGTCACCCAAGAGTGTTACCAAGGCACAGAGTTTCCTTGGGGTGGTTGGATAACATCAAGTCTTTGTACCCAATTTATCTATAGCTTTCACACCCTTTACAACTTTAACCCATAAGGGTAAGCCTTTCATGTGGACAAAATGGTTCCAACAGTGCTTTTAATAGGTGATACATATGTTGACGAGTACTCCCATCTTGATATTTTTAGAGGAGGGTGTTGAGTACATAGTGTTCTACAATGCATTAAAGAATGATCTTGGGTGTGTTCTAATGTAGATAAAATCATTTATTTCTTATGATTCACATCATTTGAGACCACATGAGTAAAACTAAGTGGCCCATGATCTTGAATTAGCAGTTCAGTCTTCACACTAAAGATGTGGAAACACTATTTTGATGGGTGAGTGGTTTATCATATAATCTAAGCCCAAGAGTCTCAAGAAGATCTTCTCTTAGAATAATTGTAACTTCAGGTTTAGTTAATTGATAAATTTCCACCAGAAATATGTTTTTTATATAGTTTATACTCTTTGGAAGGGGAACATGGTGGCATGCACTCTTAGGGGGAGATATTGTTCTCATTTTTTTTGGATGAGGCGTCAAAGTAGTTATCCACATTTTAGTTGTCCTTAGTGTAAAACTATAGTTCTTCATATCTACCATCAACATTAGTTACCCCCAATTATTTTATATCATTCTATGGATTCTTATCATAGATATTCAGATTGTAATACCTTATATACTCAGATATCCATCGGGAATTCTCTTGATGAATATTATGATGGTGGGGAGCATTTTTCTCTTTTCATAGGACAAATAATGGTACCTTTGATGTTGTGGGAGGAGGTGATGTGATATTTCCATACATCACCGTTATAAGAACATATAGTTTTATAAAATATGTCTCAAGACCTATGATTTCATTTTTGGTTTCTATGCATAAAAAGTTGTGTTGCGTAGTTTTTCTCTTGATACCTCACTTTTCAGAAACTGAAGGATGAGCACAAAGTTCCAATGGTTCTAGCTCAAATCCTTGAGGTGTAAGACTGAAAGTGGGATGGGATATCAATGGACTTAATGATGGGGTTACCATATATGTCAAGGGGACACAATTCTATCTCGGTGATTCCAGACTGACCCACCATGTCATCCCACTTGCTAGATATTTGATAGTAGAGTTCAGTAGAGAGATTGGAATGCCTCTACATACTAGAAATAGTTCGACTCCATGGAGTTCAATTAATGATCATTTCAGACCATGATGATCAATTTACATCATGACTATAGAAATGATTATAGGAGGAATTTTGGACTGAGTTTTTCTTGAGTAGATCATTTTACACCATGACTAACAACTAGACTAAGTAGAACATTTATGTCTTGGAGGACATGTTGTGGGCATGCACGTTGGACTTTGACATTATTTAGGAGGAAAATCAACCTCATGTATATTTTTTGTATAAAAACATACCATTACACCATTGGTATGGAACCATTCCAGGCCTTGTATGGGTGACCCTGAAGGTCACCACATTGTTGGACTAATCTAGATGAGTCAGCACTCATGGGCCCAATATTGGTGTGAGAACCTACAGATAAGGTGCAGATCATCCGGAAGTGGATGAGGACCACACATATCCGTCATAAGTTTTATGTGGTCTAATGAAGGATTCTTATGGATTTCTAGGACAGAGGAAATGTGTTCCTAAGGGTCTCACCTTAATGTGGATTGTATAAATTTGGTTAGGGAGGAAATATTTCTTTGAGATTCATTGTTATTTTATAGATACTACATAGGGTTAGTGAAGTCTCATACTACTCAACTCTACCACCACATCTATACTGAGTACATGACGTCTTCCTTATGTCATATCTAAGCAGTTACATGCATGACCCATTACATGTTATTGAATTGGGAAGGTTGGACATTGAGGATAGAGCTACCTTGGCTAAGTACCCAATAAAGATCAAGGACCGGTATGAGAGGATCATTTGTGGGTAATTAATTACTCTAATGTGTGTGAGGTGGTAACATAGGAATCATCAAAAGATCACTTGGGAGTGGTAGACTTGGATATGATCCCAGTACCCTCATCTTTTTTAATAGGTCTTTCTCTTTTCGAGATGACAGTCCCTAAGGTGGTGAAAATGTAATGACTCGGATTTTCTATGTATTTTTTTGGATATTATATGGAATACTTTTGAGACCAAACACTAATACAGCCTGAGATTCCAAGAACCAGTTTTCCAGGAATAAATGTTTAAAATATATTAAATATATTAATATCACATGCATTCATTTTTCCAAAAAAAAAAGAGGAATCAATCCTAAAAAGGGTACCACATTAGAAATCCAATAGTAACATTGATTTCAGAATATGGGTTTTACCCTAGGTAAGAAATAACCTTTATCGGTATGGTGAGTTTATGAAAAATTCATTGCGTACATGGAATTAATAAAATTAATTAGTTTAATTAGTTTATTTTATTTTATTTTATTCATTGACTTAACTCCTATATTTAAACCTGGTTATGCCTCAACCCAACAGTTAGATTCATATCCAGGATATAGAGGTATTGGATCCAATGGAGGATATTTAGAACATGTCGTCATATCGGATAGAAATCGAGGATCATGCGCCAACGGGCTTTGTGGATCTTGCCGTTGAAAATGAAGTTGATCCATTCTTCATCATCAATTGATCCAAACTCCATCTAGGATGTTAATTTTTGATTTTAAACCCAATTATTTTATCCTAGTCAAATGTGGATCAATTACATTGACATGAATTTATTCTCACATCAATGGTAGATTAAATTGATGGATTTGTTTTTTTTCGATTACACTCTTTTTTTCTAGTTCTTTGAAAAAGTATAAAGGTTGAATGAAAAATGGACAAGTTTTAATGCTCACATCTTGTGGCTTATGGTTTTCTCCCCCCATTTCTTCATGTGTTTATAAAATGTATTTAATTTGGCAAAAATTTCAATGATTACACATTATTTGATCATTGTACGACTATTATTCATCACAATAGATCAATAACACAGGTACGGCTTGTGATGGAGGTTATGATTTGATGATCAATCATTATGAAGGATGGTTTGAGGAGGAAAATAATCATACTAGTGTGACTTCATTTTCCAAAGTGGTGCATGATTATATAAACATTATAGGACGATTCCCAATTAGTTTTAGTGGCTATAATCCAACGATTGGATGATGAAAAGGCCATTCAACCCCGATACAATGTTTTGGGGTGTTATTAATGGTGAATATGGAAGATCATGGTTATGCATTAACCAAACTCAGGATTTGTGAAATATCATGTAAAAAATCATGTTCATCATGAACACAAGCCATGTGGGACCCTTTGTGTGGTGCTAGGGTTTCCACAGAGGAGAAAAGGACCATACATCATGTGACTTGTGTTGGCCGCTCAGCGTGTATCTTAAGGGATACACGGATATAGGTATTCCATGTACATGGACATGACCAAGAGTATATGGGAATGGCCAAGCATATATGGGGTGGTACACGATCATGACTAAAGGTATATAAGCACGGGCAGACGAAACGAGGACGGTCCCAGGTGATCACTACAAACCATGTACTATTTCTATATGCAGTGTATACGGAAACTTACATTCTGTTAGAGGCATTACCTCATGGGTAGGACAGGGTTTTTATGGACATGTTTTGTACTCCTAGTACAAACCATATACCTTCTTTGAGGGTTTTTTCATCCCTTAATTTCTTTATTCTAGAATATTCTTGTTGGAGTGTGTTCTCCTGGTCCATTCCTTTGATGGTACAGTGCAATATTATGTTCAAATCTCATGATTGAGATCCCCAATAGAGGATGAGTCTTAGATGGAGTTTGTGGTTTCCCTCTATGATACTGGAGTGTAATCTACTATCATATTTATACCCTATGTGGGGTTTGTGGAATCAGGGTGACCACCTTAAGCAGGGAGTTGATCCTCCAAATAGAAGTGTGTATTGGTAAGGATTATGGTATCAGTATCATATGATCCCCTATATAGACGTTTGATCCATATTAGGTTCTTAGTTTCCCCCAGTGGTCATGAGCATGACTCCCTATAATGACCCAAACTTTTATCAATGTAATTTATCCCTTCTTCTAATAATTTCTTGTAGTATAAATCACATAAAACCACATAGAGACCACTATAAAAACATTATAAATGAATAATGAATTAAATAATAAGAAATTTCAGAAATTAAGAAACTTATATCGATGTAAAAGTAACTTGACCTTTGAAATAGTAACATTACTATTAAGAATAGTAAAATTACTATTAGGAATAGTAATCCATCCAATAGAATAGTAAATTCACCTTTTAAAGTATAAATAAAATTTTGAGATCTTATGAATGAAAATATAATATATTTATATCATTAAATAAGTAAATAAATATTTTAAAAATGAAAAATTAAGTATTGGTATTTTTATAACTCATAAATATTTATTAAATATTTTATAATTAATATAAATATTTAAAATAGAATTTATTTTAATATAATTTTCTCATAAATTAATATTTTTTAGTCTTGTTATTATAGGATAATTTTATGATACCTCGGTTAATTTTTTAAAGTTTCATAAAATCAATTATAATTTTAAAATTGGTATTTTTCAAATAAATGATGATTTCAATTAAAAATTATCTTTATCATATTCAAAAAATTATTATTATAAAATTTAGTTAAATTTTTAATTATACATGTAAAAAAATTGTTAAGGTTAATTTTTTGGTTTTTTCTAAAATTGTTTATTTTTTTATGAATAGTGAATTCTGATAATTTACGATATAAGTTATATACAAGAATTATTAAGTCATAGATGATGTATGGATGATGTAATCCCATAATATCAAACCATCTATCATATTTTTAATATATTTTTTGATAATTTTCAAACTATTAATAGTCTTGATCCAAAATAATAATCTAATGAATATAATAATGATAAAACACCCCTCTCATCCCCTATAAATACCACCCCTCACCACATATTATCCTCTAACATTATAATCTTTTATACCTTTCCAAATTCTACCCAAAAATATTTCCAAAACCCTTCCCAATTTCTAGGATTTTATTGTCTCAATAAAATAGCCAACCTAGGTGCCTTAAGGATGTTCTGAAAGAGGTGAATTTAAGAGGTAAAATCCTCTTTCTTTTTCTTTTAATTTATTTTTATTTTCTTATTCTCTCCTCACCTCCTATAACCAAATATGCATGATAAATATATTATATTTTATATAATATAATTATATCATGTTTATGGAAGATCCATCAACAAAATCCTTTCATTTTTTCTTTTATTCTAAAAATGTAATCATCGCCTATGATGTGACAATTTACCGACATCATGGACAACGCGTTTTCATTTGCCTTTAATGACTTAAAGGATATACATAAAACCAATATAATGGATTTTACATACTAAAAACTTTATTTAATAACCCTTTTTATTCTCTGGAACTAATTTATATAAATGATAATAAATAATGGAACAAAACTAGTTTGTGATGTTCCAAAAACCGCTAAAAAATATAAATAATTATCACTACCCTTTTGTCTACTGATTCATACTAATACCATTTAAAAATGATATATATATCCATTTAGACCTATGTATTGTCATTAATAACATATAATCTCAATTATGTATAATTATACCGATTCTAATTGAACTACAACTCTCATATTCACGTGAACCGAGCACGAAAACCAAAACAAGAACACTCCCAAACGATGGAATTAAACTCTATAACTCATAAAAATGGTATAAATAAAGTTAATAAAATTAGAAAAAACCATATACATGTATTAAAGGTTATTTATATAGTAATTAGTTAATCTAATTTGGTAATATGAATTATTAAAGTGAAGAGATCTTCCGGTCTTAAGGTAGGGGTATTCTTGGACCCAACTCTCTTTCCTTGGGTTTTCCTTATTTCACTCTTTTTTTAGTATGAATGTTCTTTTATTATTATATAAATATAATTTTTATTTTTTCCCTTTTAGTATTTTGGATATATGTTTTTACATTCTATTTTTATAACAAATAAAAATATTTTTTCAAAATAACATTTCTTTATAAAAAACACATCTTTCAATTCTCTAAATATTGTTTCTTCTTCAATCAAGATTAATACCAAGTATCTCATTCCCTTTTTATCTTGAGAAATAAAATGTTTGTGAATGTTTGATTTAAGAAACTAAACACATTCATGTCCATGGTTTATTTTTTTCCAATATTGATATATGTTCTATGTGGCATGCATTATTATGTAAATGTTATGATGTGTTTGGTGAGCCCGGAATTATATAGTGAATGAAAATGTTATGATGTTATGGGTGCACCCAAAATTATATAGAAATCCAATTCATTTTTTTATGTGATGAATCTCATGAGATAAAGTGAAATATGTGTGATCATGATACTGTATTTTTCTCAAACTTTGTGTGGTAGTTAACCACTAAGACATGATGTTTCATTTTTATGTGTTGACACATTCCATACCTTTATCTATTGTTTCCTCTCATTATTATTATTGTGATGTTATGCTGATGACTATTTTCACCCATTTTTATATTGATCCATTTTATTATCTATCCTCTTACTAGGATTCTATCTCACCCTTTTGTTTATGTATATCATTAGATGATTTATTGTATTAAAGAGAACATGAGGTCCACTAAAAAGATAGAGAAGAAATAATTGAATAAATTTTTATGTTTTATTATTAAATATTTATTAATGGCCCTAGTTTTTACGACATACTAAACCTTTTTATACTATATGTGTAACATTTTTAGATCATTAATATTTAAAATTGTTTAATAATCATATAAGAATATCTGGGTCTCTATAGTTGGTATCAAAGAATGGTTTAGTAAATTTGGGAATTAATATTAGGGAACCATAGTGAAACCCATTAGTATGAGACTAAGTATATATAAGCACACAATAAGTTTTTTTAAACATAAAAATGCTATAAGATGTGATTTTAGAGTTAATTACACAAATAAATAAATTATTTATAACTTTTTGACTTAAGTTTATTTATATCATTTTCTATTTTATAAAATGGTTTTAACCAAGAGAATATAGGCCGAAATATTGTGTGATAGACAACGCATTGATTGCTCTAAAAACATCCCCACTACCATGGGAGGTGGAGTTAAAATTTCTTGGTTATTTTTACCAAGTTTTATCTGGTTATGAACAATAACCTGAACAAGGTGGAACATCCTCCTTCTCATAATAGGGATAAACTAGCTATCGATCCATTTATACAGAAATGACCATCTACATTTTTTTGATATTATGATCCAATCATTGTGGAATAGTGGGTCAACTCAGTGGAGAATATATTTTCTATAATTCTCTGTTCTTAGATGGAGAAGGTGACTTTAGCCACATATCTTCTAGATGAAAATTTTAACCCGTGTTTGTTGTTAATTAGGAGCACCATGTCTAAAGATGTAATTGAATATATGGAGTGGGAATAATTTAAGATAATGTTTCTTAACAATTATTTACCTCTAAAACGTTGTATAAATATGGAGAGAAAATTTATAGAGTTGATGAAAAAGGAAGGAAAATTTTTCATGGCCTATGAAGAAAATTCCACAAGGATTTCAAGGTGAACATTGGGTTTTTTATCTACAACGACATAAATATTGATAGATTCATTAGTGTTTTCAATACACACCTTCAAAACTCTCTAGAAATTTGAGACTTTGGTGGTTATGAAGAAGTAGTATTATGTGGTCTCAAAGTAGATATGGTTTTTGGTGAATTATCCCATGGATATGGAGATAAGAAACGAAATATGATGTTTCAAGCTAAAGGATCTCACAAGAAAGTGGGAATAAATCTCAACCAATCTCATTTCAAAAACATGGGAATAAGAATCATGGGAACTACCTCAAAGGGATGGGGAAATGCTATAAGTTTGGTATAGAATGCCACCATGATCATGAATGTAGAAGTGACATAAATAAGTCATCCAATACAATGAAGGAAAGGAGATCCCCATACATGGTTCAATTCTACAACTATAGGGATAAAGGGAACAATGTATGCTAGTGCACTAAACCTTGGTTCCTCAAGGGTAATCAGCAACATCATCCACCAATGCCAAAGGAGAAAGGTAAGGGTTCTTCCATTAATACTGCTGAAGTGAAGCAAGAAAATGAAGTCATACAAGGTACATTTTCTATTAACTTGAGAATGGAAAAAATCTAATTTGATTCTAGTTTTTCACAATATTTTATATCTTGGAATTTTCTATAACTATTGGATCTAATCCCCAAAACCATCAAGTAGATATATCTGTATAAAAACCTAGTGGTGAAATCATTGAAACTACAACATCCCAAGTAAATAAAGAATATAAAAGTTTCATATTTATTAATATTTGTGAATTAAATATTAATTTTATTTTAAATGGGATTATATGTTCTATGGCATACTCTATATGAAACAATGGTTTTCTTTGAAATCTTACGTTGCACACAATGTTGAGTTATACTGAAACATAATATAATATTATTATTATTATTTTAAATGGTAGTTAACATATAGTTATTTTATTTTAAGGAATGAATAGAAATAACTAAAATATGATTTTATATTTTTTTTAAATGTTTTTACATTTATCCAATAAAATTTGAGGCTTAAAATGTGCATAAATCTAATTTTAAACATAAATACTCAAATATTCATTAAAAGGATGATTTACTGTATTTTGATAGTGAAACCTATTAAAATATAGTTTTTTTCACTTTAATATGTTCTATTTTAAAAAATAAAATTCTTCTTTAGAATCGGGACATCA
This sequence comes from Viscum album, assembly GCA_963277665.1. NCBI lineage: Eukaryota > Viridiplantae > Streptophyta > Magnoliopsida > Santalales > Viscaceae > Viscum > Viscum album. The sequence goes on from OY728145.1 coordinate 447,105,720, forward strand.
AATTTTACTTTGGGTAAATTTTTGTTATTTTTCTAATAAAATGTATTTTTTTAATGAATAGTGAAAATACTGTATTTTAATGCAAAGCGTCCTTTTAATCTAATATATTTATATGTATTTATTATCTTTTTAATTGGTTTTAAAGTGTAATTATATTATTTTTTTACCATTTAATATAATTTTGGCCATTTTATGTAATTTTAATTTGAAATTTGAAATAAATAAGTGTCAATCTTTTGATGGTTATTATTTCTTAAAAATGCACTTTTAATTTTGACAGAGGGAATTAATTTTAAATTAATTTTATCCACTTTTATGTTTCTAATTTGTAAAAATAGATTCTATATTTGGAATCATGAATTATAAATTGTGTAAATAGGTAAATTTTATTTTTAGACAATATGAATATTTACTTTAGTAAAACATTTATTTACCATGGTAAAAGGGTAAATCTGGTAAATAAGGGTAAAAAAATATTATTGTAATAAAATAAAATTACACTAACATGTGTCCTAATCATATTGTATAATTCATTTTCGTCCATGGTCATCATTGGGTCGATTTTTGGACCCCATGGAGCCACTTAAGAGTGATAATGACACTTTATATTAATTAATTTAAAGTAAAGACAAAAATAACATAAACATATATCTTTTAGTAAATAAATTTTTTACATAGGGTTATATATGTTATCTCTTAAACTATAAATATTAATTTGAAATAAAAACTATTTCCTACATCATGGTGTTTTTTTATAATTTTTAGACATTAAATAAATAAAATTATTTAGGACACAATAATGATGTAGTGTTTGCCTCATTAATGAATGATTTAAATAAATAAGATTATAAATATTAACACAATATCCAAAAACCTGTCCAATTCTTATTGGATGGTTTTATTTAAAAAATTAGTAATCTTATCTTATGCTTTAATAAGTTTTGGATCTTTAGAAACCAAAAATAATTATAATATAAAATAATATTGTGAGCTTTCTTAAAGATCCCCACCTCCCCCTTATAAAAAGACCTCAATTCTAACTCATTCCTCACACTTCTCAATCCCCTTGGTTCATAAAACCCCTGCCCAATTAATCTCTCTACATCCCTATACTTATCTTATAAGCATTCCCCAAGGAAGAAGGCAATTCAAGTAAACCTTTTGGTTCAAACCAAAGAGAGATACCCGATTTAAAGGTAATGTCTTCTCTTATGTTCTTTTGTTTTATTTTACGTATCCAACCCCATAAACTCTTTTTATTAAATTATTTTATAACAAAACATGTATCATAAATATACTAGTTTTTTGTTATGATAAGGATTCAAACTAAACTTACACATGCCATCATCTAATGGATAAAGAACATACTGTTTCTGTGGATGACAAACTACTGCCTCACGAAATGATGATTGTTCAATATTCTCCTACCACCCCTCATGGTGGCCATTATGATGGAACTGTATTTATATATGATATATATTATATTTATTTTTTCTCTATTCTTCTGTAATTTTAATTTACAATCATACCTTTATGCTTTCTAATATGTGTAAATACCATAATTTCATTTGTGGAAGTGCGGACTACCACCCCCTCAAGGTGATATGATTCGTTCATGACATGCCTGGAATGTATAAATGATGGTGTTAATGAAATTATGTAACATATATATCATATTATGTTATACTGGAATTATAATATACCTATGTATCATTATGTTTTCATTCGATTAAATATGAAATAGAAATGAAAGCAGCGTTCATGCGTACGTAGGTCTTACCGTCTCCATGATCAGTGCATTTCATTTCTCACCTACAAATGTTATGTACTATTATAAACACATATATATACTGGATATATATGATATATATGATATCTAAATCATTAATATCATTATGGAGATAATGGAATTTTGACCACATGAACAACTTGTAATTATAAGAAGTTCATTTTTGACTCAAGTACCAAATATCGACAAAACAACCATTGTCAACATAAATGGTTTCATAATGTTTATAACATGGTAATAAGTGATATAAAAGGAATAATAAACTTAAATAAGGTTATTATGAAAGTTGAAATTAAATTTAGATTATTATTCAAGATATTGATGAACGAACGGGTCAAGTCAGACCCGAGGTAAGGGGTTTCTTATCTCACTTTTAATTCCGTGAGATTTTCATTGTCCACCACTTATTTATTGCATTTGGTGTATTTTGTACTAAAATTTTATATATAGTATCATTATTCTCTTTATATTCATGGTATTATGTGATTCATTTGGTGGTTATTAACTTTTGGTCATACGACTCGATTGATTACAACGTGGTAAGGGGTTTTCATCACACTTTTTTATTCCCGGGTGAATCATGCTATATTTGCCACTATTTCCTTTTGTATGGTGGATGTACTACCCATAATTGTATTATTTGTGTAATATAATTTATTTTATGGGTATTTACATCTTCATTTAATTATCCTTCTTTCATGTGGTGTATGTTTTGTCAGTTACCAAATATGTAAGAGAACCTTTTGCCCTCCTCTTTTTAAAAGACTTCTTTTATTATGCCTTTTAATTTACATATTATTCTCTTGGGATATGTTCTTATATATCCTTGTTACTATAAATTTTATGTCCATGTGATGATATACCATTTTTTCTCTCGTCAACACATTTTATGAATATTAAAGTGACGATGTTAGGGTGTCGAATTTTTGTAATGGAACTTCTTTACCCAATTTCAATTATTTGGGTAAAACATATACTTCTTGACTTTGTCATGATATGAATATGTGTGAATTAAATATGATTATTTTACACTTAATAACCACTTATATTGGGTGTATTATTATTTTTCACACATAATTATGTCATTTACTTGTCCTTAATCTATGGATATGATCTTTCCAAGGGACTTTGTCTCAATTTATACTCCATTGAAACTTATTTATTATTATACACCAATTCACTTTTATAGGATGAATATACTTTCCTTTGATGTATTATATCATGAATCTATCTATTCCCATGATATTATAAGTTATGATTAATGTTATTCCTCAATTAGTTGTATTCAAGCATCTCTCGTTTGGTTAGGAACTCTTTAACTAAAACATCATTTTTAATGTTTTAAGGATTTATTCTTCTAAATATTTACCATTAATGTCCATGTTTTAAAAATGGTTTAATGGATTTATTTATATATGCATTAATGTTTTAAAATTTTAATTCCTTTAAAATATTCAATGTGGTATGGGACACTTTGATTCAAAAATATATTTATTAAATATTTTAAATGGTTTTGAAAATGGTTTGATAAAGCATGGATTATGTCAATATATTAAAATGAAATATTGTGATTGCAATGTAGAAATGTTATATTTCATATATTCTTATTTTATGTGTTATGAATATGTTATGGTTTTTGGGAATTGTTTACATATATGGGTGGTTCAGTGATAAAACTAGAGAGAGTGAGCCCGATATAGCTCTCCAATGCATTGGGTAACATGACAGAGGTAAACGTTAATGTTTCTCCTAAGATATTTAGGTAATATACTGTGATGGTTATTCCAACGTAACTCCCTATGTTGTTGTGATACCTAAAATTTACGTATGATATGGATGCCACAAGTTACCTTTATGATTTATGATTTCTATGTGTTATTCATAAATCTTATGATTTCATGAGGTATGTTATGGTTGAAAAGTATGGTTTCATTGATTTGTATTTATTGTTGGGTTATTTTTTCCTTTCCTTATTTTATAACCCTTACTGAGCTTTTGATACTCATCCCAAGTTCTTGAAATTTTTTCCACAAGAATTAATGAAGAATAGGGTCAAGGATGGGATCATAGAAAAGTCATGCTGTCTAAAAAATGGAACTAGACATGTTTCTTTTTAAAGAATTTTTATTTTTATGAAAAAAATGGATACTGAGTAGTAGTGTATACATGTAATTTTCAAGATGATATATAATAGTTATGGATTAATTCTATAAAACACTAAACATGAAAAGATCCTCAATGTGAATTATTCATTTAATTCAAGATTATGTAATGTTTTAAGGCTGATTCCTTATAGTTGGTATCAAAGGTCAGTTTAGATAATTTTAGATGTTAAGGTGTTATTTAAGCATAATTGACATAACCATAATGGTTATCATATTAGAAAGAGTCGTAGTTATTTTAGAGATGATAAATGGTTTTTACATTTTGGGGTGAAAAATGAAAGGTATTAGATAACCTTTGAGGATAAGATATGTTATGATTATTTTTGAGGAATTGGTCTATTTTTTGGGAATTTTATGAAATTTTATAGTTTTTTAAAAAGGATAACCCGTAGACTGTGTAAAAACCCATCGCATCAGACAAAGCTTCGGTAATCGAACCCACAACCAATGTGAGATAGGTATCTATCACCTACTAGTGGACTACATGAAGTCCATGGTTTGTATAACTAATTCCTTTTAGTTAAATGATTTTATGGATCATGAATAAGTTTATTTTTGATCTTATGTTTTATCAAATGGATATCCTTAGTATGAGAAAATGATTTGGTGATTGTGTAATAAAGGTTATTTTTTAAGACATTCTCTATTTTGGGAACACTATATGCTTAAGGAAAATAAAATACTATGGGATTTAATTTCTTGAGTAATGGTTGAAATTTTATTTTGGAAGAATCTATTTTTTTATTTTGGACATATGTTTATTTGGTTTATTCATGGAAATGATTAATATATTATAGAGAATATGTGTTTAGGTTAACTACACATCAGTATGAGACTTTAAGAGTAGTTGATGTTTTTAGAGATAAATGTTAAGATTTAATGTGGAATATTATGTGATTAAATCCATCTGAGTTTTGGGTTTTAATCTTAGTTTGAATTATTTTGAAGAATTTTAAGTAAAATTGTATATTGAATGGTTTTTCCTGAACGTTGGGTTCTTTTTTATGAATTTTGGAGATTAATAGTATAATTTGTTTTTATAAAGAATTATATTTTGGAGATTATCGGATCGTGTACCAACTAATTTTGGTTTTGGTTGATGTCTAAAGATATGGGAAATATATAGTTCATATTTTTTAGATTATTTGATACTATAGAAGTTTATTCTAGCACTTCAGGTGTTACCAAGTCATCTTGAATACTTATCGTTTGGAGAAAATATAAGTTTGTGGTAGAATTTTATTAAAGGATGACACTCTACATGACAAGTAAGTATATTTCCTTACGATCATAGTCTAGTTATTAATAAATTTCTTCAACTCTATGAAAAATATCTTGAAGAAAAAATTTTATAAGATCTCTTTTATCATCAGACTTTTACCCAACCACAAATTTATGGTATTTTGGTGGTTAACTTTATGTGATCAAGTTCTATATCACTCTATTAATCTATTAGAGTTAGTTTCTATTCCATATCCATGTTTTCATGGAATCCTAGTATCTGTTGTCTTGAGTTACATTTGTAATTCTCTTACTTTATTTTAATGTCATATTTTTATTGACTCTTTTTCTGATGTGGGACTTTTAATGATGTTTCCAACCCCAATTTTAAAATTGTGAGGACACAATTCCACAAAGGGGTGAAGGACGTAACATCCTAGGTAAATAAATAATATAAAGTTTTAATATTTATTAATATTTGTGAATTAAATATTAATTTCACTTTAAATGGGATTCTATGTTTGATGGAATACCTGATACGCCACAACAGGTTTCTTTGAAATCTTACGTTGCACACAACGTTGAGTTATACTTAAAAATAATAATATTTTATTATTATTTTAAATGGTAGATAACACATAGTCTTTGTATTTGAGGGAATGAATAGAACTAACTAAAATAGGATTATATATGTTTATTAAATGTTTTTACATTTATCCAATAAAAAGTTAGAGACTTAAAATGTGAATGACTCTAATTTTAAGCATAAATACCCTAGTATTTATTAAATGGTCGATTTACCTCCTTTTGATGGTGAACCCTCTTAAAATAAATTTTTGGTCACATTAATATGTTCTATTTGAAAAAATAAAATTTCTATTTAGAATTGGGACATCAAAATTTACTTTGGGTAATTTTTTGTTATTTTTCTGATAAAATTTATTTTTTAATGAATAGTGAAAAATACTGTATTATAATTCAAAAATGCCTTTGAATCTTATCTATTTATAAGGTCAGAATATCATTTTAATTGGTTTTAAAGTGTAATTGTATTATTTTTTTAAATTTAATCCAATTTTGGTCATTGGATGTAATTTCACTTTGAAATTAGACTTAAATAAGTTTCAATCTTGTGATAGTTATTATTTCTTAAAAACATGCTTTTTATTTTGACAGCGGGAATTAATTTTAAATTAGTTTCCACCAATTATATGTTTTGAATTTTTGAAATTGGATTCCATATTAGGAATCAGGAGTTCTAAATTGTGTAAATAGGTAACTTTTATTTTTACACAATAAATATATTTACTTGAGTAAACATTTTATTTACCATGGTTAAAGGTTAAATCTGGTAAAAAATGGTAACAAAATATTATTATATTAATATAAAATTACCCTAACTTGTGTTATAATCCTATTTTTTAATAAATTTCTGACCATTTTCATACTACAGTCGATTTTAGGATCCCATGGAGCCAATTAAGAGTGATAATGAAACTTTATATTAATTAATTTAAAGTACAGTCAAAAATGACAAAAACATATATCTTTTAGTAAATCAATTTTTACATAGGGTTATATAAGTTATCTCTTCGACTATAAATATTAATTTGTAATATAAAAATATTTAATACATCATGGTATTTTGTTTATAATTTTTAGACATCAAATAAATAAAATTATTTATGACACAATAAAGATGCAGTGTTTACCTCATTAATGAATGATTTCAATAAATAAGATTATAAAGATTAAAAAAATATCTAAAACCTGTAAAATTATTATTTTATGAATTTATTTCAAACATGAGTGATATTATATTTGACATTAATAATTTTTTGACCTTTAGAAACTGAAAATCAATATATAATAAAATAATATTTTTAAACTTTCCTAAAGAGCCCCTCATCCCCCTTATAAAAAGCCCAAAATTATAACCCATTAATCACACTTCTACAGCCCCTTGAATCATCCAAAATCTTCCCATTTAATATCCATACATCCTTATCCTCTTACTAGAATCCTTACTTTTAGATGAAGTCAATTCAAGTAAACCTTTCGGTTCAAAACAATGGGAAATAACCGATTTAAAGGTAACATCTTCTCTTAAGTTCTTTTGATTTATTTTAGTTCTCCAACCCCATAAACTCTTTTTATTCCATTATTTTATAACAAAACAAGTATAAAAAATATTCTAGGTTGTTTTTATGAGAATTATTCTAACTAAATTTACACACACCTTCATTTAATGGGTAAAGAACATATTTTTTCTCTGGACGACGAATTACTGCCTCACGAAACGATGAATGTTCAATCTTCTCCTACCACCTCTCTTTGGGGACATTATGATGGAAGTATATTTATATATGATATATATTATGTTTATTGTTTCTCTATTATTCTGTAATTTATATTTACAAACATACCTTTTTGCTTTCCAATATGTGTAAATATGATAATTTTATTTGAGGAAGTGCGGACTACCGCCCCCTCAAGGTGATATGATTCATTCATGACATACATGGAACATAAAAATGATGTAGTTAAAGAAATTATGTAACATATATGTCATATGATATTATATTGTAATTATAATATACCTATGTATCATTAAGTTTTCATTCCATTAAACATTAAATATAAATGAAAGTAGCATTCATGCGTACGTACGACTTACCATCTCTATCAATGCTGAATTTTATTTCTTACCTTCAAATGTTATGTACTATTATAAATACATATATATACTCTATATATATGATATATATGATATCTAAATAATGATTATAATTTTTTAGATAATGTAATTTTGACCACATGAAGAACTTGTAATTATAAGAAGTTCATTTTTGACTCAAATACCAAATATCGACAAAATGACCATTATTAACTTAAATGATTTCGTAATGTTTATAACATGGTAATAATTGATATAAAAGGAATAATAAACTTAAAAAAAATTATTAATCAAGTATAAATTAACGTTATCAAATTATTCAGGGGATTAAAGAATGAACATGACAAGTCGGACACGAGGTAAGATATTTCTTATATCACATTTAATTCGGTGATATTTCCATTGTTTGCCACTTATTTATTGCATGTGGTGTATTTTGTACTGAAATTTGATGTATAGTATCATGGTTATCTTTATATTCATGGTATTCTATGATTCATTTGGTGGTTATTAACTTTTGATCATATTACTCGATTGATTACAACAGGGTAATGGGTTTTCATCTCACTTTTTTATTCCTGTAAGATTCATGATATATTTTTCACTATTTCCTTTTCTATGGTGTATTTACTGCCCATAATTGTATTATTTTTTTAATATACTTTAATTTATTGGTATTTACATCTTCATTGAATTATCCTCTTTTCATGTGGGGTAAGTTTTTGAAGTTACCAATTCGGTAAGAGAACCTTTCACCCCCCCCCCCTCTTTTTAAAATACGTATTTTGTTATGTATTTTAATTTATATCTTATTATGTTGGGATATGTTCTTATATATCTTTATTGCTGTAAATTTTATGTCTAGGTGATTAGATAACCTTTTTTTCTCTCATCAACCCATTTTTTTTATTCTAAAGTGACGTCGTTAGGTTGTCGAATTTCTGTAAGGGAACTTCTTTACCCAATTTCAATTATTTGGGTTAAATATCTACATCTTGATTATGTCATGATATGAATATGTGTGAATGAACTCTAATTTTTTTACACGTAATATCCACTTATATTGGTTGTATTCTTATTCTTCGCATATAATTATGTCATTGATTTGTCTCTAATCTATGGATATCATCTTGGAAAGGGACTTTGTTTCAATTTAAATTCCATTGAAACTTATTTATTTTTATACACCAATACACTTTTATATGGTGTACATACTGTCCTTTGACATATTATATCATTAATCTCTCTATTCTCATGATATTATTAGTTTTGATTAATTTTTTTCCTTAATTATTTGTATTCAAGCGTCTCTCATTTGGATAGGAAGTCTCTATCTAAAATATCGGTTTAGACTTTTTAAGGATTTATTCATCTAAATCTTTGTCATTAATGTCCATATTTTAAAAATGGTTTTAAGGATTTGTTTTATATGGACATTAAGGTTTTAAAATTTTAATTCCTTTAAAATCTTCGAAGTGATATGGGACAATTTGATTCAAAAATATCTTTATTAAAAGTTCTAAATGGTTTTGAAAATGGTTTGATAAAGCATAGATTATGTAAATATCTTGATATTATATATTGTGATTGAAATGTGGAAATTTTATATTTCCTTTATTCTTGTTTTATGTGTTATGAATATGTTATGGTTATTGGTCATTCTTTACATATACGGGTGGTTCCTTGATAATCCTAGGTTGGGTGAGCCCGAGATAGCTCTCCAATGCATTGGTTAATGTGACATAGGTAAACTTTATTTTTTATCCTAAGAGATTTAGGAAATGTACTGTGATGGGTATTCTAATGTAACTCCCTATGTAGCTGTGATAGCTACAATGTATGTATGATATGGATGTCCCAAGTTACCTTTATGATTTATGATTTCTATGTGTTATTCATAAATCTTATGATTTCATGAGGTATGTTATGAAAAAAAAGTATGGTTTAATTGATTTGTATTTATTAATGGTTTAATGTCTCCTTTCATTATTTTGTAACACCTACTGGTATTTTTATGCTCATCCTATGTCTTTCAATTGTTTTCCACCATACTTAAATATGAATAGGTTCAAGGATAAGATCAAATAAAATTCATGTTATCTAAAACATGGAGGTAGACATGTTTCTTTTAAAAAAATTATTTTTATGAAAAAAATTGATACTGAGTAGTAGTTTCTACATGTAATTTTCAAGTTGATATGTAATATTTATGGGCTAATTCTCTAAAAATCTAAACCTAAAAATATCTTCAATGTGAATTATTCTTTTAATTCAGGATTTTGTAATGTTTTATGGTTGGTTAATTATAGAAACCTATGTGTTGGACTCTTATACTATTGGTTTTTGTGGGAATATTCTTCCAATGATTCTTGTTATACTTCCCTTGGTGGAATTTGACACTAAAATAGGGATGGATTGGCACTGGTTTTATAGAGCACAAATCAACAGTCGATAAAAGGAAATATATTTTCAAATTATGAACAGTATCATGCTCATATACAAATCCAAGTATGATCATGAATATCCTTTGTAAAATCCTTCAATGGTGTTGGTGTTGATTCCCTATAAAGAATAATACCTTGATCAAATGGTTGGGTCAAAGGAAGGTATCAACCTAGGGGAAATTCCCAATTTGAGGGAATATGGTGGTATAGTTCTTGAAGATTTAATCATACTTTCCATTGATCTTGTGGTAGATTTCTCAATAGAACTCATACCTGGAGCTACTCCTATCTAAAAATGTACTTATAGGGTGGCCTCTATCAAATTAGAGGAGTTAAATAAGTATTTATAAGAACAAGTATCCTCTTACAAGGATTCACGACTTTAAATATTATCTTTGAGGATCTCAATAATTATCAAAGGTGGATCTTCATTCATGATATCGTCAACTGAAGGTTAAAAAGGAAGATATTCAAAAGGCTTCTTTTCATACAAGGTATGGGCATAATGAGTTTCTATTGATTATCTTCAAACATACTAATTCCCCTAAAATCGTTATGGATTTGATTAATATAATCTTTTTACATTACCTTGAAAAATTTATGGTATTATTTATTGACTAAATTCTTATCTATGCCAAGAGAAAGGAGAAAAATAAAGAACATATAAGGATTGTGCTGGTGACATTCAAAAATGAGGAATTGTACTCCATGTTAATTAATAGGGAATTTTGGATGTCTAAATAAACATTACTAGGAAACATGATCACATGTGAGAGAATTTCTATAGACCATTTAAAAATGAAGGTAATTGATGAATGTACCAAACCCTCTAGTATCACGAAAATAAATTTTTTTTATTGGATTAGGTAGGTATTATCGTTGTTTTGTGAGAAATGTATCATTATTTTCTACCCTAATAACTAAGTTAACAAAGAAATGGGTAAAGTATATCTGGATGGAAGAAAGTGAGGAAAGAATCAAGGAGCTAAAGAAGAGGATGATCACTGCACCTGTACTCACATTACCAAAAAGTGGAGAACTTTTCGTGATATACAGTGATGATTTAAAGAAATTCATAGGTTTTGTACTCATGAAAAGTGATAAAGTGACAACCAAAACCTCACATAAGTTGAAGATCCATGAGAAAAACTACCTAACTCATTATCTAAAGCTAGAATCTTTGATTGTTGCCTTGAAAATATGGCATCACTACCACTATGGTGGGAAGTGTGACATATATACCAATCAAAAGAGCCTAAAGTATATATTGAAACAAAAGGATATCAACATGAATCCAAGTATATGGTTAGATTTAATCAAGGACTATGATTACCATATACACTATCATTATGGGAAGGAAATAAAGGTAGTTGATTCTATTAGAAGAAAATAACATGTGACTCTATCCTTGTTTTGGATTGATGAAGCCCCTATATTCATAGATATGAAATGGATAGATTATGAAATCATATTGTCAAGGAATAAATCCTACCTTGACCAAATTATTTCCCAACCATCGGTCCAAGAGAATATTAAGGAGGCATAAAGGGATGATTTGGAGTTACAAAAGAAGGTGAATAAAGTAAAGGATGGGAATCTACAAGAGTTATATATTAATGATGATGGTGTGATTTGGTTTGGAACTAGTATTTTTATGCCTTCTTCACCTGGTATAAAGAAGGATCTATTGGAAAATGTACATAGATCAGATTTCCCTATCCATCCTGGGAGTACCAAGATGTATCGTGATCTTTGAGAACACTTCTAGTGGGATAACATGAAGAAGGAGATCGGAGAGCATATCTTAAGGTTCTTGATATTTCAGAAAGATAAATAAAAGTGATGTAATTATAAATGGATGATGAAACCCTTTCCTATAACCATATGGAAATGGGTGAATGTCACTATGGACTCCATCACTGGTCTCCCGAAGAAATCAAAAGGAAACAATGTGATATGGTTTACCATAGACAAACTCACCAAAACTTCCCACTTAATTTATATTTGATAAGATCTCTCACTTTAGGAACTTTCTAAGGTATATGTGAAGGAAGTGTTGATTCTTCATGGAGTTCAACTTTCAATCATCTCTAATCATAGTCTATGTTTTACATCCAAATTCTGGAGGATTACTCAACATTCATTGAGTACTGAATTGAATTTTAGCATGGCCTATCACCCCTAAATTGATGACCAATATAAAAGGAATATTAAGATTATTGAATACATGATAAGATCCTACTCATTGCAATTCAACAATGCATGGGATCAGAATCTCCCACTTGTTGAATTCTCATATAACAATATATTCCACTGAAGTATTCAGATAGATCCATATTAAGCTCTATATGGAAAGGTTTTTAGAACTTCAACTAGTTGTGTTGAAGTTAAAGAATGAAATCTACTAGGACCTGATCTTGTGCAAGATATAATAGAGAAGATTCAATCCATCAAAAAACATATCAAAGCTGTTCAGAGTCGGAAAAATAGCTATACAGACAACCAACTAAGGGACCTAGATTTCAACATTGGAGATACAGTCTTCCTTTGAATATCTGTATGGATGAGATTCATGTGGTTTGGAAGGAAACAGAAGCTTAGCCTAAGGTATATTAGCCCATTTGTGATACTAAATCACATAGGAGTAGTGGAATATAGTCTTTCACTTCCACAAATTATGTCTCAAGTTCATGATATGTTCCTTGTATCTCGCATAATAAAGTACATACAAGATCCCCTCGATGTACTAATCTCATAGGTGGTATAGCCGAAAGATGATCTCTCTTATGAGGAGTATTCGGTAAATATTATAGACCATAGAGATAAGTTCAAACACAATAAGACATCCCACATTATAAAATTTTTGGAACCATAACTATGAATAAGCAACATGGGAACTGAATGAGGTGATGAAGGATATGTACCCTCACCTATGTGTGTAAAACAAAATTTCGAGGAAAAATTGTCAAAAGGGGAGAAGAATGTAATGACACAAACTTTTATCAATGGAATTTTTCCCTTATTAAAATTATTTAATATAGTATAAATCACATAAAATCACATAGATACTATAATATAAACTTTATAAATGATGAATTAATGAAATATGAGGCTTTTTCAAAAATTAAGGAACCTATATCGATGGAATAGTAACTTGACCTTTGCAATAGTAACATGACCCTTGAGAATAATAATCCATCCAATAGAATAGTAACATGGCCTTTGAATGTATAAATAACATTTGGGTATATTATTAATGATAGTATATTATATTTATTTCATGAAATAATTAAATAAATATTTTAAAAATGATAAATTAAGTATTGGTATTTTTATAAGTCATAAATATTTGTTTTAAAATCTTATAATTAATATAATGATTTAAAATAAAATTTATTTTCCTAAAATAAAATCATAAATTAATATGTTATTTTATTATTATTATGTGATAATTTTATGAGACCTTAGTTAGTTTTTGAATGTGTCATTGAATCTGTTAAAATTTTAAAATTGGTATTTTTTGAATAAATGAAGATTTAAATTAAAAATTAAAATTATCATATTTTGAAACTTATTTTCATAAAATTGAGTCCCTTTTTTGAATTATACATGTTGAAAATTTATTAGGGTAAATTGTTATGATTTTTCTAAAATAGTTGAATTTTTGTGAATAATGAAATTTGATAATTTATGGTATAAGATATATACATGAATTATTGGGTCATAGATTATGTATGGATGATATAATCCCATAATATCAAAAAATCCATAAATATTTTATTATATTTATTGATAATGATCAACCTATTCTTGATCCAGAATAATAAACTAATGAATATAATAATGGGAAAACACCCCTCTCCTCACCAAAAAATACCACCCCTCACCACCTCGTCTACTCACTCCTTACATGATTTTAGACTTGTCCAAATTCAACCCAAAACTCATAAAAAGACCCTTCCCCATGTCTAAAATGTTTTGGTATCAAAAATTGACCAAACCAAGGTTCCTTTAGGAGTTTCCCGATGAGGAGAATTCAATAGGTAAAATCCTCTTTTATATTTTAATTTATTTTTATTTTCTTATTATCTCCTCACATCCTATAACAAAAAATGCATGATAACTCTAGAATATTTTATATACTATAATTATATCATATTAATATAATATTAATCATCAAACTGATTTCTCTCTCTCTTATTGTAAAAATGAAATCATGTCATGTGATATGTCATTTTACCAACATCATGGACGATGTGTTTTAATTTACCTTAAACACCTCCAAGTATGTACATAAGATTAGTATAATGGTTGTTAAATACTGTGAAATTTATTTAATTGACATTTTTATGTTCTGGAGTAAACTTAAATATACTCTAATAAATAATGCAACAAAACTAGTTTTTGATGTTTGAAAACCCGACAAAAAAATCTTAATGATTATCACCCACATTTTATCTAATGATTCATCCTCATAACATTTACCCAAATGATATATATAACCAATAAAACCTTTTATGTTCATTAATAACATATAATTTCAATTCTATAGAATTTTAGACATTCAATACAATCTTCCATACTCATATTCAAGTGAACCAATAACAAAAACCATGAAAATAAACATGCTTAAACAATGGAATTGAACTCTATAATTCCTCAAAATTGATATAAATGAACTTAATAAAATTATAAAAATCCAAATACAAGTATACGAGGTTATTGATATATTAATTAATGAATCTAATTTAATTATTCAAGGTATTAAAGAGAATAGATCTTTCCCACATAAGGTAAGGGGATTATAAACCCCAACTCTCTTTCCTTGGGTTTTCCCTCTTTCACTTTGTTTCAGTATGAATATTCATTTATTTCCACAAAAATATAATTTTTATCCTTCCCATTAATTTTATTGGATATACATGTTTCCATTATAGTTTTATGAAAAATTAAAATATTTTTCCAATAAACTCTTCTTTCTTAAAAAACACATCTTTCACTTCTCTAGAGAGTCTTTCTTCTTAAATCAAGTTGATACCGAGAATCTTGTTCCTTTTTTCCAAACAAATTTTTTTTGAATATTTTCTTTATGAAATTAAACCCATTCCTTTCCATTGATTTTTATATCCAATATTTATATGTGTTCTATGTGGCATGCATGATTATGTTAATGTTATGTTGTGATGAATGTGCCCATAATTATATAGCGCATGAAAATGTTATGATGGGACGGGTGATCCCATAATTATATATCACTCTAATTCATTAGTTAATGTGATGAACCTCATGAGATAAAGTGATATATACATTAACATTATGCTATATTTTTTCACAACTATGTGTGGTAGTTGACCACTGAGACATGATTTTTCATTTTTATGCATTACCAAATTCCATCCCTTTATGTAATTCTTCTTATAATTATTTTTATGATGTTCTAATGATTATTATGATGATCGCATGTTATATTGATCCACTTTCTTATTGATCCTTTTACTGGGCTTTTATCTCTCCTCTTAGATGATATATATCCTTAAGTGATTTCTAATACTAATGAGAACAAAAGGAACACTAAGAAGTTATATAA
The DNA here is from genome assembly GCA_963277665.1 of Viscum album. Taxonomy (NCBI): domain Eukaryota; kingdom Viridiplantae; phylum Streptophyta; class Magnoliopsida; order Santalales; family Viscaceae; genus Viscum; species Viscum album. Next base: position 447,121,603 of record OY728145.1, read on the forward strand.
GAAGGATTTAAACATATTTTTATATTTTATTATGTAAAATTTATGTATATTCCTAGTTTTCCCAAGATACTAAACCTTTGTATCAAAGTTGTGTAACTTTTTTTATATTTCTTGTCTTTAAAATAATCGAATAATCATTCATGAAATGTATGGTATCTGTACTCCCTATCTAAGTACCTAGGCCTTTTGAGACTAATGAGATTTATTAGGATGGGCCCAATGATCTTAACCTCTTGGATGATTGTCTCTTGTGATTGTATGGATCATGGAGTGGGTTCACCTGAAATGATCATTTCTTCTAGTAGAATATTTTGGACGGTAGTTGGTTGTGACCACCTGGTGGCATGGTGTCCTTCCTAAACATATGTGGTAATTTTAAATTCTATTTATTATTGTATTACTTTTATTAGATGGATATTCTTGATGCTTCATGTTTATTATTTTTTAAGGTTTCCTACTGGGTATTTTTATATTCACCCCTACATGGGCTCTACCCACACATTTCACATCTTATGCTGATGAAGGCCTATTTGACGTTGTCTTGTGAGGATATGAAGATAGTGGAGTAGATCATGAGATTGAAAGACCATGTTATTTTATGGGTTCTTGGATTTGATTATAGTAATCACTCTTGGAGTAGGTTATACTCTCTATAGTTTACGGTTATGATTTTATTTGGAACTTTTTTTTCTTTCAATACTCTACAGTCATACACTATTTTTGGGATCATAGATGTATTTGTGACTTTTTCCTACTCACTACTAGTCACTATCCCTAGCCTATTGGAGGCGGTATTTAGGTGGTCAGACCTCAGTAGGTTTGGTCATGACACAATGACATGATGGTATAGTCACCCCACTATACTACCATGTTCTCTCACTACTAATAATAATCCTCTAGTGAATGATGAGGTGTTCTTGAGTACATATGATGAACCTTGGTACAAATCCTATTAACTATCCTTTTCAACATTATTACCCCTTGGTTATTCTATTCTAGAGCCTACATCCACTTGTAGTATATGTACATGGATGTTATTTCAAGGAAAACTACAGAAGCTCTACATTACAAAAATTTTAGGATTTTATCATATATCGAGATTTATACATAGGGTTTACACTGTATTTATCTTATCATAATCCCAAAAAAACTTAACCCTAATCTGAAACCAATTTAGGAATACGAAAACTAAATATGTTTTCATTTTCCATTAATTTCAAAACAAATCCTGAAATCCCTCAAATAATCTCACAATCCCAAGACATTAAGGATTAGTGTCACTATTAATATGATACATAAGAATCTAATTTTACAGTACATGGGAACATTTCTCCACAATTAAACCATAATAGAATATCTTCTAGACTCCTCATAGGGTATATTCATCGATATAATCAACGAATTGAGACATAATAAAGGGTTGATGTCAAATTCTCAGTAAGGGAAACATTATTAAAATTTCATCTAGGGTTAGATCGTAATAATATGATAAAATATGAGCATGGGAGAAATAACGTATTAAAAAAATAATGGAAAAAAACTATTTTACATATGTTATAATATTAGGAAATTTTATCTAAAATAAACAAACATATACCCAGACATAATATTGTTAGAAAATAAACATGATAATTTTATCATAATCATTTAAATATGACATAGAAACATAAATACATATAAATAGAGAATAATAAGTAACTATGGAACAAAAATTAATCACATTTCATCATTATATGATAAAAAATCCATGAACATACACCTTTTATGTTGTGAAAAAACAAAACTATCTTCACACATTATGTTTTGATCAAATCCAAGTATGTAGACACATCATGTTGTAAAAAAATCCATTAAATTCCACACATAATTATATCATGAGATATAAAATCATAAAACATGTATTAGAGGGTGATATAGGACCCCACACATCATTATCCATACATATTTTGTTCATAATATATAACTCATTTATCATATCCTGAAAACCCATAGAAATAAAATGGGATTCATATTATTTAAAAAAAAGTATCATATAACACTATATAAAAATTGGATCGATCAATATCAAAATTTCAATCACCTAAAAGTATTATTTTACAAATTTTTTTAAAAGGGTGTTTCATAAAATATAACTACAATGGAGATAAATGTGTTGGGGTTAAGGGGAAAATGTAATTGAAATGTAAAGGAGTGTTTAGCCAACATTTCATAACATTTTCATAAAAATTATATGTTGTGAGTCACTTTTGAACATATCTTTTTTGAGAAATTAAAATGATAACTTGTTTTCAAACATTATTTGGAATAATATTTTAATTATAGATGATTTAAAATATATAAAGTTTATCCAGAGGGAATATAGCGTGGGAGACCAAATGTGTAATCATAGGAGGAAAAACTTTTAAACTTTTAAAAAATATGATTAGTGAACCCCACATTGTAGAAAACGTGTTAATTATTAAATTTAAAAAAATTATAAATAAATTTTAAGACCACATAAAATAAAATGTATATTTATTTCAAAATAAGAAAAGATAATATTTTCATAAATAGTTAATATGGATATGAAATAAAAAGAGCGCATTTATAGAGAATAAAAAGTTTTATTAAAATCATCAAATTTTATGAAGAAAGAAACCAAAAATGTAATTACTCAAAAAATAAGTTATAAATGAAATGTAGTATCCTTATATAGAGGAATTAATTAATCTTGTAATATTTTTAGTCAAACAAGAATCCATATGACTCAATAAAATAAGTTGATTCGAGAAAACCACTTTCATTTTACTACTAGCTTCCATGAAAGATCTGTAACTGAAAGTTTAATAATCACAACCATATTAATAACCTATTTTATAAATTTATTAATATCTATCACCTTATATAAATTTCATTTATAATCATTTATTATTTAATTTTTAGTCAGTTTTTATTTATTTTTATAATTAGATGTTAGCTATTTTTAATGTTTTGTGCTTGCTTTAAAGTGCTGATGATGATCTCAATTAAATAATCGCATGTTCATTTTTCAAATATTATACAAGATATGGGAATAGGTTATTTATAATAATTTATAAATCACTAATTTCATTCCGTAGTAATTTTTTATAACTCATGAAAATTGAATAAGTGATGGGCTAGTTTCAGTAATTATTTGTCGACAAAAATTTGTGTATTAATGATTAGATAAATATTATTATAAAAATTAAATAATATTAAAATTTTCCTAAATATCATTTTAATTAATTATATTAATTATTAAAATCATTCATGTTGGGTGGTGATGAAAAATAAATATGTCATTCGATAGAGGTGGTAGTGCGCATCTACACATGATCGACGTTTTCATTTTCCAAATAAAGGGTGAAAGGTTAAAAATGTTTTATCATTTTAGAATCATAAATATACTATAAATAAAATATTTCTTCTTTAAATACAACTTTTGAACCATCTTTACAATATGGATATGAAACAAATTTAAATACATTATTTTTTATAAGTGATAGTCTGCACGTACACACAAATAATGATCACTTTTTCACTAAAAGGTAATGTTGATAAAAATTAGTAACTCAATTTAATAACATTAATTATAAAAAAAATTAATTTAATTTTTTTATTTCATGAAAAATTGTATTTTTAAGTGAATGTTAGAAAATAAAATAGGATGGGTATTGATCAGTACTCATGTGGAGATCTTGATCTTTCCATTGGATGATTTCACAGAAATTGAAGGATTATGAAATAATCTAGTCACCAGAGGATTAGTAATGGGAAAGATGATTCTAGATAAAGTAAAATTGGTAAATATTCAATAAGAAATGAAATTTTTGTGTGTATTTCAATGGGTAGTGGAAGTCCACTTTTATAAGTGGAGGGAATGAAATTTTTTAAATAAAAACCTCTCAATATAAAATGAACACTTTTTTATAACAAAAGTGGATTTAAAAGTGGATAATAATGTAAGGGATTTATGGTTTGTTGAGCCATAACTAAAACATTAATTTAAATAAATTTTTAATATGTATTAGCTATTTTAAAATTGGTTAAACTTTTTTATAAATTAATTTACCTATATTATGGTAACTACATTTTTTGACATCACTAACTTGTTTTTATGACTAATAATGAAAAGTGACTTATTACCTAATTTTTTAACTCTTATTTCAAATACCAATACCATTTTATCAAATAATATTTCTAATTCTTATAAAATTTTATTTTAATAATAGTTCACATAACACAGGAATAAATGTTCTTTAGAAATTTTATTTTTAAGCATAAAAATTAAATGTAGGATAAACTTTTCAATGTTATTGATTTACATGAAATTAGTTAATTTATAATTAACAAAATAAGGTTTATATGGCTTTAAAATAAATTCAAAATATATTTTTACCTTCTAAAAACATAATTAAATAGAAAATTTAAAATAACATTTTTTATTAGAATAAAATATTACTTAAGTTTTAAAATAATAAACATGGGTTTTCAAAATTTAAAATAGTATTATTAAATGAATCAATTTAATATTTAAAAATATTAATAAAAATGAAACAAAATTTAAAAAAGTTTTATTCCATTATTATATCAGGATAAAGTAAAAATGCTATGGTATTAATAAAAAAATATTTTTCCACTATTCAAAAGAATCAATTACCCTAAAAATATCATAAAAATTCACCCTATGGTATTTTTTTGTGAAATCCAAAAAAATAAACTAATTTGGTAAAATTAAATTTTTATTGATTATTTTTCTTTTGAATAAAAATTTGAAAATAGTATGTAAAATATTTTTATTGCAAAATAACTTTTTAAAAATATTATTTACTGTTATTATTATCACTAAGTAATTTTAATTATATTAAAAATATATTTTATTTTAATTTATCGATATTATATATAGTTTTTTGAAATTTAAATATATATAATGTAAAAAAAATCAATTTTATAAAAAATCCATTTTTAATCACACAATGATCTTTAGAGTTATTACAGATTATAACATACTAGAATACACCATAGGAGTGTCCATATATATTAATTCAATGAAATTATCATGACACCAATATATGTTCTTCAAATATGTATTCCTCTTATTCTATGTATTCAACTTCTATACAATAATTTTTCATCTATTTTTAGATTTTATTCCCTATTTTATTTTCCTTATTTGACTTCCATATATTGAAATGTTTTGGAAGAAATCTATTTCCATATACCAGACCCTCTAGAAACACCCACAGTATCCAAAAAACCTTCTTCTTTTTCTTATATCCTCAATCATCCCAAATTTCAGAGCATGTTGTTTTTGTATTGTTTCACCTATATTTTAGGCTAGTCTTGGTGAAATATTCTTTATTTAACTTATCACATAAATCCTTGATGATATGAAAGTATTATAACTACTTTTACTAGACCACATATTTATTGAATTTGATTTTTATCCAGTAGTGTTTGATAGAAGATATTATATGCAAGCATTCCTCCTATGATTGTGGGTGATCTTATTCCTTGTGTTTGAGGTAGAAGATTCCCTAACACTTCTCAAGAACTTTTTACCTCTAGATAAATCACCTATTGAGTGTAAATAATTTTATATATCTTGAGTGGTGTTACTTGTCTTCTGATAAACTTTGGATATTCCTATATTAATAATTTCTAGATTCCTCATTTTCAATTCTAACTCAAGACACTTTAAACTAACTTAATTCCTTTCAATAAGAACTAAACACATTTTATCTTATCACATTATATTTATATTCTGTAAAATTTATCCATATATATTTCTTTTATATACAAAGGAACATTCAAGATTTTTTACTTTATTGGCTTTTACATCCAGCCGGGCTTCTTTGACATTCATGGAAATTATATGCAAATTTTCTAATGCATGGAATACCCCAGTGATATAATCCTTAAACACTTATTTATCAATAATAGTTAATTATAATTTCTCATAAATCAGTGACATATTTTCATTTAATGATGAGTTTTTTCAATCTTGGATCTTTATATTTGGAGATAGTGGTGTAAATCTAACTTAGTTTTCTAATGTATTATTCAAGGAAACTTGTTCTTCCACTGTATATTATTTTCATCAAAATATATCCTTGATAAAAAAAATCATATCTACTAAAAATCATTATAAACTTAAATTAAATAACCTTTTAATGAGTGTAAAATTTTGTTAATATTCTGATCTCTTTATGGTATTTATAGCTCAATCTATATTCACTGGAGGAATGAAAATCAATAGATTTATTTTTTAAATCCTTATCATCCTGATTATCTTCAATTGATAATATTTATTCTTTTCTATCTTTATTTTCTTCTTGGTATACAAATTCTTACTTTTTTCTGTTTCTTGGATAGAAACTCAAACTCAACATTGATGGGGGTGGATAATGATTCTTCCATCTAATGAACTTCTCTGAGCATCTAAAACCTTCACTCAATAAACAGAAAATAAATTCATTAGGACTTTAAAATAGATCCCATCATAGGTGGCATTGTCTATGACACCACTTGAAATTCCTAGTAGACTTTTGCACACATCTAATATGGGGGTAAATTAGGGGTCTCTTACATTTTACTAAAATTAAAAATTTCTTGAAATCCATTTAAACATTAAAACATAATACAAGTTATTAAATTTCTATGTTTGAATGTTTTACATATAAATAATTAACCATGTGAATGCAATTAAAATAATATATAGGCACACTGTATTTTTACATGGATTGGTATAAAGGCTAACTATTCTAATTAATTGGTTATTCACCCCAACATAAGGATTATTTGGTATAATATGATATTGATTATGATGGATAGTATATATCACAATAACCCTGAGTCTCACAATGTTTAAGAGATATCTGATTTTTTATAGGATTATTAATTACTAATAAAAAAGATTGTATTCAACTCAATATAATATTTTTTTAATTCTAGATGATATTCCTGAAAACTCAGAAACTTTGTCACTAATTAAAACTCATATCCAAATATATTCATGAAAATATTCATGATTCCTTCTCATGTTTCTTTACCCAAACTCATCTTTGATACGCATTGGATATACAACTATAGAATAGTATTTACTTCCTTTTCTTCTTTGTTATAGGTTGAAATTAATTCTTTTCTTCTTATTATTCTATATATCATGGTTTCACACATTCTATTATTTCTCTAGGATACTCTAAAAAAAATATTTCTTCCTCCTCATTCTTCTCATTCACATGTAGTGTAACCTACCGGGTTTTTGAATCAAATCGAAAACCACTCTCATTTTGGTTTTTTCAATTAGTGGGGGTGACTTTTACTTTTTTGATGATTGGAACAAAATTATAAAGTTTTACTCAATCCAATAAAAATATTTTGGATGGGTTTAGTGGTTTTTCCTAAGACATTGGTGTTCGAATGATGTTTTGAGTGCAAACTATGGCACAAGGTTTAGGGTAAACTGTGCAGCCTCTTGTAGCAAACCGTGAACCCAAGTTTTGAATAACCACATGATTTGGGTAAACCGTGTAGGGTGGTGCACAACTATGTGTCCATATCTTTTGTTTTTTCAGAGTTCAACTATACGGTTTGTGCATGGTTAGAGCAAATAGTGTGGTAGGATGCACGGGTACCACCACTTAAGTAGTAACTATGCATGACAGCCTACACAGTTTGTTCACGGTTTGGAAAACCATACGAGTAAACCATGTGTCCCCATTAAAGGTAGAAAATTACCTTTCCCACCTCACTTCATTTCCCTTTTTCCTCCTTTTACCCTTATTTCTCCTTGGTTACAGGCACAATAGGAGGAAAGTATCATCCTCCAATCTTCTGATAGGGTGTCCTACTATATCTCCATCCAAGCTCTATTTTAGTCATACTTAGGTGTAATATAACCATATCATTGAATATATCCTCACCCAAAATTATATTTCACTTATATTTCACCCCACTTACTACTGAATTCATCCAAGACATTTTACCCTATTTTTATTGATTTTGATGAAATCATCAATTTCTTATAAATGGCTTCGAATCCGAGGATGATATCGGATGAGCCTATGTTTACGAGATAAAGGTAGGAGGTGCATACTTTTATTTTTTTAGTCAATTTGGGGGGTGCACATTTTAGCGGGTCATTGGGTAATTGAGAGATACATTGTTTCTTAATATTAAAATTATTGTGTGACCCTACAGGATGCCTTTGGTAATTCCCTTTCCCTTTACATATGTGAGAGGATGGGTTGGTGGTTGTGGAAAAATTTGGGTAGCTAGATCGAGGTGTGTTCTTGATTTAATTTGATTTGTTTAATAAATTGGTGTTATGAAATTAAATTATATAGAATTTATTATCTAAATTGATTTGTTTATCTAATATTGAGTAATCTAATTCAAATTAATTTAATTATATATTTATTCGAATTATATTATATATATGAAATGATTGATATAATTCATGTTCTAATATCCAAGGGGTCATGATGGGCTTGGTCAGAGGTTGGGTTGGTGTAAGCCATTCGGAATTGGGATGATTTGATCATCAATATGGGCTTGTCCTGGATTACATGGGGGTGGTGAGATCACTGATTAGAAATCATGCATGTCGGTTCTAAGTGGAAAGGTTGTTTGTTTGGGTCATGGCCCATGTTAGTGGTTGTAAAGGCCATCATATTTGAGTGACATCATCATATAATCATGAGGTTCCAGTTGAATGTGTTATAGATAATTAATTTGGTGATTTCCACTCACCTGTGATGGAAAAAAGTTTCGATTGGAGTCATGTTCATTGAGTTTGACTTTTCTTTATGAGGTGGTTTTAACCAATCTTGTAGGTAGTGGCCCTTGATAGTAGAATATTAGGTGATTTTGGTTTAGCGGTTCTTTCTATAGAAATATATATTCCAGGTGAGGATATTTTGGTTTATGGAGATGAGTCTATTCATTGGGGGTTGAGGTTCATCATGATTAAGGTCGAAGGGCCTAGATTTATATTAAAAGATATACATCGTCATTCCTCGGGATGTCATGAAATGACCTGATGGTGGTTTTTATTTGAGTAAAGGCCTCATTGTTCCTTTGAATGTCAGTTTTTGAGCCAACATGTGATTTTTAGTTGGTGTTAGAGGGACGAGTGACTTATTGGAGCTTGCCTTCGGGATGTCAGTGATTCATTTGAAACACAAGGTGTTAGGAGGTGCATTATGTCGGTTTATTTATTTTGAGTGGAACCTGAGGGTTCACCTAGGATGTTATACTTCAGGGGATACCTTGAAAAGTGGGTTGAGGATCATTTCTTCATTAGAGAAGTTTTTCATTTTACGAGTTAGGTTATGACTCCCTAGTGTTTTTAGAGAACTAGGGGAGTCATTTTATATTTAAAATACACATATTATGCTTAATAATTTAATTATATCATACCTACTTAAACACTCATGTTGGGGATGCACACTTGGGTGCTATCCAACTAAGATACATTCTCACATCCTACATGGGATTTTCAGAAAGTGAGTAGACTTTATTTCTTTACGTTCAAGTAAGGCATCCGCTTTAGGAGCTGGACCTCAGTAGCTATTTGTCTTGGGTTGTTGGCATGGTACCTTGAGGTGTTTCCTTGGTTTGAAATTTTTGTACTAGTTTTCCTTTATGTTAAACATGATTTATATGTATTGTATGGTGTTCATCCCTTAGCTACCCTTATTCTATATACTATTATATATGACCTATTTGGATATACATGATATGTTTTGTTTAGTGATACAAGTGGTGATATAGAATTTTTATTTATCTTCACTGCTCCTTTAGTTATTACTTCCACTATTTATTGATATTGATTGTGCCTCTTCTATTGGTGGGTCTGTTTCAAGTTTGTTGAGTCTTTTAATTCCACTAGATGTTATATATTATTACTTAGACCAATATTATATCTTTTTCATGAGGTTATAGCCTCCCCAATTTACCTGTATTACACCCTCATTGCTAGTTTCCAGCCTTTGGCATTTTGAGGGTACTCCTAAGGCTAGTGGTACCTGACCCAATAGAACTATTTGGGTGAATAATTTTGTCAATAATTCTATAATCAGTATAAAATACATTATTTACTAGGATTTAGTATCAATTAAATACTTTCTAATGATGATATCAAGATTTATTTTGTTTTCTTTTATGTTGTTCTTACAATTTGGGGTATGGTAGAATAGAGATTATGACAATGTAGGAACTAATTTTAGAGCTCGTACATGGGTTCGAGCAGCCCCATGTACAAGGTATAGACTAAGTTACCAAGGATGGTAATTTCTATTCTATTTTTCTCAATTTAATGTTTATTTTATTTCCACCTCGAGTGGATTGTTTGAAATCTGAAGGTTATTTTTGTGACATGTGACCTTTTCCTATTATAGAAAGGTATGAGGTTTTTAAACCCTTGTCCTAGTATGGAAAGGGGTGTATTCCTATCATGATTTTTTTATGACCATTATAGGATGTTTTAAATTATAAATATTCATGTTTTGTAATAACAAAATGTTATGAAATATAAAATACCTTGTTTAATTTTATATTTCGTGGTATAAAATTTCTTATTCCATGTGAAATATATATATAAATTGTTTGTGATGTGTGAAATAATCTTGTATCTTATATGAGAAGGCATGTACTATGGCATGGGGCGATGTTGATCTTAAGGTTGGATAACGTGGTCAAAAAATTTGTGGCAACATTGGTTGTCAATATGGGCATTCCCCTAAAAAAATTGATATTAGGAATTGTTGAGGGTAGTTAAGGAGGCCATGAGACTGGGATTCCATGTGGCATAATTGTGATGGGAATGGGTAAGGCTAGTGAGGATGTGTTTCATGTTACTATTTTCCATATCTGTGATATATATATATATATATATATTATGGGTTGTATGACCATGTTGATGGTATTTAGAAAGTTACTCCTAGATGGTTGGGATAGAGCATCAGGCGGGTGATGGACTGGTGTCACAGGAGAAAGATCGGGTTGAGGCCCCTAAGGGTCAGGTGGAGAATGAGTTCTAGGTATAATCGTAGGAACAATCTCAAGTTCGGATTCTAGTGCATATGGGTTAGCCACAATATCTTAAAACATATGGTTCATGGCTTGATGAGCATCTCAGAGCAATCCTGGAATGTGTGTTAAAGGGGATCGATAGGGGTGCTCAGGGAGAAGATCCATTTATTAATTATCTTACTTTGGAGTTACAATCATAGTACTCGCCACTTTTTTAGGGTGAGGGTGGTCCACATGTGGCTAAGAATTGGATCTATTCTATACAGATTATCTTCGAGAAGTTATATATGCCTCTAGGGTGGAGGTTCAAGTGACAAACATACATCATTGAAGACTGAAAAAGAATTGTTTGAATATTCATTTTCATGCCATAAAACACAAGGGACTGTCCTGGAAGGATTTTGAGTCTAGATTTTTCAATCACTTTTTCCATGATATGTTGAGGGAGGAAAGAGATCGGGAGTTCTTGAGCCTTCAGCAGGGTGACATGTCTGTCATGGACTATGTAGTGACGTTCACTCAGATATCTTTTATTGAACCTAGCATGGTGAGCGATGAAACCTAAATGGTGTGGTGATCTTAGGATGGTTTATGGAATTCCATTTGGTTGTAAGTAAACATATTGAGGTTGGCCTCGTTCTCAGATGTAGTGAACTATGTGTTTATAGCCACGGGAAACATAACGAACAGGTCTTACTCGATTCGGGTAGTAGCATCAGGTGACTTTAGTGGTAATTCTTATGATGGAACGAAGTGAGGAAAAGATTAGTTACATTAAGTCAGTCAGGCCAAGGACTTTACCAGACCACCTCAGAGTGGATCATTTATGATTTTTTTCTAGTATGGGTAGCTATGATATGTCCAGACGTGGTGTCGAAAGCCTCCAGAGGAGTTCCAGGCATGTGGGAAAGTAGGTAATCTTGAGAGGTTCTGTATAAATCCTTCTTAGAAAGCCAGTATTATGGGTCCATGGCAGACTCAGGGCTCTAAGATCAATTTAGGTTTGGTACCAGGTGATAGTGGCCAAGCGACATCTACACGCAGAGGTCATGTTAGAGATAGTGGGACCCAGTATTGGGTTTAGTTTTTTGTGTTTGGTGTAGCACTACAGGGTGTTCAGGCATTAGGTTGTCAATCATCAGGCTAAGTGCATGTTGTTGATAAGTCAGGGGATAATTAGACTAGTGATTTGACCACAGTTAGAGGTATGCCATTGGAATAACCTACTTCCATTTTGTTTTATTTTGGAATAACCTTTTGAGGCATGTCCATTTTGGTGCACGAGGTGTATGGGATATGAAAATTGAATAATTATAAATTTTTCAGTAGGTTAGCATCATATCAAATTAATTTTATATTTATACGAGGTGTGTGGCATGAGGTTCTCTTATTTTATCTTCATTGGATGTCATATTACTGAGGTATATGGAACAGGGGAATTGAGGATATGTAGGATACATGAGAAGCATAGGCATCTAGGAATAGTTATGGTGTGGGGACTAACTAGGGTGTGAGGCATGAGGATTGAATTGAGAATATATTGAGATACAATGCATCATAAGTTCCATGTAATCCCTGGGAATGAGGAAGGCATTGATGCAGTGCAGGACTTGAATGGGTGTTTGGTATGACATGGGAGAACCTGATGAGGTGCAGGACTAATGATGTGTCATGGGGGGACCTTTAATTCCATGAATTTTTCAATGGATCACTGTTTTATTAGAGTTTTGTCTGGATGAGGCCGAGGTAGGTCACTCTTAAGGTGGGGAGCCCTCCACCTAAAGGTAGTTGAGTTGTAGCCTTGAGATCGGGGTAGTGTGGGTTTATTATAATGTGATGGGTATGTTTAGTATAATCTATGTGATTCATTTGATATATATTTTATGATCTATTTTAAGGTGGGGATATTTTAACATCTTGGTTTTTTTAATGAGGTTGAAACCCACTCCTGTTTTGAATTTTTCCATTAGTGGGGGTGAATTTTTCTTTTTTGATGATTAGAACCAAATTTTGAGAGTTTCTCCAATATAATATCAATATTTTGGATTTTTTTAGGGGTTTATCTAAAGTATTAAATGTTTGGAAGAGTTTTTTAGTGCATCATAGGCCCAGTGTACGGTTTTAGCATTACAGACTAAGGCACACTATTTACTTTAAATCATGAGGCATCTTGCATCTTACTGTGTTCCCGAGTTCTGAACTAACACATGTATTGGGTAAACTATATTGGGTGTTTCATGGTCGTGTATCCATCTAGTTGGTTTTTTTATATGGATACCCATGGTGTGTGTACAATACGAGTAAACCATGTGGTAGACTGCATGGGTACTGCCACATGGGAAATAGCTATGCACTGTAAACCGAACAGTTTGAGCATGGTTTTGAAACCTGTGCGAGTTAACTATGTATCCCCATCAAAGTTATAAAATTACCTTTTTTTCCCTCACTTAATTTCCCTTTTTCCTAATTATTCTCCCTTTATTTATCCTTGGTCACACACACAGCAGGAGGAATGTTCCATCCTCCTCTCTTCTGCTAGGGTGTGCTCTCAACTCTCTGTCTGAGGTCCATTTTGTCCATAGTCCAGTGTAATAGAACCATCTAAATATTTATATACTCATCCTATATTCTCATTAATTTGTATTTTTCTTTATAGACCTCAAAATCCATTTGAGCCATTTTACCCTATTTTCAAAGATTTTGATGGAATCGTCAATTTCTTCCAAACGACTTCGAATCAGTGTTTGATAGAGGATGATCTTATGTCTACGATTTTAAGGTGTGTGGTACATGCACTACTGGAAATGAAAGGTATAACAATGGTTGAAAATTGTTGGTATAGGGTGGATAACTTTTGGTATAAATTATACCAATGGTTTTAGAAACCGTAGCCTAGTAAGCTATGACAATACACATATACCAACGGTTTGAGATCAACTGTTGGTATATGTGAAGAAATCTACTCTATACCAATGGTTTATGTAAATTGTTGGTATAGAGTTCTTATACAACACATATGCCAACGGTTTCAAAACCGTTGGAATATCTTTTTTAGTCTTCCATTCACCCCTATACCAACGGTTTAAACCGTTGGTAAAGGTTTTTTACCAACAGTTCAAAACCATTGGTAAAAAAATACATACAGAACCTATACCAACGGTTTAAAACCATTGGTATAGGCTTTTCTATACAATTCACATAGCAGCCTACTTTGTGTGCTACTGTGTGAATTGTATAACTGTAAATGCAGAATACAATACAATAAATAATAAGGGTACATAATTAAAAACTGATAATTAGAAGGATACATAATTTAATAATAAATTATGAATACAATACATTAAAAACTGAATACGTAATTATATGTGATACAGAATTAAGAATACATACAAAATTGAATTTTTTATAACACGTACATGATTGAATTTAGAAATTAGAAGCTAATAACCCAAAATAAGAAAATGAATAAATGAATTCAACCAAACACAAATATAATTTCATAGTTTGGGGCGGGTATATTTGAACTTAGTGATGATGATAATGGGTGTGTATCAATGAGATTGTGTGACATAGGGAATATAGTTGTCCTTGGTGTATTAAATGTCATGTGTTTTAGAATAGGGGTAGGAGTTACTGACATGAGAAGTGGATTGTGTGAGGTTGTACCATGGATCATTGTGCTAATGTATCAACACAATCCAAATACTTTTGGTCATTTTTTTATATGCCAGTTGTTTTTACTTAAAATGATGTTAATTTTAAACAAAAGAGAGATAGTTAGAGTGATACCGGCCACACCGTGCCTCATATTGAGGTGGGGTTGACTCATACACGTCAAATATGACCCATGGATTGTTTTCCTAAAGTATCAATACAATCTGAATGCATTTGGTTGGTTTTTCGTATGCCAGTTGTTGTTTTCACTTAAAATGTTGTCCATTTCAAATAAAAGTGAGACACTTTGAGTGGTACCGGCCACACCGGGCCTCAGATTGAGGCTCGGTTGACTCGTACAGGTCATAAATGACCCATGGATTGTTTTGATAAAGTATCAACATAGTTTGAATATGTTTGGTTGGTTTTCCGTATTTCAGTTGTTTTTACATAAAACAGTGTCCATTTTAAACAAAAGAGAGACACTTAGAGTGCTACTGGCCACACAATGCCTCATATTGAGGCGGGGTTGACTTTTACATGTCAAAAATTAGAAATGGATCATTTTCCTAATGTATCAACACAATCTGAATGTGTTTGGTCAGTTTTCTGTATGTCAGTTATTGTTTTCATTTAAAATGTTGATCATTTCAAATAAATGTGAGACACTTTGAGTGGTACCGGCCACACCACACCACGGATTGAGTCGGAGTTGACTTTTACACATAAAAAATGACTCATGGATCTTTTTCCTAAAGTATCAATAGAATTTGAATACATTTGGTCTATTTTTGGTATACCAGTTGTTGTTTTCACTTAAAATGATGTCCCTTTTAAACAAATGAGAGACATTTAGAGTTGTAGTGCCCACACCGTGCCTTAAATTGATGCGGGGTTGACTCGTACATGTCACAAATGTCCCATGGATCGTTTTCCTAAAGTATCAACACAATCTGAATGCGTTTGTTCGGTTTTTAGTTTTCCAGTTGTTGTTTTCACTTAAAATGTTATCCATTTCAAATAAAAGTGAGACACTTTGAGTGGTATCAGCCACACTGTACCTCGGATTGATGAAGGGTTGAGTTGTACACGTCACATATGACGAATGGATAATTTTCCTAAACTATCAACACAATCAGATTACGTTTTGTTTCCATATACTAGTTTTTTTACTTAAAACAATGTCCATTTTAAATAAAAGAGAGACACTTTGAGTGATACCGACCACACCGTGCCTCCAATTGAGGTGGGGTTGACTCGTACACGTCATATATGGCCCATGGACCGTTTTACTAAAGTATCAACACAATCTAAATGTGTTTGGTCAGTTTTCTGTATGCCAGTTGTTGTTTTCACTTAAAATGATGTCCATTTTAAACAAAAGAGATACATTTAGAGTGGTACCGGCCACACCATGCCTCGGATTGATGCAATGTTGACTCTTACATATCAAAAATGTCCCATGGATCGTTATCCTAAAGTATTAACACAATTCGAATGCGTTTGGTTGGTTTTCTGTATGCCAGATGTTGTTTTCACTTAAAATGATGTCCATTTAAAAAAAGAGACATTTAGAGTGGTACCGTCCACACTGTGCCTCAGATTGATGCGGGGTTGACTCATACACGTAATAAATATCCAATGTATCATTTTCCTAAAGTATCAACACAATCTGAATAAATTTGGTCAGTTTTCCATATGATAGTTGTTTTTACTTGAAATAGTGTCCATTTTAAACAAAAGAGAGACACTTAGAGTGGTACCGGACACAACGTGACTAGGATTGATGTGGGGTTTACTCTTAAATGTCACAAATGTCTCATGGATCATTTTCCTAAAGTATCAACACAATCAAAATGCGTTTGGTTGGTTTTTCGTATGCCAGTTACTGTTTTCACTTAAAATGATGATCATTTCCAATAAAGGTGAGCCACTTTGAGTGGTACGGCCACACCATGCCTCGTATTGATGCGTGGTTGACTCCTACACGTTACAAATGTTCCATGGATTGCTGTTCTAAATTATCAACAGAATCTGAATATGTTTGGTTCATTTTTCGTATGTCAATTTTTGTTTTCACTTAAAATGATGTCCATTTCAAATAAAAGTGAGACACTTTGAGTGGTACCGGCCACACCATGCCTTGGATTGAGGCGGGGTTGAGTATTACATGTCACATATGACCCATGGATCGTTTTCCTAAATTATCAACACAATAAAAATATGTTTGGTCTGTTTTCCATATGCCAGTTTTTTTTACTTAAAAGGGTGTCCATTTTGAACAAAAGAGAGACACTTTGAGTGATACTGGCCACATTGTGCCTCGGATTGAAGTGAGGTTGACTCGTACACGTCACATATGACTCATGGATTGTTTTCCTAAAGTATCAACACAATCTGAATGTGTTTTGTCGGTTTTATGTATGCCAGTTAGGCAAATCGTGCAACAACAATGATAATATCTTATACTAAAACTATAGACATTGTGCATGATGTGCATCCCCTGGTACATGGTTAGGGAAAATCATTCATATTTGATTCAAATATATAGCCCTATATATTTGGTAGATACCTTGTGGGATGGACTTAAATTTTTTACTAATCGTGAGGCATATTGTTTTTCTATGCCGATCGGGGTTCTGAGCTCTGAACAAGCCCCAGAAGCCCCATAAATTATTATAACATCATTAAGCTTCCATATTTGGAAAAAAATAAAGAGTTATACTGAATTCAAAAATATCCATAACAGAGTGAAAAACCAGGTTCTTATAGTCTTCCCATTTAAAGGAACTCATCCTGAAGTCCTCCTTCAATGGGTGGTAAAAATTTATTTGAGAACAATTTTTTTTGGGGGGTTGTCCGGGGTCCAGGGGGACTGTTGGGGGGGTTGTATGGGGGTTGTCTGGGGGTCTATCCGGGGGGGGGTCGTTCAGGGTTCATGGAGGAGGGTGGGGGGCTGTCTAGGGGGATATCCGGGAGGCTGTCTTAGGGGTTGTCCGGAAGGCTGTCTGGCGGCTGTCCAGGGTCCATGGAGGAGGGTGGGGGTTATCCGAGGGGATGTCCGAGGTCCAGGGTGGAGGGTGGGGGGGTTGTCTAGGGGTTGTCTGAGGGGCTATCAGGGGGGATGTCCGGGGTTCGGGGAGCTCTCTAGGGTGATGTCCGGGGTCTAGGAAGGAGGGTAGGGGTTGTGATCGGTGTGTGCAAGGTGTGCTAGGCTTTGAAGTAGAACAAAACATCCATATTAAATAAAAAATCAAATGTCATAAATATCAGTCAAAAATGTAATGGATCAATCTTCCCCGAATCACCATCACCATCACCATTTTCATCATCAGCCTCATCCTCGCATCCATCTCTGTCCTCTTCATCATCCTCATCATCATCCTCATGCTCATCCTCAGCCCCATCCTCTCCCTCTTCCTCATCCTCATCCTCTCCCTCACCCTCACCTTCATCATCTCCCTCGATCTCGGCATAATCATTATCCCCAACATCTTCCTCTTCAGCATCCTCGTCATCACTAGGAAAGTAATCATCTCGACCACCACTAGAAATGCCACCTAGTTTATTGGATAATGCACCCATCGACAACATAT
This sequence comes from Viscum album, assembly GCA_963277665.1. Classification (NCBI taxonomy): domain Eukaryota; kingdom Viridiplantae; phylum Streptophyta; class Magnoliopsida; order Santalales; family Viscaceae; genus Viscum; species Viscum album. Next base: position 447,139,890 of record OY728145.1, read on the forward strand.
ATGTCGGACAAGTTATGATGGCCTCTGGTGGAAGTGATGAAGATAAAGCTTTGATCAGTTTCATAAATTATTTCTCCCTCATTTGAACCTATTATTCCAACTCTATGACCCTTTTATCAGACTGTCTTGCATTCTCCTTTACCTATTCCAACTCAGCGGTACTAGAATGGATACCTGGAGAGGACCAGTACCTCGTCGGGACTATATTCTTACCAGGTTGGCAGTGTACTCGACCAGAGTTCTCATCTCCCAAAACCTGATATAAATGATCGTGTGGCCCAAAATTTTTAGGCTCCTGGGCATCAAGGGACTCTAAATAAGCCTGTTAAAAATATTAATAGATTCTTAAATTTCAAAATAGATATTAAACTTTGAAATAAACAAATTAAAACTTACAATCTTTTCTTGTGTCGGTTCATTAACCGCAGTTCCATCTTTTTTCCTTCTATTGGAGCAAAACAATTTTGCTCGAGAGAGACGTACTTCAATATTCAATTTCTGATTTTGTAATGACATTGAAACAATATAAAGTGAAAGTATAATCATATATTCAATATTCAATAATTCACATACTTTATGTAGGAAACAATAAAAAGGGAAAGTTCTAAAGGAAAATTATAAACATTTATATCGTACCGGCTGCCTCTCATGATCTGACATAGTAGTGTTCCCCAAAGTGTGGAGGTATTGCTTTGAATTAATGTTTTGTTTGTTTTTTTCAGAAGATTCCAAAATAATGTTTAATAATTAATAGGGATAATATTAATTCAAAATATTAAAACTGTCATTTAAATACCTCAAATGGGATTAATACCTTAAATTTGGCTGTCGCCGAATGGGTAATAATTTGGTGATATTGCTCTATCAGGCAGTCATCCATGATAGATATTGTCTCCAACTTCGTGCCCACTCTATCACACCAACCAACAAACAACTCATTCTTATAAGATCTCCAAAGCTCTCCCAGCTCCTCTAAATGTGCTGGTCATGAACCCTCGCCATCAGGGAAGTTAAACCGAAGCTGACACCCAATATATTAATTCATATAAATACAAAAAAAAAATACTACATTAAATCCAATAGATTTTTTACCTATATATGTGCCCACGCATTATCCTTGACTTCGTGTGGCAGATGTCTCCAAGAGAGAGGGCTAACCGGAATGATGTTGGATTTTCCAGCTAGCGTCTCCAAAAAACCCTGACATTGTTGCCCAGGTTTATCAATCACATGTACATCATCATTGTATTCAACCATCAACTGTGTTTGGCAGTTCCATACCGCACGCAAGTGAGTACGTCACCTCCCCTACCTCCTATCAGTGGATGAATCTGTTATTAATGAAAAAAATATTAGTACAAGTTATAATAAAAATAAATTTTGGTATAAAAATTTGTTAGAGTTATATAAATATACCTGTGGTAGTCAGATCAATGGGAGTCACTTGAAATGAAGAAGATGAAGGAATATCCTTTATAGGTAGAGTTTCCATCAGTGTATGCTCCTCATCCACATAATGTGTCAGAGCAGGAGTTGATGAAGGTGGAATATAATAGCTCAGAGATAATGAACCAGAAGCAAAAGAAGATGGTACAAACATTTGGCCAACTGGTAGTGTAAACATCGGAGGCCAAAATATCCTGTGTGTCCCTAAAGACACACTAGGATCAAAATGGGGAATAGAAGATACATTTATGGTAGTGGCATAGTCCAATTGGGTATGACCAGTGGATCCACTAACTCTCGCACCACGATCCCTCGTACCACCGGCCTCAGTACCAGGACCACCAGATGATCGTCTAACTCTGACACCACCCCCCTCCTACCACCAGCCTCTGTATTGGGAGAAATATCAGGCTTCTCATCAGATATCTCTCATCTAGGGGGTTGATCCTGAAAAAACGTTTAACACAAAAGTAAACACATGATATTATAAGTTATTGAAATATATATATTTTAAATAAAATACTCACAACAGGGATGAGGGAGGAATTCTCATCTGGGTCATGCGACGGTTATTTTCTGTCATATTTTTCTACTGCATCTCTTCAATGGGTGTCATTTCTTGCAATGAAAATAAATATGGAAGTAACTAGAAACAGATAACTAATGTGTAACCCAAAAAACAAAATATAGAAAACCATTATGATAAAAAAAATAAGGAAATAGAAGATTTATGGTGGTTTGATGGTAAGTACTAGGATACACACTCTGAAGGATGTATTTGAAACATGTAGTTGAGAACACTATTGTATGATTCTATATATTTCCCACTACAACTTTGGGTTCACAATCAACTCTAACAATTGAGCTTTTGGAGTCATCATAAGTAATAAATGGATTGCTTCCAATTGCACTAAGGATAGTGTCAACTTCATCATCACCATCGTCAAAAACATTTCTGGGATTTACTTCAATAATTACACCAAATTTAGGATGATGATGATCTTTAACATAAAAAATTTGTTTCACCATTGATTCCAATACATATGGTTCATCGATTGCAAGAGTGTGAGTCAGGACAATAACTCGAAATCCACAATCATCAATAAAGGTGTCTTGCCTCGTCATTGAATCAAACCACTAACATTTCATCATCGTGAATCGACCATGCGAGTAATAATCCAAAATTATTATTTTCTCCACAACTCCATAATAAGCTACATTTTCAGAAAGAGGTCTATCATCCGATGAACTGGCATAACAGTCTGTTGTGGCAGTTAGCATAACACCATCATGGTGTGTTCTTATGTTCCTTTCTCCTTCAGTGATTATAAAATTGCATCCATTGATCACAAGTGATTTACAAGCACGAAACATGGTATTAGGACCAAAAGACAAAGCTCTTATTTCCTTAGAAACAGAGTCTGTAGGAAAAATCGATACCTGAAATATAAAAAAATAGTAAACTTAATTAAATGTTATTTTTATTTAGTTATTACAGAAATATTTTTATCTTCAATTTCAAGAAAGTAGAAAACCCTTTGCTATGAAATGTCTTTTTCCTTCTCAAAGATAAAGAACGGTGCTTTCTATATATTAATTCTTTATGTTACATGTAGATAAAAATAATAATAGTTTAACAAATATTTAAAAATACAAGAGATAAGATAAGAGATACATGTACAATTTACTTACTTGATATACTAATCGAATAAATCACAATTGAAAAACATTGTGCAATGTTCCATCTCTCACTCTTCAAGGATTAATGTCGTCAATGTATATGATTTTGTAATTCCTCATGTCTGAGGATGTGATGGAAAACTGGGTTCAATTTTCTCATTCTGTTCTTCTTCATTTCTCATTGGTCTATTTATTCTCATAGTAAGATCAGACAAATATATTGAGCAGAAATCCATACATTCTTGATCCATGTAACCGTTCACAATAGAACCTTCGGGATAATTCATGTTCTAAACATATGATTTCAATGTGTACATGTTTATTTCAGTTGGATACATCCAACAGAAATCAATGGGTCCTCCAAGAAGTATTTCGATCGAAAGATGGACAGTCAGATGCAACATGAATGTAAAAAATGATAGAGGGAATATTTTTTCTTACTCACACAAAATTAATGGTGTCTCTGCAAATAATTTTTGAAAAATTGATTTGTAAAAATTCTTAGCAAAAAGATATCTAAAAAAATAGCACAACTGAATAACTGAGAATCTTACATTATTGGACAAGGGTTGACGGATTGCTATTGGAATCAAGTCATGCAAAAGGAAGTGATAATAATGTGTATTAAAAGATTTCAGCTTCAACTCTTTTCTATTGACCCGTTTTGATATATTCCTTTAATATCCATAAAGAAATTTAATAGTTTCTAGCACTTACAGAAATTGATTTTTTTTTCAGCAGGTGTCATCACATAAGAAGCACGTGGAACTTTCCATTTATTTTCACTGATGCAGATAGGATGCAATTCTGGTCTGATCCCCCAATCTACCAAGTCACGCCAAGATCGTAAATCATCTTTTGTATTCCCCTTGACATTTAGAAGAATTGAAAGCAACATTTAACATATATTCTTTTCAATGTGCATTACATCTAAGCAATGATGTAACGGGTTGGTTGACTAATACGACAACTCAAAGAATATACTCTTCCTCTTCCAATTGTAATAGGTATCATTGTAAACATTTTTCCTCTTTCAAGATTTCATTACACCCTTCCCAAATGAATAATTGAAATCTTTCAACTCATTGATCACATCAGTTCCAAACATACGCTGAGGTGGATTGTCAGTCTCCATGGTATTGTAAAATCTTCGACGATTGTTTCTATATGGATGGTTCATTGTCAAGAATCGTTGATGTCCCATAAAACTAAAACTATGATGATATTTCAGTCTTCTTGATCGACTATTCTTCATACAAATAGGACATGACAATTTCCCTTTTGTGCTCCATCCAGACATCATTGCATAAGCAGGAAAATCATTGATTGACCGCATAAGTGCGGAACACATCTGAAATATGTCTTTCGAACATGCATCGTATGTGGACACACCCACATCCCAAAGAAGTTTCAACTCTTTAATTAAAGGTTTCATGTATACATCTATATCATTACTGAGATCAGAAGGGCCAAATATCAGTATACTCATGAAAGTGTAAGGCTTTTTCATACACAACCAAGGGGGAAGGTTATAAATGTGTATGAAAACTGACCATGTGTTGTGCGAAGTAAGAATATTCCCAAATGGATTAAAACCGTCTCATAAAAGACCTAGTCTCACATTACGCACATCGGCTGCAAATTCAAGATATCAAGCATCAAATCTCTTCCATGAAAATCTATTTGCAGGGTGAACCAACTATTCATTATTCTTTTTTCTCTCGGTGTCAGGCCATCTCATTTTTACTGATATTTCATCAGTCATAAAAAGTTTATGTAATCTGGGGGTCAATGGAAAGTGACACATTACTTTTTGTGGCACACAAGATGGAGTTCCATCATCTTTTAGCTTCCATCGGGAGGTTCCACATTTGATACAATCATTTATTTCATCAGTTTCCTCCCAAAAAAACCGCAATCATTCAGGCAAGCATGAATTGTTTTTTTGAGAATCCAAGTTCATCAACTAACTTCCAGGCCATATAGTGGATTGATGGAGTATCTGTATCATCTGGAAGTAAGTCCTTCAATAATTTATAGATGTAATCTATTGTAGTATTTGAAATCTCATACATTGTTTTCCCATAAAACAATCGGATTAAAAATTCCAACTTTTTCATTTTACCACATTGCCAACATACTAGAGTCATCGCAGCATCATTCAATTTTTTCACCCTATCAACATCATCATTTTCATTGGACACATAATTTGTGCTTGTATCGAAATCTTGTTGGTCGGACATCCTTTTCATCTCATGATGCCAAATAAATGGAAACCAATCATATATCAAACTCTCCAATTCAGTCATATCATTTGGATCATCAACATTTTGATATTCCTTTTTCTCGCCATTGTGAGCCACACATAATAGTTTGTTTGGAAACCAATTTTGGTTGTATGATAGCTAACTGAATCATGACTCAACCAAGGTCTTCCAAAACAATTAGAACATGGGGGGTGTATGCGACCACTATCTGAAGCCTTATCAAATGAAAAATCTAAAAATTTGTTCAAATTATTTTGAAAATTGGTTGAAATCTGATCAGTTTCATACATCCAACTTCCATTCATTCTGTAAAAATATTCCAATAAGTCATTTCAAAGAAATTTAATAATATTGAAGTTGAATCAAAAAAATATTTAGGTAAATGACAATTGTTTAATTTATATAAAATCATAACTAACACATTACTCTATATGAGAATCATATCAAGAAACACAACAAAATATAGTGTATATATGAAAATAAGATACAGAATTTCTAATGCCTATATTCAAGGATTACCCAGTAAGATATTGGAAGTTGATAAAGGAATACATAATCCTTAAGGGTCTTGTTGGGAGTACATGAGTTTTATACTTTAACTTCTTCAGGGAGATCAGGATGAGGAGTTGGATGAGGATCACATCAAAAATAGTTATGGCCTCATCAAGTTTCACCTTAATCATGGATTAAAGGATCCTAGGTTTGGGGCCATAGATCGTAGGTTGGTAGGGTGTATTCATTGAATCATGTCCCAATTGATTTTGGAGAGGGACCTTCAATAGTTATAGGTATGGATTTGATTAGAAACACCTATAAAAAGGATATCTAGGAATTGTGATGTCCCAAACCATGATAAAAATCATTAGTGACCCGAACCCAAATTTCCACATGGCCTCAAGAACATCTACCAAAATTCCAAATGTTATTGACTAATAGTGAGAGTCTTTGGTGTGTCTGGGGGGGACTATTACCTCATTACCTAAGTTGAATAATTTTAATATTATCAGTTAAAAAGTAGAAGAAAGATAACAATGGGAAAATATTGTAAATGGATGAATATAACCGAATCAGTAATACCAACTAATAACAGAATAAAAAAAAGAATGATGGTAATGTATATCATGTATCAAGAAGAAAAACATAATTACAACTAGTAGTAAGTATTACTATACAAGAGGCTCAATAAATTCTAAAATTCGACCTAGCTTTATGAGCTACAACCCAATCATCTCCTACATGCTCCATCCTATGTCATGTGAGTAGTCATGCATCTATAAAATGGTGATTCCTATTATCTAAACATATAATCATTTAGTTTATCCGGGTAACCAATGGCATCTTGAACAATGTGTGAGATTCAATTCATGTAGGTGACAACCTAGAGGTCTATAAATATCCAATTTATTTATATAACATTTTAATATAATGATATGATAAATTAAAGTGACAACTAAAAAAATCTAAAAGGGTTTTCTATGGTTCCGGAGAAAAAATCTAAAAGGGTTTTCTAGGTTAAATCAAAACAAATAAAATACATACACATAAAAATAAAAACTTAAAACTGAAATATTAGATAGATAAAAATAACAATACGGTACACTACTAGAAATTAAAGCTATAGACACGGACCTATAGCCACGGTTTTATTAGTCTATGGATATATCTTTCTAATTGACACAGTTTAATTTAATAATCGTGGATATACCTTGTGTCTTCCTATTTCGTATCAGGGTCCTGATTCGCTACTCTCGCTCCCGGTTTCTTCTCCTTCGGACGATTTCTCCTCCCTGACCTTGCCTGACCATCTTTCCTACTGTCCCCGAAGGTCTCGGTCGAAGAGGATCATGTTGTTGCTACAAACCTGAATCCCATCTGTTTCTGTTTTCAGGTTTAGTGAATCGTGATTCCCTCCCCAGGTTTATCTCTAGATCCGTTCCATGAAGATCAGTCGAATAGCATCGCACGCGGGATAATGGTACACCGTTAATCGTAAGCCATCTTCTCTTCCCATCTCTCTAATTCTATGAATCTAGATCTATTCGGGTTTCTTCTTTCGATTGATATTAATAATGGCGTTCCTCGGTGTCAGCCTAGTGATAGGGACTCAGCTTCTTCATCCACTAAATGTTTCCTTCTAGAATTGGGTGCCTTATCGATTTTCAGTTCTCTGTAATGTTTTGAAAGTACGTTTTATTTTTCCGAGAAAATCACATGATTCTCCAAGACATTAAGAGAATGGAGCTTGTGAAATTTTCTGAATTTTAGGTTTTGGGTGTCATACTTTGCGTGAGAAACAAGTCAGTTGCAATGAAATTGTACTGCTTGTGATGTCCTGGGCTTGTTTTCCCTGCCGTAGAAATCATGACATGGTTAGGTTGAAGTTCCTTGATATGGAAAGTAGTGATCTTACATCATGATGCAGAAGGGGAATCCAATAACACGGCTGAATGATTCAAATTTCCAAGAATAGGATTTTCATTTATTGTCAAACTGATCCGAAAATGAAACTGTAGTTCTAAGTTAAAGTTGATAAATTGTAAAATAAAATAAACAAACAAAATATAGTTCTCTGTATAAGATTGGGGAGAGATTATGCATAGCCTTTACTAAAGACACACACCCCTTCCATCCCTATCCCTTCCCCATTTATTCTGTGTACTCACTTCTCCTCCCGGCTTCTCCCTCCTCCTCCCACTCCCGCTCAGCCTCCCCGTCGTGACATCTGTCTCCCCCGTTTCCATTATCCAGTGCTCCTCCATTCTTCCCCCGCTCATGATTTCCATCAGGTTCACCTCCCGCTCCCTCTGTCTTCCTCGTGAGGTTTCTGTTGGTGTGTCCTCCCACTCACGCTGTTGATATCCCATAACCCTCTTCCATTATTCCTTTGTCTTCCCCTCTCTCCTTGTCGCGATTTCACTCTTCCAATTATTTAGTTTCTTGACCTTTTCTATTCTTCCCACCACATCAGCCTCAATTTCACTCACATTGGCGTCTTAATCCTACGGTTTGCACTGCATCTCACTACTCCATCTTCCCCTCTTCGTACCTCCACCCCATCGCAACTTCGCTAATTCATGTTCACCACTATCGATCTCCTACCCATCGCAAGTTACCAATTCTGAATCACCTATTTGAAAACCACCATTGTTTTCCCTTTCTCCTCATCCTTCACATTCACCAAGATTGGCCTCCCAAATCTATGGTTAGCACTGCTTCTCGAGACTCCGTCTTCACCTATTTTGATATCTTCAATCTAGGGTTTCGTAAGCTACTATATTAAGTCTCCCAAATCTAGTTTTTTCAGTCCTTCGTGCTCGGCTACTAGGGATCCATCACCGCCGAATACCTTAAATTCCATCTTGTACCTCTACTACAATAACTGATAAATCATTCACTACAGTTCATCCTCTTGAATCCCCTTAGCTCATCCTATGTTTTCTATTTCTCCTACTATGTCGAATTATTTCACTCAGGTACCCTCAAAATTCACTGCATCACATTCCATGATTCCCTCAAGTGCGTGATTTCCATCCACATCTACTGCTACTCTTACTGCTCAATTGAGTATAGAATAATGTTTTGCTCGCCCCGCAACAGCTATGTGTTTCTATACACAATTTAATTATTGTATTCACTGTTAGTTTGTTCATTGATCATATTGTGTGTTTCTACTACATATGTGATTCCATATTTATATGTGTTCTAACAATTAATGCTCCTAATATATAATGTTCTCAATGTGTTTTCAAACATAGTATAGTGACAAAATTTCCCTAACTACCTTACATTGCTAATTGTATTTTTATATTCTAACTTGTATGACTTATATCAGTGTCTGTGGCTGTTTAATTTTTCTTTGCAGTGATGGATAAGATGAAGCGTATTCATTCCAACTGAGAATGATTTGGGGGATGAAAAAATAGATCATATACCATATTATCTCTGAAACTAAATGACTTCAATGAAGCAGGTAGTCTCCATTTTAACGTTACCATATATTATACATACATGTGTTAGCCAAAAGGTTTTATTTTTTTGTAGATGCAGCTATAATGTGAAATGATGTATCATTCATGGGAACCACTGGATAATTGCGACTAACCAACTACACACAACTTCATGTTTGGTCTATATTTTTTGGTTTGATATAGATTAATTCATTTAAACTAACTTTCAAATTTTTTTAGCAAAATATTAATCACGTGTTCAGTCCTATTTAGTTTATTTAGAAATATTTTTTCCAGTAGTTATCATTTTGATCATAATGTAGATTAAACAAATAATTTTGGTGTAAGATTTTTTTCCCTTTATCATTTCAATGCCTTTGGATTTGAATCTTTGTTATTTTGTTAAATGCAAATGGGTCACACTCCTACTGGAGTTGCATCAATAAATTATTGTTTATCCAAGGTCTCTAACTGCTGTAAGACTTTCCAGTGATCCTCATCAGAGTTTAATGTATTTCTATTCTACGTTGTGGTTTTATGAAAGAGTCAACTAATTCAGAGGTAAAAAATCTCCAAAGTTTTCATTGTTTTTTCCACTTAGTAAAATCAAACAGCATGAATTTTATACTCCAATAGAATACCTAAATCCCTCGTTTTTTATGATAGATCTAAGGATGTAGGAAATGTTTGTGATCTTAACCTCCTTTGAAAAAAATGTTCACTATTATGATTTGTGTGCATTCTTCAATTTTTTATGTATAATTACATTCTATGATAATATATATATATATATCATTTATTATACAATTAGTCACTTCTAAAATAATTACATTCTATTTCATGTAATTTTCTTCATCACTTTGGTGCTACTTTTGTTTATTAAAATAATCATATACATTATAATTAAATTATAGGTTTCTAATTTCATCATAATTACATATTTCATTCACTTTTCCAGTCACCAATCACTAAAGGAATTCATATTGGGAATACTGAATAATCTTTTGCTTCATCCTTAATGTATTACTGTCATTATTCTGAATCATTTCATTAATTTTATGATACATTAGTTTAAATAGTTCTCATCTATTTTTTACTTTACATGCCTTTAACATTTACTTAGTTAAATTCTATATCAGTTTTTATATATTTTTTGAAATGGGTGTTACAAAAAAGTCTCATTGTTTAGTTAATTTCAGAATTGTCATTTTCTATTTACTGTACATTTTAATTCATAGCTATAATTTGGATCCAATTCTCTGATTCATTTACAATTCCATTTTTTCATTTCCTTTTCCATTTATTTATTTAATTTTTTAGATTTGTATTTTTTAATTGTAATTAATTAATTTATTCTATTTTAAATTTAATTAATCAGTCTACTTCAAATAGGACATATCTATCTGATTCAATTATGAAATAAATTGTATACTAATTTTGTTACCTATATTGAATTAAAGAATAGGTGAAAACCAAGTTGTAGGGGGTGAATTATAGAAATGATATGGGGCCTCCACTGGGAAGGTAAGTAATGATTTAGATCTCAACCGAGATTCATTTGGGCACTACAAATTTTGATCAAATTACGTTTTTGTGTCTTTTGTGAAGTACCCCAAATAGATCAAGGTTGTGTTTGACATCAATAATTGAACAATTCATCATGAAATATATTACACAGTAATTAATAATGATATATTGTGTATTATTCTACATACTAATAAAAGTTCATATGGTATATCAAACTCAAATATACATAATTTTTTCCCCTACGTTTTTAGAAAAAACATATTGATCATTAAAAGAATAAATAATAAAAGCATTGGAACATACCTCTTTGAAATATTATCAATGTTTAGATGATATTCAGTTCAAATAATAACACCTTTTAGGGCTTCAACATTACTTTATGTTAATTTCTGTTACTGCAATGCATAGTTCATTGGGAACTAAAGATAAGTCTCTTGTAACTATAATTAATAGGTCATTGGGAACTAAAGAGACCCCTCTTGGTCGATTTTTATGCAATATAGCTATTCTGAGTGCCTATGTGCAAGGCTCCCCTTGCTGGACCAGGAAAACACGCCACGGTCACGCCGCGGTCACGCCGCGGTCACGCCGCGGTCACGCCACGGTCACGCCGCGGTCACGTTGCGGTCACGCCGCGGTCACACCATGGTAATGCCGTGATAATGTCGTGATTTGGCTCTGCTCCATCCACATCCAGCCCACACGAGCCCCCTTCCACCTTTATTTCAGCCTGCTGCCACCAACCCGCAACAGCCCCCCCTGCCACCTTTGAATCAGCCCGCACCATCCCCCCAGCACCTGTAACCAGCCCCCTTCCACCAACATTCCAGCCCCCTTCCACCAACATTCCAGCCCCCTTCCACCAACATTCCATCCCCCTTCTACTTTCATTCGAGCTCGCACCAGCCCCCAGCCACCTACAATCCATCCCGCACCAGCCACCACACCAGCCACCATACTAGCCACCACCCCTCAACCTCCTGCAAAACACTCATGCCATCCCTCTTCCACCTGTAAAATAGCCCCAGCCACAAGTTCCAGCCCTCACTAGCCCTCTACCTCCTACATCCCAGCCCGCACCATCCCCTGCCACATACCCAACAGCCCCCAGCCACCTACAATCTAGCCCACACCAGCCCTCTTCCACCTATTCCAGCCCGCACCATCCCCCTGCCATCCCCCGCACCAGCCACCGCACCAACCCCCAGCCTCCTGCATTCCAGGATGCGCGAGAAAAATTCCATGCAAATCAAAAAAAGGAAAGTTGAAGGGGGGGTGTCCAAGGGATATCTGGGGGGCTTCGGGTGGGGTCTTTAGAAAATGGGGTTAACCATAGGCCAACCAAGGATGACCACTTTTTAGGAAAGAAATAATTTTTAATCACCTAGCCCATTGTAGCCAGTGAGAGTGCATAATACTCACATGGAGTGCCTAAGGATTATGGGATTCATAGTTCCATCATGGATGTGCTTTGGTTTGATCACGTATGAGGAGTGTTTATGTGGTATAACATAGGGAGGAATGACCATATAAATCCCATAGTGTGTGAAAGTGTATCAATGTGTCAACCCCAATGCCAGCTCGAATGTAGGGAAACACACCTATGTATTACTAAGGAGTAGCAGTCCGAGCATATTATTGATTTTTGAAAAGTTCTATGTGGAACACTTTTCATCCACTTAAAATGTTACATATATAACTCCATCTATTTGATATGTTTTATTTGAGCTATCTGGTCAAGCTAAGAAGTTGTATTCTTCCTTAAGATTCATTGGTGAAGCTTCAATACACAGTTCTTCATGTCATAATGATTAGTGATCAAATTAATCTCATCAAATCCTAAGAGGGGATGAATATGGTTGTAAGATTCCACAAATTAATAAACTGAAGTTAGTGGTGTATTTTATTATTAGAAATAGTGAATAGAAAACGGTGAAAGTGAGATTTGTTTTACAAATATGGTGTCTTTCGTAATTGGGAAAACAAGAAAGGTTAATATTTGTGTATGGTTTCTTTGAATTCATAAATATTATTTCTATACATTCATGTTTTCATTATCATGGTTTGATTACACAATCTAGTGTATGATCCACACTATATTTCAGGAGGGACATGAAGTATTTCCCACATATACATCTATTACGTGAGGTATATAAGAGCGAGCTTAGTTGTGTGATAGGGGGAAGGAAGAGACATCATGTATTATATTATTCCATACCTGAATGTTAAAATAAATTGATCAGATTAAATGTAACAGTATAAATTCTTGAGTTTTCAGGATGGAGAAAAATAGTGACGTTATTGTTAAGCAGTGAGTTAGGTGAAGAGTACAAGAAATAAAATACATAAAATAATATTCATGAATGAGTTTGTTTTCATGGAAATGAAAGTAATTCATTCATTATAAGTGATTATATTGTTAATTTTTGTATCTAAATGTATTAAATTTAAGGGGGGTTCATTGTTTCTTACATTAATGTGGTTTGAGAAAAGGCCATGTGATATATTTTTCATAAATATTGTGCAGTGTTTTGAGACTAATCTGGGTGTAGTATCAGAAGATTTGACACATGATAATTTAGTGATTAAGTGAGGCTAAAACATCAGGATAAGAAATAATATTTTTCTGATCATGTTTTCCCTTACCCAATTGATCATACACAAGTGATTAAAATTATTAAGAAAAGTCTACATAAAAGGTTTTTTTCTGTTGAATGTAATTGAAGTTGTACATTAGAAAATCAAATATATAAATCCCATTGAGGAAGATCATGAAATCATCATATAATTGATCAAGATAAGAAGAATGGCCTTGTGAATAGGGGGACCAGTTATTGAAGAGGCTCAACCCTGGGGGTTATAACCATTCAAATGTTTTGGGTCTAACTAAAGGAGGAAAAAGAGTTGAATCACTGGGGGTATAATTAGGATCAAATGGAGTATTAACTAATGGGGGTATAATTTTTTGATTCATAAACCATTATAATTAATAATAATATTATAATGGATAATCTATAACCAAGGTATGTATAACTAGTTTTAGCAATGGGTAAGTTTTAGTATTGAACAATATAAAAATATTTTTTGTTATATTTCATTTAATTTTTTCATTTCATATTGGGTCCACTCATCTTAATAGGTGATATAGGTCCAAAATCAGAAGGGGCAGGGTGGCAGGGGGTGGGGCAGGGGGCAGGGGGAGGATGGAGGGGGCAGGGGCAGGGGGGAGGGGGCAGGGGGCAGGTCTGCAGGGTAGGGGCAGGTCTGAAGGGCAGGGGGCAGGGGCAGGGGGCAGGGGGCAGGGGGAAGGGGGTAGGTGGAGGGGCAGGGGTAGGTGGAGGGGGCAGGGTGGGGGCAGGGGGCAGGGGGCAGGGGGCAGGGTGGAGGGGGCAGGGGGCAGGTCTGCAGGGCAGGGGCAGGGGCAGTGGCAGGTCTGTAGGGCAGGGGGTAGGGGCAGGGGGCAGGGTGGAGGGGGAAGGGGGGAAGGTCTACAGGGTAGGGGGTAGGTCTGTAGGGCAGGGGGAAGGGGCAGGGGCAGGTCCGCAGGGCAGGGGGAAGGTCTGCAGGGCAGGGGCAGGGGGGCAGGGGGTAGGTCTGTAGGGCAGGGGGCAAGGGGATGGTCTGCAGGGCAGGGGGCAGGGGCAGGGGGTAGGGTGGAGGGGGAAGGGGGCAGGTCTACAGAGAAGGGTGTAGGGGGCAGGTCTGCAGGGCAGGGGGTAGGGGGTAGGGGGCATGGTGTGGGTGGAGGGGGCAGGGTGGAGGGGGCAGGGGGTAGGGGGGATATCTGCAGGGCAGGGGGAGGGGTAGGGGGGAGGTCTGCAGGGCAGGGGGAGGGGGAGGGGCAGGGTGGAGTGGGGAGGTCTGTAGGGCAGGGGCAGGGGGGTGGTCTGCAGGGGGTCTGCAGGACACCTATGCTGCGACTACTGACAGTGCAAAACAGCATCAACTCTCCTCACCTTCACACAGTGAGGAGATGCTGGACAAAGCAGTAGTTCGGAATCTAGTTTGCAATATGCAGATGGTTGATATTAGAAAAACACAACACATGCAAGAGGATGACGAAGGTATGGAACTACAACAGACACATACAACCATCAACCCCTGCTATGGATGAATTCACCACTCAGAAACTGGGTGACCAATCTGGGGAATCTGATCACATAAAACCAGAAACAGAATGGATAGTGGTACAGAAGGTGACTGGGAACAAAAAAATGCACCAAGAAGAGGTCTTAACATGTATGAAAAATAATCATAGATCTCCTAACCCTTCAAGGACTTTGCAGGGAAAAAATGCAACGACACCTAAAGATCATTCTACCAAGCAATTAAGAAAATCTAAGCACGAAATTAATTCCAGAGGTAACAAAAACAAGGGTCCTAGCCCCAAATGTAAGTATAAATGAATATTTTATATTGGAACTGTCAGGGTATTGCTAACCTTGACACCATCACAACTTTAAAAAATTCTTATTTTACTCATAAACTAATTCTTTTTGCTATCTTTGAACCTAAAGTCACTTTTACTTCTAGATTTAATAGTCTTGACAAATATAGTTATACTTTTATAGGAGCAACTTCCAATAATAACAATTGTGATTCTTTGTGGGTCTTTACACATATCTCTATAGATAAAATTCATATTGTTAATGATGATTCTTAGTCTTTGACATGTGAAATAAACTTGCATGATAATAATTTTTGTTTTACTTTTGTGTATACCTGCAATAAATATCAAGACAGAAGAACCTTGTGGCATAATATATCCTCCCTTAACAACACTATTCAAGTGCCCTGGGTCATTATCGGTAATTTAAATGTTTTCCTTGGAACTAGTGAAAAGCTAGGGCCCTTGCACTCAAACACATCCGTTAAAGATTTTAATCACTGTATTTATGATAATAACCTTGTTGAGATTAATCTGTTTGGGGCTAAGTATACCTGGTATAGAAGGCAACACAATAGAATTTTAGAAAGTAAACTTGAAAGAGCTTTCACAAACTTCAAAGCTCTAGATAACTGGAATAGCATCTCTAGTATTACTTTACCTAGGATTAATTCTGATCATCATCCAATTTTGGTGATCCTCAAGACTAGAGACAACAAACATATTCTTCCTTTTAGATTCAATAATGCCTGGAACACTATGGAGGATTTTAATAAAATTGTAAAAGACACTTGGAATTCGATTAATTCGAATGATGCCTTTGTCTGTCTAGGCGGTGTCCAGGAGGGATGGGGGGCTGTCTAGGGGGGTTTGTCAGGGAGGGGGGTCTGTCCAGGAAGGAGAGGGGGGTGTCCAGGGGGGTCTGTCCAGAAAGGAGGGAGGATTGTCCAGGGGGATGGGGGTGTCCAAGGGGGATGGGGGTGTCCAGGAGGGATGGGGGGCTTGTAGAAACACGGAATTTCTTTTTCGGAACAGTGGACCGTCTTCTTCATATGTAGTCCATTTCAGCCTAGGGTTTACTACTAAAAATCCTCTATATTTTTTTTCTCCCAATATAGTGAATTCTGCCTCTCCCGTGGATGTAGGGATTTTTCCCAAACCACGTAAATTGTTGTGTCCTTTTTTTCGTTCTTTCATTTTTCTTGTTTCTGTAGTTGTGTATATCGATGATTTCGCAACATAGCAATGCCCAAGTCCCCTACCATGGGCTCAGCTACAAAATTCTATAACTTTACATGTCTTGGTATCATGATATTAAAATGCACAACCACCATCAGTCCGGGATTCAGGACCTTTAAATGTCCATCACTTGGAACAAGATATAAGATATTAAACTATATAGATCAGTGGTTTCATTAGGATATAAATCAATCTGGCATGTAAGAACCTCATTTGATATTAGATACACCATGGTGATTTGGGAGAATTAGGTCTATTAGATTCACAACTTTCCAACCTCCTCATATCTTTGTTTTCTTTTACTCTAATCATTGTGATATTCTGACCATGAATTGTATGAGCTAGATCTAAAAGGTCATAGTGGATGATATCATTTGAAGGGAATTATCCATGGTAGGGATGTATTCTTAGGTAATTATCCATAAAACTATGATAAGTAAAAATGTTCTCATTTTCAAGAATACAGTCCAAGTTTTTGGGGCTTCACATTCATTACAGGTCATCCCCAAATGCACTACACACTACAGATTGTAAGAAAATCCCCCATATGAATCTATTCCATTATAGTGTTTGTGTTTCCCCTCTTCCATGTAGATTTCCATGATGAACACTCATTGAAATGTAGCCTTATATTTATCTTCTGTATGTTCCAGATTTGTTCAAATCCAATCATGTATTGTTCCTAGTTGTATGAATTTATACTAGATAACACATGTATTTTCTGCATGAATCTATACTAAAAAACCAATCCTAAACTGCATGACATGTTTTCCATACACCATGACCGAAGTAGTCATTTCAGTATTATTGTTTTATTCATTGTTTTTATTTATTTTATGTTTGCAATGATGAGAAGTCTTGGTATTGTGGTGTGTTGGACAGATTATCAAAATTAATTTGTGTTAATGATGGATCCAGATGAGTCCAATGGTATATCATCTTAGACAGGATCCTCGTTGAATCCATCACCAGTGAATCACATGACCGGACAGCGCAGTCCTAGAAGATGTTCCTCATCCATAAGAATGTAGTGTTTTTGTGGCGCTTGTAGAGAAGGTTTACTTGTTGTTTGATGATATCTTGAGCCTGCAGGCAGGAGTCCTTGTAAAAGTTCATCACAAGACTGGGCTCCTTGGCTACTGCAGATGCAGCAGTGAGAGACAGTGAAGCCAATAAGAGATATTTTTTATTGATCTCTTCATCCAGTACATACTGAAATTCGTTATTTTTTTTGTATTTTGATTCGTTGTAAAAACTCAATTCTGGAAATTATATTAGTGAATTTTTTATGATGAAATTGTGGCACCATTATTTTTATTAAGGTGTTTTCAGGTTATAGGGGGGCGGGAGCAGGGGAGGTGTGCAGGAGCAGGGGTGGGGGGTGCTGGTGCAGGGTGGGGGAGATGTGGGTGGGGGGAGGGGAGAGTTGGTAGTGTCCTTTCAAAATCCATCATAGTGAACCGTGATGGTTTTTTTATGCAGTGGAAAGGCCTATATCCATGATTTTAAACCGTGGATAAAGCCCTATAGCCACGGTTCAAACTGTGGCTATAAACCTATAACCACTGTTCAAACCGTGGCTATATTCCTATAGCCACGGTTCTATGAACCTTGGCCTTTATTGGTGTGGCTATAGGTCGGAGCCTATATCCACAGTTTTAAAACCGTGGATATAGGGCTATAGCCACAGTTTCAAACCATGGCTATAGGCTCTGACCTATAGCCACGCCAATACCAGCCACGGTTCATGAAACCGTGGCTATAGGTTATAGCCACGGATTTTGGGCCTATAGCCATGGTTTAAAACCGTGGTTATAGCCTAAATTTCTATTAGTGTTACCACAGAATAAAATACCTAGTTTGGGATGTCTTGGATGAAGATTTAGCAGCTTGGGTGGGGGAACCCGAGATTCCAATTGTTTGGATGGAGGAACTGAGATGAAACTGAGAGAGGTGATGTCTGAATGGGGGAGAGGTGCTCTGATCATGGGGGATGCTATAAAATTAGGGTTCTGTCCAAATGGGGGAGAGGAGAAGGGTCGCGTGGTGTTATTGGGGAAAACCTTTACCATAATTTTTTAAAAACTATTGGTAAAGGGGGAGAAATTTAGACCCTTTAGCAATGGTTCACTAGAACCGTTGGTAAAGGGTGTCATACACCCAATTTTACCAACGGTTTAAAAAAACCATTGGTATATAAGTGTTGGGAAAACCCCTATTCTAGTAGTGATGGATTTATTTTTTTTCATTTTTTTTGGTGTGGATTTTAGCGCACCATTGGGTATTTGAGTGAGACCTTGTTACTTCATATTAAAATGATCATGTGACCCCATTGGATGCCTTTGGGAGTTCCCTTTCTTCTTCCATATGTGTGAGGCTAGGTTAGAGGTTGTCGACCACTTTGGGTCGCTAGGAATGGGTGTGTTCTTGATTTAATTTTATTTTTTTAATAAATTTGTGTTATTTAATTCAATTATATTTAATTGTTTAACTAAATTGAGATGATTATCTAAAGTTGAGTTAGAAAATTCAAATTTATTAAATTGTATGTTTATTTTAATTGGATTATATATATTAAATGCTTGATGTGATGCATTTTCTAAGACCCAAGGGTTAATTAAGGGCTTGGCCTGATGTTGGGATGGTGTTGTCCATTCAGAATTAAGGTGATGTGATCATTGAGATGGTCTTGGATTGGATTAATTAGGTGATGAGATCACTTTTTGGGCATCATAAATGTCATTTTGGGTTGGTGAGGCTATTAGGTTGGGGAATGTCCCATGTTACTGAATTGAAATCCCATCAGATTTGAGAGACATGGTCCCAGGGGCCTGAGGTTCCAGTTTTATGTGGATTAGGTATTTAATTTGGTGATTGATGCTCACTTGTGATGGCCAATGTGTTGATTTGAGTCATGTGCACAGTGATTGATGTAGATTTTGGGGTTGTTTTGACCACTCATGTGGGTAGAGGATCATTTTAGTTTCATCTTAGGTGACTTTGTTTTGGGGGTTCTTTCCATATAAAATCATGTGACAAGTGAGGAACCTTTGGTTGATAGGGATGAGGATATCTGTTGGGGAGTGAGGCTCGTCATGATTGAGGTCGAAGGTCCGAGATTTATATTGGAGGATGGAAATAGTAATTCTTCAGTATTTCATGCTATGAGATTATGGTGGTTTTCATTTGAGGATAGGTTTTTTCCCCTGGATGTCGAACTTTGAGATGATATGTTCTTTTGAGAAAGGGTTTGAGGGTCCATTGACTTTTTGGGGTGTTCCTTCTGGATTTCGAGGATTTATTTGAGATATGAGGTGTCAAGAGGAATGTGGTTTCAATTAATATATTTCTAGGTGGAATCTTAGTGTACACTTGGGTTTTAATACTTTAAGGGATACCTTGTTCTATGGGCCAGGGTTTCATTCCTCTTCAATGAATTCCGATGTTGGTAGAGGCAGGTGATGACTCCATGTGGATGTTGAGCCCCAATGGAGTATTTGGTTATTTAAATTATGAATGTTTTGATTAATAATTTAATTATATCACACATTCTAAAACACTCATGTTGGGTATGCACACTTGGGTGGTATTCTACTGAGATAAATTCTCACACCCTAAATAGGCCCTTTAGGGCGCATGTAGATTTTATGTCTTTACATTTAGGTAAGGTATTGACTTCAAGAGATAGACCTTATTAGTCATTTAGCTTGGGATGTTTTCATGGGTGATTATCCACTAAATGAGGCTAATATTCATTGTTAATATATATATATATAATATTCATGTGCTTTATTATTCATAAACACCATTTTAGATCATTTTACACTTTGAACGTTATTTCATATTATAATTGTAATTCTTTATTAAAATGCACTATTACATGGTACATTTTATAACATCATTTAAATTACCCAATGATCATGATTTTATTTTAATACTTAATTTTTCAAGTTTCTCATTACATTGGTAACAATTAATACCTTTGGAGTACTTGAAGATTAATATTGGAAGACCTCAAAAGTTGGCCTTGAAAAAACCACATTATGGGTGAAGTAAACTAAACAGTAGCCCAATAAAAATAATGTAGCAGACAATATCAAAGCCAAATAATTAATAAAATTCAACTGAATCTAGATGAAATCATGGGTAACATTTCATTTAATATTGGAAAAATCTAATACTAATGTTTGAATGTTATTCCAGACATCCCAAGTTGGAGATAAAATTTTAAGCCGGATTCTATGATCTAGAAAAAAACCCACCATTTAGATAATATATCGCAAAAAAAATCTAGTTGGGATAAAAGTTTACATGCTGTTAGGAGACATATGGAGATCCATTTCTCCTTCTATGTACCACTCCAATTCTGCTATCTAGAAGGACATTTAGATGCCTCTGTTTGGTGGATGAAAGATGGCTGCCACTTCAAGTCAAGGATAAAGAAGTCCATTGTCCCTTAATTTCCACCACCCTAGGCCTACCATAATCAAGTGGGATCCTTTTTAATGTTGGGAGCTCAACCCAATCCTCTTTAAATGCTTATTTAAGGTAGTTATGGTGGATGAGTTTATCATCTTTGGTGCTTAGTTTAACTGTAATGTTATGCTGCAAAGTTTTTTCCTTAATTCTGTCTTTCTCATGTAAGTTGTTCAATTCACCTTAGTTTCTTAATAAAATTTCTTATTATACTCTTATTTTGTTCTTATTCATATCACGTTGAAAACATTGGTTCAATGTGTGAATTTATTCACACCAAACCATGTGAAATTATCACACAACGGTGGAGTGATCGTTATTTCATTGTCTTTTTTTTATTTCTCTAATTCCTCCCTCATGAATCTACATTCCGCATCCATTGAAACCATATAATAATTGGAGGGATAACCCACTTATGGGTTGATACAAGGGAGTATAAATGGGATGGATTGTATGTTCTTTCTCACTCCATTAATTTTCAATCACTTGATGTAATTGATAATTTTGTTTTAAGATCTTCGAACTCCTTCGTCCTTGTTGAATTTAAGGCCACACACTTCAAGTGCTAATACGAAACTTTACCTTGAAGTGCTTAAAAAATTAACCCTTCAAGTATATAGGTGATTAGTATTAAAGTTTTTAGGTATTAAACTAGTAATTGATGATGTTTTTTTATCTTTATAAATGAACCCATCTCAAATATAATAAATTTAAATAGTTGAAAAAGAATGCATCTAACCCACCCCAAGTGATAACCAAGGATAAACTCATTATTTTAAATTGAATCCACCTAAGTCTATAAGAATTCAATTAAACTCATACAAAATAAACCCAATTTGGCCACTTAATATCCAAAAACAATCCATAGAATGTACGTGTCTGTAGGTTACTTCTTAGGTCTCTAATGATTTGACAACCCAAGATAAACTAAAAGAGACCGCTTAACCCTAAAAAGATGGGTAAATTTCGGCGAGACCAAGTTTTGGTGCCATTGCTGGGGAACCAAGTAAGTCATATAGACACCCGTTCTATTCTCCACCATTTCTTCTATACTCTTCCAAATTCTCTTATCATTTCCATTTCTCGCTTTTTTTTCTTTTGGCACATGTCTTCCTACACTCGTGACCAATCAAACCACCTAGTTAGGGTAGATAGTCCTGGGGTTGGGAAGTAAATTACACTAGGGGAACTCTTTCCATTAGATACGAATCTTCTTTATAATTTGGTGTCAAAAATTGATCCCATTTTAATGGATGGTCTTCAAATAAACCAACTCATAAAGCCAGGTGGGAACCAAAATGGATATCCCAATGAGGCAGCCCCAAACTTGGGGAATGCAGTCGATCAAATCATGAATGAATTCTTTACACCTTCCTGGACCAATGACCCCTCATGCATTAGACACAAATCCCTAGGAGATTCCAACTACATCTTTAAACCCCGTGTC
Organism: Viscum album; assembly: GCA_963277665.1. Taxonomy (NCBI): domain Eukaryota; kingdom Viridiplantae; phylum Streptophyta; class Magnoliopsida; order Santalales; family Viscaceae; genus Viscum; species Viscum album. The sequence goes on from OY728145.1 coordinate 447,162,306, forward strand.
CAAAACCACCTTCCCACATTCCACGGAATGGAGTCTGAGATTACATACCTTCATGTCAAGGAGTTCAATGAAATTGTAGAAACTATGTGTCCCCCACATCAACTAGAATCAGCTAAAATGATGCTATTTACTTTTTCTTGAAAGGATCGATCTAAAAATTGGATAAAAAATTTGAGACCATCATCCATCATCTCTTGGAACCAATTATAAATAGAGTAATACAAAAAATACTTTCTCCACCATAAAACAATTTCACTTAAAAAGAGCATCAAAAAAAATTTAAAAAAAGAGGGAGAGTCATTATATGAAACATGGGAGAGGTTCAAAGACACCCTAAACATGGTTCCACACCAAGGTATTTCTATTCCTAAACAAGTGAGAATTTTCTATGAAGGTTTACGACCAGGGAACAAACAATTCATTGACATGATGTGTAATGGGACCTTTAAAAACAACGCCCCAAATGATGCTTACAATTATATAGAATGCCTTGTTGAACAAAACCAAACATGGGGAACATCACCTTATTCCTAAAAGACATAAAGAATTACTTTAATGCATACACTTAGAGAAGAGGAAAGCTTTAGGGAAAAACTTGTTTCAATCACTAGGAATGTCGAGGAGATAGATCTTAGGAAGGTCCGTGAAATTCAAATGGTTGACCTTGTTTGCACAATTTGTGACAAAAATGACCACAATACTAAAAACTTCCCAATCATCCCTTCCATTAAAGATATTCTTCTAATAGGGCCACTAGTATAGTTCAATGCTCTTAACTTTTAAAATCTCCAATACCAAAACACATTCAACCCAAGGTATAATGACCACCAAGGCATCTAATGGAAAGATAACCAACAACCTAGCCAACCACAAAGACAAAACCCCTGCCCTACATAAAATTTACAAAACCATAACCAATTTAAACTACAACCAGTAAAATACCAACATCCTCCTATACAATACCAACATCCCATCCAACAACCAAAGTATCCTCTTGGGATAAACCAACCAGCACAAGCCCCTACCCAATATGTCCTTCTACCAATCCTTAAACAGTTGTGTAAGAAAATAGAGAAAATGAACCCAGAGAATTCATCCCTTAAACATGAATGAAAATCCATAAAAACCGAGAAGTAACTCATGCCTACTTAGGTGGTACCATCCTCAACATTAAGTGTAGATTCAAGTTTCACTCAAGAAACTCATGAACAACTAAAGACTATTATAGTTTTAAGAAGTGGGAAATAAATTGAGAAACCTGAACAAATAATTCAAAAACCATCTAAATATTCAGACTCTAATGAAAATTAAAATGAACCACCTGATCAATATGAAAAAAAACTAATAAAAATGTGAAAAAAAACAACTCTTCAAAAAACAATCCAACAACCTTCACCAATTCCTTAATTCATGAGGGGGGAAATGAATCCTGAATTGAGTGAAAAATTGAGTGAAATATTCTCACAAGTCAAGTTGAAAATTACACGCCCTGATTCCATTCAAACCATTCCTTTATTCTAAAAATACATTATGGACTTCTGTACATTAAAAAAGAAGTTATCACATAAGATTCAAGTCCTTCTGGCAACAAATTTTAGCACAATAATCCAAGGAACCCTTCCACCAAAGTTGAAAGAACCTGTATTTCCTTACATCAATGTTGAACTAAGAGAGAAAAAAGTTATAAAATCCTTTTGTGACCAAGATTCTAGTTTCAATTTCATTCCCTATGTTGTGTACTTCCAGTTAGGACTGAAAGAGCTCCAACCCACATCTGTCACACTTTAACTTGTTGATCGTAGCGTTAGGGTTCCAAAAGGGAATTTTAAAGGATGTTCTGGTAAAAGTAGAAAACTTCACCTACCATGCTGACTTCATTTTCCATGAGAAAAATCCAAACATAGGAAACAAGGAACAAACCCCAATCATCATTGGCCTACCCTTCCTTGCAACAATCAACTCTATTATCTGAGTTCAAAATGGGAACATGACCATCACCATTGGAAACATGAGTCTAGACTTAAAAATCTATAATGAAAACTCTTAAATTGGGGATAATGAAGAGATTCATGAGGTAAATTGGATTGTTAGTGTAGATAGTGAACTTGAAGACCATCAAGGAATTACTGAAGGATGTTTAATTCAATAATAGATTGATTTTATTTGTTAACATGAGGGAAATTTGTCTCCTTGGATTGAATATATTTCATATAGATCTATTGATGATTTTCTTGAATCACCAATAAATGATACCATTTGTGAAATCAATAAAATTGATTCCATACCCATTCATGACACTAATCTGGATAATTTAGTGGATAAAAATTATGTTCACAAGGAAACAATTCTGTCAAGAAATGTGAACAAAGAAACTGAGTTCAATACAATGTACCATACTTCCTTGGAATGTGATAACCAATCAGGTCTATAATTTAAGTTCCTACCTTCATCACATAAGTATGCATTCTTAGGGTACAATCGATCCTTTCTTGTTGTCATTTCCTCCTCTCTTAATGCCAATCAAGAGATGATGCTTTTGGATGTCCTAAGAAATCATAATAAAGCAATTGGATAGACCCTTTCTAATATCCTTGGGATTAGCCCCCTCATTGGAACTCATAGAATTGTTCATGAATATGAATCCAAACCATGTCATGAACCTCTACGGACAATCAATCCAAATCTTATGGATGTGGTATGGAAAGAACTTCTTATGTTGTTGAAATCGGGTATCATATACCCCATTGTTGAGAGTGAGTGGGTAAGACCAATTCAAGTTTTCCCAAAGAAATTTGGAATCATTGTGATCACCAATGAGGATGGTAAAATTCTCCCCACAAGGGTCAGTAGTGGATGGAGAGTCTGTATTGACTATAAGAACATCAACTCTTTTACCAAGAAAGTCCATTTCCCATTTCCCTTTATTGAACAAGTCCTTGAGCGAGTGGCGGGTCATCAATTCTATTTCTTCCTAGATAGATTCTTAGGGTATAATCAAATCAAGGTCTACTTATAGGATCAAGGAAAAACAACCTTCACTTGTCCATTAGACACTTTTTCATTCAAGCGCATTCCCTTGGGTTTATGTAATTCCCCTGGTACCTTCCATCGGTGCATGATGGGAATCTTGTCAGACATGGTGGGGGATTGTTTATAGGTCTTCATGGATGACTTCTCCATCTTTGGGGATACATTTGGGGGATAAATTTTGAATGTTGAAAGGGTTTTTTCATGATGCGATAATAATAATATCATCCTAAATTGGAAAAAATGGCATTTCATGGTAAAAGAACGACTTGTTCTAGGACATCTGGTATCTTGTAGAAGGATATAAGTTGATAAAGCTAAGGTTGACATTATTCGTCACCTTCCATCTCCTAAAACTGTTAAGGAATTGAGGTCTTTCTTAGGACACACTGGTTTCTATAGAAGGTTCATTAGGAATTTCATCTCTATTTCTCGACTACTTTGTGCTCTATTGGTGAAAGATTCTCTATTTTTATGGACAGAAAGTTGTGAGGAATCATTATCTACACTCAACTCAGATCTTATCTCTCCACTTATCATGAAATCTCCAAATTGGAAACTTCCTTTTGATCTCATGAGTCATGCTTGTGACTTCTATATAGGAGCATTCTTAGGACAATGGTGTGAGAAAACTCCTTGTGTCATTACTTTTTCAAGAAAATATTTAAATGATTCCCAAATCAACTACACCACCACTAAGAAGGAGTTACTTGCTATTGTGTTTGACTTAGAAAATTTTAGGTTCTACCTCTTAGGATTCCCCATCACTGTGTTATCTAACCATTCTGCACTAAAATACCTCATCCAAAAACAAGATGCTAAGGCTAGATTTATTAGTTGGGTCCTTCTCTTATGAGAATTTGACCTCATAATCATGGAAAAAAAGGTTGTTGAATATGTTGTGGATGATCATATCTCTAGGGTATAATTTAATGACAAATTATATCACATTTATGTGTCTGGTTCATTCCCTAATGAACACCTATACTTTGTGGTTGACTTCCCATTGTATGCTGACATAGCCAACTTCTTAGTTACAGCATTCATTCAAAAATTCTTAGGGACTCAAGCTCAACAACAATTCCTTTCTGATGTTAGGAACTATGTGTTTGACTATCCATACCTCTATAAGTTCTTCCCTGACCATGTCATTAGGAGGTGTATCCCAAAATCTGAAAAAGATTCCATCCTTAAATTCTATCATAATGAGGCATGTGAAGGTCATTTTTCATCTATTAAAACTTCTGCAGAGGTTCTTCATTGTGGTCTCTTCTATCCCACCCTCTCAAGGGACTCCTATGCATTTGTTCAAAGATTTCCTAGGTGTCAAAAAGTAGGGTCCATCAAAAAAAGGAATCAAATGCCACTCACTCCCATCTTAGTGATTTAAATCATTGACTGTTGTGGAATATATTTCATGGGTCCCTTCATAAACTCTAGTGGATATTTCTACTGTAACGCCCCAACCCCAGTTACCCAGAGTCGCTGCATTATTACATAACATTAGCATGATCACAAAAGATCAAGTCTCAAAAGACAGATTAGTTTAGTAGCCTTCGAAACACTAGATACATTCATAAGTCTTAAATTACATTATAAAGTTAATAACCACAACAACATAGTCTCCATAGTCCAAACTCATATCCCCTCAGACTATCCCTACAGGTCAGTCATAAAATAATTCTGCACATCCTGGAAAAAATAAAACATAGAAAGGGGTGAGCTCAGAAGCTCAGTAAGGATTTAAATATAGTGGAAACTTTCATAAATAAGCATAAACATTTAAGACAATGTATAACTAAAACAAAAGCCTTTTAAACTTGAACATCAGAATAACATGTCAAATAAAATGAAATAATTCCATTTACTAATTCATATGGATATTCTACTAGTCGAATAATCACATGCAATATCAATAACCACTTTTATAATGATGGAATGCATAATGCCAGACTATCATAACCACATAATCAAGGCCTATTTCCAAGAATACAAAGAAGATTTTGTCAAGGCCTTGTGCCAAGACACTATTTTGTCTCATGAGACCTACCGATGCATCGAAAAGATATAGCGGGCTCCACCCATCACATACTAAGTCCAATGCATTCCCCATATGAATAGGTTTAAACATAACATAAACATTCGTATTAAAACTAGCATACGAAATGTCAATAATTTCTCTATAAACCATGAATGGTATAAAATTAACACATCTATAGTCAAACATGTCACAAAACCTTCAATACAATATGGATGTTTTGTATTATAATAAATCAACTTCAAATAAGCTTAAAATCCATCAAAGGATGTTGACGTAGATGAAATCAAAACTATTTGAGAGAAATATCTCTTTTTTCTAAATCATTTAAAAGTCACATAATTATAAAAGAAAAAATTTACTTTGAAAATATTCTTATAATCTTGTAAGGGAATCTTCAGTGATTTTATAATGGTGGAAAATAGTTGCACCCGCCGTATAAGTTAAAAATACATTCTTACCTTAATTTTGTCGAAAAGGTTAAAAAGAACCTTGTTTGGAAAACGACAGAAATATTCCTTTCAAACCATTTTATAAAGATTCAAACAAGGGTATAAATGACTTTAACCCATAGTCTAGTAAATAGTAAAAATGTTTTGGAATAAATTTTTAAGAAACATGGATGTGGATGATAAAGAGGTCTCAGTAGATAATTATGTATAAACAGCCTCGGATAATGAAGAGATTGTGAAATAAAACCTTACCTTTTACTTTTACTTGGTCTAGGGTAGGTTAACCTCCTGTATAATGGTGAAATAACTGTTATTAAATTATACAAGAATCATATACATTAATATGATATCATATATGATCTTTTAATACTGCTTCATTAATAATATCTTAGTATTATCGTTGTTTCAGGTGTTAAAGGATTCATTTTCCATTATATTATTTATTTTGTGAGTCATATTTGTTATGGATGGGATGTATATTATTCATATCCATAATGATATCAAGTATTTAAATATTACATTTAATCATAAAATGAAAATTATTCTTTAATGGATACTATGGGGAATGAATCTCATCACGTTCGTGGAGACGGTAATCCGTACATACGCACGAGCAAAAATATCATTATTTTGATATTAAAATAATATATAATTGGATAGTATATCATATATAAAGAATCATTATCATGTTATATTTATTATTTACATCAATTACACGCCATTATTATACCCATTCAAATAATAATGTATTGAATAATAATTAAACCACGACGTGGAGACGGTAAGTTGTACGTACGCACGTATGGTGACATGTCATCCAAAGGATGGATAGAATAATGAATTTTGTTGTACCATATTTATAATAAAATAAAAGTATATATAAGATACATGAGTTATTATTTTATAATGGAAACAAAAAAGAGAAAGTAATAAGGAAGGAACTTGAAAGAGGTGGGGAGATATTTACCTCTTCTTCTGGTTCTTCCTTTTGATTTGATCAAAAGGGTTCCCTAGGTTGGCTTCCGGACTAAATAAATGACTCTAGGAAAAATTTAGGACATTTGAGAGGGTATTTGGGAAAATTTTGGACAATAAAAATGTCTTTGAAGGTGTGAATTAGAGAGAAGGGGGAGTTCTCTTTTATAAGAGGGGTGAGGGGCACCTTAGGAAAAGCTAGAAATATTATTTTATAATAAATTAATTTTCGGTTTCTAATGGCTCCAAAATTTATTATTAAAATTATAAGGTGGTGATGGGTCTAAAACCACTCAACCAATAGGTTTTAGATAGGTTTGGGTCACTATATTAACTTTATATTTTAGATTTAACTCTTAGTTAAATAGTTTGACATTTATCATGTCTCTTTATATTCTTATATTATATAGTTAATAAACATACTATATACTTCCAAGAGAACCCCAAGTGGTTCATTAATGATACCAATATCATTATATAAGTCCCTTGGCCAAACATTATATTTTTAGGAATAGAATATCAATTAATAATATAATATATTTTTTTAAAACTCTTTTATGTCAATTTTGACACTGTTTGGTATTTTTTTTTCTAAATTTATAACAACATTATTACTTCGAAAAAAATTAATAAGACCAACCCTAACATGTCGTATGAACCTAGAAAATTAGTGTAATTCATAAAAAGTCTCAAATTAAATTTATTTGGATATTTATAATATCAATTATTTGAATATTACATTAATTAGGTAATTACTGCATCATCATTGTGTCATAAATAATTTACATTATTTAACGTATAAAAAATATAAATAAAATACCATTCTGTAGGAAATTGTTTTATCTTTCAAATTAATATTTATAGTCGAATTTATCTTATGAATAACCCTATATATAAAATGTTTTAGTTATTAAACTTTGATTTTAACTCTTTTAACTCTTCTTTAAATAAAATAAAAATAAGTGTCCTAATCCAATCCAAGTGGACCTAAAGGATCATATTTGATTCCTAAGGTTGTTTTCGGTCAAATTATACTTATCCAATAGAATTAGGACATGTGTTATGGTAATAATAATATCATATTTACCCTTAATTACCCAATTTACTTTTAACTGTGGTAAATAAAAGTAAAAACCTACTATTCACCAAAAAATATTTTTATCTTATTGAACCACATTTTACTCCTTGATATTAACAGTATCTCTAAGATTTTGGAAATTCCATTCACATAAGTGGTAACATTAAGTTTTATGTGAATTTTCAACTTCTCCTAGGAGTTGGGTAAAGACAGTGAAAAGTTCAATAAAATATTTATATATCTAAAATTATTATAAACTAACTCCAATGAATTAAATTGAACTTATATAGGTATTATTTATCTATTTTGACCTAAAATAAATTTAAATAAAATAAATAATTATTAAAAAAATGGTTTTAAACTATAACTCAGTGTTTTTCACTATTCATCAAAAATTGAATGTTTCCAGAAAAATACCAAATCTTCAATCTAAGCTAATTTCAATATTCTGAATCCAAAAATGAAGTCCATTTTGAAAGATAACATTTATAAAATTTAAAAAAGTGGGTATTACTATTCATAGTGGCTAGTTTGATTGGTTGTGGTGTGTGTTAGAACTCGAAGTTGCGTACAACACACGCTACTGCATTATTCAATATATTATTCAAAGAGAAGTGTACCATGGAAGCTTGGGGTGTTACATTCCCCCCTCCTTCAAATAATTTTGTCCTTGAAATTTCTAAAATATTACTGCGTAAAAAGACTCGGGTGGTTCTTCATCATAAGTTCCTAGAGTTCCCACATTTCCTCTTCCATCTTATGGTTTCTCCATAGAACTTTTACCAGACGAGTCATTTGGTTTCTCATCACTTGTTCTCTAGTATCAAGAATCCTGATGGGCTCTTCGCAATAAGACAGATCAGGTTCCAGTTCTACTTCCTCATAAGTGAGTACATGTGTTGGGTCAGGCATGTATTTTCTCAATAGTGATACGTGGAACACATCATGAACTTTGGAGAGACTTGGTGACATTTCCAACCAGTAAGATACAACCCCAATTCGTTATAGAATTTTGAAAGGTCTGATGTACCTAGGACTCAATTTTCCCTTCTTACTGAAATGTATAACACCATTCCATGAAGATACCTTCAAGAAAACATGATCTCCTACCTAAAATTCCAAATCCTTTCTTCGGTTATCAGAATAGCTCTTCTTCCTAATTTGAGCTTCTTTGATGTGGGTTTGGATAACCTTCACCTTTTCCATTGTTTCCTCCACAAGTTCTGGGCCTAAGAGTTTTCTTTCACAACATCATCCCAACAGGTTGGTGTACGACATCTCTTTCTGAATAATGCTTCATATGGTGCCATCTGAATACTTGAATGGAATTCATTGTTATAATAAAATTATACCAAAGGTAAATATTGATCCCACATACCCTGAAAGTCAAGTGAGCATGATCTCAAACTTTCTTCTAAGGTTTGAATTGTCTGTTCTAATTTTCCATCAGTTTGGGGGTGGTAGGAAGTGCTCAAATTAAGTTCAGTATCCAAGGTATTCTGAAGACTTTTCCAAAATATTGATGTAAAACATGGATCATGATCAGAAACAATTGATAGGGGTACTCCATGAAGTCTTACAACTTCATTAATATATAGCCTTGCTAGACGTTCAAGTGGTAGATCTTCTCTTATATCAAGAAAATGTGATGACTTGGTAAAACGTTCAACAATGACCCATATTGCAGCGTTCCTTCTAGGAGTCTTTGGTAGCCCCATGAAAAATTCCATCGTGATATTATCACATTTCCACTCAGGTATGGGAAGAGGTTTCATGACTCCTCTAGGTTGTTTCCTTCCATCTTTCACTTCTTAAAAAATCATACATCTTGACACAAAATCAGAAATCTCCCTCTTCATGTTGTCCCACCAAAAATGTTCCTTCAAATCTCTATACCTCTTGGTGATCCCATGGTGTATAGAGAAATTGGATCTATGATCATCATCTAACAATTCCATTTTTAGATTAGGTATATCAGGAACACAAAGTCTCTTCCCAAATTTCAAAATTCCATCTTCATACACAAGGTCACTCAATCTCTCATCATTCATAGCTTTAATCTTCTTTTGAAACTCTTCATCATCAATCTGAGAACTCTTAATCCTTTCTACCAAATATGGTTTGGAAACCATTTGAAAAAGCATTAATGTTTCACCATCCATGGTTATTCTCATGTCCATCATCACTAGATCCATGAAAATAGGATCCCTTACAATTCTCATCTTGTTCAAAACTCCATGATCCTTTCTACTCAAAGCATTTTCCACCTTATTTGCCTTCCCCGGGTGGTAGTGTATCGTGAAATCATAATCTTTGAGTAGTTCAAGTGATCTTCTTTGCCTCATGTTGAGTTCTTTCTGTGATAAAATATACTTCAAACTCTTGTGATCAGTATAAATCTCACATTTTTCACCATATAGATAGTGTCCCCATATCTTCAAAGCAAAGATTACAGGTTCTAACTCAAGATCATGAGTAGGATAGTTTTTCTCATGAATTTTTAACTTTCATGATGCATAGTCAATAACCCTATCATTCTACATAAGGACACAACCAAGTCCTTTCTTTGAAGCATCACTATAAATAACAAACCCATCATTCCCCGATGGTAGAGTCGTGATAGGAGCATTGACTAATCTTCTCTGCAGTTCTTAAAAAAATTCTTCACACTCTTTTGTCCAAACAAATTTAACCCCTTTTCGTGTGAGCTTTGTTAATGGGTTATCAAACCGGGAAAAATTCTGGATGAAACATTGATAATAACCTTCTAAACCAATAAAAATGTGTACCTCAGTTATACTCGTCGGTGCTGGACATTCTTGGATTTCTCTCGTCATAGAAGTATCAACGAAGATTCCATCCTTAGAGATGATATAGACAAGAAAAGAAATATCCTGAAGCCATAATTCACAGTTGCTAAACTTCCCATATAATTCATGTCTTCTAAGAGTCTTTAGGATAATGCGCAAGTGATTTTCATGATCTTCATAGCTTTTTGAGTATAGAAAGATATTATCAATAAATACTAATGCAAAATCATCAATATATTCCTTGAAAACATTTTTCATTAGATCCATGAAGACAGAAGGTGCATGAGTCAATCCAAAAGGCATTACTATAAACTCGTAATTCCCGTACCTGGTTCGAAATGTAGTCTTCGGAATGTCTTCCTTCTTCACACACAACTGATTGTATCCATATTGAAGGTCAATCTTTTAAAAGTATTAAGCTCCATGCATTTGGTCAAATAAATCATCAATGAGAGGTAGGGGATACTTCTTCTTTATTGTTATAGCATCGATCTTCATGTAGTCAATGCACAACCTCATATATCCATCTTTCTTCTAAACAAAAAGAACATGGGCTCCCCATAGAGAAACACTAGGGTGAATAAATCCCTTATTACTCAATTCCTCTAGTTGTTTCTTTAGATCCACTAATTCCACAGTTTCCATTCTATAAGGGGTCTTTGATATGGGCCTTGATCCAGGAATTAAATCAATGGAAAACTCAATTTCCCGTTCTGGAGGATGTCAAGGTAAATATTCTGGAAACACATCAACATATTATTTCACAATAGGTACATCCTCTATTTGAACATTCCTTTCCTCACCCACAGTTATTTAATTCTCCTCCTCCCCAATAATTGAATTTAGTTTAGCTACTGGGGGTGGATCTAGATAAGAATTATGTGGTAACAATTCTGCTCTAAATATAATGCATTCTTTATCATCATCATAAAAAATTTTAACCTCCTTATTCTTATAATAAATATTTTCATCATGGTCCGAAAGCCAATCCATACCAAGGATTATATCAAATTCAATCATGGTTATGACGATAAGATCAGCAGATAGAGAACATTTATATGCTCTAATGGGGACTAATTCATAAAACTTTGTTGCAATGATATTTCCCTTAAGAGTTTTAACTAACAACTCCCTTGCTAAATCAAATTGTAAATATCTAATTTTCTTAGCAAACTGTGAAGATATGAAATAATGCGATGATCCAGAATCAAATAATTCATTTGATAAACTTGAGGAAACCATTAAATTACCTTCCACCACGTCTTTTGGAGATTCTACCTCAGCAGTAGTGATAGCATAAGCTTGGCCTTGATCCCTGGGCCTTTTCTGAGATAAGTTACCTTGACACTTAGGACATTCATTTTCATAATGTCCCATCTCCCTGCAATTGTAGCATTGAACATCGATAGCTTCTTTCTTCCCCTTGAAATCACGAGCTTGGTGGAATTTTTCACCACACTTGTAATAGACTCTCATTCCCTTCAATCAATTACCGGGGTGTTTCTTCCCACATTTACTACAAGATGGATATTCAAATTTTCCCTTCTTCCCCTTATTTTCATTTCCATATTGTTCAGCAGATCACTTCTTCTCTTTCTTTTCTTTAAAGTCGTAAGACTTAGAGAATTCTTTTTCTATCTTGATAGAATATGAGACAATGTCTTCGTACGATGAGAAGGATTGGGAGACTAATTCTCGATGAACAATCCATTTTAACCCATAAAATAAATGATCAATATTACTCATTGGGTTACGTATATAATTTGTTGCATGCCTCGCTAACCTTGTAATGTTAGCCTCATACTTTGCGACATTCTCATCCACCTTTTTCCTCAGACTCAGAAATTGCCTTCCCATATCTGTTTGATGGTCATGAGGAAAATATTTTTCTAATAAAATCTCATCAAAATCCCTACATTCCATATTTGATACTTCATCATCTTCCTTTGTGTTTTGAATCAATGACCACCATTGATCAGCATCTCCAGTGAGTCGGTAAACTGCCATAACAACATTTTCCCTTTCACTACTCCCCAAGTCATGGAATATTTTCTCTAAGGAATTTATCCATTGCTCAGCCAATGTTGGATTCATACTCCCATTGAATGTTAGTGTTTGTTTCCTCAAGAAGCGGTCTAACATTGATCCTCCATGTTTTGGATCAGGGTTCTCCATACGGGTAAGGTTATTATTCATAACCTGTGTGAGTTATCCCAGTATAGTGATAAGATGATCAGCACCAGTTGTATCACTGTCTCCACTATAATTATCTTGAGCAAGAGGGAAATCCCAATATGGAGTGTGTGCATTGATACAGTTTTCATTCCTTCCACTAGGTTCCATTTCTAAACAATGTCATAAACTAGATTAGTTTATGAATTTAAATACATAATTCCAAAATTTAAAACACTTAACATAAATTGAACAGTTTATGGATATAATCCATAATCATAAAAATGATTTCTTTGAGAAAATATATACTCATAAACCCTTCATAATGGTTTGTAAAGAAAATGAGAATTATCCTAAGCATATCCCCCGGGAGTGTCGTAACAAAGAGTGCAGCAAGGCTCGTTGTCGTGCACCAGTTCCCGTTCGAGTCTAGATCAAAGCGGTGTTTTTAGGTTTTACCCCCAAGTACATATTTTCCATAGCCACCTCTACCTTCTCGTATCCATACATGGATGTATTTCTTAGAAAACTCACAAAATCTCTACAATACCAAAATTCTTGGAAGTTCTTCTATTCTAATCCTCAAAGTCCATCTTAGTTCTATGTGATCTAATCAGTGTTTATCTAGATCTAGCTTCCAAGGTTTATACTAAACTTCCTCTGATACCAAATGTAACACCCTGACCCTAGTTACCCAGAGTCAGTGCATTATTACATAATATTGTCATGATCACAAAATATGAAGTCTTGAAAGACCTATTAGTTTAGTATCCTTAGAAACACTAGATACATTCATAAGTCTTACATTACATCGTAAAGTGAAAAACCACAACAACATAGTCTCCATAGTCCATACTCATATCCCCTCAGAATATCCCTGTCAGTTAGTTATAAAATACTTCTTCACATCCTGGTAAAAATAAAACATAGAAAGGGGTGAGCTCATATGCTTAGTACGGATAACAATATAGTGGAAACTTTTATAAAGAAGCATAAGAATTTAAGGAAATGTATAACTAAAACCAAATCATTTTAAACTTGAACTTCAGTATAAAATGTCAAAAATAAAATCAAATAATTCCATTTACTTATTCACACAGATATTCTACTAGTTGAATAATCACATGCAATATTAATGACCACTTTCATAATGATGTAATTCAAAATGCTAGACTATTATAACCACATAGTCAAGGCCTTATGCCAAGACTACAAATAATATTTTGTCAAGGCCTTGTGCCAAGAAACTATTTTGTCTGATGAGACCTACCGATGCATCGAGGAGCTATAGCAGGCCCCACCTGTCACTTACTAAGTCCAATGCATTCCTCATATGAACAGGTTTAAACATAACATAAACATTTTTATTAAAACTAGCATACGAAATGTCAATAATTTCTAAATAAACCATGAATGGTATAAAGATAACATATCCATAGTCAAACATATCACAAAACCTTCAATACAATATGGATGTTTTTTATCATAATAAATCAACTTCAAATAAGCTTAAAATTCATCAAAGGATGTTGACATAGAAGAAATCAAAACTATTTGAGAGAAAAAATATCTTTTTTTGAAATCATTTAAAAGCCACATAATTATAAAAGAAAACATTTACTTTGAAAATATTCTTATAATCTTGTAAGGGATGCTTCGGTGATTTTATAATAGCAAAAAATAGCCACACCGCCGTATTAGTAAAAAAGACATTCTTACCTTAATTTTGTTGAAAAGGTTAAAAAGAAACTTGTTTGAAAAATGACGTAAAGTTTCCTTTCAAACCATTTTATAAAAATTCAAACAAGGGTATAAATTAATTTAACCCATAATCTAGTAAACAGTAAAAAAAATTGGAATACATTTTTATGAAATATGGATGTGGATGGTAAAGAGGTCCCAGTAGATAATTGCGTATAAACAACCTCAGATAATGAAGAGATTGTGAAATAAAACCTTACCTTGTACTTTTCATTGGTCAAGGTTAGGTTAAACTATTGTATAATGGTGAAATAATTTTTTATTAAATTATAAAAGAATCATATACATTAATATTATATCATATATGATCTTTTAATATTTCTTCGTTAATAATATCTTAGTATTATTGTTGTTTCGGGTGTTAACAGATTCGTTTTCCTTTATATTATTTGTTTTGTGATTCATATTTTTTATGGATGGGATGTATATTATTAATATCCAGAATTATATAAAGTCTTTAAATATTACATTTAATCCTCAAATGAAAATTAGTCTTGAATGGATACGATGGGGAATGAATCTCATCGCGTTCGTGGAGACGGTAATCTGTACGTACGCACGAGCGACAATATCATTATTTTGATATTAAAATAATATATAATGTGATGTTATATAATATATAAAGAATCATTATCATGTTATATTTATTATTTAAATCAATTAAACATCATTATTATACCCATTCAAATAATAATGTATTGAATAAAAATTACACCAAGACGTGGAGACGGTAAGCTGTACGTACGCACGTATGGTGACATGACATTCAAAGGATGGATAGAATAATGAATTTCATTGTACCATATTTCTAAAAATATCACAGTATATATAAGATAATGGAGATATTATTTTATAATGGAAAAATCAAAGAGAAAGGAAGAAGAAAGTAACTTGAAAAAGGTGGTGAAATATTTACCTCTTCTTCGGGTTCTTCCTTTTGATTTGATCAAATGGGCTTCTTAAGTTGGATTTATGAAAAAAGGAAGGACTCTAGGATGATGGTAGGATAGTTGAGATAGTATTTGGGTAGATTTTGTCTGATACAAATGGATTTTAAGGTGTGAATTAGAGAGAAGGGGGAGTTCCCTTTTATAAGAGAGGTAAGGGGCACCTTAGGAAATGCTAGAAATACTATTTTATAATAAAATCAGTTTCGGTTTATAATGGCTCCAAAATGGATTATTTAAAGTCTAAGGTGGGTATTGGTCAAAAACCACTCAACCAATAGGTTTTAGACAGGTTTGGGTCACTATATTAACTTTATATTTTAGATTTAACTCTTAGTTAAATAGTTTCACATTTACCGTGTCTCTTTGTATTTTTATATTATATAGTTAATAAAAAAATATATATACTTCCAAGCGAACCCAAAGTGGTTCATTAATAATAAAAATATCATTATATAATTCCTTTGTCTGAACCATAGATTTTTAGGAATATAATATCAATTAATGATATAATATTTTTTTTAAAAACTCTTTTATGTCAATTTTGACACTATTTGGTATTTTGTTTTTTCTAAATTCATAATAGCATTATTACTTCAAAAAACATTCATCTAACCAACCCTAACATGTCATATTAACCTAGAAAATTATTTTATTTCATGAATAGTCTCAAATTACATTTATTTTGATATTTATTATATTAAGTATTTTAATATTTCATTAATTAAGTAATTACTGCATCATTATTGTGTCATAAATAATTTAAATTATTTAATGTATAAAAAATTTAAATAAAATAACATTATGTAGGAAATATTTTTAGATTTATAATGAATATTTATAGTCCAATTTATCTTATGTATAACTCTATATTAAAAATGATTTAGTTATTAAACATTGATTTTAACTCTTTTAACTCTTCTTTAAATAAAATAATAATAAGTGTCCTAATCTAATCCAAGTGGACCTAAAGGATCATATTTTATTACTAATGTTTTTTTGTCGAATTATACTTATCCAACAGAATTAGGACATGTGTTAGGGTAATAATAATATCATTTCTACCCTTAATTGCCATATTTACTTTTAACCGTGGTAAATAAAAGTAAAAACTTACTATTCACCAAAAATTATTTTTATCTTATTAAAAAACATTTTACTCCTTGATATTAACCATGTCTCTCATATTTTTGAAATTTCATTCACATAAGGGGTAAAATTAAGTTTTATGTGAATTTGCAACTTCTCTTAGAAGTTGGGTAAAAGACGGTGAAAAGTTCAATAAAATTTTTATATATCTAAAATTATTATAAACTAACTCCAATGAATTAAATTGAACATATATAGATATTATGTATCTATTTTGACCTAAAATAAATATAAATAAAATAAAAAATTATTTAAATAAAAAAATTCGGTTTTAAACTATAACTCAGTGTTTTTCACTATTCATCAAAAATTAAATATTTTTAGAAAAATTCCAAAAATTCAGCCTAAGATAATTTCAATATTAAGAATCCAAAAATGAAGTCCATTTTTAAAGATAAAATTTTTAAAATTTTAAAAATTGGGTATTACTATTCATAACGGCTAGTTTGATTGGTTGTGGTGTGTGTTAGAAATCGAAGTTGCGTACAACACACGCTACTGCATTATTCAATGTATTATTCAAAGAGAAGTGTATCGTGCAATCTTAGGGTGTTACATGTAAATCCTTTTAGATTTTTATTATGTATACAAATGGGTTGAGGCCATTCCCACAAAATCCAATGATCATCAAACTATGATTAGATTTCTCAAGGAAAACATTCTCTCGAGATTTGGAATTCCTAGGGCTATCATTAGTGATTGTGGAACTCATTTGTGCAATCTTCAATTCTTAGCACTCATGGACACATATGGATTTTCTCACAAAGTTTCCACTACTTACCACCCACAGACCATTGGTCAAGTTGAGTTATCCAATCGATAAATCAAACAAATTCTTGAGAAAACAGTTAATCCATCTAGGAAATATTGGTCAAGAAAACTCTTAGATGCTCTTTGAGCATATAAAACTAAATATAAAACCATTTCAGGTATGTCCCCATATAGGTTGGTTTATGGAAAATCATGTCATTTACTAGTTGAAATTGATTATTAGGCTTTTTAGTCAATTAAGAAAATGAATTATGACATCTCATTGTCAGGAACAAAAACGAAATTATATCTCAATGAACTTGAGGAACTTATGATGGAGGATTATGAAAATTCAAGGATAAATAAAGCTAGAGTTCAAGCCTAACAATCTCAAAATCTTAAAACCAAACAAATTGTTGGGTAAACATATTCTTTTTTATAGCTCTAAACTTCATTTACACCAAGGAAAGTTGAGGTCCATATGGTCGGGTCCATACATAGTGCATAAGGTGTACCCCCATAGGGCTGTAGAAATTCATGATCCCACCAATGGTAAAACCTTTAAAGTTAATGGTCATATAGTCAAACCATTCATTGAACCATTCCAAAAACATGAAGTTGATGAAGACGTATGTGATCCAACCTTAGATGAGTAAAATACTAAAACAATTAGGGATCTAAGTCGAGCTAGTGATGTTAAACAAAAGTGTTTCATGGGAGGTAACCTGTCGTTTTCATGTTTCGAATATTTTAGAATCATATTTATTTTTCAAATATGATTAATTAATCATTTTGATATTTTAAAAAAATAAGAAAAATAGATTGTAGACCTGTTCTTTTATTATGAGTATGGATTGGTATGAAAGGGAAGTGCCATATTTATCTGTGTCACGTGGTGTGATCTTCAAGTAATACCTTACCTAGAAATTTAGAAATAAGACAATGTGTCATCAGTTCATTTAATTTTTATGTGTTTGTAGGTTAAAATGAAAAAAAAATTGAAAAAAATTAAAAGTACACGTCGTAGGTTGTGGGGAAAACCCCATCACAATTGGAAAAGCCGCGAGGACTCGAACCCGGGACCGAAGGGATATAGGGAAATGTGCATACCACTAACCCATGGCTTATTGTGCTTCCTTATTCTATAATTTTTGTACATATACTGATATTTTATTTTATTTTATTATATGAATATATATATATATATATATATATTTGCTTGTTTGTTTGTTTTTTCCTTTTTCCGCTAGGTAACTCTACAAGTGACATGGATATCAAAGGACTAAATTAAAGTAGCAAGAACTTCAAATTCAACCACCAGGTGACTTCATTTCATGATCCTAATATTTAAAATTCAGTTTATAACTCCTCTCATCTACCTCTACCCCCTACAAAATTTTATTTTCTTTAAACACTGGGGATAGTGTTATTCTAAGTTGGGGGTGAAAATAAAAAAAAAATATTAATTTTTTTTGTATAAGATATTTTTGGAAGGAAAATTTTCTTTAACCTTGAACAAGATAATACATATTTCACACTTTGAAACTGAATATAAAATAATTTATCATTCCCTGATTCTAATTTTAATCCATGTATAATTTCATGAGTATAGAATTTGGAAAGTCTATCTGTCTAACGTGAAATTTCATCTTTATATTTTCATCCAAATAAAAAAAGAAATCACAATGCACGTACCTTGGATAGTGGGGTATTATTTTATGTTCATGGTGTCTCTCAAATAAATAGCATAGGTTTGGTGATCATTTTAGTTTTAGTATGAGTATTCAATAAAAAAACAATAAATTTGCACGTAGAGTGATGAAATGACCTAATCTGCGACTTTCAGCACTTGGGGAGAGTTACTCCATAGTTTTCTTGCCCATAGTTAGTACTTTTTCTCTAATTTTGGTAATTTGACTTTGTTTTCTACTGATTTAACTCGAGATGATGCCCGAGTATGTGGGCTTCACTTGGTGCCCTGTGATCTTTGAGCTTAGGAGTCATCGGTAAAGTCTCGCTACATGGGTTGAATCTTTTAGTGCAATTTCAATTACTATAGTAATATTGAAAAAAAAATGAATAATAATCTTAATACTAAAATATGATTCGACCATGCACTTCCATTATTTCCCCCCTTGAATAAATATGAACTCCCATGTCTATTGTGATACAGAACACATCCTCAAACTTAATTAATATTTGATGAAATATGGTGATGAATTTGAACAAAAAATGGGCTTGGGATTGGGATATACTTATGAAACTATCATGTATTAAAATATTTTTATGGGTTTCATATTTTTTTGATATAAGGGTTTTTTGTGATCATTGTTTATTAAAACAAATTTGTAAAAGGGAACACGAATTTCACATTTTTTAGATATATTTTTCTTGGGACTAGAAAAACTCAAGTTGGGGGTGTGATTAGCCACTGAATGAGGATAATATTAATTGTTAATATATATAATATTCATGTTCTTTATTATTCATTAAAACAAAATTAGTGATTTTTACACTTTGACCATTATTTCATTTTATAATTGTAATTCCTTCTTAAAATTCACTATTACATGGTACATTTTTTAACATCATTTAAAGTATCCAATGATCTTGATTTTATTTTCATATTTAATTTTAAGGTTTCTCATTACATTTTTAACAATTCATACTTTTGGAGTACTTGAATATTCATATTGGAAGACCACCAAAGTGGACCTTTAACAAACAACATTCTAGGTGAAGTAAACTGGACAGTAGCCTAATAAAACTACTTTAGAAGCCAATAACTAAGCCCAATAATTATAAATACTGAAATGAAGATAGAAGACATCATGTGGAACATTTTATTCAACAGTTTCCAAAGATAATTCAAATTTTTGTATGGAGTTCCAGGCGCCCCAGTTGGAGATAAAATTCTGGGCCAGATTTTGTGGCCCAGAAAAATAGCCCACCATTTCGATACTATCTCGCAAACCAAAATTTCATTTGGGCCGAAATTTTACATACAGTTAGGATACATCCTGATATCCAATTTCGTTTTCTATAGAACACTCTAATTATACCATATAGAAGTTCATTTACATGCCTTTGTTCAGTGGATGAAATCTAGTTGCCACTTCGGTTCAAGAATAAAGAAGTCTACTCTCCCTTACTTTCCACCACCCTAGGCCTACCATAATCAAGTGGGATCTTTTTAATGTTGGGATATCGACCCAAGCCTATTGAAATGCCTATTTAATTTTGTTTTGGGGGAGTATTTTATCATCTTTCATGATTTGTTAAATTTTAATGTTATGATATGAATTTGTTGCCTTAAGTTTGTCTCTTTCATGTAATTGGTTCAATTCATCTTAGTTTCTTAATGCAATTTCTTCTTCTACTCTTATTTTATTCTTATTAATATCACGTTGATACCTTTGGTTCAAGGTGTGAATTTATTCACACCGAACCTTGTGAAATTATCACACAACGGTGGAGTGATCATTATTTCATTTTCTTTTTTTTTTACTTCTCTAATTTCTTCCTCATGAGTCTACCTTCACCTTCCATTGAAATCATAGAATAAATAGAGGTATAACCCACTTATGGGGTGATCCAAGGGTGTATCAATGGGATGAATTGGATTTTAATTCTCACCCCATTAATTTCTAATCACTTCTTTTAATTGAGAATTTTGTTTTAAGATCTTCGAAATCCTTCATCCTTGTGTAATTTAAGAACACACACTTCAAGTGCTAAAATGAACCTTTACCTTGAAGTGATCAAAACATTAACCCTTCAAGTGTATAGGTGATTAGTATTAAACTGTGTAGGTATTAAACCAATAATTGATTATGTTTTTTGATCTTCTTAAATAAACCCATCTCAAATATAAGAAATTGAAATAGTTGAAAAATGAATGCACCTTATCCACCCCAAGTGATAACCTAGGATACACTCATTCTTTTAAATTGAATTCACTTAAGTATCTTAGTGTTCACTTAAACCCATATAAAATCAACCCATGTTGGCCACTTCATAGCCAAAAACTATCCAAATAATGTACGTTTATGTAGGCTACTTCTTAGGTCTCTGAGGATTGGACAACCCAAGTTAAACTACAAGAGACCGCATAACCCTAAAAATTTGGGTAAATTTGGGCGAGACCAATGGGACATTGAGTTCGTTCTTGTATGGAGATTTCTATTTTATTTTTCCTTTTTTTTTAGAATGATTTCTTTGTGTTGTACTGTGTTCAACCCTTGGTGACCCTTCTTCTATATACTGTTATATATGACATGTTTGGATATGCGTTTTTTTTGTTTAGTGTTATAAGTAGTATGTTTTAATGTTTATTTATCTATGTTTAATTTGTTTTTAATTTTTCCCATATTGATTGTCTTTCCACTATTGGAGGGTCTGGTTCATGTTTGTTGAGTCATTTAATTCTTTTGTATGTTATATAGTATTACTAGAACTAGTATTATATATTTTACCTAAAGGTATAGACTCCCCACTTTACCCTTATTACACCCTTTATTATAGTTTTCTACCTTTATAGTTTGAGGAGGTTCACCTAAGACTAGTCAAACCAGGCTTTATAGCACTTTTTTAGTGGCTAATTAGGTTGGGGATGCTAAATGTATCATAATTTGTTGCATTATATTTCTTCCAAAAAAATTAATATCCCTAAAGTTCCCTAATTAAATACTTATTTTGGGTTCCCAAGTTACTTTTTGTAATACGTTTTGAAATAATGGGATATTCTAAGAATACACTCAATTAATGCATCTAATTCTTGAAACTTATCTCAAATGATCTTTAAAAAATATATACAACATACATGGTTTCCTATCCCAAAAAAGCATCCACAAAATCTGCACTATAAATTTTTATATCTATATTAAAAATGTTTAATGTACATATCTATAGAATAGAACTCCTCTAGTAGTGTGAGGATATCCCTAAAAAATGGTACAACAATTAATATTGGAAATATATATATATATATAAATTTCTTAGCTTCATTCTCAATATTTCAATATTTGGATAATTAATTTACTTCTATCTCAAATACTCTATAATACTTGAATATCCTCATATCAAAATGATGTAGTCTATGATATTGAACAACTTAATATTCAAATGTTTTTTATTTTAATTATTCTTAAAAACCGAATAAATTCATTTTATTTTTCAAGAAATAAATGAAAACATTTTTATTCTTCTTAAATATTCGTTAAAATAGGCTTGAATTAGGTCTTTAAATAATATTTATGATATTCTAAACACATATTCATAGCACAAGAATTAGAATATTTTTTCCCTCATAATTAATTAATTATAGAAACTCTTTATTTCATTATGATTTGATATCTCATTTTCATGAATGAATATCATATTATTTATATTATCATTCAAAGATCACACACTAATTTATTTTTTGTGATGGTTATATCATGAATGAACATCTCTTTCACTATCCCAAATTATTTCCATCTTCATTAAATTCAAAAAGAATATGAATTTTTCATCCAGCAATAACTTAAATTTTTTTTAAAGTGTTAAATTATTACACGAGGAGTTTTAAAGTCTTATTTTTCTAAAGTAACATGTTTAGAGACTTAAAATTTATTGCATAAGTGTTAAGTTCATCTCTAGAAGTCTTAAACGCATTTTTTCCATTTTTTTGCATTATCCTAACATCTTACATTCTATAAAAGTCATACGATGGGATAAAATTGTTATTTTGAAGTATTGTGATCATGAATTATATTAAAACTGAAGTCTTATAGTCATTCCTATATCAATTTTCAATAGAATCTAAATTCTTATGATGAAATCAAAGGGTTGGAAAAAACATAAGATTGGAAGATTCATATGATGGAACTCAAAGAAAAATGATCATCTCAAAGTATTACATTCAACACCCAATGTCTTATGTTTGGAGTGAAGTCTTATAATCAGTGGGAAAATCATTATGATTAGGAATTAGAAATTTTTACATGAACTCCAAAAACCATATTTTTATAGGATGTTTAAAAAAGAATTCTAATTGATTCTAAGTATACTCTATCCTATTCTAGTTCTATTTTAACCCCTTAAAATGATTATTTGAAATATTAAAATAATTTTAAACTCATAAAAATGTATTTATAAGGTGATGTAGTATATAAAATACTCAAATAAAAGTATTTTGTGATTATATATACCATCTTAGGTGTGAAACTTATTAACACAATCCTGAGCATCTCTGATCACATCATCCATCAACCTAGAGTGTATAAATACTATTTTCATAGGAACTATTATGCTTTATACTCTTGATATAGGTTATCCTCATTCAGTTATATTTTCCACTACCTATAAGATTTTAATATAGATCTCCATAGGATATATTATATTTCAGTCAACTTGTTGAAAAGAAGGGCTTTTCACATTCAACATCTTTAATTGAAATGAAGATCATCTCTTTTAAACTTTTGATGTTTTTTCTTCGGCTTAAATCTATCTAGATAGGCGTTTAATAAAAAATAAGTCTATTTTCCTACTATATTTCTAATATATTAATATACTTGGAAATTAAAATGGAATCCAATTATAATATTCATTACCCATAGTGCATGGTTAACACCTTTTTTCCATGTAATAGATGGATACTCTAATCCATCAGCCACATCATCTCTTTTGAATAATTAAATTAACAATGAAAATAATAAAAAAGTGAAAAAAAATGCAATCATTACCCTAAGGGAACATTATAAGAAATGATCTATATTGGTGAATAAATATAAGGAAGGTCCAACATTCCACTATCACATTCTGATCAAGGAGCTAATGATATAACCCTTTGTGGTGAAGTGTTGTCATTTTCAGAAAGAGGGAATGTGTATCCAAATGATCGATATTAGTCCAACGACATCATCCAATGTGAAGTTGTACCATGAAGTTATAATTATAAAAATTTAAACATTCAAGAACATAAATTTTAAGTATATATGGTAAAGTATGAAATATAAGAAAAATTCTACAAAATAATGGAAACTTGGAAAGGAACCCTTGCCTCAAGTTCTACACTTCTTTGTATGTCCTCTAACTTCGTATATAATCAAATTATATTAGTTATTTACATATTTTAGAACATTTTTTTTATTATTTCATTATTATTATTACTTTTAGTTAAAATTATCATGTTTCATTCATTTAATAAATTGTTGTAGTTTGTGTTGTTTGTTTGTAGATTTTTTGGTTCATGATCTCAAAGACTGTAGTAGTATAATTGTAATAGAAAATGTTAATTTTATAGTAGTTTCATATTGACCATATTTTTCAAGGTATAGTATCCAAATAATTATATAATTAAGGAAGTTTAATAGGCCATAAAACAGTTACCAATCATAGAATCATACTTGATAAGCATGTTCTTGATGGCTAAAATTGACTATAATATTTTATTTTTAGTTTCACTTTTAGGATTGATAATTTACCATTACAAAATAATAAACATAGATTATTTGAAAACTAATGTTATATTAAATCATAAATTCAATTATAATAATATCCATGAAATACATATGTTTATGAAAACATCAACATTCACTTAGGTTATGAAAAACTAATATGGTGATCTAGGTTTTCCAAAACTATTTAAACAAAGGGGAAATGATAAATATTTAAGTTTTATAAAAACATTATATTATCAATAATATATTTTTAGGTTTATTTTTAAATATTACTCTTGTTATTGAAATGAGTAAGAAGATAATTGAAATGGAAAATATCATTTTTGAGAATCCTTTATTTTGACGTAGTAATGCCTTATAAAACGAATTTGATTAGAGGAAATGGATTTTTTCACATACATTAAGGATTTAAATGATTATAATACCATAATAATTAAATCTTGATATAAAAATAAGTGGAGTTTTGAATAATTTTCTAATAAAGAGTCATAATTAAGAAAAGTGGAAGGGGCTTGAAAAGCCTTACCTTGCTCTTAGGGTCACCTCCTTTATAATGAGCTAAAATTCTTCAAATAAGGTGATTCTGGTCAAAATATGGTCTTATGGGCATGAAAATAGAAATTTATAGTGTAATTTGGGAGTATTTTTAAGAGAAACTAAACTTTCCATTTTCCTTGAAAAGGATTAAATGAATCCCATTTTATTAGAAAAATATGATAGATTTTTTGGTTTTATTAAGTCTTTAAGGTTGAATAATGTAATTATAAAATCAAAAGTGGAACAAAAATTGAAAATATATTATATTTTAGACCATTAATTATGCCCAATTTACGTAATATATGGTTATATGGTTTTTTAAAATTTATGAATCATTTTTAACATTATATACACTTTAAATTCATTTTCATTATAGTTTTTTCAATTTGGAATTAAAAATAACTAGATATATATTGAATTATAATTTAATCATTTAAGTAATTTCTTACATAAAATTTTTATCTCTAAAAATCATTAAATTACATAGTTAATCCTAATCTTTTCATTTAAAATATTTCTAAAATCACTTACTTTGACTTGTATCCTTCTTGCACAAGCACTACATAATTGGTATCTAAGAGTTTTGAATAATTATCTTATTACATAATGTTAAAAAAATAATATCATAAATATATTTTATTATTAATCAATATCATCATCTAAAACATTCCATGAAATTATTTCTTCTGATTTATATCATTATAACATTTTTAAGATAATAATTTTATCTTTTCTTACCTTATGCAATCATTGGGTATGCAATTGGATAATTATTTTCCTATATAATTATAAAAAACATAAATTTACAGAAAAAATTTATTATTCATCTATTTTATATATTATTGTAAATAAAATAATTATCTGTTACTATATTCTATCTTAAAGACATCAATTTTCCTTTTTTAGTGTTTTCTATGTACTGAATCATCACTAATAAATTTTTTCATATTTATCTTAACATGATAATTATATTATAGTATTTTAATAATATTTATATTATATTTTGAGTATAAAATAATTTAAGATACATTATGTAAGTTTCATAAATATTTATGTCATGATAATGACATAAAATTTATGATATTCATAAAAACTATAATTTTACCTATTCTCCAAAAACATCAAATTTCTTATAAAAATAACAAAAATTTACCCTATGACAATTTCAATATAAGAAACCTAAAATTAAGTCAATTTTTTTGACTTAAATTTTTAAAATATAGAAATTTAACTTTTAAATATAATCAATAAAAAATATTTCTATTTAATTATGGTATTATATAATGTTCATTGTGATTTATTTTTTGTGATACTTACTATAGAAGAAGATATGGTCTTACATTCCCAACCCCGTAGTAATTTCATCCTTTAAAGTTTATACATATATTTTATCACAAACAATTGTATGTAATTCCATACTGTTTCTTCCCTAAGTTCCCATAGTGCTTTCTCTATCATGTAATTCCTCTAAAGTACTTTTACCATTAGAGTTATCTGATTCCACAACACTTTCTCTCTGGTTTCAATAATGTGTACAGGTGCTTCATGAAAATACAAGTCAGGTTAAAAATCTATTTCCTCTTTAGTGAGTACCTATGTTTGGTTTATCATGTTATTACTCGATAATGATATGTGGAAAATGGAATTCACATTAGAGAGGTCGAGTGGCATATCCAAATAGTAATCCAAAACTCTGATTCTCTCCCAAATTTCAAAACATCCAGTTTTCCTATGACTTAGATCTCACATATCATCAAACCTTATAACTCTCTTCCATGGAGATACCATCAAGGATACAAGATACCCCACTTTAAGTTCCAATAAATTCATTCAATTATTGATATATATCTTCTATATTATTTGAGTTGACTTGATATGATTTTTAAAACATATTAATTTTGTGGTCATATCCACTAATAGTTCTATTTATAATAAATTATATTCTATATTTTCATCCCAAAAAGTTAGAGTATGACATATCTTCTGGTATACTTCCACATATGGTATCATATGAATGATTTAATGGAAGATATTATTGTATGAAAATCCACTCAAGGTAGATAGGGGTCTCATATTCTTGAAAGTTAAGTGATCATGATCTCAACATTTTCTATAATTTTTTGATAGTTTTTTCAGACATCCCATCAATTTAATGATTCTTATAAGTTCTCATATATATATATTTGTGTTAAGAGCCTTATAATGACTCATCTATAATTTCTATGTAAATTTCGGATTATAATTAGATAAAATTGATATAGGTGCACCATGAAGTCTCAATAACTCATTAATATAGAGTCTTGTAAATCACTCATGGGGAAAATCCTCCATTATTTCTAGGAAATGTAAAAACTTGGTATGGTGATTCGAAATGATCCATATAGAATCATTCCTACTATGATTCTTTGGAATTTATTTTAAAACGTACACTACAATATTTTCCCAATTCAACATTTTTATAGATAGAGGTTTAATGAAACACTTAGAATTTTTTATCTCAACCTTTACTAGTTGGAACATACTATTCTTGGCACCCATTTAGTGATTTCCTTCTCTTAAATTTTTTTACATTTTGGTGATTATAGGGTTTATATAGAAATTTGAGCTGTGTTCTTAATCAAGAAATTCCATCTTCATCTCAGTTATGGATGGAACACACAATCACTTTCCAAACTTCAACACACCATCTCTATAGATGAATCCTATCAATTTCCCATCATTAATGGATTTAATTTTCATTTTTAAACACTTTTCATCATCATTTTACATATTTATATACTTCAATAAAGATGTTTTGGGAAACACTGAGAAAAGTAGTTATGCTTCCACTTCCCTAATATTTTCTATATCCAAATTTACAAAATCCATGAATATAAGATCCTTGTCGATCCTCGTCATAGACAGAACTCCATGATCATTCTTATTCAATGAATCATTCACCTTTTTTTCCTTCCAGGGGTGAGAGAGTATCTCACAATAATATTACTTGAGTAGTTCTAGATATCTCCTTTATCTCATGTTGAGAACTTCCTATGCAAATATATACTTCACAATTTTTTGGTCTGCATATATATTATATATTTCACCATAAGAAATTACCTCTATATATCCAGGTAAAAATTATGAATACCAACTCAAGATCATGAGTTTGATAATTTTTCATGCATATTCAATTTCATTGATATATAAGTGAAAACTCTATCATTATACATAATGAAACACCCTTGTCCATTTATTGATACATCACTACATACCATAAACCCTTCCTTCCTTGATGATAAAGTTAATATAGGTGTATTAAACAATATATTATTTAATTACTCTTAAATTTCTTCACATCGATCTTTTCATATAAATTTGACCCCTTTTCATGTCAACTTGGTTACTAGGTTGTCCAATTGGGTGAATTTTTGACCAAATCACCAGCAGTAACCTATTAAACTAAGGAAAATATGTATATTAGATATATTTTTAAGTGTGGGTCATTATTTTATAGTATTTATCTTGGAATGATAAACTGTTATTCCATACTTGGATAAAATATGTAAAATAAAATCAAATTCATGAATCTAAAATTTACAATCACTAAATTCCCAATATTACTTATTTTAACTAAAATTATCAAGAATGCTTCAAAAATAATTCTTATTTTCCTTATAGATTCAAAATCATATCAAGATATCATCAATAAATACAAAAATTAATTTATCAAGATAATCCTCGAATACTTTATTCATCGGGTCCATAATAACAGAGTGTTCATTAGTTAATCTAAAAAAAATTACCATAAACTCATAATTTCTATACCTCATATGAAATCTCATCATTTATATATCATAATTATTTAATCTTAATTGATAAAAACTAGAATGGAGATTGTTGTTTGAAAATTATGGATCTCATTAAATTTGATTAAACAAAAAATTATTTTGTAAAAAAACATACTTATTTTTTATAGTGATGAAATTTATTCCCCTTTAATTAATTCAAAACCTCATAAATCCATCATTATTTTTCACAAAAAGAACATGGTCTCTCCATGGTGAAACACTAGGGTGTATGAATCCCATATCACCCAATTCTTGTAGTTTTTTCTTCAATAATACCAATTCCTCTGGGGATATTAAATAGGGATTATTTGATTTAGATTATTTATTAGGGATAACTTCAATTGAAAATACAACTTATTGATCAAGTGTATGTCTAGGTAACTCTTTCAAAATTACATATTATTGCATAATTGGTATATCCTACATTCATAGGATGTATTTCCCATCCATATGTTCAATTTTCTATTATTTTTCTCCCATAATTTCATTAAGGTGGTATACTAGAGGTATATCTATATAAAACTCGAATAATGAAACATCCCCTCTAAAAAATGGATTATATGCCTCCTTCACAAATTTTAATCATTTTATCTTAGTAATAAATTCTTGAATTATTATTTGAGAGCCAATATATACTAATTATTATTGAAAAGTCAGCCAAAGCTATATTAATAATGAATTCAACTTGGGAATATCTATGTATCATGATAGAGACTACCTGATATATCCTCATTGCATTAAAATTTATACTAGGTGTCTTGATACATAACTCCTTTCTCATTGTGTCAAGGTATGATTCAATGTTCTTAGAAAACATTCAAGATATAAAATATTTCATTGATCTTAAATAAGATAAATCATTATCTAAAATTGAGTTTATGATCAAATTACCTATTATCGCATCATTTGAGGGATTAAATTCTTCTCTAGTTAACATATAATCTCACCCTTGATCCCGTAGTATATTGTGAGGTAAAGTTCATTGATTCTTAGTTAATTTTTTCAAAAACATCCCATATCCTTTCTATTTAATAATTGAACATTGAAGATTTATATTTATCCCTTGTATTCATGAGATCTATGGGATTTATCTTCACAATTGAATATACTATAATTCCCTTCAAAAATGTCCTAGATTATTTATTTCCATAGTTATTACATATTATAAATCTCATAATCCTCTTTTTTTATTTTTTTCTTATGAAAATATAAGAATTGGATAATTCATTCTCTATCTTTATGGAACATGAAACTATATCTTTATATGTTAAAATTTTTGAGAGACTAACAACCTTCAAAGAATTGGATTTAGTTCATCAATGAACCATTCAATCTTGATTTCTATATTACATACATAATCCATAGAATGACTTACTAACCTTGTAAAGTTATCCTCATAATCAGTAATATTTTACTCTTCATTTTTTCTTATATTTAGAAATTTCCTTCCCATATCAGCTCATTTATTATGAATAAATTAATTTTCAAATAATATCACCATAAAAATATTTTATTACATACTCTCTTTCTATTTTCTCCCCATAGTTTTTTGAATCAATAACCACCATTGATCAATATCAAACATTAGAAAATATACTACCATTATAACCTTTATGATTTAAATATTTCCCAAAGTGAGAAATATCTTCTTGGGGAACTTGATCCATAGTTCAGCTATCAATGGATTAGTAGTTCTATGAAATTATGAAGTTTATTATTGTATGAAGTGGTCTAAAATTGTTACACAATGATTCGGAGATATGAGTTACTCTATATATGTAAGATTGTTGTTCATAACATGATTCAAATACCCTAATATAGTTATAGTTTTCTCATCTCTAACACCAATCTCATTAAATTTATCAGGAGGGAAATTGACACAAAAATTTTGTGTAATGGAATGGTTTTTTTTTCTTCTAGTATGTGTCATTTATAGAAAATAGAATACAATTAATTAGATAATAACATTATCAATACATAATCACAGTATACAATTCCCATTCAGGTTAAGTATTCTATAAGATTTTATAAAATATACTTGGGGAATATAATAATCTATATATTTTCTAACTATGTTATTATAAGTCTAGTTCCCAAGGTTTCTACTAAAATTTATTTGATAGCAACTATAACTCCCCATCTCTAATAACCCAAAGTTAATGGTTATTTTTTTAATATTGGTAAAAAAATTAGAGATAAAAGGATCCAATAGTTTAGCAGTCTCAAAGACTAGATACATAAATGTACATATCATTATATTGATAATATAAGATACATCATCTGAAAACATGAAAATGTTTTTATACCCCCTTGAAAATATATATTCCACAAGTATTAATCATCATGGATTCCTTAGAAAATGAGAAACATTATAATAGGATAATATCAAATGATCAGTAAATGGAAGGGTGTCATGGAATATAACATATCATAAGAAAGGAATATATAATATGGAATGAATAAATAATTAAATTAAAATCATATTAATGAGCACATGCTAATTTTATATTCATAGGTTACATAACACTGGGAAGAAATAAATCACATGGATAATAATAACTGATCTCATAGTGATATAATGCATAATTCCAAATGTCATAGTTATAAGGTCAAGTCCTATTTTCAGTACAGCATACATTAATTGGTAAGGCATACACTGAATACCAAAACTAGGTTGTCCTATGGGACCTATTGATGAATCAAGGCGACATATAATTTTGGAACCCGCTAGTTACTAAATCATAGAAAATATAGCATCTAGGAATAATGATAAGACATCATAAAAAATTGTTAAAGGTATGAACAAGACACCCATAAATGTTTTTCTCATGAGACCAACTGATGCATCAAAGGGATATGTAATTTTGGTCCCCACACTTCATTAATAAGGCTAATGAATTCATCATGTGATGTAGCTAATACTATTCGTAGTTAATATGAAATAGTAATCAATAATCATTCTTACTGAAATAGAATGAATTTCATTACTTCCCTAATAAATAAATAAAATAGCCATTATATTTAATAATAAGGACCTGAAGGATAAAAATAAATCCACAAAAGTGATGAAGAGTTATAGAGACATAATCATAAGAAAGTTAATGAATGAAAAGAAAACCCTTATGAACAAAGTAAGGTATGAACTATAAATATGTAATGATAGAAAATAGACTATAAATTCATCAAAAATGAAGGTAATTCAATATTTTAAACATTAAAGAACATAAATTTAATTCATATAAGTGAAACTATGAAATATAATAAAAATAATAAAAATAATGGAGACTTGTAAAGAACCCTTACCTCAAGTCACAGATTACTTCATATCTTCTCTAATTTATTCAGTAATCAAATTATATTAGTTATTCACTCTTTTCAAACCCATTTTCATGTTTATTTAATTATTACTATTCCATATAATTCATTTAGTACCATGTTTTAATCATTTTCTAAATTGGTATACTTCATGTTGGTTGTTTTGAGGTTGTTCAGTTCAAAATATCCAAGACTACCATGGTATAATTTTAATGGTCAGAGATCATTTTTATAGGTTCCATAGTCTATAAAAGTGTTAAATTATAGTTTCTAAACCATTAAATAGGTTATAAATTTCAATAGACCATCAAATAATTATCATTCGTAGAATCTTCATCGGTAATAATGTTCTTGATGGTTGAATGTGACTATGATTGTTTACTTTTAATTTTATTTTTTTAAAATATACTTTATCATTACATAATCATAATCATGAAATTAATTGAATAATTATATTATATTAAATCCTAAAATTTTTTTAATAATATCCATAAAATACATAAGTTTATGAAAACATCATCATTCAATTAGGTGGAGTAAAACCACCATGATGAATGAAGTTTTATAAAAGAGATTAAAAGAATGGAAAAACAAATAAATATTTGAGATTTATAAAAATATTATATTATAAATAAGATAATTTTTTTGGGTTATTTTTTATGATTACTCATGTAATTGAAAAGAGTGATAGGATAGTGGAAATAGAAACAATATTTTTGACAAACTCGTATTTTGACAAAGTAAAGACTTATGAAAATAGTATGATTAGAGTTTATGGGTGATATATCATAATTTAAGTGTAACATCCCAGGTAAATAAAGAATATGAAATTTTCATATTTATTACTATTTGTGAATTAAATATTAATTTTACATTAAAAGGTATGCTATGTTTGATGGCATACCTGATACACAACAATAGGTTTCTTTGAAATCTTACGTTGCACACAACATTGGGTCATACTGAAAAATAATAATATAATATTATTTTAAATGGTTATCAACCCCTAGCCGTTGTAATGGAGGTAATGAATAGAACTAACTAAAAAATGATTATACATGTTTGTTAAATGTTTTTAAATTTATCCAATAAATTCTAGAGCCTTAAATTAAGAAAGAATCCAATTTTAAGCATAATACTATAATATTCTTTAAAAGGTCGATTTACCGCCTTTTAATGTAGAATCATCTTTAAATCTAGTTTTTGTCACTTTTATATATTCTATTTGACAAAATAAAATTATTATTTAGATTCAAGACATCAAAATTTACTTTGTGTAAATTTTTGGTATTTTTCTGATAAAATTCATTTTTTTAACGAATAGTGAAAAATACTATATTATAATTCAAAACTGCCTTTTTGTCTAATTTATTTATATGGTTATATTATCTCTATAATTGGTTTTAAAGTTTAATTAGATTATATTTTTACCATTTAATCCAATGGTGGTTATTGGAATTAATTTCACTTTGAAATTAGTAATAAATAAGTGTCAATCTTTTGATAGATATTGTTTCTTAAAAACCCGCTATTTTTTTGACAACGAGAATTAATTTTAAATTAATTAATAAGACTCCTATGTTTTGAATTTTTTAAAATAGAAATCATTTTTGAATTCGGAATATCAAATATAGATTAGGCTTAATTTTTGGTATTTTTCTGAAAAACTTCAATTTTTGATGAATAGTGAAACCACTAAGTAGTAGTTAAAAAATGAATTTTTCATTTAATTGAAATTTTACCACTTATATGAATTGAATTTCAAAAATCCGACATACATGGTTGGATGATCATCGAGTAGTCACCATAATACCACAGTTTATTTCATCACATACAGTCCATAATTGGTTGGGTTGAATTGGGAAGGGTGTATGACGGCGGAGGAAACCTAATGGAGCAGCTCCTCTATTCGTGACGGCAGAGGCCACTGCGCCGGTCCCTCTACCCGCAGCGGGAGAGGGAATTCCACCGTCCATCAAGGGAGCATCTTCTTCTTTCCTCCCCTTTTCGAACCCGGATCTCCTTCCATCGTTTCCCTGCATCTCGCTCGGCCCGAAGGTCCCAGATTTATTGGATGGATACCCTAATATTCCTATCTCGAATGCGGAATTTGTGGAATCTTTGTCTCCCTTGAAGTTTTATTTGTTTTCTATGTTTAATAAACGGCGCCCATCGGTGGATGTGTTCGATAGGTATGTCTTCGATTCTTGGGATTTACAGGAAAAAGCTACAGTGGGTCTTCTGGACAGACATCATATTCTAATTCGTTTTTCCTCGGAGGCTGATTTTATCAAAGCATGGTCAAGTGCCCATTGCAGCTGCAATGGATATAGATTTTACCTGTTAAGATAGTTGTTCGACCTCCATATGAAGTGTGATCCCCCTACAATGGAAATTTGGGTAAGTTTTCCCAACCTTCCCCTACCGTTTCAAAATCTTGCTGTTATTAGGATGCTCAGGAACCTTATTGGCAGGTACCTATGTTCAGATAGCCGCACTGAATCCCTTTTTCACCCTATTAATTCGCGTGTGTGCATTGAAATGGATGTATCCAAGGTTCCGTTTGAATATGTTTGGATCACTATTGGTGAGGATTACCGATGCAAACAACGCGTGGTCTACGAATCCTGGACAGATTTTTTCTCTGTCTGTAAGCACCTGGGACACTCAAGGTAGTACTATCGACGTGGGTCTCAGGAAAAGTCAGAGGCTCATCCAACTGGTATGGAAGGAAATTCTCAGGGGGTTTGATCTCCTAGGGGTCCGCTGCAGTCGTCACTGCTGGCTTATGGGGGTGTTGAGGGGCCTGCGGAGGAGGAACGACCTGTTAGTTTTGAGGTTCGAGATGGCTTGGTTCACAGGGTTTGCAAGTCTGCAGAATTGAGTAGGCCAGACACAGATAAGGGGAATCATCCAATGTTTCAGGATAATCCCAAAGTCTCTACGGTTTTTAACAGATTAAGAAAGGATTTGGTTGGTCCTGACAGGCGGTACAATTTAAAAGACAATGGCAATGGTAGAGGGGCAGGAGTCGGTCTGGTTGACATTTCTTAGAGTAAATCTCAAAAGGAGATTAGTAATGGAGCTATGGTCCAAATGGCAGGAGATGAAGCAGATGTTGTTAATGTATCTTTTGTGGAGGATTCACGGGACAGTGATATCCTGTCTAAGGGAAATCAGCCACTGGTTATGGATGACCAAAGTTCATCCCGTAAGGAAGGGGATTTCACTGCAGAGAACCAGTACTCAATTCAAGTGAGAAACAGCTTTTAATGTCTTGCAATGGAAGGTCTGAACACTGAACAAGAAGACCAGGACTGTGAAAACAAGGTCCGCGTGGAGGATCCCAGTGAAACCGTTAAGAGTTTTTCCGTAGAGGAAACAAGCCAAAGAAGTGGTATGAGTAACGGGCGAAGGAAGGGTAGGAAGGATTACTCATCCTTGCCTCCTCCCTTGGAAACTCGTTCAGCAAAAAAGAAAGACAATGAGAAGATGGTCAGAAAGACCATGTGTCAACCGAAATCAAGCGGTCTATGTGAACAAAAATTGGATTTGCCTATGTGTTCGGAAGATGATGTGACAGAACAAGTCCTGTTACTCAATGCTTCTGAAGAGGAAGCAGCCAAAATTATGGGATGGTCTATTGAAGTGGCTATGAACGAGGAGTAATACACATGGATTAACAAGAAGGACATGATATTGGTTAGGGGATTCAACAAGGGAAAAATCATCATCGAGGAGTATATATAGACATGGGATAAGCTAGCCTCTAAATTTGAAGATGTGATAAGGGATGATCCGAGCACTCAGGTAACCTCTATTTCCTGGAACTTGTTTAGGGATATTGAGTCTGGTAGAATTAAGTTTCTTTTCAATGACACTGCTTTATTGTTATGTGGTTGAATCTTGGTTTCTCACTTTTCCTCAAAAGTGTTTGAAATAAAAAATTAAATTTCATTCGACATACATGGTTGTTATTAGTAAGTAAAATGTGGTTCAATAAGATAGAAATAATTTTTGGTAAATAGTAATTTTTGACTTTTATTTACCGTAGTTAAAGGTAAATAGGGTAATTCAAGGTAAAAAGAAAATCATAATAATAAAAAATTACCTTAACCCTTGTCCTAACATTATTTTATGAATCATGGCTGACTATGGGCATCTTTGGGTCAATTTTGGGACCCCATGGAGCCACATAAAAGTGATAATGACACTTTAGATTCATTAATTTAAAGTAAATACCAAAATGACACAAACAAATATCTTTTAGTAAAATAAGTTTTACATAGGGATATATAAGTTATATTTTCAAATATAAATATTAATTGAAAATTTAAAACGATTTCCTAAATCAAGGTATTTTTTATAATTTTTAGACACCAAATAAATAAAATTATTTATGACACAAATATGATGTAGTATTTACCACATTAATAAATGATTTAAATAAATAAGATTATAAATATTAAAAGAACATCCAAAACCAATCCAATTCTTATTGGATTAATTTATTTCGACCATAAGTCTTCTTATCTTCTACTATAATGAGTTTTTGACTTTTAGAAACCGAATATCATTATTTAATAAAATAATATTTTCACACTTTCCGAAAGAACCCCTCCTCCCCTCCATAAAAATCCCTCAATTATAACCCATTAATCACACCTCTCAAGTACCTTGGATCCTCCAAACCCTTCCCAAATAATCTCTAAATATCCCTCTATTCCTCTTAGAAATATTACCTTAGGCAGAAGGAACTTTAAAAAGTCATTTTGGTTCAAACCAAATAGAGTTACCCGAATTAAAGGTAATCATTTCTCTTAAATTCTTTTCTTTTATTTTACTTATACAACCATTAAACTCTTTTAATTCCTTTATTTTATAACAAAACCAGTATCCTAAATATACTAGGATGTTTTTATGAGAAGTATTCGAACAACGCTTACACACACCTCCATCTAATGGGTAAAGAACATACAGTTTCTGTGGGTGGAAAACTAACACCTCACGAAACGATGATTGTTTAATTATCTCTTTCCACCTCTTATGGTGTCCATTATGATGGAAATGTATTTATATATTATATAAATTATGTTTAAGATTTCTTTATACTTCTATATTTTTTATTTATATCATACCTATATGGTTTCTATTATGAGTAAACGCGATAATTTCATTTGAGGAAGTGCGGACTACCACCCCCTCAAAGTGATATGACTCATTTATACCATATGTGGGATGTATAAAGGATGGATTTATTTAAATTATATGTGATATTATAATGGAATTATATCATAACTATTTATAATTAAATTTTCATTGAATTAATATACGAAATAGAAATGAAAGTAGCATTCATGCATATATACAGCTTACTATCTCCATGAACAGTGCATTTCATTTCTTATCTCTAAATGTTATGTGCTATTATAAATACATATATATAAAAGATATATATTATATATATGATATATAAATCATGAATATAATTATGGATATAATGGACTCTTTACCAAATGGACAACTTGTAATTATAAGGTGTTCATTTTTTTACTGAAGTACCAAATATCGGCAAAACGACCATTATTAACTTAAATGATTAAATAATGTTTATAACATGGTAATAAGTGATATAAAATGAATAATAAACTTTAAAAATTTCTCTTAAACAAGTATAAATTAAATTGAGTTTATTATTTAGGAATAACAATGAACAAACAAGTCAACTCGGACACGAGGTAAGGGGTTTCTTATCTCACTTTTAATTATGTGATATTTCCATTGTTCGCCACAAATTTATTGCATGTGGTGTATTATGTACTTAAATTTTGTATAAATTATCATGATTCTCTTTATATTCCTATTATTATATGAATCATTTGGTGGTTATTAACTTTTTTTCATACGACTCGATTGATTACAACGTGGTAAGGGATTTTCATCTCACTTTTTAATCCTGTAAGATTCATGCTATATTTTCCACTATTTCTTTTTGTGTGGTGTATGTACTACCCATGATTGTATTAATTGTGTAATATACTTCAATTTATGAGTATTTAAATCTTCATTTTATGATCCTTAATTCATGGGTTGTATGTTTCGTAAGTTACCAAATTGAAAAGGGAACATTTTAACCCAATTTCCATTCTTTGGGTTAATCTTATAATTCTTAATTATGTCATGCTATGATTTTGGGTGGAATCACTATTTATTTATTTATGTTGTAATTTCTACTCCACTTTTTGTGGATATAAATTTGGTACACATAATCACTCCATTGATAAATTCTCAAGTAATTGATATGAACTTGATAAGAGTAATTTTTACTCAATTTCCATTCATTAAGTTAAACATTCAAGTCATTGGTGTTTTCTTAAAAAGAACATTTCTAAATGTCCTGTGATTGATTTACACTGAATATCCAATCATATTGAGTGTATTTATATTTTTCACACATTATTATGTAATTGATTTATCCTTAATCTAAGGATACGGTTTTTATAACGGACTTCGCCTAAATCTACTTTCATTGAGGCATATTTAGATAATATATACCTTATTATTTTACACTATGTATAATAAAACCCTTTGACTTTTACTTTCATTCAAAGGAAATATTTTTTTATGAAGCATTTTACTAAACAAAAAATGGAAGGTTTTTAATGTTTGCAGTGACAATGACCTCTCTGCCACCGTAATCATTATTTGGCTTCCTCTATACGACATAATGTTTTCTAAAATGAAAAGGAAATCCCTTATTCTATTTTTTGGGTGTTTTGGTATTGAAAATGGTTTTTTAAATGAATTAATTATTTCAATATCTTGAAATTATTTCTTGTGATTGAAAATTAAATGTTATTAGTGAAATTTTTATATTTTCAATATTTTATGTGTTATGATTTTATAATGGTACTTGGAAATTTGATGGGTGGTTACTTGATAAAAAAAATGAAGGTCGGTGCTGTGATAAACCAGGACAGGTGGTTACTTTATAACCTCCAATGCATTGGGTATGTAAGTCAGTCGTATGGCTATTCCATTTAGTGATATGTGTGGAAGTTGACTGTAAGGTTATTCCACTTAAAAAATATTATGTCCCAAGTTACCTTTATATGTTATGTGTTCTTTATATGGGTTTTATGGTAATATTTTGGTTAAAAAAGGGTAAGAAATGATCTTTTATTTAGTGAAGAGTATTTACTACTTCATAAAGGTAAAAATTATTACTTATGATAAAGTATTCATGGTTTACTTATTGTTTTGAAAAACTATGATTTTTCCTTTTTCATGTATCCCTTATTGAGCTTTTTATGCTAATCCCAAGTTTTTTAAATGTTTTTTCCAAGAAATAAAGTGGAATAGGGTCAAGTATGGGATCAAGGAAATGTCATGTTTTCGAAAACATGGAACTAGACATGACTCTTTTCTTCAAGAGTTTTTATTTTGTGAAAAAAATGGAAACTGAGTAGATGTGTCTACATGTATTATTCAAGTCGTCATGTATATGTTATGGCCTAATTCTCTAAAACTCTAAACCTGAAAAGATCCTCAATGTTAATTATTCATTTAATTCAAGATTATGTAATGTTTAAGGTTGGTTCCTTATATTAAGGATCAAAAGGATTAAAATACCATTATAAAAAAATTGGTTTATCAAAATAAGTGTACGTTTATAGGTTTTTACAATAATTATTCATAATTTAAAACATATAATGAGGCTTGGAAATCATTACCTTACTCTTAGGGTCACCTTCTTTAGATTGAGCTGAAAGCCTTCATAAAAATAGATTTTGGTAAAAATAGAAAAGGGATTAGGGACATGGAAATGTAATTTTAAAGATATATTTTTGGTAAACTATTGATAGAAACAAAAATTTAGTTGTCTTAAAAAGGTTAAAATGGATCCCCTTTATAGAAAAAATTATTTGGTGTTTTCACAAATATTAAGTAATTAAGAGTCAATAATGTAATTTTAAATCATAAATTAGATCATAAATAGAAAATATATGTCATTTTGAACCTTTATTCATCCCCACTATACTTAAGATAATGTTTTATGGTTTTTTATTAATTTGTGAATATTTTTTAACATTAAATACACTTTAAAGTAATTTTATGGTTTTTGCTAAAATTTGACTTCAAAGATATCTATATTTATACTAAATTATAATTTAATCATTAAAAATTGTTTTTACTTATCATTTTTATCGATTATAATCTTAAAAAACATTATTTAATCATAATAATGCCATTTTAAATATTTTTAAAACCATTTACTTTTATATTTGTTTTTCTTGCACGAGAGCAACATTAATGTTGTGTATGTGTTTTAGATAATTATTCAATTAATTAGTGATAAAAATAAATTAATAACATAAATTTATTTATTTTTAGTAAATTTAATGGTATATGACATTTAATAAAATTATTTATTCTCATTTATTTCATTATAAAATTTTTAAGATAATAATTTTGACTTTTATTACCTTGTATAAGTACAAAAAAAGAATTTGGTTAATTATATTGTTATATAATTCTAAAATTTAAAAATATACATAACAATAATTTATTATTCATAAATTTTGTATCCTATTTTCAATAATATACTTATCCCTTCATGGATACTGACATAAAGACATCAATTTTAATTTTTTAAAATTTCACAAGAACTACGTCATCACTAATAAATGTTACTATATTTATATCGACATAACAATTAATTTTTAATAATTGAGTCATATTTATATGATATTGTGAGTATAAAATCATTTAAGATCTATATATGTTTCATAAATCTTTATTCCATGATTATCTGACAAAAGAAACGATGTTACTAAGAAGTATATTTTTAACTATTTACAAAAAACAACTTTCCTAGAAAATTACCAAAACCTCACCCTGAAGTAATTTCAACATGACAGGAAAAAAATAAATTCCATTTTATAAAATTAGATTTATAATTTTTTTTAAATTTAATTTCTAAATATTATCATGAATGAAACATATTTTGGTTTCACTACAAATTAAAAGAATGTGTATTTTGAAATAGTTTTTGTGATAAATTTTTTACTTGCTATATTAGAAACTAAAGTATTAATTCAAATATATTATTCCTAATAGTTTATAATTGATTAATTCATATTACTCTTATTTAAATACTTTTAAAACATTAAATAATATAAATGAACGAGTATAGATGCTTTATAAGTGGAAGTGTACATCAGAAGCTATCACAAAATAATCAAGGAATTATTGATATATTGATAATAAATATTAATATAATACCATATAAATAA
Source organism: Viscum album (assembly GCA_963277665.1). NCBI lineage: Eukaryota > Viridiplantae > Streptophyta > Magnoliopsida > Santalales > Viscaceae > Viscum > Viscum album. The sequence goes on from OY728145.1 coordinate 447,203,885, forward strand.
TAAAATGAGTGTGAAATATAAACATATATAAATAAGTATATAAATAAACACAATAATTTTTCATTGTGAAGGATTTCATAGTGGCAGAAACCTGATTATGATTACCAAGGGCTTGACTAAGACATCATGCATAAATAGGCATCCAGATATAAAAAACCTAAACTAGTTTTTCTCATGAGACATACAGATTCATTGAGGGGATATATAATTTTTATCACCATATTTAAAAAAATTCTCATCACATTATAATCAAGGCCTCTACCAATACATTTTATGTAAATGGGTTGGCCTGTATTAAATACCTAAACTTGTTTTTCTCAATGAGACATATCGATGCATAGAGGGGCAATATAATTACATTCCCCAAACATCAATAGTTTGTTTATGATATTACTTATACCAAAAAAATTAGGTTGAAATTATTTAGGGTGATAATATAATACCAGAGTATCTACTATAGTAAGTAAACACTTCTTCACAAAAAAACTATTTCAAAATGCATGTTTTATTATTTCATAGTGCAATAAAAATAGTTTTTATTCATCATTATATTTAGAATATAAATTTATAAATTATATATATTGAATTTGAAAAAATTTACTTATTTTTTTCATGAGATCTAAATTATATTTGGGTGAAGTTTTTTATTTTTCTATGAAAGTTGATTTTTTGGAGAATAGTTAGAAAAATTAGTTTTTATAAATGTCATATATTTTTGGACATCAAGATGATAAAAATATTACATAAATATTTATAAAACTTATCTATGTTTTATTACATGAGTTTATACAAAAATATCATAAAAACATTATTCAATTAAAATAAATTAATTTTTATGTCAAGATAAATATCAAAACATTTAGTTATGCTAACATAGTGCTTACAGAGCATTAGAAAAATAAAATGAATGTATTTAAGATAGTATATTGGATGGGATAAGTATTTTATTGACCATAATAGATAAAAATTATGAATACTCATTTATTTTGAAGTATATTTATGAGTTTTTAATTATATAACAAGAAATTATTTAAATACATACCCAACGCTTGTGCAAGGTAAGAAAAGTCAAAATTCTTATATTAAAAATATTATCATGATATAAAAGGGAATAAATAATATTATGGATGACATTAGATAATGATATTTTTAAATAATAAAAATTATATATATTATTAATTTATTTTTAAATATTATGTAATACTATAATTATCAAAAATGCTTACATAGAATCGATGTAATGATTGTGAAAGCCAGAGAAAATTTCAAGTATATGGTTTTAAAAATATTTAAAATAATATGATTATTATGAAATATGATTTTTCATGATATTTAGGGATAAACATGATATGTAAGGAATGAAGCATGACTATACCTATTTTAAAAAAAATATGAGGATGGCCTAATCCATTTTGATACTGATCATCCAACATGGGACTGTCTGGTTTTCAAAATTAATGAAAATCCGCATTTGGATTTTAACATGCTTACTTAGGAATGTTAATACCTCTGGTTGGTAGGGGTGATTTTAAAAATCCTTTTTTATCTCTTTTTGTTGATTTGTGATTTTTTTCATGCACCTATGTCATTGTGATCTACCTTTTTTTATAAGGAAGGATTTGGAGATAAAACCTTTGAATTTTTTTAATTAACTTGAAGTGTTGTATAGCACAGGGGATCTTCCTTGAAGGGGTATTTTATGGAAGGCATGGTTCATGAAGGATTATTCACTATTGTATAATGGAATTTATTTGTGAAGTATGAAAACATTGTGCTTGAACTTGTCATCACTGCCAGCTAGTATGGAATGGTCTTGTGTAGCATGTGTCATGCCTGCTAAATTATGAACTTTCTGGAAGTGGATGATTTGGTCACGAGATTTACATAAATGTTCTAATTAAATATATTATGGGATATCAATGATTTTATATCCTATTCTAGGACTAATTCAACCAAAAAGGTTTTTGTATTGGTCTACCTATTTTCTAGATGACAAAAGATTGGTCGTGGGAAGGAATGGTGAAAATATGAGTACTTAAATTATTTTTGATGGATGATTTCAAGAATTTGGAGAGTGTTTTTCTTTAATTATAAGGGCTATATCTATTTTAATTATTTATTTTTTGGGGGTTCTAAGTATTATTCTAATCCCCAAACCAATTGTATATTGTTTCCTTTTTCAACAAATTCCCCCTAGTTCATGGATTTTTCATCCAAATCCATAGATCTATTTTTTGATTAGTTTCAGATCCCATGTATATTTTTAAAGTTAGATTATGTAAATAACCCTAAAAATGACCTTGATGGGTATTTAATGTTAAAAATTATTTTTAAATTAATAAAATATCATAGTGAGAATAATTTTAAATTAGCCTCATTACTTAGTGAAAAATTGATCTTAGACCACTAATGGATGTGATGGATTTTAAAAGGATTCATCATTTTAGTGTTAACACATTTAGTAAAATTATTTATTAAATGTTTTCAAAACCTGATACTCATATGATAAAATCAATTCTTTTATATAAATTACATCATCATCATATAACTTGGATTTAAGATCATACCTAAAAAGTAGAATCTTAATGTAATTAACTCTTAATACTATAGACTTAAGAAAAGTTCTTAAGTGAGAAAAATTATATATACTAGAATAATACATTCCTAAGTAACAAACTATTGAAGTTATTCATCACTTGGAATAATGATACTTATGAAAAGTGGATAATGACTCGCCTAAGGATTAAATAGAATTAAATATAAAATTAACTAAGTAAATTTGAAATCTACCTTATATACTCATTGTGATTGAGTATTCTAATGAATAGGTGATACCGAATATATATGCTAAGGTATGTTCTGGTTGTGGAATTCTTTCAGTTGGAAATATTCTAACAATATAAATGATTAAAATAAATTTTTATCCCATAATTCTGAAATTATTGAGGATAGAAGTTCTAGGAATGAGATGTTAAAGTTCTATTACTGTTTCAATAATATAAGTGGGTAGAAGTCCAAATAAAAAAATTAGTTATAGAGTCCAATAATTTTTCTCTAGTATCAATTCATGGTCTTTAAAATTTAGATTTATCAATAATGAGTGAACTGTTATTATATAATGTAATTTTTCCTATATATCATAAGGGTTTCATAAAATCTAGGTAATTTACATGATATGTACTAGGTTTATAGAATTTAATTCTACATATTTTATGGGTATATGATACCAAGTGTATGCATGTTTAGTTCCACTTGATACATACTCAACACTGAGTGTGGGTGAATCATTTTTAGTGTAGTTTTATCCAATTTAAAAAAATTCCCTTTACCTTTTTGACTAATTAAGATCTTGATTCTCTTATTCTCTCTTCTCAAATGAAAGTAGAAGAAATCATGTAAATTATGTCACACAAAGTCTTTAAAAGGTTCACTACTCAACAAGAGGTGCTAGTCCTTATTTTGTATAGTGGTAACCAATACACAGATTGTCCACTATAGATAGGTACAAATTTTAATATTTTATCTCAAAAACAATATTGAACCAAAGTATGGTTCTCTGCACTTTAACATTGGGATACTAAATGATCTAGATTTCCTATATTGGTAATAGCATGGTCTACATGAAGCTCATATTGGATATTTATACAGTATATATACACATTCTTTCACTTTATTCAATTTATTTTCAGTACCAAGAAAGTCGTATAACATTTGAAGCTTCTTTTTAATGTCACAGTGCTTCCTTGGCATGTTCTATTTTTTTAATTGCACATAAACATGAAATAAACTCTCTTTTTCTTCAAATTTTTACATATAAATTCATGCAACCATATTCCTATTCCAAATAGTATTCTAGAAATATTATTTTTCCATTTATAAAAGCTTATTATTCTCCTATTCTTCTTCATTTTCAATAAATAAAAGATCGTTATTAAATCTATATAACCTAGAATACAGAAAACCTTCTTCTTCTTTTAAACTTCATTGATAAATATTCCAATTATTCTGTTCTCATGAAACCAAATACGGAAAGTATTCAACTCTATAATTCTCACTTATTCCCTCTTATATTATCTTCTTCTTCATTGGATTTGAATTGCAAAATTTATAATGATTACACTTGATCAGGATCTTCTTCTTGACACCATAATATTATCTCTTTAATGATAATGTCAAACTTAGTTTTTATATATCACACATTTCTCACCCTAAAATATGTTTACATATTACACTAATGAGTAGTTTTAGAATTAGTTTCCTTTATTTACTTCCTATTTTTTCATTCTAGTATTTACTATATAATTAAAATACCTTATTTTGAATCACTGTGATTTTTGATAATTCAAAATACCAAATATCTTCATGCTTTAATTCTAAAATATTCCTCTTTCAAAGGCCTTAAAAACTCAGAATCCTTTTTTGTTTTCAAGATAAGAAAAAATATCACACAACATTTTATTTAATTTTTTCCTATAAAATATGGACTCTTACTTCTATGTGATTCAGTATTTAATGTAACGATCTCGACCCCAATAGCCTGAAGCTAGTGCCTTACTTTAATACATTATCATAGATACAAGATTAAAATCTAAAATGGCCAAACAGTTTAGCAGTTTTGGAAAATAATATTTTATACATGATACCCATAATACATTGGGAAAATAAAATAAAACACAATAAAATTAAAAGACCGGCATCCTTGAAACAAATTAAAATAATTCATCTTCATATCCTAAGGAAAGATATCAAAATAAGTGTGAGATCAAATTACCAGTAAGGCTTATGTATATAATAAGAAATAATGAGTTGTTAAAAATAATAAATATGGAAAGATAAATAATTTTTCACACATTCTATTTAAATAATAGAATAAGGAATAATCAAAATAAAAAGGTAAATAACTGAAACACATTCCATTAATCAATAAAACCATAATGAAATGAAATTTTAGATAATGTCAAAGTTAAAATATCATGTATAAATAATAATAATAACTGAATTCTCAATGAATTAAATGATTAAATATTTTATTTCATGTCTGAGGCACATGAAAACTTACACTATCATCACCTTTCATGAGATGGTTTAAAATTATAAGTATAAACCCATTTAATTTGGCCAAATGATTTTTCTCATGGGAAAATTTTGATTCATCGAGGGGATATGAAAATTATAGGCCCCACCCATCACTTCTAATCCAAAACATTTCCTATATATAAAATAATCAATTTATTTCATAAATAATGTGCCTTATCAAATATCTGTATTGAGTGAATAATACAGATTTATCAATATTTCCCCAGATAATCAAATAACTATCAAAGTAAAAACCATATTTAAAATTGATATATGGTTTAAGAAATAATCATATAAATCACCCAATAATGTGTATATTAAATATAAATAAAATTTTCAATGAAAAAATTAAAACAAAGTGATTATTTCAAGAAAAAATTAACAATCACAAAGGAATGTGATATTTCAAAGTAATTTTCCTCACTTGATAATTTTCAAATCAACTCCCCTTGGACTAAATGATTCAAATTTAAAATTAATTTACCATTATTAATTATTTATTCTTGGTATTAAATTTAAAAGGGGTAGTATATACTTCACAAAAAATTCAATTGGTGCGTAATAACAAATAAGTTTCAATGGAATGTAAATTGAGATGAAATTCGTTACTTCTTGAAAAATTATTGAATTGTGGGATAAATGAAAGAATAAAATTACTTGAAACTTTTAATATCATTAAATAAATCAAATTAATCATACAAAATTTCATAGTTTAGTATATATGACACACAAAAGAAATTAATGGGGAATATGGAATATGTATCACATAAATAAATGTGAACTAGAAATACCCTTATTTCTCATGCTTTACTTTTTGTAAAACATGATTTATCCCAATTTATAGTGGTTTAAAACATGTTATTAACTTCTAAAATAAACATATTAATATTTATGATACCATATATAATCTTATTATAATATATTATTACCTGTTTGATAATAATCATTCATTATTTTCATTGTTTCGGGAGTAAATTGCCTTGCTTTTCGAGTATGTTTTGACTTGTTTTTTTAATTAGATCATGATATCATAATATATATAATGTAAACAATGATTTAAATATCATATGTATTAATATATATTTATATAAACTAATCAATAAAATATGGTCATAGGAAATATAATACATCGTTTTTTAAAATGGTAGGTCGCATGTACACTTGAACGTTGTTTCCATTTTCCTTTAATATTGAATGAAATAAAATTAAATGATATATATTTATATTATAATTCCATTATACGTTTTATTTCATATATGTTACATATTTTTTTAAACCCACACTTAAAAAATTCAATGTAAAGTGTGAACAAATCACATCTCTTCTCGATGAGATAGTCTTCCGTACACACGAATGGCGTTATTGTATTCCCACAAAATGAAAAGCATGAAGGTGTGTGGGATATAGTAATTTTAGAAGAGAAATAAAATTATAAATATCATATATATCATATATAAACTATAGTGACCCAGTATTAACATACATGGATACTATATCATTTTAGATGAATATTCATCACATTACAAAAGCACTTGCCCGATGACTGTAATAGTTTAGTGTCTTTAGAAACATGGAAAACGATATTCTAAATTGGTTAAATATCTTAAATTTTTTCCAAAAATATATTCCCATTTTTTAATCCTTCTCAAAACCTTTCTTCACATCCTTGGTAAATGAAATATAATAAAGGGTGAGCTCAGATGATTATTAAGGGTAAACAAATGAGATATGTATGCATAATCATGAGAATAAGGGTACAATAATGAGATCATAACATTATAAGATCACAGCATGAAAATAAAATATCATAATAAATATTCATGGAATGAATATTAGGAGTTCATGAGATATTGATCATAATATAATCCAAAGAATAATCTATGAAAGCATAATATAGGAATGAGACATGGAATTGTGGAAGACACATAAGCATATAAAATGATTTCCACAGTATTATAGTCTTAATGAAAAATAAATATTAGTGGAATGGTTTAAATCCCCAAACCATCATGGTATTCATGGTTCACTCCCATGACCATATTAGTAGTGAAGTTTCACTTCCAATACCATCATAGCAGAAAAATTCCATTACTGAACTGAGTTCACTCTTAATTCTAGACATGTCTATCTCATGAGATATAAACATTTACCTAATGCCTGTAGGGGCTGGGTGAGTTGGTTCAAGGCGGTGGTGTCCCGTCGTTGAGGTTCCTGGTTCGAGTCCTCACAAAGGAAATGTGCACCATACACCAGCGATCCTCTCGTCCCCTCAACTCTGTGGGAACTGGCCTAAGCCCAAGGTTGGACACCTTGGGCCTACCTAGGGACGTGCGACAGGGGGTGGGGTAAGGCCGCCTCAATACCCTCTAAACCAACAACACGTTTTGCCCGTGGGGGCTGGGTGAGTTGGTTCAAGGCGGTGGCGTCCCATCGTTGAGGTTCCGGGTTCGAGTCCTCGCAAAGGAAATGTGCACCATACGCCAGCGATCCTCTCATCCCCTCGACTCCGTGGGAACTGGCCCAAGACCAAGGTTGGCCACCTTGGTCCTAGCTGGGGACGTGCGATAGGGGGTGGGGTAAGGCCGCCTCAATACCCTCTAAACTGACAACATGTTAGGATAGGGCAGCCTCTGGCGCGCTGGGACCTGCTGGATGTGGTGGTGTCTTCAGGACCTACCGAGGCTTTGTAAAGGGATGTTTCTTTCATTACATTGTCAATGGTCATGCTCTTGAGGCGGAGCTATGGGATATGATAAAGTCAATAAGGTATGCTACTCGCTATGGCTGGAGGAAGATTTGGATAGAATAGGACTCTTCTGTTGCCATGAAGATCCTCAAAGAGTGGTCCAGGAATGTCCCATGGAGGATGCTCCATTCTTGGATAGGATCTTTAAAGATTTATGAACTTATTTCCCTTGAGGTTTCTCATGTTTACATAGAAGAAAATCAAGTGGCGGATGCACTCTCAAAAAAGTGCAATCATGGAGGTGAGCTCTAGCTGGTCCTGCGTTCTTCCTGATTATTGTAATGATCTTGTTCACAATGATAGAATTGGTACTGTGTTTACAAGGCTGTGTAAATCTCCCCTTTCCTGAGTGGTTTGTACTGTTTAAACTTTTCTTTATTTAATCTTATGGGAGCAGGTCTTCACCTTGCTCTTGGACTTTCGGGGTAAACATTTACCTAATGAATTGGAGGGAGATATAGGTCCTAGATATCTCATAATGAAATCATGCATACATTTACACAAAATTATTAAAAATAATATCATAACCAATTAAATTAAACAGGTATCATAAACATGTAAAAATATCATAACTTGTCGAAAAGAGATAGGTTTCATACTCATTTAATCAAATAATAACTCATAAAAATAATTGGTTTTAATGAGAATATGACCCATGAAATAGGGATGGGTTTCATAAACATATAACCCATGAAAGAGAAATGGGTTTTAAAATAATTTATTCAACAAAACATAAATCCTTTAGAGAGATAATATTAATGTAACCCTTGGATCATATCCCTAGTAAGGTATGAGAGACAAAAACCGATGTCAACTTAGATGGAAAATAATTTTTAAAGATTTTTTTAAAACATTAATGAGAGAAATAACCTTTAAAAAAATATTTTTTTAAAATAAAACCTTTTGAAAACATTTTCTTTTAAAATTACCTTGAAAATTAATAATGGAATCTTTAAGACATCATTAAAAACAAATTTTTTTAAAACTTATAATGGAAGCCTAAAAAAATTTGAAAAAAAAAATCTTGACAACATAAAAATAAATATTGAAAACTTTTTTAAAACCTTATTATTTGTAAAATTATAAAGGAATATATAAATCTTTTTTAAAATATTTTTCTTTGAAAACTTATGATGAAAGCTTGATAATATTTTGAAATCCTTTTTCCTTGAAAACTTATAAAGGAAGCTTGAAAATCATTAAAAACACTTTTTAAAACAAAAAATATTTATTAAAATTATTCTTATTGAAATTTAAATTGAAATATAATTTCCAAATATTTTTGAAAAAACATTTTAAGAAAATATGTTTTTTGAATAAAACATATTCTTGACTAATGAGAGAAATAAAGTCATGTTTTCTTAAAATTATTTTATTAATTATATTGAGTGTCAAAGAGTGGAAAAATGGTACCAATACATGAATATTTCATTAATGAATATATAAGAACAAAATCCACAAGAATTATGGTGATATGGATCATCATATTTAATCAATAGAATCATATTCATAAATAATCCTAATAATGATGAGATTATAACAATAAACACTTACCACTTCGGTAACATTAAATTGTAATCACCATGATATAATGACATTAAAATATGATTAAAATATCTTGAAAATAATTATATTCATTATAAATTATTTCAAATGGATTTATATACACCTTTTAAAATAATATAAGTGTATAACATAACATGTGTCTCAAAGAAGGAAAATTGAGACAAAATTGCCTTACTAGTTTGGTAACTTCTGAACCGTAAAACCCCATGAAATAGAGATCATGAAATTGATATTTAAATACAAATAAATATAATTATAATAAAAATATAATACATTAATTTTCAGTATATACCCCACACAAAATAAATGAGTGATGAATAAGGCATAAGTCTCACAGAAATAAAAGTGAGACTAGAAATCCCCTTACTACTTGAGTAAATTTAAAATCATAAAATCAATGAATAAATAATATCACATAAAACTTTTAATATCATTAAAAATTAATGATATAAAATAAATTTGGGATGTATATACACCACAAAATAATAATTATTGGTTAATATATCATACATATTATATAAATAAAAGTGAGACTAGAAAACCCTTACCTTAAGTATTGACTTTATTTGTACGGGTTCAACCCTCTTGTATAATAAATTTAAGTTTATTATAAATCTAAAATAGAAATATTTTCTTGTATATCATACCATATGTTATTTTATTATTACTTTATATTACCCATTTCTTAATAATTTCATGTCAATGTAACGTTTTGAGTACTAATTCCTTTGTTTTTTTTATATAGGTTTTTACTTATTATTCTTGATCCTATCACATAGATCATGCTTTAATTATTTATAGAATGTAAAAAGTAATGTGAATATAATATATATTCAGTGTAAAATTATTTATTATAATCTACAAAATATACAAATATTAAATGGAATACACCATTCATGGATACGGTATGTCGTGTGTATCCATGAACGATGTTTCTGTTTTCTTTTCATATTGAAAGAAATAAATTAAATGAAATATATGTATATATATATTATATAATTAAATTAGAATTATTATATAATATATATCATATATTTTTACTAAAACAGTCATAAATACATTACATGTAATGTGTGAATGAATCTCATCGCTTTGAGGAGGTGGTAGTCCACACTTCCACAAATGATGTTATCGTATTCCCACAAAATGGAAATCATGAAGGTATATGTTATATAATAATTAAAAAAAATAAAAACTTAATAAATATATTATATATTATATAAAAGTATTAATTTCATCATTATTATTAGATTTTAAAGGTTGTAATGGAAGAATGAACTATATTGGTTCACGAGCCAGTAGTCCACAGTACACATGAATGATGATTGTGTATCAAATTTGATGGAAGTGTGTGTGAGTGTAGGTAAAACCTATAAAATAACAACATATAATTATAATAATTATATTTATGTTATTATATAATAATTTAATAAGAATAATTTAGGGGGTGGAGAAATAAATAAAACAAAAGTGCTTGTTGAAGGATGTTACCACTTTTTTGGGTAAGTTCTTTTGGTTTTCACCAAAAGACAAACTTGGTTTGATTTCTATGTAAAGTAATTATTCTATAATGAGAGGGGGAAATATATTAGATTATTTTTTTAGGGTTTAAATGATCCAAATGTCTTTATAGGTTTGAATAATTGAAGGGGTGATTTCCCTTTTATAGTGGAGGAGAAGTGGAATTCTTGTATATATAAAAAGGCAAACACTATTGGGGGTCTCTGTTGCATCATGTGCCTCCAATAATTATAAATTTTTTATAAAATTAATAATATAGTATAAATATTTACATAAAATGGATTTTGGACATATTTCTAGGTTATTTTTCTCCTTAATTTAATGTTTAACCACTAAATAAATTCATTTTTTACCTTAATAGTTCTAATTAATTTTAATTACATTCAATAATATTTTTGCTCAAAAAATAATATTATCTTACTAGAAATTATAAATTATACTTCTTCCAAATATTGAATCCATTTTATAAAATTATAATAACATAAGTGGGAAAATTTTATTTATAATTAATCCCACATATGGGTTGAGACAACAGGTTTTTAAAGTAAATATGTTCAAAATTTCGAAATTCTTTTCTACCTAAATTCAAAGTAAAATTGATTAAAATGACTTAAATTTTATTAATTGATGTATAATTTATCTAACTATAATTTAAAAACAATATAAATTTTAATTTAAATATATAAATAAATTATATGGAAATGTATTTTTGAATTAAAAATCAGTATTTTTCACTATTCATCCAAAAATGAACTCATAAACATAAGATAAATTCACCCTAAGATAATTTTGATGCTCCTCATTCCAAAATGAAGTTTATTTTATCAAATAGAATTTTAACAAGTGTAAAAATTTATATTTAAAATAGATGTTATTTTAAAAGATATTAATATTACTTTTTTGCAAAATATATATCGTTATATGTAAAATTGGTTTCATTCTTATATCTTATATAAAAAACACATAATATGAACTTTAATTAGTTAAATTAATATATATATATATATATATATATATTGTTAAAATCATTTATCAAAAGTGGTTTAATTAATTTATTGAGGTAATACATATTTGATTTCATAAATAAAGTTTTCCATAAAAGGATTTCTTATATTTTTAAAAGGGATTTATTTTTATATATAGATAATTGGTCACTAAATAATTATTATTATATACATTTGTAAACCATATTTTCATAAAAAAAATTAATATTATTTATAAACACCATTCCAATGCCTTGTTTCCAACTATAATAATAATTTATTAATAATATTAATGTTTCATTACACTTTGGTAAAATGGGGTCTTACATGTTACACAAACTATCAAAGGAACTAGGAATTGTGACACAAGACAAACATAAAGTTTCATGTACCAAAATCTAATCTATGTGGTTAACGTAGTGCAAGCTCAACAAGGTTTTGCGTACAAAGCAATAATAACTTAGTGATTTCATAAAACCCAATTTATAACCAGTGTTGCGGGAAATGAAAAATATTGAATAGTTGAAATTAATTCAAAATAATATATTTCACAAAAATCTCAAGGTGTTACATTCTACACCCCTTAAAAATAATTTCTCCCTCAAATGTTTTCTGGGTTACTAATGGTTTAATACTTTAATGTTTTTTTCATTGAAACCCACATCATAAAAATTAATACTAAAATTTCCTTTAAAAAAGGTGGAACTATAATGGTTACCCAAAGTAACTTATAAATATATTTCCACATAGAATAACATAGGTGTGAGGTGAAAAAATGGAAATTAAAGAGAAATATAACTATCAAGCTCTTGATGGATAATGATGGATAAAAAGTTCAAGATAAAGTTAAAAATCACAAATCCATAAACCATAGATACTTGAAAAGGTCATTAATATCATAAAATAATGATAACAGGAAAACATTTTATTTCAAGAACATTTTCCTAAAGTTGAATAATTTTCATGAGAAACAATACTTACTTTATTTCATTACACTTCATAAGAACAATATCATCCTTTTTGTGACTTAATAAATTTCCACTTAATCACATATTCCATGAAATGAATCTTAAATTTTTATGATTGAAAAACCAATGAATCAAAAGATTCACAATATTCATTTCTCAAATATCTAGTTAAAAGTTTAACACTGGTTAAAAAAAATATTGATAAATCTTCATATAGTGAAGTCATACATTAATCTTTAACACCTCATTCAGAGTTCAACTTAAACCATTCCATAAATGGTTAGCCTTGTAACCCTTCTAAAAGTTGAAACACCAAAACATTATAAAAAAGATCACTAAATTTTTTAAAATAAACTTAACAATGATCCCCCATATATCATAATATAAGTACCCTGCTCTTTATTACACACTTGAACATGATTTATTACATAATATTCCACTTAATACAACTCTTAGGATCTAGTGTTCTAGTGTCTTGGAAAATTAGGAACATTACATAACAACTTAGAACATGGAATTCAACATCTTTATTGAGAACTTATTTTACATGACCATAACATTCTTTCTTACATAGTATCTCATGGGATAACCTGAGGAAATACATAATAAAAGGGTGAGATATAAATCTTATTAAGGGAGTAAATAATGAATAACATGAATAATACAATACATGTTAGGAAATAGGCATATCAATGGATCATAAGAGAAACATGAATCACAAAGTCAAGATATGGCATGATTATCATAACATGGAAATGTTGAAACAACATTTAACATGATTTTAGCATCCGCCAAGGCTCATTGCACATGGAAAATGAGTAAAACATCATTGTACGTGATATATCATGATTAAACCCTCATTGAACTTGACGTATCATGATACTAATCTTTACCCAATCCATTGGAGTGCTATTAGGGTGCACCCTTCCTAATCATTTTATTTCATGCATAGGTGTGCCATATGGATCGTATAACATGAATACATTAAAAATAATAATTTATTACACGATAAATTAATGTTTAATTAATACATGAAACTCCATAATCAATAATAAAATGTTCATAAAGGTAAATACCCTCGATAGAGAAATGGAATAGTATTCACTACACAATGACTTTGGCTTGCAAAAGTGTGGTGTAATTTCAGCAGCATAACAACGTGACATAAGAATTAATAAAAATGGTTGAAGATAGAGAAAGCGGAATCTCATCATATTTACATGAAATGGACAGTGATGTGGTCATATAAATACATGTTCCAACATATTTAAGGTAATTTAGATTCACAACACAAAATAATTTCTTTAATTTAAATGGGAAGAGAGAAATTCCTTACAGAATTTCGGCATGGTAACGGGTGTACATTGAAGGAATTAATTAGAAAAAAAAGGTATATCATAATTAAAACATAATAAAGGAATTATGGTGGAGGTTATAAATCATACCCCAACATTTTTAATTCAAAATAAAAGGGCATAACAACATAAAAAATTTGGATAAAAGTGGGAAAGGAAGAAATCCATTACTTAGAAGTGTGATTCCAAAGGCTTGAGAGTGGCTTGAGAGATGCTTCTTGGAATATTGAGGTTACTTGGGAGGGTTTTACAGATATGAGGCTAGGGTAGGGACGTGATCAAATGGTTTTTAATGAAGAGAAGTGGAATCTTCGGTTTTTTAATATAGGAAATTATAGGAAATTCATTATTATTTCAGTTTTCGACACCACACACTAAACTAATCAAAAACACAAACCAACCCATGGATTTTACCATTTTTTTTGCCAAATGGGAGTGTTAAAAATTATTTTATAAGACCAATATCCTAAAATATTAAAATATTCATCTATCTTAAGTGGAGGTGAGTCACACTCTCAAGGAAATCATTTTAAAAGATAAAATAGGCACCATAAAATTAACCACAAAAATATACAATGACATTATTTTAAAGTTAAAACATATATTGGAAGAATATTCCATTTATAGTATTTTATTACCTCACTATTGGGTCATTATGATGTCATAAAACACATTATATATTAAAAAAGTATTTAATTTTTATCAAAAAATTCAACTGTCTCAGAAAATTATGAAAAATTCACCATTGGATAATTTCAACATAATAATTCCAAAAATAATATTATTTTTATCTAAATATTTTTCTAAATATGTGAATTTTTACTTTTAAAATAAAAATTTATGATTATAAAAAGTTCATATGTTTTGTCAAAAACAACTTTCAAACCTTAACAAAAATTAAAATTGTATTCCTAAAAATTATAAGATCAGTTATATTTAATAAAAAAATAATTTAGTACTAATATTTTAGTAAAATATTATTTAATTAAAAAATCCATTACTTGATGAAAAGATATTTCTTAATTGAATATTAACTTAAATATATTATTTTTTCTTTAAAATTATTTACAAACTAATAATAATAAATTGAATGTATATTCATTATTCTATAGAAAAATAATACTCATAATCATTGTGTTATGGTCTTGTTACATAACCCCTTATAACACTCACATATAACCTAAGGGTAAGGTGTTCAATGGTGATAGACTCTTGGGGTGGCTCGAATAACATCGCTCGGGTTGTAATCTCTATCAATATCCACTTATCCTATAGGCAGTTCCATTCGAGCTTAACATATTGAAGATCATATTGGGTTGGGTCAAGAGAGAATCCTAGTGATGCCACCTCCTTTCCGAGATCTGAAAAATGGGCATCGTATGGAGCAATTCAACTCGATGAGGTCATCGCTTCCTTTTTCAGAGTAAATTAGATTTGTTAAAGCCCTGTATTTATACTAATCATGTGATCACAGTTCAATGGATATATTAGCAATGGTAATAATTCATAACGGTATTTTGAAATACAAAATCACAAAACCAAAGAAGTTTATATGTTATATAACCATTTTACATAATAAGACATTTAATTTTATCAAGAGTAATTTTCATTATTAAATTATTGGGTTGTTACAATCATCCCCCTTAAGAAATTTCACCCTCGAAATTTTGTTTTCCCAAACTACAACAAATGAGGTTAACTCTGCTTCATCACTTCCTCTAATTCCCACATTTCTTTTTCAAACATGTGGTTTCACTAAAACACCATAAATAGGGGCATTGTATTATTTCATAGAAACTTTTCCTATGATCTAAGATCTTCATCGACTTCTCTTCATATGAGAGGACATTCTCCAATGGAACCACCTCTAGATTGAGTGCATGTGATGTGTCAGGTATGTATTTTCTCAAGAGTGATACATGTAATAAATCATGTACATGGGATAGATTTGGTGGGAGTGATATTTAATAGGCCATTTCTCCAATGCAATCAAGGATCTCAAAATAAATTATGTACCTTGGAATACGCTTTCCCTTCTCCACAAATCTCATAACTCTCTTCCACAGTGATATAAAGAGGAATACCATGTATCCAACATAAAAATCTAGGTCTCGTCAATGATTATAAACAAAGATCTTTTGTTGACTCTGAGCAGCATTAATGTGTTGTTTGATGGTCTTAACCTTTATCACCATTTCTAGACCAATGAGTTTTCTCTCCCTAACTTCATCCCAACATGTCGGTGTTCTGCACCTCTTCCCATAAAGGGATTTATAAGGATCTATTTGGATGCTTGAGTGGAAACTGTTATTATAAGAGAACTCGACCAGAGGAAGATGTTGATCCCATCCTCTTTTGAAGTCCATTGAGAATTCTCTCAACATTTCCTCAAGTGTTCAGATAGTCCGTTCAGATTGTCCATCTGTTTGAGGATGATAATCCCTACTAAAGTTCAGCTCAGTATTCAAATCATTTTTAAGACTCTTCCCAAACATAGAGGTGAATCTTGGTTATTGATTGGATACAATCGATAGTGGTACTCCATTCAGCCTCACCACATCTCTAATTCATATTTGTGCTAGTTGATCCAATGAGAAATCCTCTCAAATTGAAATGAATTGTACATTCTTTGGAAGATGATCCAAAACAACCAAGATAGCATTGTTTCCTTTGGATTTATTCGGAATTCTGGTGAAAATTTCCATGGTTATGTTTTCCCATTTCTATGTGGTTATAGGTAATGGTTGCATCATCCCCTTAGATTTCTTTCTCTCAGTCTTCAGTTGCTGACATACGAGGAACTTTGATGTATACTCAACGATCACCTTCTTCATGATATCCCACCAATAAATTTCTCAAATATATTGATAAATCTTTTTGTTTCCTAGGTAAATGGAGAAATTTGAACTATTTTCATCATCAAAAATTTATTTATTTAACTCCAGATTTGATGGAATGCATATTGTTGAACAAAATCTCACAATTCCTTCTTATTTAACATTGAACTCTGAGGATTTCCCTTTTCTAATAGATTCCACTTTCTCCTGGATTCCAATATCATCCTTTTGAGCATCCTTTAACCATTCCAAAAGAGACGGTTGAGAAATCATTTCTGAAAGGATTTATGATGTTCCCTTATTTATGATTCTCATGTCCATCTTCATCAAATCTAATAAGATTGGATACTTTTCAATTCTCATAAATGGGAGAATCATTGGTTCCTTTCTATTTAGAGCATTGACAACCTTGTTCACTTTCCCAAGGTGGTAATGGATTGAGAATTCATAGTCTTTAATAAGATCTTACCATCTTTGTTGGAGCATGCTCAACTCTTTATATGTGAATATATACTTCAGGCTTTTGTGATCTGTATATATTTCACACTTCTCCCCAAACAGGTAATTCTGTCGAATTTTCCACATGAAGATTACTAAAGCCAACTTCAGATCATGTGTTGGATATTTTTTCTCATGAAATTTAAATTTCCTTTAATCATAGGCAGATACTTTGTCATTTTTCATCCAAAAACATCCTTGGCCCTTCTTCTAAGCATCACTAAATACCACAAAAAAATTCTCCACTTGTGGGTAGTGTGAGAACAGGCATAGTGATAAGCCTCTTTTTCAATTCCTTGAATCTCTCTTCACATTCATCACTATAAGAAAACTTTACTCCCTTCTGAGTTAGCTTGGTAAGAGGGTTTGACAATCGTGATAAATTTCTCACATATCAGTGATAATATCCAGCTATCCCCAGGAAGCTACAGATATTTGTTATCGATGTTTGTCTCATCCATCCCTCAATTGCATCTGTATTTGAGGGATCCATATATATCCCATTGATTGTGATGATATTACCCAAGAATGATACCTCCTTCAACCATAACTCACACTTGTTTTACATTTCATAGAGATTCTCCTTTCACAAGGTCTCTACTACAGTGCTTAGATGCTCCTTATTCTCTTCTTTGGTTTTGGAGTATATTAGACTATCATCTATAAAGACTACCACAAATTTTTCAACGTAATATATAAAGACTATATTCATCAATTATATGAATATTGATAGATCATTATTGAGTCTGAAAGGAATTACAAGGAATTCATAGTGCCCATATCTTGTAAGAAAAGCATTCTTGGGTATATCCTCCTTCTTCACCCATACATGATGATATCCTAACCATAGATCCACCTTAGAATGTATTTTTATCCACATAGCTGGTCGAACAAGTCATCGGTTCGTGGTATAGGATACTTGTTCTTTATCCTTATTTTGTTTAGCTCTTGATAACCAATGAAAATGCACATTGACCCATCCTTATTCTTGACGCAGAGGACTGGTGAACCTCATGGTGAAGCACTTGGGTGTATAAACTCTTTATCCAAATTCTCCTGTAGTTTTTTCTTCATCCCCCAATCTCCACAATAGCTATTCTATAAAGATTATTGGATATTGTTAATTCCCTAGGTATAATATCTATTGAGAATTTAACATCTATTCTAGGAGGAAGACCAGACAATTCCTTGGGAAACACTTTATCATATTCCCTCACAATAGGCATGTATTCAAGGATGGTTTCTTCCATAGACTCACTCATTTGAGCAAGATATGCATGATCATATGTAAGTAATAATCATTCTTGGGATGATGGTTATAAAGAAGATTCATCCTCCTCCTTGCAATTATATAGAATTGGGGTTTGATTATCCATATAGAGAGTGATTTCCCTCTCACGGAAATTTATGTTGGATCTATATAAGGAAAGCCACTTCATGCCAAGAATTGCATCAAATTCCACCAAATGGAGTATGCTGAGGTTCACTGGGAATTTCAATTCACAAATTGTGATAGGGGGATTTATATTCATGGGTTGTAATGATTTCTCCATTTTCCATTCTCACTGACATCTTTGCATTCATGATTTGTGGTGGTGTTGGGATTGTTATACTAAACATTTGGGATATAAAAGAATTTTTAGAACCAGAATAAAAAAGTAAATTATCTATTATTGGATGTATAAATAGAATACATGTCACAACTTCATGTTTGGGGTTCACTTTCCTAGTAGTGATGGAAAATGATTGTCATTGTTGCCTTGGAGGTTGTTGGTTACCTCCAAAAACCCTTGGCTTAGGGAATTGGTTTGCAAAGTACCATGGTTATTTGTATTTAAAGCAATGAACAATGCGTTGAGGGTTGAATGAAGCGTTCCATTCCTCTATCATAGCTACAAGTTTTTCTTTTCAACAGTTAATGTCTAGGTTCCCTTCTCTTCCACACTTAAAGCATTTCCTCGTCCCCTACATGCGATTTCTAGGGTGCTTCGTTTCACACCTTTGGCAAGTGGGGTGCTACATTTTCTTAGCACTGTTGGATTTATCGATCAGGTCAATAGAATTAAATTTCACCTTAAGATTATTATCCCTATGATACCCATGAGATTCGTTGATCTCCATTTCAACTTTGAGGGCACATCAAAAAATTTCAGCATAGGTCTTAAAGTCATGGATCGCTAGGGCTTTCTGTAGGCTATGTTTTATCCCACCAAATAAGTGGTCAACATTGCATTTGTGGGTAACGAAATATCTGGAGGCGTATCATACAAGAATTTTAATGTTTTTCTCATGTTCTCTGATGGATTATTCATCTTTTTTCTTCCAGTAAAGGAAGTCCCTTTCCATCTTAAGTCAAAGGTTGCGAGGAAAATATTTGTCGAAAAACATTTCCTAGAAATCTTTCCATTCCAACACCTCGATATATTCCTCAGGCTTAGTATTTTTTATCAAAGTACACCATTGATCAGCTTCACCCTCCATAATATAAGCATTAATAAGTACCTTCTCTTTTTCAGAACATTGCAGGATGAAGAACATCTTCTCAATGGAGTTAATCCATTGTTCGGTGATTGAGGGATGAGATGATCCATTAAAAATAAGAGGCCTTTGTCTCATGAAGCTCTCGATTGCGACTTCTTCTTTGTTAATAGGGGGTTTAATTTTCTTCTTGACCCATGTTTCTATTCCCATATTCAATAAAATGAGATATTATCATGACAAAGTTTATGATTTCTGCTCCCATCAGATTATACATCTCATTATGATAGTCTTCACGTTGATCTTCACATTGGTTGTTTGCCCGAGTCCTCCTATTACCAGTCATTAGCAGGAATAAATTTAAATTTAGGGATAACACATAAACGGTAATCCAAATAAAAAACGGATGACTTATAAATTACTTCTATTTCCTTAACTTATGAATTCATTGGCTTAAATCTATGTTATCCAAGATCTACTTCCCACCAACATTTATTCTTAGGGGAATTTTTTATTCACTTAATAATAGATTGTACTAGGCTTATTAATTTACCAAAGCATATCCCCCCAAGAGTTTCATAACCAAGAGTGCAGCAAGGCCCTGTTTTTTCACCATTTCCCACTTGAGTCTAGCTCAAAGCGGTGTTTTCTAGTTTTACCCCTATATACATTTGTGACAGAGCCGGCTCTACCTACTCATATCCAAACAGGGATGTATTTTATTGATAAACCACTTACTCAATACTACCCAAAATTTAGGGATTTTTTTATTGCACTTAGTATTATCCTTGTGGCTTTCACTAGGGTTTTCTAATCTTAATCCCAAAAATAACTAAACCTATCCTCTAATACCAATTATAACAACCCTACTCTTTATTACACACTTAAACATGATTTATTACATAATCTAGCTGTAACATCCCAAGTAAGTAATGAATAATAGATATTTTTATCTATGTATATTAATGAATTAGATAGTGTTTTAGAGGCTTAAAATGAAAATAAATCCAATCTTAAGCATGGAATACATTAATATTCTTAAAAGATTGTTTTACTGCCTTTTGATGGAAAACCCTTTTTAAATCAATATTTTGACAATTTTATAATCTATATTTGTCAAAATAAAAATATTCATTATGATTGGGACATTGAATTTTACATTGGATAAATTTTTGGTATTTTTCTGACAATGTTCATTTTTTAATGAATAGTGAAAAATACTGCATTTTACATCAAAACTGATTTTTAATCTAATTTATTTATATGTTTAGATTATCTTTTGAATTGGTTTTTAAGTGGAATTAGAATATATTTTTACCATTTAATCCAATGGTGGTCATTGGAATCAATTTAACTTTGAAATTGGACTTAAACTGGTGTCAATCTTTTGATACTTATTGTTTCATAAAAACACGCTATTTGTCATAACAGCGGGAATTAATTATTAAATTAATTAATGTGACTTATATGTTTTGAATTTTGTAAAATAGACTTCATTTTTGAATTCTGAATATCAAATATAGCTTAGGGTGAATTTTTGGTAATTTTCTGAAAAACTTCAATTTTTGATGAATAGTGAAACCACTAAGTGGTAGTTAAATAAACTGATTTTTCGTTTAAATGAAACTTTGCCACTTTTTTGTTCTGAATTTCAAAAATCCAACATACATGGTTGTCCTTAAGAATTAAAATGTGGTTCAATGAGATTAAAATAATTTTTGGTGAATAGTAACTTATTAAGTTTTTAATCGCAATTAGTGGTAATTAGTGTAGTTTAAGGTAAAAATAATGATTTAATAAAATAAGATGAGCTTGACACATGTCCTACCCTCATTGGTTGTGTCATGGCCGACCAAGAAAATCCATGGCTCAACTTGGGGACCCCATGGAGACACTTTGGTTGGGAAATGACATAAATAACTTTTTATTTAATGTAAAAGTAAAAATGACACAAACATCATATGTTTTACAAAAACAATTTTTATATGGGGTTATACAAGTCAGAATTTTGACCATAAATATTAATTGGAAAGATAAAAGGATTACATACAACATAGTATTTGTTTTATAATTTTTTGACATTAAATAAATAAATGTATTTATGACATCATGATGATGCAGCGATGACCTCATTATTTAACAATTTAAATAAAATGGAAAGATAATGTAATATCTAAGACCTACACATGTCAAAAACCTATTGGATGATTTTATTTAGAACCCTTATCACCTTATCCTCTAATTATATCAATTTGGGACCTTAGAAATTCGAAACACTTTTGAAAATAAAATAATAGTTTCATGATTTCCAAAAGTGCCCCTCCTCTCCTCTTATAAAAGGCCCCCACCTCTACCTCATTTCACACACTCCTAAAGACTTTGGCTCGTCCATCCCCTGCCCCTTTACTCTCTCCACATCCCTCTCCTAATCCTAGAGGATTCTCTTTGGGAATAATCCTTTCAAAGGAATCCTTTAGTCTCAAATCAAAAGGAGTTACACATTTAAAGGTAATTCATTCTCTCATGTTCATTTGTTTTATTTTGCTTCTCCAGCCCCCTAAACTCTTTTTATTTACTTATTTTGTAACAACACCAGTATCTTAAATATACTAGGATGTTGTCATAAGATTTATTCGAGCTACACTCTCACAAAACTACATCAAATGGTTAAAGAACATACGGTTTCTGTGGATGGCGAAATTCTGCCTCCCGAAACGATGATTGTTCAATACTCATTTAACACCTTCAAAGGTGGCCATTATGATTTCAATATTTTTATATATGATATATAATATGTTTAGTATTTCCTTAAGCTTCTTTATTTTTCATTTATGGCATACCATTATTGTTTCCATTATGGGTAAACATGATATCTTCATTTTAGGAAGTGCGGACTACCGCCCCCTGAAAGTGATTTGATTCGTTAATACCATATGTGGGATTTTTAAAGGATAAAGTTAATGATATTATATATTTTATTATACTGGAATTATAATATACTCTTATATCATTATGATTCCATTCCATAAAATACAAAATAGAAATGGAAGTAGCGTTCATGCGTACGTACGGCTTACCATCTCTATGAACGGTGCATTTCATTTCTTACCTCTAAATGATTATGTAATATTATAAATGCATGCATTTACTGGATATATATGACATATATGATATCTACATCATGAAATACCATTCTGGATATAATGGATACATGAACAACTTGTAATTATAAAGGGATTATTTTTTACTCAAGTACCAATGATCGTTAAAACGACCGTTACTAACTTAAATAATTACATAGTGTTCATGACATGGAAATAAGTGATATAAAAGGAATAATGAACTTTAAAAAGGTTCTTAAACAAGTATAAATTAACTCAAGTTTATTATTCAGGAGATTAAAGAACGACCGAGTCAAGTCGGACCCGAGGTATGGGACTTCGTCTCAATCTCTTTTCATTGAGGCATATTTTGTTTTATACACAACCTTCTTTTATATGGTGTATAAAACCCTTTGACTTTTATGTTTATTCAAAAGGAATCTTTTTTATACATAGAGTTTACTAAATGACAAAAGCGAATGTTTTTTTCGTACGTATGCGGCGACAACGACTTCTCCACCGCCGTGACCGTTATTTGAGTTTCGGCTTCCTCTACAAGCCATACCTTCTTTTTAAAAGAAAAATAAATACCATGTTTTAATTTTCTTTTATTTTGGTATTGAAAATGGTTTTCATGATATTTTTATATCAATGTGTTGTATTGATATCTTGTGATTGAAAGGTGGAAATGTTATGTTTCCTTTATGCATGTTTTATGTGATACGATTATGTTGAGGTTCTTGGGCATTATTATGAAGACGGGTGGTTCCGTGATAAACTAAGGGTGGGTGAGCCCGATATAGCTCTCCAATGCATTGGGTAACGCGAAGGAGTGAAACGTTAAGGTTTCTCCGAATAGATTTTAGGGAATATATTGTGATGGGTTTTCCAAACATAACCAAGAGGGTTACTCCCTACGTAAGAATGTTATGAATGCCTCAAGTTACCTTTATGTCTTATGATTTCTATGATTTACTCATGATTTGATGAGGTATGTTAAAGTGCTTATGTTTTATGGGTAAAGTATGATTTCATTCTTATGTATATATGTACCCATGTTTCCTTTCCATGTTTTTATAACCCATACTAAGCTTTTTATGCTCATCCTAAGTTTTTTTGAAATGATTTTCACAGGTCAAGGGAAAGGTACATGATATGATGATAGTGTCAAGGAAGTTTCAAGAAAGAATCCATGTTTTATCTTAAATATGTTTCCATTGATGGGAATGAATAATACTATCTTTATGTAACCACTTTGTTTATATGTGGAATGTAATGCATGTTTTATGATCTAATTCCCTAAAACTCTAAACCCGAAAAGATCCTCAATGTGTAATCTTATAATAACTCAAGATGAAGTAAGGATTAAGGTTGGGGCCTTATAGTTGGTATCAGAGGTCGGTTTAGATAACTTTAGGAGTTAGAATTCTATTAAATGATTATCCAAAAATATTTTTATGGTCAAATTGAAGTGATATAGTATTTGAATATTACCATGTTGCTTCATCTAAGACATGTTTGTTCAGAATGTTTTTCCGCAGAGGAAATAGGGAAGTAGTGCTAGGAAGTCATACAGAAGGAAATAACCTTCTGAATCAGCATCCTGAGATGGTCGGAATTGGAACTGAACAGTTTGTTGCAGTAATGGCGCAGTTGACTCAAGCGATAAATGGTGGTGGTATCCATGCACGAGATTAGCCAGATCAACCGCAGAGGAACATGTCAGTGGTGGAACATTTCATGAGGCAGCATCCCCCATCATTCAGAGGAGCATCTGACCCTATGTTAGCTGAAGGGTGGATTAAAGAACTGGAGAATATTTTTGATGTCATGGGGTGTTCAGACAATAAAAAGGTTAGTCTTGCTATTTAACGTTTGGAGGGTGAAGCAGATCAGTGGTGGTCGATGGTTAAAAATATCAGGGACGCTGATGAGATTGATGCTCTCGACTGGGATGAATTCAAAGGTATGTTTCTTGAGAAGTATTTTCCCAAGTCTGTTTGACTTAGGATGGAAAATCAATTCTTAGAATTGAGGCAAGAGGAAGACTCAGTGGCTACCTATGAAGAAAGGTTCACTCGATTGGCAAGGTATGCTCCAAATTTTATCTGAGACCTTGATAGTAAAATCAATTGTTTTTACTCAGGATTAAAGCCAAAATATCGAAGGGAATTAGCTTCTCGTGAGTTTAAAAGTTATGAAAATCTTGTTTGATGTGCTGAGAAGGTGGAAATGTAGTTTTCCAATGACCAAGTGTTCTATAAAAACCAGCAGAAGAAGAGACCGAGGTGGCAGGAGAAAGGTAAGAATTCTTCAAAAAAGTCTGATGGTAAGAAAACTAAGTTTCCAGTTTGTGATAAATGTGGAAAAAGGCATGTTGGGGAATGTCTTCTGAATTCTGGAAAGTGCTACCGATGTGGTAAGATGGGACATAAGGCTCGTGATTGCACTGAAAAGGATCAAGGTGAAGGTAAGACCAAATTTGATTTACAGTTAGTGAAATGTTATAAGTGCAATGAGATGGGTCACTATGCAAATGAGTGTCCGACAAAGAGCTTGAGTGATGGGAAGCAGTTAGACTACAAGCAGAAAGGGGTGGTGAAATCCTTTGCAACTACTTCAGCAGATGTCGGGCCATCAAATGAAGTTGTATCAGGTACTTTGTTTGTTTTTTCAGATTATGCCAGTGTGTTGTTTGATTCGGGGTCTACACATTCTTTCATATCTGAAACCTTTTCTAGTAAAATGGGAATACCATCTCAAGAAATGACTCCTGAACTTGTGGTAAAAACACCTGGGGGAAATGTTGAGGCAAAAAGAATTTATAAGAATCTTCCTATCCTTATATGTGGAAAGAACCTACTTGCAAACCTTATTGTTCTACCTCTAGTAGAGTTTGATGTTATCCTAGTTATGGATTGGCTCTCTATTTACCATGCTAAGATTGACTGTAGAGCTAAAGTAGTTTCTTTTCAGAAAGACTTTCATTTTGTATAAAAGAATGAACCCTTACTGTTGATAACTTATCAAGAGGCCGAGAAACTTGTAAAAGATGGAAATGAATGTTACCTTGCACACGGCGTTGAAAATAAAGGAACTGTTCAGATTAATGATGTGCCAGTGGTAAATGAGTATCCTGATGTTTTTCCTAATGAGTTGCCTGGAATAATACCAGATCGGGAATTTGAGTTTACTGTTGACTTAGTTCCTGATGCTAAGCCAATTTAAAAACCTCCTTATCGAATGGCTCAAATTGAACTTTTAGAGTTGAAGGAGAAATTTCAAGATTTATTAGAGAAAGGTTTCATTCGACCTAGCACATCACCATGGGGTTCTCCTATTTTATTTGTTAAAAAGAAAGATGGTTCTATGAGACTTTGCATTGATTATAGAGCCTTGAATAATATCACTGTTAAGAACAAATATCATTTGCCTCATATCGATGATTTGTTTGATCAGCTCCAGGGAGCTCAGTTTTTTTCAAAGATTGACTTGAGATCGGGGTACCATCATCTGAAGGTAAAGGAGGCAGATATTCCGAAGACCGCATTCCGTACGAGATATGGCCATTATGAATTTGTAGTAATTCCTTTTGGGCTAACCAATGCACCTGCTGTATTCATGGACTTAATGAATATAATTTTCCATGAGTTCTTGGATAAGTTTGTGGTGGTTTTCATTGATGATATTTTGGTGTTTTCTAAAAGTAAAGAGGAGCATGAAAGACATTTAAGGGTTATCTTGCAAACCTTAAAATAAAAGAAACTGTATGGAAAATTCAGCAAGTGTGAGTTTTGGTTGCAACAAATTTCTTTCCTTGGTCATATTGTTTCTAAAGATGGAATAACTGTTGATCCTGCAAAAACAAAAGTTGTGGAAGAATGGCCAAGACCCACAAATGTAACCGAGATTCGTAGCTTCCTTGGTTTGGCAGGCTATTACCGAAGGTTTGTTAGAAATTTTTCACAGTTATCTAGTCCAATGACTAAGCTAACTCGGAAGGGTGTTAAGTTTATCTGGACAAAAGAATGTGATGATTGTTTTCAGGAATTGAAAAGAAGATTGGTGAATGCTCCAGTTTTGGCACTACCTTCCAGGAATGGTGAGTTTGTTATATACATTGATGCTTCATTGAAAGGACTTGGTTGCGTCCTAATGCATAATGATCAGGTAATTGATTATGCTTCACGACAGTTGAAAACTCATGAGGTAAATTACCATACACATGATTTGGAATTATCTGCTGTTGTTTTTGCTTTAAAAATTTGGAGGCATCATTTGTATGGAGTAAAGTGTGAAATATATACCGATCACAAAAGTTTAAAGTATATATTCACTCAGAAAGAGTTAAACATGAGACAGAGGAGATGGCTGGAATTAATCAAGGATTATGATTGTACAATTCATTACCATCCGGGAAAATCAAATAAAGTGGCTGATGCTTTGAGTCGAAAAAGTAATGCTTCATTAGCAATGTTGCGTTTGGAACGTGATCCTTTGGTTAAGGATTTGATGAAATTTGGCATAGAAGTTGTTGGTGCAGGAAGTCCTTCTGTTTTGTTTCAGGTATCAGTGATATCATCTCTATCAGATAGAATCAAGCAAGCACAGAAGCAAGACAGTGAGTTGCAGAAAAAGGTAGAGATGGTTCAGAAAGGTAAGTTGCCTGAATTCAACATTGATAATGATTGTGTTTTGAGATTTGGGAAGAGATTGTGTGTGCCTTGTGATTCGCAGTTGAAGATAGATTTGTTATGTGAAGCTCATAGTTCTCCGTTTTCAGTTCATCCGGGCAGTACTAAGATGTATAGAGATCTGCGGGAGTATTACTGGTGGGATGGAATGAAACGAGATATTGCTGATTTTACTGTGAAGTGTTTGACATGTCAACAGGTTAAAGCAGAGCGGCAGTTACTGAAAGGGATGCTTCAGCCTTTACCAGTTCCAGAGTGGACATGGGAGAATATATCCATGGACTTTGTTGTGGGATTACCAAAGACATCTCGAGATAATAATGCAATCTGGGTTATTGTTGATCGCTTGACCAAATCTTCTCATTTCCTTGCTATATGAGATACTTTCTCTCTAGATAAACTTTCCCGTTTGTATCTTAAAGAGATAGTCAGGTTACATGGAGTTCCTCTCTTTATTGTATCGGATCGTGATCCCAGGTTTACTTCTAACTTTTGAAAAGTCCTTTAGAAGTCTATGGGTACTGAATTAAATTTTAGTACAGCTTTTCATCCTCAATCAGATGGGCAGTCAGAACGAACAATTCAGACCTTGGAGGATATGCTACGAGCTTGTTCGATGGATTATCAGGGAATTTGGGACCAACATATTTCTTTGGTTGAATTTTCATATAATAACAGTTTTCATTCCAGTATACAGATGGAACCATTTCAGACATTATATGGGAAGCGGTGTCGAACTCTAGCTTTCTGGGATGAAGTGGGTGAAAGGAAGTTTATGGGACCAGAATTGGTAGAAGAGTTGGCAGAAAAAGTTCAGCTGATTCAGAAGCACATGATAACAGCTCAGAGTAGGCTGAAGAGTTATGCGGACAACCAGAGGAAGGATCTATCTTTGGAGGTAGGTGATCATGTTTTTCTCAAGGTTTCTCCTTGGAAAAGTGTGATGAGATTTGGTAAGAAAGGAAAGCTGAGTCCAAGGTTTATTGGACCATATGAAATTTTGGATAGAGTTAGATCAGTTGCTTACCGAGTGGCTTTACCTCCGAGTTTATCTCAGGTACACAATGTTTTTCACGTTTCGATGTTGAGAAAGTATATGCCATATCCATCTCATGTTTTGAGTCCAGAGGTAATTCAGCTGGAAGAGAACCTATCTTATGAGGAAAAACCGGTCCAGATTCTGGACCACAGGGAGCAAGTTTTACGGAATAAGGTGATTAATCAGGTAAAGGTTTTGTGGAAAAACCACATGAATGAAGAGGCAACATTGGAATCTGAAAATGCAATGAGGGATAAGTACCCCCATTTATTTGATAAGTAAATAAATTGCGGGGACGCAATTTTATAAAGGGGGGAAGGATGTAACATCCCAAGTAAGTAATGAATAATAGATATTTTTATCTATGTCTATTAATGAATTAGATAGTGTTTTAGAGGCTTAAAATGAAAATAAATCCAATCTTAAGCATGGAATACACTAATATTCTTAAAAGATTGTTTTACTTCCTTTTGATGGAAAACCCTTTTTAAATCAATATTTTGAATATTTTATAATCTATATTTTTCAAAATAAACATATTCATTATGATTGGGACATTGAATTTTACATTGGATAAATTTTTGGTATTTTTCTGACAATGTTCATTTTTTAATGAATAGTAAAAAATACTGCATTTTACATCAAAACTGATTTTTACTCTAATTTATTTATATTATTAGATTATATTTTGAATTGGTTTTGAAGTTGAATTAGAATATATTTTTACCATTTAATCCAATGGTGGTCATTGGAATCAATTTCACTTTGAAATTGGACTTAAACTGGTGTCAATCTTTTGATACTTATTGTTTCATAAAAACGCGATATTTGTCATAACAGCGGGAATTAATTATTAAATTAATTAATGTGACTTATATTTTTTGAATTTTGTAAAATAGACTTCATTTTTGAATTTGGGATATCAAATATATCTTAGGGTGAATTTTTGGTAATTTTCTGAAAAACTTCAATTTTTGATGAATAGTGAAACCACTAAGTGGTAGTTAAAGAAACTGATTTTTCGTTTAAATGAAACTTTGCCACTTTTGTGTTCTGAATTTCAAAAATCCGACATACATGGTTGTCATTAAGAAGTAAAATGTGGTTTAATGAGATTAAAATAATTTTTTGGTGAATAGTAACTTATTAAGTTTTTAATCGCGATTAGTGGTAATTAGTGTAGTTTAAGGTAAAAATAATGCTTTAATAAAATAAGATGAGATTGACACATGTCCTACCCTCATTGGTTGTGTCATGGCCGACCAAGACAAGCCATGGGTCAACTTGGGGACCCCATGGAGCCACTTTGGTTGAGAAATGACATAAATAACTTTTTATTTAATGTAAAAGTAAAAATGACACAAACATCATATGTTTTACGAAAACAATTTTTATATGGGGTTATACAAGTCATATTTTTGACCATAAATATTCATTGGAAAGATAAAAATATTACCTACAACATATTATTTTTTTATAATTTTTTGACATTAAATAAATAAATTTATTTATGACATCATGATGATGCAGCGATGACCTCATTATTTAACGATTTAAATAAAATGGAAATATAATGTAATATCTAAGACCTACACATGTCCAAAACCTATTCGATGAGTGGATTTAGAACCCTTATCACCTTATCCTCGAATTATATCAATGTGGGACCTTAGAAATTCGAAACACTTTTGAAAATAAAATAATAGTTTCATGATTTCCAAAAGTGCCCCTCCTCTCCTATTATAAAAGGCCCCCACCTCTACCTCATTTCACACACTCCTCAAGCCTTTGTCTCGGCCATACCCTGCCCATTTACTCTCTACACATACCTCTACTCATCCTAGAGGATTCTATTTGGGAATAATCCTTTCAAAGGAAGCCTTTAGGCTCAAATCAAAAGGAGTTACACATTTAAAGGTAATTCATTCTCTCATGTTCATTTGTTTTATTTTGCTTCTCCAACCCCCTAAACTATTTTTATTTACTTATTTTGTAACAACAACAGTATCTTAAATATAC
Source organism: Viscum album (assembly GCA_963277665.1). Classification (NCBI taxonomy): domain Eukaryota; kingdom Viridiplantae; phylum Streptophyta; class Magnoliopsida; order Santalales; family Viscaceae; genus Viscum; species Viscum album. Next base: position 447,234,766 of record OY728145.1, read on the forward strand.
TAGGATGTTGTTATAAGATTTATTCGAGCTACACTCTCACAAAACTACATCAAATGGTTAAAGAACATACGGTTTCCGTGGATGGTGAAATTCTGCCTCCCGAAACGATGATTGTTCAATACTCATTTAACACCTTCAAAGGTGGCCATTATGATGTCACTATTTTTATATATGATATATAATATGTTTATTATTTCCTTAAGCTTCTTTATTTTTCATTTATGTCATACCATTATTGTTTCCATTATGGGTAAACACGATATCTTCATTTAAGGAAGTGCGGACTACCGCCCCCTGAAAGTGATTTGATTCGTTAATACCATATGTGGGATTTGTAAAGGATAAAGTTAATGATATTATATATGTTATTATACTGGAATTATAATATACTCTTATATCATTATGATTCCATTCCATAAAATACAAAATAGAAATGGAAGTAGCGTTCTTGCGTACGTACGGCTTACCGTCTCCATGAACGGTGCATTTCATTTCTTACCTCTAAATGATTATGTAATATTATAAATGCATGCATTTACTGGATATATATGACATATATGATATCTACATCATGAAATACCATTCTGGATATAATGGATACATGAACAACTTGTAATTATAAAGGGATTATTTTTGACTCAAGTACCAATGATCGTTAAAACGCCCGTTATTAACTTAAATAATTACATAGTGTTCATGACATGGAAATAAGTGATATAAAAGGAATAATGAAATTTAAAAAGGTTCTTAAACAAGTATAAATTAACTCAAGTTTATTATTCAGGAGATTAAAGAACGACCGAGTCAAGTCGGACCCGAGGTATGGGACTTCGTCTCAATCTCCTTTCATTGAGGCATATTTTGTTTTATACACAACCTTCTTTTATATGGTGTATAAAACCCTTTGACTTTTATGTTTATTCAAAAGGAATCTTTTTTATACAAATAATTTACTAAATGACAAAAGGGAATGTTTTTTTCATACGTATGCGGTGACAACGACTTCTCCGCCGTCGTGACCGTTATTTGAGTTTCGGCTTCCTCTACAAGCCATACCTTCTTTTTAAAAGAAAAATAAATACCATGTTTTAATTTTCTTTTATTTTGGTATTGAAAATGGTTTTCATGATGTTTTTATATCAATGTGTTGTATTTATATCTTGTGATTGAAAGGTGGAAATGTTATGTTTCCTTTATGCATGTTTTATGTGATACGATTATGTTGAGGTTCTTGGGCATTATTATGAAGACGGGTGGTTCCGTGATAAACTAAGGGCGGGTGAACCCGATATAGCTCTCCAATGCATTGGGTGTAGAGGCCCGAAGCTTAACGTACATTGACATTACATTACATTTGAGGAATACTTAGTACATAACAAAAACACACACACAAGGATCGTAATAGTTTAGTGTCTTTGGAAACTCGGAATATAATCTTCTAATCCGGGTGAAAGATCTTCAACATCTCCCATAAAGATATTATTTTTTTTATTACCTAAAACCTTTCTTTATATCCTGGGGAAAAGAAAACATAAAAGGGTGAGCTCAAATTCTCAGTAAGGGTAAACAAAATAAATATCAATCACATCATATACATAAGAACATAACTTTTGGAAATCTTAACCTGAAAAAGAGATCATAATTTCATAAACTGGGATAACTCATGGCAGTGAAATGTAATCACAATAATCATAACTTAAAACATTAAACTTTGTGTAATACACACATAATCATAGAGAATCATTTCTTATTAGTCAAGACTCATTGCCAAGACTATCTTAGTGGACAAAGTCCCTTTCTGAACCGAGTCACCCTCGTTTTAGTCATGTTTCACTGAACTGGTATAACCTACCATTCCATCCATGTCTATCTCATGAGATATAAAATCTTTACCCAATGAATTGGAGGGAGATATAGGTCCCACCCATCTCATAATGATACCATTATTATGTGTGCCACAAAATCATAAATCATACATCATAACATAACCCATGTAATAAAAATGGGAATCTTAAACAACATGACTTCATAAAAGAATTCATATAAGATAAAGGAATTCATAAAAAAAAATTCCATCACAACATAATCAAATCAATGTAATAATAGGGATAAAAATAGAACCCTTTATTATCTTAGATGGAAAATAATTTTGATAAAACACTTGAACTCTATTATTGAGGAAAATATCCTTTCTTCTTCAAAAATATTTTTCCTTTCTTAACATGTCATACAACTTTAAACTAAAAGAAGTTGATTAAAAATAAACTTGAAAACTTGTAAATGATGCTTCTTGGAAATAATGTTTTAAAAATCCATTCATGTCGTATAAGTTAAAAAAACATTCTTCTCGTACTTTTGTCGGAAAATTCAAAAAAGTACCTCGTACAAAAAACGACAAAAGATTCGTTTCATATCTTTTACTAAAAAACTCACCGAAGGGTAAAATTGGTTATAAACTATTGTATAAGGATATAAATATTACATATTGAGGAAGCATGGATGTGGATGATAAAATACACCCCAGTAAATACAAAAGTATAAACAAACTCGGATAAAAATGAGATTGTGATATTTCCCTTACCTTAGGTCCGATTTGCTTCGTAAGTGTCCGAACCTCCTGTATAATGATTTAAATAATGTCATTTACTTATTACATAATCATATTCATTGTTATGATATCATATATGGTTCACTTATGACTTTATATTACCCGTTCTTTTGTAAATTCCATGTTAAAGAGCGTTTTGGGTAAAATTGTTTCATTTGTCGTCCGTGTTTTGACTTGTAATTATTCATATGATTACATAGATCATGATTACTTAATTCCATAATATAAAACATGATTTATATGTATATATATTCAGAATATACATATATATAATAAATCAAAAAATGGAAATAAATACACCGTTCATGGAGACGGTAGGCCGTACGTACGCATGAACGCTGTTTTCGTTTCCTTACTGAGTTGAATGGAATTAAGTAGATGAAATACATATATATACACATAAATACAGTATCATTATTATGTCATATATTTCATGATTACTTATTATATGTACTTTATAATCATTCACGAATGGTTAAAGTGGAGAATGAATCTCATCGCGTCGTGGAGACGGTAGTCCGTACGTACGCACGAGCGATGATATCGTTTTCATGATTATTGAATTGAATTGGAGTGTATGATAAAATATATCAGAATCAGTATGATGTTATAATAACTATGTATAGTTATTCTTTACACCATTATAACCATCCATGTAAGGTGTTGGAGGAAAATAGATTTCACCACGGCGTGGAGACGGTATTCCGTACGTACGCACGCGCGGTGATTTCATTTTCCGTAGGATGGATAGATGGTGAAATAGGATTGTTTCATACTTATAATAAAAGATCAGTATATAAGTGATACTGATGTTATTAATTCATAATTAAACAACCTAAGAAGAAGAAGTGGAAGAAGAAATAAAGGTGAAATAATCGGTAACGGAAATTACCTCTTCTTTGAAGCGCCTCTTTGAGACCTCCTCTTAGGGCACTAAAATTGGTATTTGAGGAAGAACAGAACCTCTAGGATGTTTCTAGGGAAGTGTATAAGATACTTTGGCAGGGGTTGGACGAGCTTAAAGGCTCAAAGTTGTGTGAGGAAGAGAGGGAGGAGGTTCCCTTTTATAAGGGAGGATAGGGGCACCTTTGGAATAACTAAAACTATTATTTTATTATAAAGTCAAGTTCGGTTTTAAATAGATCCAAATTGATTTATTTCAAGGATAAGGTGGGGATTGGTCGAAATCCTCTCATCCAATAGGATTTAGACAAGTTTAGGTTATTATTTTAACCTTATCAATTAGATTTAACTCTAAGTTAAATAATTTAACTTTTACCGTGTCTTTTTGTTTTCTTACACTATATGGTTAATAAACATACTATATCAAGCCAAAAGAAATCCAAGTTGTTTATTATTAATATATATAATCTTATCCAAGTCATTTGGCCGAACCGTATATTTTTAGGAATAAAATAACAATTAATAATATAATATTTGTTTTAAAAACTATTTTATGTCAATTTTGACACTATTTGGTACATGATTTTTATGAAATTTATAACAGAATGATAAGTTCTAAAAACGTTACTTAAATCAACAATAACATGTCATATTAACCTATTAAATTATTTTAAGTCATAAAAAGTCTCAAATTACATTTATTTGGGCATTTATAACATCAATTATGTCAATATTTCATTAATAAGACAATTACTGCATCATCTTTGTGTCATAATAAATGATAATTATTTAATCCCTAAAAATTCTAAATAAATTCCTATGATGTAGATAATTGTATTAGATTTCTGGAGAATATTCATTTTCTAAGTTTCATTAATTTTATCACTAGATTAAAATTATTATACTTATAAGATTTAAGAAAGTGACATGTTGTCACATTCTTTGGTTTTAATAATAATTAAATTATTTTCATTGAAAAAATTTAATTAAATGAATCTAATCTAACCCTTAGGTGATATGGGTCGTCTTTTAGTCATCCAATAGGATTTTGACATTTGTTAGGGTAATTTTAAAATATTATATTTACCCTTAATTACTCGATTTATCTTTAACTATGGTAAATAAAATTTACCGTAGTTACTATTCATAATGCCCAAAAATAAAAAGTAGCTTATTAACATAATTTGGACCCACTGATTACAAATATGGAATCCATTTTTCCAAATTCAATACACAAAATATGCAGAAATTAAATTAAAATTTATCCCGTTGTCAAAAGAAAACGGGTTTTTCTTTAAAACATTGCAAAAGATTGAATTGATTTAACCTACGAATTCAATGTAAAATCAATGATAATGACATAAATTATATTAAATGGTAAAAATATATTCTATTTATACTTTAAAACCATTCAATATTATAATTTAACCACATAAGATATTATGATGAAAAAAGTTGTTTTTAATTAAAATATAGCGTGTTTTTACTATTCATTAAAATATGAAAGTTATCAGAAAAATATCAAAACTTTATCTAATGTAAATTTTTATATCCTGATTCAAAATAAGAATTTTATTTTGTCAAATTGAACTTATAAACATGTCAAAAACTAGATTTAAAGTGGGTGCGCCATCAAAAGGCGGCAAAACTGCATTTTTTGAAAAATATTTATTTTACCCGAAAAATTTATTTTGTTCTTATACCATGTTCTAGAAAATGTGTAAGATAAATAATAATGTTATAAAATTCAAATTTTAGTTAACACTATTCATAACGGCTAGTTCATGACAATATTATTATAATATATCGTTTTTTATTAAAACCCAGTATTGAGTACAACACACGCTATCGAGGAAGGTCGCGATTGTGTGTAATGCAAGCCAAGTCAGGGTTGCGTGTTGTGAAAGAATCCTTCGTTTCTTCATATAACAGAATCCAACCATATTTCATTTATACATTGAATATATATATATATATATATACTCAATGTTGCGTAGAATAACTATTATCAAAATTGTGTGTAACACGGTCCAAGAATAGTGTTGCGTATACTGCAAGCTAATACGGTGTTGCGTATAGCGCAAGGTAATCTTGGTGTAGAATACAACACAAGACATTAATGAAATTAAAATAATATTTTTCATAAAATCTCAGGGTGTTACATTCTACCCCCCTTAAAATGAATTTCGCCCTCGAAATTCGTCGGGGTTATAAATGGTTTACTACTTGAAAGTTTCTTTAATAGAAACCCACATCGTAAAAAGGAATACCAAAACCAATCTTTAAAAACAAAAGTATGAAACGTAACGGTTACCCAAATAAATCACTGGGTTTCCACATAGGTGAAAATATGGATATGGAAGAAAAATCTAACCATCATGTTCTGATGGAGAGAGGTAGAGAACATGGCTATGGAAAAGCCAACAATCACAAATCCATAAATTTGTGATAATCTAAGGTACCATCTGATTCATCAGATATAAGAGCACTAGGACAACATTTTTGGTTTTCAAGATCATTTCCCTAAAGTTGATGAAATTGGAATTAGAAGAAATACTTTTGTGATTTTGGTATAGTCTCACCGTTTGTCGTTCTTTGGACAATTTTTACTTCATCTCTTAAAGAAATGAAGTTGAATTTGTCATTCGTGATGTGTTAGCAGATCATGTGATAGAATGATGGGTCATTCCATCTATCTCAAACAAAATGTTAGAAAAGTTATCAAAAAATACATAATTCCATCTATAGTGAGATTCATCATATAGGGTTCCTAAAATGGACTTATACTTCATATATCATACTGCGTAATATAATAAAACTAGTTTCTACTAAACAGGGACTTCCTGTAGGTCAGTGGTAGGCGATAAAGGCCAGTCGCACTTCGGTTGTGGGTTCGATTCCCACAGCCTTGTCCGACGCGATGGGCTGTCGCCCGTCCTGCAGGTTGTCCTTTTTCTAAAACTATATTACTATAACATCCCATCAATAATATCGAAAAAACTTCTATCCTTAAACAATACTAACTTATGTCCAACATAATCCATTCCAATCTTTAGGATTATCCATAATACTTCTGTCCACTCTCATAATATAGTGAAAACGATTACCAGAGATTTAATACCATCGTTGATCCCCATATATCATAAAATATGTCTTGTTGGTCACATTCCAAACATTCAAAGGCCTTAATCATGTACTCTCTTGAATACCCATTGAACCTTAGTGAAAACATGAATGCAGTTAAAAGTTAACACTTTCCACATACCAAAATCCTCAAAATTCTATATACTCAAACCATGATATCACTTAGTCCTTATATCAATCATGAGCTCATGAATACTGTTAAACATTTTTTTTTCTCGTTTTCCCTTCATTATGCGCATATCATCTTATTTCCAAAAATATCTCAATTACTTTGAATACCACATTAGACCAATACATAAATATTCCAATACTTTATGATACAACATTATTTTGGAATCCCATTACGTAAACACTTAATCATTCCACCACATCATTGTCATATTCAACATCGCCAATAGTGATCGCATGTGACTTCCCTTTTTCCTTTGCCTTAAGCGGTTGCTCATGTCGATCATCACTAACCCTTGGATTAGGGCATTTATTAGCATAATTCCCCATTTCCTTGCACTTGAAGCATTGAAGTGTTGGGGGTGCGTTATCTGCAGTGTTTTCTTTATTCACATCATTAGAAACCCTTTTTCCATTACTTCGACACTCAGCTGCTCGATGACCTCCTTTTCCACACTTAAAACATTTTCTAGTCCCTTTAAGACAATCTCCACCATGCTTCTTTCCACACTTTGTGCATAAGGAAACATTCATCTTCTTTTCACCATTATTCTGAGATTTCTCCTTGAACTCCATCTTTCGTTTCTTGTCAAAACCTTGAGATGGATATGTAACACCAACTTCCATTTCTACCTTGATAGCACAACGCACAATTTCTTCATAGCTACTGAAGTCTCTTATAGCTAATGCCCTTCGAAGACTTGGTTTTAAGCCACTGAAAAATCGATAAACTTTACTTTCAGGTTGGATAATAATGACAGATGCATAGCTTGCAAGTCTTGTAAAATTTGCTTCGTATATACCAACAGATTCATCATCCTTCTGCTTCAGCTCAAGAAACTCCTTTTCCATATTTGTTCGAAGAATACGAGGGAAGTACTTACTGAAAAACAAGTTCTTGAACTCGTCCCATTCCATGGACTCAATTTCATCTCTTGGCCTCGTATTCTCGATAAGATCCCACCATTGATCAGCTTCACCTTCCAAACGATATACTGCTAAGATGACTTTATCATGCTCAGAACATTGAAGAACTGAAAATATCTTTTCAGTGGTACTGATCCATTGTTCAGCAACAAGTGGATCAGAAGACCCACTGAAAGAAGGTGGACGTTGCCTCATGAAGGACTCAATAGAATATTGTTCCCTTCTCTGCTCATTTGGAAGTCCAGAATGATTCATAGCTTGTGTAAGTATAGCAATAAGATTTTTCACTCCATCTCCCATAACATTTTTTTGTTCAGGAGGACAATCATTACATTGTCCATTGCATTGATCAACACGGTTCCTTTGGGTTCCATCCATCGTCTAAAACCCAAAAGGAATAGTGTGAGAGGCAAAAATCATGCTAGGGAAAACAACATAATAAAGGGGGGGTACTCTCAATATCTAACATCTTAGGTTAAATTCTAAGATCGTTAGTGCAATTCTAGGACTATAACCTATACGTATACTTAACCTTAGAGACATCCCTAGACATACCTTATAAATATCTCTAAGGATCTCACTAACGTTTTCGCATCCTAGTTTCCAAAGGTTGACTAAACATTTCCTCTGATACCAACTGTAGAGGCCCAAAGCTTAACGTACATTGACATTACATTACATTTGCGGAATACTTAGTACATAACAAAAACACACACACAAGGATCGTAATAGTTTAGTGTCTTTGGAAACTCGTAATATAATCTTCTAATCCTAGTGAAAGATCTTCAACATCTCCCATAAAGATCTTGTTTTTTTATTACCTAAAACCTTTCTTTATATCCTGGGGAAAAGAAAACATAAAAGGGTGAGCTCAAATTCTCATTAAGGGTAAACAAAAGAAATATCAATCACATCATATACATAAGCACATAACTTTTGGAAATCTTAACCTGTAAAAGAGATCATAATTTCATAACCTGGGATAACTCATGGCAGTGAAATGTAATCACAATAATCATAACTTAAAACATTAAACTTTGTGGCATACACACATAATCATAGAGAATCATTTCTTATTAGTCAAGACTCATTTCCAAGACTATCTTAGTGGAGAAAGTCCCTTTCTGAACCGAGTCACCCTCGTTTCAGTCCTGTTTCACTGAACCGGTATAACCTACCATTCCAGCCATGTCTATCTCATGAGATATAAAATCTTTACCCAATGCATTGGAGGGAGATATAGGTCCCACCCATCTCATAATGATACCATTCTTATGTGTGCCACAAAATCATAAACCATACATCATAGCATAACCCATGTAATAAAAATGGGAATCTTAAACAACATGACTTCATAAAACAATTCATATAAGATAAAGGAATTCATAAAAACAATTCCTTCACAACATAATCAAATCAATGTAATAATAGGGATAAAAACAGAACCCTTTATTATCTTATATGGAAAATAATTTTGATAAAACACTTGAACTCCATTCTTTAGGAAAATATCCTTTCTTCTTCAAAAACATTTTTCCTTTCTTAACATGTCATACAACTTTAAACTAAAAGAAGTTGATTAAAAATAAACTTGAAAACTTGTAAAGGATGCTTCTTGGAAATAATGTTTTAAAAATCCATTCATGTCGTATAAGTTAAAAAAACATTCTTCTCGTACTTTTGTCGGAAAAGTTAAAAAAGTACCTCGTACGAAAAACGACAAAAGATTCATTTCATATCTTTTACTAAAAAAATCACCGAAGGGTAAAATTGGTTATAAACTATTTTAGAAGTATATAAATATTACATATTGAGGAATCATTGATGTGGATGATAAAATACACCCCAGTAAATACAAAAGTATAAACAATCTCAGATAAAAATGAGATTGTGATATTTCCCTTACCTTAGGTCCGATTTGCTTCGTAAGTATCAGAACCTCCTGTATAATGATTTAAATAATGTCATTGACTTATTACAGAATCATATTCATTGTTATGATATCATATATGGTTCACTTATGACTTTATATTACCCGTTCGTTTGTAAATTCCATGTTAAAGAGCGTTTTGGGTAAAATTGTTTCATTTGTCGTCCGTGTTTTGACTTATAATTATTCATATGATTACTTAGATCATGATTACTTAATTCCAAAATATAAAACATGATTTATATGTATATATATTCAGAATATACATATATATAATAAATCAGTAAATGGAAAGAAATACACCGTTCATGGAGACGGTAGGTCGTACGTACGCATGAACGCTGTTTTCGCTTCCTTACTGAGTTGAATGGAATTAAGTTGATGAAATATATATATATACACATAAATTCAGTATCATTATTATGTAATATATTTCATGATTATTTATTATATGTACTTTATAATCATTCACTAATGGTTAAAGTGGAGAATGAATCTCATCGCGTCGTGGAGACGGTAGTCCGTACGTACGCACGAGTGATGATATCATTTTCATGATTATTGAATTGAATTGTAGTGTATGATACAATATATCAGAATCAGTATTATTTTATAATAACTATGTATAGTTATTCTTTACACCATTATACCCATCCATGTAAGGTGTTGGTGGAAAATAGATTTCACCACGGCGTGGAGACGGTATTCCGTACGTACGCACACGCGGTGATTTCATTTTCCGTAGGATGGATAGATGGTGAAATAGGATTGTTTCATAATTATAATAACATATCAGTATATTAGTGATACTGATGTTATTAATTCATAATGAAACAACCTAAGAAGAAGAAGTGGAAGAAAAAATAAAGGTGAAAGAATCGGTAACGGAAATTACCTCTTCTTTGAAGCGCCTCTTTGAGACCTCCTCTTAGGGAACTAAAATTGGTCTTCGAGGAAGACCAAAACCTCTAGGATGTTTCTAGGGAAGTTTAGAAGAGAATTTGGCAGGGGTTTGACGATCTTGAAGGCTCAAAGTTGTGTGAGGAAGAGAGGGAGGAGGTTCCCTTTTATAAGGGAGGATAGGGGCACCTTTGGAATAACTAAAAATATTATTTTATTATAAAGTCAAGTTCGGTTTTAAATAGCTCCAAATTGATTTATTTCGAGTATAAGGTGGGGATGGGTCGAAATCCTCTCATACAATAGGATTTAGACAAGTTTAGGTTATTATTTTAACCTTATCAATTAGATTTAACTCTAAGTTAAATAATTTAACTTTTACCGTGTCTTTTTGTTTTCTTACACTATATGGTTAATAAACTTACTATATAAAGCCAAAAGAACCCCAAGTTGTTTATTATTAATATATATAATCTTATCTAAGTCATTTGGCCGAACCTTATATTTTTAGGAATAAAATAACAATTAATAATATAATATTTGTTTTAAAAACTATTTTATGTCAATTTTGACACTATTTGGTACATGATTTTTATGAAATTCATAACAGAATGATAAGTTCGAAGAAAGTTACTTAAATAAACAATAACATGTCATATTAACCTAGAAAATTATTTTAAGTCATAAAAAATCTCAAATTACATTTATTTGGGCATTTATAACATCAATTATGTCAATATTTCATTAATAAGACAATTACTGCATCATTTTTGTGTCATAATAAATGATAATTATTTAATCCCTAAAAATTATAAATAAATTCCTATGATGTAGATAATTATATTATATTTCTGGAGACTATTCATGTTCTAAGTTTCATGAATTTTGTCACTAGATTAAAATTATTATACTTATAAGATTTAAGAAAGTGACATGTTGTCACATTCTTTGGTTTTAATAATAATTAAATTATTTTCATTGACAAAATTTAATTAAATGAATCTAATCCAACCCTTAGGTGATATGGGTCGTCTTTTAGTCATCCAATAGTATTTTTACATTTGTTAGGGTAATTTTAAAATATTATATTTACCCTTAATTACTCGATTTATCTTTAACTATGGTAAATAAAATTTACCGTAGTTACTATTCATAATGCCCAAAAGTAAAAAGTAGCTTATTAACATAATTTGGACCCACTGATTCCAAATATGGAATCAATTTTTCCAAATTCAATACACAAAAGATGCAGAAATTAAATTAAAATTTATCCCGTTGTCGAAAGAAAACGGGTTTTTCTTTAAAACATTGCAAAAGATTGAATTGATTTAACCTATGAATTCAAGGTAAAATCAATGATAATGACATAAATTATATTAAATGGTAAAAATATATTCTATTTATACTTTAAAACCATTCAATATTATAATTTAACCACATAAGATATTATGATGAAAAAAGTTTTTTTTAATTAAAATATAGCGTGTTTTTACTATTCATTAAAATATGAAAGTTATCGGAAAAATATCAAAACTTTATCTAATGTAAATTTTTATATCCTGATTCAAAATAAGAATTTTATTTTGTCAAATTGAACTTATAAACATGTCAAAAACTAGATTTAAATTGGGTGCGCCATCAAAAGGCGGCAAAACTGCATTTTTTGAAAAATAATTATTTTACCCGAAAAATTTATTTTGTTCTTATACCATGTTCTAGAAAATGTGTAAGATGAATAATAATGTTATAAAATTCCAATTTTAGTTAACACTATTCATAACGGCTAGTTCATGACAATATTATAATAATATATCGTTGTTTATTAAAACCCAGTATTGCGTACAACACACGCTATCGAGGAAGGTCGCGATTGTGTGTAATGAAAGCCAAGTCAGGGTTGCGTGTTGTGAAAGAATCCTTTATTGTTTCGTATAACAGAATCCAACCATATTTCATTTATACATTGAATATATATATATATATATATATACTCAATGTTGCGTAGAATAACTATTATCAAAATTGTGTGTAACACGGTCCAAGAATAGTGTTGTGTATACTGCAAGCTGATACGGTGTTGCGTATAGCGCAAGGTAATCTTGGTGTAGAATACAACACAAGACATTAATGAAATTAAAATAATATTTTTCATAAAATCTCGGGGTGTTAAATTGGGTAACGCGAAGGAGTGAAACGTTAAGGTTTCTCCGAAGAGATTTTAAGGAATATACTGTGATGGGTATTCCAAACGTAACCAAGAGGGTTACTCCCTACGTAAGAATGTTATGAATGCCTCAAGTTACCTTTATGTCTTATGATTTCTATGATTTACTCATGATTTGATGAGGTATGTTAAAGTGCTTATGTTTTATGGGTAAAGTATGATTTCATTCTTATGTATATATGTACCCATGTTTCCTTTCCATGTTTTTATAACCCATACTGAGCTTTTTATACTCATCCCAAGTTTTTTTGAAATGATTTTCACAGGTCAAGGGAAAGGTACATGATATGATGATAGTGTCAAGGAAGTGTCAAGAAAGAATCCATGTTTTATCTTAAATATGTTTCCATTGATGGGAATGAAGAATACTATCTTTATGTAACCACTTTGTTTATATGTGGAATGTAATGCAAGTTTTATGATCTAATTCCCTAAAACTCTAAACCCGAAAAGATCCTCAATGTGTAATCTTGTAATAACTCAAGATGAAGTAAGGATTAAGGCTGGGGCCTTATAATAGAACTTAATAAAACTATGAGGATTGATAGGTCTAGTTTCTTGGGAAATTATAAACATTACATAACAACTTAGAACATAAAATATAACATCTTTATTGAAAACTTCTTTTATATGACCATAACATTCCTTCGTACTTAGCATTACATGGGATAACCTGAGAAAAAACATAAGAAAATGGTGAGCTATAAAACCTAGTAAGATAGTAAACAAGGAATAACATGAATAATACAATACATGTTAGGAAATATTTATATCAATGGATCATAAGAGAAACATTAATCGAAAAGGCATGATATAACATGATTATCATAACATGGAAATTTGGAAACAACATTTAACATGATTTTAGCATGAGACAAGGATCACTGCACATGTAGCTTGATTAAACCCCCATTTCACTTGAATTTACATGAGTAAACCCTCATTGAACATGACTTATCATGGTACTAATATTTACCCAATACATTGCAGCTCTATCAGGGCGCACCATTTTTAATCATTTCATTCCATGCATAAGTGTGCCACATGGATCATATAACATAGATTCATTAAACATAATCATATATTCCATGATAAAGGAATGGTGAATTAATACATGAAACTCAATAATCAATAAGTAAATGTGAATAAATTTGAATACCCATGATAGATAAATTGGCATGGTATTCACAACAGAATGACTTTTTCTTGGAAATCACAGTGCAATTTCAGCAGCATAACGACGTGACATAAGAATTCATAAAAATTGTTGATGGGAGAGAAATGGGTGTCTCATAATATGTACAAAAAATGGACAGTAAGGGTTTCATATATATATAGTTTTCAACATATTTAATGTAATTTATATTCATAATACAGAAGAGTTTCTTGAATGTAAATGAGAAGAGAGAAATTCCTTACGGAATTTCAGCATGATAACAGGTGTACATGGAAACAATTAATGAGAGAGAAAGGGGTATATCATCATTCAAACATAAGGAGGGAATTATGTAGAATGTTATGAATCATAACCCAACATTTTTTATTAAAAATAAAAGGGAATAACAATATAATGAAATTTAGACAAAAATGAGAAAGAAAGAAATCCCTTAGTTGGAAGTGTGATGCCAAAGGCTTAGGACGGGCTTGAGAGAGGCTTCTTAGGATCTTAGGGCACCTTGGGAGGATTTTAAAAATATGATTCCAGGGTATGGATGTGCTCAAATGGTTTTTAGTGGAGATAACTGGGATCTTGGGTTTGTCTATATAGGAAAATAGAGGGAATTCTTTATTATTTCAGTTTTGGACACAACACATTAAACATATCAAAAACACAAACCAACCCATGTTTTTTACCCATATTTTTTTTCAAAGGGGAGTGAAAAATATTATTTTATAAGTAAAAAGCCTTATATTATAAAAATATTATTCTTACTTATGTGGACACGGGTCACACTCTCAAGGAAATCATTTTACAAGTAAAAATGTTTTATATGTCTTGGAGGGTCCACTAAGGCGCCATAAAATTAACCCAAAAAATATAAATCCCATTATTTTAAATGTAAAACATATATTTTCCAAAAATACCATTTATATAATTTTATTACATCACTATTGGGTCATTATGATATCATAAAACATATTATATATTAAAATGATATTTATTTTTTACCCAAAAAATCAACTATCTTAGAAAATTATGAAAAAATCACTATTAGATAATTTCAAAATCTTGATTCCAAATATAATATCAATTTTATGTAAATAATATTTTTAATTATGTGAATTTTTACTTTTAAAATATAAACATACATTTATCAAAAATTCATGGGTTTTGTCAAAAGACAGCTTTCAAACCTTAATAAAAATTACAATTGTATTCATAAAAATTATACAATCATTTGTATTTAATAAAAATAAATTTAGTAATAATATTTTATTAAAATAATATTTAATTCAAAAATCCATTAATTCATCAAAATAGATTTCTTAATTTAATATTAACTTAAAAATAAAATTTTCTCTTTAAAACTTTTTACAAAGTAACAATAATAAATTGAATGTATATTCTTTATTCTATAAAAAAATAATGCACATAACCATAGTTCTAGGGTCTTGTTTCATAACCCCTTATAACACCCGCATATGACCTAAGGGTAAGGTGTGTGATGGTGACATACTCTTGGGTTGGATCAGATATCATGGCTTGGGTGGTAATATCTATTAACTTCCACTTTTCCCATAGGTGGTTCCATTTGAGCTTAACATGTTGAAGCTAAACTTGGGCTTGGTCAAGAGAGAAGCCTGGTGACCCTGACTTCTTTCTGAGCTTCGAAAAATGGGCTTCGTATGGAGAAATTATACTATATGAGGCCATATCTTCCATTGTATGAGTAAATTGGATTTTTTAAAGCCCTTTATTTATACTAATCATGTGATCACTATTCAACGGTTATATTAGTAATGGTAACATTTTTTAATGGTATTTTGAAATCCAAAATTATAAAACTGAATAAGTTCATATATTATATAACCATTTTACATAATAATACATTTAATTAGATAAAGAGTAATTTTAATTAATAAATGTTTGGGTCATTACACATAAAGTATCTCTTATTTGTCACATACCAAACATGAGAATAACATCATCATATACTCTCTTTAAATATGGTAATAAACTAAATTTCCATATATCCTTATTGAAAACATTCATGCTTCATTATTCTAAAGATTATTTGATATATTCCTTAAATACAAGAATGATATGACTCCATCCATGATAACATAAACCACTTTTTAAAAAACTATTTTATCAGTTCTGAGGTCATAAATACTATCTAGTTTACTTTATCTTTATCATCTTCTCTTTATCCATGCTAAATATTATTTTCTTATCCTCAATAACATGTTAAGGGTTACATTCCCTAAGTGTAACATTTCCATTAAATCATTTTTCTATGTCATTGGTATCATTTAACAAATTCATGAAAATATTTAAAGAAAAACCTCTACAAAAAATCCTTATATACTTCATGATTCATATAAAATAATCCCCAAATTCCAAAACATATACACTTCAATCAACTAAATTTATTCTTAAACCATTTCTCAGGATTTATCATCTTATTCTTTAATATCCCTTTCATATAATTTGAAATATAAATCATGTATTAGGGTTCATAAGCCTCAATCCAATAATTCTTATTATCATAAAAGTAAATAATACTATTATAACATCTATTACCTTTCACATTTCATTTTTTGGTCTCTTTATCTTCAGCGGTATAACTAATACTCGTACCACCTTCTTTATTTTCATCATGAGATTTCCACATATGAAATAAATTTTCATAATTATTATACTTTCCACATCTAAATCATTCAATGTTAACCTAGTTTTTTTCTAGTTACCTCTATTTAGTAATACTATAAATCATAGTTTGAGTAACATTTATCCTAGCATAAAACCACACAATCAAGAAAAACTACTTATAGGATTCCTAAATCATGACACCTACTTTTAAATCTATAACACCATAGGATTATCCTTATAGATATCCCTATAGTTTTATCAAACTATTTTTCAAAGGTTGACTAAACCTTTCCTTTGATACCAACTATAGAGACCCCGGCTTGACATACATGGATATTAAATCATTTTAGATCAATATTCATAACATTAAAAAAGTATATGTCTGAGGACTTTAATAGTTTACCATATTTGGAAACATCGAACACAATCTGATAACTTTGTAAAATATATTCAATGTTTCCCACAAAGATCTTCATATTTATTAATCCTACTAAAAACCTTTATTCATAACCTTGGGAAAGGAAAAATAATAAAGGGTGAGTTGCTCAAGGGTAAACAAGGGAGACATGTAAGCATAATCATGAACATAAGGGTTTGAGAACAAGATCATAACATTATAAGATCATACTTTTAATATTAAAGATCATAATAAAGATTCATGGCATAAATATTAGTCGTTCATAAAATATGACTTATAAGGTAATCAAGAGAATAAACCATGAAATAAAAATGTAGGAATAAGACATGGAATTGTGGAAGAAACATAAGCATATAAAATTATTTCCATGGTAGTAAAAGGCTTAATTACAAGGCCATATTAGTGTAATGGTATCACTTCCCAAACTATCTTGGTAGTCATGGTTCACTCCCATGACCATCTTCATTATCAAGGTTTTCTATCAAAACTATTTTAGTGGAAAAAGTCTTTTACTGAACCAAGTTCACTCCTCTTTTCATCCATGTTTATCTCATTATATATTAATATTTACCCAATGAAATATATGGATATATAGGTCCCACCCATATCATAATTAAATCATGCATACATGTTCCAAATGATCATAAACAATCATATGATAACCTATTAAATGAAATGGGTATCATAATAATGCCGCAATTTTATAACCTATAGAAAAGAGACAGGTTTCATAATCATTTCATCAAAGCATAACCTGTGAATAAAATTAGGTTCTATAACAATATAACCTATGAAATAGAGACGGGTTTCATAAAAATACAACCCATGAAAGAGAAATGGGTTTAAAAAAGTCATATCATTGAAACCTAAACAATTCATAGAAAGAATATTAATGGAACCCTGGGATTGTATCCTCAATTAGGCATGAGTAACACCAACGAATTTAATCTTAGATATAAAATAATTTTTAAATATATTTTTAAAAAAATTATTAATAAAAGTATACTTTGAAATTTTATTTTTAAAGCATAAAACCATTTAAAAACCATTTTCATCTAAAATAACCTTAAAAACATATAAAGTAATCTTGAAAACATTTTGAAAACCTTTTTCATCGAAAAATTATAAAATAATATTGAGGAAATTTTAATGTCCTTTTTCCTTGAAAACTTATAATGTAATATAAAAATATTTTAAAAACAATTTCATTTAAAACTTATAAGAGAAGCTTTAAAACAATATGAAATTATTTTTTTTGAGAACTTATCAAAGAATATTGAAATTTATTTAATTTTTTTTAAATAAAACATTGTTTAAAATTTATTTAATTTCAAATTATATTTAAATATCATTTAAAAACATTTTTAAAAACATTTTTTAAAATGTGGTTTTCAAATAAAATAGTCTTTCGAACGAAGAGAGAGATAATACTAGGTTTTCTAAAAAACAATTCTTATTTATATTGAGTATTAAAAGTTAAAAATGTTACCAATAGATGAATATGTCATTAATTACAATATAATAGAAAAATTCATTAGTTTTTTATATATAGATCGTAATATTTCATCAACGTAAGAATATTTGTAAACAATCCCAATAATGATGAGATTGTACCAAGAAAATATTACAACTTTTATAAATTTAAACCATAATCCACATGAGAGGATGAATAAAATAAGCTTCAAATATCATGAAAATAATTATATTCATGATACAAAATTTGAAATTTAATTATATACACCTTGTAAAATTATATAGGTGTATAACATAACATGTGTCTCAAAGGAGGCAAATTGAGACAAATTACCTTACTAATTTGGAAACTTTTGAAATGTAAAACCCCATGAAATAGATATGATAAAATGGATATGTAAATACCCATAAATATAAGGATAATAATAATATAATACATTCATGGGTAGTATATGCACCGTAAAAAAGAAATGAGTGGTGTATAAGGCATAAGTAACACAAAAATAAAAGTGAGACTAAAAATCCCTTTACTACTTGAGTAATATTTGAATAGTGAAATAATTGAAATAATAACATAAATTAAAACTCTTAATATCCTAATATAAATTAAATTAATTATATAACATTTAATAGGGATTTATATAAACCACACAACAATAATAACTGGTGAATATAGCATACATCTCATAGAAAATAATGTCAGACGAGAAAACCCTTGCGTTAAGTCTTGAATTTCATTATACATGTTCAAATATTATGTAAAATAAATATAAGTTTATTATAAATATTAAACATAAATATATTCATATATATAATACCATATTTTATTTTATTGTGACTCTATATTAATCTTTTATTAATAATTTCATGTTAATGTTACATTTCGGGTAATAACCGTTTTGTATTTTAAGATATTTTTTGGCTTGCAATTCTTGATCATATTATTTATACCATGATATAATTATTTCAAGATTTTAATTTTTTTTTAAATATCATATATATTCATTATATAATTATTTATAATAATCTATAAAATATAGAAATATTAAATGGATTACACCATTCATGGAGACGATAGGTCGTACGTACACAAGAACATTGTTTCTGTTTTCTTATCTTATTGAGAGAAAGTAAGAGAATAAAATATATGTGTATATATATATTATAACTAGGGTATAATTATTATTTCATAAATATCATATAAATTTACTAAACCCATCCTTAATACATTCAATGTAAAGTTTGAACGAATCACATCACTTTGAGAAGGCGGCAGTCCATACGTCCACATATGAAGTTATTGTATTCCCACAAAATAGAAATCATGAAGGTATGTGTTATATAATAATTAATGAAGCATAATTGCATCATATATATCATATATATTGTATAAATATAGTAATTATGTCACTATTCCCAAAAATTAAATGTGTTAATGTATGAACGAATGACATAGGTTCGCAGGGTGGTAGTCCACCATATACAAAAATGATGATTGTGTTTTCCATTTGATGGATGTGTTTGTGATTGTAGATAGAACCCATAACACAATAACATATTATTATATTTAAGATATTTTTTATTATATAATAAAGGTATAAGGATAATTTAGGGGGGTTAGAAATAAATAATACAAAAAGTGTGTATTTGAAGGATGTTACCTATTATTTGGGTAATTTTTTTTGGTTTGCACCAAAAAAATAACATGGTTTGATTATGATTAAAATTGATGATTCTAGGATGATATGATGGAATTTTTTATCTTATTTGGTAAATTTTTAGATGATCCAAATGGATTTAGAGATGTGAATAGGAGAGGGGGTGAGTTCCCTTTTATAGTGGAGGAGGGGTGATGTTCTAGTAGATATAAAAAGGTAAACACTATTGAGAGGTCTCAATTACATAATTTTCCTCCAATAATGGTATATTTTAAATAATATGGATTATATGATATAAATATTTCCATAAAATTTCATTTATACATGTCTCTAGGTTATTTTTCCCCTTAAGTTAATGTTTAACCACTAAGTAAACTTGTTTTTACCTTAATCGTTTTAATTAATTTTAATTACATTCACTAATATTTTTTGTCAAAAAATATGTTGACCTTACTAAAAATTATAAATTATTATGATTAAGAATAAGGAATCTATTTTTTAAAATTATAATCATATAATTTTCAGAAATTAATTTAAAATTATTCTCATGAACTGGATGAGACAATGGGTTTCTAAAGTAAAAATGGTCAAAAGATTGAACGTTTTTTATATCCAATTTCAATGATTAATTGATTAAAATGACCAAAATTGAATTAATTTATGCATAATTTATATAATAATTATTTAAATATAATATAAAATATAGTTTATCTATATAAATAAATTTTATGAAAATTCAGTTTTGAAATAAATTTCAGTGTTTTTCACTATTCATATAAAAATGAAACTTCTCAGAAAAATACCCAAATTTAACCCTAATATAATTTTTTTCCACATTAAATAATAAATTTTATATAATAAATTATAATTTATAAATGATTCATTATTTATACTTATAATAGGTGCACCATTAAAAGGTGGTAAAATTACCTTTTAGAAAAACAATATCTTTATGCTTCAAATTGGTTTTATTCTTGTCTGTAGACTAGAAAATACATAAAATGAATGTTAATTATTTGAATGAATATAATAAATACATAAATACATACATACATATATATATCATTAAATTAAATTATCAAAAGTTTTCTAATTAATTTATTGATGTTAAATGTGTTTTATTGCAAAAATTTAGTTTTCCAGCAACAGATTTCTTATATTTTAAAAAGGGTTTTATTTTTATTTCTGGTTAATTGGTCATAAAATAATTATTATTATACACATTTTTAAACCATATTATCATAATTAAATTAATCTTATTCATAATCCTCATTCTAATACCTATGTGACAACTATAATAATATTTTAATGATATTTTTAATATTAATTTCTAGTTTCGTAAAACTAGGTCCAGCGTGTAATGAAGTCTATAAAAGGAACTCAAAATTATTTGTAACATAATATAAAAATATTGTTTCATATACCTCATGTCACGAACCTTCCCAGAGGGGCCCGTGTCATGATTACCACAAGCCCGCCTCTATTAGGCCAGGGGATAGTGGCTAGCACTGAGTAGACATATCCCATAAATGGGAGGCATTATCCTGAAGTACTTATACACATGTACACATATATAAGACAAAAAATGATGACATGTAAAAAAACATAAAGTTATTAAGGCATATATCTAATATCCAACAACAGAGTATGATTGTGAATGTACTATCAAGCAAACAGGGCCAAAAACAAACCCACCACAAAGATTTTGTACACAATTCTAACTGAAACTGTTAATAGTACAACCTGATCCAAGGGAGAGGACCAAGTCAAAGGTATTATCTTCAAAAAAATCAGTCTTCCCAACTCCAGCTATGATGCACCTACTCCTAGTCCTCCTAGGACACCATCTAAATGGTCACCGCCTGCATAATACACAACACATGTAGGAAACTCTCATACTGGGTAGACTATAACAATACTCAGTATGACACTCCAAAAACATTAAACATGAATAAACAAGTATAGTCATATCAATAAAAGATTTAACATTGTATAATAGATAATATAAGTATAGAAAAAATCAAATATACTCAGGAGAAACATCATGCCAACATGTTGTCTTTACCAACTGCCATCCACAAGATTCTACTCTAATCACAGTTGTTCTAGGAGAACTCACTCCTCAATCCATGATATATTCAGAGACACTCGAGAAAGAGGTCTAGATCATTTGGGCCCCACACAAATAGAACACATTGGTTAAGGAATACTATGATACATAGAGAGGGGATCACGCCTAGAACCACTAGGGGACACCACGGACCTAATCTGGATCAACCCGGTACGTAGGGGATCATATGCTAATGATTCCACAAACCCTACTGATGCGGACCACTAGATGGAGGATCGACACCCTACTTAGAGATATTATTCCAATTCCACAAAATCCACTAGGGGTGATATAGGATCTCACTCTAGTATCACATTGGGATGCCATACTCTATCTGAGACTCAACCTGTAGAGGGGATGATAATCTAGTGGTGTAGATGTAATGTCTCTCTACAAACTCGAGGAAAGGAATAAGGTAACACACTAAAACTATATTGGTCCAAACTAAAAACCCACCATCAGTCTCAAAAATTACAATCTCAATGTTAGGGTCCCAACATTGTAGACGGCTCGTCTATTGGATACTCCATTTAGGAGTTATGGTCTTTTGAATGAAACAGCCAACAGAACTGTCGGAGGCATACAAACCTACCGCCATGGTTGACCACCATGGTCAGTCCACCTACCATGTGGACTAGCCTCTCATGGACTGACCATCATAGTAGACCACCATGGTCTACCACATGCGGATTGGTCGTGAGGTCATTGCACATGCGGTCGCTCCACCTACCGCTTCACCACATGGTCGACCACACTGCATGGTCAACTGAACCAAATGATTGACTACCATGGTTAACTACAATCGGGATCCAACTAGGTTTCCCTAGATCTAACCCAAGTCTAACTTGGTTCTACCTCTCCCGGCCCAGCCTATCATCCAAACTCGGCCTATCAATTCGACTTGGCTCGCCTAGACAATCCCACTCTATGTCCTCTGTCGTTCAATAGCAACTATAACATCCACTACCTTCATCCACCGCCTAGTGCTAGTGATCCCTTTATTAGACCATTGTGCCTCCTCCAATTCCAAAAAATGAAAACAACCACATATCTGGGCTTCTTATGTATCAATCTACACAGATTCAACCTTGGTTTTTGATTCTCCTCAAATTTGGGGGTATGATCGAGTTTGGAACCACCCGATAATGTCGATCCAGAAACCGTAAGGTTTCAATGATGAATAACACAAGGAAAAAATGGAGGAATAAAAAAGAACAAAGGTTTAATCATCTTTTTCCAAGTGTTCCTAGACAATGATTAAGATCGGTGGATTTGGGTTAGAAAACTAGATTAAATAAATCCCAACTCACAATATGCAAAATCCGTGAATCGGTCTTTTCATATATTTGATCCATGTTCATCATATAAATAAATTATGGGGAATAAAAAAATTAAATAAAAATAGCTATCTTGATTTTTTATCGATCATTGATGAAGAACGGTTGATGTGTCATCATCGTTCATCAATCCTTCATCTATCATCATTCATCTAGAAGGATTATTCAAATCACCCTCTAATGGGGCTCTAGAGGATTCTAGGGTTATACAACTAACCATGAAATTATGACATAACAATATTTTTAAAGATTTTCAAGAAAATAATTTTTTTAAATTATTTTATTCCTTTCACATCTGTGAAAAATTTTTCAAAAACAACCAACATCGACTTATGTTAAGTCACACATATGATAAAGCCTATATTTTGAACTCAATGGTTTCCTCATATTTTTGATATGGTACTTGTTTATATGTTATTACACTTTTTCATGAAAACCATGGACGTGTGCTTTTAAATTTTTTAATATTTTTCAAACATTTGTTCTGGGCACACCAGACCTCAGAATTGCATACTGTCTCATCACATGGTCTCAAAAATAATCCATATAATATCCAAAAATAATACACGAAAATTATATGATGTTTAATTCTCACCAACTTTTGGTTTTACATACCTAAAAATCTAAAAAAAGGTCTACTCAAACATATGAGGGTACTGAGCATTAATCTGAGCCTCCGACTCCCATTTGTTCTCCTAGAGATTTACATACTACCACTGGAAATGCATCAAAGGAATCGATCTCCCATGATGGATCCTCTCTTACAAATCCTTTATCTCTAATGGGTACTCATAAAAAGTCTCTCCACCCAAAATCTCTAACTCTCCCCAATCAATGACGTGTGATGGGTCATGCACATACCTCATCTATTGTAACACGTGGAAGGAGTCATGTACTCGATCCAAACTATGGAGGTAGATCTAATTGGTACTCCAACTTGACAACTCTATGGAGTATATGGAAAGGTTCTATGAATATCAGAGATATCTCTCTTCCATGGTCAAATCATTGTAATCCCCATCGAGGAGAAACCCGAAGGAACACATGGTCTCCTTCCTCAAACTCCAAAGGCCTTCGTCACCTATCAGCATAAGACATATGATGGATCTGTGCAGTCTTCATCCGATCTTAGATGATCTACACCTTATTTTTAGTTTCTTTCACCAACTATGGTCCCATGAGTGATGACTTTGTTGGGTCAGTCTGGAAAAGTGGTGACCTATAGTGTCTCCTGTAAAATTCCTTGAATGGTACCATACCAATGGTGGACTGGTAGTTGTTGTTGTATGAAAACACCACCATTGGTTGTGGTCCTCCCAACTACATCCAAAGTCTAATGTGAAAGCTCTCAGTATGTCCTCTAGTACATGAATGGTTCATTCAATCTAGTTTTCCATCAGTGGATGAGATATTATGAACAGGCGTAGAATGGTCCCAAATGCGTCCTACAATCCCTTACACAACCGAGATGTAAAGTGAGAATCATGATCAGAAAAAATCATTAATGTAACTCCATGGATTAGAACTATATCTTGTACATAGAGGCATCCCAATATCTCTAATGAGATATGCTCTCAAATGGCTAGGAAGTGGGCTGACTATGTGAGTCGGTCAACTATCACTCAGATGGCATCATATCCCTTAGGTGTATATGGTAAACCCATCATGAAGTCCATCGATATTGTATCCTACTTCCATTAGAGCACCATAAGGGTTTGATCTAAACCCATTGGAACTTGGTGATTATTATTCACTTACTGAAAAGTGAGGCCTTGAGAAATAAACTATAAAACTTTATACTTCATTCTTGGCCACAAAAACTGATGTCAGTGGTCCTGGTACATCATCACCACACTTGGATGAACCACTAAATGGGATGTATGAAACTACCTCAAAACCTCCATCTGTAATTCCACTAAAACTACTTTGTGACCTTTGAAAAGAATGAATTCCTCCCCACCTTTCAAATATCCATCAGGACCATTCCCTATTTACATCTAAGAAAATAGGGTCGCATAGTCAGTATAGCCAAGTTTTGACTATCTAACTCACTATAAGAGTGAAGGGGTGACAACCATCAACTAGAGATAAGATTCTCTATCTTCATTCATTAAATATATCTACAAAGAGGCCAAATACTCAGATGCATCATTCAAAAACTACGAAATGAATCTCTTACTGAGAACAAATGCAACCATATTCCCCTTTCCAGGAGTATAGACAATCTCAATGTCATAGTATTAGAGGAACATTATTAATTTCCTCTATCTCAAGTTCAAATCCTTCTGAGAGAAGATATACATGAGACTCTTGTATTCAGAGTAGATGATAAATTGATCGCCCATCAGGTAGTGTCACCACATCTTCAATGCGAAGACTACCGCATCTAACTCAAGAACATGGGTCATGTAGTTATGATCATGTGGTCTCAACTGGTTTGAACCATATGAAATCACTGCTTTCCTCTACATCAAGACACAACCAAGCTCATTCCCTAATGCATCATAGAACACCACGTACTCGACAACTTTCTCTAGTAACTTCAAGTTGGGAGTGATTTTCCACCTCCACCTCATCTCCTAAAATCACTGCTGACACTTTTCTATCCACATTAAAGACTTCCAATTTCATGTCAAAACTGTCAAGGTTGAATCCCCTCTAGATAAGTGATCGCACCATGATTCACTATTTCATTTTTTCCCTTCCACCACTGTGCTAAATTTGTTTTATATTGAAAATTATAAAAATAATAACAAATAGAATTCCATGTTTGAATAATTTATTTTGTTTTTATAACTTTTAAAAAGGTCAATGTTACTTTTATTGATGATTCCATTGTAGGAGGAGGTGATTTTGAGTACCCATGATGATGTCCAAGAAAAATGGTCCAAACTATGCATGATACATGCACACTAGTAGACTCATCTATGGACTTCTCCTGAACCGTGCATCCAAATGTGCTGAACTTTTTTGGACCAGTCCAAAATTCATTGGGATACCTTTCATATGAAGTAACCTAAGACTCATTCATCCATCTGGTGTCCCAACCGACTTGCTCTGTCCAGCACACTGAATATGCACGAATCCAAAAGTGGTGTGTTGTGATCTTCCCATATCTCGTGCTTCACTTGTCTAAAGGGTGTAAAACCTTCAGTGGAGACATTCAAGAGGTGCGGATACAACTTTTTTATTTTTTAAAAAGTGAGATAGTTTTGTCGGGAGGTCAAAACCCATGTGACAAGTTTTTTTATGATATCTGGGTGCTCAAAACCACCTTCTCATTTTTCTATAAAATGGCACATTGGGATCCCCATTTATAAGTTCGGACAGGAAGAAAATATCTGGTATTTTGGAGACCCAAAGGAGTCCTCTCATCATCTAAGGAGTTCTGAAGTCCCCTATCCTCATATGGTGATCAAGGATGAATGCAAAGTTCCACCCAAGCTTACTCCTCCTCCTAATGTCGAGCTAAACGACGGAAATTCATTTTGAGGGAGCTACACACACTTGGGAGGGAGTTCCAACACTTATTATTCTACTTGTTTTGTGTAATTTGTATGAATAATATTTCACTTATTTCTTATCATGAAATTATTCTCCTCTGATTTCATTTATATAGTTATAATTAAGAGAAACAGTTTTTATTTTAACACCGATTGGGTTGAGATTTCAAGTGGGAATCTTGGTAGGAATCTTGGGTTTTTCTAATTGGAAAAGACAATAGTTATATTTATCTCACACATACATAATATTTCAGTACACTTTTGTATACTTTATTTTCTATATTTGAAATTCAAACCTTGACAACACGATTTTTGTGTCAAGGGGTGGTACTTTGAGCATCGTTTAAGATGCAAGAGGGAAGTTGAGATCTTGACAACCCTCAACCAAAGGATTCCATAAAAACATGTGGATTTTTCAAAATGATGAACTCACCAAGATGTGTAGTGAAATGTAAATGATCTCCTTATCTCATAATTCTAAAATGATACTTTTATTTATCAACTATTAAACTCTTTAAATCATGTCATTTTCTTTAAATTGTTTTAAAACCACCCCCTCTTTTAGTACTTCTTATTAGAAACGCACACTCTAAACCCACCAATTATCTTTGAGAGATGACCTAGGGTATGTACTAGACTATAGATAAACCTTAAAAACATAATCAATTTGATGTGTCATGACAGCGTGATCAAATTTTGGCACCGTTGCTGGGGAGCGCTTTGGTTTTTAGTGCGTGGTTTTTGTAAGATTTTTGTAAATTTTGTGAATATTTATTTGTTTTATCTTATACCTTTACCTATATCATTGTGTTTTGATTTATTTATTTTGTAGGTTTTTTGCATGACGCATTCTAATCTAGGAGATTTACCACCTTTCGAACCCGAACTGTAAAGAATCATACGTCAGTGGCCCCAAGACGTGCAAGAAAACTATTTGAAGGAGGACACACCACAACTTGAGACTCTTCTAAACCCATATTCTTATGAAACCAAATTAGATCCTGAAATTAAAGAGTATAAAATGGATGAAAACAATTGAACACTAAAATAACTAACCTCTCTTGATGTTGACATCCAACCCACATATATTCAAATGCAAGGCGAGGCACCTAATTTTGAATTAAAATATGCTCTAATTAACTTGTTACCTAGATTTCATGGACTCTCAGGAGAAGACCAACATAAAAATTTAAAATAATTTCATACCGTGTTTTAAACGTTAAAACATGCAATTTTGGATAAATAACAAGTAATGATTAGGGAATTTTCATTTTCATTATAAGACACTATGAAAGACTATCCTTATTATTTTAATTCACCAATAAGAGGCTGGGCAGACATGAAATGCCTTTTTCTTGAAAAATATTTCCTAGCCTCTCGAACTGCAATAATATGGAAAGAAATTTGTGGGATAAGACAATCTCAATGGGAAATACTTCATGAATATTGGGAAATATTTAAAATATTATGTTCAAATTGTCCACACCACCAAATAAGTGATCAACTTTTAATTCTATATTTTTATGAAGGTTTAATTCCAATTGATCGTAACTTAATTGATGTTGTTGCAGGTGGTGCGTTGGTAGATAAGACCCCAATTGCAGCAAGAACCCTGATTGAGAACATGGCACAAAACACTAAACAATTTGGTATAAGGTCCATTGTACCCATTTGAGGTGTTTATGTGGTGAAAAGTACCAAATTCGAGAGGAAGGTGGACACGAAGTTTGAATAGGTATGTACCCTTCTTCAAAAACTTGCTCTTTCCCAAGGGAAATCCTAATATCCTCCTCACATCCATTGTGGTATATGTTCTTCTGACGCCCACTACTTCGACCAAAGCCCCCAGTTGAGAGAAACTTATGAGAGTTGTGAGGCAATATTTATAGGATGCCCCTATAACCAACCCTTTAGGAAATAACCTTACTATCTATCCAACCCTGGGTGGAAAGAAAACCAATAATATTGGCAAGGGGTATTCAAACCAACCTCAACAACAATGGAACTAATAGGGTCAGAGTTGTCATCCACCACCACCACCTATAAATCCCCAACCACCCTAAAGGCCTTTCCAACAAACCCCTCCAAAAGATGATACTTTCCTAGAATATATGATGAAACTAATGGCTTCCAACAATATCCAATTCCAACAAACCACTCAAGCAATCATACAAGACCTCAAAACATAATTAGGCCAACTAGCTAACTCGGTGGGGGAAATTCAAAGTCATGGGTCGAGTAAACTACCCTCTAAACCAATAGTTAACCCTATGATAAAGGAAATGTTAGTTCCATGACCCTTAGAAGTGGGAAACAGCGTAAAACTAAAATTAACCCTCCATTAGATTCATCCACTCCTCAAGAAACCACCATCCCAACTACTGAAAATGGTCCAAGAGAAGAAAATACTTATCTTGAGATAATCCCTTCCAAAGGAAAGATTGTGTATGTTGATGAGTCTCATCTACCAACCATTCTTCTTCCATTTCCCTAAAGGGTCACCCAACCAAGAAAACAAATGGAAATTGAACATGATAAGGAAATATTGGAAACTTTTAAAAAAGTGCAGGTTAACATTTCTTTGATTGATGTCATGAAGAAAATTCCAAGATACACCAAGTTTCTAAAGGATATGTGTACACACCGAAGGAGATTTAGAGGTGATGAGAAGGAAATCTTAGGGAGGAATGTCTCAAAATTGATAGAACCATAACTTCCTACCAAATGAAATGATCTTGGAACCTTCTCGATTCCATGCACCATAAGGGATTATTCATTTTCCAATGCTATGATTGATTTGGGTGCTTCTATAAATGTGATACCTCACTCCATTTACTCTTCATTTCAGGTTGGAGAACTAAATCCCACTGGAATTTTTATTCAACTGGCCAACCGGAGTACCACACACCCTTTTGGTGTGTTAGTGGATGTTCTTGTGAGGGTGAATATTTTTATTTTTCCAGCTAATTTTTATGTGCTAAAAATGAAATATGATAGGATGAATGGACATTCACTAATTATATTGGGGAAACCCTTCTCTAAAACTACCAAAACCATAATTAATGTCCATAATGGTACATTATCTATAGAATTTGGTGGTGAAATATTCCATTTTAACATCCTTGATTCCCTGAATCACCCCTCAAAAGAACATTCCTCTCTCTATTCTAGTTCAATTGATGTACTCCCTTCTCCTAAATACACCTCTTATAATTATCCCGACCCCCTTTCTGAGTTTTCATCCTTGATTGAAATTCTTGGTCATGAATCATGCATTGATTTTTGTAGTGGTCTAGAGAAATGTAATGCATGTTTTTTAATTGATGATTTCTTGAACACTAAGGATCCAATGACCATCGATGATACCTCTAAGCTTGTAAAATATCATTCCTCATCTGAGGATGATACGATTGAGTAGTTAGATGAGATAATTGACCTCTCACATGCACGCACAATCCCATAAATCCAAAATCCACCTAAATTGGAACTAAAACAGCTGACTAAAGATTTAAAATATTCATATCTTGAGAATGGAAACAAGTTTCTCATCATCATTGCTAGTTCACTCCCTCCTGAGCATGAATTGTGACTGCTTGGACTTTTAAGGGAGTATAAACAAGAATTTTTATAGACACTTTCTAAAATTCCTTGTATTGTCCCATAAATTTTCACACATCATATTTTATTAAATTATGAGGTTAAACTAGTGAGGCAGGCACAACGTCAATTGAACCCAAACCTCCTAGAAGTTGTGTAAAAAGAGGTAACAAAAATATTGGATTATGGAATCATTTACCCCATCTCTGACAGTCAATAGTTCAGTCTCATTCAAGTAGTTCCTAAAACAACTGGTCATACAGTAATAAAAAATGAAAACAATGAATTGGTTCCAACTCGTGTACAGAATAGTTGGCGTGTCTACATAGACTATCGCCGACTAAACCAACACACCATGAAGGACCATTTCCCATTTCCATTCATTGACCAAATTCTAGAGAGTCTAGTGGGTGATTCCCACTATTGTTTCCTTGATGGGTATTCTGGATACTTTCATGTCCATATTTCCCCTGAGGACCAGGAAAAGATTACCTTCACTTTCCCCTTTGGTACATTTTCTTATAGAAGGATTCCATTTGGTCTGTACAATGCTCCAAGTATATTCCAGTGATGTATGGTTAATATTTTTTCAGATTACCTTTATAATTTCATGGAAGTATTCATGGATGATTTAACTATTTATGGCTCTTATTTTGATGAATGTTTGAGTAGTCTTTCTTTAGTCCTACGTCGCGGTATTGAAAAGAATCACATATTAAATTATGAGGAATGGAATTTCATGGTGTGATAAGGTATAGTTTTGGGGAATTTCCTTTCTGGGGATGGAATCCAAGTAGATAAATCAAAATTGGATGTCATTTATTCCCTACCATTCCCCAAAAATTTACGAGATATGTAGTCTTTCCTAGGTCATTCTGAATTTTACCGTCATTTTATTCGTGACTTTAGTAAAATTTCACTCCCCCTCTCCTGATCACTCGAAGAAGAAAAAGAATTTATTTTTGATAAAGAATGTGATTAATCTTTTAATAAGTTAAAATGGAGTCTCACATCACCCTCATTAATCCAACCACCTCGGTGGGATTTACCATTTGAGATCATGTGTGACACCTCTAACTATGCAGTTGGGGTAGTCCTATCACAAAGGGTTGATCTAGCTCCACATGTCATTTCTTATGCCTCACATAATTTGGACCCTACCCAAGAAAACTACACCAAAACTGAAATATAATTCCTTTCCATTGTGTTTTCCTTCTAAAAATTCAGGTCATATGTTTTAGGGTCCAAATTCATTGTGATATTAGGCCATGCAGCCCTCCAGTATCTCCTTAAGAAATTGGAATCAAAACCATGTCTCATTCACTGGATGCTCCTCCTTCAAGAATTCAATTTAGAAATAATAGATAAAAAGGATCATAGAATGTGGTGGCTATACATATCAGTAGGATTCCCCCATCCTTAGACATTGAATCATCCCCCTATATTCCTATGAATGATATGTTTCCCGATGAGCAATTGTACCGAGTGCAGAATATTATTCCTTGGTATGCTGAAATTGTAAATTATTTGGTAGAATCATGCATTCCAAATGATTTCAATAAAAACCAAGTCAGCTGTCTAAAACATGAGTCTCTTTGGTACATTTTGAATGACCCCTACCTCTGGCGCACATGTAGTGATCAAGTCCTTAGTCATTGTGTTCTCGATAGTGAGTTTCAGCCTGTCCTTAGATTCTATCACACTCTTGCTTATGGGGTCCACTTTGGACTGCAATGGACTGCTCCCAAAGTCCTTGATTCTGGTCTTTTTTGGACAACACTTTTTCAGGATTCCCATGATTTTTTTAAATCTTGTCCTCTTTTTCAAATAATAGGTAATGTCTGTAAAAGAAATGAAATGTCACAACAACCATTACTCTTTCATGAAATTTTTGATGTTTGGGGTACTAACTTTATAGGGCCATTTAACAATTCCTTTGGATACTTGTACATTCTTATGCAAGTTTATTACATGTCAAAATGGGTAGAGTCCCAAGATACAAGGACTGATGATTCTAAGGTAGTTGTATAATTTTTAAGAACCCAAATATTCTATAGGTTAGGTTTACCTAGGTTCATCATTAGTGACCAGGGTTCCCATTTCTACAATTGAACAATGCAGTCACTTTTGTGTTGGTATGGGGTTGGTCATCGAGTGTCTACTGTTTATTACCCATGAAACAATGGTTAAGTTGAGGTTTCAAATAGAGAGGTAAAATAGATTCTTGAAAAAAATTATTCATCCCAATAGAAAATATTGGAGTATTAGACATAATGATTCATTTTGGGCTTACCATACTGCTTTCAAAACCCCCATTGGAATGTCACCATATCAGCTAGTGTTTGGAATGAGTTTTCACCTCCCTATTGAGATTGAGCATTGAGATTACTAAGCCATAAAACAATTCAATTATAATCCTTATGGTGTAGGTTCTCAAAGGAATTTTCAGATTCAAGAGATAGAGGAAATGCGAAGAGATGCGTATGAGAACTACAAGATTTATAAAGGGAGAACCAAGGCTGTCCACAACCGTCTTATCCTTCATAGGCAGTTCCACATTGGGCAGAAGGTTCTCCTTTACAATGCAAGGCTGAAGTTGCATCCAGGTAAGCTTCGTTCCCACTGGTTTGTCCCATACACTATAACTAATGTCTCTCTATTTTGTTTTGTCTAGGTTAAAAATGAAGAATCCAAGCAAACCTTCATTGTCAATGGGCAGTGGCTGAAGCACTTCCATGAATCCATTCTGGGGTCCCTAATGGAGGAACTCCATGTTCAAGAAGCAATCTATGAATGAAACTCACCAGGTTTTGTCCTTCCTTCCCACATTCTCTTTTATTACAGTGAGTACACTACACACTTTAGGTGTGGGGGGATGGGTATATTCCTGGATTAGTTATAAATTTTCATCATCTTTCTTCTTTTTCCCTTTTTAGATTACTAAATTGTATTTTTATTTTACCCCCTTCCCTCCCTCTCAACTTTGTGCTGAAATATAATTTTTATTATGCCCACATTATCATAGAAAATTATGCTCATTTAATCATGTAATTAATTGAGAATGCATGTGGAATTTCCATATTTCATGTTGTTTTAACTTTCAAAAAAATCTGATGAAATGTGCATTTCTGTAAGAATTCAATACTGTGGTGTGACTTTCTTTTGAAATTTGGTTGTTTGTTAATGATATAAATGGTTGTATCAATATGAAATCTTTGAGAATAATGGTACCCTTTTTGAATAGTTTAAGGTAAAATTGTGTCACTTAATCTCTCCACACATTTTTTCACCCAACCATGATGTGTGAAAATTTCTTACTTAATGGAAGGTAAATATAAGCTAGGTTGATTTTTCTCTACTTTACAAAATCATTTCCCATACATTATTTCCTTTTATGATCTATTTCATTACTATAACATATTGACATTTGTGTGTGTACCTATTATCCCATTTTTGTACACCCTAAAGAAACAAAAAAATGGAGGTTGTATATTGGGTAGTGAAAGGACGTTGTCGCACACGCTCTCAAAATAATTATTTGTGATTTTACTAAGTGCAACATAGTGGATAACCCAGGTCGTTCTCTCAAGGAGGAAGTGAATTAAACAACTATTAATAGGCTTTATGCAATAAAATTGTTCAAAACAAATGAAAAGAAATATGGGGGTCTATTTTGTGACTTTTCGAACAGTAAACTAAACAGGAAAATGATAAGTAACAATCAAGAGGCAATTTCCTTAAAAAAACACTTATATGAGAAGACGTAGATGGTATAATATTACCCCTTCATCATTCACTTATATTTATCCCATATTATTATAATTCATTCAACTGTAATCCCCTAACCTTGTCAACCCCTGAACCCTATGGAAATTAACATGACCAAACATATTGGAAAATGAGCCTTCAATAAACTTTGGGACTTCCAATCAAAGCACCCTTCCTTGATTGTGATCCAAAATACAAATTATGGTCAACAGTAAATTAGGGAAGTATATTCATCCTATATTTGAGAATTAATTTAGTTGGGGATGATAATTGAACCCTATAATTCTATCCCAAGTTGATTAGATTTTGTGATTGATGTTTCACTCATATGGTTTACACAAGCCCAACCAAGCGACCAAGTGTAAGTCGATCGAGTAACATAGAAATTAGAACTTAATTAAATGATCACAATTTAATAATTACATTATGTTTATGGATTCAAAATTAATAAATTAAGGGAGTGGGTATTAGATCAACTATGAAAGAAATCACTCTTCCATGGGCGGGGTTGTCATCGTGGAGATGTTTTGCATAAGAAATGGATTGAAAGGGTAATAACCAATATCATCTCAACTATTAGATACCAGACCAATGAAAAAAATAAGAATATGAAAATATAATAACACAGAATATTTATTGAATAAAATTCACGTTACAATCATAAAAACAAAGAAAAACGAAGAGGAGGTGGGAGAGGAGAGCCTTCTTGGAAGAGAACTTTGCACAAGGCCTTACTTTTTCCAAGGGTTGTGAGGTGTTCACAAGAGACACCCTTTATTCTAAACCTTCCCAAAGCCTCTAAAAGCCCTTCCAAAGTGTTAAAACTCCATTTAAATATATTTTTTGTGGGCTAGGGTTACATAACTTTTTTAAGTGTGAAATGAAAACTCGGAAAAATATTTTATTCTACTTTTAACCGCATATTTGACCTCCAAAACGCATGATTTGTCCAGAATTATAGCAGGATTATTTTTTTATAATTATGTCCCTGATATTCCCTCAAAATTTGGGCTTAATCCAAGTCTATAAAAAGAAGATACGGCCCAAATAGTGAAGTGGTGTCCAATCTGGATGGTTCTGTCCAACTTTGTCTTCATGGACCATTTACTCCACTAAACTTCACAATTCATCTCCCATGTTCTAAATAGAATTTGTATCCCATTATGTCAGGAACACAGTTAAAAACTTTTAAGTGAAAATATTTTACATAACAATATTTATGCCTGAAATACTACAGTGTATTTTAAAAGGGTAATACTGGAATTTTTATCAAATTATCAAATGAATGATCCAATCCCAAATATTTCATAATTGATCATATTTAGAATAATGTTAGGAAATTATATCATTTATTACCAATAAAATATTCAATAAAATTGTGTTTTATCAACTCTCCCACACTTACCCTTCTTCACTCTTGGGAAAAATCTGATATCAAGTAAACGTCAATTTCAAATCAAAACAAATTTTAAAACATATATCCTTGAGATCCAACAATTCCACAACAAGAAACAAAAGATATCATTCCTCATAAAAAACCATTATTTTAAGTTCTCCATTTATATCATTCAATATATTTCCACTTCATTTATCCACCCATGCACACAACACTTACCTCAATTGAATTTTCTCTTATCACACAAATGTCAATTTTTAGCAATGTATATCTCATCCGAACTCATAAAAGGGTCACCATAGGCTTGTAAATTACTACATTTCCACCTGATGTGAGTGAAGGACATATGTTTATCATGAGGACTTTTCCAGGTTGTTCTGTGTCTTTTGGTTGGTAGGATTTATATGTGAAAAATTTGGAGGCTGAATAAGGAGGGTGTGACTCTTTTTTAAGCAAAATCACATTAATCTAATTTTCAGTTTAATATGGTCTCCACCTCTATCCTCGTAGCATCTATTAATTTTCATCATCATGAAAAATAAATTACTGTGCACACTATTCAACATTTCAGTAGTAAAAATGTCAATCTTCTCAAACATGATTTTCTTGAATGCTCCATATTGGCACAAATTTCTCTCTCTATTAGAAGCTCTAGAAAGACACAACTTAACTAATAATGAAAGCTCCAAAAAAGGAACAACTTTCAATATGATGATTTTCTTCAGCAGCAAACACATCTCTTCAGAATTTAATTTTCCACCCAAATTATCACAGAATGTGGTAGCACAACACAAGACATATTTCCCCACCCTTAAGTTCAACTAGATTATGCAATTTCACTTCAAGAGTTGCTTGGATAGGGAATATTGGTTTGTAATGTGGATAACCTAACAGGTTGTTCATGGATTCTAAGAGCTACAAGGATTTAATGTTCATGGTAGGACATTATGAAAAAAAGATTCTTGAAATAGGGGTATTAATACCAAACAAATGCCTCAATAATTTAAAACATAAGTACCGCAAACCCTCAAGTTTTGACCGGAACAAATCAAATTCTGGTTAAATCAAGCATGGTTTGGTTCTCTCAAGAAATGAGGTAAAGGTAAAGAATATGAAAATAATGGTTTAGAAGCCTTATAGGAAAGTGATTTCAAATAAAAAGATAGTTTGATGTGTCATGGGATTCAAAATTCAGTGTACTTTTCATGAAATTACTAAATATTTGAACTTGAAACAAAGTCATTTTCCACATTTATTTAAGCTCAGTTTCAAGGGATAAATTGTTTCACTTATTGATATGGATTTCAATAATGGTGATGGAAATCATTTCAGCTCAAAAGTTTCAAAAACACACAAAATTTGAAAAATAAACACAAAAATTTTGAAAACACACAATTTGTTTTGTTTTTTTAATAGGAAAACAATTGAAATTATTAAACTAAAATGTTACCTCCCCATACATAAAATATTTAATTGTCCTCAATGTAAACCCATGATATTATATATACACATGAAATTTATAGTTTTAAATAGGATAAATAATATAATAGTGAAAGGGTTTGGAATAGCCTATTATGCTCAAATGATGATGGGGCCATGCAGTGTGATGAAATCCACTACATCAGTAGGAAGTCTCTCATTGTATTTCTTCAAATGTTTCTCATTGACTATAAATCTCCTTCATGTGCCCTCTTCTGTGATCTCCACTGCACCATAAGGAAAAAAAATCACAACATAAGGACCTAACCATCTGGAATGCAACTTACCAGGCATTAACATCAGTCCTGAACTATAGATAAGGACTTTCTCTCTAACATGAAACTCCCTTTGTTGGATTATTTTGTCATGAGATTATTTTGATCTTTCTTTATAAAGCCTTGAGTTATCATATGAAGACAATAAAATCTCCTCAAACTCTAGAATTTTTAGCTTTCTTTGGATTCTAGCTTGGGCCAAATCCATGTTGCATTTCTTTATAGCTAAATAAAACCAATGTTCAACTTCTACAGGGAGATGACATGCTTTCCCAAAAACAATCCGAAATGGTGACATACCAATGGGTGTCTTGTATGATGTCCTATAATCCGAAAATACAACATCCAAGCACTAGATCCAATATTTCCTATTTGGTTGCACGGTTTTCTCTAAAATTTAATTCAACTCATGATTTGAAACATCATCCTGGACATTTTTTTGGGGGTGGTATGGTGTTGATGTTTTGTGTGCCACCCCATACTTCCAAAAAAGGGAAGCAATATTCTGATTGCAGAAGTGTGTCCCTTGGTCACTGATGATGGCCTTTGGTACTCCAAACCTGCAAAAAACATTCTTTGAAAAATTCCCCAACAACATGAGAATCATTAGTATGGGTGGCCTTAGCCTCCACCCATTTACTCACATAATCAACAACAACCAGAATATACAAATAACCAAAGGAACTAGGAAAAAGTACCCATAAAATCGATGCCCCATACATCAAAAATCTCATAGAATAGTATGGGTTGTCGGGGCATCTCATGTCTCTTAGAAATGTTCCCAATGTGTTGGAAATGAGAGCATGACTTAAAAACACATGGGAATCATGGAATAATCTAGGACAATATAATCTAGAGTCTAAAACATTCCTAGCTGTCCATTGGGGTCCAAAGTGTCCACCGAAAGCAAGTGTATGACATAACTACAGAACAGACTCAAACTCATGATCAGAAACACACCTCTTAATAACTTGGTCACTACACATGTTCCAAAGGTATGGATTGTTGAGTCAATAAGGTTTCCTTATGATTTTTCCATTCCTTTATTTTATGAAAATCACAAACACTCAATCTCAACAGAAATATTATTTTCCATAAGATTTATTTTAATAAGTAATATTTTCCTTCCTCAAGGAAATTCTCCTTTTACTCAGATTTTCTTTAATAAGAAATATTTTTCTTCCCCAAGGAAAATTTATCCTTAACTATTTTTCATTGATCATATTTTAGTTTCTCTAAATATAAATCTTTTTATTCCTAAGTAAAAAAATCATTTTCACATCTAAAAACTTGGAATTCTATAAAAACATAGAAATAGAGTATTCTGTTTTCAGGGTCAGAATTTAGGTTCTGAATTCTCTAAAATTCAGACTCTGAATTCTCTGAATTTCAGACTCTGAATTATCTGAAATTCGGATTCTGAATTATCCGAAATTCAGACTCTGAATTCTCTAAAATTCGAACTCTAAATTCTCAGAAATTCAGATTCCTAATTCTCTAAAATTTAGAATCCAAATTATCTGAAATTCATACTCCGAATTCCCTGAAATCCGGATTCTAGATTCTCTAAAATTCAGATTCAAAATTCCTTCTAATTTCCACTCCGAAATCTGTAGAATTATAGTTCTGAATTCCTTATAATTCATACTCCGAATTCCATAGAATTCAGACTCTGATGTCTATAGAATTTTGAATCTGAATTACTTGATAAACAGTATCTGAATATTCATGAAATTTAGAATCCGAATGTTCATTTTCTTAAACTCTAAAATTTATTTTTTTTCTTAGACTCCAAAAAAGGGTTTTGGTTAAGCAACCATATTTTTACTTACTCTTTTTATAGTTATGAAATTATGTCATGCATTCTATTTCTAACTAATTGTTTTTTGAGTTACACGTGTACAGGTCCCTCCAAAATTCATGGAAAAATATGACCATTGGAGGAGGGAGCTGACCATCGGGAAAATGCCTATAAATAAGAGATCATTTGAACAATCTCACAACTTTGATGAATCAGTTGATCACTCTAGAGATTACATGCTGCTAAAGTAATTTCTAGAGAGATAGACTCTCATGATTTGTGCATACTGAACATCTTATTCAGATTTCTTCATGTGACTCTGATTGTTGCTGCGTACAATCGAGGGCTTCCGGGGATAGGAAGACAAAGGTGTTGACTACCTTAAAGTTAGAGAACTTCTTTGATAAAGAAGACAGAGGTGCTGACTAACATGAAGTTCGAGGGCTTGCAGGGATATCAAGATAGACTCTGATATTCTTATCGGGGGATTACCCTGGTGTGGGTAATATAGACTTTCTTGAATGTATAAATCAAGGTACCTTTATCCAAGGTTGTTGGACACCCTGATATTTGGGTTAAAAGATTCCATACTTTTTACTTGTATTGTTTCAAGTTTTCTTTCTACTGCATTTTTTTATTAATGAAAGTATAAATATCTTATACATTCTCATACTTTTATACTCTGATTAGTAAGATTCTATACAATTTAAGGTAGAATCTTTGTCCTTATAAACTTCTCTTAAGTTTCATTTCTGGAACCATATTTTCGGAATCTAGAATGTTTGTAGAACTAAGAGGTCTTGTGAATTTACTTTGTTTAACATTGTCAAACAATAAAAAGTTTTATGCCATATTTGAAATTTCCAAAGGACTTTTTAAAGTATACAATTCACCCCCTCTTGTATTTTGAGCTTCTACATCATATTTTGATCTTACAATTGGTATCAAAGGAGTTTTTTAAAATACTTATATTCACATATAAGTTTTATTTCTCATGTTTCCTTTGTTCTGTATTTTCCTTACTTAGGATTTTTATCCTTGTTTACAAAAATTTATTACTAACAAGATTCTATGGAAAGATATTTCATTTTAGATGGAAGGAATTAATGTTGGCTCGATTGACAATCTTAATCTAACTAGACCACCTATATTTGATGGGAATTATTATGAATATTGGAGAGATCGTATGTAGACTATTTTCATTAACACTATAGTGGTCAACTTTTTTATGCTTGCTGGAGATTACAAGATTCATGATAAGGAGGTCCAAACTTTTACTAATCAAGAAATGTTAAAATATCAACTAAACTACAAGGTATGAAATACTTTTTTGTGTTCCATGACCAGGAATATATATAGCCATATTTCTTCTTGTGAAGATTCAAATTGTATTTGGAAGAAATTGGAGGTTAATAATTTTGGAACTTCCAAAGTTATTGAAACTAGAAGAGCTATTCTTAGAGAAAATTATCATGGAATTCTATTTCCTTATAGAGAACCAGTGTGCAAGGTACAACAGTGGTTTATGACTATTGTTAATAGTTTACAATCCATGGGTGAAAAAAATTATATGATGAGGCACTTGTGGAAAATAGTATAGATATCATTCCTAATGAGTGGGAATCAAATAGAATAGCTTTTGATGAGAATAGGAAAGCCTCACAGATTACTCTTGATGATCATTTTGGAACTCTTCTTCAACAAGATACAAGAATGAAAAGAGATGTTGATCTAAATAAGAAGAAGAATGGAAATGGAAGTGTTTCTTTTACAACTACATCAAATCATATGAAAGACAGGACTCCTAAAAGGGTT
The DNA here is from genome assembly GCA_963277665.1 of Viscum album. NCBI lineage: Eukaryota > Viridiplantae > Streptophyta > Magnoliopsida > Santalales > Viscaceae > Viscum > Viscum album. The sequence goes on from OY728145.1 coordinate 447,276,014, forward strand.
ACTAGATCCAAATCGAAGAAGGTCGTTGTTTTATCTGAATCATGTGAATGTGAACATTCTAAGAATGAACTAGCTAATATTGTTCAAAGGATGAACAATATAGTTGGGAAGAAAGAATTTCTATATATATTTAATAAGAAAGAATGAAAGGACAAGAAAGACTCAGAAGTCACTTGTTATGAGTGCAAAAGAGAAGGACATATAAGGCAAGATTGTCCTATACTTAAGAGAAAGGATATAAAGGAAAAGCATTCTGAGAGAAATCGAAATAAGTACTACAAAGCTAAAGCTCAAAAAGATTTGAAAGCAAAGGAAACCTGGAGTTCTAGTGGTGGATACTCTTCTGATGAATCCTCACAGTATGAATCTTCTGGTTAGAATAATCTTGATTTACTTTCCTAGTTACCTATTAAAAATCATTGTTTAATAGCCAAGGTACACAATTTTGAATCCATAACCAATGTATTCCTAAATGCTAATTATAGTGATAGTAAATATTATGAATCCTCAGATGAAGAATCTTCTTCTGATAAAGATAATACTTTACCTACTTATGAAGAAGTGTCTATGTTTGCTAAGATCCTTGAGAATAAAAATTCTAAATTCAAGAAAAATATTGATAAGGAAAATTCTAGAATTTTTATTCTTACTAAAGAAGTATCAGATCTTTCTAAAGTCTTGATAAGAAAATTTATGATTTTGAATTTATTTCAAATTCCCTTAAGGTAGATACCTATGAGAAGGATAAACTTTCTAAGGATCAAGAAAAAGTAATTTCTAAGAAAAATGTTTTAGAGACTAACTGAAGTGGTAAAACAAATTTTTTTTAGGATAAAAACTTAGTTATTAGACTGAAATTAGAAATATTTTCCTTGAGGTAGTGTTTTTCAAACTTTACCATAGTTTAGAAAATTTTTGATAAGATGTATTCTCAAATTCGACCTCTAAGGAATAATTCTGGGTTTGGTTATACTCATTCAAACCCGGTTTTTAGTAACAATTATTTTGTACCTCAAAGTGCTCCATTCTAGACTAAGTGTAAGTGTGGTGGGAATTGGGAAAAAAATTGTTCTTTAAACAAAACTCAGCCTTTAGGTTTTCATAAAGCTTATTTTTTAATGAAAATGTGGATTCTTAAAATTTTTATTTCTGAAGTTTCTGGATCCAAGAAAGTTTGGGTTCCGAAAGTCTAACACTCTTATTTTCAGGAAAGTAAAGATAGTACCAACAGAAATACATGGTACATGGATATTGGTTGTTCCCGGTACATGAATGGTAACAAAATATTCTTTGAAAAGATTATCATGATGAAGGGAGGAAATGTAACTTTCGGAGATAATGCTCTGGGAGAAATTATTGGTACAGGTAATATTGTTTTTCTTGGAAAAAAATTGATTTCAAATGTTTTATTCATTAAGGGTCTTAGGCACAACCTTATTAGCATAATTCAATTATATGATGAAGGTTACCTTGTGAATTTTAGGAATGATAAGTGTTTAGTACATAATTCCAAGGAATTGTTCATTCTTTCTACCCATAGGAAAGAAAATGTCTACACACTAAACATAGAAGACCTTAGGAGCCAAGATCTACCTTGTCTTAGTGTAATAGAAAATCATTCTTTGTTATGACATAGAAGGTTAGGACACTATAACCTTAGGAACCTATGCAAACTCTCTAAGAAAATACTAGTTAAGGATATACCGAAGCTTAGATTTGATTCCTAAAAAGTTTATTATCCTTATCAATATGGAAAGCAACATAAATCAAGTTTTAAATAAGCCAGTGAAGTCACTACAACTGATGAATTACAGTTGGTGCATATGGATCTTTTTGGTCCAAAACAAACTTGAAGCACTGGATGAAAATTTTATGTGTTTATCTTAGTTGATGATTACACTAGATTTACATGGGTTTATTTTCTAAAAAATAAATCTGAATCGTTTTCATATTTCAAAAGTTTTATAGCCCAAGTTAAAAATGAGGAAAATCTTCCTTTAATAACTATTCATAGTGATCATGGAGGATAATTTCAAAATTCTGATTTTGAAACTTTTTGTAGTAGAAAATGCATTAATCATAACTTCTTAGCAACAAGAAATCCTCAACAAAATGGTGTTGTTGAAAGAAGAAATAGAATTCTTCAAGAGATAACAAGAACCATGTTGAGTGAATATTCCGTAGCCAACCATTTTTAGGCTGAATCTGTAAGTACTACTTGTTATACTCTAAATTGTGTTTTGATTAGAACTTTTATTAATAAAACTCTTTATGAGTTGTGGAATGGTAGAAAACCTAGTATTTCCTACTTCATGGTTTTTGGTTGCAAGGTATTCATTCTGAATACTAAAGATAATCTACACAAATTCACACCAAAATATGATAAAGTAATTTTCTTGGGATACTCCATAACTTCAAATACTTATAGAGTTTTCATTAAAAATACTTATACTATTGAAGAAATAGTACATGTTAAATTTAATAAAATTGATCCTTTTTCTTTTTAAACAACTGAAACCTACATCTTCGGATGTGTTTTCAAAAACTAATTATCAACCCTTGATAAAAGATCCTTCTGATAAGGAAAAAGTCCAAGAAAATGTTTCTAAATCATTTACCCCAAAATATTTCTAGCCATATGTTGATAAACCGGCATTAAAACACCCAAATCAGTTGTTTCCTAAGAACCATCCCAGTGATAGTATCATTGGTGATGTAAATATACCTTTAATTAATAGAAGTTCCTTAAGAAATGAAATAGAACATCTATCTTTCCTTTCCCAATTAGAACCAAAAATCACTAATGAAGCTTTAGGTGATAATGATTTGATCAAAGATATGAATGTTGAGATAAATTAATTCTAAAGGAATAAATTCTAGACCTTGGTTGAAAGACCTAAGGAAACTTCTATTATTGAAGTAAAATGGGTTTTCATAAATAAGTTTGATGAAAATGGAATCATAGTAAGAAATAAATCTAGATTGGTTGATAATGGCTATAATCAACAAGGAATAGACTATGAAGAAACCTATGCTCCAGTAGCTAGACTTGAATCCATTCGTATTCTACTTTCCTTTGTAGTATTCTTAAACTTCAAACTTTTTCAAATGGATGCTAAATGTGCTTTACTTAATGGTTATGTTCAAGATGAAGTTTTTTTGAACAAACTCTATGTTTTGAAGATTCAAAACATCCTGAACATGTTTTCAAACTTACCAAACTTTATATGGACTTAAACAATCCCCTATATCTTGGTATGATAGACTTGCATGGTTTTTGTTACAAAAAAAAATATGTTAAGGGAAATGCTGATCCAACCCTTTTTATAAAGAAAGATAAGAAAAAAAAATTTATTGTTCAAATTTATTTTGATGAAGTTATATTTGGTTCAACTCATCAATATTTAACTGATTCCTTTGTGGATATAATGAAATCTGGGTTTGAAATGAGTATGATGGGTGAGTTAACATTTTTCCATGGTTTTCAAATTTCTCAAAAACCAGAAGGAATATATATATCCCAACATAAGTATATTAAATATCTTTTTAAAAAGTATGGACATGAAAAAAAAATAAGATTATAAGTACTCCCATTGGTACCTTAAATTCACTCGATCTTGATGAAGCTAGGAAACCAGTAGATCAAACACCCTTGAGAGGTATGATAAGAAGTCTACATTACTTGATATCCAGTCGTCTAGACTTAATGTTTTTAGTATGCTTATGTGCAAGATATCAATCCAATCCTAAGGAATCTCATTTAAAGGATGTGAAAAGAATTTTTTTCTACTTAAAGGAAACCATGGATCTAGGTCTCTTCTATACTTCTGGAAATGATTTTGTTTTAAAAAAAATCGGATGTTGAATTTGGTGGATGTATAATGGATAGGAAAAGTACATCTAGAACATTTCATTTATTAGGAGATTATTTAGTTTCTTGGTCATGAAAAAACAACACTCAATAGCACTTTCCATTACTGAAGCTGAACATATAGTAGTTGGAAGTTGTTGTGCTTAAGTATTGTGGATGTAACACACACTCATAGACTATGGTATGAGTTTTACCAAAACAAAAATATTGTGTGATAATACTAGTTCCATTCCCTTAAGTAAAAATCTTGTACATCACTCTCGTACAAATCACATAGATATTAGGAATCACTTTCTTAGGGACCACACAAAAAAGGAGATATCATTCTTCAATTTATCAGAACGCAAGATCAACTTGCTGATATTTTTACAAAATCCTTCCCCTTAGATAGATTTAAATACATTAAACCAAAGTTAGTAATGATAACCATAAAGTAATCTTCCATATTAACTTCTTGTTGAAACCTATCTCTTTATAGTAAGAAACTATTTTTCATAGGGAGAGTAAATTTCATTATTCGTCAAATTTTTTGTAATCAAATATTTTGGGAGTCAAAATTTTTCGTAATCAAATTTTTCCATAGTCAAAATTTTACATAATAAAAAAAATTATGTAGTCTAAATTTCCTTTTGCAATCAAAATTTTTGAAATCTAATATTATTCAAGAATTTTTTTCCTCATTAAGAATAATCTTCCTAGAAATCCAGAAGGTATGTTTCCTTTCCTAAGTTTTAATTATCATATTTTTTACTTGTTGTTGTTTTTATCTTGTTTAAGAAAAATTTTCGGATTCACTTTTTATTAAATCTAAATGTATATCATAAAAAACCTCAAATTATCAGAACCTATCAAAACCCTTCTTTGGTAATCATTTGAACCATCATATTTGAACAGATGGTTTTCAATCGTTGGATTAAGTTTGGAAGCTGAATTGTCGCCTCAATCGCCTATATAAAGACTCCTCGATGCTTGTCCCACATTGTTTCTCAAGCCTTCGCGTACTGAATCTCTATCTCTTTTTTTAAGGCTATTCCAGATATTTTATGTTCCCATAGTCCTGAATGTCTAAAGAATCCTATCCTTATAAAGAAATGTCAACCACAAAAAAAATATCTGAATGGAAGATTTATCGTGAATGTTTGGTAGACCTGGACTTCTTTAATAGGTATGATTCAATCATCTCAAAAAACACCAAGTTAAATGGATAGGAGAGTATAGAAATATCTAAACCCAATACAGAGGATCTGATGATTCCTAAGTTTCTAGTGGAGTTCTATGAATCTATATCTTTCTTCAATAAAGGAGGCAAAGAGAAATTTTCTTTCAAGAGTTGTGATAAGACTTATTCACTTTTTTATTCTTAGGAAGCCAGTCTGATTGGAATACCTTATGAAGGAGAAGCTGAATTTTGTTCGCATAAGTTACCTGATGTTATAGGAAGTTTTGATAAAGAAAATTACATACATTGTCTTGGTTTGGTTGGAGTTAAGACTCTGAATATTCTTCATCTTTTATCAAATTTCTAGATTCTTGAACTTTGGGTTCAAGGATTTATCATTCCGAGGAAAGGAGATAAAGATACTCTGAAAAAAAAAGTGATATATATGTTTTGGATTTCATGGGGAATCTAAGGAAGATAAAATTGGTTAAGTATATCTTGGTAACAATTGAGAATATCAAAAATGGGAATCTAAAGTCTCAGATTATCATGTATCTAGTAATTCTATCAAAGATCATTTTTTCTTGTTAATAATCAATGAAATTTTCCTGTATGTCGAAGTTTAGAAATTAAAGGGTAATGTTGCTAAGTGATGCCACTCTAAGGAGAATGAAAATTGGATATTATGGTGAATCCAGAGAGTTTTATGATTTATCAAATGAATAAATTGAAGATTTATCAAAGAAACCTGTTGTAGCTGAAACCTCCAAGAAAGGTGGAAGGAAGGGAAAGGTGAAGGAAATTGAAGAGAAAGAAAAAATCCTATGGATAAAGAAATTCAGTCAGCACCAACAAAGTCGAAGAAGAAAAAAATATTATCCTGATGAATTAGTTGTAGAATGGAGAGAGGATAAGAAAAAAAACAAAGAAGGAGAGCCTAATTTTGTCTTAGACCCTGCTCAGGAAAAAAGGTTAAAAGAAAAGGCTGCTGAAGAGCTTGAAAAGAAACAAAAAGATAAGAAGAAAAACAAGAAGATGTCTGAGGATGAGATAGTATAATATATTCTTAAAGATGATGATAAAGCTTCTAATAAAATTCCTATACTAGAATATTTTTTAATTGAATCACTTCTAGAGACTCCGGGAAAGAAGTTGGTGATTTCGAAATGAGATCAAGAAGATGAAATAGTTCAAGAAGAAGAAGTGGAAGAAGAAGAATAAGGGACTGGTGATACCGAGGATATGATAAAGCAAGTATAAGAGTATCAGGAGATGGGGATTCCTTATGAGAAGTTATCAATCCGAACATATGCAGTCGAGTCTTCAAAACTTGTTACCCCAAGAAAATATGATAAGGGTGAGGAAGAAGTAAATAAATTGTTTGAAGAAGAAAGTAGAAATCATGTTTTCATACAGCCAGAGGATGTTGAGACAGGAGATAAGAAGGAAGAAGTTTCTAAAGATAATATTTTTCATCTATCAGATAGTGAACATGAATCACCTAAACAAGAAGAAATCATTTTGAGAACTGATAAGGGAAAGCAGGTGATGGTTGATACTCCTACCAAGTCTTTGGTCAGTAATAAATATGACGGTGCTTCATCAAAGAGGAAAGTTGATGTTCTTGAAAAGGAATCCTCATCAATAAAGCATTCAAATTCATAATCATCTTCTCTTGTCCATGACTTTTTTGTTCAGTCTTTGAAGAATCTGGTTGGTTCTATTCCTTTGTTTCTGAGTATAGACTAAAGATTTCAGATGCTTCGTCATTCCTTAAATCAGAAAACAGACTTATTATCCATGGTGATAGATAAGTGTGTCAAACATGAGCCCTATTTCAAAACTTTTTTCATTAATTATGAATCCCATAAAAGATATTTCAATAAGATAAATAGTTGTTCAAGGAAAGATGTTAAATAGATGAGAATTCTCGATGAGTTTCAAGATAATGTCAAGGATTCTTTTGAAACCAATGATGGTAAGTTCAAAGATCTCTCCATGTATTTTGAATAAAATCTATCTCTGGAAGAAACTACTCGAAATCAAGTAGTTAAAGATCTTAATGGTAAATTGTATTCAGTTTCTCTAAGTTTGAAGAAGTAAAGGGATCTTAGAATCGAACTTGAGGAAAAACTTGCAAAACAAGAAGAAGCCTTGAAGGCTCAGGATAATGTGCTTAAGGATCAGGAAGAAAAAAATTAAATCATTAGAAAATAAAAGAGAAGATCAAGATCAGCTACTGAATAATATGGAAGATGATCATAAGGAACTCAAGAAGTTGAAGACTATTGTGAAGAAACTATTTTCGAACGATAAAGAAGGATAATCTTTCTCAAATCCGATCTTTTTTTTATTTCCCTATTGTACAAATTCTTTCAATCTTAATGAATTTTTTTTTGCACTACATATTTTTGGTTGTTTAGTACAAATATTTCAGGTACCATATTTTCTTTTCCTTTCCCTTTATTCCTTTTTAAATCACAAATGGAGAGAAAGGAATTTCAAAAAAATAATACTAAGTAAAGAAGAAATTTCTTTCAGTTAGGGGGAGTTCATCTAAAGGAAAGTTTTTATCATGAAGATTTTTGTATGAAAGAAAATGTAAAATCTCATTTATAAAATCAAGAATATGATCCTTAGGGATTTCAAAACCTAAGGTAGAGTTAGTCGTATTCATTATGATTAATAAGTAAATGGAGATTAGTTTTTATTTTCAAGTTCATAAAAATTTTAAAGTCCTTATATTATTTTTATTAAGGATGTTTTTGATTTCCAAAAAATGGGATATTGTTGAGTCAATAAGTTTTCTTTATGAATTTTCTATTCCTTTATGTTTTTAAAATCACAAACACTCTATATCAAGGAAAATTTTATTTTCCCTAAGATTTGTTTTAATAAGGAATATTTTCATTCCGCACGGAAATTCTCTTTTTACTCAGATTTTCTTTAATAAGAAAAAATTTTCTTCCCCAAGGAAAATTTATCCTTACCTATTTTTCATTGTTTATATTTTAGTTTCTCTAAATCTAACTATTTTTAGTACTAAGTGAAAAATTCAATTTCACATCTAAAACATCGGAATTCTATAAATACTTAGATATAGAGTATTCTGTTTTCAGAATCAGAATTTAGGTTCCAAATTATCTGATATTTAGACTTCGAATTCTCTGAATTTCAGACTCTAAATTCTATGAAATTTATGTTCTGAATTCTTTGAAATTCAGAATCTTAATTTTTTGAAATTCAGACTCTGAATTCTTTAAAATTCAGATTCTGAATTCTCTGAAATTCAGACTCCAAATTCTCTAAAACTCAGACTCTGAATTCCCTAAAATTTAGATTCCTAATTCTCTGAAATTCAAATTCTGAATTCCTTCGAAATCAGACTCTAAAATCTATAGAATTTAGGTTCCAGATTCCTTAGAATTCATACTCCAAATTTCTTATAATTCAGACTCCTAATTCCTCCGAATTCAGAGTCCAAATTCCTAAAAATTCAAACTCAGAAGTCTACAGAATTCTGACTCTAAATTCCTTGATAAACAGATTCTAAATATTCATCCAATATATAATTCGAATGTTCATTTTCTTAAACTCTTAACATTATTTTTTTTCTTAGACTCCGAAAAAGGGTTTGGGTTAAGCAATCATATTTTTACTTACTCTTGTTATAGTTATGAAATGATTTCATCCATTCTATTTCAAACTAACCGTTGTTTGAGTGAAACGTGTATAGGTCTCTCTAAAATTCAAGGAAAAATATGGTCGTTGGAAGAGGGATCCGACCATTGGGAAAATTCCTATAAATAGAAGTTCAGTTGAACAAACTCACAAATTTGATGAATCGGTTGATCACTCTAGAGGTTATATACTGCTAAAGTGATTTTTAGAGAGAGACACTCTCATGCTTTGTGCATACTGAACATCTTGTTCATCTTGCTTTGTGTGACTCTGATTGTTTCTGTGTACAATCTAGGGCTTCCGAGGATAGTAAGACAGAGGTGTTGACTACCTTAAAGTTGAGATGACTTCTTTAATAAGGAATAAAGAGGAGATGACTGCCTTGAAGTTCAAGGGCTTTTGGGGATAGCAAGAAAAAATATGATATTCATATCAAGGTCTTACCTTGGTGTGGGTAAGACATACTTTCTTGAAAGTATAAATCAAAGGACCTTTATCCAAGGTTGTTGGATACCCTACTCTTTGGGTTAAATGATTTCATACTTGTTACTTGTATTGTTCAAGTTTTTTTTACGATGCATTTTTTTATTAAGGAATGTATAACTATCTTATACTTTCTCTTACTTGTATACTCAGATTGGTAAGATTCTATACTCTTTAAGGTAGAATCTTTTTCCCTGTAAAATTATATTAAGTTTCATTTCTGGAACCATATTTCCAGAATCTAGCAAGTTTTAAGAATTAATAGGTCTTATGAATTTACTTTGTTTAACATTGTTAAACAATATAAATTTTTATACCATCTTTGAAGGTTTCAATGGAATTTTTAGGTATACAATTCACCCCCTATTGTATTTTGATCATCTACATCATAATTGGATCCTTCATGGATTATCCCAAACATAAAATCTCGACTCACTCTTTAACTTTTGGACTTGATGTTTCTTTAAATTTTTAGGGATTTCAGAGGAAAAAAGGTAGTTAACTAAATTTGCATACCAAGGATGTATACCTGAGATGGAATAAAGATGCTCATCAGGGAAAGTGTCTCGAAGTGGTACCTGGTCCAAGGTGTTATCCTCTAGTGTTTGAGTAAGCCCACTCATGTGGTCTGCCAACAAGTTTCCTGACCCCTTCTTATCCTTTATCTCAATATCAAATTCCTAAAGAAGGAGCATCCATCAGATAAGTTTGGGCTTTGCATCTGGTTTATTTAAGAGGTACCATAGAGTTGCATTGTAAGAAAAAACAACTACTTTAGATCCTAATAAATATGAACGGAATTTATCTAAAGTGAATATGACAGCAAGAAACTCCTTTTACGTGGTTGTGTAGTTTGATTGGGCCAAATCCAATGTCCTTGAAGCATAGAAGATCACATGTGAACATCCCTCCACCCTTTGAGATAATACAGCTCCAACTGCGAAGTTGGAGGCGTCACACATAATTTCAAAAGGAATATCCCACTGTGGGGGCTGTATGATTGGTGGAGTGTTCAGACACTTATTTAGATCATCAAATGAAGTCTTTCAAGAATCATCAAACACAAAATCAGAATCTTTTTGAAGTAATTGTGACATAGGAAGAGAAATATTACTAAAATCTTGGAAAAAGTGCTAATAAAATCCTGCATGCCCTAGGAATGATCTAACATCATGCACACATGAAGGATAAGGTAACGATGAAATGATATCTACCTTATATCTATTAACCTCTATCCCATGCTTTGAAAATACATTCCCTAAGACAATGCCATTATCTACCATGAAATTACACTTTTCAAAGTTCAATACTAGATTCTTCTCAATACAACGATTCAATATCTTTCCCAAACTAATTATATATTAATCAAATGAGGTTCCCTATACTATAAAGTCATCCATAAATACCTCCATTTAGGTCTCAATAAAATCATAAAAAATACTCACTATGCATCTCTGGAAGGTACATGTGGCATTGCAAAGTCCAAATGGCATCCTCTAGTAGGAAAATGTACAGAATGGATGAGTGAATGTTGACTTTTCCTAATCTTCCGGAGCAATAAGAACCTGAAAATATCCAGAAAATCCATCCAAAAAACAATAGTGTGTCTTCCCAGCTAGTCTCTCAATCATTTGATCAATAAATGGTAGTAGGAAATAGTCTTTGTGAGTAGACTGATTTAGTTCTATATAATCAATACACACACGCCAACTATTTTTCACCCTCATTGAAACTAACTCATCTTTATCATTTTAACAACTGTAAGACAAATTTTCTTAGGCACAACCTAAATAGGACTTACCCACTAAAAATTTGAAATGGGAAAGATTATACCTTCCTTGAGAAATTTCTCAATTTATTTTTTAACAACTTCTAGAAGGGTTGGATTGAGTCTCCTTTTTGGCTGCCTAACCGGTTTAGCCTCATCCTCCAAAAGAATCCTGTGAATGAAAATGGAGGGGCTAATACCTGATATGTCATCCAAGGTCCACCCTATTTCCCTGATGTTCTCTCTCAAATGATTAAAAAGTTTTTCTTCATGTTTAAAAGGGATGTTGTTAGCAATGATAAAAAGTAATTTTCACCACTTAAAAAATATGAGTATTTGAGATTAGGGGGAAATGGATTGAGTTCCAATATAGGGGGGTGATGTATAGATGGATAAATTAAAGGAACTGAAATATGTGCACAATGAACATCAGTATCAGAATATACATCATAAAAATAAGAGAATAAATCATCAAATCCATCAGTATAATCAACATCCATGTCATAATCAGAGTTCACAAGATCAACATATGAATATGATTCCCTTTAAAAATCAAATCTAAGAGAGTCTTGTGCATTAGAAATAGATGTGGAATCACTCTTAGACATCAAACTAGAACCAATACTCATAATATCCCTAAGCATAGTATAATAAAAATCCATGGAGTTTTTATTTGGTGGTTTAAAATGAGTGATAACAAAAGAATAATGGTCCTCAGAGGGGTACATCATGGAGTCCATAACATTAAATATAACAACTTAATCTCCAAACTCCATGGAAATTGTACCCTCATTGACATTTATGATATTTTTTCATTTTTGAGGAAGGGTCTACCTAAGATAATGGGAGCATGAGAAATTACCTGATCATCCTCCATGTTAAGCATGTAGAAATTTTCTGGAAAGATCATGTATCTTACCCAAACAAGTACATCCTCAAGGACTCCCACTGGATATATTGTAGCTCTATTCTCCAACTCCACCACTAATATCATCATCTTCAACTCACCAACCTATAAATAAGAGAATACAGATTGAGGTATCAAATTTATGGAAGCTCCCAAATCACAAAGAGAATCAGAAAATTAAAAAACCCTTATAGTGCATGGTATGGTGAATGTATCTGGATCCTTACACTTTGTTGGCATTGTTATAGTTGGTGTAATGAGTGCTGAAAAATTCCTTCCAAGATTTATCCTCTCATTTCCCTTGAGCCCTCTTCAATTGGTAAAAAGTTATTTTAAGAATTTTTCATACCTTGGGATTTGATTGATAGCTTTAAGTAGAGGAATATTGATCTCCACACACTTGAATGTGTCCAAAACCTATTTTTTCATTGCCTCTCTAGCCATCTTTTTTTTTGAACAACTTTGATTGGAAATGGAAGGGGTTTAGGGGGAATTTCATTAATATTTTTATTGCCATTATCTTTCTCCTTGTGTTTCTCATTAGTTGGTATGGAACGGGGCTTCTCTGGAGTTGAGATGAATCCCTGTGGAATGATAGGTGCAGATGTATCAGTTTTTTTATTCCCACTTCTCAATGTGATGGCACTAAAATTCTCTTTGGGATTTGGATTAGGTTGGGAAGGAAGATTTATGGAGTTCTTACTTACCAGTTCATAGAGGGTAGTGGAAATCTGGCTCATTCGTGTCTTCAGATCCCTTAGCTTGGAACCTTGAAACTTCAACTCATTCTATTGATTAAGAACAATTTGTTTCAAAAGATCATAATTATTAGAATCTATCTTTGGCGGGGGATTCCCTTGTTGTTGGCTTTTTGATGCTTGGGTTTCAAATTTCCTTTGGTGTTGTGGGAAACCCTGTTGGTAAGGCGGAGGCTGCTGAAAGTTTTTTTTAAAGGGGGGACTTTGTTGTTGTCCAGATGCATACCTCATTTCTGATTTATCCTTCCACACTTGGTTGTATGCTGGTTCAAAGGAATCAAACTTCTTTTGATGATATGGTTGTTTTTTTTACTGATATGTTCTCCTAGAAAACACTGCTGCACAATCTTCTGTTTCTTATAGTTGGGGGAAACTGTCATTTGGGTGGCTTGTCTCAGTGCAAATGCCACACGGTCTCACAGGAGTGGGTTGGGATGTCTTTTGAGCCAAAGAAATCTGCCTCACCATAGTGGTCAATTATTCTAACTTGGTATCAATTAAATGTCTCTCAAGAGAATAAGTACTTACCTGATATACTCTCATGACATGTGGTTTACCTCTATCGCCAAATTGTTGGGAGTTTTAGGTCATCTTGTCAATAAATACACGTGCGGCTGTTGGTGTCTTGTCGACCAATGATCCTCCAACTGCAGCATCCACCATGCTTCTCTCCATATGTGTGAGTCCTTTCTAGAAGTAATGGATGAGGAGTTTCTCACTGATTTGGTGATGTGTGTAGCTTACACACAACTTCTTAAATCTCTACCAATACTCATACATTGACTACCCATGCGCCTGCTTGATCCCTAAGATCTCTTTTCAGATGCATGTACTTCTTGATTTTGGAAAAAATCTCTGCAAGAAAAGACATTTCCAATCATTCCAACAAGTTACATCTTCAGGTTTTAAATAATACATCCAATCTTTCGCAGCTGCATCAAGTGAGAATGGGAATTCTCTTAGTTTTATTTGATCTTCCAAAAAAAATTTGGGTTTAAGTTTTGAGAAAACCACATTAAATTATTTCAAAAAAATTGGATCCTCACCAAATAATCCATGAAACTTTGAAGAATATGAATTAACCCAGATTTCAGTTCAAAGTCCAATTCGAGATTTGGGTATGCAATACAATTTGGTTGATAGTTCATATCTTGTGCAACCAATTCTCAAATATTTCTATTAAGTTCATTTCCATTATTTTCATCCATTAGTTCTAGTTTTATGTTGTAATTATAAGTGTTTCTAGTTTCAATGTTCTGAGAGTGGAGAAATTATCCAACTATTTGAATGTTGAAACTTCCCATAGACTGAGAATGTCTAATTCGAGCCCTAGGGTTGTGTTCAATATCAAGGTCAATATCTAAGAGATATTAGGGATTAGTTATTTTCATAAATCAAATAAAAATGAAAAGAAGGAAAGTGGATCATATTAAAATAAAAATGAGAAGTTTGAGTTGATGGTCCAAAAAGAAGTAAAAGAAAATAAAAGAAGAAGAATAAAAAATTAGATTGGGTAAATAAGGAAGAAAGAAAAGAGGGAGATAAAAAAATGTAAAATAAAATAAATACCTCTGATTGGTTGAAATAATTACTTTCCTCCCCAGAAACAGCTCCAATTTGAAAGGATGTTGTCGCACACGCTCTCAAAATAATTATTTGTGATTTTACTAAGTGTGGAAAAGTGGATGACCTAGGTCGTTCTCTCAAGGAGCAAGTGAATTAAAAAACTATTAATAGACTTAAATTAAGTAAGAAAATAGTTCAAAACAAATGAAAATAAATATTGGGGGTTTGTTTTGTGATTTTTTGAATAGTAAACCAAACAAGAAAATGAGAAGTAACAATCAACAGACAATTTCTTTAAAAAACACTTATATGAGAAGACATAGTTGATATAATCTTCCCCCTCCATCATTCATTTATACTTATCCCATATTATTATAATTCATTCAATTTTAATCCCCTAACCTTTTCAACCCACGAACCCTATGGAAATTAACACGAACAAAAATATTGGAAAAATGAGGCTTCGATCAACTTCGGGACTTCTAATCGTAGCACCCTGCCTTGATTGTGATCCAAAATACAGCTTATGGTCAATGGTAAATTAGGTCAGTATATCCTCCCTATATTTGAGAATTAATTGAGTTTGAGATGAGAATTGAACCCTATAATTCTATCCCAAGTTGATTAGATTTTTCGATTGAGGTTTCACTCATATGGTTTACACAAGCCCGACCACGCGACCAAGTCTAAGTCGATCGAGTAACATAAAAATTAGAACTCAATTATTTGATCACAATTTAATAATTACAGTATTTTTATGGATTCAAAATAAATAAATTAAGGGAGTGGGGATTATATCAACTACGAAAGAAATCACTCTTCCATGGGCAGAGTTGTCATCATGGAGACATTTTTCATAAGCAATGTACTGAAGGGGGGATACCCAATCTCATCTCCAATCTTAGATTCCAGACCAAGAAGAAAAATAAAAATATGAAAATAGAATAAAATAAAATATTTATTGAAGAAAATTCATGTTACAAGCATAAAAACAAAGAAAAACAAAGAGGAGGTGGAAGAGGAGATCCTTATTGGAAGAGATATTTACACAAGGCCTTACTTCTTCCAAGGGTTTTGAGGTGTTCCTATGTGACACCCTTACGGACACACCTTCTTAAAGCCTCTAAAATCCCTCCCAAATAGTGAAAATCCCATTTAAATATAGTTTTTGAGGTCTAGGGTTACATAACTTTTGTAAGTGTGAAATGAAAACTTATCTAAATATTTTATTCCATGTTGAACCGCATAGTTGACCTCTAAAACACGTGAATTGGCCAGCATTATAGGAGTAGTATTTTTTCTAATTATGTCCCCAAGATTCCCTCAAAATATGGGCTCAATCCAAGTTGGATGAAGAAGATACGACCCAAATAGTGAAGTGGTGTCCAATCTGGATGGTTCTGTCCAGCTTTGTCTTCATGCCCCATATACTCCCCTCAAATTCATGATCCATATCCCATGTCCTTAATAGAATTTTTTTCCCATTAATTCAGAAACACAGTTACAAAATTTTAAGTCAAAATATTTTACATGACAATATTTATGCCGGTAATACTACAATGAATTTTAAAAGGTTAAAATGGTAATTTTCATTAAATTTGAAAAGGAATGATCTAATACCAAATATTTCATAATTGATCATATTCATCATAATATGAGGAAATTATATCATATATTATCAATAAAATATTCAATAAAATTTTGTTTTATCAGGCAGTTCAAAAACCACCCTTTCTCAACCTTTGATCTTATTATAACTATTACAATTAGTGTCGTGAGGAGATCAAACATAGGTTGGGAGAAGAGTGTTATATTTTTTCCAAGTGAAAATTTTTAAAAATTAATAAATGAGGGGAGTGATGAATTGAACAAAATATGGAGAGGTCTAGGTTAAGAGATTATGGTTTGACTTCTGGGAATTTTTATGTGAGTGGGTCTTGAAATTTGATTGCAAAGGATATGGGGCAAGTTCAATGGAAAGGATCTTGTAAGTAGAAAATTATTAAAATAACTTATATTTACTCGATAAAAAGTGGAAATAATAGCATGAAATGGTTGTCACACACACACGTGGAGAATTAGTGACATGATTAACTTTTGAATTATTTTTTTTATTGTTATCATTCATCTCTTAGAATTTCATTTGGATACATTTTTTGAGACGTCTTTTCCCATGATCACTGAGACTAACTCCTCAGTGCGATTTTTATCTTTGACCACATTTCTATCAGGAAAATAAATTTTATTAAATGTTAAATCATTATGAATTTGAAAATATCTACATGCATAATTTTTGGAATTATTACTTTTCCCATGAATGAAAATGTTTAGGTGTGGGGGTGTGATTACACCACGATTTACTGTTTCATTTTCACCCATACACCACTGTGCTAAAATTGTTTTATATTTAAAATTATAAAAATAATAACAAATTGAATTCCATGTTTGAATTATTTATTTTGTGTTCATAAATGTTAAAAATTTCAATGTTACTTGTTTTAATGATTTCATTGCAGGAGGATGTGATATGGAGGACCCATGATGATGTCCAAGAAAAATCAGTCAAACTACGCAAGATCCATGCAGGGAAGTCGACTCATCTATGCACTACTCCTAAACTGTGATTCCAAATGGGCGTAAATTTTGTTTGCTAGTCCAAAATTCATTTGGATACATTTCCTATGAAGGAACCTAATACTCATTCATCCATATGGTGGAACGCCCTACCTAATCTCTCCAGCACACCAAATCTGCATGAAGTCAAAAGTGGTGTGATGTGATCTGTCCATATCTCACGCTCAACTTGTCCAAAGAGTGCCAAACATTCAGTAGAGATATTAAAGAGGTGGGTCTATGAATTTTTTATTTTATCCAAAGTGAGATAATACTTTCTGGAGGTCTAAACCCATGTGACAAGTGTTTTGATGAAATCGGTGTGCTCAAAACCACCTTCCCATTTTCCTATAAAATGGAACCTTGGGCTCCCCATTTATATGTTTGGCCAAGAGGCAAAGCTAAGGTATTTTGGAGACCCAAATGTTTCCTATCATCATCCAAGGAGTTTTGAAGGAACCATTCCTCATTGGGGGATCAATGATGAAGGTGAAGTTCCACCCGAGCTTCCTCCTCCTTCCGATGTCGAGCTAAATGGTGGACGGTCATTTCGAGGGAGCTACACACACCTGGGATGGAGTTCCAACACTTTTTATTCTATTGTTTTTGTGAAATTTGTGTGCTAAATATTTCACTTATTTCTTATCTTGACATTATTCTCATCTGATTTCATTTCTATTATTATAATTTAGTGAAAACCTTTTTATTTCAACACCGATTAAGTTGAGATTTTAAGTGGGAATCTTGGGTTATTCCGATTGGATAAGAAAAGAGTCCTATTTATCTCACACATACATAATATTTTAGTATTCTTTGGTAGCCTTTCTTTTCTTTTCTTGATACCCAAACCATGACAACACGATTGTTGTGTCAAGGGGTGGTACTTTGAGCATTGTTTAAGAGGCAAGAGGGAAGTTTAGATCTTGACAACCATCAACCAAAGGATTCCTTTAAACCATGTGTATTTTTCAGAATAATGAACTAACCAAGATGTGTAGTGATCTTTAAATGATATCCTTATCTAATTATTCTAAAACACCACTTTTATTTATCAACTATTAAACTCTTTAAATCAAGTCATTTTCTTTAAACAGTTTTAAAACCACACCCTTTTTTAGTACTTATTATTAAAAACACACACTCTAAACCCACCAACATTCCTTGAGAGAGGACCTAGGGTCTTACCTAGACTATAAAGCAACCTTAAAACATAATCAATTTGATTTTTCATGACAATACGGTCAATAAGTCATGTAAAAAACCTATAATAGTTCCGTACAAATCCAAGGAAACTCCACACCTTAGTAACACTCTTGGGTGGATCCTAAGGAAGCACTAACTCAACCTTCACGGGATCCACTTAAACTCTAGCCTCTGAGATAAAATGTCTCATAAAATAGACCTCTTGAATCAAAAATTATCACTTAGATATATTCTCATAAATTTGGTACACTCAGAGTGTGTCTTGGACTATCCTTAAGTGTTTCGCGTTCTCCTCCTCAGATGCAAAATGCACTAGGATTTCATTAATGAAAACCAACACAAATCTGTCTAAGTAAGGTAGAAAGATCCAATTAAGAAGTCCCATGAACACTACTGGGGTTGTTCATCCATAAAAATGGATTCACTAAGTACTCATAGTATCTATAACAACATTTCATGGTCATCTTTGTATATCCTCATCACGTAATCATAGTTGGTGATAGCCCGATCTAAGGTCTATCTTCGAGAACCATCTCTCTCCTTTAACCTGATAAAAGAGGTCATCTATCCATAGTAGTGGAAAAATTTTCTTCATATTCACCTGGTTTAAGCAACGGTAATCCACACATAACCTCAATCTACTATTTTCTTTCTTGGAAAACAAAACTGGGGCTACCCAAGGTGAAACACTGGGTCTCATTAAACCCTTCTTCTGAAAGTCCTCCAAATGTATTCTCAACTAATGAACCTATACGATATCCATATGATATGTAGGTGTAGATATCATTATCGTACCAGATTGAAAATAAATGTATAATTCCATCTCCCAGTGGGGAGGTAAACATGGAACATCTTTGGGAAAGATGTACACATACTCCACCACCACTATAGGAAACTGGGGACTCATAACATTCACTACACCGAGGGTCAGGCTAGACAAAAAACGAGTAATTTTATACACCCTTCTATGTGTGAGCCCATCCAACACTTCCTATATTTTGTTTTCACCAACAACAACAAAACCCGGTGTTGTCGCTATGAAAACACCTTTCTCTTCACCTAAAATAGTCAATCTGAGCAAGAACTATGGATGGCCTTTACATATCAAGAATTAAATTGTAAGGACTCAATGCCTTTACCAGGAGATTCCAATCAAAAATATCACCTCCAAGAGTCAGGTAACACTGTTGGAACTATTTTGCGATCATTGAGTCTCCTCCAGTACGAGGCTCCAAGCATAATGGTCGAGTCAAAGGTTCAACTGGAATCTCTGAGTCATGAACAATATTCATGGAAAAAATTAAATTATAGTTCATGTTTCTATAAAAACTATAGATAAGGTGTAAAATACACAGATCGTACCTTGAATCATACGTGGAGCCTTGGGGTCATGAGCCTCCATAGTCTGCAGTTGGCCTCATCCCTTCCCACTATCACCATGATCCTGGCATGGATCACCTAGGGTGGTGGTGTTAACATGCTGAAATGTTGACCACCAATAAATTCCCTCCTAGATCCTCTTTCACATTCACCACCCTACTTCTATTTATGTATTTGTCTAGGATATCCCTCGACTGTCTCCTAATAAGATGTATGATGGTTCGGGCAATCTTGTTCCAAATATACCCGAACGCCATATGAATAACATCATCTTTCCCTTGGATAATTTGAGACACCCTGTGACTATTTTACCACTGACCATGATTCTGGAGATCCCCTCTTGAAGTTCCTAACCCACTTGAATCTCGGTGAATACCATCATTCACCTGTTGTTGAGATATCAGATGCCGATTTCCCACTACTATCATCCTCTATTGGTGTCTAATCTTTGAGAAAACTCTCCACTATCAGGTATCTCCTAAGATCCCCAGCATAAGTATAAATGATAAGGGAGACCACTGATGCCCTGATGTATTGGTGTAAGTCCTACTTAAAATTTTGAGCCCTAAAGAAATGGCCTCATACCATATACAAGGAGTAGAGTGAAAGATTAGTAAACTTTACTAAATACTTGGCCACGATCATACTACCTACTATAGATGCAGGATCTCATGTATGTCTACCAATCACAACGTGGCCGGATAGAACACCTATATAAAGAGATGCTCAAATCATGTCTATGAGATAGTTTTCTCGTTATGTGATTGGGTCACAAAGATCCACCATCACTCCATAGAGCCCTAAAGAAGACTCATAACAAGGGATTCCATCCGATCATCAAGAATCCTCATAGGGTGCAAAAAATGGGTGACTACCTCTAGCCAATCCTCATCTATCTGGCTATATGGATCACCCCAAAACATGGGAGGTCGCTGCCTCTGAAACTCATGAAACACATTTATCCTGCATGCATCCTTAGCTAGTAGTTATGATACTAGATGCTACTTGATGGGTGGTGGTATAGATGTTAAACCACCCAGAGGAGCTATCTCTGGTGCAAGCCCCAATATTGATGCCTCTCCACTAAGCAGATCCTCTTCGTGATCATACAGTGGAATCCTTGATGGATATCAAAGTGGAGATATCCTGAAATAAAACAATATATACCATGTTTAATAGAGTATATTTGGTGATACGGCTCATAAAGGACATGGAAGAAACAATAATTCTTATATGATGCATGTACCACTATTTTACCCTGCAACTAGTAGTTTCATGTATCGAGTTGAATAGTAGGAAATCATAGTCTTGGTGTGTGGATACTTTGGTCACCGCACCAACACTGGGGTCCCTGGCCTAAAATCTGAACTCAAAACACTTAACACTATTTCACAAAACCAATCTCACAAACTCCCAGTCCCAAATTAAAATTGATCCCTCTTCTGATACCACTCTAACATGACCAGACTCAAAGGAGCTTATGTCATGACTAACCCAATACCACCTCCAATAGACCAGGGGCTAGTTACTAGCACCAAGTAGGTATATCCCATAAATATAAGGCATTATCCTAAAGTACATGTACACACAAAACATCTCAAAGCCACAAAAATTTTGAAATGTAAAACAAATATAAGGTTTCGTGAATACTTCTAATATCCCACAACAGAGTAGGATAGTAAATGTAATGTCAAGTAAATAGGTCCAAAAAAATCCCACCACAAAGAGTCTGTACAAAATTATACCTGAAACTATAAAGAGTCTAACCTACTCCAATGGTGAGGACTACCTAAAAGGTATTCTCCTAGAAAACACCTCGGTCTTCCCAACTCCAACTATGCTCCACCCACTTCAGGTCCTCCTGAGACACCATTAAAAAGGCCTCCATCTACACAATACATGACACATGTGGGCAAAGCTCGTGTAGGGGTGAGTATAATAATAATCAGTAGGACACCCCGAAAACACTAAACATGGAGCACCAGATATAGTCAGCTAAATACAAGATGTAACACTATATAATAGATACAAGAAGTATAGAAAACCCCATATATACTCAAGAGAGACACCACACCAATAGGTAGTCATAACCAACAATTGTCTAAAGGATTCTTCTCAAAGCATGGTTGTTCCGGGTGAACTCACTCCTTGAGCCATGATATCATCGGAGACATTCAATGAAGAGGTATAGATCATTTAGGCCAAACCCAAATAAAACGCATTGGTCAAGGAATACTATGATACATAAATACGGGATCATACTCAGAAACGATGTGGGACACCATGAACCCAATATAGATCAACCCGCTGCGTAGGGGATCATATGCCCACAATTCCACAGACCCTACTAATGGATCCACTATATGTAGGATCAATGGCCTACTCAAAGATTTTATACCAATTACAAAAACTCCAATATGGGTGATAAAGGATCTCACTTTAGTCTCATAGAGGGATACCATACTCTATATAAGCCTCATCCTCTAGAGGAGATTACAGAACATCGATGTGGATATAATGTTTCACTGCACACTAGAGGAAAGGGCCAAGGGAAAACACTCAAACTATATAGGTCCAAACTAAAAATACAATATTGGTCTCAAAAATGATCACCTCACAGTTAAGGTCTCAATTCCATAGACATCCCATCGATTAGATGCTTCGTTTAGGAGTTATGTTCATTTGAAATAAACTACCTGTAAATATGACAAGGCCATGTTGACCAACCTTCGTGGTTGGTTGACTTACCGCAATGGTTCGCCACCATGTTCTGTCCACCAACCATACAGACCTTCCACCCATGGACTGACTATCGTGGTCAATCCCCCATATGTGCATGGCCGTTCGTTGCACCTACAGATGCTCCACCTGCCGATTCACCTTGCAGTGGACCACACCGCATGGTCAACCGCACCACACAATCAACCCAAATTAGGCTCCACCCCAGTTTCCCTAGATCCGATATGGCCCACCTAGAATGACATGATCTGGGTCTACCACTACTTCGCATCTACTACCATATCTGCCCCCCACGTCTTCTACCCACCGCTGCGCTCCGCCACCTACTTCAGACATCACCGCCTTGTACTGGTGGTCCCTTAGACAGACCACCATTCCTCCTACAATTCCCAAAAATGAAAATGATCACATATCTAGGATCATTAAGTTATGATATACACATATCCATCCTCTGTTGTCAATTTTCCTCAATTTCAAGGGTCTGATTGAGTTCAAAACCAATCGAAAACATCGATCTGGGAATTGTGGGGTTCTGATGATGAAAAACACAAAGAACTAAGGGAGTAATGCACAAGAACAAAGGTTTAATCATCGTTGTCCAAGAATTCTTGTCCAATGATCAATATCATGGAATTTGGGTTATAAAACCATATTAAATCAATCTCAACTCACAATAAACATGATCTATGAGTAAATACATTTTTTGATTGATCCATGTCTATCTTCAAAATAATGTATGTGAAATAAACCAATTAAATCAAAATCCATACCTTATGTCTGGACCGATCATTGATGAAGAATGAAAGTTGCATCATCGTCATTTATCGATCCATGATTTGTCAGTGTTCCTTGAGAAGGATTCTCCAGATCTCCCTCAAATGAATCTTAAAAGGATTCTAGGTTTCTGTGGATAACATTTGAATTCTAACATATCAATGTTTTTAATGATTTTCAAAAAAAAATGTATTAAATTATTTTATTCCTTTTACATTCACAAGATCTATTTCACAAAAGGATTACAATGACTAATTTTAAGTTTCAACTAGGGTAAAGTTGCCATTATGAACTTAATGGTTCCCTCATATTTTTGATATGGTCACCTGTTTAGGTTTTATTCCACTTTTTCAGAAAAACTACATGTGTGTTCTATTAAATATTTTAATATTTTTCAAACATTTATACCAGGAACTATGGGCCTCAGAATCACACACTATTTCAGTGCCTGGTCTCAAAAATAATCCATATAATATCCAAAAATAATACGTAGAAAATATGAGATATTACACCTCAATATAATATAAGTGATACATATAGTGGAATATCCACATGGTGTTGCATAAAAAACCATAATAACTTGGTGCTTTAATATAACACGAGCTATATTCAATATTTTGTGAAATGAGAAATATCTAATAGTTTAAATTAATTCAAAAAATATATATTTAACAAAATATTAGGGTGTTACATAAACTATAAATTCATCATTATTATAATGACCTGATTTTAATGTGTATAGACATTACATAACTTTTTAATAATACTTCATACATTACAAAAACAGATTCCTAAATACCATATTAGTTTAGTACCTTTTGAAAATTGGAACAAAAATATTCTAACTCACTGAAAGATATTCAATGTGTCCAGTGAAGATCTTCCCCCTTAGTAATTCTACTTAAAATACTTTCTTCATAAACTATGAAAAGGAAACAAAAGAAAGGGGTGGGATCAAATTCTTAGTAAGGTTTAATAAAGGAAATATGTAAGCATAACATGAATATAAGGGTATGAGAACATTATTGTATCCTTTGAAGATCAAACCTTTCATATAAATGATTGTAAACATGAATCATGGCATAAATATTATCATTTCATAAGTCATGAATCATAATATAATCAAGAACATAATCCATGAATGCATAACATATGATTAAGGAATGGAACTATGGCATACACATAAGTGTATAACATCATGAACATATATAAGTAGAAATAGGTTCACCCATTAAGTTAAGGACATTAAATCATGCCCTCGTATAAGCTTATGGACATACAACTTGGTCTATGCATAATTTTCTGAATATGAAATTAGGTTCACACATAACATTGTGAACATGTAATCAGATTCATGCGTAACATTTTGAAAATGTAATTATGTTCACACATAAACTTATGGACATGAAACCAGGTATATGAATTACATTTTGAACAGGTAATCAGGTTCACACATAACATTGTGAACAAGTAATAAGGTTCATTCATAATATTCTAAACATGTAATCAGGTTCACAGATAAACATTTGGATATGCAACTAGGTCTATTCATAACATTGTGAACTTGTAATCAGGTCCACACATAACATTCATACTCATGAGCCATACATCATTACCCAATGAATTATAGGTAGATATAGGTCCCATCCGTCACATAATAACTCATTCTTACAAGTGCCATAAGATAATAAATCATTCACCATAAAATGACCCATAAATATATCATATCAAAAGATATGAAATGAAATGGGTATCATAAAAAATAATCTTATAAAAACATATGGAAAATATTTAGGTTTCAGAATCATTTAATCCTATAATAAATCGTGAAAGGAAGCGGGTTTCATAATAATATATCATAGTATAACTCATTGAAGTGAAACAAGTTTCATAATCATATATCATGTTTAAGAGGAACGAGTTCATAAACATATAACCCATGAACAATAAACAAATTTAATAAACATTAAGCTGTAAACTGCTAACCATTCAAAGAATAATATGAATGGAAAATTCGGATCATTTTTTAAAAAGGCATCAGTAACACCAATAGATGTCATCTTAGATGGGAAATAATTTTGAAATATTTTTTAAAAACATTTCTTGAGGAAATTATCCTTTCCTCTTGAAAAAATCATTTTTAAAATATAAAACCTTTTGACACCCATTTTTTTTAAAATAAACTTGAAAATCCTTATAAAAGACTCTTTGATAACATTCTAAAAAACTTTTATGTTGAAAACTTATAAATAAATATTGAAATCATTTTGAAATCCATATCCCTTGAAAAGATATAAAATAATCTTGAGAAAATTTTAAAAACTATTTTTCTTGAAAATTTATAAATAAATCTTAAAAACCTTTTGAAAACCTTTTTCCTTGAAAACTTATAAAATAAGCTTCAAAACATTTTACAAACCTTATTCATTGAAAAAAAATTTATAAATAATGAATATTTGGAACTCTAGAAAAATATATTCTTTTAAAAAGAATAAATTTTTAATCATTTAATGGAATCTTCAAGGTAATTTTGGTCATGATTTTGGGTAAATATATACACGCCAAACATTCCTTTTTCATCATAAAAAGTTTATAGAGGTGACTCAACTGGAAAATGAAAATAAAATTCATTTTTTAAAACCATTGTGTTTAAAAGTAAAAATATTGGAAAATTTTCTTTTAAATATCTTGGGGTAATAGTAGAATGTTTTTGGAATCCTTTTAGAAATCATGGTTATAAAGGAACACAAATCTCCGACTGAAGAGAGATGTAAATTCATACTTTCTTATAAGAACTTTCTTGATCATATTATGTTACAAAGAGTATAAAAAATTGTATCAATACTTTAATATAATATGAACACCCATATGAAAATAAAACTCCATAGAGTTCTTGATATATTAATCATAATATTTCATTAATGAGATAATAATCATAAACAATATTTATAAATGGTGAGATTGTAGCTATAAACTATTATCAATTTAGTAACTTTGAATCAGAAAACATTTGAAGTAATATAATTATATGAGGCCTAAAATATTATGAAATGAGGATATTCATGATATAACATTTTAAAGATATTATAAACACTTCATGGAAAAATATAGGTGCATAACAAGGCATGTGTCTCAAAGAAGGAAAATTGAGACAAAATTTCTTTACCAATTTTGTAACTTTTGAATCAAAAAACCCATAAAAGGAAGAGAATAAAATTGATATGTAAATACCCATAGGATTAAGTATAATAATAATAGAATAATTTTGTGGTCATTATACACACCACAAAAAATAAATGAGTGGTGAATAAGATATTAATCTCACAGAAATAAAAAGTCTGATAAAATTCACTTACCTTGTGTCTTTATTATCATCATACTCATACACAATTCCTTTATAATAAATATAATTTTACTATAAATATATAAAAGAACCATATTATTATATTTAATATCATATTTGGTTTTATTATGTCTTTATATTACCCACTGGTTAATAATTCTATGTTAAGGTTTCGCTTTAGGTAATATCCACTTTATTCTTCACATGAGACTTAATTTGTTATATATTTGGTCCTTATAATTATATCATGATTTAAATAAAGTGAACCATGATATAAATATCATTTATATTTATTATATTTGTATTATAAGAATATATATAATATTTATGTATGAAATTTAATGCACCATTCATAGAGACGGTAGGTCATACAAATGCATGAATGTTGTTTTTGTTTTATTGTCGTATTGAAAGAAAGAATAAAAATGACATATATGTATATATTTATATAAATTTCATTATAGTGTAATTATTATGTCATATAAATCATATAATTTCACTAAACACATCCTTAATACATTCTATTTAGTGTGTGAACAAATCACATCGCTTTGAGGGGCAGTAGTTCATACTTCTACAAACGAAATTATCGCATTTACATAAAATGGAAACTATAAAGATATGTGTTGTAAAATAATTAAATAAGCTTAAAGAAATAATATTTATTATATATATCATATATAAACATAATATAAATCATAGTTCCCAACCATGAATATTGGTAATGTAAAAATGAACAATCATCATTTCGTGAGGCGGTAGTTCACTATACCACCAAATATAAATTTTTATTAAAAATCCACTTTAAGGGAAAGTGGGGAACCATTGTTCACAAAACAGAGACCACTAAGTTCTGGAGGAGCCCAAAAAGTTATTGAACACAAGGCTAAGGTGTTTCGAGTTAGACACTCTATATAATTCCCAATGCAGAGTACTAACCTGAATGTCTGGATCCTCCCTGATAAGGTCTTCGAGGTGAGAAATCATTCTGTCCATCATCTGAATAAATTCTTCCATATTGATTTTGCCTTGGTTGAAACCTCAAGAAATGATTCGGTCTTACTTGTCAATCCACACTTGTTGCTCCTCATTGGCCTCAACCTTCACACACCTTTCATATATTCTTAAGATATCCTCATTTGGGGCATTGGGTCTAAGGACTTCTTCGATCATTTCTTCCTTGGAGTGAATAATGGGCTTCAAACACTCCCCTACCTCTTCCATCACTCTTGGTTCTCTACTTGGATCACCACTTTCCCCGTGTAGGCCTTTGTTACCATTGCAGCCGCCTTTCTTGGCCAACCTGGTTTCCATTGGTTTAGGTAAGTGAGAATAGTCTTTGCGTCCCTTGGGTTTTTTCCCCTAGACCATAATGCATTTTCATGATTCATGCTTCCCTTTGTTCCCTTTCTTCCTTCTTGGACTGTGGGGACCTACACATTCTAAACTGTCTAATGAGATATAGCTGAGACCGTCATCTCCTGAGTCATCATCCACGTGAGTCACTTCTTGTAGTTCCAGACTTTCAAAGCGGTTTTCCAATGCCACCCCCGGGCCCTGCCTCAGCCTGCTCGGAGAGTCCACCTTGCCTGCGTTAACCTCCATGGTGTTCTTAATCTTCCCCTCTCTCCCAGGCTTTGAGGATAAGGGAATGTTTGGGTCCAAGGGACCCTAAACACTAACCCCAACCTGGCCTCCTTGTCCTGGAGAGGGTCCCGAGGCCATGATCGAACAAAGCTGACCCTGCAGTGACATTACAGGAGTTACGGCCCCCTTATAGAGGACCTCCCTAGACCCATTACTGCACAGTAGCCAATTTGAATCTTTGGGCTGCACGTAACCACGACCCATGAAATGAGGTAGCAGATTAGTATCCTCTCATCCCCAACCATGGGTACCCCCAGGTCCTTGGCCCTTACTGATTGATGTCGTATTCACCACCACTTATGCATTCTCCTGTTTCCTTTCTACAGAGCTTGCTGGAACCAAACTCAACGCATCCACATCCACAGATGCCTTCAGACCCATTCCCCCTTCCTGAACTGTCTCCCCCGGCTTCTCCTGCACCACTTGGCTGATACCCAAATCTTGTCTCAAGCGGGCGAAGACAGTCGCGACCCGCGGCCCTGACTCCTGAGGAATGCCCTTGACATCACCTCAAGACACCATAGAGGGGCAGAGCACACGGTGAACCTATACTGCAGAACCATGTACCTCCTAGGGGTTTCCTTCCTGAACTACTGGGAGACCAGAATCTTCCTGTTTCGATGGATGGAAAACCTTCACTGAGGCCTTGCCGCCCATAGTCTCGACATACAGCACATTTAGAGATGGCCTCCCATCCTGTGGAACTTCAGCCGAGCGACCACGACGACAGACATGGGATAAATGCCCCAACCGGCGACATGAAGAGCAGAAGTCAGACCACGATTCAAAAATCACTGGTTGTCTGCACCAGAATTCCTCCCCAACTGTGATCCAGACACAGTCGATAGCCAGTTTTGAAACATCTACCTCAACACAGATATGTGGGGAGACAGGATGATAGACCGACTCGGTTCTACTATCAGAGCACAAGTAGTGACCAACCATATTTCCTATCATACGAAGAATAGACGGGTTTTCAAAGGGGAGGGGGAGTTCAGGGAAACTGGCCCAAATGGATGTCGACGGAGCATCACGGTTCATGTAGAAATCATAGGACCAACGAGAGAGGTAGAAATGAGATCCATTGTAGATGCGAGGGGCTCTGGACCACGCAAGAATAAAGTCTTCCTCCAACAAAAATCGAACCATTATGTGCCGCTTATCAAGAAGCCCCACCACCGCACCATTCTTTAAACCCCAGGAAGTGAAAACGAACCTGTCAAAATTGTTGACCGAAGGATGACGATGTCTGAAGCAATCCACCAAGGTTAGATTCAGGCATGCCGAAGCTCCATTGAATTCCAAATTTGATAAAGGGAGGTTAGGTCATCCGTTATGGAGATCGGGAACTTTGGGGCTGAGATCAATAGAAGAAAACTGAGGAAAAAAAACTGGGTTAGAGAAGGGGGAGA
This sequence comes from Viscum album, assembly GCA_963277665.1. NCBI lineage: Eukaryota > Viridiplantae > Streptophyta > Magnoliopsida > Santalales > Viscaceae > Viscum > Viscum album. Next base: position 447,305,318 of record OY728145.1, read on the forward strand.
AGGAAGGCTGAGAGGCTGTGAAAGGAGGTCCCTCCCCCTCCAGCGGGGAAGGGACTAGGGTTGCAGCCATCGTCGGTAGTTCACTATACACATAGAGAGTATTTTGTTACCCATTAGATGGAAGTGTGAGTCATTGTAGGTAAAAACATTGTATAAAACCATCTGGGTATATTTAATATACTGTTTTTGTTGTATAATCATGTAATAAGGATAGTGTAGAAGGTGGAGAATGAAAATAAGATGGAACTTTAGGGAGGATTTTACCTCTTCTTTGGGTAACTCCTTTCGGTTTTCACTAAATGGATTCCTTGGATTTAATTCTACACAAATAGAGACATAAAAGAGTAAGGTAGTTATGTTGGTATGTTTATTATGATTTTATTGGATGAACCTAAGGGGTTTTATATTTTTTATTAATGGGTGAGGTGGTGGCCTTTTATAGGGGAGGGAAAAGACTTAATTGGTATTTTTTTAAACAAGTAAGGTGTACGCACATTTTTACCTAACATAAGTCATAAATAACCAATGTAAATAAATAATTTAAGGTTAATTTCTAGATAATGGTTATAAAATGGGTGTTATACAAGTTTCTATGTCATTTATTCTCTTATGTTTTAGGTTTATTCCTTTTTTAAACTTAATTTTTCTTTAATCATTGTAATTAGTTTTAATTACCTTCACTAATATTTTTGATCAAAAACAATGTTTAAATTATTATAAATTATAAATTATTTTGATACCAAATATGGAATCCATTTTTTTAAATTCCAATAACATAATTGTTAAAAATTAATTTAAATTTAATCTCCTATATGGGACAACAATGCATGTTTTTAAAGTAAAAACATTTAAAAGTTTGCTATGTTTTTATATTCAATTTCAATGTGAAACTGATTACAATGACCTAAATTAGATTATTTTATAAAAAATTAATCTAATTAAACTTTAAAACCAATTAAATATATAATTAATCCATGAAAATAAATTAGATGAAAATCATCTTTGAATTAAAATTAAATATTTTTCACTATTCATAAAAATATGAAATTTCATAGAAAAATACCAAAAAATCGCCCTAACCTGTTTTTTTATGTTATTATTTCAAATATTAAGCTTATTTTGACATATAATCTTTATAAAAGTTTCAAAATTTTAATTTAAAATAGGTTCTCCATTTAAATGTGGTAAAAGTTCCTTAATATAAATATAGGTTTTTATGTGTGAAATTGGGTTTGTTCCTATCTTGTATTTATAAAATCTATTGGATGAATATAAAAATTATTTGATTATATATTTGATAAATATATTAAATTAATATCACTGATTAATTTTAATTATTTTAATTTATTAGGGTGAAATATCTTTATGATCATAAAAATAGTTTTCTATAAAAGCATTCCCTTTATATTAAATTTGTTCTTATATTCATTTTTAATTAATTTGTAACTAATGAATTTAACCTTGTATTTTTATAAGTTATTTAACCTGATTCATAATCTTCAACATAACGTCTAGGTTATATGTTATTAAATTAAATAATAAAATTTTAATAATATATTATAGTTTGTTACACATGGTCCAGCATGTTAAACAAGCCATCAAGGAAAGTAAATATTGTGTGTAATGTATGCTAACCTTGGTGTTTTATATAGATCATGTTATAATTTATGTTTCATTTAGTTCAAGCAAGACAATCATAGTTCTTAAATATAATAAAACTATTTCTAGTGTTACTTGAAATAAAAAATATAATAAAATTTTATTAATTCGAAAAAAAATAATTCACAAAATCTCAGGGTGTTACATTATACCCCTCATAAAATAAATTTCTCCCTCTAAATTCATCTGGGTTATCAAATGTTTAATACTTTAATGTTTCTTTAATAGAAACTCACATCATAAAAATTAACACTAAAATTCCCTTAAAAATAATGATAGAACCATAACGGTTTCCCAAAGTAACTCATAACTAGTTTCCCACATATGAGAACATAGGTGGGAAGTTAAAACATGGACATGGAAGAGAAATATAACCATCAATTTCTGATGGAGATTGATAGAGATAAATGTTAAGAGAAAGATAAAAATCACAAATCCATAAATCTGCGATGATCTTAGGGGCCATTTGATTCAATGGAAACGAAGGTACTAGGATAACATTTTTGGTTTCAAGATCCTTATTCTTAAAGTTGAAGAACATTCACATGAAGATATACATACTTTATTTTATTCCTTTTCTTATGAACAATATCACCCTTTGGTTATTCCTTGATGGATTTACACTTCATCTCTTACCCTAATAATTAAAGGAGAATTTTTCATTCCTAAAGTACTAGTAGATCAAGAGATCCAAGATAAGTCATCTAATTTGTCTTTAGTTACCATCAACACAAATGAGTTAGAATATGTTATTAAATATGCATAAATCCTCATTTGGTGATATAATAATTTATCTCATAAACTCTATTCAAATTTTAAATTATTTTTTCCATAAATGGTTAACCTTATAACCCATCCAAAAATATAATTCACCCTTTCTTCCATAAATATTCTCTTATCATATACCAAAAACTTTTCTACTGGATACTTGGGTTCATCCTTGCACTGATAGAAAATTAAATGAGATTTTATTAATCCAACATCCAGGTAGAGGGATATAATCACATGAAACTTCACTCAAGTATGAAAAATAAGATTATCATAGAGTTTATTCATACAAAATCAAACATGAACTTCCCAACTAAGGGTGAAAGGATATGTTTTACCTTTTTACCATCATTCACTTTATCCATTGTTATTGTATAATATTTCCCTTTGTCATTTTTCTTTAGAGTTTTTTCTTTCTTATCATCCATATTAGCCCTTTTATTGGGTAATTTATTCGCATAATGACCAACATCCATGCACATGAAACAATAAAGTGTGGGTGGTTTATTCTATTGAGATTTATCTTCATTCCTTTCATTTAATTTTCTCTTCACATCACTTCTACATTATTTTTCTTAGTGTCCAGGCATTGCACACATGAAACGCCTTCTAGTTCCTTTTAATAACTCTCATAGGTTCTCCATCCCATAGTTTCTAGAACATAAGATTTTGAAATAATTATTCTCTCCATGGTTTTTAGACTTTCCTTTGAACTTCATCTTACTTTTCTTGTTAAAACCATGAGATTGATATGTAACTCCAACTTCCATTTGAACATTGATTGCACAACACACAATCTCTCCATAGCTACTAATGTCTCTTATGGATATATCCATTATGAGACTTATCCTTATGCAACTAAATAACTTGTAAACTTTACATTCATATTGGATGATAATACCAAAAGTGTACCTCACAAGTCTTATGAGATTGTCCTTGTAGGTATTGATAGATTCATCATTCTTGGGCATCAACTCAAGTTACTCCCTTTTCATCTTCTTACAGAGAACATGAGGAATGTACAAATTGAAGAATAAGTTTGTGAACTCATCTCATTCCATGGATTCAATTTCATCTTGCTTCTTCGTATTCTTTATTATATTCCACCATTGGTCAGTTTCACATTTAAACCGATAAATAGACAGAATGAATTTCTCATGATTCTAACATTGGATAATGGAGAATAACATTTTAGTGGTAATAATATTGTTTTTAAAAATAAGTGGATCAAAATACCCATTGATAGAAGGTGGATGTTTCCTCATAAAGGACTCAACATAATATTGTTCCCTCCATTTCTCATTTGGAAGCTCATTGTGATTCATATCTTAAAAAGTTTGTGTGAGCATAGTAATGATGTTTTTCATTCCATCACCCATATAATTTGTATTATGAGTAGAAAAATCATTTCATTATCTGTCACAATAACCATTAGCCTAGTTTCTTTAGGTTCCATCCATTGACTAAATCCAAAAGGCATAAAGTAAGAAACAATTATCATAGAGAGGAATCGTGTAATCACGAAAAGTCACTTATAATATGTCTAAATTTTTAAACCTTACTCAATCTATGACACATTAGGTTTATCCTAGGTTATTAATAGAAAAATATATTTAAATTATTCATGATATTTTATTAAGAGTTTCTGAATTCCCAAATTATATCCTCCTATGAGTTTTAGACCAGCTATACAGTACAACTCATTATCATGTACCAGGTTATGTTGAGTTAGGACCACATGCCTTAGCAAAGTTTCTACTCCTTGGTACATAAGTTCCAAATCCACATCCACTTATAGTATCTAAATAGGTAAGTATTTCTAGGAAACCACTCACTTTATCCTTTAACAAAATTATAGGACATTTTTCTAAATGGTAACTCATCCTTATACTTATCCTTAGAAACATCCCTAGAAATATCCTTAGAAATATACCTAGGTATCTCACTAAATATTTGTCATATTATTTTCCAATGTTTGAATAAATATTTTCTATGATATCAACTATAATTACAAAGTATTAATATACATAGACATTACATCACTTTTGTAGAATACGTAATAAATTACACAAACAAACGCTCAAAGATCGTATTACTTCAGTTTATTTGGAAGCTTGGAAAAAAATTCTAACTTAGTGAAATATCTTCAATCTATCCCATAATAATATCCCCCTTAGTTATTCAACATAAAACCTTTCTTCATAACCTGGGGAAGGGAAATATAATAAATGGGTGATCTTGAATTCTCAATATGGGTAAATAAAGGAAATGTGTAAGAATAACATGAACATAAGGGTATGCGAACTTGATTGTATGCTAAAATTAACATACGCTTCATATCTATGGACATAAACATGAATCATGGCATAAAAATCAGACATTCATAATTCATTAATCATAATATAATCAATAATATAATCCATGAAATCATAATATATGATTAAGACATGGAATTGTGGCATACACATCAGCATATAACATCGTGAATATATATAAGTAAAAAAGGTTCACTCGTTAAGTTAAAGATATGAAATCAGGCCCTCTCTTAAACTTATAGACATAAAACTAGGTCTACTCATAATGTTTTTAACATGAAATAAGGTTCATATATAACATTGTGAACATGTAATTAGGTTCATTCATAACATTGTGAACATGTAATCTGGTTCACGCATAAACTTATGGACATGAAACTATGTCCATTCATAACAATGTGAACATGTAATCTAGTTAATTCATAATATTATGAACACATAATAAGGTTCACTAATAACATTGTGAACATGTGATTAGGTTCATTCATAAACTTATGGACATGAAACTAGGCCCATGAATAACATTGGGAACATGTAATCTGGTTCATGCATAAAATTTATACTCTAGATCCGTCTATCATTACCCAATGAATTGGAGGGAAATATAGGTCCCACCTATCACATAATAACTCATACATACATGTGCCACAAAACAATAAAACATGCATCATATCATGATCCATAAAAAGAGATCATATCATAACCCATGAAATGAAATGGGTATTATAAAGAATTAATATTATCACAACCTAAGGAAAATATATAGGTTCCTTAATCATTTAATACTAAATAACCCATGAAATGAAATGGGTTTCATAAGAATCTTCCATATTATAACATGTTGAAGAGAAATAGGTTTCATAATCATATAACCCATGGAAGAGTTGCAGGTTCATAAATATATAACCCATGAACAAGAAATGTATTTTATAAACATTAATCCATAAAATTTTAACCATATAGAAAAAAATATGAATGAAACCTTTGGATAGTTTCCCTTAAAGGCAGGAGTAACACCAATATATTTCACCTTAGTTAATAAATAATTTTGAATGATATATTAATAACATTTCTTGAGGAAAATATCCTTTCTTTTTAAAAAATTATTTTTAAAACATAAAACCTTTTGAAAACCATTTTCCTGAATATGAACTTGAAAAACATATAAAGGAATCTTTGAGAATATTCTAAAAACCTTTTTCTTTGAAAACATATAAATATAGATTGAAATTGTTTTAAAAACCATTTTCCTTGAAAATTTATAAAATAATATTGAAAATATTTTGAAAACCATTTTCCTTGAAAACTTATGAAAAAATCTTGAAAAAAACATGAAAACAAATTTCTCAAATGCTTAAAAATAATATTCAAACCATTTTTAAAACCTTTTTCATTTAAACCCATTTTAAACAGAAATACATGTCCAAAATACTATAAAACATTTTCTTTTAAAAATAATAAATTTTAAATATTTTAAAGGATGATTCATGGGAATTTTGTTCATGACATCAGGTAAATTTGTACATGATGAAGATTCCTTTTCATCATAAAATGGATAGAATAGTTCCTAGACCAGAAAACAACAAGAAGAATCCATTTTTAAAAACTCTTTTGTTTAAAGTTAAAAAAATAGGTAAGATTTTATTTTAAAGATTATGTAGTAATTATAGAATATTTTTTGTAATCCTTTTATAAAATATGGTTTTGAAGTAACCCATATCTCTGACCGAAGAGAGAGGTAAATTCAAACTATCTTAAAAACTATTTATTGATCATATTATGTACCAAATAGTGGTAAAATGGTATCATTACTTAGATATAACATAAATAATCAGAAGTAATGAAACCCCATGATATTTCTTGAGATATGGATCATAATATTTCATTAGTGGGAGAATATTTGTAAACAATATCGATAAATTGTGAGATTGTAGCTAGAAATCATTACCAATTTGGTAACTTTGAATCAGAACACATTAGAAAAATTTACATGAGACCTACCATATAATGGAAAGGATTGTATTAATTATATAACATTTTAAAGGTAGTATATACACCTTATGGAAAAATATTGGTGTATAACATGGCATGTGTCTTAAATAATGTAAATTGAGAAAAACTTTCTTTACCGATTTGGTAACTTTTGAAACATAAACCCCCTAAGAGGAAGAGAATAAAATGTATATTTAAATAACCATAATTTTATTTATAATAATAATATAATAAATATATGTTCAGTATACACATCATATAAAATAAATTAGTGGCGAATAATATATGTATCTCATGGAAATAAAAAGTGAGATGAAATTCTCTTACTTTGTGTCTTGATTCTCATCGTACTCATACAAACTTCCCTTAAAATAAATATAATATTTTTACACATATATCACCGAACCATATTATTATATTTAATTCTATATATGGTTTTATTATGAATTTATATTACTCTCTTGTTAATAATTCTATGTTAAGGTGTCACTTCGGTTAATATCTTCCTTATTCTTCGCATGAATCGCAATTTGTTATATATTTTTCATTTATAATTATATCATGATTTAAATATTGTAAAACATGATGTAAATATCATTTATATTAATTATATTTTTATTATAATAATCTATATAATATATAATTATGAAATGGAATACATTGTTCATGGAGATGGTATGTGGTACGTACGCATGAATGTTGTTTCTATTTTATTATCTTATTGATAGGAAGAAAAAAAATGATATATATATAATTAAATTATAATTATTATTTAATTCATATAATATAATTCAACTAAACACATCCCTAATACATTACATGTAGTGTGTGAATGAATCACATCATTTTTGAGGGGGCAGTAGTCCACAATTCCTCAAACGAAATTATCGTATTTAAAAAAAATGGAAACTATAAAGATATGTGTTGTAAAATAATTACAGAACCATAAATATATAATATGTATCATATATATCATATATAAACATCATTTTCATCATAATTCCTAACCATTAAATGTGGTAAAGGAGAAAACAAACAATCATTGTTTCATTAGGCGGTAGTTATCCGTACTCATAAATAGTATATTTTTTACCCATTAGATGGAAGTGTGTGTAAGTGTAGTTCAAACCCTTAGTATAAAAACATCTAATTTTATTTAGGATATTTTTTTGTTTTATAATCATGTAATGAGTACATTTTGGGAGGTGTATAATGAAAATAAGATAAAGGAGCTTGAGAGAGAATGCTACATCTTCTTTGGGAAACTTATTTTGGTTTTCACTAAAGGGATTCCTTGGATTTATTTCTACCCAAATGGAAGATTAAATGAGGAAGATATTTATGTTTAGAAGTGTATTGGGTAGATATTGGCTAAATATAATTGGTTTTAGATGCGTGAAGGAGGGGAATAGGTGGTGGCCTTTTATAGGAGAGGGAAAGGACTCACTTGGTATTTCTTGAAAAGAAGTTAGGTTTACACACGTATCTACCTAAAATAATAATAAAAACCCAAAAACAACTCAATAATTTAAGGTTAATGGACTAATAATGGCAATACGATTTATTTTTGACAACTTTCTAGGTCATTTGGGCTCTTAATTTTAAAGTTTATTCCCTTATTAAGCATAATTTTTTCATAATAGTTATAATTAATTTTAATTACTTTCACCAAATAATTATGGTAAAAAACAAAGTTAAAATTATAATTAATTATAAATTATTCTCATTAAAAATATGGAATCCTTTTTTCCAAATTATAATCACATTAGTGGTATAAATTAATTTAAATTTAATCCCACAGACAGGACGACAATGCGTATTTTTAAAGTAAAAACATTCAAAAGTTTACTAGGTTTTTATATTCAACTTCAATGTGAAGTTTATTCCCATGACCTAAATTGGACTATTTTATAAAATATTTAATCAAAATAAACTTTAAAATCAACTAGAAATATAATTTAACCATATAAATAAAATATATGAAAAGGCATTTTTTAATTAAAATTAAGTGTTTTTCACTATTCCTAAAAATATGAAATTTCAGAGAAAAATACCAAAAAAATCATTTTATCCTAATTTTTTTTGTTCTAATTTCAAATATTAAGTTTATTTTTACATATAATATTTATAAAACTTTCAAATAATTTATTTAAAAAATGTTCTCCATTAAAAGGCATTAAAAGTGCCTTAATAAAAATATAGGTTTTTATGTGTGAAACGGAGTTTGTTCCTGTATTTTGTTTATAAAATATATTGGATGAATATAAAAAATATTTTATTTTTTATATAATATATATATATATATATTAAATTAATATCACTCTATAATTTTAATTAACTTAATTTTTTAGGATAAAATTTATTTGAGAGCATAAAAATATTTTTCTATAAATATATTCTCTTTATATTCAATTGGTTCTTATATTCATTGCTAATTCCTTTGTAACTAATGAATTCAACCATGTATCTTCATAAGTTATTTAATACTATTAATAACCATAAAAATAGTAGATAGTTTATATCTTATGAAATTAAATAATAATATTTGTAATAATATATTAGTGTTTGGTAACACTCGGTCTTGCGTGTTACGCATGCCATCGAGGAAAGTCAATATTGTGTGCATTGTATGCTAAATTTGGTGTTCCTTGTATAGAATTTAAAACTTAATTTTTCATGTAGTAAACACAATACAAATGTATTTATTTATTTAAAAAAATATTTTTAGTGTTTCATGAAATTCAAAATCGTAGAACATTAAATTAATTAAAAATAATAATAATTTAAAAAATCTCAGGGTACCCTCATAAATATGAATTTCACCGTTCAAATTTTTCTTGGTTATCAAAATTTTAATACTTGAAATTTACTTTCATAGAAACCCACATCACTAAAATGAATACTAAAACTCCCTTAAAAAAGAAATCGGGAAACGTAACGGTTACCCAAAGTAACTCATAACTAGATTCCCATATAAGGGAACATAGGTGGGATGTGAAAACATAGACATGGAGGATTAATATAGCCAATAAGTTCTGAAGAAAATTGATAGAGAACAAGGTCAGGAAAAAGTTAACAATCACAAAGCCATAAATCCATGATAATCAATGGGGCTATTGGATTCATCAGAAATGAAGGTAATAAGACAAAATTTTTGGTTTCAAGATTATTTTTCCTAAAGTTTAAGAACATTCACATGAAGATATACTTACTTGATCTTATTCATTTTCTTATACACAATATCACCCTTTGGTTATTTCTTATATATTTCCATTTCATCTCTTACCCTATGAAATTAAGGATAATTTTTCATTCAATAAGTACTAACAGATCAAGAGATCTGTGATAAGGTATCCCATCTATATTCAGTTACCATCAACACAAATTGGTAAGAATGGGTTATTAAATATGAATAAATACTCATGTGGTGAGATAATACATTAATATCATAAACTCAATTTTAAGTTTAACTTAAACTTTCCATAAATATTTAACCTTATAACGCTTCTAAAATACAATTCACCATTTTTTCCTTAAATATGCTTTTATCTTATTCCAAAAACATTTGTATTGGATACTTGGGTTCATCCTTGCACTAATAGAACATTAAATTTGATTTTATTAATAAAAAATCCATTTATAGGTATATAAGAACTTTAAAATACACTGAAGGATGAACAATAATAATATCATATAGCTTATTCATTCAAAATTGAACATGAACTTCCCAAAAAAGGGGGAAAAGGATAAGTTTTCCCTATTTATCATCATTCACTTCATCCATTGTGATTGTATAATCATTCCCTTTATCATTTTTCTTCATCATTTGTTGTGTCTTATTATCCATATTTTCCCATGGATCGGTGCATTGAGTCGCATAATGACCAAACTCTATGCACATGAAATATTGAAGTGTGGGTGGTTTATTTTGTTGAAATTTCTCTCTATTAATTTAATTAAATTTTCTCTTCACATCACTTCTACATTATGTTTCTTGGTGTCCAGGATTCCCATACATGAAACACCTTCTTTTTCCTTTTAGGCACTCTCCTAAGTGATATTTCCCATGGTTTTTAGCACATAGTATTTTGAAACCTTTTCTTATCTGCATGGTTTTTAGACTTTCCTTTGAAATCCATCTTTCTATTCTTGTTAAAACCATGAGATTTATATGTAACTCGAACATCCATTTAAACTTTTATTTCACAATGAAAAATCTATTTGTAGCTATTGAAGTATCTTATGGAAAAATTCATTTTGATAATTGCATTAAAGCCACTGAATAACATACCAAATTTACTTTCATAATGGATGATAATATCAGAATCATACCTCTCAAGTCTTGTGAAATTATCCTTGTAGGTACTGAAAGATTCATAATCCTTTTTATTTAACTCAATGAAATCCTTTCCCATATTCTTATGAAGAACATGAGTAAAGTAATTATTGGTGAATAAGTTCTTGAACACATCCCAATTCATGGATTCAATTTCATCTTTCTTCCTTTTATTCTTGATTATAGTCCATAATTGGTCTCTTTCACCTTCTAACAGATAAACATACAGAATGAATTTATCATGATTCAAACATTGGATAATGAATAATATCCTTTCATTGGTATAGATCTAGTTTTCAAAAACAAGTGGATCAAAATACCTATTGAAATAAGGGGGCATTTCCTCATAAAGGACTCAATAAAACATTGTTCCCCCGTTTACTTGTTTGGAAGATCATCATGATTAACATCTTAACAAAGATGTGTAAACATATAAATGAGGTTTTTAATTCCATATCCTATAGAATTTTTATTCTTATGAGAATAATAATTTCAATTTCTATCACAATAACCGTTAATGTGGTTCCCTCAGGTTCCAACCATTGACTAAAACCAAAAATAATATATTAAGAAACAATTATCGTAGAAAAGAACAATATAATCAAGAAAAGTCACTTATAGGATTTCAAAATTATATAAAATTACTTAATATATGACTCTTAGCTTTATCATAGGTTATTCATATCCAAGTTATATTTAAATTCTTCATGATGGTTCGTGAAGAATTTTTGAATTCCCAATGCATATCCCCTAAGAGTGTCAAACAAGGTGTGCAGTAATGTCCATTGTCGTGTACCAGGTTACACCGAGTCAAACTCGATACACCTTGTCGGAGTTGTTACTCCTAGGTATATATGTTCCTGATCCACATCCATCTTTACTATCTAGACAGGTATGTATGGCTATGAAACCACTCACTCTATCATTTACCAAAATTACAAGTCATTTTCCTAAATATTAACTCATCCTTATACTTATACATAGAGATGTCTCTAGACATATCCATATAAATATACCTAGAGATCTCACTAAGGTTTTCTCATCCTAGTTTCTAATGGTTGACTAAACCTTTTCTCTAATACTAACTATAAAAACTGAGTCTTAATATGTATAGAAATTACATCACATTTACAGAATACTTAAAAAAATACAAAACCAGAAACCCAAAGGATATATTAGTTTAGTGTCTTTGGAAACATGGAAGAAAAATATTCTAACTCAATGAATGATCGTTAATGTGTCCCAAAAATATATCCTCCTTATTAATTATACTAAAAAACCTTTCTTCATAACCTTGGGAAAATAAAACATAAGAAAGGCGTGAGCTCGAATACTGAGTAAGGGTAAATAAAAGAAAAACATAAGCATATCATGAACATAAGGGTATGAGAAAATGATTGTATTCTTATAAGATCATACCATTTATATCCCAGGTCATGAACATAAGTCATGGAATAAATATTTTCATCTCATAATTTATGAATCATAATATAATCAAGAACATAATCCATAAATGCATAATATATGATTATGGCATGGAATTGTGGCATAAAAATACTATTATAACATCATGAATATGTATAAGTAAAAACATGTTCACTCATTAAGTCTGGGACATGAAATCAGGCCCTCTCATAAACTTATGTACATGTAACCAGGTCCACAAAAATATTTTTGTACATGCAATCAAGTTCACACATAAAATTGTGAATATGTAATCAGGTTTGTGCATAACATTTTAAACATGTAATCGGGTTCACACGTAAAATTATGGACATACAACCAAGTCCATGCATAACATTATGAACAAGTAATCAAGTTCAAACATATAATTATGAATACATAATAAGTTTCACTCATAATATTGTGAAAAATTATTCAGGTTCACACACAAACTTATGGACATGCAACCAAGTCCATGCATAACATTTTGAACTTGTAATTAGGTTCATGCATAACATTTATACTCATGAGCCATCCATAATTACCCAATGCATTGGATGGAAATATAGGTCCCACCCATCACATAATAATGCATACATACATATGCCACAAGATAATAAAACTTGCATCATATCATGACCCATAAAAAGAGATTATATCATAAACCATGAAATAAAATGGGTATCCTAAACAATTAATCATATAATAACCTAGTGAAAATATATAGGTTTCATAATCATTTAATCCTAAAATAACATGTGAAAGGAAGCAGGTTTCATAAGCATTAATCATGGGATAACTCATTTAAGATAATTGGGTTTCATAATCATATAACTCGTGAAGGAGGAATGGTTTCAAAAACATATAACTCGTGAAAGAGAAATGGATTTCATAAAAATTAATGTATAAAATGTTAACCATTTAGAGAAGAATATGAATAGAATATTTGGATCATTTCCCATAAAGGTATGAGTAACTCCAACAAATTTCATCTTTTATGGGAAATAATTTGGAAAGATATTTTAGAAACATTTCTTGAGTAAATTATCCTTTACTCATGAATAATTCTTTCTAAAACATAAATCCTTTTGAAAACCATTTTCGTGGAAATAAACGTGAAAATAATTATAAATGAATCTTTGAGAAAATTATAAAAACATTTTTCTTTGAAAACATATAAATAATTCTTGAGGGTGTTTTGAAAACCATTATCCTTGAAAACTTATAAAATAATCTTGAAAACATTTTTTTAAAATTCTTTCCTTGAAAACTTATAAAATAAGCTTCAAAAAAATTTAAAAACATTTTTAATTGAAAACCACTTTAAAAAAATGAATATCTAGAATACTTGAAAAAAAATCTTTTAAAAATAATAACATTTTAATCTTGTAAAGGAATCTTAAAGGTATTTTTGGTCATGACGGCTGATAAATCCATACACGTTGAACATTCCTTTTTCACTGTAAAAAGGTTTGAAAAGTGCGTCGACTGAAAAAACACAACAAGATTTATTTTTAAAAACATATTTTTTTTAAAATTAAAAACATGGGTAAAAATTTATTTTAATGATATTGGGGTAATAGTAGAAAAATTTTGGAATCCTTTTAGAAAACTTGGTTTGGAAGGAACACAGATTTCTGACTGAAGAGATAGGTAATTTTAGACTTTCCTACAAAAACATTCTTGATTCTTATGTACCAAAGATTGGAAATAGTAACATTACTTAGATATAACATGAATAACCAGAGCTCTAGAAAATGCATGAGATTTTTTGAGAAACATATCATAATATTTCATCAATGGTAGCATAATCATAAAAAATCTCAATAAATATTGAGATTATAGCTATAAATCATTACCAATTTGGTGACTTCAAATAATAACAAAATAGAAAGAATAAAATTAAATTAGGCTTAAAATATCTTGAAAAGGATAAGAATAATAATATAACACTTCAAAGGAATTATATACACCTTATGGAAAAATATAGGTGTATAACATGTCATGTGTCTCAAAGAAGACAAATTGAGATAACATTTATTTACCGATTTAGTAACTTTTGAAACATGAATCCCATGAGAGTAAGAGAATAAAATGGATATGTAAATACCCATAAGATTAATTAAAATAGTAATATAATACATTAATGGGTAGTACAAACACCACAGAAGACAAATGAATGTTGAATAAGACATGTATCTCACAGAAATAAAAAGTGAGATTAAATTCTCTTACCTTATGTATTGATTCTCATCGTACTCATAAACCATTACTATATAATAAATATATGTTTGTTATAAATCTATCACATAACAAAATTCTTATATTTAATACCATATATGGTTTTATGATAACTTTATATTACCCACTTGTTAATGATTCTATGTTGAGGATTCCCTTCGAGTAACATCTGCTTTGTTCTTTGTATGAGTCTTAATTTGTTATATATTTTGTCCTTATACTTATATAATGATTTATAGATTGTAAAAAATGATATAAATATCATTTATATTAATTAAATTTTTATTATTATAATCTATATAATATAAAATTGTGAAATGGAATACAACATTTGTGGAGACGGTAGGTCGTATGTATGCTTGAACGATGTTTCCATTTTATTTTCATACTCAAAGAAAGAAAAAAAATGAAATATATGTATATATGTATATAATTTCATTAAAGTGGAATTATCATTTCATATATATCATATAATTTTACTAAATAAATCCTTAATACATTCTATTTAGTGTGTTAATGAATCAGACTACATTGAGGGGGCGGTAGTCCACACTTCCCCAAACGAAATTATCGTTTTTACACCAAATGGAAAGTGTAAAGATATGTGTTATAAAATAATTAAATATAATTAAAGAAATAATATTTATCATATATATCCTATATAAATAGTTTTTCATCATAATTCCCTACCATGAAATGGGGTAAAATAAAAATTAGCAATCATTATTTCGTGAGGCGGTAGTTCGTCGTACACATAAACAGTACGTTTGTTACCTATTATATGGAAGTGTGTGTAATTTTAGGTAGAAAATTAGAAAAAAAATATTATTATATTTAGGAAAATTATTTTTTTTATAATCATTTAATAAGAAAATTTTAGGTGGTGGAGAATGAAAATAAGATAAAGGATCTTGAGGGAGGATGTTACCTCTTCTTCGGGTAACACCTTTTGGTTTTCTACAAAGGGATTCCTTGGATTGATTTTTTCAAAAGGGATGGATTCAAGGAATAAGGGATGGATTTTTGGAAGTGTAGTGGGTAGGTATTGGATGAACCTATGTTGTTTTATAGGTGGTATTAAGGGTTTGAGGTGGTGTCCTTTTATTAGAGAGGCTAATGACTCACTTGGTATTTTTGAAAACAAGTTCAGTGTACCCACATTTTTAACTAAAAAAAGTAATCCAAAACCAATGAAAACCAATAATTTAAGGTCAATGGAAGCATAATTTCCATAAAATGGGTGTTGTAAATGTTTATAGGTCATTTGGGCCCTTAAGTTCGAGGTTTATTCCATTTTAAGCTTAATTTTTCCTTAATTGTTATAATTAATTTTAATTACATTCACTAATATTTTTGGTCAAAATATAATTTGAACTAATTAGGAATTATAAATTATTTTATTCCAAATATGGAATAATTTTTTTTAAAATTTCAATCACATAATTAAAATAAATTAATTTAAATTTAATCTCGAAGATGAGATGACAATGCGATTTTTTAAAGTAAAAATGTTCAAAAGTTTTATATGTTTTTATATTCAATTTCAATGATAATTTTATTGAAATGAACTAAATTATATTATTTGATAAAATTTTAATCTAGTTAAACTTTAAAACTAACTAAAACATAATAATTTAAATATATAAATAAATTAGATGAAAAAAGTAGCTTGGAATTAAAATTCAGTATTTTTTAATATTCATCAAAAATATGAGACTTCAAAGAATAATACCATAAATTCACCCTAACCTAATTTTTATTTTATTATTTCAAATATTAAGTTTATTTTGACATATAATCTTTAAAAATATCCAAAAAATAGATTTAAAATAGGTTTTCCATTAAAAGGTGGAAAAAGTGCCTTAATAAAAATATCGGTTTTTATGTGTGAAATTGGGATTATTCCTTTCTTATGTTTATCGGATCTAATAGATGAATATAAAAAATATTTTATTGGATATATAATATATATAATACATTAATATTACACACTAATTCTAATTAATTTAATAAATTAGTGTAAAATATAATTGTGATCCTAAAAAAAAGTTTTCTATTAAAACATTCCCTTTATATTCAATTGGTTATTATATTAATTTATAATTAATTTGTCACTAATTAATTCAACCATTTATTTTAATAATTTAGTTAAATCTATTCAAAATTTTCGACTTAACATCTAGGTTATATATTATTATATTATATAATAATATTTTTATTTATATATTATCGTTTGGTAACACTCGATCTTGTGTGTTACGCAAGCCATCAAGGAAATTAAATCTTGCATGTAATGTATTCTAACATACTGTTTCATGTAGATCATGTTACACTTTATGTTTCATGTAGTGCGCACTTGCCCAACATAGTTAATTATTATAAAAAAATAATTTTTAGTGTTGCATGAAATGAAAAATATCAAAAACATTAAATGAATTTGAAAAATAATAATTCACAAAATCTGAGGGTGTTACAATTTTTCTCAACCTTGAAAGGTTGTAATGGAAGAACGAACAACATCAATTTGTGAGGTGGTGGTCCGACATACACATGAATAATAATTATGTATCCTATTTGATAGAAGTGTGTGTTAGTATAGGTTGTACCCTTAAAATAAAAACATCTCTGCGTATCGAGGATATATAAGTTATTATATAATTATGGTATAAGAATAATTTAACGGGTTCATAACAAATAAAACAAAAGTTCTTGTTGAATAATGTTACCTCTTCCTCTGGTAACTCCTCTTTTTTTACACAAAAATTCATCTTTGGTTTGATTTATGTTAAAAAAAATATTCTAGGATAATGGGGGATGTTGAAAGTTGACTTATTCAGGTTTTTATGAGTCAAATGTCTTGTATGTGTGAATAATTGAGGGGGTGAGTACCCTTTTATAGTGGAGGATGAGTGGAATTCTTGTAATACCAAAAGTAAACACTATTAGAAGGTCTCCCTTGCATCATGTGCCTCAAATAATGAATCATTTTATATAAAATAGTTAATATGGTCAAAATATGTACATCCAATTTGTTTTGAACAAGGTTCTACATCATTTTTTTTATGGTTTAACCACTAAGTAAACTAATTTTTATATTAATCCTTGTAATTTATTTTAATTACCTTCACTAATATTTTTTGTCAAAAACTAAGTTGAACTTGATAGAAAATATAATTTATTCTAATTAAAAATATGGAATAAATTTTTCCAAATTCAAATCACATAATTGGTAGAAATTAATTTAAAATTAATCCTATAGATGGGATGAGATAGTGTGTTTTTAAAGTGAAAATGTCAAAACGTTTACTAAGTTTTTATATAAAAATCCAATATTAAAATGATTCCAAGTACCTAAATTGTATTAATATATGTATAATTGATCTAATTTAACTTTAAAAACAATTATAAATATTATTTAATCTTATAAATTATTTAGACCAAAATCCAGTTTTCAATTAAAATTCTATATTTTTCACTATTCATTAAAAATGTAATTTCTTAGGAAAAACAATTAAACATAGGATAATTTTGAAATTAAAATTTCAAAAATTTAATTTATTTTTTCAAATAAAATTCATAAATGTTTCAAAAATTAGTTTTAAAATAAGCCCTCCATTAAAAGGAGTAAAACCTATATGTAGTGTAAGATATCTAAGAGACTCACAGTTGTGTGTAATAAAAGATAACTATGTATTGAAAGCTATATTATATATCAAATTTATTCAAAATTGTAAATATATCATAAATCCTCGAGAGTTTATATTCATTTATATGCTTGGTGTTATGTTTCATACACACTATTGAATAAAATTTTATTCTTTTATAATTTTCATGTTGTTACATTCTCCCCACCTTAAATAAATTTCACCCTAACAATTTAAACTTGATATTAGTAATATTGGTATTTTATTTTAAAATTAATTTGTTAAAAACCCCACATTGTAAAAGGGTTCATAAAATATCACTTTAATAATATAGAAAGGGAATTACAATGGTTATATGGATGAAAATATAACTAGGTTTCTACGTAATAAAACATTGGTGGCAAGTGAATCTATGGACATAGAGTAAAAGCATAAAAAATTATAGAGTGTGATTGAGTTCATTGATCATAAAAAATTAAATGATCGATGGAAAGATCTAGGCCTAAAAACTATAAATCTAATAGGTTTGAAAATATCGTTGATAATATCATAAATTATGGTACTAAGATATCATTTTTTTCAAGATCCTTTTTTTAAAGTTAATAAATTCTTTTACTGTATAAGAATATAAATAAATATACTTACTCTATATGTTTCTATTTTATAAGAACAATTTATACCTTTGGTTTTTCTTTTATCAATTTTAAATTCCTCAAAAATTCAATGAAATAAATATCCAAAAATGAACCTTTTTTCCTGAAGTACCAAAATTTATGAATCATAATATCCATAAAACAATTATTTATGTTTGTCTCTAACTATTTTCTGAAACCAATATGTTTAATGCATTAATCTCTAAACCTAAAAACTAATACTACTAGTTCATCCTTAAAATTTATTCATCAAATTGTTTACCTAAAAATAATGACACATTGACCAGGACATCATGTAGGTAAGTGGTAGGCATAAAACCCTTATCAAATTTCAGTCATGGGTTGAAGCCCCACCACCTTGCCGGATTCAACGAACTTTCAACATGCATGTGGGTTGTATTTTTTATAACATATAATTCATATAAAGATTAAAAAAAGTGTGATGTACATCCTTGAAATTAAATTAATCATTAAATAACCTTTTACTAGGGTTTACAATACAACCTATTTTTTTTACAAAGCCTTATAATCTTATTTAACTATAATTATAATTTCCTTAGTGATCATATTAACCATAAATATTATCAATACCTTTAAAATTATATCAATATAATGTAATGGAATTATTCCTCAAATAAATTTTCCACTAAAACATATACATTCGATAAATTTCTCCAAACTAGCTTTAATATTAGTATACTCTCATCACATAAAACCTAAAAATAGATTTTTAAGTATTTAAAATCATATTCAATCTTAAACTCATAAACCCATGATATTATCCAGACAGGGATGTATTCATTGGAAATACCAAAAAATATCTACATTACCAAAACATTAGGATATTCTTATATACATATTTGCAATGCCTACCTCGTGGTTATGTTCCCTAATATATGTTTTCCTAAATCTTTTTCCAAAGTTTTATAGTAAACTTTCTTTGATACCAATTGCAATGACCATAACCCCAGTATCCTAGATCTACTACCTTAATTTATTTCATTGGAATAGATACAATATTAAAATTACAAATGACCTAATATTTTATCCATTTTGAAAAACTAGATTCCATACATGATAACCATAATACATTTTTAAAAGAAAAAAACACAACGAAAGTAAAAGCTCAAAATCCTTGAAAGTCATTCCAATAATTAATCTTCATATCATGGGGAAATGAAACAAAATAAGGGTGAGATAAAATTATAAGCAAGGGTTAAGTATAGTGTAATAAATAATGAATCAATAAGTATTATCAATATTTAAAGGTAAATAACTAATCACACATGCCATTTGAATAATAAAATAATCCAGAGTCAATATGGAAAGGTAAATAACTGAAACGCATACCATTTAATTAATAAATTGATAATTAAATGCATCTATATATAATGTCAAAGTGAAAATATCATGGATAAATAAAAATAATTACAGAATTATAAATGAAGGAAATTCTTAATTATTATAAATAATGTCTATGGAACATGAAAACCTATACCATCAAGACCTTTTAGAAGATGGTTTAAAACTACAGGTAGAAACCCATTTAATTTTTCCAATTGATTTGTCTCATGAGAACCTATTGATGCATCAAGGGGATATATAAATTATGGGCCCCACACATCACTACCAATTTAAAGGATTCCTCATATATAAAATAACCGATTTAGTTCATAAAAAATATTCCTTTTCAAGTATCTTTATTGACTAAAGAATATGGATTTTATCAATTTTCCCCAGATAATCAAACGAATTTCAAATTAAACATTATATATTGAAATAGTATAAATATTAGGAAAAAATAATATCATTCACTCGAGAATTTGGATTTATAATAGAAATAAATTTTCCAATAAAAAATTATTATAATAAATTGATTGTTTTAAGAAAAAGTTAACTATCACAAAAAAAAAAGTGGTATTTTACAATAACTTTCATTACTTGGTAATTTTCAAATCAAATCCCCTTGGATTAAATGATTCAAATTGAAACTTAAAATTCCAATAAAAATGATTTATTCATGATATTACATGTCAAAGGGGTAGTATATACACCACATAAAAGTGAATTGGTTCATAATAAAAAATTAGACTCAATGGAATGTAAATTGAGAGGAAATTGAATTATGAGATATATAAAAAAATAAAATCAATTAAAATTTTTTATATTTTTAAATAAATAAAAATAATGTTATAACATATCATAGGAAATTATATACCCAATAAAAAAGAAATTAATAGGGAATATGAAATAAGTATCATAGAAACAAAAGTAAGACTAAAAATCCCCTTACTTCTCGCACTTTTATTTTGATCATAATTGATTTAGTCTCCTATATAGTGGATATAAACATGCTATTAACTTATAAAATAAACATATTAATATTTAAAATATCATATATAATCCTTTTATAACATATTATAACCCCTTTTTTTATAATATTCCGTTATTTTTATTGTTTCGAGTGTTAATTTACACGTTTTTTGAGTATGTGTTAACTTGTTATTTTTTATTCCATTTAATTAGATATTATTTAATCATATAAATAATTTAAACCATTATTGAAATATTATGTATATTCTTTATATATGTATTTGATATGAAATGTAATACACTATTCATGGAGACGGTAGGTCGTACGTACGCATAAACGTGGTTTCCATTTTATTATCATATTGAAAAAAATATAAATAAATTATATATATGTATATTATAATTTTAGTATCATTTTTATGTCATATATTTCACATATTTTTATTAAACCCACCATTAATACATTCTATGTAAAGCGTGAATGAATCACATTGCTTTACGAGTAGGTAGTCCTTCGTACACATGAACAATGTTTTCATATTCCCATGAAATAGAAACATGAATTTTTGTTTGATATAATAATTATAAAATCATAATAAAATTATAAATATCATATATTCTATATATAAAGTATAAATCCATGATTATTCCCAACCATTAAAGGTGAAAATGTAATAAATAAAGACATTGGTTTGTGAGGCGGTAGTCCTCTACACACACGAACAATTATTCTATGTCCCATTTGATGGAAGTTTGTGTAGGTTTAGGAAAAAAAATTACATAAACACATATTATAATTTTTATTATACTAATTTCATTATATAATTATGGTATAAGAATAACTAAATGGTGTAGAAAGAAAAAAAACCAAAGTGATTGTTGAAGAATGTTACTTATTCTTTTGGTAAATCCTTTTGATTTATACCAATATCCTTCATTGGTTTGGTTTATTTAGAAAAAATATATTCTAGGATGAGGTTGGGTATGTTTTTATGTTATTTGGGAAGTTTTTTTATTAGAAAATGTCTTGAGAGGTGTGAATAATTGAGGAGGTAGTGCCCTATTATAGTGGAGGAGTACCATTCTTATAAATACTAAAAAGTAAACACTATTGGGAGGTCTATTTTACATCATGTGCCTAAAATAATGAACCATTTTATAGAAAATATATAATATGGTCAAAATATTTCGATCTGATGGTTTTTGGAAAAGTTTATAGGTCATTGATCCCCTTATGTTGAAAGTTTAATCACCGAGTATAGTTATTTTTACTTTAAGCGTTGTAATTAATTTTAATTGCCTTCACTATTACTTTTGTCAAAAAAAATTGGAATTTATATAAATTATAATTTATTTTGATTCAAAATACCAAATATATTTTTAAAAATAAAAATAAAAAATGGAATAAATTGATTTAAAATTAATCTCGTTGATGGGATGAGAGAGCAGGTTTTGAAAGTGAAAATGTTCAAAAGTTTATGAATTTTTTATATCAAATTTAATATAAAATTGATTAAGATGGCATAAATTGGATTATTATATGTATAATTTATATAATTTTAATTTAATACCTATTATAAATATAATTTAATCTTATAAATTTTTTTGAAAAATAGTCAGATTTTAATTAAAATTCAGTCTTTTTCACTATTCATAAAAATTGAACTGCTCGGAAAAATACCAAAAATTCACCCTAAAATAATTTTGACATTAAAATTTCAAAAATAAATTTTATTTTTTCAAATAAAATTTATAAATGTTTCATAATTTTGTTTTAAAATAAGTGCGTCATTAAAAGGTGGCAAAACTGCCTTTAAAAATACAGTTTTTTAATCATAAAATTTCATTTTTTTTATTATCTTATGACTATGAAATCTATTTTATTAAAGTTAAAAGAATTATTTAATATATAATATATATTTTTTATTAATATATTTCACTAATTTTAATTAATTTAATTTTTTGTTATAAATATCTTTTAGGCACATAAAAATAGTTTTTTATAAAAACATTTCATTTATATTCAATTGGTTTTTTATATTCATATCTAATTAATTAGTAACCAATGAATTAAACCAAGTGTTATCATAATTTATTTAATACTTTTTATAACTTCCTATTTAATATCTATTACATTATTTTCATATTAAACAATAATATTGAGAGTATTGTTTTTTTTTGGTAAAACTTGGTCTTACGTGTATGGAAAGCTATCAAAAAAGATCATGGTTGCATGAAGTGCAAGATAACTTCATATTGTGTGTATTTCAAGATATAAAATAGATTTAATTTTTTTAAAATAGTAAATATATCATAAATTATCAAGATTTTATATTTTTTTCTACTCTTCGCATTGCGTGTCACGCACGCAATCGAATAAAATGATATTATTTTTGAATTTTTGGGTGTTAGAGTTGAATTATTATATAATATTTCAAAATTCATATTTATGACTTATCCATATATTACACAAATTTTAATTATTCAAAATATCCATGTGCATGTAATTATTCATCACTTTCCAGATGGATCACTTATTATCCAGTATCTCTTTATTCCTCTTAAAAAATCAGTTTTGAAAACTTTTTATGAAGTCATACACTTAAACAAATACTTAAAATTTTCATAAAAAGGCTTATACACATCTTCCAAAGTCTTTATCTCATTCCTTTACCATTTTTCTATATCAAGTTAGTAAAATTATTAATTCATACACTAATTCTTTAAGGCTTATACTCATGCTTAACTAGAATATAAACTCAATTTTCATCATTTCATTAATTTCATAAACCAAGTTGAATAATAATGTAACTAATCTTGATATATGTTTTTATTCAATAATATATTACTTGAAATATATTAATTGTAATATCCCCTTCTCTAAAAATTTATTTATAAAATAAAATGAATGTTTCTTATCACTTCCTTTATACCAAGATTCCAGAAAAATCATACATTCCAATATTTTAACTTCATATTAGTTGTCCATATGTTAGATCATCCTATCATGCAAGCCCATAGTTACTCAATGTATCAATTATGTTCATAGTCACTTGAATAACCTTGTAGTCAATAAGAAATATTTCATACAATGACCTCATTTTTTATATAGTAGGTTCTTATTTCTTCATGTGGTCAATTCAAATTTCTTTATTCACATAACATATTGAAAAATATTAAATAGAGTGCCATATTTTTATTCATTGAAGATTTTCATACCTAGAATAATATGATTCAAGATCTCCTCCTCTTCAATCTCATGTTTTAATGAATCTATGCATGACTATATTTATAAGACACCATATATGATTCTTACATAAATTTTATTCATGTATATATAGAAATAAACCTTATATAGGTAATGTTTATTAATTAATGTTTATATATAGGCTCCATCATGCTTAAACATCTGATGATTATGATCATGATTTCTATGCAACCATAGAGGAATATCATGTTGCATAGCTCACACATGACATTTACATTGGGTCTCATATGATGGTTACACTATTGTAGAACTGATGTTTATGTTTATCAGTATGATTTCTTCATTTTTAACAATATTATTTCCTCAAACATTATAAACATATATCTTTTAACATTAATAATTGTTCATCAATCGTCATATATAACACCATTTCTCATAGGATTTTATTCATCCAATATTTATCTTCATTTATGGCCCAGAGTTATATTAATCAATGATAAATACATCACCAATAATCGACTAAACATCATTCATATTCTTATCCATATCTTTTTTCAACCTTAATCCAACACCTAGATAAAACTGCTCAAATCTTGAACTGATCTTTTTCCATCAATAATAAATATTTCTCAAAATATTCCAAAAGAATGAACACTATTTATTAAAGAAAATATGTAAAGAAATAGAAATTATCACATCCAAGATATATCTTCTAATCTCAATTCACTTAATATAATGGGACACGGTTCTTTGGAACTTCTTAACAACCACTCGGTTCTTATTTGTTATTAAGATATTGACATGTTGGGACAATCATTCCTTGAAAAAAAATAAAACTCATAAAAAGTGGTCTCAACGTAATTTAAAATGTTATAAATATAAAAAATGTTTAAAATCAAGGGAATAATTGATAAATCTTATAGTTCACATTCAAGTGATAAAGAAAATAGTTGTTACATCAAAGATATTAATTTAAAGATCAAATGGATCTAAGTAAAGGTTTAATATCATCATATCATGTCTCCTATATGATAATATAATTTGTTTACTAACAGAGTTATTATGATAAATATGATATGATGGATTCAATATGTATGTTTTATGAATAATAAAATTTTATAACATATTTGAAAGGTATAAAAGGGATAAAAATCAACTAGGATAAAGCAGTTTTTCTAGATTTTTATTAAAATATAATGGATTTTACTCCACTAACTTAATTGAAATAAGTTAAAGAATAAATAATTGTTTTCATAATAAATATTCAAACACATATAATTCTATAACAATGGTTTGTTTATTAAATATTATAATTATAGTAAATAAGTGTTATTACTTAGCAAAAAAGGGTTTTTGTATCCTATTATAATATTCTAAATAGAGTATTGGGTCTAAGAGGCTAGTGGGAGTATGTTTAGACTTATAAATGTTCATATTTAACAAATAAAAGATTACTATAGTTAAAATGAAAAGTAAATATCACTTTATCCTAAAAGAGTTTGGGATTTGTTGAAAAATATTTACACTATATTTCAAGGAATATGTTTGATGGAAAGGGGTACAATAATGATAAAAATGTACATATAATATATTTGAGTAGAAAATATAAATTAGTAACAATGTTACATTTGATGTTGTTATGTTAAGGAGTTTGAATGTGTTCAAGTAATTGAACATTAAGAATATGATTCATAAGTCTCAATATTTTCCAAAAATTCTTTATTCATAGATTTTACTCACTAAAAGAGTTTATTGGGAGGTTTTAATTAAGCTTTCACATATTGGTGTGACAATAATTACATAGATAAGTAATGACTTTAGAAAACCCCAAAAAGTGAAGTAAACATAAGGATGATTTGGAATTATATCATATATGATATATTAAGCTAAAACTAATGTATCATTTTATTAAGTATTCATAAATGATATTAAGGATATAAATGGTATCACGTTATACAAAATTAAATATCTACTTTATCATTCTTTCATGTTGGTAGTGTATATATATATATATTCATATATATATTTTTAAGTGAAATGATAATTTGCCTCTTGAAGTATAACTTTGATTTATCCCTAGTCAAATGTTTTTCATATGGTATTATTGTTTATTATGAAATTTTATCATTATTATGAGTGTGATTATTGTATCAGGATACAAAATATGATCAAGATGTAAAAAATGTGTTTTTTGTACTAGATGAGCCATGAAATATACCACATGGAGTGTCACACACTATGTGTTTAGTATACTATTGAAGAATTGTTCATATTTGTAGTACCAATTCCTATGATTAAATTTCATTATTTTATACATTTTATAGAAAATACTTGTATATTAGATAATCAAGGGGTGTTTGGGTTTGTTTTTGATCATGTCGTCGGTTGGAGTTAACCAATATTGGACTTTTCCTCTCATATAATGAGTATGAAATCAGGTCCCTCGATTGAGATAGACTAAGGAAGTTTACAACTATACCTAGATAGTACATATGATGTTATTATCTATTCAGGTATGGGGAATGTGATGTGCTCATCCATAAAGGTGAATGACATGGGATGAATTCATTGATCTAGTTTATCTCTACTCAAATAATCAAGAACGTTTGAGTTAGCTATATGGTGTTACCATACTCTATTTATTGTGGTCACTCTATGTTTTGGAGAAATATATCATATAAAAATGAATTATTTCATATGATAAATCTAGTTATGTCAGATACCTTTCTAGCTTGAGCGGAATTGATGATTTTCTAGAGGCTACTCTTTTTTTACATTTATAGATTATGGCATACATATTTGTTATCAATTATATAAAGTCCTATGAGGTGACACATTATTATTGATTGAATGGGAAAATATATTTTCTCAAAGATCTAATCTAAAAACAATTTAGAGTTTATCTAAAAGGATTTTTTGATAGGTATTCAAAAGTTATTTCATATGATTTAATACAAGGTGAAGTTGATGATGGATTTTAAAAAGTTTTTTGAATGACAAAGAAAAGGATTTTGGATATAATTTCACATGTTATTTCATAAGATACAATATAATGTGAAACAACACTAAGTTTATGAGGATTTAATATAAATTAGATATTTTTGGATTTATGCACTAAATATATATGTTTTTGTGTTATTTAAATATGTCAATATCATATTGTATGACTATTTTTTATGGAAACTCGAATTCGCTCCTTTTAAAAGATGTTTTGAGTCAATGTGGATCAATTTTCCAGAGGCATGTGGTCGTTGGGAATTTTCCATGAAAAAAATAGAATGTGAATTGGTCAAGAGGATGGGAGGTTGTGTTCATCATACCCTTTAGAGGGAAATTATTTCTTACATAGGGAATCACTTATAGTTTTAAGATATGAATCCATCCCAAGAATTAGTATGGTGCTTCCTTCCATCATGCTAGAAATGAGTCATTGATGTGAACCACTATATTTATTAGAGGTTCTCCATCAGTGGTATCATTTATATATATTAGATAATATATATTGATTACATCATCTCAGCATATAATTGGTTCTCTATATTTTTTTTATCAATTAGTGATATTATGATTATGTTTTGGGTAACTGGGAACTCTAAACTTTAGTTTTGTCTAGGAATGTGATAGATATTGTAAATTTTGGATTGGGACCTTAAGAGGGGCCTATTGTATATCCCTATAAAGTGAATAAAAACCCACATAGTCTTTTTCCTCTTGATAGGATACTATGTAACCTTTAAGGTCATGTGAAAAGGACCATTGTGGTTTCTTTTAAGGTCATATAGTCATAACCATTTCCAAGAAGTTTAAAGTCATATAGATTAAAGATCCCTAATAATGGTCAGTTTTGGGATTAAATATGAGCGGCACTTTCTATATTATATTTTATATTAGTAACTATATAAAAGAAGGTATGATAGGTTCATAGGGGAATATATCTCCAGTGAAGATATAGATCATCAAGGGATATGGCCTGATGAGAAGAAGTGATATGGATTTCCAGAAATGTGGAATACTGTGGGTATAGGTTTCATAAGAAGTATGGTATAATCGAAATATGATTTTTGATGTTGGGTTTAAACCTTAGAGAGTAATCCTACATATCCTAATTAATAGAAATCAATGTTCTCATAGTTCATGTTTAATGGTTTAATGTCATTTGATAGGACTATATTGTGTATCTTAACATCATGTGGTAAAGAAATTGTAGTGAAATTTTACATCATGGAACAAGGATGTTTGTTTTTTGGAAGTGCAAAAAAGTATTGAGTGGAGATTATACATGATCTATAAATAAATTAGCGGAATAGATCTAGACTTAAATATTATACCTAGTAGGAGTCCCTTATATGGATGTCTGTGTCTCATAGTTAAGAAATACTGATAAAATAATCAATGTGAGTATGGATGGGGATTACACCTAGAAAGAAGGTCCATGGACACATGGATAATTGAGTGAGATAAATTTGGACATCATAAAACTTCAATATCCAAGATAGACATCCTGAATTAGGTTAAATATCACTAGTATCCTCATGATAGAGATCCTAATTATCATGGAAATACATTATCATTATTACCCTAAAGATTTTATTAGTCTAGGAAGAAATCATGGGAAATTCCATTTATCAAGGGAATATATTATCAAAAGAGGTCATTCAGTCATACCTGATGGAATGATCATGTATTTTCAATGTTTTTTGAGAAGGAATTGATTTCCCCTTTTAAGGGTTTTGACCTTGGAAAGAGGAGGTCATGAAGATTATTTTGTGTTAGTCCAACCTATGTGGGAGACCTGTACATATGAAATCATATTAAGGAGGTAAAATTATTTATCTGGGATGCTTCAAAGCGTGAATGAATAAATAGTAGATGCTTCATGACTAATATCCTCTAAGATAAGGGCAGTGAACACCCTAAGGAGACTCTATATTACAACAGAGTATGTGATATGTGGGGATGAAGAGTCCATATAGGTCCTTGTTTAATGGATCTTTATTAATTGTCCTCTTGCAGATATCATATTAGAATAGTGGGTATTCATTCGTAAAGGGGACCCACATTCACGAATGGGGCTCATGTATCTCACATTTATGAAGGAGCCTCACAAACCTCTCATTCATGAAGGGGCCTCATAGACTGTTTCCTTCCTTATTTCCATATTTTGGGTCCTTAGTTACCTAGGATTACCTCATTAATGAAAGATGTGGATTTCCTCTAAGTTTCCCAAATTGTTTAGTCACTCTTCCTTTACCTATGAGTATCCATTGTGTATCTATTTAGTGGTGGGTATGGGGTGTTTATCGGTGGTTTTGGGTAAACACTTTACTAAAATAGACAACTTCGTTGGGAGTACATGGTTTCATAGCATAGTTGTAGGCAATGATGTCTTGTAAAGAGATTACATGGAGGGCATGAAATCACAATTTAGATCCTTGTATGACATAAGTATTAATGAGGTTGTTATGTTCGATCTCAAAATCACTTCTTTAGATCCATAAATTGAAATTGAATCACTGACACTTGTAGAATCACATAAATGATTTGTTCAATTTTTTAATGGCCAAAATCTGTATAGATGACTTATATGATTTTCATATGATTTCTTCATGAACTAGGTGGAGGTTCATGAAGCGATAGGGTTTTATCATAAGAACTATTCATTTTCTAATTTCCACTCATAATTTGACCACAAATTTGATATTAGAGTTTATTTCAAGTATTTTTTAAGTTTCTTCAACATTATGGGGCCAAAAAAATCAATTCCTTAGAAATTGGTCAATTAGCGCGATGAGAATTCAATTATTAGAAGGCATGGTGGATCATGAGACTTCTATGTGCTCTTTAGGAAGGGGATACCACCTATATGAGTAAATTGGACCCCTTCATTTATCATGGATTAATTCAAGAAAACATCATGAATATGTCCAAAGATCATGAAATCTTTCATAATTTTTCATAGTATAACCCCTTCAAATATGATTTTTTCACAAACCATCCAACTTGATTGCTTTATTGGTAGTGGTTCATATAGAATTTTGCGGTTCACATTTCACCTATGTGATTCTTCTATGTTCTTTGTAAAAAATAATGACTTTTCCATTTATATACTTTTCTACTTAAAAAACTATACTATCTCTATTCCTTCATAAAAATTTCTCTGTAATAGATTAAATATGTTTCGAATGTAATATGAATGGAAATATTTGAAGGTGTTGGAACTATTCAATGTCAGGTCATTCTTCCAAAATACCATCTTATTTCAGATATGAGGTGAATAGGACTACAAGTATACTCAGTATCAAAGATTATTTTTATATATGGTTCATTTCTACTAACAATATTTCCCAATCCTACACCTTTCTCTAGGAATCATCTCCTTTGTTGGATCCACCAGCATCATGAATTGGTTTAGCCCAAAATTTCATCAGTGGTACTTTTGTTAGTGTGGTTTATCGTAAAAAGGGATATATATGAAGATATACTCACATTGACCCAATAAAGGTAATAATGAGTTCCATAACATGATACACACATCTATAAATATATCATGAATAAAGTTATATTCAACCAAAGGCAAGGGTGTTCACTGTGCTGGTATCTTAACTCATGGGGAACCTTCATCATATATCAGGGCTGGCCTTTCTAGCTGTGATAATGTTTCACAGACATTTAGAAATATATGAGGGTGGTTGGGTTCTAAAACTCCATCTTGGTTTCATAGACTTTCATTCATTTAAATAGAAATATCATTCAATTTCTAAAGGATCGAAGAACAACAAAAGGGGGGTTGAATCAGTTGTTTCATTTTACAAATTTCAACTTTAGGAAACCTAAACCTTATAAATTGTTACAGTTTATTCCTTATAAAATTTTATTAAACTCAAATACATGAATAAATTGGAATGTAAAGATGGTACACATGATTTACATGGTTTGGACTTAGTGTGATAATTTCCATCCTTACCATAGCCACTCGTGTAGGTCTATGAAAATTCTCTATAATAAATAAGTAAAGACAACTTGTGTAAACTCCCATTAGACACCTTATATCTCCATATAAGGAATGGTTATACAGACTCCTTCTGGTTTAAAAAATATTTCATATAATAATATGAGCCACAAAAAATGATATAAAGAAACTTTATTCTCCATGTGGATTTATCTAGAAACTTAGTGCGATGAAGCCGAGTCTGATGAACCTCTGTATGATACACTACTTTTTGAATTTATCACTAAATTAAAAAATTTCAGATCAATATACTCAAAAAATAGACTAATACCCTCAGTGTAATTACCTCTATTTGGTAAACTGGACTTTCCTTAGTATGATCTTTTGATCAGAATACTCTTCCCAGAAACACTTCTTCAACTCGATACAACATCGGTTGGAAACTCACTTACGACACCAATTCTATTGAGTAACGTATTTTATAAAAGGTAAAACAATTTCAAGTACCCCTATAATTTAAACATCTTTTTATAGGTGTTCCATAAATAGTAAAGTTAGGAAATTGAAATGTTTTTCTTTCTCACAAAAATTGGAAAATTCTAAATTTCACTCACATTTGAACTACATATTTGATGACTTAGAATATTCTAAACTATTCTAAAGTATCCTTGAAACTTATTGATTCTTCAAAAAAATTCTTGAATTAAAAAAACATCCCAAAAATGGTGATCCAGAAAACACTTTTTTTGTCCAACCCACTTGAAATAAATTCAACTAATAATTTACAATTTCTAAATGCTATGTCTGGAAATTGAAATTTTAGAAAATATAAGTTTAGAACTAATTTTATCATTACTATTCTCATACACCGACTTAAAAATAGAATAAATATTATTTTTTACATTGATGCTCCAGGAAAACTGAAAAATGCTTACAATATGGTTGCTGCTTCTAAAGACAACATAAACCAATATCATGTAGAAATCCAACCATATCTTTTGTAAATTTTTTTTATTTCACTTTATCAGCCAAATATAAATTCTATATCTGATAGAAATTATTATGATAACATAACTTCTTATTCAGAAATAAATTATCATCCCAATAGAATATCTCAGTCTGATAGAACATCTTAGTCTGATAGAACTTCTCAGTCTCATAGAACTTCTCAGTCTGAAATAAATTCTCAGTTATATAGAATTTTTCAAACCAATAAAAATTATATGTCTGATAGACTTCTCAGTTTTATTAAACTTATCATTCTAATATAACTTCTTAGTCTAACATAACTTCTCAGTCTGATAGATACTTCTCATGGTTAATTTGGAAAAATAAAATTTTTGGAAACTTTAGAATATTTTCACTTATATTTTATTCTTATAACTCCATCTCATATCATGAATTATTTTTTATTTTTAGGAACTTGAAAGAATAAAAAAATTGTCTGAATTGGATTTGGAAGGTTCTTATCTTTCCAACTTTTTACACTTTCTGACATAACAACTTTTCTTCATCTTCATCAAGAAATATTTCTTAAACAAAAAACTTTTCTTCATCTCAAAAAACTAATTTTTCATCATCTTAACAAACAACCTTTCTTCAAAAAAAATTTATTCATCTCAGAAACTTCTAATAAAATAACTAATTTTTTTGATTTACTAAATCCAATGGATTTTTTATTGAGTAAACTTGTAAAAACACATTCTATATTTGGATTTTCAACAACTTCTCTACAAAAAAGATATAAACTTTCATCAGCACATCTTTTACCATAATTAAATAACATTATTTTGAAAAAAGTAAGTTCTTCAAAAAAAACTTACTTAAAAACATAAAAACATGAAGGATCTTCGATCCCCCTTGTATTTTTTGAAAACACTTATTACACTCATTAAAAACCTTTTTTAACTCTTTATTTTACAACACTCATATTTTCTTTCACAACATAATTTTGTTGTAACAACTAAACTTTTTTAGGTTTTATCAAAACACTACCTTTCTCAAAAGAGAGTTCCCCAACACCATACTATAGGATAATGTAATGTTTTTTATTTAATTTCATCCCTCGGTAACAAGTAAATTTTCATCCATGTTAAGACATCATTTTCCTCGCTTTTTTTCAAAAACTTTCTTTCCCCTTTCTTTCTCCCCCCATATATGTTATCTCCCCCATTTTATGATAAAAAAAATCATATTAATTATATAATAATGTAATAACTTATTACAAAGTTATTACCTTATCTCCCCCTTTATCAACATAATATAAAGTATAGTGGGTGACTTCTTAAAGATGTTTAAGAAGTTAATAGTGGAGGATAAACATGAAGTTGCAACCTCAATTCCACAAATCTTTATTTCAGTATTATTTTTTTCAATATATCATAAATTTGATATTTTATAAAAGGATATTCCAATAAAATATATCCACCAGAAACTTTACCTTTTATGATTGAAACTTGATATCAATATGTTTTGATCTTGAGTTTTGGGAAGTATTTTTATAAAGATTAATATCACTCAGATTAGCATGAAGTATATTCATTATTTTGAAAAATTCAACTTTAAAATCCTCTAACTAAACCTTCATCCACACCATTTTAGTACAAGCTAGTTTAGTAGAAAAATATTCATATTCTGTTATAATCAAAGTTACAGAACTCTATTTCTTACTATTCCAACTTACACAACATTCTCCCAAGTAAAATGTTCCTCATGAAGTTGATTTTCTGTTATTTCATTCTCCATCTCAATTAGGATCAGTATAACCATTAAAGTTCAATTCACAACTTCTTTTTCATAACAACCCATATGATTTTGTTCCTTTAAAAAATATTAGAATTCACTTTACTGCCAACATATGAGATTCTTTTGGATCACTTTAATATCTATTTTTTAAAAAAGGTTGGGGCCAAAGCCTCATTTATTATTAAAGGAAAGCAAAGACCTCTTTAACTGGGTAGAGGGAGACCCATTACATAGCAGGAATGCCCAATGGGCATTTATCCCATTACATGGCCCGTAGACCCTTTTTTTAAGCCCAAACCCCATTCTGTGAATAGTACTGCTATAGTACCCACGCTGCTACAGTACTGCACAGTACCCGCCAGTGCTACAGTGTCGCCGCTGCAACAGTACGCTACAGTACTGCTACAGTAACCTGCGCCCAATGGGTTTTGAACCCCCATTTTTCATGTAGAATTAAGGGGTGCTTACCACTAAGCCAAACCCCAACTACCAATTTAATATCTATCACACAAATTCATAGCATAAAAAATATCATGTCTTTAGGCTATGAGATAAATAAAACCTTATATCATCTTTCAACAATCTTAATGACTCACACTTTCTTCAGCTTCATCTTTACTCATCTTCATCCCAACTAAAATAGGAGTAGAAACTTATTTAGATTTTGACATTCCAAAATTTTTCAACAATCCTATGGAATACTTTTCTTGAGATAGGAAAATGTATTTTGTCCTTTTGTTGAACTTTTAAACCTAGGAATAAATTTAGTTCTCCCAACTTTGACATCTTTAAATTCATATCCATTTCCTTAGAAAATTCAATATAAAATTTTTCTTCATCCCCACTAAAAATTGTATCATCCATATAAACAATTATAATTAGGGTGATGGATTTAATATATTTTACAGATACGTTTCTATCATCTTTTCTTTTTGAAAAATTCAACATTCTATAAAAAATTTAATGTTTTGAATACCAATCACATGGGTCTTGTTTTAACCCATACAATTATTTCTTTAATTTATAAACCTTGCTTCCATAATTATCAAATAGAAACCCATAAGATTATTCAATTTATACTTCTTATTCAACATCATTATTTAAAAAAGGATGACTTTACATAAATCTAATAAACATTGTAATTTCAATGTATAGATACTTCTAGAAACATTATAATAGTTTCTAATCTTATAACTATGATAATGGTTTCAACAAAATCAATACCTTCCACCAGTGCATATACTTTTCAAACAAGTCATACTTTATTTTTTGAAACATCTCTATATTCATTTAAATTATTTATGAACACCCATTTCATTCCTATAAAATTTATTTTTTTGTACATGGAACAAGTTGCCAAAAAAAATTTCTCAATCTGATCCAAGTCTTCATTCATTTCATCAACTCGTTCCTTGTGTTCAAATACTTTTGAAATTTTTTGTAGTCTAACTTGTGAAATGAGTGATTTCTGATTTCTTAATATCAATATTCTTCTTTTTTGAATCATAAATTTATGATTTACATGAATATTTTTCATTTAAAAATGTTTCCATAAGTAGTAAATTTAAAATTTTATTTTATATCTTCACTTTCCTCATCACACAATTCTTCTAAATCTTGAAATCTCTATTTTAATCACATCCACATTAATTGGAAATATTTAGTTTTCCTTCCAAATTTTTTTAGAATTATTTATTATGTAATTTGGGTTTTTGAAACATTTACATTATACGAATCCAAAAAAAATTGTAAATGCTTGTTAAAACATTTATAACTTCTTTTTTTGGGTGAATATTCCAAGAAAATTCCTTCTTCGTCTTTCTTATAAAATTTTCCAAGATCTGCATTTTTTATTTTTATTAAACATGGACTTCCAAAATCATTAAAGTACATAAATGGAGATTTTTTATACAAAATTTTATAATAATTCATGCAATATTTTTTCCTTTACAAAAATCAATGAATATGTACATTAATATCCATAGCTTCTCTCCAGTAAAACTTTTAATGTTTGTATACCTATTTCCACAAAACTTCTATTTTTCCTTTCAAATAATCCATTTTTTGGAGTGTATGGAGAACTATACTAATTTTTGATTCCATGATTTCTCCCATATAATTCCAAATCATTTGATGTGAATTATATACCATTATTTATTCTCAACTTCTTTATATAAACCTCCATTTCTCTCTCAATATCTTTTCTGAAGAATTTGAACATCTCTAAAACCTCTATCTTTTATTTCATTAACATTATATTGCCCATTAGAGTGAAATCACCAATAAAAGTGATAAATTAAAAATCTATTTTTGTTTATTTATGTATAATTATCCGATATTAATCATATTGAATAAGATCAAGAGGTATGGTAGAATTAATCTTAAATTTCTTGTGACTTTTATTATCCATTTTCCCTTTCTAAAAATTTATACAAATATATCCTTCTTTTATCTTAAATTATCGAAAATTTTTAATATCATAAAATTTTGAAAAAAAATAATACTTCTCTACCCAAGGTGGAAAAGTCTATGATCCCACAACTTTTTCTCATCTTCAGCACTTAGATAATACGAGTTTCCATGTTCTCTAATTTGAAAATGTTTTTCACTAGTTCTTTCTTCTATTGTAAAATCTTTTCTATCTTCCAAATTTCTTATGATATTAGAATATTTTAAAAAAATAACTTATTTTATATCATCAAAAAATTTATCTACACTAAGTAAGTTGTGTTTTATACCATAAAAAATTATAACTTTCTTATATTTTCAACTTTTCTTCTTCAATCTCAGCCATTCTAATTCCAATAATTTTTATGGAACTATCATTCATAAAGGTAACAACTCC
The DNA here is from genome assembly GCA_963277665.1 of Viscum album. Classification (NCBI taxonomy): domain Eukaryota; kingdom Viridiplantae; phylum Streptophyta; class Magnoliopsida; order Santalales; family Viscaceae; genus Viscum; species Viscum album. The sequence goes on from OY728145.1 coordinate 447,342,429, forward strand.
TCCATTATGATTTCAATATATTTTAAGATTCTAAAATCACATTTCATGTGTGATGAACAACCATTATCAAGTATCCAAGGTATGTTATTTTTAATTACATTCAAAGATATCTCAAAAACAAAATCTCTTTCTTCAACTTTCTTATTCCTATCATTCTTTTATTTTATACTATCAGAAACTAATTTTTGATATAGTGTCATATATTTTTCATAAAAGTGACCCGGTTGATCATATCTTCCATAAAATTCCTCCAAGTAATTAAACTAGTATGTTTTTTGAAAGTTTCTAATATCTTGAGATTTTAATTTTCTTATTTCATGTTTCTTAGGATTTTTTCTCATTATGCTTTCATCATTTCTTTTACTCTGTTCAAACCTTTTTCTTCGAAAATAAATATTATAGAAATCGATATATAATTTTTTCCTATAAATTCCAAAACACCAATAAAACCCATAAAATATTGGTTTTATATAGAATAATGATCCTTCCCTATAATATGATTGTCAAGGTTCAAAACATCTTTCATCTTTAGTTACTATTGGTTGTGTGACAACATTTCTTTGGAAGTAATTTCCAACTTTTCTAGATGTGATAGGTTCTTCACATCAATTATCAATGTAATATTTCCCAATACTTTTATTCACACGTGAAATGTTATAAAAATTTGATATACTTCTTAGTTTAATTTTATTAGATTTCACTTGATTTTTGAAGTGAGGTTTTTTTTTATTTATAAATGAATTATCATTTACCTCTAAAGCCTTTCTAAAATTTCCATTCAATTTTCCTAAAGTTTTTTTGGCCTATAGATGTTTTTATTGAGTCCTGTTAACTTTCTATTCCTTAGATTATAACTTCCTAATTTGATCTTTAACCATAATTCCCTGTAGATAAATTCTATGTCTATAACTTAGGATCTTTTAGATGTATTCTTCATCTTGCTTGATAGCATATTTTCCACCTTCAAAAACATTTTCACTATCTTTATTCATCATTATTATCTATTTATTAAGTGTTTTTTTCAAGACATAAAGCAAGTTATTATCTCAGCTAATACTCACTATAATAGTCTTCACCTCCTTTTACTTTTTCTTCATTACTTGAGGAATATTTTGTTTTATCAAATTTTATAATGAATGTTCTAAAATTTGATATTCTAAGGAGTTGTTTTCAGTTGATTCTGATTCAAATTTATTATTCAACATAGTTCTATTCATTCCAATAAAATTCTCATTATATATTTTGGATGAAATTTATTATTAATATCTTTTGTTACACTTCTTCCGATGAGGTTTTTCATCAGAATCATCTCGATATTCTCAAACATTCTTCTTAATAAAATTCATAAAAAAATTACATGATTCCCCCATACTCAAAATATTTCAGAGGATGTTTTACCACATATTTTTATCGTCCAATTCTATAGTTCTTAGAGATAAGAGATTTAATTTTATCATTCAACTCATCATCCTACTTATCTTAAGAATCATAAGGATCATTATTTTCAACATCTTGTATTTTTATCTTTCTAATAGCCTCCAAATTAATTTCAGCATTCATCTTGTTTTTGAAATCTATAAATTTTCTCATTTCTTAAGAAACAAGAAATTTATGTTGTTAATCCAGAGATAAATCATATTTATATTCTAAAGAATAAATTTTTAAAAAAAACCTTTTCAAAAAGTTTCTCATGTGTTTCTTTAAAATCGTAGAATCTTCCAGAAAATATCCAAAAAACCTTTGATATTATAAAAAACTTCATTTACTCTGGTGAAGTACTCATCAATAGTTTCTTCATCTCTAATTATTATGTCTTCAAACGTGTTACACTTTATTTTTATCTTTGATTCCTTAACATTAGTATTCGTTTCAAAAATAATTTCAAGCTTTTCCCACAAAATATTCGATGTTTTGAGACTAATCACCTTAATATAAATTTTTTTTATTGAGTAATAAGAATAGTATGTCTATCGTTTCCATCAAATAAAAATTTCTTTTATAAGGAAACATCATAGAAGCAACTTTCTCAATGTGTGGAAACCCAATTGTTGTAGCATCAAAAAATTCTAGGCCAATATATTGGAGATACAAAATCATCTTATTTTTTAACCATGATTCTTTTTCCAAAAAATATTGTAATTCCCCAATTGTTGATATAATTGAGATTATCTATGATAAGGATTCAATAGGGGAAATTTTCTCTGATACCAATTAATTTTCCAAATAATCGAAGAATAGCTGGGAAGGGTGGGTTAAATAAGTTTTTCCCTTATACAAATTTCAACTTTAGGAAACTTAACACCAATAGGTTATTATATTTTTTTTCCTTATCAACATTTATTAAACTCAAATACATGCATAAATATAAAAGTAAACATGGAACATACAATTTATAAGGTTTGACATCAGTGTGAGAACCTATATCCTTTCCATATCCATTCCCATGGGTCTATGTAAATTCACATTAATTATTTGAATACGACTTATTTAAACTCCCATTATACACCTTATATATCATGATAAGAATGGTTATATTGACCCCCATTAGTTCACAAATACTTCTTACAAAACTTTAAACCATGAAAAAATAAAACAAAGAAAATTTTTATTCCATGAGGATTCGCCTATAAAATTATTCCATTAAAGAAGAGTCTTATGTAACACAATATGATACACCACTTTTGAATACATGATTAAATAAAAAATTCACTACTCAAATAACTACTAGAAAATCAGGATAATTCCCTCAATCCAATTCCCTATGTTCAGTAAATTGAACTTGCATTAGTGTGATCTTATGATCATAAAAATATGTCTGGAGACACTTCTTTAACTAGAAACAAATTTGGTTGAAAAACTCACTTCTAACGCCAATTCTATAGAGTAACAGCCTTTATGCTCGAGTGAACAGTTTCAATTAACCCTGTACTTTCCACTACTATTTATAAATGGTCTAGAAATAGTAAAGTTGGGAAACTGAATTGTTTTTCCCACTCACCCAAATTCCAAATATCTAGATTTCAATCACATTTGAACTTTATATTTTACCTCTTCAACCATTATCAACTCTTCTCGAGTCTTCTCTAAACTTATGTTTTATTTAAAAATATTCTTGAATTACAAAAACTTCATCCCAAAAATAGTGATCTAGAAAACTCCTCTTTTGTCCGATCCATTTGAAATAGATTCAACTAAAAATTCACAATTTTTAAATGCTCTATCCAGAAATTGCATGTCCAAAACATCTCAGTTTAGAATTATGTTCATAATTTCGTTTATCTTTCCCCAATTTAAAAAAACAAATATAATTTCTTGCTTCGATTCTCCTGGAAAACTAAAAGGATTAAAAAATGGTTGTAAATTTTAAGGACTTCATAAACCTTAAACCATTATTAAGTAGCAATTTTACCACATCTTAGGAAAATGTACTGTTCTTATACTTTCTCATTCTGATAGATATTATCAGTCTAATAGAACTTCTCAGTCCTATAGAACTTTTAATTCTAATAGAACTTCTTAGTCTTATAGAACTTCTTAGTCCTATAAAGATTTTTAGTTTTATAGAACTTAACAGTTTGATATAACTTCTCATTATAATAGAACTATTCATTCCAATATAACTTCTCAATACTATATAACTTCTCATCCCAATATAACTTCTTAGTTTGATATAACTTCTCAGTCTAATAAAACTTCTCATGGTGCTTTTGGAAAACATCAATTTTGGAAACTCCAGAAAATTTTCACATTTATTTTCTTATTCTAACTCCAACAAATATCATGAATTCTTCATGATTTTTGGAAACTTTGTAGAACATAAAATAATTATCTTACTTATATTTGATAATTTATTATCTTTCCATGTTTCCAAACAATTTTAAATAACAAATTTTCTTCAGCGAACAACTTATCTTCATATCAGAAAAAAAACATTTTCATAATCTTAGAAAAAAATTCTTCATCAAACAACTTTTCTTCATCTCAACAGCTTCTAAATCAATAACTTGTTTTTTGATGAACTAAATCTGATAGATCATCCAATCAAGTATCTTTGTAAAAACACATTCTATATCTGTACATTGAAAAATTTATGAGAAAACAAGTTAAAAACTTTTAGTAGCACATCTTTCAAAAAAATTATAAAAAAAATATTTTGACAAAAATTTATTTTCCAAAAAAACATTATTAAAAACAAAAACTTCACAAAGGATCTCTTATCATCCAATATTTTCTTATTAAGATGATTTTTAATTTTAATAATTTATATATAGTGTATAGATAAGTTGGGATAATACTTTAGGATGTACAAAATATCAATAAAGCCCTAATAATAGGGTATATGTATAAGGAATTATTACCCCATATGGTTTTTTGGGACAAGAGTAAAAAGAATCCTCTAGTTACAAGGGAGTTTCTTATAATGTCATAGGACATCCTAGGTAAATAGCTCCATTCTAAAATCAATATTCTTTTCAGCATATGGATAGATATGTTTACCATAAAAATGGACAAGAGTCATAAGTGAGGATACTGAGGATCTATATAACATATAGGACTCTTGGTATTCATGATTTATACTAGTCTATATTAGAATAAGGATTGTATCTCACATGTCGTTGGGAGATTAACCCTATATTCAACTGACTAGTCTTCCTGATGAAATTCATTAGGATGTTTCTCAATGGATATCTCCTTCCATAACAAGAGTATGATACTAGGATTAGATTTATTATTCTTTTAATGGTGTCCCAAGTAGAAATTGGTATATAGATTTACCAATAAGTGCCAAAGTATTTAAAGTTATACCACATATCTATACATATCCATAAACTAAAGACCCCATTCAGAATCATTAAGTCCTTCCATGTACTATGGGGTTGTATTTCAGCCCATATTTAGGAATAAAATATTATAAATGACTAATAAATCCATAATAACCACTTCCATCTTTATCTATGGTGTTTTAGTAGACTTAATACATTGATCTTGAATGATTATAATGTAAAGAGAAAGCTTAATCATCCCAGCTAATTTTTTTTCACTATATCTAGCACTGAATAGAGTCGATACGGATAATGAAACTACCATCCATGAGAAAATATCATATCTAATATCCCTAGGGAAAAGTACATTTTCTTATAGGATTAAATTAGATTCAATATATTTTGGGTACACACCATTAATATTTGGATTTCATTTATGTTTCATGAGGAAGTGTCTTGATTCTCCTAGAAGTGTACAAAATAAAAATCATCTCATGGTCACTAATAAATTTTTGTTGATTCTTACGTGAGAGTATATGAAGATTTGGTTTATCCTACATCCATTTTAGGAATCCAATGGTCTTGTGAATGTGTATGTTGAGGCCTGGATTCATTAATACCTTGATTCATAATTCTAAAATGTATCACCCTAACCTAAGGGACCACCATCGATTGATGGCAAGGAGGAACAGGGGGCATAAGAAAAGGTAGAAATTCCTTAAAAGAGGTTCTCCTTGATTAATCCTCTACTTTCCTATATTCTAAGTAATATGGGGCATATGGAAGTTACTCTATCAATTATTAAGGTTCCTCCTCGACCATCCATCCAAATTTAAGCTACATTCTTCAAAGATTAGACAGATTGGGATGCTTTGAGGAACACCATACTTGCTGAGGAGTTTTGGGGTTTTTCCAAGTGAATAAGAACTCCTTGAAAAGTTTTGTAGGTTTATCTTCATAAAAGGACATATCTTTGTAAAATCAAACAAAGGAAGTTTAAACCTATCTTTAGGATCTCAACAGTGTGTCTCATTCACTGAAAGGGAAATTCTTTCACATAGATTGATTGTTTAAGATATTGATCCCTCAATCTATCACAATTAGAAAAGGAGGGCATAGTCACAACACCACCTGGGGAGAGGTAAAACAAATTATCCTTTGAATTATTTTTTATTTCTTATTAATTTATCCCCTTTTTTCACATTCTCTTCCATCTGTTATATGAAACTGAAGAAAATGAATCACCCAATGAATCCACATAATGTTCTATTAATGGAATTGTAATTGGACAATGTTATCACATTAGTGAGGGATTTGAGGAAAAAGGATCCCCTACCTTAATAAAATGTCTATAGGTAGTGATCACTAATCCCTCTAAGGTCATTCTCATGCCACTATTAGTGATTCCTCCTGTGGGTTCATCTGTAGGAAAATTCAAGAAGCATGAGTAGGTGATATCATTAATGAAACATCTTCACTTGGTATTGATAAGTAAGTATAATATTTAATCATTCACCTTTATATATATTCATGTAACTTCGTACTAATTTTCAAGGCTTTTTATATTTTGGTATGAGTTCCATAAACATGAGGTTATCAATTACCTAAGAATGTACAACCCCTATGCTACTATAGGATAAATCCATGAAATTGAGGATAGGGGGATTCCAATGAAGGTAAAATCACACATTGAACCTGGATATATTAGAAAAAAACCATGTAGACTCAAGTCCGATGGATAATTTTATAGATGATCTAAACTCAAGGGTGTTAACTCTATAAGAGAATATACACCTTATGCTTCAAGAAGGGGATTCTATCGGAATGATAGTGGGAGTCGATGTACATGAGGAATTAGAACCATCCTTTGACCCAGATATATGACCTATTTTCCCTATACATCCAAGTTCATTGTATAGACTTATAGATATCCAGGACCTGATTGATTATTCAATGAATGGCCTAATTGTGGTGAATGCATCTTTGGAAAAAAGGTTTTTGACCCTGAGACCAGTATTTTTTCTTCTACCACTATAGAAACCCATGATCACCTCTATATGTATCCATTCACATTGATGATTCATCCATGTTTTGGGAAGAAATTATATATGGGCCTGATGCTACAATATATGGTATAGTTCCATTAGCATTGTATATAGTATCGTGAATACATGTAAGGGAGTTTCAATAAGTGTACTAACCTATTTTTCCCACTTATGGGGTGAAAAAAGTCATGGGGTCCAATATTCCATTGAATTAGGGTGAATAATCACACCTTTTATAGTTTTACTACTTCTAATTTCAGCTAAGTAACATGTTTTGAGTGTAAAATTTTGGAACCCTATCATATGATAAAAAACCTTATATTGTTGTTTTCATGGAATCATAACCAATGAATTTCATAGAGATATAGGTAAATCTATTGTTAGTTCACTTGGGAGGTGTTGAAACCTGTCCCTTATTGAGTGATTTTGTTTTGGATTATATTTTGTTTCTTATCACCGTCTTTGATTTTGACCTATAGGAGTTCACATTACAATAACAAATGTGGCAGTGTGTGTAAGAGGACCTCAGTTTTTGATACTTCTCTTAGAGATCTTGGTGGATAAATTTATCTCCTTCAATGTGTGTTTTTTATGTTTTTATTTAGTATATATGATTACCACATAGTTCCTTCCAAGGTGAATAATATGATTATTGCTTGGGAATAAACAAATTTGATTCAATAATAGATATCCTATAAAGAATACATAGAAAAATTCATATATCTTAGAATTTATATTTTTAATAAAGGTTCTTAAAATTAAGTAGTATCATTGCAGTGAAAATATTGGGCCATAGAGAGGTGGGCTTGAGTAGAATAGATCCACCTAAAGTTTGACCAAATCTTCTGAGAGCTAGGACAACTAGGATAAGAACTATCTACTATAAAAAATATAATAGAGGAGTAATAGAAAATTATTGATGAGGATGAGGAGGTTGGTATGGATTTTGTTGCAAGGATGTTTGTGTTATAGTCTAATGAGAATGTGGTGGCTTCCATGTTGGTCAAGCTGTATCAAGTTGTGAAGGACTCAGAGAAAACATTAATCTATCTTCAAGAGTAAGTTGAGTGACTCTTGTATTAGTATTTTGATTCAAGAATTATTCTCTATATACATGTGTGTGGCTCTAGAATTTGGATGTTCCTCTCCTCTAAATCAATGAATAAAAGTAATTTTTTAATCATTACCCATTTTATAATTCTCCTAGATCATTATGATCATAAATTCCTAATAAATTATGGAACTCTCAAGGATCAATAACATTATAATTGAATCCATATGAATATTTAATGTAAGTGGAAAATTTTAATCATGATTTTTATACTATTTGAACCATAAACAAAGTTTCCTCTAGGGTGTGTGATTATAAGGGAGTATAGAAATATGTACCACCACCATACACTAGAGTTGGTCCATTTAGAAATAGGATATAGTTTCCTCTTGGGTGTGTTCTCACTGATGTGTATGAAAATATATATCATCATTGTGAACTAGATTTATTCCATTTGGATATAGAAAATGTTTTTCTATTGAGTGTGTTATCATGGATAGGTATAGGAATATATACCATAACCGTACACTAGATTTGGTCCAATGGGATGTGAAAAATGGTTTCCCCCTTGGTGTGTGTTAATGGATGGGTATAGGCATGTGCACCATCACCGTGTACTAGAGTTATTCCATTTGGATATGGAAACTGGGTGACTCTATGAGATTCCAATCATTAAGAGGAATTTTTCAATGATGGTTCCAATATTTATAATAGTTAGAACACCCAAGAATCAAACTTTTATAAGATTTACATAATGACCTTAACCAATATGTTAGGAATAGTGGAGTGATGTTACTTTTTTCTAAGCCAATTTACCTTGAAACAATGGCTTTACTTTTACCCTAGTAATATGGTGGACCTCAAAATTATTGTGTCTTTTTTGTTTTTTTATATACTCATAAATTTTTCCTAAGTCTCATATTGGTGAGACTTGGAAGGAAGGAACATTGATTTTATTGATTAGCAGCACCCAGATACATCATATTTATTAGATTTTTGGAAAAGCATAGGCTTCCTTAGGGAGAGAGTATTGTGAGGGTAGTCTTCCTCCACCTATTACCCATGTTCCTACTCACCTTCAGTCAGGGAAAATACCATAGGTTGAGGCACTAAATCTCTTAATTGTGCATCATGGTACAACAGAGTTTATGCCTTAACATAATCATTTTTATACCCAATGGCCACCTCATCTACTTAGAGGAAAAAAAATCCATATCTCCTCTCAGGTAATCATAAACCAAAATTGAAAAGAATATATTTTATAATTTTCATTTAACATGATTCTAGGAGGAGTAGAAAACTTCTTTTACACATAATGAAACTAGCATCAAAATATTCAGGGTGTGTACCCATTGCAGATCAGCACTATGTCAATCCAAGTAACCAGTACACCATCCCTCAAGGATATTATATATGATATTTACTTGTGGATTCTAGTTTAATTATATATAATAATTGTAATTGGTACTGATCACGGTGAAAAAAACAAATTAGTTGTGCTAATTTGGATTTCTCACTATGTCTTGCTCATTCAAGATTAATGGATTAACTCCACAAGCACAGTAGAGGTTAATCTAGAAATAAGAGTCTGTGATTTCTTGGTTAATTATGAATTCATATCTCTCACATGTGTTGTGATCACCCCCCCCCCCCCATAATACATGGAAGGGATTGTTGATTCTAAATATGGACTTTCCATTATGAATATTTCCTAAGAGACGATTCATCTTTTGAAAAAAAAAATTAAAACTAAGTCAATCCATATTCTAGTTTTTAGTTGGGATTCCATAACAAACATCCCAAATCTAAACCTAGTTTGTTACTTCCATACTATAATGATATATCCACTGAGGAACATCTCAATTAATTCTTTTAGGTGGAATAGCTGATCAATTCTAGGGTTGTATTCCCAAACCCATGTGACATAACATTCTTCTACAAACATCTGTTAGTTTTCATCAGGAAGCTATGAGTCCAACACATCATATGGGTTCATGGTATCTTCACGTAAGTCCATTTCTATTCATCATGATAAATAACTTATCCCAAAATATAAAAGGAATATAGATATTTGAAAGGAACTCTTCCCCCTGATTTTTTGGGACATTATAAGTAAATCCCTTGGAACTTGAGAAGTCCTTTCAACGTTGTCCCAAATAGTTGGAGGAGTAATAATTCCTCATACACATCTTTAATTATTGGGGATTTATTGATTATTTTCACATCCTATAGGTTTATCTCAACCTATCTATATACTATATGGAAAGTATTTATGTTTTGACTCTATTGAATGTGAATATTTAAGATGATATGTTTGTTTCAATGGTAAAAAACCATGAAACCATATAACACAAATCCACCCATATCTTAATTTAACTCATCGCAAGTCTACCTCACCTAGAAACACAATCCCTATTCCATGTCTAATATTCCCCCTTAGAAAATATCCCAGATCGATGACAACCCCAGCCTTTGGTCAACTATAGATTTCTTCAGTATAGATTTATAATTATTGGTATTAGATTTTGGGCCTCATAATTCCCCTTCTAGGGTTAATGGTGTTTATCCCAAGATATATCCATCTATGTGATCCTCAACCCTGATGAAACATCCCACTAATAAATATTGGATCAACCCAATTTATAATGATTGTGGATCCAGCTAACTAGATGATTCCTAGGGAACAGTGTGGGAATAGGCATTATAGGAGGAAGAAACCATGTATGGGAAGCCTCTCTACTACTGACCAGGATTATAATCCTTCCCTAATTATCTATAAAAGAATATTTTGTTTTGTAATAACAATATAACATTGACTAACATCAATTTCATCAACCATTTATGCTCTTCATACATCAACATCTTAGGTAATCTTTTCTAGAGTCATTTTCAATGAAGTAATGAAGAAATTGGGGTATTATATAAGAAAACTCAAATAAATAGAAATTTATTACTTTTTATATATCACCCAAGTGAATCACATAGGCACTATGTGAACAATATATTAGTATGTGAACTAGAATTGAGTATGTGATCAACTTGGATAGATTGTAAAATACTCATCCATGAAGGGGATCTCCTATGTGAAGTGATGAAATAATTTTTGAGATCAAGAATCATCCATGAAGTTCTCTTGAAGATTTTAGTTTTGAATAAAGGGCCATAGTTTAAATATATAGGGGTTATATTCTTCCTAAGGACCATATAGAACTCCCACAAGACACATTACTTCCTCATAATTAGTTTCTCTTCATGACGACCAAACCTAATTCTGAGGGGGTATTTTTTAGTCCCAAAAAATTCATAAATACAAGAAAATTACTAAAAATAATTTCAATGTTAAAATTATATTTCAATGGTTGAGTATAAATTAGAAAAGATAACATCTCCATGAAGAAACTCAGACAGTTTGTGAACCTCCACCTGGTTTGTGATACAATAATCTTTGAACCACATAGATTGTCCATGAAGAATATGTGCATTCTCCAAGTTCCATAATTTTTTTTGAGACACTGTGATCATTCATGAGTGTTTTACAATTTTTGGCTCTGAAGTGGTGATTCTAAGTTGATGCATTTCACATTCATGGAGGTCGATGTTGTACGCAGCCCCAACAAAGTGATTTCATACCCGTTGTGTAATACCTTTATGATCCTTTGTTTCTCATGACCATATATATGAATATCTAATCTATAAATTAACATCCATTTCAGTGAATTGGTTTCCTAGAATTGCCTATAAATATCACATACCCGCATTATAATAGAGACAAAGTGTATAAATTTTTGGAAAAGGTGGAGAGAATTAGTATTTTGAAAAACTCAGAGGGAATCTAGATCTTCCATTAATAATGGAATCCTATGTAACTGTAGCTACACAATAATGAAAATAAGAAATATTTCATGAGGACCCTTTGTGAATGAGAGTCACGTGATTCCCCATCACAAATTATATTCTAGTGAAACCCCTTCGAAAACATAGGGGATTTTTGTGAATATGGACACCCTTCGCAAATGGGATACCTATAAGTGGCCCCTTCATGAAAGATTCTTAAAACAATCCCAATGAAATACCATCCTCCTCACATAGTTCATATAACTATGTTATATGAAGGCTCCCTAGGGTGTCCACTACCATCTTCTTAGTGGAACTCAATCTTGAATCGTCTGAAATTTATTTAATCACTTAGAAAATAATTTTTTATGAACAATTTGATCTATTTAATATCCTTTATTTTATCTAGGTAACCCACTTAGGTTAATATAACATAAATAAACTTTATTTACTCCTACCGAGGTAAAAATATATATAATCAGTCCATCAAGAATTCTAGAGTTCCATCTTTCAATCATATATTCCCTTTATATAAGATATATTTCAGGTTTTCCTCCCATATTGATAGGATCCACATATTAATCATGGTCGTGTATTCTCTTGATAAATAGGGTCCATATCATGTTGATATTATTGAGACTTCCCCTAGCTATAGATGCTTATCTTGGTTGCACAAGTGTCATGTTGACCAAATTGATTCCACTCAATGAGAAATGCACCCATGGTCCTCCTTTCTATGTGTAATCCCCAACCAAGTTCCCATTAATGATTTCATCAACATAACTCATCCATGAATTCGGGACATATTTACTAGGGCCACCTATTTGGTGTAATCCCCAACTCTCCTGAGCTTTACCTAAGTCATGGAATCCCATACATAGGCCCCACTCAATCCTTTATTGTCACCCCTTTCACAACGCAAACATCCTAGTCGCATGATGTTAAAAAACAAGACAACATCCTTATTGCACAACATTAATATTCATGGTATGATCCTTACATATTACGTTAAATAGTGAAACTCAAACATTGTGGGATTTGATTCATGATAATCCGGATACATAGGAAACCTCTCTATGCTTCAAAACCAACATCCAAAATCAAATTTCCATTATTCCATACTCCATGTGAAACATATACCCTCACCAAACCATATTACTAGTGATAATATCATTTCTTTTAATCACATCATATAACTCGATGAACTATATATTCACTAGAGACGCATTATCTTATAAACCCATCACACATTATTCAATCTAGTTACTAGAAATAGGTTAATCTATAAAGGACCTCTAATGTGTAATCCCCACAATGAAAATATTTAGTCACATTTTGCCTATAATTCTACTCCTCAAGACTTTAAACTAGTTGGAAATGGTTATGGTTTTATGACCATTAAAGGCACCATGATGGTCCTTGTCACACAACCATGAAAGGTATGTCATGTACTGTTATGTGGAATAGAACTACAAGAGTTATAATTCTATTTATAAGTTTAAATAGGAATACCCTCTCAAGGCCTAGATCCCAAATCTACAACATATACTACCTCCCTCGGTGGAACTAAACTCTGGTGCACCCAACTATGAGGATTTAAAGATTAGTATCACAAATTAATAATATAAATATAGAGAGAATGTTATATATATATATATGGATGTTGTCATCAATAGATATTCTATGATACATACAGATGTTACCATCGATAGAGAACCTCTGATATATACATATGTTAATATTAAAACATGTCAATGACTGATTGCAGGAATGGTGGAAACCAATCCCTCACTAAGGATTGGGAAGGATTAAAAAATGCATCTTAAATAAATAAGAGTCCAAAATTAGAAAATAATTCCCCCTAAATGGTTTGATGAGTTGTACCTCCCATACTCTAAACTAACGTGATTCCATTGTGTTCTTGGTAAATTCCCACTGACTGCCTATCTTTGGAAATAAATTCCATACCAACTGAAAATGTCACGGTCGAGGAGAGTTCTAGAGTTCCCATCATAAATATTATGGTAAACCTAATGAGAAATTTTTACTATGAAAGTGATTGATTAAACATGAAATTACTTGTGATACTGAACTGATGAGTTTTTATTTTTGTGTTTGTTGATTCTTTATGAATATTAAGAATCCTTACAGAGATCCCCTCAATCCAAATAAATAGAAACATCAAAGCATACAACAGAAAAAATTTAATGTCTTAAACAGAAATATTCCATGACCATGATGAAGGTCACGGCATGGTAGATCAAGAGGATAATATCACCTACCTCAAAACTTTATCACTATGTAAAAAATTCATTAATCTAGGTGTATCATATAAATGGAACCACCCAAAATTTAAATTTTTTTCATGAGAGCCTCTCATAAATGAAACCTTATAGGTCATATACTCAACGATAGGTTATGGAGAAGCAGGAGATACATGTTTCCACCTTTACCCACTCTGGAAGCCTCTCCTTAGAGTGTAAAAATGTGAACCTCCCTTAACATAAGGATGTGAATCAAGAGATTGAACAAAGCCTCACCACTCATCACAATCCACATAATAGTGACCCTATCATAATATTACACTATCATAAACATCACGAAACTAAAATTCATCCTGATAAACTAATGAGGGTACCCTAAAAACCCCAGTCCTAATCATTTTGGTTAGATTTCCCTTAAGGATATCTCTCCAAGGGTGAATAATTTCCAGAACTGATAACAAGTCCATATTATTGTTCCATAAGTAAAAATATATTATCATGTCCTAATAGAGACTAAAGAGTAGGATCATTACCCTTATCATACTGAACAAGTCTTATAGTGTGTTTTGGATATGTCAAAAGGAGAATGTTGGTATATTCTAATGTCTTCCATGCATAATCCCATTTTATACATTTGTAGAATCCCATCAACACATACTAGTAATAATATAAGGGTGAGCTTATATTCCTACCCACATCTTTCAAATCTACTAGAATATTCTTGCAGCATCAGAAGATGATTGTTGGCATATTTTGGAATCTATTATGGGAATAAACCATATTTATACTCCCTATAATATATAATAATATGATTTTCATATCCTGGTGGCTAATTAGGATCATTCCTATATTCATTCTCCCATATAATAAAATCCTTAGAATTTATTAGTGAATAATAAAGAATAAGGTTATTTATATATTATTATTCTAACTGAGATTCCTCAGAATATCCTTGTTTCAACTTTAGGGTAGGATCATATCCTTGTAAAACTCACATGAACTCACTAGAATATTATGATAGTAACGTAGAAGTATTATTATATTCATACTGTTTTTTAGTCCAAGGAAGTTTTTCATCATATTCCAATAGCAACCAAGAGTCAAGATATTATTATTATATGTTATAAAGAAGATCATTAGCATTATTTGATGGTGAAAAAAATAAATCTCATATTCCTAACCAGTATTAAGAATCTATCAGAATATTTTGATGGTAACTTAGAGGTCACCTAGGAGGTATCCCATCAATGAAGTTCATTGTGCATAATACATAACCCCAGCTACCCAATGGATAACATTCAAGAATAAATCTCATTGAGGGAAACATACAACCCAAGACCTTGCTTATATCCCTTACATAATGAATTTTTATATTCTTATGTCCCTTAAACATATCTCAATAGACACCCAATAATCAAATAGATCATCATCATAAATAGAATTTAGTTTTACCCATGGTGTTCCTCCATATGATATTATGATCAGCGAATCTGGTGGTTTTCCCTGGAGTGTCTTCCTTAGAGTCCCTCCTTTTGGAAACATTGAGATTGATCATGGAAACTTTTATCATAGTGTGAGATGTAAAAATAATCCTTGCAACTGGAAGATCAATCAGTATGAAATTCCTCCCCTTTTTAATACATCAAACATTAGTAAGCACATAGGTTCTCCCTATGTAAGTGAGATCACCCAACCTAGAGGTCCTCCCCAAGGAATATGTTGCAAAGGTCCTCCCTATAGCTAAAAATTAAACCAAAATTAAAATCCTCACAATTATGGAAAATAAGAAAATGACCATGGAAGTCCCCTCTATGTAATTTAATTTTAAATTACTCCCTATAATTACATCCCACATTGACGGGAAGTTCCTCCCATTATCAAAACTACTATGAGAATGCCATCATATAGCAAGGAACTTGAGATACTGAGGTTAGATACACCGAGAACCTCTTCACTATATGGTGACATCTTATCTCATATAAATCATATCACAATAAAATACACATCATCCATGCCACTTTCAAATTGATAACACTTTGATGCAATGGGGTACATTCTGAACAATATCCCTCCCATCGATAAGGTGGTTGGGAAACAATCAATATGTTTGGATCGTGTGGAAAAGACACTCTTAGAATATGTAGAGGATTTTATGGTCTTGAGGAAGGAACTAGATGAATATAATATATCATTTATGTTCTATACCATAGCCACATCTTAGTGTTAAACTCCATGTACATTGAAACATGAATGCTTACATTTCCTTGAATATGTAGAAAACTATCTATCTATTATAGATAAAATACTTATCTTATGGGGATTATTCCATCCACATAAAATAGATTAGTGAACTATAATTCCAAATCAACTTGGTTGACATTTTAGTTGTATGGAGCCCAAGGTTGAGAAGGAATCATGAAGATCTCTAACATGTGTGACTCAGTTCATTGAAGACTTTGTGCAAGTTGATTATTGATATCCAATATATTGTACACATGAGAGGTTAGGGTGAACATAGAGTGTTGTGTTTTACCATACTCCAAAGTGAGCATACTCTACTTTGAAATACATCATGTAATTTTATCATCTCAGTCCAAGTCTCAAACCTAGGTTCTGTATAAACTAGCTAATCTATCCAGTAGAATCCATTCATCTATAAAGCTCAAAAATTTCACATTCAGTGAGAATGGGTTATTAAAATACTCTTACACCAAGCTACTAAAAAATTTGAACAAACCTCTCGTCTAAGGAAATAAATTCCATTAATTTCATATAAACACTCATTGGAAATCATCTTACATTTGGAATATACACTACATCGAAACACTACTCAAACTAAAGCCTATAAATTCAAGAAGGTGGTTGTGAAATCTATCTTAGATGAAATATGGTGGAATATCCATACAATGGAGTTGGAGAAATTTTTATAACCACCACTACCCTTGGGATTATAAAATCCTCAATAAATCTATAATATTATGGTGGAAGAACCAATTCAACCCCAACCTTTAGAACTGGGGGAATTTATGTCACTAACACCACCTCCATTATAGAAATCATTATTTAATATATTTAAAGAAACTTCATAATATAATCCTCCATAGATCCTTATATTGTGTGAATCCTCCATCTTTCTAGGGATGTGCTCTATGAAGACCATTGGGTGCTCCCTTAGGTTCAATATTTATAAATCACTTTCAAGGGGGCATTGAGAAGAAAAGGATAATCCTAATAGGGTTTGTAAGATAAAACAATACCATAATAAAGTAAATAATATAGAGGATTGATTTTTTTTTCTTTAATAAATACTAAAATGGAAACCAACCCCCTCATCCATTTAATCAAGACATGAATATTGAAGTGTATTATGTATCAGTGAATATCGTCAGTGTTGGCCCTACAGATAACATGAAGAACGACTCTGATGAAGAAGAGTGGGGTGAGGTATTCTCTATCTAAAATATCATCCACATTGAAAAAATTTAGGAAGGAGTGAGAACCTAGCATTAGAAGAAGACTCAAAACCTAAAATATCCTCTAAACTTATAACTACCACCTATTTAGTGATATTTAGATACAAAAAAGGGAAGAGTGTGACTACATACCACCCACCACTCAAGGAAACTAAGGATCCTTCCATAGGGGATAAGTTAACACTATATGAATCTATGTAGACGTAATTAAGGTGACTTAATGATGAATTGATAATGGATTATATTATTTCTTAGTATAATTTTTATATGGGGACTAATATATCTCCTCAAATAAATATTCTTCAACATGATAAAGATACTCAACCCATGATGGTGGATTCAAATCATCCAATGGGATCAAGGTATATAAAATTATTATATATAAACCTGATGTCCAAAGGATATCAATAATTCCTTCCCTTGGGGTAGTAGTCAGATTCATGCCAGGAGAACTACCCCAGACTAACTTGTACTGGATATCAATAATAGATACTTGTGAGAAAACAATATGAAGCTCCACCCACTTCCCCTACTTGAGTTTCTTCCCAGCTAATATCCCCATTAGAACTTCTCAACTCCATTGAGTCCTTAGAATTTTAAATAGAGGCTATAGAGGAGTGACGTGTGCTAGTGAAACTAGAAATTAAGTTATATCTTGAGTGGGTGGATTCTACTCCCCCTTATACAACTTTGGAAATACAAATTTCTCAATATTTAAAGGCATTGGGGATCTAGAGTAGCACTTGATGCAATTTTTGTCTCAATGTGGCCCTGTGATGGGAACACTTGAGTAGTAAGAAGTATCCCAACTAACTTGATTTATATAAACTTTATAGGGGTCTGCATTTGTCTTCTATATAAAACTTATTATCGGATCTATCATAGGTTGGGAGTACTTTCATCATTAATTACTTTGATAATTAAACTCCACACTAAGAAAGATTATGATCATTGGTACCTATAATTAAAAGCAATGCGATAATGATAGGGTTCTATACTTCATTGCTAGAATAAAGGTTTTGACTTGCTATTTTATTATATAACTCTCATAGAGAAAATTACTAGAGATATATATAGAAAATATTTTTGATGAGTTATAAATTCTATTGATCTCATTGTAATACCCCAACATATTTTGAGATTATATAGAATTTTTTCTAATATTAGTAGATGTTATTTGATGATCAAAGGATAAATCTTATCCAATGTCGGTTGCTCAAGGAAACAAGGTTAGAAAAGCAGAAATGATCATTATTATGCTTAATCCATCCCTGACACTTACATTATCACCTAAACCCATGAAACATCATGCTATGTTTCTATCTAAAAAAACAACAATTCTTCTATTGAGAGGGATGAAAAGAGAAAATGGATTCACCATTTGAGGATTAGAAGAATAAAGTGTGTTCTTTATAAAGAGATTAATTTCTAGGGTAATTTATCATGGTCATAGAGAATAAGTTGATTAAGTTTATTGAGGCCATTAAACCCATTTAAATAAAACTTAGTGATCACCCTAATATTTTCCCTAAAATCATATGTTGGGGAACAACATCCATGAGTAATTTATCTTCAAAGAAATTCTCTAGAAGATTATTGATAATAGGTAAGTAAAATTGGGAAAACCACCATCTATTATAAACTCGTCTCCATTTATAATGGTTGATACAACCTATTTTTTATAAAATTATCCCAAAATTTAATATTTTAATATCTAGAGTAATTTACATAATAAGAATTAGGTTTGGGAGGAATAATTTACTTCAATTCCAAATCCAGTTCATACTTTTAAGGAATTCGTACCTCCATCATTAAGAGTTGGGAGTTTTCCTAAAAAACAAGACAATTGACACCACCCCACTAAAAAATATTATCATAGGATTAGGGGCCACAATATGGATCTATTAATTTGAGTCATTTGACTGGTCCATTATCTGATGAAGAAGACACATATGAGCCTAAGTTCATTGTCCATGATCAAGGAGGAGGGGGAAATGCCTTAAAGGTTGAGGTGGTAAAGGAAGACATGGATAATATAGACACATAGAATTCATGAAATTTCCCCACTGAGTAAATATTTATTATAGATACCTAGAGACAAGAATATCAATGGGCTTAAAAATGGTATCGATCTACTCCAGAATCATTTAGTCCTGTTCAGACTCAGTTATACTAGAGGAAAAACTAAAAATGTTCACTTTTCTAGACAAAATATGTATAAAGGAAAACCAAATCAACCCAATACATAGACAAAAAAATATCCCAAAATATAGTCCATGGAAAGAATCCATCATTATAGCCAACACTAGCTTCCAAATCCTTAGACTAGGGAATAGTTTCATGGTAGAAAGTGTAGGACCTAATCTAAAAATATGATATTTTGAATAACTTATCCATTATAAAAAAATCTATTTTGGATGTCCTTCATATTTCAAATGATATCAAAGAATAACTAATTAAGTGCTTATTAATCCCTCTGAATGTTAAAGATTAAATTATTGTGGTTGAGTTGTATCTTTCATAGACTAACCTCACTGAGTTCCATAGTCATTTCAATCATAAAATGGAACTAGAAATATTCCATACAAGTACACATCATACCCTTATACATATCTAGAAATCTAGATTATATCGATATCCATCGGTCTCTCATTGATAACAGCTCCCAAATCAATTTCATAGTTATCTAAACTCTTTTATGTTTGGACCTCAATGAATCCAACTTATCTTCCACTGTCAAAAAATATAAGGGTATGAAAAGAGAGTGAAAAATTCTCTTAACTGAATCATGCTTAAAACATGGTTTGGAGGCATCATCTCAAACACTAAGTTCATGGTTGTCTACCAAGACCAAAATTTCAATGCTCAGTGAGGAAGACCATAGCTTAATTTTCTCATGAATTTACCTTCACCATACCATCAATGCCTCAAGTTGTAACTCCCCAATATTTTAGAATGTATTACTTTAATTAAATATCTTGTTGGGTAGATGTTACATAAACAACACTAAACTAAATTGAGTAATAATTTATCCAAAATAAAGTTAGACATCATTACGTTATTATTATATAATGCGCAACTCACAAATTAACACTCATTGGTAAATCATATAAAATAAGGTTAAGAGCATTTGAATTTTAAAATGTATATTTCCCTATGTAATTATTTTTTATTTATATTTTCTATTTTAATTTAAAATATAAATTTAAAAATTTAATAATTTCAAATAAAATTAATTTTTAAATTCATCATTTCAAACTAATATGAAGATTTTTTTTAAACTTTTTCTATAATAAATGATTTTTTTGGTGAATAGTGAGAAATACCTACAAATATTGTCACTTTTATGAATTTATTGTGAGATAATAATGACTTTAAGTTTTGTAAAACGTTTTTTTCAAGAACAAATATATGTTTAAAATTTAATATAATTTATTTAAAAAATAAATTTATGAACTTATAAATGTATGTTTCAAATTTTGGAAATCTAAATACTATTTTTATTCAAATAAAAACAATTTTTTTATTATATTTTAATAATGTTCTAACATGGTTACTTTCATTCTTTTTAGTTTTGAAGTCAAATAATTCTTATTTTATTTAACTTAAATCAATTAATTACATGGAAATCAACATTATACATGGTTTTTATATAAATTCATTTTTATATTAAAAATGGTTTTTATTTTATTTTGTGAACATATATTAAAAATAATATTTACCAATTTTGGAAATTTAATATTGGAAAATTGATTCCATATTTTGAATTATCTTTTTTATATTTGGTAATGAATTTTATTCATTGTTTTTTATAATCAATAGTTACCATATTAAAAGTTTTTCACCACCATAAATATTAAAAAGGTTAAAATGTGGTTAAACTAGAAGATAAGGTTTCAAATATCTCTAAAACTTGTATAAATGTCACTATTTGAGTTTATTTATTACTTAAAATATCCTATATTAAAATTTTACTAAATTTTTTCCTCTTTACATGAGAAATTAATTTATAATATTTTAAATTCTTTAATATTTACAAGGGTGGTACTCCTCTCACTAAAAAAAGGTACCTTCTCTCCTCACTTATCCACATAATTTTAAAACCATATATCAATAATTATCTTCCCAAATATATTCCTAAATATTCTCTCCACATCCTAGTGTTACTATTATCACCAAAAATCAACTCTATAAATCTTAAGGTGTAAGATAAAGGAAAATTCAAAGGATAAGGTATAAGCCGTAACTGAATTCTTTTATGTTTATTTATTCTTATACAACCTTAAAAAATATTATAATCATAATAAAATTATTAAATAAACATATTTAATATTATTAAATGTTATTATAATGATTTAAAAACTAATTTATAACTCCTTTCAATATTATGGTTAATGAAAACTTTGGTCGTGTGTATATACAGAATACTGCCTCTACGAAGAGATGTAATTAATTTTTTATTATCACCACACATATATGATCATAAAGACTAATTTAATGAATAAATATGATATTTGTAATATTATTAGGATTTTATAAAAATAAACCTTAATATTATTTTTTCCCTTTTCATCAACTACAAAAATGAAAACATTGATCGTGTGTACGTACAGACTACCACCACCATGAATATAAAGCCCCGGCCTTAAACCTTACTTAATCTTGAGTTATTACAAGATTACACATTGAGTATCTTTTCAGTTTTAGAGTTTTAGAGAATTAGATCATAAAACTTGCATTACATTCCACATTTAAACAAAGTGGTTACATAAAAGATAGTATTCATTTTTCCCATAAATGGAAACATATTTAAAATAAAACATGGATTCTTTCTTGAAACTTCCTTGACACTATCATCATATCATGTACCATTCCCTTGACCTGTGAAAAACATTTCAAAAACTTGGGATGAGCATAAAAATCTCAGTAAGGGTTATAAAAAGTATGGAAAGGAAACATGAGTACATATATACATAAGAATGAAATCATACTTTACCCATAAAACATAAGACCATTAACATACCTCATAAAATCATGAATAAATCATAGAAATCATAAGACATAAAGGTAACTTGAGGCATTCATAACATTCTTACATAGGGAGTAACCCTCTTGGTTATGTTTGGAATACCCATCGCAGTATATTCCCTAAATCTCTTCGGAGAAACCTTAACGTTTAACTCCATCGCATTAACCAATGCATTGGAGAGCTATATCGGGCTCACCCACCCTTAGTTTATCACGGAACCACCCATCTTCATAATAATGCCCAAGAACCATAACATAATCGTATCACATAAAACATACATAAGGAAACATAACATTTCCATATTTTAATCACAAGATATCAATACAACACATTGATATAATAAAAACATTATGAAAACCATTTTCAATACCAAAATAAAAGAAAAGTAAAACAGGGTATTTATTTTTCTTTTAAAAAAAATTATGGCTTTTAGAGGAAGCTGAAACTCAAATAATGGTCACGGCGGTGGAGAAGTCGTTGTCGCCACATACGTACGACAAAAAAATTACCTTTTGTCGTTTAGTAAAACGCTTCTTATGAAAAATATTAATTTTGAATAAAAGTAAAAGTAAAAGGGGTTTATACACCGTATAAAAGAAGGTTGTGTATAAAACAAAATATGCCTCAATTAAAGGAGATTGAGACGAAGTCCCATACAAAGATGGTATCCTTGGATTAAGGATAAATCAATTACATAATAATGTTTGAAAAACGAATACACCAAATATAAGTGGATATTAAGTGTAAAACAATCATAGGTTATTCACACATATTCATAGAATGACATATTCATGGAGTACAAGTTTATCCCAAAGAATCAAAATTGGGTTAAGAAGTTCCCTTGCAAAAATTCGACAGCCAAACGGCGTCACTTCAAAATTCATAAAATGAGTTGATGAGAGATAAAAAGGGTATCTCATCAGTTGGACATAAAATTTACATCAATAAGGATATAGAAGAACATATCCTAACATAATAGTATGTTAATTAAAAGACATAACAAAAGAAGTCTTTTAAAAAGAGGAGGGTGAAAGGTTCCCTTACCGACTTGGGTAACTTTCGAAACGTACACCTCATTGAAGAAGGGTCTCACAATGAATATGTAAATACCCATAAATTACATTATATTACACAAAGAGTATAATAATTGGCAGTACATACACCACTCAAAGGAACTGGTGGCAAATGTAGCATAAATATCACGGGAATAAAAGTGAGATGAAAAATCCCTTACGAAAACTCGGCAGCCTAACGGCGCCACTTAAAACTTCAAAAATGGATTGATGAGATCAAATAGGGTATCTAATAATATTAAAATAAAATTTACAGAAATATTAATATAAAATAACATCCCCCAACATAACAAAGAGGTTCTTAAAAGAAGTGACATAGAGGAGAGTACTTAAAAAGAAAGGGAGGGGTTGGATCCCTTACCTCGGGTCCGACTTGACTCGATCGTTCTTTAAACTCATGAATAATAAACTTGAGTTAATTTCTACTTTCTTAAGAACCTTTTTAAAGTTAATTATTCCTTTTATATCACTTACTACCATGCTATGAACACTATGTAATTATTTAAGTTAATAATGGTCATTTTGTAGATCATTGCTACTTGAGTCAAAAATAAACTCTTTATAATTACAAGTTGTTCATGTGGTAAAATATATATTATATCAAGAATTATATTCATTACATAGATATCATATATATCATATATATACATTATATACATTCATTTATAATATTACATAACATTTAAAGGTAAGAAATGAAATGCACCGTTCATGGAGACGGTAAGCCGTACGTACGCATGAACGCTACTTCCATTTCTATTTCTTATTTAATGGAATTAAATCATAATGATACATAATAGTATTATAATTCCAGTATGGTATCATATATAATATCATTAAATTTATCCTTTATACGTACCACATATGGTATTAACGAATCAAATCACTTTGAGGGGGCGGTAGTCTGCACTTCCTAAAATGAAGATATCGCGTTTAACCATAATGGAAACCATAAAGGTATTCCATAAATGAAAAATACAGAAGATTACGTAAAAAATAAACATATCATATATCATATATAAATATAGTGACATCTTAATGGCCACATTTGAGGGTGTTAAAAGAATATTGAACAATCATCGTTACGTGAGGCAGAAATTCACCTTCCACAGAAACAGTATGTTCTTTAACCATTATATGTAGTTGTGTGTAAGTGTATCTCGAATACTTATTATAACAACATACTAGTATATTTAAGATACTTGATTTGTTACAAAAGAAATGAATAAAAAGAGTTTAGTGGGTTGGAGAAGCAAAATAAAACAAAAGAACACAAGTGAAGACATTACCTTAAAATCGGGTACCTCTCTTTGATTTGAGCTCAAAGGATTCCTTGGGAAGACTTATTCCCAAAGTGAGGCTTCTAGGAGTAAGGGATGTGGAGAGATAAAATGATCAGGGGTTGTCCGAGCCAAAGGCTTGAGAGGTGTGGGTAAGGTGGTAGAGGTGGGGGCCTTTTATAAGAGGAGAGGAGGGGCACTATTGGAAAGTTACAAAATGTTACTTTATTTTCAAATGAGTTTCGGATTTTAAAGGTCTCACACTGATGTATTTAGAGGATAATTTGGTAAGGGTTCTAAATATACTCATCCAATAGGTCTTTGACAAGTGTAAGTTATAGTTTTAAAATTATCTTTTCATTTTATTTAAATCCTTTATTAATGAGGTAATCGTTGCATCATCATGATGTCATAAATAATATAATTTATTTAATGTCTAAAAATTATAAAACAAATATCCTGATGTAGGAAATCATTTTATATTTCTAATGAATATTTATAGTCAAAAATATGAATTTTATAACCCAATTTAAAAATTGTTTTAGTAAAACAACTCATGTTTGTGACATTTTTATTTTAACTTTAAATAAAAAGTTATTTATGTCATTTTCCAACCAAAGTGGCTCCATGGGGTCCCCAAGTTTACCCATGTATTTTCTTGGTCGGCCATGACACATCCAATGAGGTTAGGACATGTGTCTAGGTCATTTCATATTATTAAAACATTATTTTTACCTTAAATTACACTAATTACCTCTAATCGTGATTAAAAACTTAAAAGTTACTATTCACCAAAAAAATATTTTAATCTCATTGAACCACATTTTACATCCTAATGAAAACCATGCATGTTGGATTTTTGAAATTCAAATCACAGAAGTGGTAAAATTTCATTTAAACAAAAAATCAGTTTTTAAACTACCACTTAGTGGTTTCACTATTCATCAAAAATTGAAGTTTTTCAGAAAAATACCAAAAATTCACCCTAAGCTATATTTGATATTCCGAATTCAAAAATGATTTCTATTTTACAAAATTCAAAAAATATATGTTTCATTAATTAATTTAATAATTAATTACCGCTGTCAAAACAAATAGCGTGTTTTTAAGAAACAATATCTATTAAAAGATTGACACTAGTTTAAGTCCAATTTCAAAGTGAAATTAATTCCAATGACCACCATTAGATTAAATGGTAAAAATATATTCTAAATACACTCTAATATAAATTAAAAATATAATCTATCCATATAAATAAATCATATTAAAAGGATGTTTTGAATTAAAATGCAACATTTTCAATAAAAATGATCTTTATCGGAAAAATAACAAAATTTTACACAAAGTAAATTTTGATGTCCAGATTCTAAAGAAGGATTTTATTTTTTCAAAATACAACATATAAAATTGTCAAAAGTATATTTAAAAAGGGTTCTCCATCAAAAGGTGGTTAATCGACCATTTAAAGAATATTAGAAGATTTATGCTTAAAATTGGATTCATTTGCATTTTAAGCCTCCAAAATTTATTGGATAAAAGTAAAAATATTTGACAAACATATATAATCATATTGTAGTTAGTTCTGTTCATTCCCTCCATTACAACGGCTAGGCGTTAACTACCTTTTAAAATAATATTATTTTATTATTAGTGTGCAACGTAAGATTTCAAAGAAACTCGTTGTTGCGTATTGGGTACGCCCTCAAGCATAGCATTCCCTTTAAAGTAATATTAATATTTTATTCAAAAATATGGATAAATATGAAAATGTAATATTCTTTATTTACCTGGGTTGTTACATCCTTCCCCCCTTTTGGGAATTGCGTCCTCGCAATTTTAAAATTGGGCTTGGAAGCTTCATTGAAAATCCCACATCAGAACAAGAGTCAGTAAAACTATCACTTTAAAAGAATGGGAGAGAAGTACAAATGTCACCCAAGTTAACCCATACTAGGATTCCAAGTATGAAAATATGGATATGGAGGAAAAAACAAAGGTTCATGTTCTGATGGAGAGTGATAGTAAACATGTCTAGGAGAAAGTTAACAATAAGAAAATCACAAACTTGTGATGGGTTAAACGGTATTTGATTCCCCAGTAGGAAAAATTAACAGACAACATTTTTGTTTTAGGTTAATTTTCATTGAGGAATTTATTTATGAGCTTAACTAAAACATAAGGAATCATACTTAAATGTCATGTTGACTTTCAAATTTTACTATATTTCTTACACGAACTCATATTTTCTCCAAAAGACGAGTATTTAGGATGACTTGTTCACATTAAGAGAGCTATAATCAACTTCTAGAGAATCACCTAATCCACAAAAGAGAACTATATACTTCCCATGTCTTTAGACCTTAACCAAAACTAAAACCCAAAGTTCAACAAAGAACATTCAATAAACATCTATCCATAAAATTATACAAAGTAAACCAAACTAAGATTGAAACCCAATTCTCTGAAGGATTTAATCACATAGTCTCCTAAGATAAATTTTAACATTTTTCTCCAAAATAACATCAGTTACTCTTACAATCTCATACTGAAATGTAATTATCCTAATCACATATCCTCCATGATAGGCTAATCATTTCCATTGATAACCAAAAAAAATCAACTTACTCTTAATTCATAAAATCATCTGACTAAAAAGAATCATTCAAACTAACTAGGGACTTCACGTAGTCCAGTGGTAGGCGATAAATACCAATTTCACTTTAGTTGTGGGTTCGATTCTCGTAGCTTCATCCGACGTGACGGGTTGTCACATTGTCTGTGTGTTTTCCCTTTTCAAAAACTATATAATTTTATAACATTCCTCAAAAAGAGATAAATTCATCAAAAATAACCATAACATATTTTAACCACAAAGGTTATCTGATAACTTCCATTTTGCAACCCAAAATGTATTAACCAGTAATTGCCTCAAAATCAAGGATCATATAAACCCAAATGGTTCTTTATAACTATATCCACAAAATAAAGGATAATTATTCCTTGAATAAAATTTTCGTATATCAAACATTAGGGTTACTATAAAAAGTCTTCTAATGTAACCCCATCATCAAAAGAGACTTAATACATCTAAGAATTTCACCACCATAAAATCTACCATAACCCTTGAATCCCTTATATGATGACTTCTTACTCATTAAACATTCTTCATGATCCATTAGCCATTCCTTTTCAACTTATTCTGAAATACTTCTTTCCTACAAACAAAATCATGAATCATATCCTAAGATTCCAATAATAGGAAAACATATGTTAAGAAATAATCCATACCTTTCATTCTTCATTGTCAGTTTCTTCATCCTCAATCGTAATGGCATTAGGTATTGGTAAATGAATATTTGTATGATCTTGGTGAACCCATTCCCAAAACTTCTTCGTAGGACATGTGTTTGCATAATGACCATGCATACCACATTTAAAACATTCAATTGATCCTTCAGAAAGAACTTCTTTCCCTTTCCTAGATTCAACTAGATGCTTCCTTTTTCCATGGAAGGTTCTTTCTTTATGACCTTCATTTCCACATCTATAGCATCTTTCTGTCCCTTTGAAACATTTTCCTATGTGTTTCTTTCCACATATTTGACACATAGGTTTTTGAACATACTTACCTTTATGATTATTACCTGAACTTCCGTAGGTATTTGTTTCTCGCATACACGATGCCTTATAAAAATCACTAAGGTTCAGGTGGTCAATCATGACTCCAGATAGTTGGTTGAGGATAACCACAAGAGTTATCATTGCAGCTCTCATATCATTCAGTTGTTCTTTCATAAAACCGTCACAGTTTTCTTCAAATCCACTGTTACTTTGGTTCCTGCTAGATCCATCCATTTACTAAAACCAAAAAGGTCAGTGTGAGTATATCAGTAAAATCATCAAATAAAAAAGAGGAAGATAAACACCAAGATATACTTATACAAGTTATCTCAAACTCATTATAACTTTCAAAAAAACGATGACTCCATCTAATATACTAACCATTGTGGTTATAAAAAACTTTTCACTTTTTCTTAAACAACACTCTAACCTCTAAAGTTATCTAAACCGACCTCTGATACCAACTATAAAGCCCCAGCCTTAAACCTTACTTAATCTTGAGTTATTACAAGATTACACATTGAGGATCTTTTCATGTTTAGAGTTTTAGAGAATTAGATCATAAAACTTGCATTACATTCCACATTTAAACAAAGTGGTTACATAAAAGATAGTATTCATTTTTCCCATAAACAAAAACATATTTAAAATAAAACATGGATTCTTTCTTGACACTTCCTGGACACTATCATCATATCATGTACCATTCCCTTGACCTGTGAAAAACATTTCAAAAACTTGGTATGAGCATAAAAATCTCAGTAGGGGTTATAAAAAGTATGGAAAGGAAACATGAGTACAGATATACATAAGAATGAAATCATACTTTACCCATAAAACATAATCACTTTAACATACCTCATAAAATCATGAATAAATCATAGAAATCATAAGACATTAAGGTAACTTGAGGCATTCATAACATTCTTACATAGGGAGTAACCCTCTTGGTTATGTTTGGAATACCCATCACAGTATATTCCCTAAATCTCTTCGTAGAAACCTTAATGTTTAACTCCTTCGCGTTACCCAATGCATTGGAGAGCTATATTGGGCTCACCTGCCCTTAGTTTATCACGAAACCACCCATCTTCATAATAATGCTCAAGAACTATAACATAATAGTATCATATAAAACATACATAAGGAAACATAACATTTCCACATTTCAATCACAAGATGTCAATACAACACATTGATATAATAAAAACATTATGAAAACCATTTTCAATACCAAAATAAAAGAAAATTAAAACAGGGTATTTATTTTTCTTTTAAAAAAAGTATGGCTTGTAGAGGAAGCCGAAACTCAAATAATGGTCACAGCGGCGGAGAAGTCGTTGTCGCCGCATACGTATGACAAAAACATTCCCTTTTGTCGTTTAGTAAAACGCTTCTTATAAAAAAGATTCCTTTTGAATAAATGTAAAAGTCAAAGGGGTTTATACACCGTATAAAAGAAGGTTGTGTATAAAACAAAATATTCCTCAATGAAAGGAGATTGAGATGAAGTCCCATACAAAGACGGTATCCTTGGATTAAGGATAAATCAATTACATAATTATGTGTGACAAATGAATACACAAAATATAAGTGAATATTAAGTGTAAAACAATCATAGGTTATTCACACATATTCATAGAATGACATATTCAAGGAGTACAAGTTTATCCCAAAGAATCAAAATTGGGTTAAAAAGTTCCCTTGCAAAAATTCGACAGCCTAACGGCATCACTTCAAAATTCAGAAAATGAGTTGATGAGAGATAAAAAGGGTATCTCATCACTTGGACATAAAATTTACATCAATAAGGATATATAAGAACATATCCAAACATAATAGTATGTGGATTAAAATACATAACAAAATAAGTCTTTTAAAAAGAGGAGGGTGAAAGGTTCCCTTACCGACTTGGGTAACTTTCGAAACGTACACCCCATTGAAGAAGGGTCGCACAATGAATATGTAGATACCCATAAATTACATTATATTACACAAAGAGTATAATAATGGAAAGTACATACACCACTCAAAGGAACTGGTGGCAAATGTAGCATAAATCTCACGGGAATAAAAGTGAGATGAAAAATCCCTTAAGAAAACTCGGCAGCCTAACGGCACCACTTAAAACTTAAAAAATGGATTGATAAGATCAAATAGGGTATCTCATCATATTAAAATAAAATTTACAGCAAGATTAATATAAAATAACATCCCCCAACATAACAAAGAGGTGCTTAAAAGAAGTTACATAGAGGAGAGTACTTAAAAAGAAAGGGAGGGGTTGGATCCCTTACCTCGGGTCTGACTTGACTCGATCGTTCTTTAAACTCCTGAATAATAAACTTGAGTTAATTTCTACTTGCTTAAGAACCTTTTTCAAGTTAATTATTCCTTTTATATCACTTACTACCATGCTATGAAAACTATGTAATTATTTAAGTTAATAATGGTTGTTTTGTAGATCATTGCTACTTGAGTCAAAAATAAACTCTTTATAATTACAAGTTGTTCATGTGGTAAAATATATATTATATAAATAATTATATTAATTATTTATATATCATATATATCATATATATCAATTATATAAATGTATTTATAATATTACATAACATTTATAGGTAAGAAATGAAATGCACCGTTCATGGAGACGGTAAGCCGTACGTACGCATGAACGCTACTTCCATTTCTATTTCTTATTTAATGGAATTAAAACATAATGATACATAATAGTATTATAATTCCAGTATGGTATAATATATAATATCATTAAATCTATCCTTTATACGTACCACATATGGTATTAACGAATCAAATCACTTTGAGGGGGCGGTAGTCCGCACTTCCTAAAATGAAGATATCGCGTTTAACCATAATGGAAACCATAAAGGTATGAAATAAATGAAAAATACAGAAGCTTAAGTAAAACATAAACATATAATATATAATATATAAATATAGTGACATATTAATGGCCACCTTTGAGGGTG
The DNA here is from genome assembly GCA_963277665.1 of Viscum album. Taxonomy (NCBI): domain Eukaryota; kingdom Viridiplantae; phylum Streptophyta; class Magnoliopsida; order Santalales; family Viscaceae; genus Viscum; species Viscum album. Next base: position 447,373,855 of record OY728145.1, read on the forward strand.
TTAAAAGAATATTGAACAATCATCGTTTCGTGAGGCAGAAATTCACCTTCCACAGAAACAGTATGTTCTTTAACCATTAGATGTAGTTGTGTGTAAGTGTAGCTCGAATACTTCTTATAAAAACATCCTATTATATTTAATATACTGTATTTGTTACAAAATAAATGAATAAAAATATTTTAGGGGGTTGGAGAAGAAAAATAAAACAAAAGAACACAAGTGAAGACATTACCTTAAAATCGGGTACCTCTCTTTGATTTGAGCTCAAAGGCTTCCTTGGGAAGCCTTCTGCCCAAAGTGAGGATTCTATGAGTAATATAGGGATGTGTAGAGAAAAAATGAGAAGGGGTTGGCTGAGAAAATGGCTTGTGAGTTGTGGGTAATGTGGTAGAAGTGGGGGCCTTTTATAAGAGGAGAGGAGGGGCACTCTTGGAAAGTTACAAAATGTTACTTTATTTTCAAATGATTTTCGGATTTTAAAGTTCCCACACTGATTTATTTAGAGGATAAGGTGGTAAGGGTTCTAAATATACTCATACAATAGGTCTTTGAAAAGTGTAAGTTATAGTTTTAACATTATCTTTTCATTTTATTTAAATCCTTTATTAATGAGGTAATCGTTGCATCATCATGATGTCATAAATAATCTAATTTAATTAATGTCTAAAAATTATAAAACAAATATCATGATGTAGGAAATCGTTTTATCTTTCTAATGAATATTTATAGTAAAAAATATGACTTGTATAATCCAATTTAAAAATTGTTTTAGTAAAACAACTCATGCTTGTGACATTTTTATTTTAACTTTAAATAAAAAGTTATTTATGTCATTTTCCAACCAAAGTGGCTCCATGGGGTCCCCAAGTTGACCAATGTATTGTCTTGGTCGGCCATGACACATCCAATGAAGGTAGGACATGTTTCTAGGTCATTTCATATTATTAAAACATTATTTTTACCTTAAATTACACTAATTATCTCTAATCGTGATTAAAAACTTAAAAGTTACTATTCACCAAAAAATTATTTTAATCTCATTGAACCACATTTTACATCCTAATGACAACCATGTATGTCGGATTTTTTAAATTCAAATCACATAAGTGGTAAAGTTTCATTTAAACGAAAAATCAGTTTTTAAACTACCACTTAGTGGTTTCACTATTCATCAAAAATTGAAGTTTTTCAGAAAAATACCAAAAAATCACCCTAAGTTATATTTGATATTCCGAATTCAAAAATGATTTATATTTTACAAAATTCAAAAAATATATGATTCATTAATTAATTTAATAATTAATTCCCGCTGTCAAAACAAATAGCGTGTTTTTAAGAAACAATATCTATTAAAAGATTGACACTAGTTTTAGTCCAATTTCAAAGTGAAATTAATTCCAATGACCACCATTATATTAAATGGTAAAAATATATTCTAAATACACTCTAATATAAATTAAAAATATAATCTATCCATATAAATAAATCAGATTAAAAGGAGGTTTTGAATTAAAATGCAACATTTTCAATAAAAATGATCTTTATCGGAAAAATAACAAAATTTTACACAAAGTAAATTTTGATGTCCAGATTATAAAGAAGGATTTTATTTTGTCAAATACAACATATAAAATTTTCAAAAGTATATTTAAAAAGGGTTCTCTATCAAAAGGCGGTTAATCGACCATTTAAAGAATATTAGAAGATTTATGCTTAAAATTGGATTCATTTGCATTTTAAGCCTCCAACATTTATTGGATAAAATTAAAAATATTTGACAAACATATATAATCATATTGTAGTTAGTTCTGTTCATTCCTACCATTACAACATCTAGGCATTAACTACCTTTTAAAATAATATTATTTTATTATTAGTGTGCAACGTAAGATTTCAAAGAAACTCGTTGTTGCGTATTGGGTACGCCCTCGAGCATAGCATTCCCTTTAAAGTAATATTAATATTTTATTCAAAAATATGGATAAATATGAAAATTTCATATTCTTTATTTACCCGGGGTGTTACAATGAAACAAAGTATTTAATTTTTTTAATGACCACCTCACATGGATGGTCATAAAAGTCTATTGAATGTATAAAAATTATAATTATAAAATTATTAATATTTTTAGATGATGGAACAATAACCCCTTTTCCTTGATCAACACACCAATTGTTTTTTGACTGAACAACCTCAATGCGTCTGATGTAAACTTAGCAGATTTAGTAAATAAATAAAACATAGTAACAAATGAAATAAGAAGAAATAGTGATAATGGAATGAACATGAAAATGGATATTAATAAAATAAATAATTAATATAATTTTATTATTTTTTATTTAGAAAACATATTTAGAAATATGAGACTCTAGGTAACGTAGTTTCTTAAAACATTATTTTAAAGTTCTCCTTTCAAAATATTTCTCTTTCATATCCATATTCATTAAAAATGTTTCTAGAATAATCTTATTATATGAAACAGAGTTTTGAAGTTAATTTTAAACTAATTTTAATTATATTTAAAAAAATTAAATATGAATACTTCTAATGTTTTCTATATGGATCATGTTTTACTCTTTTTACCAAAGTGAAAAAGATAGTTTTTTAATGTTTACGATATAACATCCTTTATTATATCATATGCAATATTCATTAACAAAATTCATCTAAAATGTTTCATGGATTTTAAAATAAGTTATATTTCCCATTATTCTATGAATTTTTCATTTTTAAGTGTTTTCCAAAGAAAAAATGATATTTCTCTTTATTTTTAGACAAAAATGGAAAGTTCTTTTTCTTATGAGTTAAAAATACATTTTCGAGTGTTTAATGATAAAAAATTAAAATCTCATAAAAATTTTATTCATGATATGGTAATTGTGAGTTATATATTATGAAATGTGTGTGATTACCCATACCCACACTCTGGGATTCAGAGCCCAAAAAAACATACTTTATATTCTAGTTTTGATACTAGTTGCAAAATCATATAAATAGCCATCTATAATCACAAAATCAAGATTCATTATTATATATCTTACATTTCAAGTATATTTCTAGGTTTATATATTTATAGAATTAGAAAAAATCATAAACTAATAAATCCCATGTCTTTCTCAACTAATGGATATTTTTTCCATTATATATATGAAACTACTTAATTCATGATATGTCTTCAACATATCCCATAAATTCTTTTATATGTTATTTCCTTATAAATATGTCATGTGTACTAATTTTTCTCATAACATAGGGAATAGAAACATAATAAGGGAGTGATATCAAACTCTCTATAAGGGAAACATATAACTATAGAAATTATAGCTTAAACATTGCTAAAATATTATGGCGATAATTGGTAAACAACATGAAACCATAATAAACATGGAACTGGGAGCATATTATATCCATTAAAATAAATTAAATCATGGATATCAATAATAATAATCTCATACTGATGGGATTAACAGTTTCAGACATCAAAAACCTACTATCAAGACCTTGTTCCAATAAACTATAATATTATGGGTAGAGGTGTACGTTAAACCCCAACTTGTGTTGTCTCATGAGACCTATCAAAGCATTGAGGGGTTATATAATTCTAGGCCCCACCCATCACATGATTATGTCCAATGCACTCACCAAAATATTTAACAATAATTTTCACACCATTCCCTAAGGAACCGCTTTTGGAATAAAAACATGGTTATCCATATAATTAAAGATACAAAATTTAAATAGATAATAAACATATGTTAGTAGTCAAAAATCATCAAGAATGTTAATAATTTTTCCTATGCCAATAAAATGGATATCATTATCATAACACATCCATAGAAAGAAGGTGGATAGTCAAAAAATAAATAGTCAACTTTCCAATAATCATCCTTATTGTAATAAAAACATAAATAATGATAATAATTTTTCCCATGTCAATAAATAAATGTTCTTTCTATATGAACACCCTCCAATAATAATTTTTAAAATGATATATTCACATCGTATAGTGTAATGGGTATACTGCTAAGTCAATACTAGAATAACATGATCATAACCTATCCATAGAAAAAATGTTTTTGGTTGAAAAATAGAATGTCACCAGTGAAACAAAGTAAACATATTAGAGTGTTTACATAAATGACAAAACACCCTCATAAAATAATTCTTTGAATGGTATCACAAAATAAGGGATCAAGAATCAAATTTTTTTAAACCATGAATTTAATCCCCCAAATGATAATATGTGTGTGTGTGTGTGTGTATTAGAGGATAAATCATGAAATATAAACTACATTATGGTATGTACTTTTTAAAATGATAATTTAAATCAAAGATAAAACTTAAAATATATTTTAGAAAACATTTTAAATATTGACGTAAAATATAAATATACATGTTGCTTTCAAATATTACTCTTGAATATGTGACATGAAATCCTTTGAAAACCTTTAATTTAAATAATAATATCTAATAATAGATACTTTAAAATATATAAATATTATCCTAGGTAAATGAATAGTGAAAGAAAAAACATGTGAAAGTGAAAGGAAAACCCTTTTATTATTTTTAAAATACCTTTATTTTAAACTCACATTGTAAAATGAGTCACAAAACATTAATTTATATTAAAACATAATTTTAAAAAATAGGATTATAAAATACCTTATAGTAAAATGTTATTTAAAGTTAACCCAATAATGTAAATAAATGCTTAATATTAAACATTATAACTCAAATAAAGGATATTTGAGTTATCAATATCTCTTAAGGGCAACATACCCCATGTATCAGGGAACATTTAAAAAGTATTTAATGTGGTAAAAATATATACAATGACAGAATGACATATTATATAATAAAATGGAAAAATTTACCAAAATTATATGATTCATGTATAATTAGACGATCATAACTCAATGAATGATAATTGAGTTACCCAAAAACCTCTTACGATTAGGGTAACACTTGAGTAAAAATGCATATAAAGGAAAGAACATTATTTTGGTTATTTTACCACATGAATTAAAATAAAATAATTTATATAACTTTAATGGGATATTAAATTGATATAAAACCATAAAAATCAAACATGGATCATAATATGTATCATGTCTCGAAGATTCGGAATTGATACCACGAAAACCCTTGGTGGTTGAGTAACACTAGAATCAAACCTCTTAAAAGAGATGGATTATAATTAAACTTAAAATAAAATGATAAAAATATAATTCATTATATAATATCTCATATAATTAGTATATAAACATCAATAATTAAATTAGATGCATGATACCAAACATGTATCAAGAAGATGAATTTGATATGAAAACCCTTACTTTGGTCTTGATTCATTATGCACTTGTACCAGATGTCATGAATAATTAAATTAAGTTTATTAGACACATAGATAATAACATTATTCATAACTATAACCATATATGATCCACATTTATAATTATCTTATAAATACATACATATATATATATATTAGTTATTTCTTTCATATTTTCAACACTGGGTGTAAATGATCTTTATCGCTTTGAAATGGTTTCATAAAAACATTTTTGGTATTAATTATTATTAAAAAATTCATAATTAAAATATAATTAAAGGTAATATAATATATGTTACATGATAGTCATAAAGGGTTTAATTTTATTCCATTGTGGTTTTTTTAAACCATGAAGATGAAATTAGCAATGGTCATGTTTCGGTAATTCATAATGAACGAAAGGTGTTTTGTTAATTAATGAGTTAAATGTTGATATACCCATACTAGACTAAAATTAATTAATTATTTATTTATATAATATTACACTATTAAAATTATTCTCATATTCATACATAATATAAATGCATAGTATTCTTCAAGTATGTGGTTAAACACACCCAAACATGAACCTACCATGATTAATAGATGATTATGATGTGGTTTAGTTATAATATAATTATAATTGAATTATAATGATCTTATTTTGTGATTATTATTTTGATATATTATAACTTTAAATGATTATAAAATGAATTTAATTCATATAAAGTCGTTATTTTTAAAGAAGATATCATTTCCCTCTTAGTTCGAATGTTTTAAATCATTGATAAATGATAATCAGTTTTTTCTCATATAATTAATAGGTTATAGAATTTTACATAAAATAAGATTAATGATATCATATAAATAATATTTATACATTAATATCATCCTTAGTGCAATCCATATAAGGTGGTGATAAAAATAAAAATGAAAATCAATCTTTCCTTGGAGGTGGTTGTCCACACGTACGCATGGTTAACGATTTCATTTTCCATAAAACATAAGAAATTAGTATTATGGTTTAATGTTTCACAATAATAAACATGATATAAATATAATAATTATTTATTATATTACCATTTTATACCATAATTTTAATGTTTTTAAGGAAAAAACCCACTACATCGTAGATGTGCTGCTCCGCACAATACATGAATTACAGTTTCAGTTTTCTTTGTAGAAAAGGGAAATGAATATTAATGATTATTACCAAAGAATAATAATATTAATTATATAAAAAAATTATTATTTCACCACATATATAATTAAAAATTGTAATTTTAAAATAAATATATAAAATAGATAAGTTTGGTATAAATGATTACTCTTTTGATCACTTTGAGATTTCCTTGGAAGATCCCTAAGAAATGGGTGCCATGGGGTAATCTATTTTGATAATAAGATATAAAGAGTGAAAATTTATTATATATGAAGTAAAACTGGTGCATTTTCAAGAGGAAATTTATTTGAAGGTGTGGTGAGAAGTCCCTTTTATAAGTGGTAAGAATGGCGTTATTTTAAATATTTCAACAAAATATAAATGGAGAACAAGTTAAACATGTCAAGTGGATAAAAAATTTAGAAATAATTGATTGTAGAAAATATTATTTCAAGAAACACCTCATCCATTCAATTGAGGAATTTTTTTATCATTTTCCAATTCCTTTTCCCCTTGAATTATTACTTTTACCCTTTTAGATTTTACTACAGTAACCAGTTTCTACCTAACATAACAGAATCATTATGACTGAAAATAAATTGGTACCTATTATATAATTTTGAACCACTAATTTAAAATATATTTCATTTTATTCTATTTATAATTTTTATAAAAATTAATTTCAATATAAAAATGTATAATGTATTGAAATTAATTTTTGATAAAATTGTGCTTATATTCTAAAATATCAAATATGGGTTTATAAATTAAAACCAAAATTTTAAAAAATTTAAATTCATATATAAAATAAATATTTGATCTTATAAATATGTTTCATGAATTTCCAATTTATACATATATACTAATAATTTCATAAAAGTCTCGTTATTTGTAAAAACGGTATTTTTCACTATTCACCTAAAAAACATTTTTAGAAAAATACTAAAAATACACCTTAAACTTATATTATTATAATTACTCTAAAATATATTTAAATATTTTCAAATTAAATTTAAAAAATTAGATAAATAAATTTTTACATAAATTCCCAAAATATAGAGGAAAAGTGTTCATATTGGAAAATAAATTCTTAAATTGCTAACTATTCTTTATTCATTTTTCATATCAATTATTAATTAATTTATTATTAAACTATTATTATTATTATAAATATATTTTATTATTATTTAATCATAATATATTTAGCTTTTTTAAATAAATCATCAATTTTATAAAAATATGTTTTTAATCATAAAATGATTTTTATATTTGTTTTAGTTATACTAATTTAATTTCATTAATAATAAAAGTATTCAATATTATTTTTATATAAGTATTTAATAAATAAATTAATTCATTTCATTCTCATTAATTCAATTTTTAGGCTTTGATGGTCAAAATATATTACAATTTCATTTTATTTTGGTGTTGTCTATAGAGAAAGCTATCGAACACACTGACTTAATTAAAGGTAATAATATATTAAAATTTTGGGGTGTTACATTATCCTCCCCTAAAATTGTGTCATCTCTATTTGACTTATAATATTATATTAATTTCTATAGGTATCTTCAAATTAACCATACACCTATAGATCATCAAAGGTTTATTTAGTATGTGGAATGAGATTTATCCATAGGGAAAATTATTATATGAACTTTATAAAGAGAGCCTTTCCAATCCTAGTTTCACACAGAATATACTAGGGGAATAAGATCAAGATACATAAGGAATAACATCACAAAAACATTAATAATGATTTATAAGATAATCATAACACTGTGGGTTTTTATTTATAACTCAATATATAATACTTGGTGAGAACTTAAATAACATAAGACACTAGATAATCTTGAGTGAAAAATCGTTATCTAATACATTAGTAGTTGTTTCATAGTATTTTCTATGTTTTCATGGTTATTGGTGACTATTTACTTCATTATTCATTGGATTGGGACATTAAGTCACATAATTCTTAACTCTATTATAATTGAAGCAATGGATTTGTATACCTTCAATATTTCCCATACACCTGTGAGTCTAATGACCTTTATCTCCACACTTATAGAATTTACCTTTCCCTTTATGAAAATTTTCCCCATGCTTCTTCATACAATATTGACTTGTAGAAAATTTAATATTCTTTACTTCATCATCTTTATCACTTGATCATTCATGAGACTCTGTCTTTCTCTTATTTAGTGTGTTTGGTAGTTCCACAATGTTGATATTGTTAATAATATTTCAGGATAGCTAGTTGGGCGTGATCATAAGGTTTCCCACTATAACTATTATTCTAATGGGTTTTTCATTGAGGTGGTCACTAAATTATCCCTCACGGCCATGGTTCCTTTTAGTTATAACCACTACTAAAACCAAAAGGGTCTACATGAGTTATAAATCAATAAAAATACAATGGAATTATTGTAATAAATAATATAAAAGGTATTCAACATTAAACCCTTTTAACATTATCATCATTTTAGCCTATAATTAATTTATTTCAACCTCTATCAATCTTTTTTTAATATATTCCATTCTTGGTTTAACCTAGGTTACTTTGAGTTGGCCTCTCTCATACTTCTTAACCTAATCCTAAAAATATATATCCCAAAATACATTGAACTTTATTAAAATATTATAAAACTAAAAATCATTTAAATATATTCTATCAAAATATAACATATCTCTTTTAAAAGAAAGAACATATCAATTAATATGTACATTAGCTTATGAATCTCTATGTTTCATTCTATGTTATCCATGTTCCCTTTCTTTTTAGGTCATCTAACCTAAACTTATTCAATATCCTTATTGTGGTTCATAAATAAGATGTTATTGTCAAAATTATATCCCCCATGAGTGTGAAACTAGGTGTGAAGTTATGCTTATTTATCATGCACTAAGTGATGATCGACATAATACCAAATCTGAAATTGTTTGGGTTATTACCCCTATGTACATTTATTCTAGAGCATGTAACCACTTGTAGTATCCTTAAAGAGAAGAAATTTCTAGGAAACCCAAATAATCAAGACTTTACCAAAACATTACGATTTCAACCTATACATAGACTTATTCCTACTATTTTAAATAATGTTCTATGATCCTAATCCCCAAATAAAATGTTCATTATTTTCTTATCATTAAATCATGTCTTTATCCAAAAGGGTTATCTATACCATTAACATTTTTACTAACCATAACTTATCAACCCTTAAATTATCCTTAACAAATGTGTTAATCTATAAAGTTATCTAAAAAATTCCTTTGATACTAACTGTGACACCTCAGAAATGCACTTTCAGATCTAGTTCTCATAGACACATACTTTACATAATCTCTTTGAAACCATCTATAATATATGGGATATAACTATCCAAAATCACATAATAAAAAATGATTATTTCATCTATTACATATCAAGGATCCTTTTAGGTTAAGGGATTTGTATAATTATGACACGTAATAAAATAATAAATCCCATATCTTTCTCAACTAATAGAAATTTTTTTCCACTATATATAAGAAAATTCTTAATTCATGATAAGTCTTCAACACCTACCATAAATTCTTCCATGCTTATTATCCTTAAAAACATATCATGTGTACTAATTTTATTTATAACCTATAGAATGGAAACATAAGAAAGGGTTGATCTTAAACACTTATTAAGGGAAATATATAATTAAAGTAATCATGGAATAAACATGGCATAAATACTATGGTTGGAATAGGGAAAACAAATGAATCCATAATAAAATTGAAACTAGGAGCATGTTATATCTATGAAAATAAATGAATACATGGATATAAATAATATTAATATCATAATCATGGAATGCATAATGTCATACAATAAAAACCTATTTTCAAGGCCTTGTTCGAAGACACTATCTTGTTATGGGAAGAGGTGTACACTAAAATTCATCTTGGTTTGTATAATGAAACATATCGATGCATCATTATGTTTTATAATTCTAGGACCTACCCATCACCTTATTTTGTCCAATGCAGTCAATATAAGAGTCAACATGACTTTTCATACAATTACCTGAGGAACCTCCAACCAAATAAAAATATGTCTATATATATAATTAAATATATGAAATTTCAATATATAATCAACCTATATTAGTATTCAAAAATCATCATGAATATTAATAATTTTCCCACATCAATTAAAGGGATGTCATGATAATAACTCATCTAGAGAAAGAAGATAGATGTTCAAAAATACGTAGTCAAATTTATAATAATCATCCATATTGGGATAACAATATACTAAATGCTAATAATTTTACCAATTTTAATAAGTAATTTTGATTTATAGGTAAAAATCCTCTAATATGAATTTGTAAAATGATATACCACATTATATAGGTTAATGACTATATGGTTAAGTCAATAATAGAAAAACTTGATCATAAGCCATCCAGAGAAAATATATAGTTGTTTAAGAAAGAAAATATCCTTAGTTCAAAAAAGGTAATATAGGAGGGTGTATAAATAAATGAAAAACACCCTTTCAAAAGAAAGAATCTAATTGTATCAAAAAGAAGGGATTAAGAACCAAATTTTTTGATATCATGAGTTGGATCACCCAAATGATTATGTGTGAATGTGTGTGTGGTTGTGTGTGTGTTAAGGGATAAATGATCTTTTAAAGACCATTTTTAATATTGATGTAAAATAAAAAATTACATATAACATTAAAAAGTGACTCTAGATAAGGAGATGTAAAATCCTTTTAAAACCTTTAATATTAATAATAATCTTTAATAATTGATACTTGAAAAGAAATAAATTTTATCTTACAAAAATGAATAGAGGAAGACAAAACCTATGAAATTGAAAGGAAAGACTTTTTATTTTTTTTTAAATACCTTTGTTTAAAACTCAGATTGTAAAAAGAGTAAAAAATATATTCATTTGTGTTAAAGTTTATTTTTCACAAATAGGATTGTACAATACCATGTTATAAAATTTTATAGTGGGTGAACCTAAGCCTGAAAATCAATGTTAAATATGAAACATTAAAACTCAATAAAAGGGTATTTTATTTCTCAATAACCACTATGAGAAACATACCCCATGAAGCATGAACCATTTGAAAAGGGGTTTATGTAGTAAAATATATAAAATGAGAGAATACCATATATGAAAATCCAAGGGAATAATTTACCCAACATATATAAAATAAGTTCAATTAAATGATTATAAAAAAACTCAAATAACTGTGGTGACACTTGATTCAAATACATATAAAGGAAAAAAAATTGATATGTTTTATCCCATGAATTAAAAGTAAATAATTAATAGAAAAATCATGGAATATTAAATCAATAAAAAACCATTCAAAGGAAACATGGTGCATAACATGTAACATGTCTCAAAGAATCATAATTGAGACTAATAAAACCCTTGCATATTTAGTAACTCTTTATCAAAATTCCTTGAAATATAGGGCTTGTAAGTGAACTTAAAATAACAAGATTAAAATATATTTCATGATATGATATCTCATATAGGATTTATATACACCACATAAATGAAATTATGTGCATAATACCCAATATATCTCAAATAGAGTAATTTCTGATGAAAACCTTTACCTCAGTCTTGATTCATTCGGTAGTTGCACAAAATATTGTGAATAATTAAATTAATATAATTTAATTCATAACTAAGAACATTATTCATAAAAATAACCATTTATGATCCTCATTTATAATCATTATATACATATATATTATTTATCTTTTACTAATTTTCAAAACTTGGTGTAAGTAATCTTTATTTCTTTGAACTAGTTTTATAAAAATGTTATTGGTATTCTTATTTATTATAAAATTAATAAATCCAAGATAATTAAAGTTAATTGAATATTTTTTATATGATATTTAAAAATGGTATAATTTAAGTCCATTTTAATTTTGGTTTCAAACCATGAAGATGAAATCGATGATGATCAATGTTCGATGATTCTTAATGAACAAAAGTTATTTTGTTAATTAATGATCTAAATTTTTATATAACATTAATAGAAGAAAAATTATAATATTGATATCATATTACACCAGTAAATATGTTCTCATATTTATCCATAATATAAATTCATAGTATTCTTAAAGTAGGTGGTTAAACCTACCTAAACTTGAACCTATCCAGATTAATGGATGATTATGAGGTGGTTTATTTTCAATATCATTATATAAGATTCACAATGATATTATTTAGTTCATAATATTTTTATATATAAAAACTATAAAGAATTATAAAAGTATGGTAATTTATATAAATTCATTACATAGAAATAATAGATCATTTCCCTATTAGTTTACTTGTTTTAAATAATTTAATTAAAAATAATATTTTACTGATTATATAATTAATAGGTTCTAAAATTTTCCATACCAAAACCTTAATAATATCATAAAAATCATATTTATTCTTTATTCTCATCCTCGTGAAAAGTCATGTAAGGTGGTGATGAGAATAAAAAAGGAAATAAATTATTCCATTGAGGATGTAGTCAACACTTATGCATGGTTAGAGATTGTGTTTCCCATAGAAAAGGAGAAATGAGTGATATGGTTTAATTTTTAAAAATAATAAATATTATATAAATATTATAAATATTAATTAAATTCTATTTTTATACCATCCTTGTAAGGTGGTGAATGAAAAAAAAAATTATGACATGGAGGCTCTTTTCCACACAACGAGCGAATTACGATTTAATTTTTCTTATTATAAAATAGAAAGGGTTAATAATGATTAATACCGTAGAATAATTAATTTTAGTACATAAAAAATAATAATTAAATTAAATATAGATTTAAAATATATAATTGTAAAATAATGTCAAAAAGTAGAGATGTTAAGTAAAAATGATTACTCATGTTGAGAACTTTGAGATTTCCTTAGAAAATCCCTTGGAAATGGATAGAATAAGATACTATCTTGTGAACATAAACTAAATAGAGTAAAATATTATTATATGGAAATAGAAAAGGGTATTTGTAGGATGAAAATGACTTTTTATGAGTTACTTGAAAGGGTGGTGAGAGACCCATTTTATAAGTGGAGAGAATGGTATTTTTGCAAATATTTCAACTTAATATAAAGGGAGAGCATGTTAAGCATTTATAGTGACTCAAAAAATTAAAAAATAATTTATTTAGAAAGATATAAGGTTGATACAAACCTAATACACTCAATTGTATACATTATTTTAACATGTTTCAATCCCTTTATCCCTTGAATTATTACTTTTAACCTTTTATCTTTTACTGTGGAAACTAGTCTTTTATTAAAGGTAACTTAATAATTATGACTAGAAATAAAGTGTTATTTATTATATAATTTATATAAACTGATTTTAAATCAATTTAATTTTATTAAATTAATAAAATTGATAAAAATTAATTTTTAAAATAAAAATGTATAATGTATTAAAAACAGTTTTTGAAAAAATATTACTTATGTTCTAAAATTTCAAATACAAGTTTGAAAATTAAAAAAATATATTGAAATTATTAATTCATATATAAAATACATATTTACTATTATAAATATATTTCATGAATTTCTAATTCATACTTAAATACTAATTATTTCTAAAAAGTCATGTTATTTGTAAAAAAAGTATTTCAAACGATTCACCTATAAAAATTTCTTTTTAGAAAAAAACCCATAAATTTATCATAATATTATATTATTATGATTAATCCAAAAATGATGTTAATTTTTTCAAGTTAAATTTCTAAAATTTTATAACACAATATTTAAATATAATCCCAAAATATAATGGAAAATGGTTCATGTTGGAAAATTGCTTTTTAAAATGGTAACTATTATTTATTCTTATTTCATATCCATTAATAATTAATTTATTGGTAATATATTGTTTATATTATCAATATATTTTATTATTTTATAATCATAATATAAATAGTTTCTTGAAATAAAACAAATTTTAAAAAAATATATATTTTTAAGAATAAAATGATTTTCTTAGTTTTTTTATACTAATTAAATTTAATTAATAATAAAATTAGTAATTATTATATTTATATAAATATGACATATAGTGATTACTCATATTAATTATCACTAATTAAATAGATAGATTTTAATAGTATAAATATATCTTGGTTTTTTTATTTTGTTGTTTTTTTTTGCGCAAGATATTAAACACATTACCTTATTTAAAGGTAATCATATATTAAAATTTCATGGTGTTACATTCCACCACTCCTTATCCTTTAAATTTGATTCATAAGATCGGAATAATTTATATATGGAACTCAAAATTAACCATAAATTTCTAGGTAGTCATGGGTCTATTTATAATGTGGAATGAGATTAATCCATGTGAATATTTATTATAATCACTTTATAAATAGAGGTAAGTCATTCTTAATTTTACATAGAATTATACTATGGTAAAAATATATATATTCACAATTAATATCATCCCAAAAACCTTGAAAGTGACTTATATGATATTCATACAACTTGGGGTTTTTATTTAAAACTCAATATCTAGTAGTTGGTGATAACATACATGATATATTAAATTATAAAGTCAATATTTAAAACTCAATATCAAAAAAATTTGGAGAGTTTCATAAGATTTTACTGGTTTTCATGGCTGTTGGTAAATATTTCCTTAATTTCCCCTTGGATTGAGGCATTGATTTTTATAATTCCCAACTCTCTTATAATTGAAGCAATAGATTTATATAGATTCTCTATTTACCTTACACCTATGAATCTGATTACCTTCATCTCTAAAATTAAATAATTTACATGTCCCTTTAAGTAAATTTTCCCATGATTTCTCCATATATTTGATATGTAGGAAATTGTATATTTTTTCCTTATTCATTAACATCACTTGATCATCCATGAGACTCCATATGTATATTATTTTATGTGTTTGGGACTTCTATTATGTTCACATTTTTAATCATGTTTTGTGATAGATGGTTTGGTATAATCATAATATTTCTCACTTAATCTCGCATTCTGATGGGTTGTTCATTGATATAATCTCTGAATTGTCTCCTTCACCCATGATTACTTCTAGTTCCATCCATTACTAAAACCAAAAGGGTTGACATCAGTGATGAAACATTAACAATAGAGAGAAAATGTAATAATAAATAACACAAAAAGGATTAAACCTTAAAAACTTTTACCATTGTCATCATGTTAACTTATAATTCCTTTATTTTAACCTACGACAATATTAGTTTAACATATATCATTATTGGTTCATACTAGGTTACATTGATTTGGGTTCTATTATATTTATTAACCTAAAACTTAAAAAATAGATAGCAAACTACCATGACCTTTCTCAAAATATTCTAAACCCAAAAAATCATTGAAATATATGATCTCAAAAACCAACTTATCTCTTAACCAAGAAAGAACATATCAATTAATATGTTACTTAACTTATGAATATCTATGTTTAAATCTATGTTATCCATGAAAAAATTATTATTAGTGTATCTAACCTAAACATATTCAAATCCCACATAATGTTTCATAAATTAGATGTTATTAACCAAAGAATATTCCCAAGAGTGTCAAGCTTAGTGTGTAGTTAGGCCTCTTTATCATATACCAGGTGATGATAGGGTTAATACCCAATTTACCCTTTTGGGGTTATTACCCCTGAGTGAATCCATTCTTGACCCCTTATCCACTTGTAGTTTCATAATAGTGATGTAATTTATAGGAAAATCATATTATCAATGTTTTACCAAAACTTCATAATGTTGTCCTATACTTAAAATTATTCCTGGTATTTTCACTAATTTTCTATAATCTTAAACCCCAAATAAAATGTGCATTATTTCCTTTTCATTAAACCATATACTTATCCCAAATAAATATTTGTACCATTGAAATTATGATCAAATTTAACTTAGAAACCCCTAAATTATCCTCAACTAGCATCTTAATCCCCAAAGTTATCTAAACATTCCATTTAATATGAATTCTGGAACCTCGAACCCACACTCTTAGATTCGGTGCTCATAGAAACATTCTATACATACTCATTTTGATACCAGCTATAAAATCTTGTATATAACCATCCATAATCACAAAATAAAAAAATGATTAATGCATCTCTTATATTTCAAGGATTATTTAAGGTTTAGAAATTTATATAATTATGCCACATCATAAACTAATAAATCTCATATATTTCTTAACTAGTGTAAATTTTTTCCATTATATATAATAAACTACTTAATTCATGATAATTATTCAACATCTCCCATAAATTATTCCACACATTTTATCCTTCTAAACATGTCATGTGTACTACCCTTATTTATAATATATGGAATGGAAACATATGAAAAGGGTGATCTCAAACACTCAATAATAAAAAAATATAACTGAACCAATCATGGAATAAAAAATATTATAGGAATATGTAAACAACTTGAATCCATAATCATATTGAAAATAGGGGAATGTTATATATATAACAATAAATTAAAACATGGATATCAATAATACTAATATCATACTAATAGAATTCATAATGTTGAAAATTAAAAACCTTTTGTCAAGGCCTTACTCCAAGACATTATCCTATTATGGGGATGTGGGATACACCAAAACCCAATATATTTTGTCTCCTGATACTCGTGGATACATGGATTTATAATAGAATTATAGGCCCCACCCATCACCTGATTAAGTGCAATGCATTAACAATAAGAGTCAACAAGGCCTTTCATACCACTCACTGGGGAACCTATTATTAAACAAAAACATGGTTATATACCTAATGAAAGATATGAAATTTAAATTTTCAATAAACCTGTGTTAGAAGTCAACAATCATTAAGAATACCAATACTTTTACTCATGTCAATAAAAGGGATTTCATTATCATAACCCATCAAGAGAAATAAGGTGGATAATCAAACAATAAAACATAAACATTCTAATAATCATCCATGTTGGAATAATAATATGTGGGGAGATAATAATTTTCCCCATGTCAAAAATAATAAAAAATTTATGTGAGGAACCTCTGATCTGAATTTGTAAAATAAAATGTTAACACTATATAGAGTAATGAGTATATAGTTAACTCAATACTATAACAACATGATCATAATAATTCTATGTAAATAAAGTTTATGGTTAAAAAATATCATGTCCCAAGTGAAATAAAGGAAATATTTGAGGGTGTTGACATAAATTAAAAACGCCCTCACAAAATAATTCTTTGAATTTTGTCGTGAAAGAATGGATCAAGAATATCATTTATTAATACTGTGAGTTAAATCTTAAAAATGATAATATATATATGTATGGATTTATGTATGTATTATGGGATAAATCATGAAAAATAAACCCCATTATGGTATATCCTTCTGAAAATGATAAGGTAAAAGAAGGTGAAAACTTAAAAGATATTTTAGGAAACATTTTTAACATTGACATAAAATAAAAATTTACATGTCACTTCGAAAAGGTAACTCTTAAAAAGGTGATGTAAAATCCTAAGATGTTATTTAAATTTAAAAATAACTTCAACTAATTAATCCTTAAAAATACAAAAAAATTATCATGGATAAATTTGGTGAGAAATAGAAAAAATGTGAAAGTGAAAGGAAAACCTATTTTTATTATTTTCAAAATACCTTTGTTTAAAAAATTAATTGTAATAAGAGTAATAGATAATTAATTTGTATTAAAACTTTATTTTCATAAATAGTATTATAAAATAACATATAATAAAATTTTAGGGTTGTATAACCCAAGAATTAAAATCAATGTTTAAGATAAAACATGATAACTCAAAGAAAGGAGAGATGAGTTATCAATATCACTTACAAGCAATATACCCCATGAATAAGTAAATATTTGAAAAGGATTTTAAATGGTAAAAATTTATAAAATGATATAATGCCACATAATACAATAAAAGGGAATAATATATCTAACTTATTTGAAATAATTTCATGTGATTGATCATAATTCAATAACTGAAAATTGACTTACTAAAAAAATGTCTTACGACTGAGGTAACACTTGAGTTAAAATACATATGAAAGAAATAACTTTAATTTTCTTAGTTTATCTCATTAATTACAAGGAAATAATGTATATAAAATTAACTAGATAGTAAATAAATAAAAAATTATACAAAGAAAACATGGTTTATAACATGTATCATGTCTTAAAGAATCATAATTGTGATAAAGAAAACCCTTGCGACTTGAGTAACACTTATCAAAACCCCAAGAAATATAGAGATTATAATTGAACTTAAAATAAAATTATTGATATATAATTCAGGATATTTTATCCCATATAGAAAGTATATACACCACATAATTTAAATTAGTTTCATAATAACATACATGTATCAAAGAGAGAAATTTGAGATAAAAACACTTACCTTGGTCATGATCCATTCTTTACTTGAACCAAGTGTACTTAATAATTAAATTAGTCTCATTAAATTCATAAATAAGAACCTTATTCATAAATATACCAATTTATTCTCTTAATTTATGTTAATTCTATACATATATATATATATAAGTTATTTTTACCTATTTTCAACATTGGGTGTAAGTAATCCTTATTGCTTTGAACTAATTTTTTAAAAATGGTATTACTATTAATTCTTGTTACAAATTATAAAATTTTAAGATAATTAAATGTATTGGAATAGATGTTTCTTTATATTTATAAAGGGTATAATATCATTCCATTGTAATTTTGGTTACAAACAATGAAGATGAAATTGGTGATGATCATGTTTTTGTGATTCTTAATGAACAAAAAGTTTTTTCATAATTAATGAGTTAAATATTGTTATAACCATACCAAAACCCCAAAAACATTATTTTAATATTTATACCATATTAACCTAGTAAATATTTTCTCATATTTATCCATGATATAAATTCATATAATTGTTCAATTAGGTTGTTAAATATACCCAAACATGAACCAACAATGATTAATGGATGATTATGTGGTGGTTTAGTTGAAATATATTTATAAAAAAATGATGATCACATTTTTTTAGTTTTATATATTATAATTATAAATAATTATAAAAAGAATATATTTTTTATAAAAACATTACTTAGAAATGATAGATTATTTTCCTCTCAGTTCCCTCATTTTAAACGATGGAATTAATAAAAATCATTTGTTGATCATATCATTAATAGGTTCTAAAATTTGTCACAGTAGAACCGTAAGGATATCATAAACAATACATTTATCCTGTAATTCTATCCTCGGGACTATCCATGTAATGCGGTGATGAAAATAAAAAATAAATTCAATCATTTCGTGGAGACGGTAGTCCACACATACGCATGGTTAATGATTTCATTTTACATAGAACACTATAAAGGAGTAATATGGTTTGATTTTTCCTAATTATAAAATGTATACAAAAAAATATTTATTTATTAAACTCCAATTATATACCAACCTTCTATTATGGTGAAGGAAAATGAAACAGGTTGCGTCAAGGAGGCAGTAGTGTGCACAACATACAGATTATGGTTTCATTTTTCTTAATAGAAAAGTGAAAAGTTTATTAATGATTATTACCATAGCGTAATAAAATTCAGAGTATAAAAATTTATTATTAAATTACATAAATATTCAAAAATTATAATTGGTAAATAAATATAGAAAATAGATAAGTTAACTAAAAATGATTACTCACATTGATCACTTTGAGATTTCCTTGGAAGACCACCTGTAAATAGATGGGGTACGCTAATATAATATGAATAGAAGCTCAAGAGAGTAAATTAGTATTATATGGGAAGGAAAAAAAAGGTATTTTTTTATGTGCAAAACTAATTTTTATGCTTTTCTTGAAGGGTGGTGAGATGCCCCTTTTATAAGTGGTCAGAAAATCATTTTTGTAAATATTTCAACTTGATTTTAAAGGAGAACATGTTCAACAAGTCAAGTGGATCCAAAATTTTGAAAACATTAAGTTTATAATATATAATGTCGATCCAATCCTCATAAACTCAATTCTGGAAATTTTTTATCATGTTTCGATCCATTTACCCTTTGAATTATTACTTTTTCTTTTTTACCTTTTACTACGGTTACTAGTTATTATCTAAGGTAAATTAATATTTATGGAAAAAAATGAAGGAGTCATTATTAGATAATTTGGAAACACTTATTTCAAATACATTTTATTTGATTCAATTTTTAAAGGTGATAAAAATTTAATTTTAAAAAAAAATATAATGTCTAAAAAAATTATGAGAAAATAATACTTCTATTCTAAACTATTAAATATGGGTTTATAAATTAAAACCAACATTTTTAAAATTATAAATTCATATATAAAATTCATATATAGTCTTATAAATATGTTTCATATATTTCTAATTAATACATATATATAAATAATTCCATAAAATTCATGTTATTTGTAAAAATGACATTTTCCACTATTTACCTAAAAATCATTCTTTTTAAAAAAAATATCAAAAATTCATCTTAATCTTAAATTTTTATGATTAATAAAAAATGATTTTTTTTTCAAATAAAATTTCTAAAATTTTATAAAGATATATTTAAATAAAATCCCAAAATATAGTGGAAAATTGTTCATATTGGAAATATATTTTTAAAAAGTTAATTATTATTTATTATTATTTCATATAAATTGAAAATTAATTTATATGTAATACATTATTAATATTATCAATATATTTTATTATTATATAATCATAATATAC
Source organism: Viscum album (assembly GCA_963277665.1). Classification (NCBI taxonomy): domain Eukaryota; kingdom Viridiplantae; phylum Streptophyta; class Magnoliopsida; order Santalales; family Viscaceae; genus Viscum; species Viscum album. The sequence continues at coordinate 447,395,116 of OY728145.1, forward strand.
TTTGTTTCTTCAAATAAAACACTAATTTTTTAAAAAAATATTTTTAATCATAAAATTATTTTCTTATTTTTTTAGCTATACTAACTCAATTTCTTTCATAATAAAGTAGATATTATTATATTTTTATAAATATTTCAAAAATATTTTACTCCTATTAATTTATATTAACTCAAAATCTGTGCTTTAATTTTCTAAACATATCATGGCCATTTTAGTTTGGTGTTATGTGTGGAGAAAGATATCAAACAAATTAGCTTATTTGAATGTAATCATATATTAAAATTTCAGGGTGTTATAGGGTGAGCCAAAGATATAGCTCTTCAATGCATTGGGTAATGATTTTTTCTTCAAAAAAAATTTTTGGTGATAACCATTTATTTACTCCTATTGAAAGTCTTCAATGAAATATTTCAACATGGCTTGGAATATTATGCCCCATATTTCTTACATGGTTTTTCTATGCTTGAGATGAGTTTTAATTAAAATATTTTATTTCAAGAAAAAGGTATCAAGGATTTTAAAATTGAATGTTTTATTTTCAAAGAATAACATTTTCATGGGTTGTCGTGTTTTCTCAAGATGCCTTCATGGTTTTTCTATGATTTCTATGGTTTTTAATGTTTTATTTGAATAAATATTTGTTTTCCCATATGGAAATTATTTATTTATATGATCAAAGTTTATTATGAAAAAGGTAAAAAAAATCATGTTTTTCACTGGACTAATAAGTTTCCACTATTTTTATATCCCTTATTGATATTTTTTTGATCAGCCCATGTTTCTTAATGTGTTTCATGGGATCTAAGGATGTGTAGTAACTATAGAAAGGTTAATATTTCTACTATGGAGACTCGTCTTAAAAAAGGAAGTGTCATGAATAAATCCATGATGTAAATTTAAGAACTTGTTTTGTGGAAAAAATGTGCATTATGTGGAAGTGTCCACTTTGTAATGTAATGGTTTCCATAACACTACTATAAATAAGGGATTTAGCGACCACCTAAAGAGGATCCTAAATCCTTTTAGACATTTTCTAGCATCATCAAAATTGAAGACACTTTTGTCTTGTCATTAAATCCATTAGCGACTGTTGTTTGATGGACACCAAAGATCCATCCTCAAAACCGGTGATTTTGGGTCTTGGACAAACTGGGTGATGCGGGCAACACATAGTGATGTGGAAGCTCTGCTAAAATCTTTCACTCGTCGGCCATGGAAGATGCATAGTAGATGAGGATTGTTGGGGTAGGATGGTGGTAGTTTGGGTGTGGTGAGGGGATATAAGGGGTGAATTAAGGACTATTGGATGTGTGCAATGGGTGGATGGTGGTGGTCATGGCATGTCGGGGATGACCGGGGGGGATAAGGGTGAAGGAGGTGCTGGTGGGGCGGTGGGATTTGTTGTAGAGATGAGCTGAACAAGATAAGTGGAAGGAAATAAAAATCATTCCCATCATTTTTTAGTCTCTAATACACCCTTTATCAACTGCCAAATGGTGTACTCTAATACTCTTCTTCTCCAGCATCTGCAAATGCTCAAAATTTTAGTATTGTAATTCTCTAAGACTATAAACTTAAAAGTTCTTAGAAAATAAAAATGTGAAATCCTTGGTATTACACTCATAATTATAGGTTTTTTATGTTATTGGGTGTTATGGTAGGTATTAGATCAATGTTTTAGATATACTTATAGGTTAGGATGTTATCTAAGCATAAGTTAGAATTATTTTATAACCTTAATGTTCAATTTAGTAAAGAGAATTTGTTTATTTTTGGATAAATTGAAAGAATTTAGAAAAGGATGACATGATTAAGGATACCTTAGTATTTATCATCCTCGTGATATATTTTATTATAACTTTATCTGATATACTCAAACTAACTATTTTTGTTTTTAATAAATGGTTGGAACTTGTAGTATCTATGTTAATAATGGATGTGAAGAACAATGTGGTTCTTATATGAATGAGAAACCAAGTGGGATAGGAGAAAGTGTTAAAAATATTTTTTTAGTAACCATATATCTTGGGTTATAATTAATAATATGAACCTAAGCGATACTCATAATGCACCAAATAAGAGAAAAATTGAGTTTTAAGGAATTTTGGGTGATGAAGATCATGATGGTAAAAAAGATTCAACTTCCTACATGTCATGAATGTTGGAAGAAGCACCAAGGGAAATGTCTCAAAATAATAGGAAGATGTTTCATATGTGGTAAAGGAGGGTATAAATTGTTAAAAATTCAAGTAAAATGAATATTTTAGTTAACATGATGGATGGAATAAAATTTTTCCTAAGGTATCAATGGAATGTTTTAAATGTGGGGAGAATGGGAATTATGAAAATAAATTCCAAAGGAGTAAAGAATGTGAAGGGGTTCAGAAATATCATATGAATAAAGTTATTATAATTTTATATTCTATACATTTGAAGATTAATAAACTATTTTAAAATGTATGATGTAATGCCCCGAAAATCAAAATTAGGGACATTGATATGAAATGCAACACAAATCATAGAAGGGAATATAATATCCTGAAAATTTATAATATGTTTATTATATTAAATAAATTAAATATATTTTATAGAATTCAATTCACACAACACTAAATTAGCGTACATCATATGCAACTATGAGTTTTTTCAATGGATTTTGCTACACGCAAGACCGAGTCTTTCCAAATAAATAATATATTAATAAAAATTATTATTTAATATAATAAGATATAACATAGCTGTTAAATTAGTGATTATGAATAGTATTAACTAACATATGAAAATCTATGGTTGACAAAAATATAAAAAAATCATTGGTTAGAAATTAATTAGAAACAAATATTAAGATCCAATTGAAAATAAAAGGAATATTTTTATAGAAAACTATATTTATGCCCACAAAGTTTTTTTACCCTAATAAATTAAATTAATTATAATTACTGAGTGATATTAATATATATATATATATATTATTTATTCAATCAAATATTTTTGACAATCACCCAATAGATTGGATAAGCATATGATAAAAACAAACCCAATATTACACATAAAATACACTACTAGAAATTTTTGTTATAACCACAGTTTGAAAACATGGCTATAAGACCAAAACTTGTGGCTATAGGTTATATCTACGGTTCAATGGACCATGGTTGGTATTGGCATGGATATAGGGAAAGACCAATAGCCAGGGTTTTAAACCGTTGTTAAAGCCCTATAACCATGGTTTAAAAAATGTTAGAACATTCAGCCACAGAGGGCCTGTTTCCACGGTTTTAAACTATGGATATAGGCCTTGAAATTTCATAAACAAACACCCCCCCCCCACCCCCCCCCCACCCCCACCCCACCACCACCACTCTCCCAACAGCCCCTCCCTTCCCCCTACAAGGCCCCTCCTCCACTCTCCCCCCTGGACAGACCCCCCAGCACACCCCCTCCCCCTTGCACCCTCCCAAGTGTTCGCAAGTATGAATATTCACCTGAAGACTAAAGGACAGTTTGAGCATACGATTCAAGTATTACTTGACATGTTTAGGGTTTTTCCCTCCCCCCTGCATCCTCCCTAGACAGACCCGCCCCCTGCTGACCCACCCTGCACCCACTGGACAGTCCCCCCCTCCTATACAGACCCCCTTTGCAACCCATAGATCCCCCCCTAAACAGACCCCCCTTACAACACCCTGAAAGCCCCCCCCCCCCCAGACAGACCCCCCTACACCCCCCCCCCCATGTAACATCCTGGTTCCGAAATCCAACCAGAGGCACCCCGTACCCAGATGGTCACATGGCCTCAAGCACATTTCCACAAATTCCAGAGGCTTCCAACTAGCAGCGAGGGTCTTGGGTGTGATAGTGGGGAAACTATGCTCTCATTGGCAGAGTACACAGCGGAAGAGAAAAAAATAAGCAATTGAGGAAGCAGTAAATAATCCATACACAAGTGAACAGCAAAAGAATAAATGATAATCAACTGGAGTACATACATATAAAATAATGCATGATACATATTCTAAAAGTTAATGAAAATGTTTTTATTTTAAGAATAATTTATTCAATATTTAATATTGAATTTTTTTTAAGAAAATCATTTTCACAGGTTCTCATGTTTTCTCGAGATTATTCAATGATTTTTCTCCAATTGTTATGTTTTTTAAAAAAAAATATTTATAAAAGGTTGATTGTCACATGTGTATATGATTTATTTATATTCTCAAAGTTGATTGTGAAAAAAGTAAACATTTTTATCGAATTTCATGTTTTTCATAGGAATAATGGGTTTCGGCTATTTTTATATCCCTTACTGGTCTTTTTGTGCTCATTCCATCTTTTTAAATGTTTTATAAAGGGTCTAAGGATGTGTTGGAACTATAAAAAGGTCAATATTTTTTCTATGGTAACTTTTCTTAATAGAAGGAAAAGTGTTTTGAATGAAATATGGGTGTAAATTTAAGAACCTATTTGGGGGGAGTGCACTATATGGAGGTGTCCAATTTTTTATGTAATAGTTCTAATAATTATCTAAAACCATAATCCTAAAAGATATTGAATATAAGAATCTTAAATCCTTGATATTAAACTCATAATTATGGGTTTTTTAAGTTATGAAGTGTTATAAAGGTGCTATATCAATTGACAATTCAAATTGTTATATAGTGATGATTCCCTTTTTGATTCTTGAAAGTATTAATACATAAATATGGGATTCTAAAAATAGAGGGAAAATAACCAATGATAGATAATTACATCTAGATCACTTCCACTAGTAGTCTAAAAATAGATCTTATTAACCCATTCAATGAACTCAATAAAGACTAGGTGTTACCCATTAATCAGATCAAGGAAATCACTCTATATTTAGGAAGTTATTGGGTCATGATAATCCTATTTGAAATATCAAATAATATGATTAAATTCATTTAATATGAATTCCAATTTCATTCCCCCATTGATAATCCATCACAAACAAAGAAAAATAAAATTACACCTTCCATACATATCAATCTCACTCTTAAGTGCCTATACATGAGGGGTAGTATGACCAATATTCAAACCACACAGTTGAGGATACTGAATCAATTATACCTCAACCCTTATAGAAGGAGATGAGCATAGGTCCTAGGAATGTTTTCTTACATCCTTATGATATTGGTTGCATCATATGAACCTAGTTATATAGAGGAAGGATGTGATCTTGACAAAGATAACAATTTCATCGATAAAAATACTCCCTCATTGTATTTTGAATCCAAGTGTTCCCTTGAATAATAATTTTTAGGATCCAAATGTGTCTATTTATCATCAATAAAATTAGATAATATCCCCACATCATCCCTTGAATCTTAGGATATTGGCACATCATCTACCCCTGGTGATAGTGGAGAGGAAGGATAAAATATCCAAGATTCCCTTGATAATGATGCCCCTGTATCAGCACCCATGGGATCTAAAGAAACCTATTTATCATTCATGGGAGACAAAAATTTCCCCATATAATCTTATAGGTCCAAAATTTACCCTTTGTCTCCCACTTCTTATGACACTGAGGCATAGTAAAGAGAGGAATAAGATCTTAAAGATTCCCTTCTATTATGTGATGAAGGTGTCTCTATAACTATTAATTGTCTTAGATAAGTGAATCTAGGTAAGGAGGAATACCTATTACCCATGTTAATTAGTGCCTCCATGACTTCCAAATAGAAAGACACGTATATTTCCTTCTTGAATTAGTACTAGGATGTATTATCCTATAACTTTAGAGATATGCATATATTGGGTTCTAATGTAGCTACCCATCATTTGGGTATGCCAGATGATCATCATTGTATAAATTTTACTCATGTTTACAAGGTAAAATAAAAGGTTAATAAGTTAGTCAGAGCCAGATTTATTTAGGAAGTTCAATATCTGGAGTGGTTGAATAACATCACCCTCATCAAGATGAAGAATGGGAAGATATTGTTTACATTAATTTTAGGTATCTTAATTGACAATGCCCAGAGGATAATTTCTCAGTCTTGATCACAGTGCTACTGATGAATTTTTTGGTTTTTAATCTCTCTTCATTATATAATGATACTTTAACTACAACCATATATGGATAACTCACTTTGATTAATAATCCACAGCTTTCAAGGCACCATAAATTTTCTATTTCTATCAAGTAATTACCTTTGTCTTAAAGAATGATAATTTTTCATACAAACACATCATGCACTATATCTTCAATAAAATCCTGAGTAAAATCATGGAATGTTATGTTGATGAATTTTTAGTCAAATCCCCATAATTTTATTCTCATATTTACAACCTTGAAATAGTTTTAAACAAAATTTGGAAACACATTTTGAATACAAATACCCTGAAATTTGCTTTCAGAGTAACCTCGGAAAAATTTATTAGCTTATTGGTGTGTCATCATGGTATCATGGTTGATCCTAAGAACACCAAGCCAATCCTTGACATACACCTTCTTGAAATATCAAAGAGTTGATAGGTATTTAGGGACATATCACCTATATCATATATTTTATATATAACTTCAAGGTAAAGTGCTTACCCTTTACAAAGATGATGAAAAATAGAGCCACCTATTAGTGGGGAAAATACGTTTAGAGATCCTTTGATGATCTCTAACAACATCTATTAATTCTTCCAGTATTGATTCCACCAGTATAAGGAAGGTTGTTTATTTTTATTTTATTTTTTGAAAGCCTATTCCTTTTTTTTAAAGGTCAAGTCAGAAGCAAAATCTTCTGACCCTTTATTCAATAAAGAAAAGAGAAAATAGGTAGGAGGCGAAAGGGGTCACACAATCAGTAATGCCCTCATTCTCAAACACTAAAAATCATAATACGACATGTCATTCCCACAATCAGAGTCTCCAGAAGGCTCCCATTCAAATTGAGAGTTATCTTGGTTAAAGGCCTTCCAATAATTGTCATCAAATTTTTTTTGAGACCTTTGAAGCTGATCTAGTCGACACCGTCTTAGGAATTTGAGAGTAATCCTTGCATTGTTCATTATATATATGTAAACCTTAGAATGATATATTCCCTTATTTCACAGAATAATTAATCAAGGAAGGAGAATAGTTTCTACTATTTTAGCAGGACAATGTTGGATACCGAGACTTGATACTCGAATTACAAGAAGAACATCCTTGCATTTATTTTCACATTACAAAATCTAAGAAACTATTTGTGGCGTCACATGGTCCACTTAGACTCTCATATTAATCCACTCAAATATATCCTCAAAAGTCTAATGCTAATTGGATGTCGGTATAGTGGGTATTCATCATATGGTAGTTTGAAATTTAGTTTTTATCATGGAAAGTGGTCAAAGGGAAAGAATTGGTAGATTTTATAGTAGCATGACCTGCCCTAGAAAGTAAACTAGTGAGTATGGAACTCCATGATGATGTATTTTTCTCTATTCATGATACTACCAAAATATGGGAGTTATATTACAGTGATTTTATAAACCTAATAGGGAGAAGAGTGAAAATTTTAAATCTCAACAGGGCTATGTTTAGAATTATCCACATATCTCCTACAAATTTTATTTTGATTTTAAAAGGGATATAATAATAATGAAGCAAAATACCAAGCCCTCATTAAGGTATTAGAGCTACCCTTGTAGATACCAGCTACTCAATTGAATTTTGGGTGACTTATAGTTGGTGGTCAAGTATATTAATGGGGAATATGTCATTAATAAAGAAAATTGGTCCCTCTTATTTATTACATATAAGGGATGATAGAAGAATACCCCTCTAAGCCAATGTTATCTCACATCTTGTACTCACAGAATAACCATGTCAATTCATTATCCAATGTTGTGACTTCCCTAGAAAATTCAGACTAGAAAGAAATGGTCATCAACATCACATGCCATCAGGTGGTCTCTACAGTCATCATTAATGGTATAGAGGATATAAATGAAGTTAATACCACATTTGGCCAAGTATAGCCTATATACTTACCAACTGATACTAAAAATGAATGAATGTACCTCATAATAGAAATGTTCTATAGCATAACTCTTTAATCATACCTATATAAGAAAGAATAAATCTGATAGTGGGTAGTGAACTTTATCCTTGATGTGACCCAATCATTTCATATATAAATATTAAATCTTATTAGATAAATATTCATATTTATATCATTAAGATCCTTTCCAAAATTGTAAAGTCTTAGTGTATTTGGAAACTCGTATACATAAACAACCGGTACATAAAAGATATACATCATCTCCTACTAAGTTCTTCATAACTGGAACCCTTCTTAGACATATAATACTTAAAATATTTCTTCATATCCTAGGGAAAATAAAAAATAATAAAGGGTGAGATCATATTCTCAGTAAGGGTAAACAAGGTAGATATCAATAAATGATAATTTTTTAAGAATAACATGAGGATAAGGATGTGAGAAAATGATATTAACATTTTAAAATCATACCCAGTAATTCATATATCATAATCATGATTCATGGTATAAATCTTGGAAGTTATAATACATGAATCATAAAGGAATAAAAGAACAGTATCCATGTGAGCATAACATTGGCAGAAAATCATTTCAAAAAAGTGTGGCATAAAGTGTTTTACAATCATAATCATAGAAATATTATATCGAGGCTACCCACCAAGACATTGACCACATGTTAGGATTGGGATAACCACCTGTGTACCTGCTTCGGGCCTAGGATAACCTCTCGTGTACCCTCTTTAAGGCTTGGGATAACCACCTACGTACCCTCTTTTGTTCATAGGATGACCTCTTGTGTTCCCCTTAGATCTCATACAACATTAATATTTACCTAATTAATTGGAAATCTATAACACTCACCCATCATATAATCCATTCATATGTATTCCATAAGTTTATGAAAGAATTTATCATTTCATCATAGCTTAACCTATGAAAAATGGATTTTATAAGTATTTAATCATCATAATCATAAAAGATCTTGATAAATAATAAGGATTTTATCATAGGATCAAATCCTTAGTAAAGCATAATTATCATCAAATAATGTTATCATAGATGAAAAATTGCTTTAAAATATCACTGGAATATTTTTTTGGAAAATACCCTTTCATTTTGAAATCACTTGTTTTAAATCTAAAAATTTCTAAAATATTAAAGAAAACATTTTCTTTGAAAATAAAAATAGAAACTTGTAAATGGATATTAAAACCATTTATTGGTCATGATGTCGTGAAAATCCATTTGTGTGGTATACATTAAAACTAAGATTCCTTTCACACCTTCGGTAAAAATTCAAAAGTGCCTTGTTTAGAAAATGATAAGAATATTCCTTTTATAATTTTTTATAGAAAGTTAAACACGGGTAAAAATGAATTTAAAAATCATTAATGAATATAAAAATCATTATTTAAAACAATTTAAATAAAATATGGACATGGAAGAAAAGATTCCCGACCAATTATAAAAACAAATTAATTTTTCCTTAAAAACATTTTTTTATACTTTTGATAACTTAAAGAGAGAGAAAAAAAAGAAAAGAAAAAATGTGATATATAAAATTAAATATAGGAGAATAAATTTCATGATATTTTTTAGAGATAGATCATATAATTTCATCATTGTAAATATAATCATAAACGGTCCAATTAAAAATGAGATTATAACATAAAACCCATACCTCAAGCTTGAATTTATACATAAGAACTTTTAATGTCCAGTATAATAAATTAAAATTTATTATAATTATATACCATAACCATATTCACACTTATCATACCATATGTAGTTTGCTTATAACATATTGTCACTCATTCATTAACAATCTTTCTTTACCATCATCATTTTGGGTGTTAACTACTTTATTTTTCATGTATGTTTTGGTTAAGCAGTCACGCCCCTTATACTTTGATCAGGATTCCATTATATCAATAATTTTAATCCTGATATAAATATAATATATATTCATTATATATATAGTTATAAATATTCATATAAATCAGTGATGAAAAATTAATTACATCACTATGTGAAGATGGTAGTCCGTACATACGCATGAGTGATGTTTCCATTTTTTGATGGATGGAATTAAAGAAATTTAAATAATAATTCACCTTTAAAGAAAGGTAATAATATCATAAATATCATATATATTCATTAAATACATCATTATAGTCATCATTTTGAACTAGTGGTGGAAAATGAATCACATCGCTATGTGATGGTGGTAGTCCATATGTGCATACAAGTGATACTTTTATTTCTTATTTGATTGGAAGGGGGTGGAATGGTTGTGCTATAATCATAATAACATATCAATATATTTATTATATTTTATTCATCATGTTATGATTGATATAATATATTTATATTATATGGAAGAATAAATAAAATTGAAAGATATTGGTTAATATTTATACCTCTTCTTTGAGAGGCCTCTTTTAGCTTACACCTTAAGCCTTGAAAGATTAGTCTTAGGAGAATACTAGGGGATATAATATGAAGTAAATTAAGATATTAATGTTTTTGGGTAGTTTTTTTCTGATATATAAGGCTCAAAATTTTTGATTGAGGAGAGGTGGTTCTCTTTTATAAGTGAGGGAGAGGACACACATGGAATTACTTAAGAGATTTAAATAATATAATGTCATTATCATGTGCAAGTGGCTCTAAATGGAAAAGGATTTGAATTTAATATAATATAGGGTCAAAATATCTCAATCAATAATAAAAATATAATTTTATGTGGTAATCTTACCCTTATCTCTTAGTTAAACCCCTGGTAAACTCGTTTTAACCCTAATCATGGTAAACAAATTACTATTTTTACTATTCATTATAACCAAAAATGAAAGTAGCGGCATTAAAGAATTTGTAAATGACGAGTCCAAATATTAAAACCATTTTATCAAATTTAATTCCTAGAAATTGTATAAATTAATTTTAAAATAAATGCGCAAAATGCAACAAAAAACCATTTTTTAAAAATTTTATTTTTAAGCATTAAACTAAATTTACTTTCATTCCAGGCCTAGTAAAAACTATAAAATAAATATTAAAATATTTTATATAATATATAATATATAAATTTAATTAAAATCATTAATAAGTAATTATTTATTTAATTTATTATGATAAAAACAAAGTGTGCATATAAAATAGTTTTATAAAAAAATCTGTTTACCTTTAAAAGATTTTATCTTCATTTATAACCTTTAGATAACTATTGTATGGATGATTATTCATACATTACCAATAAATATCATTAAAATTTATTTTTAATAGTGATACATATATTATTTTATATAAAAATTCATATTATTTCTTAGGAATTAATCAATACTTTTTAATTTAGGAAAACATTTATATATATAAATCATAATATGGTTAATCCTATTCACACCTGCCAATCCAATAGCTTGGTTATAAAAGTATAGTATATCATGGTTTATTTAGACTTAGGGTTTCATGTAACACATGCTATCAAATACCTCAAGTTTATTTCAATAGAGATATAAATAAAATATTAGGGTGTTAAAAGCATCTATGGTAGCTTGAATTCTTCAGAAGTACTCTAAAAATGAGGTTTTAATGGAGTCCTACTCAAATTAATTTATGGGGGAGATACCCTTGTTGTTATATAGAAAGTCCATGTATGCGCCTGTAGTGATCATAAATTAAGAAGCAAGCTCTCCTATCACATCTAGAGACTTGGATACTTCTATTTATTGATGATGAACACTATATAGAGTTCACTGAGAGGTTCCATTATTTCTAGAAACATTCCAATTTCATCCATCATCCCCATAAGTTGTTGCATACCACCAAATATTCTTGCTCATTTTTCATCTAAGTAATTAATTATATGGGGCCATATCCTCTAGCTAAATTAAAGAAATTCAAGTACATCATTACCGCCACTGACTTTTTCTACAAATGAATCTAGGATATATCCCTTAAGGAGACTAAAATAAAATATATCTTCAACTTTGTGAAGTCCAATATCATCCCCGTATGTATTGTCCCTCGCGCAATATTGATGGGAAATTGCACTAATTTTTGTTCTTTTGAATTAAAAAGGATGTATCTAGAATAAAATATCAATCCAACCACTCATCCCACTATCATTTAGTGATAAATGTACAAATAGAGGCTTTCAAAAAGACCCTATTTAATATCCTTTGAAATATGGGGGATAAAAACAAGAAATCCTAGTTTTGAAAAACTTCTCCATGCTTTATGGGATTATCATACCACACCCCGTACTTCCACACATGTGGACTTATATTCACTTGTATATAGGATAGATTCAGTTCTACCCATTAAACTATAGATTCCTTCACTTTGTGTCGTTGTATTCAATTGAACCTATGAAGATGAATAGTCTCTTAAATAAGTAAAAGAGCTAAAATAACTCAATGAGAAAAGGTTTTACACACTACATAACCTAGAAATCCATCAGAATTGAGTCATGTGAGAATTTATTAAGAAGGTACACCTCTTCTCATTCCTCCAAGGAGAACATTTTCTATCCCTCATAACATGGATGATAATAGGGAATAAGCCACTAAATATTGAACTGAAATAAGAGGGAACTTACACCATACACAAGGTTTACTCCAATGAATTATACTCTATGATCACGCTAGATAGATAGAGTATCATGCCATCCACCAATACAAGGTTTATCAAGTAATTTGTATAACTTTACATTGGGTTTATACTCATCCTCACTATAGGACATTAAATTAAACATCCCAAGCCTAAGTTATAAAACTGTAAATTTTATAGCACATACATCCTAGTCACATGACACTAAACTATATGGAATTATATCCTGGACACATGACATTAAACTATATTATATTACATCCTTATTGCATGAGGTAAAACTACATGATGCTTTTTAGACATCCACCCATGACACGTGCTATTATACGATATGAGTAATCTTCTAATTACCTCTTGTTTATCACACAAACACGAGTGGAAATATACATATTGATGTCATTTTTTCTAAATTTTTAACATCAGTTTTTAACCGTCATTTATAAAGGAAACATTATAAAAAAGGGTTTCGATTTCAATTTTAATAAAACTGATGTCTAAACATTTTCAAAAAAGTTAAATCAATAGGTCTTTCATCGTAGGTTAATATATAAAATAACATTGAAAATATATTTCCATTTATGGGTTAAAAAAACCCCAACATAGAAACTAAATCATATACATTTCAACATTGGTTATTTAAAAAACCGATGCCAAAAGTTCTATTATTTTGATGGTGGAAAAATCTAGTTCAACTTTAAACATATATTTTTACATAAAACTAAAATTGAAAGTTCTACATGGAATATTTTCTCTGTCTTTTATCTAAAAAAAACCGACATTGAAAATATATTTCAACATAGGTTTTATTTAAAAACCAATGTTTAAAGGTAAGGCTAAAACATTCAACATCGGTTTATTAATAATCCAATGTGGAAATATATTTTTGACATTGGATATCTTGAAAACCCGATGTTGAAAGTATTTTCAATTATAATTTTCAACGTCAGTTTTTAGAAATAGTCAACCTCGAAATTTTTCCATGTTGATTTCAAAAAAAACTGATGTGGAAAGTCAAATATTTTTTTAAAATATAATTATCAGATTACATTTTCCCAAATCCAAAGACCTATAAACAAAATATATAGTATAAAACATAATACTAAATAAAAATTTTATAAAAAAAATAATTTTCTCCATGTTTAATTCTCCATGTACCTCTGTGAAAACTCAAACTCTTTCATGAATCCTCATCCTAATGTTGTTTTCTCTCACACCATCACCTTGTGGTGACCTTACCTGTAACAAAAACATCCAGATGCATCACCATCCATCTAAATATTCATCCTCATTTATTTTCATGTACCTAAAATTCAATATGTAAAACTACGTGTCAAATAATATGCACATGAAAGGTTTGAGAGTGAAGACTAAATAGGAACCATAGTGAGGCTTCAACTCTCAAAAGTGAATACTCAATTGAATGAAATTGATAGTGTCTACGGGATTTATATAATCTATACAATTTTAAACTAAAAAATTTACACATATATAAAAAAACATAAATTTAACCCAGCCAAATAGAACTTTATATTTGAAAATAAGTTTTCATTATCTTTATAAATATATTATAAAGTCAACCAATTAATCAAAAAAGTAAATAATCTTTTGAAACATAAACCATTTCATTAAAATTGTTAATTCAATAATAAAAACACCTATTATAACAAAAGTATCAATTTTTGAACACTTTATTTTGAAGATGTAATATTAAACATTAACATTAAGACAAAAACTCTACACCCATAATGAAACTTATTAACATTTCAAAGTAAATAATACCACATGATGGTGGTTTTATTCATGAGTTTTCTTCTTAGATTCATGCTTGTAATTAATTGCATCTAGAGTATCATGAATATTTAGAATAATGATCTAAGGAGGAGCTTTCTAGAAGAGATGGAAATTAAGAATGACGTTTTCAATATCAAACCAAATAGTGCCCCTAGCCTTGATAAATTTCATGGTTCCTTCTCTGTAAAAAATTCATAAATAATCAAAAGGGGATATATTATAGTGGTGTATGATTTTTTTTATAAGATGATCTCTTCATGGAGTTACTTTCACTTCAACACACTTCCTTGTTCCTAAGCACAAGCAGGTGAGTTCCTTTTACTAGTATCAATCTATCAGAATATACAATATATTATAAAATGTTGCGGCATTAATCCTCAATAATGGGCTTGAATGTTTCCTCCCTTTTATTATATCAAAGTAATAACATTCCTTCTTTATGTGTAGAAGCATGTAAGAAACTAGTGGGATGGGGTAGAAAATGATCAGAGATCTAAACAAGAAAGTTATTGGTACAAATATAGTGGTGAAAGTTGATATCAGTAAGGATTTTTATAGGATGGAATAAAAAAATTATCTTATATATCATGAATAATTTTCGGTTTTCAAATAGGGGTTTTTTTCATTGTTGTTATTGGTCTCTCTTATGGGAAAAATCTAGTTTCTTATAATAAATGTATAACCTTCATCAAGGTGTTCCTTTACACCTAAATCTCTTTATATTGTTCAAATATGTGATTAATTTTAATTTTAATAATGGTATTTAAAAATCATGAGATGTGATGATTCAAAGGGAGACTCAAAAGTATCTATAGTATTCCTCAACCTAGTGTGACCGATAAGATAACATTAAGTGAGTTCGTGCATGAATTCTAAACAAATACATGTATTTTTAATAAATCTAGATCATTATAGGACATAGGTAGAGCTTCATACCAATTGCGCTCATCTTCATGCCCCATGTTTATTTTCTAAGTATGGAAACCATGGTCAGTATTTATCTGGAAAATGATAAAATAAAATGTGTAATCATCTTTACATCATTATTATTAAAGGAATTATTGAAAACCCCAAGAACTTAATCTATATATTAATTGAAATATCTTTAGTTTAGTTTCACCTCTAAATCAATGTGGTTAAAAATAAGAACATTTTCTACATGCCATGTAAAGAAAACATAGATGAAGTCAGTATTATTTGTTACCTCTCAAGTCCTGATTACTAGAAATGAAAAAAAAAACGTTAATAATTTATTTTTCAGAGAAGATTCCAATGAAAATAAACAAGTAAAAGGTATTTTTATTATACTTTAAAGAAAATAAAAGGAATAATTATTATTAATTTTTGGTGATTCATCATCATTAAGGACTTCCATGACCTATATTTTAATATATAAATTACAAAACACATATAAACACTAATAATTAAGAATAAATAACGTATAAAAAAATAAAACTTATTTAAAAAATTTCTAAAATATTTAAGTACTTCGCCTAATACAAAAACATAAGGAAAATAACAACCCTATAAAATCAAACACAATATACCAAATAAAAGAAGAAAAAATTGTTTAAATTCTCAATTCTTTAACTTTAATTAGAAGGGAAATACCTAAAAGATCTAAACCTATAAAAACAGATATAATATAAAAACTTTAAGCAAAAAATGATTGTATAATTTCTCATTTTTTAAAATTTAATAAAAAGATACATACCTGACAATTTAAAGGCTTGTGTACTATGGATTTTTTTTATAAATCCATACCATTTATATAGTAGGTAACAACCATGTAAAAATAAATATAATATACCAACATAGGGAATAAAATGCTTATCTAAATAATCATTTTTTTAGCTTTAATTAAAAGAGACATAAATGATAATTTAAATAACAATCATACTTAAGAAATAGTTTGCAAATAAATAGTGAAGATTGGTAAGTTCATATTTTGTATACGACTCAGTATCATTGAAAATATACAATAACAATAAATGTTATAAGATTAAAAATATATATTTTAATATAAAATAAAAATAATTAATATAACTGACATAAAATTCATTTTTATGATTTTTGAAAAACAATTTAGGGTTAAGTGAGAACCCACGAGAATAGATCCATTTCAAAGGATAATGGAGAAACCAAACCAAAAAACAAACCTAAATGGGACGGTAAAGGATCCCTACCCAGGACTAGTTACCATGGATAATGCAACCAACCAAAAGAGCACTCAAATAGTTCAACCTTCACCAAATCCACCTGCACAATCCAAAACATAAAGGAATTCAGGAGCATGATGTAATGGTAGAGGTAACCAATAAAACACAGAACTATCTAGGTGAAGCAACCCTAAACATCCACTGGTGCCACAAATTGGTCCCAGGTTGAACCATTGTCATCCGTATATGAGCCTATGAGTGACCCACACCGCTGCTGCCCATAAAAATTCTAGGAAACAATCCTGAGCACCATAGGATGGTGACACAGCACCAAATCAGAAGGATAAAAATCTCGAACACATCAAAATGGAGACAGGTCTGGAAAGCAGGCAATCGGCCGCACAGAACCAACCCCCCAGACAAAAACATAAACCAGTAGGGAATCATGAAGTAATTTGGCAAGGAGAAGAAGCACCGCTGGCACTGAACATTCCTGTAACATCCATCCACATCCATGTACAAGCCCAGGTTGACGAGATGACCCTGCCACAAATTGACTCTGACAGAACCAAATCGTTCATACCGCAATGAGTCCAAAACAAAAAAGGAAACCAAAATGAACCCACCGTAGTAGAGTAAACTGCGACTCTAGACCACGGTACTTCACATAGCCAACTTAAAGTGGTCGTGTCAAGCCGAAATGTGATCAGATTCATCTGTGGCAGCTTCGGGGTAGATTGAGCCAGTGGGAACAGGACCCGACGTCGTCGATCTCGGAATAACCCTAGATCTGAAGCTGACATCCAGATCTGGGACACTGATAAGGGAGGCCGATGAAGCCCTACTGGTTTATGTAAACTGCAATGAGTCCAAAACAAAAAAAAGGAAACCAAAATGAACCCACCGTAGTAGAGTAAACTGCGACTCTAGACCACGGTACTTCACATAGCAACTTAAAGTGGTCTTGTCAAGCCGAAATGTGATCAGATTCATCTGTGGCAGCTTCGGGGTAGATTGAGCCAGTGGGAACAGGACCCGACGTCGTCGATCTCGGAATAACCCTAGATCTGAAGCTGACATCCAGATCTGGGACACTGATAAGGGAGGCCGATGAAGCCCTACTGGTTTATGTAAACTGCAATGAGTCCAAAACAAAAAAAGGAAACCAAAATGAACCCACCGTAGTAGAGTAAACTGCGACTCTAGACCACGGTACTTCACATAGCAACTTAAAGTGGTCTTGTCAAGCCGAAATGTGATCAGATTCATCTGTGGCAGCTTCGGGGTAGATTGAGCCAGTGGGAACAGGACCCGACGTCGTCGATCTCGGAATAACCCTAGATCTGAAGCTGACATCCAGATCTGGGACACTGATAAGGGAGGCCGATGAAGCCCTACTGGTTTATGTAAACTGCAATGAGTCCAAAACAAAAAAAAGGAAACCAAAATGAACCCACCGTAGTAGAGTAAACTGCGACTCTAGACCACGGTACTTCACATAGCAACTTAAAGTGGTCTTGTCAAGCCGAAATGTGATCAGATTCATCTGTGGCAGCTTCGGGGTAGATTGAGCCAGTGGGAACAGGACCCGACGTCGTCGATCTCGGAATAACCCTAGATCTGAAGCTGACATCCAGATCTGGGACACTGATAAGGGAGGCCGATGAAGCCCTACTGGTTTATGTAAACTGCAATGAGTCCAAAACAAAAAAAAGGAAACCAAAATGAACCCACCGTAGTAGAGTAAACTGCGACTCTAGACCACGGTACTTCACATAGCAACTTAAAGTGGTCTTGTCAAGCCGAAATGTGATCAGATTCATCTGTGGCAGCTTCGGGGTAGATTGAGCCAGTGGGAACAGGACCCGACGTCGTCGATCTCGGAATAACCCTAGATCTGAAGCTGACATCCAGATCTGGGACACTGATAAGGGAGGCCGATGAAGCCCTACTGGTTTATGTAAACTGCAATGAGTCCAAAACAAAAAAAGGAAACCAAAATGAACCCACCGTAGTAGAGTAAACTGCGACTCTAGACCACGGTACTTCACATAGCAACTTAAAGTGGTCTTGTCAAGCCGAAATGTGATCAGATTCATCTGTGGCAGCTTCGGGGTAGATTGAGCCAGTGGGAACAGGACCCGACGTCGTCGATCTCGGAATAACCCTAGATCTGAAGCTGACATCCAGATCTGGGACACTGATAAGGGAGGCCGATGAAGCCCTACAAAAATTGGATCGCCATGAGTGGCTAATGCCTTTTGATGGAGAATTATGCGAGGAAGAACCACCGTCGTCGCCGCCCAAACCCACACAAAGCCGACTGAAGTCGAAGCTGGGGAGAGGGGGGAGGGAAGCGCCATAGAAGAATATGATCTGAGGTGGGATGTGAAGAAGGCCGGCAGAGACCAATCGGGGGAGATGGTAGCATTGGGGAACCCTACGACCGAGCGAGGAACCCTAGCTCGAACGGGATCTCCCAAGCGACTACATCTTGAACCCTTTCATCATTTTTGAATAGAAAAACAAGAGATGAAATGTATTATACTGTTAGTGATCACAAAGGGATCAAAATTTGGAATGGAAATGGAGTCCTGATATCGGATGTCCATGTCCGGGAACCCCACTTGGAATTGACAGTCAGAAATGGTGATTACGTGTTTCTTGTAGACCTCGACTAACCATATAAAATTCATTCATTTACCCAGTTTTGATTATCATATACATTAATATTAAAACATAATAACCATATTCCACACCTATATATAATAGAAACCAAATATTATCAAATATAAAATACATTTACCATTACTTACACGTATTCGGTTGAATTTGGATGATTTATCAATACGTAATCTTTGTTAAACTTTTTACATGACCTACATTTTCATATATATTAAGTAACAAAACATGTATAAAAAATAATAATTAAAAATAAACTTATAAAAAAGAATAAAACTTACCTATCTAATAAGCCGCTAAATTTTTTACGAATACCACCCAATAAAGAAAAAAACCAATATAATTTGCATTTTTTGGGCAGAATACACCTAACATCCAATGAACTCTACAATATAAAAATTTCACAATTAATAAAATTATAATGATTATTACTTCATAATCATCTTAGCATGCTTACCCATCAAGGAATAGAAAAAACTAGTGCCCAATCTTCATATTTAATAATCTTTTAGATATATATGCAACTCTAACAGGATTTTTCACATATTTCAAAATCGTTGAAATAAATTTAGGTTCTGTAAGACCATAAACACTAATGGTCTCATTTCTAATAATAAACATGTGTATGTAGCTGATTAAATAATTAATATACTAAGTCACATGAAATTATCTTTACTTAAAGAAAGAAAAACGAAAACATAAATTTTCTTACATGGAAAACAACTGCAATACAAGCATGCTAAGAGGATTAAAATTAAATAGATCCATGATATCTTTATTTAATATTCTTAATGGATAGTCTCTTCCACATATATCATATATCATCCAAAACTCATAAATATTATCCTAGGAAGAAGAAACTTGGGATAATATTTTTAGTCCATCAAAAATCTAAAAAGTATTTGAAGTCATTGGTGCCTAAACCTTTTGTTTCCTTTGTACTAATTATTTAGATATTAGATACTCCTATATAAATTTAATGTTAGAAAACATTATAAGTAATTTTTAATAAAATGTAAATAGTATTTAAAAAACAATGCATACCTCATATATCATATAACAAATAAGGTTAGCCATCTAAAGTAAAAAATGACCCATACTATCTCCACCTCCAGTAACCTCCTCGGTATGCAATGGAAGTATATTAGTTGAACTAATAATATCATGTACCGATATTCTTATATGAACCATTAGAATTGGATGATGATGTACAAAATCCCCAAAAATATGTAAAACTTTATACACTCTAATACATATATGGGGATATACAGATCCATGCACGCACTGCCAACTTCTAGTGGGGGAAAAATGATGGAAGGAATAGACCCCACTGGATGGCCTGGGAGAAGCTCTGCAAACCCAAGTCGGAGGGAGGGATGAGATTCCGGAATCTGCTTCTCTTCAATGATGCACTTTTGGCCAAGCAAGGATGACGCCTTATTAACCGTCCATCATCTCTCTGTGCACGGGTTCTCCGAGCGAAGTACTTCCCCCACATGGACTTCCATGTTTCCTTTCTTGGCCCCCGTCCTAGATTCCTCTGGAGAAGCATTTGGGGGGTCCGGAAGCTCCTGGAAAAAGGGCTGGGCTGGAGGATTGAGAATGTCGCATCCGTCAACATCTAGACCGATCTCTGACTGATCGATAAGGATGGTATGTGGGCTACATCCCCTGCCCAACCGGGTCTCGAAGACACCACAGTCAGCTGCGTCCTTTCAGACCAGGGACCGGGGTGGTGTCTGGAAAAGATTCATGAATGGTTTAATGAAAGAGACAAAAGAATTATCCTGAGCACCCCCCGGGTCCCAAATGCAGGCCTCAACCATCTTTTCTGGACCAACGACACTTCGGGCGGCTACACGGTGAGATCCGGTTACAGACTTGCTCTTGGCAACCACTCTAGCGACCGGGAAGAGGGACCTTGGAAATCGCTTTGGAAGCTCAACGTCCCCCAAAAAATACGCCAATTTTGGTAGCAGGTGTGCACGAGCACCCACCCTACCTTGAGCCTGCTCGTTTACCGACATATGGTCAGTGCTGAGTCCTGCCCCTTCTGCCCGAATATTCCATAAACTCCTTTGCACGCTATCATTCACTGCCCGGGAGCTAAGGACATTTGGAATAAATGGGGCTCGGCTTCAGACGCTTCACTTGACATTGTCTCTGACCTCCACAATCTTCTGATGCGTTGGTGCTCCTCTCTCTCATCCAACAACGTAGGCTCACTCTGCACCCTGACATGGATCATTTGGGTCCGGCGTAACGATGTTGTCTTTCACCACGTTCATAAACCTCCCGAATTCTGGATTGAACGGACCGAGTCATGGATTGAGGGTTGGAAGGACCACAAAGGACACTTTTTGTCACGTGCAACCCCCTCTTGCCCCCCTCATTGGAATCCCCCACCGGAAGGGATTCTTAAGCTCAACGTGGACGCGTCTCTCCCCAAGGATGGGCTTATTGCTCTCGGTCTCCTGGCCAGAAATCACCTGGGGCAAATCATTACTGCAAAACATGAATCACACAATGCCTTCTGGGAACCCGCTGTTGTTGAGGCCTCTGCCATCCTGGCAGGTATGATGCTCGCTATGGAACGTGGATGGGTTGATATCATCATCGAGTCCGACTGCCTCACCGTTATCAATGCTATTAACCACAACGACGGAGAACTTCAGCCATTTAGCTTCATCATCAGGAGAATTTGTGTGTTTCGCCAAGGCTTTTCTCGATGCTCATTCTCCTTTACCAAAAGGGAAGGAAACAATGCGGCCCATCAGCTGGCGGCCTCAGGCCCCCTTCGATGTCAACTAGCTCTGGCTGGACAATTTCCCTTCATGGCTTTGCATTTGTACGTCGGTTGATCTTCTTCATTAATGTTATTTGTCCTTCTTATCAAAAAAATATATATACGGGGATATACAACATAAAACTCACAGTATATGGTTGAGTCTGAATGGGGAGGTAGAGGATTCGAGTAGGTAGGCTAGGTGGGATGGGTAGGAACAAAAGATTGGGTAGGCTGGGTAGGCTAGGCAGACTGTGATTATTTCATCAATTGTTTAAATATATCATATGCATCTGATTGAATTTTATCATCCATGGATTGTTTCGGGTCTTTCATCTCATATTTTAAGGAATCTACTTCTAAGTCTCTTGACTTCCTACTTTGATGACCAAAAACTCTCCTAACACTAATACTCGCCTCATATACTCTTACACGGCAAGGGTGTTCTAGATTTCCTAAAGTAGTAGCTAATATATCCATCCTACCCTCTAGGATAAAAGTCCCATACATCACTTGCTCCAGAAGTTCATCCTAAAATGAAAAATTAAAATGGTATATTAGTGTTGTTAATTTTAAAAAATACAAACATTCATGGAAAATAAAAATCAATTTCTTAAAATTTTTCAAGTTACTTCCTCATATTTCTTTATAAGATACTTTTCATTTTTTTCTTCTAACTTTTTTAAATTTTTCATGGAGAGTGGGGGGAGATGGATGAATGAACTGGACCTCTTCTGAACCACTGGAATATTGATCTCTTAATGCATAAAACTTTTTTTCAATCATTTTATCCTCTAATAAATGACACTCACCACGTGATAATGTATGATGGTATACGTTCTACAACTAGATCTCTAGATAAGATCTCCTAGAGTCCTATTACATAAAAATAAACTAATAATTAATCACTTAATATATAAGAAATTTTAAAATATAAAATAATTATCATACCATAAATGCCTCATGAGGTCGGTTGGTGAAAATTTTCCTCCATGTATCTTCATCTAAAAACTCATAATTAAGGCATGGGTTTTCATTCTCTAACTTACCAAAAACATAATTTTTTTTCAATTTAGTCTTGAAATCTCTCTATCAAAATGCAACTAAAGAAAGAAATATTTTCTTAATTTATTTTTTTCTTCAAAATTGAATGTAACCTATAAATGAATAAATTAAATATTAGTCATTTAAAAGATATGATATTCAAAAAATGAGATAAAAATAAATAAATTGAGATATTTTACCATTATGGACTCCCAAATCTTCTTTTTCACCATATTGTAGATGGACCTCCAATCAGAATATAAAATGTTAATCTTACAACGGCTCTGTATGGCGATATAACTGGTAAACTGGATTGCATTTGGGTCAGCTTGGTTATTATTATCATCAAAATTAATTTGTATTCTCTGGTCTCCACGAGAAAGTTATAGTTTTGGTAAACGTGTAATCCCACATTTACCAACTCTATAAATCGATTTCTATATAGAAAAATGACAATACCCCTCTATAAGAGGCGCATCAGAAAGAGGTGCATCAGTAGTCCTACCAATTTTTTTTTGTAAATTGAAAGTTCTTTTTAAGTAAATAATTATATTATTGAATATTTAATAATATGAAAAAGACATATACATCGGTAAATGTTCCTCTACCTCTGAGTCCATCATTTAAAAGGGGAAAAGTAATGAAATTTTAGGAAACTTCATATTATTAGAGAATTGAATATTTTAAAAAATGATTTCGAAAAAATGTAAGCAAAAAAAATAGTGTCACATGTGTGTAAGTTTCCAAAAAAAAAAATAATGATTTCATGTTTCTTAACAAAAAAATATTCAATTTCAACTATTATATATAACCATTAAATATAAAATGATATAAACATTTAGAAATTTAAATGTCACAATCAAAAAAAGTGTTTTTATATGCCTAAATTTTATCAAAACAAATGACGTACATCGGGTTTTCCAATCAAATAATTTTAATCCATAACAATTGAATATAAAATTTAACACAAAAATCATATAAATTGTCAAATATATATAATTGATCATCCAATAATAAATAATAAATAGATT
Organism: Viscum album; assembly: GCA_963277665.1. Classification (NCBI taxonomy): domain Eukaryota; kingdom Viridiplantae; phylum Streptophyta; class Magnoliopsida; order Santalales; family Viscaceae; genus Viscum; species Viscum album. The sequence goes on from OY728145.1 coordinate 447,419,219, forward strand.
TTACACATTTAATATTCAAAAAATAAATATAATTAAATATTTACTTGAATAATTAAGAGACTAATTTAGTGTTTTCTCATATCCTTTCAGCATGATCATTTCATATAGCATGAACTAATCATGCATTAATGTCATTGTTATCATCTGTAAATCACATATTAGACAAAAAATCCTCATATAAATCAACAAAATCATCATCTGCATCAACCAAATGGATTATTTTCTCTAGAAAAATGACGGAGCACTGATCATTTGATGAATCAATACATAAAATATTTGCTTTGCATGTGTCACCGTGATAAATGGTTCCTCTTTTCAACTAAATCTTTTCAAATCAACCAGTGTAAACCCATAATCATAATGTTTCACACCACTATTAAAATCAATATAGTTACAATTAAACATTGTGACTCGAAATTTAATATAATCAATTTTCCATATATCCTCCATAACTCCAAAATATGTCGTTAATGCAGAAATTTGGTTTTTATCTTTTTCACTTGAAAAATGCAGTGCTTCAGTAATGAACATTACCCAACTATTTTGAACGGTACTCTTTTCATCTAGATTTTTTGTGTAAAATGTGTAACCATTGGTATCAAAACCAGACCATGTGATCACATTAAGAGATGGTCCCCCTTCCAACCATTTAAATGTTTCTGATGTAGATAAATTTATGACGAATTTATCTTTAAACCATGAAACAAATGTATTTTTATGCTCAATAATCAACCACTTATCATTTATTTTCAGATATTGTACCTTTAATTCAGAAATATGTGATAATATATTTGGTTGAACCTCATATTTATTGTTCAAAATTTATAAATGTTTCTAGATCACTTCATCAAGTGGAATGAAATTTACCATTAAGCCTCTAATCTCTCTACCTTCACTATCAATAGTCATATATTGAGATATAGGAAGACCCATATGCTCCACTTCATACAAATAATCAGTATAGAACTCAATCACCTCTTATTATACATATTTCTGAACAATAGATGCCTCTATTCGATGAGGATTTTTAGTATATCCCTTAAAAATTTTCATATATCATTCAAAAAGATACATCTAACATAAATAAACAGGCCCACATATTCATATTTCACCCACCAGATGAATCACCAGATGAACCATTATATCAAAAAATATAGGTGGGAAATACATTTCTAGTTGAAAAAGTATAATAGTAGCTTTATTCACCAGCACATCTAAAAAATTTGGATCAATGACTTTGCTACAAATGGATTTGAAAAAATTACATAACCTGATGATAGTATTTCTGACAAGTGTTAGCAATATACCACACAGTGCAATTGGTAGCAATTGTTGCATAAATATATGATAGTCATGAGATTTCATAACTATTAATTTATAGCCCTTAAATGACACCAAATTATTCACATTTGTATAATATTCATAGGGTACTTTAATAGCATGAAGACACTAAAAAATCTATCTTCTCACTCTTTCTTAATGTGTGACATGTCGAAGGTAAATATTTTTTGTTTTCTTTCATAGTGGTACCTAACTCCAAATGTATTCCCATTGATATCAAGTCCAATTTAGAATTCAATCTATCTTTTTTATTTCCTTTAATGTCTAATAAAGTTCCAATCAAAATATCTCATATTTTTTTCTCAACATGCATAACATCAATGTTATGTTTGACCTCTAAAAATCTATAATAAGGTAGCTTTAAAAATATAAAATTTTTCTTCTAGATATTTTTTTGATGAACGAAACTTATTTTCTTTCCAAATGTTAAATCAATATTTTTCACCCAATAGTAATTTTCTTGAACTGAAAATGGTTAAGGTGGGAGATTATATTCATGTAAATCATTAAATTCTTTTTTAATCTATGATAAAGATGATCAATTTAAAAAAACTTATATGTCCCATGTATACTGTCTTCCTTCTATTATATAATTTATAGTATGAAGTATCTTCTTCACAAATTGGACATTATTTATGTCCATTGACACTATATCCAGATAAGTTTCCATATACAAGAAATTAATTTATCGTGAACATTATCATAGAACATAAAATAAAATTATCAATCTTTTATGCATCAAAAACTGTAACACTTGTCTCCCATAGAAGTTTCAAATCCTCAATCAATGATGAAATATATGCATCAATATCATTTCATGGTTGTTTTGGTCCATAAATCATCAAACTTTTCATAATATATTTTTTATTCATACATATCTATAAGGAAAAGTTGTACACTACCAAAAAAACAGTCCATGAACTATGTTGGCTACTTAAGCTTCGATATGGATTCATTCTATTTATGCACAGTCCTATTCTGAGATTTCTAACTTCACTTCCAAAATTAGGAAATATTTTATCAAATATCTTCCACTATAGTGAATTAGCAAGATGACATAATTTATCATTAAATATTCACTCATATATATATATATATCATCTTAACCTTTTTACATCAAATTAATTTTAAAATAGACACCTCAAATGAGGAATTATTGGAAGGTACCAAATTGCTTTAGTGGAGGGTTTGATTATGGTACCTGGGAATCAATCAGAGTTAAATTATTGTAATTTTTGGAAGGAACTATTAGAAGATATTAGTGGAAGGTACCAAATTGATTTAGTAGGAGGTTAGATGTCAATACCTGAGAATGAATCAGAATTGAATTTTTCATCCATCTTATAGAGTGATGTCCCGCATTTATGACATTTTGATAAATATCCATATTCCTTAATATACAACACACAATCATTGGGTAATCATGTTTCTTTTCATACCCCAATCCTATTAGGTATAATATTTTATTTTCCTCATAATTGGAATATGGAAGCCCATTGCCTTATGGAAATATCTATTTTAAATTTTCAAGAAACTCAGAGAAAATTTTATCACTCCACCCATTTCTTTATTTCAAGTTAACTAATCTCAAAACTACTGATAACACTGTATATTTAGTGTGATATGAGAATAATGGTTTCTCATAATATCAATATAATCATTCAATAGTTTTTTTATGGTTTCAATGCCTATATCATTAATTAATTCTTTAATATGATCCTCTATCTCATTCTGAATTTTTTCTTCAACATTAGATGTTGAATTCTCCATTCTCTCACCATTCTATATCCAATGTGTATAATTATGGATAAAATCATAAAAATGATATGATCCTTGATTTATTTGGAATTTAACTTTCTTGTATTAAAAAACTTCACACATGGACATAAAATCACATCTTTGTTTTGAAGATTTAGTTTAGAAATTTCCAAAAAATTATCAACTCCCTTTTCATATTTGTTAGTGGTTCTATGTAAATTTATCCAATTATGATCCATTAAATACCTAAGATCAAAATATAAAAGTTAAATATATTAAAATATATAAATATTTAAAAATATATATAAAAAATAACAAACACTTATACATAATTTATAAAACATAAAAAAATAACTAACAAACAATTATTATAACAAAAAAATATCATAAAAATTTATCATAACAAATAATTATCATAAAAAAATTATAAATAATTAATCTTACAAACAATTATAATAACAAACATTTAAATATAAAAAATTAACTTTCAAACATTTATGAAAAATAACTTTTAAATTTCGAACAATTATACCAATAATTATACAAAATATTATAAAAAAATTAAACAAAAATAACATACAAACAATTACCATAAAAATTATATGAAAAAATATATGAATAATTATACAAAATATTATATATAAATAACTTACACAAACAATTATAGAATCTATCATGCTTCAAAGAACTACACATATCTATCCTTCATCAATTTGAATAATCAAAATAAATCCTAGTATGTTTCTCATCATGAAAATGGTATATCATATTTGGATATGAAAACTAAACAATATTTGAATGAACATCAATAAAACCTCAATTCATATCAATTGAGATCTTTTCTTCATTTCAAATCACGATTCAACTGTAATAAAATTAATGTAATTTAAAAGATATTCAATAATGTGTAATGAATTTATCATGATGATCTTTAATATAATAAGTCTTCACATACTTCATTAATAAGTTGAATACATGGCCTACTCCTAAAAGAGGAACTTCTCCACCACATCATTAGATTGGTTAGAATTTTTTAGAATCATAAATCCTGGGCGTGTGAGCATTTTTTTTGCTCATGTAATATTAATCGGGACTATCTTATAGAAATTGATATTCAATGATAACATTTACTCTCATAATTTTATAATATATGCAAGTCACATGAGCATTGGTTGATATTCTATAACAAATATTTATACATAAAAACATTTAATAAATTTCAAAAAAATTATGATAACAAATAATTAAATATAATTTATTTTCAAAAATAAAATATATATATAAATTTTAGAGTTTGATAATTAAAAATGCCTTCTGAATTCTAATAAAACCAATCGATGTCTGTGTCAATAGAATGAATGCTGAAAGACTGGTGAAAAACATGTGAAAAAATGAAAATAAAAAAACCTCAAATCATGGATTCAGTTTAGCCATAATAGCTTTAGGATCATCAAATAAGTATGAAGAATTGAAGATTGAAGATAAATGAGGTAAAAAGTGCATACACAATCAAATTTAACTGAAAATTGAAGGCGTTTGAGGTCCTCGAAGACGTCGGTGTTGTCGTCGATTGAGATTTGGTCTCTTGGTCGAGATTTGGTCAATATTCAGTGAAAATTCAGTCGAGATAGGGTTTTGAATGACAGTGAAATAGTGGTTCGAACTATCGGTAAAATTTATAAAAGGTTTTTAATGTTGGTTTTCGTAAAAACCAACATTAACATTTATTAAAATTTACTATTTCATGTCAGTTTTTCTAAAAACCAATGTGAAAGAGTTAAGTATTTTATTTTTGAAATTGGTTTTAATAAAAACTGATGTGAAAAATAAGATTAAATTTTTTTGACATCAGTTTTTTTAAATAACGTTAAAAGTTCAAAAATGAGTTTTTGATGTCAATTTTTATAAAAATTGATGTTATAAAATACACATCGTAATTTTTAACATCGGTTTTATGATAAACCGATGTTAAATCACTAATGCTGAATCCTATAATTTTACTAGTGAAATCATGACTCAAGTGTGCTTAGAGATTCTAGTTGATTTCCTAGATTAGAAGGATTGATATGAATCATGTTTAAAGAAAAGGAGTCTCTTCCTGGTCACATGATGTAAAACTAAATGACATAAGGTCTTCCATACATAATCTCTAAATTTTTTTGGGGAGGTATGTGAGACCTTTATCTTTACACATAAGCCAGGTCTATGTAACAGTCACTAGTGCGGGTTCCCTTACACTATATTTTGGTTGGAACTTAGATAAAATTACCTTTATAAGAACTATGTATGGATTGATTCTAGTCATCAAAGGATATATAGTGACATTGGAACTACCAAACCCCACTACAATCTTAATCCCAAAAATGTACCCCAATTTTTCTTTGTTACAAAAACCTTATGATATTCATGCCAGGTTCCCTATTCTTGCTCAATACTAAGACAAGGAAATCTCATTTTCCCTCCATATTGTAAAAACTGTGTATAGTTTGATTATTATTGTCCCTGGATATGTAGTGATACTCAATTATTTTATATCAGGCCTAGACACAAATCCAAACCTAATACCCTACTTCATCTCGGTTATTTCACCTCTTTATTCTTGTTATATTCCTTTCTATAGACTCAATATTGAGATGGCGCTATTTGAAACTATTTAGAGTGATCCACCCCATGAGACCTATCATCTTCTATATATGATCCAGATCTATGTAAGGATCCATATCATGTGGTTATTCATCTATAAACCTATGCTAAGATAAAAAATCCCCCCCATGAAAGAGATAGATCAACATAGGGGCCCCTTATAAGAATTATGTGTGGATTGATTCTCATTACCTAAGGATATATACTGATGCCTAGATCTCTTATCATTAGCCCAGGTATAAATCTCCATCAGTCTCAATCGCCTTACATGAGATCTAGATCCATGTAGGAGTTCTCATTACATGATTCGTTTATATCCTTTAATTTTCATTGAGAATAAAATTTCCCCATATATTTCATAACTATGTGTATCCTGATTTTCATATTATTAGATATATAGTGATGCATGGATTCCTTATCCTAGGACCTTCCAAAAATTCCCTAATGTCTAACCACCTCTCAATATATGGTCTCTTCACACACGTCCGGTTTTGTTACATTATAATATAAAATAAGATTCCATGTATTTTATGTATAATAACTATGTATGGATTGATTATTGTTACCATGGGATAAATAGTGAAATCTAATTCATATATCTCAGACCCATTCATGAACCATAATCCATCTCCATTATCCTTTCATCATACCTAAACATCCATATCATGGTCGATTCAAGACTATAAACTACTGACTTCCTCTTGGATGTTTCTTCCCATATATAACACTTCATGACTCAAGAATTTGAATTGTCACAAAACTTTTATGGTTATTATTAATGAGTATCCAAATCCCAGGGATGCCTATTTTTGGTAATGATCATTGGTGTTGAAATATCTGGCTCTTCCAATCAGAGGCATCCTCATCCTAGGGAAAAGGCCCTCTAATCTTCGTATACCTTTGAAATCATAGCAATGGAACCCATCATTTGAATTTGGTCCACAATCATCCCATGTATACATGTTCTATAGCATAATCACCCAAATCAAATGTATTGGGTTATGATTTACACATCCCATAATCTGACTATTCAAATTGATTTGATACCTTTGATGTTACATATTCATGCATCATACCCATTTCTGAATTAAGGATATGACATCTTGCTCCTGAACCATGTCAGTCCTAATTGAGTGACCTTAAACAACATGGAACAATAAATCAAACACCTTTATTTTAAATTGTGTGCACCCCTTGTTTGAGGTGGTCTACACTATCATTAGGGATCTTAAATCACATCAGGTTTCATAATGAACTCATTAGTTTGACTATCTCACTCTTCTGGTTAAAGTTGTATAACCCTAACCCCCAACATAATTTGGTCAAATATTTGTGACCTTAAACTCTAACCTCATAATAGTCCAAATTTTATGACCCTTAAACTATAGATGAAATATATATAAGACTTTTTTTGTTGAAAACTCTTAAAGGGTGTACTGATAAAAATTTAAGTCACTACTCACTATGTCATCATTTTATAACCTAGGTAAAAATTATATTGAAAAAAAGGAAATAAGGAATAAAGCTTGTAGGTATCACTATATGGGCCTAGAAAGATACAAGTTATTCTTTTTGGAACCACCAGTCTAGAAAAAAGCAATATCATTTTCATTTCATACCTCTTCACCCTAAATATATGTTCAATACATGGTGTTGTAGCCTTTCAAGTGCACAAACCCATCTTGAACCATCTTGAATACCCTTCTATACATGAGCCTACTTCATTACTCGAGTGATCGAATCCCCAAAAACATTTCATGGTTATCGGTAATGAGTGCATCAGACTTTAAGTGACACTTATATTTAGTAAAGATCATTGGTGCCACCATATTCAGCCCTACTAACCAAAGGCATATTCTTCCCAAGGATAAGGTCATCTGATCTCTATATTCCTTTGATAGCATTGAAACAGAGCCCATTATTAAAATTTGGTCCATGGTTATCCCCTATGTACTAATTCCATACCATCATCACCCAATTAAAATGTATTTGGTTATGATTTACACATCCCATTAAACTATTCAAATAGATTTTATACCTTTGATGTTAAAAATTTGTGCATCATACCCATTTTCAAAGAAAGAACATGACATCCAATTCTCAAACCACACCATTCCTAATCATATGACCATAAACCACATGGAATAATGGTCCAAGCATCATGAACATGAACTACATGCATCTACCCTTGAGTCTATATACAACAGTGACACTAGGATCTTATTCACATCATTTTTTCTTTGCCCATGTTTCTATACAAACTACCTCATTATTTTTATTCAAAGTTGAAAAACATAAAACACCAACTACATTGGTTTAGCTTGCAATACCTTAAGCTTTCCAAGGAAAGAGACATGTTATCCACCAAGTTGAAAACTCACAAAGGGGTCCTAATAAAAAGTTTAGTCTATGATTACTGGAAATAAACCTTATATGATTCATAAAAAAGTGAGTTCTTGAAAAAATAAAGGGCATAAAACTTTCCAGATTGAAAATCCATAAAGGTTGAACTGAGTAAAATCAGAGTTCCCATCAGCTATGTATCCCCATGTGAGAATTAATAAAAAGTCAGGGATATGAAAAATGATAATAAAATAAGGATTTTTAGGATTACTATAAAACTATAGTAAAATCCAAGTCATGCACTCTAAGTCCCTTGACTGAGGAAAACATTAAAGGAGTCATCTATTCCTAATATATTGGTTAGGGTATTTTTATAAATCTTATAATAATGTGATTCTAGGGTTCTTGAACCCTTCTAAACATCAGAACCCTCATTCCAAAATCCCTCCTCTTGTTTGACACCTCACAGGGTCACTAATTTACCATACCCAAATAGAACAACTCTAGTATACAGTGATGGTACATATGTCTATACCCATCCATGAGCACATTCCTAAGAGGAAACCATTTTACATATCAAAATGGAATAACTATAGTTTATAGCAATGGTACATATTCATATACCCATCTATGAGCACATGCATAGGAGGAAACCATTTTCCATATCCAAATGGAATAAATCTAGTGTATGGTGATGACATATATTTATATAACCATCTGTGAGCACATGTTATGGAGGGCACCATTTTCCATATCCAAATAAACTAACTCTAGTGTACAATGATGGTATATATGCCTATACCTATCTATGAGAACACACCTGGGAGGAAACCATTATCTATATCCAAATGGTCTAACTCTAGTATATGGTGATAGTACATATTACTATACCCGTTTGTGATCACACGCCTAGGGGAAACTTTCATTATGTCTCAAGTGGTTAAAAATAGTGATTAACATTGTTCTTCTAACATTCAATGTTTGGAAAGATTCAATTTTCCTATTATTATTATTTAAGAGTTCCATAGATTATCACAAATTGATTATTAGAATGATACAAGAGAATAAAATAATTAACAATGATGAAAAATAGTGTTTTTTATTTATTGATATACAAGAGAGTAATATACACATTCTAGAGTCTCTATCATGTATATACAAAAGAAGTATTGAATCAAAATTATACTATAAGAGATGATAAACTAACTCTTGAATATGGATCAATGTTTTCTCTGGGTCATTTATGGCATGGCGCATCTCAACCAACATGATATCCTCTACTTTAATATTAGGAAACATCTTGTATGCCCTTACAACAACATCTATCCCATCCTTGTTAGCCTCCTCAACCAATTTTTCACCTCTTATACTATATTTTTAGTAGTAACTAGTTATTTTCCTAGTCAGTCCAACTCTTAGAATATTTGAACAAACTTTGGATGGAGTTTTTCCACTTAGTCCCTCCTCTCCATGGCCTGATCTTACTTCTTTGATGCTACTATTTCCTATTGAAAACATTCATTAAGTGTCATATTTCTGAAATCAATTAAGTGTTCCATGGATTATTTTATGGAGATATGTGATTAAAGATTATTTGTACGCTCATAAGAAGTAATCATATCCTTCACCCTATCATGGATTTCATGGTAATAATTTCCATAAAATACCAATATAATAATCATGAAGTTAAGGAGATGAAGTTGGACACTATGTTTTCTAAAAGTATTCTTGTAGACCATCATTAATATCCTCTTCCACAACCATTTTTATATCTATTATTGGAATGAAATCTCATCTGGGTCTAAAATAAATATGGTCATAGAATGAATACATAATCCAGAATCATATCACTCAAAGATATTCCATTTTAGGCACCTCTTGGGTGTGTTAGTTCCTGATCAACTTGCATCCCCATGAAATCTATTGATTGGGATACTGATACAGTGACACTCTATGGTACTATATCCTGTGGTATGGTTAGTGAAATTTACACATGTAACATGTTAGTTAATGGGAATGAGAATGAATCAAATGATAATGGGTGTGATTATTCACCTTAATTCATTAGAACATTGGTTGCCTAGACTGTTGCCACTTTATTTTTTGGTGCAACAAGTTAGTCCCCTTATAGAAATTATCGCATAGGGCTTCGGGATGCATCATCCAATGCTAAGGGAACTATACCCTCCAATGGAGCAGCATGCCTAGAGGGATTTTTTTCCCAAACATGCCTAAGTCATCATCATGGATGGTTTCTCATGGGAGTGAACATGGGTTAGAATAGTTACAAAATAAAAATTATAGGTCTTAATGTCACAAACCTTCTTCTAAAGATTAATTCATCATAATGAGATTAGCCATTGAATAATCTCTCAGGTCCAGTATCTCTATATGTTCATCTATCAAACTTAGATGCACAAGGATAGTGACCCATGCATCTGGGTTGAAGGAAAGTTCTAATTCCTCCTAGACATAAACACATATTGTATCTCCTACAAAAGTCTGTTTCAGAAGCATAGGGGTTATATTATCTTGGGGTTTTAACACCCTTGATTTTGGATCCTCTATGACATCATCCATGAGAAATAGGTATGTAGGGGTGTTTCTTAATACATTCAGGTCCTCAGTGGGATCCAACCTTACTTATACTTTTCCTATAATATATTTTTCGAATGTCCCTTTTGAGATCATAGGTGTTGTACACTATTGGGCCATTGATATCCTTGGATTTGTGGAACTCAGACTAAAATTTAAGTAAACTAGTGAATTAGTATGAAGTTATAGAAATAAAATGAAATATGAATGATAATATATTATACTTACTTGTCATTACCTAGTAAAGATATATCATCAATGATCTCTCTCACTTCCACTTCTTGATTTTACCTATAGATAGCCCCATGAGAGGAATCACCAGTGGTGGAACCGGAAGCACTACAACAAACTGATTGTATAGAAGTAGTTTTTTTATCTAGTGGTGATTAAAACTACCTGTATATGGTTCTATGCCACTTTAAAAAAATTACTGCTAAAATTGGTGTCGGCAATCAACATGCGGCGGTTTCTTCCATTTAGTGGCGGTTTCTAGAAAGTGTCGTAGAAGACGTATTTCGCAGTGGTTTTTTTAGCGGTTTTTTTTAGTTAAAAAAATAACTGGGATCTAGGAACGCTTTTAAACCAACACTAAAGTCTGGCCTTTTATCGAAAAAAATGGCCACTAATACAGATAAAACCACCACTAAGTAAAATTGTGTCATATTTAGTGGAGTTTTTAACCGTCTCCCCTAAAAAAATACCATAATATAGCAGTAGTTTAAACCACCATGAAAAAATATATATCCCCAACATCGTTTTAAACCACCACTATATTATGAATTAAAAAACAAGTTTTAGGTTCTGCAGCCCCAGAACCTGCAGCTAGAAGAACAAAACTGTGACACTAAAATTTTTACCAGATCATCAAATATATCATCAATTTACAAGGAAAACAAAATGTTAAAACTAAAGAATAAATATATGTTGATTCACACCAAAACATAAATAATCGACACATTAACCAAGGAAAACAACACATTGAAAGAAATAATACATTTCTTAATACATTGAAAGAATAAAAAAACACAACACATTAAATGAATCAACCTATATGTAAAAGAGAGACAAGAAACTAAACATAATACATGATCATATAGAAATTTCAATATCCATACCCAGTTGAAACACAACATATAGACACATGGTTATACAACACATACATAGGGCACCCGTTTTCCCGATCCCATCTAAAATATAAGAAAAGATAAAAAATACCCAAATTGGACGTACTGATACATAAACAAACACTCTCCACTAATAATTGCCCAATGATGAACTATGCTCATCACCCTCTCCATCTCCATCTTTACTTCCTACTACTAGCACCTGTAAGACAATTTTATTAAAAATTAAACATTGTTTTATATTTATATTTAAACTTAAAATCAATAAAATTTTGTGAACTAAATGATTTTGAAGTTGTGTGATTTACCTTATCACAACTAGTCATCACTTGAAATCCCTATTTGTATTCCAAATAACTCATATGGTAATAGTCCCAAACCCATCTGTGCACTCAACTGGGATGCTCCTTCCCAAATACTTTACCCACTGGGTCATCTTGGGAGACTAAGTAGGATTGAGTGGGATTGACATCCCATAGTTCTTTAATTTTTACCTATAAATCAAATATAAGTAATATTATAATCAATATATATTAACATAGTGACAACTGATATTAATTTATTATAATGAAAAATGAATTCATACCCCAACTTCTTTGGAAAATTCATTAACAAAACTCCCATCATATTTTTTATGAACATTCAACCACACTTCTATTTGTGATACTTGGTGGCCTAAAATTGGTGACTACATTAAAAAAATATAAATCAAAAATTTAATATATCAAACAGATACCATTGTATAATAAATATTTAAATTAATGAAAATATCACCATAGTAGATTGGCTTCTAGAAAAACTATTTGACCTTACAGTGTGAGTATAATGATTCCTCAACATTCCTGTCATTTAATCAAATAAAATAAAGTTCAAAACATATATTTTGAAAAATTCATGTAGAAAAAAATAGAAATGGTAACAGATTCATAGTACTAACAAACAAAATATACATAATAATGATAATGACTGACTACACAAATGACATAAGTGGTTGATAAAAGAATGGATAATTGCACATACAATCATTTTCTCCTTAAAATCAAGTCGGTTTCCTACTTCATGATTACTTCATCTACTTCATCCACTCTTGAAAGAATAATATTTTCAATATCATGATGGACAAATAAGTCTTCTTATTACTATTAATGAGATTCAATGTCATAGGTAAAATATTCCACTTCATCACCCATATCATACAAGTCTCTTTATTTTACATGAGCAACTACACTCCACTCTTCATCCACAACATCTTTCACATAATATACCATTTTTTGCGATGATAAGATATAAGGATCATGTAGATCATGGTCACCAACATCCATCAAGTGATAGAAGTTAACAGAAGTAAATTTCATTGAATCTCTTTTAACACCCCTGATAATATCCACCTAATTGCATTTGAATAAAATAACTAAAAATTTTCTGTGGTAGTTTAATTCGATAATATCAGTAAATTTTCTATAGTATTCCACTTTAGAAAATGTAAATATGCCACTATTTTATGTTTTAAAACCCTCTTACTGATCAACTATATGGAATCTAAATCCATTCACATTGTAAGCGTCGAACTTTCTAGCTTGTTTTAGAGGACCTCAACCAAGAAACTTCAAATCTTTTGACAACTCTTCTCGAGTATTAGTATTCATGATCTGAAAAAATTAATATACATTATTAGACTTAAAAAATATATGTATTAACCTAATATTTATATTTATTGCAATATTTTTGAACTTACACGTCATGTAAACCATTCTACAATATCTTTATTAATAAATTTTTATATCTTTCTCATTTTGTGTTTGTATAATAATTCATATATTTTTTTTGTATCCTCAACTCTTCAATAAATGGATCGTAAATTTCACTATTAAACAACACATATCTATATTCCTGTAATAATTCCATTTCTATTAGTGTAACATTTGAGATCCTCCCAATTGATCGACCAATAACAGGAAAGATTTTTGATTTCCCATGTATTTCAGATTGAGTCGATGCATCTTCAACACATCCAACTTGATTGAATCTTGTATTAATACCATCCAAGTATCTAGAACAAAAGGTAAGACACTCCTCTTCTAAATAGACTTTATAAATAGAGACTCCATGTTGAGATTTATTTTTCACATATGATTTCAAATGGACAAGATATCTATGAAATATTAGGTATTTAATGAAGTGCCAAGAATTGTTTACTAAAATTAAAAACATATAAATAAATTACATATCAATTGGATACATCCATAGATAATGTATGAGGCCTCCTAATTTATCTTCCTAAACTAAATGCACTGTTAAATACATCATGATAGTAAAAAATGACGGAGGAAAGATCATATCCATTGCACAAAGTGTAAATAAAAAACACTTGTGAAGGTTGTAAAGCTGAAATAGATGTAGAGTTTTCTTACATAGTTGTCTAAAAAAATGTGCAGAATTGGATTACAATAGTAGTAACCTTTTCAGGTAATAATGTACACAATTCCAATGTAAGTAACTACTGTAACAAAATATGCGAATCATGGATTTTCAATCCATGTAACATAATATTATTTAAGTCAAAACACCTTGATATGTTACTTAAATACCAATCAGATACCTTTACATGTTTTAAAATTCAATGGAATATATCTTTATCCATATTTTTCATTGAAAAAATTGTCGGAGCATACTTTCCATTCTCATCTGGCCAGAGATCATGCTTTATGTTCATTGCTTGTAAGTCTTTCTAAGCATTGTGATGATCATTCAACTTTACATGCTCATTAAGCAATGTAAAGATAAAATTGTCACAAACATTCTTCTCAATATGAATCACATGAAGATTATGCTATAAAAAAATTAAATTCCCAATATGAAATTTTGAATAATATACTTTTTTCTTCTTCCATTATTGCATTCTGATTTCACTTGATGATGTATTTTGAAATCATTTCCCACTATCATTAAAATTATTTACCTTCCCAAATTCTATTTCAACATTTCCAAGTTGTGTCAATATTTCAGAACCTGTTAACAAATCTGGAGGTGGTCTACGATCAATGAAACCCTTTAATTTTTACTTATTCATTCAAAATCTATGAGATGCATCGAGAAATATTCGATGACACAAGAAGTACCATTTTCTACTATGAAGTAGCCATTCGGTCTCAAAATCAAAGTTATAAACAGGACAAGCCAAACTCATGTAAGTGTTCCAACCAGATAAATTTCAAGTCTGGGGAAGTCACTAATGGTCCACATTAGAGCATCTTTCATTTTGAACATTGTTATAGAATATGCATCATATGTATCAACATTGTTGCTCCATAACACATATAATTCTTCAATTAAAGGCTGCAAGTATACATCAATATCATTTCTAGGCATTTGTTTTCCAAGAATAATCATCAAAATGATAAAAGATGTTTTTTGCATACACATCCATGGAGGCAGATTGTAAGGTATCAAAAAAAAAACAATCCAAATGATATAACTGGTACTCAAAGTCCCAAATGGGTTGAATCCATCGGCAGAAAATCCCAATCGAACATTCCTAGGATCAGATGAGAAATCTTTATGTAATAAATCAAATATATTACATGATTGTGAATATCTATGATGTCACATTAACCCATCATTGTTATTATCTACAGAATGTCACTTCATGTGTTTAGCAGTTTTTGATGACATTAATAATCTTTACAATCAATTATTTAAAGGAAAGTAATGCAAAACCTTTGCAGGTGTGTTCATTTTCTTCTTCTCCATGGTAGTATATTGATTCATAATTCTAACATCACCCATATACATCCATCTAGAGGAAGTACATTTCATTCAATCCTATCTACTTGAATCCTTTCCCTAATAAAGCATAAAATCATTGGGACATGAATGAATTTTTGTATAATTCAGACCAATATTGTTAACAACTTTTTTCATATCATAAAAAGACTCAGGGATCTTTTCTTTAGGAAATTAATCACGCAATAATTTCAATGTCATGAACATCACCTTATTTTTAATTTTACATAGGTATCTGATATGGTACAACTTCATCAGAAAAGAAAGTTTTGAATATTTAAAACATCCACTATAAAACTCTTGATTTCCATCATCAACTAAACCATGAAACACATCTATCTTATCAGTGAAGTTTTATCTTACATTAGTCTCCACAGAATCAAGAGAAGGATCCAATGATATGTTACAATCTTGATCTGGTTTTTATACAGTCTCAAAAACATCACTTGTCACGTTGTTATTTTTAGCACCCTCAAATGGTTGTTCTAATATGTTTTGATGATGATGTTGGTGTCTTGCAGTGCTGGATTCATAATTTATAAGGTTTTTTATTTCATTTTCCATTGTCGATGAAGTTGGGAGCTCATTATGTGGATTGACACCAGTGCTCAACCTTTCTATAATTTTCGATTCTCCTTTTCAAATCCAACAAAAATAATTAGTAGGGAATTGCTTCAATATCAAGTGTTTATAAACTTCATCTATCTTCAACCATATTCTAAATTTACATTTCGTTCATGGACATCTTATTCTCCCATCAACATATCGATTTGAAATTAAAAAATCTAAAAACTCCTATAAAGCCTTAGCATACTGAGGTGTGTTCCTCAGTAATGTGATCTATCTTTTATCCATATATATCACAATGTTCCTACACATTATGAAAAAAAATTAAAACAAATAATATTACTAAATAAGAAAAAAGATTCATATATACTAGTTGAAAAAAATATGAATATTTTAAATAACCATACACTACATTTTAAATGTACATATAACCATATATAAAATAAGAATTATAGAAACTTTTGAAAAATAATAAAACTATTTGGACTATGAGAATATGTCAATGAAGAAAATTTTGTATAGTAGTGAACTTTGACCCTTCTTTAATTGATACAAAATAAGGAAATATAAAACAACTAGAAATGCCTCAACAAATCAGTATAATGAATACATGAAATTCTAAATGTCTTTCTTATTCTTTATTCACTTCATTCCTTAGCTTATATTTATTGAAAAAACACAAATGGATAAAATTATTTAGAAATCCATTGAATCTTCTACACATGGGTGTTTCTTAATTCTTCATCATACATTTAAAACCCAAAAGTTAGAAACTAAAATAGAAACATATTACTGTTTAAAGTATCACACTCAAATTAAAAAATACTCAATGTATTTCAGTCCTAATATAATTTTATAGTGATAGAGGATTTATACTATTCAAACAGATGATATACGCTACTACTTAAATATAATAGGGAAATTTTATACCTATATATCTCATTTAAGGGTAAAATAATTTTTTCACAGGCTACATAAGGGTACCTCATAATTTTTATAATTTTCATAAAGGTAACCATTAAAATATACAACTCTCATAAAGATAAGATGCATTTTACACATGTTGTATATAGCTAAATTATAATGCTATGTAAGGGTAAGAACAAATTATAAGCATTTCATTAGGGTAACTAGTAAAGTTATGTAATGGTAAGATTTTACTTAAACTGGTTATGTAAAGGTAACGAGAAAAGTTGTATAAAGGAACTCATAAGTTACATAAGGGCAATAAGCATTTTTTAAAGCACATTTAAAGGAAAAACTTAAATAACATACACTATTTAAAGGTAGATAGTTCACTATAAAAGGGTAACTTTCATTTTTTCCATGATGCTTAAGGGTATCTTAGCACTTGTGTATAGGTAAGAAACACTTTTGTAAAGGTAAGAAACACTTGTGTAAAGGTAAGAATCATTTGATTAAAGGTAAGGATATAACTGATTCTAATACTAGAAATTACATAATTTTTTTTCCTATGATAAAGTCCCATTAAAATTTACAACTAATTTATTTTACCACATGCTTGATATACAAGATTACTTGCATCATCCATCATTTTTTTACTCTCTCAACATCATTATTTTCATCAGTTGTATCATATATAATCATCCCATTATCCTCTTTCTATGTTTCATTTTCTTTCTCATGAGGATGGATAAATGGAAACCAATCAAATATCAAATTTTTCATTCCACTCATTTCATTTTAATCATGAATATATTGAGACTTATTTATCTCAATTTTAATACCAAACATAATTATTTATCTAGAAAAAAGATTTTTTTATATGACAACTCACTTTATTAAGAATTAAACAAGTTATTACAATGCAATTATAACAAGGGAAGTGTATAATTCATCCATTTGAAGCATTATTAAATACAAAATTAAAAAAAGACTTAATTTGAAACTCGATTGAGATCCAATCAGTATCATACATCCAAATTTTCTTTATTCTAATAAAAAAATATTTTTTAAAAATATAAATTATAGATTATAATAAACATATTCATAAAGAAAATGAATATTTTGAATAAATATTAGGATAAAAAATAATTCAAAAATTAAATACATATGTTTTGGTCATGGAAAACATTTATTAAAGAAGAACATTGTTCCACACTACATAAAAATCCTATTTTTTTATAAAAAATGTTTTTATCTGGGAAAGCATTTATAATATCAGTATAAAATAATCCAATATCACATATCTAAAGAAAAAAATCCAATAATATAATATAAATACTTATTTTAATTTTAAATTCATCAAAGCATGTCGGTATCTATCCAAATAAACCATAAGAGATGGAATATGATATAATTGATGCATACTAGTAGTGAACCAAACAAATTATAAGACATGGAATAAGAAATAACTAATATATACTAGTAACATACCAATCAAAGAACAAGTCTTGGATTAAGTTATAATAAATACATTCTAAAATAAAAAATATATGTTCTACATCCAAATAAGTTTTCAATGTTTTAAAACATAATTTTGGAAAAAAACTATTTATAAAACTAGGTATTATCCAAGGAAAAAAGGTTTTTACACATTGAAAACTTTCAATATAATAAGTATTACATTTATACAAAATATGTTTACATCTTAAGAAATACCAAATTAATCAAGTATGGGTAAAAATTGATAAATGTGATTGAATTATAAAAAATAATAAAAAACTCCAAAAGTTTATGTTTTCAACATAGAATATCTTATATAATTAAAGTGTGGTTCATGAACTAATTCATACTTGAACACTTTTATAAATAGAGTGAAAAAAGTGTTTATTAAATTTAATGTTTGGGTTCAAGAAAATCATACACAATAATTTCCAAAATAAATACAACTAGTGTTTATAAAATTGAATTTTTGTTCAAAACCCAATTTTATACTCAAAACTTTTTCAATGTAAATGAAACTAATATAAATATTGTTATTTTTTTATTAAAAACCCAATTCATGATTACATAATTTATTAATTATGGCATACCATAAATTAAACACCTTAACTTCTTTTACTAACCTAAAACCAAAATAAAAAAAGTTTTATAATTTATCCAAGTAACAACATAGCATAACAAATAAACTCTTCTATTTATATAACATAACCATATATACATTTCTTTAATAATCCCAATCATGCAATCATAAACATTAGTAACTTAATTTTAGTTTAATATAACATAACAACTTGAATTTTTTTTCAATTATTTCAACCATTTATCCATGTCATTAGTATCTTGTCGCTAAATTAAAAACCTACATGGAAATATTTCATGTTATGTAGAAATAAATAAAGAAAATAATTTCCCATGCTTAATAACAATTACATAATTCTACAATGGTAAAATTAATAAATTATTTAGTTAAGGATAACATAATATTCAATAATAATTAAAAATCTCATGATAACACATCAATTGGTATAACACAAAATGCATAATCAAAATTATATAGAAAATGGGCAGAAGAAGTTACTTTGATTAATGGGTATATGTTTTTTGATTATCCAAGAGTTTAGAAGCCACAACAGAGGGGCAATGAGGCTCAGGACCGGTGGCGAGAAGAGGAGAGGGGTTGTGAGGCTTGGGAATGGTGGTGAGGCATGGCTAGGGGAGGCAGGCTCGGGACCAGCGGTGAGGTGCGACAACTAGGCATGGTGAGGGTAGGGATACTGGGGGTCGGGGGGTTGTGGGGGTCAGGGGAGTTGGGTTTCAGGGGAGAAGTGTCGGGTTTTTGAAGAAAAATAAATGTTTTAGCGGAAATTTTTAACAAACCACCACTAAATTATTTAAAAAAAATTCATGATTTTTTAATAAACTACCGCTAAAAAACTGCATCTAAACACTAATTTTGGTGTATTGAAGTACCTCTAAAGTATTAGTGATCATTTCCTATATATTTTATATTAAGGCAGGGGACCCATCCTCCACAACTCCCTTACCAGTGTGAGCACCTCAACTAATTTTAGTTTCTCTAGTTAAATACTCTAGGGATGCAATGGCTGACTCATTTTCTTTAGCTTTATATAAGAGTTATAAGGTAAGGTTAAAAAAATTCAGATCAATAAGAAAGTGAAAAAAATTTAAAGGATAATTTATCTTACCTATCCTCAGGAGGTGTTATGAACAAGCCCTCCTTCTTCAATTGTGATGGCTAAAGGCCTCAACATATTGGACAACTAATTTATGTGAACGGATAGGAATTTGATATAATGGGACACACTATTGAGATCCTAAATATGGGATTCCACTTTCTTAGGTTGATTCCCAAAAGTTACATCCTTAGTCACAATAATCACCAAAACTTGTTAATAAATTTCTTATGCTTAGATAAAACCCCAAACTTCATTAGTGAGTAAGGTTTACCTATAAGAATCCCATTCCCTCTAAGCCACCAAGAATATAGCTTTAGTAGGGATGGATGATCAGGTAGGCACAACACTCATTTAGGGAGCAGTGTCTATATTCCCCATATAACATATCATCTAGAAAATTGGAGGCTTCATTGAGGTGATCCACTTGTAAGGACTTTCCACCTCCACCTGTTCCCATGGTTCCTCCTCACCTTCGTTTGTTGGTAGTACCTTTGGTTGAGGCACTAAATTGTCTAAATACAAATCAAGGTATAACCAAATTTAGGCCTTATTGTATGCATTTGAAATCCCTATAGCCACCTCATCTAGCAAGAGGATGACATGGATCCATGTCTCCTCCCACATAAGAATCAACTAAAATTGAAAAGCAATCGTGATATGATTTTCATTCAACATTCTACTAGGAATAGTGAGAAACTCCTTTTATATATAATTAAACCAATGTCCAAATCTATAGGGTGTGTACCCCTTACAGACCAATTCACCATCAATCCTAGAATCCAACAAACCTTCCCTCAATTATATTATATATTCTATTTACTTGTGGTTTCTAGTTTCATTATCCATAATGATGCCTATCAGCACTAAATATGGTACAAAAACAAACTTTTTTTATGATTTATCTTTATATTCACATCCTAATCATTCAAGATCAATAGATTAACTACAATAACACACTAGGGATAAGTTTAAAATTGGGTGTTTTATATTTTTATTCATATGATTTTTTATCCCTCATATGGCATAAAATTCAACCCATAGTACTTGGAAGGGCCTAATAATTATGAATTGGGTATTTACTTTATAGATATGTGTAAAGAGGTGGTATGGATTTATGAGCACTAGTACTTGTATGTCAATACATTACTCTATTTCTAGTTTGGAATCCATCACAAACATCCCAACTCAAACCCCAATATCTGAATCTTATATTGGAAGGAGATTTATACTAATGAACATAATAATGAATTCTTCCAGGTAGACTAGTCAATAGACTCCAAGGATGACATCCCAATTCCATGTGGCATAGAATCATTATTCCATCATTAACCAGTATACATTAGGAGTATCATGAGTCTTAAGTGTCAAATAGGTCCTTAGTCTCATCAATTATGGATCTTTTCCATTCAGCATGATAAACATATCATCCCATGTGTTAAGAGGAATATCAATATTCGAACAGAGATCTTCCCCAAAACAGTCTACACCATTATAAAAAAAATTCCTTGTAAGTGGTAGATTCCTTTCTACATTGTACCAAACAACAAGATAGGTAAATAATTACTCATATATGTCCCCTATAATTTGAGATCTTCTGATCATGTGTATATCTTATAGGATTATATCAACCTATCAATTCAATATATATAAATTATTTGTTTCTGGACTCAATCGAGTGATAAGATCTAGGATGATATCTTTGTTGTGATGGAAGAGAGACTATGAAAACTAAATGGATTCATATAACCCACCTACCCCTATCTCTTTTTTAAATTCATCACAACTCTATCTCACCCAGAAAGTCTAACCTCATTCCATATCAAATGTTCTTCTGAGTAAATATTCCATCTCGATGACCACCCCTACCTTTGGTCAGATATAGATTTATTTAGGATAGATTTATAATTGTGAGTATTAGGTTTTGGAATTCATCATTTCCCTTCTATGTTTAAGAGGTTATATCTTAGTATATATCCCTCTATGTGATTTTCCTCCCTAATGAAACATCCCATCGATGAAATGTTGGCCTGAACCAATCCCTGATGATGGTGGATCCAGTTAACCAGCCGATTCCTAGGGCACAATGCGAGAATGGAAATGTTAATTAGTATCTTAAAAGTATATATAGTAAGACTCTATGATAATAAGTAATCTTGTAAGCCTAATACCACCAGATTTGAAAGAATATAGTTTTTTGGAAGAATTATATGATGTTGACTAGCATCAACATCATCAACCATTCCTTCTCTTCTTACACTAGCATCTTGGGTAATCTATTCTAGAGTAATTTTCTATAAAGGAATGAAGACAAAGAAATGGGAAACTTGTGATTTTCACATAACACCAAAGTGAATTTCATAGATACTATATGAACCAAATATCACTACATGAACTAGTACTAAGTATGTGATTGAATTGGATGATTTTTGGAAACATTGTCCTAAAAGGGGAACTCCTATGTGAATAAATGAAAGAATTCATGATCTCTATACTCTTTCATGAAGAACTCTTAAAGTCTTTCCCAAGGACTTATATAGGGTTAATTGACTTATATAGGAGTATATCCTCCACAAGGACTATATAAAAGTACCATATGCCACCTTACATCCTTGAAATTAACTTCTCTTTGTGTTGATTGAACCCAAATATGAGAGGGTGCATTTTTTGGGCATAAAAAGTCACAAAGACTTGAAAAATATCATAAAAAGTACAAATATCAAAGTTAAGATCAAATCTTGAGTGAAAATTAGAAAATTAAAAGTTTTTTTTGAATAAAATCAGGTGCTTCACAATCCTACACTAGGTTCATGAAGTAATCATCTAAAAACTTCATGGATCATCAATGAATCACATGAATATTTTCAAAGTACCTAGATTATTTTTGATATTCCATGATCGTTTGTGAGGGATTTTCCATTTATGGATTTAGATTGGTGATATTTTTCATACCCAATGGAACTTTTACAAAGACTAATGTCATACACAACCCTAAGATGGCGATTTCATGACTTTTTCATACTCCCTTAAAGAGCCATTATCACTCACAACTATGTTATATGACCATGTACTCTCTACATGGTCATCCATTCTTGAGAAGTAGTCACCCAGTGCTGCCTATAAATACATAATTCTCACCTCAGAATAGAGACATAGTGTATAGTTTAAGGTAAAGGTAGAGAGAATTTTCACTTTTCAAAACTTAGAGGAAACCATGGTCTTCCATTCATAAAGGAATCTAAGATAACTAAAGAGATAAAATAAGGAAACATGGAATGAAATAGAACATGAGTCCCCTTTATGAACAAGAGGATTACAATTCCCCGTAACAAATGATAGGTGAATGATAGGCCTATAAGGCACCTTTATAAATGAGAGGCCTATGAGGCCCCTTTGCAAATGGGATGCCTACAAGTCCCCTTTGTGAATGAGATTCCTATCAGGACTCTTTATAGATGTGGGCCACCTTTTTAAATTTGGACCCCCTTCACAAATGAGATACCTTCAAGTGGCTCCTTCATGAGGATCCATTAAAATAATCCCTACACAAGCCCCTCCTCCTCACATAACACATACTCTTATGCAATATGGAGTCTCTCTAGGGTTTTCACTACCCTCTTCTTAGTGGAACTCAACTACAAAATATATAACATTTAATCTATCACTTCATGAAGAATATTAGATATAGAATTGGACCTCATTAATATCCTTTATTTTTTCTAGGTCACCGACCTATGTTGGACTAACCTAAATGGTCTTCACAGCCTCCTTTATCTAAGTTCAAAACCTAAAAAATGATAAATCAAGACCTTATATAACAATACATAACATACATGATCAAGCCATCATGTATGTTATAGAACCCTCCTACAATCTTCTATTCCCTTAATAAAATGGAGCTATTAGGTTTTCCTCCAAAACTAATAGGATAATTGGGGTAATAATGATAATGTATTCACTTAATAATAAGGGTCCCTATCACGAGGATACCAGTGAGACTTCCCCTAACTCAGGTTGTTCATCTTAGCTATTGAAGTGTCGTGTTGGCCAAACAGATTCCTCTCAATGAGACATATTCCCATTGGACTCGTTTATAGTTCTAATATCTAACCACATTCTCATTATTTATTTCATTATAATGACTCATTAATGATCCATGTACATCTATATAAGGTCCTCCCACCAGGTGTAACCCCCAACTCTCCCTACCTTCATGTAAGTTAAGGGAAAACCATGCATAATACCTACGTAATCCATTGTTATATCCCTTTTAATGATATAAATTACTTAGTTTCACAATATAAAAATACATTACAACATTAATAATGCATGACATTAATTTGTGTGGTGTGGTCTTTACACATGACCTTAAACTATGCAACTTTAATTGTGTAATATTTGATTCCTGTTAATTAGGATACATATAATGCCTCTCTAGAAATCAAACCCCACATACAAAATAATATTTATATCAGGAGATACTCTCTATGAAACATATATCCTCTAAAGATAATATTCCTAGTTATCTATATCACTTCTTCTCATCTATCCATATCCCTCGATGAACTATAATTTCACTAGATCCATATTCCCTTAGGAACCCATCACACCTTCCCTATTCTAATTTCTAACAGACATGGTAATAAACAAAGGTTTGATCATGTGAAAGCCACATATCATCAATTATTAGGCACTTTTCACCTAGAATTATACTCCCCGTTACTTTAAACTTATTTGAAATGGCCATGGTTTCACAACCTTAAAAGGAACCACAATAGTCCTTATCACACTACCTTAAAGGGTACGACATGACCCGTTAAGTGGCACTGAACTACATAGGATCTGATTCTCTTTATATGGATATATATAAATCCACTATCAAGGGGAAAATACCAACTCCCCAATATATTTCACCCACCTGGATGGAACTAAACTTCAGATAACCCAACTATATGGCTTTATACCACAATATCATTCACTCATAAGATAAATATTAGAACTAATGATATATATAGATTGTATCATAAATAGAGATTATATAATATATACATATGTTAGGATTGATGGAGAACATGTGATAAATATAGATGTTCATATCGATACATGCCAATAACCGATTGGGGGCATAATGGTAACCAATCCCACGTTAGGGCTTGGGAAGGATTTAAAAACCTAGATTAAATATATAATAGAGTCCCTGATTAATAAATAATTCTCCCTAAAGGTTTTGATGATATTGAACTCTAATTCTATCACCCAATGAAAATTACATGGCGTTACTGGTAAAATCCCAAAAACTGCATGCCTTTGGAAATTTAGTCCACGCTAACTCAAAATGTTATGAATTTCAATTTTTGATGAAAAATATTATGTACTCCATGACCATGATGTTTTGATATAGCATGTACCTTATTTCTAAAGGCAGTAAGTCATTAGTACTTTATCAACAACACTATAGAATGTATCTTAGTCAATAGAATGGGAGGTTGGGATAATTACACACTTTAGGGGGGATTATTACCTACTCCAATACTCTCTAAATGTGTAATCAATTTGAGTCGATCTAAGTATCCCACTGCCAAAATAGAGTAATTAATTTTAATTGGTAATCAATATCAAATATTTTCTTACTCAAGTATTAATTTCTTATATTAATCTCAAGCTTTAGATCGACTAGAGCTTAGTCGAGCTACTTGATTAATCTCAACTCAGTTTGATTGGGGTACTTTATGCTAATTTTAATTACAAAATAGAGTTTGAATTCGAGAATGATATAAAATTTATAATTGATATCAAAATATCGAGATCAAAATTAAATACATATATATTTAATAAAAATATATTAAAATATTAAATTCTCAATTAGGATCATGAGCTAATTTATTGCATTATTCTAAAAATCAAAATCGGCTCAAGTTAGTAATCGAGTAGCTTAAGATCATACTCAAATCAAAGAAACTCGATCTGAATTGGAGTATTTATCAGTGAGACTGAGTATCTTGTGGGTAATCAAGCTCATTTATAGGCCTATTACTCACTTATAGATTTAATAAGTTTTTGTGAATCCTTCTTAATCCCTAACATGGGATCAATTACCATAGTGTCAGCAATCGGTCATTGGCATGTGAATATGTGAATATTTATATATATTAGTGGTTATATATAAATAGTACCAATAGTATATATCATATATTCTCTATTTATGACACTATATATATATATTATAGATTCCCCATCTTTATCATGTGAATTATTGATACCATAGTTTAAAGTATCGGGGTTGGGTGCTCTGGAGTTTAGTTTCATCCAGGGAGATGGTATATGTTGTGGAGTTGGGATTGGAACCTTGAGAGGGACTTCCTACATATCCCTATAAATATAATCAGAACCCATGTAGTTTGGTTCCACTTAACAGGACACAACATACCTTTTAAGGTCTTATGATAAAGACCATCATGGTTACTTTTAAGGCTGTACATCCATGGTCATTTCCAAGAAGTTTAAATTCATTCAAAGTGGAATTATATGTAAAATTTTCCTAATAGAGGCTTAGTGTAGGGATTACACATGAGTGGAACTTTCTATATTACCTTTTTTATTAGTCATTATATAACAACCCAAGATAAAAAAATCTTTATTTTACATTATTTCAACAATTGAACCATTATATCACATAAATAGTCATATGAATGAAAGAATTGAAGGTTTAGTGTATTTTAGGACAATTTAAATAAGTAACTTATTTTAAAACACTTGTGAAAATTTCACTATAATTGAGACACACTAGAATACCTTATAGTATTCTCATAAGTTATACTCATCTTTATAACTTGGGGAAAGAAAACATAAGAAAGAGGTGATCTCAAATTCTTCGTAAGTGAAAAATTATCAACATTTCATCAAGGATTATATAATTATAATATAAGAAAATTTGATAAGGGTAGAAATATAAAATTAAAAATAATATTTAATAATAATAATTTTCCATGAGTCATGATATAAGGACATGTAATCTCAAATGAACAAATATATACCATGGAAAAAGAGTGTGGAATCATGAGATAATAAACATGATCCATGGAGCATAATCATAGGAAATTTCATGAAAATGTAACATGACCATGAAAAATAGAAAAATTAAAAATTTGGCACAAACATAGTCACAAGGTATCATCACCTTTTTGAGTCATTACTTTAACCCATGCCTTCATGATTTACTACCTTCACTCGCGCTTGGTGGGAAAATGTAATTTCACCTTTGTATACATGTCTCATGAGATATAAACTTCTAACCAATTAATTATAGGGTGATATAGGACATCACCCATAAATTATCCACACATATGTGTTCTAGTTTAAATAAATAATTCATAAAATCATAAATAAATAATGGAAATAAAATGGGTTTCATTTATCACATCATAAATAACCCATGGAAAGGAAAATGGGTTTCACAACATTTCAAGATAGTATCACTAAAATTGACCTCAAGAATTTAAATGGTTGATACCCAAAATAAAATCACCCTAAATTAGAATTTTATAAGAATATTTAGAGGTTGAATCATGAAAAAAAATTACAAGGAAATAAATTCTTTAGAGATAAATCTAAAAATGTTAGTGAAACAATAAAATAGTTTTTATAGAATGTTCTAAACATTATCATAAAATAATAAGTTAAAGATCACATTCAAAGGTAATTTTTCAAAAATTTAGAGTGAAATAATTTTAAAATATTTAATTTTAAAAATAATATTCAATAATATATCTTTGAAAATACATGTAGTATATCAAAATAAATGTGGAGTAGAAGATAAAATATTTGATTATGAAAGGATGAAAATCCTTTTTAATATTTTAAAATACCTTTATTGAAAACACACATTATAAAAAGAGTGACAAAATTTTATTTTTAAAATATGAGAAGGTAAATATGAATGTCACATGAGTCAACAAATAATTGGGTTTCTAAATATAAATTTGATAATTGGATAGAAGATAAAATCTAGACATGGAATAAAAAGATCTTATTTATAAAGGATGCAAATTATTCTTAGCATCATCAAATTCTATGAAGAAAGAAATTCATCAATGTAATTACACAGATAAAGAGTAAAGGAATTATAATACCATCAATGAACATACGAAACCCAACTTGTAATAATCATAGTAAAAAATTAATCATTATGACTCAAGAAAATAAGTTGAGTCAAGAAAAATCCCTTATATCATTATTATATTTAAAATTAAAAACCCATGAATGGTAGAACATGAGATATATTTGTAAATAAATTATATTGAATTAAAAAATAAAATAAAATAAATCCATGTCCAATATATACACTAAAATTAAAATGAAACAAGTGGTAAATACACACTATATCTCAATGAAGCACAATTGACTTACAAAAACCCTTACCTCGACTTATGATTCATTATGTATATGTGCCTAACATCCTGAATAGTCAAATTAAATTTATTAAAAAAATTATAAATAATATTTTTCATATATATTTCATTTTCTAAATTCTATTTATTATCATATGTTATTTATTTATTAAATAGTTTTCATTTATGGCAGTTACATGGGGTGGTTCAGTAAATTTCTCTAAAACAACTTCAGTATATTGACCATGGTAAAAATTGTTGTAAAATAGCTTTATAATCTACATAATTAAATATTTTTATGTATTTTATAATTAAATTAAAAAAATTATATATTTTCTTAGGTTTATCTTAAATGGAATCAAATTAAAAAAGTTTCCTCGATATGTTCATTTAAGGCGGTTAAGTTTACTATGACCATTTATTATTAATATCACTTATAGAATGTCCATTATTATCCTTAAATAAAATTAATATTTTCATAAATATATTTTTTATACATTAAATACATTTTTAAAGTGATCTGTGTTAGGTAGTAATGGAAAAAAATACATCGTTTCGTGGAGGTGGTTGTCCACACGTACACATGGACGACACTCTCATTTTTCATAAAATGAGAGGGAGGTAGAAAGTAAAATAATTTACCATTTTAGAATATTAATAATGTTATAAATATTACATTTATTCCTTAAAAATATATTTTGAACCATATATTTAAGGAGGTTGTGAAAAATAGAACATTTCATTCATGGAGGCGGTGGCCCGCATGTATGCATGGCGACATCTTCATTTTTCGAATGACTTTGGAGGAATCTTGAAAAGAGATATTTAATAAGTATAATAACATATAATAATATTAATAATATTTATTTTATCACACTTTCATGGATATAAAATATTTATGGGGGTAAGGGAAGTAAATAATTAAGAGAGCTCGGTAAATAGCATTACCTCTCCCTTTAGATGTTCTCCCTTGGGTAACACCATAAGGATCCTTAGTTTGGTATTTTTGAAATACCAAGACTTTTAGTAAATAGGTATATATTTTAGTAGATATTAGGGAAGTTTTTGGTTGGGATAATTCTTTGTAAAGGGTAAATAAATGTTCTGGAAGGGAACTTCTTTTATAAGTGAATAAAATGGGATTTTAATAAATACCCATTAATTTTTCAATGATAGAATGACGCTATTGAAGGTAAAATGGCTCCAAAAGTGGGAAATAATGAATTTTTAGGTGATATGAGGTTGATAAAGCCTCGAATTTTTATTTTTACATATTTTATAAACATGTTTCAAGTATTTTACCACTGTATCTTTATATTTTACCATTTTAGTTTTTTACCTTGGAAACTAGTTTTTACCCAAGTAATTTTTATTTTATTAAAAATATATGGTAACACTTATTAAAACATTTTAATGTTATAAAACTCGATATAAGATCAATATAATCTAATTTAATTTCTAAATAATATAAAATTAACTTTTAAACTAAAATATTTAATATATAGAAAAACCTTTTTTTAGAAAAATTGTATTTTAACCATTAATTGTTATTAATTTTATATGAAATTAATTACCAATTAAATGAGTGATAATATATTTTAATGTATTTTTATACATAATATTAAAGTCATTATATAAAATATATCAATTTAATTTATTAGATAAAAATTACATAGGATTAATAAATAAATTCTTTGAAAATAACTATTTCACTATTACCATGGTCATTAAATTTAAACTCAGTGATCATAATTTTGTGCCTAAAATTAAATTAAAATTATTATATACTACAAAAATATTTATCTAAAATATTAAATCCATTTTTTATATTAATTTATTTAAGTGATAGAAGTTAATTTTTAATATAAGTGAATAAAAACAGTTTTTATAATAAAATATTACTTAAGTTTCTGAAAAATTAAACATGGATTTCAACATAGTATTTTTAAATGAATAATTTTAATCACTAAATACATATTTTGTATAAATTTTTTTATAATTTTTTAAGTAATACTTACTCCATGATAAAGTTATAAACATTATAGTATTAGTAAAAACGGTATTTTTTACTATTCAACTAAAAATCAATTATTTTAGAAAAAACCCCCAAAATTCATCTTAAGATAACATTAATATTATAAATCTAAAAAATATAAAATTAAAATTATAAAATTTTATAATTTAACTTTTAAATAAAAACATATAAATATAATGAAAAATATTTTCATCGGAAAATAACTTTTAAAATTCCAACTTTTCTTATTCTTATTTCCTATCAATTACAAATTACATTAGTGTTAATATATTATTCATATAAATGATATATTTTATCTATAATATATTTATTTACTTAAAATAAACTAAAAAATAAATATAATTTTAGAAAAATACATTTTTATCATAAAATGTCTTATTAGCTATTTAGCTGTACTAATTAAATTTTTTTAGTACATGAGTATTAAAATGAATTTTCTTTTTCCTTGAAATTAAAAATTCAAAATTTATAAAATACATATGATATATAAATAATTTATTATATTGATAATTACATGTTTATACCATATTAATTTCTACTTACAAAACCTCTTAAGAGCTCTGTGTAAGACCTAATCATAAGATAAGATATGGTGGCAGTTGCGGGTAGTGATTCTGCTAGCATGAATCTTGTATAAATTTACAAAAGCTTGAAAATATCTCAAATATGATTTATTTCATACCATAATTATTCATTTTTTTGGTATTGGTCTAGGTTAAACCATATCGAAGCTACCTCCTTCCCAAGATCAGACAAATGAGCTTCAAAAAAGAGACTTCCACTACCCAATGTCATTTCTTTCCTTTTTCTTCATAGATTTAATAAAAATTTTACTTCCTCTTATAGAAAATAATTTAACAACTACATTATAATGGTAAAATTTAATAATTTAATTTTAAAGTATCACAGTTTTTTTAGTTTGGTATTTCGTGAGAAACAAGTTATTCAACACATCATGTTTTAATAGAAAAAATATATATAGTAAAAACATGGGGAGTTGCATTCTTCCTCCTAAATAAATTGTGTCCACATAATTTTAATTATCACATACTAATGGAAATAGATAAGGGTATATAAAAGTTAGACACATCTCAATATATAATTTCAATAGAGATATCAACCTTACAAACTTGGAAAAATATTTTTTTCCTCAAGATAGGATTAAAATTAATATTGAAATTTTATCTGACCATTTGATCTAAGAGTTTACCATTATTCAATATCAAGACACAAATTGTATAATTTACTTTTATAGGGTGTTCGTAATCATCATTTCATCGATATATTATCATAGTTTAACATAAAATGTGATATCTCTATTCTAAATAATTTTTCCTCTAAGTGGTGGGAACCAATCCATTTCCAAAATTACATCAAATTTATTTAAAGGAAGAATAACATGATTCTCAACAAACATAAAATTGTTACATAATAATCATACCATAATAAATTTAGATTAATAATTCAATATCTAGTCATTAAAGTGATAATTTAATGTCCTTAGCAAATATTATAGACACAAAGAAGTGGGTTGAACAAGATAAAAATACAGTACTCATAGTTCTTGAGTGGATTATCAGTGTTCCTCACACTAAATAATTTTCAAAAAACACTAAAGTAGTTGTGATTTCATAGGATTTCCCTTGTTACCTTGTCCTTTAAAGTTGTTGATGCCTATAATCCTTGTTGGCCATTATATTAGGGTATTGATTTGGGTAATACCCAATTTTCCCACATTTAAGTAATTGAACAGTTAGTCGAACCTCATGGAGAACTATTTTTCTTTTCACCAGGTCCACTAAACTATTCATTTTACCTTAGAAATTAGTTTCTTTATGACCACATTTTACACAACTAAAACACATTCTAGATCCTTTGAGACATTCCCCTAGGTGCCTCTTCCCATAGTTTTATCACAAATAAAGTTAAATATATTTTTCTTTATCATATTCATCACCTGAACTTCCATGAGACTTCATCCTTCACTTATTTGTTTTTTTGGATAATCAACTAGTTTTATGTTATAAATCATAATTAATGATAGTTTATTAGGCATAACCACCTGATTTTTTCACTCAAACTCTTATCTTATTAGGTTTCTTATTGGTAAAATATTTACATTGTCTATGGAATCCATCATTAACTTGTTTCCTTCATGATTCATCCCTTACTAAAACCAAAATTGGTTAACATGAGTAAATAATAATTAACATCATAAAATAATTATCATAAATAATCTCATGAAAAATCAACCTTGAAAAATATAACTATTTAAAACCATAACATTAGATTTTAGTTCAACCTAAGTAACTATTAGTTTAATCTATGTTTCTTAATGTGGATTCTCATTAATTATTTAACTTATTCCATAAATAACTATCCCAAAATTATCATGAACTTTCTTACAATATTCTAAACCCAAAAATAATTAAAATCTATTCTCATAAAATTAAAAATATATTTTTTACATAAAATAATATATCAATTAACTTATGAATCTATAAATTTTAATCCACGTTATCCATGGTTGTTTTCCTACTAATTTTTATAACATAAATATATTTTTTTATGACCCAGACCCGCACTCCTAGTTCTGGTACTAAGAAATATTGTATTTTTTTCTTAACAAAAATATTAAACATCACTTGAAAATATATATAGTTTGAGGATCATTTAGGTCTATATTTTTGGAGGATTGGGAAATTATTAATACATAATATAGTTTATACAAACTTCTATGTAATATTATCTAGATTCACTCGATCTAGACTCATAAATCGATTTCATTTACCTCCGATCCTTTACTCATCGCTAAGATTGAGAAAATCATTTTTAAAACATTGTGTGTGCACAAAATTTCGTAGTAAGTGGTTTTAAAACAATAGGTAAAGTCCTTTATCTTTTAAAATGATATAATAATTATTTCAATAATATTTAATTTTATATAAAATTATTTTGAGGTAAATAAAACATTTCATATAACAAATAAATTCCCCTAAACAATAATTTTGGGTTTTCAAAATCCAAAGTAAAAGATTCTTTTAAATACTTTCATTAAAAAGAAATTATTTTTAAAACCTATTTCTAAATATAATATCCTCTTAAATAAATCCATATCTCTCCTTTAAAATTTCTAAAATTTACCATTGATAATAATATATCTTTATAAATTTCAAAAACCCTTATGGCCACTAGAAATATTGGAGGGCTAAACGTCACTTTGAAGAAAAAATCCCCTTGAGGTTATGGTTTCACTCCCCATTTCTCGTCATCGTAATCAATACCCAAGTTTTAAATTTTAAATAAAACATTTATTTTTAAAGATTTACTTTAACATTATAAATCCATTAACAATAACATTCCAAAAGATCTATATATATGTAATTTATTTTCAAAGAGGAAAATAATTACATATCTAATAAACATAACAAAATTTTCCTTAAATAAAAATCATAATTTCATTATAATTAGACTAAATCCAAAAATTTATGGAAATGATTATAAATAATTCTTGGAAATTAAACTTAATAAAATGTTTTTTATAAAATATATGGAATAACAATGAGAAATATAGTGTATGACCATATAATACATATAATTTTAAATTACATCCAAAAAATTAAAATATCATTTTATGCATAAAATAAAAAATTTAACACTTTAAAAACAAACTTCAAATAAAAAAATAAAATTACCTTTTTAGGACTTGTATAATTTAAAATGGTAATTTTAATAAGTAAATATCTTATACAAGAAATATTTTAAAATTAAATCCTTAAAAATAATCTCCCATATAAATAGGGTTTTGTAAAAATATAATTTTAATAAAAAAATTTCCCCTTACAATAAAATGGGTTTAGAGAACATTGAAATTGAAGTTTATAGAAAACATACTTCTCTTACCTTAATCCATGTGAAAACACGAACTTATACTATACAGACCTTAATTTCTTGAAGGTAGACTCCTAATATCAGACTTTATTTCTTTCTCACTTTTCCTATCACACTCAAAATTTAAAAGATATAACTAGAGATCTATGCGGTACTTAGATAGTCTATAACCTGAAGGAAAGATGATCTTTAAATAAGCATCCTTAATTGTATAATCATATTTAAATATTAGGTGTATTAAATACCAATTCCTCATATTCTCAATTCTATATATTTTATAAAGTCTCATTTACAATGATGATTATATAAAATATAATTTTCTTTACTATCATACTTTCCCAAGGAATTATATGTTATTTCCTTATACTATACTTCCATAAAAGTCCCAAGTCATTATATGGTATTTCCTTATACTATAATTCCATAAAAACCCCTCTTTAAATTTACTAGGATAAGCATGCATAATCATATACATCCACACAAATCAATACTCCAAATCATGTTGAGATATAAAATTTATTATTCTAACCATTTAATAATCCATAAATCAACAAATTTGAATATTTCATGGAGTTAAAGTTTCTATGGATTATTAAACACACTGAAAACTATTACAAAACATGAGGATAAATGATAAAAAAATGATTCATTAATGTGGTCATTCATACTTCGATCATGTTCCACTAATATTGGTCTTCTATGTTAACAAAATTAGCATATAAACCAATATTATAATGAAATATTATATATATATATATATTCTTCAATTTTATCTAAAACAGTCACACCTCAATGTTGATGGTTCTGGAATTGTTTACAGATTAATATATTATTTTACATTGTCTTGTAACTTAATTGATGCATAATACGCACAAAAAATATGTATATATATCCTTTTATTATCTATATGTCTCAAGTGGTGAAGAATATGATGATATAGTAAGTTTAAATTTGAGAGTGCATTCTTACCTTTATGTGGCTTTAATTTCACCTTTAGAAAAACATTTAATTTTTTAAAACACACTTATTATTAAAAATATATATTATTTTATTTTAATTGTGAAACTATCCATTTAATAAACATTTATTTAAATTAAATTTATGTTATAATTCTTGGGATGTTACATTCTACTCCCCTTAAATAAAATTCATCCTCATAATTTTAATTATCTAAATAAATTTTCAATTTATTGATTAAATTAAGGGAAAATTATTATTTTTATTATAATCACATAAAATTTTGGTAAAGATAATTTCATTGGAAAAGAGTAAGAATTTACTCCATGGAAACTTTTCCTTATAAAAGACTTACTCATTCCTAACTTCAAAATACTGGAATTGTTAGATAATCTATAGGATTCTTTCCTTAAAACTCAAGGCCTTTATAAAACATAATTTATCTAATATATCTTCAATCTCTTAAAATATAACTTCATAAATGTAAAATGAAATCATCATACTCTCCAATTTTAACTAAACCTTTCCTATGATAACAACTACAGTGACCCAGAACTGTATTCCCAAGTACGATTCAAAGAGATAGTGTATATTTATTTATTAATAAAAATATTAAACATCATTTAAAAAATATATAGTTTGAGGATCAATTAGGTATAATTCTTTGAGTATTAGGAAAATATTAATACATACTATATTTTATACAAAATTCTTAGAACTATTGTTAGGTTTCACTCGAGCTAAACACTTAATCGAGGATATTCACCTTTAATCCTTTACTCATCACTAAACCTATGAAAATTATTTTTAAAACATGGGGTGAGCACAAAATTACTCAATAAGGGGTTTTAAAATAATAGGTTAAGTATTTTATCTTTTAAAATTATATAAAAATTCTTTCAAAAACATTACCTTTTATATTAGATTATTTTGAACTAAATAAAACATTTGATATAACACATAATTTCCCCTAAACAACAAATTAGGGTTTTAAAAATCCATAATAAAATATTCCTTTAAATAATTTTATTAAAAACTAATATTAGTTTGAAAAACCATTTTATTTCAAAATATAATATCCTTTGAAATAAATCCGTATTTCTCCTTTGAAAATTAAAAACTTTACCTTTGAGAATAATCTATTATAGAATTTAATGATACTAATAAAACTTTAATAAAACCTTGTAGCCACTAGGAATATTAGAGGGTAAAACATTTCTTTGAGTACAAATTCCCCTTGAGGTTATGGGTTCACTCCCCCTTTCTCATCATCATAATCAATAACCAAGTTCCAAATTTTAAATAAACTTTTTTCTTGTAAATTTTTCCTTTTCTCATTATAAATCCATAAAAAATAACTTTAAAAAATCTCGACATCATTGTAATTTATTTTCAAAGAGGAAAATAATTAAATATCTAAAAAACTAAACAAAAATTTCCTTAAATAAAATCCATATGTTCATAAATATTATAAGTAATATAAAAAATCATGGGCAATGCTTATAAATAATTCTTGGAAATTAAACTTAAGTAAATTCTTTTCATAACATATATGGAATTTCAATGAGAAATATAGTGCATGTAACTACAATATATATAATCAAGAATGAAATAAATTGAAGAAAAATACCACTCCATATATAAAATAATTATTTTAACACTTTAAAACCATCTTAGAAATAAAAAAAATCCATGTTTAGGACTTGTGTATTTTAAATTATAAATTCTAAGAAGTAAATTTATTATACAATAAAGAATTTAAAATAAAATAATTAAAAAAATATACCCTATAAGTAGAGTTTTTTAAAAATATAAGTTTAATAAAAAAATTTTAACTTACAAGAAAAGGGGTTTAGTAAACATTGAAATAGAAGTTTATAGAAATAAGATCTTTGTTACCTTAATCCTTGCAAAAAAATGAAATCCTACTATGCAGAACTACATTTCTCAAAGGTAAACACCTAATATTTGACTTTCCTTATTTCTCTATTTCCCTATCACACTCTAAATGGTAATGATATAACCATGTATATATGTTGAACTTAGATATTTTGTAACCCAAATGAAGTGTGCTCTTTGAATAAGGATCATTAACTATATATTCATCTTTAAATATTTGGTATATTAAAGACTAGTTCCTCATATTCTCAATTATAGATATTTGATAAAATTTCATTTACAATGATGTTTATATAAAATATAATTTTTTTCCTACTTTTCCAAGGAATCATACAGTATTGCACAATACTAAATTTCTTAAAATAATCTTATCTCCAATTTATAGGGATAAGCATGCATAGTCATATACAACCATAAAAATTGACACTCCAGATCATTTTGAGATCTCAAATTTAAAATTTTAATCATTTAATAATCCATAAACCTCCAAATTTGAATCTTTAATAGAGTTTAAGGTCTTATAGTTTATTGAACATGCTGAAAACTATTACAAATCATGAGGATAAATAATATTAAAAATCTTCATAAATGTGGTTTTTTATACTTCAGTCATGTTCCACTGATCTTGATCTTATATTTCTATAAAATATTCATGTAAACTAATATTATAATGACATATTATATATATATATATTCTTTAATTTTATATAAAAAAAATTCATGACATGAAGATGATGGTTCTGGAATCATTTACAAATTAGTATTTTATTTTACAATATCTTAAAATTTCATTAATGCATAATATACATGTATATATCTATATATATAAACTTCAATTATATAGTGGTTTCAAGCAAGTAAGAATATAATGATTCAACAAGTTTAAATTTGAGAGTGTTTTCTTACCTTTATGTGACTTTAATTTTACTTTTACATAGGTTTTCAAACTCACCACATGACCCTTACATAACTTTCAATTTCACCACACTACTTTTACACAAATTCTAAAATCAGCCTTTTATAAACCAAGAGACATAAACTGAACCCTACATGAATCAAAATATGGAAATTTTTAACCCTTACATAGCATTAAAAACTTATAACTTACCCTTATTTAGCAATATTGTGACCTTCACATGAGCATTGATTTGAGCACATACCCTTACATAGCCTTTAAAACTACAGCTCTACCCGTACGTGATCACTATCTAACCTTTATGTGGGTATCAACCTAAAATTACATGAGTATTAGATGACCTTTAGGTATCCCCAAATCACTACCTTACCTTTCTAAAAGTACACATCCTACCCTTTCAAAATATGTGTTATTATAAATATACCTTTACATAGGTAGTTACCTTTACATAAATTAATTTTTATACAGAATAAAATTTTAGGTATTAAATTATATAATTCAATAATTCTAGTTCTTTCAAAACTCTTATAATCCATTAATATATTATATTTATATTTTTAGTATATTTATTAATTATATTAAATATAATTTTAATTTATCAATATTAATAATTTTACATACCATATTATTTCATGATATTGATTTATTATAAAAATTTACATTTATCATAGTTTGTCTAATAATTGAAAAAAAATTAAAATTAATATTTCAAACATTAATTTACATAATATAATTTCAAATATCGTTAATGCATTATTTTTGTAACATGAAAAATTTAAATTAACTTATTCCAAATTTTATGGCGTTTTTTAGATAAGCATTTCATTTTTTAAAGGACACTTATTGTTAAAATAATTCTTGGTTTGTTTTAATTACAAAACTATCCATTTAACAAAATTTTATTTCAAATAAATTTATTTTATATTTCTTGATATGATACATATTAAAATCCCTTATAACTGTTCATAAATAGAATTTAAATTTCTAAATCATATCCCTTGAGAGTGTCTAGACATGTGTGCAGTATTGGTTTCGCTCATCATGCATCGAGTGAAGCTTGAGTTGACACTTGAACATCCTTTTTAGGGGTTTACCCCTATTTAAATTTTTCCCACATCCACTTTTTAAAATATAGATGGGGATTTAATAGCTAAAAACCACCCAATCTCTATTTTACCAAAATTTCATGATGTTATCCTATAATTATACTTATTTATAGGGTTTTTACTAAGGTTATCTCATCCTAATACCGAAAAATAACTAAACTAATCCTAAAAATTAACTAAACCTTCCTCTAATACCAACTATAACAACCCAAGATAAACATATCTTTATTTTACATTATTTCTATAGTTTAAACATTACATCTCACAAATAGTCACACAATCCCAAGAACCAAATGTTACATGTATTTTTGGACCACCTATATAAGAAACTTATTTTGCAACACTTATGAACATTTCTCCATAATTTATAAACACTAGACTCTCTTCTAAATGTAGAATAAGTTATACTCATATTCATAACTTGGGGTAAGTAAAAATAATAAATGGGTGAACTCAAATGCTCTATAAGGGAAAAATTATCAATATGTCATCAAGGGTTAGATCATAATAATGTGATAAAACATGATCATATAAGAAATAACTTATTATAAATTATATATAATACTAAGAGTTGTTCATAAGTCAAGATATAAAGAAATTTAATCTCAAATGAACAAGCATATACCATGATAAAAGAGTGGGTAATCATGAGATAATAAACATGAACCATGAATCATAATCATAGGAATATGGCATGAAAATATAACATGCACTTGAAAAATATCATAAAAAAACATTTGGAACAAAAA
Organism: Viscum album; assembly: GCA_963277665.1. Classification (NCBI taxonomy): domain Eukaryota; kingdom Viridiplantae; phylum Streptophyta; class Magnoliopsida; order Santalales; family Viscaceae; genus Viscum; species Viscum album. Next base: position 447,459,413 of record OY728145.1, read on the forward strand.
TAAGTATTGGGTATCATCAACTTTGTGATTCACTACCCACACTTATGCCTTCGTGAGTTACTTCTCACACTCATGCTTGGTAGGAAAATTTAATTGCACCCATTTATACATGTCTCATGAGATATAAACTTCTAAATAAATAATTATAGGGTGATATAAAACCTAACCATCACTCATCCATATATATTTTTTCCAATTGAAATAATTCATTCATAATATCCTAAAGAAACCATGGAAATAAAATTTGTTTCATTTAAAACATTATAAATAACCCATGCAAAATAAAAATAGGTTTGACAAAATTTACAAATGGTATCACTAAAATTGACCTCAATAATGTAAATGGTTGATACCCAAATTTAAATCAATTTAAAATATTATTTCATAAGAATATTTCGATGGTGAATCGTGAAAAATAATTTTTAAGGAAATAAATCCTTTATATATAAATTGAAAAAATGTTAGTGAAACCATAAAATAGTTTTTAGGAAATGATTTTAACATTATCATAAAATGATAAGTTACAAATCACATTCAAAAGTTTTTTTGGATAATTTAAAGTGAAAAAATTGGAAAAAAATTATTTTTAAAAATTATTTTCAATAATATATCCTTGAAAATACATGAATTCTAAAAAAAGTAATGTGGAGTGGAAGATAAAATATTTTATTATAAAACAATGGATTTTTTTTAATATTTTAAAATGTTATTATTGAAAACTAACATCATAAAAAGAGTAACAAAACTTCTTTTTGAAAATATGAGAAGGTAAATATTAAGGTCACATGATTCAACACATAATTGGTTTTATAAATATAAATGAAAACATTGATGGAAAGATAAAATCTAGACTTATACAAAAAAATATTATTTGGAGAGGATGTGGATTATTCTAAATATAATCAACTTTTATGAATACAAAATTCATCAATTTAATTCCCTAAAAATGAATTATTAAAGTCATTATAACATCATAAATTAATATAATAAACTTTCTTATAATAAAAATAGACAAAAAGGATTCATTATGACTCAAGAAAAGAAGTTGAGTCAAAAGACCGTTACATCATCATTATATCTTGAATTGAAAACCCATAAAAGGTAAAACTTGAGATGGATTTATAAACCCATTAAAATTTATAAAAAAAAGAATAAAATAAATCCATGTCCAATATATACACCAAAAAAATGAAGCAATATTTGAATACATGTCATATCTCAATGAAGCAAAATTGATATGCAAAAACCCTTACCCCGAGCCATGATTCATTCTACACGTGCGCCCAACACCCTGAATAATAAAATTAAGTTTATTAAAAAAACTTCCTAAAAACATTTTCTATCTATATTTCATTTTATAAATTTTATTCAATATCATATGTTGTTTATTTATTAAATATTTTTCTCTTATGGTAATTACATTGGGTGGTTCAGTCAATTTCTCTGAAACATACTTGGTATATTGACTGTGGTCAAAAGTGTTATAAAATATATTAATAATATTAATAATTTTATATTTTTATGTATTTTACTATTCCATTATCATAAAAAGTTATATTTTATTAGGTTTTCTTAAAATAGACTCAAATTAAGAAAGGTGTATCAATGTGTTTATTTAAGGTGGTTAAGTTTACTATAACCGTTTATTATTTATATCACATATAAAATATAAAATATTATCTTTATAAAATATTAATAGTTTCATAGATATAATTTTTATAAATTAAATACATTTGTAAATTCCAACATGTTAGTCGGTAATGGAAAACAAAATACACCATTTCATAGAGGTGGTATTCTATAAGTACACATGGATGACACTCTTAGTTTATATAGAACAAGAAGAAGGTAGAAAATAAAATAATTTATCATTTTAGAATATTAAACATGTTATAAATATTATATTTTTTCATTAAATAACTCTTCTGAACCAACCATGTATGGAGGTTTTGAAAAATAGAACACTTTATTTATGGAGGCGGTAATCCACACATACTCATGATAACATATTCATTTTTCGAATGGTTTTTAGAGTAAGGTTGAAAATTGATATTACATTGGTATAATATAATATAATAATATTAATAATACTTATATTATCACAATTTCATATATAGAAAATATTTATGGTGGTAAATGAAGGAAATTATTATGAGAGTTCGTTTGAAAGAATTGCCTCTCCCTTTGGATGTTCTCCCATGGGTAACACTTTAAGGATCCCTAGCTTGGTGTTTTGGAAAGAAAAAATATTATAGGGAATGGATATAGATCTTAGGAGATACTGGGGAATATTTTAGATAGATATAATTCTCTATAAATTGTGGATAAATGTGGTGGAATTGGTCTCATTTTATAAGTGAATAGAATGACATTTTTGTAAATACCCATTACTTTTTCAATAATAGAATGACATTATTCAAGGGTAAATGACTCAAAAAGTGGAAAATAATGAATTTTGGGATTATATAAGGTTGATAAATCTCCCACTTTCATTTTCACATATTTTTTAAACCTTTTTTAATTCTTTTACCACTATATTTTTACATTTTACAATTTTAGTTTTTACCTTGGTAATTAGTTTTACCCAAGTAATTTATATTTTATTAAAAATATAAGGTAACCCTTCTTAAAAAATATTATATTCTATGAAAATCAATATCCATATAATCTAATTAAATTCCAAAATAAGATAAAATTTTCTTTTAAATTAAAGTATTTAATATATATAAAACTATTTTGTGGGAAAAAGTTTTTTTACCATTAATTGTTATTAATATTATATAACATTAATTACCAATTAAATAATTGATAATATATTTTTATATATGTTTATAAATCATATCAAACTCATTATATAAAATATATCAATTTAATTTATTAGATAAAAATTACACAACATTTATAAAACGATTCTTTGAAAATAACTCTTTCACCATTATCATGGTCATTAACATTAATATTAGTAATCATAATTTTATTCCCATAAATGAAATTTAAATTATTAAATAATATGAATTTTTTTTTCTAAAATATGAAATCCATTTTTAATATTTAATTTTTAAAAGTGATGAAAAATAATTTTTAATGTAAGAAAATAAAAATAGTTTTTAGAGTATAATATTACTAGAGCTTCCAAAATGTTAAACATGGGTTTCAACATAGTATTTTTAAATGGATAATTTTAATCCTTAAATATAGCTTTGATCTAGAAATTTTTATAATTTTTTAGGTAATACTTACTTCATGATAAAATTATAAACATTACAGTATTAGTAAAAACAATATTATTACTATTTACCTAAAAATAAATTATTTTAGACAAATCCAAAAAATTAATTTTAAGACAACATTGTTTTTATAAATAAAAAATGAAGTTATTTTGGTCAAATTAAAAATTAAAAATTAAAAATTTAACTTTTAAATAAAAACATAAAAAATATAATGAATTTTTTTCATCTAAAAATAACTTTTAAAATTTTAACTTTTTTTATTCTTATTTCCTATCAATTACAAATTACATTGGTGTTAATATATTATTCATATAAACAATATATTTTATCTATTAAAGGTTCTAGGCACAATGTAAGTGCCTATTGGGAATATCCTACTTAGTTTTTTATCATAATCCATGAATAATATATGATATAAATGATGAAGAATTTTCAGGAAAAATAAAATTAATTTTAGATTAATTAAAAAGAACCCAAAACTAAGAAATGGGTGTATTTTCATATATAATTTATAATTAATTTATTTAATTAAATAATTATCTTTTATTGAATTCATTCATTTTTTTCTATGATCAGATGATAACCTATTATTATACCATTGTTTCATTAGATGAATCAAAGGTAGATTACCTATAGTGGTGATCCACACGTACTTAATGAACTTCTTATCATTGTTGTAGAATATTTCAGGTGTTAGAATGAATGAATCTAATGCTTGTAGTGATCACTTTTTTTACCACAAATGAATGCTTCAAGGGGATAAGGATTCTCTCTAATGGTGGAGAAAAGTTTTTCATTCTTCACTATGTTCTAGGAGAGAAATCTCTAGGGTTTGAGAGGATTCTCTCTATAATTCGATGTACACAATTACAGGATGTGGATAGAGTTTCAAAAAAATTCATAACCAGGTTTAAATAATGAAAGGGTTATAAAATAATAATTTTTAAAGGTCCCTTATTATTTTATTAATTTCTATTGAAACCCATGTCTAAATAATAATAGAATTATTATTATTATTTACTTAGCATGTGTTAAACTCACAGATAAAATAAATATCATTTTTCTTGATTAAATAAATTAATATTTATTCAAATAATATTGAATATGAAATTTTTTCAATGGATATAAAACTCAGTCCATCACTGCTCAATAATTATCAGGTCTTTAATAATGACTATTTATTTAATTTAATTAGTATTAATAAATTATTCACTAATAAATATATGAATATTTATTAAATATTCACATAACTGAGTAAATAAATATTATGGTTACCTTGTGAATAAACCAAAAAAATAGCATATATTCACATAATTAAATAAATAATTACCCAGTGAATAAATATTTATTAAATATTCAACTCATATATGTATTCTCTCGAATAATTGATGATTGAATATTTATGATCAAACCAACTGGAATAATTATAAAACCACCTATGGGAATATTATTTATCTAACATGTTAAATTTATAAAGAATATAACTAAGGTTATGAATACACTTAGTGCATGACACTCCAGGTCCCTTTCTTGGTGGAATTAGGCTACACTACCTAAAGTCCAAGGTTAACATCAAGAAAACATGCCAAATCTATCATAGAGTAATAGGTTAATGTCACAATGACATGCAACCTCCTGTAAAATTACACTGTGTAATATAAGCTCTTTATCATGATATATCTAATCAAGAAGGTTTAATATTGGTTTCATCAACCTATTTTCTTGATGTCTCTTTCTTTAACTTCCCAACAATGAACTTGCTGATAAAACCATCATGGTCATGGACATAATTAGGCAGTTCTATTCCTATCAAAGGGTCTAATATATCAACTTCTATTTTTGAACAAAGGGGATAAATCCTTTATCACATTATTCATTAATATTATATCAATTGTAATGCACCTAACATACCCAAATTTTACATGAAGATATATTTTCATGGTTTATGAAAATACATCAAAGTATGTGACTTCGGGTATTTATTAATAATATTCTTGAAGTCTAAGTAACATTACACATTTTTTTAGATATGAACATCCAATGAAATGTATAAATTTGGATTTACTATTAGCAGGTCAAGTTATCATGATGTTATTTATTGATATTAATAGGTATGAACTTCATGAGAAGAAGTCTCAATGACTTATTATCCCCATACCTCCAATAGTTTGTATCATTTTTGTCCCATTAAATGATATCATATATCCATAGAACGTATCTTTAATTATACTGTCATGAAACTTCTAGGTTCTCATCATAGTAGGGGACTACTATAACCTTTTAGCATGACATGTATACTTAGAAAAATGTAATATACTATGTCATATAGAATAAAACTCATAGTGTAATAAGAAATTTATATTTATATTCAAAACAATAAATACATATAATCATAATAGAATTCAATTCTATGTCACCAACTTCAACATCTATAATATATCTAATTCCTTAAAATAAATCACTTAAAAAGAAAATTTAGAAAAAAAATACATTTTTAACTATTTAGTAATACTAACTGAATTTTATCATTATATTATTATTAAAATGAGCTTTCTTTTTCCCTTAAAATTCAAAATATGAAATGTATAAAATATATGTCGTATATAAATAATTTATTACATTTATTATTATATGTTTATACCATCTTAATTTCTAATAACATATTATCTCAAGATCTTCACATATGACCTAAGCATAAGATAATCTTTAGTGGTAGTTTCAAGTGGTGATTTCTCTAGTATAGATCTTGTGGAAATTTCCATGAACCTAAACTTCTCTCACATATGATTTCTCTCATATTGTAATTGTTCAAGTTCTTCTTGGTCTTGGTCTATTTAATACCCTATAAAATCTACCTAATTCCAAAGATCAGACAAATGAGCTTCATAAGGTAGACTTATTCCACTCAATGCCATTTCTTTCTTTTTATTCATAGATTTCATTATATGGTTACTTCATTTTATACCCTCTAATTTAATAGATACATTAAAACAGTAAAATTTAATAGTTTTATTTTAAATCAATGAGTTTTTTTAGTTCGATGTTTAATATAAAATAATCTATTAAATACATCATGTTTTAAATGGAAAAAATATATAGTAAAAACTTGAGGTATTACAAACTAGATAGGATGAGGTGTAATGGGTTCATAGAGGAATATATATTCAATGAAGATATGAATCATTGAGGGATATATCCTAATGAAAATAAGTGTCACGGATCACAAAGATTATGGTCTGGTAAGGGAATATGATTCACTGTGAGTCTAGACTAGTGGAAATATGATTTCATATGTTGGGTTTCAACCTTATAGAGGCATTCTACATATCTTGATTAATATTAATCAAAAACCATATAGTTTAAGTTGCATAGTTTAAGGTCATGTGGTGGGACTCTACCATGTATCTTAATATTTTGTGGTAAGGACATTGTCATGAAATTTTACATCATACGACTGAGACATTTGTGTCATGAAAGTGTAACAATAATGGATTGAGTGGGTCTTACACATGGGGTTTCATGACTTAGCTTAAGTCAATGAGAGTAATGGTTACACCTATTAGGAGGACCTTTCATAAATTTACTTAGATCATTGATGAATCATGATGATGAAATAATTAAAGGGAACATGGTTAGGGATTACACCTAGAAAGGAGCTTGTGGGAACATAGCTCATTAAGTGGAATCGAGTGGGACAACACAACACTTTGGTAGCCAAGATAGACATCCTGGGTCAGGGGAAGTCTCACTTGTATCCTCACGACATGGAACCTCATTATTAAGGTAATACATGATCTTTTTTACCCCTAAGGATCCTATTAGTCATGGAGGAAAATATAGGATATTCTTTTTATCAATGGAATATATGTTATAATGATATAACTTTGGCGTATTGGATGGAATGATCATGTATGTATCATGGTTTTGGAGAAGGACTTGATTTGGACTTTTTAGGTTTTTACCTTAGTATAATGAGACCATGAAATTCATTTAGGTTAGTTCAACCCAAGTGGGTGACCTGAACAAAATAAAGGATATTAAGAAGGTCTATTTCTCTATTTAGGATGCTTCAAAAAGTGATTGGATAAATTTAAAATACTTTATGGTTTAGTGGCACAAATAGGGGGAAGTGAATACCATATAGAGCCTCCATATCACATAAAAGTATGTGCTATATGAGGGGTGGGCACACATAGGGCCTGGTTTAAGGGATCCTCATGAAGGGGTTTCTTTCTATCCTCTCATAATGAAGTTAACTCACAAGCCTCTTGTTCGTGAAGAGTCCTCACAAGATATTTCCTTTATTGTTTCGTTCTTTTGACTCCTTAGTTACCAGGGATTTATTCCCAAATGGAATATCTAAATTTCCTATGATTTTTCCATAGTGATAAGTCTCTCTACCATTGCCTCTGATTATCCAATATGTATTTATTCTAAAGTGTGTATAGGGTATTTAAAGTTGGTGATGTAATATATCCCCCAAAATAGACCACTGTGTAGGGATTATGTAGTCATATAGAGCAGCCATGAACAATGATGACTCATTAAGGGAGTGCATGATGAACACAAAATCACCATCTCAAGGCTGTGTATAACATCATTCTTCATGAAGGTTCTATTTGGAAGGCTTTTAATCACCACTCTATAGTCACAAATAGAGAAGGTGTTGGAGTTTTTTCCTCATGACCAACTTTCTTGTTACTTGATTACATGTTTTTTTATTAATGAAGATTCTTATTTCATCATTATTATTCATTTTAATGATTCTTGTAAGTGATAATTTCCTAAGAATATGTGTTATACTAACAGGTCATAGAATTTCTCTACTATAATGAGAACTTAGAGGTGCCACGATAGTGTTATTGAATATATATTCAATAACTAGATGATATTTTATAAAGAGACATAGAAAATAAAATATATCAATTATAGGAGGATCATAAGACATTGAGACATCTTCTAATGGTTTTGCCCCTTAAAAATATCCAAGATATGAGGTTATAAGAATAGGCTCATTGATAGGAAATCCAAATTTCCAAATGTCATTGGATGTTCCTATTTATAGAAATGTTTATTGATCCATAGACTTTAAGATTATCATTAATAGATTTCATGCCTTGTGTAATTTGATGTATTGAAAAAAACTATGATGAAATATTCTTATGGAATGGTAGGATATGTTTTTTATTTCATGAGTGATATTGAATTAATCCATAATGCGAGAAAGGATTTATCCCTTCTATCTTATAACGAATGTTAATATCTCAAGACCTTTGATGAGAATTTAACTGCCTATAAAAATCTATGGCCATGGTGTTTAGTGGGAGAGTTCATTTCTATAAAGTAAAAGAAATAGAAACTGATATTATAGGTTGATGACACCATCATGGAGACTTCTTTATTTAGATATCACTATAATGGGATTATATTATATGGTAAACGTTCATGGGAGGTTGAATAGCACTGATACATTAAATTCTTTATCTATGGGATCTTGACATATTGTTAGATGCTAACCTTGTACTTTAGGTTTTTATGCCTATTTACACTAAGAAATAGGCATATAGGGTCACACACCTAATGTATCTTCAATCTTAGTTAAAATAAAGTATTGAATTTAATATGTTATAATAAATAATATTTATTCATTTTTGGTTGATCTCAATAATTTAATCACTAGTTATTTGAAATAATAAGTGAGTTAAATGATAATAATAAATATTCATTTGAAATTTTGGAAAATATGATATTTATTATATTTATTGTATAATAATTCATTGACATTTCTTTATTAAATGATCATTATTCTAGGATCATTAAATGTTGAAAAAGGAAAGCGGGACAAGTTTAATAGATTGGTTAGAAATGGTATAAATGATATTTATTTATATTCTTAATATGTTTTACATTTCAAGAGATTAATAATAATATTATTATTTTTGGGCATGGGTCAACAAAGAATAATTAAGTTGGTAAGGGTCTTGTGTTCTATTTTCTAACCCTAAACCTACAATAACAAATATCTAATTATAACACATTATAAATTCAATTTTGGTGTTCAAAATGGATAGAGATAAACTCTCTCAATACCTAAAGATAGATATAGATATCTAGAGTGAAATATATCTTCCACATCTCTGAATCCTTTAATAGAACACAAATATTTCTTCCTCCTTCGATAATAATTCATATGCAATCAACAATGAACAATGCAAGTGATTAAGATCAGTCATGGTAGCATCCAATGATTATACGGTGACATTTAGAGATTGTGTTGTACATTTGGATTGTAAATAGATGGATTTTTCATTTTGATCCTATAGCACAATGATGGTATGATGATATCTAGTCCATTGGATCATCATTGAAGAGATAATTACAACTTGAGGTAATTCTCTATCTGCTCATAAATTAATTATAAATTACATGTTAAGATCCCCTTCATCTGGTTTTAATGTTTTAATCTAGTCAATTAATCTATGTTTTTTATTGGACATGAAATTTTAATCATGTGAGGAAATGATTATATGTAAATTGAGACTAAAAAATGAGTTGTTCATACGATCAAAGGATGCTTCCACTATGCCTGAAACCTACAAGTGGTATCAGAGTGGTCACATGTATAATTAATAATTATTTATTATTAAATGATCATTTTCATGTTTTTGTGTTTTATTTTACTTATATTGATTATTTTTAATATCTAAACATCATTATATCTTTCTTTATTCATTCCTAATAATATAAATAGTAATAGATTAAAGTTAAAAAATGAAAAAGCATTCAAAGAACACTATTCAAATATGCTAAAGGATCTTCTTGGATAAAAAGAGTACATTATTTTTAATAACTACATACACACTATGCATTAAAGTTTTCTCATCCACATATCCTCATCAAGTTGGATATATCTGATGAAATAGGATCTAATAACCAACAAAAGATGATCAGAATATAGATTCGGATATACTAGCACACATCTTGAAGAACTACGCACCATTTAACCACTATAAATGACATGTAGTGTCTAGTTTCTCATGGCCAGGAACATGGGGTGTCCTAGAGTGTTGTGTATTAAATAAACATAATGGGGAATAATGATTCATGTAACTTCGAGGTCACACGTTGTGTATTCCTAGTACATTTTGTGTACCTCAAACACATCCACATTGGTAAACACGCCCATTCCCAAGGCATGTTCTATGAATACAGGTGGAAGATAGTAAACACCGTGTACTATGGTACACATAGCGTAGTTTACTATAGATAGTGTATCCAGATTTTCATAGAGAAAAAGTAAACTTATTCACATGTGTTTCATGTGTCATTTATTTTACATTACACACTATATCATAGGATTGATAATTATATATTAAATCAATTATCATGTTAATTTTTTTTATAAGAACATGATTTTTTCTTCAAGTAAACTTGTGTAATTCATTAATTTTAAATGAAATTAATTTTTGTTTAAATTTATAGATGATGATGAGTTAAGGATGATTGGATAGAATTAAAATAAATTGGATAAATTATATTAATTTCTGTTGAATTATCTTAATTAAATAATGAATCAAAGTAATTGATCAGAATATTGAAAATGTATTCTTATTGCTTGATGTGTGTATGATCATGATATTAGACCAGCCATGTGTATGTGATTGATTTCTTTTAATTTATTATGGTTAAATTATAATTGATGGCCTAGGTATCATCCCATCCTCATCATGTATGGGAATGCGTTCTTATGGTTTCATTTATGTAAAACCCAATTATCCAATATATTGGATCCCCTCATCTACATGTGAGTAAAATCTTATATAAGGATGGATATCCTAGGTGAGAAGAGGTGAAAGCAATCGAGGTGATACATAGGAGCCAATGTGGAATGTTGCAACATGAACCAATTTATGATTCAAGGTGTTTTACCCTAGGTTTTAGGGTTAGATTATAATCTTCTAGATAAAATAACAATTATATAATATCATGATCAAGACACTTGTGTTTTATGTATATAGTTTACATGGTTAATTATTTATTTTTTTGGATGTTTCATGGTTAAATAATAAATGAATTAACAAGTATACAAGATGGAATAAAATATAACTGAATTATGCATTGATATTTTATCAAACATGGTTAATAACTTAAGTAAAATACACTTAATATTAACAAGGCATGTTAAAATATAAAAAAGTATTTATGCATAAGGATAAAAATACATAAAATAAATATTAAGACAATATAGCCTTCCATTGCTTAAGTTATAACTGGAATCATTGTTCAATGTGCTTGACCAACCTAAGTGGGGGTGCTTTCAATTATCATGGAACTTTTAGCTTGAATTTTTGGTTTGACTTTACTTGTATTACATCAAGGGTTGACTCCCCAATAAGGAATTGGTGTAACTGAGAGTAAAGTGTTGATGAAATATTTAAAATATGATTTTTTTTTATTGGGGATTTGACTCATCATATCAAACAACTACAAGTTTCTGCATTTGGAAAGTCACTCCTACCTAAAACCCTTCAAATAACTTGTCAGGACAAAGTATGGGCTATGAGAAGAGAAATATGGATCCTTGAAACTAGAATATTTAAGTGATAAGATATTTTCAAAACTTATGGTGAGGGATATTGGGTTTAGAAAAAATAGTGGGAGATTAATGGAATTTAAATAAATTTAAGTTTATTAATTTGTTTTTGTAATCAAAACAAGTACTAATTATCTGATCTTAATTTGTATAAATGGAAAATCAAACAAATTCAAAAATATCACTGTGATCCATACTAGATAATGATGACCTTCTCATTAGTGATAATTTCTAGGAATGGTAAATTCACTTGTGTGTTATCCTCCACCATGAATGGAAATTATATATGATATAAACCCCACTTTCTAAGTTCATTGCCAAATAGGATAGCGAGGAAGAAGTATCTCTCTATGTAAAATATGTGTATAATGCAATAAATTTCCAATGTTTTGTGTTATCCTCCATATCCAATGAACTTTTAAAGAAATATGAGTATATTGATTCATATATAATTGTTTCTCACCATTAGGATCTCTATCAAGATAATGTGAGATCATAGAGATAGGATATCTCCCATTTACTTTTCATGAGAAGTCTTTGAGAGTCAGTTATAATAGGGGAACATGTAGTCAAGATGATTATCTATATTGAGTGATTGTAAATATTAGGTTTTAAGATCCCTGATGAGATCTGCACAAATCTCATTATGTCCTTATTACCTAAAAAATTCTCTAGTTATATTGTGAATTATAATATAATAAATTGTGAGAAGATACTTTTGGAACTTTTTACTCTTATTTTCCAAGTTGATAAAGACATGAGAAATGAAAAACCCATGGTTTTTATAGTGAATAAGAATATGAGTAACAAGGAAAAGGGACCGAAGACTCATTCCAAGTCTAAGGCTCTAGAGAACCTTACCTACAAGAAGAATAAAATCTATAGGCAAGGAAATGAACAAGATGCAATATGTTTTTTATGTGGTAAGGAGGGACACTATAAGAGGAATTACACCCAGTCAAGGAAGTAAGGGGAAGCTTTAGGTTAATTAATTATTGAGTGTAATATTTACATATCTACAAGTTGGTTATTAAATACTACCTTTGGTGCTCACATTTGTATCCAAATATAGAAACCAAGTAGATTTTGGAAGGTTTCTAGAAATAAGGTTGATATACAGGTTTCCAATTGAGTGAGGCTAGCTACTCTAGCCATTAGAAACTACCATCTCACATTGTTGACATGATTGGTTTTTTATTTTAAAGAATTTTTATTATGTGACTATCGTTATTAAGAACATTATTTTTGTTTCTTTTTTAGACATGGATAGATTTCTTTAATATTTGGAAATAAAGGTTGATAATTTTATAAAAATATCATATGTTATGGTATGGAACAATTGAATAAAGGTATTTATTTTTTAAATTATGAAAACCAAATATTGGAAATTTATAACAAGAAAAATATGAATGATTCATATAACACCCAGTTATGGAATCATAATCTTGGTCACATAAACTAGAATCATTTGAAAAAGCTATATCAAGATGGTTACTCAGACTCTTTTAATCTAAAACCACTTGAAACATTTCAAACTTGTTAAAAAGGTAAGATGACCAAACCAGTATTCGGTGGTCAAGGTGAAATGACCATAGAGTTATTATATTTGGTACACACTGATGTGTTCATACCTTTACATGTAGATTCTAAATTTGTATTATCATACTTTATTAATTTTACCAATGACTTTAGAAGGTATGGATACATATATTTTATTATTTATAAGTCTAAATCCTTTGAGAAGTTTAAAATTTTCAATAATGAAGTTGAGAATCATCTTGGTAAGAAGATAAAGAAACTTTGATCGGATTGAGGTGGTGAATATATTAACAAATACTTTATTGACTTTCTATTAGAGTTTGGGATTCTATCTCAACTCACTCTACCATATACATCAAAGTAGAATGGTGTTAGTGAAAGGAGTAATGGTACACTACTATACATGGTAAGGTTAATGATGATTCATGCAAGCCTTCAATTATCCTTTTGGGGATATACATTATAAACAACATAATACTTACTAAACTAAGTACCAACTATAGTGGAAAATGGAATTACCTTTGAAATATTTAGTGAAAAGAAACCCATTTTGTCACATATTCATGCATGGGGATGCGAGGAATTTTTTAAGGCTAGATCAAGAAACAAAATAGCACCCAAAGGCACAGAGTGTATCATTATAGGGAATCCCAAGGAAATAAGGGGATATTATCTATACAACCCTTTATACAATAAAGTAATTATCACAATACAAAGTGTATTTGTTGAGAGGGAGAATATTCTCAAGGAGGATAGTGGGAGAAATAATGGCTTCAATTAATTTTTTGATTAAGATAAAAAAGAGTTTCTATAGGAATAGATTCCCCAAGTCCCCATAGAAGAAGTTGTTCCTGAAACACAAGTACTATGTAGGATTTCTAGATAGGTAAGAGAATAATAGAGATATAGTTTTTTAGTCACTGATGATGGTGGATCATTATTGGTTGAAAATAATGATCCTCTATCCTAATAGGAGATAGTAAATAGCTCAAAAGCAGTAATATATAAAGAATTCATGAATTATAAGATGGATTACATGAATCAAAACCAAGTTTTGGTTATGATTGATCCACTGATTGATGTAAATCTTATTGTGTGTAAATGGATGTTCAATAGAAATATAGACATGTAAGTTAAAGTAAATAATGATAAAGGATGGTTAGTGGATAAATGGTTTATACAATGTCAATGCATTGAAAATAACAAAACCTTTTCTATAGTTTCATTGTTTAAATCTATTAAGATTCTATTTTCCATAGAATCTCACGGTGACTATGAGATTTTAAAAATGGATGTAAAAAACTACTTTCTTTAATGGGAACCTTTAAGAGGATGTGTACATGACATAACCAAAATTTTTTGTGTCTCCAGGAAATGCTAATTTTTTTTCCAAATTGCAAGGATCCATCTGTGGATTAAAGCAAGAATCCAAGTCTTAGAGCATTTGATTCGATGAGGCCATAATGGAATTTGGTTTCATTAAGAATGAATGTGTCCCATGTGTTTAAAAGTGGTTTAGTGGGAGTATGTTTGTTCTTATAGTAGTATATATTAATGAAATATTACTAATTGTAAATGATATATCAATCTTAAAAGATATTAAGGCATGGTTGAGAAAGTGCCACTCCATGAAGGACTTAAGTGAATCAACCTATATTCTAGGGATCAAGATGATGCATGATAGATACAAGAGGATACTTGGGATAAGTCAAGGTACATACATTTACTAGATACTAAATATGTTCATTATAGAATAATTCAAGAGGGTATTGGTTCTAGTTTCACATGTATACATATTTCCAAGAAATGTGTCCTCAGACACAAGAGGAAAGAGATAGAATGAGTAAGATTCTATAAACTTCTGTAATAGGATATATCATGTATTCTATGTTATGTATGAGGTTTTATGTTGCATGCACATTGAGCATGGTAGGTAGATATCAAGTAGATCTAGGTGATCAACATTGGACTATTGTTAAGTCTATCTATAAGTATCTAAAATAAACTTTGGAAATGTTCTTGGTGTATGGAGGAGATAAAGATCTAGTCAATAGGGGTTATATATATTATAGCTTTTAGATAATGATATGAAGTTGCAGTTAAAATACATATTTTATCTCAATGGAGGATCTATGAGCTAGAAGAGTTCAAAGTAGACAGTTTTCACTGATTATATATTGGAGTCTAAGTATATTACAACTTTCAATGTATCCAATGAATCTATTTGGATTCAAAACTTTGTCCAAAATCCTAATGTAGTGTCTAGTAGTAAAGACCCTATCATAGTTTATTGTGGTAACACTACTGCAATGGCTCTTTCTAAAGAGCTAAGGTCACACCGAAGGACAAAGAACATGCTTCATAAGTTTCATCTCTTAAGGGATTTTTATCAGTGAGGTGAAGTTTTAGTGAGTAGATTATCCATGGAGGAAAATGTATTAAACCCCTTGACCAAGGATTTCTCTCAGTAGAGGCATAAGTATCATGTGAGATCTAGTGGACTAATTTTTTTTTATCATTTAGATCTAGTGAAAGTGGGATTTTGTTGGAGTTGATTCTCTATAACTAAATTTCTTAGTACTTGGTTATATGTTTTTTATATTAATGAAGTTTCTTATCGTATCATGATTATTCATTTTCATGAGTCAAGTATTTGATAATGAATTAAGAATATGTATTGCACTAATAGGTTATAGCATTTCTCTGCTATAATGAGAACCTGAAGGTGTCACAATAGTTTTCTTGAATATATATTCTATGGCTGGATGATATTATCTAACAAGACACAAACAATACATGCTATCATGGGTAGGAGTCTCATAAAACACTAAGATATCTTCCCATGGTGATTACCCTTGGTAATCTCCAAGATAGGATGTTTTGAGAATATACTTATAATAGGAAAACCACATTTACATCTATCATTACATGTTTATATTTTTAGACATGTGTATTGATCCTTAGGATTTAAGATTACCATTAATGGATATCATTACTCATGTAATTTGATGTATTTACTAAAAAAGTGATGAAATATGCTCATGTCAAGGTAGGATATGTTGGGTACATCATGAGTGATATTACATTAATGGATAAAGTGGGAAATGATTTATTACTTATGTATTATAATGTAATTTGATATCTCAATCTATTTTATAGGAATGCGATTTCCTATATAAATCCATGGCCATGGTGTTTTGTGGGTGAGTTCATTTCTAGAAAGTCATAGAAAGACAAATCGAGCTTATAGGTTGATGATACCAACATGAAACCTGTTTGATTTAGATATTATGATATATAGATTATATTACACAATAATCATCTGTGGGGGAGGGGGGGTGAATGAAATTGCAATATTAACTTCTTTCTCTATGAGATACATGACGTGTTTACAGATGCTAAACTTGGATATTAGGTGGTTATGACTAATTCTATTGAGAAAGAGGCTGAGAGGGTTAAAAACCTAGTATATCTTTAGTCTCAGTTAAATTCAAGTATTAAATTTAATAAGTTATAATAAATAATATTTATTCTTGTTTGGTTGATTTATATAATTTAATCACAATTTATTCGAAATAATAAGTGAGTTAAAAATAATAATAAAAATTCATTTGTAAGTTTAGAAAATATAATATTTTTTATATTTATCATAGAATAATGTAGTGAATTTTTTTATCAAATATTAATTATTTGAGGATAAATAAATATCCATAAAGGAAAGAAAATCAAGCTTAATGGTCTAATTGGAAATAGTATAAATGATATATATTTATATTCTTAAATTGTTCCAAATTTTAAGTGATTATTATTATTATTATTATTATTATTGGAAATGGGGTCAACTGAGAATAATTAAGTTAGTAAGGGACTTGTGTGTGATTTTTCAGCCCTAAACCTACCATAATAAATATCTAATTATAACACTTTCCAAAATCACTTTTTGTGTGCACAATGGGTTTGAGAGAGACTCACTAAAGTCCTAGAGAGATATCTAGATATATAAAGTGCCCTCACTCTTCCTCCACTATTAATCCTTTGAGATAACATTAATATTTATTCCTCCTTCGATAAGAATTTAGCCGTAAAAAAACATGAAAAATGCAAACAATCAGGATCACACTAATAAAAAAATTACATTAGTTTTTCTAGGTTTTTAATGTTAGTTATCTCATGAATTTTATTGTAGGAGATATTGTAAATGTTGGATTTGGTTCCCTAGAACCAACTACTTTATAATTTAGATTACTTTTACATTCAGATAAGTGAATACTAATTTAAATATATTATCACATGTTGATTGTTCTTCTGCATAACATTGATGTGATAATGTCCCAGGGTATTTGTCGAATTGATAAGGTCATAGAAGTTCCCCGCTATAATTAGAACCTTTATATGATATGAAGATATATCTTAAATATAGTTCTACATTTGGATAGTGTACTATGATAGGGAACATAGTAAAAGACTATCAGGTTTGAGAACTCATAAGCGAATGGGGATTCTTCTCATGAAGTTTTCAATTAGTAATCTCAAAGACATAAAATTTTTAGAACAGATTCGCCAATAGGAATTCCACATGTTTTGGTGTCATAGGATATTCCTATCTAAGAGAATGTGTAATGGTACTTATACTTTAAGATTATTATTAATGAAAGTTATGACTCACGAACATAGATGTATTTTATAAACCATGACGATAACAGTTCATGGTGAAGTTGGATACATTGGGTGAGTCACATATGACATGTTGTTAATTAATATTTTTTTGGATTGTTTTTTCTCTTCTATCTTTATGGAAGTTGTTATATCAACCCTTTGATCGAAATATAATTATAAAATTAAATTCTATGGTCATGGTGCAACGACATTTATTTCATGTAGTCAAGAAATATTTATCGAGCATATAGGTTGATGACATGAATCTGTAAAATATTTAATGAGATATTGTGATAATGGGATTATATTACACAGTGATCATTTTTATATGGTTGTTTTCATCAAAACATTAAGTTCTTTGTCTTAGGTTCCTTGACCCATTGCTAGAAAATAATCTTGGACTTTAGGTGTATCCACTTAATGCTAATGAGAAAGAATCCTAGAGGGTCAAAAACTATGTTTTTTAGTTAGTCTTGATTTAATTATTTTTGAATTTAATTAATGGAATAAATATTATTCTCATGACCGAGGAATAATTTTATTCAAGTTTTATTGATCACATAAATTAAATAAATATTTATTTACCAAATTATAAATAAAATTTATTTATTTATTTTATTAAAAATTTACTAAATATTTATTTACTAGTTTGTCAATAAAATATTTATTTAAGGGAATAAAATATTTTATTTTGGTATTCAATAAATGATGAGAAGTTCAAACAGACTAATATCACGTCCAGTGATGAATATTTATTTACAAGCCAGTAGATAAAATTTGTCATTGTACAAGTTAGAACATTCCATAAAATAAAAATATTATTATTTTTTTTAAAAGGTTGGGGCCGAAGCCTCATTTTATTATTAAAACAAAGAAAAGACCTCTTTAACTGGGTAGAGGGAGACCCATTACATAGCCCGAAGGCCCAGTGGACATTTAGCCCATTACATGACCCGTAGGCCCATTTTTTTGGACCAAAGCCCATTCTGTGAATAGTACTGCTACAGTACCCGCGTTGCTACAGTACTGCATAGTACCCACCGCTGCTACAGTGCTCTGCCGCCGCTACAGTGCCCGCCGTTGCTACAGTGCTGCCGCTGCTACAGTACGCTACAGTACTGCTATAATACCTGTGCCCAATGGGTTTTGAACCCCTATTTTTCATGTAGATTTAAGGGGTGCTTACCACTAGGACAAACCCCAACTACTTATTATTATTATTTTATGGAATTAGGTTTTATGATGTTTTTTATATTATTTAAGGACCTATATGAAAAAATTAACCTAAATCCTAGAACTATAAATAGATGGTTATGTCTATTATATAAGGTAATCAAGATATAGAGAATTATTGCATACACAAAATTATATCTAGAATTAATTTTTCTTTATCCCTATCAAGAACAAGAAAGGAAAAAAGACATCCCTTCAAGATTTAGGGATTTGTGATCAACATGAATGACGTGAGACAATTGATTCACTACGCTAGCACCTAGAAATCAATTAGCATTACTTAGAGATCAAAGGATCATGTTTAGATCACCGATAGAGAGATTCTACCCTTTTATCCTCACATAGCAATGAAGGCAATCCAAAAAGGTTCTTTTGTAAGATAAAAAATGTGATAAAAGAAAGGATCCTAAGACAAGGTATTTATTTTCTCAATTTATAAATAAATTAATTATAAATTTAACTTGAAATATCCTTTCTCAATGTTTCAGGAAACTAAATATTAAAAGAAATATTAATATATCATCCACCACCACAGGCTTCTAAAATGATCAAATCCTTCAATAAATACATTTTTCATGTTGGTTTTAAGAAAAAAAGCATTATAAATGTGACATATTTTAAAGTGGTTTTCCATGTCAATTATAAGAAAACCAATGTGAAAAATGGTTTATCACATTAGTATTAAAATAACATATATGATAATTTCCCTAAATACCATCCTATAAAAGAGACAGAAATGCCTATTTAGAGGTGTTTTTCTATTTTTTTATATGAAAACTAATGTGGAAAACCATTTATCACATTAGTTTTTTGAAAAAAACAATATGATAAATCATTTCTCATGTCAGTTATTAAAAATAGATGTGATATTAAATTTTTCAAGTAAATTATAAAATAAATAAGGTTAAAATTATTTTTATAATATATAATAATAAAAGACCATCCTAGCAGTATAGTAGTAAACTAGAAACAGATAAACAGCAGTAGCTGGCCAGAAAACTACATCAAAAAATAAATGTATTTTAACTTTACAATTTTAAATTTAAACTTTACAATTTATATTATAAATAAAATAAAACTCAACCAGATCTATTAAATAATCCACTAATCCTCTTTGTAAGTGTCTTGGATCATCTCTATTATATTTTTGAGGGTTATAAAAAAGTTAAAAATTAAAAAAAAAATGAACTTGTATTCTGAATATAATGAAACAAAAATTAAAGAAAGGTTTATAAAAAATCTAACATTCTGTATTTTTTTAACTATCCCAATTGTAATTATTTCATAAAAAAATATTAGAACATAGTATCCATATTCATTTAATCCTTGAAAATGATACTTTTGTTTAAAAAGAGTTTTTCAATTCAAAATAAAATTTAAAGTACTTACAGCCAAAATGTAGTAATTATAAATGAGAATTCACCTTTTCTTTTGAATATCTAATATTTATGCTTTACTTTACTATTTCCTCTCTAAAGTAATCTCATGCCTTATTTGAAAATAATATGTATAAAATAAATTTAAATTCCATTATAATATATAAAAGTGTTTAAATATTCAAACTTATGTGTTCAATGCATGTTTAAAATTATCTTATGCATCACCATAGATAGAGAATAACAAGTAAAGTGTCTTCTAACTTGGAAAAAACTAACAAAAAATAGACACTAATATAAAAAAAATATAATATTGGTGGTTATTTATTTGATATATATAACACTATATGAAATATATGTTTCATACCTTTGAATCTAAGGAATTATCTAACATTGAATTGCATTGTTTTGAAATCTTTCTAGAATATAAATTGTTCTTTCGTTATCACTCGTTATCCTTGATATATGTGAAATAGATTGTGGGTCCATAAATCCATATATATTTTTCATATGATGCTATATATAATTTTATAAAGATACCTAATACAAAAAAATTTAAGCATTAATTTTTAATAAATTAAAATAACTGAAAGATATATGATTTTCGACTTACAGGGAAAAGAATTTCATTCTGTTAATTCCTAACTCATATCCAATTACAAACTCCATGATATCTTTCTTTAAAATCATCATGGTCATTTTAAAACAAAAAATGTTATAATATATTGGAATTTTATAAACATCTAACAAAAAATTCGAATATGTTGATAATCTATCAAGTCAAGAATAAGTTGTATCTAAGGTCGTAACGAATTGTAATTATTTTTTTCTATACATAATGAATTTACATTTAAATTATTCTTGTAAAAAATAGATAAATATGTAAATTTTAAAATGTTAAAATAAATTTAACACTAATATAAAATAAAGGATATAATCTACACATAACTCAATGGTAATTTTTCGAACAATTATAGATTTCCAAACAAAAAAATGGTTGATAATTTTGTCCAACTATAGTGATCTCATCTATGGGAAATGTTATTCTTACTGATCTATCTATAATATCTTGTATAGTGACCCTAAGATTCTCTATCTCTATTTATTGATGATGAGTAATATCCCCAATATAATATATAATCCCATATTCAATAATATGATGTTGAGGATCCTCAAAGAATAACTCACGATAAATGGGAATTTTTGGAGGAGGTGTAGGAGTTGGATAAGTAGGAGGAGGTGGAGGAGTGGGATATGTAGGAGAAGGTGGAGGAGTGGGATCAACAGCCTAAAAATATCATTGCATGTCTAGAAACAATGACTTTATAAAATCTCTAATACTTTCCTCCATAATCTCATCCAAATCCTAAAATTTATCTTCTAAATATTCTATTTTCATTTTATAAACATCCTCCATTGAAGAATATTTGGAATGGCCAAAAACTTTTTTATTGATACACCTACTGGGTATCCTCATACATGACCCAGGTGTTTGGGATTTCCCAATGCAGTAGCTAAAATATCCTTTCTACCCTTCGCTATGAAGGTCCCCTATGTGAACTTCTCCTCAAGGGATTAATATATAGAATATTTGAAAAAATCAGTATTTAATTACAATATATAAAGAATTTATTTAACTTAAATAAAATAAATAAAATAAATAACTTCTTATGACCCTCTTAGATACAACCATAAACTCTTCTATAAGATATTATCCATTTTTTCTCATCTAGGACCTCTTCCATTTTTCATGTCTAGCTAGGGGGAAAGAGGGTCAACCTCTGCAGATCCTGAAGACTCATCTCTTAGTTTTTTAAAATTTTTAGCTATCATTTTTTCTTCCCATAATGTATACCCTATACAAGGTAAAGTATGAGGGTATACGATTTTGGATGGGACCTACTGATAAGATCTCCTTCTTTACTATATATTAAGAATAAATACATCATTAATAATATCATTAATATATAAAAAACTTATAAAATATAACATTTCACTTCTTGTAATCTACTTTTAACAAACTTACTACATTTATATTCATCTATAAATGGATATATATCACATGGATTTTGATATTTTTATCCTAAAAAATGAAGTCTTATGTGAGAATTGATTTAAAATCCCTCCATATCCTATAATCCAATCCTAAAAAAATTCCTATTTTCTCCTCTGGTATCAGGTATAGCATGTGTCATCTGATAAGGAGGGGAAAACCTCTATTAGTAAAAAAAATCTTGATAAGTAAAATAATAAAAAAATGAGATTACCAAAATTATCACCTATAATTGAGATATTTTCACTTCTCTAATCATAAATAAAAATAATAACTTTTCATTTAGCCTACACTGTAATAAAATTATAAAATTATTTTGAATTTGAACCCCTAGGATTATCATTATCATCAAAGTCAATTAGTATCCTCTGGTCCTAGCTATGGGTAACTGATAATTTTGGTAAATATGTACTGACATGTTTACTAACCCTCAAAGTATTATCTCCCCCTTTAGAAGTAGATGGCTCATATATAGAAGGATAAGGAGGCTCCTCAATAGGAGTATGTGTACAGTTCTCCCTAGATGTATGTGTACGATCCTCCCTAGAAGATCATGATGAATCAAATGTTTCATCTTCCATTATCCTACAAATCAAAGCAACATATAATTAGTACACAAATATACAAATCTAACTATTACCTATAAAACTAAATTGAAAATGAAAAATTATCCAACAAAAATTAAACTAAACTAAACACATTTTTATTCATATTTGTTAAATTAGTTAACTAAAATGTTAACAACATTAATGAGAAATGAAATGACATAAATGAATGAAAAAATACAAATGTTATATATAAAATAAATAAAACTTTTAAAATGATACAAGAAAAAAAATAATATTAAACAAAACACTCTTTATCATGTTCATTAGAGTATCTCTAATTTAATACACCATTATAGAGCAGTTACTCCAAAAATGGTATGTAAATAGTAAAAAAGCTCTAATATATTACAATATTTGTTACAACAAAAAGAATATTATTTGAATATACTTTGTTATATTTTATTTTTATTTTTAAACATATTAAATTAAAATTGATTTTTTTCCCGTAAAATCAATTAATAAAAAACTTACGTAAGGGTAAACATAAGTTAAGTAAGGGTAAACTAAACAAAAAAACTAATTTAAGAAAAGAAAATTAACATATTAGTTATAATATGTGTCTTAATAAAAAATAAAACTAATATATCAAACATTTTATAAAATTTTAAAAAAGTAAATAATAAATAAATATGTGTTACATGTAATGTTAGGAAATTACTAAAGGATTGTTTTCCCAAATTCCTCCCTCATGATCATTCTGTATGGAACAAACCATTTTTTATAATGTGTTCATCAATATTCTTTATTAATAATTCTATAAAAGTAGGGATGTCACATAAATTAACATCTTTATCCAATTTTTCATCACCAAAATACTATATTTTTTCTTTTAAAAAATAGGGCAATGCATATCATATGGATCAAGAACATAGAAAATTTGTTTTGTATGAGTTTCCATGATAAAAGGATCAGCTTTTGATTCCAATCTATTTAGATTAACTTGTATCATACCAAATTAATCATGTCTGAAACTATTGTTACTGATAACTCATTTGTAGTTAAACATTGGAACTCAAAATTTTATGTAATCAACCTCTTGTATTTCTTTAATGACTCTATAATATACACTTGATACAGAGAATTGGTTTTTCTCTTTGAAATTTAAAAAAATTATTGCGTCTATGAACACCAATAAACTGTTATTCTAAACCACACTTCTATTTCCATGATCTTCCATATGAAATGTATAGACATTAATTTCATAACCAATCCATGTTATAAAATTTATATATAGACCACCCACTAACCATCTCAATGTTTTGGATGCATCTGATCTACCATGTACGATGACTTTAAACCATGAAAAAAATTGTTATTCTCATTCAAAATCCACATATCTTTCTTATTTGGATAACATTATTTTAACACATAAATATGAAATTTTATATATAGATAAGTATAATATATTCTATTTAAGATGTATAAATTTATTTTCATTATCTGCTTACCTATTAATTATTTTTCTTTCAATCCATGGATCCCTTTCCATTATAATTTACTCATTCATGGATATATATATATATATATATATATATAGATAAACTAATGTGCTCCACTGTACACAATTATCATGTACAAAACTATACATCCTATTTAGAAATATATTTCTCAATAATTGAGGCTTTGGGTTGATATGGATTCTTAACATATCCCTTCAATATCTCCATATAACTTTTAAAAGGATACATCCAACGTAGATATACAGGTCCACAAATATTTATTTATCGCACCAAATGAGCCATTAAATCCACCATGATATCAAAAAAATATAGAGGAAAATATATTTAAAGTTCATAAAGTATAGAAAAATAATTATTATAAAAAAAAAATAAATAAAAATAAATCACCTTGTTAAAAATTGAATTCAAAAGATTCATTAAATTCATTCTGACCCGAATGGAAAAATTCTATGCAATAAAATATGTAGAAGATTTTTCATCATGACGTGACAGTCATGAGATTTCATACCTTTCAACTTCAAATATTTTAGTGACACACAAATTTTTACATTTAAAGAATAAACCTATGGAACTTTGATAACATTAAGATAGTGATAAAAGATAATTTTCTCCCTATTAGATAATGTATGATAATATGGAGGCAGTTGTGTCTGTCTTACATTATAAGTGGGAGCCAACTTCAAATTTATTCCCATTGAGAGTAGGTCCAATCTTTCATTCAAACCATCTTTATTCTTTCCTTTAATATCTAAAAATATTCCAATAAATCTATCATAAATATTTTCTATAAATCTGTAATATCAATGTTATGTTTGACTTCATGATATATCTAATATGGAAGTTCAAAAAATATTGACCGTTTCTTCCAAATATTTCTATCATTACCTGATTTTTATGTCTTTCTGAATGTGACATCAATGTTTTTCACCCTCTTAAAATAATGTTTGGTGGAAAATTTTTTTAGATAAATATTTAATTTTTTTGATCCATTGAATGCCTTTTTTAATATTGAATAAGAGTGATGCATAGAAAAAAACCTTTGATGACCCATGTATAAAAATTTTCTCCCATGTTTCAATTGATAATATGAAGTCTGTTGTTCACAAATTGGACAATCTTTATATACCTTAACACTATATCCAAACAAATTTCCATATGTTGAGAAGTAATTTATAGTGAACATAATAATTTAATGCAGTTTAAAATGTTACATTTTATAATAATCATACACTCTAATACTTTCCTCCTATAAAATCTTCAAATCATAAATTAATGGTGAAAAGAAAACATCAATATCATTTCTAAACTATTTTGGCCCAAAAAATATTAAACTCAACATGATATATTTTAGCGTCATAAAAAATTATGGATATAAGTTTTAAATTACCAATAAAACAAGACATAAACTATGTTTTATACTAAGGATTCAATATGGATTCAATCAATCTATGCACAGTCCAAATTTAAGATTTTTAAATTCATTTCTGAATGTAAAAAACTATTGATCAAATTTATTCTATTGTGGAAAATCAACTAGATAAAGTAATTTTACATTAGATATCTACTCATCTACATGCCATATTAACCTTTTTTTAATATTTGAATTTTCAAATAAACATTTCATATGAGTAATTATAGGAATCTAAAAAATTTCCTTAGAAGGATTCTATATAATTGTTAAATTATACTATGATTTTTATTTTAACTTATACCATGATAACCCACATTTAGGAAACTTTGACAAACCTTCATATTCCTTCCTATATGGAACATAGTCATTCGAGCAGGCATATATCTTCTTATACCCCAAACCCATTGGGTATAATATTTTATTTTTATTAAAATGTGAATCTGGAAGATCATTCTATTTAGGAAGTATGTATTTCAAAAGCTGTAGTAACTTTGTAAAAATCTTGTCACTCATATTTTTTTCTTTCAAGTTAATCAATATTAGCATCATTGATAAAACTATAAATTCTATACAACCTAGATATAATATTTTTTAAACATCACTATATAGATTCTCAATAATTATCTATTTCCCAATTTCTTCCAATTCAATATCATAAGACATTTCTTTAATTTGATCAAACTTATCATCTTGAAAATCATCATTATCAATAGATATATAATTCTGTCTAGTCTCACCATTCCAAATCCATGGGCTATAACTTATATTAAAACCATGAAAAATTAAATGATCATTTATTTATCTACTTTTCAACTTCTTCATATTTAAACAATTCAATCATGGATGTAAAAAAAGTCATTTTTTAGAAATTTTCATTTCGAAAATTATATAAAAACATTGATTACTTCCTTATATTCATCACTTATTTATAGTGTAGTAATCCAAATTTGACTCATTATTACCTATAAGAAATATCATGATTTTAAAATAAGTTATTATAGTTTGAAATTTAATTTCAAATTTACTTTTATAAATAATAATCAAAATTTTCAAAAATAAAAGAAATACAACATATTTTATAAAAAAATATCACTTTGAATATATTTACTTATCATTATTTCATAAAAAATCACAAACCATAATCTAAAAACAATCATTCATTAATTAAAAAATACCTAATATGTGTGAATAATCAGAACAAAAAATAAAAATAGTGAAGATAAGGTGACATCAATAGAAAATCAAAACTGAAAATTCAAATGCAAATACATTGGATGCACAAAAATATAAAAAATAAAAACAAATTGTAAATTGATATCAAAACTTGTACAATTGAGAAGGTGATTCCAAAAGAAAGAAGGTTTAATTAGTGGTCAACGATAAGTGGTAGTGGAAAGTGGTGTTGGATTCCAACTGAAATGTATTCAAAGCCATTGGATCAAAGAATAAAGATATTTAAGTCTATAGATCAAATAATGAAAATATTTGAGGACATAGATCGAATAATAAAGATATTTGAGACCACAAGTCTAAGATTTAAGGGTTATTTTTCACCATGTAGAGAGAAACCCAAAGTCAATCATGCAAAAGAATAAAACCAAAATGACTAGACCTGGTGTATTATTAAAATTATAAAGGTTTTTCATGTTGGTTAATTAATAACCGATGCGGAAAAACTCTGTTTTCATATCAGTTATTAAATAACTGATGTGAAAACTATTCTCGTTTTATTTACCATGTCAGTTATTAAATAACCAATATAGAAAATCATTTTTCCATGTCAGTTATAGAAAATCGACATGAAAAATGTGTTGTGGTAAATGAATTTAGTACTAGTGTCAGACATGATAGCACCCAATGATTCTATAGTGATGTTCAAAGATTGTGGTACACATGTGAATTACAACTAGAGAGATTCGGCACTTGGATCCTGTAGCGCAATGATGGTACGATGAGATCTAGTCCACTGAATCATCAATGAAAAGAGAACTAAAGTTGAGGTAATTCTATATTTTCTCATAAATTAATTATAAATTACATGCGAATATCCTCTTCTTCTAGTTATGGTGTTTTAATCTAGTCAAGTTATCTATTTTTTTAGTGGACATGATTTTTTGATCATGCGAGGAAATAATTACATGTAAATTAAGACTAAAATCTAAGTTGTTCATACCATCAAAGGATGCTTCTGCTATGTCCAAAACCTACAAAAGGCCTCACATATGATCATGGTGTCTAACCAATGATTTGGGTGCTTCAAAATGATGTCACACTTCATGGATAATCTACGTGGTTCATGGATGATTGCTTTATGGAAAAGTTGGAGGTTCATAAATCACCTAAGTTGCTTCTCAAGTACTTTTATTTTTCCAATTTCCACTCGACCTTTGACCTATCCTTTTATCTTTGACCTTTCTATAGTATTTTTCAAGTCTTTGTGGCTTTTCAAGCCCAAAAATGACAACAATATGTCATATGGTACAACGTATATGTTAGTGTTTGAACTTTTATGTTAATTCTTTAATTTTTTTGTTAAATTACAATCACCTTGTATTAAGTTAAATTCAAATTGTATGAAAACTTATATTTTTATAATATTAATTATTTAAAAATGTTTTATCAATCATCACGTTTATTTTATTTTAAATTGTCTAAACATTTATTTACATATTTTAATGTTTTATATGCTTTAAATATTATTATCTTATGCAATAAAATTATTGTTATATTTATTATTTTATTTCTATATCATGTGTTAATTTTATTTATTTTTATGTTTAAATATTTTTAATATATTTGAGCATTTTTTTATAGTTATATATATATATGTATGTATGTATGTATGTATGTGTATATATATATATATATATCAGCTCATATATATGAATTGTATAGTATATATATATTGTATCATCTTCATCTTCCTCAATATTCCATGCACGTGCACCTTCATACTTCAACATCTATGATTTTCCTCTACTCATCTACACAACACTCTTACTTGTACAAGCTTCTTTATCTAAGAATCCATGGTATCTCACTCCAAGAATCCAGTACATGACCTCCATGTGAGTTTAACTTCTCTGTTCATGGTGGCAGCACCTCAGTCGCTCAACCTGTTCGTGTCCTCATCCATAGAAGTAGCTCTACAACTCTCATTCAACATGACACCATATCTTACCTTTGTCCATGCAGTGATGTGCCACCATCCTCCCTTTCTGGTTGTTCCTCTACAATAGTTCCTCCTCCCTGACTTCAGTAGTTCATCTGCATCCCCTACTTCTCTGTTCATGATAGCACCTATATGCAATGTGGCTCCAGCACTGTGATCAGCCTCTGTATCTGGATTGAATGGTTCATAAAAAACTCCATACAATGGTTTTTCTTTCAATTTTAATACATAATTACCATGAGGTTTCATTTTAAGTGACCGTAAAGAGTTTTTTTGAAGTGACCATGAAGGATTTTCTAAAGTTTCCATAGATCTAGACAACCTACCATGAAGAGGTAGTTTATACCTATCATGATTTAAATTTTATATCATTCATTGATTCATTTTATAGCTATTGTGAGTTTATTTTTGTACCAACTATGAATTAATTTTATAGTTAACATGAATTCATTTCATAGTTACCATAAGTGGTAATTTTTAAAGTGACCATGAAGCTTATGTGAACCTACTGTGAATATATTTTTTAAGTAACTATGAGGTAAGTAACTGTGTGACTATTTTTTCAAAGTGACCATATGGAAAAATTGTTTTAATGGTAATTATACCTACCACATTAAGAAAATTGCATGGTCAATATACCTACTCCACAAAAAAGTTGTTTGCGCGATCAATATACCTACGACATGAAAAATTTGTTCACACATTCAGTATACTGACCACACATGATGGCATGGTAAGTATACCGACCACAAGGCTTCTATCTTACATGGTCAGTTATTTACTTTGTTTGTTTTTAAAAAAGGTATATTTTTCAGAATACTATATTTTAGAGATATTTTTATAAATTGATTAATTGCATGATTATATAATCTATTTTAAATGTTATATTGCTTTGTAAAATAATTATATATTTTAAGTACTGTGTTATAAACTAGTGAATAAAAAATATCTTGAAAATTATTATATAAATAATAATTTTCATATTATTTATTTTATACTCTTTTTTATAAGTTTCCAAATTATTGGTTTACTGCAAGTGAGTGGGAGTGTTTTTAATTTTTTTAATTTTTTAAAATACTCTCATTTATTCTAAAAATAATATTATAATTTGTATTATTAAGTTTAATGTATAAATTAAAGCAAGTGAATATTATTATTGAATACACATGAATTATTAATAGGTAATGATGTGTTTCTATATTTTAAATATTTCTAGCCATTGTATGGCGGTGATGAGTTTTGGAAAATCCCACACTAATAGAAATTATGATAACTATTGATGATTAGTCGATAAATAGATACCAAGGCATACAGTGTGAAACACTTGATGACCCTATGAATACTTGATGAAAAGAATTATTTTCTTGATACTAAACGAAGTTCTTCAGTAAATATTATTCTATTGATGTGATCTTAAAGAAACTTCAACATTTAACTCTTTACTGATGAAGTGACCAAAGATCATTAAGCTATATCATCTTCAACATCTTCTGATCTCTGCTGGTTTTTTGGTTTTCTTCGTGTTATGTTTCATGAATATATTTGTAACTATTAGTGTCAGTTTATTATTTTCTCAATAAAAATAAATTAGGTACTTGGTTATTTTACCAACCAAAAGGAAGGTTCTTGGGTTTTGAGTCCCAAAGAAAAGTCAGGTAAAACTAGGTTGTGACTCCTATAAAAAATCAGGGTTGTAACTCTGGGTATTGTAAAAGGTAGAGTCTATAAACAAGATATTACACCATTAAAAGTGAGTTCTTCTCAGTGGGTATTGATCTTCTCACCATATAGAGAATATTTAAGAGTAGATAGGATCTTGGTGATCTGAATCACTTTTAAAATACCATGTTCATGATTTAATTTTTGTTGTAATGAACCTTGAACATTGTATGATTAGTTATTCAATAATAAAACTCTAATTTATTATTTTTCATAAAATTTTTAATAGAATATTATCCCCCCCAAATCTAGTCTATTATTTTTGTCTTTATCGATCCAACATTTGGTATCAGGGCTAGGACCTACTTAAATATACTATAGTTCTATTGTTTATTTTTAATAATTGTGCTAACCTAGATATCCTAGACTTAACAATTTGATGAATAAAGATTAGTTCTAAAATATTATAGGTATAAATTCCAATGATGTATGGATAACTCAAAATCCCCCATTTTTTTTATGGAAGTGACTATAGGTACTGGAAAGATCGAATAGAAACATACCCAAAACAGTTGAGTGTGAATTATTGGACAATCATGGAGAAAACATATGATCTACCCAAAGCTGATCTAGAGACACTTATAGGTAATTACAAGGTAAAGTGTTTTTTGAATTATAAATTAAATAATATTCTATACTATATTATAAATAGAAGTTTCTATATCTAGATTTCATACTGTAATACAACTCACAACATTTAGTGAATTCTGTAAGTCACTCACTATGGGATAGACAAGCTTAAAAGAAGCCAGATGGTAATTCTCTATGTTGGTTGGAGTAGTTAACTCAAGAGGGGAGGGGTGAATTGAGTAACTATAAAAATTTCAGTTACAAAAGTATTATTTTAAAAGAAATGGTTTCCCCCAAAAATAGATACATCCCAGTTAATCAAGGTTATACTGTTATAAGAGTTTGACTGTTTAAACAACTTCTTAGAAGATTGATTAATTCTCAATAATCTTAATATGTATTATTAATATTACTTTTGAAGTTATCCTACTAAGAAAAATCAGTTATAACTTCTTTCCAAGACTAACTATCAAAGTGAAATTAGAGTTTTCATGATTATGCAATAAAGCAGTAAAACAAAGAAGACTTAAATTTAAATAGCACAACGGATATGAAACAAGTGGTTCAGTCTCAAGATGAGACCTAATTCACTCCACTTGGTGATCACCTGCCACCAAGCAGTTTATATAAACAAACTTTGATCCACACCCTGGATAGGGGTTAACAATAGTACACAGACTGTCCAGGTCATACAGGGACCTCTTCCACAGTTTTTGTGGGTAAAAAAAAAACAATAACCTGGCCACACAAGGACCTCTTCCACAGTTGTCGTGGATGAAAAAAAGTATAAGGAGTTTGGTGTAAGGATTTAGAAATCCATCAGTTTAGCACAAGAGTCAGTGTGTGTGTGGAATATAAAGATTACACACATTGATCAAAAGTAAGTAAAATAATCAATAAGAGAGAGTAGATATGAGTTTATAAATCTCTAGTGATTTGAAGTGCAACTATGGACTTATTCGATTTAGCAGAAATGCTTCTGAGTCCTTCTCTGGTTTTTGTATCGAAAAATAGAGTGTCACGATTCAGCTTGTGTTCTCCATGAGCTTATGTTCTCTAGATTCCAGTGTAATTCATATGTTCTTCAGCAGAGTAGGATTGTATGCATGTGAAAATGCTTTCTTTGAAAATCTTGTAAAAATGTTCTTCATGGTCGTGCTCACAAGCTTGTTTTCTGTTCAGTATCGCGCGCTATGGTTGTTGGGAACTTTCTATTATTTATCTTCAAATGCATGTGTTTTAGCTGACAGGTTCCAATTGTTTCATACCTCGTACCTCGTACTATGTCTAAAAAGAAACATTAATCATGTCAGTGCATTAAAGGCATCAAATATGACTGTTAACCATTAAATTGAAAGACAAAAAAATAGTTTAAGAAACGATGTCACAATATGTTATGAAAACGGTGTCTCCTTCACACGGTGTCTGAGTGTCACGGTCTGAGTGTCACTGTGTCTGAGTGTCACGGTGTCTTCTTCATGGTGTCTTGATTACGGTGTCTGGCTTATGGTTTCTTTCTCATGGTGTCATGCTCACGGTGTCTTTCTTACGGTGTCTTGCTCACGGTGTCTTTCTTACGGTGTCTTGAATACGGTGTATTTCTCATAGTGTCTTGCTCACAGTGTCTTTCTTACGGCGTCTTGCTTACTGTGTTAGGCTTCACGGTGTCTTGTACTTAGGCAAATAATAGCATTCATACTTAAATATTAATATGCATGAAATTAATTGAGATTGACCATTATAAAGCATGAGTGAACTTGAAACATAAATACACATGATTGGATATAATTTATAGGATTTAACTGGGTTGAATGATATTTTGAGATTATTATTGAGATCTGTGATCATTAAAACATGATTAATACATGAGGAGTCCAACAATATCCCCCTTTTTGATGATCACAAATCATATACAGTTAAAGTGTAAATTGGATGAAACTACAGAGAAAATAATCATATAGAAGAAAACATATAACTTCTCCCCTTTTTGGGATTATCAAAAAGTAAAATAAGAGAGGGAAAATAGTACACATGTCATTAAAAGTAATCATATTGTAGTACAAAAAAAAGTATAAATACAAAAATCAATGAAATCCCCATAAAAAAAATAAGCACTGGTCTTCTTCAGGGATTGGCCTTCTCTTTGCCTTTATCAGCACCAGAAGAGGAAGCCATAGGGGCAGTGGATGATGTAGAAGAAGGTAGAGATTTGGTGGATAGAGAGGGTAAAGGGAGACCTTCGAAGGCTGAGGGATACAAGGTATGAGCAGTAGAAGATTGAGGCAGTTTCTGATCAAGAATCACTGGCCTGAGCTGACTGAGAGCTTGGCCAACAGACATGGTAGTGGAGGCTAAGGCAGAAGTGAATGTAGGCAGTCCAAGTTTGAGAGGTGCATCTGCTGGAGCAACAATTTCTATACTCTGGACATGAATATAGGGTCTCAGAATTTTGATGAAGTCTTAAATAATCTCTCCACCATATTTCATGGCCTTTTCAAATTCATATTTGTTTTCCATGAACTTGTCCAACAATCGGGGAAACTCAGTTAGCTTATGGACTTGGTTTTTTAAGACTTGAGTAATAGGAGGAATCCACAGATTCTCTAAAAGGTATTTGAAGTGGTTGGTTATATCAGTCTTGGAGAATATTAGGTTTAAATAGAAGTCCACTTTCTTAGAAATATCCTGTTGAGCATCATTTGAAATCTTGGAATGTATTTTCACAAGGTCAAGAACTCTATCACTATTCTTGAGAACTTCAGATAAAGAAGTCACACTGAAGCCACTGAAAGCAGTCTGAAGCTATTCTATGAAAATAGATCTGAGAAAAGTACTATCCAAATAAGGTGTAGAGGATTCACCAGAGGTATTAGAGGTTTTTACGATAGTGGTCAGATATTTGAGATGATTCAATACCTTTGGAAGACAGACAATGTACTCATCAGTGAGTTTATTTAGGTTCACCACAAGCTCTCTCATTTCTTTCAATAATTGTTTGTGCCTTTCTGAAATCTTTTCATCAAAGGATAATAGGTAAGGGTGAATCTAAGACACAAAATCTTGAGAAATTTGAGAAACAGTAGGTTCTAGAGAAGTAGAAATAGGTTCTAATCTAGAATGAAACTCTTTCTGCATATCTTCAACCATGCTTCTCAGGGTTGTGACTTCATTACTCAGCAACTTATCTTCAACTTGAACTTCTTGAATCTCATGGATCATTTTGGGTTGTATCTTCTAAATTATCTTCTCCAAAAGCAGTGAGGCATATCTCTCACTCAGATTTATCACAGCACGAGGTTGGGAGTTCATAAGATTATAAACTCCAGATAAAATAATATCTCCAAAATCCTTCAAATCATCCTTACTGAAAAAAGACAGCTGTTTAGGTAAAGTTTCAGGTGCAGAAGTTGGTACAGGGGAAGGTTCAGGTTCTGGTTCTTTCTCAGGGGAAAAGTTGGAAATTGACTTCAACTAAAATAGTGAGGAGAGATCAAGCCTAGTTTTAGTAACCTGCTGAGACTCACTCACATCATAAAAACTAGGAAATTTGTACTGAGTGTCCACAAGACTTGACTCTATTGGATGTGAGGCTTCATCAGACTCAAGATTTTGGGTTTCCTCCCCCTCAACAGGGGCTTCCTTTTCAGGATTTAGAGGCTCAGGAGCTTGGTCTAAATCCATAGTTTTATCTCTAAGTACCTCAATCATTTTGATTCCTAGCCAACCGAAAGTCTATCTCTATCCTCTCTTCACTAGAGGGTATTATTTCATGAACAAGTTTTTTTTCAGGGAGTTCTTCCATATTTTATTCTTGCATGATAGGGAGTTCTTCTAGATTTACTTCTTGTACACCAGGGAGTTCTTCCAAAATAGTCTCTTACATGGATTGCTGTTTAGATTCTGGGACCACTAAATCTTTTTCAGCCTCGGGTTGGATTTCCAGATTGACATAATCTATAGGGTTACAAACTTCTTCTTCAAGAAAAATAGGAGGAACAATAGTCCTTTCTTCTTCAACAACAAATTATTCCCTATGAGTTAATTCATCTTCTTCTTCCTCTTCTTCTAAATACTCACCAAGTTCATCTGGTTTTAAACCAGGATCAGAAATGTCTTTCAGACTTGATGGATAATCCACAGGATTAAAATTCTCATAAACCTTATCGTTGTCTTCCACCCACTCCTTTTTCCAAGGATTCTAGTTTATCTTCATTATCCTGATGATGGCTTTAGAGAGACAATACTTACAGTCCATAAGCACTCCTTCATTAGGTCCAACTACTCCTTTTACAACAAGCATGGCTAATATCAACCGAGAGTAGAATAGAGAGGTGGATTTTGATGTAACCTTGATCAACTCACACATATGGTGAATGATGTATTTGAACAGGTTGATTTTGAGTCCATTATTCATAAGATTAATCAAGAACACATCTTGATACTTTAATATAGAAAAGTCACCTTTCCTTGGACTAACCAGATTTCAAACAAACTTAAACAACAGACTTGTTTCCCCATCAAGTTCAGCAGCTATGGCCCTTCTCTTGGTTCCATTCCCGGTTAGGGTTTTCATATCATCTTTAAGGTCAAATAAATCAGTTGTAGGTGGGGGTTCTCTATGATAATCATAAAAAATTCCTTCGTGAGGTATCCTAAGACATGCAGGCCATAACCTCGACGAGAAGGAGCATCTTTGGTCATTAATCTAGCTCATCACAACATAGCTTTCACCAGAGTCAAAAGAAAACTGTGCGTACTGGTAGAACTGAGTTACTAACCTCGAATAAATGGGTCTATTCTCCCTTGAGAACCATTCTAACCAGCCTTGTTCTTTTAACATTTTCAGGACAAGAGAGTTGCTGGAAAAAAGCCATTCGGGGCATATTTCTTTCTCAGGAACAACACTGCAATTTACCAAGTTTGGATTCAACGGTCCTTCGGGCGTCAGATTAGGTGCTATCTTCTTTTTCTTCGAGCTACGATTCTCCAGTGTGGATGAAGATGGTCACTTCATTCTTGGAATTCACCGAAGGTTAAGAGAGAGAGAGAGGGTTTCAAGGTTGAAAGGGTCCGAAAGGAGTGAGTAGGAGAAATTCTGGGTGAAGAATTGAGTGAAACTCTTAGTTTTATCATTTGGGAATGTCAAACATCACAAAAGTACAAATGCAGGAAAGTAAAAGAGGTGAAATAAAAATTACCACGATATAGGTTTAAAGAAAATCATAAAGAATTTTCACAGTGAGAAAGTGAATAATTATTACGGTGAGATAGTGAATGATTATTACGATGAGACAGTGAATGATTATTACGGTGCTATAGTAAACGGTCGTCATAGTGAGATAGTAAGTGGTAATCACGGTGAGACAGTAAGCGGTCGTCATAGTGAGACAATGAGCGGTCGTCACAGTGAGACAATGAGTGAAAGTCAGTGAGCGTTACAGTGAGACAGTAAATGTTAGATTGTGAATACAAAGTGCTAATGGTGAGACCATAATCATGAGAGACAGTAACTGAGAAACCGTAATCATGAAACAGTAAAGTATAACATAGTAAAATATTGATCAATAAGACAAGTAAGATATCTATTTGAGATTTATCATGCCAAGATCATGTATGATGCAGTCTATTCTCTCATAATTTAATGGTTTAGTGAATATATCAGTAAGTTGATATTCAGTACTAATGAATTCCAAGGTGATATCACCTTTTTGATAATGATCTCTCAAAAATTGATGTCTTACATAAATATTTTTTTTCCTGGAATGTGAAACATGATTTTTTGAGATGTTAATAGCACTTGTGTTGTCACAATTTATTGGTACATGTCTGAATTGATATCCATAATCTAGTAATGTGTGTTTCATCCACAAAATTTGTGCACAACAACTTCCAGCATCTATATATTCAGCCTCTGCAGTAGATAATGCAACAGAATTTTGTTTCTTACTACACCATGATACTAGTGACTTGCCTAAAAGGTGACATGTTCCAGAGGTGCTCTTTCTATCTAACTTACAGCCACCGAAGTCAGCATCAGAATAACTAACTAGTTCAAATGATTTTCCTTTAGGATAGAACAGTTCTAGATTGGGTGTATGCTTGAGGTATTTGAAAATTATCTTTACAACATTTAAATGAGATTCTTTGGGATTTTCTTGAAAACGATCACACATACACACACTAAACATAATTTCCGGACGGCTAGCAGTTAAGTAAAGTAAACTTCCAATCATTCCTCTATAATTGGTTTGATCAATAGATTTTCTATCTTCATCAAGATCCAACTTACAGGTGGTACTCATGGGAGTGTCACTAATTTTAGTGCTATCCAATCCAAAACATTTTAGAAGATCTCTAGTGTATTTACTTTTATTTAAAACAATTCCATAATTATTTTGAAATATTTGAAATCCAAGAAAGAATTTTAGTTCACCCATTAAACTCATTTAGAATTCAATTTTCATCATTTTAGAAAAATCAATACATAATGAATTTTTTAAAGATCCAAAAATAATATCATATAAATAGATTTGAACAACTAAAATATCATTAGAAATTAGTTTTATAAAGAGGGTATGATCAGCTATTCCTTTTGTAAAACCTTTGGAAATAAGAAAAGTACTCAGTCTGTCATACCAAGATCTTGGAGCTTGTTTTAAACCATATAAAGCTTTTGATAATTTGAAAATATAATTGGGAAAATGAGGATTTATAAATCCAGGTGGTTGTTCAACAAATACATCCTCAGCTATATACCCATTTAAGAATGCATTATTAACATCCATTTGATATAGTTTGAAATTCAAATGTGCAGCATAGGCAAGTAGGATTCTGATGGCTTCAAGTCTAGCTACTGGAGAAAAGGTCACCTCATAGTCAATTCCTTCTTCTTGACTATAGCCTTGTGCAACTAATCTAGCCTTGTTCCTAACTATATTTCCAGCTTCATCTAACTTATTTCTAAACACCCATTTAGTGCCTATGATGAAAGTGTCCTTGGGTATTTTAACAAGTTTCCAAACTTTGTTTCTTTCAAACTGATTAAGTTCTTATTGCATAGCCATTAACCAAAATTCATCATTGATGGAATCATCGATGTTTTTAGGTTCAAGTTGTGACAAGAAGGCTTGATGTTCAACCTGATTTCTAAGAGAAGCTCTAGTTTGTATTCCTTTCTCTAAGTATCCTATAATAGCATCTAAGGGATGCTTTTTAAGGGTTCTAACCTTTCTAGAAAAAGTGGGACTTGTGATTTCAGGTTCATCAATAGATTCTAGTTCATTATGACTCAATTGCAGATAATTTCCAAAATTGGAAGTTTTCACAAATTCTTTCATAGAGGAATTTGAGGAATTTGAGTTGATGTTCAGATTTGATACATCATCCTCCAAATTTTCTAGGATGGTTCTAGGATCATGTGGATCTGTTTCATCAAACTTGATATGAACAGATTATTCCACACATTTAGTTCTCTTATTGAATAATCTATAAGCTTTACTTAATATTGAGTAAACTAGGAAAATTACTTCATCACTTTTGGATGCAAATTTTTCAAGATTATCCTTAGTGTTGAGAATAAAGACTTTGCAACCAAAAACTCTAAATTAATTAACCTTAGGTTTCTTATTGTTCCAGAGTTCATATGGGGTATTTTTGAGAATTGGTCTAATCAAGACTCTATTGATTATATAGCATGTTGTATTAATAGCTTCAGCCCAAAAGTAAATAGGTAAGTCATATTCACTAACCATTTTTCTAGAAATTTCTTGCAGGGTTCTATTTCTTCTTTCTATAACACCATTTTGTTGAGGTATTCTAGGGGTAGAGAAATTGTGACTATAACCATTCTGTGAGAAGAAGGATTCAAACTCTTGATTTTCAAACTCAAGACTATGATCACTTTTTAAAGATTTAATTTTAAGGCCACTAAGATTTTCTACAGACTTGGCATACTTAGTAAAATAATAGCATTATTCACTTTTGTGATCCATGAAGAAGGTCTAGGTATATCTAGAAAAATCATCTACTAGAACATAAACATAGTGCTTCCCATTTAAACTAGAAACTCTAGATGGTCCAAACAAATCCATGTGAACCAATTCGAGAGGTTGAGAAGTAGAAACTTCTTCCTTTGATTTGAAAGATATTTTGTGTTGTTTTCCCTTTTGACAAGGATTACACACTTTGTCATTTGGAAACTCAATTTTGGGTAAATATTTAACTAGGCCTTTTCTAGTTAGCTTTCTAAGGGAGTGAATATTAAAGTGTCCTAGTATCCTATGTCAGATCCAAGACTCTTTATGAAATACACTTAAGCATGAAACATTTTGAGAATCTAAGGAATCTAAATTAACAGAATAAACGTTCTCATTCCTTGATGCAGAAAATACTAATTCATCTTTGGAATTAAAGACATTACATGAATATTTTTCAAATTTAACATGATATACATCATCACATAATTGTGATATACTAAGCAGATTATATTTTAATCCATTAACAAACAATACTTTAGAAATTAAAATCAAATCAGAGTTACCAATCTGGACTAAGACAATGATCTTCCCTTTGGAATTGTCACCAAATGTGACATGTCCTCCATCTACTTTTATCAGATTCTTGAAGCACGAGTAGTCTCCTGTCATGTGCCTTGAACACCCACTATCCAAGTACCATAGATTCTTACAGGATATCTTTAATCAGTTTTCCTATAACATGACCAAGAAAAGAGAGATTTTGGTACCCATACTTGTTTGGATCTAGTAACATTAGTAATAAGTGCTTTAGGAACCCATATTTGTCTCATAGGTTTCCTATAATCATTATGTACAGTGTTTGAAAAATAAACTGTATTTGGTCCACAAAAACTTGAAACAATAGAGTGTGTATCATGACTTGATCTATTTGAGTTTCTTCCAGAACTAGGAACAAAATTATATGTCCTAGACTTTGAAGCAATTTTTTTTACCAAGGTTTCTTTTACCAGGTTGATAACCAATTTCAGTATTATATTTGGGGGCAATTTGTTTTCCTAGCATTTGGGTAAGGGTATTTTTTCCATTGGTAAAATTTTA
Organism: Viscum album; assembly: GCA_963277665.1. Lineage (NCBI taxonomy): Eukaryota > Viridiplantae > Streptophyta > Magnoliopsida > Santalales > Viscaceae > Viscum > Viscum album. The sequence goes on from OY728145.1 coordinate 447,500,107, forward strand.
TAATTCACTTTTTAATTTCCCATTAGACATTTTTAATTCATTGTTTTCTTTAACCAGTTGATCATTTTTCTCCTTTTCAGTAGTAAGTTCAGATTTAACATTTGCAGTGAGAGCATGTTTTTTCTTCAATGATTTATATTTATCTTTTAATTCATTGCCTTTCTCTTTAAGCATGTTTCAATATTCAAACATTTCTTCATTAGTCATATTTTCAGAGTCACTTTTCCCTTTAGAATAGTATGAATTATGTACATAAGAGTTTAGTGTTACCTCATATGTGTTTATCATAAAACACATATTGGCTTTGTTAGCCTGCTCATAATGTGATGTATCTGAGTTGCTTGAACTATCCTCAGAGGCACTCCAGGTTTCCTTCATTTCCTCTTTGTACTTCTTATCCTTATCCTAATACTTATTCTTATACTTTATCTTTGGACAGTTAGCCTTTATATTCCCTTTGCATTTACATTCATAGAATACAATTTCATCAGTTTTTTCACTTCTTTTCCAGTCCTTTTTCCAGTTTCCTTTTTGATCATACTTCCCCTTGAAGTTAGGCTTTCTGAAAAAGTTCTTATTTTTGTAAAATTGTTTGAATCTTCTGGCCAGTTGAGCCATCTCCTCATCACTGTCAGGTGATGATTGTTCAGTGGTGGAACTTTCTACAGAAGCTTCTAGTTTCCCTTTGTCTTTGTTCTTCGAGAAGGTGGTCTTGAATGCTACAGATTTTCTCTTTGGTTCATCCACCTGTTCTTTGTTAACTTTCAACTCTTACTCATACATCATTATTTTCCCAATGAGTTCTTTTATAGGTATCTTGCTGATGTCACATGATTCTCTAATAGAGACAGAGGTTCCCCTCCATACGTCAGGTAGATATCTAAGGATTCTCATGATCTGTCCTTTGGCAGTGACTTCTCTTCTTAGAGAAATAATTATGTTGACAATCTCGTTGAACCTGAGATACATGTCAGAAATAGGATCATCAGGTTTCATCTTAAAATTATCATATTTTATAGTATAAGTATTAATACTCATGTCCTTTACACTAGATGTTCCTTCATGTGAGACAGACAAGGTATCCCAAATTTCATGGGCAGTTTTACAGGCAGAAATCCTATTAAATTATTCATCTCCTAAGGAACAGTACAGAGCATTCATTGATTTGCAATTGTTATTATAAGAAAGTTTTGTAGGTTCATCTCATGTAATTCTATCAGTCATAGGGAGTTTGTATTCATCTATAATTGATGACCAAATTTCAATGCTCATAATCTCTAGATGAATTTTCATTTTAATTTTCCATTGAGCATAGTTGGTTCCATTAAAGAATGGTGGTTTGTTGGTTGCAAAACCTTCCAATCTATTATACATACTAATGAATTACTTTAAATGAGATATAAATTTAGAATTAACATAAATTTACAGATCTTTAAAGTAAAACTATAATCACAATTGAGTAAGATTACACAGAGTCATAATAAAGGTCCCTCTGATACTAAATTTTGGTCGGAGTAGTTTACTCAAGAGGGGAGGGGTGAATTGAGTAATTATAAAAAAAATTGTTATAAAAGTATTATTTTAAAAGAAATGGTTTTCCCCAAAAATAGATACAACCCAGTTAATCATGGTTATACTTTTATAAGAGTTCGACTGTTTAAACAACTTCTTAAAATATTAATTAATTCTTAGTAATCTTAATATGTATTATTAATATTACTTTTTAATTTATCCTACTAAGACAAATCAGTTATAACTTCTTTCCAAGACTAACTATCAAAGTGAAATTAGAGTTTTATAGATTATGCAATAAAGCAGTAAAACAGAGAAGACTTAAATTTAAATAACACAATAGATATGAAACAAGTGGTTCAGTCTCAAGCCGAGACCTAATCCACTCCACTTGGTGATCACCTGCCACCAAGCAGTTTATATAAATAAACTTTGATCCACACCCTAGATCAGGGTTAACAACAGTACACAGACTGTCCAAGTCACACAGGGACCTCTTCTACAGTTTTCATGGGTAAAAAAAAACAATAACCAGGCCACACATGGACCTCTTCCACAATTGTCATGGGTAAACAAAAGTATAAGGAGTTTAGTTTAAGGATTTAGAAATCCTTCAGTTTAACACAATTGTCAGTGTGTGTGTGGAATATACAGAGTACACACACTGCTCAAAAGTAAGTAAAAGAATCACTAAGAGAGAGTACATATGAGTTTAGAAATCTTGAGTGATTTGAAGTGCAGCTCTGGACTCCTTCGATTTTGAAGAAATGCTTCTGAGTCCTTCTTTGATTTTTGTCTCAAAAAACAGAGTGTCGCGATTCAGCTTGTGTTCTCCACGAGCTTATGTTCTCTGGATTCCAGTGTACTTCATATGTTCTTTAGCAGAGTCAGATTGTATGCATGTGAAAATTCTTTCTTTGAAAATATTGAAAAAATGTTCTTCATGGTCGTGCTCACAAGCTTTTTTTCTGTTCAGTATCGCGTGCTATGGTTTTTGGGCACTCTCTACTCTTTATCTTCAAATGCATGTGTTTTAGTAGACAGGTTCCATGTGTTTCGTACCTCGTACCTCGTACTATGTCTACAAAGAAACATTAAATATGTCAGTGCATTAAAGGCATCAAATATGACTGTTAAACATTAAATTGAAAGATGAAAAAATAGTTTAAGAAACGGTGTCACAGTATGTTATCCAAACGGTGTCTCCTTCACATGGTGTCTGAGTGTCACGGTCTGAGTGTCACAGTGTCTTCTTCATGGTGTCTTGCTTATAGTGTCTGGCTTATGGTGTCTTGCTCATGGTGTCTTACTCATGGTGTCTTTCTCACGGTGTCTTGCTTACGGTGTCTTGCTCTTGGTGTCTTGATTACAGTTTCTTGCTTACGGTGTCTTGCTCATAGTTTCTTGCTCACGGTGTATTTCTTAGGGTATCTTGATTACTGCTTCAGGCTTCACGGTGTCTTGTACTTAGGCAAATAACATCATTCAGACTTAAATAGTAATATGCATGAAATGAATTGAGCTTAACCATTATAAAGAATGAGTGAACTTGAAACATAAATACACATGATTGGATATAATTTATAGGATTTAACTGGGTTGAATGAGATTTTGAGATTATTATTGAGATTTGTGATCATTAAAACATGATTAATACATGAGGAGTCTAACACTATGTGTAGAATAATAGGATTTTAAGATGGGAGAAGTTGAGTCAGTGAACCATATGTTCCATTGGTTTAAAATAATTAAAAATGGTATGAGTGTACTTGGTGAAGTATTGGAAAATAAATCTTTAGATAAAAGAGTACTAAGAGCATTACCAAAAATATGGCATGCAAAGGAAGTGGCGATCGAAAAAAGTAATAATTTTAAAGATTATACCTTAGATGAACTAATCGGTCCTTTAATGCAATATGATCTTGAGCTGAAAAAAATAGTGATGAAGAGTTTACAAAGAAAAAATGTATTACTTTTTAATTCTAATGTTAATGAATCTTCTAACTCTTCTAAATATTAGTTCCAAGAAAGTGGCAAAGATATGGATCATTTTAGTAAGAAGTTTTTCAAATTTATGAAAAAAAAAGGTGGAAAGAGCCAGTTAAAAAGAAAGTTTAAAAAGGAGTATAAGAATGTTAATTCTAGTAATAATAGTGATATTTCATAATTAACCTATTATGGGTTCAGAAATAAAGTTCACATCAGGAAAAACTATCCAAAACTAAAACATACAAAGAAATAAAAAGATAAAAAAATAAAGAAAAATCAAGATTTGTTTTGAGGGTGGGACTTTTTAGATCATTTAGGCTCAAATAGTGACTTAGGAAGTGAACAAGAGATATGTAAACTTACATTGATGGATAAAAATTGTGAGGTAACAGGTTTATTGTTTACTCAATTAATTACTCCTAATATTGATCATAATGAAATATCTAGAGATGAAAAATAAACTGATCTTGATTCTTGTTCTGATTTTTATTTGGTTAATTCAAAAGTCAAACAAATGCTTAATAAAAATGAGGAATTAAATAATGATAATATCAGTATTATTAAAAAATATACTATCCTAAAAAATAAAAAAATATGGTTAAAAAAATGATAAACTAAAAAGATAATGTGCTAATTTGAATATTATTTTTTCCTAGGATGAGGAATCTAAAAGGAATTATGATTCTGGTATGATAAAACTAAAATAATAAAATGATAGATTGAAATATTTTCTAATAGTAAATAACAAAGATCAGGAAGGAAGGTTTAGTTCTGCCTTGGATAACTTAACTAATGTTGAGAATGAATATAAGAAACTTAAGAAAAAAATAAGAAACTAAAAAATAGAGATTTTGGTTCTAATGAGAAATTTTATATTGGTTTAGATGTTATTCAAAAAGAGAATGTGTATTTGGAAAAGAAGTTTAAAATCAAAAAGAAACTATGTCTAAATTTATTCAAGTAAAGAAGAAATGTGTTACAATCATGTTTAAGATGAAACCAAACTATAATAATAACAGTTTTGGTTAGAACAATTTATCACCAAGGATAAATAATACTACCTTTGTTAAAATCCCAAAAGGAATTATTTTAAGTGTAATACATTTAAAATATAGAATAAAAGGGTATTATTCCAATAAATGTTCTTTGAGACTTACATGATCATTTAGGCATACTAAAACATTTGTTTCTAAATATTTTTTTTCTTAAAAACCAACAAATATATGTTTTAAATCTATTTCGATTCCATAAAATTGCTACTAATATAATTGGACCCAATTTATCATGGGTTCCAAAACACTCTACTTGATTTTTTAATTTTATGAAATATGCCTTATAATCTCAAAGATTCATGATATTTAGATATCGAGTGTTCCAGGTATATGATAGGTGATATTTCTAAATTTCTATCTTTTAATTTATGTGATGGAAATCTAGTCGCGTTTATATATAACTCTAAAGTTTGAATTAAAGGTATTGGAGAATTTGGATTTTCTAAAACTATTATTATTTCAAAAGTATTATTTTTAGATGATCAAAAATATAATTTAATAAGTATATCATAGCTCATTAACGATGGATTAAATTTAATTTTTAAAAATGATAAATTTACAGTTTTAAAAAATAAATCTATTTTATTCTCTATAAATAGAAAATACAATGTTTATACTTTTGATTGTTTTGATATAACAAAACATAAATTTAAGTTTTAAAATGATGTAAAAGTAGATGATGTTTTATAGAATATGAGTCTTAGACATCCAAACTTCAGACTGTTGCACAAATTGTCAAAGGGTAAGTAGCATAAATAAAGATTTACATTTGTGAATGATGTTAGTACTAATAAATGTATTAAATTTTTATATCTTGACTTATTTGGTCCTATACAACCTAATAGTTTAGTTGGAAAGATATATGTATTTTTAATAGTAGATTATTATATTAGATTAATTTGGATTCATTTCTTATCACATAAAAATGAAACATTAACAAAAAAATTTCTTTCTATAAACTTATAAAAAATATCAAAAATATGTCAAAAAATCTATCAAAAGTGATAGAGTTGGTAAATTTTACAATTTAAAATTTGATAAATATTGTGAAAAAAATGGTTATAAGCATTATTTTTCTACTTTTAGGACAACATAAAATAATGGTGTGGTTAAAAGAAAGAATAGATAAATACAAGAAATGGACAGATCAATACTTATTGAATTTAATGTGCCTAGATATTTTTGGGCTAAATTTGTAAATTAATATTATCATGCTTTAAATATAGTTTCTATTAGACCATTTCTAAACAAAACCCATTATAAATTGTTTAAAGGGTTTAAACCCAAAATTGGATATTTTAGGGTGTTTAGTTGCAAAGTTTTTATTTTAAATACAAAATATAATTTAGATTATTTCAATTATAAAAGTGATAAAGGAATATTTTTAGGTTATTAAAATAACAATAAGGAATATAGGGTTTTCAATAAGAAAAATTTTGTTGTTGAGTAGTTTTTGCATGTTAAATTTAATGAAAATATTAATAACAATCATAATTATGATTCAAATAAAGATTTTGATGAATTCAAGGAATTTAATTTTAGTGAAGATAATTAAAAATAAAATGATAATGCATCAGTTGAGGGGGATAAAATATCTTTTCAGATTGATCCTAAAGAGTGTAAAACTCTTAAATATCATCCTATAGAAAAAATTAATTGGAAATGTTGAATTTGGAATTCAAACCAGAATTTTATTTACATTACTGTGTTAATTCTACATTTGTTGCTGATTTTGTACCTATTAATATTGATCAATATTTAAATGATTCAGACTAGATTAACATTATACATGATTAATTAAATCAATTTTAAATAAATAAAGTGTGTAATTTAGTTTAATTTCCAAAATATGTATAAATAATAGGAACTAAGTGGATTTTTTATAATAAGCTTAATGAAGTTGGAAACATAGTTAAAAATAAATAAATACTAGTGGATCAAGGTTATTCTAAAGAAGAAAGAATTGACTTTAAATATTATTTTGATCATGTTTCTAGGATAGAAGATATTATCATTTTATTATTATTTTCTTATTTTCAAAATATCAAATTATTTCAAATAGATGTAAAGAGTGAATATTTAATTGGAATAATTTCTTAGGATTTTTGTGTTAAACAACCCCTTGGATTTAAGAATAATAAATTTTAAAATCAGGTTTTTAAAATTAATAAATATTTATATGGTCTTAAGAAATATCCTAAAGCTTAGTATGAGATATTAACTCAATTTTTTTGAAAAATGGTTTTGTATAAGGAAAGGTTGATCCTACCTTGTTTATAAAGAAATTTTCAAGCGATATTTTGATTATACACATATAAGTTGATTATATAATATTTTGTTTAACAAAGAATTAATATGTAATGATTTTTATAAATTAATGAAAATTTAGTTTCATATGATCTTAATGGGAGAATTTACATTTTTTCTTGGATTAAAAATTAACCAAAGAAAATATGGTATTTTATTAAATCAGTCTAAGTATGCTAAAGAACTTGTTAAAAGGTTTGTCCTTGATTCATGTAAGTCTATGAAAACTAATATTAGTACAAATTCTAAATTGGAATTGGATAAATATATAAATATTGTTGATATTAAACTATATGGAGGCATAATATACAGCTTACTATATTTGACTTCATCTAGACTAGATATGATTTTTTTAGTCTGTTTATAAGCTATATTTAGTTAAATCATACGTGAAGTCATCTTAAATATATTGATAGAGTTATTAGATATATTAAGGTAACTATTGGTACTAGTTTATTTTATTCAAATAATAATTTTTTTGATTTATTATCTTATTCTAACTCTAACTTTGGAGGTTGTAGTCTTAATCGAAAAAGCCCAAAAGGTGTGTTTTATTTTTGGGATAAGAATTTATTTTCATGGAGTTATAATAAACAATTATCAATTCAAATATCTATAGTTGAGGCTTATTATATTTTTGTTACTGGTTTTTGTTCTGAAATTATATGTATTAAACAAACTTTATGTGATTTTAATAATAGTTTTGATAAAATTCCGATTTTCTGTGATAATTCTTGTGCAATTTCCACTTCTCAAAAACATTTGAAACACTCTTGAGCAAAAAATATAGATGTTAGATTGAAGTTTTTGAGATATCATGTAAATAAAGGTGACATAAGTTTAAAATTTGTTCAAATTGAAAAACAACTTGTGGGGAAATATTCACTAAACCATTAGATTATATCAAATTTGAGAAAATAAAGTTTCAACTAGGTATATTAGAAGCATGATATTTTGTTTATTATAATTATTTCTTGTTAAAATTAGATACGATTTTAGATATATACTTATATGAATAAATTTAGTAAATGTTAATTTGTATAAAAATGTTATACTTTGTTATTATTGGGTATTTGATACTGTTATTATTTAAGAGGGGGATTTGTTTTCTTTTTGATAAATTTCAAAAAGGTGGAGAATGTTTTTGTAAGTTTAATTAAATGTTCGGTTTTATAATTTACAAAAAAAGGATATTTTTAGTGAGTGAAATTGTGTGTTAATGCTTTAATTTTTGTGTTTTGTTAAATTATAATTACTTAACCTTTAGTTAAATTCAAATTTTCTGAGCATTTATATTTTTATAATATTAATTGTTTAAAATTTTGTATCACTCATCATATTTATTTTATTTTAAATTGAATATTTTTTTTTATATTTTAATATTTTATGTACTTTAAATATTTTTATATTATGTAAGAACATTATTGTTATATTCATTATTTTGTTTCGATATCATATGTTAATTTTTTTTATTTTTATGTTTAAATATTTTTAATATATTTAAGAATTATATATATATATATATCATCTCATATATATATATATAATATAAAATATATATACTGTAGAATATTTATCTTCCTCATACTTTCATGTGTGCACACCTTCAAGATTCAACATCTATGTTCGTGCTCTTCCCATATACACGTGAATCCAACTTCAGAAGGCTTCTTCATCCGAGCATCCAGCGCAACACCTCTATCCTAGTTTGACTTATCTATTCATCATGACATCACCTCAGTTTCTCAACTAGTTTAGTATCCTCATCCATGGTATTAGCTCTACATCAGCTCTCCCATGTAGTGTGACACCACAACGTACCTCTGCCCATGCAGCGACGCGCCACCACCCTCCCTCTCTGTTTCATCCTCCATGGAAGCATCTCCTCTCAGACACCAATAGTTCAGCCGCATACCCTACTTCTCTATTCATGACAACACATACATGCAACAGGACTCCATCACCGCTATAAAACTCCCTCTCAGGCACAACTAGTTCAGCAACAACTCCATGCAATAAATTAATTTTATTATTCTTGAATCCATAATTACCATGACGTTTCATTTCAAGTGACTGTAAAGATTTTTTTCAAGTGACTATGAAGGATTTCTTGAAACTCTACCACAAATCGCGGTAAGGGAAGCACCGGTTTTTATCAGCACTAAGAAAAAAGAGCTAATAAAATTATCACCTTTATCAGTGCTAGCTAAAATTAGTGATAAAGGTATACCCTTTATTAGTTTTTTTTAAAGCTGATAAATGGTAGATTTATCAACGCTATTCTTAGCACTGATAAACGTTTTTAATAAAAAATATTATTAATTTATATAAAAATATTATATTTATATTTAAAAATAATGTATATTTATAAACATTAAATATAAAAAGCATGTTTATATTTAATATTTTTTTAATAATTCAAATATATATATAATGTTTTAAAAAATTATTTATAAGATTATAATTAAATATATATATATTTAAATAATTATATATATATTAGGTGCTTGGGGATAAAATTACATTTGAACACACACACAGCTCACACACAGGCCGGAAAGGCAAGTCATAGCCCCCCAAGGGGATAGACCACCCATTAAGCCTTTATTTATTTAGTACATGGCCCATAGGCCCAGTGGGCATGAAAACCCATTACTTGGCCCATATGCCCAAATTTTTTACCCTAAGGCCCACCAGTGAATAGTGATGCTATAGTACCTATGCTGCTACATTACTTTCTATAGTACTGCCACCACTACAGTTCCTACTATAGGGTCCACCACCGCTATAGTGTCATCGATGCTACAGTCTTATCGCCCCTACAGTTCTACTACAGTACTTGCTACAGTGTTGCCGATGCTACGTGCATATTTTATGTATTCATCATGCATGTTCATTTATGCGTTACACCCATATTATTATTCATGTTGTACATATATGTGATGACTCATTTTTTATAATCTATACTTTACTAGGTATATGTAGTTGGGGGATTACCCGAGTGGTAAAGGCTCTCCGTAATCCTGCATCAGACCTGGATTCAACTCCAAGTGGGAGCGGATTTCTGCAGGTAGATAGTGATGCAGGCATGACGCAGTTAGGTGGTGATGCAGGCATGACATTGTACTAGGCCTTCAGGCGAATTTGTGGGCCTTTGGGCTATGTTATGAGTTTCATGTCCATTGGGCATTTGAGCCATGTACTAAATAAATAAGGCTTGATGGGTAAGTTATCCCTTGAGAGAGTTATGGTCTGTCTTTCTGGTCTGTGTGTATGGTGCGTGTGTGTTTAATGTAGTTGTACCCCCAAGAACCTAATATATATATACATGATTCATCCAGGTTACAGTCATAAATATATTATGTTATCATAAATACTAATAAAATTATAATTAATATATTTATTATATTTATAATTATAAAATTTTAATTATATATAAATACTTTCTAAATATATTTATTTATAATTATAATTATAACTAAATATATATATTTAAATAATTATAAAATTATAATAAATATATTTATTATAATTATATTTTTATAAATATATATAAATAAATAAATATATTTAAAAATATATAAAAATATTTATAAATAAATATAAAAATTTATAATTATAATTATAAATTGATATAGATATATTTAAATGATTATAAAATTATAATAAATATATTAATTATATATATTTATAAAATTATAAATATAATAAATATATTTATAATAATTTTATAATTATTTAAATATATATATACATATTTAAATAATTATAACTATAAATAAATATATATTTGTTATAATTTTTTAATTATAAATAAATATTTATTTATTTATAGTTATAATTATAAATAAATATATATATATATTTAAATAATTATAAAATTATAATAAATATATTTATTAAACTTATAATGTTATGAATATATATAATTAAATAAATATATTTAAAAAATATACAAATATTTATAATTATAATTATAAATAAATATAGATATATTTAAATAGTTATAAAATTTTAATAAATATATCGATTATATATATTTATAAAATTATAAATATAACAAATATATTTATTATAATTTTATAATTATTTAAATATATATATATATATATATAATTATAACTATAAATAAATATAATTTTAATATAATTTTTTAATTATAAATAAATAAATATTTATTTATATTTATAAATATAAATAAATATTTAAATTTATAGTTATAAGTATAAATAAATATTTATTTTTTTAAATAATTATAAAATTATAATAAATATCTATATTGTATATTTATAATTATTTATAATAAATATATTAAATATATATATTTATTATATATAATTATAAATATATATATTATAATTTTTTAATTATAAATAAATTTTTACTTATTTATAGTATTTATAATTTTATAAATATATATAATTATATAAATATATTTATTATATATAAAAATATAAATAAATAATTATTTATTTATAGTTATAATTATAAATAAATATTTATTTATTTATTATATATATGATTTTATAAATATATATATAATTTTATAAATATAAATAATAATATAAATAAATTATTAACTTTATATCTTTATCTACATTTTTTTAACTGTGATAAAGACACAATTTATTAGTGTTTTTTTAGCGCTGGTAAAGGCTAATCTTTATCAACACTGAAAAAACACTGATAAAGGTATGTTTTATCAGCGTTTCACTACGACAAAACTGGGAATCTGCAGCGCCACCCTTTATCAGCGCTAAAAAAAAGCGCTGATAAAGGGGGGTCTTTATCAGTGCTAAAAAAATGCTGATAAAGGGCACTTTTAACAGCACTAAAAAAAGGACTGTTAAAATTGACCATTTATTAGTGCTTTTTTTAGCGTTGATAAAGGGACCCCTTTATCAGTGCTTTTTTTAGTAGCACTGATAAAGGGGGGTTTTATCAGCGTGCATTTTTCTAGCGCTGATAAATGTGTATATTTCAAAAAAAATAATTAAAAAAATATATTGATATATAATTATATTTATATTGATATAAATATATTAAATATTTTTTAAAATATTTTTTATATCGATTTGATATGTCGTAGACCCAAAATGGACACCCCGGAGCAGAAATTATGGCCTTTTGTACGGATTAAAGACCTTTTCGTACCTTGAAGAATATTATAAGGTGTTACAATGGTCACTGTAGTATAGTTCTAGTCATAAGTTTCGATTTGATATGTGGTTGAAGCAAAATGGACACTCAGAGTAGAAGTTATTGTCATTTGAAATTTTGCAACTCTCATATCTCCTAAAAACCTAAGAAACCAGCAACTCACTAAAATGGGTATAACTTCTACTCTTGTTGTCCATTTGAGAACTGCGACCAGTAAAATCAAATCTCGTGAAATGAGTGACGACCACGTCTATTTGAAATCGTTATAAGATCTGAGGAAAGAAAGATATATTAGTTATAGCACTCCAAAAAAAGTCCAACTTCAAACGACCATAACTTTCGCTCCGGGTGTCCGTTTGGAATCTACCACATATAAAATTGAAGGAATCAAAGATATCTACGCATAAGGATGACTATAAATTAGTTACAATCAAGTTTGGGACCCTCAAATCCCAAAAAACAACCAAAAGGGATCCAAAACTCATTTTCTATGTTCGGACCCCTTGTCAAATTTTTCTTAAAACAGTCATAACTTCTGATCTATGTGCATGTTCGACCTCTAACACCTATTTCATCGTAGTTCGTTCCATGATCTTTAGATTGACTATTCACAAAGCTAAAACAGACACCCATAGTGGAAGTTATGACTTTTTTAGTGACTGCGATTTGTTGGGTTTTTCGAGACCTCATTTCTAGCACTATTGTATATACATATTAATATATAATATTTGTAAATATATATAAATATTTATAATTATACCTACATATATACATATAATATATATCTGTGTGTGTGTGTGGGCGGGTTGTATATATGTATATATGTATTTATTTATTTATTTATTTATAAAAACACACATAAGAAAACATATTTTATAAATGTATTTAAAACTAATCTTATAAATATATATTATTATATATTAATAGATAAATAAATATACGGATAAAAAATTATAACTAAATATATATATAAATAGATATAAATAGATATTAATATACGAATATATATATATATATATATATATATATATTAATATACAGATATATATATTAATATAACTAAATATACATATATATTAATATATGAGTAAATATAACTATATATATATATATATAAATAGATATATTAATAAATGAAGAGAAAAGCAATATGGTGGAGTGGTAAAGGCTTATGCGTGTAGGTAGAAGGTCTCGAGTTCGAATTCTCGAAGAGGCAGGTCGCGCGCGTAGGTGGGGGGAATTACCTAGCGCTGTTAAAGGGAATTGGGCTGGGTGGAGCTGGCCTGGGGCATGTGTGGGCGGTGGGTGCTGTTAAAGGGGGGATTCAATCAATGTTGAAGCTGCCCAGAATTGCAAAAAAATTTATTTTTTTAATATTTTTTCAACATTTATCAGTGATTTTTAAAAGCACTGATAAAAGGGGCCTTTATTAGCACTTTTCTGAGCATTGATAAAAGGGACCCCCCTTTATCTTCGCCTCGATTAACAACGCTTTTTTAGCATTGTTAATTGACTTTTCTAGCACTGATAAAGGCCATATTTGTAGTAGTGTTTTCTATTTTAGCGTTGATAAAATATACCTTTATCAATGCTTTTTTAGAAGCGCTAATAAAATTCTTGCTCGATATTATAAAAATAACCCAAATAGTCTCCTTCTATCACACCTTCAAACCTTTCACAGATCTGAATTGTTGTTGTCACTGCCATCACTCTCCCTACCTCACTGATATCTCTCCCTACCCCACTACCTTCTCTCCCTGCCTTCTCCTTCTCCTTCGTTGTGGTTGTCACCATTTCTCCCTGCCCTGTCAGCATCTCTCCCACCGCCATTGCTCCATGCACTATTGTCACCCCTTCATGCCATTGTCGCTCCTTGAAAGGTAATTCCATTTATTACCCATTAAATTACCTTCTTACATAGTTTTAATTCTATAACCAATCAATGGAATTACCCATTTGAGATCGCATTGCTCACTATCACCATTTGGTTTTCTCCTATTCCTAATAATGAGTACCACAATTTTGTTAAGAATTTACATAGCTCTAACTTGGGTGGAACCAAAATTTAGAGAAGTAATTTAGTAAAGGAATCCCTTGAAATTAGTTCTTTTATAGTTAATATTTCTTCTTATTCCATATTCTCCTGACTTCCAACAATATTCCTTTTAGATTTTACATCGATCAAGTATATCCTACCTTTTTTATTCAACCAATTTTATTTTTAATTCTCTATAATCTTCATTATTTATGATGAATACGTAAAAATATTTTTGTTCGCATCTACTTGATTCACCTATTTCATCAAGACAAATTAGAATTTATCCTTTACAATTTAGAATATTGACTTTCCTAGATTAAAATTAATGAACAACTTCCCCATGGATATGAAATTTCATCCAATTATTATTAGTACTTATCATTCTTCCACAATTTCTAGAATGATAATATCAAAGGGAATGATTAATTTACCTACATAGACAAAGACATCATCATAAATTCCAATAACATACTCGATGGACTGGTCCTATAGTTAAATAATAACATCTATTGTATTTGGATTACTTTTCCCATGTTTTTTGAAAATATTTAGCATCATTGGCCGAATACCCCCTATAAATCAAATAGTTCATTATAGAAAGTTCAAGCACTGATATTTCATGGAATAGAAAAGATACATGGATCTTGAAGTTTTAGTGGAATATTTCATTGAACAATAACTAAGAAATTATATCTTATAAAAAACACTCCTATATCTTCTAATTTATTTTTATTATAAATGATTTCTTTAAGGAACTTGGCACATGACTACATTTGTGAGATTTCAATGGTGAATGAGATGTTGATATACTATTTCTTGAATATTTCCATTAAATTTCTATATTAATCTTAATACATTCCATGGAACAACCTCTTTATAAAGAGATTATGTGTCATTTACAGATATAATTTTGTTATATTTGATGTGTCCTTCTTATTCCTTGCTACATCATCTTATTTTTACTAGATTTATTATATACCATATTCTATTTCTTTTTATTTATCCATATTTTATTTATCATTAAAGATTTTTTCTTTGAAAGTGTTTCCTTATTATACTTATTCATATATGAGTGCCCATAAGGGATAAATGTTGTTTTAAAAGTGGTTTTATCCCTTTTTATGGAATGATAATTGATGAAAAGTGTTTTATAAAATGCCTAAATGGGTTTTTTAAAAGAAATATTTTGGTTTTAAAATCAGTGGTAATCACCGAATTGATGTTTTAAAACTTATTCTTCTGGTAATTTGATTTAAAACCAAGATTTTAGGTTATTTTTTTGGAAATTCTGGTTTATTTTTAAAGTGGTGAGTTAACCCTTGTGATCTATATTTAAAACCACTTTTTTTATACTTGGTTAATTTTTATATCAACATTTTGGGGTCTGTAAAGCTTTTAATATTTCCAAATGAGATGGATTATTTCAAAAGTGTGTTTTTCCCATGTGTGTTGGATTTTGAAATTTATTGCGTCTTTGAATGTTTTTCAATGGCCATTTAAAGGGTAGTGTGAATTCCCATTTGAGTTTCAGAGGTGTTTTGATAAAATTGGTCCAAAGAGTAGATTATAATGACTTTTATAAATGATAAAATTGATTGTAATTCAAATCGTGTTTTGAAAAGATAATTCCCATTTTAAATTTTATAAAAAATTAGTTTTCATAAAAGGTGTGATACCCTCTTAAGACAATTTGATTCTTGTATGACCATTGTATCTTGTGATCCCATGTGGGGATGTTTATTATTGAAAACTTAGTTTAATGGGTGTGGATATTTTTATTAGTGATGAAATAGTTTCTTTATCTCCAATTCAAGTCCTTTTATTAATACATACTACTAATGATTCCCATAACACTATAATCCTTTTTAGGATCATTAAGGGGTTTTATCTCTCTGATTCTATTATATCTCCTACTATTTATATTATTGTTTGTCACATATTTTATTTTCTTTTTACCCATGTTGAATGAATTGACATAGTGTTGCTTGACCGTGTTCTTTCTTTCTTATTTTTATGGTTTTATTTTCACATTATTTAAAAATGGATTGTGAAAGGTTTTTAAAGAAGGAAAAAAGGAAAGTGTGATTTTTAAGTATTTCCAAACTATTTTAATAATGAGTTTGAAAAGTGTTCTCAAATGAGAAAAGTTAGAATGATTTTTATTTTAAACTCCAAGAATATGTGAGTTTTTAAAATGGGGGTTTAGGCCACCATACCTAGTTTTATGGAAATGGTTGGTTTTCAAATATGTTTTAGAAAATCGTATGATAGTTGGAAACCTCTTTGAGTTATGAAATGTGTATTTAAAAATGGGTGTTTATGAAATAGTTTAAGGTAGGATTTTAAAAAGGTGATTTTACCAAGAGGTATTGGCGGATGAAAAATGTTTTCCATGTGATTGTTTTCATTTAATGAAAATTCTAGAAAAAGAGTTTTAACACACTTTTATGTGTTAATACTTATTTGGTAAAAAATTATAGAAAATTTTTATTTTTATAATGTATTTGAAACTAGATTCTTTATGATGTAATACAAAATTGATATCTTATATTGGGTAGGTTGTGGTGACCTACTGGACTTTTAGATCACACCTATATTTTATTGGTTCAGGTTTGTTCTGGCGTGTTTTTCTTCCTTTGGATCTTATGAGAGGGATATATAGTTAGATGGTTACCCTAGTTGAATATCTTTTTTGTATTTATGTTGTTAAATATTAATATTAAAAAATTAAATAGGATGTATATGAATAAAGAATGGATGGATGTCAATCGTATGACAAAAGATTATAAAGATGGATTGAGAGATTTAATCAAGTTTTCAAAATATCATGCATATGACCCTTCTCAAATCATTTTTATATGTTTACACTATTGTTATTCAAGACTATTTAGTCTAGAGGAATTGTAAAAACAATTAATATTTCATGGAATAGATCTAAGTTATAAATTTTGGAATAAACACATGGAAAAAGAGAATATAGCTAGTGGGCGGGATAACATTGTGTTTTATGGATCATATAATATGATTACAAGTGTGGAAAATGAATAAGATCGTATCAAGTATGTGATTATAGATGTGAATGATTATGAAGATTGTATTGAGGAAATGACAAGGACAGTTGAAGATGAACTTCATGGTTTCCCAAAATTGTTTGAAAAGATAAAGTGCAAAGATGCCATTATATGTTGGTTTCAATAAATATACAACATTGTCATTCATACTGAAGCTAAATAATTTGAAAGAAAGCAACCGATGGAGTGACGCTAGTTTTATATAACTACTTTCTCTATTGAATGACATTCTCCCAGAAGATAATGAGCTCCCTAGTCTAACATAAGACACCAAATGAATTTTATGCTCGATGGGTATGATATCAGAAAGAATAAAAACCTACCCAAATGGCTATATACTATTTCGCAAGGACCAAAAATCACTTACAGAATGACCAAAGAGTGATATTTCTTGATACAAGAAATATTAATCTGGTCCTGTGAAATTTGTATGGTACTTTCCAATCCTTACAAGGTTTAGGTGTCTATATAGAACTGAAGAGACTATAGAGAAATTGACTTAGCACAATGATAAAAGAAATAAATATAGGAAAGTATGTCACCTGAAAGACTATCCTTAGTGTAATAGAATTTATCAAGAGTATCCTAAATTTGGAAACGAACTGATAAACCTTCATCTTGTGTTATCTACAGATGGAGTGAATCCATTTGGTTTTAAAAGAATCACTCGTAGTACATGGCTGGTTATATTGGTAAATTATAACTTTACACTATGGTTATGCATGAAATGAAAATACATCATGTTATCTATGCTTATATCAGGAAAAAAATAACTGGGTAATGATATTGATGTTTATTTGGCTCCATTGATCAAGGATTTTAAATTATTATGGGATTCAAGTGGTACGTTGTATGATGCTTATAGAAATGAATATTTCATGTTGAGATCCATATTGAACGGAATGATAAATGACTTTCCTACTTATAGAAATTTTTCAGGATATATAATTAAACGAACTCAAGGGTGTCCTATTTTTTAACAAGATATATAGTCGATTAGGTTAAAACATTCAATGAAGACTGTGTTTCTAGTATATCATAGATTTCTACCCCAGTGGTATAAGTATAGATCTTGGAGTCATAATTCGATGGAAGTTTAGAAGAACATACATTACCATCTCCAATAACAAGTGATCAACTATTTGAGAAAGTAAAATATATGGAAACTACTTTTGGTAAACCCTTTTTGAAAAACATCATGAAAACTAGTTGGAAAAAGAGATCAACTTTTTTTTAATTACCATACTCTAATTTTTTGTACATCATACATTTTCTTGATGTTATGCATATTGAAAAAAAATGTATGTGATAGTGTCAGCAACACATTGTTAAATGAACCTGAAAAAACAAGGTATGGGATTAAGGCTAGGTTAGACATGGTTGACATGGGAATACGAGAAGAGTTGGCACCAGTGAAGGGTGAAAAATGAAATTTTCTTCCTCCAGCTTCTTACACTCTTTACAGACATGAGATATATCAATTTTTCAACTTCTTGAATGATATAAAGGTTATAGAGGGGTATTCAACAAATATTAAGAATATCGTGTCAATGACCAATTTAAAGTTAAAGGGTCTGAAATCACATGATTTCCATATTTTGATGAAAGATCTAATTCTTATAGCTTTATATTGTATTTTTTTCAAGAATTTATATCATACATTAACCAAGATTTCTTTCTTTTTTAAAGATATATGCAGAAAAGTTATAGAACCGATGAAATTGAAATCTATGGAAAAAGAAATTTCCATAATATTATGTGAATTGGAAATGTTCTTCCTACCATCATTCAATTATTTGATGGTTTATTTTATGGTTCATTTGGTGAGGGAGATTCAACTAAGTAGTATTGTGCACTATATATGGATATACCCCTTTGAACAATATATAAATATTTTGAAAGGGTATGTTAAAAATTGAAGTTGATTAGAGGGTTGTATTATGGAGTGATATATTTTTGAGGAAGTCATTGAATTTTATACCAAATACATTTCTAGTATGGAAATCATTGGTCTACTGAAATATCATCTCACTAGGTGGCTTGCAGGTGAATGAATTTCTGGAAGAGATGTTGTCACAATCAATATTATAGATCGGTAGCAGGCCCACATTTATGTTTTAAATAATAGTTTTGAGGTTTTAACATATTTTTAAACCCATAAATAAATTCTTAGGCACTTTAATCCAAGAAGGGATAAAATATGGATATCAAATACACATAATGAACAGTTTATTGGATGGTTTTAAGGACATATTTTTAAGCAGTCAGATGAAAATATGGATTCAATTTTAGAACGACATCGATGGATAGCTGGAGGACTAAGTGTGTATGTATTATCTTACAATGGTTATGTAATTAATGGTTATATTTTCTATACAAATGAACATGATGAAGAAAGTACCATGAAAAATAGTGGAGTTACACTTGTGGCTGAAGCGATTCATGTTTATGGCACTAAGGATAGAAATCCAATTTATGTGAATATGTAAAACTTTGGAATCATAAAAAAATATGGGAGTAGGATTATACAACATTACAAGTGATTATTTTTCAATTCAAGTGTATTGATAATGGGAGTATTGTTAAAATAGATGAATTGGGATTCATAAAAATTAATTTTAGTAAGGAAGGGTACAAATATGAACCATTTATAATGGCATCATAGGTAGAACAAGTATTTTATTTTCCAGATCCCGCAAACCAAAAGTGGTCAATTTCTCTGTTATCTACCAAAACCACTGAAGGTTCAGATGAAAATTCAAATGAGGATGACCCTTTCATTGGTGCATCGCTATAATTTCATAGTGATCCCAATGTAGATGGTGTTTATATGTCATAGGAGACCACAATGAAGGGATTTGGATAGTCGATAGAGGGGTTAAATCCCTTCATCTTTAAAAAAATAGAGTTCGATAATTAGGTTATATATATTTTTAATATACATTATGTTACTTTATGTTATTATATGTTCACTATTGTATTTATGTAATCTAAATTAAATGGTAAACCACTTCTATAGATAATGACTTCAATATGTGTTGGGGATCCCAATCTTTAGAAACAATATGACTCTCAACCTACTACTGGTTGTAGTGTAGAGGAATAACTACCTTCATAACATGTTAGTGCTCCCAATCCTGAGGAAAAATAGTTTTCTCAACCTATTGTTTCTCCTAGTGCAGAGGTAAAATGACCATATGCACATACATATGCTAATAATCTAGAGTAACAACATAATGACAATGTTGAATCCTAGAAAATGGTAGGCTATGGAGGACTGATTTTGAAAAAAAAGGATCAACATAGTTTGATGGTGTTAGAAAAAATCATTAAGGCGGAAAGCAAAGGCATCAAATAGAAGGTCAGATGGAATGTGTGTGGCTATCATGTTAACTCCAAAAAGGATATGTTCAATATTTATATTGGAATCAACACTTAGAAATGTGCGTTTATTGATGTATATTGATGGTACCATGTTGTGATTATGCTTAAGACACTGATGTGGGAAGAGATCATGGTAACATTATGATATCATTTCTTTATTTTACTAAAAAATTAAATAATGAAACATTGAATTAATCTTTATCATCCCTTGTAGAGTGAAATTATAATAGATTAATCCCACAAGAAATATATATTAATTATTATTGGAAGGATTCATAGAGGATTTCACACAATTATAATGAGACATCATCTTAAAGATGCTAAAGAGAAAATAAACCTACACCCACCACTTATGTATGCACACTTGATAACCCAAGAAGCATGGGATGTGTTTACTAGTCATTGTGCGGATGTGTCTTTTCAGGTACATTATGTCAAGTGATACATTGTTTGACAATAAATGTATTCATCACTATGATTGAAAATTTTTTATTTATGAAATAGAAACTGAGTGTTGAAATAAGTAATGATCAGTAAAACCAATATACCCTTACCATAAAGCAAGGATGGGGTACACTTCACTTGAAAAAAATTGGTATTTATTTTAAATATAAGATAATACTTTTATGTGACATGAAACAATAACATAATTATGTTTCTTTGTTTATATGTAGATTGATGAATCTAAATCCAAATCCACTTCTATCCCAAACCATTTTATATGGAAGGAGGAATGTGTAAATAAATATGGGATACTAATAGATTAAAGCACACAAAAAGTGTGGGAAAATGTGTAAGTATGACACAATAAAAATTTGTTTTTCTTTAAATCTCTATTATATAACAATAATTACATATTTTAATATATTTTCTATCTGACATAGTCACAAGAATCATAAACACCTATACTTGATGAAAAACTACTATCGAGGGCCTTGAAGAAGAAAAAACAGTATGGCCACATTAGAGGTGTGGGTTTTAAGGTGATACCCTGAACATGTTTTGAGAAAAAAATAAGAGGAGGATAAAGGTGAAGAAATAAAAGAGATGAGAGAAAGATTAACTATCCTTGAAGATAAATTCCAATGGCAGGCTGTGTTGCTAGAAAATATTATGGATAGTAAGTAAATATAAGAAACAACTCAAGAACAACCATTGTGTGGAGATCCCCCCACCAACTTTTAGGTGAGCCATTCCCCTTAAAGATTGTCTTAGTTGAAGTAATCAATGTTCTAATAATTGTTTCTGTGAAATGTGAATTAGAAAAACACTGAAACCTTTACTATAATGATACTCTATAGGGTGATAATGACTATAATTTATATCTATCAACACCCACCCATGCCTTCTAGAGAGGGTTATGATGTTCAATATCCAAAACGACATGCTACAAAATAGACCACTTCCAACAGGTCATGTGAGAGTGTTGATTAGCGTAGCCCATGAGCCGAGCATCGAACTACTTATTCCAATTGATGAATAAGGTATTCATAAGGTTGAACAAGATGTTGTAATATTCATCACATGTCTGTCACATATTTTAAAAAACATATCAACAAGGAGGTATTCATTTCCAATTTGTTTTTCAAGATAAACCATTAACAATTGATGAAAAAAGTCTAAACTGATTAATGTTATTATATACAGACAAAGGGAACAGGGTGAAATGAAAGAATGACTCAAAACCATATAAAGGATCGAACAACCAATCTAAAAGATCATCCAAAAACACCATTACCCTATCCATTCAATATCCACATTTATTAAAATTGAAGGTTCATGTGGATAAAAAGTTTCAAAATGGTAGTAGTCACATAGTTTATTTTGAAGAAAATATGTATGGAGAGGAACCTGTAGAATAAATTGGTGTTGAGAGTGTAACTAAAATCCTAAAATATGAATGTCTAGGATCCTCATGTATAAATGTATACATGAGGTATGTTTTCATGATTTTATTTTTCAAAAGATAATATACTATGTTAATTATGACTAAATACATTTCATGTTTTTAGTAGACATATATATCAATACCAATTGAAGGGATTTCCCCATGATTTTTTTGACTCCTTAGTCCTAATGACACCTCTATATAGAAACCAAAAATAGAATCCAAAAAAATGGACGAAATAGTGGCAGACCTACTCAAATCGTTAGAAAGAAAAATTGTGAATGAAAGGTGCTTATTAATACCAATGATGTAGGGGTAAAACTCTATAATTTAATCATATCAAATATATTTTCATTTTTTTAACTACTTATTACTCTTTTTATTTTAGGAAACATTAGATGCTCATTGAGGTCGATTTAGATACCGTAAAGATTTATTTCCTATATTCAATGCATTGATACCCAACAAACCGACTACACGTGATGGAATTTTTCAATAGGTAATACATTGCATCCAATTTTTTAAAACAAATCTTAAATTTATATAATTTAGATTATATATTAATGAGTTTTATGTTATGATAGGGAGGTGTATGATTATCGTGAAAAACAAGGAATGAGACCATGGGATAAGCACAAGGATGCTGATAAGTTCCACAACTAGACAAGTATCAGGGTATATATAATAATATTTCACTATCCAAACACACATCAAAACAAATTAATCATTTTTCTAAATTTTTATACAGTGTATGAAAAAAATATAAAATATTGTGGTTATTATGTTTGTAAATTTATGAGAGTGATCGTATTCCATCAACAAACTAGCATCCCTAGAGAGGTATTTTCTACGATAATTACTATTTCATTTAAAATTTTTATTAATTCTTTGTGTATATGTATTTTTTTAGTAATACTATGACTTTAGAAAAGAATCATATTCACAATATGATATATATTTCCTTAGAAACAAATGGCATCATGATGGAAGAATGTACCCAAATATCATGAATATGTGACTTCCATAGAAGCAGTGGATTGTTTTATATTTATGTTTAATTAATTATTTTTATTATTACACACATAAGAATTATTTTCTTATATAGGTAAATTTATTTTATATTTTTTGGTCAAGAATGTATACAACCATCAAGAAAAGGTGAATTCCTACTACTTATTTAATTATTTCTTCATCATTTTATCTATTATTTTTAAATTATTTTCCCCACCATCTTTCTCTAATACTTATTTAGTTGTTTTTATAGATATTTTGGGACATCATATTTTTCTTTAAACTATATAAAACAATCCATAGAATAGATAACATATTCCTTTATTCTAATCTTTCCATGCTTTCCATTGATTTTATTTATTGATCCATCTTCACTGCATATTCATTCGATATTCTTAGCTAAAAAACCTTTCTCGAATAAATATGTAGTGTTATAAGTTAGAAAAATAAAGATAATGGTAATCATGGTAACATTTTTAGTTAGGATTTTTTGATACTTTGGGATGTTTAGGAATCAGAGGCACCTCAATCCGACATGTGGTGTGACCGGTATGACTTGAGGTGTATCTTTTTATTTAAAATTGACATTAATTTTAGTAAAATAGACAATTGACATACTCAAAACTGAAAAAATGCTTTTAAATTGTTTTTTTACTTTAGTAAAATGATACATAATTCATTTACAATGTGTAGTAATAAAAAACACCTCAATCCGATGCACGGTGGGACCAGTATGACTCAAAGTGTCCGTTATCAGTTTAAAATCAACTTTTAGTTCAAAATGTGTCACTCAATGAAAACTATGAAAACATGCTCTGATTGTCCTAATAATTTACTAAATCAATTCATAAATCATTTTTTACATGTAGGAATTGGTCTCATGTCAGTTTGATTCATGATGTAACAGGTATGATTCAAAGTGTGTGTTTCCAGTTTAAAATGAAATTTTAATAAAAAAGACAAGTGACGCACTGAAAACTAATAAAAAACATTCAGATTATTTTTATACTTTATAAAAACAATTCATGATTCATTTTTGATGTATAGGAATTAACCACACATCAATCTAATACACGGTGTGACTTGTGTGACTCTAAGTAAATTTTTTATTTAAAATTGGCATCATTTTTAGTAAAAAGGAACAAGTGATGTACTAAAAAGTGGGAAAACACATTATGATTATTTTTATACTTCATGGAAATGATTAATTAGTCATTTTGGATGTGTATAAACCATTTAAACCTCAATATAAGGCATGGTGTGACCAGTATGACTCCAAGTGCATATTTTTTATTTAAAATTTACATCATTTTTAGTAAAAAGGAAAAATGACCTACTCAAAACTTATAAAATGAATTCTTATTGTTTTTATACTTTAATAAAATGATCCATGAGTCATTTTGGACATGTAAGAATCATTTTCACCTCAATCTGATGTATATTGTGACTAGTATGACTCTAAATGCATCTTTTTATTTAAATTTGACATTAATTTTAGTAAAAAGGAACAAGTGGTGTACTAAAAACAAAGCAAACACTTTCATATTGTTTTGATGATTTAGTGAAATGATACATGGGTCATTTGGGATGTGTAAGAATCATACACACTTCAATCCAAGGCACTTTGTTAGTAGTATGACTCTAAGTGAATATTTTTTATTTAAAATTTACATCAATTTAAATAAAAAGTAAAAGTGACCTACTCAAAACTGATAAAACACAATCATATTGTTTTTATACTTTATTAAAATGATACATGATTCATTTTGGATGTGTAGAAATCATCCTTATCTCAATATGATGCACAATGTGACCTGTATGACTCCAAGTCTATTTTTTATTTAAAATTGACATCAATTTTGTTAAAAAGAAACAAGTGGCATACTAAAAAAATGAAAAATCACCTTCATATTATTTTGATACATTATGTAAAATATATATGGGTAATTTGGGACATGTAGTAATCATCCACACCTAAATATGAGGCATGATGTGACTGGTATGACTCTAAGTGAGTCTTTTTTATTTAAAATTTACATCAATTTTAGTAAAAAAGAAAAATGACCTACTCAAAACCAAGAAAATTCATTCAAATTATTTTTATACTTTACGAAAACAATCTATGATCCATTTAGTATGCTTAGTAATTAGTTTCACCTCAATATGATGCACGATGTGAACTGAATGACTCCAAGTGAATCTTTTTATTTAAAAATGACATCAATTTTAGTAAAAAGGAACAAGTGATGTACTAAAAAATGAGAAAACACATTCTTATTATTTTTATATATTAGTTAAATGATCTATGGGTCATTTGGGATGTGTATAAATCATCATCACTTCAATCTAAGTCACAGTGTGACCGGTATGACTCCAAGTGTGTCTTTTTTATTTAAAATTTACATCAATTTTAGTAAAAAGGTTGATTGACCTACTCAAAATTGATAAAATGGATTCAGATTTTTTTTATACTTTAGAAAAATGATCCATAAGTCTTTTTTTATGTGTATTAATCACCCACACCTCAATCTGACTCACGGTGTGAGTGGTATGACTCCAAGTGTGTCTTTTTATTTAAAATTAACATTAATTTTACCAAAAGAAACAAGTGTCATACTAAAAACCAAGAAAACACATTTTGGATTATTTTTATACTTTAAGTAAATGTTATATGAGTCATTTTTGGCATGTAAGAATCAAATTCACCTTAATCCTATGCACAATGTGACTGATATGACTCAAAGTGTCCGTTATCAGTTTAAAATTGACATTTTAGTTCAAAACATGTGAAACTCACTAAAAACCAATCAAATGAGATTTGATTATCTTTATAATTTATAAAAATAGTTAATAAGTTATTCTTAACATGTAGGAATCAGTCTCACATCAAACTAACATATGATGTGACCCATATGACTCCAAGTTCATGTTTCCTGTCTGAAATGACATTTTAGCAGAAAACACAAGTGACGTATTGAAAACTGAGAAAATTCATTCAGATTGTTTTTATACTTTATGAAAATGATCCTTAAGTAATTTTTGACATATATGAATCAATTGCACCTCAATAAAATGAAATATGTGTCTGGTATAACTCTAAATGTGTCTTTATTTAAAATTGACATTAATTTCATTAAAAAGAACAAGTGGCATACTCAAAACCAAGAAAATGTATTCGAATTATTTTAATACTTTGGGATAATGATCCATACCTAATTTGTGACATATATTAATCAATTTAACCTCAATAAAATTCATGGTGTGACCATTATAACTCTAAGTGTATTTTTATTTAAAGTTGACATTTTTTTAATGTATTCACTAATATTAACGTTTAATTTATTTTTTTATAATATTACTAAGATAATATTTTTTTCTTATATAGGTGGATTATTTTTCTCAGGTTGATATGATTTTTTGGCATTGGATACCATGGCAGGACCTTTTTGAGAGGGTATCACAGGTTCCAAAGACAAATACTAATGTTTTAAATTATTTGTGGATAGTAATTATAAATGTAATTATACAAAACATTATTTTAAATTTATATAGTAGTGTTTTTTTGTATTCTTAATGTAAAATTTATTTTAATTAAATTATATATTTTGTGTATAGGAGGTTTTAGTGTGTTGTTTTTGTGTACTGGAGGTTTCTGCAGTGTTATGTTATATAAACATCATAATGTGGTAGATGGGGCCTTTATCAGTAATATTAAAAGAATTAATAAAGTGGGAACTTTATTAGTGCTATAAATAACACTGATAAAGGGTAGACTTTATCATCACCTCATCCATCACTGTCATATCTACTATAGTTTCCCATACAACCTCACTGCCACCCCTCCCTCTTGCCTCACCCTACCTCCACCTCCGCACCCACCTACACCTCTAGCATCTCTCATCTATAAATCTTTTGGGTTCCAAGTGAGCATTATTTCACTTCTTTCATGTTTATTTTAAAAAATATATAATTAAGGTTGATACATTAATTAGATTCATTAAAACAACATTTGAGAGATCTTAAAGAAGTGTATGTTGATGTGGGGATGGAGGTGGTAGTGGTGAAAGTTTAATGGAATAGGCTAATGGTATAGAATTTCTCTGTAGATTAGGACAGAAATAAAACAAAGGATGACATGGGTAGAGGAGAGGTAGTGTGGAATAGATTTATTTCTTATTTCAAGTGAGTTATTTTCTCTCCAATATTATCACTAAGTTATTGAATGGATGGTGTATCCAACTTCATGTAGACATAAACAATAGATAATGTTCGGAAGTCAAAATATGTTTTATGCTAATGAAAATTTAGTACAAAAATTTCTAACTGATTTTATATTTTATCAACCAAACACTGATGTAGTAAAAGAAACATAATAACACAACATTAATTTTCCCCATATTGAAAAGAAATCTCCCTCAAGTTATTTTTTGGATAAATCATGTCATCTAGGTTGAACGGATAAATGTGTTGTGACATATTTTGTGACAAATGTGACCTCGAATAATTCTAGTTCATCATGTTGTCCTAAAACCAACAATCTCCATTTAACATTAGCAGTTATATATCATGATTGATTATAATTTAATAATTATAATAAATGTTATACTTTGGATATTCAACCCCTTATCTTGATTTTATATCCATAACAAGCATGGTCAGGAGGTATGAATGACAAATTTGGTGGTGTTTCGGATGTTTTGGCATGGTTTGAAGTGAAGAGGGAACTACCTATGCTATCTTGCACTCAGGTTCATGCTCATGTTCAACCATACGAATCACACCTATAAGTTTTTATTCTAGCTCAAATTTTAAACCTATTGTTTTCTTTGTAGATAGAGTGTCTACATTTACATAAAAATGTCATGGTATTTAAAAATTGTCAAAAACATTATCATTTCCTTTATTTTCCAAAAGAAGACATGTTTGTAAAACATGTGTTTATTTTTCTTATAGGATGTGAGAAAATATGGAACAATAAATAATATGTGATTATTGAGACATATGTATTTTTTTTTCTTTTACCATCCTACAATCATTATGTTCACCTATTAATAATGTAATATTTTTAAAAAAATTAAACTGATATTTTCTCTATTTTCCGTGATATATGCATCACTTGGGTAATATTTTTTTTATTTTTCCATTTTTCATTGTAATTTCATACACTTATTATGCATTTTATACTTTTTCAGTTTCAAACCCATGTTTTTATGATGTTTATAGTGGAAAGTGGATCATGTGGTCATGATTTTTTTGAGCATGAGAATGAAAGATTGGATGTTGTGTGCTTACACGATAATGATATAGTTTTTTAATTAAATTTAACATATTAGGTTTTCCTATACTTTATTATTACTAGGAAGGATTTAATTATTAAATGTAGTTTTTTTAAATGTTCATCTCATTACTTATTTTAATTTCACCTCAATGTCCTCTATTACATATACTCTAATTTATTTTATAATAAAAAACCATAACTGTTGTTAAAGACACATCTTTTCATACTTATTATCATAACATGAAAAAAGATGTCATAAGTTTCTACCCATAAAGCGGTGTTTTTTAAGGAATCAAGGCCATAATGGAAGTTAAATATGAAAAAAAGACCCCATCTATATAGCTTTCAGATGAATTAATTTATTATGTATTTAATTTTTTTTAGTTTATATTTTAGAGATCACATTTAATTAAATTTATTTTTTCATTTAATTTTATTTAGAAAACCCCTAGATAGCTACTTGGAAGTTAAGGTTCTTAAAACGTTCACTCCATATTGAATCTTATAAAATGTTTTGACTTAACTTTCTATAATTTATAGAATTCCTTAATAATGTTTTAGCTTTTCCATAAAACACTGAGTCTTTCTCAATCTCACTATTATAATTTCCCTCCTTCAATATTTTACTTCACAATCAATAAATAATAATATATGTGGTTAATCACTCTAAATTATATTCAGTTCCCTATCTGTGAATACCATGATTCTCTATATTCTATCTAAATTTTACATCCCATAGTGTTTTCTACCAGACCTTAGATTCTATATTTCATGATTCCATTTAATAATAAAATATCTAAAGTATGACAGGCCTAGTGAGGTAATTTTTCTTTCAATCACCATCCATATGATTCCTTGGGTTCCTAAGGATGCACTAGGCATCAATTATTTTCCCTTTCTCTCAATTATTTGATTTATCATGATAAAAAATCATCATCACCCATGGTAATGGTTAGCAATATAATGAGGATGAAAATGTATCATGAAAAGGAAATAATGAAATGGGGGAAATTTGAGATCAGTCATAGAAATGGAAAAGGCATGCCGCAAGGGCCCATGACAAGGGGTTGTGTGAATGGGGACATTGTGGTTGAGTTGTGTAGCATGAGTTTCCAACCTTGGGTTGTGAATAGTAATTTGGTCAGGGATCATTGGTTCACAAGTGAAGGTGGAAATGATTAGAGAACTGAGGACCCTAGTGTCCCTAGAAAATGGTGAGGGGCATGAACTTTGTAATCTTCATTAGAAATCACATTGGCAGTAAAGAGATCAAAGAATATGGAGGATCTAGTGGTTTATAAATAACATGGCATTTACTTCAAGAAATACACAACATGTATGGTGTTCATGTTGGTTCTTAAGTTTCAAATGTTTTTAAAAATCCCATGGTATGCACCTTAATATCACACATCATGTAAATAAAGAACTGTATGACTCAAGAAGAGTTTAAATACATTCCCATCCATCCTTTTTTACGCATGGCATATAGTTTTGATATATGAGAAATGATATTAGAAGTTAAAGTAATAATGAAACACAATGTGGGATGATATTCCAAGGATAGTAATTTCTATTTTATAGGTTATTGGAGTGAAGTTAGAAAATTTTTAATCTATATTTTCATCAGAGTTGATTATAAGAAAACCCATGGTATGGTTCCCTCTCTTGCTTATTAGTTTTCATTTTCATATGGGCAACTACTTCTTATTGTTAATTAGTTAATTTATTCAATACCAAGATTAGTCATTTTAATTATGATTCATATAATGGTATATCATGTATTAGAGTGTCTAGTTGTAAATTTGAAAACTAATTATTCATGTTCAATGTCCATGGAAAAAGGAGGCGTAGGAGATAAGAGATGGGTATGAAATACCCAACCTGAAATTGAGCTAAAGTAGAAAATAATTTACACTAACTCAATCCCCCTCCTATTACAAAATATAACAATAGAGATACTTATCAATTCATGTTATTGATGATGTATTATTAAAATATAATCCTAAATTAATAAAGCAGCAACATTCTCAGTTGTAATAGTAGGCTCTACATGTAGGTGCAAGTCCAAGATTCACCCTCCTTTGGTTACAGAATACCCCACATTAATGGACAGACTCTTTTTTATATTCCAAATAACACTCTGGGTAATTCTCTCCCTCTATCAATATATAAATATATTCTTTTAATTGATTCAATCCATGAATAATGATTCACATTCATAATTTCTAAAATATCTCATGAAATATCACTAGTATTGTGTTTCCAAATTCAAATTCTCGACAAACATCATTGCATAAAATATAATTTACAAGGCATAATATATATCTTCGATTATTGTATACATACCCTATTATTCTTCCTATATTAAGGGAGAAATAAACAGAATCCTGCTAAAAAATTCCTTACAAAAATTTATCAATCTAAATACTTGATAATAACATAATGATCTATATTAATTCATTGTTATTATTTTTTATTCATAAAATTTACTATACATGTTGTTATCATTTTGTAGCTATCTTAAAAATGATTTCATTAAATAGTAAATATTTGGTTATAATAATATATTTGTGTTTCTATTCGCTACTATTATGTATTTTTTACTGTATATTTTTCTATCATCCTATATATGTATTCTAATTAACTATTAATAAACTATTTTCACTATTAGTATAATTAATATGTTTATAATCTTGATATGGTCTAATAATTTTAGTCTACTCACCTAAGAAATGTTGGTTATTATTCCATTTTTCTTTTTTAGTAATGGTTAAATTTAGTTTGTCTGTATATTTCTTTCATACAACTATTCACCTTTTTTTGTTTTATAATGGTCACTGCTTCTTTTGTAGAGACTTAAATTTTTTGGTTGTATATTGAAACCCATGATGGTGAGTGGTTTTAAATATTTTTTTATTGCTTCCTTCAAAGTGTTGACATACCAAATACAATAATGATTTTATTTACTTTTGATTACTCTAAAATAAAATTACATGGATTGTTTATACTAATTCAAACATGATATTACATGGGTATAATAAAACTTCTGATTGATGTGTGAAGTAAGAAAAATAACATATTCATTTTATCTCCATAATATAGTATAAATCTCCTAATACACTTGATTTATTCAAACTAGGTAAGTATCAGATAAAAAATGGATTCAATTTTTTTTACCATGATTGAAGGGTTATTCTTTCTTAT
Source organism: Viscum album (assembly GCA_963277665.1). Classification (NCBI taxonomy): domain Eukaryota; kingdom Viridiplantae; phylum Streptophyta; class Magnoliopsida; order Santalales; family Viscaceae; genus Viscum; species Viscum album. Next base: position 447,532,001 of record OY728145.1, read on the forward strand.
AGTATGTATTCTTAGATTTTCATGGATTCTTGTTTCAAGAACCCACATTATAGCATGTTTCAAAATATCTAGTAAATATTCTACCATTATATATAAATTTTTAATACAAAATTTATTAAATCTACATTATTTTATCTTTTTTGTAAGGTTATAAATTGAATTATCAAATTTTATTATGTATTTTTAATTTGTGAAACCTGTATTCTGTAACTGCAGCATCTCTAATTTATATGTATGATTATTTTTGTTGAATAAGGCATATTTTATTATTTAGATGTCTATTTGGTTGGCCCTTTAATTCTAAAAGGTGTTTTTTATTTGTCTAAATATTATTTTAAAGTGGTTTCAACATCTTGATGGTTATGAATCCAAAAATATGATATATTCTTATTGTATATTTAAGGTGTTTGGTCCATTTAATTTCACATATTAGATTGAAAGTCTATTTTTTGAACCATTTTTTATTATATTATTTAATTTTTTCTATAAATTATATAATTTTTCTTATATTTCTTCTTTAAATATTTTTAGTTGAGACTAGTATTTAACATGTTGCAAGGAAAGGGAATATGTGGATTTTATAGAATCCAAAAACAATTATATTTCTTTATTTTTTCTATATATGTGAGATGAACTCCCAATAATTTTAATTCCAATAAAAAATTTATTTAAACATATATTTTAACTTATAGTTCACCCTCAAATTATCCATTATTACATCAAGGGTGTTAATATTCATCTTTAATACAATTATGAAGTTATGGTACTTCTCACTTCCTGTAATTTGTGATTCTATTTATTCTTCTATTCTTTGATGGGATATAAATATCAAATATATATACAGTTTCTTAAATATTTTTCTAATGAATATGTTCTTTATATCTAGTTGCACACTTAAAATGGAGGGTTTTGCACCTGAATCTAAATGTATAGATAATTGATAACTGCTTGTAGTTTGATTTTTACATCTGTAATCTAATATGAAATAATGTTGATGATACCTTTTTTTTGTTGGAAACAATAATTATGAAATTTCTGATTTATGGATTAGATTATCTAGAATTTATTTTAACAAATATGATGTATATATTATACTAACAATTGGGTTATGTTGTGTATGAAATGACCTATTGATTTATACAATTATGAATTTAAACTCTTTTTGTTGGGAAATGATATTAATTATTTCAACACATAACTTAAGCCTAGATACAGATGTTTCTTAGTCATTTAATATGATGTTATACATGTATCCATTATTTTTCACCACTGGTGATGAAATTTATTTTCTCGGAACCTTATGTTGCTTGTTTGGTGTATACTTCTATGTATACAGGATTCATCTTTTCATTAAAGTGAAAGTTTGAGATTTTTTATGGTGATTTAACATTATGGGCTTTAACCTTATGTGGTTAACTTTTACTTATAGAGTGATGGCGATGGTGTTTTTGATCTTGTTCATAGAATGAATGGACAAACGCTTTTTGGGTGTACTACTATCATTGTATTCCAGGTCTATGATGATTTACTATAGATTCAAATATTAAATGGAATTTAATTTCATTTTCCCATAATAATTCTTTTCTCTTAGAAATCTATGAATCTCTTGATCAATTTATTGGCCAGATTTTAGAATATAAGAAACATTTTCTCTCTAATTTTGATGAATTTAGGCCATAGAAGTCATTAAAGGGTTAATATAATATAGGTTTTTAAAAAAAAGTAAGCAGTCTAGAAACCACCTATGGTGGTCGATAATACTTTCCTCAGATACTACCAATGCAACCAGTTTGTGGACACCAATAGAGACCTATTTTGGTGTTCATTATTACCCTTTAGCGAGAGGGAAAATTTTATTGCTAAAAGCGGTCCAATAGCGATCGCTAAAGACTATTTTTTAGTAATGTGCACTGTGGTCTTGTGTTTTTAAGACTGGGTATAAAACCCAAAATCCCTTTGATCCCCCTCATTCTTCTAAATTTATTATTAGTTCTTGGGATACCCAATTTCATCCCAAGTATATCATTTATCACTCTTTTAGTATCTTTTAACCTCAAACATGTGAGATCAATTTGTTATAGTTTTATATAAGTTTTCATTCTTCCCTTTCCCTTTTTTCTCCCTATTCCTTGTCTGGGAAGGGATGATACCAGGGAATCGTCAGTTTTGATGGTTTTTTGATAAGGGAGTGATGCGGGTTACTATATTCTAGGTTAATCTAGGTGTATTCCTTAATTATGGTGCTTGGTGGTGATCTCCCTCTCATTTTAACCATGTACAGTGGTTCATAATTCTTCATTTGAGTTAGGGGATTCTTTATTTATCATCTAGTTGCATCATGTGGGTGGGGTTATGCACTTTTTATCTTTTGGGAATATAGTATGCACCAACCTAATTAAGATAATAAATTGGTTTAATTGATATTGAATGTGAAAGGTAATGAAATAAAATGTTTTATTTCTTTTGATATTATTGATATTATTATTGTACGGGCTTGATGTCTTACTAAAAAATATGGTTATTGGTGTATTTTTTTGTGTAGTTGTTGCAACTATGAAACCTTTTTTTGTGGTTTTTTGTTATCACCTTTAATGAAATTGGATAAAAATATATATTTGGATAATGAATTGGTTATACATAGAAACCTTAGTTTGTGTGAGAATGCCCTTGAAAAGTAAAGTGTAATGTGATGAAATCCCCTTGATAAACATAAAATAAGTTTTGTGATGGTGATGTGTAGTTTTATTTTGTGGTGTGTATGTGTGGTTGTGAAAGTTGTTATGGAGCGTGGTTGTGGTGTGTGGGGTAGATGTGCTGAGACGTGGGTGTGGTATGTGATTATTGTGATGAGGAGGTTATTGTGTTTGTGAAGAGTGGTAATGTGAGTATTTTTGGCTTATGGAAGATGGTTGTTATGTTGTGGTGTGTTTTGATAGTTTCTTGATAGTAATGTAATTAAATGTTAATGATGAACCGAAGTGGCATGGGTAGAAGTGTCTATTAAACACTTGAATTAAAATGGGAAGTGTTATTAAAGTAGTTATTGTTTAATGTCTAATGAATGAGATTAATGAATGAAATTGGATGGAAATAGGAAAATCTATAAATTTTATTAACTTAAAAGGAATGGTGGAATGTGTATTGTGGATTGTGTCTTATGTATTTCTATTTTTTATGCGTTTAATGGTGGCAATGAAAGTGGTGGATGTTGTGAGGCTCAGTGGTGATGTTGTAAGTTGGTTGGTACTTATGTTGTGAACCCATAGGTTGGGCTTGTGTGTCACTGTATATATATACATTACACACCCCACCTGTGTAGATCACCATTATAGAAACCTAATATTTTAGAATATATTTCCTTTAAAATAATTTTATTTATTTGGTAGCTTGTGTTGCACACAATACAAAGTTTAAATGAAATGTGATATACTATTAATATATTATTATTTGAGAGTTATCACCTAGACATTATATTGGAGTTCATGAATAAGACTAAATAAATTGTGAAAAAAATTATGGTTACATATGTATAAAATGAATTCATAGGTTATCAATTAGTTTTAAATTAAAATAAAAATCATTTGAAAATAAAAGATATGTTTTTATAAAAAAATTGTTTTTATGAACACAATATATTTTTATATTAGAAAATTTAATTAATCACTATTGGTAAATTATTTTAATGAAATTTATATATTTTATACTCAATCAAATTTTTTAACATTCATCTAACATTTTTTTGGGCATGATATAAGAATACATATGGTTTTATGTTTAAAACTGTATTTTTCTAGAAAGCGGTTTCATCGTGTTTTGCACACTAATTTATAAAATTAATTTATTCCACTTATAGGGATGAATTTGATAAAATATATTCCATATTTTTAATTAGGATGTTCAAATTTGGTAAATAGTTCCATTTTATTTTTACGCATTATGAATTCAAACTGTGGTAAAATTTATCACCTTAGGAAAGGGTAAATCGGGCTAATCTAGGTTAAAAATAAGTGATAAGGTCATCATATTTCATATTAATTATTATTGGATCAAATTAATTCAATATTTATCACCTTATTATATAAATTTATTTTTTTAATGGAAACTTTTACATGAAAATTACCTATATAATATCTAAATCAAAGAAAGTCACAAAACGTCACTCTCTTAGTTCTAAATATATCTTATGTATCCTCGTAGGGAAAAAATAAGTGATGGTTTAAAATAAATTTAAATTTTTAGAATAATAAACTTATATTGATAATTTTAATTTATTTATAATTTTTAGGTATTAATAAATTATCCCAAATTATTACACAACACCGAAACAATATTTATTCAATTAATGGAGAAATAAAATAAATGATATTAAAAATATTAAAAGTGCTATAATTTGAGTTATTTATAGAATTTAATGAATTTTTTAGATTAATGTAACATATTAGTGATTTGGAAAATTATTATATTTTAATTTCACTTTTCCCTTATTATCTTTAAAGATAAATTAATTGAATAGTGTCAAAATTGAAATCAATGATATTATATTAAAATAATATTTTATTAAATTATTTAAAAATCATAAAAATATTAAAAAGGGATAATTAGGATAATTTATGGTATACAATTTCATATATTCACCATTTATGATCCAATTTTTACCTTATGCATAAAATTATAACCCTTTATGAGTAAAAAGTTGCTATCGTGGTTAAGGTTAAAAATGGATAACTAAGAGGTTAAACCAAAAGATAAGGTTTAAAACACCACTTAAACCTAGAAAAATCTATTTTTTATGGTATTATAACAAAATAATTTATTAAATTTAAATATATATCCATTTGGAATCCTTTTTCTTGAGAATAACTTCATTATAATTTAATCTTTTATGAAATTCCAAAAGTTTCCATCACCTCAATTATAAAAGGGAACGTCCTACCCTCACTTAATCACGCCACTTTGATCCATATAGATTGATCAAAACCTACCTAATTATATTATAGACTCATTTATACACATTATATAGCTTCTTTTTTTCCAAAATACCCACCATAGGGCCCTTAATAGGAGATCTAAAGGAGTTGTTTCAAAGAAGAGGTAATCGCTTTAACCAATCACATTATTTTTAATTATTATTTTAAATCCTATAAATATATTATATTATACATAAAATAATAAATTCATTATACTAAATATACTAAAATTTAATTATTATTATGAAATCATCATTATCCACCCTCTTTACCATCAAATTGGAAGTGAAATTATCGTTCATACATACGTACGACTTACCATCTCCATGTAGCGATAAAATTAATTTTCCACCACCATATTGCATGGATGGTTATTATGATGGTTTTAATATTTATATATGATACTTATGAAATTATTATACTTCTATAATTATAATATCACATCTATCTTCTTACCTTCCATCCATTAGAAAACAATAATGTCGCTCATTCGTACGTGTGGACTACCACCTCCACTAAGCGATGTGATTTGTTTTTTATTTTTGTTTTTCTTGGATAGTAATAAGGATAGGTTTAATTAATATAAATATTTTATATGATATAATAATAATTCTTTAAAGGTTAATTTTTATTTACCTTCTTTCATTCTATTGAAAAGTGAAAACTACATTCATGTGTACGTATGGCCTACCGTCTCTATAAACGATGTAATTAATTTTTCTATATCTATATTTATAGATTAATAAAAATAAATATGTATTATATTTATATAATTTTTAAAATTATGTATATTATGGAACCAATATAAAATATAGAGGACTAAAACTACCAAACTAAAACATACATGAAAAACGAAGCAATTATTACCCGGAACAATTATTTTAACAAATAATTGTTAATAAAAGTGTGATAAAAAGTTATAATTAAATCACATGTGTTATAATATATATTATTTTGGTTATATAATATATTTATAATAAATATATATTTATTATAAAGTATATTAATATATATACGAATGAATTCAAACCTTGGGTAAGGTTTTATTTTACAATCTTATCATTATTTGAAATTGTTTATGATTAATTATATGTTTGGTTAATTATTTGATCTTTATATATTAAACATAATATATTTTATTTTCATATATTTATTTATTTAAATTAAAATTTTCATTTTCATTTTCATCTCTTTAAGTACTCAATATACCAAAATAATGTTTTTAAGGAAAATCAGCTTAGTTTTTTTACTCGGTCGCGAATCTTTTTCTTCCATATCTATATTTTTCTTAAGATGTTTTAAATAATGTTTTTAATATTCTAAAATTATTAATTAAATATATTTTTACCCATGTTTTACTCTTTAAAAAATTGTTTAAAAGGAATCTTGCTATCTATTTCTAAATGAGGTACTTTTTAACCTTTTTACAAAAGTTTTAAATAGATGGGTTTTTAACATATAAAACATGAATAGAATTTCCCACTATTATAATTTATCATTAGTTTAAATATTAATTTAAAATTTTACAAGGTTATTTTCAAATAAATTTTTTTTCTAAATATTTGGAAAAAATAGATTTTAATAAGTGTTTTTTTAAGTAAAAAGGGTATTTTCCTCAATAACTTTTACAGTGATCTTTTGAAATTATTTTTATCTCAGTCAACATCATTTATTGAATATTGTGCTTTACTAAAGTTATAGACTTATAATACCATCCACTCTATTTTTTTGGATGGTTTCTGATCTACTTGACTGGGGAAATTATTGATATTTTGTATAATAGTTCTTCCAATAAGGATAGTTATTGATTTTTAAGGCATGTTGATTATGTTATATTGTTTATTCATATGATGAATGCATTGGACTTATTAATTGAAAGTTGGGGTTCAGAATTACATAGCCCCTTGATGAATTGGTAGGTATCTTGAGAAAAAATATATTTGGTATTTGGTTGAGGCCTTACCCATTTATATAGATTTTTTAGCATTAGACCTTGAAGGTATTTTTAGATATCTTGTCACAAGACCTCGATAGTAATTTCATATGTTTATAATTATGCATTCTATCATTATGAAATCCGTTATTGATGACCATGTGATTATTTAAAAATTTATGATATACATGGATAAATTTATAACTCATTTTATTATTTGTATGACATTATTTTAATATCATTTATTCTTTCTATATCATTAATGCCTTATTAGATTCCATTGTATGCATTCTCTCACTAAGCATTTGATCTCACCCCTTTCTTATGTTTTCATTCCCTAGGATTCCATTAAATGTTTTATGATTAATATATGGGGATATTCTAGAGGTAATAAGGATTATCCCAAAGAAAATATTGTATTGTATTTTATGTTTTCAAATGTAATGTGGGATTCAAGTATGTATCTATTTTACCCAGAATCCTAAAATATTGTATTGTATTTTGTATAGGGTATTGTATTTTATGTTTTTAAATGAAATGTGTGATTCATATTATTCTTTTGTGGTAAGTTATATTGACATTTTGGGAATGGATTGACTTTCTTTATATAAATCCCACATCAATTTTCAAGAAATAAAAGTCACATTTGATATTCTAAACCAACTGATAATTATTTATTAGTGTGATGAAAAACATGAAATTCTAATGGAAATTGCATCCATTGTATGGGTCATGATTCCTTTTCAGAAGGGGTGTTTATCTCAAATTATTGGGGATGAACTCAACATTAAAGATATACCTATTGTGTGGGATTTTTTGATGTCTTTCTAAAATATTTGTCTAGTATTCCATTGAATCATGAAATCTAATTTTCAATAAAACTCATACATGGTGCTACACCCATTTCAAACAATCCATATAGAATAGACCCGATTGAGTTATGGGAATTGAAGAAGAAACTATAAGAGAATCTTGAAAAGGTATTTATTTGACCAAGTGTGTCACCATGGGGTGAACCGGTTATTTTTGTTAAAAAAAGATAGTTCAATGAAAATTTTCTTTTATTATTGATAACTTAGAAAGATAATTATCAAGAAAAAGTATCCTCTACACCATATTGATGACTTATTTTATCAACTGTGTGTAGATCAATACTTTCCTAAGATTAAATTTTGTTTCGGATATCATCAATTGGGGATTGAGAAGGAGGATATACCCAAGAAATCATTTCGTACAAGGTATGGACACTATGAATTTATAATGATGCCATTTGGTCTTATTAATTTACCTTATATCTTTATATATTTAATGAATAGAGTCTTTAGAGATTATCTTGATCAGTTTGTGGTAGTCTTTATAGATGATATTCTTATATACTCAAAGAGTAAGGAAGAGTATGAATATCATTTAATAATTGTTTTGAGGACCCTGGATAAGGATAAGTTGTATGAAAAATTTACCAGGCATGAATTTGGCTTCACAAAGTTTCATTATGAGGTCATATAATATCAAGTAAGGGTATATTGGTGGATTCATTAAAGATAAAAGTTATTGAACATTGTCCTAGGACAAAAACTGTGACTTATACTCATATTTTTCTTAGCTTGGATGGATATTATCAATGATTTGTGGAGAATTTCTCAAAATTTTATAATCAACTCACCAAGTTAACTCAGAAGGCCTTTGGACTGATGAATGTGAACAAAATTGCAAGAAATTGAAGAGAAGGTTGGTAAGTGCACTATTTATTACATTAAACTATAATGGAAAAGGATCTATAATCTATAGTGATATATCAAAGAATATATTAGGATGCCTTATCATGAAGAATGATATGGTGGTAGCTTATGCCTCATTCTAATTAAAGGTTTATGAGAAAAAAAATACTCAACTCATTATTTGGAGTTAGTTGAAGAAGTTTTTTCATTAAATATATAGAGGCATTATCTTTACGGATAAAGGTGTGATATATATACTGATCATAAAATTTTAAAGTATATATTCACTCAGAAAGAGTTGAATATGCACCTGAGAATATGGTTAGAGTTGATTAAATATTATGAATAATAAATACATTACCACCCTGGGAATGAAAACAAGGTGGTAGATGCTCGAAGTCAAAAGGATCATTTCATCTTATATATAATGAGAATAAAAAAGATCCAATATTTATGGATTTGTAAATTATGGATCTATAAATCTTGAATGAATGGGAAAAATATTATCTTTCTCAAATGAGTGTTCAACCATCTATCTATGTGAGGATTAAAGAGGCATAAAAAGAAGATGTGGAACTATAAAATATGGTCAGAAATATTCTTGAGTTAAAACTTGATTGTGATAGAATGACAAGGTTCAATAATGTGTATGTGTTCTATCCATACTTGATTTGAAGAAGGATATATTGGATTAGACTCAAAATTCATTATTCTCTATTCATCCTAGAAGTATTAAGATGTATAGAGATCTGAAAGAGTATTTCTGGTGGTACCACATAAAGAGAGATTTTGTTGATTATGTATCTCAGTTCTTGGTATGTCTTCAAGTTAAGGCTGAGAGACAAAAGTACAATGTTATGCTACAACCATTACCCATACTAGAATGGAAATGAGAAAACATCACCATGTATTTTTTTATTGGAATCCCCAAAACATCTAAGGACATAATGTTATTTTGGTTGTAGTCAATTTCCTTACAAAGTAAGTACAATTAATTTCTATCATAAAATATTTATCTCTTTATCAAATCACCTGAATATACATTAAGGAGGTGGTAAGGTTTCATGGATTACCATTGTCTATTGTATATGATCAAGATTAAAGGTTTTCCTAAAATTTTAGGAAAAATCTTCAGTGTGGTCTGGATACAGAGTTGAGTTTCAGTATGACATATCATCCTCAGACAGATAATTAGTCTGATAGAACCATTCAAACCAAGAGGATATATTGAGATATTATTTTATGGATTTCAAAGGTGGTTGGGATCAATACATTCTTCTGGTCAAGTTTTCTTATAACATTATATTTCACTTGATCATTCAAATGGATCCTTATGAATCCCTCTATGGTAATAAGTGTATAAATACAACCAATTGGGATTAAGTTAGAGAAATAAATCTATTAGGTCCATATCTAGTTAATGAAATGGCAGAGAAAGTCAGAGCTATTTAGCAACACATCAAGGCTACTCAGGGTCTATAGAAAATTTATGCTAACAATCACTGGTGTGATATAGAATTTGAAGTTGGTGGGAATGTTTTTTTATGAATTTATACGTTGAATAGTGTTATGAGATTCAAAAATAATAGAAATCTAAGCCCTAGGTATATTATCCCTTTCGAGATTCTTGATCAAGTAGGGATGGTAGCTTATCGCATGGTGCTTCTACTGAACCTCTCTCAAGTTCATGATGTGTTCCATATATCTCTCCTGATGAAGTACATACCTAATCCATAACATGTACTAAAATTATAGGTAGTATCATTGGATCATGATATTTATTATGAATAAAAACAAGTAAAAAACTTGGATTGTAGAGATAAAGTGTTGTGAAACAAGACTACACATCTCTTGAAAGTTCTCTGTAAGAATCAGAAATTTGAAGAAGCTACTTGGGAACCTGAGGATGTAATGAAACAGAGATATCCTCATTTTTTTTACCAGAGTGAAAAATATTGAGGGAAAAATTCATTTTAAGGGGGGTAGAATGTAACACCCTAAGATTTTAAAATATATTTCCCTTTAAAAAAATTATTTCTTTGAGTACGTTACACTCAACATTGAATTTAAACAAACCACGATATACTATAAAAAATATTATTATGTTATAGTTATCACCTAGCCATTGGATTGGTGTGTGTGAATAGAAATAAATAAATTATGAAAAATAGATGGTTTCATGTTTATAAAATGAATTCATAAGTTATTAATTAATTAGAAATAAAATTAAAAAACAGTTGAAAATAAAGGAGATGCTTTTAAGGAAAATCGTTTTATTCACACAATATATTTTTATATTAATAAATTTAATTAATCATTATTGGTGAATGATTTTAATGAAATTTATATATTATATACTCAATAAAATATTCTATAATTCATCTAATATTTTTATGGGCATGAGATAAGAATAAATCTAGTTTTATGTTTAAATTTTTTATTTTTCTAAAAAATGGTTTCATCACATTTTACACACTTATTTTTAAAATTAATTTATAACACTTATAGGTATTAAATTTGATAAAATGGATTCCATATTCATAATTAGTATTTTTAAATTTTATAAATAGTTTTTTTTAGGCTTTATGAATAGTAATCGTGGTAAAATTTATCACCTTAGTAAAGGGTAAATCGAGTTAATCTAGGTTAAAATTAAGTGATAAGGTCATAATATTTCATATTAATTATTATTGGATAAATTAAATTCTAAAATTATCACAATTTTCTTTAATTTCTTTTAATGGACACTTTTCCATGAATATTACCGATATAATATTTAAATCAAAGAAAGTTACAAAATGTCACTCTCTTAGTTTTAAATATCTCTTATGTATCCACATAGGAAAAACAAGTGATGAATGAATATAAATGTATATTTTGAGAATAATAAACTTATTTTTATGATTTTAATTTATTTATATTTTTTAGTTATTAAATAATCAACCTAAATTCTTACCCAATGCTGAAATAGTATTTATTCAATTAATGGAAAATAAAATAAATGATATTAAATTTTTTAAAAGTGATATAATTTGAGTGGTTTATAGTTATAAATGAATTTTTTAGGTGAATATGACATATTATTTATGTTTAAATGTATAATATTCGAATTAAACCTTTTCCTTATTGTCTTTAAAGTCAAATTAATTGAATAGTTTCAAAATCGATATTATTGATATTTTATCAAAATAATGTTTTATTAAATTATTTGAAAATAATAAAAATTTAAAATGAATAATTAGTATAATTTATGGTTTAAAATTACATATATTTCTCATTTATGAGTCAATTTTCACCTTATATGTAAAATTATAACCCTTTAAGAGTAAGAATATGTTACCGTGATTAAGATTCAAAATAGTTAACTAAGTGTTTAAACTAAAATATAAGGTTTAAAACACCACTTAAAAATATCAAAATTCTCTTGGTTTATAATATTACAACCACATAATATATTATATTTGAATATATGACCATTTGGAATTATTTTCCTTGATAATGACTTTGTTATAATTTAATCTTTTCATAAATTCCAAAAGTGCCCCTCACCTCAATTATAAAAGGGAACTTCATGCCATCACTTCTTCACAACACTTTGAGCCTTATATATCAACCAGAACCTTCCTAATTCTATTATAATATCCCCTATAAACATTTTAGATTTAAAGGTATTCCAAAAATACCAAACCTAGGTCCCTTAAGAGGAAATCTGAAGGAATTGTTTCAAAGAATAGGCAATTGCTTTAACTGATCACTTTCGTTTTATTTTTTTTATCTCCTATAAATATATTATATTATTTATAGAATAATAAATTTAGTATTATAAATTTACTAAATTTTTATTATCATTATTAAAATATCATTATCCACCATCTTTCTCATCAAATGGGAATTAAATGTATCACTTGTGCGTACGTACGATGTACCGTCTGCACTTAGCGATACAATTCATTTTCCACCATCATATTTCATGGAAGATTATTAGGATTAGTTTAATGTTTATATATTATAATTATTACATAATTATAATTTTTTAATTATAATATCACATCTACCGTATTACCTTTTAATCCATTTGAAAATAATAATGTCGCTCATGTGTACATGTGGACTATTACCTCCTCGAAGTGATGTGATTTGTTTTTTATTTATGTTTTACATGGATGGTAATAAAGATATGTTTAATTAATATAAATTTTGTATATTATATAATAATATTTCTTTAAATTTGAATTATTATTTTCCATTCTTTTGTTCTATCCATCGAAAAGTGAAAACAACATTCATGCATGCATACAGCCTACTGTCTCTATAAACATTGTAATTAAATTTTATAAATATATATTTTATGGATTATTATAAATAAATAAATATAATATTTATAGAATAGTTAAAATTCTGGATATTATGGAACCATGATAAAAGTAAAAGTACTAAAATTACCAAATTAACACATATATGAAAAAAGAAGTAGTTATTACCTAAAATAGTGATTTTTACAAAGAATTGTTAATAAATGGGTGATAAAAGATTATAAGTAAATAATATATGGTATGATATATATGATTATGTTTCTAGAATATATTTATAATAAAAACTATATTTATTATATAGGATTTTCATACGCATATAAAGGAATTTGAACCTGATTTAAGGGTTTATTTCACAATCTCATCATTTTTCGAGATTGTTTATGTTTAAGTCTATATTGGGGGATTTTTTTGATATTTATATCTTAAAATCAATATATTTTATTCTCATATAGTTATTTATTTAAATCAAATTTTTTCCTTTCATTTTCATCTCTTTAAGTGCTCAAGATACCAAAATAATGTTTGTAAGGAAAACCAAATTTTTTTTTCTACATAGTCGATAATATTTTCCTTCCATATCCAGATTTTCCTTAAAAAATTTAAAAATTATTTTTAATATTCTCTATTGAATTATTAAATACATTTTTATGCATATTTTACTTTTTAAAAAATGGTTTTAAATTATTTTTCTTTTTGTTTTCCAAACGAGTTATTTTTTTTATCTTTTTACAAAAGTGTGAAATGAATGTTTTTTTAAACTTATATGGCATGAACAGAATTTCCCACCATCATGACCGAACATTTATTTGAAGATTACTTTAAACGTTTATGAGTTTCTTTTCAAATAAAATTATTTCCTTAATATTTGGAAAATTTTATATTTTAATAAGTGTATTTCAAAGTGAAAAAGTGTATTTTACTCAATAAATTTTCCAATGATATTTTGAAAATATTTTCATATATATAAACATACTTTATTAAATATTATGATTTAATAAGTTTATACTTTTATGATACCATCCACCTTATTTATCTGGATGTTTTATGATTATCATGACTAGGGAAAGTATTTATTTTCTATATGTTAGCTCTTCTAATAAGGACAATTATTAATTTTTACGGTGTGTTGATTATGTCATGTTGTTTATTCATATGATGAATTAATTGGAATTATTAAGTGATAAATGGGGACTAGAATTACATATCCCCTCAAAGCATTGGTATGTCCTATGATACAAACTAGATAAGGTATTTGGTTTAGGCCTTACCTATTAATATAGATGTCTTAGCATGAGGCTTTGGAGATACTTTTAGATGTCTTGGCACAAAGACTCGATGGTAATTTCAAATGTCCATCATTATGCATTACATAATTATGAAATAATTTATTGATGACTTTGTGATTATTTAAATAGTTATGATATCCATGGATAATTTTCAACCTAATTTGATTATTTTTATGGCATTATTTTATTATCATTTATTCTTACCATATTATTTATGTCTTTTTAGCTTTTGTTGTATGCATTCCCTTAATGAGCATCTGATATCACACTTTTATTATGTTTCCTTTACATAGTATGCTAAGAAATGTGTTATTATTGATATGTAGGGATATTTTAGAGGGAATAAGGATGATCCCAAATAAAATACTATGTTTTATTTTTTATGTTTTCAAATGTAATGTGGGATTCAAGTATGTATCTAGTTTACCAAAACTACTAAACTATTAATTCCTTTGGGATTTTATTGCTTTTATTTATTACCAATGTAATAAAGTAACCATTGGATCCAGTATACTAGGGTAGGGGTCTTTACAAGCATGTGTTGGCACCCAAATATTTTTTGGGTGTTTTTTCCAATATCTCATTGGTGAGGATGTATGGATGACTACCCCCTCTTTCCTTGTCTCTCTTCTGGGAGAGTTAGATATGTACGATATTTGATGGTCATAATTCAAAAGTGAACTAGTGGGGATTTTATATGAGATTATGAGAAGGCTATGGTGGGGATCATGCATGGTGGGAGGAGGGAGTGAGGTTTATATCCTTCATGTTCATGATACACAACTACTCTTATTATGGTTGTGGATACGATCTAATGTGATGGCCCAAGTGTCTGTAGGAAATATGTGATCTGATGTCCTAGGTGCTCGCGAGTGACATGTGATGTGATGTGATGTGATATGATGGCTCAGGTTTCTTTAGGAGAGATATGATGTGACGACCTAGGTGTCTTTGGAAAAGATTCTTTATAGAAGAGATGGGAATTCCAGGACGTATGACGTTGGGGTGTGAGAGCATAAAATCAATGGGAAATGGTGTCGAGTACCTTTTTATTTATATGATTCTTATTATGTTTCTATACTTGGATGCATTATTTTTTTAGCATTCCATGGTGAGGATAGGATTGGTTAGTTGACATGTTTAGGTTTTTTTGGTTCTCTGGTTTGATCATTGGTATAATAGTATGAATTTTCAACATGTTCATGAGAGACTTTGGGTATGATCCTCATAATGACCCAATTTTTTAAAAGAGAAAATCATATTTCATAGCGTATGCGATACACAACACAGAATGAAAAAAAAACAATGATTATTAAAATATTACTATTATAGCCTAGCCATTAAATTTGTTAGTATGTATATGATTAACTACTTCATAAAATATGTAACGTCCCAAGTCCGGAGCCCCTCCACTGGTGCCCCGTACCCGGTTCGCCACATGACCTCAAGCGCGTTTCCCCGAACGCCAGAGGCTGCCGACTAGCAGCGAGGGCCTTGGTGAGTCGGTGGGGAAACTATGCCCTCATTCGGTAAGGTACACAAGGTAAGAAAACAACAATAAACAACAGAAGTAGTAAATGACATGCACAACAACAGAAACCAATCAACGGAAGCAATGTAGATATATAACTATGATGAAAATGATGCAGCAGGTACAAGTATCTAAGGAAAACAGCAAACACAACAATGTACTGAAATACAACTGAAACCAAGTGCAAAAGAAAAACAAATAGTCTCCTCAGCATCGCGAGCCATGGATCGGTCCCATGCTCCCCAGCTCCTGATGCAGTCAAGACCCTAAAGTAGAAGGGCTCTTTCCCTTGTCTATACCTGCAGCAACATAGTCTGCTTGGGCCCAAAATCATGGCCCAAACAGGGTGTGAGATACAATACCAGTAGGCAATCACCCAAATATTTGTGCCTAACAGTCAATGAATACATGCTAGTAAATAAACAAGAAGAAGTAAACAGAAAAGTACAAGCAGCTACAATCCACAATTCCAACAAGTAAGTACACAAGAAATAAACCAGCAACAAGAAGAAAACAGGTAACCCTCTGGGTAGCTCTCACAGTCTAACCCCTATGGTTCAACCTATAGTACTAGCAACCCTCTGGGAGGCACACACAGTCTCACCCTTCTGGTTCAGCTACGTAATTAAGCAGACTCTCTGGGGAATCACTCACCGTCAATTCCCCCTATAGTCTCATATCGTGCTAAAGGCTCTCTGGGGAAGCACTCAACATCAATTCCCCCTGTGGCCCGCGTCGTGGATCCACATACTCTCTGGGGAAGCACTCAACGTCAATTCCCCCTATAGTCTCGCATCGTAATTAAAAGACACTCTGGAGAAGCCCTTCCGTCAATTCTCCCTTTGGTCTACTACTCTAGGTTCTCACAATCCTGAGTATAACTAAACATGCTCAACGCGTGTGTATCATCCAATTAAACCTCAAGAACTACTTAGATATCAACTAAGGCTCAACAGAAAAACAAGGAAACAATCCACAATCCTACAACTAGGCATGGAAACTGGCTAAGTGACAAAAGGCAGAACAAGCATGGCAAGCAAACTGAGCACAAAAAAATACTCTAAACACAAGAAATAACCTCAACTAAATCAATCAAGAAAATCAGGCAAGTAATAAGGTCAAAACAGGAAACACGCAATACCCCGTTCAAGGGTATTGGTGGAAATTGCACAAAATATTCATCAACTTTCTGCAGAAAGGCACAAACCACCTACCTCGATCCTAGGAGATCGATATATGTGAACCTCAACAAAAGATTCCCCTTAGAAAGGCGTAGATCTGAAAAAACGCACAAAATGTTCATCCCACAATAACTTGAAAACAAGGAGAAATCAAGAAACAAGGCTCAAGAAGAAGGAAGAACTCACCGCTGTGATTCCAACGCAATCGACTGTGCTCGAATCGGAGAACAGATGGCGAGGCGAAAGCTCAGAGAAGATTCGGCCATAAGGACACTCTTGGACGGTCGAAAACTGAAGAAGAAGAAGAATATGGGGGTTAGGCGCGACCCTAGTATGTTTAATGAAAAAAAAGAAAGTACACGACATGTACTTCTAGAGTACACGGCGTGTACTTCAATTTTTTCCGTACTCCGAAAAACCAACCTCCACCTCAGCCTTACACACCGTGTGTGTGGCCCGGACCCGGCCAACACACGGCTTCGAGCTGGAACAGAGTACACAGCGTGTACTCAGAAAGTACACGGCGTGTACTTTGAAAATTTCCAGAAAAACCATTTTTCTTAAAAACTTCAGAAAAAAGGAAAAACATACCTGAACGAAGGTCCGGGTTCTTACAAACCTTCCCCCTTAAAGAAATTTGTCCTCGAATTTCCCTAAAGAGGTGGAGAAAAAGGATCCCCGAATAGCTCCGGCCACTACGATCGTACATCGGCCTCCCTCTCCCAGGTCTCATCCTGTACTCGCCCGTGCTGCCATAGCACTCGTACCAGAGGAACATACCACCCACGGAGAACCTTCGTACTACCATCGACAATCCGGATAGGATGATCCTCGAATGATGCATCTGCTTTAAGGTCAAAATCCTCAGGCTGAAAGACATGAGACGGGTCTGAAACGTAACGTCGGAGTTGAGAGACGTGGAAGACGTCGTGCATGGCCCGATACCTTTGACGTAGCTGCAACCGATAGGCGACTGACCCCACTCTCTCCAAAACCTCAAACGGCCCGACGTACCGTGGCAAAAGCTTACCCTGTCTCTGAATCCTTTTGTGTCCCAACCTCAGTGCGACACGTAGGAAAACCTGATCACCGACCTTGAACTACAGAGGTTGTCTCTGCTGATCATCATAAGACTTCTGCCGAGACTGTGCTGTAGCCATCCTCTTCTGAATCAGCTCTATCTTCTCTGAAGTCTCCTGAAAAAGACAAGGTCCCAGTAAAGCTGCCTCTCCTGCCTCCAGCCAGCATAAGGGAGATCGGCATGGACTACCGTACAAAGCCTCGTATGGTGCCATCTGGATGGTCCCCTGGAAACTGTTGTTGTAGGAGAACTCCACGAGAGGAATATGCTTCTCCCAAGAACCTCCAAAGTCAAGGATACAAGCTCAGAGCATATCCTCAAGCACCTGGATCGTGCGCTCGGACTGGCCATCAGTCTGGGGATGGTATGTTGTACTCAAAATTACCTGTGTACCCAAGGCCTTCTGAAGTCCCTACCAGAACCGAGAGGTAAAGCACACATCTTTGTCTGAAACAATAGAGCGCGGAACTCCATGCAGACACACAATCTCTCTGATGTAAAGTCGTCCCAGATCATTGACACTAAAGGTCTCATTGATCGGCAAGAAGTGAGCAACCTTCGTAAGCCTGTCGACGACAACCCAAACAGCATCGTTCCCTCGAGGTGATCTCGGCACCCCGGTCACGAATTCCATCGCAACATTATTCCACTTCCACTCCGGAATGGGTAACTGTTGTAAGAGCCCCTCTGGTCGCTGATGCTCTGCTTTCACCTGCTGACAAGTAGAACATCTCATGACAAAACCAGCAACATCCTTCTTCATAACTGGCCACCAGTACTGGCGATGAAGATCCCGATACATCTTGGTGACTCCAGGATGAACTGACCAAACTGAGGAATGGAAATTCTGCATCAGCTCCTCGCGTATGTCTACTGGCACCCATACGTGTCCTTGGAAACACAATATCTCATCCTCGCCCACTGTCCATCCAGGAAGAGGGTCCTCTCCTGACACACTCTCCTGCAGGACTAAGCCTTCTGAGTCTGATAGCTACCTCATCTGTACCCGATCAAGTAGCGTGGAGGTAACAACTACAAAAGATAGAAAAGTCTGTCCCCATCTATCATGCACCTCTAGATGCATCTCAGAGAACAGAGCCATCAGCTTCCACTCACTACTAGCCTCCTGAACTGCCTGAATCTGAGTTTTCCTGCTCAACGCATCTTCCACGGCATTCCCCTTTCCCAGCGTATAGGCAAGCTCGAAGTCAAAGGATTGTATATATTCAACCCAACCGTGCTGCCTCAGATTCAGATCACGCTGAGTGAAGATATACTTGAGACTCTTGTGGTTAGTGAAGACCACAAAGTGCTCTCCCAGAAGATAGTGTCTCCAACAGCGTAAGGGATAAACAACAGCTGCCAACTCCAGATCGTGCATAGGGTAGTTCCTCTCATGTGGCCTCAGCTGCCGAGACCCATACGCAACGACTCCATCTTCCTGCATAAGCACAGCTCCCATCCCGATACTCGAAGCATCACAGTAAACTGTGTAGCTCTTTCCTGGATCTGGAAAGACTAGTATCGGTGCTGACGTCAACCTCCCTTTCAGCTCCTAAAAGGACGACTCACAAGAATCTGACCATAAGAACTTCTCCCCCTTCTTGATCAGATCTATCAAAGGTGCTGCTAGAAGAGAAAAGTACTGAATGAAGCATCTGTAGTATCCAGCCAGCCCTAGGAATCTCTGTAACTCAAAAATGTTCTTCGGATGCTCCCAGGAAACTACAACTCTCACTTTCTCTAGGTCCATAGATACTCCTGCCTCTGAGATGATGTGACCCAAGAAGTGAATCTAATCCATCCAGAAGTGGCACTTCGAGAGTTTAGCATAAAGCCGATGCTCTCACAGTGTACTCGGAACGATCACAAGATGTGTGGCATGGTCGTGTCAAGTGTGAGAGTACACCAAGATATCATCCACGAAGACCACGACGAAGGAATACAAGTAAGTATGGAACACTTGTTTCATCAGTTCCATAAAAACTGTAGGTGCGTTCGTGAGTCCTAAGGGCATGACCGTATACTCGTAAAGATCGTACCTGCTCCTGAAGGCTGTCGGAGGTATATCTGATGGTCTAACGCACAACTGATGATAACCGGACCTCAAGTAGATCTTAGAGAACACCCAGGATCCTCGAATCTGATCGAAAAGGTCATCAATCCATGGCAAAGGATATCAGTTCTTGACCGTCAACTAGTTCAGCTTTCGATAATCCACATAAAGACGAAGGGTACCGTCTGCCTTCTTCAAAAACAAAACAGGCAAACCCCAAGGAGAAGTACTGGGTCGGATGAAACCCTTAGCCTGTAACTCCTCCAACTGCTTCTTGAGCTCCTGCAACTTAGGTGTGGCCATCCAATATGGAGGAATGGACACTGGTGCCACTCTTGGAACCAGCTCAATAGAGAAGTCTACCTCACGCTCTGGAGGCAAACCCAAAAATTCCTCTAGAAAAACATCCCTGAAGCGATCCACCACTGGAGGAAAGTCCAACTGTGGAGTCCCCTGATCATCCAGATAAAGACTAGCAATCTGGACCATCACTCCTCCAAGCCCAAGATGCTCGAGTCCTTCACGACTTGCCCGAACGTCCCATTTGCCTCTATAAAGGAAAGATTCACCTTCTGGTGAGATGAAACTAACTCTGCGGCGATAGTAGTCGACGACTGCCCGAAGGGAATCAGCCAGTCCATGCCAAGGATGACATCATAGCCTGTCATCTCTAGTACATAGATATCCAATAGGAAATGATACCCTTCAACCTCGAGAGGGCACTCTCTACACTGACGTACACTAGATGTCCTCATTCCCAAAGGTGTGTCTAGTGTCAACGAGTCGGCAGAAGAAAAGATATAGAGTCCAAGGCTCTCCACAATGGAAACAGAGATAAAGCTATGCGTAGCACCAGTATCGAAAAGGGATGAAGATAAAACTGAGGCTACTAAAATCGTACCTCGAGCAGTATAAGGGTCGGGATCCTGCTCATGATAAGTCTACTCCACGAAGAAGGACTGGCCTGCACCACGGCCCTGCGCCCCTGACTGACCACTTTGAGCTGAACCTCCCTACTGATGCTGAGGAACTGGTGGATGACTGCCACGGCCTCGACCTCCACCTCGTCCCGAATGGCCGGAAGAACTCCAGTTCCCTGATTGGTGAGAGACTGGTGGGGCTTCTCCTGAACGAGGAGTCATGGAAGAACCTCGGTCACCAGCTGCTGGTGAGAAAACATGGAAGAAACACTGAAGATGACCCATCTTGCCACAAGATCAGCACTCCATGGGGTCTCTCTAGCACTACAGCTCATGTTCCCTGTCCAGCCACACTGGTAGCACGTCACCTGGTTGCCTGATGACGCGTCTCGCTTCCTCGAATCACTGCGCGTAGGCTCCCTACGGCGCTTTTTGCTATCATTTGAAGGGAAGATAGCTCTGGAAGCAGAACCGCCCTGACTCACAGCTCCATAGTCTCTCATATTGCGCTCCGCAATCAGTGCTTGGTTGACGATGGAAGTAATGGAATTCAGCTGGAAGATGTTCACTTGCGAGCGGATCTCCCGCCTGAGTCCATCCTAAAACTTCCTCACCAAGAACACCCCACTCCCACCCCGAAGGGGTGTAAAATGCTGCAGCCCAGTAAAATGAGAGGAATACTCAATGATAGATAGATTACCCTGCTCTAAGCTCCTGAACTCCCGAGATCGATCGGACCTCAGGGTCTCCGGGTAAAAGTAGTCGTAGAACACGCGCTAGAACTCCTCCCAAGTCATAGCCTGCTGCTGAACCGCCTGTGAGATCACGTCCCACCACCTCTTGGCAGAGTCTCAGAGCATGTAGGTGGCGAGCTTGACCCGCCTCTCTGTAGGCGTCTCCAGATGCTCGAATATAGTCAGCATGGCTTCCAGCCATGACTCTGCAGCCTGATTTTCTCCCTCCCCCGAGAACGTGGGAGGATGCTGCTACTGAAAGACCCACATCAAGTCTACCATAGACGAGGCAGGAGGCGGTGCTCCCTGGAAGGCCTGTATCATCCTCATGAAACCCTCCCTGAACTACGCATCGATGGCCGCAACTGGTACAACAACCGGTGCCAAGGATGGCTCGACTGGGGGATCGACAGGAAGTCCCTGATCAGCCCTGTCTGGCCTCTGATCACTGCCTGACGACAGACGTACGACCGGAGGACGTCTCGGAGGCATAGCTCTGAAAGATCAAAATCACACCTTAGATCAGGAAAACAAGGACATAGAACACAAGAGTAAAAACGGGAATAGGGGAAAAAACACACAAGATTTCAAAACATGACTACACAGCGTGTATAAAACTACACGGCGTGTCTACTTAAACCACTAACATGGGTGTGTACTCCTTCCCTACAAGTCATGTACACCACAAACTACACGGCGTGTTGACCCCCACACACAGCCTGTACTTGAAAACTATTCCCCTACCAGAGTATCCTTACATGGCTAACCCACACGGTCCAACTCAACCCGAGACTACACGACATGTTCGAATAAAACACGACGTGCACTAGGCTTCGGTGGTCTGTGTTGTTGAATACATGACCGTCTAAATAGTTGGACCTTACACGGCATGCTCCGAACAAGCACGGTGTGCATAGGCGAAGGCGACACCGTTCCGTGTTGTTCTTGACACGACCGGGTACCTGGAAAGACTACACGGTGTGTTCCGAACAAACACGTCATGTGGAAAAGAAGGTCACGCCAGCCCGTGTTGTTCGTGACATGACCGGGTACCTGGACAGGACTACACGGCGTGTTCCCTACGAACACGGTATGTTCTACCCGAGCTTCCTCGGCCCGTGTTGTTAGTGACACGTCCGGGTACACGGCTCCGAACTCACACGGCGTGTACCAATGGTACACAGCGTGTTCCTGAAGTTACTCCCATGACACCATGTTCTGCTTGCACGGTCAGTGACATGGCCTGAAAACTACACGGCATGTATCTAAAAAGTACACGCCGTGTATTTTGGGTTTTTCTGGGCAGTAGCTCAGAAACTGTGCAGAATTACAGAAACACTAAAAACGAGGGAAAAGATGCCAAATTACGATCTGTGAGGGCCCATAACACCTCAAGAACCAAAATTTTGCGTTCATTTTAAGCAAGGAACAAAACAAAGAGTTTTCTAACATAACAGTAGAGAATCTATCAAGCAACTATCACAACAGTATGCATAATCTACACAAAGTCTATCACAACAGCATGCAATCGCTAATGCTCCCTAAATGGCATGTCAAGAATTCATGACATGTGATTTATACAAGTGAATATATGATGCATGATATGGCATACCCTCATCTCATCGGGTTGCGACAGAAATAGAACCGAAATATCAAAACAATAACTGCACAAGTCATGTAAATCACTCTAGGTGAAATCAGATCAACTATAAAATCTCAAAACCAGAAAACTGCAATTAACGAGATAGTATGGCTTTTCCCTATACACGGGTTAGCTACTCCCGGGCACAGCTTAATACCAAGTACCGAATCTGTCCTATCCCTGTCTAAAGTCTCCAAATAGTAAGGAAAGAGAAAATAACTCCTCTGATACCACTTTGTAATGTCCTGAGTCTGGAGCCCCTCCACTGGTGCCCCGTACCCGGTTCACCACATGACCTCAAGTGCATTTCCCCGAACGTCAGAGGTTGCTGACTAGCAGCGAGGGCCTTGGTGAGTCAGTGGGGAAACTATTCCCTCATTCGGTAAGGTACACAAGGTAAGAAAACAAAAATAAAAAACAGAAGGAGTAAACGACATGCACAACAACATAAACCAAACAACGGAAGCAATGTAGATATATAACTATGATGAAAATGATGCAGCAGGTACAAGTATCTAAGGAAAAAAACAAACACAACAACGTGCTGAAATACAACTGAAACTAAGTGCAAAAGAAAAACAAATAATCTCCTCAGCATCGTGAGCCACAGCTCGGTCCCATGCTCCCCAGCTCCTGATGCAGTCAAGACCCTGAAGTAGAAGGGCGCTTTCCCTTTTCTATACCTTCAGCAACATAGTCTTCTTGGGCCCAAAAGCATGGCCCAAACAGGGTGTGAGATACAATCCTAGTAGGCAATCACTCAAAGATTTGTGCCTAACAGTAAATGAATACATGGCAGTAAATAAACAAGAAGCAGTAAATAGAAAAGTACAAGCAGCTACAATCCACTGTTCCAACAAGTAAGTACACAAGCAAGAAACCAAAAACAAGAAGAAAATAGGTAACCCTCTGGGCAGCTCTCACAATCTAACCCCTATGGTTTAACCTATAGTACTAGCAACCCTCTGGGAGGCACACACAGTCTCACCCCTCTGGTTCAGCTATGTAATTAACCAGACTCTCTGGGGAAGCACTCACTGTCAATTCCCCCTGTAGTCTCGTATCATGCTAAAGGCTCTCTGGGGAAACACTCAACGTCAATTCCCCCTGTGGCCTGCATTGTGGATCCACAGACTCTATGGGGGAAGCACTCAAGGTCAATTCCCCCTATAGTCTCACATCGTAATTAAAAGACACTCTGGAGAAGCCCTTCCGTCAATTCTCCCTTTGGTCTACTACTCTAGGTTCTCACAGTCCTGAGTATAACTAAACATGCTCAACGCGTGTGTATCGTCCAAGTAAATCTGAAGAACTACTTGGCTATCATCTAAGGCTCAACAACAAAACAAGGCAACAATCCACAATCCTACAACTAGGCATGAAAACTGGCTAAGTGCCAAAAGGCAGAACAATCATGGAAAGCAAACTGAGCACAAAAAAATACTCTAAACATAAGCAATAACCTCTACTATAGAAATCAAGAAAAGCAGGAAAGTAATAAGGGAAAAACAGGAAACACGCAATACCCCGTTCAAGGGTATTGGTGGAAATTACACAAAATATTCATCAACTTTCTGCGGAAAGACACAAACCACCTACCTCAATCCTAGGAGATTGATATACGTGAACCTCGACGATAGATTCCCCTTAGAATGACGTAGATCTGAGAAAACACACAAAAAATTCATCCCACGATAACTTGAAAACAAAGAGAAATCAAGAAACAAGGCTCAAGCAGAAGGAAGAACTCACCGCTGTGATTCCAACGTAATCGACCATGCTCTAATCGGAGAACGGACGGTGAGGCAGAATATCGGAGAAGATTTGGCCATACGGACACTCTCAGATGGTCGAAAACTGAAGAAGAAGACGAATATGGGGGATAGGCGCGACCCCGTTCCGTTTAATGAAAAAAGTACACGGTGTGTACTTATAGAGTACACGGCGTGTACATCAATTTTTACCATACTCTGAAAAACCAGCCTCCACCTCAGCCTTACACACCGTGTGTGTGGCCCGGACCCGGCCAGCACATGGCTTCGAGCCAGAACAGAGTACACGGCGTGTACTCAGAAAGTACACGGCGTGTACATTGAAAATTTCCCAAAAAACCATTTTTTCTTAAAAAATCTAGAAAAAAGGAAAAACATACCTGAACGAAGTTCTGGGTTCTTACAAACTTCCCCCCTTAAAGAAATTCGTCCCCAAATTTCCCTAACAAGGTGGAGAAGAAGGATCCCTGAATAGCTCCGGCCACTGCGATCGTACATCGACCTCCCTCTCCCAGGTCTCGTCCAGTACTCACCCGTGCTTCCATAGCACTCATACCAGAGGAACAGACCACCCGCGGATAACCTTCGTACTACGATCGACAATCCGGATAGGATGCTCCTCGAATGATGCATCCGCTTCAAGCTCAACTTCCTCAGGCTGAAAGACCTGAGACGGGTCTGAAAATTAATGTCGGAGCTGAGAGACATGGAAGACGTCGTGCATGGCCTGATACCTCTGAGGTAGCTGAAACCGATAGGCGACTGGCCCCAATCTCTCCAAAACCTCAAACTGCCCGACGTACCGTGGCGAAAGCTAACCCTATCTCCAAATCCTTTTGTGTCCCAAACTCGGTGCGACACGTAAGAAAACCTGATCACTGACCTCGAACTCCAGAGTTCGTCTCCGCTGATCAGCATAAGACTTCTGTCGAGACTATACTGTATCCATCCTCTTCCGAATTAGCTCTATCTGCTCTGAAGTCTCCTGAACAAGATAAGGTCCCAGCAAAGCTACCTCTCCTGCCTCCAGCCAGCATAAGGGTAATCGGCATGGCCTACCGTACAAAGCCTCTTATGGTGCCATATGGATGGTCGCCTGGAAACTGTTGTTTTAGGTGAACTCCACCAGAGGAATATGCTTCTCCCAAGAACCTCCAAAGTCAAGGATGCAAGCTTGGAGCATATCCTCAAGCACCTGGATCGTGCGCTCAGACTGGCCATCAGTCTGGGGATGGTATGATGTACTCAAAAGTACCTATGTACCCAAGGCCTTCTAAAGTCCCTGCCAGAACCGAGAGGTAAAGTTCACATCTCTTTCTGAAACAATAGAGCTCAGAACTCCATGCAGACGCACAATCTCTCTGATGTAAAGTCTTCCCAGATCATAGACACTAAATGTCTCCTTGATCGGCAAGAAGTGAGCAACCTTCATAATCCTGTCGATGACAACCCAAACAGCATCGTTCCCTCGAGGTGATCTCAGTAACCCGGTCACGAAGTCCATCGCAACATCGTTCCACTTCCACTTCGGAATGGGTAACTGCTGTAAGAGCCCCGCTGGTCACTGATGCTCTGCTTTCACCTGCTGACAAGTAGAACATCTCATGACAAAACCAGCAACATCCTTTTTCATACCTGGCCACCAGTACTGGAGATGAAGATCCCGATACATCTTGGTGATGCCAGGATGAACTTCCCAAACCGAGGAATGGAAATCCCGCATCATCTCCTCGCGTATGTCTGCTGGCACCCATACGCGTCCTTGGAAACAGAAGATCTCATCCGCGCCCACTGTCCATCCAGGAAGAGGGTCCTCTCCTGACACACTCTCCCGCAGGACTAAGCCTTCCAAGTTTGATAGCTGCCTCATCCGTACCCGATCAAGTAGAGTGGAGGTAACAGCTACAAAAGATAGAAAAGTCTGTCCCCATCTGTCATGCACCTCTAGATGCATCTCAGAGAACAGAGCCATCAGCTGCCACTCACTACTAGCCTCCTGAACTGCCTGAATCTGAGTTCTCCTGGTCAACTCATCTGCCACGGCGTTGCCCTTTCCCGGCGTATAGGCAAGCTCGAAGTCAAAGGACTGTAGATATTCAACCCACCTGCGCTGCCTCAGATTCAGATCACGCTGAGTGAAGATATACTTGAGACTCTTGTGTCCAGTGAAGACCACAAAGTGCTCTCCCAGAAGATAGTGTCTCCAACAGCGTAAGGCATGAACAACAGCTGCCAACTCTAGATCATGCGTAGAGTAGTTCCTCTCATGTGGCCTCAGCTGCCGAGACCCATACGCAATGACTCCATCTTCCTGCATAAGCATAGCTCCCAGCCCGATACCCGAAGCATCACAGTAAACTGTGTAGCTCTTTCCTGACTCTGGAAAGACTAGTATCAGTGCTGAAGTCAACCTCCCTTTCAGCTCCTGAAAGGCTGACTCACAAGAATCTGACCATAGGAACTTCTCCCCCTTCTTGGTCAGACCTGTCAAAGGTGCTGCTAGACGAGAAAAGTCCCAAATGAAGCATCTATAGTATCCATCCAGCCCTAGGAATCTCTGTACCTCAAAAACGTTCTTTGGATGCTCCTAGGAAACTACAGCTCTCACTTTCTATGGGTCCACAGATACTCCTGCCTCTGAGATTACGTGACCCAAGAAGTGAATCTAATCCATCCAGAAGCGGCACTTCAAGAGTTTATCATAAATTCGATGCTCTCTCAGTGTACTAAGAACGATCTCAAGATGCGTGGCATGGTCGTGTCGAGTGTGAGAGTACACCAAGATATCATCAATGAAGACCACGATGAAGGAATCCAAGTAAGGATGGAACACTCGGTTCATCAGTTCCATAAAAACTGCAGGTGCGTTCGTGAGTCTGAAGGGAATGACCGTATACTCATAAAGACCGTACCTTCTCCTGAAGGCTTTCATAGGTATATCTGATGGTCTAATGCGCAACTGATGATAACCAGACCTCAAGTCGATCTTCGAGAACACCTGGGCTCCTCGAAGCTGATAAAAAAGGTCATCAATATGTGGCAAAGGATATTGGTTCTTGACCGTCAACTGGTTCATCTTCCGATAATCCACACAAAGACAAAAGGTACCGTCTGCCTTCTTCGCAAACAGAACAGGCGAACCCCAAGGAGAAGTACTGGGTCGGATGAAACCCTTAGCCTGTAACTCCTCAAACTGCTTCTTAAGCTCCTGCAACTTAGGTGTGGCCATCCTATATAGAGGAATGGACACCGGTGTATCTCCTGGAACGAGCTCAATAGAGAAGTATACCTCACGCTCTAGAGGCAAACCCAAAAAGTCCTCTGGAAAAACATCCCTGAAGTGATTCACCACAAGAGTAAAGTCCAACTCTGGAGTCCCCTGATCATCCAGATAAAGACTAGAAATTTGGGTCGTCACTCCTCCTAGCCCAAGATGCTCGAGTCCTGCCCAACTTGCCCGAACGTCCCATTCGCCTCTATGAAGGAAAGATTCACCTTCTGGTGAGATGAAACTGACTCTGCGGCGATAGCAGTCGACGACTGCTCAGAAGTGAATCAACCAGTCCATGCCAAGGATGACATCATATCCTGTCATCTCTAGGACATAGAGATCCCATAATAAATGATACCCTACAACCTCTAGAGGGCACTCTCTACACTGGCGTACACTAGATGTCCTCATTCCCAAAGGTGTGTCTAGTGTCAACGAGTCAGCAGAAGAAAAGATGTAGAGTCCAAGGCTCTCCATAATGGCAACAGAGATAAAGCTATGCGTAGCACCAGTATCGAAAAGGGATGAAGATGAAACTGAGGCTACTAAAATTGTACCTCGAGCAGTAGAAGGGCCGAGATCCTGCTCATGATAAGTCTGCTCCACGGTGAAGGACTGTCCTGCACCGCATCCCTGTGCCCCTGACTGACCACTCCGAGCTGAACCTCCCTGGTGGTGCTGAGGAACTGGTGGCTGACCGCCACAACCTCGACCTCCACCTCGGCCCGAACGGATGGAATAACTCCAGTTCCCTGACTGGTGAGAGACTGGTGGGGCTTCTCATGAACGAGGAGTCATGGAAGAACCCCAGTCACCAGCTGCTGGTGAGAAAACCTGGCAGAAACACTGAAGATGACTCATCTTTCCACAAGATCGGCACTCCACGGGGTCTCTCTGGCACTGCGGCCTCGTGTGCCATGTCCGGCCACACTGGTAGCATGTCACCTGGCTGTCTGATGATGCATCTCTCTTCCTCGAATCACCGCGCGTAGGCTCCCTACGGTGCTTCTTGCTGTCATCTGAAGGGAAGCTAGCTCTGGAAGTAGAACCACCCAGACTCGTAGCTCTAGAGTCTCTCAGATTGCGCTCTGCAATCAGTGCTTGGTTGATGATGGAAGTAATGGAAGTCAGTTGGAAGATGTTCACCTGCGAGTGGATCTCCCGCCTGAGTCCATACTCAAACTTCCTCACCAAGAACACCCCACTCCCATCCCGAAGGGGTGTAAAATGCTGCAGCGCAGTGAAACGAGAGGAATAATTCATGACAGATAGAGTACCCTGCTCTAAGCTCATGAACTCCCGAGTTCGATCGGCCCTCAGGGTCTCTGGGTAAAAGTAGTTGTAGAACACACGCTGGAAATCCTACCAAGTCATAGCCTGCTGCTGACCTGCCTGTGAGATCACGTCCCAACACCTCTTGGCGGAGTCTCAGAGCATGTAGGTGGCGAGATTGACCCGCCTCTCTGGAGGAATCTCGAGATGCTCGAATATAGTCAGCATGGCTTCTAGCCATGACTCTGCAGCCTGAGGTCCTCCCTCCCCTGAGAACTTGGGAGGATGCTACTGCTGAAAGACCCGCATCAAGTCTGCCATAGACGAGGCAGGAGGTGGTGCTCCCTGGAAGGCCTGTATCATCCTCATGAAACCCTCCCATAACTACGCATCGGTGCCTGCAACTGGTACAACAATCGGTGCCAAGGCTGGCTTGGCTGGGGGATCGACAGGAAGTCCTTGATCAGCCTTGTCTAGCATCTAATCACTGCCTGACGACAGATGTACGACCAGAGGAGGTCTCGGAGGCATAACTCTAAAAGATCAAAAGCACGCCTTAGATCATGAAAACAAGGATAGAGAACATAGGAGTAAAAAATGGGAATAGGGGGGAAAACACACAAGATTGAAAAACACGACTACACGACATGTATAAAACTACACGGCATGTCTACTTAAACCACTGACATGGGCTTCTACTCCTTCCCTACAAGTCGTGTACACCACAAACTACACGACGTGTTGACCCCCACACACGTCGTGTACTTGAAAACTGTTCCCCAGCCAGAGTATCCTTACACGGCTAACCCACATGGTCCGACTCAACCCGAGACTACACGACATGTTTGAATAAAACACGGGGTGCACTAGACGAGGCTTCGGCTGTCCGTGTTGTTGAATACATGGATTTCTACACGGCTGGACCTTACACGATGTGCTCCGAACAAGCACGACGTACATAGGTGAAGGCAACACTGTTCCGTGTTGTTCGTGACACGACCGGGTACCTGGAAAGACTACACGGCGTGTTCCGAACAAACATGTCATGTGGAAAAGAAGGTCACGCCAGCCCATGTTGTTCGTGACACGGCCGGGTACCTGGACAGGACTACACGGCGTGTTCCCTACGAACACGGCGTGTTCTACCCGAGCTTCCCCGGCCCGTGTTGTTAGTGACACGGCCGAGTACACGACTCCGAACTCACACGGCGTGTACCAATGGTACATGTCGTGTTCCTGAAGTTACTCCCATGACACCGTGTTCTGCTTACAAATTCAGTGAAACAGCCTGAAAACTACACGGCATGTATCTAAAAAGCACATGCCATGTATTCTGGGTTTTTCTGGGTAGTAGCTCAGAAACTGCGCAAAATTCCAGAAACACTAAAAATGAGGGAAAAGATGCCAAATTCTGATCTGTGAGGGCCCATAACACCTCAAGAACCAAAATTTGGCATTCATTTTAAGCAAGGAACAAAACAAACAGTTTTCTAACATAACAGCAGAGAATCTATCAAACAACTATCACAACAGCATACATAATCTACACAAAGTATATCACAACAGGATGCAATCGCTAATGCTCCCTAAATGGCATGGCAAGAATGCATGACATGTGATTTCTACAAGTTCCTATATGATGCATGAGATGTCATACCCTCATCTCATCGTGTTGCGATAGAAATAGAACCAAAATATCAAAACAATAACCGCACAAGTCATGTGAATCACTCTAGGTGAAATCAGATCAACTATAAAACCTCAAAATCAAAAAACTGCAATTAACGAGGTAGTATGGCATTTCCCTGTACACGGGTTAGCTACTCCTGGGCACAACTGAATACCAAGTACCAAATCCGTCCTATCCCTGGATAAAGTATCCAAATAGTAAGGCAATATAAAAGAACTACTCTGATACCACTTTGTAACGTCCCGAGTTTAGAGCCCCTCCACTGGTGCCCCGTACCCGATTCGCCACATGACCTCAAGTGTGTTTCCCTGAATGCCAGAGGATTTTGACTAGCATTGAGGGACTTGGTGAGTCAGTGGGGAAACTATGCCCTCATTCGGTAAGGTACACGAGGTAAGAAAACAACAATAAACAACGGAAGCAGTAAACGACATGCACAACAACATAAACCAAACAACAGAAGTAATGTAGATATATAACTATGATGAAAATGATGCAGCAGGTACAAGTATCTAAGGAAAACAGAAAACACAACAACGTGCTGAAATACAACTGAAACCAAGTTCAAAAGAAAAACAAATAGTCTCCTCAGCATCGCGAGCCACGGCTCGGTCCCATGCTCCCCAGCTCCTGATGCAATAAAGACCCTGAAGTAGAGGGGCGCTTTCCCTTGTCTATACCTGCAGCAACATAGTCTGCTTGGGCCCAAAAGCATGGCCCAAACAAGGTGTGAGATACAATCCCAATAGGCAATCACCCAAATATTTGTGCCTAACAGTCAATGAATACATGTCAGTAAATAAACAAGAAGAAGTAAACAGAAAAGTACAAGCAGCTACAATCCACAGTTCCAACAAGTAAGTACACAAGCAAGAAACCAGCAAAAAGGAGAAAACAGGTAACCCTCTGGGTAGCTCTCACAGTCTAACCCTTATGGTTCAACCTATAGTACTAGCAACCCTCTGGGAGGCACACACAGTCTCACCCCTCTGGTTCAGCTACATAATTAAGCAGACTCTCTGGGGAAGAACTCACGGTCAATTCCACATATAGTCTCGTATTGTGCTAAAGGATCTCTGGGGAATCACTCAACATCAATTCCCCCTGTGTCCCGCGTCGTGGATCCACAGACTCTCTAGGGAAGCACTCAATGTCAATTCCCCCTATAGTCTCACATCGTAATTAAAAGACACTCTGGAGAAGCCCTTCCGTCAATTCTCCCTTTAGTCTACTACTCTAGGTTCTCACGGTCCTGAGTATAACTAAACATGCTCAACGCGTGTGTATCATCCAAGTAAACCTCAAGAACTTCTTGGCTATCAACTAAGTCTCAACAGAAAAACAAGGCAACAGTACACAATCCTACAACTAGGCATGGCAACTGGCTAAGTGCCAAAAGTCAGAACACACATGGAAAGAAAACTGATCACAACAAAATACTCTAAACACAAGCAATAATCTCTACGAAAGAAATCAAGCAAAACAGGAAAGTAATAAGGGCAAAACAGGAAACACGCAAAACCCCGTTCAAGGGTATTGGTGTAAATTGCACAAAATATTCATCAACTTTCTGCGGAAAGGCACAAACCACCTACCTCGATCCCAGGAGATCGATATACGTGAACCTCGATGACAGATTCCCCTTATAATGATGTAGATCTGAGAAAACACACAAAACATTCATCCCATGATAACTTGAAAACACGGAGAAATCAAGAAACAGGGCTCAAGAAGAAGGAAGAACTCACCGCTGTGATTCCAACGCAATCGACCGTGCTCGAATCGGAGAACGAACAACGAGGCAGAAGCTTGGAGAAGATTCGGTCCTACGGACGCTCTTGGATGATCGAAAACTAAATAAGAAGACGAATATGGGGGTTAGGCGCGACCCCGGTCCGTTTAATGAAAAAAAAAGTACACGACGTGTACTTCTAGAGTACACGTCGTGTACTTCAATTTTTTCCATACTCCGAAAAACCGGCCTCCACCTCAGCCTTACACACCGTGTGTGTGGCTCGGACCTGGCCAGCACACAGATTCAAGCCGGAACAGAGTACACGGCGTGTACTTAGAAAGTACATGGCGTGTACTTTGAAAATTTCCAGAAAAACCATTTTTCTTAAAAACTCCAGAAAAAAGGAAAAACATACCTGAACGAAGGTCCGTGTTCTTAAAAAATATGTGTTCATGCATGTTTATTTACTAATCAGTATAAATTTATGAATAAATTCTTATTAAATAGTCACTCGATTTTTAGAAATGTCTTTTTGTTTTTCAAAGTACATTTTCTTCAAAAATGATTTTAATTTATTTTTTGTAAAAAAATATTATAACTATTTTTCTATAATATTTAGAAAATGTATTTGATAAAATGAAATTAATTTTTGATATAATAATATAAAAATTAACTTAGGGTGAATTTTTTTATTTTTCAGAAAATATTGATTTTTCAGTGAATAGTGAAAAATACTCGTGTTTAGGTAAAACTGCTTATTCTTTTGATAAATTAAGTAATTTAAAATTCAAATTATTATTCTAGTTTTACATAATAATTATTTATTTATATTTAATCCAATTAATATCATTTAAATCAT
Source organism: Viscum album (assembly GCA_963277665.1). Lineage (NCBI taxonomy): Eukaryota > Viridiplantae > Streptophyta > Magnoliopsida > Santalales > Viscaceae > Viscum > Viscum album. The sequence goes on from OY728145.1 coordinate 447,565,962, forward strand.
CTGTATACCATATTTTAGAATAAGTTTATTTTTAGCCTTGAAAACACATTTTTATGAAAACTGTTTTAAAATGCATAATATTTATCAATTTTAATTAATTAAAAATAACACCTAATGGGGAATGATTTAAATTAAATTTATAGATTATATATAAATATTTATTAATTGAAATTAATATAATTAATTTTACTTGTTATATATTTAAAGTAAAATCATATTTTCCTTGAAAAAAATAATTTTTTTAGAAAATCACTTTCCATCACACTTTTGTGTTTTATTTTAAATTAATTTTTTACACTTATATGAATTAAATTTTCTAAAATGTATTCCATATTTATAATCATTTTAATTTATATTATTTAACAAGTTTAACTTAATTTTTGGACAATATGAATAGTAACTGTAATAGATATATATTACCGTAGTAAAAGTAAAATATGTTAATTAAGGTTAAAAAATAATAATAATTTAAACAGGATAAAAAAAGGGGTAAAAATAAAAGTATGAATATTTATATTGCCTTTTCAATGAAAAAAAATATTTTATTTATTCTTTATTTTTTTAATTTATAAATAATTCAGTAATGAGTTGATAAAAAATAGGTTTTAATACGACAAAACTCGAATTGTATTTTAAGGTAATATACAATTTCAATTAAGACATTTATTTTATGGATTAATAAATTTTTGAAATAAATTATATTTAAATAAAATATCAGATATTAAATATAAATTTAATTTTTATATTAAGAGCTTTAGAGCCCACTTTTCTAAAAAAATGTAATTTTTATAAAGGTCGGAAAACTGTTATTGTTAAAAAACCAATATTTTTCAATAAATAGGGATTTTATTTTAAAACTGTAATTTTTTATATTTAGAGATTTTTTTATAATATATATATTATTTTTATAATAATAATGTTGAAATTATATAATGGTGAATTTTTCATAATTTTCTGAGACATCCTAATTTTTTAGTAAAAATTAAATAAGGTATAAAATACAATGTGTATTATGACATCATAAAAGAAAAAAAGTGATATAATGAATGATTTAAAAGGTATTCATGACCAAATATTTATTTTCCCTATATATGTTATTTTATTATTTTAAATCAATTTTTTATAAGAATGACTCACTTTCACATCGCCAAGGGTAATATTTTATCGAGTTCAGATCTTAGGATTATAAAATAATGAAAACCACTCCTCTTTTTCAGAAACCATGGGAAAAAACCATTGGTAAGTTTGTGATTTTGATTATTTTATTATATAGAGTCCAAAACCTAAGGTTGGGAAATAATAAAGAACTCCCCTCTCTTTTCCTATATAAACGCACCCAAGCTCTGATTCCTATTCACTCAAAAACCTTTAATAACATCCTTAATCCCCCCCCTCTAGAGTCCTACTAAAGAGTCCCTAATATCTCAAGAATCCCCTCCCAAGCTTTTGGAATCACCCTCTCAAGGTAAGGGGCATATCTCTCTTCTTTTCCATTCAAGCACCTTCCTTGTAATTAGCCTTTTGAATCTCAATTGGTTAAGTTTTCATGACTTTATAAAGATCCCTATAATTTAAAATTAATTTCCTAAAAATTATATATCATTTATCCCCTCTGATTATATAATTTACTTAAGTTGTTACTATGCCGAAATTTAGTAAGGGATCATCTCTTTCTCCTAATATTCAAGAACCTTATTTATTAATGTACTTTGTATTACAACTATTAATGGGATATTATTTTACACATCCCACTTAATACCCTTATTATTTAAAATTGGTTATTGATTCCTTTCAATATCATTAATCCCTCCCATGATTCATTATGTACCTCTATTATGTTATTGAAATTATCCTATGCTTTTTCCATGAAAAGTTTTTATTCAAACACCCTCCTTGTCTTTTTCCTATTAATTAAAAAAAATCATATTGGATTATGTTCTTACATAATACTCATAATTTATTTTTTAATTCCAAGTTATGAGAGACCAATTTATACCTCATTGAACTATTTTATGAATCTTTATGTTACCATTACACTATTGAAATGTCACTACGATTTTCCATGCTGAACATTTGTGAGGTGTATAATTGTACCCATTTCCACTCAAGGATATTTACATAGTTGTGCCAATAATTCATTTATTGGTTTCTTACATGTATTTAACCCAAAAAACTTAATAATTGTATTAAATTTTATTAAATATTTTCTTATGTTATATGATCTATGTGGCACACTTATGCATGTACATGATATGATTATGATGGGTGCACCCAAATATCACTCTAATGCATTGGGTAATGTTTTATTCTAATTAGATGCCATGTACGGGAGATTATCGTAAGCACAATATGTTATGATGACTTGGTGGTTAACCTTGATTTATGTTTATGATTTCATGTTTAAATTTTATGTCGCATTCTCATATTTCCTTTATGTTATCATGTTATACCATGCCTCATTGTTCATGTTTATGATTCTCACCCATTTTATGTCCCATGTAAATTCTTATTGTCTAACATGTAATACCTTATTCATGTTATACTTTTTCTATTCTCTTACTGGGATTTATATCTCACCTCTTTCTTATATATGTCCACAGGTAATCCTATATAGTTTTAAAAGCTATGGAATTTTAGAAGCATGATAAGGAATCTTTCAATAATTTTTTTGTATCCACGTATCAAGTTGTTGTGTTATATACCTAATTACACAAAGAAACTATGATTCTAGATATTTTGGGTTGTATTAATTGTATTATTATGTAATAAATCATTATTTAATGTGTAATAAATACAAGGATTTTCATAGTTGGTATCATAGGAAATTCTAGTTATTTTGGGATTAGGTTTAGAAATTTATAGCAAAATCTTTAGGGATACACTAAGTGTATGAAAACATCCCTAAGTTTTGGTAAAGTATAGAGTAAGTGGTTTCCAAGAAAATACATCCTTGTATGGATACTATAAGTGGATGTGGCTCTAGCATAGATGTACCTAGGGGTGAAAATCCTTAAAAAAAATTATTGAGCACAACTCGATCAGGAACTGGTGCATGACAATGGGCCTTTATATACATTTAGTTTGACTCTCTTGGGGATATGATTTGGTAAATTTATAAACTCATTACGAACCATTATTAAGTGAAAAGAATGACCATAAGAATCTATGTTAGTAAATAAATTATAGATAACTTAGATTGAAACCTAGAAATTCATAAGTTAAGGAAATACATGTCATTTATAAGTTATCCCTTTAATTTTATTGGATTTTTGTTTGTCTGTTTAATAGTTTAAAATTACCCATCCCTAATTTTCCTTTTATTTTAGTCAATGGATATAAATAAGAGGAACTGAGTCACAACCAATGTGATGGGTAATGTGATGAATTCCCAAATGAGACAGCTGGTATAATGGGAGCTTAAGTAAGACATCTTATGATTACACCAAACCAACTATCAAAAATCACATTTATTAAATGGCACTTATCTTAATGTCTAAATATATCAAAGAGGAAATCTTAAGGAAGTTAATCTGATGAGGGTGACAAAGGAAATAAGATTTAATTTCTTGTGTGTCAAAAATGTGGAAAGTGGTTCAAGGGAAATGTCATAAAGGAATTATAAGGTGTTTTAAGTGTGTAAAAATATGGTATAAATTAGTTAGTTTCCATAAAAATGAAAATTATGATGTAAGGGAATAAATTAAAACCTACATAACCCTTTTTTGTTAAATATGTTTGGAGAATGTGGTAATTATTTAATTCAATTCCCTAATCTAAGGGTTAAATCCTAGACTAAGGGAGGACCTATGTTATGGAAATCATTAAAGAGTAAGGATTTAAGTGTTTATGTAATAGTATTTGATAATTATGTTGTAGAATTAGTATATCAATGATATTCTAGATATAATAATTATAAAACAACTAATTATTGTTCCACAATAGTTTTTCTTTAAGGATTTAAAATATATATTGAATGGTACCAATAACATATAAAAGTGATTTAGTGATAAGGTGATATTTTGTAAAACACGTGATTGAGGGATTGATACCCCTTAATATGTGTTTGATGTTAAGATAAACCTAAAGAGTCTTGGGATGAAATTTCTAAGTCTAATCTTATGCTTAAAAGAATCAATACCACTTTTTTAAATTTATGTGATGGAAGTTATGCATGATTAAGGATATTTTGGGAAACATATTATAGGATCTTTTTTTGATGTGATTAATGATATTTCAGTAGATGTTTTATTAGGTTGATTTATATATACCCATTAGGTTTAATATAAATGATTATTTGAGAAGAATGTTATAATGTTTTTGGAGGTTTAAGATGAAGGTTATGAGATGAACTTTGAGGTTAAAACATTTTTTAATGTTGGGGTTATTAGTGTTATTTGGGATATAGAGGTATTTATTTAAGGAATGGTATATATTAAGACTTTGGAATTTTTTTGTTGAATTTTGGAATTTAATATATTAAGGTTCATTTACTTTTAGTATTATATTACTTTATACTAACCATTTTAGATTTATTAAAGATAGGAGGATTATATTTTTATTATTTGGTGGATTATGTGATCCATTAGAAGCTTAATCAGGTGATTCAGGAATAAAAAAACCATCTTGAGTATTCATTGTTTGGAGAAAGATGATATTATAGTTAAAATTGATTAAAGGATGAAATTATTATTGTTAAGAAATTATATTTCCTTATGTCCCTAGTCTAGATGGTAAATTAATTCCTTAACTCTAGGAAAATAATCTTAAAACAAAAATTTTGTCATGTTATTATCATTTTTAATGAATTTATGGTCATTTCACCCATCGTAGATTTATGGTTTTGTGGTTATAGACTTTTTCTTGACTATGTTCTCTATCACTCTCTATTAGTTCTTAGGTGTTAGTTTTTTTCTTCCATATCTATATTTTCACTTCCAAATAATTTTTTCCTACTTGTAAACCTAGTTACGTGATAACCTTCTTACTTCACTTTCTCTCTTTTCAAGTGGATGTTTTATTGACCCTTTTTACAATATGGGTTTTCAATAAAGATATTTTTAGGTGTCAAAACATTGATTACCAATATCAAGGTCAAATTATGAGGATGAAATTTATTAAATGGAGGGAGAATATATCACCTTGAATTTTTAAAAGAGAAAATTATGTTTGATAGTATATGCAATATGCAACACCAAACCCAAACAAACAATTATTATTTAAATAAAGTTTTTATCACCAATCCATTAAATTTTTGGGTATGAATATGATTAACTACTTTATAATATATATATATATATATATATATCTTACTTGAAAAAATGTATTGATAAATTCATAGTAAATAATCACTCAATTTTTGGTAATGTCTTTTTGTTTTTCAAAATATGTTTTCTTCAAAAATGATTTAAATTTATTTTTTTGAAAAAAAATATTATAATTATTTTATAGAAAATTTAGAAGATTTATTTGATAAAATTAACTTCATTTTTTATATCAGAGTATCAAAATTAACTTTGGGTTAAATTTTGTGATTTTTCCAAAAAATATTGATTTTTCAGTGAATAGTGAAAAATACTCATTTTTTGTAAAACTGCCTATTCTTTTAATAAATTAACTAATTTAAATGTCCCATTATTATTTTAATTTTAAATAATAATTATTTAGTTATATTTAATTAAATTAATTACATCTAAATCTTCATTATATCATATTTTAGAATAAGTTTATTTTTTGGCTTGAAAACACATTTTTCTGAAAACTATTTTAAAATGAATAATTTTTCTATATTTTAATTAATTAAAAATAAACCTTAATGGGGGATGATTTAAATTAAATTTACAAATTATATATATATATATTAAATTAAATTCATATAATTAATATTACTAGCTAGTTATAGAATTAAAGTTAAATCATATTTTCCTAGAAAAGAATGCTTTTTTAGAAAACCACTTTTTGTCACACTTGCCTATTTTGTTTTGAATTAAATTATACCAATTATGTAAATTGAATTTTATAAAATGGATTCGATATTTAGAACCATTATAATTAATATTATTTAATAATTTCAACTTAATTTTTGGACAATATGAATAGTAATCATAGTAAATATTTATTAATGCATTAAAAGTAAAATAGGTTAATTAAGGGTAAAAAATAATAATAATAATTTAATAAGGAAAAAAGGTGTAACCCTAAAATTATAAATATTTATATTTTATTTTCAATGAAATTATTATTATATTTATTCCTTATTGTTTTTAATTTATAAATGATTGTGTAATGAGTTTGATAAAAATTAGTTTTTAATATGATAAAAATCGAATTGTATTTTTGGGTAATATGAAATTTCAATTAATACATTCCTTTTGATGAATTATTTAATGTTTTAAATAAATTATATTTTAATAAAATATTATTATTAAATATTATATATTAAATATAAATGATAATATAATTTTAGGAAGTGAAAATGTAATTTTTATAAGGGTCATAAAACTATTATTATTAAAAACTAGTATTTTTCAATAAACAGAGATTTTATTTTAAAATTGTAATTTTTCAAATTTAGAAAATTATTTTGATAAAATAAATATTTTTTTTAAATCTTCATGTATAAATTATCCAATAGTTAATTTTTCATAATTTTATGAGACAGTGAAATTTTTGGATAAAAATTAAATATGGTATAAAATACAACGTGTATTATGACATCATAAAATCCCAAAATTGATGTAATAAATATTATAAAAGTCATCCAAAAACAAATATATGTTTCCATTTAAAATAATTTATTTTTTAGGTTATTTTATTAGTTTTATAAAGCCTTTATGAATCCTCCAAAACATATATTATATTTTAAGGTTTTTAAATCAATTCTTTATGAACATGACTCACATCCACCTCACCAAGGGTAATATTTTATTGATTTTATCCCTTATAATTATAAAATAATTAAAAACACTTATCTTTTTAAGAAACCATGGTCAAAAACCATGGGAAGTTTTTTGGTTTTGATTACATTATTATAGAGTCCAAAACATAAGTTTGGGAAATAATAAAGAACTCTCGTCTCTTTTCCTATATAAACCCACACAAGATCCCATTAATCTTCAATAAAAAAACTTGGATCACATCCTTACTATGTAATACCCTCTTTATGGTCCTCTCAAGGTTCCCCCAAGCTCTCAAGAATCTCCTCTCTAGCTTTTTGAATCACCTTCTCAAGGTAAGGGACCTCTCTCTCTTCTTTTCTATCCAAGAACCTTCTTTATAATTATCCTTTTGAATCTCAATTGGTTATGTTTTCATGACTTTATAAAGATCACTATATTGTAAAATTTATGTCATAATAGTGATATATCATTTATATCCTCTCATTTATCATTTACCTAAGCTGTTACTATACCAAAATTTATTAAGGAATCATCTCTTTCTCCTCTTTATTCAAGAACCTTATTTATGTAATGCAATTTTTCTTCCAATTAATATTTATGGGATATGATTTAAAACATCCCATTTAATTAAATTATTATTTAAAATTGTTTATTTACCCCTTTCACTCTCGTTAATCTCTCTCATGATTCATTATATACCCTTGTTATGTTGCCAAAATTATCCTGTGATTTTTTCATGCCAAGTTTTTATTCAAACGCCCTCCTTGTATTATGCCTATTAATTACCAAATTCTCATATTGAATTATGTTCTTATATATTCTTTTTATTTTCCTTTTTTACTTCCAAGTGATTATATACCCATTTCTCTATCATTGAACCATTTTATGAATCTCTAGGTATTGTTATTATGTTGTTGAAATGTCACTACGATTTTCCATGATAAATTTTTTTAAGGTGTATACCCATACCAATTTACACTCAAGGGTATTCACATAGTTGTACCTATACTTCATTGATTGGGTGCTTAAATTTATATAACCCATAATCCTTAATCATGGGATTAAATGGAATGAAATATGTTCTTATGTTATATGACCTACGTGGAACACTTATGAATGTACATGAGATTATTATGATGGGTGTGCCCATATAGTTCTCCAATGAATTGGGAAATGTTTAAGTATCATGAGATTTCATGTATGGTGTATGAGGGTTATCATAAGCACAATATGTTATTATGTCTTAGTGGTTAACCTTGAGTTATGTTTATGATGTCATGTTTAAAGTTGTTGTCACATTATCATGTTTCCTTTATGTTATCATGTTATACCATGCCTCATTGTTCATGTTTATTATAAAAAAAACTCGGTCAACTAGAAAAGCTACCCAAATCATCCTTTCACATAATATAGGTAAAATAGGATAATAAAAACCAGTCTTGAATATAAGAAAAATAAGAAATACAACTAGATTACATAACATAAATAGAAAATATACCACAAATACATATAATCCAAGATAAAATAGTCCAAGCTATAAAGTATATCAAATTCTCACATGACCAACAGTCACCTTCAGTCCAACCCAAACTGAAAGAAGTAGAAATAAGAGAAGTCATCATACTACAATATTCTCTTCCATTTACCTGAATCCTATAATAAAACATCTAAAAATTCCCAAATACACAAGTAGGGTGTGATCCAAATCCCAATAGGATACCAACACAATTTCTATACAAGTTCTAGTATCAAGAATTCAAGAATTCTATCTTTTAAAATGAAATAGTTTTATAAATAATTTTCATAAACTAAATATAGTTATAAATAATTTTCCCTTTGGTTTTCATAAAATCATTTCATATTATCAAACTAGAAATATGAAAAGTATAAGTGATAAAATAGAAAAACATATCCATGCATCAAGAGGTACACATATCAATGAAATAACCTATCATGTGAATCTATGTTATACAACCTCATATAAAAATCTATGAGAAATTTTCCATGATAAAAACAAATCATGCAATAAAAAATCACCTTGTATTGGGATCTAGACTATGTAAAAATGCATAATATACAATCATAAGACAAAACATGAATACATTAGATCCAACAGATATTGAGTCCTATCAGTCGATATCACAAATGGCTATCTTCTAGTGGTGCAACACACACTAAGGCTACCCATGTCTCTTTCTTGACACAGCTGAGGTTCCAAATGTAAAATTTTACAAATAAATTTTCAAAACCATGCTCACAATTTCAAAAAATGTTTTCAAATCCATGAAAATATGCTTCAGAGTTTGAAAACCCATTTCCAAATCAAGTAAATTAATTTTTAAAGCAAAACCCCTATTTAAAAACATTTTTCTTTACAAGAAATCATTTAAAACCACATATCACTTCTAATCAATGAAAAACCCAAATGAATTTATCAAAAACAAATTGTAGTTCATCAAATTAACCCATTGTATAGAAACAACAACCGCAAGATGGTAGAAACCTAGTTTCTTTTGAAAAAGGTGACTGGAAATTGAGAGAACAACCTTCGAAATACAAGGCACGCCAATAAACTGAAAATGATTGATAGAAAACACTATTTGATCACAAATCTATAACCAAAACCATAGATGCAACCAAATAAAAAGAAAAAATAGAAGTATTTCATACCTATATAGAATCAATCCAACCACAGAGGTGATCAATCGCTAAAAGAAGTGATCTGAAAGGGAAGGAGTAAACCAAAATCACCTAAGAAGATACTCTAGGTTGAGAGAGGTAAGGTTTCAGGTGGAATGAAATGAAAATCAATCATTACCCACCCTAAAAACCACAAAGCATGACATTTACATGTCATTTAATCTCATTACATGTCATGTAATCCACGAAGCACATATAGATCGAAAAAACCTATTTCTTTTTATTAAAAACCTGATATTTTCCATTAGATGATGTTAACCTTTTACATGGTGTGTATAATTCTCATGTTGTGTATCCAGTACACAGGTTTTTCTTGATGGAAACTACACATCATGTAATCCCATTACATGGTGTGTAAACACCCATCAAACATCAAAAATTGAAGGTTTATGATAAAAATTACAACAAATCTCTAACTTCATCGTTATAGGTATCCTTATAATTTCTTTTTAACATTATTCAACTAATGAAAACGGAAACCAAAAACAAAGGTTAAAAATCATAATATAAAGGTAACAGGGTGTTACAATCTCCCCACCATAAATGATTTTTGTCCCCAAAAGCCCTCAAGATATTGGATTATCTAAAATAGAAGGCCATTGTTGCCTCATCCACAACTCCTACTCCCACATCTCATGGATATTCTATCCACACTACCACAGTACCCAAACCAGGGGAATCATTTTATCACACACCACCGTATCCCAGTAACCCATAATCTGAACTGGCTGCTCAACCAAAATGGTATCATTATTAAGATCAACATCCTCCCATCTAATCACAAAATACGGATATGGTATATACCACCTCAACTAAGAAATGTGAAACACATAACGTATATATGTCAAACCAGAGGGTAAGTCAAATTGATAGTACACCCTCCCTAGTCATACAATGATCTCAAAGGGGCCCACAAACCTTGTTGCCAACTTACCCTACTTACCCACCCGATGATGTCCTAAATGAGGTGAAACTCTGAGAAAGACCCAATCACCAACCTCAAACTATAATGGTAGACAATGATGGTTTTCAAAATATTTCTGATGAATTTTTGTTTTAATCAAATATATTTGAATCAACTACACCATATTTGTTGTCTCCTGAACAACACTCCATCCAACCAAAGACCACTCTCCCAAATTTTCCTAGCATAAGGGAGATCTACATGTCTACACATACAAAGCCTCAAAGGGAACCATCTATATCGAATCTTTATAACTATTTTTATAGTAAAATTCTACCAAAGGAAAAAAAAATCCCAAGATCCTCTTAAATAAAGCACACAAGATTGGAGTATATCTTCTAGAACCTGTATAGCCCTCTCCATCTCTCCATCCATATAAGGATGATGATTCATGCTAAATTTAATCAAGGAACTCATTTACTCCTGAAAACCTTTCCAAAACCTATATTTGAACCTTAGGTCCCTATTAGATACATCCACAGAGGGAACCCCATGAAGCCTCACAATCTCTCGAACATACAATTCCCCAAATTGTTCCACTTTCTTTATCTCCTTGATAGGTATGAAATGCACTGATTTAGTGAGTCGATCAATGATCAACCAAATAAAATCCTTCCCACTAGGATTTCATGGTAAACTAATGATGAAATCCATTTAAATATCACCCCACTTTCATACTGAATGGGTAAGGGTTGTAAAAACCCTATAGGTTTCTAGTGTTCTACATTAATTCTCTGACAAGTGAGGCATCATGACACAAAATGCTTAATAAATCACCTCACTCCTATATTCCAATATTAATGTTTCAAATAATGATACATCTTGGTAGCCCTAAGGTGCAAAGACCAACAAGACCGGTTTCCAGTGTCAAAAAACTCTTTCCTTGGGTAAAATAGAACAACCAACCTACAATAGAAACATAAAGCTCCACTGGGAGATCGAGACCACTCACCTGAGGTATCCCCACCATAATATCTTTCACTAAAGTGTTGTAAATTGGGGTTTTTCACCTATTTGAGATGAACTTTCTCATTAAAAGATGATTCAGCTTTCATCAAATCGAAAAAAACTTGTCCACCAACCTCTTCCACTTATAAGATTATCCCAGAAATCAAACTCATCAAAGACCACTCCTCAAATGATTCCTTCATGGATTATGTCGGTAATTTTCTACTCAATGCATTGCAACAATATTCTCTTTCCCAGGGATATAAGAAATATTAAAATCAAAATTATAAAGAGGCTCCACCCAACATCTTTGCTGAAAATTCAAATCCCTCTAAGTAAAAATATATTTCAAGCTCTTATGATCATAATATACTATAAATCACTTCCCAAAGAGATAGTGATGGCACATTTTGAGTTCATGAATAACCTCTACCAACTCTACATCATGGTTAGGGTATTTCTTCTCATAAGGGTGTAACTGGTGAGAGTCATTGTCCACAGCCTATTTCCCCTACATCAAGACACATCCCAAACTCATAAAAGAAGCATTGTAGAAAACATCATAACTCAATCCTAGATCTGGAATAATAAAAATTGGTGTTGAATTCAACCTCATATTCATCTCCTAAAAATATCACTGACATTTTTCATTCCATTCAAACTTTACACCCTTACAGGTTAAAGCTTTGATTGAAGATGTGAGCTTGGAGAAGTCTTGAACAAACCGTCTATAGTAACCAACCAAACCTAAAAAGATTATGATCTCAAACAAATTTTTGGGATGCTCTTAGGGCATAATTTTCTATAACTTTTCAAGATCTACTAAGATGCCCCTTTTGGATATCACATGACCTAGAAACTTCACTTCTTGGATCCAAAACTCACACTTGTAAATATTACCCTACAGATGATGTTCTTTCAATGTTCAAAGAATTATATACAAATAGTTCATGTGCACCTCTTATGACTTGGAGTATACCAAAATACCATCCATGAACATAACAACAAAATCATCTAGGAACCGATGAAATATTTGGTTCATCAGAGTCATAAACATCACAAGAGAATTTGTGAGACCGAATGGAATAACCATATACTCAAAATGCACATATTGAATACTAGGTGTTATCTTAGGTATATCCTCTTCTTAGACTCTCAAATAGCAGTGCTTTGACTGCATGTCATTATTAGAAAACCAAAAATCCCCTATAAGTTGATCAAAGAGATCATCGATCCTCGGTAAAGGATGTTTATTTTTGACGGTCACCTGATTCAACTTTCAATAATTAATACAAATTCTAAGGCTCTCATATGTCTTATTAGAAAATAGTATAGGTGAATCCCAATACGACATTCTAGGATGAATAAATCCTTTATCATCTAGGTCCTCAATCTGGAACTTAAGTTCCACCAACTCAACAGGTGTCATATGGTAAGACAACATAGAAATGGGCATCATACCAAGTAGTGGGTCTATAGTAAATTTGACCTCTCTATGTGGTGGTGAACCAAAAAAATAATTATGAAAGACCTAAGGGTATGAATACACAAATTCAGGAATTTGAACACCAAAACAATGGTTAACTGCATCAAGAAATATCTCTGATAATTGGCATGATATTACTCTAGTATAAAGAACAACAGGCCCTTCCCTTCCCGATTTAGAGTCCCACTCACCCTAAAAAACATGAGTGACCCCATCAGTAGATAGGAATTGAAATCGATAGAGATAATAGTCTATATGGTCCTTAACACTTATTATTCAATCTATGATGATAATAAAGTCTAAGATTCCAAGATCAAGCACTAAGAAGTCCCACACCACCTCATAGTCGGTTATCATCACCCAACACGCAGGACATCTAAAACATTATTCAAAAATCTTTCCCAAATTCGTGGAAAGATCTAAAATAAATGGAATAAGTTATAAATGAAATAAAAACACATCAACTAACTGTTATGATATAAAATAATTATTAACAGCTATATCAAACAAATTTATCACCATAGAGGATGAAATTAACATTTTACCTCTAACTGTATTTGGACCTACTTCATATTCATCTGGTGCATACTATACTACATACATTCTTCCAGTATTAGACACATTAACATCACCCTTATCTTGAGGATTAGACCCACCAACCTTTGAAGCATCAGTATAAACTTGTGAAACCTTGGTGAGAGTTAATCTTTCCCTACTTCCTTGATATATCTTTTCACAAAAACATTATTGATAGATATATCATACTCAAATAAGAAAAATCCTAGGAGAATCCAAAAATTTAAGAATGTTATGACCATGCCTCCCACACTAGTAATAGAAAACTTGTTGTTACCCTATCAAATCCCCTGAAACTAGTCTTGAGGAAAAATGACCACTCTTACGCTTCATTTTCTAGACAAAAGATACACCCTAGCTAACCACTGAACCAACTAAATATCCACTCAAACTTGTATTCCCAACTATGTCTACCTCATCCAAAGATACCTTGTCAACTACCTCCACAAATTTCAGAAGGAACATGAGTATCAACATCACTTGAATATCATGTCTCGATCCTAACTCAAACCTTCGATCTTTTAGGTTATCATTAGTGAAAAATTCCTCTGCTAGATGCACCTACTCAACAAAATAAGTATAATACTCTAAAACAATATTATCCCTCTACTATAAGGTCTAAAACTCTTGAGTCTTTACCACATGAAATGTATCAGGATAAAACTACTAGTTTAAGATTTTATTTTTAAGGAATCCTAGGTAAGATCGTCATGAAACTTAATTTTCATAATAGAGTCTCAAAATATCCTTCTCAATCCCTCGAGCATATACAAGGAAAACCCCACCTTAGAGTCTTCAGGATACTTCAAGAAGTTAAAGATCCTCTCTATCCGCTCAAGCCACTCCTCGGATTCTTGGGGTCCTTTTTCACCACAAAAGACGGGGGGTGTTTCTTAATAAATTCAGAACCATGGTCTACCATGCATCTTGGGTTCCCAAAACCCACTTGACCCAGAGTCAGAATAGTACAGATAATAGCTTCTATAAAAGTAGGTTCCACTGGAGGGTTTACCTATAGAACCTATCTTATAGCTTCCTCTCTTGGATTTGGAAGAGATCTTATTAGATGCATTGTCCAACAAAAGACAAAAACCACTCAATCATGAGAAAATTCCAAAATCATAGGACCAAATTCAGGTATAGATAAAAAATCCTTAAAACATTAAGAATTTAAAGAAACTATAAAAATACCTTACTTGAAAATGAATAGGTCAATTTAAATAAACTTCCTATACAGTTCATTCAAATGAACTCAAAATCCAATTTACAAACCTGGTAAAAGTCCTTGACCGCCCATGGTAACTCGGTTTCAGTCATGGAAGTGAGCTAGCCAGGCCCCTTTCCACACATAATACTTGAATTTTTATGGTCCTAACTCTTATTTACCCAAGACATATAAAAAATCTTAGGTAGTGCTAACACACTTCTAGTTGAGCATCACTTTAATAGAAAATTGTAACAAACCAACTTGGGTCAACTAGACAAGCCTCCCGAATTGGCCTATCATGCAATATAGGTAAAATAGGATAACAAAATCCAATATTAAATATAAGAAAAACAAGACATACAACTAGAGTACAAAGAGTAAATAGAAAATTTACCACAAAGATGTACAATCCAAGTCAAAACAGGTTAACCTAGAAAGTATATCAAATCCCCACTGACCAACAGGTACCTCTAGACTAACATGAACCGAAAGCATCAAAAACAAGAGAAGCTATCATAATACAAGATGCTCTTACCTTTACATAAATCCTACAATACAACATCTACAAATTCCCAAAGGCACAAGTAGGGTGTAATCCAAAGCCCAATAGGATACCACCACCATTTTAATACAAGGTCTAATATCAAGAATACAACAATTATAGATTTTAAAACAAAAATAGTTTTACAAAGCATTTTCATAAACTAAATCTAGTTATAAATCATTTTCCCTTTGGTTTTCATAAAATACTTTCTTATTCTAAAACTTTAAATATTACAAGTAGATGTGATAAAATATAAAAACATATCCATGCATCAATAGGTATACACATCCATGAAATAACCTATCATGCGAAGCTATGTGATACAACCTCATATAAAAATCTATGAGAAACTATCCAGGATAGAAACAAAT
The DNA here is from genome assembly GCA_963277665.1 of Viscum album. NCBI lineage: Eukaryota > Viridiplantae > Streptophyta > Magnoliopsida > Santalales > Viscaceae > Viscum > Viscum album. The sequence goes on from OY728145.1 coordinate 447,581,654, forward strand.
AATGCAATAAATAACCATAGATGAGAAATGAAAAAACACCTCATATTGGGATATAGCCTATGGGACAATGCATACTAGACACTCACAATCCTAAATAGGCATATGTTGGATCCAATAGATATTGTTTTCTACCAATAAAATTAACAAAAGTTTACCTCCTAGTGGTGAAACACACACTAAGGATACCCATGTCTCCTTCCCAACACATCCAAGGTTCCTAATGTGAAATTTTCTAAATAAATTTTAAAAAACATACTCATAATTTCACAAAATGTTTTAAATCTAATATAATCCACTTTAGAGTTTGAAAACCCATTTCCAAATCAATAAAATTCATTTTCAAAGAAAAAAACCTTTTTGAAAACATTTTACTTTATAAGAAATCATTTCAAACCACATATCACTTTTAATCAATGAAAAACCCAAAGTAATTTATCAATAATTAATTTTAATTCATCAAATTAACCTGTTGTATATAAACACTTACCTCGACAAGGTAAAAGCCTAGAAATTTTCAACAAATTTGACTGAGAACCATGAGAATGAAATTTTAAAGACAATTCATGCCAAGAAACTGAAAAGGATCAATAAAAAAAACTATCAACTCATAAACCAATAGCTAAAACCACAACTGCAACCAAATCCAAATAAAAACCAAAAGGATTATGTACCTGGAGAGAATAAATCCTACCAAAAAGGTGATTAGTCACTGAATGAAGTAATCTAAAAGCGAAGAAGTCACCCAAAATCACCTAGGAATAGTCTCTAGGTCAAGAGAAGTAAGGCTGCAGGTGGAATAAAATAAAAATCAATCATGAACCACCCTAAAAACTACAACTCATGACATTTACATGGCATATAATATCATTAAATGTCATATAATCCATAAAGCACATATATGTCGAAAAACCTATCATGTGTTATTCAAACCCTGATATTTTCCATTACATAATGTAAACCTTTTACACTGCATGTAAAATTCTCATGTTGTGTATCCAGTTCATGGGTTCTTCCCGATGGACATTACACGTTGTGTACTCCCATTACACGACATGAAAACACCCATCGAATAGCAAAAACTATATGTTTATATTGAAAATTCCAAAAAATCCCCAATTTCACCATTATAGGTATCCTCCCAATTCCTTTTTGGCATTATTCATCCAATGAAAAAAGAAACCAAAAAAAAGGTTAAAACATAACAGACATAAAGGTAATGGGGAATTACATTCATGATTCTAACCCCTTTTATTTCCCATGTAAATGCCTATTATTTAACATGTAATACATTCTTCATGTTATGCATTGTTTATTCCCTTATTGGTCCTTATAACTCACCACTTTCATATGTATTTTCCTAGGTTATCCCGTGTAGTTTTAAAATATTTGTAATTTTATAAGTATGTTAAAAAAAATTAATAATATTTTTGTATACATGTATCATGTTGTTGTGTTATGTACCTAATTACCCAAAGACACTAGGATTCTCGATCTTATGGGTTGTATTAATTGTATTCTTATGTAATAAATCATGAATTAATGACTAATAAAGAAAAGTTTTGTTATAATCCTATTGAGTATACTTGTATGCTCACCCCAAGTATATACAAAATATTTTTCAAGTTTCTAGGAGGTTTGTGTGAACTGTGTTGGACATTACTAGATCAAAATTTGGATTATTGTTGTGTCGTTGCCTTCTATTTTTTTCTTTTGGGTATTTATTTGGAGACTCTTTGTATTTTTTTATATTATACTTTCATTGTGGGTTGGTTTTAGTTTCTTTTCTTTTATATTATGTCATGTATTTGATTGATTGTTAATATCATATCTCACAATCCTACATTATAAAGGGTAATGCCTCTCGTATTGATATTTTTATACCCTCAATGTTAGTCACCAATTCATAGCCTATTGGAGGTGGGATGCGGGGGTCATTATATCTATTTCTTCATTGCTAACCCAGGATGGGTACCTTTAGAGGGAGGGAGTCATGATGGAGTGGTATCGGAGGTTTTGGTTGATGGATAGGATGTATTTTGGAGTTAGGAACAGTGAGGATTGCATGGGTTATTAAAGAAATGATGTCGGTTGATCTTGGTGTGTGATATAGGCCAGTGAAGACTAGCTATGACATGAGATTTTATGGTCCCTAATGATCTAATGCAAGGACTATGAGCCTACTGAATGACCAAGTGTGGTGATCCCACTTTTAGGGTAGAGACCTAGGATATGTTCATGAATAATAATTACTTATAGTATTATTTTAATTGTGAGATCTTTGGTTGTTAAAATCAATTAAATAAATCTGAATAAAATTTCATAGTATCATGATTAGAAAATATTTTATTCCTTTTCAGTTATGGATCCTGGTTATCATTCACATGTGGTTCAGGCAGTGGAGGTCCAGTAGGTTGTCCTTGAGGATCATAATATGGATGATCTAATTGAGGAAGATTATTAGTGGTGTAATGCCCCGACCCCAGTTACCCAGAGTCGATGCATTGTTACATAATATTGGCGTGATCACAAAAGATCAATTCTCGAAAGACCGATTAGTTTAGTAGTCTTGGAAACACTATATATATTAATAAGTCTTACATTACATCATAAAGTAAAAAAAACTACAACAACATATTGTCTTCATATCCCCTCATACTATCCCTACAGGACATTCATAAATTACTTCTTCACATCCTGGAAAAAATAAAACATTGAAATGGGTGAGCTCAGATGCTCAGTAAGGATAACAATACAACGTAAACTTTCATAAATAAGCATAAACATTTAAGGAAATGTATAACTAAAACAAAAGCCTTTTAAACTTTAACTTCAGAATAATATGGAAAAGATAAAATGAAATAATTCCATTTACTTATTCACATGGATATTCTACTAGTCTAATAACCACATGCAATATCAATAACCACTTTCATAATGATGGAATGCATAATTCCAGACTATCGTAAGCACATAGTCAAGGCCTCGTGCCAAGACTAAAAATTAGATTTTGTAAAGGCCTTGTGATAAGACACTAGTTTGTCTCATGAGACCTACCGATGCATCGAGGAGCTATAGCAGGCTCCACCCGTCACTTATTAAGTCCAACGCATTCCTCATATGAACAGGTTTAAACATAACATAAACATTCGTATTAAAGCTAGCATATGAAATGTCAATAATTTATCCATAAACCATGAATGGTATAAAAATAACACATCCACAGTCAAACATATCACAAAACCTTCAATACAATATAAAGGTTTTGTATCATAATAAATCAACTTCAAATAAGCTTAAAATCCATCAAAGGATGTTGACATAGATGAAATCAAAACTATTTGAGAGAAATATCTCTTTTTTTGAAATCATTTAAAATTCAAATAATTATAAAATAAAACATTTACTTTGAAAATATCCTTATAATATTGTAAGGTAAGCTTCTAAGATTTTATAACGGCAGAAAATAGCCGCACCCACCGTATAATTTAAAAAAAGACATTCTTACCTTAATTCTGTCAAAAAGGTTAAAAGGACCTTGTTTGGAAAATGAAGGAAAGATTCGTTTATAAACATATTATAAAAAGTAAACAAGGGTATAAATGACTTTAACCCATAGTCTATAAAATAGTAAGAATTATTTGAAATACATTTTTAAGAAACATGGATGTGGATGATAAAGAGGTCCCAATAGATAATTATGTATAAACAACCTCAGATAATGAAGAGATTGTGAAATAAACCCTTACCTTGTACTTTTCCTTAGTAGATGGTATGTTAACCTTATGTATAATAGTTAAAACATTGTTATTAAATTATACAAGAATCATATACATTAATATGATATTACATATGATCTTTTAACATTGTTTTGTTAATAATATCTTAGTATTATCATCATTTCGGGTGTTAAAGGATTCATTTTCCTTTATATTATTTTTTATGTGAGAAATATTTGTTATGGAGAGGATATATCTTATTCATATACAGAATGATATCAAGTCATTAAAAATTATTTTTAATCATCAAATGATAATTATACTTGAATGGATACGATGGGGAATGAATCTCATCGTGTTCGTGGAGATGGTAGTCTGTACGTACGCACGAGTGACAATATCATTATTTTGATATTAAAATAATATATAATTGGATGTTATATCATATATACATAATAATTATCATGTTATATTTATTATTTAAATGAATTACACATCATTATTATACCCATCCAAATAATAATGTATTGAATAACAATTACACCATGATGTGGAGACGGTAAGCCGTACGTACGCACGTATGGTGACATGTCATTCAAAGGATGGATAGAATGCTAAATATGGTAGTACCATATTTATAATAACATCATAGTACATATAAGATACTGGAGGTATTATTTTAGAATGGAAAAAACAAATAAAGAAGAAGTTTAAGAATAAAGTAACTTGAAAGAGGGTGGTGAAAACATTACCTCTTCTTCGGGTTATTCCTTTTGATTTGATCAAAAGGGCTCCTTAGTTTGGATTTATGATCAAACTAAGGCCTCTAGGTTGAATTTAGGGAAGTTGGGAGGATATTTGGGTAGAGTTTTTCCGATCCAAAAGTTTTTTAAGGTGTGAATTAGAGAGAAGGTGGGTTCCATTTTATAAGAGAGGTGAGGGGCACCTTAGGAAAAACATAAAATATTATTTTATAATAAATTCATATTCGGTTTCTAATGGCTCAAAAGTGGATTATTTAAAGGCTAAGGTGGGTATGGGTCTAAATCCTTTCAACCAATAGATTTTATACAGGTTTGGGTTACTATATTAACCTTATCATTTATATTTAACTCTTAGTTAAATAGTATGACATTTACCATGTCTCTTTGTATTTTTATATTATATGGTTAATAAACATACTATATACATCCAAGAGACCCCCAAGTGGTTCATTAATGATACACCTATCATGATATAAGTCCTTTAGAAGATCCTTAGATTTTTAGTAATATAATATTAATTAATAATATAATATTTTTTTAAAAAACTCTTTTATGTCAATTTTGACACTATTGGGTATTTTGTTTTTGATAATTTTATAACAACATTATTACTTCAAAAAAAATTATTTAACAAATCCTAATATGTCATATTAACATATAAAATTAGTGGAATTAATAAAAATTCTCAAATTACATTTATTTTGATATTTATAATATCAATTATTTTAATATTTCATTAATTAGGTAATTACTGCATCACCATTGTGTCATAAATAAATTAAAAGATTTAATGTCTAAAAATTATGTATAAAATACCATTATGTAGGAAATATTTTTAGCTTTATAATGAATATTTATAATCTAATTTATCTTATGTATATCCTTATATTAAAAATGTTTTAGTTATTAAACTTTGATTTTATCTCTTTTAACTCTTCTTTGAATTAAATAATAATAAATGTCCTAATCTAATACAAGTGGACCTAAATGATAATATTTTATTTCTAAGGTTGTTTTTAGTCTAGATACACTTGTCCAATAGAATTAGGACATGTGTTAGGGTAATATTAATATCATTTTTACCCTTAATTACCCTATTTACTTTTAACCGTGGTAAATAAAAGTAAAAAGTTACTATTCACCAAAAATTATTTTTATCTTATTGAACCACATTTTACTCATTGATATTAACCGTGTCTCTCTGATTTTAGAAATTCCACTCACAGAAGAGGTAAAATTATGTTTTATGTGAATTTCCAAATTCTCCTAGGAGGTGGGTAAAAGACGGCGAAAAGTTCAATAAAATTTTTATATATATAAAATTATTCTAAACTAACTCCAATGAATTACATTGAAATTATATAGGTATTATGTATCTATTTTTACCTAAAATAAATTTAAATAAAATAAATAATTATTTAAATAAAAATTTGATTTTAAACTATAACTCGGTGTTTTTTCACTATTCATTAAAAATTGAAAGTTTTCATAAAAATACCAAAAAATCACCATAGGCTAATTTTGATATTTCGAATCCAAAAATGAAGTTCATTTTGAAAGATAAAATTTAGAAAATTTCAAAAAGTGGGTATTAATATTCATAACGGCTAGTTTGATTGATTGTGGTGTGTGTTAGAACTTGAAGTTGCGTACAACACACGCTACTGCATTATTCAAAGGGAAGTGTACCGTGGAAGCTTGGGGTGTTACATTCTCCCCTACTTAAAATAATTTTGTCCTCAAAATTTATAGAATATTACTGTATAAAAAGACTCAGGTGGTTCTTCATCATAAGTTCCTCAGGTTCCCACGTTTCCTCTTCCATCTTATGGTTTCTCCATAGAACTTTTACCAGACGAGTCATCCGGTTTCTTAGCACTTGTTCTCTCATATCAAGAATCTTGACAGGCTCTTCGCAATAAGACATATCGGGTTCCAGTTCTAATTCCTCATAGGTGAGTACATGCGTTGGGTCAGACATGTATTTTCTCAACAGTGATACGTGGAACACATCGTGAACTTTGGAGAGACTTGGTGGCATTTCCAAATCGTAAGATACAACCCCAATTCGTTCTAGAATTTCAAATGGTCTGATGTACCTGGGACTCAATTTTCCCTTCTTACCGAAACGTATAACTCTCTTCCATGGAGATACCTTCAAGAAAACATGATCTCCTACCTAAAATTCCAAATCCTTCCTTCGGTTATCGACATAGCTTTGATGTGGTTTTGGATTAACTTTACCTTTTCCATCATTTCCTCCACCAGTTCTGGGCCTAAAAGTTTTCTTTCACCAACGTCATCCCAACAGGTTGGTGTGTGACATATCTTTCCATATAACGCTTCATATGGTGCCATCCGAATACTTGAATAGAAGATATTGTTATAGGAAAATTCTACCATAGGTAAATATTGATCTCACATACCCTAAAAGTAAAGTGAGAATGATCTCAACATGTCTTCTAAGGTTTGAATAGTCTGTTCTGATTTTCCATCTGTTTGAGGGTGGTAGGCAGTTCCCAAACAAAGTTTAGTATCCAAGGCCTTCTGAAGACTCTTCCAGAATCTTGAAGTAAAATGGGGATCACGATCAGAAACAATCGATAGGGGTACTCCATAAAGTCTCACAACTTCATTAATATATAGCCTTGCTAGACGTTCAAGTGGTAAATCTTCCCTTATAGCAAGAAAATGTGTTGTCTTGGTAAGATGATCAACAATGACCCATATTGCATCGTTCATTCTAGGAGTCTTTGGTAGTCCCATGACAAAGTCCATCGTGATATTATCCCATTTCCAATCAGGTATGGGAAGAGGTTGCATGACTCCTCCAGGTTGTTGCCTTACAGCTTTCACTTTTTATCAAACCATACATCTTGACACAAAATCAGCAATCTTCCTCTTCATGTTGTCCCACCAAAAATGTTCCTTCAAATCTCTATACATTTTGGTTCTCCTGGGGTTTATAGAGAAATTGTAACTATGAGCATCATCCAACAATTCCCTTTTTAGATCAGGTATATCAGGAACACAAAGTCTCTTCCAAAATTTCAAAATTCCATCTTCATACACAAAGTCATTAAATCTCCCATCATTCACAACTTTAATCTTCTTTTGAAATTCTTCATCATCAGTCTGAGAACTCTTTATCCTTTCTAGTAAATATGGTTTGGAAACCGTTTGAAAAATTATTGATGTTTCACCTTTCATGGTGATTCCCATATCCATCATTACTAAATCCATGAAAATAGGATCCCTTTCAACTCTCATCTTATTCAAAACTCCATGATCCTTTCTACTCAAAGCATCTTCCACCTTATTTTCCTTCCCCAGGTGGTAGTGTATTGTGCAATCATAATCCTTGAGTAGTTCAAGCCATCTCCTTTTCCTCATGTTGAGTTCTTTCTGTGAGAAAATATACTTCAAACTCTTGTGATCAGTATAAATCTCACATTTTTACCATAGAGATAATGTCTCCATATCTTCAAAGAAAATATTATAGCGGCTAACTCAAGATCATGAGTAGGATAGTTTTTCTCATGAATTTTCAGCTGTCATGATGCATAGGCAATAACCCTATCATTCTGCATAAGGACACAACCAAGTCCTTTCTTTGATGCATCACTATAAACAACGAACCCATCATTCCCCGATGGTAGAGTCAATATAGAAGCATTGACTAATATTCTCTTCAGTTATTCAAAACATTCTTCACACTCTTTTGTCCAAACAAATTTAACCCCTTTGCGTGTGAGATTCGTTAATGGGTTATCCAATCGGGAAAAATTCTGGACGAAACATCGATAATAACATGCTAAACCAATAAAACCGCGTACCTCATTTATACTCATCGGTGCTGTCCATTCTTGGATTACTCTTATCTTATAAGGATTAACGGAAATTACATCCTTGGAGATAATATGTCCAAGAAAAGAAATCTCCTGAATCTAGAATTCATACTTGCTAAACTTCCTATATAATTCATGTCTTCTCAGAGTCTTCAATATAATGCGCAAATTATTTTCATGATCTTCAAAGATTTTGGAGTGTACCAAGATATCATAAATAAATACCACCACAAAGTCATCAAGATATTCCTTGAAAACTATGTTCATTAGATCCATGAAAACAGAGGGTGCATTATACAGCCCAAAAGGCATTACTATAAACTCGTAATGCCCATACCTGGTTCGAAATGTTGTTTTCAGAATGTATTCCTTCTTCACACACAACTGATGGTATCCAGATCAAAGGTCAATCTTTGAAAAGTATTGAGCTCCATGCAGTTGTTCAAATAAATCATCAATGCGAGGAAGGGGATACTTGTTCTTTATTGTTATAGCATTGATCTCTCTATAGTTGATACATAACCTCATAGATCTATATTTCTTCTTAACAAAAAGGATAGTGGCTCCCCATGGAGAAACACTAGGGAGAATAAATACCTTATTACTCAATTCCTCTAGTTTTTCTTTGGTTCCACTAATTCCATAGTGGCCATTCTATAAGGGGTCTTTGATATGGGCCTTGAACCAGGAATTAAATCAATGGAAAACTCAATTTCTCATTCTGGAGGATGTCCAGGTAAATCTTCCGGAAACACATCTAAATATTCTTTCACAATAGGTACATCCCCTATTTGAACATTCCTTTACTTACCCACAATTATTTCATTCTCTTCCTACCTGATAATTGAATTTAGTTGAGCTACTGGGGGTGGATATAGATAAGAATTAGGTGGTGACGATTCTGCTCTAAAGATAAGGTGTTCTTTATCATCATCATCAAAAATAGTAACTTCATTCTTCTTACAATAAATCTTCGCATCATGGTCTAAAAGCCAATCCATATTGAGGATTTTATCAAATTCAATCATGGGTATGACGACGAGATCAACAGATAAAAAACATTTATGTGCTCTAATGGGTACTGATTCACAAAAATTTGTAGCAATGATACTTCCCTTAGGAGTTTTGACTGAAAACTCCCTTGTTAAATCAAATTGGAAATATATAATTTTCTTAGAAAACTGGGAATATATGAAACAATGCAATGATCCAGAATTAAATAATGCATTTTCTAAACTTAAGGAAACCATTAAATTACCTGCCACCATGTCTTTCAGAGCTTCTACCTCAGTAGTAGTGATAGCATAAGCCTGGACTTGATCCCTTGACCATTTCTGAGGTAAGTTCCCCTGACACTCAGGACATTCATTTTCATAATATCCAATCTCCCTATAGTTGTAGCATTGAACATCGGTAGCTTCTTTCTTCCCCTTGCAATCACGATCTTGGAGGCCTTTTTCACCACACTTGTAACAGACTCTCATTCCCTTCAAGAAATTACCGAGGTGTTTCTTTCCACATTTACTGCAGTATGGGTATTAAAATTTTCCCCCCTTCCCCTTATTTACATTTCTAGAGTGATCAGTAGATCTCTTCTTCTCTTACTTTGCTTTAAAGTCGTAAGACTTAGAGAATTCTTTTTCTATCTTGATAGAACATGAGACAATATCTTTGTACGACGAGAAGGATTGTGACACTAATGCTCGACAAAGAAATGGTTTTAACCCATCAAAGAAACGATCAATCTTACTTCTTGGGATAAATATATAATCTCCATCATACCTTGATAACCTTGTAAAGTCATCCTCATACTTTGTGACATTCTCATCCTCCTTTTGTCTCAGACTCAGAAATTGCCTTTCCATATCTGCTCGATGGTCACGAGGAAAGTATTTTTCTAAGAAAATCTCTTTGAAATCCCTCCATTACATATTTGATACTTCATCATCTTCCTTTGTGTTTTGAATCAATGACCACCATTTATCATCATCTCCAATGAGGCGGTAAACTGCCATGATAATTTTTTCCCTTTCACTACTCCCCAAAGCCTGAAATATTTTCTCTAGGGAACTTATACATTGCTCATATACCAATGGATTTGTACTCCCATTGAATATTGGTGTCTATTTCCTCATGAAGCGATCTAACATTGATCCTCTATGTTGTGGATCGGGGTTCTCCGTACAGGTAAGGTTATTATTCATAACCTGAGTGAGTTGTCCCAGTATGATGATTAGCTGATCAGCACCAGTTGCATCACCAGCTCCACTATAATTATCTTTAGTAGGAGGGAAATCCCTACATGGAGTGCGTGCATTAATACGGTTTCCATTTATTCCACTAGGTGCCATTTCTAAACAATGACATACACTAGATTAGTTTATGAACCAAAATACATAAATACAAAATTGTAAAACACTTAACGTAAATTGAACTATTTATGGATATAATCCATAATCATAAAAATGTTTTCTTTGAGGAATTATATACTCATAAACCCTTCATAATGGTTTGTAAAGAAAATGAGAATTATCCTAAGAATATCCCATGGGAGTGTCGTAACCAAGAGTGCAGCAAGGCCCGTTGTCGTGCACCAGTTCTCGTTCGAGTCTAGTTCAAAGCGGTGTTTTTGAGTTTTACCCTTAGGTACATCTGTTCCTGAGCTGCCTATATCTGCTCGTATCCATATCGGTATGTATTTCTTGGAAAACTCACAAAATCACTACAATAGAAAAATTCTATGAAGTTATTCTATACTAATCCTCAAAGTCCATCTTAGGTCTATGTGCTCTAATCAGAGTTTATCTAAATCTAGCTCCCAAGGTTTGTACTAAACCTTTCTCTGATACCAACTGTAATGCCCCGACCCCAGTTACCCAGAGTCAGTGCATTATTACATAACATTGACATGATCACAAAAGATCAAGTCTTGAAAGACCGATTAGTTTAGTAGTCTTGGAAACACTAGATATATTCATAAGTCTTACATTACATCATAAAGTAAAAAAACTACAAGGACTGCCGCGTCTTTGGCTTCCTCCTCGATGATGACCTAGATATGATGCAGCATCGTTCTGCTCCCCCCTCTCAATCGGAGGGGGGATTTGCGCGATCGTTTCTGCACGAGAAGGGTAGGCCTCTCTCGTCATGTTCTCGTTTTGGTGTGCATCTCCCTTTCCCAAGGATCCAGCTTTCCCCGAAGGTTCCAGACATTTTCCAAGAGGCACCGCAGCTCTCCCTTCTCTCGGCGGAGATTAATGGGGCCTCAGACCTGTGTAAGCTTACCCTTGTCGCCCGTTTTCGTCCTCAGCGCCCATCGGTTGACGAGTTCGAGCGGTTTGTCTCTGATTCTTGGGAGCTTTAGGATCACGTAGTTGTCAGTCTGCTTGATCGGATACATATCATGATACGATTTGGGTCAGAGGATGATTTGATTTGTGCCTGGTCCAGGGCCCCTCGAAGATGCAAGGGTTTCTCCTTCTACCTGTTTTGTTGGAGCTTCTACTTCCATATGTGGCGGGATCCATCGACAATCGTGATGTGGGTAAGTCTCCCTGGATTACCTATGCCCTTCCAAAATCCAACTATTATATGTGCAATTGGGAACATGATTGGCCGCTATTTATGTTCTGACCGCTGAACCGAGTCTGTGTGTCACCCGATCTGTCCGTGGATCTGCGTGGAAGTTGATGTCGCAAGATCACCGGTGAACCGTCTCTGGATCACAGACAACAAGGAATTCCGTTGGCATCAAGAAGTCCTCTTTGAGTCTTGGATGCAGTACTGTGTGCAATGCTGTATACTTGGTCATTCTGATTTGGTTTGCTGCAGCGGAGGAAAGGATGGGTTCTCCCAGGCGATGAAGGCGCGAGGAGTTCTTAGTGGGGATCCTTCTGGATTGACTCCCAATCCTGCTACGGGTGTTCCGGCAGATCATTTGAGTGTGCGAGGGGGTGTGGCTGAGGACAGGGATGTGGAACGTGTTGGTGCTGGCAACATTGTTGATCGGGGTAATCACATGGGGAGTCCTTGCATTGATGCTGCACTAATTGTTGCAAACATGTAGCAGGGGGAATGGCAAGATACAGGCATCGAGATGAATAAGCGTGATTGTGCTGTGAAGGAGGTTCGGGAGCCCTTAAATCCAACAGTGAAGCAGGTTTTTGACCGTCTCAAAAGTGATCTTGGTGCTGGAGGTCCACCTTTGATGGAGGTTGATGTTAATTCATGCCAATTGCAGCCTATTTCTAACAATGTGAGGGATGAAGGAGGTGGACTTGATAAGGAAAATATTACCCTAGCTGATTGGGCCTCTTCTGGTAATAGATTTGCAGGGCTGGAGCAGGAGGATCCACCAACTGGGATGGCTGATCGGCAGGACTTTGAGGTTCCTAATAATCTGGAACGTGGTGTTGTTGGTGAAATGAACCCTCATTGTCTTGTTGTTCTTGATCATAACAGGCTCTCTCAGACCGGAGAAGAGGCTCCTAAAACCTCAGATGATGTCTTGGGAAAGAAAGATGTTGGCAGCAAGAGTTTGGTTTCTGTGAATATCACTGATAAATGGGGGAATATATCTGATAGTAAGAAAGAGAATGGTGGTAGAGTATCCAGACCTTCATATAGTGATATTGTTCAAGGTGATCGAATGAAGATGTCTGAAAGTGAAGGTGTCATGACTGCGCCACCAAAGAGGAGGCCAAGGAAGGACTACACGGATCTACCCAAACCAATGGCGACAAGGTCTACACACAAGATTGTAGGGTCACAAGAAAATGTCATTGCAAATGGGTACAGTGGAAAATGAAGAGGAGGGTCCCTGAAGAGGGACAAAGGATTCAGTGGGAAACGACCGGTCAAAGAGAAGTTGTCTGAGGAAAGGCTTCGGAAGAAAAATATGTACCTTGAGATGATGCGCAAATACGAATCTTCTGAATGGGAGTCAGCTGATCCTGGTGATGAGTTATCTGATGATGGGGAGAAGGATGCATATGGTTTTGATGTAATGTAGCGTTTTATTTTCTACTGACTTCACTTGCACTTTTCCTTTAATAAATTTGCGGGACCAGGCTTACGCCTGGTTCAGACTTTCCTGGTAAAAAAAACTACAACAACATCTTTTCTTCATATCCCCTCATAATATCCCTTCAGGTCATTCATAAATTACTTCTTCACATCCTGGGAAAAATAAAACATTGAAATGGGTGAGCTCAGATGCTCAGTAAGGATAACAATATAGCAGAAACTTTTATAAATAAGAATAAACATTTAAGGCAATGTATAACTAAAAAAAAGCCTTTTAAACTTGAACTTCAACATAATATGGAAAATATTAAATGAAATAATGTCATTTACTTATTCACATGGATATTCTACTAGTCTAATAACCACATACAATATCAATAACCACTTTCATAATGATGGAATGCATAATGTCAGACTATCGTAACCACATAGTCAAGGCCTCGTGCCAAGACTACAAATAAGATTTTGTCAAGGCCTTGTGCCAAGACACTATTTTGTCTCGTGATACCTACCGATGCATCGAGGAGCTATATCGGGCTCCACCCATCACTTATTAAGTCTAATGCATTCCTTATATGAAAAGGTTTAAACATAACATAAACATTTGTATTAAAACTAGCATACGAAATGTAAATACTTTCTCCATAAACCATAAATGGTATAAAAATAACACATCTACAATCAAACATATAACAAAACCTTCAATACAATATGGAAGTTTTGTATCATAATAAATCAACTTCAAATAAGCTTAAAATCCATCAAAGGATGTTGACATGGATGAAATCAAAACTATTTCAGAGAAATATCTCTTTTTTTGAAATCATTTAAAAGTCACATAATTATAAAATAAAACATTTACTTTGAAAATATCCTTATAATCTTGTAAGGGAATCTTAGAATATTTTATAATGGAATAAAATAGCCGCACCCACCGTATAAGTTAAAAAAAGACATTCTTACCTTAATTCTGTCGTAAAGGTTAAAAAGACCTTGTTTGGAAAACGACGGAAAGATTCCTTTATAAACATCTTATAAAAATTCAACAAGGGTATAAATGACTTTAACCCATAGCCTATAAAATAGTAAGAATGATTTGAAATACATTTTTAAGAAACATGAATGTAGATGATAAAGAGGTCCCAGTAGATAATTACGTATAAATAACCTCGGATAATGAAGAGATTGTGAAATAAACCCTTACCTTATACTTTTCCTTAGTCGATGGTATGTTAACCTCCTGTATAATAGTTAAAACTTTTTTATTAAATTATACAATAATCATATACATTAATATGATATCATATATGATCATTTAACATTGCTTTGTTAATAATATCTTAGTATTATCATCGTTTCGGGTGTTAAAGGATTCGTTTTCCTTTATATTATTTGTTATGTGAGCCATATTTGTTATGGATAGACTGTATATTATTCATATACAGGATGATATCAAGTCCTTAAACATTATTTTTAATCATCAAATGATAATTATACTTGAATGGATACGATGGGGAATGAATCTCATCGCGTTCGTGGAGACGGTAGTCCGTACGTACGCACGAGCGACAATATCATTATTTTGATATTAAAATAATATATAATTGGATGGTATATCATATATACAGAATCATTATCAAGTTATATTTATTATTTACATGAATTACACATCATTATTATACCCATCCAAATAATAATGTATTGAATAAAAATTACACCACGACGTGGAGACGGTAAGCCGTACATACGCACATATGGTGACATGTCATTAAAAGGATGGATAGAATACTGAATATGGTTGTAACATATTTATAATAACATAATAGTATATATAATATACTGAAGTTATTATTTTATAATGGAAAAAACAAAGAAAGAAGAAGTTGAAGAAGAAAGGAACTTGAAAGAGGGTGGTGAAAGCATTACCTCTTCTTCGGGTTCTTCTTTTTGATTTGATCAAAAGGGCTCATTAGGTTGGATTTATGATCAAAATAAGGCCTCTAGGTTGAATTTAGGGAAGTTGGGAGGATATTTGGGAAGAGGTTGGCCGATCCAAAAGACTTTGAAGGTGTGAATTAGAGAGAAGTTGGCGTGCCCTTTTATAAGAGGGGTGAGGGGCACCTTAGGAAAAACATAAACTATTATTTTATAATAAATTCATATTTGGTTTATAATGGCTCCAAAGTGGATAATTTAAAGTTTAATGTGTGGATGAGTTGAAATCCTTTCAACAAATATATTTTAGACAGGGGGTCACTATATTAACCTTATCATTTATATTTAACTCTTACTTAAATAGTTTGACATTTACCATGTCTCTTTGTATTTTTATATTATATGGTTAATAAACTTACTATATACATCCAAGAGACCCCCAAGTGGTCCAGTAAAGATACACCTATCATTATATAAGTCCTTTTTATGAACCTTAGATTTTTAGGAATATAATATCAATTAATAATATAATATTTGTTTTAAAAACTCTTTTATGTCAATTTTGACACTATTGGGTATTTTGTTTTTGATAATTTTATAATAGCATTATTACTTAGAAAAAAATTTATATAACCAATCCTAATATGTAATATTAACATATAAAATTAGTGGAATTCATAAAAAGGCTCAAATTACATTTATTTTTATATTTATAATATCAATTATTTTAATATCTCATTAATTAGGTAATTACTGCATTACCATTGTGTCATAAATAAATTAAATTGTTTAATGTATAAAAATTATAAATAAAATACCATTATGTAGGAAATATTTTTATATTTCTAATTAATATTTATAATCTAATTTATCTTATGTATATCCCTATATTAAAAATGTTTTAATTATTAAACTTTGATTTTATCTCTTTTAACTCTTCTTTCAATTAAATAGTAATAAATGTCCTAATCTAATCCAAGTGGACCTAAATGATAATATTTTATTCCTAAGATTTTTTTTGGTCGAGATAAACTTGTCCAATAGAATTAGGACATGTGTTAGGGTAATATTAATATCATTTTTACCCTTAATTACCCTATTTACTTTTAAAAGTGGTAAATAAAAGTAAAAAGTTACTATTCACCAAAAAAAAATATCTTATTGAACCACATTTTACTCCTTGATATTAACCGTTTCTCTCTGATTTTAGAAATTCCACTCACAGAATTGGTAAAATTATGTTTTGTGTGAATTTTCAAATTCTCCTAGGAGGTGGGTAAAAGACGGTGAAAAGTTCAATAAAATTTTTATATATCTAAAATTATTCTAAAATAAATCTAATGAATTAGATTGAACTTATATATGTATTATGTATCTATTTTGACCTAAAATAAATTTAAATAAAATAAATAATTATTTAAATGAAAATTCGGTTTTAAACTATAACTCAATGTTTTTTCACTATTCATTAAAAATTGAAAGTTTTCAGAAAAATACCAAAAATTCACCCTAGGATAATTTTGATATTCCAAATCCAAAAATGAATTTAATTTTGAAAGATAAAATTTATAAAATTTCAAAAAGTGGGTATTACTATTCGTAACGGCTAGTTTGATTGATTGTGGTATGTGTTAGAACTCGAAGTTGTGTACAACACATGCTACTGCATTATTCAAAGGGAAGCGTACCATGGAAGCTTGGAGTGTTACAAGTGGTAGAGTAATTTTCATGATATTTAGAATTATTCTCTAGTGAAGTATGATGGAGGAGTCTCTGATCTAGAGATAGAGCACTGGTGGGAGGATCTTGATATCGCCTTCAATTTGATACGAGACTGGACAGAGCAATGGGTTTTGTTGGTGTTTAGTCAAATGTGATGGGTTGTACATCAGTGGTGGATGTTTTATATTTGTGAGTGTAAGGAAGAATATGTTTCATTGTTTGACTTCCAAAAGGAATTTTGAGGTCCATTATCTCGGATCAGGATGCTCATTTTACCTTGTGAGTATAGATATGATTGTAGCATGATTTTGATACTCAATTATGCCTTGATACTTCTTTCCACCCTCAAATGGATGGTAATAAAGATAAAACTATCCAAACACTGGAATATATTTTACAAGAATGTATCTTGGACTTCAGAAAATATTGTGCAAAACACTTTCCTTTGGTTGAGTTTTCTTATAATAATAATTATCACTCATTCATTGGCATGGCCCCATTTAAGTCATTGTATGGGCGATTGTGTCATTTTCCATTTTGTTAGGATAAGTCTAGGGAGTCTTCACTTCTCAGTCCTGATGGGGTGTAGATCATGATAGATAAAGTTTAGGATTTTTGTGAGAGGATGAAGGTGGTGCATGAATGAAAAAGTATTATGTTGGTTGAAGGAGAAGGCCCTTGGAGTTCGATTATAGGGGTCGTGTGTTCTTAAAGGTTTCTCCTTGAAGTGGGAAGATGAGGTTTGGTAAGTATATTAAGATCTCACCTTATTTTTTTGGCCTTTTAAGGTTTTGGGGTGTGTTAGTGAGGTGACTTATCAGTTGGAATTTCCACCACGGCTAGGCAGGATCCATGACGCATTCCACATATCTCGTCTCTTTTTATATATTCATGATGGTTCCTGATGAAGGCAAAATTTTCAAATATTTTATACTATAATTAAATGTTTAAAATCCCACCATAGTGTTATTTTATGATAAATTGTCACATTGTTAGTTTTTAGATGAATTTTGAGCATAATTGCTAAATGGCCTAATTTTGGGATTTAATTATTTTATTTGTATTCTGTAATTCATCCATAACTTTTTCTGAACTAACTAAAATTGTGAAATTCCTTTTTTTAGGTTACCATGCATCATTGGACTCATTTCATCAATCTAGAGTCAATACTCAATCATTCATTTGAATGCTCAAATATAGCTTACA
The DNA here is from genome assembly GCA_963277665.1 of Viscum album. Taxonomy (NCBI): domain Eukaryota; kingdom Viridiplantae; phylum Streptophyta; class Magnoliopsida; order Santalales; family Viscaceae; genus Viscum; species Viscum album. The sequence continues at coordinate 447,599,870 of OY728145.1, forward strand.
AATAGGGCCTCTAAAACTATGTACAAATTTGGACACTTTTACTATTGTGATTATATATCCATGTGGGTTGGTCCAATGAAGCTTAAATTCGGAATGGAGATATAAAATAATATGGGGATAAACTTTTATAGAGTATTAAATGTTTTATTCATCTTTAGTAATGGTCATAATGGCATGTAAAGTTGAAAAGGTGGAATATGGAAAGTCAACTGACCAGATTAAATTTTTCTGACTAAAATATTAATAACTTTCTACACATGTTTCCATTTAATATGAAATTTTTAGGGTTGACTAGGGACAAAATATGGAACAACCTTTATTAAGGATAATTTTCAATTTTAGGCCATTTAATTAGGATAAAGTTCTGATAAGTTAGGGGGATATATTGGGAGCAAATTTTTCTCACCCATTTTCTCTATAAATTGTCATCTCTTCTACCTCTTACAACATAGCCATTTTCATGGGGGTATGGTGGAGTTTGGTATATGTAATAGTTTTTTATATTTTAATTATATTTTATCTTAGTTATTTTTCTTCTTATTTTCATTTATCTTCTCTTTCGTTTTCTATTTTTTGTTCATCCACAATGATCCTTCTAATCTCCATGCAAATGGAGAACTAACTCTCATTATTGTTCAATGGGGGAGTGGTGGTCCTTGAGTTAATTATGATTAAAAGTTTCTATTTATTTTATTTTGTAAATTTCAATAGTACTGAAATGGTTTTGGTGTATGGTTCACCCCACTTTCATTGTTATTGATTTCTTCTTCCTGTTTTAAAATTTTTCTCTCCATCATCGTAATATTGTATCCAAGGTGGAGTAGCATTATGGTGATTATGTGAGTGATAATTATCTTGAATTAGGAGGGTCAGTGTAGGATAATAACAATTCATAGGAAATTTTTTAGTGATAGGTTTGATCTCAACATTGATTAGAGTATTGAGAATAAATATTTTTCAAGAACAATGATTTTATCACCACAATATCCCAAGAACGACAATGATTCTTCAATAAATTCTTTGTGTCTTCTTTATTTACTTTGTGTTTTTAATTTTATTATTAATATATATTATATTTTATTTATTTTCAGAATCAAACCCTCATTTATATTAGTATATAATAAGTTTTATATTAGTTAGGTTATAAACAGTGACAATAGAAATTTTGTGTGTTGTGAGCGGCCTCTTTGAGATCGACCCTAGGTTGTGCCACTATAGTACACTCTTAGGTAATAATAATTTATTGTTGAGGGATATATGACAAACCCCTATCATTAGTTTACATGTCATTGACTAGGGATAATTGGATATCTAGGATGATGTGACATTCACGGAGTGGATATTAGAGATCCAAGATCATGAAGAGAAAGTATCATGTGGAAAGAACATTCCTTTAGTTTGTTTGTTGTAGAGGAATGGTGTCCTAGAAAAGATTACATGGTAGTTTTATATGCATATTCATGCCCAGTACCCTGATTTGTTTTTAGTTTTTCCTTTTTATTTTTCTTAACGATGTGATGTTTGGAACTTATTGGTTATGAAAATTTTTTTCCATGATAATGTGATGTGTGTTAAAACTTCCAACATATGAAGAAAGGAAAACCTAATTCCTAATAAAGATGTGTTATACTATGAATCATTTTAAAACCATGCGGGTGAGTTATTGCCACCTAAAATTGGATACAATCTTGATATGGAAGATGGAATTCCTTGATTTGTGTGATTTGGGCCTTATTGTGTGAAGGATGTGGGATTTGTTGGCTTGGTCCATATTGAGGTTGAGATAATGTTATGGATGGTTTTTTGAAAAGTTTTGGTTACTTTCAAATGGTAAAATTTTGTATTAATGTGGTTTTATGGGATGGATTGTGATAGTTTTCAGTTTGACCTAGTGTGTTTGGTTGGAAGTTGTCTTTTAGTTGTAATGAGATCCTTGAGAGGTATCTCATGGGATGGTTGTTTAAACCTCCTTCCAATTTTCTTTTTATTGTAACTAAGGTAATTCATTGATAATAATGGAGTATTGTTTGTGTTTTTTTTTCAATCTGCACATGGATGTCTAGGGAGTTTTTAAGGAATGTGGTCATATGTTTGAGGTTGAAAGCAGTATTGAAGGTGGCACAATTTTCCAGTGTTTTCCAAATTTTTGGGCCTCAAAATCAGGAATCTATTCATAATAATGTATGGTATGAAGAATGGTGAAGGAATTTAGAAAAGAGAGAGAACCACGTGTCCCAGGACATGGACCGTGTACCATGTCTGGGAAAGGTTCGTGGGCCACATATGAAATAGTGGGAAAGGTGTGTTGAGACGTTCACAGAACTGAAATCAGTTTGCAGTGAAGGTATACGAATGGAGGCTTGTGGTACATGGAAGGCTAGAGGTTCACAGGATAGCTTCAGTTCATGGTACAAGAGTATTACACGGTGGAGGCTATACCAAAATTAGATATTTTGGTAAATCTTGGATTAAACATTTTTTTGAATCCATTTTTGCCTATATAAGGAGCATTAATCCCCTTTGTTAAGGTGTGGGATTAGAGTTCAAAAATCCATAAATAAATTCAGTGAAGTATGAAGTGGTTCATGGAGGAGAAGACAGTACGCTGAGAGAACCATCCGTGTAAGGAAAAATAGTCCTTAGAAGAGAGTTCAGTTCATGGAGGAAGCTCTCACAGTACACGGAAGATCAAGGAAGTATGTGGAGTAGGATGTTATGTGGAGGAGCTGAGAAATACGTAGAGTAAAGTAGTACATGGAGTAGGGCAGTTCACGAAGGAGCTGGATGGTACGCGGAAACAGGAGTGGTGCACAAAGGAGGTGATACTGCGAACCATACCCACTACTTAGTATTTAGAGGAGGTAAAGTGGTATGCAGAACACCCAAGGAATCCTGAAAATTGACCAAATCAGTTTGCAAAATTAATTACCATAACCTATCAATGTGCGGGAAAGTAAATTACATTTTTGGATGAAAAAGGAACTTCAAAAGAGCATTCATTTATAGTTTAGGATGCATGATTTAATTCTAATCCATTGAAGAAACCTTCAAGTTGATAAACTGAGTGAATATTCTTCCAACATAGTGAGTAAGGGGGGGTTAGTGGAAGTGATTCGAGGGACATGGTGTGTTATCCCTAAAACCTTTTAAAGGCAGTGTGCCTAGTACAGAGTGACTACTCTAAACTCTTGTAATCCACAAATTGTGAAGCTTAGTGGTTTTTGGTATGACTGACACACTGTCAGCGTATTCTCTTTAGATGTAGCCCTTAGTGGTTAACCAAGTAAAATTGTTGTGTCTTTTCTTTGTATGTGATTTTTTGTTTTCTTCACTTCATCTTCAGAAAGTTTTAATAGGTTCCTTCCAATGTGGGAACAAGATCCATCAGTTTAAAATAAAAATTTGACACCCCAATTCACCCATCCCCTCTGAGGGTGTTCCAGGGTCCTTCAAGTGGTATCAGAGGGAGCTTTCTGGTGTTGAATTTTTCTTCTGTTGTCATGGAGAATCCATTCAATATTAGGGGAGTTCCCCTATTAGATAGAAGTAATTTATAGATATGGAAAAATAGGATGAGATATCACCTAATATATCTTGGAATGGATGTCTTATTTTCTACTGTGTAGGGGATATAAGTCACTAATCCTACAAGACTGTCAATTACTGATATAAATAGTAAATTTCTTAATGTTGATGCAAAAGCACAGAATACTCTCACTGCATCTCTTTATGATCATATTTATCTAAAGGTAATGAGTTGTACATCTGCTAAGTCAATGGTGGATAAATTTGAGAATATTTATAAAGTAGATAGAAAAGTGAAGGAGGTGAAACTTAAAGTACTACATAATAGGTTTGACGATTTGAAGATGCACCCTGATGAGAATGCATACTCCTTTTTCAATCAAATTACTAATGTTATAGGAGCAATTCTAGGTCTGGGTGAATAAATCAAAGACATTGATATAGTAAAGAAAATAATAAGAATACTTCCACCCCTTTATAATGAAAAGGTGTCATCCCTTTAGGAAATAGATCTCTCCACACTCTCGGTGGATTATTTGCTGGGTAATCTATCAGTATATAAATGAGAACCAAACCAAAAGAAGCTACGACTCATGTGAGCAAGTAAATGGAATTCAAAACCATGGTAAAACTAAAAGTTTTAGGAGATAGTGGTGCTGAATATGATGAGGAAAAATAAATGATTTCTCTCATTTCCAACAATCTCAAGAAGGGAAAAGTAAAATTTTAATGCAAACTACCTCTGGCTTTCTTTCATTGTGGAAAAGTTGGGAACATAGCATCTCAGTGCTCAAGAAAATTTGATTATGAAGAAAGCAAAGTTGAAAGCATGTAGAATCCTCATAAAATATTATTCAAAAAGGAAAACATTAAATTTGAAAAGAAAGTACAGAAGAAAAGTTTTGTCTGTGAGGAGGAAGATGATGATAATAAATTTTTTGAGGAAGAAGAACCAGAATTTAAGACTAGAAACCATGCCTCCATGATGGATACCATTGAAAAGTCAGAACCATTGATAGATAAAGCCAGAGATAATCATATGACTACTAATTTCAATCCCATGTTTCAAATTAAGGATGCTTTTGGTAAGCTTGAGAATTAATTTAAGATATGAAATAAGTGGTAGGAAATGGTGGAGGAAAAATCAGAATATATTGATCAGTTGGAAGTGGAAATTGAACGACTGGAAGAACTGGTGAAAGTATAATGATTAATCCTTGAAATCATGTATGATTTTTTGGAACTATAACTCAAGATTGAAGAATAGGAAAATTTAATTAATGACCTTACATCAAGACTAGAGGATAATTCTAAGACCATTGAGGGACTCGAAGAAGAAATTGTTACTCCAATAAGTAAACTCGAAAGTGATTCAATTTCAAAAGAAGCAAAGAAGAAAATACAATTTGTAAAATTATCAGATTCTGGGTTGCTAGAAAGAGATAAGTGTGGTTCCGATAGAGTTTAAAAAAATTTGAATGACCAAAGACCCGCATGCATGGGAAACATTGGAATCGTTTGTGATTCCAAAACATCAAATTCTACAAATAAAGGTGGATAGAATAAAGGAAATTTGAAAGTGGGTCATGTTTAAAAGTCACCGAAAGTGTTGAAAAATAAATCCTCAATTAAATATTAATAAAGAACTAAAGACTGTCCTCAGGTATCCAAAAATGATATGTAACCAAAATTTTTTCCTAAAGAAGGATACATGAGAATTAATCATAATGAGAAGACATTTCCACTTATGAAATGTCAATTCTATGTCTATATGGTCCATACCATGTCATATTGGGAATAAGTAAAGAGCTATATGAATGGGGGAAGAGATAGGAGTTCAAAAAATGAGAACATATTAATATCTTACTTCTTATAGAAGAAATAATTTCTATGGATATTTTTTTCAATGTTCTAACTTTGGTCATAAAGCTGTGTATTGTAGGTAGAGGTATGATAGATGAAATTCCTACAATGTTTAGAGATGTTTCAATACTCATCAACCAAATGGTGTTGTTATTTCAAATAGTTTTTATCCTTTAGAAAAATATTATGAATATGAAGAACCTGTGTACATGGAATAGATAATTGAAAGGTCATCAGTGTCCTACACTCAATACAATATCTCATGGAAAGAAAAGAAGAAAATTGAGAAATATAACTTTGTATAATTAGCTCCCAAATCTACCAAGAACAACATCACTTGGATTATTGATATTGGATGTCCGTCTCATATGACGATAAATGCATACCTATTAATTAATATCAAGAAAAAGGTTGATGGAATAGTGAGGTTCGGTAATGATGGTGCTCTAAATATTAAAGGTAGTGGAAATAATGAACTAGCTAATGGCGAGCTGAAGAAGACTAAAGTTATTTATGTGGATGGATTGCACTACAATCTTCTGAGTGTGAGTCAACTCTATGACCCAGTCCTTATTGTGACATTCAATCATAAGGGTTATACTATAAGTGGAAAGATAGGGAATTATCTTATAAAAGGATGCAGAACAGAGGGAAACTTGTATCAGGTCGACAGTAAAGAAAACATTTGCTACATAACCATTTAATAAGAAAATAACTTGTGGCATCAGATATTGGGTAACATCAATCAGCAAGACATAGAAAATATATCTAAGCTGAAGATAGTCATGGATATCCCTAATCTGAAATGTTAATGAGAAAAGACATGTGATGCTTGCATGTGAGGGAAACCGATCTGTAGTTCCAACCAGCCAAAGAAGAAAAGAGAATCTAATCTCCTTGGCCTCATCCATACAGATGTATGTGGCCTAATAAATGTCTCTTAAACACATGGAGAAAGGTACTTTGTTCTTTTCATAGATTATTACAGTATAATGGCATGTGTGATCATTATACATAGGAAGAAACAAGTGCTTGATTGCATGAAAACCTATCGAAAAATCACTGAGAATGATACTGGATGGAAGATCAAAGTCATGCAGTCTGACAATGGAGGGGAATACATGTCCATTTAATTTGAAAATTAACTAGAGAAGCATGGGATACAACATGAGGTGGTTTTTGTGAGAACTCCACAACAAAATGGAGTTGTTGAGCACATGAATCGACAGGTAAACAACATGGCCAGAACTATGATGATAGAGAGTCGTATTCCTTAACATTCCTGGAAAGAGGCAGTACAAGCTGCATTGTATATTCAAAATTGAACAGGGTTATATATGTGTAAGATAAAGAAACCATATGAATTGTGGCATGGAAAGAATCCCTATTTAAAATATTTTTGTGTTTTCAAAAGCAAATGTTTCATCCAAAACAAAAAAAATTAGAGGAAGTATAGAGACAATCCAGACGAAGGAATATTTATTGGATACTCAATTAATAGAAAATCCTACAAGTGTTTCAATAATAACTTAAGAATAATTGTAGAAAGTAGTGATGTTATTATAATTGAAGAGAAAAACATGAATGCTTTAATAAATTCTTGTGTTTATGTGATAGAAGATGAGGAATAATGTGAACATGGGATAAATGTTAATACATTGGTAGAGAAATGTGTAAAAAACTCTCAAGAGTCACATCATGATGTTGACTCAAGAAGAATCAGAAGAATAATCAGAATAGGAATCTATAGATGGAAGGAATTTGGTCGAACCCCAAAGGAGAAATCAAAGAGTAGAGATTGATAAATCCAACATTATCGAGGATCATAATTCACCTACAAAGACAAGGATAATGAATAATAATGCACAATATGTATTCCTATAAGTTGTAGAACCATCTTCGTTTGAAGAAGCTACAAAGGATGAATCATGGGTTAAAGAAATGAATGAAGAGATCGATCAGATTGAAAAGAATGAAACATAGGATCTAGTTAAGAGACCCAAAAATCTCAATGTGATTGGTACAAAGTGAATTTTTCAAGAATAAATTCGATGAACATGGTAATGCGATCAGAAACAAGGCGTAATTGGTGTGTAAAGGATATTCAAATATTAAAGGTGTCGATGTTGAAGAAAAATTTTCTCTAGTGGCTAGACTGGATTCAATCAGGTTATTTATTTTCATGGAAATCCAAATTGGATATAAAGTGTATCAAATATATGTCAAAACAACTTTCCTAAATGGTATTCTTGAGGAAGAAGTATATATTGAACAACTGGTGGGTTTCCTTCTTGGAAATGATGAAATGAAGGTCTGTATATTAAAGAAAGCACTCTATGGATTGAAGCAAGCACCATGGGCATGGTACTCTCTACTGGATTCTTACCTTAAAATGATTGAATTCAAAATAGTAGGATTGGATCATAATCTCTATGTGAAGAATTCTCATAAGGATTAGTTCATGGTATTGTTGTACGTTGATGATATTATTTTTGGTGGAAGCAGGCAGGGATCAGTGGATGAATTTTCCAATAACATGAAATCATAATTTGAAATGTTAATGATTGGTGAACTCACATACTTTTTAGGGATTCAAGTGATTTAGAATAAGGATTACACTTTCATTTCACAGGAAAATTATGCAAGAGAGATATGGAATAAATTTAATATGCATGATTCCAAACCAATGTTAACTCCGATTACGGTTGGAACAAAACTTGGAAAGCATGAAGACGAGAATTCTGTGGATTCTAAAATGTGTAGGAGAATCATTAGAATCTTGTTGTACCTGACAGCAACATGATCAGATATTGTCTTTACAACATTCTTAGTGGCCCGCTTTCAGAGAAATCTAAAAGAAGAACGCATAGAAGTAGTGAAAATAATCATGAGGTAAATTCAAGGTACTCACAATTATGGATTATATTTTGCTGCAGAAAGTGATGGTGAACTATCAAATTCTTTTGATACTGACTGGGCTGGAAATTTAGTGGACAGAAAGTCCACCAGTGGTGGATCATTCTATGTTGGGAAGAAATGTGTGGGCTGCCTGAGCAAGAAGTAGTAAAGTACTTCTCTTAGTATTTTCTAAGATGAATATATCTCCACAACAAAAGATTTCACTTAACTAATTTGGATGAAGTAGCAACAAACTAACATTGGTGATGAGGTGAAACAACTAATAGTGATTTATTATGATAACAAGAGAACAATTGATCTTACGAATAATCATGTTCATCATTCTCATACAAAACATATTGAAATCAGATATCACTTCATCAAGGAAAAAGTTGAACAAGGAATGATTAAAATGGATCATGTAGGAATTGATGAGCAAGTGGTTGATATTCTTACCAAGCCACTACCAGTGGTTGTGTTTAAGAAACATCAGTTGAACCTCGGTGTTCAACCACCTCCAACTGCATAAGGAGGTCACAAAATTCCCCTCTCTATATTTGTTTTAATTGCTTTTAATATGGTCGTAGAATTGATGCAGGTTTATGGGGGAGATACGATCCAGGGGAGCATTTTTTTAAGCTCTAAAAGTTAATATTTGGTTCATTGGGTTTATTTCCAAAGGGGGATATAATGGATAAATTCAATGGAGAGTGATTTTTTTTATGTATATAGGAAATATGGATAATAGAAAAACTATAAATAAAACTATTGGGGAGAAAAGAAAAGAATGTGAACTCAATTCATGTCCTATCACTTATCTTCTACACTGATCACTATTCACGTAGACTTAGAGTAATGGATGAGTTGTTTCTTGAAGGTTCGGGTCTTTATCATGGATGGCGCTTCAGTGAATTTATCTGGAAATTGCCAAAAAACCCAAAGGGGGATATTATTGGAACCAAGGATATTCATTGATAATAATGAAGTATGTTTTGTGTTTGTTTTCAATCTACACATGGATAACTAGGGAGTTTGCAAATAATTTGTTCATACATTTGAGGTTGAAAACAGTATTGAAGGTGGCGCAGTTTCCCAGTGTTTTCTAAATTTTTGGGCCTCAAAATCGGGAATCTATTCATAGAAATGTATGGCATGAAGAACATAGAAATAATTTATCAAAGGGAGAGAACCTTGTGGCTTGGGGAATGGACCGCATACCATGTCTGGGAATGGTTTGTGGGCCGCGTACAGAACAATGGGAACAGTACGCAGATCGGTTCGCAGAACCAAAATCGATTCGTAGCTAAGGTATGCAGACAGAGGCATGTGGTACGCGGAACATTGGAGGTTCATGGGATAGTTTCATTTTGTGGGACAAAAGCAGTGCGTGGTAAAGGCTATACCAAAATCATAGATTTTGGTAAATCTTGGATCAATGGTTTTTTAGGATCCATTTTTGCCTATATAAGGAGCAGTAATCTCCTTTGTTAAGGTGTAGGATTAGAGTTCAAAAATACAAGAAGAAATATGGTGAAGTATATAGTGGTTCATAGAGGATAAGATGGTACATAGAAATAACCATCCACATAAGGAAAAACAGTTTGCAGAAGAGAGTGTGGTTCAACGATGAAGCTATCACAATACGCGGCAGAGTAAGCCAATATGTAGAGAAAGACGGTATGTGGAGGAGCTGAGAAATATGTAGAGTAAGGCAGTACATGGAGCAAGGCAGTTCATGGAGGAGCTAGACAGTATGCAGAAATAGTAGTGGTACATAGAGGAGGTGATCTGTGAACCATACCTGCTACTCAGTATGTAGAGGAGGTAAAGTGGTATGCAGAACACACAAGGAAACCTAAAAATTGACCAAATCAGTTTGAAAAATTAATTACCATAACCTATCAGTGTGAGGGAAAGTAAATTACATTTGTGTATGAAAAAGGGACTTCAAAAGATCATCCATTTATAGTTGGGAATTCATGATTTAATGATAAACCATTGAAGCGACCTTCAAGTTGATAAACTGAGTGAATATTCTTCCAACACAGTGAGAAATAGGGAGTCAATGAAAGTGATCCAAGGGACACTGTGTGATATCCCTAAATCATTATAAAGGTAGTGCGTCTGGCATAGAGTGAATGTGCTAAACTCTTGAAATCCACAAATTTTAAAGATTAGTGGTTTTTGGTACAACCTACACACTATCAGGGTATGCACCTTGGACGTATCCCTTAGTGGTGAACGAAGTAAAATTATTGTGTCTTTGATTTTCATGTGATTGTTTGTTTTCTACACTTCCTCTTCAGACAGGTTTAACAGGTTCCTACCAACGTGGAAACAAGATCCATTAGTTTAAAATAAAAAGTTTACACCTTGATTCACCCCTCCCATCTCAGGGTGTTTTGGGATCCTTCACTTTTTAGTTTTGGTTTTGGTTCTCGAGGATTATAATAGTTTGAGATGTATATGATGTAACAGTCTAGACCTTACAACCCATTACATCATGGGAATTCTGGTGGTGGAGGTGTTTGGGGGACGTTATGAGGAGTTGGGAAGTATGTGATCGAGTGTAGATAAGAAAATTATCTAAAGGGGTTTTTTGGTGTGGATCATAGGGTTTCTCCATAAGAATGGACATTATAGCGTGAAAAGGCTGATTGTGGCGTAGGAGAGGCTGGTGAGTATTTTTTTTATTACTTCCACTTTTGGAATGGTTGCGTCTTGGAGAGAGTATGCAGTGTGGAGATTAGTTTCTTACCTAAGTGGCTACAATGTGAAAAGTTTGGCTGCATCATAGAGTCCGGGAGGATTAAGTTCAGGTGTTCTTTTTTTTGGGATAGTTGTGTCATAGAGAAGGGTTGTGGTGTAGTCTCTTCATGGAGAAAAGGGTTCTACAACATGGTCATTCACACTATGTCTCAGTCCCTTATACTATATTTTCAGATCTAAAATGTAGAGATTATCATGTTTTATGGAGGGATATTTGACTATCTTAGTTGCAGCATGGTCCCTCGCCTTTTCTATATATTCTTCTTTTTTTTATCAATACTGCGGTGTGGTTCTGTAGGCTATGTCGTGGTCTTGTGTCTTTCAAACTAGGTATAAAACCCAAAAAAACCTTGAACCCCCTCATTCTACCAAATTTATTCTTAGTTATTAGGCAAGCCAAATATGTCCCAGATATCACTTTCATCCCCCTTTCAATGGATTTCAACTCTAGCCTTGGGAGATCAATCTATGGTGGTTTTAGGTAAGTTTTCCTTCTTTCATTTCCCTTGTTTTCTCCCTTTTACTTGTTTGGGAATGTATTTTTCTAGGGAATCATCAATTTTGATGGTTTTTTGATAATTTAATGATGTGGTTTGCTATTTTCTAGGTTAATCAAGGTTTATTCCATAATTTTGGTGCTTGGTGATGATCTTCATCTCATTCCAACCTTGTGTAGTGGTTTAGAAAGATTCGTTTGAGGTAGAGGATCCTTTATTTCTTATATAATTATATTATGTGAGAGGGGTTATGATCTTGTTATCTTTTTGGAAGATAGTATTCACCAACATAATGAAAATAATGAATTGGTTTAATTTAAATTTAAGGGGGAAGGGAATGAAATTTCATGTTTTACCACTTTTGGTATTATTGATATTGTGATTGTATGGGCTTGATGACTTGATGAAAATCTTAGTCATTGGGGTATTTGTTTGCATTATGTTTTTTTAACTATGGAACCCTTGTTGCATGGGTTTTTTTATCCCTTTAAATGAAATTGGCTAAGAACATATATTCGGATAATAAATAGGTTACACATGGAAACCCCGGTTTGTATGAGAATTCCCTTGAAAAGTAAAGTGGAATGTGATGAAAGCCCAGTGATAAATCTAAAATAAGTTGTGTGGTAGTGATGTGTGGTTTTATTGTGTGTTGGATATGTGTGGTTGTAAAATTGGTTGGGATACGTGGTTGTGGTGTGTGGGGCGAATGTACTAAGATGTGGGTGTTGTATGTGAATCCTGTTATGAGGATGTGGTTATGACTATGAATGGTGGTAATGTGGGGCTTGTTGACTTTTGGAAGATGGTTTTTGTGTTGTGGTGTGTTATTCTAGTTACCCAGTAGTAATGTAATTAAATGTTAATGATAAACTAAAGTGGCATGGGTTGAAGTGGACAATGAACTCTTGGATTAAAATGGGAAGTGTGGTTAAAGTGGTTGTTGTTTAATGTGTAATGAATGATATTAATGAATGAAATTGGTTAGTAATGGGAAAATTTGGAAATTAAATTAACTTAAAGTTAATGGTGGAATGTAGCTTACGGCTTGCTTGTGTGGTATTGTGCATTTAGTGGTGGTAGTGAAATTAGAATATATTGTGAAGCTTAGTGGTGATGTTGCGAGTTGGTTGGTACTCTTGTTGTGAACTCGTAGATTGGTCTTGTGTGTGGATATATATATATATACATTTTATGTTCCTTGTGATTTATATATGAACCTCACCTACTTCAATCACCATGTGTTGACACCCAAATATTTTGGGGGTGTTTTTTCCAACATCCCAGTGGTGAGGATAGATGGATAACTACCCCCTCTTTCCCTCCCTCTCTTCCAGGTGAGTTGGATATGCACGGGGTGTGATGGCCAAAATTCAAAAGTAAACTAGTAGTGATGTTTTATGAGATGATGATATGGATATGGTAGGGGTTGTGTGTGGTAGGAGTAGGGCATAAAGTTGATGTCCTCTATGTTCATGATACCATGTTATTCTAGTTATGGTTGTGGCTGAGATGTGATGTGATGGACCCGGTGTCTGCAAGTGATATGTGATGTTATGTGATGTTATTTGATGGATCAGGTGTCTATTAGTGAGATGTGTTGTGACGTGATGTGATGTGACGGACTAGGTGTATTTAGGAAGGTTTTTATACATAATATATGGGAGTGCCAAGATGTATGATGTTGGGGTGTGAGAGTAGAAAATCATTGGGAAAACGGTGTGGTGTACCTTTTTATCAATATGCTTCTTATTATGTTACTATACTTGGATGATTTATTTGATGAGTGTGTCATGGTGAGGATAGGACTGGTTAGTTGACTTGTTTATGTGTTGTTTGGTTTTGTTGTTTGATCACTGGTGTATTTGTATACTTTTTTCACATGTGCGTGTGAGACTTTGGGTGTGATCCAACCGAGTATAATTTTATACTCACCCCATGTATATACAAACTATTTTTTTAGGTTTCTAGGAGGAATGTGTGGACCATGTTGTATATTACTAACTTGGACCTTTGAACAGTTGTTGTGTCACTGCCTTATCTTTTTTTCTTTTGGGTTTCTATTTAGAGAGTCTTTGTATTTATTTATATTATACATGTATTGTGGGTTGTTTTTGTTTTCCTTTATTTTATATTATGTCATGGAGTTGATTTATCATTGATATACTATCTATTTATCCTACATTATAGAGGGTAATGTCTTCCATGTTAATATTTATATACCCTCGGTGCTAGTCGTCAACCTGGGGTCTACTGGATGCAAGGCTTGGGGGGGAATTATCTCGCTTCCTTCATTGTCGAACAAGAAGGGGTACCTTTGGAGGGAGGGGTCATGATAATACCAACCATGATTTCTTTTTTATACATATTTTGTATTCATTTTATAGCTACTACGAGTTCATTTTTATACCTACCGTGAATTAATTTTATAGTTATCGTGAATTCATTTTATACTTACTGTGAATTCATTTTATATTTACTGTGAGTGTTAATTTTCAAATCAACCATGAAGCTCATGTGAACCTACCATAAAGAATATTTTTAAGTAACTGTTAGGTAAGTGACCACATAACTATTTTTTCGATGTGACTACATTACTATTTTTTCAAAGTGTTCGCATGCAAAATTTGTTCACACAATTAGTATACCTACCACATGAAAATTTTGTTCACACAGTCAGTATGCATGTGATGACATTGTAAGTATACCAGCTACAAGGCTTGTTCCTTATACAGTCAGTTCATTACTTTGTTTATTTTGAAAAAAGTTATATTTTTTATAATATGTTGTCTTAGAAATATTTTTATAAATTGATTAATTTCATTTCTATTTAATCTATTTTAAATGTTATATTACTTTGTGAAATAAGTATATATTATAACGACTATGTCATAAACTAGTGAATAAAAAATATCTTGGAAATTTTTATGGAAATAATAATTTTCATATTATTTATTTTATACTATGTTTTATAAGTTTTTGAATTATTGATTTATCGCAAATGAGTGGGAGTTTTTTTATTGTTTTAATTATTTAAAATTCTATCATTTATTTTAATGATCATATTAGAATTTGTATTATTAAGTTTAATTCATGAATTAAAACAAGTCAATATTATTATTGGATACTTGCGAAGTATTAACAAATAATGACATGTTTTCATATTTTAAATATTTCTAACTATTGTATGGCAATGATGAGTTTAAGAAACTTCTACACGAAGAGAAATAAATAAAACCATTGATGATTAACCAATAAATAGATACCAAGACATGTAATGTGAAACACTTTATGACCTTTTGAATACTTGATGACAACAACGATTTTCTTGACACTCGATGATGTTTTTCTGTGACTACTATTATAATGATGTGATTACAAAGAATCTTCAATGTTTAACTTTTTTTAAAGGTTGGGGTCGAAGCCTCATTCTATTATTAAAGAAAAGACCTCTTTTGAATGGGTAGAGGGAGACACATTACATAGCCCGAAGTCCCAAAGCCAAGTGGCCCGAATACTAAGCTTGAAAGACCATTATTTTGGCCCAAAAGACCCTTAGGTGAATAGTACTGCTATAGTACCCATGCTGTTATAGTACCTGCTACATTAACTCTACCACAATAGTTCCTGATATAGTACCTCTACTGCTACAGTGTCACCACTGCTACAGTCTCGTCGCTGCTACAGTGTTGTTACAGTGCTACTACTCTTAGTGTCAGTTTATGCTTTTTCCAATCAAAAGTAGATTGGTATTTGGTTATTCTACCAACCAAAAGGAAGGTTCTTGGTTTGTGACTCCCGAAGAAAAATTAGGTTAGACTGGGTTGTGAATCCTGTAAAAATTCAGGGTTGTGCCTCCTAGTATTATAAAAGGCAGTGTTTGTAAACAACTTATCACACATTTAAAAAGTGAGTTCTACTTAGTGGGTATTGATATTCTTGCTGAGTAAAAAGGATTAAAGAGTGGGCTAGGATCTTGGTGATTTGAACCACTATAAAAATATCATGTTCATATTTTAATTTTCATATCACTAAATCTCAAACACTACATTGCACTATTGATAATTTGATAATGAAACTCAGATTGATTATTTTTCTTAAAAGATTTAATAGACTATTCACCCTTTTATAGTCTATTATTTCCATCTTTATCGATACAATGATATATAAACTCAAGCATGTGATATTTCATGGTTTGGGTATGTCATTTAATATGATATGGAGATATCGTATCACTGCCTTGTAATGGAAGTAGAACGTTATAAGGAATATTGTTCGGTTCTCTTCCACCAAAGTCCATTATTAATAGTGTACATTTCAGGAAGTTGAAACATGTAGGAGATGCATTCATGTGATGAATGTTTCAATGGTCGAATGCCATTTACTCATGTGCACTCAGGTAGCGTTCTTGAGGCTTATATAAGGAAGTCACTACCATGAGATGGTGGGTGTGTGCGTTCTTAGTCAATGGTCTCCTCCTTCTTAGAGTTCCCATATCATTCCTTTGCATTATGAAATAATAACATTTCGTGGAGATAAGAGGATTCTAGCTTGAATTCCAGGCGATTCACATCAACCTACAAATACACCATGAAGGAGAGATGTCTTTTGGATGCTTCGTGTGATCTTCATCAAGCCCATACAATTAAAGAATATGTGACATTTTATTATTGTAAGGTGTATACAACAACTTCATTTTATATAATTTCATGGTTTTGAGTATTTACGTATGGTGTTCTTAGATTTTGGGTTTCTTATTGGTGTTTCTGCTTAAATTAAGTGTTAATATATCCTTAGAAAACCAATTAAATTGTGGGGAGTAATTTATATGGGGAAGTTTTGACATCTTTGTAAAAGGTATTTTATTCAAATCGGAGTCTCCTTGGTGCTGAAATTGTGGCAGTTTGCTTGAACTTTTGTTTTGCGAAGGATCATGGATGGCTTGAGGTTGTTTTTAAATCTAATTATTTATCCCTGATTTTCATGATAAATATGTTGGCATATATTTACAATGTCATGAGATTTTTCCTTAATGACTTTTGGTCATATTTTTCTTTATTTGATTATTGTGGTGTCCAATTTGTTAAACATAGTAGTAACATGGTTCCTCATTATAATGTTAAGTGTGGAGGAGAGACTCAAAGTAAAGTTTATATTTGTTGTGTGTCTCCATATGTGGATCATTTTTCACTCAAATATTTGGATGTATAATGTAATTAAGGTTTTTTAGGTTGAAAAAAACAAGTTTGTGTAAAAAAAAGTTAAAAGAGGAGAGATAAAGGGATTGTGGTCCATGAGGGTATTTTAGGAACAGATTTCCCCGTCAGAGCAGACTGCTGCAATGACTGATACCGCTCCCATGAAAGATCACGATGACCCGAAGGCAGCGGCTGCCAAAACCCTAGTATCCCCTTCCATTGAAGAGGTCATCGAAAGCGCTCACAGTGGCTCCACGGACTCTTCATGTAACGACGCCGAAACTTCTACTGCTACCTCTAATGGTAACAGGGGTTGCGAGGAGTCCCTAGAGTATGCCTCCAAGTTAATTGACAAGGGATTATCCGCTATCGAAGAATCTTAATTCTATAGGGACCACTCCCAATTTGGGAGTGATTGGTGGAGTTTTTTTGGTAGTTGAGTTTTCTCCTTTATCGGCAAGGATAAGGAGCAGCCAAGTTGGACAACAGCCAATGGAGGAAATTCATGGATAGATGAGATACCCTCAAACAACCAAAGAAATATGTTTTTTACTTCATCTATTTAATGGGATCAAATCCCTTGCTATGTATGGGTGTAATATATGTGTTGTGATACCCTCAAGTAGATTTAGAGAGAGTGAATAGGGAAGCAACCTTTTTCTCCTGTGGATGTAGGCATACTACCGAACCACGTTAAAAATTCGTGTGTTGATCCATTTTGATTTCCATTTTTGTGTGTTTCTTGTTTCCACGCACCTCCGTTGTGCCCCAAAAAGTGGTATCAAAGGCAAGTCGGAGTGAGCAGAGTCGAGACAACAAGGTGGCAGTGAATTTTCTGGTGACCGGAAAAATGAAAGTTGTCAAAAAAAATTCTGAGCCTAGATCCGTGAAGAGGACGATGAGAGGATTCCAATGGCATAAGCGGCGTTGAAAACGAAGCTGAAACGAAGGAGATAACCGTGGTCAAAGTTTGGTCAAACCTATGGGTGAATAGTACCACTGTGCCGGAGAAGACGACACTGTTCACGCCACCGAAAAAAAATCTGACAAGATTCTGGCAGGAACTCCAGCATGCCACGTCAGAGCCACATCATCGGGTGATCTGGACTGTTGAACATTTTTTGACCATATCTTGTTCAATTAGTGTCTGATTTCGGTGATCAAGGAGTCAATTACAACTATTTAGACCGCTCCAAACGTATCCGTATGGTTAGTTTTTCAAAATTTTCACTCTATCAGGTTATTTCAGAAGGGTGAGACATTGACGGTGGTGATCGCGTTTTGCGACAACGATAATGGCTGGTGGCAGAGCACTACCAAGATTTGAGATCGATAAGTTCGATGGCCAAAATAATTTCATCTTGTGTAAAAGCATGGTGAAAGATATTTTGGTTTATTAGGGCATGATCAGACCGTTGATCGGAAAAAATCTTGAGGTAACTAGTAAAGATAATTGGGAATATTTCAAGATGCGGGTCGTCAGCACAATTCAACTGTGTCTGGAAAATGAGGTAAAGTACTCAGTATTGGATAAGACCTCACCGAAGGAGATCTGGAAGAAGTTAGAGAAGCAATATATGACAAAGTCACTCACCAAAAAATTATTCCTGAAGAAAAAACTATACCAGTTTCGCATGGACGAGGGAATGAATTTGTTAGATCACACCAACAAATTCAATAAAATCCTGACATAGTTATTGGGGCTCGGTGTGAAGGTTGGAGAGGAAGATAAAGTTATTTTTCTTTTATCATCCCTACCAAGATCATTTTATGGGCTTGTGACTGCATTTCTCGTGGGGAAGGATACATTGAATCTAGACGATGTGATGGCGTCACTTTAGGATTCAGATGGATTCCGAAGACCCGTGATGCATTCAGGCGAGAAAATCATGGTGATGCGAGATGATCAACGTGGGAGGAGCCAGTATCAGCAGTTGGGAGGTAAATAATGGAGGCCAAAATCCAGGGGGCGTGATCCTAGAGAAATCACGTGTTTCTGGTGCGAGAAAAAGGGTCACTATAAAAGTGATTGTGGAGAGTGCAAATGGTACGTTGCTGGGAAGAAGAAAGTTGAAGAGGAGGATGCAAACATCATGGAATTATCGACAGATGATGAAGTCTGTGTGACAATGAGAAGTTTGCACTCAGATGATAAAGTTGATTGGGAATAAGTTCAGTGTCATTATTGAAAAAGATACGGGCACATGAAGTGGGAATGCTGATTTCTAAAGAGGAAGAACGAGTGGGTTCAAAATCCAAAGAAAAATGGATGGGTTCTGGATTTAGGGAGATTGACACACATATGTGTGATGAGAGGTACATTTGATGCTTTTCAGCAGGTGCGAGACTTGGTGAGACTTGATGATAGGTCAACATGCGAGGTTTGAGGAGTCAGGACAGTGAAATTGAAGACACCCGATGGAGCATTTCGTAAACTGGATGACGTGAAATTTGTTCTAAGGGTGAGACGGAACTTGGTATCATTAAGTAGGCTCAATGCGAAAGGGTTCAAGATTTCCATAGTAGGTGGAGTGTTGAAAGTCTCATGTGGGGATGCAGCGAAGCTTACTGGGAAGGTGTCCCAAGGGTTGTATCATTTGATGGGGACCACAGTCAGGCCGAGATCGATTGAAGATAGTGAAGGTGCCATGTCATCTGGCGTGAAGAAGCATGTTCAATTTTCTGATGAAGTTTTTGACACCTGTAAGGAGACTGTAGGTCAAGCTTCTACCCCAAATTGGTCATGAGGGGGAGATTTGTAGGGACCACTCACAATTTGGGAGTGATTGGTGGAGGTTTTTTTTCAAAGCTGAGTTTTCTCCTTTGTCGGCAAGGAGAAGGAGCGGCCAAGTTGGACAACAGTCGGGGGAGGAAATCCATGAGTAGATGAGATTCCCTTCAACAACTGAAGAAAGATGTTTTTTACTTCATCTATTTAATGGGATCAAATCCCTTTCTATGTATGGGTGTAATCTGTATGTTGTGATACCTCTGACGAGATTCGGAGAGAGTGAATAGAGAATTTTCCTGTGTTGATCCATTTTGATTTCCGTTTTTGTGTGTTTATGTTGCCACGCACCTCTGCTACGCCCAACAACTTCGATGAGGCCACCAAATGCTTTATCCATGCACTAGAAATCAGGTTCACCGTCGATGATCTCTCTCGCACACACACACACATATTGACCCCCTTCTCAAATTGCAATAAATAGTGACAGGTTGATCAAAATATAATTTTGTTTAAATATTATTAGTTTTGTTGCTTCATTGGGAGATAAACGGAGGAGAAACATAAAATGATTAAATCCATGATTATATATTGACGATGGAGGTTTTTAATTCTAGAAGTCCTCATAGATTCCCATGATACTCACCCAAACTTGTGGCTCTTATCAGCCTTTACATATTAATTTAACTTTCAACTCGATTTTCCCCAGTTGCATGTGCCTGAATAACCTTTGATGCTTCTTCCTTTTCAAGATTATTTAGATTGATTTATGTTTACATTAAAACAATGTTTTAAATTTTACACAATGTAGATGAAAACTCTGAAGGGATAAATCATGCAATTTAAGATGGTCACATCTACACACTTCATTACCTGTCTGCATTGTTTTCCCCTTGTTCAATTGTTTATTAGATGTGTATCTGATGCAAATACTGTTTAAATCATGCCTAAAAAAGGTGGTATAATTTTTCCTGTTATGATTTATTTTATCATTCATATGGCTTTAATCTGACCAAATTCACTGTAGTTTCATGCTAACCATTTTTTAATTATTTTCCTAGGGTTGCCCATTATGGTGAGCTTGCCCTTGAATGTGTTACAAGTATGGATGTGCACTGCTGACCAAATCTCAAGAAGAGGCTGATCCTCTGGTCACCCTACCAAAGAAAAATGATGAACCTCAACGGGATCTTGGATCTGGTGCGAGTTCTATGAACTGTGAATCTAGTACAATTTCTACCTCTAGTATTTTTAAAAAAATCATTAATAAAGCACAGAAGATAATGATTAATATATGTTTACAATATTGAGAGCTTACAATAATTACTGTTTAATTTCCAAAGTAGTGATTAATTTTAGAACTGGTCATTTTATTTGATGAACACTTTTTTCCAAGTGGCGTTGAACTTAGTATAAGAGAATCACTTGACTTTGACTTATCAATTTGCAGTGAGAGTTAGTGTTTACTATTTTTTTTATAGTAACCTATCTGCATTGTAAGTATTACCTTCGCCATCCACGCACTTAAAATAGAATCTTTTTCCTGGAGAATGTGATGGACCATGCATATCATAGAATATAAACTTTTTCTTTATGTATTATCATTGTCACCAGTTGTGATGATGTCTGCACTTGATTTTTCAGTTCTCAAAGCATGTGCTGGATGAATGTTCAGGAACAAATCATTGTGTTCACATTTTTTATATGTAATATTTTATTTAGGCATGTTACAAGAACATTGCCATCATTTTTTCTTGTATTTATTTTGTTTACAATATACCAAGTCTCAGAAAATGCATTTTTCCATCTCTACCCTTGACTATTTTGTTAGAGTGATTTATGGGACTGGTGCTTTATATCTATGTATGTGAGCCTTTTAGGATAGTATATCCTCTCTTCACCATCTATTTGTGTGTCTGTTAGGAAGTAAACTGCCCAAAGAATTGTAATACTGTTTCATTTCTGGGAATGTGAGTAATGCATTGGTGCAGTGACAGGCTCACCTGATCCACTTGTAATCTTATATCATTGCACTTATAATGTTTGTATTTATCTTTATTTGGAGTTTAAAGGTTCCTGTGGAAAGGATATGAAATATGGGGATGAAGAAAGTGATAACCATGATGATGGTTATGAAGATGTCCCTGAATCTGACTTGATCTAGGCTTGGAAAATGCTTGATCTTTCTAGAGTTATCATTGAAAGGAACTCCTATGAAACCATAGAGAAATTAGATGTTTTGTCATCTTTGGATGAGGTTGCCTTGGAAATGGGTTTGTTAGTTCTGGGTTCTTCTATCTTTTTTATTTTTTCCTTTTCTGAATCCTAAGCTGATGACTTAGTGGACGTTGAAACTTCATTCAGTAACTACCTGAAAAAATTGTCACTCCTAGAGCGCATCCCAGATCCAGACAGTAGCCACTTGGAAAAATTGTATCTTTATATTTGTTCGTCATCCTTGGATCATTTTTGGCTGTCTGTGACCTTGACCAGTGAACTTCAGAAATTTTAGGTTATGTCTATGTCTGGAGATGGACTCCCATGATCTGGAATCCATTCCTTATTTCCAAAAGTCTATATAAACATTCAAGTCTAGGGTGGCATGGATCGTGGAGCAAATGAAGGGTTTTGAATTGAACGGGGAGTCTTTTAATTCAGAAGATGAGATCAACGTTTTGAACGCCCACTCAAGTGGAATTGGGAAGAAGGTAATGTAAATACTGATTCATATCCCATTTAGATGGTGGCGTGTGAAGTCTTGTTTTGTTCGACTTGCAGCTTGAAGATCTGCAGCCGGTAGGCATGGGCCCCTCCTGGATTCTCTCAGAGAGGTGGGCTATAATTTCTACAAAGTCAAGAGGCATTATATAGAATGCTTATTTTTCCATGTCAAATGCTTCACAGATGGTTTTTGGTAATGTGAATGGAAGTTTTGATGGTCCGATGGTTGCAAGGGCTCAAACAAATAGGAGTGTGACTGTTGCAAACCTTGGCGTGGTGGGGCGGGGAGTGAAACGAGCATCGACAACTGCATCAGAGTTTGTTCTGGTAAAAATGGCTACCAGATATAGTTTGAAGATAAAATAGAAATAGGGGTGGGGGGAGTGAATTGACCTTTAAAACAATTTTAAAATGATGTTATAAAATAAAATCCAATATTATGAAATCATTCGATTTAAGAATAAAACAAAGTAGAGTGAGTGAGAAGAAAATATAACCATAAGTATAACTGAGAATAATTATGGAAATTAGAAGCCACACTTTGATAAAGGAAAGAATCCATTGGTTTTAATGGAAATCAAGAACCAAAAGAAGACATTGTTTTAACATAAACCAAGAATTCTTATTGTAGTGGTTTTCTTTTTATTTTAGTTAATGGGTGGAAATAAGAGGAACTTAGTCAAAAATTAATGTGATGAGCAATGCGATGAATTCTTAAATGAGACACCTAACGTGATGGGAGTTTAAGTAATACATCTTGTGATTACATCAAATCAATTATCAAAAATCATAATTAACAACTGTCAAATAGTTAATGTCTAAAGATATTAAATAATAATAGGACAATGTTTCAAGGAAGTTCATATGATGAGGGTGATAAAGGAAATACGATTCAATTTCTCACGTGTCAAAAATGTGAAAATCAGCACTAAGGTAAATGTTAAAAACTAACTCGAAGGCGTTGTGTGGAAAAATAGGGCATAAATTAGTTAGTTTCCATAAAAAAATGAAAAGTACGATGTAATGGAATAAATTAAATTCTAAGAAAACCTTTGATGTTCAATGTAACACCCCGAGCTTCCACGATACGCCTCTCTTTCAATAATGCAATAGCTTTCATTGTACGCAAGTTCGAGTTCTAAAACCCCGCGACTAATCAAAGTAGCCGTTATGAATAGTAATAACCACTTTTTAAAATTATAGAAATTTTATATTTCAAAATGGACTTCATTTTTGTATTCTTAATATCGAAATTATCCTAAGTTGAATTTTTTGTAATTTTCTAAGAACTTCCAATTTTTTATGAATAGTGAAAAATACTTAAAAACAACTTTTTTAATCAAAATAATTTATAGTGATAAATTATACTATTGAGTGGTTTTAAAGTATAATTAGAATATATTTTTACCATTTTATTCAATGGTGTTCATTATAATTAATTTCACTTTGAAATTAGACATAAACAATTGTCAATCTTTTGATATATATTGTTTCTTAAAAACAGGCTATTTGTTGTGACAATGGGAATTAATTATAAAATTAATTAATGCAACTTATATGTTTGTAATTTTTTAAAATAGACATCATTTTTGAATTCGGAATATCAATTATAGCTTAGGGTGAAATTTTGGCATTGTTCTGAAAAACTTCAATTTTTTATGAATAGTGAAACCACTAAGTGGTAGTTAAAAAACTGATTTTTCGTTTAAATGAAACATTACCACTTCTGTGATTTGAATTTCAAAAATCCGACATACATTATTATCATTAGGAAGTAAAATTTGGTCCAATTGGATTAAAATAATTTTTTGGTGAATAGTAACTTTTAAGTTTAATTAATCGCGATTAAAGGTAATTAGTGAAATTTAAGGTAAAAATGATATTATAAAAATATGAAAATACCTTTACACTTGTCCTAACCCTATTGTATGTGTCATGGCCGACCAAGAAAATCTATGGGTCAACTTGGGGACCCCATGGAGCCACTTTGATAGGAAAATGACATAAATAACTTTTATTTAAAGTTAAAGTAAAAATGTCACAAACATAAGTTGTTTTATTAAAACAATTTTTAAATGGGGTTATACAAGTCATATTTTTT
The DNA here is from genome assembly GCA_963277665.1 of Viscum album. Taxonomy (NCBI): domain Eukaryota; kingdom Viridiplantae; phylum Streptophyta; class Magnoliopsida; order Santalales; family Viscaceae; genus Viscum; species Viscum album. The sequence goes on from OY728145.1 coordinate 447,624,170, forward strand.
ACTATTAATATTCATTAGAAATCTAAAACTATTTCCTATATCATGATATTTTTTTTATAATTTTTAGACATTAAATAAATTAAATTATTTATGACACCATGATGATGCAGCGATTACCTCATTAATTAACGATTTAAATAAAATGAAAAGATAATGTAAAATACAAGGCTTACACTTGTACAAAGCCTATTGGATGAGAATATTTCGAACCCTTATCACCTTAGACTCGAATTATATAAGTGTGGCACCTTTAGAATCCGAAAAGCATTGTATAATAAAATAACATTTCATTACTTTCCAAAAGTGCCCTTCCTCTCCACTTATAAAAGGCCCCCACCACTCCCACCTTATTCACACTTTCAAGCCATTTTTCTCGGCCAAACTCTACCTAAATACTCTCCCAACTTTCCTCTATTACTCCTAGAAGCCTCACTTTGGGCCGAATTCTTCCCAAGGAAGCCTTTGTCTCAAATCAAAAAAGAGTTACCCGTTTTAAAGGTAGTGTTTTCTCTTGTGTTCTTATGTTTTATTTTGCTTCTCCAACCCCCTAAACTCTTTTTATTCAATTCTTTTGTAACAACACCAGTATCATAAATATACTAGTATATTTTTATAAGAAGTATTAGAGCTACACTTACACACACTTACATCTAATGGTTAAAGAACATACTGTTTCTGTGGATGGCGAATTTATGCCTCACGAAATGATGATTGTTCAACACTCATATAACACATTAAAAGGTGCCCATTAAGATGTCACTATATTTATATATGATACATAATATTTTTATGTTTTACTTAAGCTTCTGTATTTTTCATTTATGTCATACCTTTATGATTTCCATTATGGGTAAATACGAAAATTTCATTTTAGGAAGTGCGGACTACCGCCCCCTCAAAATGATTTGAATCGTTAATGCCATATGTGGGATGTATAAAGGATGAAGTAAATGTTATTATAAATTATATTATACTGGAATTATATTTCACCTTTATATCATTATTATTTCATTCCATTAAATACGAAATAGAAATGAAAGTAGCGTTCATGCATACGTACGGCTTACCGTCTCCATGAACGGTGCATTTCATTTCTTACCTCTAAATGTTATGTAATAACATAAATGCATTTATATAATGGATATATAGAATATATATGATATCCACATCATGGATATAATTCTGTATATAATGGATATTTTACCACATGAACAAAGTGTAATTATAAGAAGTTTATTTTTGACTCAAGTACCTAAGATCGACAAAACGACCGTTATAAACTTAAATAATTACATAATATTCATGACACGGTAATAAGTGATATAAAAGTAATAATGAACTTGAAAAATTTTATTAAGAAGGTAGAGATTAACTCTAGTTTATTATTCAGGAGGTTAAAGAGCGGTCTAGTCAAGTCGGACACGAGGTAAGGGAACTTATTAACCCAACTTTCATTCTTTGGGTTAATCTCCTACTTTCAAGTTATGTCATGATATTATTATATCCTATCTTTTTATTGTAATTTCATTATGTTTACTTATAGTTAATACACATAATATATCTATTTTATTTAAAAAATGATCTTTGTAAGGTACTTTGTCTCAATCTCCATTCATTGAGGCACATTTTGTTTTATACACAAATTTCTTTTATACGATGTATAAACCCCTTTGACTTTTACGTTTATTCAAAAGGAATCTTTTTATATGAAGAATTTTACTAAATGAAAAAAAAGGAATGTTTTTCTTGTCGTACATATGCGGCGACAATGACTTCTCCGTCGTCGTAACCATTATTTGAGTTTCGGCTTCCTCTACAAGCCAAAACTTTTTTTAAATGAAAAATAAATACCAAGTTTTAATTTTCTTTTATTTTGGTATTGAAAATGGTTTTGATAAGGTTCTTATTATATCAATGTGTTGTATTGATATCTTGTGATTGAAATGTGGAAATGTTATGTTTCCTTTATGCACGTTTTATGTGATACAATTATGTTATGGTTTATGATATGTTTAAACCTGTTCATAAAAGGAATGTATTGGACTTAATAAGTGACGGGTGGAGCCCGCTATAGCTCCTCGATGCATCGGTAGGTCTCATGAGACAAACTAGTGTCTTGGCACGAGGCCTTGACAAAATTTTATTTGTAGTCTTGGCACGAGGCCTTGGATACGTGTTTATGATAGTCTGGCATTATGCATTCCATCATTATGAAAGTGGTTATTGATATTGCATGTGATTATTAGACCAGTAGAATATCCATGTGAATAAGTAAATGGAATTATTTCATTTTACTTTTTCCATATTATGTTGAAGTTCAAGTTTAAAAGGTTTTTGTTTTAGTTATACATTGCCTTAAATGTTTATGTTTATTTATGAAAGCTTCCGCTATATTGTTATCCTTACTGAGCATTTGAGCTCACCCCTTTCAATGTTTTAATATTTTCCAGGATGTGAAGAAGTATTTTATGAATGAACTGCAGGGATAGTCAGAAGAGGATATGAGTGTGGACTATGGAGACTTTGTTATTGTAGTTTTTTACTTTATGATGTAATGTAACGTTTATGAATGTATCTAGTATTTCCAAGGCTACTAAACTAATCGGTCTTTCGAGACTTGATCTTTTGTGATCATGCCAATGTTACGCAATAATGCACCGACTCTGGGTAACTGGGGTCAGGGCGTTACAGTTGGTATCAGAGGCAGTTTAGTACTAACCTTGGAAGCTGGATTTAGATAAACTCTGATTAGAGCACATAGCCCAAAGATAGACTTTGAGGATTAGTATAGAAGAACTTCCTAGAATTTTGGTATTATAGAGATGTTGTGAGTTTTCCGAGCAATACATCCCTATCTGGATACGAGCAGGTAGAGGCGGATCTGTCACAGATGTACCTAGGGGTAAAACCTGAAAACATCGCTTTGAGCTCGACTCGAATGGGAACTGGTGCACGACAACGGGTCTTGTTGCACTCTTGGTTACGACACTCCCGGGGGATATGCTTAGGATAATTCTCATTTTCTTTACAAACCACTATGAAGGGTTATGAGTATATACTTCCTCAAAGAAAACATTTTTATGGATTATATCTATAAATAGTTGAATTTATGTTAAGTATTTTACAAGTATGGAATTATGTATTTTGATTCATAAACTAATCTAGCTCATTCCATTGTTTAGAAATGGCGCCTAGTGGAAGGAATGGAAACCGTATCAATGCATGCACTCCATGTAGGGATTTCCCTCCTACTCAAGATAATTATTATGGAGCTAGAGATACAACTGGTGCTGATCAACTTATTACCATACTGGGACAACTCACTTAGGTTGTGAATAATAACCTTACTCGTATAGAGCACCCTGATCCGCAACGTGGAGGATCAATGTTAGACCGCTTCATGAGGCAACAACCACCAACATTTAATGGGGGTACAAATCCATTAGTAGCTGAGCAATGGATAAACTCCTTAGATAAAATATTCCACGCCTTGGGGAGTAGCGAAAGGGAGAAGGTTGTCATGGCAGTCTATCACCTCACTGGAGATGCTGATCAATGGTGGTCGCTGATTCAAAATACAAAGGAATATGAAGAATTATCAATTATGGAATGGAGAGAGTTCAAAGATCTTTTCTTAGAAAAATACTTTCCTCGTGACCATCGAGCAGATATGGAAAGGCAATTTCTGAGTCTGAGACAAAAGGAGGATGATAATGTCGCAAAGTATGAGGCCAACTTTACAAGGTTAGCGAGGTATTCTGCAGATTATATACGTAACCCAAGAAGTAATATTGATCGTTTCTTTGATGGGTTAAAACCATTTCTCCTTCGAGTATTAGTCTCACAAACCTTCTCGTCATACGAAGATATTGTCTCGTGTGCTATCAAGATGGAAAAGGAATTCTCTAAGTCTTATGACAACAAAGTAAAGCAAGAGAAGAAGAGAACGATGGAACAAGAGGTGGATAAAAAGAAAAAGGGAAAGAAAGATTTTCCATTATGCGATAATTGTGGGAAGAATCACCCTGGTACTTGCCTGAAAGGAATGGGAGTTTGTTACAAATGTGGAGAAAAGGTCACTAGGCGTGTGATTTCAAGGGAAAGAAAGAGGTTATCAATGTTGAATGCTACAATTGTAGGGAAATGGGGAATTATGAAAATTAATGTCCTAAGTGTCAGGGAAACTTACCTTAGAAAAGGCCAAGGGATCAAGGACAATCTTATGTTGTTACTACAGTTGAAGTGGAATAATTAATGTATTGGTGATTTTGGACTCAAGGATTATATTTTTGTTATAAGAATAATATGATATATATAAGTATTGTACTGCAGTACTTGTTGTTTTCATTAAGGATTTAATATGATGAAGGTAATCATATTTTTATTATGTGACAATAAGATAAACTTTACTTTGTTTGGAGAATCTGATGTTACAATTGATTTTGGAATTTAGAGACCTTTTAGAGAAAGTCTGGACAGAGGTATTTTGGATAACTATAAAGGTTGGAATGGATTAAGTGGAACCTTGGATAGTATTGTTTAATGTTAAAAAATTTCTGAAGATTATTTTTGGAATATTATAATACTATAGTTTTAGGAAAAGGACAACCTGCAGGTTGGGGGATAACCCGTCACGTCGGACAAAACTGCAGGAATCGAACCCACAACCATAGTGCAACAGGCCTTTATTACCTACCACTAGCCTACAGGAAGTCCCTGGTTATTACAAAATAGTTTTACTAATCTAAATGGTATGTGTTAATATTTGGAACCTTATACAATTAGGATAAATAGAATATTTTTGAGTTCTATTACCTTTTATAGTGAAGGATGGGTTTGTGGTAAAATTTTATTAAAGAATGAAAGTCTACATGACAAGTATGTATATCCCCTTACGTTCTTAGTAAATCTCCTAAATAAATTCCTCAACTTTATAAAAGGTAACATAAAACAAAAATGTTGCCGGTTAACTTTTCCAATTGGGGATTCAATGACCGTTTAACCAATCACAAGTTTATGCTTTTTTTATGGTTAACTTTCTCCTAATCCAGTTTTCTACAACTCTCCATCAGACCTTGATGGTTTGTTTTTCTTCCATATCCATATTTTCATAGAATCCTAGTATGGGATATCTCGGGTGACCTTTGTACTTATCTTTCTTTCTTTTAATGTTATATTATTATTAACCCTATTTCCGATGTGGGTTTTCCACAAAGGTATTTTCTATTTTCAACCTTTTATTTTCAAAGAAAAATTTCAAATTGCGAGGACGCAATTTATTGAAGGAGGGGAGAATGTAACACCCTGAGCTTCCATGATACGCCTCTCTTTCAATAATGCAATAGCTTGCATTGTACGCAAGTTCGAGTTCTAAAACCCCGTGACTAATCAAAGTAGCCATTATGAATAGTAATAACCACTTTTTAAAATTATAGAAATTTTATATTTCAAAATGGACTTCATTTTTGTATTCGTAATATCGAAATTATCCTAAGTTGAATTTTTTGTAATTTTCTGAGAACTTCCAATTTTTTATGAATAGTGAAAAATACTTAAAAACAACTTTTTTAATCAAAATAATTTATAGTGATAAATTATACTATTGAGTGGTTTTAAAGTATAATTAGAATATATTTTTACCATTTTATCCAATGGTGTTCATTATAATTAATTTCACTTTCAAATTAGACATAAACAATTGTCAATCTTTTGATATATATTGTTTCTTAAAAACACACTATTTGTTGTGACAGCAGGAATTAATTATAAAATTAATTAATGCAACTTATATGTTTTTAATTTTTTAAAATATACATCATTTTTGAATTCATAATATCAATTATAGCTTAGGGTGAAATTTTGGCATTGTTCTGAAAAACTTCAATTTTTGATGAATAGTGAAACCACTAAGTGGTAGTTAAAAAACTGATTTTTCGTTTAAAAGAAATATTACCACTTCTATGATTTGAATTTCAAAAATCCGACATACATGGTTGTCATTAGGAAGTAAAATGTGGTCCAATGGGATTAAAATAATTTTTTGGTGAATAGTAACTTTTAAGTTTAATTAATCGCGATTAAAGGTAATTAGTGAAATTTAAGGTAAAAATGATATTATAAAAATATGAAAATACCTTTACACTTGTCCTAACCCTATTGGATGTGTCATGGCCGACCAAGAAAATCTATGGGTCAACTTGGGGACCCCATGGAGCCACTTTGATAGGAAAATGACATAAATAACTTTTATTTAAAGTTAAAGTAAAAATGTCACAAACATAAGTTGTTTTATTAAAACAATTTTTAAATGGGGTTATACAAGTCATATTTTTTACTATTAATATTCATTAGAAATATAAAACTATTTCCTATATCATGATATTTTTTTTATAATTTTTTGACATTAAATAAATTAAATTATTTATGACACCATGATGATGCAGCGATTACCTCATTAATTAACGATTTAAATAAAATGAAAAGATAATGTAAAATCCAAGGCTTACACTTGTACAAAGCCTATTGGATGAGAATATTTCGAACCCTTATCACCTTAGACTCGAATTATATAAGTGTGGCACCTTTAGAATCCGAAAAGCATTGTATAATAAAATAACATTTCATTACTTTCCAAAAGTGCCCTTCCTCTGCACTTATAAAAGGCCCCCACCACTCCCACCTTATTCACACTTTCAAGCCATTTTTCTCGGCCAAACTCTGCCTAAATACTCTCACAACTTTCCTCTATTACTCCTAGAAGCCTCACTTTGGTCAGAATTCTTCCCAAGGAAGCCTTTGTCTCAAATCAAAAAAGAGTTACCCGTTTTAAAGGTAGTGTTTTCTCTTGTGTTCTTATGTTTTATTTTGCTTCTCCAACCCCCTAAACTCTTTTTATTCAATTCTTTTGTAACAACACCAGTATCATAAATATACTAGTATATTTTTATAAGAAGGATTCGAGCTACACTTACACACACTTACATCTAATGGTTAAAGAACATACTGTTTCTGTGGATGGCGAATTTATGCCTCACGAAATGATGATTGTTCAACACTCATATAACACATTAAAAGGTGCCCATTAAGATGTCACTATATTTATATATGATACATAATATTTTTATGTTTTACTTAAGCTTCTGTATTTTTCATTTATGTCATACCTTTATGATTTCCATTATGGGTAAATACGAAAATTTCATTTTAGGAAGTGCGGACTACCGCCCCCTCAAAATGATTTGAATCGTTAATGCCATATGTGGGATGTATAAAGGATGAAGTAAATGTTATTATACATTATATTATACTGGAATTATATTTCACCTTTATATCATTATTATTTCATTCCATTAAATACGAAATAGAAATGAAAGTAGCGTTCATGCATACGTACGGCTTACCGTCTCCATGAACGGTGCATTTCATTTCTTACCTCTAAATGTTATGTAATAACATAAATGCATTTATATAATGGATATATAGAATATATATGATATCCACATCATGAATATAATTCTGTATATAATGGATATTTTACCACATGAACAAAGTGTAATTATAAGAAGTTTATTTTTGACTCAAGTACCTAAGATCGACAAAACGACCGTTATAAACTTAAATAATTACATAATGTTCATGACACGGTAATAAGTGATATAAAAGTAATAATGAACTTGAAAAAGGTTATTAAGAAGGTAGAGATTAAATCTAGTTTATTATTCAGGAGGTTAAAGAGCGGTCTAGTCAAGTCGGACACGAGGTAAGGGAACTTATTAACCCAACTTTCATTCTTTGGGTTAATCTCCTACTTTCAAATTATGTCATGATATTATTATATCCTATCTTTTTATTGTAATTTCATTATGTTTACTTATAGTTAATACACATAATATATCTATTTTATTTAAAAAATGATCTTTGTAAGGTACTTTGTCTCAATCTCCATTCATTGAGGCACATTTTGTTTTATACACAAATTTCTTTTATACGGTGTATAAACCCCTTTGACTTTTACGTTTATTCAAAAGGAATCTTTTTATATGAAGAATTTTACTAAATGAAAAAAAAGGAATGTTTTTCTTGTCGTACATATGCGGCGACAATGACTTCTCCGTCGTCGTAACCATTATTTGAGTTTCGGCTTCCTCTACAAGCCAAAACTTTTTTTAAATGAAAAATAAATACCAAGTTTTAATTTTCTTTTATTTTGGTATTGAAAATGGTTTTGATAAGGTTATTATTATATCAATGTGTTGTATTGATATCTTGTGATTGAAATGTGGAAATGTTATGTTTCCTTTATGTACGTTTTATGTGATACGATTATGTTATGGTTTATGATATGTTTAAACTTGTTCATAAGAGGAATGCATTGGACTTAATAAGTGACGGGTGGAGCCCTCTATATCTCCTCGATGCATCGGTAGGTCTCATGAGACAAACTAGTGTCTTGGTATGAGGCCTTGAAAAAATATTATTTGTAGTCTTGGCACGAGGCCTTGGCTACGTGGTTATGATAGTCTGTCATTATGCGTTCCATCATTATGAAAGTGGTTATTGATATTGCATGTGATTATTTGACCAGTAGAATATCCGTGTGAATAAGTAAATGTAATTATTTCATTTTACTTTTTCCATATTATGTTGAAGTTCAAGTTTAAAAGGATTTTGTTTTAGTTATACATTGCCTTAAATGTTTATGTTTATTTATGAAAGCTTCTACTATATTATTATCCTTACTGAGCATCTGAGCTCACCCCTTTCAATGTTTTAATATTTTCCAGGATGTGAAGAAGTATTTTATGAATGACCTGCAGGGATAGTCAGAAGAGGATATGAGTGTGGACTATGGAGACTTTGTTATTGTAGTTTTTCACTTTATGATGTAATGTAACGTTTATGAATGTATCTAGTGTTTCCAAGGCTGCTAAACTAATCGGTCTTTCGAGACTTGATCTTTTGTGATCATGTAAATGTTATGTAATAATGTACCGACTTTGGGTAACTAGGGTCGGGGCGTTACATTCAATATGCGTGGAGAATCTGAGAATTAGTCAATTCCCTAATTTGATAGTTAAATCCTAGACTAAAGGATGATCTATGCTATGGAAATCATTGAAGTGTAGGGATTTAAGTGTTTATGTATTAGTATTTGAGAATTATGTTGTAGAAGTAGTATATCAATGACATTTTGGATATAAGAATTATGAAACATCTAAGAATTGTGAAACATTTTGGATATATGTTGAATGGTACCGATAACCTATAAAAGTGATTTAGTGATAAGGTGATATTTTGGAAAACATATGATTGATGGATTGATACGCCTTAACATGTGTTTGATGTTAGGATAAACCTAAAGAGTTTGGGGATGATATGTCTAAGTTTAATTTTATTTTTAAAATCATTGATACCAATTTTTTAGATTTATGTGATAGAAGTTAAGTATGATTAAAGATATTTTGGGAAACATATTGTAGGATCAAATATATTTTTTTGATTTTGAGGTGATTAATGATATTTTGGTAGATATTTTATTGGGTTGATGTATATATAACCATTAGGTTTAATATGAAGGATTATTTAAGAATAATGTTATTATGTTTTTTGATGTGTAAGGTGAAGGTTATGAGACAAATATTGAGGTTAAAACATTTTTTAATGTTGAGGTTATTGGTGTTATTTGGGATATAAGGATAGTTATTTAAGGAATGATCTATGTTAGGCCTTTGAGTTTTTTTTGTTGAATTTTGAAATTTAATGTATTAAGGTTTATTTATTTTCAGTATTATCTTACTTTATACTAACCATTTTTATATTTAGTAAAGACAAAATGAATATATTTTTATTCTTTGGGGGATTATGTGATCCATTAGAAGATTATTCAAGTGCTTCAGGAATTAAAAAAAATCTTTTTGAGTATTCATTGTTCGTAGAAAAGATAAAAATGTAGTAGATTAAAGGATGAAATTATACTTATTATGAAATTATATTTCCTTATGTCCCTATTCTAGATGGTAAAATAATTCCTCAACTCTAGCAAAAATAATTTTAAAAGAAAAATTTTCTCATATTATGATCATTTTCAATGAATTGACGGTATTTTCACCCATAATAGATTTATGGTTTTGTGGTTGTTGACTTTTTCTTAATCATGTTCTCTACCACACTCTATTAGTTCTTGGGCCTTAGTTTTTTTCTTCCATATCAATATTTTCACTTCCTAATAATGTTCTTACAGTTGGAAACTTATTTATGTAATGACCTTCATACTTTCCTTTCTCCATTTTTAAGTGGATGCTTTATTAAACCTTTTTATAATATGAGTTTTCAATAAAGATATTTTTAAGTGTAAAAACATTGATTACCAATATCAAATTCAAATTTCGAGAACGTAATTTATTAAATGGTGGAAGAATGTAATGCCTTGAGTTTTTAAAAGATAAAATATAGCGCATGCGATACACAACACTGAACCCAAACAGAAAATGATTATTTAAATATGACTATTATAACCTAGCTGTTAATTTTTTAGGTATGAATAAGATTAACTATTTTATGAAATATGTGTATGTGTTTGTGTTTTCTACTCAACATAAATGTGTTGATAAATGTTTAGTAAATAACCACTCGATTTTTGATAATGTCTGTTTTTCAAAATAAGTTTTCTTCAAAAATGATTTTAATTTATTTTTGTGAAAAAATATTATAATTATTTTCCAGAACATTTAGAAAATGTATTTGATAAAATTAACTTCATTTTTTATATCACCATATCAAAATCAACTTAGGTTTAATTTTTGTGTTTTTTCTGAAAATGTTGATTTTTCAATGAATAGTGAAAGATACCATTTTTTGTTAAATTGTCAATTATTTTGATGAATTAAGTAATTTAAAAGTATTATTGTTATTTTAATTTTACATAATAATTCTTTAGTTATATTTAATCCAATTAATTACATTTAAATCATATTTATACCGAATTTTAGAATAAGTTTATTTTTAGGCTTGAAAACACATTTTTATGGAAACTTTTTTAAAATGCATAATGTTTCTATATTTTAATTAATTAAAATTAATTCCTAATGGGGAATGATTTAAATTAAATGAATTGATTATATATATATCTTTATTAATATAAATTCATATAATTAATATTACTATTTATAGAGTTAAAGTAAAATCATCATTTTCTAAAAAAATGCTTTTTTCAAAAAACCACTTTTCACCGCACTTGTGTGTTTTATTTTAAATTAAATTATACCAATTTTATGAATTTAATTTTCTAAAATGGATTTAATATTTATAATCATCATAATTAATATAAGTTAATAAGGTCAACTTAATTTTTAGGCAATGTTAATAGAAACTGTAGTAAATATTTATTGCTATAGTAAAAGTAAAGTAGGTTAATTAAGGGTAAATAATAATAATAATAATTTAACAAGGAAAAAAATAGTTAATTATAAAAGTATGAATATTTATATTTCCTTTTCAATGAAATAATTATTATATTTATTCCTTATTATTTTTTCTTTATAAATGATTATGTAATGAGTTTGATAAAAATTAGTTTTTAATATGTTAAAAATCAAATTTAATTTTTGGGTAATATGCAATTTGAATTAAGACATTCCTTTTGATTAATTAATGAATTTTTAAAATAAATTATATTTTAATAAAATAGTATTATTAAATAGTATATATTAAATATAAAGGATAATTTAATTTTAAGAAGTGAAATGTAATTTTTATAAGGGTCAGAAAACTGTTATTGTTAAAAATCTAGTTTTTTCAATAAATATAGATTTTATTTTAAAACTATAATTTTTCATTTTTAGATAATTGTTTTGATAAAATAAATATTATTTTTGGAATCAACATGTCAAAATTATCCAAAGGTGATTTTTTCATAATTTTATGAAAAAGCCGAATTTTTTGATAAAAATTAAATATGATATAAAATATGGTGTGTATTATGACATCATAAAAGCCCAAACGTGATGTAATAAATATTATAAAAAGTATATATGACCAAATATATCTTTCCTATTTAAAATAATTTGTTTTTAGTTTATTTTATTAATTTTATAAAGCCTTTATGAATCCTCCAAAACCTATATTATATTTCAAGGTTTTTAAATCAATTCTTTATAAACATGATTCACTTCCACATCACCTAGAATAATATTTTATTGACTTAGGCCTTTGGAATTATAAAATAATGAAAACCACTTCCCTTTGGTAGAAAACATGAAAATTTTTGTGGTTTTGATTACATTATTATATAGAGTACAAAACATAAGTTTGGGGAATAATAAAGAACTTCCCTCTCTTTTCCTATATAAACCCACCCAACCTTTCATTCCTCTTAACTAAAAAACCTTGTATCATGTCCTTACTCTATACTCCCATATTTAAATTCCTACCAAGGTTCCCCCAAACTCTCAAGAAGCTCCTCCCAATCTTTTGGAACTACCCTCTTAAGGTAAGGGACCTCACTCTCTTCTTTTCCATTCAAGCACCGTCTTTGTAATCAGCCTTTTGAATCTCAATTTGTTATGTTGTCATGACTTTATAAAAATTACTATACTATAAAATTGATGTCCTAACAATTATATATCATTTATTCCATCACATTATAGCATTTACCTAAACCGTTATTATGCATAATTTTAGTAAAAGATCCTCTCTTTCTCTTCTTTATTCAAGCACCTTATTTATGTAATACACTTTGTCTTCCAATTCCTATTGATAGGATATGATTTCTTAAATCCTTATCACTACCCTTATTATTTAAAAGTGATGATCTACCCATTTCACTCTCATTAATCCCTCTCATGATTCATTATGTACCCCCGTTATGGTGCTAAAATTATCTTACGATTTTCCATGCCAAGTTTTTATTCAAACACAATCCTTGTCTTATACCTATCAATTCCAATTTTTTTATGTTTTATTATGTTCTTATATATTACTCATATTGTCCTTTTGATTTATAAGTGATGATATACCCATTTATTTCTCATTGAACCATTTTATGAATCTTCATGTACTGTTTTTATGCTGCTGAAATGTCATTGTGATTTTCTATACTGAACATTTGTGAGGTGTATACCCACACCCATTTCCACTCAAGGGTATTTAAATTGTTTTATCCATACTTAATTGATTAGATACTTCCATTTATGTAACCCATAATCCTTAATCATGGGATTAAATGGGATGAAATATGTTCTTATGTTATATGATCTATGTGGCACACTTATGCATGTACATGATATGATTATGATGGGTGTGCCCATATAGCACTCTAATTCATTTAGAAATGTTAAAATCTCATGATATTCCATGTATGGTGTATGAGAGGTTATCCTAAGCATAATATGTTATGATGTCTTAGTGGTTAACTTTGACTTATGCTTATGATTGTAAGAGTTTGTGTCCTAGAACCAACTGGTTTCACTTTGATTACATGGATATTTAATATATTTAAATATTAAACATATTATTACATATTGTTCATTGTTCTTCATGACTATGATATAATAATGTCCTAGAGTATTTATTGCATTGATAAGGTCATAACAATTCCCCGCTATGATGAGAACCTTGAAGTTCTATAAAAATATTCTTAAATATAGTTCTATGATTGGATGAAATACTATTATGGGAAACATAGCATGCAGACCGTCAGGTGTGAGTACTTGTAAGAATATGAGAATTCCTCTCATGAAGTTCGCACTTGGTAATCTCCAAGACAGGAAATTATGAGAATAGACCCGCCAGTAGGAATTCTGTGCGGTTTGGTGCCATCAGATATTTCTATTTGTGAGTGTGTGTAATGATCCTTAGACTTTAAGATTATCATTAATATATGTCATGACTCATGCACTTTGATTTACTAACGAAAACCGTCACATAGACAGTTGGTGGTAAGTAGGGTACGTTGGGTGAGTCATGAGTGACATGTTATTAATGGATAAGTTGAGGAAGGATTTGTACCTTCCATTTATGGAAGTTGATATCTCAACCCTTTGATTGAAATAGAACTATCGTGAGAAATTCCATGGCCACGGTGTAACAACGAGTTTATTTCAGTTAGTCAAAGAACGACGTATCAAGCATAAAAGTTGACTACACTATCATGAAACTTGCTTGATAAGATATTGCGACAAATGGATTATATTACATAGTGAGCGTTCGTATGTGGATATCGTTGTTGCGAATTTAAGTTCTTTCTCTTGGGTGCCTTGACCCATTGCTAGACAGTACTCTTGGACTTTAGGCAAGCCCGACTAATGACAACGAGAAAGAATCCTAAAGGGTCACACACTAAGTGTTTCTGGTGGTCTCGGTTAAATTATATTTGAATTTAATTAATAAATATTATTCTAAAGATAACGAAATAATTTTATTCAAATTAAAATGATTGCATAAATTAAATAAATATATATTCTCCAGATTGTGGGTAAAATATATTTATTTATTTTATTGAAAATTTAATAAATATTTATTTACTAATTTGTAAATAAAATATTTATTTAATAGAATAATTTATTTATTTATTTATTCAGGTGTTCAATAAATGGAAGTGGTGTTCTAGAAGACCAAGTCCGGTCTGAGAGTAAATTAATTATTTGCAAGATGATAAATAATTATTTAACTAGTTGCCAAAAATTAAAATAACGCTGCTATTATTTTGTGACACAGAATTTTATTTATAATTCCGTTTTGTGCAAGTTAGCGCACCATAAATAATGGCGCGATATTATTATTAATAGCATGGGTTTTCTATAAGGTTATGAATGTATTTAATTGTTGTTACACAATTAAATATTTTAACTGAATACCCATGTCAATAAATAGACACATACGTTTATTGTGCCATGTACTGAACTGCACAGATGGTGAATTTAGAATTGTTTAGCTAAGAAATTTCTCTCTTGAATCCTCTTCCTGCCCCTATCAAGAACTAGAGACGTTCTTCAAGGCCAAAGAACAAGTGAACAAGAATGACCGACACAAGACATTCTCTTCACCGCGCTAGCACCCAGAGAACGAGCGGTGTCGATCGAAGGCCATCGGAGCACGTGTGGATCACCGCTAGAGGGATTCTAGTTTGGATCCTTGCAAGCACAACAAGATAATCTGGAAGGGTCATTCTGGATGATCAACATCATCAACGAAGAAAATACCAAATATCCAGGTATTCTTTTCTTTATAAAATTAATTAAATTAATTATAAACATGATATGCAAGATCCTCTCTAAAGGTTTTGGGACTCTTACTTATTTATCTAAATCTTTGATTCTATTCTGTGGAGACTGGAATTCATCATTGTATTGATCCCGGAATAATCATTGATCATGGTAAAAATCAAGTTGGGTGTCAGCCCAACCATGATACTGCTGCGCCTGAAACCTTGAATGATGTAATGTTTAACGTTATTGGCACATTCTCATGTTGTCTTTATGTTATCATGATATACCATGCCTTATTTTCCATGTTTATTGTAATAAGACAACCCCGTTCAACTAGACAAACCACCTGAACCATCCTATCACGTAATATAAGTAAAACATGATAACAAAAACCAATATTGAATTCAAGCAAAATAAGAAATAAAATTAGAGTACAAAGCAGGGACGAACATGATACCATAAAGATATACAATCCAAGCCAAAATAGTCTAACTTAGAAAGTATATCAAATCCACATGTGACCAATAGTCACCTCCAAACCAACCCTTTCATGAACCCCTCCTGAGCTGATAATGGGAGAAGATAGATAATAACACCTGAGTCCCACCTCTAGTAGCCCCCAGGTTGGCGACTAGCACCGAGGGTATAATAAACACACATATGAGAGACATTACCCTATAAGAGAACACAAGTGAAAGACAGCGATAAGATAGACACCAAACAACTCCTCCTCAGACCACAAGATAAAAGAAACCCAAGTGCACATATGTAATTTCATGCAAGAACTACTACAACTGAAAGGAAAAACTATAAGTACCAAAATAAAGGTAAAGACAACGATGACGATGAAGCCCAAACTGCTCCTACAAAACCCCAATCTAGTAGTAACCAGCCTGATCTCCAACCTGCTCCAACTGACCTAAAAAAAATTTATATAAACTTAGGGTGTGTATAATAGTATACTCAGTAGGATCCTCCCTAGTAGGGCTATAAACAAGCTCGAGTAAGAACAAGCTACTTGGGCTCGGCTCAACGGATACTCGAACTCGACTCGGTTTTTTTCAAACTCTAGATCGAGCTACTCAAGTACTAAATCGAGTTTAGTTTGAGTATTATAATAACACAATCGAGTAGCTCACGAGCCTAATCGAGAATCTAATTTTTTAATATATTATTTTTATTCAATATATATGTATTTAATTTCGAGCTCAAGCTTTTGATATCGAGTAAATATTCAAGTTTGAGCTCGAATTCAAGCTATATTTTGTAATTAAAATTCTGAAAAATTGTCACAATCGAACCAAGTTGAGCCTAATCGAGTGCTCGATCGAGCCCGAGTTGATCTTGAGCTCAAGATCGAGCCAAAAAATAAATACTCGGTTGAGCATCGAGCCCAACTTGAGCACTGAGTTCAATTATCAAGCTTGAGCTCAAGTAATGAGATACTTGGCTCAACACGACTCAATTACACCCCTACTCCCCGGATCCTCTCATGAAAAAGTAAAGAAAGCATGCTAAATCACAGTGAACAACAAGTGAAACTAACTCATCACCTAAATAGGTATACTAAGTTCCCAGCCTCACTATGACTACTCTCACCAAGTATCGCATATAAAAGTATATAATATAATAAATAATGTCAAGGGTACTCCACTAACACTTCCCCACTGGTTTGTTGCTTTTCCCCAACGTCGCACATCCTGAGTATCTCTCTTCAGAAAGGATAACCCAAAGCCACTTGGGCATATCATCACAACATGCACCTCGTGAAACTCACCACCACAACAACACAACCAAAATCAACTAGGTAGTTTTTGAGAGCCACCACATCTCACATATCATGTATCATACATCGGATATTATACCTCAAGCCATTACATCCCATACACCAAGTAAGGATCCTCAAGCCATCGTATCATATACACATTATACCTATAGTAGTTCATAGGAAACTATATCCAGAATATATGTGTGTTAAATAACCACAATCCATTATAACCCTCTACAAACATATATGGGGAAAACTAATCGTTGTGCATACTAGAACAAGTAACTACCAAGAGAAGAGAGTGGGGAAAAAGGGGTACTCAACCATCCATCCTCCCACCAAGATATTGGGGATAATACCCCCCAAGTCTCAAAATCCTCAAGGTGTTAGTTACCCTAACTGATAGGGTGGATTAGCATATAGAAACATAAAAAGTACAAGATATAATATAGCTCACAACCACACTATGGGCATAACCTAATCTCAGACATAACTGCAGGTAATGTCTCTCGGACTCCTGCATGCCACTACTAAGACTAGGTATCCTATAAGCACACAACCATTTAAAGAGCTACATTAAGTTCCTTACCCTTTTTATCAGTTTCAATTTATGTTAATTAATTATTTAACCATTAATTAACCTTTATAAAATTTCATGTTACATTTCATTAGCATTTCAACAAAGATCCATGCCCTCCAAGCATAACTAAACCAAGTCCACGACTTCTAAAAAGTACAACCCCAACATTCCATCCCAACAAGCTCCAACCCCATGGGCTAAACATCATTTATTAGTTTAATTAATAGTATCACCACTTTCCATATTTCTAGGTATTATAATAAATCATTCTAATCTACCAAATACAAGGAGCTCAACATGGTGTGTAGATGAGCTGCTCGTCGATTATTTTCCACCTATAGTAGGAGTGTAGACCTATCCATCCCTAAGAAGCTAAATACATAATGCATGTGGAATACCCCATGCATCTTCTCCTCTTTTAGAAGGAGGGTAAGAAAGACCATCTACCTCAATCAGTGGGTAGATTAAAACAGATAAATAAATAATAGGTTCAATAATCATCCAACTTTCATATCAACGGGTAAGCCCAGTTTCAACCCATTCCATCATCTCTAGTGTCCTCCTCGACACCCATATACATAAATCAATGCATCTCACCACTCTAGGCATCAACTGCTGCCATAACCACTAGGCCTCCCTACCCCCACATACCACAACCGCCCTTCGGGCTCAACCATCCCAGGCTCAGACCACAACACGGGCAGTAGGAAACAAACAACATAGCAACTGGGCTATTGGCCCTAAAAAGGCATTCATACATCACACACAATGAGCACTCACAACTCCAAAGAATAAGGTACTTGGACTTTAAAAGTAAGCGGGTAACTCATACCCCATAAGGCATTACATTTATCACACAACCAATTCTTTATTCCATCTTGAATTTGATTCAATTTAAAATGCATAACTGCATCCATTTGATTATCATCAAATTACAAAAACAACAACTAGATTCATTAACATGCCTATTTATTCCTTTAGAAAATCAATTTAAAATTAATCCCAGATTTACATTCTTTACCAATTTACATCAAGAATGAATTATAAATAAGTAAGTCATAAATATCACACTATCTAGAAAATCAATAGGCATTAAAATTGTTAAGAAACAACATAAAATCGATACCAATTCTTTAATCCGATTCAAATATTTATTATGTCACTCTCATTGTGATATAGAGACTAAAACATGCTATCTCTACAATTACATGTAAATAAAATGAGAAGTAATGAATCCCCTGCCTTAAAAGTTCATTGTCATTCTTCACACAAGAACATATCAAAGCAATGGATCCTGATCACCTCTCTCGTAATGACTGCATCCACCTGAGGATGCTACGGCACAACTTAACCACCTAATAACCAAGAAAGATCCATTAGTAACATAGAGATCGCATGCCATCACATGGAAAGGAGAAATGAGAGGAACTGGATCGGGGAACCTAGAAGAACAGAGGTTAAACATACATTATTTCAAATATGGATCGACACTTCCTGGTTGCACCAAAATAGGGGGTTCACATGCAGTAAAAACTACAAGGGGAAATGATCTAAGGATTGTAGTTTGATTGCACTACTCCTATGGGAGAAAGAACTCTAGGAATCCCATACCATGGAAAAACAAGAAGGAAGAACAAGATAAGAAGTTATCTTGGCCTTTTGAAAATCTAAATGGATCATTAGTTTAGATATGTTTTAGATTTTCTATTAAAATCATATTTATCAAGACTAGGCAGTTTGACCAAGTAAAGGCACCGAGACCATTAGGAAAAATTTAGATATGAGTTATGGGCTTTGAATCGGCTTTAAACCCCTCTAAACAAGGCTTTGAATGCATTTTATGTCAAAGATAACATAAAAGGGGTGAAACTGTAGGAAGATGGAAACACTATTCACATTTGTCTCACAGATGACATTGTTCACATATGTCTCACTGATGATACTATTCACATCTGTCTCACTGATGATACTATTCACATCTATCTCACTGATGATACTATTCACATATATCTCACTGATGACACTATTCACATCTGTCTCACTGATGATACCATGCACATCTATCTCACTGATGGAACTGTTCACATATGTCTCACTGATGACATTGCTCACATTTGAGAATTTTGCAATGTGTTAGAAATAAGTCACCTTGACCTCCTAGTACACCTCAAACACCAGATTTTTACAAAGTAATTGACCATAGAGGTCCGGGACATTTCATCATATACCTCTCAAAACATTATCTTCCTCAAGAATCTGAAGCCAACCTAGAGAGAAAATGTAAAAAGGGGTCTGAAAAACCATCCTGTAAGATACCTCTCAAAGATCTTGCCACCATAGGATCTGAACCGCTTTAAAAAAACATGAAAAACCACATGAAAACCACAACCAGATCCTAAAACACTCTCCCAAAGGGGATACCTCTCAAAATAGATAAATACACAATAAAAAACAAGAGAAAGTCATATCATAAATGGAAAGGGTCTAAGACCACCAAACGGACAATGTTACAAGAGAAGAGCTAAACATAAAAAATCTCAGGGTACTGAGAACGTATCTGAGACTCACATTCCCAAGTACTCTCCTCCATGACACCATGTTTCCACAAGACATGAACTAATGGTATAACATGCATGCACAACCCATTATCCTTACTTTCTTGGATCTCTACAGGTTGCTCCTCGAAGGTCGCATCATCGTCAACATTGATCTCACCCTAGTAGATGATGTGAGAGTCATCATAAAGATAATAATGGAGATTTGACACATGGAAAACATATTACATCCAGCTCATCTATGGGGGAAGTGCTACTCGATATTCCATGTATCCAATACAAGCCAACACCTTGAAAGGCCTAAAAAACTAGGGAGAAATATTACTCCCATGATCAAGCCTTTTCTTCCTACGATGAGGATTCACCTACAGAAACCCATGACCCCCAACACAAAACTTCATAGGTCTCATCCTATGATCGGTATAGGACTTTTGATGATCTTTCACTGCCTTCATCTGCTCGCAAATCACCTGAACTATCTCTGTCATACTTTGTACCAGTTCCAAACTGATAATTGCTAACTCTCCGACCCCAGTCCAACACAATGGAGAACGGAAAGGTTGGTCATACAAGGATTCAAACGGCACCATACCAATAGTGGAGTGGAAACTATTTTTTTAAGAAAAATCTACCAAGGTTAGGTGGCTTATCCATGAACTTCCAAAATCCATGACACAAGAGCGCAACATGTATTCAAGATTCTGGATGGTCCTCTTTGTTTGACCGTCTATCTATAGATGAAAGTAGTGTTAAGGCATAAATGGGAACCAAAAGCATGCTGGAGACCTCTCCACACCCTGGAGGTAAAATGATGATCTCGATTAGAAATGATCGTCCTCAAAACTTTGTGGAGTCTCACCACCTCCTCTAGATACTTCCTCGATAGAAACTCCACCGAGATTGACTCCTTGATCACTATAAAGTGGGATGATTTTGTTAAAAAATTCACAACTACCCATATAGCATCATAGCCTCCCTAAGCTCTAGGTAAACCAGTAACAAAGTCCATAGAGATGTCCTCCCACTGGGAATATTCCATCTACTGACCTCTGCCCCTAACTTCTCCCATATCCACATGTAATGCTGAAACTTATTCCATCACTCTCCAGGAATCACCTAATTCATGCACTGCATCACTATGCGACTTCCTACTCAGCGCATCAGCTGCAAAATTCCCCTTTCTAGGTGTATATGAAATTTAAAAGTCGTAATATTATAAGAATTCCATCCATCGATGCTATCGTGAGTTCAAGTATTTCTAGGAGAAAATGTACCTTATGCTATTATGATTGGTGAAGACCACAAAATGCTCTCCAATGAGGTAATGTCTCCAAAACTTCAGGGAAAACACCACTGCTACCAAATTGAGATTGTGGGTGGCATAATTACATTCGTGGAGATGCAACTTTTGAGGTCCATAAGAAATGACTGATCTCTGCTACATTATAATATAGCCTAAACCCAGATGCGAAGCATCACAAAAAAACCTCAAACTGAACTCCTTCTACTAGCAAACAAAGAACCAGAGTACTGACCAACTTCTCCTTCAGATACTCAAAATATGTTTAACGCTGATCAGTCCATATGAATGATTGATCCTTTCTGGTCAATACAGTTAGAGGAGTCACAACCTGAGAGAAATCAGATACGAAACTCTTGTAATAGCCTGAAAGACCAAGGAAACTTCTCACTTCTACCACTGTATTTAGGGATTCCCAAGACACAAATACTTCTACCTTCGACAGATCCACAACTACTCCCTATTGGGACACAACATTCCCTAAGAAATAGTCTTCTCGAGCCCAAAACTCATACTTTAAAAACTTCAAAAATAGTTGATGTCGACGAAGAACTCCCAAAATGGAATGCAGATACTCTGCATGTTCCTCCTCAGACACGGAGTACACAAGGATGTCGTTAATTAATACCACCATGAACTTATCTAGGAACTCAAAAAACAAAATGTTCATTAACCCCATGAACACATCTAGAGAATTCATCACACCAAACTACATCACAAAAAACTCGTAATTCCCATAACGATAATAGATTGTAGTCTTTAGGATATCGTCATCCTTCACACGCATCTGATGATATCCTGACCGCAAATAGATACTTGAGAACCAAATTTCACCCTTCATTTGATCGAATAAATCATCAATCCATGGAAGAGGATAGTGGTTATTCACTGTCACTTGGTTTAAGTGACGATAATTGACACACAACTACAAACTATCATTATCCTTCTTCACGAACAAAACTGGTGCACCCCACGGTGACACACTCAGCCAAACAAAACTGCACTGTAATAGACCATCGAGCTATATACACACCTCTCACAACTTAGAAGGCGCCATCCTATATGGAGACATCAAGATAAGAGACACGCATGGTTATAGCTCGATCCTAAACTTGATCTCCCATAGAGGGGGTAATGTTATAACCTCTTTTGGAAAGACATTAGGGTATTCTTCTATGACCCTAGGAAATGCCAACTACTAAAACTTTTATGAACTCATCATCAGCTTATTCATCAATGATGACAAGGATGAAACACACCTATGACCCATCCAAGGGTCTTGCTTGCCACAAACATAGCTGGCTCTCCATTAGAATTGAAGAACACCAACTTCCTCTGGAAAAAATCCATGATAGTCTACACTGAATACAACCAAACCATGCTGAGGATGAAATCATATTTTTGTATTCATAAACATATGAAATCTCCCCAAGTGCGTTGTTTCCCCAACACTATCTCACAGTCTCTATATACTTCAAACAAGTTAGCTCGACCTCCAATTGGTATAGTCAACACCAAGGTGACTAGAATCCTCTCTACCTAAAGTCCCAAATCACGGACAAAGGTAGGTGATATGAAGGAGTGTGTTTCTCCTAAATCAAAAAAGGTATGTACCCAAGTAGAAAACAATAAAATGGTACCTCGAATTAAATCTGGCTCACCTGGAACTGGAAAGGCTAAAGAATGAAGTTGACCACGACCTGCTTCACGACCTCTCTAACCCTGCTAACGACCACCTCCTTATCCACTCTCTACTATTTGAGGACAGGAAGCATCCTGGGGATGCTCTTTGCCTAACCCATCTTCTCTCTACTGATCCAAAGATGGTGTAACCTACTACTGATGTCTCGTCTAGAACTGCATCAAAGGAGTAACTTGGAGAGGAACAACTGGCACATGCTAACTTCTTATAAATTTAGGGCACTCTCACCATTGATGACCTTTTCCTACACAAGAAAAAACATGCATCCGATACCTTTACATAGTCCTGAGAGTCTCTTCCCTTAGAGAAATGAGATGATGAGGGCTGGGACCTACCACCAACTGACCAAAAGATTTTTTTCCCTATAAACCAGGAACCCTAGACCATAGATCTGCTTCACGAGGCATCCTAACAACTCCCCTCTCATGATGATCTGGTTCTATCCAATATCCTCTCGATGACCTATGCTCTTGGCAGCACCTCAAGATATGTCTTCGACATAAACAGGGTGACCTTGCACCGGATCTTTGGATACAAAGACTCCTCGAAATTCCTCACTCTGGCCTCCTCATTTGGCAATAGGTCCAAAGCATATCGTAAACGTTTCCTGGAATGGATTCCAAATGCTTGCACACTGGAGCTCCCCTACCAAAGGGTAATCATCTCTTAGTGACTGGTTTCCTTCACAATCAAAGAAAGAAACTCAGCTTTAAACTGCTCTTAGAACTTATTCCACAATACTACTGAATCCCTGCGATCCCCGAGGAACAAGAACCACCACTGTCTCACTTCCCCATGCAACATTATCACAACCAACGATACTTGGTGCTCCTTCTGAGCATTGATATAACTGAAAGCTATCTCAACCTATTCCAACCAGTATTATGTGTCTACATATGAAATGGATCCCTCGTACTTTTGCAGATTATGGTGCTGAAACTCTTAGAGTGTCCTCCTCCAAGTGTCATCATCATCAACCACTACTTTGAAAAGATCTGTTGGCACAACCTACTAAACATATCCTATGTGAACCTGATGAGGACGTCGACCTAGAGCCATACTTTCAAAAGAACAAACAATTAGAGCTCTTAAACCTATAATATGGAATAATATAATATTAATTAATTATTTTCTTTTATTCATTTTAGGTTAACCTATCCCAAGGTATACCCATTCAAACACAAGTGCAAAAAAGAATAATGAATGATCCTTTTCTAGGTCTCTATCCTATCACCTCATTTAATAGCCATTGTAAGCTTAAAGGTTTGTTCATTATATCAAAGGGGGCCCTAAATACCTGTGTCTTAGCTGGTCTCTCGTGTTTGAAGCGTAATCTAAACTTACCTGACATCATCTCCCTACTAATCCATGAAACCTCACATGTTCCTAACTCCAAACTCCATCCTAACCCTAAACCAGACCTTTGATATCACTCTATCATGACCCCCTCCCCACAAAGTGTACCCCTCCTGGGCCGAAAATGGGAGAAGAGAGATAATGACACTCGAGTCCCACCTCTAATAGGCCCTGGGTTGGCAACTAGCATCGAGGGTATAATAAAAACATAGATGAGAGGCATTACCCTCTAAGAGAACACAAGAAAAAGAGAGAGATAAGATAGAAACCAACCAACTCCTACTCATGAAACAAGATAAAACAAACCTAAGTACACATATGTAATGTCATGCAAGAACTACAACTGAAAGGAAAAACTGTAAGTACCAAAATAAAGGTAAAGTCGACAGTGACCACGAAGCCCAAATATCTCATGCAAAACCCCATGCTAGTAGTAACCAAACTAATCTCTAACCTACTCCAACTAAAATAAAAAATAGTTTATATAAACGTGGGGTGAGTATGACAGTATAGTAAATATGATCCTCCTCGGAGCCTCTCGTGCAAAAGTAAAAAAATAATGTTGAAGCACAGTGAACAAAAATTGAAAATAACTCATCACCTAAATAGGTATACTAACTTCCCATCATCACCATGGATACTCTCACAAAGTATCACATACAAGATTATATAATATAATAAAGAATGTCAAGGGTACCCCACTACCACTTCCCCACTGGTTTTTCATTTTTCCCCAACATCGCGTGTCTTGAGAATCTCTCTCCAAAAAGGCTAACCCAAATAAACCTGGGTGTATCACCACAACATTAACCTCGTGCAACTCACCACCACAAACACATAACCAAAATCAACCAAGTAGTTTTAGAGAGCCACCAAATCTTTCATAGTGTGTATCATCCATCAGGTATTATACCTCAAGTCATTACAACCCATACACCGAGTAAGGATCATCAAGCCATCACAGCCTATACATATTACACCTAAAGTAGTCCATATGAAACTATATCTAGAATATATGTGTGTGAAATAACTACATGCCATTACATCCCTCTATACACATATATGGGAAAAAATTACCACCGTGCATACTAGCATAAGTAACTACTAAGATAAGAGAGCAGGGCCAAGGGGGGTAGTCATCCATCCATCCTCCCACCGAGATGTTAGAAAAAACACCCCTAAGGCTCAGAATCCCTGGGGTGTCAGTTACCCTAATTGAAAGGGTGTATTAGCACATATAAACATAAAAATTATAAGATATAATATAGCTCACAACCACCCTATGGGAATAAACTAGTCTCTGTCATAACTATAGCCAACGTCTCTCAGACTCCTGGCTGCCACTACTAAGACTAGGTATCCTATAATCACACAACCATTTAAAGAGATACATTAAGTTACTTATCCCTTTTTATTAGTTGAAATTTATGTTAATTAATTATTTAACCATTAATTAATCATTATCAAAGTCCACATTAAATTTCATTTGCATTTCAATAAAGATCCATGACCTCCAGGAATAACCAAACTGATTCCACGACTTCTCAAAAGTACAACCCCATAATTTCATCCCAGAAATCTCCAAACCCATGGGTTAAACATCATTTATTCATTTATCTAATAGTAGTACCACTTTCCATATTTCCAAGTATTCTGAGAAATCATTCTAAGCTAACAAAAACAAGGGTCTCAACACGGAGATTAGATGAGTTACTCGTCGAGTATTTTCCACCTATAGCAGGAGCATAGACCCATCCATCCTCAAGAAGCTAAACACAGAAAAAATGTGGCATATCCCATGAATATTAACCTATTTTGGAAGGAGGGTAATCAAGACCAGCTGCCTCAAGTAGTGGGGGAGTAAAATAGATAAAAAAACAATAGTTTCAACAAGAATTCAACTTTCATATCAATGGGTAAGCCCAACTTCAACCCATTCCATCATCTATAGTGTCCTCCCTGACACCCACATGTATAAAATAATGCATCTCACCACTCTAGGCATCAAATACTGCCACAACCACCAGGCCTCCCTACCCCCACATACCAAAAAACCCCTCCAAGATCATCCATATTAGGCTCAAACCACAACACAAGTAGTAGGAAACAAACAACATAACAACTGGGATCTTAGCCCTAAACAAGGAATTCATCCTTCACACACAACGAGCACTCACAGCTCCAAAGAACAAGGAACTTGACCTTTATAAGCAATTAGGTAACTCATACCCCATAAGGCGTTAAATTTATCACACAACTGGTTCTATATTCCATCTTTAATTAACCAATTAAATTAAACATGCATAACTACATCCATTTGATTATCATCAAATTACAACAACAATAACTAAATTTAATAACATGCCTCTTTATTCCTTTAGAAAATAAATTTACAATTAATCTTGGTGTTACATTCTTTACCAATTTCCATCAAGAACAAATTCTAAACAAGAAAGTCATAGATATAACACTATCTAAAAAATAAATAGGTAATAACATCGCTAACCAACAATATACGATCGATACTAATTCTTTAAACTATTCAAATATTTATTATGTCAAGTTCATTATGATCTAGAGGCTAAACCATGTTATCTCTACAATTTCATATAAATAAAAAGAGAATAAATTAATCCCCTACCTCAAAAGGTTGTTTCCGTTCTTCACACGTGAACGGATCAAAGTAATGGATCCCAAAACTTCTCCTGCAATGACTACATCCACCCAAGGACAGCATGACACAATCACATCAACCAACAACTAAGAAAGATCTATTAAAAATAGGGAGATCACATGTCATCACATGTAAATGAGAAATGAGAGGAAACATATTGAGGAACCTATAATAATGGAGGTAGAACGTACCTTAAATTGAAGACGGATCGACACTTCCTGGTTGAACCAAAATAGGGGGTGTGCATGCAGTAGAAAAACCTCCAAGGGGAAATGATACAAGGATTGCAGTTCTATCACACTACTCCTATGTAGTAAATAACTATGGGAATATCATACCAAGGAAAAACAATAAGTAAGAACAAGGTAGAAAGGTATCTTGACCTTTTTAAAATCTAAACAGAGCATCGGTTTAGATACATTTTAGATTTTCCATTAAAAGAGGATCTATCAAGACTACACATTTTCACCAAGTAAAGGCACTAGGACTCTTAGGAAAAATTTAGATAAGAGTTATAGGCTTTGAATCAGCCTTAAATCCATTGAAACAAGTCTTTGAATGCATTTTATGTCAAAGATAACATCAAGGGGGGAAAACTGTAGGAAGCTGGAAACACTATTCACATCTGTCTCACTAATGACATTGTTCACATCTATCTCACCGATGAAACTATTCACATCTGTCTCACTGATGAAACTATTCACATCTATATCATTGATGAAATTGTTCACATCTGTCTCACCGATGAAACTGTTTATATCTGTCTCACTGATGACACTATTCACATCTATCTCACCGATGACATTGTCCACATCCATCTCACCGATGACACTGTTCACATCTAAAAATTTTGTAAAGTGTTATAAATAAGTCACCTTGACCTCATAGAACACCTCAAACACCATATTTTTTCAAAGTAATGGACCATATAGGTCTGAGCCATTACAAACCTGAATTAAAAGTAGCAATAATAAGAGAAGCCAATATACTTGAAGATTCTCTTCCCTTTACCTGAATCCTGTAATACAACATCTACAAATTCCCAAAGGAACAAGAAAGGTTCAAGAAAAAGACAAGTAGGATACCACTATAGTTTCTATACAAGTTATAATATCAAGAATTCAACAATTCTATCTTTTAAAACAAAATAGTTTTACAAATCATTTCCATAAACTAAATCCAGTTGTAAATCATTTTCCCTTTGGTTTTCATAAAATCATTTCATATTCACAAAACATAAATATGATAAGTATATGCGATAAAACAAAAAATCATATCCATGAATCATAGGTACACATATCCATAAAATAACATATCATACAAATCTATGTGATATAACCTCATATAAAAATCTATGAGCAACTATCCATGATAAAAATAAATCATGCGACAAATAACCATAAATGATAAATAAAAAAATGCCTCATATTTTGCTCTAGACTATGGGATAATTCTTAATAGACACTCATAAACCTAAACATGCACATGTTGGATCCAAAAGATATAAAATCATATAAGTCAATATCACAAAATGGTATCTCCTATTAGTAAAATACACATTAAGTATACTCGTGACTCTTTCACGATGAACCCAAGGTTCCCAATGTGAAATTGTCCAAATACATTTTTTAAAAAAATGCTCACAATTTCACAAAATATTTACAAATCCAAGACAATCTGCTTTAGAGTTTGAAAGCCCATTTCCAAATCAAGAAAATTCATTTTCAAAGCAAACCCCATTTTTAAAAACATTTTCCTTTCCAAGAAATCATTTGAAACCACATATCAATTCTAATAAATGAACAAACCAAAGTAATATATCAATAATGAATTATAATTCATCAAATTAACCCATTTTATAGAAATGCAAACCTTAACACAGTAGAAACATAGCATCTTTTAAAAACAGTGACCGAAAACTGAGAGAACAGCCTTCGAAAGACAAGGAAGCCCAAGAAATAAAAATAATCGATAGAAAACACTTCCAATCAAACAATTTTAGTAAAAACCATATCCATAACCAAAGATAAAGAAAACCCATAAGGATTGCATGCTCAAAGAGAAGAAATCCAACCAAAAAGGTGATCAATTACTAAATGAAGTGATCCAAAAGGGAAGGAGTTTCCCAAAATTTCCTTGGAAGAGACTCTAGGTCAAGAAAGGTAAGGATATAGGTGGAATGAAATAAAAATTATCCATGACCCACCCTAAAAACCACAAATTGTGACATTTAAATGGTGTGTAATCTTATTACACATCATGTAATCTATAAAGCACATATACGTAGAAAAAATATGTCTCTTTTTATTAAAAACCTGATATTTTCCATTACATGAAGTTAACCTTTTAGACGGCGTGTAAAATTATCATGTTGTGTATCCAGTTCATGGGTTCTTCTCAGTGGCCATTACATGTCATGTAATCCCATTAGATGGCATGAAATGCCCAAAAAACATAAAAAAAATGCAAGTTTATGCTGAAAATTCCAACAAATCCCTAACTTCACCATTACAGGTATCATCCCAATTTATTTTCGACGTTATTAAACCAAAAAAAGGAAACCAAAAAAAAAGGTTAAAATATAACTGATAGTAAGGTAACAAGGCATTACAATCTCCCCACCATAAACACTTTTTTCCCCTAAAAATCCCTCAAGATCCTGGATCCACAAAAAGAGAAGGTCACTGCTGCCTCTTCAAAAACTCCTGTTCCCACGTATCATAACTATCATGTCCACACTACCAAAATACTTGGACCAGTGGGATCATTTTATCACCAACACCTTATGCTGATGATCCATAATCTGAACTAGTTGCTCAACCAAAGTGGTATCGGTCTCAAGATCAATATTCTCTCATCTAATCACATTGGAAGGATCTGGTATATACCTCCACAACTAGGAAACATGAAATACGTCATGGATATTTTTCAAACTAGATGGGAAGTCCAACCGATAGACCAACCACCCTAGTCGTCCAAAAATATCAAAGGGGCCCACAAACCTTGGTACCAACTTACCCTACTTACTCACCCGATAATGTCCCAAGTGATTTGAAACTTTGAGAAAGACCTTATCACCAACCTCAAACTTCAGCGGACATCTTCAATGATCCCCATAAAATTTCTGATGACTCTGTGTTGTAATCAAACATCTTCGGATCAACCACACCATCTTTTTCGTCTGCTTAACAATACTTAGTCCAACCAAAGACCACTCTCCCAACTCTACCCAGTATAAGGGAGAACTACATATATTTCCATACAAATCCTTGAAGGGAGACATCTATATCGAATCATGATAACTATTGTTATATTAAAATTAAACCAAAGGAAAATTATTTTACCAATATCCTCTGAAATAAAGTTCATAATCTTGAAAAATATCCTCTAGAACCTGGATATCCCTCTCTGTCTGTCCATTCGTCTGAGGACAATAATTCATTCTCAATTTAATATGGGAACCCATTACCTCATACAAACCATTCCAAAACCTAGATGTGAACCTCAGGTCCCTTTCATATATAACCATGACACACACCTATCATAGGGTGTGGAAAAAGAAAATTTATATTCCTAATGCAGCACAGTGGCTGACCAGGGTCGTCTCACTTGAGGAGCGTTGCAGTCAGTTCAATCACTTATTCTAGTTAACCTAATAAAATTATTTTTGGTTTTTTATTTAATATTTACTAAAAATAATGGTTTTGGTTTTTAAAACATGTAATTAAAATAATTTAATGCAGAATTGAAATCTAAATGTTGATGTAGACGCAGACAGAATGAAATTATAGAAGAACGGTCTTGATCCTAAGGTTGGATAACACGGGTTCATTCATCATTTTATTTTATTTTTTAATTTTATTTGATAATTCAATTAGTGAAACCTCATTAATGAATTAATTTCCCTTGATTTATTGAGTGTGTGATTTTATCATGCATCCGGCACACCAAACCCACCTCCTCCAGTAGTCAAGTAAGGTAACACCTCAACCGAGAATGTCATTCCTACAAGACCCGACTCCACTATATGTTGTTTCATCCCTTATATCAACCCCAACTACACTATATGAAGGGTTTTCCTAAGATAAGTGAGTAAAAATGAATTAATCAAGGGGAAAATATATTTGGAAATAGTGTCATGGTGGATGATCGCCGCACCTGTGCAATATTTCCACCTCCACCACAAGTAGATTTAAAACATTTTAAATTTGAAGTGAAATAATGAATAACAGCATGAAACCTCCCCCAGGTCCAAGTCTCAAGTTAGTAACTTTCCATGTTGAATTGCATAGAGATCACGATGGAAAGATAAAAGAGATAGAATGAGATTGAGATTGGAAGAGAAAAGGGGTGGAAGAAGAAAGGGGGACACTTTAATATAAAATAAGCATGTTTTAAAATGGAACTGAAAACTAAAATAAAAATAAAATAAATAAATAAAAATCCTAAATGGACCTTTTAATACTCTCCTTGGTTCCCCGGATGGTGTGGGGATGAGAAGTAATGATTTGGGAGGTAGGAGATCCTCTCCTTTTATAAGCATATTTTATCCTAAAAACATGTTGCATTTTTGACCCATTAATTGGCCTATTAATGCATGGACCCATTCATGAAAGTTTTTCATAAATATTTTTTTCGTTAAACCTCCAAATTTTAGCTCATTTGGACATCTTATGTTAGAGTAATGAATTTTTCATTGGAAGTTTCTTTTTCTGGACACAGGTTCCGAGAAGCTTCCTTCAAAAATATGTTGTTCAATGTCTACCTTAATGAATTCAAAACTACATGGAATTTAATTTATAAATGAAACTATATATATTTGTTCCATTACAGGTGGAACCACCTCAATTTAATGTGTTTAGGCTGAGATGGAATTTCGTTACGGTGGTGGGGTCCACATTGTCTGCCTGGAAAATTCTTCAACTTTATTGATGCTTTACAACCTCTAAATGATCGAATCAACCCCTATTCCAGAAGACAAAGTTACATTAAATAAAATAAGTACCATAAAAAAATAATCACTCAATTTGGAATTATATTTTTCAATAAATGACTAAAATACCCTTGATGTAAAAATTTGTCAAAAATCTAGAATTAATCACTTTTCATGATTTTTCTCAAAACACATCATAAATCCAAAATTGATCTATATAAGATCAAATTGTTAATTTGGTAAGGTTAAAATAATTAAAATGCATACAAAAATGTGGTAAATATTAAGTATATCAATTCCCCCACACTTAAACCATGCTTATCCTCAACTATAAAATCTCAGCATGGAATTCAGAGGACACCAATGTTACCAATATTCAAATTCCAAAGTAATAAAATTTAACAATTTTCAATGTCAAATAAAAAATTCAAAAATACTCATAAAATTTCAATTTAATTTCCCATTTTTCAAATAAATAATCAAATCATTCATTTTACTTTTCCCCTTTGATGAATGATGAAACTTATCCTTTCATTCATTCAAGATCCTTAATTAATTATTATTAAACATGCCAAGTCATGATTTACCTCACTTTTGAATTTTTTCTCTCATCTCTCATGATAAAATTCAATTAGATTTATGCTCATATAATGAGAACATTCTCCTTATCCATAATCTTGTAAAATAACTACTTTATCCACTTTGTAAAGACAAAAGGCACATAAAATTATAAGGAATTTTCAATAAAGTTTCAAATGACTCTGAGGCTTAAGGTTGGTAAGATTTGATGTTTTCAAAATTAAGGCTCAAAGAGAAGTTTTATCTCTTAAGTACAATGCATGATATCAAAAAGTGTAATGAAATTATCCCCTTCAATGTAGCAACACCCACTTCCCCCAAAACTCAAAGTAAGGTCATGATCAAAGTAAAGTATAATGAATAATTAATGCACCCTCTTGATTTTTTTTATTTTTTAATTTTTTTCTTTTTTTCAAAATTTTATGATTAGATCAAAGCTCACATCCATCACCTAACTACATACGATAATAGGACTTTCGGTCTGGAAAATGGTGATTTTTGGTTTTCCCAAATCACAACCCATTTTTCTCATTTTTTGGTTCTTTTTTTTAATTTTTAATTTTTTAATTCAATAGGGGAAAACAGTGAAGTACAATGAATGATTCCACAACCTTTTATAATTACCACAATAGCACCCCCACACATTTTCCTTAAAATGTATAACATCTCTTCCGTCGTGATTCCCTTAACCCCCAAACTTCATTTTTAAAATATCATGCAAATACCAAGAGTAGGGTAGGAATGGATAAAAATGGCTTGAAACATGGATCATCCCTATAAAGTTCATTCATGGTCTCTATGTGCTAAAATAAGGATTGATGTAAATATGGTATTTAAGGATAAAGGATTTTCAAAATATTTCTCAATCATTTTAAATGTTTTTTCTACAGTCATAGCTTTGACAAGTTCAAATGCAAGTTCTGGTAGGTGACATGTCCCAAGATCACTCAAGAAATACGCTCAAGGATAAAAAGGAAGTTCGTGGTCTAGAAATCCTCTCTAGAATGAGACATATGATACTGGAAAATTACTCAAGGAATTATTTATGATAAAAAATAAATTCACATGAATTTCAGAAATTTAAAGCATGAAAAATTGTAGGGAAATTTCATTTACATAAATAAACTAATTCCCTTAAATCACGAGTCATCATTTCAATATCCATGCTTCACTTTAAACATTAAATTTCCCATTTTACTCATTCAATATCATTAATATTGAAATCTAAAACATGGAATCATAAGATTCCTAAGAAACTAATGTCTCCTAGATAAGTCAAGTAAATAAATAATTCAAGTGTGGGCATGAAATTCTTGTCATTAAATCTCAAAACATGTTTTGGGAAAAAAATTAAGAGTTTAAAATTTAAAAATTAAAATTGAACTGCCTTTTTAAATAAAGCTTCAGTCTGATTCCACCAATTTTTAGGGCTTCCTTTTCCTATTTATGAACCTATAAAAGAAAGTTACTCACTTAAGAACAAGGATAATGTCATTAAATCTCAAAAAGATAAGGAGGACTGGGCTACATGCTAAAATAATTATTAAAAAAAGAAATTGAAATCTAAAAATCATTTAAAGATAAATCTTGGTTTGATCCCCCAAGTGGGCCATGAATTTATACTGCCTCTAGTGGGAAGTACCAGCTATTATCCAAAGTCTGATGGTGGATGAAGCTTCTTTGACTTGAACCACCACATGTGGATTTTCCCAGCTTGTAGTTTTTTGTTCTTGTTGAGGAGAACTCCATGTATCGAGTACACTAGATCTGCCCCCTTTACAATATGGTACAACTTTCATGGTGGGGGTAGGATGAAGTATGGAACCTCCTCCTCCTTTTTTTCTACTTGTGCAACCATCTTATCTTATAGTGTTGGCTTCATGTGGACTTCACCCTCTTATCGTATCTTGTCAGGATCAACAACTTGGATCTATTCATGATGGGGCTCCTCCAATGTAGGTTCATTGAATTTAGGTAGCTCTATATGTTCCTCAAAAGGTTCATGTATAATTTATTCTTCTTCATCCAAGGTATAACATAAAATGTATGATTCTTTATAATCAAAACAAGAGGGAGTGACGTACAATTTAGATTCAATAAAATCCAAATAGATAGATTCAAATAAAGGTTCAAATCCCTGAGTTCGTTCAGCTTTAGTCTCTTCCTCAATGGTAAGTGCCTCTTGGAGTAGACTATCCAAGGGTGGAGGTAGGTAGTCAGGATCCTCCATTTTGACTTCAAATTCCACCACTTTGGTGGTGTCTTCTTTTTATTGTGTTGTCTCTTCTTCTTTTCAAGGATTGGGGAGATCAAGTAGTTCCTCACATTCATTCCAAAATTCATCCAAACCTGTTGATCTCTCATATGTGGCTCAACAGGAAAGTCATCCTACTTTTCATCTATCTTAGGTAGAATTGGTTGAGCGGGGAAGAATTATTATTTAGGTACCTCCACATTTATCTTATATGGTTATTTGATTATGATTTGTGAAATTTCATCCACCACTACCTTAGGTTCTTTTTATGGTTCATGTTTAGGTTTCTCCATCAATGCATGAACATAGTCAAATGCTCCTTCCATTTTTCTCTCCAAGTCATCCAGATTATTGCTCATTCTATCCACCTGGTCATTTAGATCTCTATAATCCACTTTTGGTTCTTGATATTGCACCTATGAGAAATCTTACCATGCATAAAAATTTGAATTTGAATACAACATGGAAAAAACTATTTTTTTAGATTTTTTTATAAATAAAATAAATAAAAATATTTACAAAAAAAATGTAAATTTAGATAAGGTGATTGAAGTAACTACTTAGCTCCCTAGAAACAACACCATTTTTTACACACACCTGTCATAGGGCGTGGAAAAAGAAAATTTATATTCCTAAAGCAGCACAGTGGCTAACCAGGGTCATCTCACTTGATAAGCATTGCAGTCGGTTCAATCACTTATTCTAGTTCACCTAATATAATTATTTTTTGTTTTTTTCTTTAATATTTATTAAAAATAATGGTTTTGGTTTTTTAAAACATGTAATTAAAATAATTCAATGCATAATTGAAATCTAAATTTGATGTAGACGCAGACAGAATGAAATTATGGAAGAAAGGTCTTGGTCCTAGGGTTGGATAACATAGGTTCATTCATCATTTTATTTATTATTTAAATTCTATTTGATGATTCAATTAGTGAAACCTCATTAATGAATTACTTTCCCTTGATTTATTGAGTGTGTGATTTTAGCATTCGTCTGACACACCAAATCACACCTTCTCTAGTAGTCAAGTAGGGTAACACCTCAACTGAGAATGTTATTCCTACAAGACCCAGCTTCACCGTATGCTATTTCATCCCTTATGGCAACCCCAACTCCACCGTATGAAGGGTTTTATAAAGATAAGGGAAGGAAAAATGAATTAATCAAGGAAAAATATATTTGGAAATAGTTTTGTGGTGGAAGACCGCCGCACCTATGTAATATTATCGCCTCCACCACAAATAGATTTAAAACATTTTAAATTTGAAGCGAAATAATGAAGAAAACCATGAAACCTCCCCCGGATCCAAGTCTTGAGTTAGTCTCTTTCTATGGATAAGTGCATATAGATCATGATGGAAAGATGGAAGAGAGATAATGAGATTGAGATTGGAAGAGAAAAGGGGTGGAAGAAGAAACAAGAACACTTTAATATAAAATAAACATGTGTTACAATAGAAATGAAAACTAAAATAAAAATAAAATAAATAAATAAAAATCATAAATGTCCCTTGGCCTCATCTCCCTGGTTCCATGGATGGTGTGGGGATGGGAAGGAATGATTTGAGAGGTAGGAGCTCCTCTCCTTTTATAGGTATATTTCATCCTCAATTTTTTTCATTTTTAACCCATTAATTGGATGATTAACACATGTAACCCTTAATTAAAGTTGTTCATAAATGTGTTTTTCATTCACCCTCTAAATTTCAGCTCATTTGGACATCTTATGTTGGGGTTATGAATTTTTCATTGGTAGTTTTTTTTCTGGACGTAGGTTCTAGGAATCTTTTTTAAAAAATATATCATTCAATAGACACCTTAATGGATTCAAAACTCCATGAAATTTAATGTAGAAACGCACCTATGTATACTTGTTCCATTACATATGGAATAACCTCAATTTAATGTGTGTAGGTCGATATATAATTCTGTTATGGTTGTGGGGTCCACGCTGTCCTCTCGGAAAATTCTTCAACTTCATTGATTTTTTACGGCCTCTAGATGATCGAATCATCCCCTGGTTCAGAAGAAAAAGTTACAGGAAATAAAATGTGAATTCTAAAAAAATAATCACTCAATTTGGAATTATATTTTTCAATAAATGACTAAAATACCCTTGATGTAAAAATCTGTCAAAAATCCAGAATTAAGCACTTTTCACGATTTTTCTCAAAACACATCATAAATCCAAAATTGATCCATATAATCTCAAATTGATTATTTGGGAAGGTTAAAATAATTAAAATTCATACAAAAAATGGGGAAAATATTAGGTCTATAGAACCACATAGGGAACCCCATGAAGCCTCAAAATCTCTTGGACATTCAATTCCACAAGTTGTTCCACTTTCATCATGTCCTTAATAGGTAGGAAATTAACTGATTTAGTGATTTGATCGATGATCAATCAAATCACATCTTTCTCACTAGGAATATGTTGAAAACTAAGGATGAAATCCATGGAAGTCTCATCCCACTTCCACACCAGAATGAGTAAGGGCTGCAACAACACTACGGGTCTCTGGGGATCTACCTTAATTCTATGAAAAGTGATACAATGTGACACAGAATCCTCAATAGACTGCCTCATTCCTAGCCTCCAATACTGACATCACAAATCATGATACATCTTGGTAGCCCCAGGGTTTATGGACCAACAAGACTGGTTCCCACTATATAACAAATCCTACCATAGGGAAAATAGAACAGCCAACCTAATACAGAAACACAAAGCTCAACTGGGAGATCAAGACCACTCACCCAAGGTCTCCCCACCATAAAGTATTTCACTAAAGCATTGGTGCTCAGTGTCTGTCACCTGATTGATCTGAACTCACTCATCAAAAGACGAGTCAACTTTCATCAAATCCAAAAACACATGTCCACCAACCCCTTCCACTTCCAAGCTTATCTTAATAAACAAAATCATCAAAGACCACTCCTCAACTGAGTGTTTCATGGATTATATTGATAATTTTCTACTCAATACATTGACAAATACATTACCTTTCCCAGGGGTATAAGAAATATTAAAATCAAAAGTCTGAAGATACTCCACCCAATATCTCTTTTACAAATTCAGATCCATATGAGTAAAAATATATTTCAAGATATTATGATTAGAATATACCATAATTATATCTCCAAAGAGATAGTGATGCCACATTTTGAGTGCATACATAACTGCTACCAACTCTATATCATGGGTAGGTATTTCTTCTCATAAGGGAGTAACTGGTGAGATCCAAAAATCATAAAATAGTTCCCCTACATTAAGATACAAACCAAACCTGTACCATAATCATCACATAAAACATCATAACTCGATCCTTAATCCATAAGAATCAAAATTGGTGCTGAAGTAAACCTCATATTTATCTCCTCAAAATATCTCTGACACTTATCATTCTATTCAAATTTTACACCCTTATGGGTTAAAGTTGTCATCAAAGATGAAAGTTTTCAAAAGTCCTGAACAACCTATCTATAGTAACCAGCCAAACCCAAGAATCCCTGGATCTCAATCACATTTCCAGGATAACCCTAGGACATAATTGTTTGTACCTTTTCAGGATCTACTAAGATTACCCTCTCAGATATCACATGCTCTAGAAACCTCACTTTCTAGATCCAAATATCACACTTGTAAATCTTATCACATAGATGATATTCTTTCAAGGTTTAGAGAATGATATCTAAATAGTCCATGTGATCCTCCTTTGACCTGGAGTACACCAAAATATAATCCATGAACACAAAAATAAAATATTCTAAGTACCGATGAAAGATTCAGTTCATCATAGTCATAAACACTATAAGAGAATTAGTGAGACCAAATGGCATAACCAAAAACTCGAAATGCCCATATTTACTCCTAAATTATTTATTAGGTATATCCCCTTCTCAAACTCTCAAATGGTGGTACCTTGACTATAGATCAATCTTAGAAAACCAACGATCCCCTCTAAGTTGATCAAAGAGATCATGAATCCTCAACAAATGATATTTGTTCTTAATGGTCACATGATTCAACTTTTGATAATCAATACAAAGTTTGAGGCTCCTATATACCTTCTTATTAAAGAGGATAGGTGAATCCTATGGTGACATGCTAGGATTAATAAATCCTTTAACCTCTAGGTCCTCAATCTAGACCTTAAGTTCCACCAACTCGGTAGGTGTCATATGGTAAGACAATATAGAAATGGGCATCGCACTAGGGAGTAGGTATATCGTAAACTCGACCTCTCACTATAGTGGCAAACTAGAAAAATAATTATGAAATAATAAGGGGAACACACACACAACTTCAGGAATTTGACCTCCCAAACAAGGCTTAACTGCATCAAGAAACATATCTGATAATTGACATGAGATTACCCTAACATAAGGAATAACAGCCCCTGCCCTTTCCGATCTAGAGTCCCACTCACCATGAAAAACATGAGTGAACACATTGGTAGATAGGAACTTAAATCGATGGTGATAACAATATATTTGGTACTTAACAATGATCATCCAATAAATGCTGATAATCAATTCAAATATGTCAAGATTAAGCACTAAGAATTCACACACCACCTCGTAGTCAGCTATCATCAATTGACACATAGGACATCTAAGACCTTGTTCAAACCTATTTCCCAAATGCATGGAAAGATTCAACAAGAATGGAAAAAAAATTATTGTAATCCCAACACATAAACTATCTTTGATGATATAAAAGAACGAGTAACACCTGTATCAAACAAATCTAGAACTATATAAGATGTAATAAACATCGTACCTCTAACAGTAGTTGACCCTACTTCAGATTACTATGGTTCATACTCTGCTACAAAAAGTCTTCTGGTCTTAGCTGCATGAATATCCCCCTTTTCCTAAGGATTAGACCCGCCACCCTTGGAAGCATCAGTATAAACCTACGAACCCTTGGTGAGAGTGGATCCTTCCCTACATCCCTGAAATATATTTTAAAAAAATGCTATAGATGGATATATTGTCCACAAATATGAAAAGTCCTAGGAGACTCTGTATAGTTAGACCTGGTATGAACACACCTCCAATAATGGTAGCAGACAACCTGTTGCTACCCTATTAAATCCCCTAAAACTAGTCTTCAAGAAAATTGACCACTCTTACGCTTCATTTTTTTGGAAAGAAAATACATTTTGGATAACCACTAAACCAACTAAAGTGTAGAGACTTGGGTATTGAAATTTAAGACTTTGGAATATTTCTAAGAATGTTTCTAAAACCAGGCACTGAGTTGGCATGGGAATATGGGCCCGAAGAGCCTCGATGTAGTGATTTTAAAAATATTAAATATATTTTGTCACGTGCGTGCAGTTTTGATTGAAATGTGAATAACTTATGAGAAGAGTCTTGGATCAAAATTATGGGACCGTGTTTGAGTTAATAATGTCATGTTTACCCTAGGCATTACATAAAGTCATCCATGCTAAGCGCGCTAGCGAGGGAGAGTTGACGGGGTGTTAAGTGGTGTATTAATTAATTAATTAAACCTAAACCTAATACCTCCCCCTCCCCCTCTCACATTGGGTGCATGAAACCAAGAAAGAGGAACCCCTCCTCCTATCCTCTTCTCCCTCTTTGGCAGATAGATGGAAACAAGCAAAAATCGAAGCGACAAAGCACTGTCGATATCATTTTCTGATGCATATCATCATCAAATTGAGAATAAGCATGATCCAGGTGTCGTTCTTCACCCAAAGCATCATGATTTTCCCCTTGAGGTAAGAAAATTTTAGTTTTGGTCTTTATCCCCTTAATAATTCTTTTTTAAGGTTTTAGAGCCCAAATACAATTGTTAGAGACCCCTTCTAGGTAGATCTATAGGTTTCGAGGGAAATCAGGGAGAATCGAGAATTTTTTAAGGTAATTACCAACTGTAATTACCATCTACGCGGCGTTTAGTACATTGAAACATGTTGAATATCCATTAATATTTAGGGAAGATGAATTCTGGGGTTTACATGCCATGTACCGGGGTTACACACAGTGTAGCGACCCAAACTGTGTGACCTTGGGATATGGCTTGGGACATCCATGTAAAAGTACATGTCCATGTACAACTACACAACCAAATTATTTGGAAATGGAATGCAATACATAGATATGGGTAAAACACATGGCTATGTGTCCTTTTATCCTAAACACACTATGTAGAATTGGATACACAACGTGTAAGGGATAGGGTTGGTTGGGCCATGTGGAAGAGGAACACGGCCAGTAGCCGGGTGAAGCGAAACATGGTGTGTACCGACCATACACATCATGTAACCCTATATGAGTTGGAAACCCATGTAGACAGGATACATAAACATGTTCTCAAGTAAGTTCACACGCTGCGTTGACCCCATTGCATGTTGTGTACCCCTTGAGGATCCCATTGAGATCTTTCGTCTTCCATATTTCTTTCTCTATGAATTAGATTCTAGATTTTGAGCAGTCTATCCTGAGTGGTTTTCCATGTAGAATGTGATGATGGAACCCATTTCATCCTATAAGGTATAATGTGGTGTGTTTATAGAAATATGCTTATGGAGTGGTGTTTAACTGATGCTGAAGATTGGTGTGGTTTGTGAAGAGAGATGTTGGGACCGGTACTCCCCTATGGCATCAGGGTGAAAGTTTCCCTTTCTTTCAAGTAGTTAGAGTTATCATTCCCCTTCTATAACAAGGTGTGGTCCCTCCATATTCATCTTCCATATAGAGTAGTTACTCCCCTATTAGACCAGGGTATGGGTCCTCTATCCATGGAGTCAGTACTCCCCTACCATGTAAGGGTGTAGGTCCTCCAAACATGATGTATCGATAGAGTGGGTACTCCCCTATCATGTTAGGGTGTGAGTCCTCTATCCTTGGAGTTGGAACTCCCTTATCATTCCAGGGTGCGGGTCCTCTATACGTGTTGTTATGGAAGAGTTGGTACTCCCCTGTCGTGCCAGGGAGTGGGTCCTCTAGCCTAGGGTCAGTACACCCCTGTCGTGTAAGGGTGTGGGTCCCCCATAGTAAACGAGATGGTAGAGTGAAAATCCCCTATCATACTAGGGTGTGGTTCCTTTAACCACTGAGTGGTACTCCCATGTCACACTAGGGTGCAGGTCCTCACCTACAGAGTAAAACTACCCCATCTCTAAGTAGTAATGAGGAGCAGGTCCTCCTTTGTAGATATGTTCCCTCTTATGTTGAGTACAGTTACTAGGAGAGGGCCCCTCCATTATATATGAGTGATTCCTAGTTATGATTTAGTGATTCATTGATGGATAGAGGTGCGGGCCACTCCATACAAGAGATACAAAGGTTTTGATGGTTATTTAGGATAAATTCTCCCTCGACTGTAGGGTAGTGGCGAGGTATGGGTCCCTCTATTATATCTCATTAGAGAGGGTGCACATGATGCGTAGACTGGAGTAGTGCTCCCTCAACTAGGTATAGTAGTGAGGATATGGCCTCTCCACTTGGGTTTCTTTAGACTTGGGTAGGGAGCATGTTAGTAATGATAGGACCTATGGTGTCGGGCACTAGAGCTAAACCGAGTAGGTTATTCCTGATTGAGTGCATCTCTCGAATGGGTGTCATCTGGGATGGCTAAGCTCATGGAGTGTGTTCTCTTGGTTTCATGTCACCATTAAAGCCTTCAAGTAAAATATTATTGATGGCTATGGGGTATAAACCTCATGAGATTTGGAGTATAATATGAGTATATCTAGGTGATTATTATAGTCCTTGAAGTGTTGTCACATTCTAGGTTGAAACCCCTTGTGGACTGAGTATACATACTTTTTCTATGTCCACATATTAGTTTTAGTTACTCTCTTTCCATGGGAGGTGAAGATTCATGGGGTATGCCACATGATTTCTATGATTATCTTCTTGTGGTTGGATGAGATAACTCTATTACTAGGGGTGGAAAATACTCAATGTGTAGTTCATCTACTCACCGTGTTGACCCCCATTTTCTTGAAAGAGGTTATGTAAGAATCCGGTTATTATTCTTGAGGTACAGGTTTGTTCTTTTCTCTTTTCCTTAAGTGTTTTTGATAAAATAAGGAAAATAGGAGAAAATCCTAAATTTTGTGATTACACACCATGCACTTTTCCACACATCGTGTACTTTGGCCGTGTGGAATGAGTACACAGGGCGTGTAGGCCGATCGACGATGATGGGTGTAAAAACTGACTACACACCGTGTAGTGGGTAGTTACACGCTGTGTAGTTAGTCGATAGGAAAATAGTAAGGTGGTGGTGAGATGAGCGATAGTACACGCCGTGTACTCAGGTATTACACGTTGTGTACTCATGTCAACGGATGAATAGTGCCATGCTGGCAAGAAGCCGCTGAAGGAACAGTTAAAAAATGAAAACTACACGTCGTGTACCCAATAGTACATGCCGTGTAGTCTATTTTTTTCACTTAAAATGGGCAGTAGCCTCCCCTATTCACAGGGAAGGCTCAGAACCCGAGGAGAACTCAGTAGGGATGGTCGGATCTTTGGAGATCACCCGATCGAGCACCGGGAATCTGTATCTGCCTCCTTCGATCTCATTGGAACCACACTGGTGAGTCTTCCCTTCTCCTTGAACCGTTATTACCAATTATTCCTCTAAGGGAAGTTATTTATGTTTGAACGTGAATTATTTCACCTTAGATCTACGTCGTTCTTGGGCGTTTTGAGTGGCGTCGTTC
Source organism: Viscum album (assembly GCA_963277665.1). Lineage (NCBI taxonomy): Eukaryota > Viridiplantae > Streptophyta > Magnoliopsida > Santalales > Viscaceae > Viscum > Viscum album. The sequence continues at coordinate 447,667,794 of OY728145.1, forward strand.
GCGTATACCGATCAGGGGTGATCGAGGTAGGTGGTCTAGTGTTTATTTCCAACTGTTGTGGTGAATTTTTGTACCATTGTGATACGCGCCCATGAATGGGGTGTCATGTGGCTGAGGCCTTTCATAATTAAATACCTAGAATTGAATAGGTAGTTAACTGAACATGTATGACTATTGTTTGGGATCGCTGCTTGGATCCAAGACCACCCCTGGGGTGAGTTCCTCTGTTTATCCATTTGGACAGGTTGCCCAAGGGTATAACATGATTTTATCATGTCTTAAATTGACTTGAGAGGAATTTTATATGAATTTCTTGTTTATATGTTGGGAATGGCCCGATTACTTGTTTATCCTGAGGGAAGTGTTGTGTTTAGCCTGTGGGAAGTGCTCTATTTAGCCTGAGGGCAACTTCTTTCATGCCTATGGGCACTAGATTCTGTGCTTGTGGGCGACACCTCAAAAGCCTGTGGGCATTATTCTATATTCCTGTGGGCAGATTCCTGTGGGTTTAGATTCTCTTTATCTGAGGGTAAGGGTTTATGTTCCTGAGGACACGGATTGTTTACTTATAAATACACTATGGTGTTTTCCTACTATTGAATGATTAAATGAATATTAAAATGGAAATATAACTGGTAAAGTTAGTTACTTTTGAGTACTACTTAGTTTATTGTATTTACTCTTGTACACTGCTGTTGCACATTTACACTGACAGTTGGGCATAGATCTTTGGTGGGTGCCTACTAGGATTCATTTCTCACACCCTATTTGGGTCATGTCTTTGTCCCAAACAGACTATATTTCTGCAGGTATGGATAAGGGCAAGGGTCCCTATATAGGTACATGAGTATTGCTGAGGTGTAGGGGAGCATGGGACTGAGCTCAGGCTCACGATGCTGCCGGCAGTTCTATTTTGTTTCGTTGTACATGTACTTTCCATTATATCGTATTGCACTGCTGTGTAACATGTTCTGGCTGTTTTCATAGAATAGTGACATGCTACATCTTGACATACATGTATATATGACTACTGGTTCTTTTTATTGCAGTTTTTCATTTCAGTTATGTATGTATTACTTCTTCCACTGTTGTTTTATGTTTAGATTGTCTTCTGCTGCGCTACACTTTGACAAATGAGGGAATAGTTTCCCCACTATCAGACCTGGGCCCTCACTGCTAGTCGGAATCCTCTGGCATTTGGGGAAATGCTCTTGAGGTCACGTGGCGAACCGGGTTCGGGTCACCCGTGGAGTGGTACCGGATCCGGGACATTACAAAGTGGTATCAGAGGGGTTTTCTTTTATTTAACTTACTATTTGGAGCCTTATTCAGGGATAGAACGGAAATAGGAGTTGGTAATAAGTTGTTCCTGGGAGTATCTAACCCATGTACAGGGAAAATCCAACCTCCATCGTTATTGCAATTTTATTGATTTTTCAATTTACAGTTGATCTGATTTTCATTGTTGGGTGACGCACTTGTAATTGTGCTATTTATATGTTATATGTGGGTTATATTTAGTTGAAACCCGACGAGATGAGGGTATTCCATCTCATGCATCATTTAGGCACATGCTAGAAATCACATTCCATGCATAGTTCCATGCCATGTAGGCGCATTAGAAATTGCATGCTGTTGTGATAGTTGTTGTGCTAGAAAAGCATTGCTATTGTGATAAATTCTTTGATAAATACCTGCTATGTGATATGGTATTTTTGTGTGAGCCTGTTGATAGGATGGACACCAAACTTTGGTTTTTGGGGAGTATGGGCCCTCAATGATTGGAATTTGGTGGATCATTGACTTGTTTACTTGTGTATAACATGTATAAGATGCCAAGATTTTATTCGTAGGGAGTATGGGCCCTCACGGATTGTAATTTGGCACTCAGGTGTTTTTCTTCAATATTTTATGGGATCCAGAGTAGTTTTAGAGGCTTACTGTCCGAAAAACCCAAGATACACGCTGTGTAGTTCCTCAGACACATGTCGTTTGTTCTTCTGTTTGGGAAGAAATGAAAAAAAATTAAGTACACGCCGTGTAGTCTCTTTCTGTGTCATAGACCGTGTGGGCGGGAACACGGGGTAGGAAAATTCTTGGAAAAAACACACCGTGTACCAGATGTACATGTCGTTTGGTGTTGACCCAGAATCCTCCCATGCAACAAACAATACAGACGGAGGAGACCTTGAGTCATACACACCGTGTACACCTTAGAACACACCGTGTAGTCTGACCTGGGGACCCAGCTGTGTAGCTAACAAACATGGGTCAGTGTTACCTCTTCTTTAACATGACGTGTACCTGAGGGACACTTCGTGTAGTCCTTATCGATGGGAAACCGTGTGGACTTGGTCGTGTGGCTGGGAAACGGGGTGGTGTACATGCCGTGTGCGAGTGTCACACGCCGTGTGGTTTCAGCTGAGTAGTCAGACGTGTCACGTACGACACGGGAAGTTGGAAATTAAACCATACATGCCGTGTAGATTCCATACATTCCGTGTAGTCTTGTTCAATTGAGCCATGTGGCTTAGCCATGTAGAAGGACTCGGGCAAGGAAGGAGGATTCAGGTACACGATGTGTATTTATAAGGAACGTCGTGTGTTTGGGGTGTTACACGGCCAGTTTAAGCTGGGGTACACACCCATGTAAATGTCTTGTGAGAAAACGTCGTGTAGTTTTATACACTCCATGTAGTTAAGTTTTGTAAATTTTGAAAACTTTCCTTCTCCGTCTCTTTGTTTTCGGTCTTTGATAATCTTGATCTAAGGTGTGCGTTTGACCTTGTAGAGTCATGACGTCAAGAAGAACATGCGTTTTTTTCCAAGAGAGAGGTAATGATTATACTCCAGAGATGGTAGGCCATGGGATACCAATGGATCCTCCAGCAGAGCCAGATGCAATGCCAGTCGTTATACTGGACAGAGGCGTGGAGGCGCAGTTCCGTGAAGGCTTTATGCGGTTCATGCAGACCATTCAGGGAGGATCGCCGGCTACCACATCTATGGAAGAGCTGACACGTATCTTCTAGTAGAAGCATCCGCCTACGTTTTCAGGGGATGGCGGACCACAGGCTATGGAGTCTTGACTGGATTCATTGCAGACTATTTTCAAACATCTTGAGATGCCTCCAGGGTGGAGGTTCAAGCTCGTGATGTATATGCTGCGTGATTCCACCAAGAGGTGGTGGGATGTTACCACCCAGTCATAGCATCACAGAGACATGGAGTGGGAATATTTTCAGACATATTTCTATGAATTCTTCTTCCCAGAGACGCTGAGGGCATATAGATCTTGAGAGTTCACGAATCTACAGTAGGGCTCTATGTCAGTGATGGATTATTCTGCTCATTTCACAGAGCTTCAGCGTTTTGCACCTGTTCTAGTGGGTGATGAGACGTTGAGGGATAGACGCTTTGAGGATGATCTTTGATATGACATCTCAACACTGGTGAATGTTTTCAGGTTGCCTATTGTACATGCTATTGTGAACCAAGCACTGATTACCGAACAGAATCTACAGGAAGCTAGTGGTGTGGTCCAGGGCGGTTCAGCACTAGTTTCTGGTACTATTTCTACTGGAAAGAGGAAGAGACAGATGGACTTCTCTCACTGTGGTAGTACCAGCCAGAATAATGTTTCAGGTGTCCAGGTCATGTGCTACCAATGTGGTAAAGAGGGGCACAAGAGACCAAAGTGTCCACGTGACCCAGTGGAATGCCGAGCTTGCGGCAGGATGGGGCATCTGTAGTGCTTTTGCAGGGAGTTTCCACCAATGGCTAGTGATAGGGGTTTTGTGCAGACTCCGCATGCGGGAGCAGGACCAGTAGCTTCTTACTAGTCAGGAAACTGGAATACGTCAGGGCGTGCAGGAAGGGATGATGGTCATGGTCGTGGTAGCCAGACACTAGGATATCAGAGACAGCAGGGCGGGACAGCTCAGGGTATCCAGGCTGTGTCGCAGGGCCGTGACACTGGGCAGGCATATGTAGTGCAACAGACCCAATAGAAGCAGGATCCCGGACCTTCTACTATCAGAGGTACTATTCTAGTAGCTTCTGTCTTTTCTTCAGTACTTTTTTATACGGGTGCTACATTTTGACAAATGAGGGCATAGTTTCCCCACTATCAGACCTGGGCCCTCACTGCCAGTCGGTAGCCTCTAGAATTTAGGGAAATGTGCTTTAGGTCATGTGGAAAATCAGGTTCGGGGCACCCGTGGAGTGGTATGACGCTAGACACTCCGTTGGGGACTAGAACTGGGTTCTGATGTTATGACGCTAGACACTCCGTTGGGGACTAGAACGGCTAGTGTGCATCAGTTCAAGGAGTGGCCCCTTGAGGTTGGTGGGTGTCACTTCCTTTGGGGGGTCTATGTCTTGGGGATGACAATCTATGATTTCATTCTCGAGATAGACTGGTTGGTTCCCTTTCTAGCCTTTGTAGACTACTATCGTCGTAGGGTGCGTTTCACATCACCAGAGGGTGTAGAGTTTCTATGCAAGGGCGAGTGGGATGTTCAGGCGAGTCGAGCTGTACCAGAGCATCGTGGGTGAGGTGGAGTCACAGTCCAGATTGCGAGTTTATATCTGGATGATCAGGAGACTTTTCAAAAGGATTTCCCTCCAGTGGTTGATCGTTTTAGGGATATCTTCCCAGACGACTTTTCAGGTCTACCTCTAGAGCGTGAGGTGGATTTCTCTATTGATATTGTTCCAAGAGCAGCACCAGTATCCATTCCTCCTTATAGGATGGCTACACCTGATTTACAGGAGCTCAAGAGATAGGTAGAGGAGTTATATTCAAAGGGTTTTGTCCGACCCAGTACTTCTCCTTGGGGTTCTCCAGTCCTTTTTGCGAAGAATACGGACGGTAACCTCAGACTTTGTGTGGATTATCAGAAGCTGAACCAGTTGATGGTCAAGAACCGATATCCCTTACCAAGGATTGATGATCTTTTTGATCAACTTTGAGGTGCACGAGTGTTCTCAAATATTGAGTTGAGATCCAGATATCATCAGTTGCATGTTACACCATCAGATATACCTCTCACAGCCTTCAGAAGTAGGTATGGTCTATATGAGTACTTGGTTATGTCATTCAGACTCATGAATGAACTAGCAGTTTTCATGGCTCTGATGAATCGTGTGTTCCATCCTTATCTGGATTCTTTTGTGGTAGTATTCATGGATGATATATTGGTGTACTCTCACACTCGACATGACCATGCCACCCATCTTGAGATTATATTGAGTACACTGAGAGAGCATAATCTATATGCTAAGTTCTCAAAGTGCCACTTTTGGATGGACCAGATTCACTTTCTAGGTTATATCATCTCAGAGGTAGGAGTTGCAATAGACCCAGAGAAGGTGAGAGCAGTAGTTTCCTGGGAGAATCCTAAGAATGTGTTTGAGATATGGAGTTTCTTGGGGCTGGCTGGTTACTACAGGCATTTTATACATGAATTATCCCACTTAGTAGCGCCATTGATGGGTTTGACTAAGAAGGGTGTGAAGTTCATTTGGTTAGAATCATGCGAGACAGCCTTTCAGGACCTGAAGGGAAAGTTGACATCAGCACCAATCCTGATACTCCCAGAGTAGGGGAAGAGCTATACAGTTTACTGTGATGCATCAGGTATTGGGCTGGGAGCTGTGTTGATGCAGGTTGATCAAGCTGTTGCGTACGGGTCTCGGTAGTTGATACCACATGAGAGGAATTACCCGATGCATGACCTCGAGTTGGCTGCAGTCGTTCATGCATTACGCTATTGGAGACATTATCTATTGGGAGAGCATTTTTTTGTTTTCACTGACCAAAAAAGTCTCAAGTATATCTTTACTCAGTGTGACTTGAATCTGAGACAGTGAAGGTGGGTCTAATACCTTCACTCCTTCAATTTTGAGCTTGCCTATACACCTGGTAAGGGTAATACATTTGCTGATGCATTGAGCAGGAAGAATCGGACACAGGCAGTTCATGAGGCCAGTGGTGAGTGGAAGCTTATGTCTCTGTTCTCTGAGATGCATTTGGAGGTGCATGACATTCAGGGGAAAACCTATCTTTCATATTTAGCTGTGAATTCTACCCTCCTGGATATAGTGAGGATGAGACAGCTATCTGATTCAGAAGGCCTAGTTCTACGAGATTCAGTGGCAAGTGAGGACCCTCCTCCTGGATGGACGATAGGCGATGATGAGGTACTGCATTTCCATGGACGAGTGTGGGTTCCAGGGGATATATGCGAGGATCTGATGCGGGAGTTTTATGATTAAGCTTGGGCAGTTCATCCCGGAGTTACCAAGATGTATCGTGACTTGAGACGTCAGTACTGGTGGCCGGGTATAAAGAGAGATATGGCTAGTTTTTTTATGAGATGTTCCACCTATTAGTAGGTGAAGGTAGAGCATCAGAGACCAGCTGGACTGTTATAGCAGTTACCCATTCTGGAGTGGAAATGGGATGATGTCGCGATGGACTTCATGACTGGATTTCCGAGGTTACCTCGAGGCAATGATATCGTGTGGGTTGTTGTGGACAGACTCATGAAGGTAGCTCACTTTTTTCCAATCAAGGAGAACTTCGGTATTGACAAGCTCATAAAGCTATATATCCAAGAGTTTGTATGTCTTCATGGGGTTCCTTGTTCTATCATTTTAGATAGAGACGCCCGTTTTATGTCTCATTTCTGGAAGAGTTTTCAGAGGGAACTGGGTACACAAGTGCTTCTGAGCACAGCTTACCACCCTCAGACCGATGGTCTGTTAGAGCGTACGATACAGGTGCTAGAGGATATGTTGCGTTCATGTGTCCTGGACTTTGGGGGCTCCTGGGAGAAGCATATACCCTTAGTCGAGTTTTCCTATAATAATAGTTTTCAGGAAACTATTGATATGGAAACCTATGAGTTTTTATATGGTAGGCCATGTCGGTCACCTTTGTGCTGGATGGAGGCAGGTGAGGTAGCTTTACTGGGACCACATCTCGTGCAGGAGACTTCTGAGCAGGTCCAATTGATTTAGAAGCGGATGGCTACTGTACAGTATCGTCATAAATCTTATGCTGATCGCCGCAGACAACCCTTGGAGTTCGTGTTCGGGGATCAGGTTTTCTTGCGTGTTTCACCGAGGTTGGGAAACAGGCGGATCCGGAGACAGGGTAAACTTTCACCGAGGTATGTGGGGCTATTTGAGATTCTGGAGAGAGTTGGACCAATGGTTTATCGGTTGCAGTTACCACAGAGGTATCGGGCCATGCACGACGTATTCCATGTATCTCAGTTGCGCCGCTATCATTCAGATTCGTCTCACGTATTTCATCCAGAGGAGATTTAGCTTCAGATAGATGCATCCTTTCAGGAGCACCCGATTCATATTGTGGATAGAAGCACGAAGGTTCTCCGAGGCCGGTCAGTTCCTCTCATACAGGTGCTATGGCAGCATGTCCGAGTACAGGAGGAAACCTGGGAGCGGGATATCGACGTATGTGCTCAGTGGCCAGAGTTATTCTGAGCGTTATCTTTAACACCCTTAGAAGGGAAAATTCGGGGACGAATTGCTTTAATGGGGGAAGTTTGTAAGAACCTGGTTCTTATTCTTGAGGTACGGGTTTCTTCTTTTCTCTTTTCTTTAAGTGTTTTTGAGAAAATAAGGAAAATGGGAGAAAATCCTAAATTTTGTGACTACACGCCGTGTACTTTCCCACACGTCGTGTACTTTGGCCGTGTGGAATGAGTACACAGGGCGTGCAGTACGTTCAATGATGATGGTTGTAAAAACCGACTACACGCCGTGTAGTAGGTAGTTACATGTCGTGTAGTTAGTCGGTAGGCAAACAGTAAGGCGGTGGCGAGCTGAGCTACAGTACACGCCATCTACTCAGGTATTACACACTGTGTACTCATGTCGACAGATGAACAGTGCCATGCTGGCAAGAAGCCGCCGAAGGAACAATTAAAAAATGAAAACTACATGTCGTGTACCCAATAGTAAACTCTGTGTAGTATGTTTTTTTTTCGCTTAAAATGGGCAGTAGCCTCCCCTGTTCACAGGGAAGGCTTAGAACCGGAGGAGAACTCGGGAGGGACAGTCGGAGCTTCGGAGATCACTCGATCGAGCACTGGGAATCTGTTTCCTCCTCCGTCGATCTCGTTGGAACTGCACGGGTGAGTCTTCCCTTCTCCTTGAACCGTTCTTACCAATTCTTCCTCTAAGGGAAAATATTTATGTTTGAACGGGAATTATTTTACCTCAGATCTACGTCATTCTCGAGCGTTTCTAGGAGCTTCATTTGCGTATACCGATCAGGGGCGATCAAGGTAGGTGGTCTAGTGTTTATTTCCAACTACTATGGTGAATTTGTGTACCATTTTGATACGCGCCCATGAATGGGGTGTCGTATGGCTGAGGATTTGCATAATTAAATACCTAGAATTGAATAGGTAGTTAACTTAACATGTATGACTGTTGTTTGGGATCGCTGCTTGGATCCAGGACCACCCCTGGGGTGCGTTCCTCTGTTTAGCCATTTGGACAGGTTTCCCGAGGGTATACCGTGATTTTAGCATGTATTAAATTTCCTTGAGAGGAATTTTATATGAATTGCTTTTTTATATGTTTTTCATGTCCTGGTTACTTGTTTAGCCTGAGGGCAGTGTTGTGTTTAGCCTGTGGGCAGTGCTCTGTTCAGCCTAAGGGTAACTTCTTTTATGCCTGTGGGCAGTAGATTCTGTGCCTATGAGCGACACATCGTAAGACTTTGGGAATTATTTGATATGCCTGTGGACATATTCCTGTGGGTTTAGATTCTCTTTACATGAGGGTAAGGGTTTACGTGCCTGAGGACACAGATTGTTTACTTAGAAATACACTGTGGTGTTTTCCTGCTATTTAATGATTAAATGAATATTAAAATGGCAATATAACTGGTAAAGTTAGTTACTTCTGTGTACTGCTTAGTTTATTTCATTTACACTTGTACACTGTTGTTGCACATTTACACTGACAGTTGGGCACGGATCTTTGGTGGGTGCCTACTGGGATTCATTTATCACACCCTGTTTGGGTCATGTATTCAGCCTAAATAGACTATATTTCTACAAGTATGGATAAGGTAAAGGGTCCCTATACATGTACATGAGTGTTGATGAGGTGTAGGGGAGCATGGGACCAAGCTCAGGCTCGGGATGCTTCCAGCAGTTCTGTTTTGTTTTGATGTACCTGTACTTTCCATTATATCATATTGTACTGCTATGTAACATGTTCTGACTATTTTCATAGAATAGTGACATGCTGCATCTTGACATACATGTATATATGACTGTTGGTTCTTTTTATTGCAGTTGTTCATTTCAGTTATGTATGTTTTACTTCTTCCTCTATTTTTGTATGTTTAGATTGTCTTCCACTGCGCTACACTTTGACAAATGAGGGCATAGTTTCCCCACTATCAGACCTAGTCCCTCGCTGCTAGTCGGCAGCCTGTGGCGTCTGGGGAAATGTGCTTGAGGTCACATGGAAAACCAGGTTTAGGGCACCATGGAGTGGTACCGGATCTGGGACGTTACAGGTTACTTCTTAATGGGTTTATCTATGAGATAGAGTTTTTCCTTAGACTCTTGTTTGGGATTATTTTAAATTATCTGACTAGTCATGTACATCTGAGGATGGTTCGAGATGGAGTTTCTTTCTCGATGGGGTTCCCTCTGGCTAGGTCGAGCGGACTGCCGCCTTCTAGTTTCTCCCTTTTCTTTTGGGTTTTTGAGGCACCTACTGAGTATTATTATACTCACCCATACACAAAATTTTCTTGAACATGTTGTGTCTTGTTCAGACCATAGGCCTTTCGACAGAGGACCTGAGGTAGGCATATCTTAGTGAGATAGATCGACCGAGGTGTTTACCGGAGTTAGACTGAGGAGCTTTCTGACAGTTGATTTTGACAGTGATCCCATCCTTCTTAGCAGGTTGGATGATTTTACAGTTTTATTTTGGTGGGCGTGTGTTTTTACCTTTGCACTTTAAGTACTTATATTGTACTCTGGTTTGGGATAGATGTATGCATGTATTTTAGTTTCCAGTTTTTTATATATCTGCAAGTTTCATTGAGGTGTTTGTGGGTGTTTGTGTATAGGTAAATTAGGAAAATTCCTCCCCAAGTTTTTTCATGCCTTCAACACTTGTTTCCACCCCCTATCCTATGGATCCAGGCTTTGGGTAGTTGTGGTTCGAGACACGGCTTAGGTCGGGTCATGACATAATGGTATTAGAGAAAGTTAATTCCTTGGGATGTTGTTCAGACGTATCCCCTTAAGAGGATTTGGTTGGGTTTTATAGAGATAGTTTTATGGTGTTTTGAGTTTGGATATTAGTCTAGAGGTTCTGGTGTTAGTGTGGCGACCTATGTATCCATTCATTGGGAATCTAAAAACCTTCCTTTCGACTCGGTATATTAGGACACTGGTCACAAGGGAAAATAAATGGTACATGAATTATATAGGAATGGGTTTTGGTTTTTCCTTTTCCTTCTTGAGTTAGCTCTATATATATACTCTTTCAACATGTACATCATGAATTTTATTTAAGGATGCCTCTGTGATGACAACCAGACATGATTCTATGGTGTGATTTTGATGACAATCTACCCTGTGATGAGGCTTCAGTGTAGGGAACTATTTATGAGGTGTTACCTATAGGTGGTTAGTTGGTTATGCCACCACCCATTGAGTAGTTGGTTGTTCTAATAGTTTAGGATGAGGATGTTTGCAGGTTGAGTGCACTGCATGAGTTCCAGAGGTAGCGACCTCTGAGGTATTTGGGTGATCCAAACCCCCAGGCAGTTGATGATTGGCTCGAGGCAGTCACACATGTTTTCCACCTAGTGAGGACACCTCCCGATTAGATGGTGGTCCTAACAGCTATCCTTATCCATGGTTTTGGATGGGTGATGGTGGAGTTTAGTGACGTGGGTGGAGTTCGAAAAACTCTTCAGGTAAGAGTTTTACCCAGCCACACTAGGGTTAGTGCATGTCTAGGAGCTTCTTTAGCTTTGTCAGGGTAGCATGACTACGGTAGAGTACTCAGTGAGGTGCACAGACCTTTCATGTTACTCTCTAGATATGGTGTGAGGCTCGTTCTTCATAGATTAGACCTTTGAGAAGGGTCTCTGTAGAGATGTCAGAGCAGGTGTGGTCTCCTTATGTCTTACCTCTTATGTAGGGCAATTCGAGTGAGCTCTGTTCGTAGAGAGCTTCCTGTTGGAGATAAAGGTAGATGTGGCCCAAATTAGTGGTCAAAAGGATGAGGCGTCTATAGAAGTTTGAAGATGGAAGATGATAGGATCATTACATAGTAGGCATACCCATGCTCAAACTCAGGCACATGGGCTTGTAGTGCAGGAGCAGCATTGGGGATCAGGTCAACAATAGGAGAGGCGGTGTTATGCTTGTGATGACTGGGGAAATATTTCTAGAGATTGTATGACCTGTTGTACTGCTAAGAGGAAGTCGGTTAATGGACTGCCTTGGCAGAGGCAAAATTTGGAGTAGGGAGTTCTGTGAGATTACAGATGTGGAATAGGAGATGGGAGAGTAGTAGGAGGTAGTAGGAGGTTTGAGGTATTGCCAACACTACCCCCAAGTAGTCCACACTAGGCTCATGGAGCTATAGGATGTGGGTGAGAATAACTGCAGGCCATAGAGGCCTTTGACCCAGAATATTAGAGGATTAATAGAGGTACACTCGGTTTCCTTTCTACTTTATGTAGTGGTATTGATATTCACTATTATGAGATACACTTTTCCTTTTCGATTCTTGCTTGAGGTTTCTTCAGGGTGACATGAGGCATTAGTAGAGCCTTATTTTGGTGTTGTTCAATGTAGATTCAAATGCATGAGAAAGAGGGGTCCTTCTTCCATCAAGATGCATTTCTATGATGCGAGAAAAACCGTGAGGGTGAGTCAGTTCTTCCCAAAGCGGATAGTATTGAGGTGTGGTGGATGATTCCCTCTGACTTGTGTGTTCGAGGTCGGGTGACATGTTGGTGGTTATGATAGAGGGCCCGATAAGACTTAGTGTGAGAATTTAGGTAGCCATTTTTTTTACATTAGTACCCTCATGCACTTGGTGTCATCTGTATATAGAAGACACTCGAGGAGGACATGACGCAATTCGATGTAGCATTGGACTCATGAGGAAGATGAATGATTTCCCTACAGATATTCATTTTTGTGATGAAACCAAAACTATGTGGGCGATTTAGTTCCACCCAAAGCAGATAGTATCGAGGTGATGTGAATGAGTTCCCTATAATTGTGTGTTTAGGGATATCTTGATTAGTGGGGATACTTTATTAGAACCCTTCCATAGTGGAAGAGTTAGACCTTGTGATGTTTCTGCAGTGTGGATTGGTTGCCTACCATCCATGCTTAGATGTGATTCCACTAGTGGGTGTGATGGTGTTTTTGGTTCAGGTTACTTTCCTTCCAAGAGGGTAAAAGACATGTGGGGTATGTCACGTTCTTTATGTGTCTAGCTTCTCAAGGTTGGATGATTCTACCCTCTTATCTTGTTCGTTGTTACCCTAACGTGATTGGCATCAACTTAAATGAAAGACACTTGAGGAGGTTGTTGTATAGTCCATCCAGGGGTGGATGTGAACTATGGGTTTATGTTAGTATCTGTGTCAGGTTAGCAAGGTGGCATACCACTAGACCCTATGACTAAAAATGGGTCATGGTGCTTGGTGTTTTACCACATATCATAGATGAGAATACATGTTACCACTTGTTTCATGATGTTGACCTGGTCAGATTTGGATGTGAGTGTATTTTAACCTTGGTGGTTCCCTTGAGTGTGTGCTTGGAGGTAGCATGAGAACCCCTGGTGAGCTTGTTTGCGTGGGAGTTCTAGTGTAGATTTTGGTTTCTTTTCCCTATGCCTATCCTTTTTATTTCAGGGATGAAAAGATTTAAAGGTGGTAGTGATATAGAGATTCGGGTTTTTACATGTAAGACTTTGGAATATTTCTCAGAAAATTTCCAATCTTAGGCGCTGAGTCGACATGGGAATTCGGGGCCCAAAGAGCCTCAACGTAATGATTTTAAAAATATTAAATATATTTTGTCATGTGTGCGTAGTTTCACTTAAAACATGAATAACTCCTAATAGGAGTCTTGGATCGGAATTCTAATACCTTATTTGAGTTAAGAATTTCATGTTTACCCTAGGCATGACATAAAGTTTTCCGCATCGGGTGTGCGAGTGAGGGTGAGTCGATAGGGCATTAAGTGGTGGATTAATTAATTAAATGAAAATTTAATTAATTAATTAAACCTAAACCTAATACCTCCCCCTACCCCTCTTACATTGGGCACATGACACAAAGTAGGAGGAACCACTCCTTCTATCCTATCCTCCCTCTTTGGATGATGAATGGAAATGATCCAAAATTGAAGCAACGAAGCGCTACCAATCTCCGTTTCTGACACAAATTATCATCAAATAGAGAAGCAGCATGACTCGGGCATCATTATTCACTCGAAGCTTTGGAATTTCACCCTTGAGGTATGAGGATTTTAATTTTGGTCCTAATCCCATTCATAATTATTTGTTTTAAGGTTTTAGATCCCAAATACAATTGTTGGAGATCCCTTCTAGGTAGATCTACAAGTTTTAGGGAAAATAGGGGTGAATCAATAATTTTTTGAGGCAATTCATGATGGGAATTACATTCTACATGGAATATAGTCTGGTGACACACACCATGTAGCCCTTCCTATTCGGGGAAGATGAATTTTTGGGTCTACACGCTGTGTACCGGGGTCACACGCTGTGTAGTGACCCAAACCGTGTGACCTTGAGACACGGCTTGGGATAGCCATTTAAAAGTACAATGTCATGTACAAAATACACAACCAAAGTACACGAACACAGGGTCTTGTACATGGATATGGGTAAAACACATGACCATGTGGCCATTTATCCTGAACATGTTGTGTAGAATGAGATACGCGACGTGTAAGGGACACGATTGTTCAGGTCGTGTGGAAGAGGAACATGACCAGAGGCTGGGTGAAGAGGAACACAGTGTGTACTGACTCTACGCACCATGTACCCCTACATGGGTTAGAAAAATGTGCATAAAAGATACACAACTAGGTGCTCAGGTGAGTTTATATGTCGTGTGGACCCTATTGCATGTCCTGTACTCCTTGAGGATCTCCTTGAGATATTCTGCCTTCTATATCTCTTTTTCTAGGACTCTGATTCAGGATTTTGAGTAGCCTATCCTGAGAGGTTTTCTATGTATAATGAGATTATTGACTCTATTTTGACTTTCAAGGTATGAGGTGGCCTGTTTTGAGCCAGACTCTTATGGAGCGGTGTTTAACTGATGTTGAAGATCAGTGTGGTTTGTGAAGAGAGACATTGGGACTGGTACTCCCTTGTGGAATTGGGGCATGAGTTTCCTTTTCATTTGAGTAGTTAGAGTTATAGATCCCATACCATACTAGTTTTTCCATCCATACTCATCATCCAGATAGAATAGTTACTCCCCTATTGGACCAGGGTGCAGGTCCTTTATTCGTGGAGTTGGTACTCCCCTACCGTTTCAGGGCGCGGTTCCTCCAAATGTGACATATCGATAGAGTGGGAACTCACTTATCATGTTAGGGCGTGAGTCCTCTATCCTTGGATTTGGAAATCCCTTATCATTCTAGGTTAGGATTCCTTTATATCTGTTTTTAAGGAAGAGTCGGTACTTCCCTTCTGTGCCAGGGAATGGGTCCTCTAGCCTAGGGTCGAAACTCCCCTATCATTCCAGGGTGTGGGTCCTCCATATATATTGTTATGGTAGATTTGGTACTCCCCTACTGTACTAGGGAGATGGTACTATGGCTTGGGGTTGGTACTCCCCTGTCGTGTAAGGTTGTGGGTCCCTCTTAGTAAATGAACTGGTAAAGTGGAACTCCCTTGTCGTACCAGGGTGTGGTTCCTCTAACCGCTAAGTGGTACTCCCCTATTGCACCAGGATATGGGCCCTCGCATACGAATCTGAGTAGAAGTGGAGAGAGGTTCCTCCTCTAAAGATTTTCTCCCTCGTCTATTGAGTATAGTTAAAAGGATCAATCCCCTCCACTAGATACGAGCGATGCCTGGTTAGGAGTTAGTGATCCCTCAATGGATAGAGGTGTGGGCCATTCTATACATGAGGGAAAAATATTTTGCAGGTTAGTTAGGAGCAGTACTCCCTCGGTTATTGGGTAGTGGTGAGGTGTGGGTCCCTCCATTCTCTCTCATTAGAGAGGGTGCATGCAGTGCGTAGACTAGAGTAGTGGTCCCTCAACTAGGTGAAGTGGTGATGAGAGAGCCTCTCCACTTGGGTTTATTTACCCTTGCGTAAAGCGCATGTTAGAAATGATAGGACCTCTGGTGTCGAGCACTAGATTTGGACCTAGTAGGTTGTTCCTAATGGAGTGTATCTATCGGATGAGTGTCATATGGGGTGTTTGAGCTCGTGGATTTTGTTCTCCTGGTTTTTTATTACCGTTAGATCCTTCAAGTAAAATCATGTTGTTGGATATGGGTTCGGAACCTCATGAGACTTGGAGTCTGAGACGAGTATATCTGGGTGATTCTAGGATTCCTTGCGATGTTTTCACATTCTGGGTTGACACCCCTTGTGGACTGAGTATTGTTGGACCCCAAAACACCCTAAGAGGGGAGGGATGAATCAAGGTGTCGACTTTTTCTTTTAAAATGTTGGATCTTGTTCCCACTTTGGTAGGAACCTGTTAAACCTGTATGATGAGAATGTGAAAAAAACAAATAATCACATGAAAAGAGACGACACAACAATTTTTCTTGGTTTATCACTAAGGACTAGTCCAAGGTTCATACGCTGATAGGTTTTTGGTCATACTAAAGTATACTAATCTTCACCAGTTGTGGAGTACAATAGTTTAGACACAGTCACTTTATGTCAGGCACACTACCTTTACAATATTTTAGGGATATCTCTTTGCATCCCTCAGAACACTTCTATTGACTCCCCCTTTCTCACTGATGTGGGTTAAGTCTTACTCATTTTATCAACTTTAAGTTCTCTTCAGTAGATTTTCACTAGTGAAAAAATGACTTATACCCACGGTTCAAAACCGTGGGTATATCCCCCAAAACTGTGGGTATAGCCTATACCCACGGTTTTGGGAACCATGGGCTGGAACGGCATCGGTATAGGAGTCTCAACCTATAACCACGGTTTTGGAGAACCGTGGGTATAGGGGAGTCAAAGTGTGCACCACGGCTGTTCCAACGTGGAACACAACATACCCCACGGTTTGAAAACCATGGGGTATTTAAATTCAAAAAATTCATAACAGGCGGGAATCGAACCCGCACTCACGCTGCGCCTCACGGCTGCCCACCACCAAGTGACCAACCAAGATGCTAATTATTTTTGTTATATAATCATATATCAACGTATATATATTCATTTTATTCATGTGGGGTACTAAAAAATCCAAAAATGCGGGCAAGGGGTTTCGAACCCGCGTCTCACGCAGGGCCTTCCGGCCGCACACCAACAACTGACCAACCGAGATATGATTTTCAATTGTTATTTATATATACATATACGTATATATATTAATTTAATCCAAATTGGGTATTTAAATTCAAAAACTATAGACCGCGGAAATCAAACCCGTGTCTCACGGCCGCACCTCTACTAGTAACCAACCGAGCTACAGAAATTCTGAGTATATAAATTAATATTTATATAAATATATTAAACTAAACCATGAAAAAATATCTTCCCACCAAATTTTTTTCGTGTCCCACCTAATTTTCATTCCCCGCCATAAGCTATACCCACGGTTCACTAGAACCGTGGGTATAGGTCTTAAAAAAACCCAATATCCACGGTTTTGAAGAACCGTCGATATAGGTCTTCAGAAAATACCCTATACCCACGGTTCTCCAAAACTGTGGGTATAGCCCTATTTTCCAGTAGTGTTTTATTGAAGTCTTTATCTCTGTTTAGAGAAATACTCTTCTTGCATTGAATTCCTGAATTGATGCACTTTAATGCACTAATCAAACAGACCGGATATTCAAAACTTGCTGGAAGTACACACTGGTACCTGCGCGCAACACCTGCTCTTGCGCACAAGATTTGAGATTATCATGCAAGATGAATTTTTCACAACCCTTATTATTTACACAACCCTTATCTTTCACACAGCTACACCATAAGATTCACTTGTTCTTTAAATACTAAAGTAATACTTTGAACTCAAGATTCTCTCTCAACTTCTCTTTTGTGTGCAAGTCTTTCGCGCAACATAGGAACCCAATATTCATTGAAAATTTTTGAGTCTTGAGTGGCGGTAGACACCTATTTTTAGGCCTTGATGACCCTATATTAAAGTTTCTGACTCGTCTTCATCAGTGCATGTAAGTTTCATTCCGAGCACGTAAAACCCCTTTTGACATCGCATTGGGCACGTAAGACTCTTCGGCGCAACATCAACTTTCACACACATTTGAATATTTCATGCACTTTTTTCCTTTTCCATATTTTGATGCATCAATCCCAAATAAAGACTTGTGTGTATGTTTCCAAAACTCCTTCAATATTGTGTGAAAATTACTTTTCCAAAAACACTCTTCTCTATTATCCAATTTTTGGACCCAAAAATTTGACAAACACTGGAAAATGACTCCACCTTCAATATTGTTGTCTAATTGAGCTGTAATATCTCTTTCCATGCAAACTCCCTGATATTCCAAGTAAGTATTGACAATAAACAGAAACCATACTCCATTTCCAACAAATAACAACCTTGGTTACAATAAGTATTCATACTTCTTCTATGCCCACTCCTTAGTTTTGGTTACTCTCTTTCCATGGGATATGAAGACACTTAAGGTATTTAGTGTGATTTCTGTGTTTAAATTATCATGTTTAGATGAGATTACTCTCCTACTAGGTGTGGAAAAGACTCAATGTATAGTTCATCTACTCACCGTGTTGAGCCCCCTATGCTTGGACGAGGTTACTTCTTTCTGGGTTGAGTTGTGGGATAGAGTTTTTCCTTACTCTCTTATTTAGGCTTATTTTGACTTAGTTGACTAGTCATGTAAAACCAAAGATGGTTCAAGATGGAGTTTCTCTCTCAATGGGGTTCCCTCTGGCTAGGTCGAGTGGGCTTTCACCTTTCAATTACTCCATTTTCTTTTGGGTTTTTGGGGAACTTATTTATTATTCTTATACTCACCCCTGTATGAGTTTTTCCCACACGTGACGTGTATTGTGTAGACCACATGCCTTTTGATGGATTCCATGAAGGACCAGAGGTAGGTGAAGATTAGTGATCTAGACTAATCGAGGTGCTTATCGGAGCTGGACCAAGGAAATTTCTGTCAGTTGGTTTTGACAGTGATCCCCTCCTTTTGAGTATATTGGACACTTTTATAGTTTTCTTTTGGTGGGCGTGTGTTTTCCCTTTGTACTTTTAGTGCTTCTACTATACTATAGTTTGGGATAGATGTATGAATGAATTTTAGTTTCTAGATTTTTATATCTCTACACTGTTTCATTGAGTTTTTTGTGGGTGTGTGTGTACAGGTACTTTAGGAAAAGGCCTCCCTAGTTTAGTTATGCATTCAGTGATTGTCACCACCCCCTGGCCTATGAAGGTGGGCTTGGGGTAGTTTTGGATCGATCCCCATCTTGGGTCGGTTCATGACATGAATCTCCACCCAAACCTATCTTCTTATTTGTGTCTTCCTCATCCAAAGATTCATTTTCAACTAACTCTATAAATTTTGTAAGGAACATGAGTATCAACATTGATCAAATATCAGGTCTCAGTCCTAACTCAAACCTTCAATCCTTTAGGTGCTCATTAGTGACAAGCTCTAGTGCCAGATGCACCACCTCATAAAAATGGGTAGAATACTTTAGAGCAACATGTTCCTTTTGATCTAAGGTTAGAAACTCCCAAGTATTTGCAACATGAAATTCCTTAGGATAAAACTACTAGTTAAAGATTTTATTGAAGGAAGCTCAGGTAAGATCCTCGTGCAACTTAGTTTTCACAATAGAGTCCCACCATCCCCTTCCCGGTCCCTCGAGCATATACGTCTATAAACTCACATTAGATTCTTCAGAAGAGTTCAATAAGTTAAATATACTCTATATCCGCTCAATCCGCATAGATTATTGGGGTCCTTTGTCACCACAAAATATGGGGGATACTACTTAGTAAATTTAGAACATGATCCACCACATGTCTTGGGTTCCCGATACCCACTTGACAAAGAGTCTGAATAGTGAGGGTAACGGCTTCTACCAAAGTAGGTTCCACTGGAGGGTTCACCTACAGAACCTATCTCGCAGCTTCCTCTCTTGGATTTGGAAGAACTATTCTTAGAGGAATTGTTTAACAAAAGACAAAAACCAATCAGTCATGAGAAAATTCCAAAATGATATACCAACTTTAGGTTTTGATAATAAATCTTCAAAATATTAATAATTTAAAGTAACTATAAAAATACCTTTCTTAAAAAGGAATGGGTCAATTTAAATAAACTTCCCATAAAGTTCCCTCAAATGACCTTAAACTCTAATTCACTAACCTAGTAAAAGTCCCTGACCACCCATGGTAACTCGGTTTCAGTCACGGAATTGAGATGGCCAAGGCCCTTTTTAACACATACTATTTGAATTCTGATGGTCCTAACTCCTATCTGCACAAGACACAGAACCAAACTTAGGCAGTGCTAAGACACTTCATGTTGAGCATCCCTTTAATAACAAATTGTAACGAACCAACACGAGTCAACTAGAATAGCCACCCGAACCGGTCTATCGCTTAATATAGGTAAAATAGGATAACAAAAACTAGTCATGAATATAATAAAAACAAGACATACAACCGGAGTACAAAGTGAAAACAGACGAGATACCACAAAGACATAAAATCCATTCCAAAACAGGATAACCTAGAAACACTACTATAATTTCAAATATTTCTGATGGTGCATTTGCGATGAGTAAATATCTTGTTGCAAATAGTTGTTGAACATGAACTATTTGTGACTAATGCATTATTCAGTCTCAAATAGTCATTATTTTTTATGAAATATTTTATCCATCACAAATAGTTTTGGTGGGATTTCTCACCACCCAATGTGAAATATATTCACGACAGTCATTTGCGATGGACTTCTACTTCCATCACAAATGCTCATTAGATCGGGAGTATTTACGACGGGCATTAATGCCCTTCACAAATATTTTTGGTGACATAACTATTTGTGATGAAATTAATTCCTTTGTAAATTTTTTTCACAATAAATATATCGATTTAACACCCCCTTTCTTATTCCTCTCATATTCTTCTCCCTCTTCCAAACTGTCATGACATATAGCACCCGACCACCCCACTCTGTTCTGCTCCAAAACACTTTGTTGAAAGTGATTTTTTACAAATACGACTTTGATTTGCCTCGGTAAGAATTCTTATTATCTCTATTTTCATTATTTTTGGGTTTTATTCATTTTATTACATGATTTATTTTTGGAAAACTCTACATTAAGCATTTAATCTAATTTTCATGCTTTATTTTGTTTTAAGGATTACTGTAAATTTTTTATTCCCTATTTGATATTTGTATTTGTGTGTATATATATATTAATATATTCCCTATTTAATATATGTATGTGTGTGGAAACCCTAAGTTTAGTAATTTATCTGATTCTGGATTTGATACACCTTGTTTATTATTCACTTTTTAATTTTGATATTTGTATGTGTGTGTATATACATAAATTATTATAAATTACTAAAAAAGTGAAAATAAAATAGGTCGTCAATTTTCAATTCATGAGCAATAACAAATTTGATTATCATTTGGACATGGTTGACACAAATTGGTTAGTACACATGACCTAAAGATCATAAATTCTATGATGTACAACTTTTTAGTAATTTATAATATTTTTTATTACTTTATATTGTATTATGATAATTTTTATTGATTTATAAAAAATATGTTAATTTACACTAATTAATGATGAATTTAAAATAATTTATACTAAATTGTAAAAAAATGATAAATTAATAAAAAATTACATTAATAAGCTCGAATCCCAAATATTTTTTATTTTTATTATTATTTTTAATTATTTTTAATTTTTTAAATATTTTTAAATATTTTTAATTTTTTTAATATTTTTAATTATTTGTAAATTTTGTAATTATTTGTAATTTTTATAATGTTTTTAATTGTTTTTTATTTTTGTAATATTTTTATTTTTTTATAATTTTATAATTTTTTTAAATATATATAAATATTTTAAATTATATGTGATTTTTTGATTTTTTTAGTTATTTAAAATTATTTTTAATTATTTTAATTTGCTTTATTTTTTTTAAAAAAATGAGTATTTTCAACAAATCAACTATTCGTCACAAATACTATTAATTCCAACAGACTTTTGTAATTGATTTTTTTTAGAAAAAATGAAAATCATTTGCAACGGGAGCTTTACCCATTGTAATTATTTTTTATTTACGACGGTGCGTCACAAATACCTTCATTCGCGACATTGTTTTTTGCAATGGCACATTTGTAACGGACTCCCATCACAAATGTGCCTTCAAAAATGCCAAAAATTCTAGTAGTGAAATTATATCAAATTCCCACTAACCAACAGTCACCTCTAGACCAACCCAAACTAAAAGTAACAACAACAAGAGAAGCCTGCATGCTACAAGATATTTTTACCTTTACCTGAATCATACAATACAACATCTAAAAATTCCTAAAGGCACAAGTAGGGTGTGAGTCAAAGACTAGTAGGATACCACCACAATTTCTATATAAGGTATAATATCAAGAATGCAATAATTTTAGATTTTAAAACAAAATAGTTTTACAAATAATTTTCATAAACTAAATCCAGTTTTAAATCACTTTCCCTTTGGTTTTCATAAAATCCTTTCATATTCACAAACCATAAACATGATAAGTAGAATTGATAAATCAGAAAAAACATATCCATGCATCAATAGGTACACATATCCATGAAATAACCTATCATGTGAAGCTATGCGATACAATCTCATATAAAAAACTGTGAGAAACTCTCCAAGATAAAAAATAATATGATAAATAACCATAAATGACAAATGAAAAAGCACCTCGTATTGGGATTTAGCCTATGGGACAATGAATATTGGACACTCACAAGCCTAAACATGCATACAATGGATCTAATAGATATTGAGTCCTACCATTCGATATCATAAAAGGTTACCTCTTAGTGGTACAACACACACTAAGGTTAACCGTATCTCTTTCCCAAAACACCCAAGGTTCCTAATGTGCAATTGTCTGAATAAATTTTCAAAACCATGCCCGCAATTTTACAAAATGTTTTCAAAGACAAGATAATTTGATTCAGAGTTATAAAACCCATTTCTAAATCAAGAAAATTAACTTTCAAAGAAAAAAACATTTTTGAAAACATTTTACTTTCTAAGAAGTCATTTGAAACCCCATATCAATTCTAATCAATGAACAACCCAAAATAATTTATCAAGAATGAATTGCAATTCATCAAATTAACCCATTGTATAGAAACGCCTACCTCAACATGGTATAAACCTATATTCTTTCAACAACGGTGGTCGGAAACCAATAGAAATACCTTTGAAAGATAAGAAACACCAAGAAATTTAAAAGTATCGATAAAAAATTCTATTTGATCACAAATTCATATCCAAAACCACACCTGCAACCAAATCCAAATAAAAACCAGAAGGATTACATACTCGGAGATAATAAATCCAAAAAAAAAGTGACCAATAATTGAATGAAGTGATCTATAATGGAGGTAGTCACCCAAAATCTCTTAGGAAGAGCCTTTAGGTCGATAGAGGTAAGGCTGCAGGCAGAATAAAATGAAAATCAACCAAGCCCCACCCTAAAAACCACAAATCATGACATTTACATGGTGTGTAATCTCATTAAAAGTTGTGTAATCCATGAATCACATATACATAGAAAAACCTTATAATGGACCTATCATTTTATGTATATTATTACATTATTTTAAGCATAATTAACCATTAAATATAAACCAAGGATCATAAATTCTAGTGTCTTTGGAAGTTTAGGTACATAAAACTGAAAACATGAAACCAAAATGAAAACATATTTTATTTAAACTTCATAATGATCTCCTAACATCATTTTATCCCCTACATATTCATAGAATAACCTGGGTAATACATGAACAAAGGGATGTTCTAAAAATTCCAGTAAGAGTATAAGCATAAGAATAAAGCATAGCACATGGGTTAGAAGAGATAACATGATGACATAAAAAGGCATAGAACATGATTAAAAATATGGAAGAATAACATATAGAACATATAATAATGTAATCATGGAATAATAGTAATGTGTAATCAACATAAAACATGACATAATTATGAGTCAAGGCTCATTCATATGGAGGAGTGCATGTCAAGGCTAACCACCAAGACTATTGCACATAGAGAACGAGTCAAGGTTAACCACCAAGACTGTTTCACATGACGTCTCATGAGACTAAAAAATAACCAATTAATTAGATCATTATATAGTTTCACCCATCATAACACATTCATGCATATGTGTGTCACATGAATAATCATACATAAGGAATCAAACATAAACATAAGGGTTACCCATAGAAAAAATTGGGTATCATAATCATGTCAAAAGACATAACAAAAGGGAATATCAAAATGGTGTCCATGAAAGAATGGATTTAAAACATAAATGTACATTTATAATGGAAAATAGACATATATAATGATAATTTATGTCAAACTAAAGTGAAAACATGTAAAAAGAGTGCTTAAGAAACTTTAGAATAAAACATTTTAGTGCATTTTAAGAAAAAAATTCAAGTTTCTTTAAAACAGAAAAGGCATAATTGTTTGTATAAAACTATAAATGAAACAAGATAGTTTTTTATATTATAATTAGTTATTTTAGAAAAATAATGGTGGATTAAAACTGATTATTGAGTGCACTTGAAAATGGATAAGAAATCAGGAAGTTCCCTTTAATCGGGCTTGCTTATCGGGAATAATTAAAAAGGGAACCTTATAAAACATGTATTTACACATAAAATAAATAAGAATAGGTATAGGAACATATTATTGGAACATAAACATATAATTTATTAGTATTCAATAATAATAATTAATAATTACATCGGGTTAAAGAGAGAGAAAAGGCAACCTGAAGAAAAAATGGAGGTTCGGAAAGAATCCCTTACCTTATGTCCGAAATGGTTCTATATTTGATCTTAATGTCCTGGATAATAAAATTAAATATATTAATTAATTAATTAATAACCTTTTATATATTTATTTGATTTATTATAATTTTATTAAGTTCATTCATGGCCTTTTTGATGAGTTATACAATACAATTTTACCATTTGAGAGTGCATGTTTCCTTAGTTTTCATGGTCGGTTCATTTGTATGCATGTATGAAAGATAATATATAATAGGAATGGATATCCAGAATTAAAGTTATATATTATTAATGAACATATAGAATATTAAATTGTTATATAATTCATTTTTTTATTTGGGGTGAGGATGAATCATTAGATAAGACGTTAGTGATAATCATTTGGATTATTTTGGGCGATTTTTCACTCAAAATAAACTTATTTTGTTTTATTATTTAATATTATGTGTATATGTTAGTTCTAAAACATAAAAAAGGTTATAAAATGAATTTTACAATATTTTTCAACCATTATAATGGTTTTAAGACGAGCCTTGAAGGCAGTAAAGGAAAATGAAAATTTGTCATCCTTACAGACGATAAATTAACACCTCACGGATGGAATTTTTTTTAGAATAAAAGGAAGAGAAGAATGGATTTTATGAAGGATTTTACATTAACATAATAACATTCCATTATTTTTTGTGCTGAATTCTACTTGAGGTCATAGATTGGAATATTTGAGCGACCTAAAGGCATATTTTGACTCAACGGATGATCCCAAGAACCCCCAGGGTGATGCGCGCAAGATTTGGTGTGTGAGTGTAAGCTCGATAGCCACACACAATCCCCTTTAATTCCTAATGTGATGTAAAATAGTGTTCTTATACTCGGACCTCTAAATGGAAAAGTCGGATGCACAAAAGAAACTAGATCGGTGCGTAAAGCTAACTAACATGTAAAGGTCTTCTGCACCCAATGCAAAGTCAAACGACCACTTCCATGCCATTCTCCTTATGTTCCACTAACAAGATTCTAGCATATAAATAGGGGAGTCACCTAACCTTAAGGTTTATTCTCCAAAAGTTTAACCATCACTCTCGTGTGCGTAAGATGACCCCTTCTACGACCGTGCGAAAGTCATGATTCCAAGGTACTGGATCTTGCAAGATAGGTCTCCCATGGGTCTCCCTTTTGGAGGTCCCAATATGGATTAAACCTCACCCATTTCCATTTTTCCCAAGTTAAGTGTGCGCAAAATATACCTCTTGCGTAAAATACTTACCCTTGTGTAATACATCTTGTGCTCAACCCCCCTTTCCTTTGAGCATTAGACTCTAATCTTGTGCACATTATTTCGTCTTGCGCGCAAGCCTTAAATCTTGCACACACCCATTCCTATTTTCTCCATGAATTGTCCTTGTTTCAAGGCAGCATTTTTGATCTTCCCTTGCATGCAAAATCCCTATCTTGCGTGCACCTCCTCCGTACGACCCTCCAATCTTGTGCGCAGTGACTTCCTGGTCCCCCGAGTGGTGCTCTATATTGTGTTTCCCTACCTCATTCTTATTTGAATAGGTATGATAATGGATATTAATTATTCACATAGCCACAATAACATGATCCCCTCAATTTAACACTCCTCCACCTCACTTTCATTGAGAATTGTTTGTGCCTTCCCTTCCCCAAGTGTGGGTTGGTACAAGTTATGTAAGTCCAAGGGATGAAGAGTGAGTCCTCATCGTCTGTGATGCATGATGTTAAACTACCAATCACCCTTGTTCCCAATACACAATGTTAAACTATGAGTTTCCACATGTGTGGTAGGCCTAGGAGGACTCAAAGGAGAATGATCATCAATGCTCTCCCACTCCTCTCTCCCTTTGGGATTTTTCATCGTGCGCACCTTAGGAAGTCTTCACATAAGCCCCAACACACTCTTATAGGGTGTTCCCTATACGATAGACATGTCCTCATCATACATCTAGACACCCTCCTCGGTCTTCCCTCTTGGAGTAAGTCCCAACCTCCATCTCCTCTTTGGGCTACTAACCATGCGTAAGCCCCACACCATCCTCCTTGGTCGCACCCTTCATGACACATCTATCTGGTCTACCACTATCTCTTGTTTCCCACACTGATCATGACTCGTGTGGTGTTAGAGTTTAAAAATGACCATGAAATCCTCTTTGAGGTACTAACCATGTGTAATTCCCATGCCCTTTGTCCCACATGACGATAAATTGTATCCTCTTGAAATATGTGGACTTTGATTCCTAGTCACTGGGATATGTAGAAAGCCTATCTGAGGTTCAAGACCCTTAATCCCCCATAATCCAACCATTCTATATGTTCCACATCCATTCACCTTCATCCCACATTATGTTAAATTGTATTCCCCTTCAAACTACGCAGGTTCTGATTCTGAGCCACTATGATACGTAGGAAGCCTCTTTGAGGTCCAACCCCAACCAATGGTGAACTATGGTACTCCCTCCTGGGGATGCACCCTCCCAATGTGATACTTTACCTTATTGTGATGCATCTCCTAGATCCAACTCCTTTAATTGTTATGATCCCCATGGGAAACTAACCATGCATAAGCCCCACACTTCACCATACTCGTCCAACCAAGAGTGTCCCTCTTGTGATGGTCTGCTAACCATGGATAAGCCCCAGCATGTCTTTGGGTCATTGTCCTTTGTGTACACCTAGATTCTATGCCCCTTCTGGAATTATATGGAATTTGATTCTCTGCCACTGGGATACATAAGAATCTTCTTTGAAGGTTCAAGATCATCATCCATGCCCCATCCTGGACCTTCCTTCAAGCCTTTGTGTCTCAAGAAGATCATGACCCAACACAGAGGTTCTTCTTCCTCTATGTCCCCATCCATGCACTCCATTATCACAATACACCTCCTCAAGTGTCTCATCACCCCACCAGAACTATGTAGACTTTGATCCCTACCTTCAATGTAGGGTACATAGGAAACCTCCTCGATGTTCAAGTCCAACACCTCTATCTTCACATCGGTTCCATATTATTCATCTTTACCCTTTGAAACTTCCTCTATACCCATCATAATTTTACCTGGCCTTCCATATCTCGGTGATTTCATACCATCCATATGTGCAACTAACCATGAATAAGCCCCAACCATTTTCTCCACTACCTTACCCTTATCATGGTAAGGTCACATTTTCACCACTTTTTGAAGCGCCCAGGCCATTAGCCATGTGTAAGCCCTAGATCAATCCCTGAACTACATGGGTTTTGATCTTTTCCTTTTACATAGGGTACATAGGACACCTCCATAAGGTTCAATACCAGCCAACAGTAAACCTTGGTGTCCTATTTTCCAAGACCCTCCTTCTCTGATCTTCCCTTTTTGGTGTTCAGATCAGCCTTCATGGTGTGAAACCTTCCCCTTTGTGGGACACACCATTTCGGGTCTATCATGATCGGGCATTCTGACCCATCCATTTGATAAACCCTCCAAGTGCTCCCTCCTAGGTATATATCTATCTCATCCACTCATTTTATTGTTATGATTAGTCTAACCCATCTCTAAAAGATATTAAGCTCATGGAATACCCCATTTTAAACATGGGAATCCAAGGTAAATCTCAGAGACATGCCACTGGAATAAGATTCCCCACATTCTACGTGGGATGACTCAAGCTTCCGATCCCATGAGAATCCCTCTAATAAGGGATAATTTAGGTGTACCAAGGTTCCAACATCCAGACATGCCAACGATTCCCACCTTGACTACTTCCCTGACCGAAGGTTGCTTCCCTGACTTGACCCTTTGGAATTTCTTGAAATAAGTAGTGTAATTAACCAACGTCCACAAAGAGATGGCACCGAGAACGATTTCACAAACAACTTATTAATATTTAAGGGAGACCCGAACTAGGAAACTAATTATGAAGAGGTATCCATGGAATTAGAGACCAACATACCATCATCCCTTTTAGATAAAGGATCAGACATCGTCGAAGAGGTGATGGATGTCACCCACATTTGGAAAGTGGGAATGCGGGGCAACAAATGCACATCCCCACAGATGGTGCACACCTCAGTGGAAAGCGTCGGAAACAAAAATGGTGAACCTAAAATGAATATCTTCTCCTATAACCATGGGGATTGGTATCATTCAAGACATCATTAGATAATCATGTCACTGGATCCAGACATTCAGTACTAGGTTCTGCCAAGAAAATAGTGGTTCTGCTGTGGAACTCACCAGAATTTTGGGTAGCTAATCATTGGGCATTTTGGTCTACGGTATCGTCAGCATGGAAATTTCTATCTGTTGTACCCCACACTCTTTGATTTTCATGATCACAATCACTTTCATATATGTTTAACTTTGTTTTTAAGTGTTGTGGATGATAGGCAAAAGATTGCCAAAGGATTGGCCCAAGAATGGACAAGAAATGGACTGAAATTCAGTCCACCGGCCAACCGGTGTGATAGCACCGGCCAGCCGGTGGAACTGGCAGAGGGATTGCCCACTGCCAGGTTCCACCGGTCGACCGGTGGATCTGTCACCGGTCGACCTGTGGCACCCAGCCCAAATAGTGTTTGCTACTGTCTTGCCACCGGCCAGCCGGTGGCTCCTCCACCGGTCGACCGGTAGAGCCTGGATCAAGACTCTTCTTCTCTACCAAGGCACCGGCCAGCCGGTGGAGCTGTACCGGTCAGCCGGTAGCCCAGTCAAACTAGCCGTTGGCTTTGACCAGTCAACCATCTTTTGGCCTCCAACGGCTCCGAGGACTTCTCCAACGGCTCCGAAGCCTCCCCAAGGGTTCCATGCCTATAAATAAAGGCTGTGGAAGTCCCGGACACCAACTGGAACACTTGTGAAGCCAACGTACACAATTCTCATCATTTGGCCAACCTCCGGTGCATTCCTCCAAGGGAACCCCAAGTGCTCCAACAACTTCCACATCCAAGGAGCCCCTTCAAAGAAGCTTGGAAGCGGCCTTCAACATCTCCATCCAATCAAAGGCGCCCAAGGCTTCTCAAAATACGGTTTTTATTGTTTTATTCTTTTTGAGCTTAAATTTGAGTTTGTGCCTACAAACTCCCAATTTTCTCATCCCCTCTTTTCTTTGGGTTTCACATCACCACTAAGGTGTGAAAAGGTTGCCAAGCTTTCCTTTAAATAGCTTGAGACATAGGTGAGCTATCCTTCACCTGTAAGAAGGATAGTGGGTTCTTGCTAAACCATTAAAAGCAAGTGGGTTCTTGCTAAACCACAAAAAGCAAGCTGTAATAGGTCCTAGTGCTACCTTAAAGCCTAGTGGGTTTCTTGCTAAAACCATTGAAAAGCAAGCGGTAGGAATCTCTCAACGGTTGAGTTGGGAGCGGAGACGTAGGCCGGGTTTTGGCCGAACTCCGTTATCAATTTTGTGTGTCTTGCCTCTTTATTTCCGCTGCATCTTTACTTTGATTTTTTATTTGTTAATCAATTTTTTAAAAGGCAATTCACCCCCCCCCCCTCTTGCCATCATTTTCCTCGTTTGTTCCGACCCAACATTTGGTATCAGAGGGGTAATTTGAGTAATACCTTAAAAGGTTTCAAATTCAAAGATCCATTGTGATGGCATCCACTTCTTTCGCCCCCGAGGGCCTCTCATTGGGTCGGGCTCCATTTTTTGATGGGACCGACTATAATTATTGGAAAACCCGCATGACTACCTTTCTTAGAAGCATAGGATATCCCATTTATAAAATTGTCATGCAAGGTTACACTTTGTCTACCCCCGACGAATCCAAATGGACCCAAGACGACATTAGAAATTTTGAGCTTGATGGCAAAGCCATGAATGCTCTCCATTGCGGCCTAGACCGAAATGAATTCAATCGAGTTTCCACATGCACCTCCGCACATGAAATCTGGAAACTTTTGGAGGTTACCCATGAGGGGAACAACAAAGTAAAGGATACTCGATTGGACATGTACCGTCAGGATTTTGAGTCTTTTTCCATGCACCCAAATGAATCAATTTCTGAAATGTTTACTCGATTTACTGACGTGTGCAATGGTAGAAAGTCTCTTGGAGATAATATTTCTGCAGAAACTATGGTGAAAAAGATCCTATGGGTCCTTCCGAGCTCATGGGCACCTAAAGTGACGGCGATCCAAGAAGCTAAGGACGTCAAAAATATGCCGGTAGAGGAGCTCATCGGATCCCTTATGACGTATGAGATCACGATGAGGAGGCAAGCACAAAAGGAGGGCACACCAATCAAGACACCAAAGAACATTGCCCTCAAGGTACAAAAAGAAGTAAGCTCCTCCTCATCCTCTTCCTCCTCATCTTCTTCATCTTCAAGCGGCGACTCGGAAATGGAGAATCTCGCCCGCCAAATGCACAAATTTATGAAGAAGCACAAGAAGAAGAAGAAATCTCGCAAGGCGCGAAAGCAAGAACCCACCGCAAGATCCGAGCCCAAGGTAAAATGCTACGGGTGCGGCGAAAAGGGCCATTACAAGCCCGATTGCCCACTCAACAAAAAATGGGCCACGCCAAAGGAAAAAGGAAAGAAGAAGGTCCTCAAGGCGACATGGAGTGACACCTCCTCTTCATCATCCTCCTCCTCCTCCTCAAGCGACAACGGTACAAAATGCCTAATGGCATTCCATGAGGTAACATCTTCCGACTCCTCCTCATGTTCTTCAAATTCCAATTCTTTAAATCATTTATCTTATGAAGAACTCTCACACGCTAGAGACCAACTAGAAAAAGGTTTTCATGAGCTTTCTTCAAAATTTGTTGCTTTAAAAAAATCTTTCAAAAAACTTTCCTCTGAAAAAGAACAACTTCTCAAAGAGAAGGAGGAACTTTCCCTAAAAATCCAAAATTTCCCAAATGTTGATTCTATAGAATCAACCATCAAAGACCTAAGGGAGACCCTAGCTAAGTTCACCCAAGGGGAACAAAATTTGAACAATATCCTAGGTTCCCAACGAATTTCCCGAACCACTCAAGGACTTGGCTACACCAACCAAGCTTCCTCCTCCCATGCACCCACTGTTTTTGTAAGGGGGAGCTCTTGTTTTAAATTTTGCAATTATTGTAAAAAACCCGGGCACCTTATTTATGAATGCAATTGCAAAAATTCCCGGTACGGCCAACCCAAGTCGTTTTTCTTTTCTGATGATTTCTATAGGAGAAGACCCGCAATGAGACAAGTATGGATTGAAAAATCCCTTCTAGCGAGTCTCTCCGGGCCGAAAATCATCTCTTTTCAAAATCCCTCTCCCCGGTGACTTTTTGTCTTTATTTAGGGGGAGTTAGATTCTTTTAAGTCTTTTTGTGAATTAAAAATTTTCATTCAAAATTCTCATTTCAAATTTTTTATTCAAAATTTTCAATTCCAACTTTCAAGTTCAACTCTTGGTTTCAAAATTTTCATTTCAAAATATTCAATTCGATTTTTTCATTTCACAAATTTCATTTGGTTTCAAATTTCAAAATTCAATTGGTTTTTGATTCAAAACTTTCAATTCAAACTGTTATTCAATTTTCATTTCAAAATTTTCAACAATTGATATCATTTTCAATTGATTTAAAATCTCGTTTTTCATTGTTTCCCTCAATCAAGTTTTATGCCCCATTCTTTTTTGATAATCACAAAGGGGGAGAAATTTCTTGATTGATTGGGGGAGAATCTTTTCTCTCATGCTTAGTATTTATTTTCAATTTATCATTTAAAGCATGCCTTTCATTTAAGTTTTTACATTGCTTAGATAAGTGATTGTGATCATCAAAATAGGGGGAGATTGTTGTACCCCACACTCTTTGATTTTCATGATCACAATCACTTTCATATATGTTTAACTTTGTTTTTAAGTGTTGTGGATGATAGGCAAAAGATTGCCAAAGGATTGGCCCAAGAATGGACAAGAAATGGACTGAAATTCAGTCCACCGGCCAACCGGTGTGATAGCACCGGCCAGCCGGTGGAACTGGCAGAGGGATTGCCCACTGCCAGGTTCCACTGGTCGACCGGTGGCTCTGTCACCGGTCGACCTGTGGCACCCAGCCCAAATAGTGTTTGCTACTGTCTTGCCACCGGCCAACCGGTGGCTCCTCCACCGGTCGACCGGTAGAGCCTGGATCAAGACTCTTCTTCTCTACCAAGGCACCGGCCAGCCGGTGGAGCTGTACCGGCCAGCCGGTAGCCCAGTCAAACTAGCCGTTGGCTTTGACCACTCAACCATCTTTTGGCCTCCAACGGCTCCGAGGACTTCTCCAACGGCTCCGAAGCCTCCCCAAGGGTTTCATGCCTATAAATAAAGGATGAGGAAGTCCCGGACACCAACTGGAACACTTGTGAAGCCAACGTACACAATTCTCATCATTTGGCCAACCTCCGGTGCATTCCTCCAAGGGAACCCCAAGTGCTCCAACAACTTCCACATCCAAGGAGCCCCTTCAAAGATGCTTGGAAGCGGCCTTCAACATCTCCATCCAATCAAAGGCGCCCAAGGCTTCTCAAAATACGGTTTTTATTGTTTTATTCTTTTTGAGCTTAAATTTGAGTTTGTGCCTACAAACTCCCAATTTTCTCATCCCCTCTTTTCTTTGGGTTTCACATCACCACTAAGGTGTGAAAATGTTGCCAAGCTTTCCTTTAAATATCTTGAGACATAGGTGAGCTATCCTTCACCTGTAAGAAGGATAGTGGGTTCTTGCTAAACCATTAAAAGCAAGTGGGTTCTTGCTAAACCACAAAAAGCAAGCTGTAATAGGTCCTAGTGCTACCTTAAAGCCTAGTGGGTTTCTTGCTAAAACCATTGAAAAGCAAGCGATAGGAATCTCTCAACGGTTGAGTTGGGAGCGGAGACGTAGGCCGTGTTTTGGCCGAACTCCGTTATCAATTTTGTGTGTCTTGCCTCTTTATTTCCGCTGCATCTTTACTTTGATTTTTTATTTGTTAATCAATTTTTTAAAAGGCAATTCACCCCCCCTCTTGCCATCATTTTCCTCGTTTGTTCCGACCCAACACTATCTAGCCATGGAAGACTAGATAGCATTGGGATATTGGGCACTAATTTCCTACTATCTATGATAATATCTGAATATTCTTAATTTGTAGGACCCAAGCTATAAGAACCTGACCACCTCCTTCCCATGGATGCAGGGGTAGGGGCAATGCTAATGCATCAATCCTGAATAGCTCCACCTCCACCATGATGCCATCCACAACCATGGCTATTGGGCACCCACACCCCATCTCACCCTTAGAGATTATCCAAAGGAGGGTGATTGATACTCTTATTCAACAAAATGAATAGGAAGGGGTCATCCCAACATGGGATATGGAACACAAAGATCTAGAGTATTATGTGCATCGCCATCCCCGTTACCCCCAAGGTTCATGTAGGGAGTCGCTACTCCCCACTCCAACATTCAACCATTTTAGGATCCTCTCCCTAAAAAGATCCCATGATTCACTCCCCTACGCCAAAAAGATAAGGTACTTTAGTCATCCCAGCTTCGACTGTCACCCCAGATCTTCTAAGGAGGGATACCACTAGGCCATGTCAACATCGCCATCCAATCCCTCAGTCCGAGGAATAGGTGGTCTCTACCCCTGCATCGTCAGCCCTGGTTTGGCTGACCTAATTTCAACGTCGGGCATAGGATCAGGAAGACACCCATCAGGGGGCATCATCTTCTATAGATTAAGTGGCTCGTTCCACCACCAATGCATACTATAAACCCCTATTATTATAGATCATATAACCTCTATAATCGATCGAGATTGAAACCCCAACCACCCCATGGACCAGTGACATCGAAATTCAATACAAAGGTCCTCCCCATACCATCACCAGTCCAAGAGGAGGTCCTCCCCATCTTGTTGATGTCCAACATGAAGGTCTTCCCCATTCCCATGATCCTAGGTATGGATATTTTCCCCATATTTCAGGTTGTCAACGTGAAGGTCCTCCTTGCCCTGTCACCCATCCACACAGAGGTATTCCCCATGTCCAGTTTGTTCAATATGAAGGCCATACTCATACCACCATGTCCAGCTAGTGTGGAGGTTCTTCTTGTGCCACATGCAGCTATCATGGAGGCCCTCCCCATGTACCAGCTCCAGCAGAGGCCCTATCCACTATGAAACTTCCAACCATGAAGGTCCTCCCTGCACATCCCATATCCAATATGGAGGTCCTCCCCATGTTTCATTCAACATCTTCTCAGGTGATCCTTGCACACCAACACACCCAAGAAGAGGTCATCCCTAGTCTCTCACCCAACATGGAGGCCCTCCCCATGTCCTTATCATCACTCAAAGTGGAGGCCCTCGTCACTCCCACAACAGTCCCAACAAAGGTTCTACTCGCTCCAATGATATCAGGCATGGAGGTCCTACCCATGTTCCTACCAGTTCTGGAAGAGTCCCTCCCTACTCCGGAACCATCCCGCACAAAGTTCATCCCCGTGTCAAAGATTTACCCTGCCCTAAGGAATAGTCCTGGGGAATAAGGGTGAACCATCACCACCAAAGGAAGAATCCTGTGTAGTGCCAGATCATTGTCAATCTGGTCCTCTTTTCAGATTCTGAAGTGGAGTGTGATTCAATGAAGGAACCTTCACCTCGGTCCTCTACATCAGAGTCTATGGTAGGAACCAGACATATCGTCTTATTCCTTCCAGAAATTGAAATGAACCAGATCCTTGATTCCCTTTATAGGTATATACAGGAGGAGGTAGATTTAGATCCTTTTCAGAGTCTTGTCATGCATTCCTCTCTATCGTCTTCAGTATCATTCTCTACCTCAACATGAGATTAGGGAGAGTTGTTTTGGGGGATTAATGATGATGAGAACCACCCATATTCTTCACCAGCAGTCACCACCTTCGCACATGAAGTGATGGTCAGCACTCTATCCTATAGGGATGTAATGATGTGGTCAGTATCGTCTCTGTGAGATGAACCAGTATATAATGTCTTGTTATCCCATATAGAATTATCTCCATCGGTGAGTCCTCCACCACAGCGGTCCATATCAGTACCATTTCTAGTTCCTTAACCACCCCCAGTTGAATAATGAGGCAACCAAGGGATGGATCCTGATTCCGAATAAAGGAGCTTGTGGGACATTCTCATAGCTAACCATCTTCTTGAGATGTTTTATCCAATCACTACTTTAGACTTTGGCATTCTGGATCCACTCACCCAAGATAAAGTCATGGGTGTCTGCCGAACCATGGGGTGATGCACTTCCATCTTCGTCATTGTTGATTGGTTTATCCAAAAATTCAGGAACATTATGATGACATTGTCCAGCAATGCTACCAGGTTGAGTTAGTTGCGCTTCTCATCACTCAGCACCCTGCATAACCCAGTTATCACTAGACTCTTTAGCAATGATGTGTTCAGAGATTAATTATGATTCGTAGAATTATTGAAGAGGCATCTCCACACATCAATATCCATGGTTGGGGGTAGTATGATGCTCTTCACTTTAGTCCCATCCTATTTCAACCTGACCTGTTGGGGTATATTGAGGATATTCCCCCAGGCACAGTCACAATAAATATGGCTGACATCACAAAGGACACCAAGGCAGGACTCATTGAGGAGAACTTACCCCCTAGGGTAGTTCCACCTTTGTTGGATCCCCCAAACGTTGTCACTGATCACCATTAAAGACACTTACTTGGCCTTGTAGACCCTGCTGAGTCATTTCCCCTCGGCTAGGATCCCAACAAGGGTAAAGAACACACTGGGACTGTCAACCCTCCAACCCATATAGCTTGACACAGAATATGGAAGATGATCCTGAGAAGGCCACACTACTCTAAAATATTTCATAACAGAGGAAAATTATTGATGACCTCCTTGTTGAGTGCCTCACAGAATGTCGTCTAGACTATGGTGATCCCTGGTATGATCCCAACCGTCCTCCACCAGGGCAGCAGGGGTAAGTATAGGTTCCCCCAGGCGAGTTCCCCCCCCCCATCTATCTTGAAAACCCAGTATATCCTGATAAGATAGAGGCTATATCTTATGGAAATTGGTTGTGGTATGCATCACCAAATCATCCTGAGCTGCGTGATAATCTTCTCTGAGACCTAGCTCCATAGGTTATTCCTCCATAGGCCCCTCAAGTTGCTCCATAGCTCATCCCTCCAACATCTCCTTGGGCTATTCCACTAGCCACTCTAAAAGTCGCTAGATCTTATTATCATGTTTAAGGACTCGCCAATGCACTAGTATTCAGGGATCCTCTCTAAGACAAGAACCCTTGCTAGGATGATCTGATGGCTCATCTCATCACTCACCTCAAGGCCCTTGAAACCAGATAGGTGGTGATCCCACCTGATGAAAAGTGATAAAACAAAATTTTGTTAAATATTTTATTGATAATAAATTAAAAAAATTCCTCAAATTGTGTTAAATATGTTTATTTATAAAATATTTGGGATTAGATCATTCATTTGAAAATTTGATGAAAATTTCAATTTTACCCTTTAAAATTTCACTATAGTATTTAGAACATAAATAATTTTATTTGAATTATTTAAAGTTATAATTTTGTAAATGTGTTCCTAAATAAATTATATACAACTTTTATTCAGTAAATTATAGTTAAAATATGCATTTTGTTGGTGCAAATGGTCCATGAAGTCAAAGTTGGGTTGGACTCGTCAGATTGGACATTGGTTCTGTATTTAAGACATAACTTATATATAATTGATTTTATTGGGATAGAATTTGGAGAATATATCTAAAAAAATGTTACACAAATAATACTTCTATATGGACATCTGGTTCATGCGTTTTGAAGGTCAAATAGGCAGTTCAACATGGAATAAAATATTTGTCTGAATTTCCTCATTCGCACTTGAAACCACTTGAAACCTAGCCTCCCCTACAATATATAAATTGGTGTTTTTCTCATTTGTATGGGTTGAGGACGTGAATTAAAAAGTTTAGGGAAGATTAAAAGTGGTTCTGCATCAATTATCTAAGCATTTCAATAAGGGTATCTCTTTAAGTAAAGATCCCTTCGTCAAAGCCTTCTTTTTCTTCTTCGCGTTGTAATATTTGTGTTTGACTGATATACTTCTTAGTTCCACTTTAATTTATTATATTTTATTATATTATTTTTAATTTTATTATTATATTAATCTTACTATTTTTTCTGGAATTAAATAGTAGAAACAATATTGGGTTATACCCTTTCTAAACCCTTGCAAATGAAAAACGTTTCTACAATGACTACGCCCATGGAAGAGTAGTTCTTTTTAGTAATCGATCGACCTATAACCTTCTTCATTAATTTATTTTGAATAAATGAGATACTATAATTAATTTAATATGATATATGAATTGATTTTTTAAATTATAATAAACTAAGTAAGCAATTGAACAATTAACACAAAAACACGTGAGGTCGAGAATTTGTGTAAATTGTGAAAGCGTAAACTTAATCAGTAAAACAAGACCACACGGTATAAATTTGTAGAGTTAAAATAAAATCTATAAGATCAATTAATCCTCATTTTCAGAGTGGATATGTTCTCTAATTAACCACTGACCATAATCTGACCTTAGAACATCAATAAAAGCAGGGTGCTGCGATTGCACATTCTGAAGCTAGCTTAGGGTTTAAGTAATTTTATCTTTGTAATTAAGTTAAGTCCCATAGGGTTCAAGGGTTAAAAAATTAAAGGATTATAATTAATTAGATATTAATTTAAATTATAATGATTAATAAATAAATTAAGATGTTGAGTTAGATTGATTATGCCTTTTAAAATATTTTTAAAAAAAACATCTTTTTGTTGTGTCTTTTTAATCAAACTTAATTTTAAAAATAAAAACAAAAAAAAAATCAATCTTTTTATAGAAAACTTAGTATAGTTTTATAAATGATAAATAACCCCCTTATTCTTTCAAGTAGTGTGTTTGAGTTATTTAATTTTTATTTTTAGAATACCTTTAATATGTTGTTAAATTTACTTCCTCCTTTAAGAGACAACCTTGGTCAGCCACTCTACTGCACCTAAATAATCTGAAACTTAACATCATTTGAAATAACACACAATAGAACCTTTCAAATTGGAGTTGTTTTTGGGGAGACAAGTAATTATTTCAACCAATTATAGGTATGTCTTTTATTTTTAATTTTATTCTCTTCTTCTATTTGTTCTTCCTTCTTTACCTAATCTGAATTTTTCTTCTTCTTTTGTTTTATTCTTCTTATTATTTTTGGACCATCAACTCAAACTTATCATTTTTATTTTATTATGGTCAACTTTTCTTCTTTTAATTTTTATTTTATTTATGACACAAACTAATCTTGAAGATGTCTTAGATCTTGACCCTGATATTGAATGCAGCCTTAGGGCTCGAATCAGACATTCTCAGTCTACGGGAAGTTTCAACATTCAACCAGTTGGGTAATTCATCCACTTCAAGAACACTTAAATTTTAAACACTTATAAATACAATGTAAAACAAGAACCAATGGTCGAAAAAAATAACAATTTAATAGAACCATTCAATAATTAGACACACTAGATATTAACTATCAACCAAATTGTATTGCATACCCAAATCTAAAATCAGACTTTGAATTGAAATCTGGGTTAATTAACCTTCTTCCAAAGTTTCATGGTTATCTGGTGAGGACCCAAACAAACACCTTTAAGAATTTAATGTGGTTTTCTTAACCTTGAAACTAAGAAATTTATCTAAAATCAAATCAAACTAATAGCATTCCCATTCTAACTTGATGGAGCTGTGAATGATTGAATGTATTATTTATAACCTAAAGATGTAACTTGTTAGAACGATTTGAAATGCCTTTTCTTAAAGATATTTTTTCCAGAATCAAGGACCACATACATTCGAAAAGAGATATCTGGGATCAAGAAATCACAAGGGGAGTCAATGTATGAGTACTGGGAGTGATTCAATAAGTTGTTTGCAAGATGCCCACATCACCAAATCAGTGAGAAACTAATCATCTAGTACTTATATGAAGGACTCACACCTATGGAGAGAAGCATGGTGGATGCCGCAACTGGAGGGGAATTGGTCAAAAAAAAACACCAGCAGCTGCATGTACGTTGATCAACAAGATGGCACAAAACTCCCAATAATTTGGTGATCGAGGTATACCACATGTTAGAGGACTACATCAGGTAAGTCCTTCCTCTCTTGAAAATCATTTGATTGATACTAAATTGGAAGAATTAACCACTATGGTGAGGCATATTTATTTTGTTCAAAAGACATCCCAACCCACTTCTATGAGGCCATGTGACATTTACACTAAAACAGACCACCCAACTGATGGTTTCCCTCAATTACAAGAGTCAGAGGATTCTGTAGCAGTATTCCCTGGGAGACTATATCAGCAGCAACAACAGCTACATCCCCAAAATAAGTATGATTCTTTTACACAAACATAAAACCAAGGGTGTAAGAATCAATCAAACATTAAGTATGGCTCTAGAAAACAACAAAGGCCCCCTTTTAAACAAAATTTTCAGCAGCCTCCACCTTACCAATAGATTTCCAACAACCCCAAAGGATATTTGAAGCTCAAGCGTCAACAAGTCAACAACAAGGGACTTCTCAACCAAAGGTAGATTCTAACACCGATGGTATTTTGAAACAAATTGTTCTCAATCAACAGAATGAGAAGAAGAGTCAAGGTTCGAAGCTGAGGGAGTTGAAGACTCAAATGATCCAGATTTCCAGTACCCTCCATGAACTGGTAAGTAAGAATTCTGTAAATCTACCTTCTAAACCTACTCTAAATCCCAAGGGGAATATTAGTTCTATCACATTGAGAAGTGGGAAGAAAACAACTGATACATCAACACCTGTTGTTCCACTAGGATTCGCCTCAACTCCAGAGAAGACCCATTCCATACCAACTGATGAGAAACCCAAGGAGAAAGATAAAGGTAATAAAAAAATTGATGATGTTCCTCATAAACCCCTTAAATTTCCAAACAGAGTTGTACAAATTGAGAATATGGCTGAAGAGGTGAGGAAAAATGAAGTTTTGGACACATTCAAGCGCATTGAGATCAATATCCATCTACTTGAAGCAATAAAGCAAATCCCAAGGTATGAAAATTTTTTAAAATAACTTTATACCAATCGAATAGAGATCAAGGTAAATGAGAGGATCAATATTTGAAGGAATATGTCAGCACTCATTACACCAACTCAAGCAATTCCAACAAAGTACAAGGATCTAGGGACATTCACCATACCATGCATCATAGGGGAGTTACACTTTCTGATGCTTTATGTGATTTATGAGCTTCTATAAATGTGATTAATTACTCTGTATTCTCTTCTTTATAGTTTAGTGAGTTGAAGCCCACGAGAGTAGTGGTGAAGTTGGAGAATAGAGCTATGGTATATACAGTGGGAGTCCTTGAGGATGTACTTGTCTAGGTAAGAGACATGATCTTTTCAGTAGATTTTTATGTGCTTAAAATGGAGGAACATCAGTTAAGTTCATGTGCTCTCATTATATTAGGTAGTCACTTCCTCAAAACTGATAAAACGATCATAAATGTCTATGAGGGTACACTTTTTATAGAGTTTGGAGATAAAGTTGTTATATTTAATGTTATGGACTCCATGAAGTACCCCTCATAGGACCATTCTACTTTTTTTATCTCCCATTTTGAACCAGAAAGTAAAACCCCCATGGATTTTGATTGTCCTATGCTTAGAGAGATTATGAGCATTGGTTCTAGTTTGATATCTAAGAGTACTTCCACACCTATTTCTAATGCACAACACTCTCTTAGATTTGATTTTTAAATGGATTCATATTGTGATTTTGATCATGTTCAATCGGATTATGACATGGCTATTGAGTATACTGATGGATTTGATGAATTATTCTCTAATTTTGATGATGTTTATTCTGATACCGATGTTATTTGTGCACATATTTCAGTTCCTTCAATGTTTCCATCCATATATCACCCCCTACATTGGAACTCAAGCCATTACCACCAAATCTAAAATACTCATACTTGTTAAGTGCTGAGAAATTACCTGTTATAATTGATAACAATATCCCTTTTGAACATGAAGAAAAACTTTTGAATATTTTGAGGGAGAACATTAGGGCAATCAGGTGGCCCTTGGCTGACATATCTGGTATTAGCCCCTCCATTTTCATTCATATGATTCTTTTGGAGGATGGGGCTAAACCAATGAGGCAGCCACAAAGGAGACTCAATCAAACCCTTCTGGAAGTTGTTAAAAAAGAGGTTGAAAATTTACTTGAGGTAAGTATAATCTATCCCATTTCAGATTCCCGGTGGGTAAGTCCTATTTAGGTTGTGCCTAAGAAAAGTGATGTTACTATTGTTAGAAATGAGAAAGATGAGTTAATTCCAATGAGGGTAAAAAACAATTGGTGTGTGTGTATTAATTATAGGAAACTAAATCAGTCCACTCGCAAGGACCATTTCCCCCTCCTATTTATTGATCAAATGCTTGAGAGACTAGTTGGGAAAGCACACTATTGTTTCTTGTATGGATTTTATAGATATTTTCAGGTTCCTATTGCTTTAGAAGATCAATATATGACAACATTCACTTGTCTATTTAGCACATTTTCCTACTATATGATGTCATTTGGACTTTACAATGCCCAAGGTACCTTCCAGAGATGCATGGTGAGTATTTTTTCGGATTTTATTAAGATCTGCATGGAGATATTTATGGATTATTTTATAGTGTATGGATCTTCATTTGATGATTGTATCTCTAGTTTGGTAAAGGTTTTGAATCATTGTATTGAGAAGAATCTGTTATTAAACTTTGAAAAGTGTCATTTCATGTTAGAGCATGGCATTGTTTTAGGTCATGTAGTATCAAAACATGGGATAGAGGTTGATAGATATAAGGTGGATATTATTTCATCCTTACCCTATCCTTAATGTGTGCATAATGATATATCTTTCCTAAGGAATGCAAGATTTTATTGGCGCTTCATCAAATATTTTAGTAAGATTTCTCTTCCTATGTCTCGGTTACTTCAAAAAGATTCTAATTTTGTATTTGATGATTCTTGCAGGACTTCCTTTAATGAGTTAAAGAAGTGTTTCACCACTCCACCAATCATACATCCCCCATGGTGGGAGCTTCCTTTGATGCCTCCAACTTCACGTTCGGAGCTGTATTATCTCATAGGGTAGAGGGACACTCACATGTGATTGCCTATGCATCAAGGACATTGGATTCAGCCCAATTAAACTACACAACCATGGAAAAAGAGTTTCTTTCCATAATATTTTCTTTAGAAAAATTTGGTTCATATTTAATGGGCTCTAAAGTAGTTGTTTTTTCTGACCATTCAGCTCTGAGGTACCTATTAAAGAATCCATATGAAAATCCTAGGCTTATCTGATGGATGCTCCTTCTTTAGGAATTTTATATTGAGATAAAGGATAAGAAGAATCCAGAGAACATGGTGGTGGACCACATGAGTAGGCTTACTCACACAATAGAGTATGACACCTTGGACTAGGTACCACTTCGAGATACTTTCCCCAATGAGCATCTTTATTCCATCTCAGGTACACATCCTTGGTATGTTGATTTAGTTAACTACCTTGTTTCCTCTGAAATTACTACAAATTTAAAGAAACATCAATTCCAAAAATTAAAGAGTGAGTCTAGATTTTATGTGTGAGATGATCCCTACCTATGGAACATGTGTAGTGACCAAGTTATTAGGAGGTGTGTTCCTGATCATGAGTTTGAGTCTATTTTACATTTTTTTTCATACACTTGCTTCTAGTGGAAACTTTGGACCCCAATAGACAGCTAGAAAAGTTTTAGACTCTAGATTATATTGGCCTAGATTATTCCATTATGTTCATGTGTTTTTTAAATTGTGATCATGTTTCCAACACACGAGAAACATTTCTAAGAGA
Organism: Viscum album; assembly: GCA_963277665.1. NCBI lineage: Eukaryota > Viridiplantae > Streptophyta > Magnoliopsida > Santalales > Viscaceae > Viscum > Viscum album. Next base: position 447,711,079 of record OY728145.1, read on the forward strand.
CATGAAATGCCTCAACAACCCATATTATTCTGTGAGATTTTTGATGTGTGGGCATTGATTTTATGGGTACTTTTCCAAGTTCTTTTGGTTTCTTTTACATTTTGGTCGCTATTGATTATGTGAGAAAATGGGTGGAGACTAAGGTCACTAGGACTGATGATTCTCATGTTGTAGTGTAATTTTTCAAAGCATAGATTTTTTGTAGGTTTGAAGTACCGAAGGCCATCATCAGTGACCAAGGGATGCACTTTTGCGATCAAAATTTGGATTCCCTCCTTTGGAAGTATAGGGTGATACACAAAACATCAACACCATACCATCCCTAAACAAATGGTTAGGCTGAGGTTTCAAATCATTAGTTGAAACAAATTTTTGAGAAGACCGTGGAACTGAATAGGAAGGATTGGAGCAAGTGTCTGGATGATGCACTTTGGGCTTATATAATGGCTTACAAAACTCTCATTGGTATGTCCCCATTTCAGATTGTTTTTTGGGAAGGCGTGTCATATACCCATATAAGTTGAGCATCGGGCTTATTGGGCTATAAAGAAATGCAACATGGATTTGAACCAATATGGAATTCAAGGAAATCTACAAATTCAAGAGCTTGAGGAGATTAAGTTTTCTTCATATGATAACTCAAGGCTCTACAAGGAAATATCAAAAGAAGATCATGATAGAATGATCCAATAAAGGTAGTTTCATGTTGGAGAGAATGTCCTTCTCTACAGTTCATGACTGAAGCTGATGCCTGGTAAGTTTCCTTCCAAAGGGTTAAGTCCTTATATTATATCTAATGTTTTTCTTTATGGTGTAGTGGAGATCTTATAATAGGACACTAGAAGGATCTTTACATTCAACGGGAAATTTTTGAATAAATACATTTAGGGACTTCTAACCGATGTAGTGGATTTCATCACACTGCATTACCACATCATCACATGAGCGTATCAAGTTGTTCCTAACCCTTTCACTTTTATATTCGTTGTCCAGTTTAAAATTATACATTTCATTTTCATATATCATCTCATAGGTTCACATTGAGGACAATGAAATATTTTAAGTGTGGGGGAGGGGACAACATTTTGGGGTAGATATTTAGGATTTTCATTTGTGTGTTTTGTGCTAATTTTCTATTAGGTTTTTTGTTAATTTTTAAAAAAAACAAAAATATCAATAAAAAAACAAATATATCATGTAACATTCTCATGTAAAACATATGGAAAATGCATGTTTTTAAAATTAATTGGTATAATTATAATCATGAGTAAGATTTAATCATCAAGTGTTTTTTTATAAAAATTGAAGTCATCGATGATATGAATGGTTGTGTCATTATAAAACCCTTTAGATTTTGACATCATTATTTGTGATATTTGTTCATGGTAAATTGTTTCATTGATTTCTCCACACAAATTTTCACTCAACCATGACTTGTGAAAAAATTTCTAATCAATTGAAGGTATAGTCAAGTTAGGTAAAAAAAATATTGGTTGATCCATACGTTCATTTATCTTCATATCGGTTTCATTACTATACTGAATTGACCTATGCATATGTACCTGTTATCTGAATGTTGTATGCCCTAAAAAAATATGGTTTGTGTCTTGGACAGGTCAAAAATCACTCTTTATCGACCTTTGATCCTGTTATAACTATTAAAATTAGTGTCGTGAGGAGATAAAACATGGGTTGAGAGTTGAGTGTGAGATTTGTTCTAATTAGAACTTAAAAAAACAAAAAATAATAATAAATGAGTGGAGTGATGAAATGTACAACATATGGGGATATCTAGGTCGGGAGCTTACGGTTTGACTTTTGAGAATTATTAAGTGAGTGGGTCTTGAAATTTGATTATAAAGGAATTTATAACAGGTATGGTGAATTAAACTAGGTAAGAATAATTGTTTTACTTGATCTGGATATACTGAATAAAGGGTGGATTTATGAGCTTGGAATGGTTGGCACACACACACATGGAAAATTAGTGGCATGGTAGACCCGTGACTTGTTTCACTATGATTAGTGTTATGAATCTCATTTTATTTTTTTGACATAATTTGTGAGACAATGAGTTTAAAATTTATTGATATTGACTTTTTATGGGATTCTTATTTTTCCTATTGATCGTACCACGATTCACTATTTCATTTTCACACTTACACCATTGTGCTAAACTAGTTTGGTATTGAAAATTATAAGAATAATAACAAAATTTACTTCATTATTGATTCAATTATTTTGTGTTTATTACTTTTAAAAAGGTAAATGATACTTTTTTTGATAATTTCATTGAAGGTGGAGGTGATTTGGAGGGCCCATGATGAAGTCCAAGAAAAATGGGCCAAGCTGCATAGGATCCAAGCACACCAGTTTACTAAACTGCCTACTTCTACTTAACCATGATTTCAAATGGTCTGAATTTTTTTTTATGGTCCAATATTTGTTGGTATACATTTCATATGAAGAAACCCAAAGCTAATTCGGTCATCTGGTGGCCCAACCAACCTGATCTGTCCAGCACACCGAATCTGCACGAAGTCAAAAGTGGTGTGTTGTGATCTATCCATATCATGGGATCTAGTTTTCCAAATGGTTCAAAAATTTAGTTGGATACATTAAATAGGTGGTAAAACATTTTTCTAGTTTTTTCAAAAGTGATATTCAACTTTCAAGTGGTCAAAAACCATGGTCCAAGTGGTTTTACACAATTTGTGTGCTCAAAACCACCTTCCACTTTGCCTATAAAATGGAAGCTTGGGCTCGTCATTTTCAAGTTCAAACCAGAAGTGAAGTGCTACCAATTTAAAGTCCTAGAGGATTAATTTAATCATCTTGGAGGTTTTGGAGGCCCTTATCCTTATAGGGGGATCAATAATGAAGAATGATCTCCACCTGAGCTTCATCCTCCTCCCGATGTCGAGCTAAACGGTGGGTGATCATTGCGAGGGAGCTACACACTTTAAGAAAGAGCTACAGAACTTTATATTCTACTAGTTTTTTGTAATTTATGTTTTAATTATTTCACTTATCTTTAATCTTAATATTATTCTTCTCTGAATGCATTTTTTTTAATTAAGTGAAACATTTGTCATCTCAATACCGATCGGGTTGAGATTAGAGTGGGAATATTAAGTTGTTCTGATTGGAAAAAACAAGAATCCTATTTTTCTCACACAAACATGAGATTTCAGTATGCTTTGGTATATATCACTCTATTATTGAGGTCCAAACCTTGACTACATGATTGTTGTGTCAAGGGGTGGTTCTTTGTGCATCATTTTAAAAGGAAAGAGGGAAAACAAGATCTTGATCATCCCTCAACCAAAGGATTGCAACAAAACCTAATAGTCAATTAAGAACAAGGAACTCTTCAAGTGTTGTAGTGAACTCACAATGAACCCTTTTATCTCATAATTTTTAAAATCCATTTGGTATTCTAAACTTCCAATTAAGTCATTTCATTTAAAAACTGTTTTCAAAATCACCCCCATTTTTTAGTACTTTTTATTAAAAACACATACTCTAAACCTACCAAAAATCCTTGATATATGACCTAGGGTCTTCCCTAGACTATAAAATAATCTATAAAACATAATTAATTTGATGTTTCACAACAATGCGTTCAAATTTTGGCACCGTTTTTGGGGAGCGCTTTGGTTTTTAGTGCATGTTTTTTATAAGATTTGTGTAAATTTTGTGACTATTTATTTGTTTTATCTTATACCTTTACCTATATTTTTGTGTTTTGGTTTATTTATTGTGTAGTTTCTGGGCATGAAATATTCTAATATAGGAGATTTACCACCCTTTGAACCTGAACCGGAGAGGATCCTACGTCAGCGACACCGAGACACATAAGAGAACCCTTTGAAAGGGGACACACAAAACATCGACACTCTTCTTGATCCTTCATCTTCTTCTTCTATAATAAACATAAAAACTGAAATAAACTTGTATAACATGGATGAAAACAATATAACACTAAAATAAATAACCTCACTGGATGTCGATATCCAACCCACATACATTCAATTACAAGCCGAGGCACCCAATTTTGAACTAAAATAGGGTTTAATTCATCTATTACCAAGATTCCATGGACTTCCTGGAGAGGATCCACATAAGAATTTAAAAGAATTTCACACTATTTTTTCAAAATTAAAACCTAATAATGTGGATGAGGAACAAGTAAATCTTAGATAATTATCCTTTTCTTTAGAAGATACTTCAAAATATTGGCTTTATTATGTTAATTCCCCAATAAGAGGTTGGGCTGACATGAAACAACTTTTTCTTGAAAAATATTTCCCAGCCTCTCAAACTATAATAATAAGGAAATAAATATGTAATATAAGACAATATCAAGGGGAAAACTTCATGAATATTGGGAAATATTTAAAATATTATGTTCGAGTTGTCCACACCACCAAATAAGAGATCAAATTTTAATACAGTATTTTTAATAAGGTTTAATTCTAATTGATCATAACATGATTGATGCTGCTGCAGGTGGTGCACTAGTAGATAAAACCCTAATTGATGCAAGAACCATGATTTAGAACATGGTGAAAAACACTCAATAATTTGTTTTAAGGTCCATTTTACCCATTTGAGGTGTCCATGAGGTGCAAAGTACATAATTCTAGAAGAAGTTGGACACAAATTTTGAAGAGGTAAGTACCATTTTTCAACAACTCACTCTCTCTAAAGGGAAATATCAATCTAATCCTCCCATACATTGTATAATATTCTCTTCTAACACCCATTATTCTGACCAATGCTCCTAATTGAGAGAAACTTCTGAGATTTATGAGACAATCTTCCCAGGACGCCCCTATAACCAACCCTTAAGGAAAGAACCATACTATCCATCCAACACTGGGTGGAAAGAAAACCAAGCTTATAGGCAAGGGGTATTCAAACCAACCTCATCAACCATGGAACCAACAAGGGAAGAGTATTCATCTGCCACCACCACCCCAAAGAACTTTCCAACCGCCTCTCCCAAACCCAAGCCTAGCCTAAAAGATATGATGAAACAAATGGCTTCCAACAATCTCCAATTCCAAAAAACCACCCAATCTACCATACAATACCTAAAAACCCAATTAGGACAACTAACTAACTTGGTGGGGGAAATTAAAAGTCATGGATTGGGTAAACTACCATCTCAACCAGTAGTTAACCCTAGGGATAAGGGAAATGTTAGTGTTGTAACCCTTAGGAGTGAGAAAAAACTTAAAACCCAAATTAACCCTCCATTAGATTCATCCACTCCTGAGGAAACCACCATCCCAACTACTGAAAATGGTATAAGAGAATAAAATCCTTATCTTGAGAAAATCCCTTCCAAAGGAAAGAGTGTGTATGTCAATGAGTCTCCTATCCCAACCATTCCTCTTATATTCCCCAAAGGGCCACCCAACCAAGAAAATGAAAGGAAACTTAACTTGATAAGGAAATATTTGAAACTTTCAAAAAAGTGCAGGTTAACATTTCTTTGACTAATGTCATGAAGCAAATTCCAAGATACGCCAAGTTTCTGAAGGAGATGTGTACACACTAAAGATGATTTCATGGATATGAAAAGGTGAGATTGGGGAGGAATGTATAAACATTAATAGATCCATCAATTCCCACCAAGTGAAATGATCTTGGGACATTCTTGATTCCAAGCACCATAGGGGAGTATTCATTTTCCAATGCTATGCTTGATTTAGGTGCTTCTATAAATGTGATTACTCACTCTATTTACTCTTCATTGTAGGTCGGGGAACTTAATACCACTGTAATTGTTGTTCAACTGGCCAACCAAAGTACTGCACACCCCTCTGGTGTGTTAGAGGATGTTCTTGTGAGGGTGAAAATTTTAATTTTTCCTACTGATTTTTATGTTCTTAAAATAGAAGATGACATGATGAATGGACATACCCCGATTATATTTGAGAGAACCTTCTTGAAAACCACCAAAACCATAATTAATGTCTATAATAGTAAATTGTCTATGGAATTTGGTGGTGAAATTGTCCACTTCAACATCCTTGATTCCATGAAGCACCCCTCAGAAGAACATTCATCTCTCTCTATTAATTCTATAGATGTACTCCCTTCCCTTGAAAAAACTTCATTTCATTCCCTTGATCCCCTTTCTGAGTTTTCCTCCTTGATTGAAATTCTTGGTAATGAATCATGCATTGATTGTTGTAGTGGTATAGAAAAGTGTCATGCATGTTTATTAATTGATAATTTCTTGAACACTGAGGATCCAATGACCATCAATGATAATGCTAAGATTGTAAAAGCTCATTTCTTATCTAAGTATGATACCATTGAGAAGTTATATGATATTAGTGACCTCTCACTTTAATACACACTTCCATCAATAAAAAATCCACCTGAATTGGAACTAAAATAACTTCCTCAAGATTTAAAATATTCATATCTTGAGAATAGAGACAAGTTGCCTATCATCATTGCTAATTCACTCCCTCCTGTGTATGAATTGCGACTGCTTGAACTTTTTAGGGAGTATAAAAAAGTATTAGGATGGAAACTTGTGGAAATTCCTAGTATTATCCCATAAGTTTGTACACATAATATTTTATTAAATGATGATGCTAAACCAGTGAGGCATGCACAATATCAACTGAACCAAAACCTCCTAGAAGTTGTGAAAAAGGAGGTGACAAAATTATTAGATGCTGGAATCATTTACCCTGTCTCTGATAGCCAATGGGTCATTCCCATTCAAGTAGTTCCAAAAAAAACTATCCTTGCAGTAATCAAAAATGAAAATAATGAATTTGTTCCAAATCATGTGAAGAATAGTTGGTGTGCCTGTATAGACTATCACCGACTAAACCAACACACTAGGAAGGACCATTTCCCTTTGCCATTCATTGACCAAATTCTAGAGAGGCTAGTGGATAAGTCACACTAATATTTCCTTGATGGGTATTCTGGATACTTTCATATTCATATTTCTCCGAAGGACCAGGAAAAGACAACCTTCACTTTCCCCTTTAGCACATTTTTATATAGGAGGATGCTATTTGGTATGTGTAATGTTCTGGGTACTTTCCAGTGATGCATGGTTGGTGTTTTTTCAGATTACCTGGAGAATTTCATGAAAGTATTCATGGATGATTTTTCTATTTATGGATCCTATTTTGATGAATGTTTGAGTAGTATTGCTTCAATCCTACATCGTTGTATTGAAAATAATCTCATATTAAATTATGAGAAATTTCATTTCATGGTGAAACAAGGTATAGTTTTGGGACATGTCATTTCTGGGGATGGTATCCAAGTAGATAAATTAAAAGTGGATGTCATTTATTCCCTACCATTACCCAAAAATGTACGTGATGTGTGGTCTTTCCTAGGTCATGCTAGATTTTAACGTCATTTCATTCGTGACTTTAGTAAAATTGCACTCCCCCCTCCTGATTACTCCAGAAAGAAAAAGAATTTGTTTTTGATAAAGAATGTGAGAAAGATTTTAATAAGTTAAAATTGAGTTTCACGTCACCCCTGGTAATCCAACCAACTTGGTGGGATTTACCATTTGAGATCGTGTGTGATGCCTCTAACTATGTAGTTGGGGAAGTATTATCATAAAGGGTCGATCGAGCTCCACATGTCATTGCCTATGCCTCACGTACTTTGGACCTTGACCAAGAAAACTACACCACAATTGAAAAATAATTCCTTTCCATTGTGTTTGCCTTGGATAAATTCAGGTCATACCTTTTGGGGTCCAAAGTCATTGTGTTCTCAGACCATGCAGCCCTCTGGTATCTCCTTAAGAAATCGGAAGCTAAACCATGCCTCATTCACTGGATGCTCCTCTTTAAGGAATTAAATTTAGAAATTAGGGATAAAAATGAGCAGAGAATGTGGTGGTTGACCATATCAGTAGGATTAATCCATCCTCATACATTGAATCATCCCCTTGTATTCCCATAAATGACATGTTTCCTGATGAGAAACTATACCAAGTGTTAGATGTTATTCCTTGGTATGTCGAAATTTTAAATTATTTGGTATCATCTTGCATTCCTACTCATTTCAAAAAAAACCAGGATGATTGTATAAAACATGAGTTTCGTTGGTACATTTGGGATGACCCCTACCTTTGGCGCACCTGTAGTGATCAATTCCTCAAGATTTTTGTTCCTGATAGCAAGTTTTAGTCTGTCCTTAGGTTCTTCCACACTCTTTCTTGTGGGGGCCACTTTGGTCCCCAACGGACTGCTCACAAGGTCCTCGATTATGGTCACTTTTATCCCACATTTTTTTAGGATGCCCGTGACTTCTGTAAATCTTGTAATCACTGTCAAAGAATGGGGAATGTATCTAAAATAAATGAGATGCCACAAAAACCCTTTCTCTTCCATGACATTTTTTATGTTTGGGGCATTGACTTTATGGGACTATTTCCCAATTCATTTGGTAACCTGTACATTCTATTGGTAGTGTATTATGTTTCAAAATGGGTAGAGGCATGAGCTAAAAATATATATGATTCTAAGGCAGTTGTGGAATTTTTGAGAACCCAATTTTTCTATAGGTTTGGCTTACCTAGGTTCAACATCAATGACCAGGATTCTCATTTCTACAACTGAACAATGAAATTTCTTTTGCGTCGGTATGGGTTCGGGCATCAAGTGTCTACTACTTATCACCCACAGAACAATAGTCAAGCTGATGTGTCAAATAGAGAAGTAAAAAAGATTCTTGACAAAATGTTTCAACCCAATAGAAAATATTGGAGTCTTAGACTTGATGATTCATTATGGGCTTACTGTACTAATTTTAAAACTCCCATTGGAATGTCACCTCCCTATTGAGATTGAGCACCGGGACTACTGGGCCATTAAACAATGAAATTCTAACCTTTCTGGTGCAGGTTCTCAGAGGAAGTTTCATATTCAAGAGCTGGTGAAAATGAGAAGAGATGCATATGAGAACTCTATGATTTATAAGGAGCGAACCAGGCTGCCCATAACTGTCTCATCCTTCATCTTCAATTCCACATTGGGAAGAAGGTCTTCCTCTACAATTCAAGGTTGAAGTTTCATTCAGGTAAGCTTAATTCCTGTTGGTTTGGACCATACACTATTACTAATTTATCTCCATTTGGTGGTTTTCAAGTTCAAAATGAAGAAACTAAGAAAACCTTCACTGTCAATGGGTAGCAGCTAAATAACTTTCATGAAGTCATTCTAGAGTTCTCGATGGAGGAAATCCATGTTCAAGAATTAACATACCAATGACACCCACCATGTTTTATCCTTACTTCTCACATTATATTTTATTATAGTGAGGACACTGCACACTCTAGGTGTGGGGGGGATGAGTACATTCCTGGGTTAGTTAGGAATTTTTAACATTTTTTTATTTATTTATTCTCTTTTTCACCTTATTTATGTTATTTTCACTTTTACCCACCTTGTTGAGTTCATTAGTATTTTCATTATCTTTTTTCTTTCTTATATTTTTCACCTTCTTTATGGTATTTTTACTCTCCCCCCTTATGGTCACCAAATCATGGAAATTACTAAAAATGCATGTTGAAATTTTTGATTCCATGTTAATTTAACATTTGATGAAAACCTGACTTTGTTATGGAATGAATTTTTGTATGAATTTAACATTAGGGAGTGATTTTTAGTTAATTGGTTTTCTATCAATGATATAAATGGTTGTATCTCTGTGAACCCTTTGAGATGATTAATGCCCATTGTGTGAGTAGTTTTTGGGAAAACCGTCTCACTAATATCTCCACACATTTTTTCACCAAACCATAAAGTGTTAATATTTATTACTTAATAGAAGGTAAATATTTTTTAGGTTAATATTTTTCAGATTCAAATGATATTTTCATAAATTCGTTCCTTATCCGATCTATTTCATTATTGTACCAGATTGACCTATGTGTGTGTACCTGTTATTTGACTATTGTACGCCCTCATAAAAAAATAAAAAAATAAAAAAGGGTTGTATATTGGGAAGGTAAAAAACAACCCTTCCCCTAACTTTGATCTTTTTATAACTATTACAATTAGTGTCGTGAGGAGATCAAACATGGGTTGGGAGAAGAGTGTGAGATTTATTCCAAGTAAAACTTTTGAAAAAAATAATAAATGAGGGGAGTGATGAAATATGCAACATATGGGGATATCTAGGTCAGGATCTTATGGTTTGACTTCTAGTAATTCTTAAGTGGTTGGGTCTTGGAATTTTATTACAAAGGATATAGGGCAAGTTCAGTGGAAAAGATCATATAAGTAGGAATTTTTTAAAATAACTTATATTTACTCGATAGAAAGTGGAAAGAATAGCATGAAATGGTTGTCACATACACATGTGGATAATTAGTGAAAAGGTTATCTTTTGAACTATTTTCTCAAATTTTTATCATTCAACTCTTTGAATTTCGTGCTAATGTATTTTTTGAGACATCTTTTTGTTTGATCTCTGAGAATAACTCCTCGGTGTGATTTTTTATTTGATTAAATTTCTATCAGGAATTAAATTTTCATTGAATTTTAAATCTTTATGAAATTGGAAATATATACATGCATAATTTTTTGAAATATTACTTTTCCCGGGAGTGAAAATGTTTAGGTGTGGGGGTGTGATCATACCACGATTCACTGTTTCATTTTCACCCTTACACCACTATGCTAAACTAGTTTTGTATTGAAAATTATAAAAATAATAACAAATTGTACCTCATTATTTATTCAATTATTTTTTCTTTATTACTTTTAAAATGGTCAATGATGCTTGTTTTGATAATTTCATTGAAGGTGGAGGTGATTTGGAATGCCCATGATAAAGTCCAAGAAAAATGGGCCAAGCTGCGCAGGATCCAAGCACACCAATTTACTAAAACATATACTTCAACTTAACTATGCATCCAAATGGGATGATATTTTGTGATATGGTCCAAAATTCATTTTATACATTTTATATAAAGAAAAAAAATCTAATTTGATGATCTTGTGGCTCAACCGACCTGATCTGTTCATAACACTGAATCTACATGAAGTCAAAAGTGGTGTGTTGTGATTTGTCCATATATTGGGATATAGTTGTCCAAATGGTGCCAAACTTTTGGTGGAGACATTCAATAGGTGTTTAAACATGTTTCTAGTTTTTTCTAAAGTGATATTCGAATTTCAAGTGGTTGAAAACCATGGGATAAGTGGTTTTACACAATCTGTGTGCCCAAAACCACCTTTCACTTTGCCTATAAAATGGATACTTGGGATCCTCATTTGCAAGTTAGAACCATAAGTGAATTGCTACCAGTTTTAAGTCCTAGAGGATACATTTAGTCATCTTTTAGGTTCTATAGGCCACTATCCTCATAGGGGGGTCATTAATGAAGAAGGGGCTCCACCCAAGCTTTCTCCTCCTCCCGATGTCGAGCTAAACGGTGGGTGATCATTGCAAGGGAGCTACATGCTTGAAGAGGGAGTTTTGAAACTTTCTATTCTACTAGTTTTGTGTAATTTTTGTTTTAATTATTTCATTTATCTTTAATATTAATATTATTATTCTCTTAATTCATTTTTTTGGTTTAATTAAGTGAAACATCTATCATCTCAATACCGATTGGGTTGAGATTCAAGTAGGAATCTTGAGTTGTTCCGATTAGACAAAACAAGAATCCTATTTTTCTCACACATACATGATATTTTAGTATGATTTGGTATATCTAACTCTATTCTTGAGGTACAAACCTTTACAACATGATTTTTGTATCAAGGGGTGGTTCTTTGTGCATCATTTTAAGAGGAAAGAGGGGAAACAAGATCTTGGTCATCCCTCAACCAAAGGATTACAAAAAAAAACATAATAGTAAATTAAAAATAAGGAAATATTATAGTGGTGTAGTGAACTCAAAATTAAACCTTTTATATCATATTTTTTAAAATCCATTTGGAATTCTAAACTTCCAATTAAGTAATTTTATTTAAAAACTATTTTCAAAATCACCCCCATTTTTATTAATTTTTATTAAAAACGCATACTCTAAACCCAAAAACGCTCCTTGAGAGACAAACTAGGGTCTGTAATAGAATATAAAATTGTATATAAAAAATAATCAATTTTAAGTGTCATGAAAACGTGTTCACTTATTCATTATGGATTGAAAAATATGAATATGCATATCTTGTCACAATTTTTTTTCGAATACATGATATGAGGTTTTTCCTAGGAGTGAAAAAGGGTAAGCATGGGGAAGTTGATAAAACACAATTTTGTTGAATATTTTATTGATAATAAATGAAAAAAATTCCTCACATTGTGTTACATATTTTTATTTATAAAATATTTGGGATTAGATCATTCATTTGAAAATTTGATGAAAATTTTAGTTTTACCCTTTAAAAAATCACTGTAGTATTTCAAACATAAATAATTTTATTTGAATTATTTGAAGTTAATATTTTTCAAATGTATTCCTAACTTAATTTTATAAAACTTTTATTCAGGACATTTGAGTTAAATCATGTATTTGGTTGGTAAAAATGGTCCATGAAATCAAAGTTGGGATGGACTCTCTAGATTGAACATTGGTTCTATATTTGGGCTATAACTTCTATATCCATGATTGGATTGGGATCAAATTTGGAGAGGATGTCTAGAAAAAAATTCAAAAATCATAATTCTATATGGATAGATTTTTAATTCATTTTTAAGGTCAAACAAGCAGTGCAACTTGGAATAAAATATTTGGTCAAATTTCCCCATTCGCACTTGAAACCACTTGAAACCTAGCCTCCCCTCCACTATATAAATTGGTGTTTTTCTCATTTTTAGGGGTTGTGGATGTGCATTAGGAAATTTAGGGAATATGATAAGTGGTTACACACCATTTATTCAATAATTTCAATAAGGTTATCTCTTGAATAAAGGATCCCTTCGTCGAAGCCTTCTTCTTCTTCTTCACGTTGTAATGTTTATGTTTGCATAATATACTTCTTAGTTCCACTTTAATTTCTTCTGTTTTATTTTATTATTTTAAATTTTATTCTTCTATTAATATTCCTATATGGTATATAATTAAATATTAGAAACAATATTGGGTTATACCCTTTCTAAACCCTTGCGAATGAAAAACGTTTCTACGATGACTACACCGCCCATGGAAGAGTAGTTATTTTTAGTAATTGATCAACCTATATACTTCTTCATTAATTTATTTTGAATAAATGATATACTGTAATTTATTTAATATGATCCATGAATTGATTTTTTAAATTATAATAAATTAAGTAAGCAATTGAACAATTAACACAAAAACACGTGAGGTCAAGAATTTGTGTAAATTGTGAGAGCGCAAACTTAATCGGTAAAACAAGACCACGCGAGATAAATTTGTAGAGTTAAAATACAACCTATAATATAAATTCATCCTCATTTACAGACTTTATATATTCTCTAATTAACCAATGATAATAATCTAACCTTATAACATCAATCAAAGCAGGGTTCTGCGATTGCATGTTTTGAAGCTAGCCTAGGGTTTAAGTAATTTCATCTTTGTGGTTAAGTTAACACCTGTAGGGTTCAAGGGTTAACAAATTATGGGATCATAATTAAGTGGATATTAATTTAAATTATAATTATTAATAAATAAATGAATATGTAAAGTTATATCGATTACACCTTTTAAAATATTTTTAAAAAAAACATCTTCTTGTTGTGTCTTTTTAATCGAACTTCATTTAAAAAAACAAAAAAATGCAATATTCTTATAGAGAACTTCTTCTAGTTTTATAAATGATAAACACCCACCCACCACATCCTTTAAAGTATCATGTTTGAGTTATTTAATTTTTATTTTTATAATACCTTTAATATGTTGTTAAATTTACTTCCTCCTTTGAGAGACGACCTTGGTCAGCCACTCTGTTGCACCTAAATAACCCAAAACCGAATATCATTTGAAAGCACCCACAAAAGCACCTTTCAGAAAGCCATATTCGACATGGGTGGATGATATTCCATCACTCTTAGGCTTCGATAATCCTACTTTCTCCCCCTACAATGGGATGGGTGACCCCCTGCAGCATCTGGCCCACTTTATATTAAGGTGTGGACCCATGTTGGGAACTCCAGTGCATCAAGAGGCCGCCAAGATCTGATGTTTCATACAGACACTATAAGGGCCCATATTTTTATAGTATAACTAGCTACCCATTAGGTCTGTATCTAGTTGGGAGGATCTTTTCAGTTATTTTCTTTATCAGTTTAGCTCCATTGCATGAAAGAATAGTATCACTGACCTCTTCAAGTGCAAGAAAAGGCCAGGTGATCATGTTGCAAACTTTGTCACCAGGTGGAAGGGAATCATGTATTCGTTCGATATTTTACTGACTCAAGAGAAGTTGTTGATAATGTTCTTGGTGAATGTGAAGACTGAACTGGTCCCCTATCTTATCACTTGGAAATTCCCAGGTGGATTTCGGGATTTTTCTGACAAGCCTCAATACCTAGAGGAAGCCTTACAGCAAGCCAATCATACATGCTTGTTGCCTCCCACAGTTCCTGCAAGAAGATAAACCAAGGTCAAGACCACTACTTTTACATAGATAGAGGCTCCTAGGACACTAGAGTTTTTGTTGGAAGAGCCTCCTCTACAGCCTCATCGAGGGCCTCAGACTTAGGCCCAGCCTCAAGTTCATCACCGCCCACCTCAAAATTAGCAGGCACCACCCTATCAACTTCCACCACTCAGGAGAGATAATATAATTTCACCTCCTCGCTAGAATTATGCCCCTCATCAGGGCTAGGATCCAACAGTCCCTTTCTCAAATAAGAGAAATCAGGATTACTCGTTTGACAAGGCTCGGGTTCTTGGTTATTTCCAGAGTGACTTGGACCAATGGTTCTTAATGTTTCGAGACTGTAGAAGACCCTAAGGAGGTTGATCTCACCAATCTCCCCAACTACTTCCCCTACCATAAGTTCCTTGTACATACCCTCAAGAAGTGTTATGTGTTCAAGGATTGGCTCTAGGACCAGGTTGATAGTAATATAGTCAGGTTGGGCCCTACCCCGACATAGGTGGCATGTGTTTCCACAAGGCTTGACAGTGGCAGTGAGGGTGAATGGAAGTAGGTCTCCAGCCATAGGTATCAGAAGTACAAAGACTAGATGGCTTTCAAGGTAGTCTCTCATTCTCATGATATCATTCATGCATGTCTGAATAATACTAAACCTTCTGAAGCTACCACACCTCCTCCGGCTATCGTTGATGCATCCATATCTAAGCCTTGAACCTTATGACGGGAAGGCACTAACAGCACAAGGGAAAGAAAATCACCCCCCCCCCACAGGTGCCAAATCCATCTCGTATGCTTGGATACTTAATGACCCCCCATAGATAGGTATTACTCCCAAGATCTACCTAGTATTAGAGGATTCTTTAAGTGATGATCATGAGTATGACTCAGTGAATACCATCGAGCTGGTGGACCCTTACATGGTTCCTGGTGATGAGGAGTGCCAAGAATATCCTCTTAATATTCCCAGTCAACACCATCGCTGATGAATCCATGGATACATGAATCGATAGAATTCACTGGCCAGTGTTTTAAGCCAATCCATATATGCTGATGAGACCAGACAGTAGGCCCAACATGAACAGTCCCCTCATCCTGCCTCATCAGATTCACAATCACCACCATTTTTACTCCTTGATTAGGTAGATCCACCGCAATCATGCTATGGTCAGCTGCATTTAGCTGTGTACACACCTTAGTCATATAGCAATTAGCCAATGGTCATTTTTCATGGTTCATCTAGTGATCATTGAGATATCCCCAACACCAGTAAGAATTTGTTGGTTCAATCGAAAACTCCCTTCATACCACCTACCACATAGAAACTCCATATCGACAGAAATGTGCACCTAGCATGAAAGTATTATGTGATTAAGCACCTTTTTAGTATCCCTACAAAGCACTATATCCTTATGGATATCTATTTGTTTGAAGATATACGTGAATCCATCATAGAGGCTTTGAAAATTCCCCTCCAGTTCGAAATAGAGGCAGCGACTGTAGATGCCTTTCATGCTGAGGAAGACGAGCATGCAGAATGCCATGTTGTCATCTCATTATCAGGAGAATATAAAGGTTCTCCCATACATGGGAACATTTTAATATTATACATAATTAGCCATTTTAATGGTGTAAAGGTCCTATTTTTTCTTTTCGACATAGGTTCTGGGATCAATTTCATCCCGACCTGGATGATCCACAAGTCGGGGCTATCTGAAGCAGATCTGGATCCATCTGACCTAAAGATTCAAGGTTATGATTAGACCAAGCAGAGTCTATATGGAAAGATATGTCTTAAGACCTAGTTCGGTGGTCTGATTAATAGCACTGAATTCATGGTCATCTCACAAAACACCGCCTATAATGTGCTAATGGGTAGGCTCTAGCTCCATCTACATGCAGTAGTTCCCTCTTCCTATCACTAATGCCTTAAGTTCTCCCTCAATGGTTGAGTGGGAATTCTCCAAGGAAATGCATCTCCCTTCACCTATTTTGAAGCCTTCTACCTAGATTTCTACTACTATAGGATTAAGGATAAGTAGGTTCAAGACAACGAGGTCAAGTACACTACTGACGTCATTGACCCATGGATAGATCTAGATGATGCCTTTTTCTACTAATTAACTAGTTTGAGGCCATGACTCTAGACTTGGGAAACTAATTTTTTATCTTAGGGAGGAGTGATAAGTTTGTTCCTGGGTACAATGAGAGCTATAAAATCACTTATTACTCCTACACGAATTAGGCTCAAGCGATTCTAGATCCCCTCACCCCAGTAAGGTATTGGGATGTTCGCCCCATAGTAGTAGA
This sequence comes from Viscum album, assembly GCA_963277665.1. Lineage (NCBI taxonomy): Eukaryota > Viridiplantae > Streptophyta > Magnoliopsida > Santalales > Viscaceae > Viscum > Viscum album. The sequence goes on from OY728145.1 coordinate 447,727,980, forward strand.
AATACACCATACCTTCTTGTTTTGTTGGGTTGAGTTGAACCAAATCAAGACAACGTTCCACTACTACTTTGATGTTATCAAGCGTGGACCCCTAGGTTGAAGGCATAATGGAATCGGGTCAACATATTTTTTCGTCATGGTGTCCACAGTGCAGGAGTCTCTCGATGAAGATTACACTACCGCTTAGGACGACACCAGCATTCCATCAAGATCAGCTGATTCAGAATAGTTACCTCTTACTGGTGATCCTATCTTTGTAGATGATAAAGATGATTTGGAAGATGCTCCTCCCTCATTTGAAGAAGGTGTCTCCACCACCATCGATGAGTTGGTATAGGTGAATATCGGTATCGAGGAAGATCCAAGACCAACACTGATCAGCGTAGCTATGCCTGTAGAAGAGCCACCACAATATATGTATTTCCTAAAGCATCTTTGGGATGTATTTTCCTAGAGCTATGATGAAATTCCAATACTATATCCTATGGTCGTTGTCCACTATCTTGGTCTTCTGGAAAGTCATCACAGGTTCAAACAACCCCCTAGGAAGATGCACCCATCTCATGATACCATGTTCAAATCCAAAGTTGATTAGCTCATCAAATCCAACTTCATCAAGGAATTATAGTACCCTAGATGGTTGTCCAACATCGTTCCTTTCAACAAGAAGAATGGATAGATCAAAGTCTACATTGAATTCTAGGATCTCAATTATCACTGTCTGAAGGATGATTTTCCCCTTCCTATGACAGAGCTATTGATTAACGCCACCATCGGATTCCAAGACCTCTTCTTCATGGATGGGTATTACAGATACAATTAGATCCAAATTTCCCCTAAGGATGAATAATCCACCACTTTCAGGGCATCGCAAGGTACTTTTTGTTGCCAGGTAATTACTTTAGATCTGAAAAATATAGGAGCCACCTATCAGCGTGATATACACCACATATTCAAACCGATCCTCAGGACGTTGGTGGAATGTTGCATGGAATATTTGGTGGTCAAATCCCACCAGCATTAGGACCATCTCAGAGATCTTGAGAAAGTTTTTGGATTCCTTTTCTCCCTCCATATGAAGATGAACCCCTTGAAGTGTGCCTTTGGGGTGACCTTTGGAAAATTTCTCTGTTTCATCATTCGATATAGAGGTATTGAGATTAATCTAGAGAAGATCAAGTCCATCAGTAAGATTCCTCCTCTGAGCAACCTTCGAGAGCTCTGAGAATTCCAAGGCCACTTAGCCTACATACACCAATTCATCATGAAATTTTATGTCAAGTGTAATCCCTTTTCCCAAATCATGAAGAAAGGAACTACCTATCAGTGGGATGAAGAGTGTCAAACCACTTTTGAAAAAATCAAGTAGTACCTACTACAGCCTCTGGTTCTAATGCCACCTATCTTTGACAAGTAATTATTCCTCTATTTGACCACCCTAGAATGATCCCTTAGCGCCCTTATCACCCAAAAGAGTAATGAAGGGATAGATAATAGTTTTTACTGTCTCAGTTGCATTCTCCTCGATACGGAGATCAAATATTCCTCTATTGAGAAGAGTTTCCTCACGCTGGTTTTTACAGTGCAAAAGTTATGACACTATCTGCAGCATCATGAGATATAGTTGGTATCCCATGTGGATCTGCTAAAGTATATTCTGAACCTCCCTGTGTTGACAGGCCATCTATATTGGTGGGTAGTGATCTTTCAACAGTTCAACATTAGGTTCATCCCACAAAAAACTATCAAGGGTCAGGCACCGGCATACTTTCTTGTCACCCATCTAGCTCTCGCAGAGCAGTATATGGATCTTGAATTTCTAGATGAGTCCATTCTATTAGTGGATCGAACCATAATGTGTTGTCATATACACTTTTAGGGAGCTTTATGAAGTCCCACTAGTAGAAGGATCAATGATCCTAGACACAACATAGTTGGCTTGGGTATCGTCTTCATCACACCTATATAAGTTGTTTTTCCCTACTCATTCTTTTTGTTAGAAGGTTGAACCAACAATGAGTCAAAATATTTGGCCCTCATCACTGGTATAAATTTTTACATCTAGATTGATGTTCCACACCTACACATGAAGGGGGACTCTGGGAGAGTTATCAAGAAGATCAATGGTGACTACACCATAGAGAAGCTAGAGCTCGTACCCCTATTAGAGTGCACTCTCTAGTTGATGGCCTAGTTCCCTTCTCTACTAGAGGTCGATAATGTTCTTTGATCACAAAATGGTCGAGATGATTTCTTGGATATCATTTTCAATTCTATCACAGAGCCTGACCAAAACAATTTTATTATCCACATGGCACATCGAAGGATCATTTCTCCCGTCAGTTTGGATGATGATGATAACCAGCAGGTAAATCACCTTACCACTGATGCCTCCACACTAGGACCTCCATGTCCCTCTACCGAAGAAGAAGATAACCTTGGTTGTATGGATCCCTTTTTTGAGTACTTCTAATACCGAAATCTCCCGATAGATAGAGCAGAATGATCGTACCACTATTCACTGTGTGATTTTCACCTTTACACCTTTGTGCTAAACTTGTTTTATATTGAAAATTATAAAAATAATTACAGGTTTAATTCCATGTTTGAATAATTTATTTTGTGTTTATATATATTAAAAAAATTAAATGTTACTTGTTTTGATGATTCCATTGTAGGAGGAGGTGATTTGGAGGTTCCATGGTGATTTCCAAGAAAAATGGGCCAAACTGCGCAAGATTCATGCACACTAGTGGACTCATCCGCACACTTCTCCTGAACCGTGCATCAAAATGAGCTTAAATTTTGTGGTATAGTCCAAAATTAATTGGGATACATTTTATATGAAGAAACCCAAGACTCATTCGGCCATCTAGTTTCCCAACCAACCTGATCTGTCCAGCACACTGTATCTGCACGAAGTCAAAAGTGGTGTGTTGTGATATGTCCATATCTCGGGATATAAGTGTCCAAATTGTTCCAAAATTTCTGTGGATGCATCCAAGATGTGTGAATACAACTTTTTATTTTCTCCAAATCGATATAAGTCTGTCTAGAGGTTAAAACTCATGTGACAAGTGGTTTTAAGAAATCTGTGTGCTCAAAACCACCTTCCCATTTTCCTATAAAATGGAACCTTGGGCTCCCCATTTGTGAGTTCGGATAGGAGGAAAATATCTAGTATTTTGGAGACCCAAATAATTCCTCTCATCATACAAGGATTTCTGGAGGCCCCTATCCTCATAGGGGAATCAAGGATGAAGAGGGAGTTCCACCCGAGCCTCCTCCTCCTCTCGATGGCGAGCTAAACGGTAGACGGTCATTTCGAGGGAGCTACAAAAACTTGGAAGGGAGTTCCATCACATGTTATTCTAATAGTTTTGTATAATTTTTGTGTTGAATATTTCACTTTTTTTTTTCTTGACATTCTTCCCCTGATTACATTTCATTTGATATAATTAAGTGGAACACTTTTTATCTCAACACTGATTGGGTTGAGATTTCAAGTGGGAATCTTGGGTTGTTCCGATTGGACAACACAATAATCCTATTTATATCACACATACATAAGATTTAAGTATGATTTTTTAGACCTATTATTCTATGTTTTATAACCAAATCTTTTCAACATGATTGTTGTTCCAAGGGGTAGTTCTTTAAGCATCATTTGAAGAGGCAAGAGGGGAGTCAAGATCTTGACAACCTTCAACCAAAGAATTAAACAAAACCATGTTAAATTTTTAGAACAATAAACTATAAAAGATGTGTAGTGAACTTGAAATGATCTTATTATATCATAATTATTAATACATCACCTTTATTTATCAATTATTTAACTCTTTAATTGAGTAATTTACTTAAATCTATTTTCAAAATCTCCCCCCTCTTTTAGTAATTATTATTAAAAATACATACTAAAAACCTATCAACTCTCCTTTAAAGATGACCTAGGGTCTTCCCTAGACTATAAATCAATCTTAAAATCATAATCAATTTGATGCGTCATGACAGCGCGGTCAAATTTTGGCACCGTTTCTAGGGAGCGCTTTGGTTTTAGTGCGTGTTTTTGATAATTTTCTTTGTAAATTTTGTGAATGATTGTTTTTTATCTTGTACCTTTACATTTATTTTTTTGTTCTAATTTATTTATTGTGTAGGTTCTGTGTATTATGCATTCTACTCCGGGGGACTTACAACCTTTTGAACCCAAACTGGAGAGGATCCTACATCAGCGACCCCGAGATACACAAGAGGAACCTTTGAAGGAGTATGCACAAAACATCAACACTCATATCGATACTTCTTCTTATTCTTTGGAAAACCACATTAAAATCGAAATTAACGTGAATAAAATGGCTAAAAACAATCGAAAACTAAAAGAACTAACCTCGCCTGATGTTGATATCCATCCCACCTATATTCAATTACAAGGTGAGGCACCCAATTTTGAACTAAAATCTTGTTTAATTCATCTATTACCAAGATTCCATGGACTTCCTGGAGAGGATCCACACAAGAATTTAAAATAATTTCACACTTTATGTTCTACATTAAAACCTTCAAATGTGGATGAAGAATAAGTAAAGTTAAGGGCATTCACTTTTTCATTAGAAGACACAGCAAAAGATTGGTTATATTATGTTAATTCCCCAATAAGAGGCTGGACGGACATGAAACGCCTTTTTCTTGAAAAATATTTCCCAACCTCTTGAACTACAACAATAAGGAAAGAAATTTGTGGGATAATACAATATCAATAGGAAATATTACATGAATATTGGGAATGCATTAAAAGATTATGTTCAAGTTTCCCACACCACCAAATAAGTGATCAACTTTTAATTCAATATTTTTATCACTACTTGAAAAATACCCTATACCAACGGTTTGAAACCATTGGTGTAGGCCTCCAACAGTTTTCAAAACCATTGTTATAAGTAATATGAAAAATCTATACCAACGGTTCTATAAAACCGTTGGTATATGTATTTCAAAAAAGAACCATTTTGTTGGTTTTGATCACAGTACCTATGGTTTATGATTGAACGACCTAACCACTAACCTAACATGACTTTTGTGAACACAATTTCATAAATATATATATATTTATTATCATAAATATTTTAAATTTTGATTTATTTAATGTTCTCTATAAGAAGATTCTATAAAAAATACATGTAACTATACCAACGGTTCTCAAAACCATTGGTATAGATTCTTTGATTTTGGGACCTATACCCAAACCATTGGTATAGTGTCTCTATTATGAACCTATACCAATGGTTTGGACAAAATCGTTGGCATAGGTCCATATAAGTGACCTATACCAATGGTTTTTTCCAAACTCTTGGTATAGGTCCCCCCTATACCAACGTTTTATCCAAAACCGTTGGTATATTTCCAAATTAGTGACCTATACCAATGGTTTTTTCCAAACCATTGGTATATGTCCATATAAGTGAACTATACCAACGGTTTTCCCAAAACCATTAGTATAGGTCTTATTTCAAATAGTGTATGAAGGATTAATCCCTATTTATCGAAATATGATCGATGCTGCTGTAGGTGGTGCGCTAATTTATAAGACCCCAATTACTGTAAGAACCCTGATTGATAACATGGCGCAAAACACACAAAAATTTGGTTCAAGGTCTAATGTACTGATTCGAGGTTTTCATGATGTGAAAAGTACTAAATTTGAGAAGAAGGTGGACACAAAGTTCGAAGAGGTAAGTACCCTTCTTCGACAATTTACTCTTTCCCAAGGGAAATCCCAATCTCCTCCTCCCATCCATTGTGGTATATGTTCTTATGACACCCACTACTCTAACCAATGTCCTCAATTGAGGGAAACATTTGAGAGTTGTGAGGAAATATTTCTAGGTCACCCTTATAACCAACCCTTTAGAAAAGAACCTTACTATCCATCCAACCCTGGGTGGAAAGAGAACCAAGCCTATAGGCAAGGGGGTATTCAAACCAACCTCAACAACAATGGAACCAACATGGGCAGAGTATTCATCCACCACCACCACCCAAAAATAATCAACCACCCCAAAGGTATTTCTAACAAACCCCTCCAAAACCTGAGCCTAGCCTAGAAGATATGATGAAACAAATTGATTTCAATAATATTAAATTCCAACAAACCACTCAGGCATCTATACAAGACCTTAAAACCCAATTAGGCCAACTAGCTAACTCAGTGGGTGAAATTCAAAGTCACATATCAGGTAAACTGCCCTCTCAACCAGTAGTTAACCCTAGGGATAAAGGAAATGTTAGTGCCATCACCCTTAGGAGTGGAAAAAAACTATAAAGTAAAATGAATCCTCCATTAGAGTCATCCCCTCCTGAAGAAACCTCCATCCCAACCATTAAAAATGTTCCAAATGTTAAATAACCTTGTCTTGAGAGAATCCCTTCCAAAGGAAAGAGTGTGTACATTGATGAGTCACCTAGCCCAACCATTCCTCTTCTATTTCATCAAAGGGACACCCAACCAATAAAACAAAAGTAAACTAAAATTGATAAGGAAATATTGGAAATTTTCAAGAAAGTGTAGGTTAACATCCCATTGATTGATGCTATGAAGAAAATTCCATGGTACGCCAAGTTTCTAAAGGAGATGTGTACACACCGAAAGTGACTTTGAGGTGATGAGAAAGTGATCTTGGGGAGGAATGTTTTAGCATTGATAAATCCATCACTTCCCACAAAGTGCAATGATCCTGGAACATTCTCAATTTCGTGCACCATAGGGGAGTATTCTTTTTCTAATGCTATACTTGATTTAGGTGACTCTATAAATGTGATTACTCACTCCATTTACTCTACATTGTAGGTCGGGGAACTGAAGACCACTAGAATTATTTTTCAACTGGCTAATCGGAGTACTGCACACCCCTCTGGTGTGTTAGAGGATGTTCTTGTGAGGGTTAAAAATTTAATTTTTCCTGCTGACTTTTATGTGCTTAAAATGGAGGATGATAGGATGAATGGACATGCCCCGATTATATTAGGGAGAACCTTCTTAAAAACTTCCAAAACCATAATTAATGTCCACAATGGTACATTATATATGGAATTTGGTGGTGAAATAGTCCATTTTAACATCCTTGATTCCATGAAACACCCCTCATAAGAACATTTCTCTCTCTCTATTAATTCAATTGATGTACTCCCTACCTCTGAAAAACAACTTTTCTTTCCCCTGATATCCTTTCTGAGTTTTATTCATTGATTGAAATTCTAGGAAACGAGTCATGAAATTATTATTGTTGTGGATTAGAAAAATGTCATGCATTTTTATTAATTGATGATCTCTTTAACACTAAGGATCCACTGACCATCGATGATACTGTTAAGCATGTAAGATATAATTCCTTTATTGAGGATGATACCATTGAGTAGTTAGATGAGATCAGTGACCTCTCACTTTCACACACACTCCCATCAACCCAAAATCCACCTGAATTGGAACTAAAACAATTGTCTCAAGATTTAAAATATTCATATCTTGAGAATGGAAATAAGTTTCCCGTCATCATTGCTAGTTCACTCCCTCATGAGCATGAATTGAGACTGCATGAACTTTTGAGGGATTATAAACAAGCTTTGGGATGGACACTTACTGACATTCCTGGTATTATCCCATCAATTTTTACACATCATATTTTATTAAATTATGAGGCTAAACTAGTGAGGTAGCCACAACGTCGACCGAACCCAAACCTCCTAGAAGTTGTGAAAAATGAGGTAACAAAATTATTAGTTGCTGGAATCATTTACCCCATCTCTGACAGCCAATAGCTTAGTCCTTTTCATGTAGTTTCTAAAAATACCGGCCTTACAGTAATCAAAAATGAAAACAATGAATTGGTTCCAACTCATGTGCAGAATAGTTGGCATGTCTGTATAGACTATCTCCGACTAAACCAACACACTAGAAAGAACAATTTCCCTTTTCCATTCATTGACCAAATTCTCAAGAGGCTAGCAGGTAAGTCCCACTATTGTTTCCCTGATGGGTATTATTGATACTTTCATAATCATATTTCCCCTGAGGATCAGGAAAAGACAACCTTCACCTGCCCCTTTGGCACATTTTCCTATAGAAGGGTTCCATTTGGTCTGTGCAATGCTCTGGGTACTTTCCAACATTGCATGATTAGTATTTTTTTGGATTACCTAGAGAATTTCATGGATGATTTCACTATTTATGGATCCGCTTTTGATGAATGTTTAAGTAGTCTTGGTTCAGTACTAAGTTTCTTTATTGAAAATAATCTTGTATTAAATTATGATAAATGTTATTTCATGGTGTGACAAGGTATAGTTTTGGGGTATGTCATTTTCGGGGATGGTATCTAAGTGGATAAATCAAAAGTGTATGTCATTTCTTCCTTACCATTCTTCAAAAATGTATAGGATGTGTGGTCTTTCTTAGGTCATGATGGATTTTACCGTCGTTTCATTCGTGTCTTTATTAAAATTTCACTCCCCCTCTCCTGGTTACTCCAAAAAGAAAAATAAATTATTTTTGATAAAGAATGTGAAGAAGCTTTTAATAAGTTAAAATGGAGTCTCACGTCACCCCTAGTAATCTAACCACCTTGGTGGGATTTACCATTTGAGCTCATGTGTGATGCCTCTAACTATACAGTTGGGGAAGTCTTTTCACAAAGGATTGACCGAGCTCCACATGTCATAGCCTATGTCTCACGTACATTGGACCCTGCCCAATAAAACTACACCACAACTAAAAAAGAATGTATTTATATTGTGTTTGCCTTGGATAAATTTAGGTCGTATCTTTTAGGGTCCAAATTCATTGTGTTCTCAGACCATGCATCCCTCTGGTATCTCCTTAAGAAATCGGAATCCAAAACACATCTCATTCGTTGGATGCTCCTCCTTTAGGAATTTAATCTAGAAATTATAGATAAAAAAGGAGCAAAGAATGTGGTGGTTGACCATATCAGTAGGATCCTCCCATCCTCAGAAATTGACTCATTACCCTATATTCCCATTAATGACATGTTTCTTTATGAGAAATTGTACCAAGTGAAAGATGTTATTCCTTGGTATGCAGAAATTGTAAATTATTTGGTAGCATATTTCATTCCTGATGATTTCAACAAAAACAAGCTAGTCGTCTAAAAAATGAGTCTCGTTGGTACATTTGGGATGACCCCTACCTCTGTCATACGTGTAGTGATCAAGTCCTTAGGCATTGTGTTCCTGATAGTGAGTTTCATTCTATCCTTAGATTTTGTCACACTCTTGCTTGTGGGTGCCACTTTGGTCCACAACGGACTGCTCGCAAGGTCCTTGATTCTGGTCTCTTTTGGCTAACACTTTTCCGGGATGCCCATGATTTTTGAAAATCTTGTCCTCGTTGTCAAAGAAAGGGGAATGTATATAAAAGAAATGAAATTCCACAACAACCGTTGCTCTTTCATGAAATTATTGATGTTTGGGGAATTGACTTTATGGGTCCATTTCTCAATTCCTTTGGAAACTTGTACATTCTTCTGGTGATCGATTATGTTTCAAAATGGGTAGAGGCATGAGCTACAAGGAATGATGATTCTAAGGTAGTTGTAGATTTTTTTAAAACCCAAATATTCTATAGGTTTGGCTTACCTAGGTTCATCATCAGTGACTAGGGTTCTCATTTCTGAAACTGAACAATGCAATCACTTTTGTGTCGGTATGAGGTTGTTCATAGAGTGTCTACTACATATCACCTACAGACCAATGGTCAAGCCCAGGTGTCAAATAGCGAGGTAAAACAGATTCTTAAAAAATGGTTCAACCCAATAGAAAAGATTGGAGTCTTCAACTTGATGATTCATTATGGGCCTACCGTACTACTTTCAAAACTCCCAATGGAATGTCACCCTATCATCTTGTGTTTGTAAAGAGTTGTCACCTCCCTATTGAGATTGAGCATCGGGCCTACTGGGTCATCAAACAATGAAATTATAATCATTTTGGTGCAGGTGCTCAAAGGAAGTTGCAGATTCAGAAGCTAGAAGAAATGAGAAGAGATGCATATGAGAAATCTAGGATTTATATGGAGCGTACCAAGGCTACCCACGATTGTATCATCCTTTATTGTCAGTTCCAAATTGGCCAGAAGGTCCTCCTTTATAATGCAAGGTTGAAGTCGCATCCAAGTAAGCTTCGTTCCCACTGGTTTGGCCCATACACTGTTATTAATGTATCTCCATTTGGTGTTGTTCAAGTTCAAAATGAAGAAACCAAGAAAACCTTCACTATCAATGGGCAGCAGCTGAAACACTTCCATAAAGCCCTTTCAGATTTCCCGATGGAGAAACTCCATGTTCAAGAAGAAACATACCAGTGAAACACACCAGGTTTTATCCTTCCATCTCACCTTATCAATTATTACAGTGAGGACATTGCACATTCTAGGTGTGGGGGGATGGGTACATTCTTGGGTTAGATAGGAATTTTCATCGTTTTTTTTCTTTCTTCTCTTTTTCACCTTCTTTATGGTATTTTCAATTTTCCCCATCTTGTTGATTTCATTATAATTTCCACTGTCTTTCTTCTTTCTTCTTTTTTTCTCCTTCTTTATGGTATTTTAATTTTTTCCCCCATCAAAAATTTCAAAGTTCCATGATTTGGTGACCATAAGGGGGGGAAACTAAAAATACCATAAAGAATGGAGAAAAAGAATATTTTTATGAAGTTAACATCAGGGAGTTATTTTTAGTGAATTGGTTTTTTTTCAATGATATAAATGGTTATATCACTGTGAAACATTTGAGATGATTGATGCCCCTTGTGTGAGTAGTTTTTGGGAAAACTATGTCACTAATATCTCCAAACATTTTTTCACCAAACCACAAACTGTGAATATTTATTACTTAATATAAGTTAAATATATGTTAGGTTAATATTTTTCAGATTTAAATGATATTTCCATACGTTCTCTCCTTATCCGATCTATTTCATTACTATACCAGATTGACCTATGCGTGTGTACCTAATGTCCGACTGTTGTACACCCTCAAAAAAATTGTGTCTTGGGTAGTTCAAAAACCACTCCTTCTCAACCTTTGATCTTTTTATAACTATTTCAATTTGTGTCATGAGGAGATCAAATAAGGGTTGAGAGATGAGTGTGATATTTGTTCCAAATGAAACTTCTAAGAAACAAAAATAATAAATGAGGGGAGTGATGAAATGTACAACATATGGGTATATCTAGGTTAGGAGCTTATGGTTTGACTTCTGGGAATGCTTAAGTTAGTGGGTCTTGAAATATGATTAAAATGGATGTAGGGAAGGTTCAGTGAAAATTCATTTAAAGGTGAATAATTTTAAAATAACCTATATTTATTGAATAGAAAGTGGAAAGAATATCATGGAATGGTTTTCACACACACACATGGAGAGTTAGTGGAATGGTTGACTTTTTAATTACTTCCTCATATTGGTGTCATGAATCTCTTTGAATTTCATTGTGATATGATTTATGAGACATATTTTTCCATTTTCACAAGAAAGAACTCCTTTGTGTGGTTCGTGCATTGATCAAATTACTTTAATGAATTAAAATTTCCTAAAATGTTAAATCTTCATGACATTGGGAATATATATATGCCTCATTTTATTTGTATATGTGTCTTTTCCCAGGAGTGAAAATTTTTAGGTGTGGGGGTGTGATTGTACCATGATTCACTGTGTAATTTTCACCTTTACACCGCTGTGCTAAACTTGTTTTATATTGAAAATTATAAAAATAATGACAAGTTGAATTCCATGTTTGAATCATTTATTTTGGTTTTATCACTTTTAGAAATAGAAATGTTACTTTTTTGATGATTCCATTGCAAGAGGAGGTGATTTGGAGGTCTCATGGTGATGTACAAGAAAAATGGGTCAAACTGCGTAAGATCCATGAACACCAGTGGACTCATCTGCACACTTATCCGGAAGCGTGCATCCAAATGGGCTTAAATTTTGTAGTATGGTCCAAAATTTATTGGTCTACATTTCATATGAATAAATACAAGACTCATTCGGCCATCTAGTTTCCCAACCTACTTGATCTATCCAGCACACCGCATCTGCATGAAGTCAAAAGTGGTGTGTTGTGATCTGTCCATATCTCAGGATATAGGTGTAAAAATTGTGCCAATATTTTAGTGGATACATCTAACAGGTGGGGATATAACTTTGTTATTTTCCCCAAATCTATATAAGGCTGTCTAGAGGTCAAAACTCATGTAACAAGTGGTTTTAATAAATATGTGTGCTCAAAACCACCTTTCCATTTGCCTATAAAATGGAACCTTGGGCTCCCCATTTGTGAATTCGGCCAGGAGGAAAAGATCTGGTATTTTGGAGGCCCAAATAAGTCCTCTAATCATAAAATGGGTTCTGTAGGTCCCTATCCTCATAGGGGAATCAAGGATAAAGAGGGAGTTCCACCCGAACCTCCTCCTCCTCTCGATGGAGAGCTAAATAGTGGACGATCATTTCGAGGGAGCTACACAAAATTGGGAGGGAGTTCCAGTACATGTTCTTATACTGGTTTTGTATAATTTTTGTGTTGAATATTTCACTTTTTTTCTTGAAATTCTTCCCCTAATTACATTTCATTTGATATAATTAAGTGGAACGCTTTTTATTTCAACACTGATTGGGTTGAGATTTCAAGTGGGAATCTTGGGTTTTTCCGATTGGAAAGCACAGTAATTCTATTTATCTTACACATACATAAGATTTAAGTATGATTTGTTAGACCTCTTATTCTATGTTTGATAACCAAATCTTTTCAACATGATTGTTGTGCCAAGGGGTGGTTCTTTAAGAATCATTTGAAGAGGAAAGAGGGGAGTTAAGATCTTGACAACCTTCGACCAAAGAATTAAACAAAACCATGTTAGATTTTCAGAACAATGAACTATCTAAGATGTGTAGTGAAATTGAAATGATCTCCTTCTCTCATAATTATTAATACACCACCTTTATTTATCAACTATTTAACTCTTTAATTGAGTAATTTACTTAAATCTGTTTTCAAAACCTCCCCCCTCTTTTAGTAATTATTATTAAAAATACATACTCAAAACCTATCAACGCTCCTCGAAAGACATCCTAGGGTCTTCCCTAGACTATAAATAAATCTTAAAATAATAATCAATTTGACATGTCATGACAGCACGATCACTGAACGTGAGCAAATCCGTTGGTATGCGGTGCAGTTTACCTTCCAGATTGGTCCCAACCTTGAGAAGATCCTCTAAAAACATGGATTCAATATAGTTCTCCTCTATTTCATTCAAGGATATTATATTCCACATATCATGCAGAAATTACATGTCGAATCCTATGGAGCTCATCAGGAAGGTTTGAAACTCTCCCACCATATTCTAATATTGGGTATTTTTGGCCCACCATGGTCCATGATTGTATCAAGTTCTCCAAGAGGTTCCATGCCAATTTTGTGCATCAAATATATGAACCCCTCCATACTACCAATTACTCATGGCCCTTTGTGGTCTAGGGACTCAATGTCATGGGACCATATCCACTAGCAACAGCTCACTTGTGCGGGTTTATCTTGATCACCACATATTTCTTTTCCAAGTGGGAAGAAGTGATACCACTCAAGGAATTCAAGGAATGTTCTATCGTCGAGTTTTTGATCTCTAAAATCATCCACCAATTCAAAGTCCCTCACACCGTTCTCACTGATAACAACACCAACTTTCGAGTGGTCGATCTGAATAAACCGTATGCTAAGTACAACATTCGTTCTAATCACACTTCTCGCTATCATGTGCAAGAAAATGGGTAGATTGAGGCATTCAACAAGACCCTCTCTAACATTTTTCATAATACGGTTGGTCAAAACAAGAAGATTTGGCCAAAAAATATCTTCAATTCTATCTGGGCTTACAGGATGATGACTTTCAATTCACCCAAGTGACCCTATATTCCCTAGTATATGGGACAGAAGTAGTTCTACCCATAGAGATTCAGTTAACATCACTCTGCATAGTTTTTTATGATCATTGAACACCAGAAAAGATTTTTGAAGTTCAAATGGATTAACTAGAATCCCTCGATGATAATAACCTATGGGCCTTGCATAATCTGGAGAGGCACCAAAACAAGATAACCAGAGCTTTTAATAAAAAATCATCTTAGTTTCTTCCTCCAGGGTGACACAGTATTGGATATGAGGATGCTAATGATACCTGAAAGGAAGCCACCAAAATTGAAACCCAAATAGGCGGGACCTTATATTATCCAAAAGGTTTACCCCAATGGTGCATACTCTTTGGTCACTATGGATAATGAGCATCTTACTCCTCACACCAATTCCAAATTCGTCAAGCAGTACTTTGTATGAGGACATTTCACTTTTCTTCATTCGGGATGCAAGACTTAAAACTGACCAGCATCATCATCCCACATTATGATAAATTGTACCCACATCCTTACCGCACGATGTTAAACTGAATGAAATTTAAGAACTATGTATGGATTAATTCTCATCCTAATGGGATATGTAGAAATTCCCATACATTTTTTATTCGGGTCCAACCCCAAGTTCATCAACCCATTCGTCCCCAGATATCATAAATCCTATTATATCTTTAGCCTCTTAGCATGATTATAGTATCTTAGGATCCTGTGGTGCGGTGTGTACTTTTATTATCCTCGTTAAACTTGTGTTTTCAACTACCACATCACATATCCCCTTCAGGGGACTCCCCCTTCTAACTATGTCTTTACTGCATGACGTTAAACTGCATGGGTCTTCAAGAACTACATATGACTTGATTCCCATACTAATGGGATAAGTAGAAATTCCCAAACATTTTGTCTTTGGGTCCATCCCCAAGTTCATCAACCCATTTTTTCCATTTTACCTTTTTTCCTACATGACGTTAAACTACTACTACATCCTTACCGTATGACATTAAACTAAATGGGTCTTCAAGAACTACGTATGGATTGATTCCCATCCTTATGGGATATGTAGGAATGCCCAGATGCTTTGTCTTCAGGTCCAGCCCCAGGTTATTCAATTCCTCTTCTGGACCCTTGGCCCAAGTTCTCTCCTAGGGTTGTGAATGGTTTGGTGTGGACTTATATTGTCCTCATTCACATAAGGTTATTTTTTCACACCATACACATTCCCCCTTTGGGATACTTCTCCCCCTTCATCATTACAACATGATGTTAAACTGCATGACATTTAAGAACTACGTATGGATTGATTCCCATACTAATGGGATACATAGGAATGCCCAAACATTTTTTCTTCGGGTCCACCACCAAGTTCCTCCCTTTCTCCCCCTCGGCCTATGGTTCCTTTCAGGAGCACGTGGTGTGGTGTGGGATTCTTTTTACCTCATTCACATCGAGTTTGAAACAGCCACACCATGTGACTCCCTTGGGAACACTTATACACTTCTACATCCTTACCGTATGATGTTAAACTACATAGGTCTTCAAGAACTACATGTGGCTTGATTCCCATCCTAATAGGATACATAGGAACACCCAAACATTTTGTCTTTGGGTCCAGCCCTGGGTTCATCAACCCATTTTTTCATCTTCCCCACTCATCTTATTGGGTTATTTGACCCTAGTTGAAACCCTCGACCTCCATATTTCCTCATTAATGTACTCATATGCGTTGTGGTATGAGACTTAGAGTGTTGGATTATGTATGGACATTCTATCATTCCACCACCACACTTTTCATGCCTATTGTTTGGGTCTCCATAATATTTCATATCTAAAAGGAACCCAAAACAATATGGATGCTTGGCCTTAAGGCTCTCCTACCATTATGGGCCAACATTCTAGAGTATCTTGAATGACATCATTAGAAAAGTTCCACCCGCATTTCAAATATGGTTAGCGGCCGACTGTCAGTTGTTTGTTCCCATCCCATTGTGTCCCAAATATTGGTCTCATTATTCACATTCCTTCACACATCCTCATGTCTATATGTAATTGCAATACTCTTGGTGTCATCCCTCTACGCACCTTTATATATTGAGTGAGCAGACCAGGGTCGTGGGGTTGTCCTTGAATCCACACCTCTATTCCCCTATTGTGTGCTTTTGTATGTTGTAAATATATTCATTGCACCTTGTTTCTCACACAGATCATGGATCACGTGGGCTTAGGGGTTTTTGATAAGTTTTATACTTTCGTGGAAGAGTTTCACACTCTATGGTCTGAACTCTATGACCTTAAACTAGGAGTTCAAGTCCCAAAGTCCAGGTATCATGACTTTAAACTATGTACATGTTATCTCAAGAATTTTTGATGTGGTGTAGACCTCTTTAGTCCTCATTCATGTTTGGTTTCTTTCTACCACCGCATTACATGTTTCTGCTTCATAAATCTCATCCTCATGGTCCAAACTCTATGACCTTAAACTAGTAAATTACGTCCTAGGAATGTGTGATACAGTGCATAACTCTATGGTCTTCATTCACATTGGGTTATTTTATGGAACCACCACTACACATTTCCTCTTCAGGACGGTATGAACTCTGTGACCTTAAAATAAGATCTTTAGTGTTCAAGTTCTCATGACATCAAACTACATAACAATATATATTGTTCTCATTTTAGTGCACATAGCCCCATTTGGCATTGTCCATTTTTCATGCCTTCCCTCAAGAGATAAGTTTGGATTGATTCCCATAATTATGGGATATTTAGTGATGCTCGGATCATTGATATTAGTCCCATCCTCACCATTATTTCCCCCTTTTGTCCCTTTTGGCATGGGTCCCCCTTTGAGAATGTGTGATGTGGTGTAGACTTCTTCAGTCCTCATTCGCATCAGGTCATGTATTGAACCACACATTTATCCATTGAAGTCTACATGTCCTAGCCGTATTACAATAAACTATGTTGCAACCCACATCATTACTGTATGACGTTAAACTACATGGGTCTCTAAGAACTATGTATGGATTGATTCCCTTCCTTATGGTATACATAGTGACTTTTAGACATGTTGTATTTGGGCCTAGCCATAACTCTATGGTCCAAACTCTATGACCTTAAACTAAGAGATGATTTCCTCGATGAATGACATTAAATTGCGACCCTACCCTAAACAAGTTAATTATGCCCCGTGATAATTACAGGATGCTTCAACTTCCTTGCTAGAGAGGATTTCCCCCATCAGCGTCAGTCTCTAACTACATTCTTCTTTAATAAGTACAAATGGATTGATTATTTCCTTAGTAGGATATGTAGTGACACCCAGAAATTTTGTCTCCAGGTCTAGCCCTAGGTCCATTGACCTCCCTAGCCCTTTGGCCCCAATTACAATCTCAATCCTCAGACCTTAAACTGGGAGCCTCACAAGGGTATGTGGTGTAGCAGTAGGTCTACATTCCTTTCATTCATTTAGGTTTTTTATCTCACCGCATCACATACACCTCCTTCCCATCTGTTCCTTGGTGTGTGTACAGTGCGCAAGCCTCCTTGGCTCATTCACATCTGGTTCATCTCCTATGTGCCATGAAAAAATTATGGGAATAGACATCGTAGTCTGTGGAACATGACTTTAAAATGTTTTCCAGGGTCCAAGAATTATGACCTTAAATTATGTGCAACATCCTAATCACATGATGTTAAACTACAAGGCACATCCTGATTATATGATGTAAAATTATTCCATGCATCGTCTTCATCAAATGAAGTTAAACTACATGTTCATCATCCTTGCTTACATGACGTAAAACTGCAGAGCATCTCGGTCCATCATCCTGAGTGGTTTTCTCTCACGGTGATGGTCATCCACCGTATTGATCACATGTTCAGCTATTTCTTAGCATCCAAGATGATGCTACCCCTAGAATATAGGTTTGATTCTTTTTTAGATTGATGTACCTATACTGATGTGATTTAGTCATAGTGGTGTAATTTCAAGAGTGTTGGAATCCTTTCAAACATCCCATCACTTCACCCTCACACTTCACATGCCCTCTTATTTGGATCCTCAACTCATTTCACGTCTGAAGGAACCCCCAAATGGTATGTATTCTCAGCCTCATTACTCACCTACCATTCTAGGACCACGTTTTGGGGGGCATCGGATGAAACTTCAAGTTTGACCCAGTGTTTTGGAATATGATCAGTGGTTGGCCCTCGTTTTTTCATCCTCATTTCAAGATAATGCGATATGGATGTTGTGTTTCGAATATAGTCAACATTTATACTCCATTTTCATGCCACCCTCACCATGTTCTAAATTTTGGGTATCATTATTCACACTTCTCATTCCCCTTTGTTTGGATTTATTCAAATGCCCCTGGAATTATATCGCTCATGAACTAGTACACATTGAAAAATGTGAGTTGGATGCTCTGAGATCCTTATTATCCAGTCATATCTCCTCTCTCAGCCTGAATACTCTGGGTGGTCAGTCAACGATGAAAGATCTAGAGTATTCGGTGTTTAGCTAGCACTCTCATATACAAAGTGGATAATTATGTGATTATCCCTTGTTTATCACACCAGGTATGACCCACGTGAGCTTAGGGATTCATCATTAGTTGTTTCATAGTTATGATAGAGATGCAATAAAACAAGCAAAAAGTATTTCCATGCATATAGTTTAAGATTAAGAAAATAAGAGGGAAGATATTTTTCATGAGTTCGGCCAAAACATGGCCCTTATAAATCATCCCCTTCAATGGATTAATTCAGTTTCAGCACCCTCTAGTGTGTACCTTCCAGGATTTCTTCCCACTCCTTGGTCTCCCTTTCCTCATCAATAGTCATAGAGAGAAGCTCATCATCCCTAAATTGTATTTGTTCCTGCTCAGTTCAGAGTTCATCCATTTGATGGTTCACCTACACTAGCTGATCTTGGGATTCTTCCACCTGGGATCTCAGTTGTTCAATGATCCCATACCAATTCATGATGAATGTGGCACGTTCTCCCATATGAGCATCAAGGCATAAAATCTCCTACTCAGCCTCATGGAGTTTATAAATTTTCTTAGATTTATTCCTGCATGAGTAAACATCTAAGTGTTGGTTGCTCTCCCATATCTTCTCAGCAAGATAGTCATGGATCATCATATAGAGGTGGAGAGAATCCACCCCTCTGGCATAGAGGAAACGTATCCAAGTGTAAAGTGACCCCATATGACTCAACCATTATTCCTCTGGGTGACTAAGAAATTGTTTGATCCAATTCCATTCAATGATCTATGCCATGCATCTCTCTTCGGCTTCATTAGAATCAAAATATTCTATATCTTCAAGATCTGGAGGTTTTTATTCAGGAAAGATGGTCGGAAGTCCCATGGAAGGGTCTTACTCTGACATTATTTCTGAGGAGCTAGGATCTATGATATAAGAGTGATATTCTTTGCTCATATTTTCCTCAGTGAATTTTCCCTCACCAGATTTAGGTTCTGCCCTAGTGGTGGCATCACCTGTGATCACAACTTTCTACCCACTGAGTGCTAAGGTCGGGTCAGCTTGAGTGGATAGTTCTTCACAGATAGGTATAGTCATTGGTGGATCTCCTGCAAATGTCACAAGATTATCAGTTTTTTGGGATTCTAGTCTTTTGATAACTTCATGTGGGATTGGTACCTGTGTTAGCCAAGTTTTTAGATAACATGTGTGAATTTGTAAAGATAGAGGCTTATAGGAGATAAATGAAGCCGGATTGAGAGCATGCATCACTGCAAGAGCTTCCACCACAAGATATCCCTCAGTGCTAGTCAATTCAATAATTAGAGTTGACTCCTTCTAAGAAGTAGGAATAACCTGGGATCCTGAGGTCATCGCTCCATCCCCTTTCATTGCTCCAGCCATAATTGGTCCTCTGCCTTTCTCATCCCAAAATGCAGGTTCGGGGAGATGTCCTTCCATGACTATCGACACATTTTATCCACCTACAGTGGGAGCTCCCTGATCATCATCACCAATGTGTTACTAAACAGAAAAAAGTGCAATCAATGGATTCAAATTATGAAAATAAGGGACCAAAAGAGATAATAGTTGAAGCTTACCTCAAGACACTTGACCAGTTCCTCATTAGAGCCTACAATTTCTCTGCTCTCACGTGGGATCCTCTTTTGGGTCGCTACCCCTTGAGGTCCCTCGCCCCCAGGCCCCTCATCCTCGACCTACTATTCTGACTCTTCCAATTCTTATTCCTATTATTATTCCTCCTCCTCATCCTCTTATTCTTCTTCCTCATCATTATCTTCCTCCTTGGGTGTCGTTTTTTCAGGGTCATTCTCTTGACCAAGAATTACTTGAACCAAGAAATGTGGTTCTTCATACCACCCCTATTGGAATTTATAGGCGTCCATGGATGTCAAGTGCATATTTCGGCGGTGAAAGTTCACCCTATCCACCACCTGGATATTCCTTAAGTCTAGAAGATTAATCCCAGTGCACACTAGTCTTCACCACAACACTTCAGTTGTCATCAATTGTCGTAGTGTTCTTCTAGCGGACCATAAGGATGGGAAAATGGTGTTAGTAGTCGACTATAGGAGATATCTTAGTTGTTTCCCAGGGGCCTCCCCACCTGGACCATGGGGTTTCCTATGGGACCACCCCTCTTAAAAAGGTAGAGGCACGATCGCACCTTGCAATGCTCCTACCACCGATGTTCCTGCTCGTGTCTCCCTAGCCGTCTGGTTTGCCTCTGGTCTTGCTTCCCCAATAGCACCCTGACTTCTCTCTCACCATACAGACTCTATGATTTTCACCTTGATCTGCCAAATTCTTTTTCATATAATTTCCTCTGGATACGCCGCCACCCATTGGTCAGAATATTCTGTTGATAGACCAACATTGACATCATTGGGGGGAGTAATAACCTCACCAAAGCTATAAGTTATGAACATGATCCATAATTGTCGAAGTGTGCAGGGATTTTTCTCTAACCAAACCTCTATATAAACTTTTTTCAGTATCCACAACATTCATCAAAACTGTTTGGAAAACCATGCTGGCATGTAGGGTTCACAGAATAATTTACTTTCGATTTGGTCTACTGGCACACCGCCCCTGATACTCTGCAGATACTCCCCCTACTTCAGTAGGCCTCGCAGGTCATCCACCATCTGACTGACCATGGTTTTAAATGGGTGTGATTTGAAGTTATCATTATTGTCAATCCTAATCTTAATCCCCTCCTCATTAAGTGTCGGCATTAGAACCCTAGAAATGTTCAGCAGAGATGGTCATAGGCCGTCGCCTGGAGGACGGATGGTGTTTGGAAAATCGTACCCACTATAGTGAGATGAAACCCATATATGAAGAATTTGAAATAGTCTGTAGATTATCCTGGGCTTAATCCCTCTTGATATGTGCCCTAGAATTTTGTATAGCCTAGCTAACACAGGCACTCCTAGGTTGACCATTTGATGGGCTTCCATGATCCCGACCATCAACAATGTTCCTAGACTTACCCCCATCCTCATATCTATTATAGGAAACAACCACCATCTCGGGAAGGAAGTGAGTAAACTAGCGTATTTCACATATGGGTCGCAACTTTCATTAACATTGAATCCCTATGATTGGTATTGGCCTATTTCCAGGACCACCCAATATGACCCGACCTTGCCCCTCTGTGATGCGTTTGGGTACTATTTACCTCATTATAGAATCTTCTCCCTATCATACCTTTGGAGAAATATGATGAACCAAGCCAGATAGGATATTTCCTTCAGGATATACATGATCTTTATACTCTCCTTCGCCAGCTTCAGCAGATTCCATGGTAGAATGGGGGTTTACACCCTGTCTCCAAAGACATTCTTCGTCGGTAAGAATTAATCATATTGGAACCCTTAAAGAGGGATTAATCCAATGAAGTGGATGTCCCAAAGGCTAATTTAGACCTCCCCATGGTGGATATGGAAGGTATTGGTGTTAAGAAACCACTGGCTGAACAGCTCTGGCACCAGTTTCTACTGGCAGTAGAAATGGAATTATGATGTCCACACGGCCTCGAACAACACAATGTGTCGAAGCTCCACCCCAAATTCCTCGCATGTCTGGCGTACTCATTACGCCCATACCTAATAGCTTGTGAAGTTTCCTCTGGACCTCAAGTGCCAATCTTTCTACCATCCCTTATTCTCATCAGTGATACTGCTCTTGAAAGTGCTTGCATAGTGGCCAGTAAATTCTTTAGCAACTGGTTCTCTCCCCATGATTGTCCTGGTCTTCAGGCTCAGGATGTAAACAACCATATCCCTAATTTCTCTGGCAAGGTGACCATTGTTTGTGATGTTGAACCATGAAAGGATATCCCTGCACGTCACCCACGACTGCGGTGAGTCAGTCTTGAATCCTGGTATCATGACCTCCTCCAGAATGCATAAGTTCCATAGTGGGAGGCTATCGCTTAGGGAATAATACTTTTGATCCTGTTTCAGCATGCCCAGAATCATCTTATTATCATATAGCACCCTTATTTCATGAAGAATCTAAGGGTTTTTTATTATCTCGGACCTTCGTGCAGCATAGGCATCCTCACTCTCAACATCAGTCTACTCACCCGCCATCTCGATTAGGCCTCGAATGTGCAAAGGGTTTAGTGTAAAAACTAAAGGTCTGACACGCAAAGAAGACAGTGGCTTGCAATATTGAAAACATCCATGCAACAAAAATATGACTAAGTTAGAAGCGTTCAGGATCCAGTGGTTGCGTGTAAGGAACCAACTCAATTTGAGAGATTTCACACAGAAGGAAGGAACTTTTGTGCATGAGACAGGATTACCCATCGTATGGAAAAGTCAAAGTAAAAAAGCCTTGGACTTTGTTCATATTTATAGGCATGGTCCTGGCCTTTCATGTGTGTACTGATAGCTTTACATGCCAGATTGAACATTTTGTGTGCATCGTTGTAAATGTGGTGTACTCATCGACGTTTCCATCAGAACCCAAATTTCTAGTTCCCTTTTAGATTAGATTCTGAGGGGGGGGGGGTTGGCACCAAATTCTTCTTGATGCCATAGATCAACATATTTAAGTGACCCAAAGGCATATTTTGACTCTGCGGATGATCCTGAGAATCCACAAGGTGTTGTGTACAAGATTTGGTGCATGTGTGCAAGTTCGATAGTCATGCATAAGCCCCTTGAATGCATAATGAAATGTCAAAAGGTTTTCTTGCACTCCGACCTCCTAATGGAAAATTTAGATACATGGAAAAAACTAGATCAACATGCAAAGATAACCCGCACATAAAGGTCTTTTGTGCCCAATGAAA
Source organism: Viscum album (assembly GCA_963277665.1). Classification (NCBI taxonomy): domain Eukaryota; kingdom Viridiplantae; phylum Streptophyta; class Magnoliopsida; order Santalales; family Viscaceae; genus Viscum; species Viscum album. The sequence goes on from OY728145.1 coordinate 447,751,273, forward strand.
CCTCAAACGACCACTTATGCACTAGCCTCCTTATGCTCTTCCATTGTGATTCTCACATATAAATAGAACATTCCCCCCACCCTTAAGGGTAATTCTCCAGAATTTGAACCATATCTCTCATGTACATAAGATGACCCCTTCCGTGACTATGTGAAAGTCATGATGCCAAGGTATTGGATCTTGCACAACAGGTCTCCCATGGATCCCCCTTTGGGGACCCACTAGGGATTTACCCTCACCCATTTCCATTTTTTCCAAGTCATGTGCATGCAAAAGATCCCTATTGCATGCAATACTTACCCTTCTGCAGTACATCTTGCACTCGGTCCCCCTTTACTTTGTGTGTTAGACTCCAATCTTGCATGCATTCTTTGGTATTGCATGCAAGCCTTCAATATTACACACACCCATTCCTATGTGATCCATGCATTTTACTTGTCCAATGAAGCATGTTTTAGATCCCCTTGCATGTAGCATCCCTATCTTACATGCACCTCCTATGTGCGACCCTACAGGCTTGTGTGTAGTGACTTCATGGTCCCCTGAGTGGCGCACCATGTTGTGTTGCCCTACCTCATGCTTCTTCACATAGGTACACTAACATCTATTGATTCTTCACATAACCATGCTAACATGAACCCCTTGATTGACCACTCCTCCACCTCACTCACATCAGGCATTTCTTGAGTCTTCCCTTCCCCAAGTGCAGGTTGGTACAAGTTATGTAAGTCCAAGGGATTAGGAGTGAGTCTTCATCGTCCGAGCTATTGGATGTTAAACTGCCAAGCACCCTCATCCTCAACACACGACATTAAATTATGAGTTTCCACATGCGTGGTAGGACTAGGAGGACTCAAAGGATAATTAGAATCTTTTCTCTCCCACTCCTCTCTCCCTTGGGTTTTGTCACCGTGTACGCCTCGGGAAGTCTTCACATAAGCCCTGACACACTCTGATAGGGTTTTCCCTATACGATGGCCATATCTTCCTTGTATATTTGGACACCCTTCTCGGGTTTTCCTCCTAGAGTAAGTCCCAACCTCTATATCCTATTTGTTCTACTAACCATGCGTAATCCCCACACAATCCTTTGTGGCCACACCCTTCACGATACGCTTGTCTGGTCTACTATTATATCTTTTTTCCCACACCGAGCATGACTCATGTGGGGTTGGAGTTTAATAGTGAACATGAAATTCTATTTGGGCTGCTAAACATGTGTAAGTTGCATGCCCTTCGTCCCACATGATGATAAACTACATCCTCCTGAACTATGTTGACTTTGATTCCCAATCACTAGGACACGTAGGAATCCTCTATAAGGTTCAAGCCCCTCACTCCCCATAATCCAACCATTATATGTGTTCCATGTTGGTTCACCTTTGTCATGTATGACATTAAACTGTATTCCCCTCCGAATTACACAGATTCTAATTCCCAACCATTGGGATATATATAAATCCTCTTTGAGGTCCAACCCTAACCAATGGTAAACTCTAGTACTCCCTCCTGGGGATGCACCCTCCTAATACGATACTTTCCCTTTTTGGGATGCATATACCAGGTCCTCCTTTTTTAGGTGTTCTAATCCCCATGGGAAGATAACAGTGCATAATCCCCACACTTCACCATACTCATCCAACCAAGAGTGTCCCTCTTGTGATGGGATACTAACCATGCGTAAGCCCCAGCCTATCTCTAGGTCGTTGTCCTTTGTGTACACCCCGATTCTATGCCACTTTTGTAACTATGTGGACTTTTATTCTCAACCACTAGGATACGTAGGAAGCTTATTTGAAGGTTTAAGCTCATCATTCATTCCCCATATTGGCCTTTCCTTTAAGCCTTTGTGTCTCGGGAAGATCATTCCCCAACCAGAGGTTTCGCTTCCCCTGAGTCCCCATCCATGTGCTCCATTCTCACAAGCCACCTCCTAAAGTGTCTCATCGCCCCACCAAAACTATGAGGACTTTGATCCCTACCTTCAGTGTAGGGTACATAGGAAACCTCCTTGAGTTTTAACCCCAACACCATCATCTTCATGTTGGTTCCATCTCATTAATCTTCACCCTTAGACACTTCCTCCATACCCATCCAAATTTTACCCAGGATGCCACATCCCAGTGAACTCATGCCATCCATATGGTAATATAACCATGAATAATCCCCATCCATTTGCTCCACTACCTTACCCTTATCACGGTAAGGTCACATCTTTGCCTTTTTTTTAAGCACCTAGGCCACTATCCATGTGTAATCCCTGAATCACCCCCTGAACTATGTGGGTTTTTATCTTTTTATTATACATAGGGGACATAGAATGCCTACATGATATTCAATACTAGCCAACGATAAACCTTAGTGTCCCCTTTATCGGGACCCACCTTCTCTAATCCACCCTTTTTAGTGTTCAGATCAGCCTTCATGGTGTGAAACCTTCCCCTTTGTGGGACACACCATTCTGGGTCTGTCCTTATCGGGTGTTCTAACCCATCCATCCAATAAACCCTCCAAGTTCTCCCTCCTAGGGATGTATCCATATGATCCACTCTTGTCAGTGTTCTGATCAGTCCCTCTGAGATAGAGATGTGGCTCTCCCGGGTCTAAGACACCGAATTTAATTCCAAATCCTACAGATATCCAACCGGTCCTCCTTTAGAAAAAGTTTTTTAGTTTAACAAATGGATTGGATGAGGCATAGGATCAAGGGGATGGACAATGGTGAGTCACGGGGAGGACAAGAAGATGGATCCATACCCTATTGAACAATCTTTAGAAAATGAGGCATTGTTAGCTGAGTCCCCACAGTCTCCTTCGGAGAATGAGGAGGATGATAAACTCAAGTGTTTCTCACATAATAGACTATCAAAAGGAAAGCTAAAGCTCATCGATGTTGGAGACTATCTGTTGAATATTGGGAGAAAGACCAAGACTCAAAAATATTATTCATACCTTCCAAAATCGATGAGTACCCAATCAATTGGCATGGGTATTAAATTCCTATTCAACCTACTCAAGATGGTGATGAGTGGGAGGTTGATTGTGACAAGGCCGTGGAGTCTAAAGGTGACAGGATTGAGGATCCTAACTGGTTGGTTAATCTGGAGGCATCTGGTGGTGTCTAAAAGAAGGAAAGGAAGGATAATTCTGAACTAAAACTTCTCCTAAATTCTGAGGAAGAGATGGCAGATGGAAATTTTGATATTAACATTTCAAAGACAGAAGCAGATAGAATGTACGAGATATCAATTCAACTTGATCTTAACAAAGAGAAAGTTGATTTGATCGATAAGAAAGATCAGATTTTGGATCGTGGAATCAATGAGGGGAAAATAAATGTGGAATAATACATTCATACTTGGGATAGGTTGGCCTACCACTTTTAGGATCTCATTAAAGATGATCCAGATATTAAGGTAACATCTATCTCTAGGAGCCTACATAGGGTGATTAATGCAAAAGTTTTAAAGTTTTTTTGGAATAGTTCAGTAATTTATTATGAGATTTGAATTGGGTATGAAATGTAATATTTTTGGGTTTCTCACTTTCCCTCAAAATTGATTTTGTAAATAAAATTTTTAAATTGAAAAAAAAAAGAGAGGGGTGTTTTCTCATCATTTTCTTCATTAGTTTATTATTTTAGCTCAAGACTATGAATATTTTGAGAATTATCACTAAATATATTAAAATAATAAAGTATAGTTTGATATTATGGGCTTACATAATCCACACATCATATATGACTCAATAATTTATGTATATATTAAATACTGTAAATTACTGTATTTTACTATTCACCAAAAATTCAAGTATTTCAGAAAAATCCCAAAAAATCACCCTAACCATTTTTCGATGTGTAGAATTAAAAAATGAACTCCATTATATGAAATTAATTTTATAAATATGATAAATTTAGTTTTTAATTAAAATCATCATTTAATTAGAAAATACCAATTTTAAAATTATAACTGATTTTATAACACTTTGAAAAATTAATTGGGGTCTCATAAAATTATCCTAAAATCATAAAAAAACAAAATATTAATTTATGAATACATTTTATGAAAATAAATTTTCTTTTAAATAATTATATTAATTATAAAATTGTAATTAAATATTTATAATTTACAAAAATACCAACACTTAATTTATCATTTATAAAACATTTATTTACTTATTCCAAGATATAGATATACCATATTTTCATTTATAAGATATCAAAATTTTATTTATACTTTCATAGTTGAGGTTACTATTCTATTGGATGATTTACTATTCCTAAGGGTCACATTGCTATTCCAAAGGTCAAGTTACTATTCTATTGGTTTAGGTTCCTTAATTTCTAGAAATACCTCTTAATTCATTCATTATTCATTTACAAAGTTTATATTGTGTTCATAATTTGATTTTATGTGATTATACTTTATGAAGTAATTATAAGAAGAGAATTTTTATTGATAAAATTTTGGGTCGTTACAAACCTGTTGCTTTTTATTAAAAAATTGATATTTTCCATTACACAATGTGAACCTTTTACACTGTGTGTAAAATTCTCATGTTGTGTATCATGTTCACGGGTCATGTCTGACAACCATTACATGTCATGTACTCTCATTATACGATATGTAAACACCCAATGAACAAAAAAAACTACAGTTTTATGCTGAAAATTCTAACAAATCCTCGATGTCACCATTACAAGTATCCTCCCAATTCCTTTTCAACATTATTCAGCCAACAAAAAAGGAAACAAAAAACAAAGGTTAAAGCATACCAGACATAAAGTTAATGGGGTGTTACATTTATGATTCTCACCCCTTTTATGTCCCATGAAAATTCCTATTGTTTAACATGTAATACTTTCTTCATGTTATGATTTGTTTATTCCCTTAATAAGTTTTATATCTCACCACTTTCTTATGTATGTCCCTAGGTTATCCTGTGTAGTTTTAAAAGATATGGAATTTTAGAAGCATGTTAAAGAAGTTTTCAATAATGTTTTTGTATCCATGTATCAAGTTGTTTTGTTATGTACCTAATTACCCAAAGACACTAGGCTTATCGATATTATGGTCTGTATTAAGTGTATTCTTATGTAATAAATCATAAATTAATGTGTAATAAAGACAAGGTTTTTCATAATCCTACTAATTATACTTGTATTCTTACCCCAAATATATACAAACTATTTTTCAAGTTTCCAGGAGGTCTACATGGATCGTGATGGACATTACTATCACAACCTTTGGACTGTTGTTGTGTTTCTACATTAGCTTTTTTTCTTTTGGATATTTATTTGGAGACTCTTTTTATTTTTTTATATTATACTTACATTTTGGGTTGGTTTTAGTTTACTTTATTTTACATTATTCCATGGATCTGATTGATTGTTAATATCCTATCTTTCAATCCTACATTATAGAGGTAATGCCTCCAATATTGATATTTTTATACCCCCAATGTTAGTCACCAACTCATGGCCTACTGGAGGCATGACTCGAGGGTAATTATATATATTACTTCATTGTTGAACCATAAGGGTTACCTTTGGATGTATGGAGTCATGAAATAGTGGTATCAAAGGTTTTAGTTAAGGGATGGGATGTAATTTGGAGTTAGGAATAGTGAGGATTGTATGGGTTGGTAAAGTAAAAACGTCGGTTGATCTTGGTTTATGATATAGGCTAGTGAATATCTTCTAGGACATGGGATTTTAGGGCCACCAATGATCTGATGCAAGGACTCAGAACCTACCAAATGACCAAGTGAGGTGACACCACTTGTAGGGTTGAGACTTGGGATAGGTGCATGCATAGTAATTTCTTGCAGTATTATTTTAATTGGGTGGTCTTAAAATGAATTAAATAAATATGAATAAAATTTAATACTATTGGGATTAGGAAATATTTGTTTCCTTTTTAGTTATGGATCATGGTCATCGTTCATGTGTGGTTCAGGAAGTGGAGGTCCAGCATGCTGACTCAGAGGATCATCAGATTATTGATCTGATTGAGGAAGATGATCAGTGGTAGAGGAAATTTCACACCTTTAAATATCAGACTCTAGTGAAGTATGATGGAGGAGTTTCTGGTCTAGAGATAGATCATTGTTTGGAGGATCTTGATATCACCTTTAGTTTGATACGGGCCCGAGTAGAGCACTGGGTTTTGTTGGTGGTTAGTCAGATGCGAGGGGTTGAATGTTAGTGTTAGATGTTGTATCTTGGTGATTGGAAGGAGGAATATGTTTCATTGGTTGACTTCCAAAATTATTTTTGTGGTCCATTATCTCAAATCGGGATCCTCATTTTACCTCATGAGTTTGGATGTGATTACAACATTCTTTTGATACTCAATTATGCATCGACACTTATTTCCACCCTTAGATGGATAATAAGACAGAGAAAACTATCCCAACACTAGAATATATGTTTAAATCATGTATCTTGGACTTCATTAGATCTTGGGAAAATCAATTGTCTTTGGTTTAGTTTTATTATAACAACAATTATCACTCATCCATTGGCATGCCCCCGTTTAAGGCTTTGTATAGGTGGTCATGTCATTCTCTATTGTGTTAGGATGAGGTTGGGGAGTCATTATTTCTCAATACCTATGTGGTGTAGAGCATGATAGATAAAGTTCGGGATATCTGTGAGAGGATGAAGGCATCATAGGACCAAAATAAGTCTTATGTCGATTGTAGGAGGATGACCTTAGAGTTAGAGGGTAGAGACCACATATTCTTAAAGTTTTCTTCTCAAAGTAGGAAATGGAGGTTTTTCAGGGAGAGTAAGCTCTCACCCTAATTGTTTGGGCCTTTTAAGGTGTTGGGGTGCATTGGTGAGGTGGATTATTGGTTGGCACTCCCACCATGACTAGGAAGGATCCATGACGTATTCCACATCTCTTAGATATTTCAATACCTTCACGATGGTTCTCATTTCATTGGCTGGGGATAATCGGATATCGAGGATGATGCGATATTCACGGAGTGGATAGTAGAGATCCAGGATCATCAGGATAAAGCATCGTGTGGATAGACCATTATTTTTGTTCATTTATTATAGAGTCACGGTGGTATGGAGGAGAGTAATTGGGAGTTTTATATGAATATGCATTCCCAATATGCTGAGTTGTTTTGAGTTTTTCCTCTCTCTTTGTTGCTTGATGATATGATGTTTGGAACTTATTTATTATTAAATGTTATTTTCCATGATAATGTGATGTGTGTTAAAGATTCCAATATATGAATAAGGGAAAAATTAATTCCTAATAAATATGTGTTATACTATGAAACATTTTAAAATTGTGAAGGTGAGTTAGTTCCACCCAAAGTAGATAATGTCTTGATATGGAAGATAGAATTCCTTGATTTGTGTGCTTGGGGACTTATTGTGTGAAGGTTTTGGGAGTTATTGGATTGGTAAATATATAGGTTGAGATAATGTTGTGTATGGTTTTTTGAAAGGCTTGGTTTCTTGAATTTGGTAAAATGGTATAGTAATGTGGTTGTATGAGATGTTTTGTGATCATTTTCGGTTCAACTTGGTGTGTTTAGTTGGTTGATGTCTCTTAGTTGTAATGAGATCCTTGAGAGGTATCTCATGAGATGGTTTTTTAGACCACCATACCTTTTTCTTTTTAGGTTTGGTTTTTATTATCAAGGATGGGAATGGTTTGAGAGGTATCTAATGTAATGGTATATACCTTATGACCCGTTACTTTGCGGGAATTCTGGTGGTAGAGGTGTCTGGGGGATGTTTTGAGGAGTTGAGAAGTAGGTGATGGATTGTATCTAAGAAAATTAGATTAAGGGAGTTTTTTGGTGTATAACATGTCTTGGCATCATAAGTATGGACATTGCAGCATGGAGAGACTGACTGTAGTGTAGGGGAGGCTGGCGAGGAGCTTTGGTGCTACTGCCAATTTTGGGATGGCTATGACGTAGAGAGAGGCTATAGTGTGGAGATGAGTTTCCTACCTAAGTGGTTGCAGTGTGGAAGGTTTTGGATGAAACATTGAGTTTGAGAGGAGTAATTTCATGTATTCTATTGTTTTTAGGATAGTTATTCCATATAGTAGGGTTGCATCATAGTCTCTTCATGGCGAAAGGGGTTCTACGATGTAGTCCTTCCCACCGTGTTATAGTCCCTTATCCTATCTTTTTGAATTTATGATGTAGAGATAGTCATGTTTTTTTGAGGGAGATTTTACCATCTTGGTTGTGGAGTGGTCCCTCCCCTTTTATTCATATTATTCCTTTTTTTATCAATATTGTGGCGTGGTTCTGTAGGTTGCGTCGTGGTCTTGTGTCTTTCAAACTGGGTATAAAACCCAAAATTCCCTTGAACCCCATCATTATCCTGACTTTATTCTCAGTTCTTAGGTAATAAAAATATTTCCAAAGGATATATTTCATCTCCCTTTTATTGGCTTTCAACCCTAGACTTGGGAGATTGATCTATGTTGGTTTTAGGTAAGTTTTATTTCTTCCCTTTCCCTTATTTTCTCCATTTTCCTTGTTTGGGAAGGGCTTATGCCAAGGAATCATCATTTTTATGGTTTTTTGATAAGTGAGTGATGTGGGATGCTATGTTCTAGGTTAATAAAGGTTTCTTCCTTCATTACGGTGCTTGGTGGTGATCTCACTCTCATTCTAACCTTGTGCAGTGGTTTAGAAATATTCATTTGAGGTAGGGGATCCTTATTTCTTATATAATTGTATCATGTGAGAGGGTTTATGATCTTTTTATCTTTTGGGAAGATATTATGCACCAACATAATGAAAATAATGAATTGGTTTAATTTAAATTTAAGGGGAAAGGGAATGAAATTGCATGTTTAACTGCTTTTGATATTATTGATATTGTGATTGTACGGGCTTGATGCCTTGATGAAAATCATGGTCATTAGGGTATTTGTTTTCAATTTGTTTATTGTAAATATGTAACCCTTGTTGTGTGGTTTTTTTTATCACCTTGAATTAAATTGTCTAAGAACATATATTCTGCTAATAAATTGGTTACACATGGAAATCATAGTTTATGTGAAAATTCCCTTGAAAGGTAAAGTGGAATGTGATGAAAGCCCCTTGATAAATTTGAAATAAGTTGTGTGGTGGTGATGTGTGGTTGTGTTGTGTGGTGGAGATGTGTGGTTGTAAAAGTGGTTGTGATACATGGATGCAGTGTGTGGGGTGGATGTACTGAGATGTGGGTGCGGTATGTGACTGTTGTTATAAGGATGTGGTTGTAGCTATGAATGGTGGAAATGTGGGTCTTGTTGACTTGTAGAAGATGGTTGTTGTGTTGTGGTGTATTGTGATAGTTACCTGGTAGTAATGGAATTAAATTTTAATGATGAACTGAAGTTCTATGGGTTAAAGTGGTTAATGAAAACTTGAATTAAAATGGGAAGTGTGGTTAAAGCGGTTGTTTTTTAATTTGAAATGAATGGGCTTAATATAACACCCCAAAAATTTTATGGTATGATTCTCTTAAATACATTCTATTAATAGCCTATATTTCATAAATCATTGTATTCCTTTGAAACAACACTTGGTTATTTAGGATATAGTCATAACCTATCCATTAAATATAAATTTTCCACTTCCGTGTTTTGAATTTCAAAAAAATGGTCATCTAGAGTTGTGACCAGTAAGTCATTTAAAGACTGATAGAACCAACTTGATTTTTGATGAATAGTAACATACCCTTATGAATAGTAATATGAATATTAATATGACCCTTATTAATAGTAAATAATGATAATATTTTATTTTCTTAATGTAATAAGATAATGAGATCTTAATTAATTTTTCAATGTGATATAAAACTAATTATACCTTTAAAACTGTTATTTTTCAAATTTATTATTATTTTATTTAAAAATTAAATTAAAAAAACATAGAAAATTATTTTCAAAAAATGGATTTCATTTTTTAATTCTACACGTCGAAAAATGTTTAGGGTGAATTTTTTAGATTTTCCAAAATACTTGAATTTTTTGTGAATAGTAAAAATACAGTTTTGAGTTTTTGGTAGTTTAATGACATCATAATGATATAATAATTAATATAAAAGTATTTTAGACTTTTTTACAGTAACATATGACATTATTTGTCCCAAGTGTCTAAAACCATGGTCAAATACCATGGGAAAACCCAAGGTTTTGCAAAAAGCACTAATGAGGTGTCCCTTTTAATTAATAAAAAACTCCCTCTTAATTACTATAAATATCCACTCACCCCCTTAGTTTTATTTCATTACAAACTCATTATACTCAAATATCTGGTATTATTACCTCCCTAGGAGTCCTTATAAGGTGTCCTAAAACCCCCAAGGTCTCAACCTTCAAGTTTTGAGAGTTACTCTACAAGGTAAGAGAATCAACAACCCTTCTCTTTTCTTAAAGCTTTCATTTATGTTTTATATTTTATTTTAAATTGTATTATGTTAGGATATTTCATTACATATTCCCCTTACTTACCATATTATTTATTAGTGATGATATACCCCCTTTATCTCATCAAAAAAATTTATGAAATTTTAAGTGACGTCGTTAGGATGCCGAATTTCCGTTAGATATTTCTCAATTTTTCTTTTATTTTGAGTTCATTTCTTTTATAATTATTTCCTCTTATTCCCTAATAAAAATGATATGATAATTATATTACCTTATATGAACTATAATTATATTATTCTAATGGAATATTTCATCATCATCTCTCTTTTCCCCTCCTCTTATACTAAAAAATGAAAACACCGTCCGAGATTTGTTAATTTATCACATTCAAGGACAACGAGTTCTCAATTTTCGTTACCATCTTTAATTCTGGTTAGGAAACCATTTTTATGGTTGAAACAGATTATAATATATTTATTTCATCTCATTAATTTTCTGGAATCCCTACTTACTCATAATATGGAATAATAGTACAAAACAAGTTAATTGTGCACAAAACCGCCAAGCTAAATCCAAGCGTTTATCAATAACTTTTAACTAATGATTCATCCTCAAATATATAACCCAGAATCATTATAAGATAATTTATATCTATTTAATGTCACTAATAATATATATTAATAATTATGTATGTTTAACCACATTTCAAACAAACTTCTATTCATGAATACAAGTAAACGAATCATGAAAACCAAGGAAGAAAATGCTTCCCAAACAATAAAATTGATCCTATGAAACCCATAAAAAGGGCCATGAATAAACCTAATAAGGTTATACTAAATCAATTAAATGTATATTAGGTTCTGTGATTATTAATTAATTAAGATAAATTTTATTATTCTGGTCATTAAAACAAATGAAGAACACACTCGATCATAAGGTAAGGGGTTTCTCATCTCACTTTCATTTCTGTGAGATTTTCATTGTTGGACAATTATTTCTTGTATATGATATATGTGTACTGACATTTAATATATAATAACATGATTCTATTTATATTCATGGTATTAAATGATTAATTTTATGGTTATTAAGTTTTGGTCATATGATTTGATCGATTACATTGTGGTAAGGGACTTTGTCTCAACTACTATTTTGTTGTGACTAAATTTGTATTGTGCACCTAATAATCCTTATGTGGTGTACCTACTGCCCATTTGAGATAAATTTTCATTTGAAATTATATTTATATTAAATATCCATAATCTCATATCATGGATATGTTTGTTTTCTAAACCATATACCATTTTACATACGATGTTTATTTGGAAAGTTATTTTAACTATGGAAATATTGATGAATCCATATACTCTACTCTATATAGATATTGAAAAGTCATTTTTCTCTTGTATTAAATCAATTTATAAAGAATTATTTGGACTTGAAGTGGTGTGTGGGGCCTACTATAGCCCCTCGATGCATCGGTAGGTCTCATGAAACAAATCAGTTGGCGACAAACCCTTCGAGTTTGTTTCCAAAAATCAGACGGGTTTCTACCCACAGAACTAAACCATTTTAATGATATTATGGTATAATGTGATAGGTACATGACATACAATTAATAAGAATTCTATTTATTCATTATCAATTATTACTATCCATGAGGTTTTCACTATGACAAAATTTATGGATGTAGTTTCAATCTCAGTTTATTAATGGTGTGAGTCTTTCATTTATTCACCATGCCATATTGACTATGTCAAATTGTTTATGATTTAGTTATTATTGATTTGTGATTTCGCTATTTGTAACCCTTAATAAGTATTTTAGCTCACCCCTTTCATTTTCTACCTTCAATATGTGATGAAGAGGAGATCATTTATTGAGTTCCTGTGGATGTAGTTTTTAGTTTTTGTTATGTATTGTATTTTTTAACCTTTCCAATGTAATTTGAGTTACATATATGTATCTAGTTTCTTTAAGACTACTAAAATGATCATTCCTTCAGGATTTCTATTCATTCTAACCATGCCAATATAACAAGTAATTCACCGAATCTGGTCTATAGGGGTTGGGCTGTTACAGTTGGTATCAAAGGAAGTTTAGTAGAAAACTTGGAAACTATAGTAGGAAATGTAAAGTATGGAACAAAGCCCTAAGGTAGTATTTGAGGATAAATGTACAAGAACGTACTGGTATTTTGGTAAGGAATATATTATGTGATTCTTTCTAACAAATACATCCATGTCTAGATACGAGCAGGTAGATGTGGCTCTGACACAAATGTACCTAGGAGTGAAAGCTCTGACAAGGAGTTTCGGGCTTGACCCGAGGTATATTGGTACACGACAACGGGCCTTGTTTCACTCTTGTTTATGACACTCCCAGAGGATATGCTTATGATAATTCATATTTTGTTTACAATCCATTATGAAGGATTGAAATGTAAATTATTCCTCAAAGAAACCATTTTTCTAATTGTGGGATTAGTCATGCATAGGATCTCAATTTATGTTATGTATTTTGTTAAGTTAAGATTATACATTATGATTCATACCCTAATATAGTGTGTGTCATTATTTATAAATGAGAGTCTAATGGAATAAGGGGAATCAATACTCATAGTAAATGTAGGGATCTCCCCACTGAGCAAGTCAACGTAGTCAATGTTGGAGTAGATTAGATCATAAATATATTGGTACAACTTACTCAGGTTGTAACGAATAACCATTACACACCTGTGTTGGATCATTTCATGTGGTAGAAGCCCCCATCTTTTAATGGGACTACTAATCCAGTTATTTTTAAGAAATGGATAAAGTCCATTGAAAAGATATTTATGACATTAAGATGCAATGAAAATGAAAAGGTAGTATCAGCGATATATTGTCTCAAGGGAAATACTGATCAATGGTGGTCATTGATTCAAAATACCATGGAGGAAGAAGAAATAGAAGATATGGAATGGAGTACTTTTAAGGAAATATTATTCAAAAAATACTTCCCTCGTGAGCAACGAACTGAAATGAAGAGGAAATTCCTTGGCTTAAAGAAAAGGGAAGAAGATAGTGTTGCAGAGTATGAGGCTACCTTTACAAGGCTATCCAGGTATGTCATAGATTACGTACGTGACTCGGCAGACAATATTGATTGTTTCTTTGAAGGTATTAATCCAAGTCTTCGAAGGACACTGACTTCTCAAACATTTTCATCATATGATGAAATTTTATCAAGTGCCATCAAAACAAAGAAGGAATTTGCTAGATCAAATTTTTTCAATAGAAACCAAGATAAAAAGAGGTACTCTGATAACCAAGCAAAAGGTGGAGTTCCAAAGAATAACAAGGGAATGAAGAAATTCCCATTATGTGAGAACTGTGGAAAGAATCATCTCGAGAAATGCTTGAAAGGCATGGGAGTATACTATAAGTGTGAAGAAAAGGGTCGTTTATCTAATGAATTCAAGGGGAAGAAACAATTTTATGATGTTCAATGCTACAATTTTAGAGATATGGGACACTATGCAAATGAGTTTCCTAAGCTCTAAGGAAACATGCCTCAGAAAAGGCCAAGAGAGAAAGGGAGAGCTTATACGATTACAACCGCGGAAGTTGAAGTTCCTAATGATGTGGTGGTAGGTACTTTAATTATTTCCTCAAACTTAACCAACACTTTATTTGATTCTGGATCATCTCATTCATTTATATCTTCCCAGTTTTCCAAGAAAATTAGACATGTCCAATTTGATTTAATAAAAGAGTTATCAGTCAAAACTTCTAGGGGATGCATCATTGCAACAAAGGCATGTCAACTAGTCCCCCCATGACACATAAACATGCTTTAGTTTCTAACCTTTTCATCATACCAATGACTAAATTTGATATAATTCTCAGTATGAATTTGTTGTCAAACTATGATGCGAAGATTTATTACAAGAAAAAGGAAGTTACAATTTTTTAAAATGGTGTAGAATCTCTTATCTTTATAGCAGAGACCTCTCCATTTGATTCCTATCTAGACCCACCCCCAGTAGCTCTATTGAATGCAATTCTTGGAGAAGAAGAGAACCTAATATCTATTGGTGAGGAAAGAAATCTTCAAATTGAAAATGTTCATATAGTGAAATAATACATTGATGTGTTTCCATAGGATTTACCTAGACATCCTTCAGATCGGGAAATTGAGTTTTCCATTGACTTAATTCCTAGTGCAAGACCTATATCAAAAAACCCTTATAGAATGGCCACTATAGAGTTAGTGGATCTAAAGAAACAACTGTAGGAGTTGAGTGACAAAGGATTTATTCGACCTAGTGTTTCTCTATGGGGAGCCTCGATCTTGTTTGTCAAGAAGAAAGATGGATCCATGAGGCTATACATTGATTACAAGAAAATCAATGTTATTACAATAAATAATAAGTATACTCTACCTCGGATTGATGATTTATTTGATCAAATTAATGGAGATCAATACTTTTATAAGATTGAACTTCGATCTAGATATCATCAACTGCATGTGAGGCAAGAAGATATTCCTAAGAAAGCATTTTGAACAAGGTATAGGCACTATGAGTTTACAGTGATGCCTTTTGGACTGACTAATTCACCCTTTATTTTCATGGATTTAATGAATAGAGTTTTCAAGGAATATCTTGATAAATTTGTTGTGGTATTCATCGATGATATCCTGGTACAATCAAAAAGCTATTAAGACCATGAGGATCACTTGCAGTTTATTCTGAAAACTCTTAGAAGAAATGAATTATATGGGAAGTTTAGAAAGTACGAATTTTGGATTCAATTACTTTATTTTTTAGGCCATATTGTCTCTAAGGATGGAATCCTAGTTGATCCTGCAAAAACAAAGGCAATCCAAGATTGGCCCATGCCAAAAAACATAACTAAGGTACATAGTTTTATTGTCTTAGCAGGTTACTATCAGCATTTCGTTTAGAATTTTACCCGAACGGATAACCCGCTAACTAAGATCACACGTAAAGGAGTTAAGTTTGTGTGGACAAAATAATGTACAGAATGCTTCGAAAAATTGAAAAGAAGATTGGTCAATGCTCCAATTTTTACTTTTCCATCTGGAAGTGATGGATTTGTAATATACAGTGATGAATCAAAGAATGGGATGGGTTGCATCCTTATGCAAAATGGTAAAGTTATTGCTTATGCATCAAGGAAGTTTAAGACTCATGAGCAAAATTATCTAACGCATGATCTTGATTTAGTAGTTGTAATCTTTGATCTGAAAATATGGAGACATTATCTTTACGGTAAAAAATGTGAGATATACACAGATCACAAGATTTTTAAATACATTTTCATGCAAAAAGAACTCAACACGAGGCAACAGAGATGGATCGACTTACTCAAATATTACAATTGTTCAATGCACTACTACCCAGGAAAGGAAAATAAGGTGGCAGATGCATTAGGCAAGAAATATCATGGACTTCTGACTCAAATAAGGATTGAGAGAGATCATATATTCATGGATATACTAAAGATGGATATGAGAATTGTTTAGGAAGGGGAAACATCTTTCCTCTTTTAAATGATTGTTAAACCATATTTACTAGAGAAGATAAAAATCTCTCAATATGATGATGAAAATCTACATAAGAAAATTATTGCTGTTAAGGATGAGAGATTGAAAGACTTCATGTATGAGGAAGGAGTTCTAAATTTTGGTAAGAGTTTATGTGTTCCATCAGTACCTGATCTAAAAAGGGAACTATTAGACGATGCTCATAGCTCAAATTTCTCTATAAACTCGGGTAACACAAAGATGTATAGAGATATGAAGGAATATTTTTGGTGGGATAATATGAAGCATGAAATTGCTGACTACGTGTCAAGGTGTCTAGTTTTTCAACAAGTGAAGTCAGAGAGATAGCATCCTAGAGGAGTGATGAAACCTCAACCTATTCCTATTTGGAAGTGGGATAACATTATAATGGATTTTTCACTAGACTACTGAGGACACCTAGAAGGAATGATGCAATATGGGTAATTATTGATCGTCTCACAAAATCAGAACATTTCCTTCCTATAAGAGAGGATTTACCACTTGATCTCCTGGAAAGACTTTATATTAATGAAGTTGTAAGACTTCATGGTGAGCCTCTATCGATTGTTTCCGATCAAGATCCCCGGTTTACATCAAAATTCTGGAAAAGTCTCTAGAAGGATTTGAATACTGAGCTTCATATGAGTACTGCATATCACCCCCAAACCGACAGACAGTCTAAAAGGACTATTCAAACTCTAAAAGACATGTTGAGGTCATTCTCTCTTGACTTCCAAGGTATATAGGATCAATACTTGCCTTTGAAGGAATTTTACTACAACAATAGTTTCCATTCTAGTATTCAAATGGATCCATATGAAGCATTATATGGAAAGAGATGTCGAACTCCAACTTGTTGGGACAAAGTTGGTGAGAGGAAACTTATAGGCCCAAAAATTATTGAAGAGACCATGAAAAAGGTGAAAACAATCCAAGCCCATATTAAAGAATCCCAAAGTAGGCAGAAGAGTTATGCTGAAAACCGGAGAAAGGATTTGGAATTCCAAGTGGGAGATCATGTCTTTTTGAAAGTATCTCCATGGAAGGGTGTCTTAAGGTTCGGTAAGAAAGGGAAATTGATCCCCAGGTACATCGGACCATTTGAAATTCTGGAAAGAATCGGAGCTGTAGCTTACCGTTTAGCAATGCCACCAAGTATCTCTAAATTCCATGATGTGTTCCATGTGTCATTGTTGAAGAAATACATGTCAGACCCAATGCATGTACTCACCTATGAAGAAATAGAACTGGAACCTGATTTGTCACACTGTGAAGAGCCTATCGGGATTCTTGACAAAAGGGAGCATGTATTGAGAAATCAAATAACTCATTTAGTAAAGTTTCTTTGGAGAAACCAGAATATGGAGGAAGCAACATGGGAACCAGAGTATTTCATGAAGAAGAACCACCCACATCTTTTTGGTGGGATTTATACATAAAATTTCAAGGAAAAAATTTATAAAGGAGGGAATAATATGACACCCCAAACATTTTATGGTATGATTATCTTAAATACATTCTATTCATAGACTATATTTCATAAATCATTGTTTTCCTTTGAAAAAACACTTGTTTATTTAGTATATAGTCATAACCTATCCATTAAACATAAATTTTCCTCTTCTGTGTTTTGAATTTCAAAAAATGGTCATCTAGAGTTATGACCAGTAAGTCATTTGGAGATTGATAAAACCAACATGATTTTTGATAAATAGTAACATACCCTTATGAATAGTTATATGACCCTTATGAATAGTAAATAATGATAATATTTTATTTTCTCACTGTAATAAGATAATGAGATCTTAATTAATTTTTCAATGTGATATAAAACTAATGATACCTTTAAAATTGTTATTTTTCAAATTTATTATTATTTTATTTAAAAATTAAATTAAAAATACATAGAAAATTATTTTTAAAAAATGGAGTTCATTTTTGAAGTCTATCAAAAAATGGTTAGGCTGAATTTTTTGGATTTTTCTAAAATACTTTAATTTTTGTGAATAGTAAAAATACAGTTTTGAGTTTTCAGTAGTTTAATGACATCATAATGATATAATAATTAATATAAAAGGATGGTAGACTTTTGTACAGTAAAATATGACATTAGTTGTCCCAAGTGGATGAAACCATGGGCAAATACCATGGGCAAGCCCATGGTTTTGAAAAAAACACTAATGAGGTGTCCCTTTTAATTAATAAAAAACTCCCTCTTGATTACTATAAATACCCACTCACCCCCCTTCGTTTTATTTCATTCCAAACTCATTATCCTCGAATATATGGTATTATTACTTCAATAAGAGTCCTACCAAGGTGTCCTTAAACCCCCAAGGTCCCAACCTTCAGGTTTTGAGAGTTACTCTATAAGGTAAGAGAATCAACCACCCTTCTCTTTTCTTAAAGCTTTCATTTATATTTTCTCTTTTATTTTCAATTGGATTATGCTGGGATATGTAATTAAATATTCCCCTTACTTCCCATATTATTTATGAGTGATGAGATACCCCCTTTCTCTCATCAAACTATTTTATGAAATTTTAAGTGACGTTGTTAGGCTGCCGAATTTTCGTGAGAGATTTCTCAATTTTTCTTCTATTTTGAGTTCATTTCTTTTATACTTATTTCCTTGTATTTCCTAATACAAATTCTATGATAATTCTAGTACCTTAAATGAACTATAATTATATTATTCTAATTTAATATTTCATCATCATCTCTCTTTCCCCCTACCTCTTATACTAAAAAATGAAAACATCGTCGAGATGTGTTAATTTATCACATTCAAGGACGACGGGTTCTCAATTTTCGTTATCATCTTCAATTCTGGTCATGAAACCATTTTTATGGTTGAATCAGATCAGAATATATATATATTTCATCTCATTAATGTTCTGTAATCCATACACACTCATAATATGGAATAATAATACAAAACAAGTTCATTGTGCACAAAACCGCCAAGCTAAATCCAAGTGTTTATCAATAACTTTCAACTAGTGATTCATCCTCAAATATATAACCCAGAATCATTATAAGATCATTTATATATATTTAATATTTATAATAATATATATTAACAATTCTGGAAGTTTAACCACATTTTAAACAAACTTCCATTCATGAATACAAGTAAACGAATCATGAAAACCAAGGAAGAAAATGCTTCCAAAACAATAAAATTAATCCTCTTAAACCCATAAAAAGGGTCATGAATGAACATAATAAGGTTATACTAAATCAATTAAATGTATATGAGGTTCTTGAATTATTAATTAATTAAGATATATTTTATTATTCAGGTCATTAAAACAAATGAAGAACACACTCAATCATAAGGTAATGGGTTTCTCATCTCACTTTTATTTCTGTGAGATTTCCATTGTTGGCTAATTATTTCTTGTATGTGGTATATGTTTACTGAGATTTGATATATAATCACATGATTCTATTTATATTCATGGTATTCAATTATTCATTTTATGGTTATTAAGTTCTGTTCATATGATTCGACCAATTACATTGTGGTAAGGAACTTTGTCTCAACTACTATTTTGTTGTGACTAACTTTGTATTATGCACCTAATAATCCTTGTGTGGTGTACCTACTGACCATTTGAGATAAATTTTAATTTGAAATTATATTTATATTAAATATATATAATTTCATATCATGGATATGTTTGTTGTCTAAATCGTATACCATTTTACATACGGTGTTTATTTGGAAAGTTATTTTAACTATGGAAATATTGATGAATCCATATACTCTACTCTATACGGATATTGAAAAGGCATATTTCTCTTGTATTGAATCAATATATAAAGAATTATTTGGACTTTAATGGTGGGTGGGGCCCACTATATCCCCTCTATGCATCGAAAGGTATCATGAGACAAATCAGTTGGTGACAAACCCTTCGAGTTTGTTTCTAAAAATTAGACGGGTTTCTACCCATAGAACTAAACTGTTTTAGCGGTATTATGGTATCATGTGCCAGATACATGACATCCAATTAATAAGAATTATCTTTATTCATTATCAGTTATTACTATCCATGAGGTTTTTATTATGACAAAATCTATGGATGCAGTTTCAATATCAGTTTATTAATGGCGTGAGTCTTTCATTTATTCACCATGCCATATTGACTATGTAAATTTTTTTATGATTTAGTTATTATTGATTCATGATTCCTCTATTTATAACCCTTACTAATCATTTGATCTCACCCCTTTCATTGTCTACATTCAATAGGTGATGAAGAGGAGATCATTTATTGAGTTCCTGTGGATGCAGTTTTTAGTTTTTGTTATGTATTGTATTTTGTAACCTTTCTAATGTAATTTGAGTTACATCTATGTATCTAGTTTCTTCAAGACTACTAAACTGATCATTCCTTCGGGATTTTCATTCCTTCTAACCATGCCAATATAAAAATTAATGCACCAACTCTGTTCTAGAGGGGTTGAGGTGTTATAATTAATGAATGAAATTGATTGGTAATGGAAAAATATGAAAATTTTCTTAACTTAAAAGGAAGGGTGAAATGTGGCTCGTGGCTTGCTTGTGTGGTGTTGTGCATTTAGAGGTGGCAGAGAAAGTGGTGGATGTTGTGAGGCTTGGTGGTGATGTTGTGAGTTGGTTGGTACCCCTATGGTAAACCCATAGGTTGGGATTGTGTGTGGATATATATATATATATATACATCATATATTCCTTGTGATTTCTATACGCATTGATGTTGTGCATTTAGAGGTGGCAGTGAAAGTGACGGATGTTGTGAGGCTTAGTGGTGATGTTGTTGTGAGTTGGTTGGTACTCTTGTTGTGAACCCATAGGTTGAGTTTTTGTGTGGCTATATATATATACATTGTATGTTCCTTGTGATTTCTATATGCACCCCACATGCATCGAGCACCATGTGTTGACACCCAAATATTTTGGGGGTGTTTTTCCTAACATCTTGGTGGTGAGGATGGATGGCCGACAATCCCCTCTTTCCCACCCTCTCTTCCAGGTGAGTTGGATATGCACGAGTTGTGATGGCCAACTATCAAAAGTGCACTAGTGGCAATGTTTTATGGGATGATGAGATAGCTATGGTAGATGTTTTGTGTGGTAGGAGGAGGGAACAAGGTTGATGTCCTACATTTTCATGATACCCTACTATTCTGGTTATGGTTTTGGATGAGATGTGATGTGATGGCCTAAATTTAAGTATGTGAGATGTGATGTGATGTGATGTGATGGATCAATTGTCTGCTAGTGAGTTGTGATGTGATGGCCCAGGTGTATTCAGACAAGTTTTTATATAGAAGATATGGGAGTGCCAAGACGCACGATGTTGGGGTGTGGGAGCGAAAAATCCCTGGGAAAATGGTGTGGGGTACCTTTTTATCGACATGCTTCTTATTATGTTACTATACTTGGATGCGTTATTTGGTGATCATGCCATGGTGATGATGGGATTGGTTAGTTGACTTGTTTAGGCATTGTTGGTTCTGCTATTTGATCATCGGTGCATTAGTATGCTCTTTTCACATGTGCCCAAGAGACTTTAGGTGTGATCTGACTGAGTATACTTGTATGCTCACCCCAAGTATATACAAACTATTTTTCAGGTTTCTAGGAGGACTGTGTGGACCATGATAGACATTACTAACTTGGGACTTTGAAATATTGTTGTGTCGCTACCTTAGTTTTTTTTCTTTTGGGTATTTATTTAGAGACTCTTTGTATTTATTTATATTATACATGCATTGTGGGTTGGCATTGGTTTCCTTTCTTTTATATTATGTCACAGAGTTTATTGATCATTGTTATGCTATCTCTTGATCCTACATTATAGAGGGTAATGTCTCCAATGTTGATATTTTTATACCCTCGGTGCTAGTCGCCAACCTAGGGCCTACTGGAGGCAAGATTCGAGGGTTCATTATCTCGCTTCCTTCATTGCCGGACCAGGAGGGGTACCTTTAGAGGGAGTGGGTCGTGATAATACATGCCATGATTTCTTTTTTATACCTATTGTGACTTCATTTTATAGCTATCATGAGTTCATTTTTACACCTACCATGAAATCATTTTATAGTTATTGTGAATTCATTTAGTACTTACTGTGAATTCATTTTATAGTTACTATGAGTGGTAATTTTTAAAGTAACCATGAAGCTTGTGTGAGCCTACCATGAAAAGGATTTTTAAGTAACCATGATGTAAGTGATCGCATGACTATTTTTTTTAAAGTGACTACATGACTATTTTTTCAAAGTGGTCACATGAAAAATTTGTTCACAGGTCAGTATACTTACCACATGACAAATTTGTTCACATGGTTAGTATACTGACCACATGCGATGCCACAGTAAGTATACCGACCACAAGGATTATACCTCACAAGGTCAATTCAATACTTTTTTTATTTTTCAAAAAAGTATATTTTCTATAATACACTATCTTAGCAATATTTTTATCAATTGATTAATTGCATGGATATTTAATCCATTTTAAATGTTATATTTCTTTGTAAAATAAGTATACATTATAACGACTATTCCATAAACTAGTGAATAAAAAATATCTTGGAAATTCTTATGAAAATAATAATTTTCATGTTATTTCTTTTATACTATGTTTTATAAGTTTTTAAATTATTGATTTATCACAAATGAGTGGGAGTGTTTTTTATTGTTTTAAATATTTAAAATACACTCATTTATTTTAATGATCATAACAGAATTTGTATTATTAATTTTAATGCATGAATTAAAATGGGTCAATATTATTCTTGGATATGTGTGAGGTATTAACAAGTAATGGCATGTTTCCATATTTTAAATATTTATAACTATTGTATGGCGGTGATGAGTTTAAGAAACTCCAGCATGAAGAGAAATGAAGATGACCATTGACGATTAACTGATAAATAGAGACCAATACTTATAGTGTGAAACACTTGATGACCCTTTGAATACTTGACAACAAGAATGATTTTCTTGATACTCAATTAAGTTCTTCCACAACTATTATTCCAATGATGTGATCACAAAGAAAATTCAAAATTTAACTATTTACTACTGAAGTGATCAAAGTTCATTGAGCTACATCATCTTCGATATCTTTTGACCCCTATCAATTTCATTGTTTTCTGGTTTTCTTTATATATTTTTCTTGAATCAATTTGTTACTGTTAGTGTTGGTTTATGCTTTTACCAATTAAAAGCAAGTTGATATTTGGTTATTCTACCAACCAAAAGAAAGGTTTTTGGGTTGTGACTCCTGAAGAAAAATCAGATCAGACTGGGTTGTGAATCCTATAAAAAAATTAGGGTTGTGACTCTAGATATTATAAAAGGCAGAGTGTATAAACAGTTTATCACACCTTTAAGAATGAGTTTTTCTAAGTGGGTAATGATCTTCTCGCCAAGTAAAGAAGATTGAAGAGTGGACTCGAATCTTGGTGATCTGGACCACTATAAAAATACTGTGTTTATATTTTAATTTTTGCTGCACTAAATCTTGAACACTAAATTGCACTGTTGATTATTCGATAATTAAATTCAGATTGATTATTTGTCTTAAAAGTTTTTATAGACTATTCACCCCCTATAGTCTATTATTTCCATCTTTATCGATCCAACAACGTGTAAATTGAATCACGTGATATTGCATGGTTTGGGAATATCATTTAATATGATATAGAGATATCGTATCACTGCCTTGACATGGCAGTAGAATGTTATAAGGAATATTGTTTGGTTCTCTTCCACCAAAGGCCATTATTAATAGTGTACGTTTCATGAATATGGAATGCATGGGAGATGAATTCATGTGATGAATGCTTCAATGGTTGAATGTCATTCACTCGTGCGCACTCAGGTAGCATCTCCGCGTTAAGATGGTATGTCTGAGTATGATATACTCTATAATACCAAATGTAGGATCAAATATGTAAAATGAGATACAAATACAAGAGGGGGTGAATTGTATTCTTTAAAAAATCCCTAAGGAAATTTTACAGATAACCAAAACTCACAACACCTCTAAGTTCTAATATCTAGTTTGATTCCAGAAAAGTGATTCCAAAAATGAAACTTAACAAAAGTTTACAATATATAAGATTCTACCTTAAATAATATAGAATCTAACTAAATCAGAGTACAAGTATGAAGAAGTATAAGAAAGTTATACTTTCCTCAAAAATACAAATGCATAGAGGAAAACAAAGTAGTAACACTAAAAGTAACAAGTAGTAACTCTTTTAACCCAAAGAGGAGGGTATCCAACAACCCTGGATAAGAGGTCTCTTGATTTATACTTTCAAAAAATTCTGTCTTACCCAAACCCAGGTAAGCCCTCAATCCGAAGATTGGTATCTGTCTTGCTATCCCCGCAAGCCCTCGATTTGTAAGGAAATCGGCACCTCTGACTTCACAACCTGAAGTCTCTGATTTTAAGGAAATCAAACCTCTACACTAAGCAAATCTTCACGAAGCAGAGTTTGAACGAGTAGTTCAAAACTTTCTGCATGAAGACTGGGAGTTTATAAGAGCCTCTCTCTCTATAAATCACTTAAACAACACTTTTTAAAAAGTCTTGAAAAAGTTATTAGCACGTTCAAATGAGATTTTATTTATAGGCACAATTCCAACGGTTGGATCCCTCCTCCAATGGTCATATTTCTCCTTGAATTTTGGAGGGACATGTACACGTGTCACTCAAAAAATAGTTAGTTGATAAATGAAAGCACGACATCATTTTATAACAAAATGATTGTAAGAATAACCAAATACTGCTATTCGGAATGTAAGGAAATAAAGTTCGGAGTCTAAGCAAGAATGAATTTGGAGTCTATAGTATAAGGATATTCGGATTCTGTTTTGTAGGAATTCGGAACCTGAATTCTATAGAATCATGGAGTCTAAATTTCAAGGAAATTCGGATTCTAGATTCACAAGAATTCAGAACCTGAACTTACAAAGTTTGGAGTCAGAGTTCATGAGAATTCGGAGTCAGAACATTTTAAGAGTTCGGAGTCTGTATTCAGAGAACTCGGAGTCAGAACTTGGATAAGTTCATAACCAGAATTCGTAACCAAAATTCGGAGTCAGAACTTGGATAGGTTCGTAACCAAAATTTGTAACCGGAATTCATAGTCGAACTTTAAAAAAGTTCTTAATCAGAATTCGGAGTCGATCTTCATGAATGTTCGTATCTAGAATTCGGATTTGAACTTCATAAGAGTTCGTAACCAGAATTCAAAGTTGAACTTCATGAGAGTTCGTATCCAGAATTCAGAGTCTTAAACAGAATGCCTCATATCTAAGTATTATATGATTCTGAGGTTTTGGTCTCAATCCGAATTTTATACTTAGAAAGAAAATGATATGAACAATGAAAACAAGGTAAGGTAAATTTCCTTGGGGAAGGAAAATTTTCCATATAGAAGTAAAATGAAATTTTCCTTATAGAAGTAAAATGAAATTTTCCTTAAGATAAGGTGTTTGTGATTTTCAAAAAAAAGGAATGGTCAAGTCATAAGGAAACCTTAATAACTCAACAATATCTCCCTTACATGAAGGAATGGAAAAGTCATAAGGAAAACCTTATTGACTCAACAATCTCACCCTTTTTGGAAAGCACAAACATCCTTACGAAAAAGAATATAAGGACTTAAAATAAATTTCTAGACTTTGAAATTAAAGCTTATCTATCTTTGTTTATGGACAATAGTGAATACAACTAACTCCCCCTTAGGCTTTGGAACTCTAAGTATCGTATTCTAGATTTCGGGAATGAGAATTTTCATTTGAATGTGTAAATCTTCGTAATGAGAACTCCCCATTAAATAAACTGCCCTTACTTAGGGATATTTCTTCTTTACTTATAAATTTTTCCTTCTCCCTTTTAGAATTATTTTTCCTTCTCCCCCTTTGTGATTTTCAAAAAGAGTTTGAGGGAATGGAAAAACAATATAGTACCTGAAATATTAGTATAGACATCCAAATAAAACAAGCAACCAAAAATTTCATTACGATTGAAAGAATTAGTACAAGGAAAAAATACAACAAAATATCGGAGTGGGATTTATTTTTCTTCTTTTTCCTTGGGCATTAGCATTTTCAAAAATGGTCTTCAGCTTTTTCAACTCTTTGTGATCCTACTCTACTTTCTTTTCTAATGCCTTGATCCTGTCTTCCTGAGCCTTCATGGCCTCTTCCTGATCCTTTAGCAATTCATCCTGCTTCACCAACTTCTCTTTAATCTCAATCCAGAGATCCTTCTCTGTTTTCCAGCTTTGAACAAAATAATCTAGCTTCCCATTCAGATCTTTCACCTCTTAAATCTGAGTATTTTGTTCAAGATTTAGCTTTTCCTAAAATTTATATGAAAGATTTTTTATTTTGGTATCTTCGGTACCAAAGGATTCCTTGAAATCTTCTTGGAACTGATCAAGCTCTTCCATTTCTTCAAAAATTTTCTTAGACCATCTGGTGATATTCTTGCAGGATTTTCTATGGGCTTCATAATTGATCAGAAAATTTTTGTGATCAGCCTCAATCTTCAGACATTTATCCATCACCATGGATACAAAGTTTGTCTTTTAATTCATATTGTGCTAAAGCATCTGGCATCTGGATTCTATTGTGGGAAAAATCGGAATGGTGTCCACCAACTTCTTTAGGGACTAAACAACAAAATCATGTCCCAGGGCAGATGACTCTGAATCAGACATTTTGCCTGGAGATGGTTCTTCCTCTATCTCTACCAACTTCCTATTAGAGGTTCCTCTAACTTATTTCTTTCTCAAAATATCTTTTGTTGGGTTGTTAACAACCACTTGATTACCCTTACTGATTTTTGGCATGGCTTCTTAATCAGGAGATTCATGCTCGCTCCCAGACACTTGTACAATATTATCTTCATCAACTTTTTATTTCTCAACACCAGCCTCAACATCTTCAGGAAGAATGAAGTCATGATTATGACGCTCTTCCTCTGACAATTTATTCACTTCTTCTTCTTGACCTTTCTCATCAACTCCAGGAGTAGCAATTTTTGAGGATTCGGCTTGAGAAGTCCGGATTGACAACTTCTCGGAAACACTTTCCTTTTCATGAAATTTTTCTAATTACTTTAACAAATTGGTTATCTCTTCAGTGCTTTGAGCTTGCTGAACTTCCTCCACAGCTTCTTGGACTTCCTCCACAGCTTCCTTCTCAACTTCCTTTTGGATTTTCCAGAGTCCTCTTACCCAGAGTCTCCGACAATTGTTCTACAAGGAAAGTTTCCGGTACAGGAATATTTTCTGATGCAACTTTCATGGCCTTCAAAAGAGATTGGACAATATCTACCTCAGACATATTCTTCTTCATCTTCTTCTCTTTAGCTTGTTTTTCTAACTCTTCAACGACTTTCTCCTTTAAGGCCTTAGCCTCAGCAGGATCCAAACCGAACTGTGGCTCCCCGGCTTTTCTACTCTTCTTATCCTCCCTTCAATTTGCTACCACCTCACCCGAGTAGGCTTTTTGCTTATTAGGTTTAGGAGGTGTGGATTGGACTTCCTTAGACTTGGGGGTTTTGTCTTCTACTTTCACTTCCTTTAGCTTTATTTTATTCCTGGATTTCTTTGAAGGTTCAGCTTCATCAGCAATATTTGGAATGGATTCTTCCTCATCCTATAGAAGATCATAAAACTCACCTGACTCCTTTGAAAAACCCACTTTAATCCTCTTAAGGGTGTCATCACTGATCAAAATCACCTTACAATTCCTCGGCTTGGAACTGCAGGGGATCTTGAATGATTCTAGGCACCGAATAATGATCTTAGAAAGTAAGGCGGGATACATAATAATATGAGATCTCAGATTACCATTCTTGATATTCTCAATTGTAATGAGAATGTTCTTCATGTGGTTGAGCTTACTTAGGTTTACCAAAAAGTCCAAGATGTATATATCACTCTTCTTCATGGTGTCCTTTTCACCCTTCCTTGGTACGATAAGGCCTTGAATCCATAACCGTAGAATCCGATTATTGGTAGAAAGATGGGAAATCTTTTCTATCTTTACATCTTTGAGCTCAAGTCATTTCATAGCATTTTCCTTAACAAAACTCCCTTGAACCTCTGACAGCTTGTGAGAGAAAAATTCAGCTTCTCCTTTATATGTCAGCCCTACCAAGCTCGCAGCCTTAGTTTAAGAGAGTTTGTATGTCTTCTCATAACTCTTAAAAGATAATTTTTCTCTACCTTCTTCCTTGAAGAAGAAAATTGATTCATAAAATTCTATAAGAAAATCCGGATAAACCACATCCTGAGCTCCTGTCTTTGAAATAGCTATACTTTCCCATCCATTGAGCTTGATGTTCTTGGAAATAATAGAGTCATACTTATTGAAGAAGTTTGGATGAACTAACCTCTCCCTGTAAATTTTTCATTCCACAATCGGCTTGACAGTAGACATATCTTGAGAAGAGACTTCTACAGACATTTAGACTCTTGAACTTATGAAGTATTCAGAATAGGATTTTGTAGAGGGGTAGAGCTTCGAGACGCAAGATCTTTGAAAAACTGATGTGGGACAACTATCAGGGGTCCCCTTTATATAGGCGATGAAGTGACGGTTGAACTTCCCATTTGAATCCAATGGATGAGAATTCTTCAGATCTGATCTGACGGTTGAAATTATAGCCGCAAGGAAAAATTTAGTTGAATCTGATCTTTTGAGGTTCTAAAATGAAAACATTCAGATTTAAGGAAACTTCAATCTGAGATTTTTTTTAAAAAACAAAAGAAACTAACAGCAAGTAAAAGGTAATTATGAAAAACTCAAGAAAGAATCATACCTTTCGGATTGCTAGGAAGATTATTCACATTGAGGAGTATTCTTCTTGATGGACTTTGGAAAAAAACTTGAAAACGGGAAAAAAAACTTCAATACGAAAATTTTCAAATCCGAGAGTTTCTATTACGAAAATTTCAGGTCCGAATATTTTCATTACGAAAATATCAAGTCCGAAGATTTCCATTACGAAAAATTCAAGTCCGAAGATTTTCATTATGAAAAACTTGAAAAACTTCATTATGATTTTTTTTGAAAAACTAACTACAAAAATTTTCATTACAAAAAATTTTGAAAAACCAACTACGAAAATTTTCATTACGAATTTTTTTGAAAATCCTATAATATCAAATGTACTCCCCCTATGAAAAGAAGTTTATTACTGTAAGGATATTGGTTTAATAGGAAGTTAATGAAGAGAATTACCTTATGGTTATCATTCCTAACTTCTGTTTAATATATTAAAATCTATCAGAGGGTAAAGATTTTGTGAAAATATCAGTAAGTTGATCTTGAGTTCTGATAAATTGAAGAATGATATCTCTTTTTAGTGTGTGATCCCTAAGAAAGTGATGCCTAATATCTATGTGTTTTGCATGAGAGTGGTGTGTAGGGTTTTTACTAAGGGCAATGATACTGATATTATCACACAAAATTTGTGTTTTGGTAAAACTCAAGCCATAGTCTGTGAGTGTGTGTTGCATCCACAACACTTGAGCACAACAACTTCCAGTTGCTACATATTCAGCTTCAGCAGTGGAAAGTGCTACTGAGTGTTGCTTTTTTCATGACCAAGAAACTAATGAATCTCCTAAGAAATG
The DNA here is from genome assembly GCA_963277665.1 of Viscum album. Taxonomy (NCBI): domain Eukaryota; kingdom Viridiplantae; phylum Streptophyta; class Magnoliopsida; order Santalales; family Viscaceae; genus Viscum; species Viscum album. Next base: position 447,780,926 of record OY728145.1, read on the forward strand.
ATAAGTTCCGGATGTACTCTTTTTATCCATTCTACGTCCACCAAAGTCAGCATCCTAAAATCTTTTTAGGACAAAATCATTTCCAGAAGTATAAAATTGTCCTAAATATATGGTTCCCTTTAATTAGCGAAAAATTATCTTCACTGCCTTTAAATGAGATTCCTTAGGATTGGATTGATATCTTGCACATAAGCATACTGAAAACATTAAGTCTGGACGACTAGCTATCAAGTAAAGTAGACTTCCTATCATACCTCTAAAAGATGTCTGATCTAATGGTTTCCCAGCTTCATCAAGATCAAGTATGTTTGAGGTACCAATGAGAGTACTTATACTTTTAGTGTTGTCATATCCATAATTTTTTAGAAGATATTTAATATAATTATGTTGGGATATATAGATTCCTTCTCGTTTTTGAGAAATTTGAAAACCGAGGAAAATTTTTAACTCACCCATCATACTCATTTCAAACTCAGATTTCATTAAATCCACAAAAGAATCAGTTAAAGATTGCTGAGTTGAATCAAATATAATGTCATCAACATAAATTTGAATAATTAAAACATTTTTCTTATCTTTATTTATAAAAGAGTTGGATCTGCATTTCCCTTAACATAGTTATTTTGAAACAAAAATCCTGTAAGTCTATCATACCAAGATCTAGGTGCTTGTTTAAGGCCATATAGAGCTTTGGTAAGTCTAAAAACATGATCAGGATGTTTTGTATCTTCAAATCTAGGAGGCTGTTCAACAAAAACTTCCTCTTGAACATAACCATTAAGGAAATCATATTTCACATCCATTTGAAAAAGTTTGAAATTGAAGAATTCTGCAAAGGCAAGTAAAATACGAATAGATTCAAGTCTAGCTACTGGAGCATAGGTTTCTTCATAGTCTATTCCTTCTTGTTGATTATAGCCTTTAGCAACTAATCTAGCTTTATTTCTAACAATGATTCCATTTTCATCACACTTATTTCTGAAGACCTGTTTTACACCAATAATAGAGGTTTTCTTAGGCCTTTCAACCAAGGTCCATACTTTATTCATTTCAAATTCATTTAGTTCATCTTGCATGGCTTTGATCCAATCATCATCACCTAAAGCTTCATCAGTGATTTTTGGTTCTAATTGGGAAAGTAATGGTAGATGTTATACTTCATTTCTTAAGAAACTTCTAGTACTTATGGGTTGTTTCACATCACCAATGATACTATCACTGGGATGATTCTTGAGAAACAACTGATTTGGATTTTGTAAAGCCTGTTCATCAACGTAGGGTAGAAAATCTTCTAGGGTAAATTTTTCAGAAGTATTATCTTGAACATTTTCCTTATCATAAGGATCTTCTATCAACGGTTGATAATAATTTTTTGAAAACACATCTGAGGATGTAGGTTGGGGTTGTTTAAAAACAAAAGGACCAGTTTCATCAAATTTAACATGTACTATCTCTTCAATGGTACAAGTGTTTTTGTTGAAAACTCTATATGCCTTAAAAGTTGTGGAGTAGCCTAATAAAATTCCTTCATCATATTTTGGTGCGAATTTATGAAGATTATCTTTAGTATTCAGAATGAATACCTTGCAACCAAAAATCTTAAAGTATGAAAGTCTAGGTTTTCTACCATTCCATAACTCATAAGGAGTTTTATTAAGAAAATGTCTTATCAAAACTCAATTTATAGTATAAAAAGTAGTACTTACAGCTTCATCCCAAAAATGTTTGCCAACAGAATACTCACTCAACATGGTTCTAGTTATCTCTTGAAGAATTATATTTCTTCTTTCAACAACACCATTTTGTTGAGGTGTTCTGGGTGTTGAGAAGTTGTGAGTGATGCCCTTTCTACTACAAAAAGTTTCAAAATCAAAATTTTGAAATTCTCCTCCATGATCACTATGAATAGTTTTCAATGGAAGGTTTTTCTCATTTTTAACTTGGGCTCTATAACTTTTGAAATAAGAAAATGCTTCAGACTTATTTGCTATAAAATAGACCCATGTAAATCTAGTTTAATCATCAACCAAGACAAATACATAATACTTTCCCCCAATGCTTCCAGTTTGTGTAGGACCAAAAAGATCCATATGCACTAGCTGTAATGCATCAGTAGTTGAGACTTAATTGACTGATTTAAAACTTGATTTATGTTGCTTTCCATATTGACAAGGATCAAATACTTTTGAAGAATCAAATCTAAGCTCCGGTAGATCCTTAACTAGTCTTTTCTTAGAGAGTTTGCATAAGTTCCTAAGGTTGTAGTGTCCTAACCTTCTATTCCATAACAAGGAATGATCTTCAATTGCACTAAGGTAAGGTAAGTCTTGGCTCATAAGGTCTTCTAAGTTTAGTGTGTATACATTCTCTTGCCTATGGGCAGAAAGAATAAACTCTTCCTTGGAATTGTGTACTAAGCACTTATCATTCATAAAATTCACAAGGTAGCCTTCATTATATAACTGAATTATGCTAATGAGGTTTTTCTTAAGACCCTTAACAAATAAAACATTTGAAATCAAAGTTTTTCAAAGAAGAACGATGTTACCTATACCAATAATTTCTCCCTGAGCATTATCTTCGAAAGTTACTTCTCCTCCTTTCATCTTGATAATCTTTTCAAAATAGTTTTTGTTACGAGTCATATGTCGGGAACATCCACTATCCATGTACCATGTATTGCTATTGGTACCTTCTCTATTTTCCTGAAAAAAAGTTAGACTTTCAGAATCCAAACTTTCTTGGATCCAGAATTTTTAGACAATAAAATTTTGGGTATCTACATTTGTTTAGAAAAATAAGCTATATGAAACCCAAGAGATTGAACTTTGTTCAAGGATCCATTTTTCTTCCAATGCCCACCACTTTGACATTTAGTGCAAAAAGGGGCTTTAGAAGGAACAAAATAGTTATTTTTGAAAACCGGTTTTTGGTGAGTATAACCTACCCCAGTAGTGTTTCCTTGAGGTTTAATGTGAGAATACATCTTGTCAAAATTTTCCTTCCCAGAGGTAAAGTTTGCAAGAAGCTTCTTAAGAGAAAATATTTCGAATTTCAGTCTAATGACTAAATTTCTATCCTCAGGAATCATTTCCTTAGAGTTAGATTTTTCCTCAAAAACTTTTATCTTTAAAATAGCATTCTTAAGATCTTTGGAAAGTTCTTCCTTAGCAGAATTTGCTTTCTCAAGGTCTTTAGAAAGTTTTTCTAAAAGCTCATCTTTATCTCTAAGATCTCTAGAAAGATCTGAAATATCTTTTGTAAGAATTTCTTCCCTAGTATTTGTCTTGTCTAATTTCTTATAAATTTTACAATTTTTTTCTTCAAGTAGCTTGGAAAATATAGATACTTCTTTATATGAAGGTATTTCTTAATTATCTAAAGATGAAGTATCTTCATTAGAAGTACTATTTCGGAATAGTAATTCTTATCAAGAGATAAATTTGTTAAAGCCCCGATAGAGTGTACCTTGTCCATAAGACATGTATTAGGGTAAGAAGTAGTAGCAATGAATCCCATATTCTTCTGTGTCGATGAATCATATTCATAAGATTCACTTTGTGAAGAGTCTCCACAACTAGCACTCCAAGTATCATCAGCTTTAAGACTTTTCTTTTGCTTTGATCGATAGAATTTCTTCTTGTTCCTTTCTGAATTCCTTTCCTTCTTATCCTTCTTTTTCAACAAGGGACAATCAGGTCTGATGTGACATGTTCTTCTACATTAATAACAAGTGACTTCTACATCTTTCTTATCTCTGTAGTCTTTCTTCTTGTACTTATTCTGATGATTTTTCTGAGCTACAATCCTGTTCATTCTCCGAGCAATATTAGCTAATTCATTTTCTGACTTTTCTGTATCACTAGAATCTGACTGAATAATAACTTTCTTTGTCTTTGATCTAGTTAAACTTTCTGGAGTCTTGGCTTTCATATGTTTGGAAGTGGTTGTAAAAGAAACTCCTCCATTCCCACTCTTCTTCTTAACATTTTCAGTATCTCTCTTCATTCTGGTTTCATGCTGAAGAAGAGTTCCAAACAACTCATCTAAGGAAATCTGAGTGACTTTCCTGTTCTCATCAATAGTTGTCCTCTTGGACTCCCATTCATTTGTCATGATATCTATGATCTTATCAATAAGAGCCTCATCATCCAAACCTTTTTCTACCATAGACTGTAAGCTATTCACAATAGTCATAAACCTTTGCTATACTTTGCTTACAGGTTCTCCATAAGGAAAATTAAAACTATGGTATTCAGCTCTCAACATAGCTCTTCTTGTGTCTATGACTTTAGATGTACCAAAATGTGTAACTTAAAGTTTCTTCTAAATACTGTTTGCAGCTTCACATTATGATATTTGACTATAGATGTTCCTAATCATGGAACACAACAAAGTATTTATGACTCTGAAGTTTGCTTGGTATTCTGATTTCTCCTGATTCGTAAAGGTTCTCAGTTCCTTATCTGGAATTTTATAATCTCCAGTAAACATTAGATAGTTATCAACTCAAGTATTGATAACAAAATTCTTCATCCTATCTCTCCAGTACTCATAATCATTTCCATCGAAAATAGGAGGTCTGGTAGGATTTAGATTATCAATAGAACCAACATTTACACCTGCCATCCTTAAGAAAATATTTGGCACACAAACTTGTTAGTAGTATGGGTTTGTAAACAAGAGAAAATATCCTAAGAAAGGAACTAGTTATTGTATCTCTAAGCAAAACTAAATCCGAACTTTATGAGTCCGAAAAACAGATTTCGAAAAAGTTTGAATCTGGAAGTTCAATTCCGAGAAATTCCTTCTGAATCTAATCGTGAGATTAATTCAGATTGAACCAATGCTCTAATACTAATTGTTGAGATGGTATGTCTGAGTATGATATACTCTATAATACCAAATGTAGGATTGAATATGTAAAATGAGATACAAATACAAGAGGGGGGTGAATTGTATTCTTTAAAAAATCCCTAAGGAAATTTTACAGATAACCAAAACTCACAACACCTCTAAGTTCTAATATCTAGTTTGATTCCAGAAAAGTAATTTCAGAAATGAAACTTAACAAAAGTTTACAACAGATAATATTTTGCCTTAAAGCGTATAGAATCTAAATAAATCAGAGTACAAGTATGAATAAGTATAAGAAAGTTATACTTTTCTCAACAATTCAAATGCACAGCGGAAAACAAAGTAGTAACACTACAAGTAACAAGTAGTAACTCTTTTAACCCAAAGAGGAGGGTATCCAATAACCCTGGATAAGAGGTCCCATGATTTATACTTTCAAAAAAGTCTGTCTTACCCAAACCTAGGTAAGCCCTCAATCCGAAGATCGGTATTTTTCTTTTTATCCCCGCAAGCCCTCGATTTGTAAGGAAATCGGCACCTCTGATTTCATAACCCGAAGTCTCTGATTTTAAGGAAATCAAACCTCTGCACTAAGAAAATCTGCACGAAGAAAAGTTTGAACGAGCAGTTCAAAACTTTCTGCACAAATCCTGAGAGTTTATAAGAGCCTCTCTCTCTAGAAATCACTTCAACAGCACTTTCTCAAAAGTCTTGAAAAAGTTATTAGCACGTTCAAATGAGCGTCTATTTATAGGCACAACTCCAACGGTCGACTCCCTCCTCCAACGGTCATATTTCCCATTGAATTGCGGAGGGACCTGTACACGTGTCACTCAAACAACGGTTAGCTGATAACTGAAAGCACGACATCGTTTTATAACAAAATGAGTGCAAGCATAACCAAAGACTGATATTCGGAATGTAAGGAAATAAAGTTTAGAGTCTAAGCAAGAATGAATTCGGAGTCTATTGTATAAGGATATTCAGATTCTGTTTTGTAGGAATTCGGAACCTGAATTATTTAGAATCCTGGGGTCTGAATTTCAAGGAAATTTGGAGTCTAGATTAACAAGAATTCGGAACCCGAACTTACAAAGTTCGGAGTCAGAGTTCATGAGAATTAAGATTCAGAACTTTTTAAGAGTTTGGAGTCTGTATTCAAAGAACTTGGAGTCTGAACTTGGATAAGTTCGTGACCAGAATTTGTAACCGAAATTCGGAGTTAGAACTTGGATAAGTTCGTAACCAGAATTCGTAACTAGAATTCATAGTCGAACTTTACAAAAGTTCGTAATTAGAATTCGGAGTCGATCTTCATGAATGTTCGTATCTAGAATTCAGAGTTGAACTTCATAAGAGTTCGTAACCAGAATTCGGAGTTGAACTTCATGAGAGTTCGTATCTAGAATTCGGATTCTTAAACAGAATGTTTCATATCTAAGTATTATATGATTCCAAGGTTTTTTTCTCAATCTGAATTTTATAGTTAGAAAGAAAATGATATGAACAATGAAAACAAGGTAAGGTAAATTTCCCTGGGGAAGGAAAATTTTCCTTATAGAAGTAAAATGAAATTTGCCTTAAAATAAGGTGTTTATGATTTTCAAAACAAGAGGAATGGTCAAGTCATAAGGAAACCTTAATGACTCAACAATCTCCCCCTTACATGAAGGAATGAAAAAGTCATAAGAAAAACCTTATTGACTCAACACCCCGAGGCTTATATAGGGAGTCACTACCATGAGATGGTGGGTGTGTGCATTTTTAGTCAATTCTCTCCTTCCTGGAGCTCTCATCTCATTCCTTTGCATTACGAGATAACAACATTTTGTGGAGAGGAGGATTCCCGCTCGAATGTTGGACGATTCACATCAACCTGCGGATACGCGATGGGGGAGAGATGTCCTTTGGATGTTTCTTCTGATCTCTATCAAGCCCATACAATTAAAGAAGATGAGACAGCTTATCAGTGCAAGGTACATACAATAACTTCATTTTATATAATTGCATGGTTCTGGGTATTCACGTATGGTGTTCTTAGATTTTGGGTTTCTTATTGGTTCCATTGGTTAAATTAAGTGTTAATCTCTCCTTAGAAACCCATTAATATCATGGGGAGGAATTTAGATGGGGCGATTTCAGCATCTTTGTAAAAGGTGTTTACTTCAAATCAGAGTACCTTTGTTCTCGAAGTTGTGGGGGTTTGCTCTGGCCTTTGTTTTGTGAAGGATCATGAATGGCGTGAGGTTGTTTTTAAATCTAATTGCTTATACTTGATTTCCACGATGAATACGCCCGTGATACTTTCCTTATTTTGCTTTATTTGATTATTATGATGTCCAATTTATTAAACGAAGCAGTAACATGGTTGCTCATTATAATGCTAAGTGCGGAGGAGAGACTCAAGGTCAAGTTTAGTTTTGTTGTGTCTCCATATGTGGATCATTTTGCACTCAAAGATTTGGATGTCTAATGGAATTGAGGTTTTTGAGGTTCAAAAAAAAAAAAAGGTCAAAAGAGGAGAGAGAATGGGTTTGATGGGAGAGGTGGCGGTGGTCCGTGAGGGTATTTTAGGAATATAGTCAAAATATTGAAATGGTTGGAAAACCGGGTTGCTGATCCCGCCTTGGTCTGCCCGCATTTTTATTTTCCGCCTAGAGGCATTTTTGTTTTCGAAGCGAAGGGAGGGATCGAACGCGCCATCGCTCCTTTTCCGCTCTTTGTCTTCGGGGGTGCTGGGTTCTTCGCAAATCTCCTCTGATCTTCCTACACCATATTTCATGGCGGAACAGATTTCCCCGTCGGAGCAGACTGCTGCAATGACTGACACCGCTCCCGTGAAAGATCACGAAGACCCGAAGACAGCGGCTGCCGAAACCCTAGCGCCCCCTTCCAGCGAAGCTGTCGTCGAAAGCGCTCACGGTGGCTCCACGGACTCTTCATGCAACAATGCCGAAACTTCTACTGTTACCTCTGATGGTAACAGGGGCCACGAGAAGTCCCTGGAGTATGCCTCCGAGTTAATTGACAAGGGATCGGCCGCTGTCGACGAATCTGACTTCGACGAGGCCACTGACTGCTTTAGCCGTGCGCTAGAAATCAGGTTCACCGTCGATGATCTCTCACACACACACATACTGACCCCCCTTTCAAATTGCAAGAAACAGCGGCAGATTGATCGAAATATAGTTTTGTTTAAATATTATTAGTTCCGTTGCTTCGATGGGAGATAAACGGAGGAGAAACATAAAACGAGCGAAGCCATGCTTATATTTTAACGATGGCGGTTTTGAATTCTAAAAGTCCTCATAGATGCCCGTGGTACTCACCCAAACTTGCGGCTCTTATCAGCTTTGAAGTATTAATTGTTGGCAGCGTTTTTATTCACGGACGGCACCGCCCCCCTTGTTTGTCAAAGAGGGGAAGGTGGTGGTAGGTGGTTGGTGGCCAACTCACCAAACACACTAGTGGGAGAGGAGCACCAAGGGGTAGGACTTGGCTATAAAAGGCAAGAGCCTCATCCAATTTCAGCATCTCATCTCATCAACAATCATCAGCTTGATCAGAGGCGATTTACTCACTTATTCAAAAGAGATATCTACAAGGGTTTTCTTAAAGTGAGAGAGTGTGTACCCATTATATCCATAGCGATTCTTTTATTTGCTTGCGGTTTTTTCCCCTTCCTTTCATTTTAGGTTTTTTTTTCACGTTACATCTGGTGTCCATTTTACTTCTGCATTTTGCACTTCATTTTATCTTGTGATTATCACTGCACCGCCGACCAATTATTTTCGGTCCTAACAAGTGGTATCAGAGGGAGGTTTTGGCTTGATACTGTTCACATTTTTGGGTATTAAGAATTCTCATAATTTAAGTATGCTCTTTGATTGCAATTTCGGTTGATCTATCACATCATATTAAATTTATTGAGATTATTAAATACACGGTTGTGAAATAGTGGAGTTTCTGGACTTGCGGTGTGTCCAGATGGCGGTGAAATTTGAGATTGAAAAATTTAACGGGAATAATTTTTCGTTGTGGAAAATGAAGATGCTGACAGTGTTGCGGAAGGATAATTGATGAAAAACTGGCGGGTGTGACGGAGGAGAAATGAAACGACATGGACGAGAATGATATTGCCAATATCCATTTGGCTTTGGTAGACGAAGTCCTATCAAGCATTACGGAGAAAAAGACGACAAAAGAAATATGGGATATTCTGACAAAGCTATACGAGACCAAGTCAATGCACAACAAAATTTTCTTGAAGAGAAAATTGTATACTCTTTGAATGACAATCATCATCGGTAACCGACCACATCAACCTCAATACCCTGTTTGCTCAGCTCACATCATTGGGTTATAAAATTGTGGATACTGAACGTGTGGAGATTCTGCTTCAGAGTTTGCTAGATTCATATGACCAACTCATCATCAACCTCACCAACAATATCCTGATGGATATGGTTTCATTCAATGATGTTGCAGCTGCGGTTCTTGAAAAAGAAAGTTGGCGTAAGAACAAGGAGGACAAACATACAACTTTGCACCAAACAGAGACTCTCTCAATGGAGAGAGGAAGGATGATGGAACGTGGTTCCAGTGGGAGCCAAAACCATGACAGGTCCAAATCAAGAAGTAAGAAGAAGAATATCACATGTTTCAATTGTGACAAGAATGGACACATCAAGAAGGATTGTTGGAACAATAACAGTGAAAAGAGCTCTTAAGAGAATGCGACGAGTACTTCTGAAAATGGAGACATTCTTGTCAGTGAAGCGGCGATGATTGTTGGAAGCAGGTAGCATCTCAACAATGCATGGATAATCGACTCAGGAGCAACATGATACATGACGTCTCGACGAGAATGGTTTGACCAGTATGAAACTATCCCGGAAGGACTTGTGTACATGGGGAATGATCACACCTTGAAGATTGTTGGTGCTGGTACTATTAAATTGAAGATGCATGATGGTATTGTTTCGACCATCCAAGGAGTACGCCATATGAAGGGTCTGAAGAAGAACATATTGTCTTTGAGACTATTTGATGATATCAGATGCAAGACTCGCACCGAGAATGAAGTGATGAGAATTGTGAAGGGCGCGCTCATGGTGACGACGACAGAGAAGATTTCAAAAAACCTGTACGTGCTTATGGGAGAAATGTACAAAGGCGCGGAGATAGTTGTCGCATCAACTATCTCTGCGGAAGCATTGACGACGTTATGACATCAGAAGATTGGTCATATGTCAGAACGATGCCTGAAGATTTTTGCAAATTAGAAGTTGCTGTTTGGGCTTACAAACCATTTTGTGAGCATTGTGTTTTGAGCAAACAACACAGGTTAAAGTTCGGGACGTCAACAACAAGAAGCAAAGAGATTTTAGAGTTGATGCATTCTGATGTTTGGAAATCACTGGTTATATCCCTGGGAGGAGCAAGGTACTTCGTATCATTCATTGATGATTATTCTAGGAGATGTTGGATGTACCCAATCAAGAGGAATGCGAATGTTTTTGAAGTCTTCAAAACATTCGAAGTGCGAAAGAGACTTGAATATGGAAAGAAGATCAAGTGTCTGAGGAATGACAATGGTGGAGAATATACAAGCAATGGTTTTGATACTTTTTGTCAATATGAAGGAATCAAGAGACAGTTCACGGTAGCGTACACTCCTCCAACAGAATGGAGTGACAGAGCGGATGAACAGAACCCTGTTGGATATAACAAGGATGATGTTGAAGACTCCATGAATTGCAAAAACTTTTTGGGCAGAAGCAGCGAATACTGCCTGTTATGTGATCAACATATCTCTTTCACTGGCGATTGATCTAAAGACATCGATGGAGATGTGGATTGGTAAATCCGCTGACTATTCTCGATTACATACTTTTGGAAGTTCTGTATATGCAATGTTTAATGACCAGGAAAGATTGAAGTTGGATTCGAGATCCAGAAAATGTATCTTTTTGGGGTATGCTAATGGTGTAAAGGGGTATCGTTTGTGGGACCCCACTGTCCGCAAACTTATTATCAGCAGAGATGTCATTTTTGTAGAAGATAAGCTGTAAATGACAACTGATCGAGACATGTAGGAGAATACAAAAACTATAACAGTTGAAGTAGAGGATAAATCCAAGGAAGAACCAATTTTCTCTGAGGCATTACCAGAACATGAAGATCAAGTACCGATTGAGTTTGGAAAGAGCACCAGTATGACACTTAAATTATGTCACTGAGAGCAATATTGCGTACTACTTATTAACGAAGGATGGAGAGACATCTTCTTTTGTGAAGGGGACCTAGAGTCCAGATGTATCCTTATGGATGACGGTGATTCAGGAGGAACTGGAAGCTCTGTACAAGAACAAAACTTGAAATCTTGTTCCATTACCGCATGGAAGGAAGGCTATCGAAAACAAATGAGTCTTTAAAATCAAGCGAGATAGAAAAAACCGGGTGGAAAGATATCGTGCACGACCGATGGTCAAAAGATATGCTTAGAAGGAAGGTATTGATTTCAACGAAATATTTTCTCCTGTTAGACTAACGACTGTTTGGTTAGTTCTGGCGATGTGTGCAACATACAGTTTACATCTAGAACAGCTGAATGCGAAGACAACTTTTTTCCATGGCGATCTTGATGAAGAGATCTATAGGCTCCAATCAGAAGGTTTTTCAGAAGAAGGTAAAGGGAACTTGGTTTGCAGCTTGAACAAATCTTTGTACGGTCTCAAACAGGCGTCGAGGTGTTAGTACAAGAGATTCAATTCCTATATCATGAGCTTTGGATACGACAGACTTCATTTAGATCCTTGTGCATATTTCAGAGGTTCGGATGGCAATGATTTCATCATTCTTCTGTTGTATGTGGATGACATGTTGGTTGCAGACCCCAATAAAGATCAGATTCAGGAGACGAAGACACAGTTGGTTAGGGAGTTTGATATGAAGAACTTGAGACCAACAAACAAGATTTTTGGGATGCAAATTTACCAAGATAGAAATAATGGGAAGATTTGGCTATCACAGAAGAATTACTTACAGAGAATCTTGAAACGCTTCAACATACAAGACTGTAAGCCAATCTCTACCACTCTTCCCCCATTAATTTCAAGTTATCCTCAACGACGAGTTCTAGCAGTGAAACAGAGAGGATGAAGATGTCTTGAGTACCGTATACATCAACAGTGGTAAGTTTGATGTTCGCTATAGTTTGTACTAGACCAAACATTGCACATGCAATGGGAGCAGTTAGTTGGTACATGGTGAATCCAGGACGGGAGCATTGAAGTATAATGAAAAGGATCTTGAGATATATCAAGGCGACCTCAAATGCTGCATTATGTTACAGAGGATCTGATTTCACTATCATAGGATATGTTGATTCAGATTTTGCAGGTGATTATGATCAGAGGAAATCCACTACTGGTTATGTGTTTACTGTTGCAGGAGGAGCTGTGAGTTGGATTTCAAAGTTACAGCCAGTTGTGGCGTTATCCATGACGGAGACATAGCAGCTACACAGGTTTGCAAAGAGGTGATTTGGATGAGAAAGTTGTTGGAGGAGCTCGAGCACAAACATGAGAAGATTCCATTGTTTTGTGACAATCAGAGCGCCTTACATATTGCAATGAATCTATCTTTTTATTCCAAGACGAAACACATTGTGGTACAATATCACTTTGTCTGAGATGTGGTGGAGGAAGGAAGTGTTGACATGCAGAAAATTCACATTGAAGAAAATCTGGCAGATTTCCTGACGAAGACAGTTGACTCTGATAAGTTTAGATGGTGCAGATCCTCGAGGGGCCTTGCAGATACGTGAGCAGCATGTTTGATAGATGGAAAGGATGTGTGGTGGTGCGATTGGTTCTAAATCAAATCTTCAAGTGGGAGATGTGTTGACAATGTTTTTCTTCACGGACGCCACTGCCTCCCTCCTTTGTCAAAGAGAGGAAGGTGGTGGTAGGTGGTTGGTGACCAACCCACCAAACATACTAGCGGGAGAGGAGCAGTAGAGGGTGAGGCTTGCCTATAAAAGGCAAGAGCCTCATCCCATTTCAGCATCTCATCTCATCAACAATCATCACCTTCATCTGCTCCTATCATCCCATTTGTGCAGTATTTGTGAGGCGATTTCCCTACTTATTAAAGAGAGATATTTATGAGGATTTTCTCCTTGTAATAGTGAGAGTGTGTACTCATTTTTACCCATAGTGATCCTTCTATTTACTCATGGTTTTTTTCCTCTTTCATTTCAGGGGTTTTTCCACGTTACATCTGGTGTCCATTTTACTTTTGCATTTTGCACTTCATTTTATCTCGTGATTATTGTTGCACTGTGGGCCAATCATTTTTCGGTCCCATCATTAATTTAACTTTCAGTTTGATTTTTCCCATTTGCCCGTGCCTGAATAATCTTCGACGCTTCTTCCTTTTCAGGATTCCTGAGATTGATTTATGTTTACGTTAAAACAGTGTTAAATTTTACACAATGTAGATGTCAACTCTGAAGTGATAAATCATGCAATTGAAGATGATCACATCTACATTCTTCATTACCTGTCTGCGTTGTTTTCCCCTTGTTCAATTGTTTATTAGATGCGCATCTGATGCAAATATTATTCAAATCAGGCGTAACAAAGGCAGTATAATTTTTCCAGTTATGCTTTATTTTATCATTCATACTGCTGTAAGCTGACCAAATTTTCTGTAGCTGCATGCTAACCATTTTATAATTGTTTGCTCAGGGTCACCCATTATGGTGAGCTTGCCCTTGAATGTGTTGACGCCTACTACAAGTATGGATGTGCACTGCTGACCAAAGCTCAAGAAGAGGCCGATCCTCTGGTCACCCTGCCAAAGAAGGATGATGAACCTCAACGGGATCTTGGATCTGGTGCGAGTGCTATGAAGTGTGAATCTAGTACAATTTCCGCCTCTAGTATTTCTGAAATAAATCATCAAGAAAGCACAGCAGATGATGATTAGTATCTGTTTACAATGCTGAGAGCTTACAATGATTACAGTTTAATTTCCAAAGTGGTGATTAATTTTATAACTGATCATTTTATTTGATGAACTCTTCTACAAGTGGCGTCCAACTTGATATAAGAGAATCACTTGCCTAGTTATCAATTTGCGGTGAGATGCAGTGTTTATTGTTGCTGTAGTAACCTATCTGCATTGTAAGTATGCCCTTCATCATCCATGCACTTACAATAGAATTTTTTCTTCCCGGAGAAAGCGATGGACCATGCATATCAGAGAATATAAACTTTTGCTTAATGTATGCTCATTGTCACCAGCTGTGATGATGTCTGCACTTGATTTTGTAGCTCTCAAAGCATGTGCTGGCTGGATGTTCAGGAACAAAGCACCGTGTTCACATTTTTGATATGTTATATTTTATTTAGACATGTTACAAGAACATTGCCACCGGTTTTTCTTGTATTTGTTTTGTTTACAATATACCAAGTCTCAGAGAATGCATTTTGCCATCTCAACCCTCGACTATTTTGTTGGAATACTTTATGGGGCTGGTGCTTCATATCTATATATGTGAGCCTTTTAGGACAGTACATCCTCTCTTCATCATCTATTTGTGTGTCTGTTAGGAAGCAAACTGCCCACAGAATTGTCATATTGTTTCTTTTCTGGGAATGTGCGTGATGCATTGGTGCAGTGACAGGCTCACTCGAACCACTTGTAATCTTATAGCATTGCACTTCTAATGGTTTTATTTATCTCTGGAGTTTAAAGGTTCCCGTGGAAAGGATCAGAAAGACGGGGATGAAGAAAGTGATGATGATGATGGTGATGATGATGATGTTGCTGAGGCTGATGAGGATGAATCTGACTTGGACCAGGCTTGGAAAATGCTTGATCTTGCTAGAGTTATCCTTGAAAAGAACTCCTGTGAAACCATAGAGAAAGTAGATGTTTTGTCATCTTTGGCTGAGGTTGCCTTGGAAAGAGGTTTGTTAGTTCTGGGTGCTTCTATCTTTTTTTATTTTTATTTTTTATTTTTTCCTTCTCTGAATTCTGAGTTGATGACTCAGAGGACGTTGAAACTTCAGTCAGCGACTACCTGAAAGCATTGTCCCTTCTGGAGCGCATCGCAGAATCAGACAGCCGCCACCTGGCAGAACTGTATCCTTATATTTGTTCGTAATCCTTAGCATTTTTGGCTGACTGTGACCTTGACCAGTGAACTTCAGAAATTTTAGGCTATGTCTTTGTCTGGAGATGGCTTCCCGAGCTCCGGAAGCCATTCCTTATTGCCAGAAGGCTATATCAATATGCAAGTCTAGGGTGGCACGGCTCGTGGAGCAGATGAAGGGTTCTGAACCGAACCAGGAGTCCTCTTCTAATGCAGAAGCCGAGATCACCGTTTTGAACACCCTCTCGAGTGAACTTGAGAAGAAGGTAATGTAAATACTGATTTGTAACCCATTTAGATGGCGGCGTGTGAAGTCATGTTTTGTTCGACTTGCAGCTTGAAGATCTGCAGCAGGCAGGCTTGGGCCCCTCCCCGATTCTCTCGGAGATGTGGGCTGTAATTTCCGCGAGGGCAAGAGGCATTGCAGAGAATGCTTCTTCTGCCATGGCCAGTGGTTCACAGATGGTTTCTGGTAATGTGAATGGAAGTTTTGATGGTCCGATGGTTGCGGGGGCTCAGGCAAATGGTAGTGCGACTGTCATGGACCTTGGCGTGGTGGGGCGGGGAGTGAAAAGAGCGTCGGCAACTGCAGTTAATGCAGATTCTGTTCCGGTAAAAATGGCTGCTTTTAGTTCGTCTCCGCCGGGCGGTGCAGATGGTGCCGCCTGATGCGATTTCGGATCCTCTGTTGCGATTAGAGATGGAGCGTGTTAGGGGAGGTATTGTGTGCAAGGGTTTTTTTGGGTTAGGAGCTTTCATTGTGGGTGACTTGATGCCCGTTTTAATGGCGGTGTTTCACCGTTTTATGGCATTGAACAAGGTGTGCTGTTTCTTTGATTCAAACATTTTAGAAATCCAAGATAAAATTTACGTTTCTTATCTATGTTCTCAGAAATTATGAATTCTTAACTTCTGAGATGGACGATGCCCGCTCAAATTGCATATTGCACAGGGATGCGAATCCCTAAAACGCAACAAAAGCATAGGTAATTACATTATAAAAATTAAAATTACTATATTCAAATTAACTGTTTGAATTGTGTTTTTTTTCAAAATATTTAGTTGTATTATTTATTAGTGGGAACAACATTGTCAATTATAATTATTTTTCAAAGAGGCAGATTTCATTATTATTCAGTGTAACATCTTGTTGTCCTAGAGCACTTGACAGTGTCCAGACCGGCGGTCGACATGTGAATTCAGACGCATCTCCCCGTACGTCAAAGGTCTCCCCGTACGTCAAAGGTTGCCGACTAACAACGTGGATTCAAGATAGTGACGTGGAGAGACTACACCCCCATATCAGAGTGTACAATAACAACATAAATAAATAAACATCATCCATAAACATAAACATCCATCAGAGTATGTTGAAGCAATAAAATACAACCATCAATAATAAATGAAATACATAAACATACACTCATACAGACTCACGCTCATGTCAGCATACAATGACTAGTCAATAATTGGGCCAATCACATATACAAATAAATAAAAGAATAAAACGACACAAAGGCTCCACTGTCATCTCTAAGCATCACATCATTCATCTCCCTACTCTGTACAAGCTATCCAACTGAACGATCAATCTCGGGTACTCAAGTGTCATGACCGCCCAAGTAGAGTGTGAGTACAACCCAATAGAGCATCATCAATGTGGCCCCGTACATAAAGTGCAGAGCGCAATGTAATATGCTCAACGAAATAAATAAAAATCAATTGTGGAAACCTAAATAAATAATCAATGTTAATCCTTGGGTTCTCATGTGAGACACGAGATCAACCCAAACCTGTTTTGACCAGTGTCAAGGTGTCTCTGAGCATGTCATGTAATCGTGCCAACCAATATCAAGCCCATGATCGATTCCTATGAGCGAGTCCTTGGAAATTTAGTAACATCATGCTCAATAGTCGATTCCTAGGAGCATGTCCTAGGCAATCCAAATCATGCCCGAAGGCCGCCTAGGAGGGTCACATCCCCTATTCCCGATTCCAAGGAACAAGTCCAAGGCAATCAAGGCCCTATCACATCTGAATCAAAGGAACGTGTCCAAGGCATTCCAAACCAAGCCCGGAGGCCAATTGGGAGAGTTGCATCCCCTATCCCAAATTCCAAGGAGCAGGTCCAAGACAATCCAAATCGATAGCATAACGAATTCAAGAATCTCATCCAACCAAACTTATATCAAGCACAAAGGTTAGATCCAAGGAAAATATCCAAGGCATCTCATATATCTCAATACATCTCAGTGAGCAGTGCATCCCACCTGCAACATCTCATATAGTGCATCTCGACGGGTTGACCATCTACTCGAACCCGTCCCACATTACCAAAGTTAGCCTCTCAAGTGCACGACCTATTCGAGTCACAACCATAACACACTCTTCGTCAATTCAGGTTCCAATGTGACACCCGTAATCATCTCTACCAATTCCCGTTCGCACTCTCTTTAGGGTCAACATCTCACTAGGGCACCCACTGGGGTCCCCTAGGTCACATCATAGCACAAACACCCTACACGGGTTCCCTTATCTCAAATTGACCCCTCGGGCCAAGACCGTCACTCCGAGGGCATAACATCTCTCGACGTTCTCATGATCGCATCACGACCTCACTGGCCCCATAGGACAAGCCTAACTGGCATCAGTCTCAAGAGATGACACAATACCCACCTCGCATCTGAAGTCACATGTCGGCCCGCACACACCCAACCCATCTAAAATCTACCTAGGGCATACCCTCCTAGGTACTCACATCCCAAAGGGAAAGGCTCACTCATCCCCTGCTCATCTCAGCTAGCCTAACGAGCATCTCGAGGTTCTCACATGGCATACTCAGGCTAAACGCCCCAGTCTAACACCCTCCTTTACCTGGTGGTCATTAAGGGAACCGCTCACTAGGTCTGCTCCATCTTGTTAATTTAATTTAATTTAATTTACACCCCTCAGGGTCCAAGTGTCACAGAGAATACTTTTATAGTAAAAGCCCTGGTCATCGGAAGTCAGAGAATCAAACCAATGCACATGGTGTAGGCTGGAGATAAAATAACAAGAGTGGGGGGGGGGTGAATTGCCTTTAAAAATAATTTTAAAATGATGCTATAAAATAAAAGCGAATATAATGAAAGCATTAAATTTACGGATAAAATAATTAAAATAAATCAAACAATAAGAAACTAAAACTTTAAGCACATCGAAAAATAAATTGTGAAAAATTAAAAACGCACACTTTGATAAAGGAGTTCGGTAATAGTTCGAGAATTAGCCCCCATGTCTCCTCCCCTCAAGAAGGCTTGAGAGAATAATATTGCTTCGTTGGTTTTAACAGAAACCAAGAACCAAAGAAGAAAGGAAAGAATCCCTTAGTTTTAACGGAAACCAAGAACCAAAAGAAGAACCTTGGTTTGAACTGAAGTCAAGAACTAAGAAGCCCCACTTTATCGGTGGTGAGCACCTAAAGAAGAAGAAGAAGAAGATAAAGGTTTTTTTTACAAACCCTTTACAAAGCATTCAACTCTCTCTATAGGATTTAAAAGAATATGAAAGATGGAGAGAGGGAGAGAGAAAGAAGGTAGAAAAAGAGCCTTTAAGAATTACAACAAGGGAGAAAAATGGCTCAAAGAGAAAGAGGTAAAAGAAAAAGGATTGAAGCCGTTGAAGCTCAATTTTCCTTTTGAGAATTGGAAGAGCTTGAAGAGCATGCCATGAATCGATTCAGTGGAAAGTAGTTGTCGCAGATGTTCGTGGATGAGATCCAAGCCTCCAAAGATGTCTATTTATAACCTCTATAAGAGTTAGAGGGGTCTTAGGTTGAGCCAAGGATTTAATGAGCCGAAGAAATGATTTTAGACCAAGCATTTAATGCTTGTTGACTGATCTGGATAGAAGCTGTTAGGTAGCTGGTCCAATGCCACCGTCTAGCTGGTAGGTTTTCTATAGCTTCTCAGGCAGTTGCATATTCCACTAGGTAACCGGTGAGCTCCACCAGGTAGCTGATGAGCCACCTGGAAGCAATCTGCTTCTGTTCAATGCCACTGGGTAGCTGGTGACATCCCACCGGGTAGCTGATGGTACTCCTGGAGGTATGGTGGTTCTGTCCATCACCACCAACTAGCTAGTGGCCTCCTACCGGGTAGTCGGTGCAGCTTGGTAGTGAGGACCTTGGAAATGATCCTCCAAGTTCCTCTTGAAGCCTCCACTTGGCCCGTTGATTCCTTAGGATAAATTTTAAACACTACAACCAAGAACCACTCAAAATAAAGGTTAAAAACACCTTAAGTGATTGTGACCATAAAAACACATTATAGGTTCAACAATCTCCCCCTTTTAGATGACCACAAACACCCATTTAAGATTAAAATAAAATATAAGAAATAATAAGGAGGTGAAGAAGAAGAGGGAAAGGATAAAATATTTAGAAATACTATTTCCATGAAAGCATAAGTCTCCTCCTTGAAACAAGATCATTCTCTTATATATCTTCCACTTTTTTGAAACTTTTTAGACATTTTAGACTTTTCTCCTCCTTAACATTAAACCTTTCTCCTTTATAAAAATTAAACCTTTCTCCCCCTTGTGATTAGAAAAAAGTCTTATAAAGAAAAAGGGTGAGATTGATAAGAGAAAAAAATCAAATAATCAAGATGATCATAAAAACATGATTTTGAAAATTTGAATAAGATGTTTTAAAAATAAGAAAAAGATTTTGAAAAACAATCAAGATTTGGAAAAAGAAATCATAGACAATAAGAGATAAAGAATAATAATTACAAGCATACCATTCCCAGTTCCCCTTTAAAAAAATTAAAACAATCTAAAGCAAGGGTTTTTGTGAATATATCATCTAATTGAAGATTCACGGTAATGTATTATAACACGATATCTCCTTTTTGAAATTGGTCACTCAAAAAGTAATGAAGAATATCAATGTGCTTAGTGTGTGCTTGCTGGATATCAATGTCCTTTGATACCAAATGTTGGTCAAAGATAAAATTGAAAGAGATGAGATAAATTTCCTTTATTTTTTTTAAATGATGTTATAAAATAAAAGTGAATATCATGAAATCATTCAATTTAATAGTAAATAAATCAAAGTAAATCAAGCGAGCAAAAATTAAAACTTTAAGTGTACCAAAAAATAAATCATGGAAATTAAAAAGGCACACTTTGATAAAGGTGTTCGACAATAAATCAAGGGAGGCGATAGTGAGGTTTGTCCATGGATCAGATCTGGCGGCGTGGCGGGGTGTGTTCTTTTGCGGTGAGGTCTCTAGGCGGCAGTGAGGTTTGTCCATGGATCGGTTCTGGCGGCGCGATGGGCTTCGATCTTCCGCGATGAAGTCTCAAGGCGGTGACTGTTCATCTATGGCTCGGATCTGGCAGTGCGGGGTGGTTGTGCTTCCGCGGTGAAGGGTGGTCGTGCTTCTGCAACGTAGGGTGGTCGGGTCTTTTGCGTTGAAGGGGTCGAGTTCTAGGTCTTCTATGGCGAGGGCGGTCGTTCTGGTCTTCCGCGTCGTGCTCCAGTAGGTTGAGTACTTTGGGTGGTTGTTGTGGTCTCTGTGAGTGGTTTTGATGGAAGCGATGAGATTTGAGGAGCTTTGAGACGTCGACGTCACCATGGTGGCCTTGTTTTCGGCCCTCGTGGGTTCCTCTCGCTTCCCGCGTGCTTGGTCGTTTTGGCCTTCAGTGCGGGTTCCTCCTCAGCTCAGATCTGATTGGATTCATGCCTAGAGTGGTGCTTCTAGTCTAGATCAGCATAGTCACCCTCTTCGGTGATGCTCCTTTGGTGTGGTTGTTGGGTCTTCCAGCACTGGGAGGCGTTGGCTTGGCTTCTTGCATCTTGGAGTGTCTGGCTTCTTTGGGTTTCTTGTCTACGGCTGTAGTTTTGAGGGAGAATCGTGGGTTCGTTGCAGTGAGGCCGTCTTCCGATGATGGTTCAGATGTCCGGGGTGTAGACAACATCATTGATGCTTTTCTGAATGTTGATTATTTTTGTCTTGGTGAATGTTTTTCATGGTGGGTTTCTGCTATACATTTTGTGATGCTGTGACCTATGGCCCACGTTCAAGGGCCTATGCAACCAGACCTTCTTTAAGGTGCGCTTCAGATGAGGTTCAGAGCAGGAAGTTTTCACCAAATTATTGCTATTCAGATTTGGAAGTTTGAGAGGGTATGATTTTTTTCATCGGTACTAGGCCTGTGAAGATTTTTAAAGGACAACTTTTCGAGCAGGGATGAGAAGGTGGAACCTGGACTTTACATTTTTTATGCTAGGGAGGAGCTTTCCTTTGTTGTCTTGATCTGGTTTTTGATGGCGTGTGGACTATTGGGGCACAATTTATGTCTTTATGTCCTTGATTTCATGTTGGGTTCCCCCTCACCCATTAAAAGGGGGTTTATGATATAATAAAAAATTAATTTTCATTCTTAGGAAGGCCTGAGAGGGTTATATTTCTCCCTTGGTTTTAACAGAAATCAACGACCAAATAAGAAAGGAAAGAATCCCTTGGTTTTAATGGAAAACAAAAACCAAAAGAAGACCCTTGGTTTTGAAGGAAACCAAGAACCAAGAATCCTCACTTTAACAGTGGTGAGCACCACAAGAAGAAGATAAATAAGATTGAGATTTGTTTTTACAAACCCTTTACAAAGATCTCAACTCTCTCTAGAGGATTTAGAAGAATATGAAAAATGGAGAGATAGATAAATAAGGTAGAAGAAGTTCCTTTAATAATTAAAATGAGGGAGAAAAATGGTTCAAATAGAAAGAGGCAAAAGAAAAAGGATTGAAGTTATTGAAGGCCAGTTTTCCTTTTGAGAATTAGCAGAGCTTGAAGAGTATTTTATGGATCGATTCAATGGTAAGTAGTTGTTTTAGAAGATTGTGGATGAGATCCAAGCCTCCAAAGATGTCTATTTATATCCTCTATAGGATTTGGAGGGGTCTTGGGTTGATTAAATACTTTAATGATCCAAATAAATGATTTTAGACTAAGCATTTAATTCTTGTTGATTGATCTAGATCAAAGCCACCGAGTAGCCGGTCTGATGCCATCGACTATCCAGTAGGTCTTTTGTAGCTTCCTAGGCTACTGTAAATTCCATCGGGTAGCCGGTGGGACACCTGGAAGTAATATTCTTATGTCCAATGCCACCGAGTATCTGATGGTACTCCTAATAGTATGATAGTTTTTTCTATCATCACTATCTTGTCGATGGACTCCCACTAGGTAGTAGGTGTATCCTGGTAGTGAGGGCTGTATAAATGGTCCTCAAATATTCTGCTGAAGCCTTTATTTGGTCCATTGATTCCTTAGGATAAATTTGAAACACTATAACTAAGAAACACTAAAAAAAATTTTAGAAACACCTGAAGTGATTGTGATCATAAAAAAATATTAGAGGTTCAACAATACCCCCCTTCTTGATGATCATTATCACGAACCAACTCGGGTCAACCCAAACTAGTCACTCGAGATGGACCGCAATAAGGCCCGAGAGGCATTCCCGATCCTCCCAAGATGAAAACTAGTGTCGAGCATCAAAAATACTAAAGTGGGAATGATTTATCCCATAAAAAATAGAAAACTAAACAAAAGTAAAGGAACAATTGATAATGATAAAGAAATAAAGATAGGACATACCTCCATGTGACCTCATGTGTCACCTCTAACTAAAGAACCACATTCTCTCCATGAGAAATCTAGAATTAAGGGAGAACCTAAAGCTGAAAAATGATAAATAAAGTAGGTGTGAGCATCAATATGCTCATTAGGGATGTCAGGGATAAACAATTCCCTATGCCTTACCTTTAAAGTGAAATCCAATATTACTAGTTTGAGAATAATATATATAAAAATAGGTTTTTCTATTTCTTTATAAATCAATCAATAAGTTTTCATTTAGAAGGAAAAAATTTCACATTCTATCCTTAAACAATCTTTTAGGAAATAAAATAAAAACAATTCAATTCTTTACAAAAGTAACTAATACTAAAATGGGTATCATAATATGGAAAAAAATGAGTGTTATGTTATAAAGAAAATAAAATGCAACATAAAATAGAATACATGTAAAACATGTGTCATGGGATCTCAGACACTGGTCAAGACAACCTAGAAAAAATCTATAAATAAAATCTCATAATAAATCTCTACCGGTACCAGTTATCCATCATCACTTTCCAAACACTCGGTGACAACCTCACTGGCACAACCAAGGGGAACATCCCAAAACCAGTCAAGTTATCTACTCAGGGACACTAGCCAGTGTTTAATTTTAACTAGTGTAACACATGTACCTATGGATCCCACCTAACTACCCAAGGATTACCATGACTATAAAATAGAGGTGAGTTTTTACCAAGGTATCATATGTTGGGTCGGAAGAAACACCCCGGAGAGGGCAAGAGGGGGGGTGAATTGCCTTTTAAAAAATTGATTAACAATTAAAATCAAAGTTGAAGAATGCAGCGGAAATAAATAAGGCAAGACACAAGAAATTGATAACGGAGTTCGGCCAAAACCCGGCCTACGTCTCCGCTCCCAACTCAACCGTTGAGAGATTCCTACCGCTTGCTTTTCAATGGTTATAGCAAGAAACCCACTAGGCTTTGAGGTAGCACTAGGACCTATTACAGCTTGCTTTTTGTGGTTTAGCAAGAACCCACTTGCTTTTAATGGTTTAGCAAGAACCCACTAGCCTTTTTAACGGGTGAAGGCTAGCTCACCGAAACACAAGCCTTTTAAAGGAAAAGCTTGAGAAAACCTCTTCACACCTTAATGGTGGTGTGAAACCCAAAAGAAAGGGGGTTGAGAAAAGGGTTTGGGGTTTGTAGGTACAAACCCAATTTTAAAGCTCAAAAGAAATAAAACAATAAAACCCGTAATGGAGAAGCCTTGGGCGCCTTTGATTGATTGATGAGGTTTGAGGGCCGCTTCCAAGCTTCTATGGAGGTGCTCTTGGATGTGGAAGTTGTTGGAGCACTTTGGGTTCCCTTGGAACAATCCGTCGGAGCTTCGCCAAAGATGTAAAAATGTGTATGGTGGCTTGTGTAAAGTTCCGGGGCTTCCTAGGCCTTTATTTATAGGCTAGGAACCTTCAAGTATCCGTTGGAGGGCTTTGGAGCCGTTGGAAAAGGCCTCGGAGCCGTTGGGAGGCTTTTGGAGTTGACTGGTCAAAGCCAACGGCTAGTTTGACCAGTGCTACCGGCCGGCCGGTGCAGGGCCACCGGCTGGCCGGTGCCTTGACAGTGGCTGAGTCTTCTTTTCCAGGCACCACCGGTCGACCGGTGCCAGAGCCACCGGCTGGCCGGTGGTGAGGCAGTAGCAAACCCTGTTCATTCTGGGTGCCACCGGCTGGCCGGTGCTTGGCCACCGGTTGGCCGGTGAGATGGCAGTGGCTCAGCATTCTTCCCAGGGTCCACCGGCCGACCGGTGGTGAAGCCACCGGTTGGCCGGTGGACTGATTTTCAGTCCACTTGTGTTCCTTTGCCACTTAAGCTTGCTTGGCCCAATTCCTTGGCCACCTGATTTGATTCCTATCAATCCAAAAACACTTGAAAGAGGATTAGATAAATATGAGGGTGATTGTGATCATGAAAATAAAACCTTGAGGGGTTCGAGAGGTACAACAATCTCCCCCTATTTTGATGATCACAATCACCAAAACAAACAATGAAAAATACTAAAAATGAAAGGAAATGCTTAATCCATGATGAAAAGGATTCTCCCCCAATCAATCAAGAAATTTCTCCCCCTTTGTGATTATCAAAATAGAGTGGGGCATAAAACTTGATTGAGGGATTCGATGAAAAACGAGATTTTAAACCAATTGACAAGAAAATTTGAAATGAAAATTGAATAACAGTTTGAATTGAAAGTTTTGAATCAAAAATTGAATTGAAAATTTTGAATTGAAAATTTTGAAACCAAGAGTTGAAATTGAAAGTTTGAATCGAAAATTTTGAAATTACAAAAAAGCTTAAAAGATCCTAACTCCCCCTAAATAAAAACAAAAAGTCACCGGGGAGAGGGATTTTGGAAAGAGATGATTTTAGGCCCGGAGAGACTCGCTAAGAGGGATTTTTCAATCCACACTTGCCTCATGGCGGGTCTTCTCCTATAAACTTCATCGGAATAGAAAATCGATTTGGGTTGGCCGTACCGAGCGTTTTTACAATTACACTCATAAATGAGGTGCCCGGGTTTTTTGCAATAGTTACAAAATTTAAAGCTAGAGCTCCCCCTTACAAAAACAGTGGGTGCATGGGAGGAGGAGGCTTGGTTGGTATAGCCAAGTCCATTGGTGGTTCGGGAAACCCTTTGTGAACCAAGCAAATTGTTCAAATTTTGTTCACCTTGGGTGAACTTGGCTAGGGTCTCTCTAAGGTCTTTGATGGTTGATTCCATGGAATCAACATTTGGAAAATTTTGGATTTTAAGGGTGAGTTCCTCCTTCTCTTTGAGAAGTTGGTCTTTTTCGGAGGAAAGTTTTTTGAAAGACTTTTTTAAAGCAACAAATTTTGAAGAGAGTTCGTGAAAACCATTTTCTAATTGGTCTCTAGCATGTGAGAGTTCTTCAAAAGACATATGATTGAAAGAATTTGAATTTGAAGAAAAAGAGGAAGAGGAGTCGGAAGATGTTACCTCGTGAAATGCCATTAGGCATTTGTTACCGTTGTCACTCGAGGAGGAGGAGGAGGAGGATGAGGAGGTGTCACTCCATGTTGCCTTGAGGACCTTTTTCTTTCCTTTCTCCTTTTGCGTGGCCCGTTTCTTGTTGAGTGGGCAATCGGGCTTGTAATGGCCCTTTTCGCCACACCCGTAGCATTTTACCTTGGGCTCGGATCTTGCGGTGGGTTCTTGCTTACGCGCCTTGCGAGATTTCTTCTTCTTCTTGTGCTTCTTCATAAACTTGTGCATTTGGCGGGCGAGATTCTCCATTTCCGAATCGCCGCTTGATGATGAGGAAGATGAGGAAGGAGATGAGGAAGAAGATGAGGAGGAGCTTACTTCTTTTTGTACCTTGAGGGCGATGTTCTTTGGAGTTTTGATAGGGGTGCCCTCCTTTTGTGCTTGCCTCCTCATCGTGATCTCATAAGTCATGAGAGATCCGATGAGCTCCTCTACCGGCATATTTTTGACGTCTTTAGCTTCTTGGATCGCCGTCACCTTTGGTGCCCATGAGCTCGGAAGGACCCATAGGATCTTCTTGACCATTGTTTCTGCAGAAATGTCATCTCCAAGAGATTTTCTACCATTGCACACATCAGTAAATCGAGTAAACATTTCAGAAATTGATTCATTTGGGTGCATGGAAAAAGACTCAAAATCCTGCCTATACATGTCTAACCGAGTATCCTTGACTTTGTTAGTGCCCTCATGGGTCACTTCCAAAAGTTTCCAGATTTCATGTGCGGAGGTGCAAGTGGATACACAATTAAATTCATTTCTATCTAACCCGCAATGAAGAGCATTCATGGCTTTGCCATCAAGCTCAAAATTTTTAATATCGGCGGGGGTCCATTTGGATTCGTCGGGGGAAGAGAGAGTGTAACCTTGCATGACAATTTTATATATGGGATACCCTATACTTCTAAGAAAGGAAGTCATGCGGGTTTTCCAATAATTATAGTCGGTCCCATCAAAAAATGGAGCCCGACCCAATGAGAGGCCCTCGGGGGCGAAAGAGGTTGATGCCATCTTAATGGATCTTAAATTTGAAACCGGGTTAGGGTATTACTCAAATTTCCCTCTGATACCAAATGTTGGGTCGGAAGAAACACCCCGGAGAGGGCAAGAGGGGGGGGGGTGAATTGCCTTTTAAAAAATTGATTAACAATTAAAATCAAAGTTGAAGAATGTAGCGGAAATAAATAAGGCAAGACACAAGAAATTGATAACGGAGTTCGGCCAAAACCCGGCCTACGTCTCCGCTCCCAACTCAACCGTTGAGAGATTCCTACCGCTTGCTTTTCAATGGTTATAGCAAGAAACCCACTAGGCTTTGAGGTAGCACTAGGACCTATTACAGCTTGCTTTTTGTGGTTTAGCAAGAACCCACTTGCTTTTAATGGTTTAGCAAGAACCCACTAGCCTTTTTAACGGGTGAAGGCTAGCTCACCGAAACACAAGCCTTTTAAAGGAAAAGCTTGAGAAAACCTCTTCACACCTTAATGGTGGTGTGAAACCCAAAAGAAAGGGGGTTGAGAAAAGGGTTTGGGGTTTGTAGGTACAAACCCAATTTTAAAGCTCAAAAGAAATAAAACAATAAAACCCGTAATGGAGAAGCCTTGGGCGCCTTTGATTGATTGATGAGGTTTGAGGGCCGCTTCCAAGCTTCTATGGAGGTGCTCTTGGATGTGGAAGTTGTTGGAGCACTTTGGGTTCCCTTGGAACAATCCGTCGGAGCTTCGCCAAAGATGTAAAAATGTGTATGGTGGCTTGTGTAAAGTTCCGGGGCTTCCTAGGCCTTTATTTATAGGCTAGGAACCTTCAAGTATCCGTTGGAGGGCTTTGGAGCCGTTGGAAAAGGCCTCGGAGCCGTTGGGAGGCTTTTGGAGTTGACTGGTCAAAGCCAACGGCTAGTTTGACCAGTGCTACCGGCCGGCCGGTGCAGGGCCACCGGCTGGCCGGTGCCTTGACAGTGGCTGAGTCTTCTTTTCCAGGCACCACCGGTCGACCGGTGCCAGAGCCACCGGCTGGCCGGTGGTGAGGCAGTAGCAAACCCTGTTCATTCTGGGTGCCACCGGCTGGCCGGTGCTTGGCCACCGGTTGGCCGGTGAGATGGCAGTGGCTCAGCATTCTTCCCAGGGTCCACCGGCCGACCGGTGGTGAAGCCACCGGTTGGCCGGTGGACTGATTTTCAGTCCACTTGTGTTCCTTTGCCACTTAAGCTTGCTTGGCCCAATTCCTTGGCCACCTGATTTGATTCCTATCAATCCAAAAACACTTGAAAGGGGATTAGATAAATATGAGGGTGATTGTGATCATGAAAATAAAACCTTGAGGGGTTCGAGAGGTACAACATCATATACACACACACCATACATTTTCCACTAAAGCAATAACCCACTTCTCACCTTCACTCTCCCTCCTTAAGCACAACCCCTATTTAACTCACACATAACCCAAACACACACCTCTTCACTAGGCACATAACATAACTCACACATTTATCCCATATATCACACTCATATTCAATGGGAATGCCTTAAGAGAGGGTTTACCTTTCCATAAATCATTTTCAAAGTGAAAATAAATCCTCATCATTTTATAAGAAAAAAATTCACTAGGAAAACAATAATTCCAAAATATTTTGAGTTCCAAATCCATTTAGAAGACCAATTAATCCATTAATTCACCACACATTTAGAAACAATCTTGAAAACATGTTGAAACCGATACAATTCATGATAATAGTTAGAGGAAAAGTCTAAAAAACAAAGGATAACCCAATTCCAAGGATCAAAACACTTACAAAGCATATATATTTCATATAATAATAAAAATCCCCTTAAAAAATACCAAGAAATCACGCAATTCAAGTTAAAATCTTGGATGTAGGGAGAACCTACCTCAAATATTGATTTGCATGGTGATGGAAACTCATATTCACTTCTAAGAAGAACAAGGGAGAAAAAGGAACCAAGGATAGCCCTAAAATATCAAAACCCCAAATTTAAAAATAATACAACATGAACCCTAGGTCGTAGGAACCCAAGGAGGAAGAAAAACAAGAAGAAAATGGAAGAAGAAGGAAGATCAAGGAGGGAATACCTTTGAAGATCCATCTCAAATCTTGAATAAATCTCATGATTTCACCATTGGGGAGGGGAAGAACCCAAGGGAGAGTTATGGGATAAGATCCTCATGTGATGGGGGTCAAATGTGAGAGGAATAAGAGTTTTTTTGGGTTAAAAGTTGAGAGGGAAAAAGTTGTAAATTACCACTTTTTAAGTAACCTGGAAGACTGCATGGTTTGACCACATGGTTTTCCAGAACATGTGCCAACTGTGCAATATCCTCTATACCAAAGGAGGAGGAAGCCACATAGTTTTATGGGGGAATCCACATAGCCGTGAAACCTTGATAGATTAACTGTATGAGCCAGAAAATTTAAAAATGGATGGTGCACGATTTCTACTAACTGTGTTCCAACCATGCGCCACCCTCTTCCCATCCTAAAAACTACCATTTCTCTAAAAATGCACAAGAAAACTCAAGGAAAACCAAAAATAGATAAAAAATAAATGAAATAATAGGGTTTTTTTAGGATGGGGTGTGATAATTATCCTCACCATTAACACTTTATTCCCCTCAAAACTCCCAAAATATATAGCCGACCAAAACACGAGGGATGAAGAATTTCACCCAAATGAATCCTCAATAACCAAAAGGCTGAGAACTAGGAAACATTCATCTCCCACCCATAATTTGAAACTCCAAGGATAATAGAAAATGGCAAGATCATCCTAAGGGAACCAGCTTGACATCCATAGGAACAACTGATCAAACTAGAGAACCCAAACTACCAAACAAAATATTGAGGGAGTCACAACTCCATAAAAACTCCCAAAACATGGAACACCCGACCTATAACTTTGAAATCACCAAGGAAACCCATCAGGTTTGGGAAAGGTAGAATCAAAGAGTCACATAGACAACTTCAGTTTGAAATTCACAAGAAGAAAAGAACAAGAACTAGAGATCTAGGCTCACCACTAGCTCACCAAGGGTGGTCTCCCCACTATTTTAAAAAACATGGTTAAACATTGGTTCATCAAATAGGAATGATATAATAAATTCAAATTAAAACCAAATTCACAAGAGACAAGACACAAAATAAGAAATGATGTTATTCTACAACCACAAGATTTAGAATTTTCTAAAAGAAAAATCCTTTAAGAACATGACTTTCCAAAAGATATACAATATATTATCCCTATTCCCAAAAAATACCACACCCCCATGCTCAAAATCCCAAAACATGAAAACATTTACAATAAAATAAAATCTAAAAAGAGTCCTCATCAACACCATGATTCTGAAAATAGGGTGGGGGGTCCTTTGAAGGGGTGGATCTGGCTCCATGTCACTTCCTAGTGACCCCCTGAAAAAATTGTTGCAGATGACCCAAGCACCGATAGGTACGAAAGGAATTTGGTGCTTTTAGACATGATGGTTTCTTGTACCCCATCTTTCTACACTAATGGAACACCCAGAACTTACTTTTGAAAGAATCTAGTGATAAGAAACATGACAATCACCTCATCTCACTTCCCAATATGCAAGACATAGCTCTCTTCCCTTTCCCTTTACTGGACCCACCACCATTTCTCCAAAGGATAGGTGAGACATTGACCATATCTAGATCTCTGGATAAATTGGCCTCAGTTCGAACAACCTTCCTAAATACTTTATCATATGTTCTTGGGAAGGATGACACTATTTAAAATAGTTTTGGTCGAAGGCCCTTTTCAAAGAATCAAGCCTTCAAGGCTTTATCTTCGGAAATTTCTAGGAGATATGAAACCAACTCGACAAAACTCTTAACATACTAAAAAACCACTGAATATCCTTACTTGAGATGAAATAACTCCATATCCTTTGGTGCCTTAATGGATTTAGAGAAATACTACCAGATGAACAAGGCCTTGAATCTTTCCCACAAATAGACCTTCTATGGTTTGGACTGGTAAATAGACTTCCACCACTTCCATCATAATCCTTACAGTATAAAGGTTACTAACTTAATCTTAAGGGGTTTAGGGAGATCAAGTTGGATGGATATATCCTCAATGATTCATAACCATTCTTCGCATTTTCTAGTCACCAACTTCCGAAAGAAACGAGGAGGGTTCAACTCTTGGAACTTTCAGATGAAATCTTAGTATTGAGGACCACCAGGCTCCATATCTATAACAAAATAAATAACTGCAACCAGAATTGATCAACTAAAAAGAAAATGATGGGAAGACCAATCACAAATGATTTTTAGAATCTCATAGAACTCCATGGGGGAATACCCTAAAACCAAGAAGTAGAAGAATAAATCAAAAAACAACCCAAACCAAGAATCCATAGCTCAGTCATGAATTAACGACACAAAATCAAACACTTAAAACATCACATACAATATAAAAAAACCAAGGAGTCAAAAATAAATAAAAAAACATAGAAAGAAAGAATCAATCCATGCCCATTTTCCAAAGCATCAAATCTCCCTTTTTGAAAACCATTTTCAAAAAACAAACAAGCCTTACAAACTGAACACCTACCATTAGTATTCCATGAAGCCTCACATATTCATACATCCCTACCTGATCAATCACACCTCTACACATACCAACACCTATCCATATATATATATATATATATATGAGTTTTTACAATAATAACAAATATTGAAACAAGATATTCTCATTTCTAAAATAATACCAATTCATTTCCAAAAACTTGGTTTTTCATTCTTAGAAACCAACTTAGACAAACCAAACCTCATTTTTAGAATCCAAAAGAAATACATCAAACCCAACCTATAGTGATACAGTCTTAACATACATGGAAAATGAATCTTTTTAGATGAATATTAATTACATTAAAAAAACACATTCCCAAGGACCATAACAGTTAGTGCCTTTGGAAATTTAGAACACAATCTTCTAGTCTGATAAAATATCTTCAATGTTTTCCATAAAAATATCCCCATTTAGCAGTACTACTTAAAACCTTTCATCATAACTTGGGGAAAGGAAAAATAATAAATAGTGATCTCAGATGCTCAGTAAGGGTAAATAAAGGAGGTACATAATTATAACATGAATATAAGGGTATGAGAACATGAACATGACATTTGAAAACCATACCCCGCATATCAAAGATTATAATCACGAGTCATAGAATAAATATTGCCAGTTCATAAGACATGAATTGTAAGGAAATCAAAGAACATGGGTCATGAGATGATAATATTGGAATAAGAAATAGACTTCTGGCATATAAATAAGCATATAAAATATTATGTCAAGGCTAGCCACCAAGACATTCATAACATGTTAGGATTAGGATGACCATCCATGTAACTGTTTCAGTATTGGGCTACAACCTGTATATGTACCCTCTTATTTTCAGAATTGGGATACAACCCATGTACCCTATTGTTTTTGGGATTGGGCTACAACCCACATACCCTCTTGTTTTCAGGGTTAGGCTACAACCTATGTACCCTCTTGTTTTTGGGATTTGGATATAACCCATGAACCCTCTTGTTTTTGGTATTGGTATATAACCAGTATACCCTCTTATTTTCAGTCTTGGGATAAAACCTATGTACCCTCTTGTTTTTGGGATTGGGATACAACCTGTATAGCCTCTTGTTTTTGAGTTTGGGCTACAACCCGTGTACCCTCTTGTTTTTGGGATTGGGCTAAAACCGGTGTACCCTATAAGATCATATAACATTTATCATTACCCAATGCATTGGAGGGAGATATATATACCACCCATAACATAATGAAATCATACATACATATTCTACAAGATAATAAAACATTCATCATATCATAACCCATAAAAAGAGATGAGTTTCATAAACATCATATCATAACCCATGAAATGAAACATTTCATCATATAATAACCTGTGGAAAAGAGACAATTGTCATAATAATTTAATCATATAATAAAACATAAAAGGAAGAAAGTTTCATAATCATTTTATCATGGTATAACCCATGGAAGATAAACAAGTTTCATACACAACTTTTCATCTTAAACATAAACCATTCAATAAAAGAATAAGAATGGTGTCCTTGGATCATACCCCCAGTAAAGAATAAACTATATCAAAGGATGTAATATTAGTTGTAAGATAATTTTTAAATATCATTTAAAAAAATTTCTTGAGGAAAATATAATTTCTTCTTTTAAAAACACTTTTTAAATCATAACAAATTTTGAAAACCTTTTTCTTTGAAAACAACCATGAAAACTTATAAAAGAATCTTTAAAACCATTTTAAAAACTTTTTTAAAAAAATATATTTTTTAAAAATAATTTTCCATAAAAATGATCTTAAAATATTAGTTATTTTTTAAAACATTCTTATAAAACATGGTTTTTGAATAAAACACATCTCCGACCGAAGAGAGAAATAAGGTCAAATTTTATTAAAAACACTTTATTAATTATCTTAAATACCAAAGAGTGTAAAATGAACCATTACTTGAATATATCATGAATAAATATAGGATAATAAAATTCATAGGAGTTATTGATATATGGATTATATTATTTCATCAATGGAAGCATAATCGTAAACAATCCTGATAACTGATGAGATTGTAACAATAAACTCTTACCGCTTTGGTGACTTTGAATCATAATACCCATGAAATAATAGCATTAAATGAATATTAAAATATAATTAAAATAATTATATTAATTATTTAACATGTAAAATTATAATTATATACACCTCACAAGATAATATAGGTTCATAACATAGCATGTGTCTCAAAGAAGGAAAATTGAGACAAAATTCCGTTACCGATTTGGTAACGTTTTAACCATAAACCCCATGAAATAGAGATACTAAAATGGATATGTAAATCCAAATAATTATAAATATAATAATAATAAAATAAATATATGGGATTTATACACACCACATACAATAAATAGGTGGTGAACATGGTTTGTGTCTCATGGAAAATTAAAGTGAGATAGAGATCCCTTACTACTTGAGTAACTTTTAAATCATGATCCCCATGAAATAATAACATAAATTAAAACTTATAATATCAAAAAATATATTAAATTCATGATATAAAATTTCATAGGTAAATATATACACCACACAAAATAAATGAGTGATGAATATGACATAAGTCTCACAAAAATAAAAGTGAGACTAGAAATCCACTTACCTTAAGTCTTGACTCTCAGTGTACTTGTTAAAACCTCCTATATAATAAATATGAGTTTATTATAAATATATTAAATAACTATATTCATATATATAATACCATATATTATTTTATTATGACTTTATATTTTCTGTTTATTAACAATTTCATGTTAAAGTTACGTTTTGGGTAATAATTGTTTTGTTTTTTGTATATATTTTGACTTGTTATTCTTGATCCTATTACTTAGATCATGATTTAATTATTTATATAATGTAAAACATGATATAAATATCATATATATTCAGTATATATGTATTTATAATAATATATAAAATATATAAATAGAAAATGAAATACACCCTTCATGGAGACAGTAGGCCGTACGTACGCATTAACACTGTTTCCATTTCTTATCGTATTGAAAGAAAGAAAAGTAAATGACTTATATATATATATATTATTATAGTAGAATTTTAATTTAATATATTACACATATGTTTATTAAACCCATCCTTAATACATTCCATGTAAAGTGTGAATGAATCACATTGCTTTGAGGAGGCGGTAGCCCACACATCCACAAATGATGTTATCATATTCCCACAAAATAGAAATCATGAAGGTATGTGTTATAAAATAATTTAAAAAGTAAAAATAAATCATAAATATCATATATAAACATCATTTTCATCATTATTACCAACCTTTAAAGGTGGTAACAGAAGAATGAATGACATCGGTTCGTGAGGCGGTGTCCGCCATACACACAAACAGTGATTGTGAATCCCATTTAATGGAAGTGTGTGTGGGTTTAAGTCATACCATTAATATAAAAAAATATAATTATATTTAGTATAATTAGGTTATTATATAATCATGTAATAATAATAATTTAAATGGTGTATAAATAAATAAAACAAAAGTGCACGTTGAAGAACGTTACCTCTTCTTAGAGTAACTCCGTTTGGTTTGCACCAAAGGAATTTATTGGTTTTCTTTATGCCTAAAGCGAGGATTATAGAATGAGAGGATATATGTTAGGAGTTTATTTTGGCAGGTTTTGGATGATCCAAAAGGATTTATTGGTGTGAATAATTGAGGGTGGTGGGTTCTCTTTTATAGTGGAGGAGTGACATTCTTATAAATACCAAAAATTAAACACTATTGGGAGGTATCTCTTACATCATGTGCCTAAAATAATAAACCAAATTATATAAAATAGGGAATATGGTCTAAATATTTCGATAAAATGATTTTTTTACAATCTTCTAGGTCATTTGGCCTCTTAAGATTAAAGTTTATCCACAAAGTAAACTTGTTTTTACCTTAATCACTGTAATTAATTTTAACTGATTTCACTATTTTTTTTGTAAAAAACTAAGTTGAAATTAATATAAAATATAAATTATACTTATTATAAATATGGAATATATTTTTAAAAATTAAAATCATATAATTGGTAGAAATTAATTTAAAATTAATCCTGTAAACGAGACGCAACAACATGTTTTTAAAGTGAAAATGTTCAAATATTTGAAATATTTTTACATCCAATTTCAATATGTAATTGATTACAATAACCTAAATTTGATTTATTTATGTATTAATTAACTAATTATACTTTAAAACAAATTTAAAATATAATTTATCTATATAAATAAATTATATGAAAAGTCATTTTTCAATTAAAATTCATCATTTTTCACTATTTATCAAAAAATGAAACTTTTCAAAAAAGTACCAAAAAATCACTCTAAGATAATTTTAACATTAAAATATAAAAAATTAATTTTATTTTTTCAAATAAACTTTATAAAAGTATCAAAATTTAGTTTTAAAACAAGTGCACCATTAAAAGGTGGTAAAACCGCCTTTTAGAAAAATACATCTTTTTATGCCTAAAATTGGATTTATTCTTATCTCTTATATAGAAAACACGTATGATGAATGTTAAATATTTTTATTGAATACATAATATATAATTTTAATTAAAATAATTCATAAAATTTTGTTTGTTTAATTTATTGAGATAAAATGTTTTTGTATATAGAAAAATAGTTTTTCAGAAAAGGAATTTCTTTATTTTCAATTAGTTATTAGTTCCATTTATAATTAATTAGTAGACAAAGAATTCATTTTATAAACATATATAAACCATATTTTCATAAATTATTTAATCATTTTCATACCTGCCATTCCAACGACTAGGTGATAACTATAATATTATTTTAACAATAATATTAATAGTATTTTATAGTTTGGTAAAACTAGATCTTGCATGTAACACATGCTATCGAAGGGAATTAGTATTGTGTGTAATATAATCCAAACATAGTTTTGTGTGTATCATAATCTAATATATGTGTTTCATATAGTGCAAGCTTAACTTTATGTTTCATATAAAGAAATCTTAACTTGGTGTAGTGTGTAATGTAAGCCATTAAAGAATTTTAATTTATCTGAAAAAGAATTTATTCATAAAAACTCAGGGTGTTACATTCTACCCTCCTTAAATTGAATTTCACCCTTGAAATTTTTATGGGTCATCAAAAGTTTAATACTTGAAAGTTCCTTTTATAGAAATCCACATTATAAA
The DNA here is from genome assembly GCA_963277665.1 of Viscum album. Lineage (NCBI taxonomy): Eukaryota > Viridiplantae > Streptophyta > Magnoliopsida > Santalales > Viscaceae > Viscum > Viscum album. The sequence goes on from OY728145.1 coordinate 447,817,459, forward strand.
AATAAATTCTAAAACTTACTTAAAAAAAGAAAATTTGGAAACATAAAGGTTAAACAAAGTAACACATAATTAGGTTTCCATATAGGATAACATAGGTGGAAAGTGAAGATATGGAAATGGAAGAAAAGCATAAATAATTATAGAGAGTGATAAAGATCACTGATCACAATAAAGTGGGTTATCCCAAGAATGTTAGTAACCATAAAACCATAACCCAATTAGGTGTGAAGAGGTCATTGGTATCATCAAAATGATGATAGAAGGACAAAATTTTATTTCAAGATCATTTTCTTAAAGTTGAATGCTTTTCAAAAGAAGATATACCTACTTGTTTTCATTCCATTTTATATGCAAAATCTCACCCTTTGGCTGTTCCTTGATCAATTTCCACTTCATATATTACTCCATGAAATGAATGTGATTTTTTCATTCCTGAAGCACTAACAAATCATGAGATTCATAAATATAATGATAATTCATTTTATCTGTCTTTAGTTATCATCACAAAAAATGGTTCACACAGGTTATCAAATATGCATAAATCCTCATATGGTGAGATAATACTTTAATCTCTAAAACATTATCCAAATTTTAACTTAAACCATTCCATAAATGGTTAATTTTGTAACCCTTTAGAAAGATGAAAATACAAAACTTTATAAGAAGTTCACTAATTTTGTCAAAATCAGCTTAACATTTATCCCCCATATATCATAAAGTATCTCTTGACTGTCACATACAAAAAATGAAAATACCTTTGTTATATATTCTCTTGAAACATGGTAATAACCTGAATTACCATAAATCCTTATTGAAAACATACATGCTTACAAAAGATAATTCACCCTTTATTCCTTAAATATGATCTTATCTTATAAAAACTTTTCTATTGGAAGATTGAGTTCATCCTTTCACTTTTATAATATCAATGTGATTTCATTTTTTATATAATCCATGTAGAGAGTGATAATCAATGCTCAGAATCATAACAAGTTCCACTACAGGATCAACAACAAGATTTTCATAGAGTTTATTTTCAAAAAATCCCACATGAAATTCCCTAATATGGAGTGCCCCAACCATCCTGATTCACTTTATATGTTGCAATTTCATAATCTTTCCCTTTGTAATTTGTCTTCAGAGGTTGTTGGTGTTGATCACCATTATTAACCCTCAGAGGTTACTTTCTAGCATAATTCCCAAAATCCTTACAATTGAAACACTAAAGTGTGGGGGGTTCATTCTATGGGGATTTCTCATTATTCACATCATTAGCTAAATTTTTTCCAATCAATTAAGCATTCATCCACTCGATGAACTTCTTTTCCACACTTAAAACATTTACTAGTCCCATTAAGATAATTCCCTCCATGTTTCTTCCCACACTTTGGGCATAAAGGAGAGATCATATTCTTCTCTCCATGGTTCTTAGATTTTCCTTTGAATTACATTTTTATCTTCTTATCAAAACCATGATATTGATACACAAATCCAACCTCCATTTACACCTCAATATCACACCAAAAAATCTCTTCATAACATCCAAATTATCATATAGATAATGCCGTTCATAGATTTTTTTTAAGCCATTGAATAACCGGTCAACTTTACTTTTAGGTTGAATGATAATACCTAAAGAGTACCTCGCAAGTCTTGTAAATTTTTTTTCCTAGGCACCAAAAAATTCATCATTGGGATTTTGGAAATTTGGATTAATTAATTGTTTAATTAATTAATGAAATATTGGGATTGTTGTATTGGATTAATTAATTGGTTAATTAATTAATGAAATGTTGTGATTGTAAAATTTATTGATTAATTGAATATTGATTTGATTAATTAATGAGTTTTTTTAATTGTTTAATTAACATGTTATTGAATTAATTAACTATGGGAAATATGTGATGTTTGACATAAACTTAATGGTTTAAAGGGATATATGATTAAATTTTGTTAAATGGAGTAATGGTGATTTGTCATATTATTTCCATGTGATTAAAGTATTGACATTGATTTGTTTTGATAGTTGAAATGGCACATTATGATTTGAATTGTGATAGGAGGGTTAATGTTGATTAATATTGATTAATGTGATATACTTGTGTGGGACATGGTATGATGCATCAAAAGACCATAGTGATAAATTAATAAATGTGTGTGGGACATGGTCTGCTGCATCAAAATCCCATAGTGATAAATGAGTGTGGGACACATACTATTGATTCAAAATTACACTTGTGTGATTGATTGATAAATGAGTTTTGGGTCACAAATTGCTACTTCAAATACCCATAGGGTTCTAGGCATGGTTATCCAGGCACAAAATTTTGGCATTGAAGTATGGTTCCAATTGGTCACGATAATGAATTGAAATGAAATGGATAATGAAAAACCATGTGTTATAATGAATTGTGAATTGAATATGTGATATGGTTCAGAATACAACATGGGATGAAGTAGGTATTATTGGTTTAGGTGTCCTAGGGAACCTAGAAGTTATGTGGTTAAATAAAGAGTAATTGAATAAATATAAACTGTTTACTTTACTGCTTGTATTTCATTATTTATAAAACTGTACACACTATTATTGAATGGATATTGTTTTAAAAGGGTGACTTTTGTGTACTTGGGTGTTGGTTATCATTTGATAGGCCTCTGAGCGGTGACATATCCTTTTCTCTCCCGCGCTAGGGCACCTCCTTGATGGAGGTTTGAATAGGGGGTGGCCATTGTGCATCTAACATCATCCCCCCCTCTCCTCCTTCTTATCTTGATTCTACACTGTTTCTCTATATTCTGATGTTTCCTCTTTTCTCCTGATATGGATTTTTTTCCTCTCTGATTTTTGGTTCCCTTCTTTGGGGCATCGATCTTCGTATCCTCGACCTTCTCTCACCTCCTCTGCTCTTTTCATTGTTCCCTTCACGCTAGAATCCATCTTTGGTCCAGTGTGAGGGTTCTTATAGTGGATTGGGATAGTGAGGAGGCTTGATATATAATGGATCATCTAAGGATAGCTTTAATTTTTTGGAGGGTTCTAGTATTTCTTTGTAATTTTTTTCTAGTTCTTCATTCGCAGAGGCTTTACAGATAGTTTTCTCTTAGTGTATGATTTGAAGGAATAAGCTGGTGTCCTGGAGAAGGTCGTGGGTCACTGTTGAGACCATTGCCTACTTCAATCTGTGCTCTTTCCTCATGTTCTACCTCTTCCCCTGGTCGGTGTGGTGTGGTAGTTTACTGTGAGGTTTTGGGATGTGTTGGTTCAGATTTCGATTGTCACACCCCGAATTTTAAATTTAAATTTATTTTATTATTTCTTGGATTCGGGTTCTCTCATTGAGGCTCAGGTTGAACGTGAGGTTAATTTTTTTGAGGATTGTTATTTATTTTGGGCCGGTGCACGGGCACTGCACGGTTAGCAGTAACCATGCGGTCGACCCCAATGACCGTTCGATTACCCAAATCTTAAAAATAAATAAATTTTATAAATACTTATACCTTAATAATAAAAACAATATTATTATTTTGTAGATAATAATATTATTAGTATTATTTAATTGTTTTAATTCTATTATTTCTAAAGTGATATTAATAGTATTATTTTTAAATTTTTTATTAATATTATTATTATTAAAGAAATGAAAAAATGTTATTAATGTGATTATTACCAGTATTATAATTATTATTATATTTTTTATTATTTTATTATTGATATTATTATTATTATTGTTATATTATTGGTATTATTATTATTATTATCATGTTACTATAATTAATATTATTAGAATTACTATTATTGTATTATTGATATTATTATTATTATTATTATTATTATTGTTTTTAATAAAAAATGATTATAATGATTATTAATTTTTTTATTATTATATTAAAGATATAATAATAATAATAATAATAATAATAATAATAATAGTAATAAAATGAAAAATGAAAAAAAGAGAAACCCTAAACCGCACCCCCCTTCACGCTGCGCACTATACCTAGACCCCCCAGTTCTCTTCCCTATGTGCTCCATGCCCCATCCAGCCAACCCCCTCTCCCCTCCACGCTCCGACCAATCGACCCTCGCGCCCCTCGCCGCTCCATGCTTCGGCCAATCGACCCCCTGCTCTGGTGGCCCTACCCCCCTTTCTAGTGAACCTTTGGAGAATCCGCCTTATCTGACAACCCTCCCTTTGGTAATTTCTCTCTTAGTTTTGGGGGTTTCCTTCAATTTAACCAAACCATAATGGAAAAATTTTCAATTCGCACGTTTTTCTCATTGATTTAGGTGTGTGGTTGGTCCGTAGGGGGTTGTTCTTCCTTCCACTAAAGCGGCGTCACGGTCGCACGCCATTGTGGTAGGAAAATCCGAATTCTACTTTCTGATTAAGTCCATTTAATGATTGAGTGTTTTTAATTAAATCTTTTACTTGACTCGCACCTTCATAACACACTTAGTTAATTTGATATAGTGTTTTCAAGTCAGTTGATTTTTCTAAAAATAAATTTAAAGTGTTTTCCTAGATATGCTTATATGCGCCTATAGAAAAAATGTGTTAATTGGATGTCAAATTTTGTTTTGATAATTTTTAAACTTTGTTCGCACCTGCATAATGTATTTAGTTAATTCATTATAGTGTCTTCCTATTGAAAATATTTCATTAAAATGGTTAGTTTGTGTTCTGGATTTAACATGTAGGATGTGACGATTTGTAAAGTATGGTTTGTGTGTTGTTTTGGTAAGATCAATGATTTCTAAACCTGAAGTTTCATCATTGTGAGTTTTGTGAAATTGAGTTGGGGTTATTTTAAAACTAGAGTTCGATCTAAAAATGTAAATGGTTTTGGTTATACAATAGATTTTAAAATGGAATTTACATGTGAAGTTGGTGAAATCATGATGGAATCCTTTGTTTTTTCCATTTAAATGTTTTACCAAATGAGTAAGTGATTTATTCAATGATGTTTAAAATGTAAATCATGGGTGCAAAGTGTTTCGGTGTGCATTTGGATTTGGTTTGAAAACGAATGGTAACATTATGAAGATGGTATTTTAAAATGGCATTATTTTAAAATCTTGGTCTCTTAAATGGTTCTTTGGTTTCTAAGTGGTGTTGGTACCTTTAAGTTAATTAATCAAATATTTGGTGGCTCCTTTGTGGTGCACACACATATACATAGGTACATATGTGTATGTGTATATATATCTTCCTTGCACATATTCCCCCATGGAATGGGGAATATATACATTTGATTAAGGGTATATGTATATATATGAGAATGTATGTGTGTGTTGGTGTGGGCGATTTTCATCAAAAGATTCAAGAGCCGAAGTATCTCATCTTGGTTTGCTTCTTTTTGAGGTAGGTTCTCTATGCTCGCACCTTTTATTTTAATTCCATGATTTATTATCATTTTTTTAAAAAGAGTGTTTACATATTAGTGTGGTATTTATATATGTAGATATATATATGTGTTTGGTGAAATGGATTGCACCTCTTGGAGATTGGTTTCCCACCAATTTTCATAACTTGTCTAAGCCTGTTTACAAATTGTTTTTAATTATAAAGGTGTCCTAAGTGTTTTAAAATATTTTACTAAAAGTTTCCTAGTTATGAAGTGTATTTTTTGAAACAAAAATGATTTAGTTAAATGTGTTTTTTAAAACCTGATTTTTTGTCACCTTGAAGCGTGGTTTGAAAATTCAATGACATGAAGGCCCATTTGGCACTTTTTAAGTGCATTATGTGTTTTTAACCTGGAATTGGAAATGGATTTGAGAATTGAATTTGGTTTGGAATATTTTTATGGCATATTGGAATTATAGTATTAAAGGCCTGGTTGGAAACTTAAAGTGCTTTTTGAAATGGTTTAGAAGTTTATGTGAGGTGACGACCCGATTTCCACCTTGGTTGATATGGCATGTACATGTTTACACACACACACACACACACACACACACACACACACATATATATATATATATATCTAGTGGGAACCTCTATTGGAGGTATATCCCTTTATGGTTTATCATATAGTGTGTCCATATTTGGTGTAGGCAAGTGCGATGATGGAAGGTAAGGTGATTCACGTGTGCGAGGGCCTCCTACTTAAACAACATTACTATTACCACTATGGCTTACTGGGAATCTTTTAGAGGGTCAAGTGATGATTTCTGATCCACCCTGATTAGATGGGTTAGTATCCCCTAGATTTTCTGTTAGGTCAGGCGGGCTATGTTAATAGTGAGTCCAGGTTAGGGAAACTAGTTGGTTATTGACTTAAGGGCTTCACCATATTCCAAAAGGTGGTTCTGAACTGAGTACATCCAGGGATCACTCTAGGGATTTTTATAAAATGACCATGGTTTCATACTTGTATGTTCCTACTTTATTTTATGGAATTTTTGGTTATTTGACATCATGACAATTTTACTTTTCTTTTTATAATAAAGAACCTGTTTTGGTACTAGTTGGATTTTAAACAAATTCATTAAAATGACTTATATACTTTGATAATTGATTTAGAAAAATGAAATGGAAAAAATGGATTTTTCTTAAAATTAAAACTTGTTACCTGTTTTGTTAAAGGAGTAGAAAACCATACTTTTATATATCCTATGTTCAAATTAGCAAGAAATGATTTCATTTTAGAGGCGGGGGAATTAGGTGTGGTTTATTTTGGCATTACTACTAAGTATCTCAGTGCTCACACCTACTCTATATTTTCATATGTAGGTTTGACTTTCAATTTCTGGTTTTTTAGTGCTGGATCACTCTTGAAGAGAACTTGGTTTTGAGTTGGGTGGTGACCTAGTAGGTCATGTGGAGGTATGTGTAGTTTGTTCTTTTTCTCTTTTCACTACTAGTTTTCATTTTTTTGTCATTTTTTGTTTATTTACTTGTGTTTTATTTATGGGCCAAATCATTCCCACATGTTAGTTTTGATGCCCGACACTATTTTCTAGCCCATGGGGATTGGGAACGCCCTTAAGGCCTTGCCGTGGACTGGCTCGAGTGACTGGTTCAGTTTCTACCCGGGATGGTTCATGAAAAAATGATTTCAAAGGAGTTATTATTATTTGGGGTGTTTGGTAGATAGAGATTAGGACTTTCGGGACTCAAGAGGTAGGTATGGGAAGGGATTCACAAACTCTCACTCGCTCCAGACCACGAGTTTCCAAGGGTTGTCCAGGAATTGAGTCCTTATCTTGTTCTAGTTTGTTTTAGATTAAGGGATGACAATGGAGGTGAGCTGAGGTCATGTTGTGATTTCACATGGAGTAGTGACCCATGTGATAAATAAGTTCCTGGTTCAAGTTTCTCTTAGTGTTATTTACTACCTAGGGCATGGCTCACTACCATGTCATCTAATTGGGCATAGACACTAGTCCCTCTCTCCAATAATTAGTGTAAGTGTGTTTTTGAAAATGAAAAGGATTTTTGAAATGACGATGCTTTCTTTTAAATGGTTTTGGGATTGGTAAAATTGGTTTAAAGGGAAATGTTTTGGATTTAAAATTTGGTAATTTTTTGAAATTGGTAAATAAATGGAATGGATGGACACATGTGTGAAAGTTCATGGGATGTCATGGGTGTTTATTTGAAATTAAAGGATTGAACTTTTTATTTAAAGGTAGTTTTTGAAAGGGATTATTTTGGATGTGTTTATATTTTATTGGTTTTTGATATGGTTGTTTTTGGGTGAAGGATATTTTATTGGTGTTGCTTCAGCTTGATATTGGTTTTGGCTCTATGTTTTATATGTTGAAAATTCTGCCCAAAAAGGTCCCCAAGTTTTCTGATAAGTCATGCCCAATTTTTGATCCTTCTCAAACGTTGCGTATTCTTCATGGTGATTGGGGTCCATTAGAGGCAGCAGAGTGGCTTGAAAAGGCTGAGTGTGTCTTTGGGGTATTGGGAACTCCCGAAGATGTCAGAGTGCGTGCTATTTTGGGTTTGTTAGAAGGTCCAACTCTAGAAAAATAAGATTTGTTTTCTCCACCATCAATGCAAGTTGGGATGATGTGAAATGTCTTTAATTCCGTCTTCATCTAATGGTTCATACCTGAATAGGTGAATACGAAGAAAAAGGAAGAACTTATGCACATTCAATAAGGCCGATAGATGGTGAAGGCATATGTCGACCATTTCAAGGAACTTGTGTCCTTTTATCCATAGGTAGCATCGTAGGATTTGACAAGGACTTCTCTCTTCATTGGGGGTCTTTGTCCAGATATCAAGGAGTGGGCCTCCCTTTTAAGGACCATCATTTTGAGAAGCTGGTGGATGAGGCATTCCTAGATGAGTTGGTCACCAAAGCACAGATGGTTGGAAATCTAGCGTATCTAGTTACTCATGAAGGTTCCCCATTTGGAGAGCAGGGTGTGCCAGAGGGACCTGTTTCTAAAGAGTCCTCTGCAGTGGTTTTGGCTTCCAATTCATCAGAATATTCAATGGTGTGCCATCAGTGTGGATGTTTAAGGAACACAAAGCCATCACGTCACATCCCTTCAAATATGTGCCATTGTTGTGGATGTCTGGGTCATCTAGAGAAGTTTTACAGGAAGAATCACTTGAAGAAGATTATATGACTGGAGGATTCTAGTGCCTGACTGTGAGGTGGGAGATTCTTCGGCCATCAGAGCCCTAGCCATAGGTCTTGAGCTGAATCTCGTGCACAATCATGAGTTTATGGGGGTGTGAAGCCTCGATTCGGGTTTTGTGTTCCATGTTGGGATTGGAACATTTAAATACCTTTTGTTATTGTTTCTATACTGTTAAATTTTTAATGTTATTATAAGTTCATCATTTAAATGGGGGAATGTGATGAACTTGTTCTATTGTAATGCAATAGTTCCATTTGTCTGATTATGGTTTTCTGAATCGTGCATTTTTCTCAAAGTGTGTTTGCCCATTGTATAGGTTAATCTCGGTTTAGTTGTATTCATTTGGAGATGTAAGTGAATGTGAAAAAATCGATGTTTGTAGTTATGCTTTGTTTCACTGCTTGGGTTAAGTTCTTATCAGAGGGTTTTCTCTAGTGTTGTGGGTTTTTGGTCTGGGTCGAGAGTTCTAAGTTTTAGTGGAGGTGTCACTTCGCTCGTGCTATAGAAGTTAGTTTGGATCAGTTGGGAGTTCCCTTGTCGGCCCCCCTTCCCGGGGTGGTATGTTTGGGTCTGAAATTTCCATGCTAGTTGAGTTCTTGTGGTGGGGAGAACCCTCTCATTTTCTCTCATTCTCTTATGTTGTGGTTTCTTTTAGTTTCAATCGGGCATGGATTCAAGTTCTGTCTATCGTTCGGTTGGGTGAATTTATAGTGATAGAAAGTGTCTGTGGTGGGGAGAATTGTCACACACCGAATTTTAAATTTAAATTTATTTTATTATTTCTTGGCTCCAGGTTCTCTCGTTGAGGCTCGGGTTGAACGCGAGGTTAATTTTTTAAGGATTTCTATTTTTGGTGGTTTTCACACCAGTGCATGGGCACCGCACGATTAGCGGTAATCGTGTGGTCGGCCCCAGTGACTGTGCGATTACCTAAAACTTAAAAATAAATAAATTTTATAAATGTTTATACCTTAATAATAATAATAATAATAATAATGTTATTATTATTGTGTAGATAATAATATTGTTAGTATTATTAAATTATTGTAATACTATTATTTCTAAAGTGATATTAATAGTATTTTTTAAATTTTTTATTAATATTATTATTATTAAAGAAATAAAAAAAATGTTTTTAATGTGATTATTACTATTATAATAATAATTATTAGAATTATTATTATTTTTTTATCGATATTATTATTATTATTGTTATGTTATTGGTTTTATTACTATTATTATTATCATGTTACTATTATTAATATTATTAGAATTACTATTATTGTATTATTGATATAATGATTATGATTATGATTATTGTTATTGTTTTTAAGAAAAAATGATTATAATTATTATTAAATTTTTTATTATTATATTAATGGTATTATAATAATAATAATAATAATAATAATAATAAAATTAAAAATTAAAAAAAGAGAAACCCTAAACTACAGCCCCTTCACGCCGCATACTGCACCCAGACCCCCAGTTCTCTTTCCTGCATGCTCTGCGCTCCAGCCAGCCGACCCCCACACCCCTCTCTGCTCCTGCCAAATGACCCCCTCACCCCTCACCGCTCCACGCTCCGACTAGCTGACCGCCTCACCCCTCCACGCTCCGGTCAGCCGATCCCTCACTCCTCACCCATCCACGCTTCAGACAAAAGACCCCCTCACTCCTCCGTGCTCTATCCATTCAACCCCCTCACCCCTCACCACTCTGTGCTCCAGCCAACTGATCCCCTGCTCCGGCAACCCTACCCCCCTTTCCGGTGCACCTCTGGTGAATCCGCCTTGTCTGAAAACCCTCCCTTAAGTAATTTATCCCTTTTTTTTGGGGGTTTTCCTTAAATTTAACCAAACCCTAATGGGGCGATTTGTAATTCGTGCATTTTTATTATTGATTTAGGTGTGCAGTTGGTCTGTAGGGGGTTGTTCTTCCTTCTACTAAAGCATCATTTCACTCGCATGCCATTGAGGTAGGAGAATCCATGTTTTCTTTTCTAATTAAGTCCATTTAATGATTGAGTGTTTTTAATTAAATCCTTGACTTGACTCACAACTTTATAACACACTTAGTTAATTTTATATACTATTTTCAAGTTAGTTGATTTTGCTAAAAATAATTTTGAAGTGTTTTCCTGGTTATGCATATATGTGCCTATGGAAAAAATGTGTTCATTGGATGTCAAATTTTGTTTTGATAATTTTTAAACTTTTTTTTCACCTGCATCATGTATGTATTTAATTCATTATGATGTTTTCCCATTGAAAATACTTCATTAAAATGGTTAGTTTGCTTTCTGGGTTTTACGTATAGGATGTGGTGATTTGTAAAGTATGGGTTGTGTGTTGTTTTGGAAAGTTCAATGATTTATAAACCTTAAGTTGCATCATTGTGATTTTTGTAAAATTGGGTTGGGGTTATTTGAAAACTAGGGGCTGATCTAAAAATTGAAATGGTTTTGGTTATGCAATGGATTTTAAAATGGAATTCACATGTGAAGTTGGTGAAATCGTGATGCAAGACTTTGTTCTATCCTTTGAATTGTTTTACCAAATGAGTACTTGATTTATTCAATGATGTTTAAAATACGAATCATGGGTGTAAAGTGTTTCAGTGTGCGTTAGGGTTTGGTTTGAAAACGAATGGTAACTTTGTGAAGATGGTATTTTAAAATGGTTTTATTTTAAAATCTTGATATCTTAAATGGTTATTTGGTTTCTAAGTGGTGTTGGTCCCTCTAGATTAATTAATTAAAGCTTTGGTGGCTCCTTGGTGGTGCACACACACACATACATTAGTATGTATGTGTATGTGTATATATATCTTCTTTGTACATATTCCCTCATGGGGTGTGGAATATGTACATTGGATTAAGGGTATATATATATGTATGAGAATGTATGTGTGTGCTGGTGTGGGTGATTTTCATCAAAATATTCAAGAGCTGAAGTGTCTCGACTTGGTTTGATTCCTTTTGAGGTAGGTCCTCTATGCCCGCGCCTTTAATTTGAATTCCATGATTGCTTAGCATTTAAAAAAAAGCATGTTTACATATTCATGTGGTATTTATATATGTAGATATATATATATGTGTTTGGTGAAATGGATCGAACCTATTGGAGATTGGTTTACCACTAATTTTCATAACTTGCCTAAGCCTATTTACAAATTGTTTTTAATTATGAAGGTGTCCTAAGTGTTTTAGAATATTTTACTAAAAATTTCATAGTTGTGAAGTATATTTTGTGAAACAAAAAGGATTTGGTTAAATATGTTGTTTAAAACCTGACTTGTTTGGCACCTTGATGTATGGTTTTACAATTCAATGACATGAAGGTCTATTTGGCACTTTTTAAGTGCGTTGTGTGTTTTTAACCTGGAATTGGAAATGGATTTGTGAAGTGAATTTGGTTTGGAATATTTTTATGGTATATTGGAATGATGGTATTAAAGGTCCAGTTGGAAACTTAATGTGCTTTGTGAAATGGTTTAGAATTTTATGTGATGTGGCGGCCCGGTTGGCACCTTGGTTGATATGGCGTGTACATGTATATATATATATATATATCTAGCGGGCACCTCAATAGGAGGGATATCCCTTTATGGGTTATCACATAGGGTTTCCATGTTTGGGGTAGGTAAGTGTGGTAACGGTAGGTAAGATGAGTCATGCGTGTGAGGGAATCCTACTTACACAACATTACTATTACCACCATGGGTTCCTGGGTGTCTTTTAAAGGGTTGAGTGATGGTTGCTGATCAAACTCGATTAGATGGGTTTTTACCCCTTGGATTTGCTGTTAGGCTAGGTAGGTTATACCGTTAGTGAGGCTAGGTTAGGTCAGCTAGTTGGTTATTGAATTAGGGGATTCACCATACGCCGATAGGTGGTTCTAAAACAAGTACATCTAGGTATCACTCTAAGGATGTTTAGGAAATTCCCATGGTTTCATACTTGTATGTTCCTACTTTATTTTATGGAAATTTTGGTTATTTGATCTCATGAGACTTTTAATTTTCTTTTTATAATAAAGAACTTGTTTTGGTACTAGTTGGATTTTAAAATAATTCATTGCAATGACTTATATGCTTTTTTAATTGATTTATAAAAATTAAATAGACAAAGGGGTTTTTCTTAAAAGTAAAATCTTGTTACCTGTTTTGTTAAAGGAGTGGAAAACCATACTTTTATATATCCTATGTTCAAATTATCAAGAAAGGATTTCATTTTAGAGGTGGGGGAATTAGGCATGGTTTATTTTGGCATTCCTACTGAGCATATCAGTTCTTATGCCTACTCCATCTTTTCAGATGCAGGTTCGACTTTCAGTTTCTAGTTTCATTAGTGCTGGATCGGTCTCAGAGCGAACTTGGTTCTAAGTTGGGTGGTGACCTAGTAGGTCACATGGAGGCATGCACAATTTATTATTTTTCTCTTTTCGTTTCTAGTTTTAATTTTTTGTTAGTATTTGTTTATTTACTTGTGTTTTATTTATAGTACAAATCATTTTTACATGTTATTTTTGATGCCCGACACTAGTTGCTAGCCCATGGGGACTAGGAATGCCCTTCGAGCCTTGCCCTGGACTGGCTCAGGTTACAAGTTTAGAGTCAACCTGGGATGGTTTGTGACATCGATGGTGTACCAGAGATGCGACCTGAGTAGGATCTGGTCACTCCTTTGGGTTTCCTTTGGCGTTTTTATTCTTCCTAGTTTTATGTTGGCCCTTTGATTGGATCAGTTTCTTTATCCCCATTGATGTTTTTAGTTTCCTATTTTGTGTTTTCACTAGTTTGGTGAACGGTGATGGTCATCAATGAAATCCTATGGTACAAATATGATGTTTTATTTTGGAAACTATGCTGTTTTTTTTGATGGGGACAACAATATTTTACGGTGACAACAAGGGATTTTGGCGAGCATTTCTTATTGGAAAACTAGTTTGATATGGTTATTTTTCAGAAATGATGACGATGAGGTTGAAGGCTCTTGTTGTGATGGTGGTTTTATGCTATAGTGGGATGATTTCGGTGTGTTACCATTCTAGTGAAGTGGAGGAGACATTGGTAATCTCAACTGTGTGGGGGAATGGCTCGAGGCGGATCGCTTCTCGACGTTCTATGGTTTGAGGCGATTCAGTGGCAATTGGATTGTTTTGTGGGTGTTTTTGATTTTCATGGATCTTCCATTGATTTCATTTCACTATTTAATTTGAATTTTTAATTCTACTGTTTTGGTTTGATCTATTTGTTTGTGAGGTTACCACTTAACCATAAAGTGTATTTTCAAAAAATAACAAAAAATGGATTTAGAGTGTGAGTGATATTTTTTTAGATGCCATTGGTGGTGGAATACTGAGTTAGACTCAGACCCTACTCAGACTTCCTAATTAGTACCTAAATAGAATTCATGTTTTTAGGAAAAGAAAAGTTCAAGGGCCTTGAGTTAGATGACTGAGTTGAGATGAAGCATGGATGAGGGAACCAAACTTGGTGTCGGGACCCACTTGGGAGTTTTTTGTGTCTATTTATTTTTAGTTTTTCATATTGACACTTGAAACATACTTGGAATGAAATATATATAATTTTGGTTTAGATATTGTATTTCTATTTTAGTCATCATGTGATGTTATTCTTCTTATGGTTATGGTTATATCATTTGGTTATTTTTTACTTATTTATGCTGTGGTATTACTTTGATATAGAGGGTATAGTGTAACATTCTATTCCTTCCTGGTTTTTTAATTTTCTGTTTTTGAGTGTTGGAGGTGTTTAGGGGAGGTTCAGAGAGTTTTCAATGAAAGATGGAGGTGCAGAAGAATTTCTGTAGGAAATACACCTCATGTAAGTGTATTATACGACGTGAAAGTTGTTTTCACAGCTTGTCCAGGTCTAGTTCATGATGTGTAGTTTTTCAAGGTTATATAATAAAAAGGCAATGAGTTTTTAGGCATAACCCAGAATCCCAGGATTACATGATGTGAAAGGGGATTACATGTCATGTAATTCCCCAATGCTGTACAGTTTTACAGGTTTTAACTACTCGAGTTATTTATCAAACCCTACGGTAGTGGCTTTTTTCTCATCCTAGGAATTTGAAAACCCTCTTATTTAGTGTTTGGAGATTCCTTTTGATGAGGATCAATCCTTGGGATCCCTTCTCTGATTCTTGGTGAGTTTCTCTCTCGTTATCACTCATTTCCTTCCATTCTTCTTCAAGGTTCCGCTACGACGTTGTTTCTTTAGTTTTAGGGTGCGTTTGGGTTTCATTTTGATGGATCCATGATGCGGTATAGGTTGATCTATAGTTCCTCATGGTGTAGTTGTGGTTCTAAGGCATTCTTCTTTTCCCTGTAGCGCGAAACTAGTTAGAAAGCTTCTTTGAGATAGGATCTCTCTCATTTCTCTTTATTTTGTATCATACAGGAGGGGTTTTCTTTTAATTACCTATGGGATATGGTTATGATGGATTAATTAAAGATAAATAATTGGTTGATTTGAAATTTAATGGTAAATGGATTTGTTTCTTATGCTTTTACATCTTTGATATTGTTATGATATTGTGGATTATACAGGCCTAATTCCCCATTGAAAATTGTGGCCGTTGTGGGCTTTGTTTGAACTGGGTATATGTGATGTGATTGTTGTGATATCGCCCTAAAAATGGAAATTGGTTAACCACTTATATTTGGTTAATAAATTGGTTTCCCTGGGATTATGATTTGTGTGACAATGCCCCTAAAATAAAGTGAATGTGATAAAAGACCCTTTTTAAAATTTTGAAATAATCTTGATGTGTTGTGATGCGTGGCTGTACTTGTGGGACAATAATGTGTGGTTGTGGCATGTGGGGATGATAGTTTGTGGGATGTGCTTTTGGGGTGGCAAGGTGATGGCTTGTGGGCTGTGATTTTTGGGTGGAAATGTGAGGTTGTTTGGGATGATAAGTTTCTTGTGATATGTGGTTATGTTGTGCTAGATACCGGAGTGGTGATGGAATAAATGAATGTTTAATAATGCTTGAAATGGAATGGGTTGGTTTGGTTAATGGAATGGAATTGGTTATGGATAATTAAATGATGGGCTGTGTGGTTAAATGTGGTTTATGATAAATAATTAAATGAACGGGGAGATTAAATGAAATTGGTTGGAAATGTGAAATGGGGTTTGTGGCTTGTTTTGGGATGTTATGCATTTATATGTGGCATCAAAAGTGATGGTGTTGTGATTTGGTTGGTTTGTTTATGAACCCATAGGTTGGTATTGAGTGTTTGATACTATATATATATACTTTCATTTTCATTGTGATTTCTATATACACCCACCCATGTTGATCACTATGTGCCGAACGCCTACATAGTCACACAAGGTATGTTTCCCAACATCTCGGTAGGAGGATGGATGGATGGCCACCCGCTCTTCCCTTATCCCTCTTCTAGGTGATGATGGACCAATCTTCTTCAAGTATAATGGGTTATGATGTGGTGTCCTAGGTGAATTTGAGATGATTTGTTATGTGGTGTCCCATGTGTCTTCAGGATGAGATGTGATGTGCTTTCTTAGGTGTTTTTGGGATGATATGTGATATGTTGTGAGGCCCAAGTGTGTGTGGGAGGGATGTGTTATGAGGCTCAGGTGTGTATGGGTG
Source organism: Viscum album (assembly GCA_963277665.1). Taxonomy (NCBI): domain Eukaryota; kingdom Viridiplantae; phylum Streptophyta; class Magnoliopsida; order Santalales; family Viscaceae; genus Viscum; species Viscum album. Next base: position 447,833,721 of record OY728145.1, read on the forward strand.
TGATGTGTTGTGAGGCCCATGTGTAGGTGGGATGTGATGTGGTATATTCAGAAGAGGTAGGATCACCTGTACATTTTCTGTTGGGGTGTGAAAGCGTATAAATAGTGGGAAAGTGGTGCAGGTACCCTATCATTGATGTGATTTAGTTTATATTATATTACTTGATGTGTGTTATTTGGTGAGTGTTATTTGGTGATGTTGGGATGTTTATTATGAATTTTTATGTGATTCTTGGTTCTTTTATTTTCTCACAGGTGAATTAGTATGATTCTTTCACATATCCATGAGAGAATTTGGTTTTCCTACTGATTATAATTGTTTTCTCACCCTATATATATAAAACTATTTTCAGGTTTCCAGAAGGATTTCATGGACCATTCTAGACCTTACTAGCTCAGATCCTTGGCAGTTATTGTGTCGCTACTTTAGCTTTACTTTTGGGGGTTTACTTTGGAGAATTTTATTTGTATCAGTTATATTTATACATGAATGTGGGATGGTTTGGGTTTCTCTTTTACATGATGTCTTGGATTTGTTAAAAAATAATTCATTCTATCTCACAATCTTTTTTTTGGGTAATACCTCCCATATTGTGAGATTCGTACACCCTTAGAGCTAGTCACCAACCCAAGGCCTACTAGAGGTGGGACTCGAGGGTCATTATCTCCCTTTATTCATTGCCAATCTAAGAAAGGTATCTTTGGAGGGAGGGGTTCATGATAGAGTGGTATCAAAGGGAGGTTGTCGAGAGATAGGATGGAGTTTGGAGTTAGGAACATTGAGGGTTGCATGGGTTGGTATAAAAACAGTGCCAACTGACCTTGGTATGTGACATAGGACATGGATACTGACTAGAACATGATATTTTAGGCCCCCTCGTGATCCAGTGTATGGAATCTTAACTTATTGAATGTCCAAGTGAGATGGACCTATTTGTAGGGTAGAGACCTAGGAAAGGTACATGCATCATAATTACTTATGTTCTTGTTCGAATCAGTTTTTTGGGAAGTTAAAATGGATTAAAAAATTAATTAAATGAGTTAAAATGAATCTTAATGAAATCCCATACTACTAGGTATTAATAAATCCTTGTTTTCCTTTCATATATGGCTCCCGTTCTTCATTCATGTGTAGCTCAGGTAGTTAAGGTTCATCAAGATGATCCAATTGTGTTGGGTCGGAAGAACACCCCAAGGAGGGGAGATGAGAAAGGAGTTGGGGTTTGTAGGCACAAACCCAATTTTAAAGCTCAAAAAGAGATAAACAATAAAACCCGTAATGGAGAAGCCTTGGGCGCCTTTGATTGATTGATGATGTTTGAGGGCCGCTTCCAAGCTTCTATGGAGGTGCTCTTGGATGTGGAAGTTGTTGGAGCACTTTGGGTTCCCTTGGAACAATCCGTCGGAGCTTCGCCAAAGATGTAAAAATGTGTCCGGTGGCTTGTGTAATGTTCCGGGGCTTCCTAGGCCTTTATTTATAGGCTAGGAACCTTCAAGTATCCGTTGGAGGGCTTTGGAGCCGTTGGAAAAGGCCTCGGAGCCGTTGGAGGCCAAAAAGGAGTTGACTGGTCAAAGCCAACGGCTAGTTTGACTGGTCTACCGGCTGGCCGGTGCATGGCCACCGGCTGGCCGGTGTCTTGACAGTGGCTGAGAATTCTGGTCCAGGCTCCACCGGTCGACCGGTGCCAGAGCCACCGGCTGGCCGGTGGTGAGGCAGTAGCCTTCACTATTGGGGCTGGGTACCACCGGCTGGCCGGTACAAGGCCACCGGTTGGCCGGTGTGTAGGCAGTGGCTTCCCTCTGAGTGCAGGTGCCACCGGCTGGCCGCTGGTGTGCCACCGGCTGGCCGGTGGTCTGGATTTCAGACCAGTTCTGCCTTCTTTCTATCTTGGCCCAATTCCTTGGCCACCTGATTTGATTCCTATCAATCAAAAACACTTGAAACAATGTTAGAAACATAAGAGGGTGATTGTGATCATGAAAATTAAACCTCGAGGGGTTTGAGAGGTACAACAATCTCCCCCTATTTTGATGATCACAATCACCAAAACAATTAATGTAAAAAACTGAAATTGAAAGGAAATGATAAGCATGATGAAAAGGATTCTCCCCCAATCAATCAAGAAATTTCTCCCCCTTTGTGATTATCAAAATAGAATGGGGCATAAAACTTGATTGAGGGATAAGATTTGAAAAACAAGATTGAGATTTGAAAATCAATTGAAATTTTGGAAATTGAAAGATTTGAATCAAAAATTGGGTCGGAAGAACACCCCAAGGAGGGGAGATGAGAAAGGAGTTGGGGTTTGTAGGCACAAACCCAATTTTAAAGCTCAAAAAGAGATAAACAATAAAACCTGTAATGGAGAAGCCTTGGGCGCCTTTGATTGATTGATGATGTTTGAGGGCCGCTTCCAAGCTTCTATGGAGGTGCTCTTGGATGTGGAAGTTGTTGGAGCACTTTGGGTTCCCTTGGAACAATCCGTCGGAGCTTCGCCAAAGATGTAAAAATGTGTCCGGTGGCTTGTGTAATGTTCCGGGGCTTCCTAGGCCTTTATTTATAGGCTAGGAACCTTCAAGTATCCGTTGGAGGGCTTTGGAGCCGTTGGAAAAGGCCTCGGAGCCGTTGGAGGCCAAAAAGGAGTTGACTGGTCAAAGCCAACGGCTAGTTTGACTGGTCTACCGGCTGGCCGGTGCATGGCCACTGGCTGGCCGGTGTCTTGACAGTGGCTGAGAATTCTGGTCCAGGCTCCACCGGTCGACCGGTGCCAGAGCCACCGGCTGGCCGGTGGTGAGGCAGTAGCCTTCACTATTGGGGCTGGGTACCACCGGCTGGCCGGTACAAGGCCACCGGTTGGCCGGTGTGGAGGCAGTGGCTTCCCTCTGAGTGCAGGTGCCACCGGCTGGCCGCTGGTGTGCCACCGGCTGGCCGGTGGTCTGGATTTCAGACCAGTTCTGCCTTCTTTCTATCTTGGCCCAATTCCTTGGCCACCTGATTTGATTCCTATCAATCAAAAACACTTGAAACAATGTTAGAAACATAAGAGGGTGATTTTGATCATGAAAATTAAACCTCGAGGGGTTTGAGAGGTACAACAAATTGATCATTGTAGGGTTTATCCGATTGAGGAGGATGATCAATGGTAGAGGACATTGTGTGATTTCCAACAGTAGGATTTGGGGAAGTACGAGGGCAGTGTTTCAAATGTAGTGATAGAGAGATGGCTGGAGGGGCTTGAGATTGCTTTCAGTTTGATCTGAGCTCCAATAGAGTACTGGGTTCCTTTGGCAGTTAGTCAGATGCAGGGAGCTATGCATCAGTGGTGGATGTTGTATCTAGGAGAGTGGAAGGAGGTATATGTTTTGTGAGTCGACTTCTAGAAGGAGTTCTAGGCAGAGTTCCTTTCATCAACCATGAAGGAAGTGAAGAGGCAAGATATTATTTCTCTTTAGTAGGGGAGCATGTTGGCATAGGATCTGAGAATCAAGTTCAAGGACCTTTTTCATTTTGGCTCAGATCTTTTTTCATATGAGGAGTCTCGTGTGAAACATCTTGAGGAGGCACTCCATCCTTTAATTCAGTATACAGTAACTCCTTTTACATTTCCAATGTATTTTTCGGTTCATAATAAGTCATAGGTGATCGAGTTAATGCACTCGCAAGGAGTTTTTCTGTGGTAAGGTAACCAGTAGGGTTCCTCAAGGGGAAAAGTCATTAACGGCAGGTCTCATGCACTAGGACCTTTGAGGTTTCAACTAGCGGGGATTTGACCTCAGCAGCTTCCCTTACGACCTTCTAGTTTCTATGCCTTTATTGTGGGGTTGGGGCCAATGTGTTTATTCTATGGAGTTTGTGACCATCTTCAGGACCAATAACCAGTGGCTTCTCGAGCTCAGTTTGGCTAAGGCGAATAGGATCAATGTCATCCTCAACAGTATTTACAAGTGAGGCTATTTCAAAAGCAGGGGAAACAGGATTATGCTATGCCGAGGGAAGATGGAGCAGGTAGAGGACGACCTGAGGATGTTCCTAATGTTCATGGACTTCAACCTAAGTATGGTCATGGAGGTGGTCATCAATAGAGAAGTATAGGAGTTGGGCATGGTTAATTTCACACAGTGGAGGCATTAGTTCCAGAGGGGCCAAATATCATTATAGGTATGATCAATTTGTTTATTACTCTTTTTGTGACTTGTTTGATTTGGGAGATTCATACTCCTTTATTTCAACTTCTCCAGCCCATACTTTGGGAATAGACATAGAGAGGATTCCTGTTCCCCTAGTGTTGCCTACACCTGTCAGAGGCCAAACCATCTTGTTTGATGTTTACCATGGGTATAGACTGATGATGGGGCCACATCAGTCCCATGGGGATATTTTCTTTCTATAGATGCATCCATATGATTTAATCCTTGACATTGATTGGTTGTATTCCATAGGTTCTATTATTGAATTCTTCTAGAGGAGAGTTATGTTTTCAGATGTGGATGGTCAGTGTGTGGTTTTCTTTAATGTGCAGAGTTGTTAAGTGGAAAGTTGGCCTGTGAAACCCCTTCTTTCCTTTTCGGATGAGTTTCCACTGGAATTGGTGGATGTTAGGATGGTATAGGTTCCTAGGGTCATTGGGGATTTCCTAGATGTTTTCTTCAAAGAGGTTGTGATGATCCCTTTCGACGTGATGTTAAGTTCTGGATAGATTTTCATCCCGATGCTTCTTTGATTTCAATGACCCCTTATTGGATAAAACTTTATGAGTTGTGGGATTTGAGGATTGAGATAGATGATATGATTCAAAAGGGTTTTATTCAGACTAGTGTGTCACCGTGGGGTGCTATAGTATTTTTTTTCCAAGAATACAGACAATAGTTTAAGGTTTTTCATAGACTACTGAAGGTTAAATCAGGTAACAGTGAAGAACTGTTACCCCCTTCCAAGGATAGATGATCTTTTTAAACAACTGAGTGGGGAGAGTTGTTTTTTTAAGATCGATTTGTGGTCTAAATTTCACCAGTTGAGGATGAAGGAGGGTGATATCCTAAAGACTGCCTTCATATATAGGTATGGCTACTTCAAGTTTATAATCATGCCATTCGGTGTTGCGAATGCAATATCCATGTTTATGGGGATTATGAACTCCATGTTCCATGAGTTCCTGGACCAATTCTTCATCATGTTCATCGATGATATCTTGATCTACTTGAAGTTAGATGAGGAGCATGTTGAGCATCTCTGAGATGTCTTACTAGTTCTTTGGTGCCACCAGCTCTATGGAAATTTATCTAAGTGAAAGTTATGGACAAGAGAGGTGCATTTCCTTAGGCATGTGGTGTCTCAGTAGGGTGTGGCTATTGACCCTTTAAAGGTTGAAGAAGTTTTTTCTTGGGAATTACCCAAGAATGTGGTATAGGTTCACAATTTACTTAGTCTCATACGATATTATCAATGGTTTTTACCTGATTTCTATTAATTTGTATCCCCATTTGTAGATTTTACTAGGAAATACCAAGCTTTTTTTGTAGAGTGATCAGTATTAGGAAGCATTCAGTTACCTGAAGGGAAGGTTGGTTAGTACTCTAGTGCTCTGATTTCCCAAGGAAGAGGTTATGTTTGAGGTGTTTTGTGATGATTTCCATATGGGATTAGGGAACGTCTTGATGCATTAGATGGAAGTGATCTCTTATGGGTATAGGCATTTTTGTCCCCATGATCATAACTATGCCACCCATGATCTGGAGCTAGCAGTGGTTATGTTTTCACTAAAGTTGTGGAAACATCACCTCATTGGGGAGAACTTTGTGGTCTTTACAGATCACAAGAGCTTAAGGTATGTCTTTTCCTAGTGTGATCTAATATTTTGGTAGTGGATGTGGATGGAGTTTCTTAAGGATTATGATTTTGATATCTCCTATACCTCAAGAAATGGGAATGTTGTGGCCGATGCTTTGAGTAGGAAGTTGTAGAAGAGTGTTGTTCGACAGTATGCGGATTCTTAGAGAGAAATGGAGGATTGGGAATCCTTGCACTTAGTTGTAAGGGTGGATAGTGGTAGAGGATATTTTTTTTTCAGATGATGGTGCAATATTCTCTGATGTAGCAGGTGGAGGAGTCTCAGTGGGGAGACTCATTGTAGCGACCCGAAATTTTGAATAAATTTTGTTTCTTAACTTTGTGTGTTATTTTATTTTACACTCAAAAAAATATATCATTTAATAAAATGAGTATAATTAGAATAAGACCGTTGGGTTTCGACTGTTATATAACCGTTGGTCAATATGACCGTTGGAAACTAAATGTCGTGATTATTGTCTATAAATACAAGTGATCTTGATTAATTAATATAGAAATAAGTTTTGATGGCCCCATCCAGTAGTCTCGAGCCAATCGAATCCCATCTGACAGAGCTTGAGAAGGAGGTATCACCTTTGGGCTTTGCTCTGGACCAAACCTAAGCCGAACTTCATTGTGTGAAACTGGAACAGAATGGCCTTCGTGAGAAGTTCAAACTGACAGAAATCACTACTCGGGCAATGTTGGCCGAGCCGCCCCAAGATTCTATCACTCTAGCACACCTTACTCTTAGGTCCTATGCTGGTGTTATAAGGGGCTATGTAACGAGACCATAGCTACTTTGTGTAATCCTTTGAGATAAATAAAATTGTGATTTCTTCCTATGGTGAAGTTTGTGAATTTTCAGATGTCCGGATAAAAATAGGATGTATTTTACGGATGAATTTTGGAAAAAAGGATATTTTAAAATATTTATGTAAACCTTAAATAATTAATGATGTGTAAGTATTTTCAAAAAATAGTCTTTTGCAAATGTTTTCAGTAAGAAATTTAAAGTCTAATAAGATCAACTTAATTTTTAGTGAATAGTAAATTATGAGTAGTGATTTTACTCCTAGGATTTGTAATGTGACCAAATGGATTAGTAATCTCACTTAAAAAAAGTATTAATATAATTTAGGCACCTTGATTAAGTAATGTGATTCAATAAAATAGGTAAATAACTGTTTTAGAAATTATTAGTTAAGTATTAGTTTTTTCGGGTGAATAGTGTTTTTTATTTAAAAAATTAAATTAAAAATATTTAGAAAATTATTTTTATAAAATGGAGCTCATTTTTGAATTCATAGCATTGATATTATGTTAAGGTTAATTTTTGGGATTTTTCTGAAAAAGTTGAATTTTCGGTGAATAGTGAATTTTCAGTTTAGAGTTTCAGGTGTTTAATGACATCATTAAGGATGTTATAATTATGTAATAATTCTGGTCTACTTATGAATAGTAAGATAAGTTATGAGGTGTACCATGTGGCCAATACCATGGGAAAATACCATGGTAAAGCCCATGGTTTTTCCAATACCACCAATGAGGTGTCCCTTGGCCATTAATGCCTTGTCCCCTCACTTCCCCTATAAATACCAATCCATTCTCTTATCATTTCCATTCCAAAATACTCCTAAATGAATTTATGGTATCATTACCTCAAAAGGAGTCCTCCCAAGGTTCTGTCAAGCCTCCCAAGGTCCCAAACATCAAGATTTTGAAGTTACTCTTCAAGGTAAGGGATCCCACCTCTCTCTTTCTTTTCATGTATTCTCTTTTATGTAATTTATTTTAAGCTCCATGTTATTATGTTGGGGATGTTCTTTTATATTCATAATAATTTCCTTTTCATGTTCATATGATGAGATACCCCCTCTTTCTCTCATCAATTCATTTTAAGAATGTTTAAGTGGCGTCGTTAGGCTGCCGAATTTTTGTAAGCGATTCTTTCACCCTTCTCATTTTCACGTTCTTTTTTCATTTCAAGTCTTTCAAGTTCCTTTTTATAATGTTGGGGTATTATATATATATCCATAATACTATTGTTTTATGTTAATATGATGAGATAACCTATTTTATCTCATTAATTCATTTTTTGAAGTTTTAAGTGACGCCGTTAGGCTGCCGAATTTTCATAAGATAAATCTTATTTTTGTCTTCCTTCCTTGTTTTCATTTCATATGGTATATATTTAAAATTTCATTACCATGTTCTTATATCATTTATATTCTGTCCCTCTACTGTTTTATGGATCATTTATGAGTGGGTGACCCATGTCCCCTCTCTTTTCAATATTTTCTAAAACCCTGTAACATAGCTGTTATGCTGCAGAATTTTCGTCTCAAAATGTCTCTCTCTTTTTCTCAAATTATTTTATTTTATTAAGTGAATACTCAATGATATTTCTTATACAGGGGTATTCACACATATATCAAAATTTTATATTTTAATTTTGGGATTTACATACATGAAACACGCTTTCCATTTCCATGGGTTTAAAGTAACATAAAGATCATGTCTTTAAAGCAGTTTTTAAAATGTTATGATTATGAAATGAAACTCATTTATTTTATGATATATGGGTTATTTATGAAATGTTTGATGATGATATATGTGGATCACATTATAATAAATACAAATTAAGGGTGAGACCTGACAATGCTCCAATGCATTGGGTAAAGACTTAATCTCTAGAGATGACCATTTTAATGATACCTTGGTGAATAAACTTGGTAATTTTTTAATAACACCTTGGGGATGGACCTTTGTGATAAGAAAATGATTGTCTATGTTAAATTTTGTAGTAACATCTTCTATTTAGGAAACACATTATTTTTATTATGATATTCCTCATGATCTCTTTCTCATTCCTTAAAGTTATTTATCATAACTTTATTGATGTATATCAAGTTCACATGTAAAATGTTTCTCTTGTTTCCATTACTGGGCCTTCTGCTCACCCTTTCCTTTGATGTCTATTCCCAGGTTATGAGATTCTATAATTAACTTAGGATGAACAATGAATAAGCCTTTCAAGTGTTTAAGAAGAATGTTTTATGTCGTCATGTATTAAGTTTCTAGTTTCCAAGACACTAAACCTTAAAGATCCTCAGTTTTGTAAAATGTAATGAAAGTTTATGTGATAAAAAGGCGGGATTCTATAGTTGGTATCAAAGGATGGTTTAGTTATTTGTGGAAATTAGGATTTGAAAACTTTACAAGGTTTCTTAATGAAAATATTAAATATAGGAAAACATCCTGGTATTTTGGTGAAGTATTGAGTAAGTGGTTTCCAAAAAAATAAATCCCTGTCTGGATATGAAAAAGTAGAGATGGCTCTGGAACAGATGTACCTAGGAGTGAAAACTCTGACAAGGTGTTTCAGGCTTGACCCGGGGTAACCTGGTGCACAACAACAGGCCTTGCTGCACTCTTGGTTTGACACTCCCAGGGGATATTCTTTGGTAAATTCATAAGGTTAGTATGAACCATTATTAAAGGAACAAAGATAAAATAAAATAAAGATTCACATAATAATATATGATCATGGATAACCTAGATTGGAACCTAGGGGATCACAAGTTAGGATATACTTTTCTTCTACAAGTTTATCCTTCTATGCTTAAAGTTTCCTTTTCATGATTATTGTCTAAGTATTTAAGCCCCCTAATTATACTTTCTTTTCTTAGTTAATGGAGAGAAATAGAAGAACATGTCCCAACAACCAATGTGATAGGAAATATAACGATTGCCCTATTAATATGACAGAGACGACGAGAGATCAAGTTGAACATATTGTGATTATTCCAAACCAGCTATCAAAAATTACAATTAATAACTGGTACCTAGTTGAATTCCCAAATTCATCTGGGAAGAGGAAGATGAAGTCTCAAGGATGTTAATCTGATAAAGGTGATAAGGGAAAGAAGACCCAATTTCCTTTGTTCAAAAAGTGTGGAAAGAGGCACCAAGGAAAATGTCGCAAAGGAACTAGGAGATGTTTTAAGTGTGGGATGATAGGACATAAAGTAGCCAATTGCTTTTAAAAAATGTATAATGTGATGAATGAAGATAAGGTTCAATCTAATGTAACTTATAATATTCAATGTTGTAAATGTGGAGAAGTTGGACATTATCCAAGGAAATGATCTCTTGTAAGGGATGAGAACCATGATGAGCATAAAAAATCTTTAAGGACAAGGGAACAATGCAAGTCCTATGCTGACATGGATCATGATGATTGCAGTACATGTAACTTCTTCACAATAATTGTCTATGTCATGTTGTATTTTACTTCGTGCTCTATGAGCATATATTTAATGGTTTCTAAGAACATCGAGTCACTACCTAAGATGGTTTTATATCATTAAGGAAAACATCTATTATTATGTATCACATGTTGATGTTGTGAAGCTGTTCTTCTTGAAAAAAAAATGATTAGGGGATTAAAAGATGAATATTATTTTGGAAGACGTTCATTAATTTGGGAACCCTATATGATCAAGGTAAATAGATTACTACGGTATTTTCTTTTAGAAGTAAAGGTTGACTTATATTTTGAAGAATCGATGAATTTAAGGTGAACTTATGGTAATTTAGGTTACTTATGTAAATGATTAACCTGTATTGGAAAAAATGTGATGAGGTTAGTTACTTTTGTTATAAGACGTTAAGATTAGTTGATGTTGTTTGGAGATGAATGATAAAGTTTATCTTGGAAGACTATGTTATCAAATCCTTGTTATATCTGGGTTTCAATATTATTTTGGTTTATTTTGAGGAATTTTAAGGACAGTTATTTATGGAATGGTCTATGATGAAATTTGGGTAGTACCGTGGAATTTTTAAGATTACAAGTAGTTTCCCTTCCTATGGGGTTCTTTCTTTTTGAAGAGTTGTTTTATCTTACCCTTTATATTTTGGGGATAATGTTTAAAGATAGAAGAAATAGATAGTTAATATTTTGTGGATTATGTGATTCTACAGAAGTTTTCTAGAAGTTGATTCTAGTGCTTTAGGTACAAAAAACAAAATTCATCTTGAACACTCATCATTTGGAGGAAAATATGAGTTTGTAGTGGAATTTATTAAATATGGAAACTCTACATGTTATATAAGTAAGTATGTTTCATTATGTTCTTAGTATATAAAGCAACTTAATTTTTTTACTCCAGGGAAAGGATCTTGAATAATAATAATAATAATAATAATAATAATAATAAAAAAGTACTATCCTAGTACTTTTTCGGATAAATCAAATGGTCCCTTAGATCATCGCAGATTTATGGCTCTATGGTTATAAATTTTCTCCTAATCATGTTTTCTATCACTCTACATCAGAACTTGACCCTTTGTTTTCTCTTATATATCCATGTTTTCCTACATGGAATCCTAGTATGGGTTAACTCGAGTGACCTTTTTACTTCCCTTTATTTCTTTTAAAGTAATAGTTTTACTGACTCTTCTTCTGATGTGGGACTTTCAACGAAATTTCCAAGCCCAATTTTAAAATTGTGAGGATGAAGTTTCTTAAGGGGGAAGATTGTAATGACCCGAAATTTTGAATAAATTTTGTTTCCTAACATTGTGTGTTATTTTATTTTATACTCAACAAAAATATTTCATTTAATAAAATGAGTATAATTAGAATAAGACCATTCGGTTTTGACTGTTATATGACCGTTGGAAACTAAATTTTGCGATTATTGTCTATAAATACAAGTGATCTTGATTAATTAATATAGAAATTAGTTTTGATGGCCCCATCCAGTAGTCTCGGGCCGATCGAAGCCCATATGACGGAGCTCGAGAAGGAGGTAGCACCTTTGGGCTTTTCTCTAGACCAAACCCAAGCCGAACTTCGTCGTGTGAAGCTGGAACAGAATCGCCTTCGCGAGAAGTTCAAACTGATATAAATCACTACTCGGGCAATGTTGGCTGAACCGCCCCAAGATTCTATCACCCTAGCACACATTACTCTTAGGTCCTATGCTGGTGTTATAAGGGGCTATGTAACGAAACAATAACTACTTTGTATAATCCTTTGAGATAAATAAAATTGTGATTTCTTCTTGTTAGGTCCACTAGGCTGAATATCCTGAGAGGGGGGGGGGGGTGAATCAGGGTATGACTAATTAAAAATTAATGCCCATTCTGATCTTATTTCGCTGTTAAGCAAAACAATCTTCTCTCTCTTTCCTGCTACACTATATAAACAGAAAGCAAAGCAAGTGGAGGACACAACAATTTTACTTGGTTCACCGCTAAGGGCTACGTCCAAGGAGCATACGCCGACAGGTTGCCGGTCGTACCAAATTCCACTAATCTTCACTAGTTGTGGATTACAAGGTTCGGGCTAGATCACTTCTATGCCCAGGCTCACTGCCTTTACAATGTTTAGGGTCAGCTCACTGCTTTCCCAAGGGTCACTCCCTGTTTCTCTCTCTCTGGCTCACTGCCGGTGGAGAAGATCACCTTCTTCCTCTTCCTAAGCTCACTGCTCTAGAAGGGAATCCACTCACAGTTTATAGACCTGTAGGTCTCTTCATTTCCATTAAGGAATGCATCTTTCTCTGTATGTAGATGCTCTGTTGAAGTTCAACTTTCACCCGTAGATGAATACCCCTTTTCCACTATCCACTGGGCAAACAACCTTTGGAAAGACCTTCGCAAAGCACCCTACAATGCGAGGCTCCCAATTTCGCGAAGCTCAAACAAGCCTTCGCGAAGCTCCTGCCTTTTCGCGAAGCTCACTCGCGAAGCTCCTTCGCGAAGCACTCTCGCGATGCTCAAGCCGTCGCAAAGCAACGACCCTCGCGAAGCTAAGTAAGCCAACACGGAGCTCGCAGGTTTCGCGGAGCTACAATAGCCGCCGCGAAGCACCTCTTTCGCGAAGCACACTGGCTCCGCGAACCACCTTCGCAAATCGAGAGCAAAGTATTTTCTCTGAAAATTCTCTCTACTTCACTCGAAGGGGTCGGCCTCTATTTATAGGCGATTCCACCGGCCCTCATCCTTTCCACGCGAAGTCAACGCCACGTCATCTCAGATCGCGAAGCTCCAAAGTTTCAGCCGGAATTCTGTCCAAATCGTGAATCTCCACGGAAACTATCCGTTCGCGGAGCTTGATGTAGTCGCGAAGAATCACCGTCAACTTACCTTTGCGGCTCGCGCCTTCGCCGCGAAGCTCCCTCGCGAATCCCAACATTCCTTCGCGCCTTCGCCGCGAAGCTCTCTCGTAAAGCCCTTCTCCGCCGCGATGCACTTCAGCCACTGCCGTTCGCGAAGCTTGACGTAATCGCGAAGCATCACCACCTCCATTCTTCTGGTCTTCGCGATTTCCAAACCATGCATCCTATCTTCGCGAAATTCATTCCTTTGCCATATTAAATTATGCTCTTCATGGAAATCCTATTTTCGTGATGCTCACCGAACTCCAAATTTTGGACCCCAAAAATTTGGCAAACACTGGGAAACGGCGCCACCTTGTACTGCTCTTTTGTACCACCTCCAGATTGTCCTTTCCTTTGTTATCATTCTTTGTCAACATGGAATGTCAACAACTTCTCGAGAACTCGACAATTATCCATGTAAACCTGCTTTGTCAACAAACACAATCCACCCAAAAATACTTCAATGTTACCCTGAGGGATTTTTTCCCAACAATCTCCCCCTTTGGGTTTGTTGACAACTCTTCAGAACTCTGCTCAGGATGATTTTCTGCACTTTGATACCTCACTGAGTCTTCTTCCAGCTGCTACCACCATTCGCCTCTTGCGATTGTGATAGTGTTCAAGGATTCACTTAACACGTACTCTAATCCCACATGAGCAATGCTCGGCGTGAGAAACAAGAGTAGTATGAAAAGTTCATCAATGAATCACTTCATGTCAGACCCCAATTGTCGATTCCACCCTGATACCAATTGTTAAAATAAAACCAGTTTTTGAACCACACTGATACCAATTGGTGAAGTCTTAAATTGATACCAATTGTTGATAGCTGGACACCGTCTCACACCATTCCAACACCACTGTTCTGCTTTTATCAAGATCCTCAGCTGTCGTGATTTCTATTCTTTGATTGATCACTTCTAGCATCGTCAGATTTAAAAAGCTCTCCCCCTTGCTCATTGCTCCCCCCTTCTGGCTGCTCCACCTATCAGCTTCTCCCCGTATCAATTATTATTTATCAAATCTCTACACTATCTCCCAGTCACTATTTTCTCCCCTTTTAACAAACACTAGTTCTATTTTCTCCCCCTTTGTCAACGAACCCAAAGGTCACTCCTTTGTAGTCTGTAACAGAGTAGAGAACACAAATTAGCACATTAGGGAAAAACACACCATACCTCGGGGAGAGGGGGGGATGGTCCCATATCCACACTATTTCAAGTGTGGGGAATCGAATGAACTCCCAGAGCCAGTCGATGCCTCTCAAAAGCTTCCTTGGGTAAGGCCTTTGTCAGAATGTCTACAACCTGTAGCTCTGTAGGCACATACTCCAACTTCACGATCCCCTGCTCAACTTTCTCCTTGATAAAATGATACTTTATCTTAATGTGCTTTGTCCTAGAGTGATGGACGAGATTTTTGCTGAGATTTATAGCACTTGAGTTATCGCACTGGATTCCGATCGGAGACTTCACTTCAACTCCCATATCTTCAAGCTGCTGCTTCATCCACAATAACTGTGTGCATGCTTGAGTGGCCGCAATATACTCAGCTTCTGCGGTGCTCAATGAAATGCAATCTTGTTTCTTGCTTAGCCAAGAAATACACAATCCACCAAGATAGAAAGCACCACCTGATGTTGATTTTCTATCATCTGCTGAACCGGCCCAGTCTGCATCAGTATATCCCAATAACCCTTGATATACCGAAGTATTCTTTTCACTGCAAGCATGTGACTTTCCTTGGGATTACTCTGATATCTCGCTGCTTGGCATGTGGCGAAAACAATATCAGGCCTTGTTGCGGTTAAGTACAACAGACTTCCAATGATTTGCCTGTATTCTGTGATATTAACTGCCTTTCCATCCTCATCTTTTGATAATTTCATCCGGGTAGCAACCAGAGTCTTCATTTCCTTGGAATTATCCATTAAAAACCTTCTTAGAACCTCCTTGGCATATTTGGATTGAGAAATGAAAGTTCCATTCCTTCCTTGTGTCACCTGTAGACCAAGGAAAAACGTTAGCTCTCCAATCATTGACATTTCAAACTCATTTTTCATGAATTTGGAAAACTATCTGCACTGAGCTTCATCTGATCCGCCAAAAATTATGTCATCGACATACACTAGCACCATCATCCTTTGATTATTGTCATTGCTGAAATAGAGGTTGTAGTCAACTCCTCCACGCTGGAAACCAAGCTTCTTCAAGTACTGATCAAGCCTTGAGTACCATGCCCTTGGTGCTTGTTTCAGCCCATACAACGCCTTCTTCAGCCTGCAAACTCTGTTCTCATCCTCATGAATGAGAAAACCATCTGGCTGCTCAATATACACCTCTTCTTCCAGAACCCCATTCAAGAATGCGGATTTGACATCCATCTGGAACACTTTGAAATTTCTTTGCACTGCTATGGCCAAAAATAATCTGATTGTCTCCAGCCTTGCAATCGGTGCAAATGTCTCATCAACATCTATTCCCTCTATCTGGGAGTATCCCTTGCACACTAGTCGTGCTTTGTTCCGAATCACTGTGCCATCTTCATTCATCTTGTTGCGATAGACCCATTTAGTCCCGATGAAATTCTTGTCTGCTGGCCTCGAAACAATCTCCCATGTCTGGTTCTTCTCAATCTGATCAAGCTCTTCATTCATGGCCTGAACCCAGTTTTCATCTTCAGCTGCATCAAAAAAACATTTCGGCTCCACTTGAGACAAAAACGATGCTTGCTGTGATGATTTCATTCTTCGAGTCTGAACTGGAGCTATTTGATCACCAATGATATTCTGCCTATCAATTTCAGCTCGACTCTTTGGCCTTCTCACAGACATCGACTTGACACTTTCCTCTTCATCATCAGTATCTTCTTCTGAGTCAGCTTCTGCCACTTCTGCTCCCCCTGGGTTGCTTACCCCATCATCACTTTCATCCAGGAACTGTTCACTGGATCGTTGAGTATTCTGCTCATTTTCAACTATAGTGACATCATTGCTTTCAATGATTTTTCCCAGCCTTTTGTTGAAACATTTATACGCTTTGCTTTTCCCAGAATAGCCAAGGAATATCCCTTCATCTCCTCGTGCCTCAAACTTCCTATGATGTTCTTTGTTGAGAATGAAACACTTACTTCCAAAGATTCGAAAGTACTTCAACGTTGGCTTCTTTCCGTACCACAGTTCATACGGAGTCTTCTCTTGCTTCGGACATAACAGGGACCAGTTTGAAACATAGACCGATGTCAAAACTGCTTCCTTCCAAAATTTCTCTAGCAGGTCCTTATCAATAAGCATTGTTCTGGCCATGTTGTTGATGATACGATTTCTCCTTTCAACTACTCCATTCTGTTGGGGATTTCTTACTGATGAAACTTGATGCCTTATCCCATGTTTCTCGAGATAGTTTTCAACCCGACTGTTTGTAAATTCCGTACCGTTGTCAGTACGAAACTTTAGAATTTTCTGCCCAAGCATCTTTTCTGATTCCCTCCTGTACTGCTTTATACAACTGAACACCTCTGTCTTATGGGTAATTATGAATACCCAGGCCATTCTTCTATAGTCATCAATGAAAAGAACATAGTACCTTTGCCCATTTATAGCTCGTGGTGAGATAGGTCCACATACATCAGAATGCACCAATTCAAGCACTCTAGTTGATTTCTGTTCCTTTGGCCTGTATGTCTTTCTGATGATTTTCCCTTGTTGACAAGCATCACACGTATGAGTGCGATCACGTGATAGTTTGGGAAGGTCTCTAGCAACATCACATTTAACGAGATCCTCTATAGATGGTTGGCATAGATGACCGAGTCGCTTATGCCACAGCTGGTTTTCTTCCTCTCTGGATAAAAGACAAGTATCTTCTTCCCCACCTACAAGATAGAGATTTCCCTTTGACCTTTTTCCCTGCAGAACAGCTACTCCATCTTTTCCTTTCACAAAAAACATCTTCTTGGTAAATTGGATAGAGTGCCCAGAGTCACATAGTTGACTGACACTGAGTAGGTTATGACTGAGACCCTATACTACCAAGACATCAGCACGTCTCATCTCTTTTCCCCCAAACTTGGCTTTCCCTGAGCCAACAATCTTCAAGCCTTCATCATTTCCAAATTTGACAACTCCTTCTTTGTCATATTTGATGCCTGTAACAAGATCCTTATTACCCATCATGTGGGATGTGCAACCACTATCAAGGATCCAAACACCAGATCGATCTGATGCTTTAAGGGCAATCTCCGCCACCACAGCCTTCTCATTTTTCTTCTTCTTGGTCCATACTTTTTCTTTCACACTCGGCATGGATTGAGGCTTCTGTTCTTTCTCAGAGTATGATGGACCACCCTCATCTTGCAAAGCCACAAATCTATTCTTCGTTTTTAACTCACCTGTTGGTTTATTGACCTGCTGCTTGCGAGTGTTTTGATTCTGCTTTGGCACATTTCTCTGAATGGTCGAAGTACAATACCTAGCCATGTGCCCAAATCCTCCGCACCAAAAATAGTGACCTTCAAAATATATTCTGGAAAACCGTTCTCTGTTTGGCCGCCATCTCTGTTCTTATTCCCTTCTATATCTCTTGGCTATGGAACACACATACTGTGAATGTCCCATTTTCCCACAGCAATAACACCTGATATAGGATACATTCCTTCGTGATACTTCAGCACTACGATTTTCCCTTTGGGATCTATAAATATTCTGATTCTGTTTTGTGCCCAAATCAACCTTCAAATTCGGAACGGGTGCTTGCGGTCTGACATTAACTGCCACCGATTTTTGTTTCTTATCAAGCCCTGAATCAACCTTATCATTTGAGCTTTCTTGGTGCTTCACTCCTGATGAACTATGAGCCTCCTCTTTCATCTTTTCTGTCTTCTGAATGGCCTGCTTCTCTGATATCACATTGGGGGTCAAGATTTTTTCTTGATCCTTCATTTTTCATCGTAGACTGACCACTTCTTCTTCAAGCTCTTTGATACGTCTGACCTGCTCCTTTCCTGTGTTAGTCAAACAATCAATTTCCTTCTTTTGTTCCTCAATTTTAAGCTTATGCTCAGCAATATTTTCTGAGCTCTCTGGTGTTAAGGATTTTAGTCTTTCAATTTCTTCTAACATTTCTGACTTTTCTTCATCCTGTTGTTTCATATAGAGTTTGGCATCACGAACCACTTTATTGGCTTTCTTCGTTTTGGCTCTCCAAACATCTATCTCTTCAAGAGCTACTTCCAATTCAGCTTCCATATCAACTCTTCCTTCAACTTCTTCTTCCTCTTCTCCAAAGTCAGTATCTTCCTTTTCCTGAGAACTACCGACGACCGCTACCATAGCATTTTGTCTATGATCTTTAAAATTTTCAAACTCCTCAACCTCTTCATCCTCAGACTCATCTGAACTATCTATTTCTTGTGAAAGAAGATTCTTCCTCTTGAAGAAATTTCTCTTGAACTGCTTCTTCCCTTTCACATAGGCTGAAGATTTCTTCTTGAGAATTTCAACTTCATCTTCATCGTTATCTTCTTGAAACTTTTTGGGTCACCTTGCAGCAAGATGACCAACTTTTCCACATCTAAAGCAAGCAAGTGGAAGCTTCCCTTTGAACTTTCCTTTTCCTCTTTGAAGATTTGAGGAGAGGAATGACATTACCTCATCTGTTTCTTCTTCTTCCTGAGAATCTTCAATGTTCAGCTTCTTCATGGCCTTAAATGCCACTTCTTTGGACTTACCCTTTTCCACAGCCTCATTATCATCGTTCCTCATTTCATATGCAACCAAGGTACTGTGCAAGTTGTCCAGTGTTAGCTCTTTTGGATCTTTATCTTCTAGAACTGAAACTTTCGGATTGAACCGAGGTGGAAGTTTCCTCAATATGCGCTTTACGATCTTTATGTCTTCAATGACTTCTACAAGACCTCACATATCTTCTACAATAGTGTTTACCCTGTCAAAGAATGCGTCAACAGACTCATTCGGGTTCATTTTCAGATCTTCATATTTGTTCCACAACACCTGCAGCTTTGCCTCTCTGACCTTTGTATCCCCTTCATATATATTCAAAACCTTTTCCCACATAGAAAGTGACGTTTTACATGACATCACCTTTGTATATATGGGATTGGAAAGGGCTCCCCCTAAGGAATTGATTGCTTTGGAATCAGCATCCAACTCTCTATGCTCAGCTTCTGATAAGGCACCACTATTAATATCAGCTGTGATACCATGCATAGCTGCTGAAAACACATCCATTCCCAAGGATCGGAAATAGTGTTGCATCCGATTCTTCCATATATGAAAATTATATCCATTGAAGATCGGAATCCCTTTATGATTGGTTACCTCCATTGAGAGAAGAACAACTTTCAACCTTCCCTCTGATACCACTTGTTAGGTCCACTAGGCTGAATACCCTGAGAGGGGGGGGGGTGAATCAGGGTATGACTAATTAAAAATTAATGCCCGTTCTGATCTTGTTTCGCTGTTAAGCAAAACAATCTTCTCTCTCTTTCCTGCTACACTATATAAATAGAAAGTAAAGCAAGTGCAGGACACAACAATTTTACTTGGTTCACCGCTAAGGGCTACGTCCAAGGAGCATACGCCGACAGGTTGCCGGTCGTACCAAATTCCACTAATCTTCACTAGCTGTGGATTACAAGGTTCGGGCTAGATCACTTCTATGCCCAGGCTCACTGCCTTCACAATGTTTAGGGTCAGCTCACTGCTTTCCCAAGGGTCACTCCCTGTTTCTCTCTCTCTGGCTCACTGCCGGTGGAGAAGATCACCTTCTTCCTCTTCCTAAGCTCACTGCTCCAGAAGGGAATCCACTCACAGTTTATAGACCTGTAGGTCTCTTCATTTCCATTAAGGAATGCATCTTTCTCTGTATGTAGATGCTCTGTTGAAGTTCAACTTTCACCCGTAGATGAATACCCCTTTTCCACTATCCACTGGGCAAACAACCTTTGGAAAGACCTTCGCAAAGCACCCTACAATGCGAGGCTCCCAATTTCGCGAAGCTCAAACAAGCCTTCGCGAAGCTCCTGCCTTTTCGCGAAGCTCACTCGCGAAGCTCCTTCGCGAAGCACTCTCGCGATGCTCAAGCCGTCGCAAAGCAACGACCCTCGCGAAGCTAAGTAAGCCAACACGGAGCTCGCAGGTTTCGCGGAGCTACAATAGCCGCCGCGAAGCACCTCTTTCGCGAAGCACACTGGCTCCGCGAACCACCTTCGCAAATCGAGAGCAAAGTATTTTCTCTGAAAATTCTCTCTACTTCGCTCGAAGGGGTCGGCCTCTATTTATAGGCGATTCCACCGACCCTCGTCCTTTCCGCGTGAAGTCAACGCCACGTCATCTCAGATCGCGAAGCTCCAAAGTTTCAGCCGTAATTCTGTCCAAATCGCGAAGCTCCACGGCAACTATCCGTTCGCGGAGCTTGACGTAGTCGCGAAGAATCACCGTCAACTTACCTTCGCGGCTCGCGCCTTCGCCGCGAAGCTCCCTCGCGAATCCCAACATTCCTTTGCGCCTTCGCCGCGAAGCTCTCTCGCAAAGCCCTTCTCCGCCGCGATTCGCTTCAGCCACTGCCGTTCGCGAAGCTTGACGTAATCGCGAAGCATCACCACCTCCATTCTTCTGGTCTTCGCGATTTCCAAACCATGCATCCTATCTTCGCGAAATTCATTCCTTTGCCATATTAAATTATGCTCTTCATGGAAATCCTATTTTCATGATGCTCACCAAACTCCAAATTTTGGACCCCAAAAATTTGGCAAACACTGGGAAACGGCGCCACCTTGTACTGCTCTTTTGTACCGCCTCCAGATTTTCCTTTCCTTTGTTATCATTCTTTGTCAACATGGAATGTCAACAACTTCTCGAGAACTCGACAATTCTCCATGTAAACCTGCTTTGTCAACAAACACAATCCACCCAAAAATACTTCAATGTTACCCTGAGGGATTTTTTCCCAACACTTCCTATGATGAAGTTTGTGAATTTTCAGATTTCTGGATAAAAATAGGATGTATCTTATGGATGAATTTTGGAAAAAGTATATTTTAAAATATTTATTTAAACCTTAAATAATTAATTATGTGTAAGTATTTTCAAAAAATGGTTTTCTGCAGATATGTTCAGTAAGAAATTTAGAGTCTAATAAGATCAACTTAATTTTTAGTGAATAGTAAATTATGAATAGTGATTTTACGCTTAGGATTAGTAATGTGACCAAATGGATTAGTAATATCACTTAAAGAAAGTATTAATATAATTTTGACACCTTGATTAAGTAATGTGATTCAATAAAACAGGTAAATAACTGTTTCAGAAATTATTAGTTAAGTATTAGTTTTTTCAAGTGAATAGTGTTTTTTATTTAAAAAATTAAATTAAAAATATATAGAATTTTTTTTTATAAAATGGAGTTCATTTTTGAATTCATATAATTGATATTATGTTAAGGTGAATTTTTGGGATTTTTCTGAAAAAGTTGAATTTTCAGTGAATAGTGAATTTTTAGTTTAGAGTTTCGGGTGTTTAATGACATCATTAAGGATGTAATAATTATGTAATAATTATGGTCGACTTATGAATAGTAATATAAGGTATTAGGTGTCCCAAGTGGCCAATACCATGGGAAAATACCATGGGCAAGCCCATGGTTTTTCCAATACCACCAATGAGGTGTCCCTTGGCCATTAATGCCTTTTCCCCTTACTTCCCCTATAAATACCAAGCCATTATCTCATCCTTTACATTATAAAATCCTCCTCAACAAATTTATTGTCTCCTTACCTCCAAAGGAGTCCTCCCAAGGTGCCCTCAAGCCTCCCAAGGTCCCAAACTTCAAGATTTCGAAGTTACTCTTCAAGGTAAGGGATCCTACCTCTCTCTTTCTTTTCATGTATTCTCTTTTATGTAATTTATTTTAAGCTCCATGTTCTTATGTTGGGGATGTTATTTTATATTCATCATAATTTCATTTTCATGTTCATATTATTATATACCCCCTCTTTCTCTCATCAATTCATTTTAAGAATGTTTAAGTGGCGTCATTAGGCTGCCGAATTTTTGTAAGGGATTCTTTCACCCTTCTCATTTTCACATTCTTTTTTCATGTCAAGTGTTTCAAGTTCCTTTTTATTATGTTTGGGTATGATATATATATCCATAATACTATTATTTTATTTTCATATGATGAGAGACCCTATTTGATCTCATCAATTCATTTTTTGAAGTTTTAAGTGACAAAGTTAGGCTGCCGAATTTTCATAAGAGAAATATTATTTTTGTCTTCCTTCCATGTTTTTCATTTCATATGGAATGTCTTTAAAAATTCATTACCATGTTCTTATATCCTTTATATTCTATCCCTATTATTTTATATGGATCATTTATGAGTGGGTGACCCATGTCCTTTCTCTTTTCAATATTTTCTAAAACCCTGTAACATAGCTGTTATGCTGCCGAATTTTCGTCTCAAAATGTCTCTCTATTTTTCTCAAATTATTTTATT
This sequence comes from Viscum album, assembly GCA_963277665.1. Classification (NCBI taxonomy): domain Eukaryota; kingdom Viridiplantae; phylum Streptophyta; class Magnoliopsida; order Santalales; family Viscaceae; genus Viscum; species Viscum album. The sequence continues at coordinate 447,856,237 of OY728145.1, forward strand.
TTATTAAGTGAATACTAAAAGATATTTCTTATATAGGGTTATTCACATATATATCAAAATTTTCTATTTTAATTCTGGTATTTACATACATGAAACACACTTTCCTTTTCTGTGGGTTTAAAGTAACATAAAGATCATGTCTTTAAAGTAATTTCTAAAATGTTATGATTATGAAATGAAACCCATTTATTTTATTCCATATGAGTTATTTATGAAATTTTTGATGATTATATATGTGGATAACATGATAATAAATATAAATTAAGGGTGTGACCTGATAGCGCTCCAATGCATTGGGTAAAGACTTAATCTCCAGAGATGACCATTTTAACGATACCTTGGTGAATAACCTTGGTAATTTTTTAATGACACCTTGAGGATGGACCTTGGTGATACATAAATGATTGTATATGTTAAATTTTATAGCCACATCTTCCATTTATTAAACATGTTATTTTTATTATGATATGCCTCATGATCTCTTTATCATGCCTTATCATGACTTTATTAATGTATCTAAAGTTCACATGTAAAATGTTTCTCTTGTTTCCCTTACTGGGCCTTCTTCTCACCCTTTCCTTTGATGTTTGTTCCCAGGTTATGAGATGCTGTAATGAACTTAGGATGAACAATGAATAAGCCTTTCAAGTGTTTAAGAATAATGTTTTATGTCGTCATGTATTAAGTTCCTAGTTTCCAAGACACTAAACCTTAAAGATCCTCGGTTTTGTAAAATGTAATGAAAAGTTATGTTATAAAAATGCGGGATGTTATACTCATAGGAAGAGTTGATGCATGATTATATTGGTCATGGAGATGATCTGAAGAGATGGATGGAGGATGTTTAGAACTAGAAATTATTTCATGGTAGGTTGTTTGTTATGGTATCAATGCGCATGGGAGTTATTCATGAGTTCCATATCTCACCCTTGGTGGTACAATTGATAATTTACAAGATGTATCATAGCTTGAGGATGCAGTTTTGGTGAACCGGGATAAAGTAGGTAGTGACAGAGTTTTTGACAAGGTGCTTGGTTTTCCAATAGGTAAAGTCATAGCATCGTGTTCCCGGTGGTTATTTACATCCCTTAGATGTTCCTAAGTGGAAATGAGATGAAATCTAGATGGATTTTGTCATAGGGTTACCCAAAGCTCAGGGAGGTTGTGATGCTATCTAGATGATAGTGGATTGGTTGATGAAATTGGAACAATTCTCAGCAATCAACGAGTCGGGCATAGTGGATGACTTGGCTAAGATGTACATGGATGAGGTGGTGCAGTTTCATGGAGTTTTGAGGTATATTTTCTCTGATCGGGACACATGGTTTTCCTCGTGAGTCTGGATAGGATTGAAGAATGTTTTTTGGCACTCATTTATACCTTAACACAACTTTCCACTCACAGATAGATGAGAAGACATGAAAAAATATCCAGATGCTAGAGGAAATGCTGCAAGCATGCATCTTGGACTTTGGTGGATCTTGGGAACAACACCTAACTTTGGTAGAGTTTACTTATAATAACAGTAATCACTATTCCATTATCATGGATTCATTTGAATATTTGTATGGATGATTGTTTCATTCTCCATTGTTATGGACAAAGGTTGGGGAGATAGTCGTTCTTAGTCCCGATGTGGTGAAAATCACAATAGGGAAAGTTCATATTTTTTATGAGAGGATGAAAGCAGCACAAGACCAAATTAAGTCTTATTCAAATCATAGAAGGAGGAATTTGGAGTATAAGGTTAGGGGCCATGTGTTCTTGAAGGTTTCCCCGTTGACATGGGCAACATTGGTTTGGCAGAGGGAGTAAGATTTATCCCAATTTTTTTGGTCCCTTTAAGGTGTTGGGGAAAGTTGGTGAAGTGGCGTACCAGTTGGCGTTTCCATCATGGTTGGAGAGGATCCACAACATCTTTCACATATCTCATCTTCATCGATATATTCACGATGACTCCCATTTCATTGAACGAGAAGAGTTAGATATCAAGGATGACACGACGTTTGTGGAGTGACCAGTAGAGATATAGGATCTCCAAGAGAAGGCATTGTATGGATGGACCATTCCCTTGGTTTGCTTGTTGTGGAGGCATGGTTTCTTATAGGATATTACTTGGGAGTGAGATATGAAAATGCAATCCTAGTACCCAGAGTTTTTTTGAGTTTTTATTTTATCTATTCTACTTTGTTATGTGATGTTTGAACTTTGCTTTATGATATGAGGTGTTTTTCTTGGTTTGTGATGTGTGTGGTGTGATGTATGATAAAGTCCTAACATATGAAAAGGAGAGGAACTAATTCCTAATTGAGACACGTTAACTAAAATTCCATTAAAATTGTGTGAGAGGAGGCAGCTTGTGGTTGTGCAATGTGTTTTATGGCCATTTTGGTTGGCGTTTTAGCTGGTGGTAGCATTTGAGGTATGACAAGATCCTTGAGAGGTATCTTACGTGGTGGTTGATCATACCCCTTTCTTTCTAGGTTTGGTTTTGGATTCTCGAGGGCTAAAATTATTTGATAGGTATCTGATGTAATGGTCTGTGCCTTCACAATTCATCAATTTTATGATTTTGAGTGTTAGAGGTGTTCGAGGGAGGTTCTAGGAGTTTTTGGTGGAAGATGGAGGTGTAGAAGAACTACTACATGAAATACACGTTGTGTAAGTTTATTACATGACGTAAAAGTTGGTTTCACAGATTTTCCAGGTCTGGTTCACAATGTGAAGTTTTTCAGGGTCAAATAATAAAAAGGTGATACATTTTTTATTGGAACTTGGAATCTAATGATTACACAACATGAAAGGGAATTACACATTGTGTAATTACCTGATATTTTACAGTTTTAAAGGTTTCAACCACTCATGTTATTTCTCAAACCCTACCACAGTGACTCTTATCTCATACCAGGAGTTCAAAGAACCTCTCCTTCAGTGTTTTGAGATTACTTTCAATGGGGATCGTTCCTTGGCCCCCCATCTTCGATCTATAGTAATTTCTCCTATCATTATCACCTGTTTCCTTCCATTATTCTTCAGGGTTCCACTACGGTGGTGTTTCTTTGGTTTGGGGGTGATTTTGGGTTTTGTTTTGATGTATCCTTGGTGCGGTATAGGTTGATCCATGGTTCCTCGTGGTGTAGTTGTGGTTCATAGGAATTCTTCTTCACCCTGCAATGCCCAACGAGTTGGAAAGATTCTTTTAAGGTAGGATTTCCCTCATTTATATTTATTGTATATCATGAAATAAGGGGGTTTCTTTTGTTTACCTATGGGTTATCGTTTTGTTGAATTATTAAATATAAATAATTGGTTGATTTCAAATTGAAGGGTAAAGGGGGTTGTTTCGCATACTTTTATAGATTTGATATTGTTGTGATATTTTGGATTGTATGGTCCGGATGCCCCACTAAAAATTGTGGCCGTTGGGGGATTTGTTTGTGCTTGATATATGTGTTGTGATTTCTTCTTTGGTTGTGATTTTTGTGATATCACCTTAAAAATTGAAATTGGATAACCACTTATATTTGGTTAATAAATTAGTTTCCCTAGGATTATGATTTGTGTGATAATTCCCCTAAAATAAAGTGAATGTGATAAAATACCCTTTGTAAATTTGTGAAATAATATTGACGTGTTGTGATGTGTGGCCGTGCTTGTGGGATGAAGATGTGTGGTTGGGGCATGTAGGGATGATATTTTATGGTATGTTCTTTTGGGGTGGTGAGGTGATGGTTTTTGGGATGTTCTTTTGGGGTAGAAAAGTGATATTTTTAGGGATGAAAGGTTTCTTGTAATATGTGGTTATGTTGTGCTAGATGCTCGAGTGGTGATGGAACAAGTGAATGTTTAATAATCTTTTAAATGGCGTGGGTTGTCTTGGTTAATAGAATGGAATTGGTTAATGGATAATTAAATGGTGGGTTGTGTGGTTAAATGTGGTTGATTCTAAATAATGAAATGAATGGGGGGGAATAAAATAAATTGGTTGGAAATGTGAAATGGGGATTGTGTCTTGTTATAGAATTCTTTTCATTTAGAGGTGGCAAAAAAAGTGATGGTGTTTTGAGTTGGTTGGTTTGTTTTTGAATCCATAGGTTGGAATTGATTGTTTTATAATATATATATATTTGTATATTCTTTATGATTTATATATGCATCCCACCCACATTCATCACTATGTGCCGAACACCCGCATAGTCATGCGGTGGGTGCCTTTCCCAACACCTAGGCAGGAGGATGGATGGTGGGCCACCCGCTCTTCCCTACCCCCTCTTCCAAGCGATGATAGACCAAGATTATTTAGGTAGGATGATTTTTGATGTGGTGTACTAGGTGTATTCAGGATGAATTGTGATGTGGTGTTCCAGATTTCTTCAGGATGAGGTGTGATGTTCTTTCCCAGGCGTCTTTGGGATGAGATGTGATATGTAGTGAGGCCCAAGTGTGTGCAGTCAAGATGTGTTGTGAGGCCCAAGTATGTGTGGTCGAGATGTGTTGTGAGGCCTAGGTGTGTGCGGGTGGGATGTGGTGTGAGGCCCAGGTGTGTGCAGGAAGAATATGCTGTGAGGCCTAAGTGTGTATGGGAATGTTGTGTTGTGAGGCTTAGGTGTGCGTGGGTGGGATGTGATGTGGTATATTCAGAAGATGTGGGATCACCAGGAAATTTTTCGTTGCGGTGTGTATAAATCCTTGAACCCGCACTTCTGGATTCAGTACTAAAACATGCTGGGTATTCTTTTTTGTAAAATAGATAACAGAAAAATAAATAGTACACTATACAAATGAGGACCTTTTCTGGTCTAGGTTATGGAGAATTAGACAACAACTTAGATATATTGATTCAGAGTTTACAAAAATTAATAACTAATTATAAATAACTAGATTCATCTACATTAGCACCTTAAATTCCCTTTGAACTTTTAAGGATTCCTGTGAAAAGAATTTTAAAAACATGGGATGATCACAAAAATCTCAGTAAGGGATATAAAAAAAAGGAAAGAGAACATTAGTCCATGAATACTTATAACGTATGAAATCATTTTCAAAAAACATACTTGTCACCCATATATACTTTGTGAAACATGAGATTTACACAATATCCACACATACATAAGAACATAAATAAAAACATAGAGGTATATTAGGGATTTAATTACATAATATTGTAACCATCTCAGCTACCTTATAATTTTTAACCCTCACAGCTACCTTACAATTTGTGTAACTATCACAGTTACACTTAGAGTAACCATACGAATGACCTCCAACTTACACATACCCAATGAATTGAAGGGAGATATAGGTCCCACCCTTAATTATAAACAATTACCAATAATTATCACATAATCATACAACATGAAAAATTGCATAAAATCATTACTTTGGGATTTTGTAAAACAGAATTTTAAAAGAGGATTTTATAAGAAAAGTACCTTATAAATATAATATAATTGAAGTGAGACTTAATAGAGTGGATGGATTATGTATATACACTATAAATACACATAATTAAACATAATATAAACAAAATTAATCTCACAAATAATTTCAATACCACATAAATATTGAAGTAGACTGTTAACCCAAATAATGGAAATCGGGTTATGAATTCCCTTACCTCAGTTTTTTATTACTTCAAACTTGTTTAAAACTCCTGTATAATGGTTACAAGAGTGTTATTAATATCTTACAGAAAAATATTAATCTTTATAATACATTATATGATCATTTCATTACATCATTTCACCCATTAATTGTTAATATTTTGTTCCTTGCATTGTTTTGGGTGCTTTCTTTACATGATTCCCATGACCGGTTCATGATGGATATTATTGTCAATTGGAAGTGAAACTAAAGAATTGGAATGGAGTGATATTTAAATATTTTTAAAACCATAAATAATACCATTTATCACAGTGAATTATTACATGAGGATGATTCATAAGTTAAAACATTATTTATATTTGTTTATGTCATTTTGGTGATTCTTCGATCGTAAAGAACTCATTTTGTTTCATAAATTAATAACATGTGTGAAAAAATGATTCCAAAACCTTATATAAGATATAATAAATAAATTATAATATGGTTAAACCATAAAAATGGTTTCATGAATAGTCTTGAAGTAATTAAAAGAAATTGAAATCAAATCGTCCACGATGTTAGTAATTCGACACATCAGAGACGGTGTTTTAATTTCTTGAATAAGTGGGAGAGGAGAAGAAATGTAATGGTGAGTATTTCATAAACATGATGAAATAAAGAATATGTAAGATACTGGATCATTAATTACTATTGGATAAGGGGATGTGATAAAATTAAAAGAAAATAAGGGAATCTCGAAATAAAAGAATAGTTGAGAAATCCCTTACGAAAATTTGGCAGCCTAACGACGTCGCTTAAAATTTTATAAAATATTTCGATGAGGGAAAAGGGGTCTCTCATCATTATTAAATAATATGGGAAGTAAGGGGATATGGAATAAAATATCCCAATATAATACAAAGGTAATTAAAAATAATAACATAAAATGAAATTAAACAAAGAAAACAAAGAAAACAAAAGAGGATGTTTACCTCTTGATCTCTTCTCCTTGAGATCCTTCTTAAGGCCTTTAGTTTTGGAATTTTGGTGATACCAAAAGCTCTAGGATGTGGGGAAGAGTCTTGGGAATATTATTGTGAAGAACTTATCTAATGATCAAGGTTTGAGAGGTGTGGGAGGAAGAGGGAAATGAGGGTGGTATTTATAGTGGAGGAGAAAAGGTATTTTACATTATTTTAATCATTATTATAATATTTTTGCTCAATACTATGAATAGTTTTAATTCATGTGACTCAAAATAGTAATAATGGAATGTGATTTCGAAACAAGTGGTCTTAAATCACTTATGATGTCATAAATAGTGTATTTAACTGATATTTTGAATATACGGTATTTTACCATATTTCATTATTCATAAAAAATTCAAGAATTTCAGAAAAATCCCAAAAAATTACTCTAACAATTTTTCATTGTGTAGAATTAAAAAATTAACTCCATTTTTTTAAAATAATTTTATAAATAATTTTAATTTAATTTTTAAATAAAATCATACTTTATTCAAAAATTAACAATTTTAAATCTATAACTACTTTAATATCACATTGAAAAATTAACCAAGATGTCATTATCTTAAATCCTTAAGAAAATAAAATAATAATATAATTTACTATTCATTTGGGTCATATTACTATTCATAATGGTATGTTACTATTCACCAAAAATCAAGTTGGTTCTATTAGACTCTAAATAACTTACTGATCATAATTGTAGATAACCATTTTTCAAAATTCAAAACCCATAAGTGGAAAAATTATGTTTAATGGTTAGTTTATAAAGGTCACATAGTATTTAGTAGTTAATTTAAGCACATAGTGTTTCTTTTTTAAAATATCAAGATGTTACATTATCCCCCCTTAAATGAATTGCGCCCTCGCAATTTGTTCATTGTACTTATAATTATAAATATACATATCAATAATTATTAAAAACTATTTTATTATGTGTACATAATTAACTATATGTTCAAAAGTAAATTCTATCACTATTTTTTGTTTTTTTTAAAATGCCAAAATCTAATCTCTAAAGTTGTCTAGACCATTCCTCTAATACCAATTATAAACCCCTGAACCCACACTTCTGGATTTAGTACTAAAACATGATGTGTATTTTTTTTGTATAATAGATAACTGAAAAATAAATAGTACACTATACAAATTATGACCTTTTTTGGTCTAGGTTTTGGAGAATTAGACAACAACTTACATATATTGAATCAGAATTTACAAAAAATAATAACTAATTATAAATAACTGGATTCATCTACATTAGCACCTTAACTGCCCTTTGAACTTCTAGGGATTCCTGTGAAAATCATTTTAAAAACATGGGATGGAAACAAAAATCTTAGTAAGGGCTATAAAAAAGGAAAGAGCACATTAGTCCATGAATACTTATAACGTATGAAATCATTTTCAAAAAACATACTTGTCACCCATATATACTTACTTTGTGAAACATGATATTTCCAAAAGATCCCTACATACACAATAACATAAATAGAACCATAGAGGTATCTTGGGGCTTTACTTACATAATATTGTAACCATCTCGTCTACCTTATAATTTGTAACCTTCATGACTACCTTACAATTTGTGTAACCATCGCAGTTACACTTGGAGTAACCATATGACCGACCTCCAACTTACACATACCCAATGAATTGGAGGGAGATATAGGTCCCAACCTTAATAATAAAAAATTCCCAATAACTAGAACATAATCCTACAACATGAAAAATTTCATAAAAGAATTACTTTGGGATTTTGTAAAACAAAATTTTAAGAGGATTTTAAAAAAGTACCTTATAAATATCATATAATTGAAGTGAGAATTAATAGAATAGATGGATTATGTATATACACTATAAATAAACATAATTAAACATAATATAAACAAAATTCATCTCACAAACAATTTCAATACCACATAAATAATGAAGTAGATTGTTAACCCAAAGAATGGAAATCGGGTTATAAATTCCCTTACCTCGGGTTTGTATTACATAAAAATTGTTTAAAACTTCTGTATAATGGTTAAAATAGTGTTATTAATATCTTACAGAAAAATATTAATCTTTATAATACCTTATATGATCATTTCATTACATCATTTCACCCATTAATTGTTAGTATTTTGTTCCTTGCATTGTTTTTGGTGCGTTCTTTATATGATTTCCATGTCCGGTTCATGATGGATATTTTTGTCAATTGGAAGTGAAACTATAGAATTGGAATGGAGTGGTATTTAAATATTTCCAGAACTATAAATTATACCATTTATCATTGTGAATTCTTACATGAGGATGATTTATAAGTTAAAACATTATTTATATTTGTTTAGGTCATTTTAGTGATTCTTCGATCGTAAAGAACTCATTTTGTTTCATAAATTAATAAAATGTGTGAAAAAATGATTCCATAACCTTATATAAGATATAATAAATAAAGTATAATCCATTTCAACCATAAAAATGGTTTCATGATCAGTCTTGAAGGAAGTAAAATAAATTGAAGTCACATCATCCACAATGTCGGTAATTCAGAACATCACAAAGGGTGTTTTAATTTCTTGAATAAGTGGGAGAGGAGAAGAAATGTAATGGTGATTATTCCATAAACATGATGAAATCCAGAATATATAAGATACTGGATCATTTATTCCTCTTGGATAAGGGTAGGTGAGGAAAGAAAAATAAAATAAGGGAATCTTAAAATAAAAGAAAAGTTGAGAAATCCCTTACGAAAATTTAGCAGCCTAATGACGTCGCTTAAAATTTTATAAAATATTTTGATGAGGTAAAAGGGGTATCTCATAATTATTACATAATATGGGAATTAAGGGGGATATGTAATTAAATATCCCAACATAATCCAAAGGAAATTAAAAATAATAACATAAATTGAAAGAAAAGAAAGAAAACAAAAGAGGATGTTTACCTCTTGATCTCTTCTCCTTGAGATCCTTCTTAAGGCATTTGGTTTTGGCCTTTTGGTGATACTAGAATCTCTATGACGTGGGGAAGAGTCTTAGGAGAAGTATTGGACAAAACTTAGGTAAGTATCAAGGCTTGAGAGGTGTGGGAGGAAGATGGAAATGATGGTGTCATTTATAGTAGAGGGGAAGAGGTATTTTACATTATTTTAATCATTATTATAATATTTTTTCTCAAGACTATGAATAGTATTAATTCATGTGACCCCAAATAGTAATAATGTCATGTAAGTTCAAAAAAATTGGGCTTATATAACTTATGATGTCATAAATAGTGTATTTAACTGATATTTTGAATATACGGTATTTTACCATGTTTTACTATTCATAAAAAATTTAAGAATTTCAGAAAAATACCATAAAATTTACTCTAACTATTTTTCAATGTGTAGAATTCAAAAATAAACTCCATTTTTTGAATTTTTTTATAAATATTATTAATTTAATTTTTAAATAAAATCATACTTTATTAAAAAATTAACAATTTTAAATCTATAAATGCTTTAATATCACATTGAAAAATTAACCAAGATGTCATTATCTTAAATACTTAAGAAAATAAAATAATATTATAATTTACTATTCATTAGGGTCATATTACTATTCATAAGAGTATGTTACTATTAACTAAAAATCAAGTTGCTTCCATTAGACTCCAAATAACTTACTGATCACAATTGTAGATGAACATTTTTCGAAATTCAAAACATAGAAGTGGAAAAATTATGTTTAATGGTTAGTTTATAAAGGTCACATAGTATTTAGTAGTTAATTTAAGCACATAGTACTTCCTTTTAAAATCTCGGGATGTTATAATGTGAGAGTAGATAATCAGCGGAAAAGTGGCATGGGGTACCCTATCATCAATGTGATTTACTTTATATTATATTACTTAACATGAATTATTTGGTGAGAATACCTTGGTGAGGTTGGGATGGTTAATATTCCTGTTTAAGTGTTGTTTGGTTCTGCTGTTTTCTTATAGGTGAATTACTATGCTTCTTTAACATGTGCATGAGAGACTTTGGTTTTCCTACTGAGTATACTTGTATGCTCACCCTATGTATATAAAACCATTTTTAGGTTTCTAGGAGGATTTTTTGGACCATGTTGGACCTTACTAGCTAGGATCCTTGATAGTTATGATGTCGTTGCTTTAGCTTTACTTTTGGGTATTTACTTTGGAGACTTTTATCTATATCAGTTCTATTTATACTTGTATGTGGGATTATTTGGATATCTATTTTACATTATGTCTTGGATTTGTTGTGGATGATTCATTCCATATCCTAATATTGTTTTCTTATAAAGGATAATGCCTCCTATTTTGTTAGATTTTTACACCCTTGGTGCTAGTTGACAACTCGAGACCTACTAGAGGAAAAAATCAGGGGTCATTATCTACCTTTCTTCATTTCCATCCTAGGAGGGGTATCTTTGGAGGAAGGGGTTCATGAAATATAGTCTCCCCATGATCGATATTAGACCCTTGATACTAGTCACCAACCTCTGGCATATGGGGAGGCGCATCTGAGGTCATGTGACCGATCAACTCAGGGCATCGATGTGTGGTATCCAGGTCGAGACATTACACATTTCCAACTTAATAGAAAATTGAAAAATCTCTTCATAGTATCCAAATTATCTTATAGATAATACCCTTTGGATATTCATTTTTAATCCATTGAATAACTGGTCAACTTTACTTTCAGTATGAATGACAATACCTGAAGAGTACCTCACAATTCTTGTAAAATTTTCTTCATAGGCACCAACAGATTCATCATCTTGTCATTTAAGATTTAGTAATTACTTCTCCATATTCATATGAAGAATAAAAGGAAATTAATTATTTAAAAATAAGTTCACGAACTCATCAAAATCTATGGAGTCAATTTAATCTTCTTTCCTTGTATTCTTGATAAGATTCCACCATTGATATGCCTCATCTTCATAGACAACCAAAGTGACCTTTTCATGCTCTAAACACTGGAGAATGGAAAATATCTTTCTAGTGGTACTGATCCATTTATCAGCAATTAACATGTTAATGAAACCACTAAAAGAAGGTGGGAACTACCTCATGAAGGATACAATAGAGAATTATTCACTCCTTTTCTCATTTGGATGTTCACTATGATTTATAGATTGAGAAAGTTATGTGATCATAGTAATAAGGTTTTTTATTTCATCTCCCATAAAATTCGGTTGTTTAGGAGGAAAATCATTTCATTCCTCATTAACACAGTTCCTTCAAGTTCTAACCATCGACTAAAACCAAAAACATAGTGCGAGCAACACTAATCATATTGAAAACCACATAATCATGAAAAATCACTTATACAATGTCTAAATCATAAAACATCCTTTTTAATCTATGAAACCTTAGGTTCATACTATGTTATTCATAGTAATAATCTATTTTAATCCTTTATAATGGTTCATAAAGAGTTTGTGAATTTCCAAGTCATATCCCTCAGGAGTGTCATACCAAGCGTGCAGAAAGGCCCATTGTCATGCACCGGTTCCCAATTGAGTCTAGCTCAATTTGGTTTTTTCGGGGTTGCCACCCCTAGATATATCTGTACCAGATACACATTCACTTTTAGTATATATAAAGGGATGTATTTCTATGAAACTAATCACTATATCCTTTACCAATATTTCAATACATTTTCCCATACTTTAACTCATCCTTACACTTATCCTTAGAGAAATATGTAGACATATCCTTAGAAATACCCCTAGGGGTTACTAATGTTTTCTCATCATAGTTTCTAAAGGTTGACTAAACCTTTACTTTGATACTAACTATAGCAACCTAGGCCTAAAATATATGGATATTACATCTTTTTAGAAGAATATTCATTAGATCACACAAACACATGCCCAAGGATCATATAGTTTAGTGTATTTGGAAACTTGAAACATAATATTTTAATCGGGTGAAAGATCTTCAATGTTTTCCATAAAGATATTCCCATTTTGTACTTCTATTTAAAACCTTTCTTCATTACCTGGAGAAAGTAAACATAAGAAAGGGTGATCTCAGATGATCAGTAAGTGTAAATAAAGGAGATACATAAGTATAATATGAACATAAGGGTATGAGAACATGATCATAAAATTTGAAAACCATACCATTCATATCAAATATCATAATCATGAGTCATGGAATAAAGATTTTTAGTTCATAAGACATGATTCATAAGGAAATCAAAGAACATGGCTCATGAGAGCATAATATTGGAATAATACATAGACTTGTGGAATAGACATAAACACAGAAAATATTATGCCAAGGATAGACACCAGGACATTCATAACATGTTAGGATTAGGATGACCATCTGTGTAATTGTTTTGGGATTGGGATAATACCCATATATGTACCCTCTTGTTTTGGGGCTTAGGATACAACCCATGTACCCTCTTGTTTTTGGGATTGGGCTATAACCCGCACACCCTCTTGTTTTTAGTCTTAAGCTACAACCCGTGTACCCTCTTATTTTTGAGATTGGTCTACAACCTATATAGCCTCTTGTTTTTGGGATTGGGAAACATCCCGTATACCCTCTTATTTTCGGTCTTAGGATACAACCTATTTACCCTCATATTTTTGGGATTGTTTTAAAACCCTTATACCCTATTGTTTTCAGGATTGAGCTACAACCCATGTACCATCTTGTTTTCAGGATTGGGCTATAACCCATGTACCCTCTGATCTCATATAACATTTATCATTACCCAATTAGTTAGAGGGATATATATTTCCCACCCATCATATAATGAAATCATACATATGTGTTCAACAAGATAATAAAGCATTCATCATATCATAACCCATAAAAAGAGATGGGTTTCATAAATATTATATCATAACCCATGAAATGAAACATTTGATCATATCATAATCCATGGAGAAAATATAGGTTTCATAATCATTTCATCATAGAATAACCCATGAAATAAAGTGGGTTTAATAAGAATTTTATCATGGTATAACCCATGGAAGAGAAACATGTTTCATACACAAATTTTAATCTTAAACATAAACCATTCAATAAAAGAATAAGAATGGTGTCTTTGGATCATACCCTCAGAAAAGAATAAACTATATCAATAGATGTAATATTATATGGAAAATAATTTTGAAATATTATTAAAAACATTTCTTGAGTAAAATATCCTATCTTCTTTAAAAAACACTTTTTAAATCATAACACATTTTGAAAACCTTTTTCATTGAAAAAAACCTTGAAAACTTATAAAGGAAGCTTTGAAAACCATTTTAAACACTTTTTAAAAATATTTTTTTTAAAAATATCTTTCATTTAAAATGATCTTAAATGATCAGTTAATTTTTTTTGAAAACATTCTTAGAAAAATGGTTTTTGAATAAAACATATCTTCAATAGAATAGATAAATAGGGTCATATTTTCTTTAAAACATTTTATTACTTATCTTATGTACCAAAAAGGAAAAAAAAATTGTTCCATTACTTCAAGATATAATGAATAAACATAGGAGAATAAAATTCATGAGATTTATTGAGATATGGATCATAATATTTCATCAATGGAAGCATAATCATAAACAATCCTGATAATCGATAATATTGTAGCAATATATTCTTACCACTTTGGTGAGTTTGAATCATAATACACATGAAATAATAACATTAAATGAATATTAAAATATAATGAAAATAAGGATATTTATGATATAATATGTCAAATGGTAAGTATATACACCACATAAAATAATATAGCTACATAACATAACATGTGCCTCAAATAAGGAAAATTGAGACAAAATTCCTTTACCGCTTTGGTAACATTTTAACAGTAAACCCTATGAAATATAGATCCTAAAATGGATATTTAAATCAAAATAATAATAATAATAATAATAATAATAAAATACATCCATGGGAATTATACATACCACATATAATTAATAGGTGGTGAACATGGCTTGTGTCTCACAGAAAATAAAAGTGAGACAGAGATCCCTTACTATTTTAGTAACTTTTGAATCACGAGCCCTGTGAAATAATAACATAAATTGAAACTTTTAATATCATTAAATAGATTAAATTAATGATATAACATCTCACAGTTAATTATATACACCAAACAAAATAAACCAGTGATGAATATGGCGTAAGTTTCATAGAAATAAAAGTGAGAATAAAAATACCCTTACCTTAAGTCTTAACTCTCAACGTTGTTGTTCAAACCTACTGTATAATAAATATTAGTTTATTATAAATATATAAAAAAAATATTCATATATATAATTCCATATATGATTTTATTATGAATTTATATTACCCGTTTATTAATAATTTCACGTTAAATCTTTGTTTCGGGTAATAACCGCTTTGTTTTTCATATATTTTTAACTTGTTATTCTTGATTACATTAATTAGATTATGATTTTATTATTTATGGAATGTAAAAGATGATATAAATATAAAATATATTCATTATATACTATATTTATAATAATATATAAAATATAGAAATAGGAAATGAAATACACCGCTCATGGAGATGGTAAGCCGTACGTACGCATGAACGCTGTTTTCATTTCTTATTGTATTGAAAGAAAAAAAGGTAAATGATATATATATATATATATATATATATATATATTTTATAATTACATAGAATTAATATTTCATATATAGAACATAATTTTACTAACCCATATTTAATACATCCCATATAAAGCATGAACACATCACATCACTTTGAGGAGGCAATAGTCCACACATCCACAAACAATGTTATTGTATTCCCACAAAATGGAAAGCATGAAGGTATGTGTTATATAATAATTAAAAAATAAAAAATACATCATAAATATAATATATATAATATATAAATAACATTTATATCATTATTACCAACCTTGAAATATGGTAATGGAAGAATGAATGACATCGGTTTGTGAGGCTATAGTCTGCCGTACACATGAACGATGATCGCGTATCCCATTTGATGGAATTGTGTGTGGGTGTGGGTTTTACCATTCACATAACAAAATATAAGTATATTTAGGATAATGAGGTTATTATATAATAATGTAATAATAATAATTTAAATGGCGGAGAAATAAATAAAATAAAAGTGCTCATTGAAGAACGTTACCTCTTCTTTGGGTAACTCCTTTTGGTTTTCACTAAATGACTTCTTTGATTTTTTTATGAAAAAAGTGAGTATTATAGTATGAGATGAGGTATGTTGGGGGTTTATTTTTTTGGGGTTTTTATGATCCAAAAGTATTAATATGTTTGAATAATTGAGGAGGGTGAGTTCCCTTTTATAGTGGAGGAGGAGTGAGATTCTTGTAAATACAAAAAGGTAAACACTATTAGGAGGTCTTACTTACATCATGTGCCAAAAATAGTGAAAAAATTAGATCAAAGAGGTTATATATCATAAATATGGATATCCAATGGGTTTTTTAAATGTTTCTAGGTTATTTTTTCTTAATATTAAAGTTTATCCACAAAGTAAACTCATTTTTACCTTAATCACTGTATTTAATTTTAATTGATTTCACTAATATTTTTTGTAAAAAAACAATTTGAACTTAATATAGATTATAAATTATTATTATTCCAAATAAGTAATTTATTTTTCCAAATTACAATATCATAAGTTTAAGAAATAAATTTAAAATTAATCCCACAGATGGGACGTGACAATGTGTTTTTAAAGTGAAAATATTCAAATGTTTGAAATGTTTTTACATCCAATTTCAAGGTAAAATTGATTATAATAACCTAAATTGGATTTATTAATATATAATTTAACTAATTATAATTTAAAACTAATTTAAAATATAATTTATATATATAAATAAATTATATGAAAAGTCAATTTTCAATTAAAATTTAGTATTTTTTACTATTCATCGAAAAATAAAACTACCCAGTTTAGTACAAAAAACTCAAAATAATATAATTTTAACATTACTATATCAAAAATTAAGTTTATTTTGTAAAATAAACTTTATAATAGTTTCAAAATTTAGTTTTAAAACAACTTTTCAATTAAAAGGCTATAAAACCGTTTTTTAGAAAAATACATATTTTTATGCCTAAAATTGGATTTATTCTTATCAATTGTCTAGAAAAAACATAATATGAATGTTAAATATTTTTATTGAATTTATATTATATAATTTTTATTAAAATCATTCATCAAAAGTTTTTTGTTTCATTTATTGAGATAAAACATGTTTGTGCATATAAAAATATTTTTTCAGAAAATGAATTTCTTTTTTTTTCAATTATTTTTTAATTTAATTTATAATTAATTGCTCTCCAAATATTTCATTTTATAAAAACGAATAATCCATATTTTCATAATTTAGTTAATCATTTTCATACCCACCATTCCAACAATTAGGTGATAACTATAATAATATTTTTAATAATAATAATAATATTATTTTGTAGTTTGGTAAAACTAGATCTTATGAGTAACACAAGCTATCTTAGAGACTCAGTATTGCATGTAATAAAAGACAAATATAGTGTTTCATATACCAAAATCCAATCTAAGTGTTGTGTATAGTGTAATCTTAACTCGATGTTTGTATAAATGAAGCTTAACTTGGTGTAGCGTGAAATGAAATACAATAAAGAATTTTAATTTATCCAAAAAAATTTATTCATAAAAACTTGGGGAATTACACAAACAAAACCCACACCATAATAAACAATAAAAAATTGATTCTCAATAGGTTGAAAATCCGAAAACTTAGAAATGAGATTTCCACACTTGTCTTGGCCACACAATTTGGAGGACCATGTTCCATTCATACGATCTTACTAGAGGTCAACATGGGTAATTGCATGGTTTACACATGGTTTGATAGACCATGCAAAAAAACCATGCATCCCTTCTAATTCCACCAAAAAAACCACTCTAAGACTTGGAGTTTCTTAAAATAACCAAACAATTCTCAAAGAAAAACAAAAAACTCCATCAAAATCCAAAAATCTTGAGAACATATGAGATATTCAAGTGTCCTTCCAAATAGGTGGTGATCAAGCACCCAACCATGTATTACCACTCTAATTCTAATAATCCTTGCTCTAAATTATCATATATCCCCAAATAATAAGGGATATCCTCTCCTAATACCATTTTTTCATGAATCAACCTGAGTCAACCTCGAACCGGTTACCCAAGCTGGCCTACAAAAAGGCCTGAGAGGTGTTCCTGATCCTCCTGGGCTGAAAACTAGTACTGGACATCAAAAATTCTAAAGTGGTAATAGTTTATCCCATAAAAAATATAAAAATGAACAAAAGTAAAGTAAAAACTGGAAGATGAAAATAAATAAAGACAAAACATACCTCTATGTGATCTCACAGGTCAATTCCAACTAAATAACCACATTTTCTCCATGATCGATCCAAAATTGAAAGAGAATATGAATATAAAAAATGATAAATAAAGTAGGTGTGAGCACCGAGATTCTCATTAGGGATTCCAGGGATAAACAATGCCCTATTTTTTACATTTAAAGTGAAATCAAATCTTTCTAGTTTGAAAATAAGATATATAAAAATAGGGTTTTATATTTCTTTCAAAAAAATCAATAAGTTTTAATTTAGAAGGAAAAAATTTCACATTATATCCTTAATCTTTAATTTAAGAAATAAAAGAAAAGCAATTCAGTTCTTTACAAAAGTTACTCATACTAAAACGGGTATCATAATATAGAAAACAAACTAGGAGTGAAATTTTATAAAGAAAACATAATGAAATGTAAAATAACATACGTGTAAAACAGGTGTCATGGGATCTTAGGTTCTAGATAAGATATTCTAGGATAATTCTATAAATACTATCTCATAATCAATCTCTACTGGTACCAGTTATCCATCACCACTACCCAAACACTCAGTGACACCCTCACTGGTTTGACCAAGGGGAACCTCCCAAAAGCAGTTAGGCTATCTACTCAGGGCCACTAGCTAGTTCATAATCTCAACTAGTGAAACACATATACCTATGGCTCCCACATAGATACCCAAGTATTCCCATGATATTAAAATGGAGGTGAGTTTTTATGAAGTTATCATATACACACATATCATACATTTTCCAATAAAAAAATAATCCACTTCTCACCTATAGTATCCCTCCTTAAGTGAATCCCCTCTTTAAGTCACAAATAACCCAAAAACACACCTCTTCACTAGTAACATAACACAAATCATAGATTTATCTCATATATCACACATTCATATTCAAAGGGCTTTCCTTAAGAGGGGGTTTATTTTTCCATAAATCATTTTCAAAGTGAAAATCAAGCCTCATAATTTTAGAAGAAAAACTTTCACTTTAGGAAAACACTAATACCCAAATATTTTGAGTTCTAAATCCATTGAGAATAAAAATTAAGACATTAGGACACCAAATATTTAGAAACAAGATTGAAAACATGTTGAAACCGATACAATTCATGATAATGGTTAGAGGAAAAGTCTAGAAAACAAAGGATAACCCAATTCCAAGGATATAAACTCTTACCTATCATATACATTTCATATAATAATAAAAAAACCATTAAAAACACCAGTAAATCATGGAATTAAAGTTAAAATCTTCTACATAGGGAGAAACTACCTCAAATCTTGATTTTCATGGTGATGGTAACTCACACTGGATTCTAAGAAGCCCATGGGAGAAAAAGGAACCAAGGAGAACCCTAAAAGATAAAACCCCAAAATTTAAAAATAAGAAAACATGAACCCTAGGTCATAAGAACCCAATGGGGAATAAAAATAAGAATAAAATGGAAGAATAAGGAAGAAGTAAGATCAAGGAGGTCTTACCTTTTAAGATCCATCATAAATCTTGAATAAATCTTAATATTTCACCATGGAGGAGGAGAAGAACCCAAGGTAGAGGCGTGGGAGAAGATCCTTTGGGTTATGGGTGTTGAATGGTGGAGGAATAAGTGTTATTTGGGTTAAAAGTATAGAGGAAAAAGTGGTAACTTATCACTTTTTAAGTGACCTAGAAGACTGAATGGCTTGGCCACATGGTCTTCTAGACCCTGTGTAAATCGTGTGATGTACTCTATCCCAAAGGAGGAGGAATCCACATAGTTTGATGGGGGAAGCCACACGGTCGTGTTCCTAGATGCATGACCTTGAAAAACCCTATTTTTGGGCCACACAATTTAAAAATGGATGGTGTACAATTTCTACTAACCATGCGTGAACTGTGCGCCACCCTCTTCCCATCCCCAAAACCACTATTTCTCTAAAAATTCCATAGAAATCTCAAGGAAACCAAAATACATCAAAAATAAATTAAATAATAGGGTCATGTTAGGTTAGGATGTTACAATCACAAACACTCATTTAATATTAAAATAAAATATAAGTGATAATAAGTAGGTAAAGAATAATAAGAAAGGGATAAAATATTTAGAAATACTATTTCCATGAAAGCACAAGTCTCCACCTTGAAACAAGATTCTTCTCTTAGAGATCTCCCACATTTTTAAAAAAATTTATAATTTGTTATACTTTTCTCCCCCTTAACATTAAACCATTATACTCCATAAACATTAAACCTTTCTCCCCATTAATTATTAGAAAAAATAATTATAAATAAAAAGGGTTAGATATATAAGAGATATAATATACAATAATCAAGGTGATTATAAAAACATGATTTGGAAAATTTGAACATGATGCTTTAAAAAAACAAAAATATTTTAAAAAAGAACCAATATTTGGAAAAAGAAAACATAGATAATAATATATAAATAATAATAATTATAATCCTACCATTCGTATCTCCCATTAAAAAAAATTGAAATTATCTAAAGCAAGGGGTTTTGTGAAGATATCAACTAATTGAAGATCTATGCTACTAACACTATATCTCTTTTTGAATGTGGTAGAAAAAAAGTGATTTCAAATATAAATGTGATTAGTGCGTGCATGATGAATGATATTTATAGATATTATTATAACACTATAACTATTACATTTAATAGGAACTTGAAGAAATGTTATCCCAAAATATAAGAGATTTTATTTCATCCATATAATTTGGGCACAATAACTCCCTAATACTATATATTACACTTCATATATATAAAGAACAACTGAATTTTGATTTATTATTACTCCAAGAGATTAAGTAATATCCAAGAAGGTGAAAAGTCCCACTTTTGCTTTTCCTATCTAGTTGACATCCAACAAAATTAGTTTTGTGAAAACTTGAATGATTAAAAGAGGTCACTTTATTATAAAATAAACCACAATTTTTAAAACCCTTTAAAAAATGAAAAATCCATTTAAGAGCTTTTAAATGTGATTATTTAGGATTTTATTGAAAAAGAGAAAAAATAAAAACACTAAACATAACGTCCGTTTGGGTCATGATAAGGTAAATAAGACTCCCAATAATAGTTATAAAAATCTTGTTATCAACTAGTTTATCAGATTCATCCAACATTATATGATAATAAATATTTATAGGTGTATTAATATTATTAGCTTTATCCATTCCAAAAAACTTTATAAGTTCACTAGAGTATTTTATTTGGCCAAGATAAGTGTAATCCTCATTTTAAGAGATTTGAAAACCAAGATATAATTTTAACCCACCCATAAAATTAATTTCAAATTATTTTCTAATAATATTTGAAAATTAATTACTAAGAGATTAATTTTTTTATCCAAAAATTACTTCACCATTATATATTTTAATGATTAAAATATCATTTGAATCATTTTTTAGAAATAACATCGAATTTAATTTTCCCATTTTAAAATCATTTGATAAAATTAAAGCAGCTAACCTTTCACACCAAACCTTATAGGACTTTTTTAAACCATATAAATATTTGGTTAACTTGAAAATAGAATTTGGAAATTTTGTATTTTCAAAATAGGTAGTTGTTCAATATTTTTTCAGAAATAAAACCAATTAAAAAATCACTTTTAACATCCATTTTACCAATTTTTAAATTAATATGGTTGATGAATGATAACAAGATTCTAGATGAGCAATATAGAAAATTGTTTCACCATAATTAATGATTTATTCTTGATTATGTTTTTTAGATATGAGTCTATCTTTGTTACATGTGGTGTTACCTTACTCATCTAATTTATTTATAAAAAAACATTTTTTAAAAATAACAAGATGACCATTAGGTCTTTTAACAAGAGTTATAACATTATCCCATTGGAATTGGTTTAGATCTTCTTGCATAATAAAACCCCAATTTTCATCGTTAATAGAAACACCAAGGATTTTAGGTTCTAGAAAATAAATAAAATAATGAAAATCAACTTCATTTATGATATAACTTATAGTATGAGTACTAGCCTACGAATCCTATATAATATTTTACAAGGGAAATAATTTGGATTTTTTCAAAATATTTAGGTAAAGGACTAGGAGTTTATTGAACTTTGATAGTATTTTTAAGATAATTTGGAATTAGAATGAAGTTTTAGATAGTTTTTCATTGAATTTGATATGAATGGATTCTTTAATGGTTTTTGTTCTTTTTTTGAAGACTTAGTATGATTTAATTGAGTTTGAGTACCCAAGAAAGATTCCTTCATCATATTTTGGATCAAATTTCCCTAGTTTTTATTTAGTGTTAATAATATAAAATTTACATCTAAACACTTTGAAAAATCCAACTTTCATAATTTTATTTTTCCAAATTTCATAAGGGGACTTTTTGAGGAAGGTTCATACAAGAACACAACTTATGGTATAATAAGTGGTATTGATAACATCAACTGAAAAGTATTGGGGGAGTTTTGGATCATTCAAGACAGGTCTTAAGATTTCTTAATGAGTTTGATTCTATATTTTGACAACCAATTTTTTTTGAGTTGTTCTAGGAGTGAAAAAAATTAATTATAACCATATGAATAATAAAGTTCACTAATCTCATTATTAACAAAATATCTCACAATATCACTTATAATGGAAATTATTTGGTTACCTTATTTATTTTTTACCCTATTTGTGAATATTTTGAAGACTTTAAAAGACTAATTTTTATGTTCTAATAAAAATATCCAAGTGAAGCTTGTATAATCATCTATAATCACAAAGGAGTATGGTTTTCCTCTGATACTTTCAACTTGAGTTAGTAAAAAAATATAAAGATTAATAATATTAAGGGATTTATAGGTAAATACTTATTATTTAGGTTTTAAATAAATTTTATGTTTCTTAACAAGTTTGAAAGTTTTATAAACAATATTATATTTGAAATTCAATTTTAGTAAATCTCATACTAGATGATGTTAGTTGAGTTTTAAAAGTGTGTGTATGCTATAGTGACCAATCCTTATATTAAAAATATAATAATCACTATATTTAATTCTAAAACAGTTAACATTTTGAGAAGAAATAGATTTTAAATTGATAATATAAATATTTTGAAAATGAAAAGTGGAAAACAAAAGTTTTCATTTGAGATTAAAAATGGACAGAAATCATTTTCGAAATAGATTTTAAAACCATTATCACAAAAATGGATAATTATTAGAAAATTATGTTTATACTATCAATGAATAAAATATATTTTATAATCATCTAATTGAGGAAATCGATTGTACTTACACTAGTGATTTTACTTCTTGAATTTTCACCAAAAGTCACATATCCTCCATTGATTTTTTTAATTTGATTAATTTTAGAGGGGTAATTACACATATGTTGATAGAATACACTACCCATGTACCAAATTTATTTTTTGTATTTACTCTTTAGACACTCTTCCTACATAATTGAGAGATTAATATTTTAGTACCTAAATTTTGGGTCCACATATGTTAGTTAATAGGGATTTTGGTACAAAAATTTGTTTTTAGTAAACTGTTTGGCATGAGATATGGGATGAAAGATGAATAATTTTTGGTTTACCATATAAAGAAATTTTTTAATTATATTTATGAATTAAATGACTAGTTTTACAATAATAATTAAAAAAATTGTTTTGTGAATCCCTTTTAGAAAATTCATCTTTTTGTAAGTACTATCATTATTTCAAAAAACATAAACAAAATTATTTTTTATAGTTCATTAAGAATCCAATATTTTATTTCAAGTTTATTAAACTTGGGTTAATTTCATGATATATTTTTTGAGATCATCGATAGTCAATCGTAACTCATGCACATCTAGTTGATCATTGATTTTTTTTATAATTCATAATTTTTTATTATGATCTGATCCTTTTATTTAAGTTCTTGATTAATCTTCTTTTTAATCTCTTGGTACATTTATTTTAGTTCAAAAAAATATTCTTTAAGTTTATCATGATCATATTTTATATCTTTTTAGATTAAATGATTGAAAAAAGAAGTGGAAGAATATGAATTTGAGGAGGAATAATAAGAGTTTGAGTTTACTTCATCACTGAACTTGACTTTGGTCATGATACACTTGGTGATTTCATCACTTTATTAACTTGAGGAGATAGAATAATGGCTTTCACTCTAGCTTAAATCCTTGAAGGATTTATTGTTTTATTCCTCTTATCCTTATTATTATTTTTGATCAAGGGGAATTCTAGCCTTATGTGTCCCTTCTTTTTTCATTCAAAGAGCATAAATTTTTGTTCACTTTGACCATACTCCTTGACACATTGGTAGAATTTATTAATTTTGAATAACCTTTTCATATTCTTGGGTAAATGACCCATTTAATCACCATCATATAAATCATCATTAATCGCTTTGAAGGTGATCATATTTTTATCTTTAAATTCTTTAGCTTCCTTTTTAGATTGTCTCTTCATTATGATCTCATAGGTCACGAGATATCCAATTATCTCCTAGAATAGAAAATTATTTATTTACTTTACTTATTGTATTTCCATCACCTTGGGTTCCCAATAACTAGTTAAATCCAAAAATAATTTCTAAACTAATGTTTTTGTAGATAAATTATCACTAAGAGACTTTAAGCCATTGAAAATATCAGTAAAATGTGTAAATATATTAGTAATAGATTGATTTTTATTCATAAAAAATCTTTTAAAATATTTTATAAACATGTAAATCCTAGTACCTTTAACTTAATTCACTCCTTCATGATTTACTTTTATAAAATTTTAGATTGCATGTATGGTGTACAAGTAAAAATGAGATTAAACTCATTACATTATAAACTACAATTTAAAGCATTCATATCTTTGTTATTAAGTTAAAAATAGGCCATGACATCAAGAGTTTATTTTTAATTAGATTATTTATAGGGTTTAAATACATGCATAATAATTTTACAAATAATATATCCTATACTAATAATAAAAGTGTACATACAAGTTTTCTAATAGATATAGTCTAAACCATAAAAAAATGCGAATGACCTATAGAGTGTGCTTGAGGACCGACATGGATGTTTGAAAAATATGAAATTTATACAGATCAAACTTTTAAATTGTTTAATATTTTGAAAACTAAAACTAATTATGAAAACAAGGGTATTTTTTATAAAACACAAAGATCACCCTCTGCTATCGAATATAAAATATAAAGAGGGGGAGGGGGGGGGGGTGAATTGAATTTTTTTTTTTAAAATGATGCTATAAAATAAAATAAAATATCATGAAATAATTCTATTTAAGAATAAAATAATCAAATTAAATTGATTGAGTATAAATTAAAACTTTAATCATAGTGTAAAATAAATTGTGGAAATTAAAAAGCACACTTTGATAAAGGAGTTTAATAATAGATCAAGAATGAGCCCTTTCATCTTCTTCACTCAAGAAGGGTTGCGAGTGTTATATTTATACCTTGGTTTTAATGGAAACAAAGAACCAAAAAAGGAAATAATCCCTTTGTTTTAATGGAAACCATGTACTAAAATAAGACCCTTGGTTTTAACGTAAACCAAAAACCAAGAACCCTCACTTTAATGGTGGTGATAACCTAAAGAAGAAGACGAAGATGATAGAATTTTATTTTGAAAACCCTTTACAAAGCACTCAACTCTCTCTATAGGATTCATAAGAATAAGAAATATATATATAGAGAAAAAAAGGTATAAGAAGAGCCTTTAAAAATTGTAACGAGGGATAAAAATTACTTAAAGTGAAATAGGTAAAAGAAAAAGGATTAAATCCATTGAAGTTAGATTTTAATTTTTAGAATTAGAAGATATTAGAGAGAATATATTGAAATTTTTTTGTTTCAATTAATTGTCATAGATTTTCATGGATGATATGTAAGCCTTCAAAGATGTCTACTTATAGCCTCTATAGGATCTAGAGGGGTCTTGGGTCTAGAAAAGGATTTAATGTGCTGAATAAATTCTTTTAGACCAAGAATTTAATGCTTGTTGACTAAACTAGATCAAACCCACTAGGTAAATGGTATGATGCCACCAACTAGTCGGTAGGATTTTTGTAGCTTCCTAGGCTGTTGCAAATTCCACCAGGTTGCCGGTGTGCTCCATCGGGTAGCCAGTAAGCCACCAGAAAGTAATATTCTTATGTCTAATGAAACTGGATCACTGATGAAATTATACTAGGTACCAATGACATTCCACTTGGTATCCAATGTTACTCCCAGAGCTATGGTGGTTTTTTCCATCACCACTAGTTGGCTGATAGCCTTTTACTAGGTAACCAATGTAGCCTAGCAATGAAGACCTTGTAAATATTCCTCTAAGATCCTATTTAAGCCTCCTCTTGGTCCTCTAATTCCTTAGGATAAATTATGAACCCTATAACCAAGAAATAATAAAAAAAGGGTTAGAAACACCTTAAGTGATTGTGATCATAATAACACATTAGAGGTTCAACACAAGAATCCATCGTGGCCCTTGACACTTTATTCAGTCCATAAGAGTTTCAATTTAATTTAAATTAATTCATTTAATAAAGGTAAATTTATCTTAGTGGATAGAACACATATCACATACCATAAAAAAAATCATAAAACAAGGGGTAATTATTAAGATATCACTTACCTCAATTTAGAGTTATCCCCCTTTTAAAGCACAATCCAAAAAATCTTGTCTTAGCTATTCCAAGTCCAATAACCATCATCCAAAAAACCTATGGTTCTAAATACAATCATAAAATCCAATAATTAATTATAAAAAATATAATTAATCATTCAAATTAATTTTAAAAAATTATAATCAGTTACCAATTTAATTTAATTAGGAATAAACACCTAATAATCCATCGAAACTCCCTTTACAAAGAAACTATAAAAAATGACATTGTAATGTCCCATGTCATGATTCAAACACATAATATCTCAAAATACATATCAACCGTCACCAATTCAAACACCAATTTTTTTAATTTAAACAAAAAACCCTAGAATAATGCATACGATGATGTACCTTTTCTTATACGACATTTGACGGTGTGCAACCATCATCTTGAGACATACTATAGCCATGTAACTTAAAATACCCATAAATATTGGATAATTTCACCATGATACAATGAAATCATCCCCAATACCTATCCCAAAAAGAACCAAAATTAAATGAGAGTCAGGAGGGAGAACAAATGAGAGGAAGGGGGGAGGATCTTACCTTGAATACATACAATGAAACATCCCCAAACTGACCAAATAAAATGAGCACTAAGAGAGGAAGGAGGAGAGTAAAAGAGGGATGTACCTCTTTATTCAGTCAACCAAAAACAATGGGTAACATGAGTGGGTTCCTAAAAATTTACCCCTAACAAAATTACCTTAAATCCCATAGAAAAAAGGGTATCTAGTATAGGTTTGTGACGTGAATAGAGGGTTCACACCATGAATCCTCCTCTAGGTAGGGGGAAGCACCTATAACTTGAAAATTTCATAGTGTAAACCCTATTCACACCATGAATGAATTAAGTTAGTAATAACCTCCTTAGGATACCCCATTTATAGCCCAAAAGGCCTACATAAAGGCCATTCATGGCGTGAATGGCCCTTCACACCGTGAATGGCCTGCTATTGAAATTTTTTAGAAATACAACCATCCAAACACTACTTTGACATCCACTAAAACCCCCAATGAATCCACTGAACCTCAAAACACATCCAAAAAAACTTTTTTGAGATGTCCAAACATTTAGTATTCTGATAAAAGTCCCAATTATCGAAACAAACCTCTCACTAAAACAAATATCTAAATTTGATTTGAAATTCACACCCTAAAAGTCATGGGGTTTTACAAATTCCCCACTACATAATTTATCATCCCTAATAAGTCTTAGTTACCTTTCAACCAACACACCTGACCTATCATCATATCATATCCCACTCATCACGTTCTCCCTCAGAATGCTGAATAATATTCTGTTATGAAACTCCAAAACATGGAGCACTATTCATTAAAACTCTATCCACTACTCGTAACCATTACCAAAGAACATATAAAATTATTAATTACACTCATATACCCTGATAGATGATAGTTCTATTAATAAATTCATCCAAAGGATTAAGTCACTCCCCACCATAAGCCTATGAACATGGGTTGATTTCAATCCACGATTCTTCCCACCATTGAAATTTCTTACTAAAACACATTATCAATGAACCAAAAAAATGATCAGCATGGTTTCCATATCACTAAACCTAGTAATAAAATAAAACACCAGTTTTAATCCAATACTACTCCTCATTTCTAATTCCAAACTAAGTTGGTTGAGTCTCCACCACCAATGCATATGCCCAGATACATCATACTTTCCTTGAAATTCCCTAACTAATCCCCAAAACACTTTCTTCATACCCATCACGACATGATCGATACAATTTCCAATTAATTACATCTAATTACATGAAAAATCATTAATCAAAACTCCTTTGGATAACCTTTCTTGCAAACACTCGGTCTCCCCTGTCGATGCGTCATCACATCAACCAATATCGATGCCTTTACCCTCAAAGGCATCTCAAGATCATCCAAACACGATACTAAAGTCCAAACCCAAATTAATATATAATTCCATGATTGTATCCTCAACCAACAAAAAACATCTCCATGCTATCACCCCAAGAATTGACACACCTCAAATCTAACACACCCTTAGATCATGTTAATTTCACCTAGAACCTAATTACAATGCACCAGATCCATCCAATATCGCATCTAAACATAAAATATGTTATTTTATATACAAATAAATAAATTGGATTCACCATATAAATGGAATATAGAAGCCACATTAAATATCCAAGACCTAGTTTCATCAAACCTAGTTCCATCCATTACCGTACATAATGACCGAATGTGACAATATCATTCATACTCAAGTGCCAACATGATACATTGATCACTACCCACTCTTGGACCATGTAAAATTCATCCTCATATCTTATAAAAATTATATCCTTAATAAGGGTTACACCCTTTAATGGTCTATGGTTCACTCCCTACCATAAAAATTTACTTAGACCACTCCATGTTTGTAAATTCAATATGTTCCCTTACCATGTTCATGTCGCACCTCCCAATCCATGCTCATCTCCTATTAACCTATAACATCGTGCCTCCCTGATAGTCCATGTCAAGGATCAAATTCAGGTCCACTATACCATGGTACCCAATCCATCTCCAATTTCACCTCTCATAGTAGGGACATCCTTAATTCTCATCCAAACTCTAGGTAACCATTTCTGTGATCATTTAATCCATCCCATCAGTCCTTGGCTCACACCTAGCTACTCATCGATCCATATCAGTTCCATTCAAATCTAATAGGTGTATACTCTCGTAGAACCCAATTACATAACCCAACTTACGATCCCATGAGTCTCCCATCATTTAATCTAAGCTCGCACACCTAAAACACTAACCATGATCCTGATGTATGTTAGTATAATCAATTTAGAAGCACCCTCAATGCCCATATTTAAAACTGGGAATTTACCCATGCCTAGTTATATCAAACCATTACCTGCCAACCGACATCATCACTAAAAACTAGTAGTGCCTACTCACACTGTCACTACACCCCTGAAAGAACGTCCAAAGTTGACAAGGTCAGATACTCGATTTTTCCTTCCCTTGAATTTCAGCTTCAATACCAAAAGCACTATCACCTAGAGTTATTTACCTCATGAAAATCCAAGGCATCTCACGTGAGTATACCATATACCTAATAGTACCTTTTGTGTACCAATCTCATAACCTAAAGTATCTACCCATGATTTCCACACCCAATGGGATCAAAATATCAAGATAACCCTCCTCTTGGGTTACCCTCATATGAAAATCATCTCACACATAATACCCAAGTCACCAATATCTTGAACCACATCTCATTTCACTAAGCCCAAGCACCTATCCCATAAACCATATCTCATAAAGTGCACAACTCCTGAGAAATACCTATTTGTTCCCATCTATATACCACCTGAAAACTCATGTTTCAAGCCACCCACTCTAGGGTCTCACACATAAAATACATCACATGATAAATCATAAGCCTACTCATGGGAATTGATTCTTACTAGGTATCTGTATATTAGAATACCCCTCAAGAATCAAAATCCTAGTATGATCCTCACCAGGACTCTACATATAAGATCCAACCTCACTAGGATCACATTATCATCCAAGTACATGTATATATATCATGACATATCCACACCATAATATGTTTCAAGTACACCATGTTTTTATGGTTTAGTTAAGTAGAATTACACTAAGAATCTATATGGGAAAAAACTATATAGTTTGTTATTTACACTTATCGAACCTATTTTCCTTTCCATACCCAGTAACAAGGTACTAAGTGTCTATACTGACCCACTAAGTGTCACTATACATTCTTTGAACCAAGGGACTATATATCCATCATCCAGAATCATCCATCCATAGAACCCACATGAACTGTCATCAGAAGAAAATATACCATGATCTAACTGAGTATAATTCCACCACCAAGTTATACAAGAAAACTCTATATAAGTTATCATTGACACTTTAAAAAACCAAATCCTCATTTTCAGTGATCTCAATCACAAGAAATCACACATATTTCATGTGAATCCTATATGTTGAATATGATTCATAAACACAACCTCTTTCCAATGGGCTAATATCCAAAAACCTATAAATAATAAATATCAAAAATTAAGTACATCATGTGTGGTTAAATCCTCTAATCATAAAATAAAAAACCAAAAATAGAAATTCTATACTATTGGTAACCTGGAATTCCTACCAGAAAAGGTGTTTGAAACACACTAGATTAATATCCAACCTAAGCTAACACATTCTAATATCACATGTCTACCATAAACCTAGATATAAATACAAAATAAAACTCTGATAAACTCTATGATAATAGTCACATAATCTCTGATACTACTTTATAATTTCCCACCACTCAGACCACTCGATAGTTCCCATACCAGTAGTCACCATGTGATCTTAGACACACCTCCCCATACACCATAGGTTGCTAACTAGTAGTGGGGGTTTAGGGTAGTATCATTGGAAGACTATACCCCCATATCAGAGTGAACAATAACAACACACATCAACCAAACATAATCAATAAACCTAAACATCCATCAGAGTATTTAACTATAATAAAAAAACCATCAATAATAAATAAAATGTTGAAGCATATAGTCATATAGACTCATGACCATGCCAACATACAATGACTGAACACCCACTAGGCCGATCACATAAATAAATAAATAAAATAATAAAATGACATGGAGGATCCATTCTCATTCCCAAGCCACACCTCATACATCTCATAACTACATCCAAGATATCCAGCTAAATGATCAACCCCATACCTCTGCCCCAACCTAAACCTATGAATATTAAGGGCTAATCGAGTACCCAAGTTCCATGGCCACTTGAGTAGGGTGTGAGTACAAATTGGTAGGGTACCACCAACATGTTTCAATATATAACCAATAAATGTAGTGTAAACATGTGATATGATCATAATAATAAATTAAAAACAACTAAAAAATAATAAATAAATAACCATTGTCGATTCTTGAGTACTCACATGAGACCCAAGATTGACCCAAACCTACTTTAACCAGTGATGGGGTGTCTTTGAACACACAATGCAACTATTTAAACCAATATCAGGCCCATGGATGATTCCTAGGATCGAGTCCTAGGAAATCTAGTAACACCATTCTCAATAATTGATTCATAGGAGAATGTCCTATGCAATCCAAATCAGGCTTCAAGGCCTCCTAGGAGGGCCATATCCCTTATACTTAATTCCAAGTAATATGTCTAAGAAAATATAAACCATATCACATCCTAATCTAAGGATCATTTCTAAGGCATTCTAAACCAATCCCAAAGGCCAAATGGGTGGGTCCCATACCCTATCCCTAATTCCAAGGCACAAGTCCCAGGAAATCCAAGATGATAACATAATGAATCCAAGGATCTCTTCTAAGTAATTCCAAACTGATATTAGGAACACAAGTTGGATCCATGGAAAACATCCAAGGTATCCTATGTATCTCAATAAATATCGATGGGTAGTTATCCCACCCACAATATCTCATATATCACATCTAAATGGGTTAAACATCTACCTAAACCCATACTACATTATCGATGTTGGTCACTTAAGTGAATGGCCTATCCCCATCATAGCTATAATATGATCATTGTCGATTCGAGTCCCAAGGTGACACCCAAAATCACCATTCACATTAGAAACCTCTCTAGGGTCAACATATCATTGGGTCTCCCACCAAGGTCCCCTAGGGCACATAATAGAATGAAAAAACTTCATAGGTTCCCTTTTATCAAACTCACCCCTCAAACCAATCCTGTCACTCCACGGGAATAATGTCCCTTGGTATTCCCATGATTGAATTACAACCATATTGGACTCATAGAATAAGCCTCAATATCATGAATCTCAAGTGATGTAATAATTCCTATCTCATATCCCAAGTCATAGGTCGATACCCACACACCCAACCTATCCAAAATCTACCCCCAGGGAATACACTCCTTAGTACTCACATCCTAAAGGTAAAGGCTCACTTGTCCCTTGCTTATCTCAGATATCCCATCAACTACAAGGATTATAAAGGTTCTTATATGCCCTACTCGAGCCAAATACTCTAGTCCAACACCCTCATCTACCTGGATTCTACTAAGGAAACCTCTCACTAGGTTCACTCCATCTCCTTAATTTCATTTCATTTAATTTACATCCCTTAGGTTCTAAGTGTCATAGGGAATATATCTATAGTTAAGGACTCAAACATCAGTGGTTGAGGCATCAATCTAGTGAAAAAGGGTCAAATGTAGCCCTTGGAAGTTTATTCATTCCATAAACATTTAACTTCAATTTAAAACAACTCATATAATAAAGGTCAATCTCCCTTGGTGAAAATACCACATATCGTATGCCATAAAAAAATTCATAAACCAAGAGGAAATTCTCAAAATACCACCTACCTAAATTTAGAGTTATTCCCTTTTTAAAGCCTAGTCCGATAACTCTTTCTCGATATTTTACAAGTCCAACAACCATTATCTGAACAATCGATGCCCTAAATACAATCATAATATCTAATAATTAATTATAAAAAATTACAATTAATTATTAAAATCAATTTTAAAAATTTATAATTAATTTAAAAATTAATTCAATCAGTTATAAATTCTTAATAAATCAATGGAACTCCCAAAACATCATTACTTTAACAAAACATATGTAAACATCCCGTAGCATACTCACAGTGTATCCCAAATAAAAATTCCTAACAACAAACACCAATTAAAACACTAATTTTTCACATTTAAATGAAAAACCCTTGAATAATTCATATAGTGAAGTACCTTCATTGAAACAGTGTGATTTGATATTCAAACATCATCTTGGGATGTCCACTAGATATACCACATGAAATATCCATAAATATCAGATGATTTCATCATTTTATGGTGAAATCATAACAAAAAAATTTCCCAGACTGAATAGAAATCAAAGTATAGGTGATAGTGAGAACATATGTGAGGAAGGGGAGGATATTACCTTGAATCCATGTGATAAAATATACCCAAAACTACTGAGATCAAAGGGGTACCAAGAGAGGGAGGAGGATATCCAAAGAGGGATATTAATTTTTTCTTAGTCAACCAAAAATAAGGGGAACCTAAGAGGGTTGCTAAAAATATACCACCGAAAAAATTACCCCAAATCCCCTATAAAAAATGTTATCTAGTATAGGTTCATGTTGTGAAAAGGGGGTTAACGCTGTTAATCCATCTCCAAGAAGGGGGAATCCCCTTTGCCTTAACAATTTCATGGTGTGAATAGAGTTCACACCATGAATTATACTAGGTAGTAATCCCCTATTTAGGCTACCCCATTCATGGATTAAAGGGTCCCACCAAAGGCCATTCACGGAATGAATGACCCTTCATTCCGTGAATGGCCTGTTGTTTGAAAATTTCAGCAGCCTGACCACCCGACTATTTCTTTTACATCCATCCAAACCCTCAAAGTATCTACTAATACTCAAAACACATCCAAAAACACTTTTTTGAGATTTCCAAACACTTAGAATCTTGATTTTATCCTTTATTCTCAAAATTGACCTCTCACCAAAACAAAAATTCAAATCCCATATGAAATTAACACCCCAAAGGCACCAGGATTTACATATAGAATATAAATATTATGATTAATATTATTGTTCATATTAGTATAATTAATTATATAAAAAAAATCATAAAGTTAATGATGTTACCAATTTAATTTTAAATTTAATTAACTTAAAAAATAATATAGAATAATAAAATATGTTTAATAAAATTTTAATTAAGTTTATAATGTTATTTGAATTTTAATAAAATTTCAAAATTAAATGTTGTTATAATTCTAAAAAATAAGAGAAAAATTATTTTTTAAATAGTAAAAATTATTCATGAAAAACAAAAATTAAAAAAATATCACTATAGACAATAAAAATTGTTCAACATATCAGAATGAAGATCCATATGAATTTGGGTAAAGTTTGGAAGAAAATGATAAATGTGTGTATAACTCTACATTTATGAAACACACACAAATCTTCAAAGTTCTATGATCATGAAAGACACATCTGTGGTCTATATTCTGAAAGAACCATGGAAGTACTTCAATTAACATGACATGAAATGTTTCTTATAAATAGGGTAGTTTACATGGATTTTGAACCACTTGGATGAGACATGAATAAATTCTTAGAAGAATCCAAAAATTCACTAAATTTTGTGAGAATTTCCCTTATATAACTTAAAAGAAAAATCTTACTCTTGTTGGTGAGTTTCATAATCAAATACAAGTAGGTAACCCTAGTATGAGAGTCTCACGTAATTACAATTAAACTTTATTTCATGAACAAATTCACACTGAAATTTCATACTAGCACTAAGTTTGATATAAAATATTATATTTCAAAATGGCTCATGAAACACCAACCCTCATTCAATTCTATTTAACTTAAGGTTACCCAATCATGGTTTTCGAACATACATGCCTCACTTTAATTGAAAACCCCCAAAATATGGTGAAAAAGTCCATTTTATAAATAATTATTCTTTAATCACAATTATGACCAGTCAATTTTTTTTGTAGCAATCCCTACACATAAAGGTCATACCTTCCACACACTCTCTCAAGTCCTATAGCATGGATAATTTCCTGCTTACTCGAGGTCTCCTCCATGGGGATCCTATTCCTACGAGGATCCATTTCCCATGAATTTAGGTGTTTGTAGGGATTATTTTTGTGTAATAAACACTCATATTATATACATCCATAATATTAATGTTACCCAACCATTTCACATCAAATGTATGCCAAAAAATAGGATTATTCTACGTAAAACCCAATCATATTACGTGAACCTATATTCTTTATTCACTTATCTATATTATGTAAAAACAATCATAGTATAAGTTCCTTCAATAAGTACCATTATACTCTATTAAATTCATTTTCTTTCCTATATTCATCCTTTATGAGTATAGACTAATTCTTGGATGTCCTTGTATAAGTCCCACACATGGTTTATTTAGCATAACCTTAAATTTCTTGGAGTAATCCTCATCATATGAACTAAAACTGCATGGTAAATTCCCTACCCACATGGATTTAAAATCCATCTTATTCCATTCTTGTACAACTTAAAAATGAATATACCATTTCTAAATATTGAGTATCATGCCTTGCTAAATGGATTTAAATCGTACACATTCTATTTCAAACAATGTGGGTTTGGATTCCCTTATCTAGATACATAGAAATCCTCCTCTATGTTCAATCCTGATATCATTTATATCCCCTATTTATTAGGCAATGATGGATCGCCTTTATCGTTTCATTCTTGTGACATTTCCCAAATGAAATCAATCTTTCTTGGAACTCCCCAAATGATGTAATCATAATATATTTTCTAAACACTAAACTCTAAAGAATTTTTTTTTCATTCTATAAGATTTTAAATTATAATAATATTCCATAACGTTTAAAACCATGAGAATCTATAAAATAATTTTAATCCTGAACATCACCCAAAAAACTTTAAGTTGTGAGCATCTATATAAGACTTTATACCCCAAGTATCTCTATAAAATTTACAGTGAGCATCTCCACAAGACTTTAAACTATATGAATCTCCATAGGACTTTACATAATGAGAGTATCCACATGATTTTAAACTATGAGCTTCCCTATAAGACTTTAAACCATGAGTGTCTTTACAAGACATTAAACTATGAGTGTCTCTATAAGATGTTAAACCATGAGAATCCCCTAAATGATTTTAAATCATGAGAATCTCTACTAGTATTTAAACCATGATCATCTATACAAGGCTATAAATTGTGAGCTTATCCATGATAATCTAAATTTTTATCCTATCCATGATACTTTAAATTGTGAGAATATCCTATATGAATTTAAACTATGGGAATCCTCCTGTATGACTTTAAACTATAGTGTGATTCCATGTATGCTAGTAAACTATATTGTATTATCTTTAAGTAAAAAATATGAGATGTTTTTTGTAATAAAAATAAAAATATTTCCTTATTTTTAGCATTAAAATTAAAAGTTCATGAATATTACTCATCTCATAATCAAAATTATTTAAATTTTTATGAATAAAAAGTAATGTAATTAGTCGATATTCTCAAATATGTCATCGAGAAAGATTTCTAAAACATGTGTTAAATCTATAAGAGAGTACCATAATATATAACAAGATCATTTTTGGGATGATTAAACCTATTATTATCTAAATTCTGAAATGTATATTCCCAAACACTACATTTCCTCCCACAAAAGAGGATACAAATCCATAAGAGAAGAAACATAGAGAAAAAAAATACTGAACCTAATGTAAATTTCTTTCCATTCCATTGAGATGCTTGAGTAATCAAGAAAAGTCTACCATCACATATGTTATTAGTGGTTTGATTTTTGTGTGTGTATATATCGTAGAATCTAGATGGAAAGAAGTGACAATGTGAAGAGAAATTCCATGGAACCCCAAACCTGTATAGGGGAAAGGAAAAGGATTTTGATGCCACTACCACTGTTTGAATTTTATGTATAAAAAGATTATACCATTTTTTGATGTAAATAATCCAATAGATAATTTTAAACAATATTTTTCATTAATAAGAATGTGGGGTTATAATTATGATGAATACAAATACTTAGGAAAGCTTGGAGATGCTTAAGCCATGAAAACTAGCTCCAATCCAAGGGTTGAGCAGGCATAGGTCATCCTCAATCACAATTTCAAATCATTTTAAGAATATATATGCCAAGCATGATAATGCATTCTTCTAATATCTTTAGGAGGATGAAATATACATCACCTTAGTTAATGTTAGGCTGAATCCTAATCATCATGGTCATTACCACTACTATGAACCTAAAATTACCTAGGATTTACTGGAAGAACTCAGTGATCTAACTATCTTGGCCCAAGCACTAAGGATAAGAACTCTTCAAGGATAAATTGTTAGAGTTGGTACCCAAGAAATAACTAACTTTTTATTATCAATTACTATAATATATAGATATATTTCTTATCACATAATTATTATTCTTCTATGTAACATTAATACAATAATGTACCCAGAATAATTGTCACATCAAATTGTTATAGGCAGTTCCCCACTATAATCTGAACCCATAGATTATATGCCAATATTTTAAAATAAATATGTCCCACAGTATAAATACACCTATCTAATGATACAAAAATGATATTTGATTATTATGTTCTAGGGGATCATATGCATTGAGACTTATTCACATGAAGTTTGTACTTGGTGATATTTAAGAAGGTAGGTTATGAGGAAAGACTAACCAATAATAATTCCTCATGTTTTATGTTCCATTAGATATACGTATATGAGGATGTGTTTATTGTTACTTATACTTGAGTTAATTATTAATGTGTATCATGAATCACATACTTTGATGTATAGAAAAAACTACGATTACATTTACTTGGGGAGAGGTAGCATACATCAGGTGTGTCATAATTGATATGGAATTAATTAAATGGTTAAGAAAGTATTTTCCCTTCCATATTAATGGAAGAAGATATCTCAAGCCCTTGTGTTGTTCGACGTCGATTCCGTGTTCCCGGAGGGGGAGGATTTGGGCTTCGGATTCGATGAGCTTTTGCCAGTTCTTCGTTTTGGTTGTTTTGGATATTTCAGGTGATTTGGGTTTTCGTCGATTGGTTTTGAATCTGGTGGATTTTTGATTATTTATGTCGTTGGTCCCTCTATTTTCATGCTGATTTTATCAACATCGCGAATGGCCTGCTTCAGAAACCGGTTAGGGTTCATCCATGGTCTGATTGGAACAGATCTATGACCTTGGTGTCGTTTCTGGTTCATGACGACTCGGATCCTCCCATCGGTGGCTTTCCTTTGGTATAATGTTGGACTATCCAGTCTTGGTGATGATGGCGTTATCACGTGTCCCTTGGAATGTCTTCTGATCTTATGCACTGGTGATGGTGTGATTTCTCATGGAGTACGGTGGTACTCTCCCATGATGGTGGTAATGTGTTGTTGAAAGTTGGATGCAATGGTGACTTTTTGATGAAGCGGGAGAGCTGTTGGTTGAATGTCTTGACTCTGTTGAATGGTTTTTGTTGAATATGTTGACTCACTTGAATGGTATTTTGGTTTTGTGGTAATATGGTGGGGACTCTTGATTGGGTTTGGGCAAGATGTTCGCCCTCATCCATTTCCTTGTTTACTGCACTTTTTATTTCTATTTAATAAATGGTCAGAGGTTTTCCTCTGACTGAACTTTCCTGGTATATATGTTTCTACCTTCAAGCCCTTTTGATTGGAATGGAAGTGTCTGGTATAAATCCATGACTATGGTAATATATAGACAAGTTTGTTTCAGAAAATAAAAGAAAGAAAAATATAGCATATAGGGTGATGAAACAAATATCAATATTTTTTGATGAGATATTAGTTTAAAAATGGATTATATTACATAGTAATAGTCATAAGAAGGTTTTTTTAGTTTCTAAATTAACTTATTTCTCTTTAGATTCCTTGACACGTTGCTAGATTTTGATCTTGGTATTTAGGTAATTTCAACTATTTTGATAGAGAAAAGGGTCTATAGGGCCACACATTAGTGTATACAGAATCTCATTAAATTATATTGAGTTTAAAAATGGATTTATTCCTAGGTTTTTGGAATAGTGTATATTTAAGTAAAAGTTAATCAACAAAATTTAATCACAAGATATTCAAGTTTAGAAAATGAGAGTTGAATTTTATCTCTTATTTAATTATTCACAAGGTAATAAATAAATATTTATTTATTCATAATTTAGTGAATAGAATAAAATAAATATTTATTCATGTTACATGAATATTAAAAATAAATATTTATTCAAAAGTTTGGTGAATATAATATTTTTGAGAATATGGGTTGAGTTTATTGACATGATGAAGTTGATATATTTTATTTAATACAATTTAACTAAATATTAATTAATTTATTTAATAAATTATATTATAATAAACACACTTCATGGGATATAATAATAATAATATTATTATATTTTACATTGGGAATAAACTAGAATAAATAATTTGATAAGGGTCGCTGTGCAATTATTATTGTTTAACTGTAAGTATATATATATATATATATATATATATATATTTTCCATTAGATATGTGTTGAAATAAAATAGAAATTCTCTAAAATTATCTCAATCACCTGAGATAAATTATTCCTCTCCCCCTTTATAAATAACTTAGAGAGAAAGTAAGAGAACATTATGGCGATCTATGATGAATGACATAAAACATTTGATCCTTCTGTGATAGTACCTAGAAAATAAAGAACATGATTTTAATATTCATGGAGCATGTGAAGATACATTTAAAATAATCCTTACTTAGATTCTCCATCACAACAATAACATAACAAGAGTTTTGATTTAATTTTGATTAATTAATATTACCGTAGATGAGGTAATTCTTAATTTTAAATTAATTTTAAATTAAATTTTTATGATACTCTTATGAGAGTATGGGGAGTATTCATATAGTTATTTATATTTTCCATTGATTTTGATAAAAAACCAAAACCAAGTGCCCACCCAACATATTCATTATTCCCCACAACCTTCAAGTGGTATCAGAGTCGTCACACTCTAATTTATTATTATTTATAATTTATTTGATCAATTTCATGCATTAGTTTTCAAGTATTCATATCTATATTTTCATTCTAAGTCTAAATATATAGATGATGCATTTATTCAACATTGTATGTACAAGAATGGGATAAAAAAACGTGAATAATGCTCAAAGATCCCATTCATAGGTTCCATGGTCGTTAGCTGCATGAAATCATTACGTGATATGTAACTGAAAAGTACACATTGTGTAATCAGTTTTCTCCACACAAGGGAAACACTGTGTAAATCATGACATATACACAACGCCATTACACACTATTCATTAACTACCAGTGCAGTATATGGGTTTATAGGGACTACATGACATGTAGTTGGTTAGTACAAACCATGTAACCCCATACAAGGTATATTTCACTTAAATTGCGATGCTTCATGTGGGATAGTACACATCATCATTACACATCACGTATTGAATGCAAGCCTAGAGCACAATGTGACATAGAATATACAACTTCTAACTACTATACATATTGTTCGACACATGTAACTCCACACCAAGTAAACATTGAATGATTTTAGGCATGTCATGTGGGTCAACATGTGTTGTAATTACTCTCCATGAAATGATTTCCAGTACATGACATGTAACTATTAGTTACATTCTATGTGCTACACATTCATTCTAGCAATACACACCGCATACATTAATGGTATGTAATGTAGACACAAACATCATGAATAATATAAAATTTTACCACATGAAAAAGTACATCATATATGTCATGACACACCATGTGGAGTTACATTCCATGCAGTATGTAGTAAAAAATGTAGACGTTTCATGATATATTAATTTCTAGAAATGATATTTTAATATTATACTATCATTATACGTTGTGTGGCCTCTAAAGTACACTCTATGTACTTAATTATATTAAAATTTAAAATTATTTAATTTATATAGTAATAATTGATGGGATTATTAAATTATCTTAAGAACAATAAATTGGGAATAATTTAAGATAAATAAATAGATTATTAATTTATGAATAAAAGTCTATTTATCTTAATTATAATTATTAGAAATAAATTTTAACAATACTAAATGTTTTTTTGCTTGTTTTGAATGATTATGAGTTTTGACCTACCAATACATTTATTGAATTTAATTATTTCTGGAATGGTTTTTATCTGATAATTTTTATTAAATTAAATATGATGATCTGTGAATCATCCTTTAATACTTTATTATATATGGGTCTATATGTCCACATATTATATTATGTTACCCTAAACCTCTAGCACCCCTTGATGGGTTTTATAGGATCACCTCATGATCATAGAAGTAGGAGAAACCTAGTTATAGTGACAGATCTATCATCATGAATCAATATATAGTAAGAAGAACATAAAATAACAAGTGTGCCTTTACTACTGCAAATTTCATATTTTTCAAACTTGTAGGAGATTTCTTGATAGTGATTATGAAGAAATAACTTAAGAAATCTTGCCTTCATAGGGATGACACCAACAAATAGAATACTAATTCATAATAAGAGGAACTCGATCTTCAAATGTGTTATAACACCTTCCTTAGTGAATAAAAATGATGTATCAGGGTAGAAGAGAGTGTAAAGTCCTAGGTATTTGAGAATGGTATTTTAGTATGATTCATGGGATTTGTCTTGGGATCAGAGCTTTAAATTTTATAATATGTTGTTAAAAGTTTTTATAATGTAAACCTATGGTTATTTAAGGGTTTAGATATATTTGGAAGGGTTAAAAAAATTATATTTTGGAGTTTTGGGTGCTTTTGGGTCATGTAGTGGGTTTCGTGAAATTTGAAAAAAAAATTCTAGTAGATTTATGTTGGGATCAATGTTCATAATAGATAATTGTCTTGGAAGCATTGTTTATAATAGTGATTTTCCTAGTAAGATATTTATAGTATGAATTTTCTAAAAAAAGGCTATGTCTAGAATATAATAATATATTTTTAGAATTAGTGTGATATTTTTCTTTTCTAAATTTTAGTTCAAATGAATAGTGTTTCTAGAAAATTTCATATATTAAATAAATGGTTAAAAATATTTTTTTGGGGGAAAATTAGGGGTCCCTCACACCCATAACTTAGAAAAATCATCCAAGAGGGGCTCTCATTCTTTTCTTCTTCTTCGAGGGATATCTCCTTCATTTCTAATCATAATCACATGCCATATTAAAAATGGGTCTATGAGTAAGTATTATTATCCTAATATGATTAAAATATATATTTTTCACTATTTATTTTTCCCTAAATGGAAAACCCTAATTTTAGGGATTTTTTTAGATTTTTCCAAATCTTCCAATTAAAGAAGAATCAATAAAAGTTTCTTTACGAGTTGAGTCTTAAAAAACATAGGTAGGTGGTCCCTATATATTTAATATTTATACATGTGTTATATTTTATGTAACAAATATGTGTGTTTTAGGTCATAGTTGTGAGATTGGGAACATAACTTCTTGGGGTATCCATTATTCTTGGAGTTTCTTGGGGTAGTCTCAGGTGGGAAATGGTGGGTTTAGTCTAGTATAGTTTGGTTATATAATTTTAGATTATTATAGGAATGATTAAATATGTTAATAATTGATTATTTTAGAGATGTGATATTTTTTATGGTTCCAGTATAGTGAAAATGGTGTTGAACATTTCCACAAGTGGAGACAGAGGTTTGTCGAAGGTATGTCCTAATATGTTGGTGATTTATGATCACTTTGGATTGGAAAATAGGTACATTGGGGTCATGTACACACAATGAACATCCCATGAGGTGTTTTAGTCTACTATTCATGGGTGGTGGCCTTTGTATATTAAGAGGCATAAGTGGATGGAATTGACCATCCGTATGGAGGAGGTGAAAAATGTAGAGGCCAAAATTAATGATGAGAGCAACCACTGGATAAGAGGAATTTCTTACTGTATTAATATATATAGTGATACTATCCTGAGTATAAAATATAAATATGCTAGTGGGGAATCATAGCGGACTTATAATGTTCAGGTGGGTTATAAATGATGTATAACCTAAGTGACATGAGTTTGTTTGGAAGGCCAATGTAACTTTTGTCATGGTAGAATATGGATGTATTATTCTGCCTCAAAACTAGTCTAAATAGATAAAGACTCATCGTTTAATGATGATCACATGTGGAGTTAATGTTGAAATTATTTATTTATTATTGTTTATTTCATTTTTTCTTACATTGGTATATTTATGAATACTAAATAGGGACACCGTTGGTGGTGGAATACTGAGTTCATACTCACACCTTGAATGGGACCTCCGAGAAATGTATACACTTTATGTATTTTGGGAAAGGTAATGGAAAGAGGTCATCATTAGGAATTTAGTGGAAAATGATGTGCAGTCAGGGTATATGATGGTTGTAATGATTTTTCAGACGAGTTGGGTGGTTCATCGGTGCTAGGTTGATGGGATTTTTTGGTTATTTTTATACTTTTATATATGTGATCATATTGTGGGTGATCCTATTTAATATTATATAATTGAATCACTTAATAAATATTTATTAAACTAACCATATGAAAATCTGAACCTTTTGTTGATTATTATTTAATTTCTTTAACTGTGTTCGAGTAATTTATTCTGTTATGTTTTTGTTATTATTATTATTATTATCACTAGAGGGTATAATATACCTACTATTATCAAATAATACATATCTAATAGTTTGTATCCTTTAGTATATAGGGAGTTTCTCCTAAGGTC
Organism: Viscum album; assembly: GCA_963277665.1. Classification (NCBI taxonomy): domain Eukaryota; kingdom Viridiplantae; phylum Streptophyta; class Magnoliopsida; order Santalales; family Viscaceae; genus Viscum; species Viscum album. The sequence continues at coordinate 447,900,308 of OY728145.1, forward strand.
TTGTAGCACACCGCTAGTCTAGGCACCAATCAAGTGGTTGTGGGGAAGTGGGGCGTTAAAAAGTGGTATTTGAGCCTGGGTATTACAAGATAGCAACTGAGAAGGTTAGTTATACAGTGGAATAAGTGTTTGGTTGTTTCTAGGTGGTATTAAATATGGGTTCTTAAAAATTAATTTTTATTTGGTCTATGGTATACATCAAGTCTAGAAATGTTTTGGAACTTGGGGTGAATGCCATATTGTGTGTTTGACCAACACCTATATGAACCGAAGTCCAAGTTACCAGGGTTATTTGAATAATTTTTCTAGTTTTCATATTTATAGTTGAGTTATTTTATTTAATTAAATTAGTATTTGATTTTATTAATTTCTATTTTAGACTCATGTCCTTGAGATCCAATAGGGAGTACTCATGCATCATGTTAGGCATGTAGGGATCACATGAATTATGTGTGTTTCTTGTCATTTTTTTGGAACCTGAAATTAAAAAAAGTTGTTTAACTATTTAAAGTGTACAAAATAGAATAATTTTTTTTCCAACATAGAATATTTGTGACATTATACTCAACTAACCCTTTAAGGTTATATAATTTTCATTTGGATCTAGAAATGGAAAGGGGCTTGGATATTTAAAGTGTCAGAAACAACCTATACAATGTTTTCCTATATTGATTCTTAGTTTAATTTACTCATTCATACCAAGGATGTCATCTATAGTATAAAAAGTATGTGATTATAGTTGTGAATGAGTAAGTGATTCTATATGTGTATAAGGTGCGGTTTCAAACCTCATCATGGGTAGGTGAGGGGTCATAAGGCTATATGATATGTGACTTGGGTGCGGTAAAGTGGTATAAGGGAAGTGAGTTGCACCACCTATTACAGTTTTACTTATTTGAAATATTTGAAATGTTATACCTATATTTACTAAATTATCTAATTCACCATAGATATTCCATCAAGATGTACACCATTGAAGATTCAGGAGGGCACGTACATGGTACCACCTATGTGAATAAAAAAAGAGGTTCTTGAGGGTAGAAAAGATCATGATACATAGGTATAGGCTCTAAGGAAGGAATAAAAACCACATTGGGAAGAGAATATAGGGCATTGGTTGGATGAGTATCTTAGGGTAATCCTGGTTAAAGTGATCTAGAGAATTGATCAGGGAGAATAGGGAACTGATCCTTCTATGGAAAATATGATGTAAGAGTTCTATTCACATCCTTCTCCTTTATTCTAGGGTGAGGGTGGACTATAGGTATCATAGTACTAGATAGAGTTAGTGAATATGGTATTCAACTAGATTGAGAAAGCCTAAGGGAAGATGGTGAATTTGGCCACATATATTCTCATAGGACTAGAAAAAAATATAGTGGGACATACAGGTGTAGGTAGGTAGACTTGAGGGGTTTTCTACAATAGGGATAGACCTTAGTTATGCATTATTATATGAGGTTAACATATTTTCTATGATTTTCATTGATTATGGAAAGTTATAATATTTCCATGGTGTGATGATTGAGGATGGGTTATTAAATTCTATTCAGGTGAAGGTAAATATATTTAGGTTGAATTAATTCTTTAAGGTGAGAAACTAGGCACTAATAGTGGAATAAAACCCAGTAGAGGAGATCACATTGAGATAGATAATGGTGATGGGTGATAAAAGTAGTGGATCTTTGAGTAGATAGAAGTGGGACTATGAGGAGACCCAATAGGGAAGTTATAGTAGAGGTGTGATTATTCCACCTCAGAGTGGGTTGTCAGTGGCATGCTTCTAATGTGGGAAGATTGGTCATGTTCAGGATTAGTGTGACTAACCACCATAAGAGTGTAGGGAGTGCAGCCATATGAGGCATATGGAAAGGTTTTATCAAAATGACTCATAATTAGATAGGGGTATAAGATCAGGATAGGCCGAGGAAATTGAGGTAGGACCATGATTAGTACCAAGAGATAATAGCTGAGATATGAATTCACATACAGGATGCAAAACTAGATGAGATAAACAATAATGGGGGTAGTGGTTGACAATGAGTATGACTCTACAAGGAGGATAAGAATTAGTTAGTTGAGATTCAGGATATCTTCATATGATTGAGCTGACATACACAGGCCATGATAAAGAATCATCTACCATTAGAGGTACAATATAAGCAAGATTATGGAGGTTTTATATGATAGGTATGAGTGAACGATGTGTATAAGTGATATATGTGGGATGTGTTGGCATCAAGTATCAAGTGGGAATCAGAATGATGCAGAAAGATGATGGATGGTGATTGGTGTCCATGCGTATATAACTAGTGTGTAAAAAATAGAAGGGTCAGAAACCATCGTTGTGTTAAGTAAATTAGGTGTGGTGAGACCAGGTAGGTAATTCCTATGATGTGGAGTGTCATAAAAGGAATTAATTGTTTATATTGGGTATCTAGGGTAGTCTGAGTATTCATTAAGAATATAGAAGGTTTAGTGCCATTTCAAAGTATGAGAATACATAGAGGGAGGATCAGGTGTTGGAAAGCATTGGTTAATAAGTGGTCGGGATAGCTCGAGGATGCGCTATCATATGATGGGAAGGTTGTAAAGTCCTTAGTTTTTAGGAATGGTATTCAGGTATGGGTTATAGGAGTTGGATTGAGATCTGGGGTTTAAATTTTATAATATGTTTTTATAAGTGTTTAAAATGTGAACCTATGGTTATCTAAGCATTTTGATATGTTTTAAAGGGTTAAAAATTAGTTTTTGGAGTTTTGGGTTTTTAAAGACCTTATAGAAAATTTATTAAAATTTGGAAAAGGAAAATTTTCTAGAAGATACTATCGCTAAATTCACTATTCATAATAGAGACTTGTGATAGAATCACTATTCATAGTAGAGACTTGTGTTGGAATCACTTTTCATAGTAGATACTTTCCCAGTAAGATATTTATAGTATGAATTTTCTAAAAAATGGATATGTATGGAATCTAGAAATATATTTATGGACTTAGTATGATATTTTCCCTTTACAAATTTTAGCTCAGATGAACAATGTTTCAAAAACATTCCATATATTAAATAGATGATTAAAAATGTTTATTTAAGGGGATATTAGGGATACCTCACACCCAAAAATTTAAAAAATTATCCAAGAGGGGCTCTCATTCTTCTTTTCTTCTCCATGAGATATCTCCTTTGTTTCTTGTAAAAATTTCACACCATCTAAAGGAGAAGGGATCTATGGGAAAATCTAACACTCCACATGTGATCAACATCTATATTTCTTGATATTTCTCTGTCCATCATTAAAAAACCCTAATTTTTGAGATTTTGTGATATTTTCTAAATCTTCTGATTAAAGAGGAACCGAGAGAAGTTGATTGGTGAGTGGAGTCTTACAAACTCATGGTATATGGTCCCTAATTATTTCCTATTTATACATGTGTTATGTTTCATTTAATAAATAGGTGTGGGTTAGGTTATGGTCTGAGGCTAGGAACATAACCTCTTGAGGTATCTGTTGTTCTTAGGGGATACTAGGGGTACTATCAAGTTGGAAATATTGGGTTTAGTCTAGTATATCTTGGTTTTGTGGTTTTATAGTTTTATGAGAATGAGGCTATATGTTAAGTATATGTTATTTTTGATATGTTCTATAATTGAGGTTTCTATTATGGTGAAGATAGTTTTGACCATTTCCATGGGTCGTGACTGAGGTTCACTGATGGAATGGCATAGGATGTTGGTGATTTTTACTCACCATGGATTGAAGGATGGTTCTGTTGGGTTTTTTTTCACATAAATAATGTCCCATGAGGTTTTTTAGTCCAATCATTATGGGTTGTGGCCTATGTATATTAAGCAACACAAGTGGATGATGTTGACCATCAATATGAAGTAGGTGCACATCATAGAGGCCACAATTGGTGGTGAGAGAGACCATTGGGTGAGAGCATATTACTTTATATATTGATATATATAGTGGGACTATATTGAGGATAGAAATGTGGGAATTATGGTGGGGTATCCTAGTGGACTTGTTATGGTTAGGTTTCTTATGGATTTTAAATAACCTAAGTGATATGGGTTTGATTGTAAGGCCAAGGGAAATTTTTGTATGAAAAATCATGGAAGTATATTTCCACCCTAGAAATGGATGAAGCAAGAAAATACTCACCATGGCTTGATGGACATGAGTGGAGTTGGTGTTCTAATTAATTATTGAAGACTGTTTATTTCATTTTTAATACACTGGTATATTTATAGATACTAGACATGGACACCATTAATGGTGGCCTATCAAGTTCATAATCACACCCTACATGGGCCCTATGGGACACATGTGGACTTCATGTCTTTCTAAACAGGTAAGGGAAACATGTCATCATTTGGAGTTTAGTAGATAGTGTTACATAGATAGTGTTTTGGTTGGTTGGCATGATTTTGAAGATGGTTTGGGTGGTTTCTTAGTGTTGGGATTATGTGTTTTTTGGTTATTTTATACTTATATATATATATGATAATCCCATGGGAGATCATGTTTACTCTTGTATGAATTAATGATATATTAAATGTTCACTAGTTGAGTGTCCATGGGGTGGTAGGGAAAGAGATTCAACTGTATCTAAGTATAATCATATGTATCAAATAGTGGGACTATATCCCTTTATATAGGATCAATATTGGATTTGGTTTCCTAAAACCCAATACTTTATACTTTCAAATACATGTATATTTAGATTCTTAAATATTAATGAATATCTTGTCACATAATGATTTTTTTTCTGTGTAACATTAATGTTATAATTTATTTAGAATGAATGTCACATTGAAAGGTTATAATAGTTCCCCTCTATACTAAGTATCTTAAAGTGCTATTATTATATTCTTTAATATATGTTATATGGAAATATGAAACCTATCCAATAGGACAATAATGATGCAGACCATTTAGTGTTGTGGCCTCATAAAACATTGAGACTTCTTCTAATGAAGTTAACACTTAGTAACATACAATAGAATATGTTATGATAATAGACCCACCCACAGGAATTCCACATGTTATACGTGTCATTGAATATTCCTATATATGGATGCGTTTATTGGTCCTTAAAGTTGAGATTATTATTAATACATATCATACGTCATATACTTATATTTATTGATGAAAAAAGTGATGAAATATGATCATTATGGGGTAGGATATGTTGAGTGTGTCACAAGTGATATGAAATTATTGAATAAGTCAATAAAAGAATTTTCTCTTTAGAGTTAATGGAAGTAGATATCTCAAGCCCTTTAATTAGAATAAAACTCTTTGATTAAGTCCATGAACATTGTAGTTTTATCAGTGAATTCATTTTAGGAAGTCAATGAAAATAGATCAAGCATATAGGTTGATGACACATGCTATGCAACCTTCTTGATGATATACTGAGATAAAAGGATTATATTACATAGTGATCATTTGTAGGAGGTTGTTATCATAGAGATAATAACTTCTTTATCTATGGGATCCTTGAAAATTACTAGATGGTGATCTTAGAATTTAGGCTAGTTAGCCTCATGCCATTGAGAAAGAAGCCTAGAGGGTCATACACTAAGTATATTTATAACCTTTGTTAAATTATATTATAATTTAATATTTAAATAAATATTATTATCAATTTATGAGGAATAATTATTATTCAGGTTATATTGATCATAAAAATTCAATCACCAGTCATTTGAGAGAATATATATGTGAGTTTAATATTAAATAAACATTTATTTACAATTTTAGTGAATATAATATTTATTTATTTACTTATGAAATTAATAATGAAATAATATTTATTTATTTAAATAAATAGTCATTATTCAAGGATCAAAAAATACAGAAGAGTATTTTTTGTGTATAAAATTTCTTGCTAGAAAATTTTGTTATGTCTAAGGATAAACTTCTCTATAATTCTGTCAATAATAGAGAGCATTGATCCTCATCCTCCCTCTCAAGTTCCTAATAGAACTAGAATAATTCTTTAAGCATGGAAGGGAATATTTTTACAATAAATAGTGAATAACACAAGTGGTTAAAATTGTCTATGCTAGAATCTATAAATTCTATGATAGAATTCCAAGGTTCATGGAGAATATGTGGATACCACTAGAGGGATTATACCATCAGATTATTCATCAAAATGATGGTACAACAAGAGTATACTACCAATTAACCAATGAAGAAATAATTTCAAGTGAAGGTAATTCTTACTCATATAAATTAATTATAAATAATATGTGAAAAAATCCTCTCTTGAATCATCCAGGGTCATGTTCATCAAGTTCTATGGATTTATCTAAATAAATCGATGAAAATATATTGTTGGGAATGGGTTCGACCACTTCCACTTCACCCCAGAACCTTCAAGTGGTATCCAAATAACCATATATTAATTTATAATTATTTATTATTTGTTGATCAAATTATGCATTTTTTATCACCTTTTAATTTCTAGTTTTATGTTATTTAATCTGAAAATTGATATATCATGTTCATTCACTTTCATATGAAAAAGAAAAGGCCAAGAACATATGAGTAAAATTTGAAGATCCCTTCCAAAGGTAAAAGAGATTCTATCTGAATAGTAATGAGAAACAGGTGGGTCGGGGTAGGGTGGTCCAAGCCTATGCAGGTTTGATCCCATGTGATTTTTTCTGTAAAATCCCACATATAATGTGAAAAAAATATTTCAAGCACACCCCGCCCTGCATAAGCCCATGGGTAGCCCATGGTCTTGCACACATTTTAAAAAAATTATAATATTTATAATCATTTAAATAATTTATTTTTTATCATTCTTAATGGTAATAGTGGTGAGAAGTATGGGTTGAAAATATCTAGAGTTTTAAGGGATGAGATGGAACATTTTTCTATGGGTTAATGGTGGCATGCGATAATGCCAATGTGGTGGTGAACTATTATGATACAAATTAGGTGAGTGATTGGTGAGGGGTGATAAATGATGATGTTGGTTGTGTGGTGATGTAAATGAATATACCTATGAATGAACAAAAAATCTATAGGTATTGATCGATTTCAAAGGATTCTATTAGGGTTATCATGAGGTCCTTTACTTTTTTCTTAATAAGAAAATAAAATAAAAAAAAATAAAAAAAATTAAATCTAATAATTTTTTTATGATTATAGTAAATATTTTAGAATTGAAACCATGTGTAGGGAAGACGAGTTCTATTTTTTGAGAGGTGGGATGACACACCATGTAAATATGGTTAATAATTACTATATAAATAATATAATATCATATTAAAATAATAAATATAAAACTATTTAAATTCACATGTGAATGAATGGTGGATTTGTATAACTATTACAACGAGAAATCAAATTTCATGGTTTAATCATAATTTTTTGTTAAAAAACTAAAATGTTAAATAATAATATATTGTAAAAAAAAATATATATTTTTAAAATTAGGCCCATGGTTAAGCCCTCACCTATGCGGGATCAACCTTCTTAGGCCCTCACCTATATGGGTTTTTCCTGTATTGACCCGAACTCTAAATAGTCAAAATTTTTAGGCCCTCCCCACCCCACATCCACTCCATACCTATGAAGCCTGCAGACCACAAGACTGTTTTACATCACTATATCTCGATAAGATAGAATACAAGACATGTAACTAAAAGGTACTCATGTGTACCCATGTCCACTAAACCAATATGAGTTGCTTAAATTACAAAATTTCATGTGGAAGAAAAATATGTGGCATCATTGCACACCATGTATTGAACATCCAGTTGGAAAACAGTTTTTTGGGCTATAAATTTTATAACTAGAGTAAAAATCATGTAACCCCACATGGTTTGACCCTATAGGAATCACAGAATCTGTGTGGTCAAAGTTTGTGACATGTATTAATTACACACCGTGTATTGACTGACCATCAAGAAACATAAGAAAAAATAATATTACATGATGTGCAGTTGGCATACCCATCTTATAAATCATAAATTCCCATGCATAAAACATGAAGAGTTCCTATGTGTGTAGTGAGAATGAAACCAGTGACGAATACATAATGTGTATCTAGATAAACATTCCATGTAATTCATACCCATTTACAAAAAATAAAAACTGGGCTAGGATATAATTGTGTGAATTAATTAAATAGAATAAAAATTAATTAAAACATTAAACCAAACCACATCATGTGTATTTGAAATGTACATGCTATGTGGTAGGGTTTTCAGAGTATTAAATGCTCAATTACTTAATTTCCATGTTATTTTAGAACTAAAAATCGTGCATGGTCATCATACACACTGTTTACTTCATAGTAATTTATATCAGTACATTCTATTTATATTAATTGAATTTCATATATGCCTTTTTGATTATATATTTTGACTCATGAAACTACACACCATGTAATTTCATGAAATTACATGTACACTATATGCTATGTAAGCATAAGGCACATGAAAAGGACCATATATAGCATCTTCAAATGCTATACAAGTGATAGTATGTTACACCCACATGTTAATATTGGTTAATTAATTTATTTTTGGGTTATGTTGGAATATTTGATGTTTCTTATCTTTTTAAGGGGATTCAAGAGGACTTGAGAAGATGAAAATTTGAACCTGTAGTATTTTACACTGTGACCAGGGTGTTCATGTTGTGAATTGTCCTCCTAGGCCACTTGTGTGATAAACCTAGGTTGATTTACACTATGAACGGGGGGGGGGGGGTCATAGTGTAAATCCTCTCTAGGAAGAATTCTTATTTTGGGATATATGCCAAAAATCAAGTGTTCACACCATGAATATTTATAGGGGGATAACATTAATGATGTGAAGAAATGATTCATTCCATAAATGGGTATATACATTGTTTTTATTTTATTTTTTTCCAAAATTACCCCTATTGATTATTTAGAGGTTTTGAACCCCTTTTCTCCCTCCCTCCTACATCGTCTAACCTATGAAGAGCCCAAGGGAAACTCCTCATCCTTATCCTTCAATCCCAAGATTCCATTATTTGATTTTTAAGTGGTTTGGAAGGATAGTTTCCTCTTTCCCTATTATTCTTATTCCTTCCTCTCTACTCAATTTTATTTCTCCTTGAAACCTTAAATCCCATGTTAGATGAAATTCGGATTTCAGTAGGGTCTAATATTAGGTATTTTGATGTCTAATTATTATAGGGACTATTTCCTTTCTTTTTCATGCTTCCATGATCAAAGGTGTTTTGAGAAAAAGAGGCTTTGAGGTGATGATAATTTGAGAAGAAGATGAATAATAATAAAGAAGGTTTTCTTAGTGTTGTATTTTATTGTAAATTCATAAATAAATTTATTGAGACTTATTTATGAAGTTTTCCTAAAAATTATACTGGATGGAGGAAGATGAGTCAAATAGAATGAGGTGATTAGATGTAGGGTGGGACCAAATGTTTGTCTAATTGTATTCATAGTTATATTGGATAAAGATGACCAGACAAAGGAAATCAGGTGATGCTTTAATATTATTCAAAGTACCAAACATCATGATTACTAAAAGTTATCATGGTTAAAGCTAATGTTATTCTAATAAGTAAAAGTTTTATCATAGAGAGATACATATGAATTCTATCAGATAAACTTTATAAAGTTATCTAACAGAGAGTTTTTGAGTTATCAGATAGAGGTTTCCAAATTATCAGATAATGATCTACAATTCATTAGAACAATAGTTTCTGTGTTATCAGAGATAGATTTCCAAGTCATCATAATGAGAATTAATAAGTTATCATAAAGTGGTTTATGACTAACTAGAAAGAGATTTACAAGTTATCAGACAACAGTATCCAAATGATCAGATAGAGATTTTCAATTCATCAGAATTAGATTTCCAAGTTATCAGATAAAGGTATGAAAATGATTGTATTGATATTTCCAAGTCATTAAAATAAGATTTTTGAGTTACCATACAAAGGTTTTTGAATTATTAGACAAATATTTCCTAATAAAGTTACTAGATAGAGTAGTTACTAGAAGTTATATTGGACGAAGTGTTACCAGATAGAGAAGAGACTAAAAAGTTGTATAAGATGAATCATTATAGAATAGAGGAGTTCTTATAGAGAAGTTACATATTAAGGGTTGATGAAATTTAAAAATTCTTTTATAGAGTCAAATATTATGGTGATATCGAGTTTACTATCAACATTCACAAATCTAGCTGAGATTTGAGGAAGATTTGAAGAGATCATTGACACTAAGAAATAAGGAAGTTATTATAAATATTTTTAACTCTAATTTACTTGGAGGTTTGAAGGTGGTCAATTTAGAAAAGATTTGAGAATGAATTAAAATTTATAGCGGGAAATCCAAATTCAAAGTTCAAACTTCTCCCCAAGTTTTTAGAGAAACTTTTTTTATATAAAGAGGAGCATGTAAACTTTGAATGAGTTATTGCTGATATTATTTTTATTGAAGAAGTTAGGTGTTGAATGAAGATATTGAGAGTTATTTTTCTTAAATAATCTAATGTAATGATATCAAATAGAGGATAAAAGTTAAATGGTATCAAACAAAGGATACCAGACAGGGGGTATCAGATAGAGGATACCTGAAAGAGGGTATCAAATAGAGGATACAAGACAGAGGGTATCAGACGGTGGATACCAAGAACATGGTATGAGATGAAGGATACTAGATAGAGGGTATTATATGGAGGATAATGGGAAGATGGTATCATATAAAGGGTACCAGATATAGGGTATCAGATAGAGGTGTTCTAGACAGAGTATACCAAATAGAGTATATCAGTTAGAGTATACCCAACATAAGAGTAACATACAGACAATTTCTAGACAAAGAAGATCAGACAAAATTACTTGATCACTATTGTGAAAGAAATTGAATAGGAGGTATAAGAACTTATAGGAAGTCAAGTGTCAAAAATGTTTAATTAGTATAGTGAAAATTTATTGAATCATATTGGTGAATGTTCCTTTCGTTGTTGTAATTTTTTTTATTATGATATCTGTACAAGTATCACATTCACTATCAAATGAATATAGTTCTATTCAAGTTATGGATATTACCTAATTTTTATAAATCTAAAAGGATTGTTTTATAGTTTATATTTGGTCTTTTATTATTTCCAAACCATACTAAGGACTAGATACTCTTATTGAGTAGTGAACCATGTAAATTCTTCTGTTCCTATAGGCGTGATTGTGTGTTTTTTTAAGTAGATTCAATTATCTCTAACCATAAGTGAAGGTTGTTTTAATGAAAAAAACAAAAATAGGAAGACCACTGATTCACCCCCTCTTAGTGGTCATACAGATCTTGAAGGGTCCTTTTAAGGTGATTGGTTTTGAATTGTTCCCTATTTTTGAGGTAGGTGTTTCTATGTGCTTCCTTTATTATGAAATTTATGAAATGCTTGAGTGGTATAAATTCATTTAAAATTAAATTATATCTATATATGATCATTCATATGATAATATAAATGGTTCATATAGAAATTATGGCTTAACATAAAGGGTTTTTTCCTATAGATTTCATGTGTCATTTGTGAATCAAATGTTTTTATGTTCCAAGCACATTTGAAGGCGCATATTGGTTACTTAAATGGTTTTAAAGGAGAAACATTGGCCTTAAGCCTTATTTTTTATTTTCAAATATTTTTTTAAGGTTTATAAAGAATGATTTTGTACTTAAAAAGGGGAGTGTGTTATTGTGTTTACAAAAATTGTATGAAATGATGGGATTTTATGAAAAAGGAAGGACCTGACAACCTTAGTCATATTTTCTATAAAATATTGTTTGGAACTTTTTAAAAATAAATTCTACCATTCTTATGAGACCATCATTGATGACTCTTATTCTTGTTTTTACCTTGATGGATTGTTCTTGATGATATGATTCATGTACAATGTGGGAAGGGGCTATTCTATGTGAGGGTGATGGATGTGAGAGAGAGTATTTTTTTATGATTTTTTTATTAATCTTGGATTGTTTTTTCACTCACCTACACTTTGTTTTTTGTCATGGGAACCTAGGAAGATAAGTGGTAGATATTTATTACTGATACACTAGTTAGAACACACACTAGAAAGTTCCCCCTAGTTGTATGTTATGACCCTTTATAGAGGAATTCCCCTAGTGAGGTCAGTGTGGGTAAGCCGAGTGGATTGTGTACCTACTAGGACATAAAATAGGTTAGATTTTAGTCTATATTATTATAGTATTATTAGGATCATATCGCATTAGTACCTAGGGTGTATCCCATGACATATATCCCTTGATTTATGGTTCTATACAGGGGTAATTTTCACTCTAATATTATTGTATCCTCTAGTGTATAATTTATTAGTGGAACCCTTTTTATAGTTTAATTTTGTTTGTTCCTTGATCTATATCTTGGTTCCATTAGATTGGTACCAAATTTTTTATAGATTTTTTCTAAATATTTTTCAAATATGGTTTGGAAATTTGTTTTTGAACATTTTGGGGAATAATCAGTTTTACTTTTAGGTTCAAAAAGTGGAAAATGGGTTTGTTTTAATTTTGAGAAAAATAAAGGCTCTTGTTTTCCTTATAATTTAAAACTAGTTTTATACAAAAAAAGGTTTATTTATTATGTAAAAGGGAATGTGATTTATTTTACTTAGGAGTTATGAATTTGAAAACCTTATTTTATATTGTATTTAAAACTAGAATTTATAAATTTAATTATGAAAGGAATTGAATAGAGTCATTAGTGTGATCACACTGGTCCTATTATCTCACACCCTATATACAAACTCTATTTGTGTGTTTTCAACTCTTATGTTGTATACGGGTTCTAGGTTTCACTCTTTTGGGTTGGTTATTTATTTTCTTGGGATACCAATGGTGAGTTAGGATGAGGTGAGAAACCATGGGTTTTATGGATATAGTTTTTAGTTTGGTTTGGGTATGTTTTATATTTGCTATGTTGATGTTCTAATCAAGTCATCCATCTTTTCATTTGTATTCAGTTTTCTTTAATTGTACCCAATTTTATGTTTATTTGGATGATGTGTCTTATTGTAATGAATAATTTGGATCATATTTATTGGATATGACTCATTTGTTCCTTATATTTATTAAATACCCATTTATTTATTTTTCATATATGTACAATAAATGAAAACTCTATACTGGATATAACTACCCTGAACCCGTACTCCCAAATACGATGCTAAAAACATAATAAATAAATTTCTAGCTTGATACTAATAAACATAACCAAATTTTAGCCATCCAAAAAATAAAACATAAAACATAAATATTGGACCACTCACACACTCAATGAAATTTTAGGTTTAGAGTTTTAGATAACTAGGACAAACTCTTACATAACAAAGTGGTCATTTACATATAGTATCTATTTTTTCCTATAAAACAAGTTCTTTATAAAGGCACACTTTCTTCTTTCAAGGTAACTTTGATATATGGAACAATAAATTTATTAACATTCCTAATCATCCTTCATCCCTATGAAAAATCATTTAAAAATTTGAGAGGGTCAAAACTAATCTTAGTCAGGGACATAAAAAAAGAAGAAAATAAACCCATTAATCTATTTAAAAACCATGAGATTATATAAGAGAGTTTACCTTTAATATAATAAACTTTAAGATCAAATAATAATATACTTAAACATGAAATTATCTTTATTGCCCAAATTTTTTCATAAAACACTTTATAAGATAACTTAAAGGAAAAATCATAATTATGAGGGTTTCTTAGAAAATATGAGAATCCATGATTTTTTTTCTTAAAAACATATTTTATCCATAAAGGGTGTAAACATTAATTTAAGAAAAATATCATTATCTTACCTTATGAAACAAAAATATTTCCATGAAAGTAATATTGAAAAATATAAAATTAATTTTGGTTCCTTAGATCATTATCTTTAGATAATCATTATAAGAACCCTTATAAATGGAATAACCTACTTGGTTAATTCCAACATAATTATTTAGAGAACATAATCATCACAAAATGAATTAGAGAGATATATCTGGATAAAACATTATTATAAATAATGTAACATGACTATTAATACATAAAAAACAAAAAAAAACATTTCATTTCCCTCATCAAAATCATAAAAATATACTTTTTTAACCAATAAGCAAAACATTTCTGTATATTGATATATCCCCTTCTTTTAAAACCCCATTTTTAAAACTAAAATACCCCAATAAAGGTAATAATGGGTTTTATTTAAAGAATAAATGGAATATTATAAAGGAATCCAAACATGAAATAACATTTATGGTGGCAGTAAAATCTTTTCACATTGCATACGTTGAAAACACATTTGTTTTGTACATTTTAAAGATAGTCAAACATTCCCTATGAAATACATAAGAAGATTATTTTAAAATAATATTATAATAAAGTAAAAGGTGAGGTAAAATGAAAATTTTAATTCATTTTTTTTAAATATTTACACTTCCATTAAAAATATGTACATGAAGTAAAAATATTATAATTAAATCTTCAAAACATTTTAAAATTAGGTTTTAAGATATACTATCCTTTACCTCGAGTTTGAATTGTCATGTATGTCCTCTATCTTCTTGAATAAAAAGGTTATGTTAATTATTTAATTTATTAATAATAATTTTCTAGTTCATTATATTTTTATTATTCCTTTTATTTCACTTATTACTATGTCATACTTAATCATTTAACTGTTTAATTTTACTTCGGACATTTTGAGGATGTTTGGTTCATAAGTCCAAAATGACTTTGATAGGTTTAATTTGGACAAATAGATCATGATTATATCATTTGAATTTTTTTAATAATGTTATAATTATCATTTTTATACATTAATTATACTTTTATAACCAACTATCTAAGGTGGTTATGAAAAATGAATTTCATTACATTATATATACGGTAGTTTAAATGAACACATGAGTAACATTTCCATTTTTAAAAGAACACAATGGAAAGAAGGTAAGTATTATATTATTTACTATAATTATAATTATATCATAAATATGATATTATTTATTTAAATCCATTTATGTATACCATCCATACAGTGAAAAAAATACATCGATTCGTAAGGCGGTAGTGTGCACGTACGCACGAGCAATGTTTTTATTTTTTATTGAATAGAAAAGAAAGAATTAGAATATTTATTTACTATTAATAAATGAAATTTATATCATATATATTATATTATTTCATTTGGATCCATTATAATTACCATCCATAAGATTAGGTAATGAAAAATAAAATACATCATTTTTGCGAGGAGGTAGTCCACACTTACGCATGAAAGATGTTTTAATTTCACATTAGATGGAAAAGTAGATGAAAAATGGGTATAAAATAAACATAATAAAATTTAAATATATGGTATATTCTGATTTTATTATATTACAATGGTTGGTATATGTTTGAATGATGTAAAATAATAGATAAAAAGAAAACACTCGGTTAAGAACTACACCTCTTCTCCGGACAACCTCCTTAGGTTTATACCTAAAAAATTATTAATATGTTATTATAATAAAAAAAGTAACTCTAGGAAATGGGGAAGGATTTTATTAAAGTATTTGGGTAATTATTTTTCGAGATAATAGGATCTTGAAGTGCGGAGAAGAGAGGAGAGTTGGTGTCCTTTTATAAGTGAGGGGCCAGATACACTTGGAATGTTTCAAAAGATTAATATATATTAACGTATTACTCAACAAAAATGGATATGAAATGATTCATATTCTCATATAATATGATATATTATTTAAATATTACCATAAAATAGGATTTATAAAAAAAATTAGGTCATTTTAACCCTCATCATTTTAGTTTGAACTGTTTCTACTCTTACTGTGGTAACAGACCTTTTTATCAAAGTTACTATTCATAATGACAAAAAATGAAAGTAGAATCATTAAAAAATTCAGAAAAAACTATTCCTAATATATATTATATTTTATCAAATTTAATTTCTATAAGTGTCATGAATTAATTTTAAAATTATCTCACAAAACTCGATGAAAAACAATTTTATAGAAAAATGCATTTTTAAGTATAATTTTTTTATACCAAAATTAAGAATTATGTTGATTATAATAAAATTAATTGGATTATTTTAAATAAAAATAAACTAATTAAATTTTAAAATAAATTTATAATAAAATTTTACTTCATAAATATTTTAATGGAAAATACAGTTTTCTATAAAATTGATATTTTTTTCACCATTAACTGAAAAATTAATCTTTTTAGAAAAATACAAAAATTTAACATCAAGATAATTTATATATTATAATTTAAAAATGGTATTATTTTTATAAAATAAAATTTTTAAAAGTGTTATAAATTAATTATAATGTCCATGTACAAAATTCAATAAAAACCATTTTTGAAGAAAATGTATTTTTGTAGCATAAAATGACCTCATTCTCATTAATTTACTAATAACCACAATTAAATAAATTTTAATTAATTAAATTTAATATATAATACAATAATTTAAATACAATAATTTATTACTAATGATTAATTTAATATATTAAGATAAAAATACATTGCACACATAAAAACAATTTTATTAAAAATATCTATTTTACCTTCAAAATATTTTATCTTCATTTACAAAAAAATGAATTTAAATATACCTAATAGATATATATTTAATAAAAAAACACACACACAAAATATCTATGTGTCCAACGGTCTTATATATAATGGTCATATTACATTTCTTTTTATATATTTACATGCTTTACTAAAATCTATTCAATTACTTACCTCTCATCATGTCTTGTATTCCTTATTATTTTTATTATTTCTATACTTGTAGTAGGGGTCAAAATATTCATGGAAAACCATGAGGATACATATTTTATGTTATATATATATATATATGCATTTACTCTACTTGTACTTTTTTTCATTTTGTTTCATAATGAAACCTCATCATGTACTAGTGTTCATCTTTTATTGTAATATTTTATTTCAATAAAAGTTTCACAGTTCATTTTATTTTTATGGTTCATACATAAAAGGATATCAAACATAATGTTAATTTAAATGATAAATTCATATTGATATATCTAGGTGTTACATCCCCCCGCTTATAAAAATTATGTCCTCAAAATTTTAATTTTCTCTCTAAAAAAACTTATCATAAAATTTAAATAAAATCAGTTATAGATTTTATTTTTGTTTCAATTTCATTATATACCATGATGTTTATTTTTTGTGCATGGTCCTTCTTTCCAAATGCATGAGGTCACCATGACATACCAACAAAACCTTTAATATGAATCAAATCAAGAGGATGAGAGGTCAAGCTCGCCATACCCCTTTGAGGGGGATTATTGCCTACTCTGGGAATCTCTTGTGGATGTAAGATATGTTCATGAATCCTTTCCAAATCCCAATATAGGACTGGTTACCCCTATTCCAATGATCTTATTGAAACCATGTGTTTATGATAACAACTATACATATCATAGGTTCTCCATTATTCTACTATTAATTTATTATTCTTTGGTTTATAGGAATAATTAGGAACTCTAGATTTTATCATTATCTAAGGAGGTGGTCGTGTATTGGAATTGGGATTTAACCTTGAAGAGGAATCCTACATATCCTGCTAGAATATGAATCAAATCCCACATAGTTCAAATGACATGGTTTAAGGTCATGTGATAGGAGTATACCACACAGTTTAACATCATGCAGTAAGAAAATACATGGGGTTATTTGAATATTGGGTATAGGGATCAAACCTTAGAGAGACATCCTACATTTCCCATGATGTCATGAATCAGATTACATATAGTTATGATTGTTATGGGATTCTGTATCATTAAATGTGTGACAAAAAAGGCTTGATTGGGGCTCACGAACATGAGGCTTCCATGATATGTTTCATCAAGAGTATGACCCTTTGAAGAAAAAAAGATGTAATAAAGACTTACATCTGAAAGGAAGCCCATATTATAGGCATTTGCATCATGATAATGAAACAATCATCACCGGTGTCTAAGACCCTATGAGTCATGATCAGTGTGAGAAATAATAGATAAAAAAATATTAGACACATTGAATGAGAGTATAGTATTGAGTTTCTATAGGGATTACAAACTGGTGCTTCCCTGAGATGCTTCATTGGGAGTATGACCCTTTGGAAAGAAAGAATAATTTATGGCATACACGTAAGAAAGATGCTCATTATGAGGATATTTTTTGTATGGGTATAATACTCTGATGCTACCCTAAGATAAATATGATTATGAGTCCCATGGAGAATATGTCCCCAAGAGAGAAGACATAACATTACACATCATATGAGAGTATAAGACTATATTTGAACAGGTTTTACTCACTATAGTTTCCTTGGGGGGAAATATAGTTATGAGTCTTGTGGAGTATGTGGATCTATGAGAAAAGACATGATATTTCATGAGAAACATTATAATGTGAAGGATATATGGGGTCCTCATGGTCTTGTAGGGGAATATATCCACATAGAAAAATGTGATATGGAAATATGTTTGATATGAAGCATAGGACTTAGGAAAGAATCCTAGATATCCCAATAATAGTAGGAATCATAGTACTTGTAGTCTAGTGTTCTCCTTTTCTGCCAGTGGGTAAGGATTGATGGTTGAAATCATTGGGATATTTATCATGAGTTAGAAATCATTGGGATATTAGGTACTTACACCAAGGTGGATGCCCAATTAGTATTAATCTATAATCAGCATATGATTTTGGAATCATGATGCATTATGAATCCAAAAGGAGGCATCTCTACTTTAGGTATATGATGGAAACCATGTAGAGAGATCTCAACATGAGGTGATGTGATATGAAGGCCACAGAGGGGTCTCATCTTGAGAAAATACGATAAAACTGAAAGGATACATCCCAACTTAAGGCATTCAAAGATATCATTAAGGCTTACAACCTAGAGGATTCCCATGTATAAACTCATTCGCCATCCATTGATGGATAGGGAAAGATGATAGATCCATAGGATAATTTATTCCCATGAGCTAGAATGATTGGGGGATTACCCCAAGTGGATGGCCGAGTCACTGATGCACATGGATTTCGCATGCATTTTTAATAATTTTCTAATTTAGTTTTAATTATTTTTCTAACAGTTTTTAGTTTTTGTAGTTTATTTTTATAGTTTTGTAGTGTTTTTGTTATTTTTTAATTTTTAGTTAGTTTTATATTTATATTTCTTATTTATTTATTATTAGTTTATATTAATTGTATAGTTTATTAACATTTAATTTCTAACAATTCCATTTTTTAGTAGTTTAATTAATATTATATTTATTATTAGTTTATTATTTTTTATTAGTATTTATATTAATTTCCTATATTAGTACTATATATTATTGTATATCATTATAAATAATAGTGTTATTCATTTTAACAGTTTATTTTTTTATAAAATTAGATTAATATTTAAAACCAGTATTATTATATTTAGTATAGATTATAAATTTATTATATTTTTATGTATTATATTGTATATCTAATATTAGGCGCACATGCACAAACACATATTTATGTATATCTATATCTAATAATTATCTTTTAATTCTAATTTTATTATTATTATTATTATTATTATTATTATTATAATTTTTAACATATTATAATTATTGTTATTATAATTATATTAATCTTTTTTTTGTAATATATATTTTAAAAAAATTAGGATACACATCGGGGGGGGGGGGGGGGTGACCCTAAACAGGTCGCTCAACTCCTCTCTGCTCTCCCTCCAGGCGGTGCCCTCCCTCTTGCCTCCTACACAGCAGATTCCACCAGGCGAACCGACCACCTTCTGAAGATCCTCTTTAGAGAATATCCATCCATTGATGGTGGTCCCATGTAGCAACCAGCATCTGTGTCACCCTCTCTGTTCAATGATACCATTAGGTGGAATCAACCTCTCCTCGCACAACAGCAACCCACGACAAGCCTCCTTCGATTCGACCCAACAGTGACCCATGATCGTACCTCTTGATTACAGTACCTCCATGTGTTGCAACTCTAGTACCCCCTCCATATATTTCACACCCACATTGGTGGATACCTTATCCCAAAAGATCAGATCACCGACCTTCATTCACCTTGCACACAACAAGTAGCCGAGCGGCCTCCCTCCACCTTATCAGCAACACCGGGTGCAACGGACGTAGAAACTTGCCTCTGCTACACATCATCACCGGTTTTTGTTTGGTCACAAAAACATCATCATAATTATAGGTGAATTCAAAATCCACACATGTGGTGGATTCAATTTTCTTATAGAGATTTACGGTGTACGATGAGAGCGAGCACAGATCCAATCATTTTTTTGGTGGCGCGATGGTTTGGTTTGATGTTGCAGCGATCGACGAAATGAAGATTATTATTTTTGCAATAATCTACAATAGCTTGAAGTGAATTATTTGATGATGCGAACATGGTGGTATCCTATTATTATTTTATGTGTTGTGTCATCATCATGGCTGACTAATATTTTAGGCGTTGGAGTTGCGATGCACATGATGGTATATGCATGACTTTATTTTGTTTTCTCTATTTGATTGTCAATAATTTAATATTAATTGGATTTTAATTTAATTAATTATATCTTCATTTGGATTAATCATCATTAGAAGTATGCACACCTGATTTGGTTCCCATTCATGTGATACCTAATAAGTAATCATGGGCGGGAGATCATCAGAGAATTTATTTGTTCAGAAGTTGATTGCACGCATGAGAGAAACATAAATTACACACAAAAAAATTCTGAATAAATAAATATATTAATTGAAAATTTAATATTTTTTTTGGGTATTCTCCTTAAAACTTTCATTATTGATACTTAATCAGTGATATAATTTGAGAAAACCCAACACAGATAGATACTTTGACTTTGTGAGAAACGGGTTGTGGTATTTCACCAAGTGATTCAGTGCTATAATGATGCGCAAATTATTCATCAAGATAGAAAATGAAATAAAGGGTGATTTGTGTGAAAATTAGAATACTTTTTAACATCAGATAATGAGACCTGATAGTATTTTGATTAAATTTGGAATCAGTGATAATTGAATAAATAAATATCTAGATATTGGAATTAAATAATTGGCATTGCATGCACCTAAACAGACTTCACAACTATGACATTTGCATCTTCACCTGCTTCCCCCATAGCTTCATTTAGTTCACTTAGACAGTTTTAGTAAATTTAAATAGTCATTTTTAAATAGTTGTTTAGTTTTTAGAAGTTTTAGTTGTTAATCAAATTTAAAACTTATCTTCCTAAACATTATTCTAAAAGGATATTCCTAGTGTCTACGCACATTCTCTCTGTGATTCAACCATACTCTCAACTTCTACATTAGTTAATAGGTTTTTAAATTTTCAAATTGGATGCATTGTGACACACATGCCAAATTTATAATGTGTTTCTAGGGAGAATAGTAGCATTATGAGATTTTAAAAAAGTGTGATTTAGGTAAAAAAATCAGTTTACTACTCTAAGAATTTTTCATTGCAGGGACTTTCAAGACACCCAAAAGTTGAGAATAGTGTGGTCTTCACTACACAGTTACAACCAGTACCCACAAACATTGTATGTTATTGAATACAACCTTACACTGCACATGATCTATCAAGGTAATTTTGTTTATTTTAATGATTATTATTCTAGTCAGTGTCATGATCCATGTGAGAATGATTCACCATATTCTACTACTATTTATTACTTACCATTTAATAATTTTAAAATTAAAATAATTCTTGAAAATTTTGATATTAATAATTCATGTGAAATAAATGATTCAATAATTGATCTCATATTGCATTCTACTATCACTGAGAAAAATAAGATGTTTGAACTTCAAGATGAAAATAATGAAAATTTTATTTCTTCAATTAAATATTTATAAAATAAATAAAAAAGATCTATAAAATCAAAAGAAGAATCAAGAAAATAAATATACTCAACTTGTATAACTAGCCACCTCATTGACACTCAATGATCCAATTCAGAATAATTATTTTGAAGAAAGTGCCATAGAGGTTCCATTTAAAAATTAATTATTTGATTCTGAGGATGTGACTACTTTGATTGATCCTTCTTCTTACCGCACCATTGATGACTCCTCTCCATGACAATTTGATTATTCTAATCTAATCACATTTCATGAATATGAGAGCTCAGTCTTCCACTTTATTGAACATAATGGTCCATCAAACAATGTGATTCCATGTCCTTATTATGTGATTTCACAACCCTTCTATCTCAAAGTGAGAATGGATTCCTTTGATGAATAACAAATTAAACCTTTTTAGGATGAATAGGAAATGGAACTGGGACCCTTCATTACTACAATAGAGTTGGAATTGAGTCAAAATAACATGAATTGGAATAAAAAATAGATCATCATTTCAAATGAAATTAAATCACCTTTTTCTAAAAATATTTGTGATTCTAAATAATTTTAAAAAATGAAGACATCTAAAACATTTTTTGATTTAGAAAATCAGTCAGTGATTGTGGTAAAGAACACTTATAATGTTCTAGGAAAAATGGAAGAATGAGATTTCCCAGAGGATCCTGAGTTTGTGGTCACACATGTTCCAATGGAGAAATATAATGAGGAAGGTATAAAAGAAAATTTTAAAAAATATTTCATTATTGACACAATGGAGTCATATACTCTAATTGACCCCACCCCACTTTCTCCATGCATCGTGGTTATAAATGCTTCATTTGAAATACTCATAGATGCGAGCAATACTTTCGAACTTGGAATAATTATTGAAACTTTGGATCATTAATTGAGTTGGAACCCAGTGGATTTACCTGTATTATTAGTTAGCAGTGAAAACAAATTGGGATACATCATCTACCCAAATACTGTATTCAAGGCCACTGAAAGAGTCTAGTAAGGTAATTTCTTCTCCTATGAAAATTCAAAAATATAATGTTTGTGATCTTCAGGATGATACCCTTTACAAAAAATTCAATTATTTAGTGAGTTATTCTTCATATGAGGTATATTCATTCCCTTGAGAGCTGGGATATATTAATTTCATTACACCCATCCATTTTGATGACAAGTTTCCATTGAGATATTGTGTAGCTTGTAGAATAATTTTATTTTCAACAAATGGATTCCAAAATTCTACTGATAAAGAAGAAGATGCATGGAATAATTTTCCATTTGATCCCGGTGGAGGTTAATTAATTTATGGATGAATAATAAGTAAACTTAACACTCAATAGGTTAAAACCCATCATTTTAGTTTATTTCCCTTACACTATAGATTCAGTTTCATTTAATTTTAACTTTTTAGTTAATAAAATGGTATGAAATTATCACAATCTATTTTCTCTTGGAAATGAATTAAAGATGAATTCATCATATTTTTTTTCATCCACGTGATTTTGATTATGGTGTGAATTCTTTGATATGATGCGGGTATGTGATGTCCATGTATATATTTTACAAGGTACATCATTTTTGGGGTTTCATCGGATATAAGAATCCTTTCTGTGTCTATTTGCACTTATTTAGGGAATTGTTTTATTTTCTGTTATATCTTATGCTTCCAAAAACACCATGTAAAACAACTAAATCAAAAAAAAAAAACTAACATTCATGTCATTATTGAACCCACATGAAAATGGATGCATTTTTTCATAATACAGTCGATATCATACCACTTGTATCAATGGGAAGTTTGAGCACATGATTCTTAATTGGAATGATTTAATCCTTGATTTCACGACTTAAATGATTGCTGATATTATTCTATGCTTCAATTTTTTTAGGAAACTTATTTATTTTCGAAACACTTATTTATACTCATGTGAATTTGTGCTGTCCAATATTTTATTTCTATACCCGTGAGGATTATAGAACATTTTATATCATCTATTGTTTCTCTTTTTTTATAGGTAATATCTTCCATGTTATGTTTTCTATAACTTTCCTTATTTTTCCATCGAAGTGATAAGAATTTTGAAATTTACACTAAAATTACTAATACATATATTTGATTCTTTAACCCCTTTGACCCACTGAGACACCCTTGTATTTTCTCCATTGTGTAGACCTTAGAATCCATGAATAATCCTTTTTAGGATGAGCCTATATCTGATAACCTTCCCTACCCATTTCTTGACTATTTTTATGATAATTTTCAATCTAAGTGTGGGGGAGAGATCTACTCATGGATAGGGTTATTTTATGGGAAGTGAGTCATTTGATACGTATAGATCATAAATATCCTGTCACAATTATATGTGTTATATTTCATAGTATCTACATTTATTACATGTATTTTGTTATGGGAGTGCATATTCTTTTTGGCTCCAACAGCGAGTATTTTTGTGTTCATTACATGGTAACCCTCACTTTTGGTGATACCTATAAAAGTGATGATTCATTAATCTAGGAGATAGGGATTTTTCTATATGACCTACTTTCACTGAGATTATAACAACCCTACTCTTTTATTACACAATTAAACATAATTTATTACATAAACGTCAATTGATACAACATAGAAGATCGAGAGGTCTAGTGTCTTTGGGGATTAGGATCATTAAATAACCACATAAAACATGAAAAACAACATCTTTATTTAAAACTTCCTTTACATTACCACTACATTCCCTCTTACTTAGCATTGCATGGGATAATCTGAGGACATGCATAAAAAAGGGTGAGATATAAAGCCTAGTAAGGGAATAATCATGGAATAAAATGAGGAATACAATACATGTTAGAAAATAGGCATATCAATATAGCACAAGAGAAGCATAAACATAAAGACATGATAAATCATGATAATCATAACATGGAAATGTGGCAACAAAACTTAACATGGAATTAGCATGAGCCAAGGCTCATTGCACATGGAGCATGAGTAAATCCTCATTGCACATGAAGAAAGAGTAAAAAATCATTGAACTTGAATTATCATGAGTAAACACCCATTTCACATTAAGTATCATGATACTATACTTTACCCAATGCATTGTAGCGCTATAAGGGTGCACCCTTCTTAAACCTTTCATTTCATGCATAAGTGTGACACATGAATCATATAACATGGATTCATAAAACATCATCATTTATTCAATGATAAAGGAATGTGGAATTCATACATGAAAAATTATAATCAATAAGTAAATGTTCATAAAGTTGAATACCCTTGATAGAGAAATGGGCATGGTATTCACTACATAATGTCATTGTCTTGGAAAATCGGTGCAAGTTCGGCAGCGTAACGATGTGATGTAAGAATTCATAAAAAAAGACGATGAGAGAGAAATGGGTGTATCATCATATTTACATGAAATGAAAAGTAAGGGGGTCATATAGATACATGTACCAAAAAATATAATGGAAATTAGATTCATGATACAAAAGAATTGCTTGAATGTAAATGAGGAGAGAGAAATTCCTTTAAGAATTTCAGCATAGTAACGGGTGTACATGGGAGGAATTTAATGAGAGAGAAAGGGGTATCCCATCATTCAAACATAAATATGGAAGTATTAGGGAGGTGAAAAAACATAACCCAACATTTATAATTGAAATTAAAAGGGCATAACAACATTAAGAAAATTGGACAAAAATGAGAAAGGAAGAAAAATCCCTTACTTAGAAGTGTGCTTCCAAAAGGCTTGAGAGAAGCTTGAGAGAGGCTTCTTGGGAGATTGGGGAACCTTGGAAGGATTTTAGAGAGAGGAGGTCAGAGGTTGGATGAACTCAAAAGGATTTGAGTGAGGAGGAAGTGAGAGATTGGGTGGGTTTATATAGGAAAGGTTAGGGAATTCTTTATTATTTTGGTTTGGGAAACTCACATTAAACTAATCCAAACCACAAACCAGCCCATGGTTTTTGGAAAAGTAAATTTAAAAAAAATATTTTATAAGACCAAAGTCCGAACTTCTTAAAATAATGGGGTTTCTTATGTGGAGGTGAGTCACACTCCCAAGGAAAACAATTTATAAAGACAAGATGTTTAATAAGTCTTGAAGGGTCCATTAATACTTTGTAAAATAAATCAAACAAATCCAAAATCACATTATTTTAATGGTAAAACATATATTGGCCGAACATAAGGCTTATAGTATTTTATTACATCACTATTGGATCATTATGATGTCATAAAACACATTATATATTTAAACGGTATTTAATTTTTACCCAAAAATTTGACTGTCTCAGAAAATTATGAAAAATTCACCATTGGATAATTTAGACATCCTGATTCTAGAAATAGTATTCATTTTATCTAAATAATTTTCTAAATATGTTAATTTTAAATTTGATTTAAAACCTAACATTTATAAAAAATTCATGGGTTTTGACAAAAATGGCTTTCAGAACTTAATAAAAATTAAAATTGCATTCCTAAAATTATACGATCATTTATATTTAATAAAAAATTAATTTAATAATAATAATAATATTTTTTTAAAATATTATTTAATTCAAAAATCCATTAATTTATCAAAATAGATTTTATAATTGAACATTAACTAAAAATACTATTTGTGATTTAAAAACTATTTAAAAGGTAACAATAATAAAATGAAAGTATATTAATTATTATATAAAAAAATAATGTACATAACCATAGTGCTAAGGTCTTATTACATAACCCCTTATAACACCCTCATAAGATCGAAGAGTAAGCTGTGTGATGGTGACAGACTCTTAGGGTGGCTTAGATAACATTGCTCGGGTGGTAATCTCTATAAACTTCCACTTATCTTGCAGGCGATCCCGTTTGAGCTTAACATATTCAAGCTCGGCTTGGGCTTGGTCAAGATAGAAGCCTAAAGACAAAGCCTCCTTTCTGATCTCTGACAAACGGGCTTCGTATGGGGCATGTCTACTGGATGAGGCCATCACTTCCTTTTTCTGAGTAAATTTGGATTGTTAAAGCTCTATATTTATACTAATCATGGGATTACTGTTCAATGACTATATTAGCAATGGTCACAATTCTTAAAATAAAACCAAAGAAGTTGACATTTTATATAAAAATTTTACATAAAGAGACATTTAATTAGATCAAAAGGGATTTCTATTAATGAAAGTTTGGGTCGTTACAATCTTCCCCCTTAAAAAAACTTGTCCCATGAAATTTTCTTTTCCCACACTAAAACAGATGTGGGTAACTCTGCTTCATCATTTCCTCTGATTACCACGTCAGTTCTTCAAACTTGTGGTTTCTCCACAATAACTTGACAAGGGGCATTGTCTTATTTTGTAGAACCTTTTCTCTATGATATAAGATCTTCACTGGTTTCTCCTCATAAGAAAGATCATTCTATAAATGTACCACCTCTGAAGAGAGTACATGTGAAGGGTCTAGTATGTACTTCCTTAAGAGGGATACATGAAAGACATCATATACTTTGGCCATGGTAGGTGGAAGTGCTAGTAGATAGGCCACAGCCCCAACACGATCAAGAATCTCGAAGGGGCCGATGTACCTTGGAATTAACTTCCCTTTATTTCCAAACCTCATGACCTTCTTCCACAGAGATATGTGTAGAAATACCATGTATCCAACTTTAAACTCAAGGTCTCATTGACGGTTATCTGCATAACTCTTCTATCAAATCTAGGCTAACTTGATATGATGTTGAATGGTTTTCACCTTCTCCACCATTTCTTCGACCATTTCTGGT
Organism: Viscum album; assembly: GCA_963277665.1. Taxonomy (NCBI): domain Eukaryota; kingdom Viridiplantae; phylum Streptophyta; class Magnoliopsida; order Santalales; family Viscaceae; genus Viscum; species Viscum album. The sequence continues at coordinate 447,928,046 of OY728145.1, forward strand.
CCAATTAGCTTATTCTCACCAACCTCATCCCAACACGCCGATGTTCTGCACCTTTTCCCATAAAGGGCTTCATATGGTGCCATTTGGATGCTCAAGTGGAAACTGTTATTATAAGAGAACTCAACCAGAGGAAGATGTTGATCACATCCTCCTTTAAAGTCCATTGAGCACTCTCTCAACATGTCCTCAAGTGTTTGAATAGTTAGCTTGGATTGGCCATCAGTTTGAGGATGATAGGCCATACTGAAGTTCAGTTCAGTATTCAGAGCATGTTGAAGACTCTTCCAAAAATTTGAGGCGAATCTTGGATCTCGATCAGACATAATAGATATTGGTACTCCATGTATCCTTACCACTTATCTGATATATATTCGTGCCAGTTGATCCAATGAGAAATCCTACCGAATAGCAATGAAGTGTGAAACCTTTGTAAGATGATCCACAACAACCCAAATTGAATTGTTACCTTTATATGTCTTCAAAAGCCCTGTGACAAAGTCCATGGTGATGTTCTCCCATTTCCATTCTGGTATGGGCAATTGTTGCATCATCCCTTTAGACTTCTACCTCTCTGCCTTCACTTGCTAACACACCAGACACTTTGATGTATATTCAGCGATCTCTTTGTTCATATTATCCCACCAATAATTCTCTCGGAGATCTCGATACATCTTTGTGTTTCCTGGGTGAATAGATAAATTTGAACTATGTGCATCATCCAAAAGTTCCTTCTTCAGCTCCGGACTTGATGGAACACATAGTCTTTTCCCAAATCTCACAATTCCTTCTTCATTAACATTAAAATCCGAGGATTTCACTTTTCTGATAGCTTCCAATTTTTACTGAATTCCCACATCATCCTTTTGAGAATCCTTTAACCATTCTAAAAGTGACATTTGAGCAATAATTTGTGAAAGGATTGATGATGTTACCTTCTTTATAGTTTCAATGTTTATCTTCATCAAATCTTAGAAGATTGGATCTTTTTCAATTCTCATCAATGATAGAATCACTGGATCCTTTCTACTTAGGGAATTCACCACCTTTTTTGCTTTCCCCAGGTGGTAATGTATTGAGCAGTCATAGTCTTTGATCATCTCTAACCATATTCATTGGCGCAAGTTCAACTCTTTCTGTGTGAATATATATTTGAGGCTTTTGTGGTCCGTATATATTTCACACCTCTCCCCAAAGAGATAATGCCGCCAAATTTTCAAAGCAAAGATCACTTCATCCAACTCGAGGTCATGTGTTGGATAGTTCTATTCATGAAATTTCAGTTGCCTTGAAGCATAGGCAATGACTTTTTCATTTTGCATCAACACGCATCCCAATCCCTTCTTCAAAGAATCACTGCTTACCACAAAAAGTTCTCCACTTGTGGGTAAAGTGAGAACGAGTGCAGTGATAATCCTCATTTTCAACTCCTTGAAGCTTTCTTCGCATTCATCACTCCAAGAAAACTTTACTCCCTTCCAAGTTATCTTGGTAAGATGGTTGGACAATCATGAGAAATTTCTCAAAAATCGCCGATAATTTCCAGCTAATCCCAAAAAGATACAGATATCCGTTACCGATGTTGGCCTCGTCTATCCCTCAATTACATCTATTTTGGAGGGATCCATAGATATCCCATTGCTTGTGATGATATGGCCCAAGAATGAGACCTCCTTCAACTAGAACTCACACTTGCTGTACTTTGCATAGAGCTTGTCCTTCTGCAATGTCTCTAGTATAGTTCTTAGATGCTCCTCATGATCCTCCTTGGTTTTGGAGTATATCAGAATATCATCTATAAAGACTACCAAAAATTTGTCAAGGTAATATCTAAATACTCTATTCATCAAGTCCATGAATATTGCTGGTGCATTAGTGAGTCCGAAAGTCATTACTATGAATTCATAGTGCTCGTATCTTATATGAAAAGCAGTCTTGGGGATATCTTCCTTCTTCACCCTTACTTGATATTATCCCAACTGCAAATCCACCTTGGAGAAGTATTGTGCTCCACGCAGCTGATCGAACAATTCATCAATTTTTGGGAGAGGATACTTGTTCTTTATCATGATTTTGTTAAGCTCGCGATAATCGATGCAAAGGCGCATTGACCCATCCTTCTTCTTGACAAAGAGGACTAGTACACCCCATGGTAAAGCACTTGAGCATATAAAACCTTTATCCAGATTCTTCTATAGTTGTTTCTTCAGCTCCTCAAGCTCCACAACTGCCATTCTATACAGAGTCTTGGATATTGGAAATTCCCCAGGTATAAGATCAATTGAGAATTCAACATCTCTTCTAGGAGGAAGACCATACAATTCCTAGGTAAACACTTCATCAAATTCCCTCACAATAGGAATGTCTTCTAGGATGGTTTCCTCCTTAGAAAATCAATCATCTGAGCTAGATACACATGCTCATAGGTCAGTAATATCTACACTTGAGATGATGGAGCTAAATAAGGTTCATCTTCCTCCTTGCACTTTTAAAGAATCGGGGGTCAATTCTCCACATGGAGAGTGATTTCCCCCTCATGGGAATTTATTTTGGCTCTATATAATGAAATCCAATCCATGCCAAGAATTTCATAAAATTCCACCAAAGGGAGTATGGAGAGCTTCGCCAGGAAGTTCAATCCATAGATTATGACAGGGGAGGAATTATATTCATGGGACACAATGATTTCCCCATTTTCTGTAGAGACCCAAAGCTTGACGTACATAGAAATTACATTACTTTTGCGGAATACTTAATACATAATAAAAACAAACACACAAGGACCATAATAGTTTAGCGTCTTTGGAAACTCGGAAAAATAATATTATATTCTTGGTGAAAGATATTCAAAATATCCCATAAATATCTTCCCTTTTTTTACCTAAAACCTTTCTTTATATCCTGGGGAAAATAAAACATATAAAGGGTGAGCTCAAATGCCTAGTAAGGGTAAATATAGAGAACATAAAACAATGCATAAACATTTGAATGCAAAAACTTGAACATAAAATCTAAACATCAAAATCTTTAGCAAAGACATAAATATTGGAAGTACATAAGGAATATATCATAATGGAACATCAATCATGATAAAATAGCATGGGAAGAAAACATGTAACTATGGAAAACCATTAATCACATGATATGATTTCCATAGTATCCAAGGCATTACTACCAAGACCATCTTAGTGGACAAAGTCCCTTTCTGAATCGAGTTCACTCCTCGTTCCAGTCCTGTATTACTGAACTGGATTAACTTACCGTTCCAGACATGCCTATATCATGAGATATAAATCTTTACCCAATGCATTAGAGGGAGATATAGGTCCCACCTATCTAATAATGAAATCATTCTTTCATGTGCCACAAAATAAACATACATCATTCATAATAACCCAATGAATAAAATGGGTTTCATAAACACCATTACATCCTAACATAATCCATATAAAACAAATGGATATCATTTCATCATAAGAAAAGTGAAAAAATGTAAATCACAGAGACATTATACTTGAAACATACACATACGAAATAATTCCATCTTATATGGAAAATGGTTTTGATAAAACACTTGAAATGAATTCTTGAGGAAAATATCCTTTCTTCTTTAAAATCATTTTATTTTCACAAAATGACATGAAATTTTAAAATAAAAGGGTTTTATTGAAAATAAACATGAAATCTTGTGGAGTAAGCTTCATAAAAATAAGGCTTTATGAAACCGTAAAAATTTGTTCATGCCATATAAGTTAAAAAAACATTCTTCTCATACTTTTGCCAGAAAAGTCAAAAAGTACCTCGTATGGTAAACAAAATCAAGATTCCTTCCATAATAAAAATGAATTTAAACATACATTGAAGAATATTAAACACTTTATGAAAACATTTTTATGGACATGGATGCAAAATATAACCCCATTAAATACTTACGACTAAGCAATCTCAAATAAAAATGAGATTGGAAAATTATCCCTTACCTTAGGTCCGATATGCTTCGTACATATATGAAACTCCTGTATAATGATTTAAATAATATCATTGACTTATTAAAAAATCATATTCATTGTTATGATATCATATATGGTTCACTTATGACTTTATATTACCCGTTCTTTTGTAAATTCCATGTTAAAGCAGTATTTTGGGTAAAATCGTTTCATTTATCTTACGTGTTTGGACTTGTTGTTCTTGATATTATTATTACTTATATCTTGATTTAATTACTTCCATAATGTAAATCATGATTTATATATCATATATATACTCATTACACACACACATATATATATAATATATAGATAAATGAAATGAAATACACCGTTCAAGGAGACGGTAGGCCGTACGTACGCATGAACGCTGTTTTTCTTTCCTTATTGACTTGAATGGAATTAAGTAGATGAAAAATATATATATATACACAAATACAGTAGCTTTATCATGTCATATATTTCATTAATATTCATTATATATACTTTATAATCATTATTTAATGGTTAACATGGAGAATGAATCTCATCGCGTCGTGGAGACGGTAATCCGTACATACGCACGAGCGATGATATCGTTCCCATAATTATTGAATTGAATTGGAGTGGATGATATAATATCACATAATCAGTATGATGTTATAATAACTATATATAGTTATTCTTTACACCATTATACCCATCCAATTAAGAAGGTGGTGGAAAAACTGATTACACCACGGTGTGGAGACGATATTCCGTACGTACACACGCGCGGTGATTTCGTTTTCTATAGGATGGATAGAAAGTGAAATAGGGTTGTTTCATATTTATAATAACATATCAATATATAATTAATAATTATTTTATTACTTTATAATGAAACAACTAAAGAAGAATAAGTAGTAGAAGAAAGAAACTTGAAAGAGTCGGTAGAAGAGATTACCTCTTCCTCGACGCGCCTCCTTTAAACTTCTTCTTAGGGCACTAGAGTTGGTATTTTTAGAAGACTAGAACCTCTATGATATAACTAGAGAGGTTGAGAAGAGTAATTGGAATGGTTTGGCCGAGCTTCATGGCTGAAAAGGGTGTGAAGAGAAGAGGGAAGGGATGCCCTTTTTATAAGGGAGGAGAGGGGCACCTTTGAAAAAACATAAAATATTATTTTATAATAAAGTGATATTCGGTTTATAATAGCTTCAAATTGATTTATTTATAAGATAAAGTGGGTATGGGTCGAAATACTCTCAACCAATGTGTTTTAGACAAGTTTAGGTTACTATTTTAACCTTATCATTTAGATTTAAATCTAAGTTAAATAATTTAACTTTTGCCGTGTCTTCTTGTTCTCTTACACTATATGGTTAATAAAGTTACTATAACAAGCCAAAAGAACCCCAAGTGGTTAAGTATTAATATATATAACCTTATATAATTAATTTGGCCGAACCTTAGATTTTTAGGAATATAATAACAATTAATAATATAATATTTGTTTTAAAAGCTATTTTATGAAAATTTTGACACTATTTGGTAATTGATTTTTGTGAAAATCATAACAACATGATTAGTTCGAAAAAAGTTAATTGGATAAATAATAACATGTCATATTAACCTAGAAAATTAGTAGAATTCATAAAAAGTCTCTAATTACATTTATTTGGGTATTTATAATATTAATTATGTTAATATTTCATTAATAAGGTAATTACTACATCATCATTGTGTCATATATAAATTAAATTATTTAAAGTCTAAAAATTATAAATAAAATACCATTATGTAGGAAATATTTTGAGATTTCTAATGAATATTTATAGTCGAATTTATCTTATTTATAACCATATATTAAAAATGTTTTAGTTATTAAACATTGATTTTAACTATTTTAACTCTTCTTTAAATAAAATAATATTAAATGTCCTAATCGAATCCAAGTGGACCTAAATGGTCATATTTTATTCCTAAGGTTGTTTTTGGCCGAATTAAACTTATCCAATAGAATTAGGACATGTGTTAGGGTAATAATAATACCATTTTTACCCTTAATATTAACCGTGTCTCTCGGATTTTCAAAATTACACTCACAGAAGCGGTAAAATTAAGTTTTATGTAAATTTTCAAACTCTCCTAGGAGGTGGGTAAAAGACAGTGAAAAGTTCAATAAAATTTTTATATATCTAAAATTTTTATAAAATGACTCCAATGAATTATTTTGAACTTATATAGGTATTATGTATCAATTTTGACCTAAAATAAATTTAAATAAAATAAATAATTTTTTAAATAAAAATTCGGTTTTTAAATAGTAACCTAGTGTTTTCACTATTCATCAAAAATTGAAAGTTTTCAGAAAAATACCAAAAATTCACCCTAGGATAATTTCGATATTCTGAATCCAAAAATTAAGTCCATTTTGAAAGATAAAATTTATAAAATTTTAAAAAGTGGGTATTACTATTCATAACGGCTAGTTTTAATAATATTTTAATAGCATATCGTTGTTTAGTGAAACTCGGTATTACGTACAACGCAAGCTATCGAGGAAGGTAGCGATTGCGTGTAAAGCAAGACAAGCTAGTGTTGTGTGTAGTGAAAGATTCCTTTGATGATAACATAAAAACAAAATATTTATCATAAAAATCTCGGGTGTTACATTCTACCCCCCTTAAAATGAATTTCTCCCTCGAAATTCGTCACTTTGTAATAAACAGATGAGGATACCTCTCCCTCATCATATCCTCAAGCTCCCATGTAGATTCTTCTAATTGGTGGTTCCTCCATAAAACTTTCACCAAGCGAGTGTTCTTGTTCCGTATGACTTTTTAGCTACGATCCAGAATCTCTATCGGCTGTTCTTCATAAGAAAGATCTTGCTCCAGCGGTACAACTTCTGAGCTGAGTACATGTGAAGGATCGGGTATGTACTTTCTCAATAGAGATACATGGAACACATCGTGAACTTGAGAGAGATTTGGGGGAAGTGCCAATCAGTAAGCTACCTTCCCAACACGATCCAGTATTTTTAAAGGACCGATATACCTAGGGCTCAGCTTTCCCTTCTTTCCAAATCTCATTACTCTCAGCCAAGGAGATATTCGTAAGAACACTTTATCAACCACTTCAAACTCTAGGTCTTTTCTTCGGTTATCGACATAACTTTTTTGTCAAATCTGAGATGCTCTTATATGTTGTTGAATAGATCGAACCTTTTCTGCCATCTCATCAACAAAATCAGTTCCTAATAGCTTTCTTTCCCCAACTTCATCCCAGCAAGTTGGAGTTCGGCATTTCTTTCCATAGAGAGCTTCATAAGGAGACATCTGAATACTGGATTGAAAGCTATTATTATAAGAAAATTACACCAAAGGTAGGTGTTGATCCCAACCACCTTTGAAATCCATAGAGCAAGCTCTTAACATATCTTTTAGAGTTTGAATTTTCCTCTCAGACTGACCATCTGTTTGAGGATGATAAGCAGTGATGAAACTCAACTCTGTATCCAGAGTATGCTGAAGACTTCTCCAAAACTTTGAGGTAAACCTCGGATCCCGATCAGATATAATGGAAAGTGGTACTCCATGAAATCTTACCACTTCCTTCACATATATCCTGGCAAGATGATCAAGAGAGAAATCCTCTCTAATAGCAATGAAGTGTGACAACTTTGTAAGACGATCAACTATGACCTAGATAACAGTATTGCCTTTGGATGTTTTAGGAAGTCTGATGACAAAGTCCATAGTTATGTTTTCCCATTTCCATTCGGGTATGGGTAATGGTTGTAACATCCCCTTAGACTTCTGTCTCTCAGCTTTAAATTGATGAAAAACCAAGCATCGAGAGACATATTCAGCAACATCTCTTTTCATTCCATCCCACCAGAAGTACTCTTTCAGGTCCCTATAAATCTTCATGATTCCAGGATGAATAGAGAATGAAGAACTATGAGCCTCATACAGTATATCCTTATTTAATTTAGGGATGGGAGGAACAAAAACCCGATTCATGAACCTTATTATCCCATCATAATCAAGGTTGAATTTAGGAACATTTCTCACCTTCTTTTGAAACTCTACATCTTCTTTTTGTGCCTCTTTAATATTCACATTTATATATGGTTGAATATTCATTTGAGAAAGATAAGATTCTCCCCTTCCATTATAATTCCAAGATCCATCCTTTTTAAATCAATAAATATTGGATCTCTTGTGATCCTCATCATGGATAAGCTAGCATGGTCTTGTCGACTTAATTCATCTTCCACCTTGTTTGCTTTCCCAAGGTGATAATGAATTGAGCACTCATAATCCTTAATCATCTCCAACCATATTCTTTGGCGCATATTCAGTTCCTTTTGTGTGAAAATATACTTTAAACATTTATGATCAGTATAAATATCACACCTTTCACCATAAAGATAATGCCTCCATATTTTTAATGCAAAGATTACCACAACTAACTCTAAATCACGAGTTGGGTAACTTTTCTCATGGATATTCAACTGTCGTGAGGAATAAGCTATCACCATATGATTTTGCATGAGAAAACACCCCAATACCTTCTTGGATGCATCAATGCAGATCAAAAACCTTTCTCCACTACAAGGTAGTGTGAGCACAGGTGCATTGGATAACCTTCTTTTTAACTCCTTGAAATTCTCTTCACACTCCTCTGTCCAAGTGAACTTAACTCCTTTTCGAGTCAACCTGGTGAGTAGATTAGATAATTGTGAAAAATCTTTCACAAAACATCAATAATATCCAGCCAAAATAATAAAACTTTGGATCTCAGTTACTATTGTTGGTCTTGACCATCTTTCGATAACCTCTGTTTTTGCTGGATACACAGATATCCCATATTTTGAGATTATATGACCCAAAAATGAAACTTTTTGAATCCAAAATTTACACTTGGTAAATTTGGCATAAAGCTTCTCCTTTCTTAGGGTCTTTAATATAATTCTCAAATGATCTTCATGTTCTTCCTTTCTCTTTGAATAAAAAATAATATCATCTATAAAGACTACCACAAACTGATCAAGATAGTCTCTAAAGACTCTATTCATTATATCCATGAAGATAGCAGGGGAATTAGTAAGACCAAATGGCATCACTATAAATTCATAGTGTCTATACCTTGTATGGAAAGCCATCTTCGGTATATCCTCCCTTTTGACCCTTAATTGATGATACCCTGAATGAAGATCAATATTGGAAAAGTATTGAGCTCCACGTAGTTGGTCAAATAAGTCATCAATGCGTGGGAGAGGATATTTGTTCTTGATAGTGATCTTGTTAAGTTCTCGATAATCAACGCAGAGTCTCATTGATCCATCTTTCTTCTTAACAAATAGAACAGGTGCTCCCCAAGGTGACGCACTAGGGTGTATGAATCCATTATCAAGATTCTCTTGGAGTTGCTTCTTCAATTCCTACAACTCAATTGGGGCCATTCTATAAGGTGTCTTTGAAATATGTAAAGCACCTGGTATGAGTTCTATTGAAAAATCAACTTCACGATTTGGTGGAAGACCAGGAAATTTCTTCAGAAAGACATCATCAAACTCTCGTACAATTGGCATATTCTTAATCGTGAGTTTCCCACCAACCATTTGAGATAAATAACCTTCATTTAGTGGAATAAAGACCCATAAGATGGAATAAATTTCCACTGGAAGGTTATATTCATCCTTGCATCGATAGACGATCATAGATTGATCTGGAATATGAAATGTGACTTCCCTTATTTGGAAATTGATATGATCTCCATATAAAGAAATCAAATCCATGCCAAGAATCACATCAAATTCCACTATAGGAAGGATCATAAGATTTTCAGGAAGCACTTTACCACAAACTTCAATAGGAGAAGAATTGTAAACTTTTGATGCAACTGTTGTTCCATTAGGGGTTGTCACAACTAACTCAATATCTAACTACTGAGGTAATATGGAGATACCATTAGAAAATTCTTCAGAAATAAAAGAGTGGGTGGATCCAGAATCTAATAAAACATTTTCTACTTTAGAGTGGATGGTAAGTGTACCTTTCACCACTTCGTTATCGTATTCCACATCGCCGATAGAAATTGCATGTGACTTTCCTTTGTCTTTAGCCTTAAGAGTTTGTTTGTAGAGACCCCGACCCCAGATAACTATAGGAGCCGGTGCCTTCTGAACATGATGTGTTATCTTAAAATAAAATACACTTTGTTAGCAACACATCATGTCCCATACAGAGGATCGTGTGCGGTTCGGGTTCTGGGAAACCGGAAACTTCTGAAACCATCCATCTTACAAAAGCTGACACCTGAAAATTTTAAACCAAAACATAGGGTGAGCATTGAAATACTCAGTAAGGGGGTTTTAAAAAGAATTTAAAATACAGTAACATTTGAAAACATTCTTTTAAAAGAGTTTGAGCGTCCACTAAGAAAGATTTTAACACAACATACATAACAATGCTTTAATCAAAGTTATCACGACAAACATGAAACGAATACGTTAACTCTTAAAGGAGTGATAATGGTTGATATAAACAAGTACTACATGTGATTTACTTGAGCATAAAATTTAAACAGTTAAAAGTAATGCATAATCAGAGTTGCGCACAAGGAAACAACTAAACGTTCATATGTTGGTTACTATTCTATTAAGTGATAACACTAGGCATGCTTCAAACTTCAAACTAGGGAATTATGAACTTTATACAAACATTAAAGGCATCAGTCATGAAAGAACTTTATCTTGGAAAAACTTGTTATATAACTTGAATTATGTGGCATCAACATTTAATATTGACAATCGTTTCGTTTCACCAAGGTCCATCCCCAAGGTGTCATTTGAAAATTACCAAGGTTATTCACCATGGTATTGTGAAAATTGTAATCTCTAGTGGTTACATCATTACCCAATGCATTGGAGCGCTATCAGGGCGCACCCTTAAATTTGTCTTTATTATCACGTGAGCCACATCGTTCACGCTTTACTGAAATCATTCATTACCCAAGGTGTCCCATACCACTTTGGGTAATTAGTTCTTAGTTCATCTTCATGTTGAGTCATATGCATGAATAATATTAATAAGGTAACAATTACATAACTGGTTTACAAATACATGATATGACAGATAAACATGAAAATATGGAATAAAAGAAGGCATGGTTAAGCAAGCATACAATGTGTGTAGAACAATTATTTAAGCACATAAAATGATGAATGTGAGAGACTTGCTCCCAAGGGTTATTAAATGATGAGTTTCTAAAATACTAGTACATGAAATTGAACTACTTGGTATTAACTATTGTACTTCACAGGTCATAGTTCTTGCAACAAATCTCCATCCGCTAATAATTACTGCGACATGCTTGGTATAAAAATAATAAACACTTGCAATCTTTAAAATTCCGACACTTGGAAATAAACCACTTTAAAAATAATACCTTTCATTAATTATTATTCTTCTCTGGTCATAGAATTTGATGTTACACTCTGCCCGCTAAAAATCATTGCAACGAGTTTGGTATAAAAATAATAGAGGATTTCAACATATTAACATAACCCTTAAATCCAAATCCTTTTAATGCAAGTTTAAAACAGTCAAGGGCATATCCTTTTAAAAAAAAAACACAAATCATTTCATGGGCGACTTTAATCAAGTTCATTGGAGTACCCTTAGTCACAGAAATATAAAACAGCATAGACAGGTACTAAAATTCCACATGCATAACCATTTCTTGAAATTAGGGTTTTCAGATATTAATCTTAAAAACTCATACATACACAATGTATATAAATAGGGTTTCTCATAAATTAAACATGGTTCACTTGAAAAACTAAAACCTCTAACAATCTATCATTTATTTTGTTTAAAAAAGAACAAAACCTTATGGATTTTTAGTGTTCACGAGACTGTAAATATATATAAAACATCGACTTCAACTATTACATGTTTGCACTTAAAACAAAGACCTGGTCCGCATCTAATATTATTCATAGACGAAGTAAAAATCAAAAACTGATTTTCATTGAAATACATAACTAATAAAATTATATAATTACATATATATAAGGCTTACTTAAATATTGTACATGTTAGGACTTGTTTTAAAATAACCCCTTTCATGGTCATAATTCTTATCATAAAATACTGAATTATAAGGAAGTCTTAAAATCTTAACTTTGTATGGTTTGCATGGAATATATATGTATATAATGTTATATATACATACCTTTAACCATTAGGTGTATATATATATAAACTCATATACATAAAAAACCTTGAACCGAGAACCAGGGGTGGGAAAAAAAAAACATATAACCGTGGCACCCTTACTGCTCAAGAGACGAGCTCGCCGGAGGCTTGCTGGGTGGCCGGTGAACCAGGAGAAGCTTGGTGGCCGGTGGTGGTCCGGTGGGGTTGCGGCCACTTGGAGATGCGGCGAGGCGACGTCCCGGTGTCCAGAAGTGTAGCGCCGGAAGTAGTGTGGTCGTGCGTGAGGGTGAGGTGCAAAACTGGAGGTGGTTCGTGGTGGCAAGGCGACGGCGAGGCAGGTGTCGCGGTGGCGTGGGCTGGCTCCGGAGGTCCTGCTTCCACTGGAGTTTTTCAGTTCTTAAAGGGAGACGATCCGAGGGAGGTTAGGCCGAGCCTATGGTGTCCTACGTAGGTGGGGTGTGCGAGGGTCGACGTGAGCAGTGGAGAGGGGAGGCGTCTCGGGCAAAAAAACCAGCTGGTTCGCGGGTCCCTCGCGCGAGGTAGAAGAAGACGACGTGAAGGCTGAGAAAAGAAAAAAAAGCGACGGTCTGGATCCGACATCACGAGATCGGACGACCGAAAGGAATTGAGCGTTTTAAAACGCATCAATGGCCGGGATCTTCCTATGCGAGATCGGACGGAGGAGAAAACGCAGGGCTATTGCGCGGCCAGCCCAGTTTCGCCGAACAAGAACAGTGCATTTTAAAAAAAAAACAGTTTAATAAAATTCTAAAATTAGACATTATAGTACTTCATTTTTTTAATATATATACATATATAACCGGTACATTATAGTTTGGAATTTTTATAAAACATATTAAGTACTTTTAACTCATAATTTCCAAATCCAAAAATCCATTTTAGTTTAAGTAAACAAATGATACCGTTTGATATATCTATTATTTTCCTTAAAAAAAAATTATATATATATTTTTGATACAACACCTTTATAACCACTGTGATCTTATAACCATTAAAAATCCAATTTATAAATTACTTCACTTGTTGATTTATAAAATTATGTTTAAAAGAACCATAGTTTTTCTCTAATTTAAAACACATTGTTTTTGAGATCCAAAAAGATACGTTTTTCAATTATTGTTGATACCCCATTCGACACATTTTAAAATATCATGTTTTCCACCACATAAATATCATCATGATCAAAATAGATTCATTTGCAATAATATTTTATTTTTTTATACTTGAAGATATATCTCTAATATTTTATTTTTTTTATAAAAGAAAATGAAATACCATAATATTATAAAAGCGTAATAAAGACCAATTTTATAAAAAGATGCACTTTACCCCTTAGAACCCAACGGTCCAAAAAAAACGGTCATATTCCCTTAGAGGTCCATTATAAAAGCAAGGGGTAGGTTGTTTTATATTTTCAAAACACCGGACCCTTGGCGGATGGCTCTCCTCATACCTCTGGTGCTGAGTGCGTGCGCGGTGATTCTGGCGGTTATACTTTTCACACTGTTGGATCCTGAGGATGACGACTATCCGATTGCCCGTGTTGTGGTTCTTTGTAGTCTTGCTGTGGCCGTGTTAGGTCTTGTGCAGGGCACTTTCAATTAGATGGGTCTTGTTGTAAAGTAATGTTTTAATAAAATGTCAGTTTACCTTGTTCTCTATGTTTTATTTCATTTCTAATTCCTTATTAGCAAAACGAATAAAACAAGAGACATTAATAAGGACATAACACTTCTTACATAAACCAGTTCATAAAACCTGGGGCGTCACATTATCCCCCCCTTTAGAAAATTGCGTCCTCGCAATTTATTTCACGACACTACAAGGTTCAGAAACGTTCCTACCACCTCCACCAACGATAAGGGTCAACAGGTGCATTTAGAGGGATCCCCGTAGCGAAGCTCACTTCTTCCAGCTCCCTAATCCACACACACCTAAGACAGGAGGGGTAGCACTTATGTTCCGGGCTTTCAGGCCTCCAAAGGGAATCTCGAACCGTACAAAGTTCTGAAATGTCTTTGCATACCAACGTTCGAAGAACTTTCCGAATTATGTCTCGGTCGAGGATATCGAAGCCATAGATATGGTCAAACAGGCTAAAGCTGAGAAGTTGGAGCATATAAGCTGCATAAAGATTTCCCTCTAACGCAGCCTCCTGGAATTTCACTCTGGCCGTGAAGTTTCGGCCTAGGGTGAAACAAAGAAAGAGCCCTTTGTGGTAACTTCCTCGTCGTTCACGTCCGGCTAGCTGGGCAGAGCCAATGCGGTAATAGATGGAGGCATTCCCCTGGCAGGTGCGGAGAATCTCCGGACCGTTTGTTATCTCAAACCATTGCTTGCACGTTCTTCGCAAATTTGTGAAGGGGTCATACTCGTCCTCACACGTTTTGATCGCAATGATTTCCAAAATCTCGGTGGGAAGAGATAACAGGTGGGTTTGTCCTTCCATCTGAAAGTTTAAAGACAGGAGTTCCATTACTTGAAAGACATACAAGGGCAAAAACATGGTAAGGACAAGCAAAGGAGAAAGATAACATTTCAATAAACATACGTTCATTATTATTAGTGCTTGAGTTTCCCTTACTCATTGACTAAACGAACTCCACACAGAGAAGCAAAACTCCTTAACTCCTCGAACCAAACACAGGCCGAGCATTCAGGGAAAAACTCATGAGGACACCTATGACGTCTTATGAGTCTTGCATGGGGGATGTGAAGTTGAGAGACATCTTCATACACTTGTCGTCTGTAAGACAATCGGGTGGACTCGTCTTCTAACCTTCCGAAGTCCAACAACTGACCCCAGAAGCCATAGTTTAAAACCTGACAAAGGTAGCTCGCTCGGAGGTCTCCGTCCGCAGCAGCTTCTTGAAAGGGGTTATCGAGCATAGTGCCAAAGTTTTCACCCGCCGTGAAAATCCGGAAAAGTCCCTCGTAGTACCTTCCTCGACGTACATAGGAGGGAAATTGGGTTATTATCATAAGGAGGTAATCCAATACCAACCCTTAGTGCAGACTAAGCACTCGAGGTGAGTTGGATACATCGTAAAGGTATTTGCATGTCATACGGATATGGGCATAGTTTAGAAAGTCCTCACGGCTTGCTAAAGACACAATGGTCTCTAGGGCCTCTGTGGGGAGAGATAAGAGATTTGTGCCTTCATTTTCCATCTGAAAATTAAGAAAACCAAGTTTTTAATAAAATTGAAATACATATACATATATATTTTTTTGTTTCAGTTTCTGGCTTTCCAGAGTTATCCAAACCGAACCTCTGATACCAACTGTAGAGACCCCGACCCCAGATAACTATAGGAGTCGGTGCCTTCTGAACATGATGTGTTATATTAAAATAAAATACACTTTGTTAGCAACACATCATGTCCCATACAGAGGATCGTGTGCGGTTCGGGTTCTGGGAAACCGAAAACTTCTGAAACCATCCATCTTACAAAAGCTGACACCTGAAAATTTTAAACCAAAACATAGGGTGAGCATTGAAATACTCAGTAAGGGGGTTTTAAAAAGAATTTAAAATACAGTAACATTTGAAAACATTCTTTTAAAAGAGTTTGAGCGTCCACTAAGAAAGATTTTAACACAACATACATAACAATTCTTTAATCAAAGTTATCACGACAAACATGAAACGAATACGTTAACTCTTAAAGGAGTGATAATGGTTGATATAAACAAGTACTACATGTGATTTACTTGAGCATAAAATTTAAACAGTTAAAAGTAATGCATAATCAGAGTTTCTCACAAGGAAACAACTAAACGTTCATATGTTGGTTACTATTCTATTAAGTGATAACACTAGGCATGCTTCAAACTTCAAACTAGGGAATTATGAACTTTATACAAACATTAAAGGCATCAGTCATGAAAGAACTTTATCTTGGAAAAACTTGTTATATAACTTGAATTATGTGGCATCAACATTTAATATTGACAATCGTTTCGTTTCACCAAGGTCCATCCCCAAGGTGTCATTTGAAAATTACCAAGGTTATTCACCATGGTATCGTGAAAATTGTAATCTCTAGTGGTTACATCATTACCCAATGCATTGGAGCGCTATCAGGGCGCACCCTTAAATTTGTCTTTATTATCACGTGAGCCACATCGTTCATGCTTTACTGAAATCATTCATTACCCAAGGTGTCCCATACCACTTTGGGTAATTAGTTCTTAGTTCCTCTTCATGTTGAGTCATATGCATGAATAATATTAATAAGGTAACAATTACATAACTGGTTTACAAATACATGATATGACAGATAAACATGAAAATATGGAATAAAAGAAGGCATGGTTAAGCAAGCATACTATGTGTGTAGAACAATTATTTAAGCACATAAAATGATGAATGTGAGAGACTTGCTCCCAAGGGTTATTAAATGATGAGTTTCTAAAATACTAGTACATGAAATTGAACTACTTGGTATTAACTATTGTACTTCACAGGTCATAGTTCTTGCAACAAATCTCCATCCGCTAATAATTACTGCGACATGCTTGGTATAAAAATAATAAACACTTGCAATCTTTAAAATTCCGACACTTAGAAATAAACCACTTTAAAAATAATACCTTTCATTAATTATTATTCTTCTCTGGTCATAGAATTTGATGTTACACTCTGCCCGCTAAAAATCATTGCAACGAGTTTGGTATAAAAATAATAGAGGATTTCAACATATTAACATAACCCTTAAATCCAAATCCTTTTAATGCAAGTTTAAAACAGTCAAGGGCATATCCTTTTTAAAAAAAAACACAAATCATTTCATGGGCGACTTTAATCAAGTTCATTGGAGTACCCTTAGTCACAGAAATATAAAACAGCATAGACAGGTACTAAAATTCCACATGCATAACCATTTCTTGAAATTAGGGTTTTCAGATATTAATCTTAAAAACTCATACATACACAATGTATATAAATAGGGTTTCTCATAAATTAAACATGGTTCACTTGAAAAACTAAAACCTCTAACAATCTATCATTTATTTTTTTTAAAAAAGAACAAAACCTTATGGGTTTTTAGTGTTCACGAGACTGTAAATATATATAAAACATCGACTTCAACTATTACATGTTTGCACTTAAAACAAAGACCTGGTCCGCATCTAATATTATTCATAGACGAAGTAAAAATCAAAAACTGATTTTCATTGAAATATATAACTAATAAAATTATATAATTACATATATATAAGGCTTACTTAAATATTGTACATGTTAGGACTTGTTTTAAAATAACTCCTTTCATGGTCATAATTCTTATCATAAAATACTGAATTATAAGGAAGTCTTAAAATCTTAACTTTGTATGGTTTGCATGGAATATATATGTATATAATGTTATATATACATACCTTTAACCATTAGGTGTATATATATATAAACTCATATACATAAAAAACCTTGAACCGAGAACCAGGGGTGGGAAAAAAAACATATAACCGTGGCACCCTTACTGCTCAAGAGACGAGCTCGCCGGAGGCTTGCTGGGTGGCCGGTGAACCAGGAGAAGCTTGGTGGCCGGTGGTGGTCCGGTGGGGTTGCGGCCACTTGGAGATGCGGCGAGGCGACGTCCCGGTGTCCAGTAGTGTAGCGCCGGAAGTAGTGTGGTCGTGCGTGAGGGTGAGGTGCAAAACTGGAGGTGGTTCGTGGTGGCAAGGCGACGGCGAGGCAGGTGTCGCGGTGGCGTGGGCTGGCTCCGGAGGTCCTGCTTCCACTGGAGTTTTTCAGTTCTTAAATGGAGACGATCCGAGGGAGGTTAGGCCGAGCCTATGGTGTCCTACGTATGTGGGGTGTGCGAGGGTCGACGTGAGCAGTGGAGAGGGGAGGCGTCTCGGGCAAAAAAACCAGCTGGTTCGCGGGTCCCTCGCGCGAGGTAGAAGAAGACGACGTGAAGGCTGAGAAAAGAAAAAAAAGCGACGGTCTGGATCCGACATCACGAGATCGGACGACCGAAAGGAATTGAGCGTTTTAAAACGCATCAATGGCCGGGATCTTCCTATGCGAGATCGGACGGAGGAGAAAACGCAGGGCTATTGCGCGGCCAGCCCAGTTTCGCCGAACAGGAACAGTGCATTTAAAAAAAAAACAGTTTAATAAAATTCTAAAATTAGACATTATAGTACTTCATTTTTTTAATATATATACATATATAACCGGTACATTATAGTTTGGAATTTTTATAAAACATATTAAGTACTTTTAACTCATAATTTCCAAATCCAAAAATCCATTTTAGTTTAAGTAAACAAATGATACCGTTTGATATATCTATTATTTTCCTTAAAAAAAAATTATATATATATTTTTGATACAACACCTTTATAACCACTGTGATCTTATAACCATTAAAAATCCAATTTATAAATTACTTCACTTGTTGATTTATAAAATTATGTTTAAAAGAACCATAGTTTTTCTCTAATTTAAAACACATTGTTTTTGAGATCCAAAAAGATACGTTTTTCAATTATTGTTGATACCCCATTCGACACATTTTAAAATATCATGTTTTCCACCACATAAATATCATCATGATCAAAATAGATTCATTTGCAATAATATTTTATTTTTTTATACTTGAAGATATATCTCTAATATTTTATTTTTTTTATAAAAGAAAATGAAATACCATAATATTATAAAAGCGTAATAAAGACCAATTTTATAAAAAGATGCACTTTACCCCTTAGAACCCAACGGTCCAAAAAAAACGGTCATATTCCCTTAGAGGTCCATTATAAAAGCAAGGGGTAGGTTGTTTTATATTTTCAAAACACCGGACCCTTGGCGGATGGCTCTCCTCATACCTCTGGTGCTGAGTGCGTGCGCGGTGATTCTGGCGGTTATACTTTTCACACTGTTGGATCCTGAGGATGACGAATATCCGATTGCCCGTGTTGTGGTTCTTTGTAGTCTTGCTGTGGCCGTGTTAGGTCTTGTGCAGGGCACTTTCAATTAGATGGGTCTTGTTGTAAAGTAATGTTTTAATAAAATGTCAGTTTACCTTGTTCTCTATGTTTTATTTCATTTCTAATTCCTTATTAGCAAAACGAATAAAACAAGAGACATTAATAAGGACATAACACTTCTTACATAAACCAGTTCATAAAACCTGGGGCGTCACATTATCCCCCCCTTTAGAAAATTGCGTCCTCGCAATTTATTTCACGACACTACAAGGTTCAGAAACGTTCCTACCACCTCCACCAACGATAAGGGTCAACAGGTGCATTTAGAGGGATCCCCGTAGCGAAGCTCACTTCTTCCAGCTCCCTAATCCACACACACCTAAGACAGGAGGGGTAGCACTTATGTTCCGGGCTTTCAGGCCTCCAAAGGGAAGCTCGAACCGTACAAAGTTCTGAAATGTCTTTGCAGACCAACGTTCGAAGAACTTTCCGAATTATGTCTCGGTCGAGGATATCGAAGCCATAGATATGGTCAAACAGGCTAAAGCTGAGAAGTTGGAGCATATAAGCTGCATAAAGATTTCCCTCTAACGCAGCCTCCTGGAATTTCACTCTGGCCGTGAAGTTTCGGCCTAGGGTGAAACAAAGAAAGAGCCCTTTGTGGTAACTTCCTCGTCGTTCACGTCCGGCTAGCTGGGCAGAGCCAATGCGGTAATAGATGGAGGCATTCCCCTGGCAGGTGCGGAGAATCTCCGGACCGTTTGTTATCTCAAACCATTTCTTGCACGTTCTTCGCAAATTTGCGAAGGGGTCATACTCGTCCTCACACGTTTTGATCGCAATGATTTCCAAAATCTCGGTGGGAAGAGATAACAGGTGGGTTTGTCCTTCCATCTGAAAGTTTAAAGACAGGAGTTCCATTACTTGAAAGACATACAAGGGCAAAAACATGGTAAGGACAAGGAAAGGAGAAAGATAACATTTCAATAAACATACGTTCATTATTATTAGTGCTTGAGTTTCCCTTACTCATTGACTAAACGAACTCCACACAGAGAAGCAAAACTCCCTAACTCCTCGAACCAAACACAGGCCGAGCATTCAGGGAAAAACTCATGAGGACACCTATGACGTCTTATGAGTCTTGCATGGGGGATGTGAAGTTGAGAGACATCTTCATACACTTGTCGTCTGTAAGACAATCGGGTGGACTCGTCTTCTAACCTTCCGAAGTCCAACAACTGACCCCAGAAGCCATAGTTTAAAACCTGACAAAGGTAGCTCGCTCGGAGGTCTCCGTCCGCAGCAGCTTCTTGAAAGGGGTTATCGAGCATAGTGCCAAAGTTTTCACCCGCCGTGAAAATCCGGAAAAGTCCCTCGTAGTACCTTCCTCGACGTACATAGGAGGGAAATTGGGTTATTATCATAAGGAGGTAATCCAATACCAACCCTTAGTGCAGACTAAGCACTCGAGGTGAGTTGGATACATCGTAAAGGTATTTGCATGTCATACGGATATGGGCATAGTTTAGAAAGTCCTCACGGCTTGCTAAAGACACAATGGTCTCTAGGGCCTCTGTGGGGAGAGATAAGAGATTTGTGCCTTCATTTTCCATCTGAAAATTAAGAAAACCAAGTTTTTAATAAAATTGAAATACATATACATATATATTTTTTTGTTTCAGTTTCTGGCTTTCCAGAGTTATCCAAACCGAACCTCTGATACCAACTGTAGAGACCCCGACCCCAGATAACTATAGGAGTCGGTGCCTTCTGAACATGATGTGTTATATTAAAATAAAATACACTTTGTTAGCAACACATCATGTCCCATACAGAGGATCGTGTGCGGTTCGGGTTCTGGGAAACCGGAAACTTCTGAAACCATCCATCTTACAAAAGCTGACACCTGAAAATTTTAAACCAAAACATAGGGTGAGCATTGAAATACTCAGTAAGGGGGTTTTAAAAAGAATTTAAAATACAGTAACATTTGAAAACATTCTTTTAAAAGAGTTTGAGCGTCCACTAAGAAAGATTTTAACACAACATACATAACAATTCTTTAATCAAAGTTATCACGACAAACATGAAAGGAATACGTTAACTCTTAAAGGAGTGATAATGGTTGATATAAACAAGTACTACATGTGATTTACTTGAGCATAAAATTTAAACAGTTAAAAGTAATGCATAATCAGAGTTTCTCACAAGGAAACAACTAAACGTTCATATGTTGGTTACTATTCTATTAAGTGATAACACTAGGCATGCTTCAAACTTCAAACTAGGGAATTATGAACTTTATACAAACATTAAAGGCATCAGTCATGAAAGAACTTTATCTTGGAAAAACTTGTTATATAACTTGAATTATGTGGCATCAACATTTAATATTGACAATCGTTTCGTTTCACCAAGGTCCATCCCCAAGGTGTCATTTGAAAATTACCAAGGTTATTCACCATGGTATCGTGAAAATTGTAATCTCTAGTGGTTACATCATTACCCAATGCATTGGAGCGCTATCAGGGCGCACCCTTAAATTTGTCTTTATTATCACGTGAGCCACATCATTCATGCTTTACTGAAATCATTCATTACCCAAGGTGTCCCATACCACTTTGGGTAATTAGTTCTTAGTTCCTCTTCATGTTGAGTCATATGCATGAATAATATTAATATGGTAACAATTACATAACTGGTTTACAAATACATGATATGACAGATAAACATGAAAATATGGAATAAAAGAAGGCATGGTTAAGCAAGCATACTATGTGTGTAGAACAATTATTTAAGCACATAAAATGATGAATGTGAGAGACTTGCTCCCAAGGGTTATTAAATGATGAGTTTCTAAAATACTAGTACATGAAATTGAACTACTTGGTATTAACTATTGTACTTCACAGGTCATAGTTCTTGCAACAAATCTCCATCCGCTAATAATTACTGCGACATGCTTGGTATAAAAATAATAAACACTTGAAATCTTTAAAATTCCGACACTTAGAAATAAACCACTTTAAAAATAATACCTTTCATTAATTATTATTCTTCTCTGGTCATAGAATTTGATGTTACACTCTGCCCGCTAAAAATCATTGCAACGAGTTTGGTATAAAAATAATAGAGGATTTCAACATATTAACATAACCCTTAAATCCAAATCCTTTTAATGCAAGTTTAAAACAGTCAAGGGCATATCCTTTAAAAAAAAAACACAAATCATTTCATGGGCGACTTTAATCAAGTTCATTGGAGTACCCTTAGTCACAGAAATATAAAACAGCATAGACAGGTACTAAAATTCCACATGCATAACCATTTCTTGAAATTAGGGTTTTCAGATATTAATCTTAAAAACTCATACATACACAATGTATATAAATAGGGTTTCTCATAAATTAAACATGGTTCACTTGAAAAACTAAAACCTCTAACAATCTATCATTTTTTTTAAAAAGAACAAAACCTTATGGGTTTTTAGTGTTCACGAGACTGTAAATATATATAAAACATCGACTTCAACTATTACATGTTTGCACTTAAAACAAAGACCTGGTCCGCATCTAATATTATTCATAGATGAAGTAAAAATCAAAAACTGATTTTCATTGAAATACATAACTAATAAAATTATATAATTACATATATATAAGGCTTACTTAAATATTGTACATGTTAGGACTTGTTTTAAAATAACCCCTTTCATGGTCATAATTCTTATCATAAAATACTGAATTATAAGGAAGTCTTAAAATCTTAACTTTGTATGGTTTGCATGGAATATATATGTATATAATGTTATATATACATACCTTTAACCATTAGGTGTATATATATATAAACTCATATACATAAAAAACCTTGAACCGAGAACCAGGGGTGGAAAAAAAAAACATATAACCGTGGCACCCTTACTGCTCAAGAGACGAGCTCGCCGGAGGCTTGCTGGGTGGCCGGTGAACCAGGAGAAGCTTGGTGGCCGGTGGTGGTCCGGTGGGGTTGCGGCCACTTGGAGATGCGGCGAGGCGACGTCCCGGTGTCCAGCAGTGTAGAGCCGGAAGTAGTGTGGTCGTGCGTGAGGGTGAGGTGCAAAACTGGAGGTGGTTCGTGATGGCAAGGCGACGGCGAGGCAGGTGTCGCGGTGGCGTGGGCTAGCTCCGGAGGTCCTGCTTCCACTGGAGTTTTTCAGTTCTTAAAGGGAGACGATCCGAGGGAGGTTAGTCCGAGCCTATGGTGTCCTACGTAGGTGGGGTGTGCGAGGGTAGACGTGAGCAGTGGAGAGGGGAGGCGTCTCGGGCAAAAAAACCAGCTGGTTCGCGGGTCCCTCGCGCGAGGTAGAAGAAGACGACGTGAAGGCTGAGAAAAGAAAAAAAAGGGACGGTCTAGATCCGACATCACGAGATCGGACGACCGAAAGGAATTGAGCATTTTAAAACGCATCAATGGCCGGGATCTTCCTATGCGAGATCGGACGGAGGAGAAAACGCAGGGCTATTGCCTGGCCAGCCCAGTTTCGCCGAACAGGAACAGTGCATTTTAAAAAAAAAACAGTTTAATAAAATTCTAAAATTAGACATTATACTACTTCATTTTTTTAATATATATACATATATAACCGGTACATTATAGTTTGGAATTTTTATAAGACATATTAAGTACTTTTAACTCATAATTTCCAAATCCAAAAAATCCATTTTAGTTTAAGTAAACAAATGATACCGTTTGATATATCTATTATTTTCCTTAAAAAAAAATTATATATATATTTTTGATACAACAACTTTATAACCACTGTGATCTTATAACCATTAAAAATCCAATTTATAAATTACTTCACTTGTTGATTTATAAAATTATGTTTAAAAGAACCATAGTTTTTCTCTAATTTAAAACACATTGTTTTTGAGATCCAAAAAGATACGTTTTTCAATTATTGTTGATACCCCATTCGACACATTTTAAAATATCATGTTTTCCACCACATAAATATCATCATGATCAAAATAGATTCATTTGCAATAATATTTTATTTTTTTATACTTGAAGATATATCTCTAATATTTTATTTTTTTTATAAAAGAAAATGAAATACCATAATATTATAAAAGCGTAATAAAGACCAATTTTATAAAAAGATGCACTTTACCCCTTAGAACCCAACGGTCCAAAAAAAAACGGTCATATTCCCTTAGAGGTCCATTATAAAAGCAAGGGGTAGGTTGTTTTATATTTTCAAAACACCGGACCCTTGGCGGATGGCTCTCCTCATACCTCTGGTGCTGAGTGCGTGCGCGGTGATTCTGGCGATCATACTTTTCACACTGTTGGATCCTGAGGATGACGACTATCTGATTGCCCGTGTTGTGGTTCTTTGTAGTCTTGCTGTGGCCGTGTTAGGTCTTGTGCAGGGCACTTTCAATTAGATGGGTCTTGTTGTAAAGTAATGTTTTAATAAAATGTCACTTTACCTTGTTCTCTATGTTTTTTTTTCATTTCTAATTCCTTATTAGCAAAACGAATAAAACAAGAGACATTAATAAGGACATAACACTTCTTACATAAACCAGTTCATAAAACCTGGGGCGTCACATTGTTGACGTTGATCATCATCAACAACCCTTGTATTAGGGAATTGATTGGCATAATGTACCATTTCCTTGCACTTGTAACATTGAAGTGTAGGAGTTTCACTCTGTATAGCCTTTTCTTTGTTCGCATCATTAGACATCTTCTTCCCATCATTGCGGCATTCAAATGCCCGATGACCTTCTTTTCCACATTTGAAACATTTACTTGTCCATTTAAGAAAACTCCCTCCATGTTTATTTCCACACTTTGAGCATAAGGGAAAACTCATCTTCTTTTCAGTGTGCTCTTTATATTTACCTTTGAATTACATTTTCCTCTTCTTATCAAACCCATATGATTGATGGGTTACTCCAATCTCCATCTCAACCTTGAGAGAACATCGAATGATTTCCTCGTAGCTATTGAAGTCCCTTATGGCTAATGCCCTTCTAAGACTTGGTTTTAAGCCACTAAAGAATCGATCGATCTTACTCTCAGGTTGGATAATAATCTCAGAAGCGTACCTTGAAAGTCTTGTAAAATTTTCTTCGTAGGTACCAACAGATTCATTATCCTTTTTCTTCAGTTCAAGAAACTCCTTCTCCATCTTTGTTCGAAGAATACGAGGGATGTACTTATTGAAAAATAAGTTCTTGAACTTGTCCCATTCCATGGATTCAATTTCATCCCTTTGCGTCATATTCTTGATAAGATTCCAACATTGATCAGCTTCACATTCCAAACGATATACTGCTAAGATGAATTTATCATGTTCAGAACATTGAAGAACTGAAAATATCTTTTCAGTAGTACTGATCCATTGTTTAGAAACTAATGGATCAGTAGACCCACTGAATGAGGGTGGAAGCTGCCTCATGAAGGATTCAACAGAATGTTGCTCCTTCCTTTGCTCGTTTGGAAGTCCTGCATGATTCATAGCTTGAGAAATTTGTGTGAGCATGGATACAAGATTTTTCACTCCAGCTCCCATAATGTTTGGTTGCTCAGGGGGAAAATCATTGCATTTCCCGTCACATTCAGCATTAAAACGGTTCCTTCGGGTTCCATCCATTGACTAAAACCAAGAATAATAGTGTGAGCAACACTAATTATAATATGAAAACCACATAATCAAGAATAAAATTTCACAATTAAGGTCTTATCATAGGTTGTTCATGGACATTTCTAAAACACTAAGATTGTGTTCTATGCTTAGATATATCCTTAGGGTTCTTATTAAGGATTTCACATTCTAGTTTCCAAAGGTTGACTATACCTTTCCTCTGATACCAACTATAGAGACCCAAATCATGAAGTACATAGACATTACATTACTTTTGCGGAATACTTAATACATAATAAAAACAAACACACAAGTAATGTAATAGTTTAGTGTCTTTGAAAACTCAGAAAAATAATCTTCTAATCTTGGTGAAAGATCTTCAATATCTCCCATAAATATCTTCCCTTTTTTTTTTACCAAAAACCTTTATTTATATCCTGAGGAAAAGAAAACATATAAAGGGTGAGCTCAAATGATTAGTAAGGGTAAACATAGATACCAACTATAACGACTCATACTGTACATACATTGTTATTGCTTCAAAATTTAAGCACACTTATTACAACATATAACAGAACCATGAAAGTACTATATAGGTATAGTGTCTTTAGAAATTGGGAAGCATAAACAACTAGTTCATAAAGCATCTACATTGTCTCCCATTTATTTCATCATATCTAGAGTCCCTTTTGGAATATCCTACTTAATAACCTTCTTCCTGACCTGTGGAAAGAAAAAATATAAAGGGTGAGCTCAAATTCCCAATAAGGGTAAACATAGAGAACATAAAACAATCTATAAACATTTGAATGCAAAAACATGAACATAAAATCTAAACATCAAAATCTTGAGCAAAGACATAAATCTTGGAAGTACGCAAGGCATATATCATAATGGAACATCAATCATGATAAAATATCATGGGAAGAAAACATGTAATTATGGAAAACAATTAAACACATGATATGATTTCCATAGTAGCCAAGGCATTGCTGCCAAGACCATCTTAGTGGACAAAGTCCCTTTCTGAATCGAGTTCACTCCTCGTTCTAGTCCTGTATTACTGAACTCGATTAACTTACCATTCCAGCCATGTCTATCTCATGATATATAAATCTTTACCCAATGCATTGGAGGGATATATAGGTCCCACCCATCTCATAATTAAATCATTCTTTTGTGTGCCACAAAATAAACATACATCATTCATAATAACCCAACGAATAAAATGGGTTTCATAAACATCATTCCATCATAACAAAATCCATATAAAACAAATGGATATCATTTCATCATAAGAAAATTGAAAACATGTAAATCATAGAGACATTATACGTGAAACATACAAATATGAAATAATGCCATCTTAAATGGAAAATAGTTTTGATAAAACACTTGAAATGAATTCTTAAGAAAAATATCCTTTCTTCTTCAAAATAATTTTATTTTCACAAAATTCCATGCAATTTTAAAAGAAAAGGATTTTATTGAAAATAAACATGAAATCTTGTGGAGGAATCTTCATGAAAATAAGGATTTATGAAACTGTAAAAATTCATTCATGCCATATAAGTTAAAAAAAACATTCTTCTCATACTTTTTCCGGAAAAGTCAAAAAGTACCTCGTATGGTAAACAAAAGAAAGATTCCTTCCATAATAAAAAGGACTTTAAAAATACATTGAAGAATATTAAACACTTTATGAAAACATTTTTATGGACATGGATGAAAAATATAACCCCAGTAAATACTTACGAATAAGAAATATCAGATAAAAATGAGATTGCAAAATTATCCCTTACCTTAGGTCAAATATGATTCGTACGTATCCGAACCTCCTGTATAATGATTTAAATAATGTCATTGACTTATTACAGAATCATATTAATTGTTATGATATCATATATGGTTCACTTATGACTTTATATTACCCGTTCTTTTGTAAATTCCATGTTAAAGCAGTGTTTTGGGTAAAATCGTTTCATTTATCTTACATGTTTGGACTTGTTGTTCTTGATATTATTATTAATTATATCTTGATTTACTTAATTAAAAAATTTAAATCATGATTTATATATCATATATATACTCATTAGATATATATATATATATATAATAGATAGATAAATGAAATTAAATACACCGTTCATGGAGACGGTAGGCCGTACATACGCGTGAACGTTGTTTTCCTTTCCTTATTGACTTGAATGGAATTAAGTAGATGAAATATATATATATATATATATATATATATATATATACATAAATCCAGTAGATTTATCATGTCATATATTTCATTAATATTCATTGTATATACTTTATAATCATTCTTGAATGTTTAACATGGAGAATGAATCTCATCGCGTCGTGGAGACGGTAATCCGTACGTACGCATGAGCGATGACATCGTTCCCATAATTATTGAATTGAATTGGAGTGGATGATATAATATCACAGAATCATTATGATGTTATAATAACTATATATAGTTATTCTTTACACCATTATACCCATCCAAGTAAGGTGGTGGTGGAAAAACTGATTACACCACGGCTTGGAGACGGTATTCCGTACATACGCACGCACGGTGATTTCATTTTCCGTAGGATGTTTAGAAGGTGAAATAGGGTTGTTTAATATTTATAATAACATATAAGTATATAATTAATAATAATTTTATTACTTTATAATTAAAAAACTAAATAAGAGGATGTAGAAGAAGAAAGAAACTTGAAAGAGTCGGTAGAAGAGATTACCTCTTCCTTGACGCGCCTCCTTTAAACTTCTTCTTAGGGAACTAGAGTTGGTCTTTTGAGAAGACCAGAACCTCTATGATATAACTAGAGAGGTTGAGAAGAGTAATTGGTAGGGTTTGTCCGAGCTTCAAGGCTCAAAAGGGTGTGAAGAGAAGAGGGAAGGGATTCCCTTTTTATAAGGGAGGAGAGGGGCACCTTTGGAAAAACTTAAAATATTATTTTATAATAAAGTCATATTCGGTTTATAATACCTCCAAATTGATTTATTTCGAAGATAAAGTGGGGATGGGTCGAAATAATCTCAACGAATATGTTTTAGACAAGTTTAAGTTACTATTTTAACCTTATCATTTAGATTTAAATCTAAGTTAAATAATTTAACTTTTACCGCGTCTTCTTGTTTTCTTACACTATATGGTTAATAAACTTACTATAACAAGCCAAACGAACCCCAAGTGATTAATTATTAATATATATAACCTTATCTAAGTAATTTGTCTGAAAAATATATTTTTAGGAATATAATAATAATTAATAAAATAATATTTGTTTTAAAAACTATTTTATAACAATTTTGACACTATTTGGTAATTGATTTTTGTGAAAATCATAACAACATGATTAGTTCGAAAAAAGTTAATTGGAACAATACTAACATGTCATATTAACCTATAAAATTAGTGGAATTCATAAAAAGGCTCATATTACATTTATTTGGGTATTTATAATATCAATTATGTTAATCTTTCATTAATAAGGTAATTACTGCATCATCATTATGTCATAAATAAATTAAAATATTTAAAGTCTAAAAATTATAAATAAAATACCATTATGTAGGAAATAGTTTTAGATTTATAATGAATATTTATAGTCGAATTTATCTTATTTATAACCCTATATTAAAAATGTTTTAGTTATTAAACTTTGATTTTAACTATTTTTACTCTTCTTTAAATAAAATAATATTAAATGTCCTAATCTAATCCAAGTGGACCTAAATGGTCATATTTCATTCATAAGGTTGTTTTTTGTCGAATTAAACTTATCCAATAGAATTTTTACATGTGTTAGGGTAATAATAATACCATTTTTTCCCTTAATTACCCTATTTACTTTTAACCGTGGTAAATAAAAGTAAAAGTTACTATTCACCAAAAATTATTTTTATCTTATTGAACCAAATTTTACTCCTTTATATTAACCGTGTCTCTCGGATTTTCGAAATTCCACTCACAGAAGCGGTAAAATTAAGTTTTATGTAAAATTTCAAACTCTCCTAGGAGGTGGGTAAAAGACGGTGAAAAGTTCAATAAAATTTTTATATATCTAAAATTATTATAAAATGACTCCAATGAACTATTTTGAACTTATATAGGTATTATGTATAAATTTTGACCTAAAATAAATAATTATTTAAATAAAAAGTCAGTTTTTAAATAGTAACCCAGTGTTTTCACTATTCATCAAAAATTGAAAGTTTTCAGAAAAATACCAAAAATTCACCCTAGGCTAATTTCAAAAATTACGAATCCAAAAATGAAGTCTATTTTGAAAGATAAAATTTATAAAATTTCAAAAATTGGGTATTACTATTCATAACGGCTAGTTTTAATAATATTTTAATAGTATATCGTTGTTTAGTGAAACTCGGTATTACGTACAACGCAAGCTACCGAGGAAGGTAGTGATTGCGTGTAAAGCAAGCCAAGCTAGTGTTGTGTGTAGTGAAAGATTCCTTTGATGATAACATAAAAACAAAATATTTCTCATAAAAATATCGGATGTTACATTTGCCGTACTCACCGACATATTCACTTCCATGATTTGTGGTGGTGCTGTGATTGTTCTACTAAACTTTTGAGATATAAAAGAATGCGTAGAAACTGAATCAAAAAGTACGTTCGCCATTCTTGAATGAATAACTAGCGTACCCATCACCACTTCATTTTTGGGGTTCACTTCAGTAGTAGTGATGGAAAAAGATCGCCCTTGCTGCCTTGGAGGTTGTTGGTTGCCTCCGAAAAAACTTTTCTTAGGGCACTGATTTGCAAGATGCCCTGGTTATTTGCAATTATAGCAATGAACCTTTGAATTTGTAGCAATGAACCACGTGTTGAGGTTTGAACGGAGCGTTCCTCTCCTCTGTCGTAGCCGCAGGTCTTTCTTGCCGACAGTTAACAGCTAGGTGACCTTCTCTTCCACACCTAAAGCATTTCCTCGTCTCCTTACGGCAATTTCTAGGGTGCTTATTTCCGCACCTTTGGCAAGTGGGGTGCTGGATCTGCTTAGAACCATTGGATTTATCCATCGGACCGCCAGCATTGAAGTCCATCTTACACTTCTTATCCCCATGATAACTCTGAGATTCTCCGATCTCCATTTCAACCTTGAGGGCACATCAGACAATTTTTTCATAGCTGTCGAAGTCACAAATTGCTAGCGCTTTCCGAAGGCTAGGTTTCAGCCCACCAAAGAAGCGGTCAACCTTGCATTTAGGGGTAATGAAAAAGTCGGAAGCGTATCATGCAAGCCTTGTGATGTTTTCCACATATGCTCTAACAGATTCATTGTCTTTTTTTCTTGAGGGTAATGAAGTCCCTTTCCATCTTAAGCCGGAGGGTGCGCGGAAAATATTTATCGAAAAAAATCTTCTAGAAATCCTTCCATTCCAACGCCTTGATCTCCTCCTCAGGCTTAATATTTTTTATCAATGTCCACCATTGATCAGCTTCACCCTCCATATGATAAGTAGCCAAGAGAAACTTCTCTTGTTCAGAACATTGAAGAATGGATAAGATCTTTTCAATAGAGTTGATCCATTGTTTAGCGATTGAGGGATCAGATGATCCATTAAAAGTAGGCGGTATTTGTCTCATGAAGCTCTCGATAGCGACTTGTTCTTTCTTGGGGGGGGGGGTGAACGTTCTTCTTGACCCATGTTTCTATTCAAATCTTGAGTTATCTAAGAGAGAATCGTGACAAAGTTCACTATTCTCGCTCCCATTGGATTGGGCATCTCATTAGTACAGCCATCACATTGATCTTCACATCAGTTGTTAGCCCGAGTCCTCCTATTACCAGCCATTGGCTAGAATAAAAGGAAATTTAGGGGTAACACATAAAGGGAAATACAAGGACAAAACTGATGAATTATAAATAACTTTTATTTCCTTAACATATGAATCTATTGGCTTCAGTCTATGTTATCCATGACCTACTTTCTAACATATATTCTTAGGGAATTTTTTTGGTCCCTTAATAATGGTTCATACTAATATTTTGAATTTAACAAAGCATATCCCCCAGAAGTGTCGTAACCAAGAGTGCAACAAGTCCCACTGTCGTGCACCAGTTCTCGTTTGAGTCTAACTCAAAGCGGTGTTTTCGGGTTTTACCCCTAGGATACATCTGTGCTAAAGTCACCTCTACTTGCTCGTATCCATACAGGGATGTATTTTATTGATAAACCACTTACTCAATACTCACCAAAACATAGGGATGTTTTTATTATAATTAGTCTTATCTCTAAGACTTTACTAGAGTTTTCTAATCCTAATCCCAAAATAACTAAACCTCCCTCTAATACCAACTATAACAATTTTTCTCTTTTATTACACAATTAAACATAATTTATTACATAAAATTCACTTGATACAACATAGAAGATCGAGAAGTCTAGTGTCTGCGGGGCTTAGGATTATTAAATAACCACATAAAACATGAAAAACAACATCTTTATTGAAAAATTCCTTTACATGACCACTACATTCTCTCGTACTTAGCATTGCATGGGATAACCTGAGGACATGCATAAAAAAGGGTGAGCTATAAATCCTAGTAAGGGAATAATCATGGAATAACATGAGGAATACAATACATGTTAGACAATAGGCATATCAATAGAGCACAATAGAAGCATAAACATAAAGTAATGATAAAGCATGATAATCATAACATGGAAATATGCCAACAACACTTAACATGGAATTAGCATGAGCCAAGGCTCATTGCACATAGATCATGAGTAAATCCTCATTGCACATGAAGCATGAGTAAAAACTCATTGAAATTGAATTCTCATGAGTAAACACCCATTTCACATGACGTATCATGATACTATACTTTACCCAATGCATTGCAGCGCTATAAGGGTGCACCCTTCTTAAACCTTTCATTTCATGCATAAGTGTGCCACATGGATTATATAACATAGATTCATAAAACATCATCATTTATTCCAAGATAAAGGAATGTGGAATTAATACATGAAACTTTATAATCAATAAGTAAATGTGCATAAAGTTGAATACCCTTGATAGAGAAATGGACATGGTATTCAATACACAATGGCATTGGCTTGGAAAATCGGTGCAATTTCGGCAGCGTAACAACGTGACGTAAGAATTCATAAAAAGGTTGATGAGAGAGAAAGGAGCGTATCATCATATTTAAATGACATGGACAGTAATAGGTTTGTATAGATACATGTCCCAACAAATGTAATGAAAATTAGATTCATGATACAAAAGAATTGCTTGAATGTAAATGAGGAGAGAGAAATTCCTTTTAGAATTTTAGCATAGTAATGTGTGTACATGAGAG
This sequence comes from Viscum album, assembly GCA_963277665.1. Lineage (NCBI taxonomy): Eukaryota > Viridiplantae > Streptophyta > Magnoliopsida > Santalales > Viscaceae > Viscum > Viscum album. Next base: position 447,961,194 of record OY728145.1, read on the forward strand.
AAATTTAATGAGAGAGAAATGGGTCTCCCATCATTAAAACATAAATAAGGAAGTATGGGGAAGGTGAAAAATCATACCCCAACATTTATAATTTAAATTAAAAGGGCATAACAACATTAATAAAATTGGACAAAAATGAGAAAGGAAGAAAAAACTCTTACTTGGAAGTGTGCTTCCAAAGGCTTGAGAGACACTTGAGAGAGGCTTATTGGGATATTGGGGAACCTTGGGAGGATTCTAGAGAGAGGAGGGCAGATGTTGGACGAACTCCAAAGGCTTTGAGTGAGGAGGAAGTGGGAACTTGGGTGAGTTTATATAGGAAAGATGAGGGAATTCTTTATTATTTAGGTTTGGGACCCTCACATTAAACTAATCCAAACCACAAACCACCCCATGGTTTTTGTAAAATGAAAGTGTAAAACAATATTTTATAAGTCCAAAATCTGAACTTCTTAAAATAATGGGGTTGCTTATGTGGAGGTGAGTCACACTTCCAAGGAAAACAATTTAAAAAGACAAGATGTTTAATAAGTCTTGAAGGGTCCATTAATTATTTGTAAAATAAGTCAAAAAACCCAAAATCCCATTATTTTAATGGTAAAACATATGTTGGATGAAAATAAGGCTTATAGTATTTTATTACATCACTATTGGGTTATTATGATGTCATAAAACACATTATATATTTAAACGGTATTTAATTTTTACCCAAAAATTTGACTGTCACAGAAAATTATGAAAAATTCACCATTGGATAATTTAGAAATCCTGATTCCAGAAATAATATTCATTTTATCTAAATAATTTTTTAAATATGTTAATTTTCACTTTTAAAATAAAAACCTACATTTATCGAAAATTCATGGGTTTTGACAAAAATGGCTTTCAAACCTTAATAAACATTACAATTGCATTCCTAAAATTATAAGATCATTTATATTTAATAAAAAATTAATTTAGTAATAATAATAATATTTTATTGAAATATTATTTAATTCAAAAATCCATTAATTCATCAAAATAGATTTCTTAGTTGAACATTAACTAAAAATACTATTTGTGCTTTAAAAACTATTTACAAGGTAATAATAATAAAATGAAAGTATATTCATTATTATATACAAAAATAATGTACATAACCATAGTGCTAAGGTCTTGTTATATAACCCCTTATAACACCAGCATAAGATCGAAGAGTAAGGTGTGCGATGGTGATAGAATCTTGGGGTGGGTTGAATAACATTGCTCGGGTGGTAATCTCTATCAACTTCCACTTCTCTCATAGGTGGTCCCGCTCGAGATTAACATATTCAAGCTCGGCTTGGGTTTGGTCAAGAGAGAAGCCCAAAGACGTAGCCTCCTTTCCAAGCTCTGACAAATGGGCTTCGTATGGGGCATGTCTACTGGATGAGGTCATCGCTTCCTTTGTCTGAGTAAATTTGGATTGTTAAAGCCCTATATTTATACTAATCATGGGATCACTGTTCAACGACTATATTAGTAACAATCATAATTCTTAAAATAAAACCAAAGAAGTTGACATTTTATATAAACATTTTACATAAAGAGACATTTAATTAGATTAAGAGGGATTTCCATTAATAAAAGTTTGGGTCGTTACAGAGATACTAAAACATACGTGCTACTTGGGTACCTTTCTTTGGGATTTTGTCTGATATTTATTTCATGGGGTTTTTGAGTTGATAATCACCTGTTTTTTCTGCCCATCTTATTTGAGTGAGTTGTGTCTCTTACAAAAAAAGAGAAAAAATGAAATGTTAAATTTTTGAGAGTGGCATTGGAGTTTAAAATTCATGGGGACAAAAAATGTTTTAAGTGTGGGAGAGTGAGATTTTGAGGTTGACATTTGGATTGACACTTATCATGCATTTATTTCAAGATTCAACCCTCATTTTTCCAAAAAACTATCACGGTTTATTTTATAAACTACTATCCTGTAGCCTCAGAGACATTTGAACCGTATGTAAAGTCCTCGAGATTAATGTATTCTTTTGATTTACACTAGTGTAGATGTGAAATTCATGGAAAGACTAGTAAGCATGCGTGTGTTCAATAATTGGGAAAAACTTTATCAATAAATTGTTTGAGCGATGAGAGTGATGGCTATATAGGTCACACGATGCATGAGTGTAATTTTTTTTTGTTTTGGAAAGAATGTGAGTGGAAGAGAAACTATTTTTGAAAATTGGGATTTTAAATGAAGCATGATATTTTGTGGGTAAAAGGGATTAATTTTTTTGAACTTGTAATTTTGATGCTTTGATTTTCTATGGGTATAACTGTGTATTTTTTATGATTGTTTTTCCTAGGAGTGAAAAAGTTAGTGTGGTGGATTTGATGCATATAGATTTCTCATGCATTTTTAATAATTTTCTAATTTAGCTTTAATTATTTTTCTAACAATTTTTAGTGTTTTGGTTTATTTTTATAGTTTTGTAGTGTTTATGTTATTTTTTATTTTTTATTTATATTTTTTATTTATTATTATTATTAGTTTAAATTAATTTAATAGTTTATTAACATTTAATTTCTAACACTTGTATTTTTTAGTAGATTAATTAATATTAGATTTATTAATTTTTATTAGTATTTATATTAATTTCCAAATTTTTATTATATATTATTGTATATCATTATAAATAGCAGTAGTATCAATTTTAATAGTTTATTATTTTTATAAAATTAGATTAATATTTAACAATATTATTATTATATTTAGTATAGATTATAATTTTATTATATTTTTATGTATTATATTAGTATATCTAATCTTAGGCGTGCACACACACACATTTATGTATATCTATATCTAATAATTATCTTTTAATTCTAATAATAATAATATTATTATTTTTAACATATTATTATTATTATATCTATCCTTTTTTTGTTGTATATATTTGACAGAAAACATGAGGCGCATCATCTCTTCACGTAGGGGGACCCTAAACGGGCCGCTCAACTCCTCCTCTCAGCTCTCCCTCTATGCGGAACCCTTCCTCTTGCCTCCTGCATAGCAGATCTGCACCACCACACTGCACCAGGTGAGCCAGCCACCCCCGCCTCTCCTCCTTGCAGCATCTCCATCCACCAATGGAGGACCTCTGCAGCAACCAACATCTGCATCACCCTCCTCGTTCAAAGATACCACCAGGCGGTGTCACCATCTATTTACATGTAGCAAGCAGCCGAGCTGCCTCCCTCTACCTTAGCAACAACACCTCAACATTCTATTTTTATTCACAATCAGCACATGCGGTGGTTTCACTTTTCTTCTATATATTGACTGTGCATAGAGAGAGTGAGCGCATATCCGATCATTTTTTCAACACCACGATGGTTTGGTTCAACATTATGGTGATCAAAGAAGTGAATATTATTGTTTTACGATTCTCTACGATAGCTTGCGGTGAATTTTGATATGGAGAGAACATGGTAATATCCTCTTATTATTTTATGTGTTGTGTCGTCATCATGCCTGGATAATTTTTTTGGTGTTGGAGTTTCGATACACACGACGGTGTATGCATGCCTTTATTTCATTTTATCTATTTGATTGTAAAAAATTAATATTAATTGGATGCTCATTTAATTAATAATATCTTCATTTTTATTAATCATCATTTGGAGTCTGCACACCTTCTTTGGTGCCTGTTCGTATGATACCTAATAAGTAATTAAAAGCGGGAGATCATCGGAGAATTTATTTGTTCAGAAGTAGGTCGCGCGCGTCATAGAATCATAAATAGCATGGGAGTGAATTACAAGTAAATAAATATATTAATTAAAAAATTAATATTTTGTGTGTAATCTTCATAAAAAATTCATGAGTGATAATTAATCAGTAATCTCATGCAAGCGAACCTGATTCATATAGATACTTTGACTTTTTGAGAGACGTGTTATGGTATTTCACCCAGTGATTTAGTCCTATAATGATGAAAAAATTATTCACCAGGCCAGATGTCATGAACCAGCCTGAGTACCCTGGTAACCCGGTAATCGAGCCGACCCTGACATAGCTCAAAGGGTGTTCCCAATCTCCATGGTTCAATGACTAGCACCCGATATCATACAACATGCAAGTGAGAACAAAGTTTCCACAAAACATAGCAGAAGAAAAAGAAACAAGACAACATGCATAACAAAAGAAACTCCACTAGGATTAATGTACCAGAAGTCAACAAGGCATTAAAGTCCAAAGTACTAAAACCCAAGTCCCTAAGGACGCAACTCACCAAACCAAGGTTCAACAGCTGGATCCACCTCCATGAGATCCTTCCCCCTTGCTCGAACCTGGAAGGAGAAAACCTACAAACACTCGAAGACATAAGTAGGGTGTGAGATAAAAAACCCAGTAGGGTATCACCACAAATTCCATAACAGATTATAATAAAAGATTAACCAAAGGAATTATTTCAATTTTAAAGGGAAATAGTTTTGGCATTTCAAAGAATATTTAAATAAAACATGCTATACAATTCAAATGATGGAAAAATACTTTAAGAAAAGACTTTTCAAATGGTGGAATATTTCTAAAATAATGGATTAAATAAAATAGTTACATAAAATAGTTTATGTAAATTCAAAAGGCATGTAAAGAAGTTCAAACAACATTCGCATATATTTAAATCTCAAATATAAAACAAGCGAGCAACATGGTAATCAGTCAAATAGGTACAATAGTATTTTCGGCAATAGAAATTCACACTCTCTAAGTGATCCCAACAATATATGTATACACACATCCCCTTAACACTAGAAAAATTCCACACATCACCCTCCCATCGGGGATTGACCCGCTGCATGTATGTTTTAGAATATTATAATCGTGTAGAGTGTGTCCAAATAACTCACCAACTACCTAAAGCTTGCATATTCTCTTACATAATCAATGATGAGAAATTTATTTTAAGATGGCTTAAAATACAATTAAATCCCATTCTTCCATTTCATTTCCAATTTTTCATTTAAAACCAAAACATGTTTTAATCTAAAACACGCCTCTTTCATAAGATAAAACCACTGGGTTTCTATCAAATATTTTTAATCCATTTTCAAAAGTTTGAAATCCATTCAAAACTAATTCCATCCATTTCAAAATTCATTCCCACAATTAAATCCAACACTTTAATTAAAATCATTTCCATCAAATCCATAATTTAAATTAAATATTTTAAATTAACCAATTTATATAAACACACCCCAATTCAATGGAATGGGGGGTTTTTCAAATTCTCACGCCAAAACCATTTCAAATCTCCTAATTAACTGGAATTGGGTTTCAACAAACCAATTGGAAGAAAGTTTGAGAAATTGAATTTAAATCAAAAATTGAAATAAATCAAGAAATTTCAAAGTTAATCAATTTGGCTAAACATGATGGAATCACCTACCTTTTCCTGAAACTCAACACTCACAACAACACCCATCAATGAGAACAAAGGTGAAGAAGACCTTGAAAATCAAACTAGAAGCGAGATAAAACATCATGAAGCATAGATACATCAATTTTAGGCTGATCTATTGAAATCCCAAAGGATGAGGAAGAGATAAAGATGAACAATGAAGTATAACACTTACCTAAGAATCACATCGCAAGTGAAACGATGATCGGATGTCAAAATAAAGGACCCACAAGGGTTGGAGAACTTCAAGATCACCTGGGAAAGGCTTTGGGTTGAGGGAGATGAAACTGGAGTGGAGGAGAAAAGAGATATTATCCATGTTTCCCATTTAAAAAATCATAGTTGGGGTATTACATAATGTGTAATACCATTTCATGTCATGAAATAGTTAATATCTAAAACGGCTAAAAAACATGTCACCTCAAATTAAAAATCGTTCATTAAATAACTTACCACGTGTAAAGGATAGTCATGATGTGGAACCTTCACAGTGTAAATCCTTTCATGAATTGACTCTAGAAACCATTACATGCCGTGTAACCCAGTTACATGGCATGTAACCCTCCAACAAACTACAAAAAATTCCAGTTAAATTTAATAGAACAACAAATCCATGACTTCACCATTATTAATATCCTCTAAAATCATTCTCAACAATACCCAGTCAAAGAAAAGGAAAAACCATGACAAGGTTAAAGGAATACCTATTAGATCGGTAATGGGATGTTACAACCTCCCAACTATAGAAAATTTATGTCCCCAGAAAGTCTATGAAGAAGCTTTCATGCCAAAAAGATGAGGCCACTGCTCTCTCATCGGTGACTCTCATTCCCACATCTCATGATTATCAGAACCATGCTACCATAGTACACAAACCAGAGGTATCATCTTCCCATGAAGTACCTTGGTCTCAAAATCAATTATCCTAACTGTTCACCCATCAAAGATAAATTAGGTTCAATCTCTAGATCACTCTAGATCAAAACATGAGATGGATCAGATAAAAACTTTCTCAGCTACGATACATGTAATATGTTAAGTATCAATGTCAGATATGGTGGAAGTTCTAAATGGTATTCAAATTTCTAAACTCATTCAACAACCTCAAAAGGTCCCACAAAATGATGAGAAAGCTTCCCTTGCCTCCAAAGATGTCGATGTCCCAACTGGGGTGAAAATTTCTAGAACACATAGTAACCAACTGATAACTCCAATGGTCTATGATGACGATCATCATAAAATTTATATCAGCTATGTTCTGTCAACATTCTCTAATGAATCAACTGAATCTTAGCTGTTATCTCTTGGACCAAACTAGTTCCAGCCAAGGAATTTTCACCAATCTCTGACCAACACAATGGATATTTACAAGGATGACCATACAAGTCCTCAAAGGAGCTATTTTGATTGTGAACTGGTAACTATTGTTATAAGAAAAATCAACCAGCCCCAAGTGATCATCCCAAGCCCCAACGAAGTCGTGAACACAAGCATGAAGAATATCCCCAAGAATTTGTATAGCTCTCTATGTCTAGACATCCAACTGTGGATGGTAGGTCATGCTCAAATAGACCTGAGATCCCAGTGCCTCTTGAAGGCCTCTCTAAAAGTGGGAAGTGAACCGAGGATCCCCATCAGAGACTATAGCAGTTGGAACTCTGTGAAAATGAAAAATCTCACTCATGTAGGTATTTATCAACTCCTCAACTTTGGTTGTATCACATATGGGTATAAAGTGATCCGATTTGGTCAGCCTTTCTATCATAACCCATATCACATTATTATTCCTCTAGGCATGAGGCAACCCAACCAAAAGGTCCATAGAGATTTCATCCCACTTACAAGTAGGGATTATAAGTGGCTGAGGTAAACCTGAAGGTTTCTGATGCTCGGCCTTAACCTGCTAGCATGTATAGAAACACAAGACAAACTCAAAAATTCTTAGTCTCATACCTGGCCATCAGAACTATCGTTGCATGTCATAGAAAATATTAGTAGTTCCTGGGTGCACAACCCCTTGGGAATTATGAAAATCCCCGATCACAACCTTCCTTTCCACTAACATAACAAAAAATAAATTCTGATAACACATAACACCCTCTTTGGAGAACGACTATTGGAAAACTATCTCCCCACCATAAAGAGAGTCTCTAATGCTACAAAATTCATCATCAAGATCTTGATCCTAAAGAATCATCTCGAGAATAGTGAATGTCAACTGAATATTGGATAAAGAAACTTCAACCCCTTTCTCCTATACTTCAATATGCAATTGTGCAAAGAGAGCCATCAAGTTCCACTCTTCCGAAGATTATTTCATTGGATGGGTTGGAAGTTTTCTGCTCAATGCATCTGCAATGACATTCCATTTCCCTGGAGTGTAGGTGATTTCAAAGTCAAAATATTATAGGTACTCCACCCAATGCCTCTAGAGAAGATTAAAATATTTTTGAGAGAAGATATAACTCAATATTTTTTAGTATAAATACTCAGTAAACCTTTATCCATAAAGGTAATTCTTTTAACTCTTAAGCACGTGCATCATAGCTGTAAGTTCAATTCCATGGGTAGGATAATTTTTCTTATATGGCCTAAGGTGACAATATCTATAAGATACTACATGATCACCCTATATAAGAATAAATCCCAAGACTGAACCCAATGCATCATAGAAGACCACATAGACCTGACTGACCTCTAGAAGATCAACACTGGTGTAGTTGTCAAAAGATGTTTCATCTCAACAAAAGAACTCTGACATAAGAAAACTTCACCCCCTTTCGAGTCAGAGTAGTCATAAGAGAATCCAAATTTGAGAAGTCCTTCATGAACTGATGATAATATCTAGCTAATACCAAGAATATTATAATCTTGAAGACATTTCATGGTTCATACTAAGTCATAATAGCCTTTACCTTCTTAGGATCAATTGATATACCCTGCTCAGACAGCACGTGTCCCAAGAATTTCACTTCCTGAATCCATAAATCACATTTTGAAAGCTTGGTGTAGATTTGGTGATTTATTAGCAGACTTAGAACTATACTTAGGTGATGCACAAGATCCTCCTCATATTTAGAGTAAAAAAGGATTTCATCCACAAAGACTACCAAAAAGGTATCCAAATACTCTTGGAAAATATTGTTCAATAGAGCCATAAAAATTGTAGGAGAATTTGTTAGACCAAAGAGAATAACAAGGTACTCATAATGGAATTACCTACTCCAAAAGGATATTTTATGAATGTCATATTATTTTATCCTCAACTGATGGTAACCAGGATAGAGGTCAATCTTTGAAAATCACTTCACCCCTTTCAAATAATAAAACAAATCATCAATCTATGGAAACAAATACTTGTTATTTACCATAATTCAATTGAGCTTTCAATAGTCAACAAATAAGAAAAGATAAACATAAAATTTCTTAGAAAAGAGAACTGGCATCACCCAGGGTGACACACTTAGGCATATAAATCCTTTATCAATAAGATTGTCCAATTTGGATTTTATCTCTTTCATTTCAGCTAGAACCATTCATAAATAGGGAATTGAGACTGGTTGAGTGATAGACATCAATTCAATGGAAAAACTGACCTCCCTTACTGGTGTCAACCAGAGAAATCAGAAGGAAACACATTGGGAAACTCAACGACAACTAGAGGGAGATCAATGATCAAAGATTCCGGCTCCATATCAAAAGAAAACATTGATATTACCTTCCCTAAATCTAGATAAGAAGGTTCAGATCTACTCAACCTCGGGTCCCAATCTCCTTGAAAGACAAGAGACACACCGCTAGGTGTAATAAAGTAGACCCACTGATGATAAAAATAAATTTGGGATTTATTTATAATGATCCAATCTATCCCAAATATGACATCAAGAGATTTCATATCAAGGAACATAAAAATCCAAGATAGCTTGACATCAGATGGAGAGAAGACACAAGAAGGAATACAAAGACCCTATTAGCTCTTTGTACCAAGGGGTGTAGTAATATCCATTGCACAAGATAAAATCTCCATAGGAAGATTAAGCAAATTAACAATACAAGATGAAATAAACGAGTGATATGCACTAGTGTCAAATAGAGAAGTCACTAATAATGAAGCTATAGTAATGGTAACTCTCATATTTTTTGGACCTGTGTCTTCTTCCTTTAGAGAATATTCAACTGCATGAAGTAAATTAATTCTAGATTCCTGTGGTTGGAACCCTTTTATATGTGAAACATCTGATTTCCCTACAGTTTTAGGAGGAGGTGATGATCCTATGCCACTACACGAAGTAGAAAAGTGATGTTAGAATCTCTGTAAGTGTCCTGAACATCTATAGAAACTATAGTTCTTAGGTGCCTCAGTGAAAACCCTCTTATAATTTCATAACATTCCACATTGATAGAAAATAAAAGGAATTTCTCCCGACACTATAAGAGGTATGGAATGAATTTTCCATCTTGAACTATCACAATAATAATTACACTTACATTTTAATTTGAAGGAACTAACACTACCACTAGAATAAAATGGAAATCCCAATAACCCTGAATTTCTAGCCAGGTCCATCTCAACCATCATCTCCCTATCCGACACATCAGCATAAGTGGGGAGATTTATAAAGAAAACCAGATAATGTATATCTTATCTAAGTCCTAGATCAAACCATCGAGCCTTCATACTCCCATTATATAAAATCTCAGGCGTAAACTACACCAGCTCAGTAAAGTGATTTGAATACTCATTCACGGTTCTATCAGCTTGCTCAATCTTGAAAAACTCTACAACCTTGGACAAAACCATTGAATCTATATAGAACTGGTGAGTGAAAATAACCTTGAAGTATTTCCAATATAAACCCCCATCTTTCTTTTCTACCACCAACGTGTCCCACCATATCCTGCTCAGTCCTTCCAGCATGAAGATGGCACACTTTACCTTGATCTTGTCCAGTGCCTCCAATAACTCAAAAAATGTTCTATCCCACCCAACCATTCCTCAACATATTGAGGATCAGTGGAGACTTTGAAGAATGGTGGCTTCTGTAAAAGGAAATATTGAGAATGATTTCAAAGAACACCCCCTATAGATCCACAACTAGAGCCTAAATGGAGATTGGAGGTGGTTCTTGTCCTAGATCTTGATTGTGCACACAATCAACTCAACTAGATTGGGGTTCACTGAAGGATTCACTACGATTCAGCAGAAGCTTCCTCCTGGATATAATTTTCATATATTATCAGAGGCATGATGATACACAATATTAGTAGACAATAAGGAATACATCATACTAACACTCAATCTGAGCAATAAGGGAAATTATTCCCAATAGATGGAACAACCAGATTTTGATTCCACTATATACAAATAAAAATAGTGGAAATAATAGAATTAATATAAAATATGTCTTTCCCTAACCAAACTTGGTGACTTAAGGTTCATTATGGTGAGAGATAGTAAGGCACTAAATTGTAACTACCTCCTAAGTCCTGAAAATATTACTCAACTGTATACTAACTTTAAGACAAAATCTCAATAGCCTCATCTGATACCATTTTGTCACAAACCAGCCTGGGTAACTTGGAAACCTAGTAACTGATCCGGACCTAACATATCCTAAAGGTAATTTCCAATCCCTATGGGTTTGAAACTACCACCTAGCATCATACAACATGCAAGTGGGGATGAATTTTCTACAAAACACAATGAAAGAAAAATAAACTCCACTAGGAGTAATTTATTGGAAGTAAAAAAGGAATTAAAGCCCAAAGTACTACAACCCAGGTGCTAAAATAGGTAAAAATCCCAAGTCCCTAAGGACATAACCCACCAAACCAAGGTTCAGCAGGTGGATCTACCTCCACAAGATCCTTTCCCCTTGCTCAAACTTGGAAGAAGAAAACATAAAAACACCTGAAGGAACAAGTAGGGTGTGGGAAAAACTACCATTAGGGTCTCACCAAGGATTCCATAACAGATAACAATAATATATTAACCAAAGTAATTATTTCAATTTTGAAGGTAAACAGGTTTCTTATATCAAATCATATTTAAATAAAACATGCTATACAATTCAAATGATGGAAACATACTTTAAGCAAAGGATTTTCAAATGATGGAATATTTCTAAAATAATGGATTAAATAAAATAGTTACATAAAATAGTTTATGTAGATTTAGAAGGTATGTAAATTAGTTCAAACAATATTGGAATACATTTATATCTCAAATATAAAACAAGCAAGAAACATGGTCATATACCGAATAGGTACGATAGTATTTCTGGCAATAGAACTCCACACTCTCTAAGTGATCTCAGTAATATTTGTATACACACACCCCCATGAAACTGGACAAAGGAAACTCATCACCCTCCCATTGGAGATGTGACCCACTATATGTATATTTTAGAATGTTGTAATAGCATAAAGTGTGTCCAAATAACTCACCAACTACCTAAATCTTGCATGTGCTCTTACAAAATCAATGATGGACAATTTATTTTAAGACTGATTAAAATACCATTAAATCCCATTCTTCCATTTCAATTCCAATTTTTCATTTAAAACCAAAATGGGTTTTAATCTAAAATATGCCTCTTTCACAAGATAAAACCACTGGTTTTTTATAAAATATTTTTAATCCATTTTCAAAAGATTGAAATCCATTCAAAATAAATTCCATCAATTTCACAAATCATTTCCACAATTAAATTCATCAATTTAATTGAAATAATTTCCATCAAATACAAAATTTAAATTAAACAATTTAAATTAACCAATTTCCATAAATACACCCCAATTCAATGGATTTGGGGGTTTTCCATATTCTTATGAAAAAACCATTTCAAATATCCCAAATTCAATGGAATTGGGTTTTAACAAACCAATTGAAAGAAAGTTTGAGAAATTGAATTTAAATCAACATTTGAAATAAATCAAGCAATTTCAAAGTTAATCAACTTGGAAAAATAGCACGGAATCACCTATCTTTTCCCGAAACTCAACACTTGCAGCAACACCCATCAACGAGAACAAAGGTGAAGAAGACCTCAAAACTCAACCTAGAAGCAAGATACAACATCACAGATCATAGATCCATCAATCTCAGCATGATCTATTGAAATAACAAAGGAGGAGAAAGAGATTAAGATGAATAATGAAGGAGAACTCTTAAAAAAGAATCATACCACAAACACAACGATGATTCAACATCAAAAGAATGGATCCAAAAGGGTTGGATAGCTTCAATATCACCCAGGGAAGGCTTTGTGTTGAGGGAGATAAAACTAAAATGGATGAGAAAAGAGATCTTATCCATTATACCCATTTAAAAAATTGTAGTAGGGGTATTACATGATGTGTAATACCCTTTCACGTCATGAAATAGTTCATATCCAAGACTGCCGAAAAATGCGTCATCTCGAATTAAAAACTGTTCATTAAATAGCTCATGATGTGTAAAGGCTAGTCACAATGTGTAACCTTCACAACATGAATCCTTTCATGACTTTCCTCCAGAAACCATTACACGTCATGTAACCCAGTTATACAGTGTGTAAACCTATGACAACCTACAAAAAATTCCATTTAAAGCTGAGAGTCCACAAAATATCTGACTTCAGCATTATAGGTATCCTCCAAAATCATTCTCAACCCTACTTAGTCAAAGAAAAGGAAAAACCATGACATGGTTAAAGGCATACCTATAAGATTAGTAATAGGATGTTACACTAGAGAATGAAATTAAGGATGATTTATGTGAAAATTAGAATACTGTATAACATCATAGAATGATACCTGATAAGATTTTGATTAAATTTGGAATCATTGATAACTAAATAAATAAATATTCAGATGTTGGAATTAAATAATTGGAATTACATGAACCTAAATAGGCATCACAACTCTAACATTTCCTTCTCCACATGCTTCCTCTATAACTTCATTTAGTTCACTTAGATAGTTTTTGTAAATTTAAATAGTTGTTCGATATTGATAATCCAATTCCATATGAACGAGTGGAATAAGCTGGTGCTCTAATAGGAATTCACAGGCTTAGATCTCTTGTCTGCCGCTTTTAGGTTATGACCAATTTGAGTTATAGCAGTAGGAATGTGATATTTTCCTAATCTGGATATATCTACACTATCTCAACTCATGCAAAGAGGTCACTATCTGAAGTAAGGGTACAGAGCTCACACTAGCTATATTTTTTAGTTTTTAAAAGTTTTAGTTAATAAAATTTAAAACTTATCTACCAAAAAATTATTCTAAAAGGATATTCCTAGTGTCTATGCACATTCTCTCTGTGGTTTGACCCTACTCACCGCTTACACAATAGTTATAAGGTTTATAAATTTGAAAATTGGACATGTTACGATGCATGTTCCAGTCAAATATTCATTCTTTATCATCTAATTTATGAATAGAGATGATTGATATGAAAGTTATAATGAATATGTTTATATGTCATGGAGGCCCCTTTGAGGGTATGGAATAAGAGAAATACCATTTCTCTATAAGGGGTTAGGAAATCACATGACCAAGTAGGGGTCATCTGATCAGGTGACCTCAAGGAGGTCATGTTCTTATAAGTGTACACATGACTTATGGGGTGTGAATAGGATTCCACATGGAAAAGGGTGAATTAGGTAATGGGTGTATATCCCTAGTACATTATGGACACTTATCACATAAAAGGGGTGATCGAACAAGGGCTCATAAGTGAGATACCTGGACTGAGGGTGAATTTATGAGGGTTTTCAATACTTCTATATGATTATGGTTAATATATTAGGGCTATTAAAACCAAATGGGGTACACAATCAAGGGTACATGTCCAAGGCTCCATGATCAAAGGCACATGAGGAGGCAAACACCCCAGGTCGCATGAAGGCATCACAAGACCAAGGTCACATGATCAAGGCCACATTTCCAAGTCCACATGATCAAATGTGCATGAGGAGGGCAATGCCCTAGGTCACATGAAAGTTTTATGAGGCCAGGATCATGTGATCAGGTGAAAAAGTCCTAGGCTGCATGATCAAAGGTGCATGAATAGGACAATACCTCAGGTTACATGATCAAGGGTACATGCCCAAGGTTGCATGACCAAGACACATGGACAATGTCGTATAAGGACATCATATGACCAAGGTTTTTAATGATAGGGAACCATATGAACAAGGGTGAAAGGTTTGTGTTGCAGGTCTTCACATGAAAAAATCACATAACCCAGGCTATATGAGTCATGACCACATGACCTGTATTATTGTGAAGGCATCACATGACTATTGTGGAGTCAAGTGATAATGTAAGGGTTCTCACATGTTTACCTGATGAGTTTTTTCTGAAGGCAATAACCAGTTCTCCCTTGGATCCTTCTTAGGGTTTCCCCCACTTTAACCCCTAAAACATTCTTCTGTATTTCCCACCCCTCAATATTTATAGATGAGGAATTTCAATACCTTTTCAATTTTAATAAAGGTGGAATATATAATAAAAATTCTCTACCATTGATCACACCAACTTACTCATCCACAGATTCAAGGATCATTCCACATAAGGTTTAAAACTCAAAAATCCTTTACATTCTCAAAATCATGTGATATTAATGGATTTTCTTGATCAGATTCACATGTGTCACAAACCAGCCTAGATACCCTGGTACCCTAATACCTGAGCCATCCCTAAAATATATTTAAGGGAATTCCCAATACCCATGGGTTGGTGACTAACACATGACATCATACTAGATCAAAGAGGGAATGAGTTTTCCAAAAAAAATAGTAGAAGATATAAAATACAAGTCAAAATTCTCAACACTCCCAAAGGGAGATAATAATAGAATAAAATAGGTGTAATAGAAATATGAACATCTCAAAGGAACATCATCCCAAGATGAAAACATCAAACTAGGAAAAAGTCCCAAACTTATATGTAACAAGTGGACAACAACGCCAATGGTCACCATCATCACTCTAAGGTCCAAAGGATCAAGAACATCCTCCACCTAAAAGTGTCTCTTTTCCTTTGCTCATACTTGGCATAAGAAATTATAAAAAAATTCAAAGGAAAAGGTAGGGTGTGATCTATAAATTCTAGTAGGGTCTCATTAAGTGTTCCATAATCAAAACCATATCAGTTAACCATTTATGCTATCGATTTTAATAAAACAAGAAATGGAATTATTTTTTCATATTTTAAAACAAAAAATGATTTCATAATCAAAGGATGTAAGATATATAAAAATAGCTTTCAAAAATACTTAAATGAAATTTTATATAAAACTATTTATATAAATTAGTTGGCATGAATAAAATAATTCAATGAATCAACGACATGTGTAATGAAATAAAGTAAGGAAAGCACTAAGAAAAATAGCCCCATAATATATTAGTTTCTTGGTAATAGGATCCTAACACTTCTAATTTATCAACATGACTCTAGATTTGTGTGCACACTCAAATCATCACCCAATCCAGGGAGCCAATACGAGAAATAAAACTACACCCCATTAAGGGATCCATTATAGGAAAACAAGATGATATTGGTTAAATTAGTGTTATAATCATTAGACAATTGCTAGGGTATCAATATCCCAGTGTGATTATCCCAATTACCCACCAACTAAATAGGATTACATGTTCTTAAATCAATCAATAAATCAAATTAGAAATAAATTTTTTCAAATCATTTAAAAATATAATTTCCCAATTTTAGTTTTCAAAATACCTTTATCATTACAAAAACACATCATAGGTTTTAATAATTTCATGCCATTTAAAATAATATTTCAATTTAAGAAAATTTACCAAGATCAACAAAAAATCATTTCTTCAAAAAAAATTCTAAATTCATCCATCATTTTTCACAATTCCACCAATAATTTTAATTCTATTGAAATTGGTGTTTTTCTGAATTCTCATAACTTTTTCAAATAAAATATAAAATCATCTAAAAAAAATGTTTTTAAGTCATTTAAAAACACTTTCCAAATAAATCAAGAAAAATATGGTTTCAATTGAATAGAAAAACCTTATGGAACTACTACCTTTAAATCAAGGGATCACAACGCACAACACCTACAATGGGGAATGCTAATGAAGAGAAAAGGTATAGAAAATCTAGGAACACAAACTAGAATCAAGATCTAAAAAAATAGAGAATAGATCCATCAATTAAATGATGATCTATTAAAATATAAGGAGTAGAGAAAGAGAGATTGGGAGAAACCATACAAGAGGATATCCACTTACCTAGTGGAGATTAAACGAGATCAACTTAGCCTAGATCCTCCAAGAAAAGGGTTAGGAGGAGTAAAAGTAGTATATTGAAAGCTTCCACAACCAAGGAATTAAATTTAGGTTCAAATGGGGGGATTACAAATATTAAAAAGGGGTTTTAGTATTTTTAATTAAATTTTAGGGGCATTAAAAACCCCCACAAATTATTTGATGGGTAGGGTCACGTGGTTAGAAAAGAACTGCACCTTAACTATGCACTACTACTATCTGGGGTGCACGGTTTCTTCTTAGTGGGTGTATGGTTTTTTTTAACTATGATCCAACCATACATATTACCACTTTCTAATTCCCCATGGTTTGGAGGTTCTGGCTGTACGTTTTTTATAAACCATGCACCCCCTCCAGAGCACCATCAAAGGGTGCATGGTTATCTGGGCCAAACTGTATGGTTTTTTTAACTATGTGCCAACCATTAATTGACCTAAAGGTCTTTAAATTTTTCCAAATTCTCCCAGAATGAACCCAAAACAAGATCCGACTTAAAGGAGATCAAAATAAGGGTTAAGGAACACCTGAAAGAATATAACAAGATATTACAACCTCCCCACTATAAAAACCTTTTGTCCCTAGAAAGATTGTCAAGAAAGATACATAAAAAAGAGGCGAGTCCACTTCTATATCATAAATGCCTCAAACACCCAAGTATCATGTGAATCAGAACCTTGATTATATAATAAAAAGGCCAAAGGTTTCATCCTCCTATGAAGTACCTTTGTCTCAAAATCAATAATCCAGATTAGATACTCAGTCATGGATAAATCATGCTCAACATTAATATCCTCCCAGCTCAAGACATGAGACAAGTCAGAAATATACTTCCAAATATGTGATACATGGAAGACACTATGTATCAACATCAAATACGATGAAGTTCTAAATGGTAATAAAATTTACTCACCTTCTTAACAACCTCAAAAGGACCCACAAATCATGATGCAATATTCCCTTGTTTCCCATGCTATCGATGACCCAAATGAGGTGAAACTCTAAAAAAAACTTGGTCACTAACTAAAAAACACCAAAGGTCACCTACTAAGGTATACATAATATTTTTACTAGCTTTTTTCTATTAACATTATCTAATTAATAAACTGAAGCTTCACTTCCATTTCTTAGATCAAAATCATCCCAACCAAAAAAATTTCACAAATATCTAACCAACACAGTGAATATTTACAAGGAAAACCCTAAGAGGACCCAAAAGGATCCATAAAAATTATAAAATAGTAACTACTATTATAAGAAAACTCAACCAGTCTTAAATGGAAATAACAAGCTCCACCAAAATCAAGGATGTAGTCATGAAGCATGTCCTCAAGAATCTGTATAGATAGTTTTTCTGGACATTCGTATAAGGATGATATGCCATGATTAAATGTACTTGAGATTTCAGTGTCTCCTGGAGGCCTCTAAAAAAGTGAGAAGTAAAATGGGGATCCCTATATGAGACTATAATAGAGAGGAACCCATGAAATATAACAATATTATATACATAGAGATTCCCCAAGTCCTCAGATTTGGCTATATCATGAATAAGTAAGAAGTGTGTTGATTTTTTCAGCCGATTATCACAACCCATATCGAACTATTCTTATGAGGGGTACATGACAACCCAACCACAAAGTACATAGACATATCATTCCACTTACAAGTTAGAACTAAAAGTGACTAAAGAAAACATGAACGTATCTGGTGTTCATCTTTGACCCACTGATAGGTATAACAACATGAAACAAAGTCAATGATGTCCCACCTCATACTTGGACCCCGAAATCATCTCTGCATATCATAAAACTTCTATGTAGTTATAGGGTGAACTACCCACTAAGAATTATGATAACCTCCCATTACAGACTTCCTTATGGACAAAGGCATAATAAACCAATTTCAAAAACACAGGATTCCCCTATATGAGAACATCCAATCACTGATGGTATCCTCATCATAAAAATACTACAAAAAACGGCCTATATCAGTGCTCAAAATGATCTTTAACAGTGCTAAGAAAGCACTATAAAGCTCAGTTCTAATATGGGGGGGGGGGTCTATTTTATCAGCGCTCCGAAAAGTGTTGATAAATTCCACTTTTATCAGCGCTAAAAAAGCGCTAATAAAATTCAAAAATAAAAAAATAAAAAATAAATAAAAAATAATTAAATAATGAGGGGAGAGCTTTTAACGGCACTTGACCCCCCCCCCTTTATCAGTGCTAGGAGGTCTCCCGCGCGCTGCCCTTCCCGCGCATCCTCACACACACACACACCCCTTTGCGGTTCCACCCGAACTTGAACCCGCAACCTCCCCCTTTCGTGGCTGCACCTTTACCACTAAGTTATTTTGTTTTTTTCTCTATTTAATGATATATTTATATATATATTGTTATATTTATTCATATATTGATATAGATTCATATTAATATAAATATATTTATTCATATATTAGTATATATATATTCATTCAGATATTAATATATATTTTTATTTATTTATTTATATATACATTTTTAGTTATAATTTTTTATCCGTATATTTATTTATATATTAATATATACTTATAAGATTAGTTTTAAATAAATTTATGAAATATGTTTTTTATGTGTGTTTATAATTAAATAAATAAATAAATACATACATATATACAACACACACACAGACACATATATATTTATGAATAAATACATATATATGTGTATTTAAAAATCCATAGAATGTTAAAACGATCATAACTTATAATCTAGAAGCCCGTTTCAACTATACAACTAGTCAAATAGAATAAAATGAAACAATCTTTGATATGATATGTGGTACAGGGCTAACAAAAATTTGGATCAGAATTTATACCTGTTTGAATGTTAACAAATCGGGGTATCCCGACAAAAAAAATCAGTTTTTTAGGTATTATGGGCCTTTTTTGGCCTCAGAAAATGTGAAAGAGGCTTTTCCTAGGTCACCAGCATGTATATCTCATCGCAGGCTTCGATTTGATATGCTGTAGAGCTCAAACGGACACCCGGATCAAAAGTTATGACCGTTTGAAGTTTGAGTTACATTTTCAACTTATTTTAGATCTTTTATTAATTTTTTTGATTTTTTGTGTCTTCAAATTGTTATTAAATGATTTTTAATCAAAAATAATTAGAAAATTATTAATTAATAATATTTTTTTAAAATATTTTAAATCCATTTTCACTAAATTTATTATATATTAAATGTAATTGTCTATTTATACTTATCTAAAATATATTTAAAAAATATATATTACATTTATATCAATATAAATATACTTAACAATAATTGATTTTTCATGATTTTTTTTGAAACATAAAATTTATCATCGGTAAGAAAAAGCGCTGATAAATCCCCCCTTTATCAGCACTACTAAAAAAAGTGCTGATAAAAGGACCCCCTTTATCAGCGCTAAAAAAAGCACTGATAAAGGGGGACTTTATCAGTGCTGATAAAATTTCCCCTTTATCAGTTCTTTTTTTAGCGCTCATAAATGCCCCCTTTATCAATGTTTTTTAGCACTGATAAAGGGGTAGCGCTTCCCTTGCCCGTTTTTATAGTAGTGTAAAGAGAGTCCCTAATGCTATAGAATTCATCACCAAGCTGTTATTCCTGAAGAATCATCTCGCTAAGAGTGGAGGTCAACTGGACACTTTCCAATTCAACCTTAGCCTTTTCCACTTATATTCCTAAATACATCTATGAAAAATGATCCATCAAGTTCCAATCTGTTGATGATTATTTCATGGCATGGGTTGGAATTTTTCTTCTCAAAGCATCAATAATAAAATTTACCTTCCCTGAGGTGTAGGAAATTTCAAAGTCAAAGGACAACAGGTACTCCACCCAACTCCTCTGACGAAGGTTCAAATATTTTTGAGAGAAAATATAACTTAGGCTTATGTGTTTTTAATAAATAGTAAACATTTCTCCAAAAAAGGTAATGCTGCTAACTCTTAAGAGCATGCATCCCAGCTGCGAGTTCGAGGTCATGAGTTGGATAATTCTTATCATGTACCCTAAGCTGTATAGATCCATAGGCTATAATTTGATCACCCTATATAAGAATAAATCCAAAACCCAAACCTGATTCATTACTGAAGACCACATAGCCTTGACCAACCTCTAGAAGAGTCAACACTAGCGCATAAGTCAAAATAAATTTCAAATTAACAAAACAACTCTTAAAATTTTCATCCTATAAGAAGTTCACTCTATTTAGAGTGAGAAAATTCATTGGAGAAGCCAACTTCGAGAAATATTTAACAAACTTGTGGTAATACACCACCAGGCCCAAGAAGCTTCATATCTCAAAAATAGAACATGGTTACTCCTATGTCATAAAAACCTCCACCTTCTCAGGATCAGTTGAGATTCCATGTTCTGATACCACATGTACAAATAAATTCACTTTGCATGTCCATAAATTATACTCTAAAATATTTACATAAATTATATGATCTATCAGTATTTTTAGAACTATTCTCAGATAATGAACATAATCATCCTCATAATTAGAGTAAACTGGAATTCCATCCATGAAAACCACCATAAGAGTGTCAAGGTACTCATGGAAAATCATGTTCATCAAAGACATAAAGAGTAAAAGAGCATTGGTCAGGCCAAAGGGCATACAAGATACCCAAAGTGACCATACCTAATTCTGAATGTGGTCTTTGGATTGTTAGATTCTTTTATTCTCAACTGGTGATAAATAGATTAAAGATCAATCTTCAAGAACCAATTCACCCATTTCAACTGGTCAAATAGATCATCAATCCATGGTAACATATACTTGTTCTTTACTATAAATAGATTGATTTTTTTGGCATTCAACACAGTGGTAAAGTGTTCCATCATATTTATTCACAAAGAGAATAGGTTCCACCCAAGGTGACATACTTGAGCATATGAATCCTTTCTCTAATAGATCATCCAATAAAGTATTTAACTCTTTCAAATATTCTGATTCCATATGGTAAGAAGGAATAGTTACTAGTTGATTACCACATACTAAATCAATAGAGAAATCTACCTCTCTTACTAGCATAAGACCAAATAAATTAAAAGGAAACACATCAAGAAACTCAATGACGAATTGAGAGATATTATCATTCAAATATTACCACTCAAATTCAAAAGAAAACATTGATATTGACCTTCCCATATTTATAAAATACGGTCTAGATCTACTCAAGCTTAGGCCCCATTCTCCTTGAAAGACACGACACACCCCATCTAGTGCAGAATAGGAGACCCATCAAAGGTAACAATCAATTTAGGGTTTATTAGTAATCAACCAATCTATCCTAAGGATGAATTCAATAGGTTTCATGTTTAGAACCATAAAATTATAGGTAATCCTGATTTCTGATAAATAGAAAATATAAGTAGGACAATGGAGACCCTGCTCTCTCTTCATTCTGAGGGGAATAGTAATATCCATCACATAAGACAAAAGATCTGTAGAAATATTTAGTAGGTTTACAATTTGTGTCAATATAAATGAGTGAGATGTACCAGTATCAAATAAAGTAGTCACTAAATATGAATCTATAGTGATGGTAACTCTCATAGTCTCTAGACCCATATCAGTTTCCTCTAGAGACTCTTCCACTGTATGAATAAGCTTCATTCTGGATGCCTTTGGTTGGAACCCCTTAGACCTCAAAGCATCTAATTACAATGTAGTACTTTTAGGTGATGATGATCCCCTTCCACCTCGTGGAGAAGAAATGATATTGAATAATTTCTATAGGTGGCCTGAACAAACACAAAAACTATAAATATTGGGTTTCCAAGTGAAAAACCATTTCGAATGCCCAACCTTTCCACACTAGAAGCAAGTCAAAGGGACACTTATAGGAATTATAGGAGGTATAAAATATTATTGCTATCTAAAATCACCATGGGACTCATAAAAATTACTATTTATTTTAAATAAACTCATAGAACTTCCACTGGGAGAAAAAGGAACTCTCATCAACCCTGAATTACCAGTCGGGTCAAGCTAAACCATTAATGACCTATCCAACACATCAATATAAGAATCCATATTCAATAGGGAAACCTAATATTAGATGTCATGTAAAAGAACTATATCAAATCTTCATGCCTTTATCTTCTCATTAGTCACCACCTCAGGAGAAAAATGAAAAATATCACCAAAGTTCATTTCATACTGAGTCATGGTCATTTAATCCTAATGGAGTTTGAGGAACCCCATGGATTTCACCTAGACCATTGATCCTGGAAATAATTGATCAGTGAAAATAACCCAAAAGTTTTTCCATTCCAAACCCTCATGATTTTTCACTATCACCATCATACCCCACAATATCATGCTAGGACCTTCCAGCTTAAAGGTAGTACATTTCACCTTAATTGGATCAAACTTTTCCAAGAAATCAAAAAGAAGCTCTATCCTTTTCAACCAGTCCTCATCCTCTTGAGGATCATTAGATTCTTGTAATGCTGGTGTATTTTGGAAAAGAAACTCTTGATAATGATCATGAGATTCATCCCTTTGAGGTTAAATTACTAGATCCTGAACAGAAATGAGTGCTGGTACTTTCCCTAGAGCTTGTACATCCCACACCACTATCTCGACAATATTCTGACCCACTAGAGGATTTTCTCACAGTGGTTCACCAGAATCTTTCTCCTGGGGCCAGTTCACTTGTATTCCCAGAGAAATGATTCCACAAAAAATAAAAATAAAACACTGAAGACATCATAAAGGATACACAAATCAACAAATCAAGAAATAGATACATGAATATCAATATCATCAAGCATGAATTTAAGATTGATATTTCTTCAAACTCAGATCAAAGGTAGGGAAAATACTAGAATCAGATCAAAAAATTATTCAAGGACACTTTTTCAAAACACCCATGGTTATTTAAGGCTCATTATGATGAGAGATATTTAGGAAATCACTCACAACTACCTCTTAAGTACTATCAAGACATACCAAACTACATACTGACATCAAGGAAAGATGATTAACCTGTAGCTCTATTACCACTTTATCATGAACCATCCTAGATACCCAGGTACCCTGATACCCAATCCAGCTCTGAAATAGCCAAAAGGGAATTCCCAATCCCCACAGGTTGGTGACTAGCACCTGGAATCATACAATATCAAAGAGGGAACACATTTTACACTAAAATAGTGGAAGATATAAGATACGATTTAGCATGATCAACACTCCCAAAGGGAGATAGTTCCAGAATCAAAAAGGTATAATAGAATGATAATCATTTGAAAGTAAAATCATCCCAAGTTGGAAACATCAAACCATAAAAAGTACTAAACTTATGTGTAATAAGTGGAAAATAGCTCCACCAATAACCATAATCACTCCACTATCCAAAGGTTCAAGAACATACACCACTTATAAGAGGTGATTTCCCTTTTATAGGATCTAGAATAAGAAAGTTTATAAATTCTTAGAGTCAAAGGTAGGGTGTGAGCTATAAATTCCAGCAGGGTCTCACCAAGTGTTCCATAATCAAAACCATACCAATTAAATATTTATGCTATCCTTTTTAATAAAACAAGACATAAAATTACATTTTCATATTTTAAACCAAAACATGATTTCATAATCAAAGGATGAAATATATATATCAAAATAGATTTCAATTAAGCTGAAATGAAAATTTTATATAAAATGGTTTATATAAATCAGTTCAAAAGAATAATACAATTCAATGAATCAAGGACATGTGTAATCAAATCAAGTAAATAAAGAACCATGAAAAAGAGCCATGTAGTATCTTAGATTCTTGGTAATAGGATCCTCATACTTCTCATTTATAAACATGCCTATAGATATGTGTGTACTCTCAAATCATCACCCCATTTAGGGAGCCACTATGGGAAATCAAACTACACTGCGTTAGGGGAGATTCTATAGGAAAACAAGCTGATATTGGTTTAGTTTGTGTTGTTATCATAAATACTTTGTGTGGGGATCAAGATAATATAATTCTTGTCCCAATTACCTACTAACTAACCAGGAATACATGTGATTAAATCAATCAATAAATCAATCAAAATGTCAATAAATAATTTTAAATCATTTCAAAATATAATTGCCTAATTTTAGTTTTCAACATGTCTTTCTTATTTTAAAACCACATCATAGGTTTTCATCATTTCATTCCATTTCAAATTATCTTTAAATTTAAGACACTTTCTCAAGATAAATAGTAAATCATTTCTTTAAAATTATTTCCAAATAAATCCATCATTTTTCACAATTCCACTAAGAATTTCAATTCCCTTAAAATTGGAAGTTTTCTCAATTCCCATGCCTTTTTTAAATCAAAGATCAAATCATCTCAAATCCATGTTTTTAAATAATTTAAAAACTACTTCCAAATAAATCAAGAAATATAGGGTATTAATTGAATAAAAAATCCTTATAGAACCACCTACCTTTAAATCAAGGGATCACAATGCACAACACCTGCAACAAGGAACAACAATAAAGAATAATGGTATAGAAGATCTAGGAACACAACCTAGAATCAAGATCCAAAAAAATGAACTTAGATAAATCAATTACATGATGATACATCAAAATCTAAGGAGAATAGAAAGAGTGATCATGAGAAACCACACAAGAGAAGATCTACTTACCCATAGGAGATCGAATTAGTCCAACACTACTTTGATCCACCAAGAAAAAGTTTTAGAGGTGTCAAAATTGCCTCTTGAGAGCTTATACAACCAAGGAATTTAAGTTAGGGTTGAATGGTGGGATTATGAATCTTAAATGGGGGTTTCAGGATTTTTAATTAAATTTTTGGGGCATTAAAAACCCACGTGTATGGTTTTCCGGGTAGGGCTGAATGGTTAGACAAACTGCGTGCCCTAACCATGCACCAATACTATCTGGGGTACATGGTTTCTACTTGGTTGGTGCATTTTTTAGTTAACCGTGAACCAACCATGCATATTCACCGTACCTAAGGTTGCATGATTGTGAGGTTTTGGCCACATGATTTGGAAAAACCATGTGCCCCTCCAGAGTACCATCAAAGGGTGCACAATTAGCTGGTCTAAACTTCATGGTTTTCCCTAATCGTGCACCAAATGTGCATAGAACCAAAGTCCTATAAAATTTTCTAAATTATCCTAAAATTACCGAAAAAAGACCCGGCTCAAATGAGATCAAAACAAGGGTCAAGGAATACTATAAAGAAGGTAACATGATGTTACAACATGATCAAATTCATAGTGGATATGAGATCACATAATGAAAGAAAGGATATTCGATATGGGATCATCTCACACTCATTATTCTTCATGAGAATCCTCAATGATACACGATTTATTTATGCAATAAATATTTTTTTGTGTGATATATAGTTTCTTATTCGATTAGAACCATGCATACAAGAGAAATATTTTATGTATGGATTCAAATGGTCTAGCATGTCTGAATTACTTGTCTTGATCATTGAAGATGGATAATATACTGGATGCGAGTTGTCTTTAGTATGCCTACAAATCCTTTAAAGGATGAAGGTTAAAGATGATGACCCCATGACGATTGAATGATACATATCAGCTTGATCGGGTAGCTAATGTTCTATGAATTTGTTTTTAATATAGCAATAGTGTTTGCATATCTCCCGACCCTAATCGATCTTATTCTTTGTTGGACTATGCTTAATAAGTGAAAATGATCCTTCAATCATCTAGAAGTGAGTATTGAGGTTTACTCCTAACCTCCAATAGCACTGAACCATGATGGCATGCTCCTCCTCCACACTTCCACTCATGACAAGACTCTACTCTCACATGTGCTCATGTGCACACACACACACCCCTACCACCATCCCTTGGTCTAGATGGCTGAATGACTAGCCATGGATGGCCTATTTTTTTACATTATAGAACAATCAAAATTATTATACAAATTATAACTATTATATTCCATAATAATTAAAATATGTGCCATTATAAAACGGGTCCCAAGACATTATTGTTAAGAACACCACCCCAAATCTACTTTATTCTTAGCAATCCTTCTTGAAAAATTTAAATTATATTTTCAAGTTATTCCTCAGAATACTATGATAATTCTTCCGATATCATTCATGCAATAGATTAGTTTTTTATATGATTCAAAATTCTCAAATACCCCATGGAAATGTACATGGTACACATTTATGGTTTCCAACAAATTTCCCCTTATAATTGGACTCATTCAAAGAAAAATTAATTCAGTTATAAGGTAAACCTGGTACACTTTACCACATACTTGAATATATGATAGGATTTTTCAATGAACCCCATGAGAGGATTTTCTAGGGTAAGTGTGTTTAATGATGGATATTGGGTACCTTCAAGAGGAAAATATTGAATAATGGTGTTTGGGTTATCAAGATGGATAACCTTTTAATTTCCAAGATGGGTAATCTTCTCAAGGAATTGGGTTTCCCAAGGGGATAATCTTGGATCGGGAAATGGATATCCTAAATTGGGAAGGTAAAAATTCTAGGATGTGAAGGATTTGGGATTGAAAAGAACTTATGACTGGATCTAATATAAGAGATCTATAATTTTCTACATATCCCAAAGGAATGAGAATCAATCCACGCATAGTTCTGAGAAAGGAGTCTTATATAGATCAAGCCCATGCATAGGGGGAAAATATTCAATATAGGTTCATGGATGAAGAAATATATGATGATAGCTTCTACATAAATCTAGATCACACATAGGATAGGGTATATCATTAATTTATGATAAAATCATGGGTAGGTACCCATGTTTTTGTAAGAATATTACACGGATCTGACCCATGGACCACAATTTTAGGCCATATAGAGTAAGTCCCTCTAAAAATTTTAAGGTCATGAAAGATAGAAAAATTCATATACAGTTTCAAGTCATGAGAGGAATAAGTACCTTCAAGCCAGTCCTGGGGAATATATATGACCTATAATTTTTTTCCTAGGTCAGTGGACCTAGTGAGCATAGTTCAATTTTTTCTAGGGCCAGATAATGATCCTATAAGATTTATATCTCTTATTTTCACCCTAAAATTTTCCTCAAACATTGAGGGAGAAGATTAATAGGTATGGAGTTATATTTTTCCCAGGACTCCCATTACAAGTTTTCAACCTAATAAGTTTTATGTCTTTTCTATTTATGAGTTCTTGATTTTTCCTAGATCACGCAAGGTGCGTGTCCAACAAGCAGATATTCAACTTTTTACCAGGGTTCCCTTTGTGGGTTTTCGACATAGAGAGAATTTTGTCTCTTTAAATTTTTAGTTTAAGGTCTTACAAACTATACCCAAGGAGTTTATATAATTTTAGGTCAAAAAAACTTAACCCATCAATGCTAAATTTTGAAGTTATATAGTTTAGACATTATGTTACTATAGTTTAAGGTCATAAAAATTGGATCTCATGTTGTTTTAGTTTATGTTTATATATATTAGAACCTATGTTGAGAAAAAAATACCATGAATTGATTGTTGGACTCATGTAAGAGGTAAATATTGTCTTGAAAATCTTGAATCAGGGATGATGAGATGGGGGAAACATACTGAGGATGATCACAAAACACACTGAGGAACTGAGCTCTATTGTGATATTTCCAAGGATCATAAGGATTATAGGTCCTTTTTTCATGGTAAATACACCTATGGTTGATAGGTCAATGGATATTATGCATGATCCAATATGGTATTACATTCATAGTCAAGAAGAGGGGTCCCCAATCCTTTCCAAGGTACATATAATGTTTATAGTGATACAGACACATAAGAAATGGAGTATGTTATAAAGGATGGATATTTATGAAGGGTTATAGAACTTTTCATCCTTACTCAGGTTATGAAGGATGAATATTCAAGAAGGGTTCTGACAACCCAAATCCTTTCTTCAATGATGAGTTTTTCTTCAAAGATGGGTTTGGTAGATTGTTACATAATTCCAAGGATGTAAAATCCACTTGTAGAATTAGATTATGGGTTGTTTAAATCACATCCCAAAGAGTTTGAATCAAATATGATGAGATTAGGAAAACAAACTAGGTATGATTGCAAAACATACTAAGGTTCTAAGTTCTGTTATGATGTTTCCGAGGTTCACAAGGATCATATGTCCTTTTGCAAGGAAAATACACCATTGGTTTATGGGTTAAGGGACCTTATACAGAATCCAATATGGGATTACATGTGTAGTCAAGAATATGGGTCCCCAATACTTTCCATGAGATATGACATATTTTCATAGGTTCAAACACATGATCAATGAAGTAGGGTATAGAAAAAAACCTATACAAATAGGGTTTTGACACCCTGGAGACAACCCATAATACAAGGGCCAAGTGAAACTTGTAATTAATAAAGGGTTAATTGCTGGTATATACTACCTAAAGAAAGGGTCATTCAGTTTATGGATGTGAATCCTAGACCCATATATCATGTGGTTTAGGGTCACATGACGAGGACCGGCAAAAGGTTTAAGAATGAGGTATCATATCCTTACTTTGAGAATGGGTATGATACATGATGAATTAATATCAAGGATGTTGAATACAATTGAATAGTTGTATTATAGGACTTGTAATAATGATATAATAATATATGTGTCAATGAGAAATGGATTATGGTGGGATAAGTTTTACCATTATTAATAGAAGAAACCAATATC
This sequence comes from Viscum album, assembly GCA_963277665.1. Lineage (NCBI taxonomy): Eukaryota > Viridiplantae > Streptophyta > Magnoliopsida > Santalales > Viscaceae > Viscum > Viscum album. The sequence goes on from OY728145.1 coordinate 447,990,626, forward strand.
ACACACAGTCTAAAAAATAGATCATGGGTTTAAGGGAGACCTTTCCTCTTGGAGAAAAACATCCCCAAAGTTAAAATCTCAAAGTAATTATTTTATTCACTCATGAATCTTATAAGGGTACCTTAATATTAGTCATTACCTTTTACCAATACACTAATGGGGAGAACCAAGTGGAATGACTCAAGGTTATGGTATTTGAAGATAAGAATATTTACTTAAGTAATTGATTAACATTAACTCAGATGTAGGATACATGAAGTTGGTTTATGGAAAACACAATATTCATTAGATTACCCTAAAATTTATACCAACACTTATTGAATGAATTTTTGGGTTGATAAGACATGGTAAATCATGGTTCAAACATTTTCCTTGACCAGAAGAGTCCAATGAGCATGGTCTAACTTTATCTAGGGTTATAAGATAGAACCTATGAGATTAGTGGATTTTTTTGATTTATTTTCTAATTTTTTCTATGATATAAATATTGAGAGATTATAAAATAGAGATTTTAGTTTTTATTATATTTCCATTTGTGGGATTTCAGTCTGAAATGTTTTGTGTATCTTTCACTAGTAGTTTAAAGACTTGTGGTTTGAACTGTTGTGGGATCGAGTTTAAGAACATGCATATTTGAAAACAGTGAACACAGTTTGAGGCCATAGTTCTTGAACCTTGGAAAAGTGGAGTTTTACAAAATATACCATTTAGGCTTACCAAGGTTGAGAGTAATCTGAAACCCTTTTGAATGGGGGATAAAGGTGATGTAAATCTTGGATCAAGGTTCTTGAATCATGAGTAATGGTAGGGGAAAAATATAAAAGTGTTGAACATGAACCACTCTGGGGTGATGTTTTATATTTTCATGCTATAATGGATTATAGGGATCATATGTCCTTTTTAAAAGTTATAGATGCCTTTGTTTGATGGGTTAAGGGCATGTATGCATGATCCAATATGGGATTACATACATGGTAAAGTTTAGGGGTCCCTTACCCTTTCTAAGGGTCATGGAAGGTTATGGAAACCCAAGACACTCAACCCACAAAGTGTAATTTATAGATTAATGTGCTAAAAAATACGATGGAATCACCCCAAACCTCAATTTACCATGGTCATGTTTTTATGGTCCTTTGATAAGGAGTGATGACGGATGAAGGTTTGTTCCATTTAATGTCATGCAACAAAGACGTCAATACCGTGCAGTTTAACGTCATGCGATGAATAATTAGGTGTTATGAAGCTTGGGTTAATGTGATGAGGACCTCATGATACATAGTTTAACATCGTATATCTAGGAATAAGGTTGTACAATTTAATATTGTGTGACTAGGATGTTGTGAATCGATATGGAAATTATGGAAAGTATCTTTAGAGACACCTTTCATTGGTCCAAGGGAATTTTAAATGTGGGAGAAACTTTCATACTCACACAATATTGTGGGAAAGTAACCATATTCTATACCCCTTTGAATATATATGAAACACATTTAAGAAAATATTACATAGATCTAGATCATACGTAAGCAGAGAAAGTTTGTATGACTTGACCATTCTTAAGTAGTTTCAGGTCTTACAATTTGGACCATTTTTTTTATTTTTAGGCATAATTATTTCAACCACATCAAATGGGTTATCCAAATCCTTTGATACCACATGATTCACGCTCAGTGTGAGAAATAATAGGTGGATGGGGAATAACTAGTACTGTGTTGGTGAGGGGTGCATGAAAAAGAGAGGAACTTGTCTTATTGCTGAGAAAAAATAATGCCTATTACAAATGACAAGTGATTTGATCAAGAACTAAGATGAGTTGGGGAATATGCAATTTATGTGGTTGGAATTACCTTGGTTTTCACTATGTATCATGTGAGATAAGTAATTAAGCCACAAAAATCCCTTCCAAAAAAATCCCTATGTATAGATCTAGCTCATACGTAGGGGTATTTGTTTGAAAGTTATGGATGATCCTAGGATAGAGAACTTTGGTGTCACTAAATATACTATTGGGATAGGAATAAATCCACAAATAGTTATTATATAGATCCCCACATAGGCCAAACACATATGTGGTAAGAGGGAATTTTTTTTCCAGCAATACAATATTTGAGAGGATTCCTTTGCATAGATCTGACTCACATGCAGGAAAAAGAGAAAAAAAATCATACCGCAGTAAAAATACATTGGGGAAGTGAAGTATCATGTAAATGTTCAAACACTATGTTAGGAGGGGGAAATTTTGGCGATTTGTGGTCGGACTTAGAATATGATATCTTAGCATCACTATGTATCTAGTACTGATAGGAATCAATCCACACATAGTTCTTGAAAAGAATGACCCCTGTATAGATCTGGCTCATATGAAGTATAAAATGAAAGGGGGTTATACCTTAGCATATTTCCATTCAATAAAGTAATGGAGTAAAACATATCAAGGTGAAAGGGACATTTTCATACCTCATTTTTTTGATAATGACATGCATGGATATTGGAATTAATCCATATTTCCTTACACAAATATGGTTCATATATAGGGAAGAGAAAGTGGGTATCATTATTTTAAGAATTGTGGCTAGGCCCAGGATCAGGGATCTAAGCATCGCTACATATCTTGGATGGAAAGGAATTAAGCCACATGTAGTCATTGAAGAAAAGGTACCTTACACAAATATGACTTCTATATGGGGAGAGGGGCATATTTTTCCTCAAGGGGAAGTTACCCACTATCATCTTGTGCATGATATATAATTTTTGAATATATTATTAAGGTGAAGGGATCTCATTTTAGGAGAATCTTTCATCGATGATGGAATATTCAAAATATTGTATCCAAATAAGGGTTATGGTTCTTGATATATAATTGGCACCAAAGGAGGCTATGATAGTGATGAACCTATGGATGGACCTAGGATATCATACTTGGGCATCACTACATATCTTGATAGATCAGAAATCCAACCACACACAACTATTCTAAAATAAGTTCCCTATAAACATCAATCTCTTATAAAGGGAAAATACAAAAGGGGCATTATTGTCTTGGAAATTGTGACTAGGCCCAAGATATGAGATTCAGGCATTATTATGTATCTTGTATGGGAAGGAATCAAGACACACATAGTTCTTGAAAATAAACACCCCATATATAGATGTGACTCATATGTAGGGGATGGGGTATTTTATCTCAAGAATCAGTTCATAAATGAGATAACCCATATGAAATGATTCAATAAAGATCTGGATCATATGTAGGAGGGATGCATGTTTATATTTTAATTATGAAAATAGTGACTGGGCCCATAGTAGAGTATCTATATGTCACTATGTATCCCATGATGAGACTGAAGCCCACACATAATTTTTTTGGGGGAATGATTCCTTGCATAGATCTATCTCATATGTGATGAATTAGGAAATTAATGTTCTTGGGTGTATGATATTAGTGTTCCAAATAATCATATATGGATTTATCTCTCATGTAGGGGATAAAGAGTCTATAAAGAATGGGCCACCCTGAGTATTTTAAAGCCATGCGGGGTGGAATTCCACTGTACAATTTTAATGTCATGCGGTGGGGATGGTGACCATGAATTTTAACATTATACAGAAAGTATGTTGGTTCTATGTAGTTTGGAGTATTTCTATCTGGACTTAAATGTTGTATAGTTTAGAGTCTTTCTTGTATAACTCATGATTGGTTTCACATGGATCTTATTTTCATGAAAAATGAAAGAAATATATCTTTATGATAATAAAATTAAAGACCCGCATAATTGTTTGAATGGTCAAGTACTGAGACAAAGTGGGTGATTTTTTTTGAAAAAGGAAAACTTGGCACATATTATTTTCAGAATTTTTATTTGGGTATGGATTTAAAGATATAGATATCATTACGTATCCCATAGTGGTGGGAATCAAGTCACACATAGTTCTTGAAGAAAAATTCCCTACACAAATCTATCTCATTTATGGGGAGAGGGAATTTTTCTTACATGGATCTAACACTCATGTATGTTATGGGCCTCATCAAATTCCCCACTCTTAGAAGTTTAAGGTCTTATAGGATTGATCCAATGTCATGAAGTTTGATGTCATGTTATAAGGACACAATTTCTATTTAGGTTAAAGTATTTCTTCCAGGACTTATGACATGGTATCAAAGAGAACCCATGGTTGAGTCCAAGATTTGTGAACCTATATTTCATTATGTATCCTAATTTTTAGGAATCAAGACACACATAGTTATCTTGATTATTCCATATTTACAGTGATCCAATTCAAATATAGGGGGTGATATTTATTGATGGAAGGTGTAGCTGGGACTAAGATAATGGTATAGGTTTCAGTACATATCCCATAATGATGGGAATAAAGAAACATGTTGTTATTATATTGATCCCTAGTATAGATCTAACTCATATACAAGGAGTGGTAATTTTGGTCATTTCCTATGTGATCCTTGACATCCTAGTCAGTTAAAGGCCCCCTATATAGATTGATCTCATACATGGGGGAGAGGAATTTCCATATTTTATCCTAACATTGGAGTGAAGAATTCATCCCTACCATATATTTATGGATAAGGGGGAATATTCCACGTATCTTTATATGGATCTAGCTCTCATGTAGCTAATGGGTCCCATAGGATATCCCTATCTAAGTAGTTTTTAGTCTTAAAGGATAGACTAAATGTCATGTATTTTATCTTCATGAGACAAGAACTATCAAGTAATGATGTTTATGTTCATATATATTTTACTAAGGTTTTATCGTGAGGATTTTGGGTCTTTTCATGGGATGCATACCTTGAAATGAAAGGGGAAAAGAATACAATGTTATAATCTTTATTTGATAATGGGTAGGATACACAGATATGTAACATTGATGATATCCAAAATTATTTGGATAGTTGGGTTATGGGAATTGTAAATCAAAACTTGATAGTATCTAAGTCAATGTGAAGTGGAGAGTAGTGAGAGTGGGTTGACCATTAGCAATGGAGGAAACCAAAATTGCACGCAGTCAGGACAATATATCATGGGTTTAAGGGGGACCTTTCCTCTAGGACCAAAACATCCACTCGAAAAAAAGATTTGAGGCATTGTATTATTCACTAAAGAATCTTTATGGGGTCTCTTTAAATCATTTAGTACCTGTTACTAATATGTTATGGTTGAGAACCAAGATGAATAACTCATGGTTATGGGGTTCCAAGAGAAGTGTACTGGCTCAAGGAATTGATTAGTATTAACTGAGATATCAGAGGCATGGATTTAGTTGATGGAGAAGATAATATTCTAGGTGGGTTTGAGTACCATAAATATTACACCAATTTGTACTGAACACATTTTATAGGTTGATGGATAAAACATGCTATTATTGAATAAACCATCATCTGAAGGGATAATATGACCAATGTGAAGGCCTCATGTCATGTATTTTATTTTCATTCTATAAGGATAGAGTTCTCTATATTTTAATAAAATGCATCTCAATCATGCTATAAAGAGTTACTTTATAGGTTCTATAAGATAACATGAGTCATGATCATCATGATAAATAAGATACAACTAGAAAATCAATTAAACTATCTAAGAGTTCATGATAAGGAACATTTAGGTATGTTCACATTTTAATGTGAACTAGAATCTTTACACAAAAATGAATCTCATGGAGGGACTTGATTGGGAATTATAAAAATTCATAGCTAGTCCTCAAATATAATATCTAGGAGTCCCTACATATCCCATGTTATGGGAATCAAGCCACACATAGTTCTTATGAGTGGTACCTATACAGATCTGAATCTCTCATTGGGAAAAGGGAATTTCATTTTTTGTACAAATCTAGCTCATGTGAAATGAATTTCCAATGAAGATGTATCTTGGATTGATAATCAAGGAAACCCAATGCAGATGAGGTCTTGGTTCCATTATGAGGTGATATATCTTTTTTATAGTTTTAGGTTGTTGGAGAGGACTCATCATAAGATGGTAAACCTATACTCTAGAAACCTTTTATGTAGATCTATCTCGCACTTAGAAGGGTATGTGGGTTGTATAAAATTAGGTGTCATGTAGTTTATCATCAAACAAGAAGTACCTTGACTTTGTGTTTTAGAATCTTGTAGTGAGGACTTAGGATGTTGTATAGTTTAACATCATATGACTAGGACATGGGCCATCCAGTTTTACATTATGCGGTAAATACATCAGTTTGAGGAAATAAAATAGAAAGAAATTATTAATCCCTCTTAGACATGGGAAAATGGATGGACTAAATCATGTATTCAAATGCCTAAATTAGGAATGATTTCATGAAAATTGGTGGGATTAGGTTGACCATTAGTAATGGGGGAAACTAGTGACACAACACTGGGGAAATAAATCATGGGGTTAAGGGGGCCTTTCCTCTTGGAGAAAAACATCCCCTAGGTCACAATCTTTGAGGAATTATGTTATTCATTAATTAATCCTAGTGGGGTCCCTTTAAATTATCCAGTCCCTATTACCAATATTTTTAGAAGGAAGAACCAATAGGAATGAATCAAGGTTCATGGAATATTTGGGTTTTGGGATGTGCCCAAGAATATTTGAGTCATTGAGAAATGGATATTGGAGGAAGTAGTTAAAATATTTGTAATTATGTAAACCGGTATCACACTCAGTTAGGACAATAACTCATAGGTTTAAGGGAGACCTTTTCTAAAGTACTAAAACACCCATAGTCACAAGATCTGAGGAAATGTGTTATTCACCAATGAATCCTAGTGGTGTCCCTTTAGTTAATTAAATCTATATTACCAATATTTCTAGAATGGATAACCAATATAAATGACTCAAAGTTCATGGATTTCTAAGAGAATGTGTTATCAAGGCATCATAAAATTCATACATGAAAAACTATGATGTTTTTGGGTTGAAGAAGGTGTGCCCAAAAGGATTTCGGGTAGTCCATGGATACACCTTCACATGTTATAACCATATAACTTTGACCATAGGTTCATTGGAATTTGGAGTTAGAAAACTTTGGCCAAGTGGGATCGCTAATAGGAATAACCAACTCATAGAAATCAGATCTTCAAAGGAGATGTATACCCTAAAATGAAAGGGTATAAGAATAAAATTTTATAATATCGCCTTGAAAATGGGTATTATGCACATATGAATATCATTCAGGGTATCTTAATCTACTTGAATAATTGGGTTATAGGATGTGTAAATCATAACCCAATAATATCTCAGTTAATTGGAAGTGGAGACTGATGATATTAGGCTATCCATTAGTAAAGTCAGGAACCATTATAACACAATGTCAGGAAAACAACTCATAGGTTTAAGGGGGTCCTTTTCTCTAGGACCAAAACATCCCCCATGGCATAAAATTTGTAGTATTGTGTTATTCATCAGATAATCCTAGTGGGATTCCTTTAAATCAGTCAATACCTATTACCAATCTATTATGGGGAAGAGTTAAGATAAATAAATCAAGGTTATGGAATTCTAGGAGAAATGTATTAATTCAAGGAATTATTTGGCAATCAACTCAGATATCAAATACTTGATATATTTTTATAGATAATATAATATTCAATAATGGTTTGATCACTATAGATGTTACACCAATATATATTTAACACATTCTTGGGGTGAAGGGATAAAACACACAACTCTTGAGTTCACAATAATCAAAAGGGGTAATTTGATCAATGTGATGGTCTAATGTCATGTATTTTACTATCATGAGGAAAGGTTAGAGTTACTTATATTTAAATAGAATTCATCTCAATTATGCTAGTTATAATGAAATTCTATGTTCTCTAAGACCACATGAGTCATGATTGGTATGAGAAGCAAGTGACAACTAGGAAATCAATTAAACCACATGAGAGTTCACAATAGGAAACATGTGGGGGTGTTCAAATTTTTATTTATACTATAATCTCTACATGGATCTAAATATCAAGGAGGGATTTGGTTTGGAATGATGAAAATTAATGGATGGATCTGAAATAGAAGATTGATGTTTCACTATGTATCCCACTGTATGGGAATCAATCCATAGGTTGTTCTTATATATTGTCCCTATGAAAATATATGTCTCATATAGGGATGAGGAAATTTCATTTTCTATATAGATCTTTGTGAATCACCAATGAATAGGTATCCTATATTGAGAAGGAAGGGAACCTGACATGGATAAGGCCTCATTGCTAGGATGAGGTGAGATATCTTTATTCCAGTGCTAAGTTATTAGAGAGGAATCAAAATTAGTTGATAAAACTATACATTGGAAACCTTATACATAGATATATCTCATATGTAAAAGGGGAGGAAGGTCCCATAAGGTGACCACATGTCAATAAGTTTAACATCATTTGACAAGGAAAAAGGTACTATATAGTTTAAAGTCTTACAACATGGAATATTATATCATGTAGTTTATGGTCTTATGATAAGGACCTATGGATATGTAGTTTAACATATTACAGTATAGAATTTGGGATATATAGTTTCAAGTCATAAAGTGAGGTCTTAGATGATGTATAGTTTAACATCATGTGACTAGGACATGTATTGTGCAGTTTAATGTCATACAATAAGAATGTGTTCCATGCAGTTTAACGTCATGTAGTAAGGATGTGTTCTGTGTAATCTAACATCACTCATCATGGAAATGGGTTGACATAACTTATTAGGAGATAGTATTTTATGATAGATTTTGGATGAATTGCAAGAAGGTCGCATGAGTCTTGGGATTCTATAACTCTATCAATCCTTCATCTACTTGATTACAAATCCAATTATTGAAGAAAATGAATCCTTTAATAGAATTCCCTCAAAACTGATAGTGAGGAAAATAATTGAGGTGGAAATTCATGACTACCTCCTCGGGTCTCTTGTCCCTTTAGAGCTTCATATGGTTACTCTCGAGTGAATATTTGAAGTATACCGCCATATGTTCAATCTTAAAGGAATATAACTATTTTCATCTATTTATTGGATATAGTTTTGTATCACCGAGAGACACATGAGAAAAATTTCACTATAAAACCTGTGTGTTATATTCAAAGGGATCAAATAGATTACATATAGATTCGGGTTTTGGTGGCCCCAACATCTTCCCATTTATCTTCTTTTGATGATAGTCTTTAAAGTTAAAGAAATTATCTATTGTATACTTGAGACATCGATGGAAGGGGAAATAATCATCATAGAGTCTTAGTTATACCTCTTTTAGTTTCTTTATTATGGAGAGTTCTTTCAAATCATTCTCTATTTAATAGACAAAGTACCCAAAGACATGTTCTGGTTGGAAGGAATACACCTGTATTTTTATGTCAAGAAGAGAGGGATGACCATGCTGCTTCCCCATTTTAGGGGAAGATTCTAAAGCATTAGAGGCTTCAGATACTAAATATATGACCCATATATTGGAGAAATATTAACCTCTTAGAGACTTTGTGGAAACTACTCATGTTGTATAGTGTTTAGAGTTAAATTGATAAGGGGGTGGAAAATATAGAAATTCCCCCAACCCTATGGGTTGGGGGGTTTTAAAAATAATAAAATTCCCCCATCACCGTGTGAGATGGTTAGGTGTAATGTTTTCCATAATTAACTCGATTAAGGAGTGAAGAATATAAAAATTCCCCTACCCCTATGGACTAAGAAACTTAACTATAAGGAGGAAGTTTGTAGGAAGGTTCTCGTACATCATCATGGGGTAAATATCCATGAAGCATTCCCACAATTATTTCATGAAGATCCACATTCTCTCATTGGATTTGAGCAATATGTTATTTAGAAAAAATTTCCATGTCATCCTCAAGGGGGTGGCTAGAAGAAGACATGAAAATACCCTTTCCATTGTCAATGGAAGGGCAAGTGGATGATTATGGAAGTATTAGCAAGGACCCCAAAGATTGAATTTTCTTTTGAAATCAGGCATATAATCCACTAATATCACACTCAAAAGCTTCAATAGGGTTGATAATAAATTATGTTGAGGCAGGAAATGTATTAGTGATCCTTCTTCACCATTTATATGGGTAAATAATGGGGTAGCCTATTGGATCATGGAATATTATAGGAGTTTACAATCATCGACATCAAGAGTTATCTTATAAGAACTTGGTGGAAAGTCCTTAGACCTAGTTAATACCATGTTGATGTAATGTAGGTGAGTTATTTCTTCTCATCAGTGTAGTATATCATTTGATGGGTTCGAATACGATATACTATTTGGTGGGATAGTTCCTACCATACCATTTGGTGGGGTGGAAACCCTATTAGATATTAATCTAGGGTTGAAAAAAGATAAAAATGATAAAAATTCTCCCAGCCCTATGGATGGGGTTCTCCTTGGGATTCCACAGTTACCAAGGCTATCTATAATGGATTTTGATTTTTTTAGCTAGTGATGATCTGGAGTTGGTTCTATGAAACTATTGGGATGTTATTATGGGTCTCATAGGAATTGGAATTAGTAGGTATATGGTCCTGCTATGAAGTTGGACTGGTTGGCTGCCCATGGTGGGCTCTCCTTTTAGGTTCCCTAGCTCGGATGATTGGGGTAAGCATAATTTCCTCTAAAACTTCTCTTAGAATTAGGTTATAGTTTGATAATGATGACTAGGGTAGAAAGGATCCCCCCTAGGAATATCCTAGTTGGTTTATTTAACGTGGATATTATCCTCATCCACCTCCCTAAGATAGGGAAGGTACATTTTTTTGTACTCTAGGGGAAAACTTCCAATGTAGTTGGATGCAGAAATATGGGACACCTTCATCTTTGTGGCCCGACATGGGTAATTTTACCTATGATTCTTCATACTATATAGGATTTCATAATATAAATCTAAATTTGGTCTAGAATCATTAAGATGGTACTCCCAGACCAGAATGTTTACCAATCGACATTCGAAGTGTTGGGTTGGTGGTAGTGTACGTCAGGGCCTCAGTGACAATGTTTCATGGTGGATAAGGAATATGACTAACGTGTTAGATGGATTTTTTTTAGTTTCTCAATGTGGTCCATGGGATCCATCTTGTAAAATGCAATTGGAACTCATTGGTGTATTTGGCCATGCCATTTGGATTATGCAATCCTAAAAATTCTTAAGAGGAAACATAAGAAAGACACCTATCAATGCATAATCATATATAATATTACATGGTCGATCAATCACTTTCACTATTAAATGATATAAAGATGATCCTTTTATATCTATTAAAGGTTTTTCAGAGTTAAAATATTCACATTAGGTTCAACATTTTTATTTTGACCACATTATATCCCATGATGTTTATTTTTTGTATGTGGTCCTACTTTACAAAGGTAGGAAGTCACCAATATATATTGGTGACACCTTGAATATGATACAAATCGATAATATGGGAGGTTGATCCCACCATATCATTTTTATGGGGATTATTTCATACTCTGGGACTCTCTTATAGATTTAAGATATGTTCATAAATCCTTCTCAAACCCTATATTTGAGCCTAGTTACCCATGTGACAATGATCTGATCAAAACCATGTGTTGATGAGAAAAGCTACATGCATCATGGGTTCTCCATTATACTACTACTAATTTGTGATGCTTTTGTTTATAGTTATAATTTGGAAGTCTAGATTTTATCATCATCCAAGGAGGTAGTTGGTGTTTTAGAATTGGGATTGAACCTTTAACAAGGATCCTATATATCCTTTGAGAATATGAATCAAATTATATGTAGTTCTAATGACATGATTTAAGGTCATATGATAGTACTATACCATGTAGTTTAACATCATGTAGTAAGGATGTATATGGGATCATTTTAATATAATATATGGGGGATCTATCTTTGTAGAGGCATCCTATGCATCCCTTGAGGATAGGAATCAGATTCCACATAGTTCCAATTATTATGGGCATCTGTGTCATAAAAGGTGTTAAAAAAAGGTTTGAGAGTAGATTATGAACTTGAAAATTCCCTGAGATTTTTCATTAGGAGTATGACCCTTTTAAGAAAAAATAATATGTAATCATGACTTAAATATAAAAGGAATCCCATATTAGAGGCATTTGCATCATGCTAATGGAAAAATCATTGCTGGTCTCTAAACCCATGTGAGCTGTTCTCATTATGAGAAATAAGAGATAGAATAATATCAAACACATTACATGAGAGTGCATGATTGATTTTGTATAGGTATTACACACTAGTTATTCCTTAAGATGGTTCATCAGGAGTATATCCCTTTGAAGAGAAATAATAAGTCAGGGATTACACCTAATAAGGATTCCTATGATGGAGATATTTTTTTAGATATTACACACTGAGGATTCCCTGATAGAATTATTATTATGAGTCCCATGGAGAATATGTACCCATGAGATAAGACATAATCTTACACATCACATGATAGAATAATAATATATTTGAATGGGGATTACACATTTAGGCTTCCCTAGGTGAAATATGGCTATGATTCTTATCAAGGACATGGTTCTGTAAGAAAATACACAATCTTTCACAAGAAACATTATAATGTGAAGGCTATATAGGGTAATTACATCCTTCATGTGGCAATATGACCACATGGAAAGATGTGATATAGAAATATGTTGGATATGGAGCTTGGTCCTTAAGAAGGAATCACACATATCCTAATTATAACATGAATCAGAGTCCTTATAGTTTAGTATTCTCCTTTCTCATTGGTGGGTAAGGAGTCATGGTTGAAATCATAAGGATATTACCTATGAGTTAGAAATCATTGGTATATTAGGGACTTACACCAAGGTAGATTCCCAATTAGGATTAATACTGAAGGAGCATATGAGTTTGGAATCATGATGCATGAGAAATCCAAAAGGAGGCATCTCATATTTAGGCATATTAAGGAATCCATTCACAGAGTTCTCAATGCGAGGTGATGTGATATGAAGGCCACAATGAGGGGTCTCATCTTGAAGAAATACAATAACAGTGAAATAAGATGCCTTGAATTAAGTCATATGAATACATAATTGGGGATTACACCATGGAGTATTCCTATATATGAACTCATTCATCACCCATTGATGGATAAGGAAATATTATAGACTCATAGGATAATTGTTCCCATAATCTAGAATAATTGAGGGTTTATACCAAGTGGATGTACGAGTCACATATTCATTATCTATACTCTAATAGGTGAATAGAGATTATGGCCATGAAATATTTATTTAATATGTTTATACAAAACAAAGTCCCTTTTGAGGGTATGGTATAAGAGAACTCCCATTTCTTTAGATAGAGTTAAGTGATCACATGACTAAGTAGGGGTCATGTGATCACATGAACTTGAGGGGGTCATGCGCTCATAATTTAGTGAATTAATTAGGATGTATGACTAGGGTTTCTCATGGACAAGGTCACATAAGGACATGTGTTCATAACCCTAGTCCATCATGGATACTTCATACATGGAAGGGGTGATCAACCAATAGATCATAAGATATCCGTATAGACTGAGGGTGTATGGATGAGGGTTTCCAATCCTTCTGCATGATTAGGGTTTATGATTAGGACCCAAAAAACTAAAGGGGGAACATGATCAAAGGGAATATGTACAAGGTTTCATAATCAAAGGTGCATGAGGAGGCTAAAACCCCAGGTCACATGAAGGTACCGCAATACACGGGTGACATGATCAACGGGAAATGTACACCTAATCAAAGGTGGATGAGGAGGATAACACCCCATGTCTCATGAAGGAATCATAAGACCGAGGTTGTGTGATTAAGGGAACATTTATAAGGCTTCATGATCAAAGTCACATGAGGAGGAAAACAACCTAGGTCACATGAAGGTGTCATGATATCAGGGTCACATGATCAAGGGAACATATCTAAGGCCACATGATCAGATTCATGGATAGTGTCACATAAGGCCATCGCATGAACAAGTTTTTTCATGATAGAGTTTTACATGAACAAGGGTGAAAGGTTTGTGTTGTAATATATCAAATGAATGCATCACCCAAGTAAGGGATCTCACGAAGTTATCAAGGGAGTTTCCCCAAAGGCAGTAACCAACTCTCCCTCACCTCTTTCTCAGTGGTTCTCCCTCCTTTAACCTCAGAAACCTTATTTTAAATTAGACTCCCCTTAATATTTATAGAAAAGTTATATCACTAACTTTTCACATTTGAGAAAGGTGGAATGTTTGATAAACATGATCCACCATTGATTACATCAACTTACTTAGCCTCAGATATGAGGATCATGTTACATCAATGTTCAAGACACCCAACCCCTCTATATTCTAAAACTAATGAAATGCTGAAGGTTTTGCTTAATCATATTCACATGATCATTTTCATAGTGGATATGTGATCTATAATAACCCATAATTTTCATACATAAATAATATATCATTTTATATGAATATTCAATACATTTCATAATAATAAACTCTTGAAGACCATATAGGTTTAATGTATTTAGAAACTCGGATACATAAATATCTAGTACATAAAAGATCTATATAATTTATGATTAAGTTCTTTATAACTATAACCCTTATTAGACATATCATACTTAAAACCTTTCCTCATAACCTAGGGAAGGGAAACATAAGAAAAGGTGAGCTCAAATTCTTAGTAAAGGTAAACATAAGAGATATTAATCAATGATCATAAGTGAGAATAAGATAAGCATAATGGTGTGAGAACATGATAAAGGATAACAATAATCATACCCAATCTGTCAAAGATCTTTAATCATGAAACACGATGTAAAGTTTTTTCAAACAAATGATATAGACATAAGAGTACAAAAACATCAATAATCAATCATGAGCCATGGAAACATATAATAAGTAAATGAAATAAGTTTTTTGAATGAAGTTAAGTATATAAAATCATTTAATTAGTCAATTATCACTTCCAAGACTATTATAGTGTATTGGGATAAATACCCATTCCATCATTTCATTTGTCAAGGTTCACTCCCAAGACCATCTTATTGGACAAAGTCCCTTATTGAACTGAGTATACTCCCCATTCTAGTCATTATTTATAACACCTGAACTTAAATTATAGTAAGGGACTATTATATTTTAATAAAACTATAATACAATTCAAATTTTAGTATTTCATGTCAGAAAATTTCTAATTTTATAGGATGAATATTGATTTTGAACTTACTTGGTCAAAATAATCCTAGAATAAATTTTTGAAATTTTCCTTATATATTTTTTGAATAATTAAAAATGTAGAACTTAAATATTTATACTTTTATTTATAGTAATGTATTATAATATTTTAAATTTATAATTTATTTACTATTAGTTTTATAAAGATAAAAATAATATCATTTGAAGGTAAAAAGGGATATTTTTTCTTTATAAAACTGTTTTTAAAAAAGGAATAATATATTCAAATTTTAATTAATTAATATAATATTTAACGATGAATAATTTAAATAAAATTTATATATTATATATCTAAATATTTTCATTTATATCCATATAATGATGATTACTATTAATATATTTAATATAAGATCATCTTATTCTTGAAAAATTCATTTCTTGAAAAACCATTTTTCAATACGATTTGTGGGTCTATTTTTAAATTAAATTATTAAAATTATATAAATTGAATTTAATAAAATGGATTCAATATTTGAAATCAAAATAATTAATATTATTTAATAATTGCAACTTAATTTTTGGTCATAATTAATAGTAAAAACAATAAAAATTAATTATCACTGTTAAGGTGAAAATAGGTTTATCGAGGGGTTAATCGAAAAAGATAAGGGTAAAATTGACCTAAACACTCTATTAAACCCCATTATTTGGTTTAATTTATAAATTTAACTTTTAACCTTTTAATATGATCCATTTTTTATCCATATGTCCAAGAAAGTGAAATGGCATTATTGAAAAACTTTGAAAAATTACAAGTGTGCCACTCACCTAAATTATAAAAGGGAACCCCTCTCATCACCTTTTCACACCTATAATGAAATTTATCTAGAAAAAAATTAAATAAATATCTCCCCAAAATCCTTATACACTTTATAGAGGTTTTGGTATTCCAAAAATACTAACCTTAGGGTCCTTAATAAGATATCTAAAGGAGGTTCTTTTAACTAAAGTTGTTTTTCTTCACTAAGATCGTTATTTTTAATTCTCCTTTTGCCATAATAAATTATTAATTAACACTTAAAATATTATAACACCAATATATAACATATATTTAGATGATATTATTTTGATGAAATAATATCCATCCATCTTATTCTCCATCAAATGGGAAAGAAAACCATCGCTCATGTGTTTGGCGGACTACTGCCTCGTGAACTGATGTAATTTGTTTTCCATCACAGAATCACATGGATAAATACAATGATAGAAATAATGAATATATATAATAATTATGAAATAATATTTATTCTTTAAATTTAATATATCCTATACTTCCTTAATCTTTCATCCATTAATGAAATGATAACATCACTCATGCGTACGTTCAACCTACAGTCTCCATGAAGTGATGTGATTAATTTTCCATGTTAAAATTATAAGATTTATTATAATCATGTATATATTGAAAAAAATATGATATTAATAACTTTAATATAATTCTTGAGATTATTGAACTTCATATTATTCATAATAACTAGAAATTCAATGATAAAACATGCATAATAAAATGAAGTAGTTAACACCCGAAACAATGATAATAATGAAATATTATTAATGAACGGGGTGAAAAGATGATATAATAAGATAATATATGATATTATAAATATGAATATGACTTTGGTATAAATTAATAATTTTTTTAAACCATTATACATGAGGTTAAAACATGTTCAACTAAAGGGAAGTGCGAGGAAAGGGATTTCATCTCAATTTCCATTTCATTGAGTCATATTTTTTATTATAAACCCATTCAATTTTATATGGTTTATATACTTCCCATTTAATAAATTTAACATTAATAAATATTTATTAATGATGATTAATGATTCAATTCAAGTTAATTATTTCAAAGAGTTATAATTTAAAATTTTAAAAGTGGTAAGAATTTATTTTACAATCTCACTTTTTTTGGGATTGGTTTTATTTTCCTTAAAGGAATATTATAATTTATCCTATATAAGATATAATAATTTTATTATCATCAAGATATTTATGGATTTTCCATATTTTATTCTGAATTTTCCCCTCTTTTGAACTTGAATCAAGTAAATAAATTTTTAAAATAAAAATCAAATTTATTTCTCTTTTAATCAGATATATTTTTCTTCCATGTCCATATTTTTCAAAATTGTTTTACAAAAGTCCTTTTTACTACTCGAATGATTTATTAAGAAAATTTTAAGTTATACTTGAATTTTTAGGTTATGAAAGTAATATTTCTAATGTTTTCTGAATGGGTATCTTTTTAATTTCTTTATAAAAGTAAAAAGTAATTTTTTTAACATATACGACATCAACAAACTTCCCTAACATCGTAAATATTTTACAAATTTTAGCTTATTCTGCATGTTTTCAATGGTTTTTCCAAAAAAAAATGCTATGAAAGCTAATTTTAATATTTAACTTACATTCCCTTTATTCATACAAAGTACATTATTTTATTACAAAACTTATATTCTTGATGAACTAATGGTCATCTCGTATATCTTATTAATTTTTCAGTCATTACCTTTATCTTGAAGCATTAACTTTCTTGTGATAATTTTAAATTAAATTTTACTTAATTATCCATATTATTTATTATGGATATTCTTATTTCTTAAACTGTATATAATTTCTACATATGGTTTTTTTACTTTGAAGGTTATTTGATTAACTCAAGAAATATTTATATTTTATGTTCTTTATTCAATTCCAAAATTTATTGAGAAGGAATATTGTTTATGAATTGAATTAGTCATTCAATATATGCAGAATGAATTTGGAATGCAGTGATGGGTGCTTCTCTATTATAGATACCCCCTTAATGCATCGAAGAGTTTCATGAGATAAATTAGTTGGCCAAATTAAATGAGTTTTTTATGTATACCTATACATAGTTTTAAACTACCTTGGATCAAGGTCTTGATATTATAAATATCACGATCTCTATGATCATGAAATCAAATATTAATCATTTCCTTCATTGAAAATTAAATTATTATTATCCATGATATTTTTTATTTGATATTATCCATGGATGCATTTCATTCTCAAGTTATTGATTAAATGACATGTTTTTTAGTTATTTACCTTGATATATTGATTAGGACTTATATAATCATAATAGATTACACTCTATATAACCCTTACTAATCATTTGAGCTCACCCTAATTTTGTTTGCTTTTCCCCAGGATATTAAGAAGAATTATTTGAATGAGTTCAAGGTTGCTGAATTCTTTCAATTAGTATTATTTATATTTTATTCCTAATGTAAAATGGGTATCATGTATATATTTGGATCTCAAAGATAACTAAACTAATTGGTCCTTCAGGATTACTCCTCTTGAATATATTAAAATGTAATAAATTATCCACCAGCTCTAGGTTACTGGAGTTGGGGTTGTTACAGTTCGTATTAGTGGAAGTTTAGTACAAAACTTGGGAAATAGATTTAGGAAAACATATATTATGGAACATAACACTATGATAAAATTTAAGGATATGTCTAATTATGGAATAACATCCTAAAGTTTTGGTAGGGTAGAGATTATGTGATTTTTCTTAGAAATACATTTGTTTCTAGATACTATAAGTGGACATGATTTTAGTAGAGATGTATCTAGGGGTAATAACCCTAAAAAGAGTTGGTTTGAGTATATATCATCCATCATTTTGTTGCATGGTGACTATTCCCTTACTTCACACCTAGTTTGATACTCCTGAGGGGTATGATTTGGTCAATTCACATTTTCTTTAGAAACCATCAGGAAGGATTTGAATTTTTTTATGATTTAAATATATTCCTAAAGAAAACAAGTTTATGATTTTGAGATTAGCAATGCATAAATTTTCAATTAATGTTAAGTGTTACACCTGATTTATAATTATACATTATGATTTAAAAATCAAAATGTTAGAAAAAATTCAGTATATTTCATTATTTAGAAATGGTGTCTGGAAGAGAGAATGGTATCAACACTCTTAGGTAATGTAGAATTTTACTTTTTTTGGAAAATATAATACAGATGGTATTGGAATTGAGAAGATAATGTCTATATTAGGGAATATTATTCAGGTTACGACAAATAACCTCGCTCGAATGAAGAAAAATGTTGTTACATAGCATGATTATCCTATGTTGGATCACTTTATGTGACATAAGCCCTCATCATTTAGTGAGACTACTAATATAGTGGAAATAATGTAATGTATTAATTACCTTGAGAATATATTTATGGCCTTGGGATGTGATGAAAAAGAAAAGGTTATTGTATAAGTATATTGTATCAAGGGTGATTCTGATCAATAGTGTTCGTTAATCCATAATAATAGGAATGGAAATGAAATAGAACACATGTAATTGAGATATATTGAAGAAAAATTATTCCAAAAATATTTCCTTCATGACTAAAAAACTAAAATGAAGATGAATTTACTCAGATTAAAGAAAAGTAAAGAAGAAAGTGTTTTGGATCATGAGGCTACCTTTATAATATTATCCAGGTAATCTATAGATTACATTCAAAATATAAAATATAGGATTGGACATTTCTTTTAAGGTATTAAGCCTAGTCTCCAAAGGGAACTGATTTCTTAAAATTTTTCATTATACGATGAAATAGTTTTATGCACCATCAAAAAATAGAAGGAATTTACTAGATCCTATATATTAAGGGGAATCAAGAGAAGAAGATATAATATGAACACAAAAAAATAGAACACATCGAAAAAGAAAAATAAAATGAAGTAATTTCCATCATATGAAAATTATGGAAAGAAACATACTAGAATGTTCCTGAAGGGCATGGGAATGTATTATAAGTGTGGTGAAAAGGGTCATATGGATCATGAATTTAAGGGAAATAAAAAAGACCACATCAATCTAGTGTTTTAATTGTAAATAAATTGGGCATTATTAAAAATAATGAACCAAGTATCAAGGAAATTTACATTGAAGTTACCAAGGGGAGAAGACCAAGCTTATGTGATCACTACAATGGAGTTTGAAGTTCCCAAATATGTGGTGGAAAGTAATTTAATCATAGCCTCAAATTTAGATAATTCTTTATTTTATTCTAAATCCTTACACTATTTTTCATCTTACATATTTTCCAAGAAAATTAAATATTTTCCTAGCACCTCAATAAGTGAGTTTTTAGTCAAAAATCCTAGTGGAAATATCACTGCAAAAAAATATGTGTAAGGAAGTTCCCATTATGAGACATAAACATGCCCTATTTTTAGTATTCATTATTATAACAATGGTTGGATTAGATATATTTCTTGGTATGGACTGAATTTCAAAATACAATTTAAAAATTTATTTTAAAGAGAAGAAATTATTATTTTTGATGAAAAGGTGGAATTACTTATCTTTAGAGTGGATAATTCATCATCTGATTCATGTTAAGATCCACCCCAGTAGCACTTATAAATGAGATGCTTGGGGAAGAAGAGATGAAACAATATACAGATAGAAAATGTAATATTTAAATTGAGGATGTACATATTTTATAAGAATACATTGATGTATTTCCTATGTAATTACCCGAACATTCACCTGATCTTGAAGTTGAGTTTTCCATTGATTTAATATCTGATTGAAGACTAATATCAAAGACTCCCTATATAATTGTAATACCCTGAGATTCTAAAAGATAAAAATCATGTTCAATAGTGTATATAACATAAAAAACCAAGATTATAATATAAAGTAACACCCCAAAACTTTAATATATATTTCTTTTTAAATAAATTCAATCTCTTTGATAGATTATGATGTGCACAACCCCAAGTTAAAAAAATGTGATACTCTTTTATTATTTAAACTTTACCATTATAACCTATCCGTTAAGTTGGTGGGGATGAATAATACTAACTAAATTATTAAAATTATATATTTTACACATGTATAAAATAAATTAAATTGTTATCTATTGATTAAAAATAAAATAAGAACCATTTGAAATAAATTTTTTTTTTCTGAAAAACTGTATTTTTCTAAAAGGTAGTTTAGTCATGCTTTGGACACATAATTTAAAATTAATTTTTACCACTTTTATAAAATTTATTTGACAAACGAAATCCATTTTTAAAATTAGTATATCGATATTAACTTATGGTATTTTTTTATTTTTTGGAAAATATTATTTTTTTAGTAAATAAAGAAAATATAAATTTTTATAAAATTATAATTTATTTTAATAAATTAAGTCCCATTATTGTATAATTTTATTTAAAATTAATATAATTATTAAGATAATTATTATTTATTTTCTAAAAAACTATTTTAAAGTGTTTGATGTCTATCCATTTTAAATAATTAAAACAACCCATAATCAAGAATTATTTAAATAAAATTTATAGATTATATATCTATAAATATTAGTTTAAATTCATATAATTACGATTACTTATCATCTAGTTAAAATGAGATAAAATTTTCCTTAAAAAATTCATTTCTTGAAAAACCATTTTTTGAAAGTCTGTTGGTTTAATTTTAAATTAAATTCACCTACTTCTATAATTTTAATTAGGAAAAATGAATTATATATTTTGAATCATCATAATTTATACTTGTATGTTTCGTAGTTCCTTGAAACGTGTATTCTAGTTTTAAGAATCACTGCTTCTAGGTGGTTTCCATTGGATTTATTTATGGAACCGGAAACTTCCAACAGTTCTTTATCCAAAGGGTACCTACTTTCTAAAGGCAGAAGTTTGTTAAGTTTGAACTTCATGATACTTAAGAATGTGCATTGGTCGAGAGGATGGGAGGTCAGACTCATCACACCCTTTTGGGGGGAATTATTGTCTACTCCGAGTCTCTCTTTGTAAATTTAAGATATTTTCATGAATCCTTATTAATTCACCAAGCATAACATACATTTCCCTTGGAATTTAAAATCACTTATTAACATGTGTAAAATTTAGAATCATCAGTATACATTCAAGGTTCTTCATTAATAGATATATCCATATGTATTCATGGTTCTACATCACTGGTTTCCTCTAATATACCATTTCAAGATTCTTTTAATCATTGTTATGATGATACTAGTTTTTAATCCACTTAGTGGGGAACTATGGAATTTATTATCATCTAGGGAGATGAAGGTTTGATTTTATTTTGGGATCATGCCCATAAAATGGGCTACATACGTATCATTGTAAATGGAATCAGAACCCTCATAGTTCTGTACCACTGAATGGGACACATCATACCTTTTAAGGTCATGTGATAAGGAACTAGCCATATAGTTTAATTTCATGTGGTATGGACATCTAAGTGGAAGGGGATTAGTCAAAATATAGTGTGGGACTTATGATGAAGCAGCCCAAAAAACTTGGAAAGGATATGGGTTTCCAAGTAGGATCATACCCTGTTGGGAATATGGCCCAAGTAGAACAAGGTTTATTTTTGGTATTGGGTTTGAACCTCAAGGAGGCTTACTATGTATCCCATATAGATGGTAATCAAATCCCACATAGTTCTATTAGTATCATAGGAGAGTATAGTTCTTTGAGAAAAATGAGTTTGGGTTTACTTCCTAAAAAGGATGCCTTTATGATTTGGGGGTTCAATTTGGAACTTATTACTAAGGAGGATGCCCAGATTAAGGGGATTAAAGTTAGATTCCTGAAGAGGATATCTAGTGAGCTCAGGACCTGAGAAGGCTTCCTACATATCCCAATTTTGGTGGGAATCCAAGTTCTCATAGTTCATTCCAATATCAGTGTTTGTGCACATGTTTTAATCATCATGAATCTCTAAGACCACGTGAGTCATGCTCAGTGTGAGAAACAAGAGGATGTGAAAGATTAAACAATGACACGTTCACTTTTCCTCCTCCGCTGGTGTAAGAGGGTGCACCTATGGTGGTGAGGGTGGATGAGGTCGAGGCGACCCGGGAAGAGGGAGGGGCGACGAGCCTTCCCTCTATTCACTTTACATTGGACAAGGGTCCAATGAAAGGAGGAAAGGATGAAAGGTTAGGGGCCTACACCAGGATGGCTGCCCATTTGAAATTGGTTGGGGATTACTACTAAGGAGGATGCCCATTTGAGATTGGTTGGGGCTTACTCCTAAGGAGGATGCCCAATTGAGATTTATCCTAGCATAGGAGTCAGGTGATGAGGTTTGAGTAGTTTCTTGAGGAATGTATCGACCCAAGGTACTCGAAAAATCCATAAGGAGATTCCAAACTCATAACATGTTAAAGGAACAAATAATTTTGAGTTAACTCAAGGAAATTCATTGAGTGTGATGGAGCATCTCAAATCATGGTATTACGAGGTTGGAAGTTGGGCCACACAAATGGAGCAATGGAAAATGTTGTTGACCGGATTCAAAAAGTTCATGGTGTGACTCTCCATTTTTATGGGGGTGAGTGATAGAAGTGAAGGGACTGGACCAAAGGGATAGAACCGCAGCCTGACACTGATCCCAAGTAGGGGTGCGGGGGCACAAATCCCATGGTATAGACCAGTGGGGTTGTGCAGGTGCTCCACCAAGGTGCCTCGCGTAGGTGCTCCACATAGCTCCCCCGTGTAAGTACTCTGCGCAGGTGCGGTGCATAGGTGCTCTGTGTAGATCCCCTGTGTAAGTACTCCATGTAGGTGCGGCACATAGGTGATTCACAAATGTTCTCCACATAGGTGCCCCGCACAGGTGCAACGCGTAGGTGCTCTGCGCAGGTGCAACGTGCAGGTGCTCCGCGCAGGTGCAACGCACAGGTGCTCCGCACAGCTCCATATGTTATAGACCCTGATGGGACTTTTAACCACATTTTCCCCTTTAATTATCTCTTATCTCATGTTTTAGAGAGCTACTTGAGAAAATTTGGGGGATCTTGGATAAATAGCTATGCAATGGGAGCTTTGAGACTTCTTCCAACTT
Source organism: Viscum album (assembly GCA_963277665.1). Classification (NCBI taxonomy): domain Eukaryota; kingdom Viridiplantae; phylum Streptophyta; class Magnoliopsida; order Santalales; family Viscaceae; genus Viscum; species Viscum album. The sequence continues at coordinate 448,014,704 of OY728145.1, forward strand.
TTTTAGTCCTTAAAATGGGGAGCCCAAGAGTCCTATTTATAGGCATGAAGGGGACCTAGTCGAAGGGAAGTTGTCTACGCAGGTCCTCCGTGTAGGCCTTCCGCATAGGTCCTTCACATAGGGGTGATAAAAGTATAATGCCGCGTAGTTCCTCCACGCAGGTCCTCCGCATAGCTCTTTGGGATAAAATTCTTTCTGTCTTCCGAGTGCCATAACTTTTGATCCGTATGTCCGTTTGGGCTCCGCAATCAGTCAAATCGAAGGTCTTGAAGAGATATAAACTTATTGAGATGGTAAATAAACCATTTATTCTCGGAAAAAACTTGAAAATTGAATTTAATGTGTTGACACCTTTCCATCATTGATCTTGGAAATCCACTACCTAGTCCTAGATGGGGTAATCATTCCACTTATCCATCGGTATGGAGTAGTATTTTAGAACATAGAAATCCAGACTGCATATTCTTTCTTCATTGTGAAAACATCATCACTCATACTTGACATTTGTTGTCTATGTGAGAATCATATCTCACTTTATGAAAAAGTGCATGGAACACATTTTATGGTGTCTACATTTTATCACCTTGATATTTTGTGAAATAAATTTTTTCAAATTAATTTAGTCTTTTTTATATTTTTCATTTCATGTAATACTAAATATGATTTTTTATATAAAATAACTATTTTTGGCTTGCATTATATGCAACACCAAGTTAATCTTGTACTACAAAAAACACTTATATTATATTTTGGTACACACAACACTATTTTTTTATTATATTACACATAATATCAAGTCCCTTTGATAGCTTGAGTTATACGGAAGGCTGAGTTTTTTCTAAACTACAATATACTATTAATATGACCATCAGAATACTATTATAGCTACCACTTAGCTGTTGGAATGAAATTTATGAATAAGATTAAATAAATTGTAAAAATATGGTTTAAAAATTTATGTAAAATTAATCATTTGGTTATGAATTAGTATAAGTGAATGAAAGAACTATTAGAAAATAAAGAAATTATGTTTCTAAGAAAACTATTTTTATGTGTACAAACACAATTTTATCTCAATAAATTAAAAAAATCACTTTTGGTTAGTGTTTTAAATAAAATTTATATATTATAAATTCAATAAATATTTTTTATACTCATCCAATATATTTTACAGGTATAAGATAAGAATAAATCCAATTTTATGAATAAAAAGATGTATTTTTTTAACCAAGCAATTATTTTGGTGCAAACCAAGAGGAGTTACCCAAAGAAGAGGTAACATCCTTCCTCAAGCTCCTTTGTTTTATTTTAATTATCAAACACCTAAAATATTATTATTAAATGACTATATAATAACCTAAGTATCCAAAATATACTATTTTTTATTCTCTATTTTTAACCCACACCTACACACACTTCCATCTAATGGGTAACAAACTCACTATTCTTGTGTACGACAAACTACCGCCTCACAAAACGATGTTGTTGTTTTTTCATTTACCAATTATCATGGTTGGAAATTATGATGGAAAATATGTTTTTATATAATATATATGATATTTATGATGTATTTATACTTTTTTAATTATTATATATTGCATACCTTCATGCTTTCCATTTTGTGTAAATAAGATAACTTCGTTTTTGGATGTGTGGACTACTGCCTCCTCAAAGTGACGTGATTCATTCACACATTACATGAAATGTATTAAGGATTGGTTTAGTAAAATTATATTATATATATGACATAATAATGAAACAATAATGATTTTTTATATATAAAAATATTTCATTTACTTTCTTTCTTTCAATACGATTATAAAACTGAAACAACCTTCATGCGTATGTACGACCTACGTCTCCATAAACAGTGTATTACATTTCATATTTCTATATTTTATAGATTATCAAAAAAACATATATAATTAATATTTTTTTAATTTTTTTTTTAAATAATTAAATCTTGATATAGGTAAGAGGATTAATAATAACAAGATAAAACATATATGAAAAACAAAGTAGATATTTCCCGAAAGATAACATTAACATGGAGTTGTTAGTAAACAAGTAATATAAAGTCATAAAAAAAATAATATATGGTATTATATATAATAATATGGTTATTTTATAGATTTATAATAAAATTATATTTATTATAATGGAGGTTTGAGTATGTATGAAGAAATTCAAGACATAAGGTAAGGGTTTTCTCATCTAACTTTTTATTATCTGTGAGATACATGCCATGTTCAACAATTGTTTTGTTGGTGTGGTGTATATAATGGGCATGAATGTATTCAATGATAATTATAATTAAATTTATGGGTATTCAAATTTCCATTTTATGATCTCTCTTTCATGGGCTTTATGTTTCAAAATTTACCAAATCGGTAAAGCAATTTTGTCTCAATTTTTCATCTTTGAGACACATGTTGTGTTATGCATATATATTTTTCTATGAGGTGTATATACTGACATTGAAATGTTATATAATGAATTTTATTATTTTTATGATATTTTAAGATCCATTTAATTTTATTATTCTATGGGGATCATGATTTAAAGTTACTAAAGTGGTAATAGTTTATTGCTATAATCTCATCATTTATCAGGATTCTTTATGATTATGTTTCCATTGATGAAGTATTACGATCCATATCTCATGGAAACTCATGAAGTTTATTATAATATTTTTATTAATGATATATTCATGTATTGATACCATTTTAATAGTCTTTATTACTTGATATAATTAAGAAAGTGTTTTTAGGAAAATCTGACTTTATCTCTCTCTTCGATTGGAAATCTGTATTCTTTCAAAACAATGTTTTATAAAAGGGGTTTCAAAAATGTTTTATATTTAAAAAGTGTTTTAAATATTTTCAACATTTATTTATAAGTTTTCAAATTATTTTCAAAGAAAAAGGATTTCAAAAGGCTTTATGTTTTAAAGAGCGTTTTTAGAGAGAAAAATATATTTTCCTCAAGTAATGTTTTAATTTTTTTTCATGATTCCTTTAATTTTTTCATAGTGGTTTCAAAGAAAAGGACTTTGAAAATGTTATATGTTTTAAAAATTTATGTTTCAAGTGATATTTCAAAATCATTATCCATCTAAGATGATATACTTGGTTATAATTTATGCTTTAATAGGGATATTATCCAAGGACACTGCTCATATTATTTATCTGAATGGTTTATATTTTGATTACTTGATGTTTATAAAAACCATTTCTATTCAATGGGTTATACCATGATAAATTATTATGAAACACAATTTCTTTCACAAGTTATTCTAGCATTAATTCATTATGAAACCTATCTATTTTACATAGCTTATTATATGATTAAATGTTTTTGAAACCCATTTTATTTCATGGGTTATGATATTATGTTTATGAAACCCACCTCATTTTATGGGTCATGATAAGATGAATGTTTTATGGTTCATGTATGTATGATTTCATTATGAGATTTTCGGAACCTATATCTCCCTCAAATTCATGGGGTAAATATTTATATCTCATGATAAATAAGTGGGTGTGATGGGAAGTGAACTTAGTTCAGTAATACCTGGTTGGAACGAGGAGTGAAATCAGTTCAATAATACAAGAATGCAATGGGAAGTGAACCTGGTTCAGTAATATAGGATTGGAATGATATTGGAACCTAGTTCAATAATATAGGGTTGGAATGGGAAGTGAACCTCTTTCAGTAATATAGGGTTGGAATGGGAAGTGAACCTAGTTCTATAATACATGGATGAAATGAGGAGTGAACTCAGTTTAGTACTATAGGAATGGAATGGGAAGTGAACCCGGTTCAGTAATACATGGATGGAATGAGGAGTGAAATCAGTTTAGTAATATAGTGCTAGAATGGGAAGTGAACCCAGTTCAGTAATACAAAGCTAGAATGGGGAGTGACCCAATTTAGTAAAGGACCTTGTCCACTAAGATGGTCTTGGGAGTGAACCTTTACTAATAATATGTTTTGGGGAGTAAACCCATTCCACTAAGATGGAAATGGAATTAATCCTTGAATACCATGAAAATCATTATTATATCCTTATGTTTCTACCATAAATTATATTTCTTATTCCTATGTTATTCTTTTATGGATAATTCTCTTGATTCCCTTATGATTCATGTCTTATTAATGACCAATATTTATGCCATGATTCACGTTTATGTTCTTTGATATGTAGGGTATGATTTTTTCAATGTTATGCACATGTTCTCATACCCCTATTCTTATATTATTCTTACGTATCTTCTTTGTTTTACCTTACTTAACATCCAAGATAACCCCTTTATTATGTTTCCTTTCCCCAGGTTATGAAGAAAGATTTTAAGTAAGAGTACCAAAGGGGAATATCTTTAAGGGATATGTTTAATATCTTTCACCAAGTTATAAGATCATGTTTCCAAGTTTCTAAAGACACTAAATTATGTTCCTCAGACATGTATTTTTATAATGTGCTAAATATTCTTCTAAAATTATGTAATATCCATGTATGTTAATCTTGGGTTGCTATAGTTGGTATCAAAAGAATGGTTTAGTTATCCTTTTGAAGCTAGTATGAGAAAACCTTAGTGATATACATAGATAAATTTCTAAGGATATGTATAGGGATGTCTCTAAGGATACGCCTAAGGTGTCATAGGAAGGTGTCATAATTTTGAAATCATAGAAGTAAATTTTCATGATAATGTGGTTTTATACTATGATAAGTGATTCTCACACTATGATTTCTGGTTTTAGTCAATGGTATAAACTAGATGAAACTAGGTTAAAACTGAATGTGATGGAGAATTTGTTGATGAGTAGTCAAATGGGATGATCACTGGAGTGAAGGATGTTGTGATAGTGCATAATCATTTTTCATGGAACATGATTAACAACATGTACCTTAACTAACTCTCAGACTCACCAAATAAGATAAGGAAGGATTTTACTGAGAGTTCGGGTAATGGAGACCATGGAGGAAAGAAGATTCAGTTTCCTTTGCATCAAGAATATGGAAAGAATCACGTAAGTGAATGTCTTAGAGGTACAAGAAGTTGTTTTATCTGTAGAAAAGGACACAAAGCAAGTAGCTTCAAAGAAAAAAAGAGTTCATTTAATTAAATAGATGCGAATATTGGCCTCTCTAAGACTTTATAAAAGGTTAATTTTTTTACATGTGGAATGAATGGTCATTATGCAATTAATGTCCTAAGTGGAAATCTCATTAAGAGAATTAACAAGGTGGTATGAGTTATGGCTACATTGCTGATGATGATGAGACTATAGGTGAAATATGAAATAAAATAGGTATTAAATAATATAATGATATATCCTTGTTAATGGATTAAGGAAGAAGTGGAATAATCTAAGTTTTTATTTATTTGGACTCACAAATTATGTTATATGAATGGTGAAATATATAAGGATTGTTCAGTTTATGTTTTTTCTATAAGGATTTAAAAAATATATTGAATGGTTCCAATGGAATAGAAAAGTGATTTAATGGTAAGGTGTTGTTCATGGGAAACACATGATTAAGAGAAATATAACCATTAATATGTTCCTTATTTTAAGATAATGATGTTTGGATAAGGATATGTTGGATATGAATAAGTAAATTGGATGGTACTGATTACCTTGTAATAAATTAAGGATTTTTTGAAAAGTGTTTTATGCTATCATTGAGGTAGTTTACAACATTTTTGGATTTAAGTAATATATCCAATAAACTTTGGAATATAGAAACATGCATGTTTTCAATACGTATTTGTGATAATTTAGGTTATTACTATATTTCAAGAGAATAAATGATGAAAGTATTCACATGTTTGGTATGTGAAAAAAAAGAGATACTTTAAGATATATGGGGGATCAATACTAAGTTGTTTTTTGAAAAAATTTAGTGACCTTATTTCTAAATTTTTGGACTTCCATATTTTAGAAGGGTTATAAGGTTTGTCATTTATGGAATGGTTTAAGTTAAACTTCAGATGAGATTTTAGAGATTAAAGTATTATCTCACCTTATAAGGATTTATGAATACTAGATAACCTATGCTAACCATTTTTTGTGAGGTTAAATAAAGAAAGATGGACTGACTTATCATTATATTTAGGGATCTCATGATATGTTAATGCTTTATGAATGAAAAATTCACCTTCATTTCTTGGAATAAGATATGAACTGGAAGTTGATCAGGGCACAACAAAGGGTATGGTTGTCCTAAAATCATGTAAGTACATATTTTCATAAAATTTATTCAACTTTAGGAAAAAGGTTCTTGAAATAAAATGTTTTCAAGTTATCATCATTTTTATGATATCAATGACCTTTTTCAAGCTTCTTTGGGTTATGGATTTGTGATTGTTAATTTTCTCCTAACCATGTTTTCTATCACTCTCCATTAGAACTTAATAGTTTGATCTATCTTCTATGTCCATGTATTCACTTTCAACCTATTTTATCACATTAAGAAACCTAGTTATGAGTTATTTTGGGTAGCCATCATGTTTTCAAAATTCCCTTTTTAAAAGAAGTTTTAGTATTCATTTTTACAATATGGGTTTCTATGAATAGAAATTTCAAGTAGTAAAACTTTAATAATCCAGAAATATTTCAAGGTAGAAACTCATTTTAAGGTGGGTATAATTAAACACCCTAATATTTTGTGAAAAATAAATTTTTCAATTAATTTTAACTTTTTGATACTTTTTATTTCCTGCAACACTGAATATAGTTTTTATATAAAAGTAGTAAGTTTGGATTACATTATACGCAACATCAAGTTATTATTTCACTACACAAACACTTATAATATATTATGGTACACACAATAATATGTTTATATTTTATTACACAAAATACCAAGTTCCTTAGATAGCTTGCGTTACACGCAAGGCCGAGTTTTTACCGAACTATAATATTCTATTAATATGATTATTAAAATATTATTATAGCTACCACCTAGCTGTTTGAATGGAAGTTATGAATAAGATTAAATAAATTGTGAAAATATTATTTACAAATGTATATAAAATGAATCCTTTGGTTATCAATTAGTATAAGTGCATAAAATAACTATTTGAAAATAAATAAATTATTTTTCTAAGAAAATTATTTATCTATGTACAAAACACAATTTTATCTCAATAAATTACACAAATGAATTTTGGTTAATGTTTTCAATAAAATTTATATATTATATATTCAATAAATATTTTTTATACTCACCCAATATATTTTATAGGTATAAGATAAAAATAAATCCAATTTTACAAATAAAAAGATATATTTTTCTAAAAGGTAATTTTACAACCTTTTAATAGCGAACTAATTTTCAATATGATTTTTGAATATTTTATAATTTTTATTTTACAAAACAAACTTAATTTTTTAAATCATAATATCAAAATTTAATTTGGGTGAATTTTTGGTATTTTTCTGAGAAGTTTTATTTTTTGATGAATAGTGAAAACACCAGATTTTAATTCATTTTTTTTCATCTAATTTATGTATATATTTAATTTTTTTTAATTTTGTTTTAAAGTATAATTATATAAATTAAACGTCACATAATCTAATTTGGGCTATTGGAACCAATTTCAAAATTAAATTAGATATAAAAACATTTCAAAAATTTGGACCTTTTCACTTTAAAAACCTGCATTGTCGTCCCATCTGTAGTATTAATTTTAAATTAGTTTCTACCAATTATATTATTTGCATTTTGATAAATTTATTACTTATTTTTAATCATAATAATTTATAATTTATAATAAGTTAAACTTATTTTTTGACCAAAAAGATTAGTGAAAGTGATTTAAATTAATTACAATGATATAGAGAAAAATTAGCTTAACAAAGGAATAATACTTAAAATTAAGGACCAAGATAACCTATAAAATTGTCCAAAATCCATTTTATGTTCCTATTTTTACCCTATCATACATTTTATCTAATTTGGACCATTATTAGAGCCACTTGACCTGGGAAAAATGTGGGTGGAATTCCCTTTTAAAAAATTTACAAGAATTCCACTCATCCTCCACTATAGAAAGTCACTCACTCCTCCCACTTATTCACACCTATAAAGACTTTTATATCACCCAAAATAATCTAAAATAATCTCCCACAACCCCTCCCTTCATCCTATAAACCTATTTTGGGTAGAAATCTAACCAAGGAACCCTTTTTTTTGCAAACCAAGAGGAGTTACCCAAAGAAGTGGTAACATCCTTCCTCAAGGTCCTTTGTTTTATTTTCATTCTCCACCACTAAAATATTATTATTCCATGATTATATAATAAAATAAATATCATAAATATAATTATATGTTTTTATTTTAAGGTTTCTACCAACAATTACACACACTTCCATATAATGAGAAACAAACATACCGTTTTTGTGTACAATGAACTATCACCTCACGAAATGATGTTGTATGTTTTTCCTTTACCACCTATTATGGTTGGGGATTATGATGGAAAATATGTTTTTTATGATATATATTATATTTATTATTTATTTATTCTTCTTTAATTATTATATACTATAAACCTTTATGATTTCCATTTTATGTAAATACGATAACTTTTTTTGTGGACGTGTTGACTACCACCTCCTCAAAGTGATGTGATTTGTTCAAACTTTACATATAATATATTATATAACACACTGATATTTTTTTAAATATATATATTTTTAATTAATTAATCTCTTTGATATTTTTTATTTCACACCAAACTGGAAATAGTTTATTTTATATTAAAGCACTATGTATGGATTGCATTATATACAACAGAAATTTAATCGTGCACTACACGCAACATAAATTTTGTATTTCTCTACACAAAACACTGAGGTTATATTAAGTTACACATAAGACTGATTTTACTCGATGGATTATGAAACACGTAAGACTGAGTGTTACCGAACAATAATTCATTATTAAAATATTATTATTTAATAGGATATGACATGACCACTAAATTGAATATTATAAGATTAACTAACTTATTAATGTATATATTTGAATTCATTGGTTACATATTAATTAGAATATAATATAGAAACCAAATGAATATAAAGGGACTAATTTTTAAAGTCTATTTTTATGTAAAAAGACAATTTATATTAATAAGTTAAATTAATTACCAATAGTGAATGATATTAATTAAATATATATGTTACATATTCAATTTTTTTGATAATAATCCAATATATTCAATAGACATAAGATAAGTACAAATCCAATTTTATGCTTAACAACCTATATTTTTATAAAGGCAGTTTTACTACCTTTTAATGGATAACCTATTTTAAATTCAATTTTTGGAACTTTTATAGATTTAATATGTAAAATTAAACTTAATATTTGAAATAGAAAAATAAAAATCAGGTTAGGATAAATTTTTGGTATTTTTTTATAAGGTTTTATTTTTTAAAGAATAGTTAAAAATACCGAATTTTAATTCAAAACTACTTTATCATACAATTCATTTATAAGGTTAAATTATATTTTAAATTGGTTTTAAAGTTTAATTAGGTAATAAATTTTATAAATTAATACAACCTAATTAATTTTAATAAATTTCACTTTGAAATTGGGTATAAAAAAACTTTTGGATGTTTTTTACTTTAAAAACCCGCAGTGTCATCCCATCAGTATGATTATTTTTAAATTAATTTCTGCCACTTATGTAATTATAATTTGTAAAAATGGATTAAATTTTTTAAATAAGAATAATTTATAATGTCTTTTAAGTCAAACTTAGTTTTTGACCAAAATATTAATGAAAGTGATTAAAATTAATTACAATGATTAAGAGAAAAATCAGGTTAATAAAGTACTAAACTATAAATTTAAGATAAAAAATGACCTAGAAACTTGTCCAACACCCATTTTATGGTTATTATTTATAAATTAACCTTCCATTATTAATTTTTGTTGGTTTGGTATGACTTGTTTTAGGAAAAAACATGGGTACACCTAACTTGTTTTAAAAACTGCCAAGTGTTTCATTTCCCTTCCCTATAAAAGGCCACCACATCTCCCTCTTCTTAACACCTATAAACCCACTTAGGCTAGGACAATATATACCTAATAAACTTCCAAAAAACCCTAACTTTATCCTATAATACTTCTATTGGTCATAAATAAATCCAAGTAATCCTTTTAGAACAAACCAAAAGGAGTTACCCGATTAAGAGGTAATAACTTCCCTCAAGCTTCTTTCTTTTATTTTCTTTATCCACCCCTCCAATATATTTATTCCATTATTGTATAAAAAATATCTTAAATATACTAGTATATTTTTATGATAAGGTTTAAACATACACTTACAAACACCTCTATATAATGAGCAACAAACATATTATTTATGTGTATGATGAACTATCGCCTCACAAAACGACGACTGTTCATTTTTCCTTACCGCCTCTCATGATGGAAATTATGATGGAAAATATATTTATATATTTCATATATTATATTTATTATTTATTTAAGCTTATTTAATCCTTTTTACAACACATATATTTATATATTCCATTTGGTGTAAATACGATAATTTCGTTTGAGGAAGTGTGGACTATTGCCCCCTGAAAGAGATGTGATTCGTTCACACATTACAAGGAATGTATTAAGGATGATTTTAGTAAAATTATATGATATATATGATATAATAATTCTAATTTAATAATTATATATATATACATATATTTTATTTTCTTACTTTCTTTCAATACGACTATTAAATGGAAACAACGTTCATGCGTGCGTACGACCTACCGTCTCCATGAATGGTGCATTCCATTTCATACTTATATATTATATATATTATTATAATACACATATAATAAATATAAATTATATTTATATCATGTTTTAAATTCTTTAAATCATGATATAACTATAAGGACCAAAGACATAACAAATTAAGATACATGCAAAGAACAAAGCAGATATTACCCGAAGTGAAACATTAACATAGAATTGTTAAAAAGAAGGTAATATAAAGTCATAATAAAAATATATAAGGTTTTATATATAATAATATGGTTCTATTAAAGATTTATAATAAAATTATATTTATTATACATGATTTTTGAATGAGTACGACGAGAGTCAAGACACAAGGTAAAGGGATTTCATCTCACTTTTTATTTTCTTGAGATACATGCCTTAATCATCACTCATTTCATTTGGGTGGTGTTTGTATTACCCATGGATTTATTATATTATTATTATAATTAAATTTGTGGTTATTTACATATCCATTTTATTATCTTTATTTCATGGGGTTAATGCTTTAAAAGTTACCAAATTTGTAAAGTAATTTTGTCTCAATTTTCCTTCTTTGAGACACATGTCATGTCATGCACCAATATTTTTACATGAGGTGTATATAATGCATTTTAAATGTCATATCATGAATATAATTATTTTCATGATATTTAAAGCTTAATTTAATTTCATTTTCTTAAACTGGGACTATGGTTCAAAGTTACCAAGTGGTAACAGTTAATTGAAACAATCTCATTGCTTTTCAAGATTATTTATGATTATGATTACTTTGATTAAATATTATGATCCATATATTACTAACACTCAAGAATATTATTATACTATGTTTATTCATGATATATTCATGTACTGGTACCATTTTCCACTCTTTGGTATATAAAATAATTAAGAAAGTGTTTTTAAGAAAGCCCGACTTTACCCTCTCTTTGGTCGGAAATACTTGTTGCTTCAAAACCATGTTTTCTAAAAATATATTCAAGTATTATTCATATTTTTTCAATTTATTTTCAATAAAAAATATTTTCAATAATTATTCATAAGTCTTCAAATTATTTTCAAAGAAATGGTTTTCAAAACTTTTTCAAGCTTCTTTTAAAAGTTTTCATGGAAAATGATTTTCAAAACATTTTCAATATTTATTTATAAGTTTTCAAAGTGTTTTAAAAGAAATGTTTTTCAAAATATTTTCAATGAAAATAGGTATTCAATTTTTTTAATATTCTTTTATAATTTTTCATGGGAATTTTTTTGCAAAATGATTTTAAGACTTCTTTATATGTTTTCAATGCATTTTCAATGAAAATGGTTTTATAGAGGTTTTATGTTTTAAAAATACTTTTCAAAGAAGAAAGGATATTTTCCTCAAGATTTTTTTTCAAAATAGTTTCCTAAGTTATTTTAAATCTAAGATGACATCTTTTTATGTTACTCAAGCCTATATAGTAAATGATCTAACAACTACATTCATATTCTTTCTTGAATGGTTTATGTTTTGATATAATGATGTTTTGACAACCGTTTCTTTTCCACGAGTTATATGATTTTGAAACCCTCTTCTTTTCACAGGTTATGAATTTATGGAATGATTATGAATCCCATATATTTTCCAAAGGCTATGATGTGATGAAATGTTAATGGTACCCATTTCATTTCATGGGCTATGATTTGATGTTTATAGAACCCATCTATTTTCATATGTTATGATATGATGAATGTTTTGTGGAACATGAATGTATGATTTCATTATGTGACAGGTGGGACCTATATCTCACTCCAATGCATTGGTTGATTATGGATGACTCATAAGTATAAATGATATGTGTGAACCTGATCACATGTTCATAATGTTATGCATAGACCTAATAGAATGTCCATAAGTTTATACATGAACCTGATTACATGTTCACAATGTTATGAGTGAACCTTATTATGTATTCATAATGTTATGTGTGATCTTGATAACATGTTCACAATGTTATGCATGGGTCTGGTTTTATATTCATAAGTTATTACATAAATCTTATTCCATGTTCACAATGTTATGAATTAACAAAATTTAATGTTCACAACATTATGTGTGGACCTGGTTTCATGTACATAAGTCTATGAGAGGGCTTGATTTCATGTCCTTAACTTAATTTTTGAACCTTTTTCTACTTATATATGTTCACTATGTTATACGTTGATGTGTATGCCACAATTCCATGTCTTATTCATATGTTATGTTTCCATTTCTTATGCTCTTTATTTTCTTATGTTTTATATCTTATGAACAAACAATATTTATGCCACATCTCATGATTATGATCCTTGATATGTGGGGTATGATCTTCAAATGTTATGATCACATTCTCATACCCTTATGTCTATATTATGCTTGCACATTTCCATTATTTACCCTTAGTGAGAATTAGAGCTCACCCTTTCTGATGTTTCCTTTTTATCGGTTATGAAGTAATGGTTTAGGTAGAAGTACTATAGGGGAAGATCTTTAATGGATAAATTGAAGATCTTTCATAAAGTTAAAATATTTTTTTCCAAGTTTCCAAAGACCCTAAATTATTACGGTCCCCAGGAATGTACTTTTGTAATATTCTAAATATTGATAAAAAATGATGTAATATCCATGTATGTTAAGAATGGGTCATTATAGTTGGTATCAAATGAAAGGTTTATTAAACATTTGTAAGATAGGATGAGAAAACCTTAGTTAAAACCCTAAGTAAATGTATAGGGATAAGTCTAAGGATAAGAAAAAGTATAGGAAAATGTACCAGAATTTTGGTAAAGAATAGAGTAAGTGGTTTACTATAAATACATCCATATCTAGATATTACAAGTGGATGTGGCTCTGTAATATATGTACCTAAAATTATCAACTCTGACAAGATGTTCTGGGCCTAACTCGGATTAATCTGATACATGAAAATGAGTCTTGCTGCACACCTGGTTTCACACTACTAGGAGATATTCTTTGGGAATTCATAAACTCTTCATGAACCATCATGAAGTATTTAAATAAAAGTTAGCTATGAATAACCTAAGATAAGCCTATGGTGTCATAGATTAAGTAAGGTTTCATAATTTAGACATCCTATAAGTTACTTTTCAGGATTATGTGGCTCCTCATTATGATAAATGTTTCTTACTCTATGATTTTGGTTTTAGTTAATGGATGGAAATTGAAGGAATCACATTAATGGTGATTGTGACAGACAATGAAATGATCGTTCTACTGAAGATATTAATTCTATGGGTGTTGGTATATAAAAACTCATTGCTATACTCTCACAACCTTTTCAAGCTATGAATCATGCCGAGATTCCAAACGATCAAAGGAGGGAGAAATGTTATGTTGATCCATTCATGAGGCAAAATCCACCTTCTTTCAATGGGTATTCTGATCCACTTGATTCTGAACAATGGATCAGTACCACTTAAAAGAAATTATATATTCTCCAGTGTTTTGATCCTGAGAAATTCATTATGGTTGTTTATCGATTAGAAGGTAAATAAGAACAGGGGTGGAATATAATTAAGAATATGAGTAAGAAAGATGAAATTTAATCCATGGATTGGGATGAGTTCAAGAACTTATTATTCAATAAGTACTTTCCTCGTGTTCTATGTATGAATATAGAAAAGGAGTTACTTGAGTTGAAGCAAAAGGATGATGAATCTATTGGTACCTATATGGCTAATTTCACAAGACTTGCGAGGTATACTTCTGGTATTATCATCCAACCTGAAAGTAAAGTTAATAGGTTATTCAGTGGATTAAAGCCAAGTCTTAGAAGGGAGTTATCCATAAGAGACTTTAGTAGCTATTAAGAGATTGTGTGTTGTGTAATCAAAGTTGAAATGGAGGTTTTAGTTACATATAAATCTCATGGTTTTAAAAAGAATAAGAAGATGGAATTCAAAGGGGAATATAAAAACCATGGAGAGAAGAAAAAGTTTCAAATTATACTTTCCAAAAATGTGGTCAAGACCACTTAGGAGAGTGACTAAAAGTAACAAGAAGGCGTTTCAAGCATGGGAAGACTAGCCACCTAGAAAAAGAATGTAGAAGTGATGAGAATAAGAAATTCAATGAAATTAGTGGAGAGAAATCTCAACAGGATGAACCAACCACACTTTAGTGTTTCAAGTGCATGGAGTTTGTGCATTATTAGAATCAATTCCTTAATCCAAGGGATAATATGGATGATAAGACAAAACAATATTTAAGGAAAAAGGACAAAAGGAAAGCTAATGTAATCACAATATATAAAGTGAATAATAAAAATTAGGGGAAAAGTATCCTTCCCCCTACTTTAGAAGTCAATGTTTAATTTTCTATGAATAATCCCTATTATAATCTTTTTTTTTCATCCTTTAATGAGGTTTCATGTGGTTATATACCTCTACATGGATTTTGGTATAATAAAATCACATTTAATGTTCTATCGGTGCATAGATGAACCCAAGTATCCAATAAAATTTTTTTTGGTATAAGATAAGATCATATTTAAGGAAGAAAGGGTGAATTATATTTTTGGAAGGGTTATAAGTTTAACCATTTATGTAAAGTTTAAGTCAAAATTCGAATAAATTTTTTGATATTAATTTATTATCTCACCACATGAGGAATTAGGAATTTTGGATAACCTATTTTTGTTGATGGTAACTGAAGATATATGGGATGACTTATCATGGATCTCATGATCTATTAGTGCTTTAGGAATGAAAAATTCACCTTCCTTTTTGGATAAAGAGGTAAAGTGGAAATTTTTCAATACATGACCAAAGGGTGAGATTTTACTTATGAAAGGGAATGAAATAAAGTCAGTATAACTTCTCATTAAAATTATTCAACCTTAGGGAAAGGATTTTGAAACCAAAAAGGTTGTCCTAGTACCTTTTTTCCAATGAATCAAATGGTCCCTTATATAATCACAGATTTATGGATTTCTAATTGTTAACATTCCCCTGAACAAGTTCTCAATCACTCTCCTCAAAAACTGGATAGTTATATTTCTCCTCCATGTCCAAGTTTTCACTTCCCACATATGTTCTCCTATGTGGGAATCTCATTATGAGTTACTTTGGGTAAATGTTATGGTTCTAACTTTCCATTTTAAGGGAAGTTTTAGTATTAATTTTTATGATTTGGGTTTCTATGAATGAAAATTTCAAGTATTAAACCTTTGATAACCCAGATAAATTTTAATGGAGAAATTCATTTTAATGGGGTTAGAATGTAACACTATAATATTGTTAGAAATATATATATTTTTGAATTAATTTAATCTATTTGATATTTTTTATTTCAGGACACACTGGAAATAGTTTGTTTTATATTAAAGAACTATGTCTTGATTGTGTTATATGAAACATAAAGTTAATCATGCACTACACACAACATAAATTTTAGCTTTCTCTACAAGGAACACTGAGTATAGCTTACATTACACGCAATACTGACTTTCCTTAATGACTTACGTAACACGCAAGAACGAGTGTTACCGAAAAATGATTCATCATTAAAATATTATTATTTAATAACTTGACCATTAAAATTAAGAATATAGGATTAAATAAATTATTAATATATATAGTTTAATTCATTTTTACCTATTAATTAGTTAATAATATAGAAACCAAATGAATATAAAGGGACTGATTTTATAAAAGTCTATTTTTATGTGAAAAGATAATTTATATTAATAAGTTAAATTAATTAATAATAGTGAATGATATTAATTAAATATATATTTTATATATTCAAAAAATATTTTTGATAATCATCCAATAGATTTGATAGATATATGTTTAGAACAAACACAATTTTATGCTTAAAAACCTATATTTTCATAAAGGTAGTTTTACCACCTTTTAATGGAGAATCCCTTTTAAATCCAATTTTTGAAACTTTTAAAGATTTTATATGTCAAAATAAACTTCATATTTTAATAAAAAACATAAAAAATATTTTAGGATAATTTTTTGGTATTTTTCTGTAAGGTTTCATTTTTTAAAGAATATTTAAAAATACTGAATTTTAATTCAAAATTACTTTTTAATATAAATAATTTATAAGTTTAAATTATATTTTAAATAGGTTGTAAAGATTAATTAGATAATAATTTTATAAATTAATCAAATTTAGGTTATTGGAATCAATTTCACTTTCAAATTGGTTATAAAAACTTAGCAAAATTTTGGATGTTTTTACTTTAAAAACCCACAGTGTCGTCCTTTCAGTGGGATTATTTTTAAATCAATTTATCCCACTTCTATTATTAGAATTTTAAAAAATGGAATAAATATTTGGAATAAAAATAATTTATAATTTATAATAATCTCAACTTATTTTTTGAGCAAAAATATTAGCAAAAGTGATTAAAATTAATTACAATGATTAAGAGAAAAAATAGGTTAATAAAGTACTAAACCTTAAATTTAAGACCCAAAAAGACCTAGAAACTTGTCCAAAACCCATTTTATGGATATTATTAGGACATTAATCTTAAATTATGAATTTTTTTAGGTTTTTTATTACTTTTTTAGGTAAAATGTGGGTACACCTAACTTTTTTTCAAGAATACCAACTGTGTCCTTTCCCATCCCTATAAATGGCCACCACATCTCCCTCTTCTTAACACCTATCAAAACAAATATTTTCTGCCAAGATATACCCAATAAACTTCCCAAAACCGCTCCTTTATTAATATAATCCCCCCTTTGGAATAAATAAATCCAAGGAATCCATTTGACACAAACCAAAAGGAGTTATCTGATTAAGAGGTAATGACTTCTCTCAAGCTCCTTTTTTTATTTTCTTTCTCCACCCCATACAATCTATTTATTATATTATTGTATAAAAAATTGGTATCTTAAATATAATATTATGTTTTTATTCTAAGGTTTTGACCAAAACTTACACACACCTCCATCTAATGGGTAACGAACATACTGTTTATGTGTACAACGAACTACCACCTCACAAAATAATGATTGTTCATTTTTTCCTTACCACTTATCATGGTGGAAATTATGGTGGAAAATATGTTTATATATGTTATATATTATATTTCTTATGTCTTTAATATTTTTTATTTCTTTTAAAACACATATCTTTATACTTTCTATTTGGTGTAAATATGATAATTTGGTTTGACGAAGTGTGGACTACCGCCCCTCAAAGTGATGTGATTCATTCACACACTACATGGAATGTATTAAGGATGGGTTTAGTGAAATTATATGATATATATAATATAATAATTATACTATAATAATTATTATATATATGTATACATATATTTCATTTAATTACTTTCTTTCAACACTGCCATTAAATAGAAACATCGTTCATGCGTACGTACAACCTAACGTCTCCATGAACGATGTAATAAATTTCATACTTTTGTATTTTATAGATTTTTATAATAAAAATATAATGAATATAAATGATATTTATATAATGTTTTAAATTTTTGAAATAATTATATAATTATAAGGACCAAATATATAACAAATTAAGACACATGAAAAGAATAAAGCAGATATTACCCGAAGTGAAACCTTAACATAGAATTATTAACAAGAAGGTAATATAAAGTAATAATAAAACCATATAAGGTTTTGGATATAATAATATGGTTATTTTATATATTTATAATAAACTTATATTTATTATACAAGAGGTTTGAATGAGTATGATGAGAGTCAAGACACAAGATAAGTGGATTTCATCTAACTTTTTTATTTTTGTGAGACTCATGCCTTAATCATCACTCATTTCATTTGGGTGGTGCATATAATAAAAATTGATATATTATATTATTATTATAATTAAATTTATGGTCATTTACATATCCATTTGATGATATTTCTTTCATGGGTTTAATTTTTCAAAAGTTACCAAATTAGTAAAGTAATTTTGTCTCAGTTTTCCTTCTTTGAGACACATGCCATGTCATGCAACTATATTTTTCCATGATGTGTATATAATTACTTTGAAAATTTATTTCGTGAATATACTTATTTAAATGATATTTTAAGCTTCATGTAATTTCACATTCTTAAATGGGGACTACAGTTCAAAGTTACCAAGTGGTAAGAGTTTATTGAAACAATCTCATCGCTTTTCGATATTATTTATGATTATGCTTACTTTGATGAAATATTATGATCCATATCTCAAGAAAACTCATGAATGTTATTCTCCTATGGTTATTAATGATATATTCATGTATTGGAACCATTTTCTACTCTTTGGTATATAATATAGTTAATAAAGTGTTTTTAAGAAAGCCTGACTTTACCCTCTCTTGGGTCGGAAATATGTGTTCCTTCAAAACCATGTTTTATAAAAATATATTCAAGTATTATTCATAATTTTTCAACTTATTTTCAATAAAAAAAGGTTTTTAGGAATTATTTATATGTTTTCAAATTGTTTTCAAAGAAATAGTTTTTAAAATGTTTTCAAGCTTCTTTTGCAAGTTTTTAAGGAAAATGGGCTTTAAAATATTTTCAAGATTTATTTATAAGTTTTCAAAGTGTTTTCAAAGAAATGGTTTTCAAAAAAATTTCATGATTATTTGATATGTTTTAAAGGAAAAAGTCTTTCAAAATGTTTTCAAGATTCTTTTTTAAGTTTTCAATATAAAATTTTTTCAAAATGATTTCAATCCTTCTTTCTAAGTTTTCAATGCATTTTCAAAGAAAATGGTTTTCTAAAGGTTTTATGTTTTAAAAATAATTTTCAAAGAATAAAGGATATTTTCCTTATGATTTTTTTTAAAATATCTTACCATGTTATTTTCTATCTAAGATGACATCCGTTGATGTTACTCAAGCCCACATTGTAATTGATCCAATGGTTACATTCATATTCTTTATTGAATGGTTTATATTTTGATGAAATGATGCTTATGAAACCCTTTTATTTTCCATGGGTTATATGAGTTTGAAACATTATTATTTTCATGGGTTATTCTTTGATGAAATTATTATGAATCCTATATCTTTTACATAGGTTATGATGGGATGAAATGCTAATGATACCCATTTCATTTCATGGGATATGATTTGATGTTTATAGAACCCGTCTCTTTTCATGGGTTATGATATGATGAGTGTTTTGTAGAAAATACATGTATGATTTAATTATGTGATGGGTGGTACCTTTATCTCCCTCCAATGTATTGGGTAACTATGGATTACTCATGAGTATAAATGTTATGTGTGAACCTAATTACATGTTCACAATGTTATGCATGAACTTGGTTGCATGTACATAAGTTTATACATAAACTTGATTACATGTTCATAATGTTATGAGTGAACCTTATTATGTGTTCATAATTCTATGTGGGAACCTGATTACATGTTTACAAAGTTTTCCATGGACCTGGTTTCATGTCTATAAGTTTCTGCATGAACCTGATTACATGTTCACAATGTTATGCATAAACCTGATTTCATGTTCACAATATTATGCATGGACCTGGTTGCATGTCCATAAGTCTATGATAGGTCCTGATTTCATATCCTTAATTTAATGTGCAAACCTATTTCTACTTATATATGTTCATGATTTTATATGTTGATGTGTATTCCACAATTCCATGTCTTATTCACATGTTACACTTCTATGACTTATGATATTGATTTTATTATGATTCAAATCTTATGAACTAACAATATTTATGCCATGTATAATGATTATGATATTTTATATGTTGGGTATTATCTTTAAATGTCATGATCTTGTTCTCATACCCTTATGTTCATGTTATGATTACGCATTTACCTTATTTACCCTTACTAAGCATTCAAGCTCACCCCTTTCTTATGTTTCCTTTCCCCAGGTTATAAAGAAATGTTTTAGGTAGAAGTACTAGAGGGGAAGATATTTATTGGATAAATTTAAGATCTTCCACCAGGTTGGAATATTTTTTTCCAAGTTTCCAAAGACACTAAACTATTACGGTCCTCAGGCATGTACTTTTATAATATGCTGAATATTCATAAAAAATGATGTAATATCTATGTTTGTTAAACCTAGGTTATTATATATTAAGGATGGGTTTAATGAACTTATATGATATATATTATATAATAATTATACTGTAATTATATTATATATATACATATATTTCATTTACTTACTTTCTTTCAATATGGAAATAAAGAAGAAATAATGTTCAGGTGTACGTACGACCTAACGTCTCCATAAACAACATATTCCATTTCATATTTATATATTTTATATATTATCACAAATAAATATTTACTGAATATATATTTTACATTCTGGAAATAACTAAATCATGATCTAAGTAAGTGTATAAATAATAATAATCCAAAACACATACGAAAAATAAATCAGGTATTACCCATAACGTAACATTAACACGAAGTTATTAATAAACAGGTAATATAAAGTCATAACCAAATCATGTATGGTATTATATATAATAATATTATTCTGTTTTATATTTATAATAAACTTATATTTATTATACTCTAGGTTTGAACATGTATGAAGAAAGTCAAAACTTAAGGTAAGAGTTTTCTCATCTCACTTTTTATTATCCATGAGATACATGCCATGTTCAATACTCAATTATTTGGAGTGGTGTCTATAATGAACAAGAATTAATTATATGATAATATACTTAAATTTATAGGTATTTACATATCAATTTTATGATATATCTTTTATGGGTTTTATGTTCCAAAAGTTACCAAATTGGTAAAGTAGTTTTATCTCAATTTTCCTTATTTAAGACACATTCCATGTTATGCACCTATATTTTTCTACAAGGTGTATATAATTCCTTTGACATGTTATATTATGAATTTTATTATTTTAATGATATTATAATCTTCATTTAATCTTATTATTCTATGATGATCTTGATTTAAAATTACCAAAGTGGTAATAGTTTATTTATACAATTTCATCATTTGTCGAGATTGTTTATGATTATGCTTGAATTGATGAAATATTATGATCCATATCTTATGAACACTAAAGAATTTTCTTCTCCTCTAGTTATTCATAAAATATTCATGTATTGGTACAATTTTTCCACTCTTTGGTACTTAATATAATTAAGAATGTGTTTACAGGAAAATATGACTTTATCTCTTTCTTCTATTAGAAAACATGTGTTATTTCAAAACTATATTTTATAAAAAGGTTTTAAAAAATGTTTTATGTTTAAAAAGTATTTTAATTGTTTTCAATATTTATTTATAAGTTTTCAAATTATTTTAAAAGACAATGTTATTCAAAATAATTTATGTTTAAAGATAAATTTTCAAAGTGGAAAAGATATTTTTTTCAAGAAATGTTTTAAATTATTTTTTATAATTCCTTTATATGGTTTCAAAGTGATTTAAAAGAAAAGGATTTTGAAAATTTTATATGTTTTAAAAAGTGATGTTCCAAGTGATATTTAAAAATCCTTCTTCATCTAATATTACATCCTTGGTTATATTTTATGATTTACTAGGGATATGATCCAAGGACATCATTCATAATATTTCTCTGAATGGTTTATGTTTTTATGGATTGATATTTATGAAACCCATTTCTCTTCAACACGTTATAACATTATAAATTCTTATGAAACCCACTTTATTTCATAGGTTATTCTAGGATGAAATTATTATGAAAACTATCTATTTTCCATAGGTTATGATAGTATTAAATGTTTATGATACCCATTTCATTTCATGGGTTATGATATAATGTTTATGAAACCCATTTTTTTACAAGTCATTATAAGATGAATATTTTATGAAAAATGTATATATGATTTCATTATGAGATGGGTGGGACTAATATCTCCCTCCAACGCATTGGGTAAATATTTATATCTCATGAGAAATAAATGGCTGGAATGGGAGTTGAATCTAGTTTAGTAATGCATGGATGGAATGATGAGTGAACTCAATTAATTAATACAAGGATGGAATGGTAAGTAAACTCAATTCAGTAATATAGGGATAGAACAAGAAGGGAACCAAGTTTAGTAATACAGGTCTATAGTGGGAAGTGAACACGGTTCAGTAATATAGGACTGGAATGGGAAGTGAAACCGGTTCACTAATACATGGAAGGAACGAGGAGTGAACTTAGTTCAGTAATACAGGGCTTTAATGTTAGTGAACCCATTTTAGTAATACATGGATAGAATAGAGAGTGAAATCAGTTTAGTAACACAAGGATGGAATGGGAAGTGAAACCAGTCCAATAATATAGGGAAATAATAGGGAGTGAACCCAGTTTAGTAAAGGACCTTTTCTGATAAGATGGTCTTGGGAGTGAACCTTGACTACTAAGATGGTTTTTTGAGTAAACCCATTCCACTAAGATGACCTTGGAATTAACCTTGACTATCATAGAAATCATTATTATATTCTTCTGTGTCTACCATAAATTATATGTCTTATTCCTATGTTATGGTCTCATGGATAATTTTCTTGATTTCCTTATGATTGATGTCTTATGAATTGCCAATATTTATTCCATGATTCATGTTTATGTTATTTGATATGTAGGATATGATTTTCTCAATGTTATGCACACGTTCTCATACCCCTATGCTTATGTAATGATTATGTATCTCCTTTGTTTACCCTTACTAAGAATCTGAGATCACCCCTTTATTATGTTTAATTTCTCTAGGTTATGAATACAGTTTTTAAGTATGAATAATAAAGGGTAAGATCTTTAAGGGGATGTTTAAGACTATTCACCATGTCAGAAGATTATGTTTCCAAGTTTCCAAAGACACTAAACTATTACGGTCCTCGGGCATGTATTTTTTCAATGTGTTTAATATTCATCTAAAGTGATGTAATATCCATTTATATTAATTTTTCATTTATATAATACTATATAATAATATCAACTTAATTTTTTTCCATAATTTATAGTGAAAATAGTAAAAATTATTTACCGTAGTTAAGGTAAAAATGGGTTTACTGAGGGGTTAAAATAAAAATATAAGGGTTAAAAATGGCCTAAAACTTATCCAATTAATATTTAATTGTTTAGTTATACCTTATATATTCTAAGGTTATAAAATGGTCCATTTGTTAGACTTTTTTCATGATAAAAATATGGGGTATTTTTTTTAAATTCCAAGTGTGTCCTCTCCCCCACTTATAAAAGGTCACCCACTCTCCTCTCCTTTAAACACTTCCAAAACTCATTTTTTCAGCTAGTACCTACACAAATAACTTTATCAATTTCCTACCCTCATGCTATAATACTTGGTTTGGTTATAAATGTAATGTCCTGGGTTTTTGGAGTAGGTTGAAATCCTCTACCTATTTGAATTTTTAGAGTTTGGTGAGCAGACCCACTCTTTTTTTGGTATTCAGAACTTAATTACATGATTTTACTTAACACAGGTCATTTTTTTATATTGTTTTCAATTATTGGAATGTTATAAGGGGTTTTGGCTGGGTTTTGAGTGTGTTTGAGGCCGAAAACCCAACTTTTCAGGGTGCATAGACTGAGGTGCACAGTTTGGACAAACCGTGAGGCCTCCTAGGAGAAACCATGTAACCATAATTTTTATATTTTAATGGTTTGAAAAGCCACATGGCCATGGTATAATTTCCATGTGGTTCACTTTTCAATTCTTGGTAGAGGATCACACACAGTTTGCACATGGTTTGGCTAACCGCATGCATGAACCATGCGTGGTGTGGTGCTTATACAGTGGGTACTTCACGGTTTGTTCAGAGTTTTCCCAACCATGTAGTAATTTTTTGACCTATTTAAAATGGAAAAATTACCATTTTCTCTATTTTCATTAAGTGGGTCTCCTCTATTTCTTCCTCTCTTGCATGGATCTTCTCCCAGGCAGTCGTGGAGCTCCTCTCCTCCTCCTAGTTTTTAAGATCAACTCACCATTTGAGCTCTGATCGTCTCACCATTGTTATTTTAAGAACCGAATATATAAGAAATTTTTATCTTATTATTATTTTTGTGCTTGATATCACTGTACAGTGTAGTAAATCCATGAAATATGTTTTACCCTATTTTTAGGGAGTTCGTATAAAACACTACTTTATTCCAAATCGGATCGAGTTAGAGGCTGATATCATACGAGCGAAAATATACTAGTATGAGGTAAGTGGTTACTAGATTTATATTTGATTTACCTTGTGTTTTGGGGGTGGATTCTTTCAAACATTGTTGGTTTAACCAAGAGTGACATTATATAATAAATGCTTGACTTTCAAATTAATTAATTGATGACATGAAATGCCTATGGGAATGATCCCTTATGAATACAAATGGCATAAGACTAGTGGGAGGCTTCATACTACATGGGAAGGTTATCCCATATGGGTTTCTTAAATTGAATTATTTATATTACATTTCTTTTGATGGTTACTTGGTAACATGACAGGATAAACTCGAGGATTAAGTCAGTTTTGACCATCTGGACTGAGGTGATATTGTTTATTAGGACGGGCTTGGCCCAATGCATATGGGGTTATGTTGATCACTAGGTTGGACTATGTGGTCATAGTATTTGAGGATGTCTTTAGGTTATGGGAATGGAACAAGTGATATGAGTTTTTGTTGACCATCAAGTTGAGAGACATGGTCACAGGGGAATGAGGTGCTGAGATAATGTGGCTTAGACACTATGTTGGTGATCACCTCTCATCGTGATTGGACTCTATTCCATTAGAGTCATGTGAACATATAAAATACTTAGATAATGAGGCGGCGTTGACCAATCATGTTGGTATAGGCCTCTGTTAGTTGTATATTAGGATGGTGTTGACCATCAGTGAGGTTGGAGGTGCTTGACATTGAAAGCTATGTTGATAGTGAGGATCCACCAGTTAATAGCATTGATACCATCGATTAGAAGATTATGATTACTATATATTGAATCTATTGGTCCAAGAATATTTGGGAGGATGGATATCACCATTCCTTTAGAATTCAGCTATTGATCCAATGATGTTTATCATTTAGAGGGCATACATCATTGTGCCTCGGGATGCTGGGCTTCAAACTAATAGGAGATTTCAATAAGGGGTATGGGGGACTAGGTACTTGTTTTTTGGGAATGAATTTTTGGATTCCAGTACATTATTGATGGAATGAGGTTCCAAGTGACACTCTTATGGGTGGAACCTAAGGGTTCACCAAGGATGAATTTTGTTATAGGATGCCATGGGATTTTTTCTAAGGATCCTTGCCACTATAGTTATTCTAGTGATGAAAAAAGTAGGTGATTGCTTCCTTATGACTGCTGAGCACAAGGGAAGTAGGTTATTTTATATGATGTACATGTGATGCTTTATTTTTTTAGTTTACACCTACTTTATCATTGATGTAATTTAGTCACATGTTGGTGGTGGCCTACTAAGATTTAATCTCACACCCTACATGGGCCCTTTGGGGTGGGTGTAGACTTCATTTCTCTATGATCAGGTAAGAGTTCAGGATTTGGTGATATAACTTAGTGATCATGTTGGGATGTTTAGCATGGGATAGATGGAAAGTGACCTTGAAGGTTCCTGCATCGGCCGGATTTTATTTTGTGTATTTCTTTTATATAAGCATGTTTATATGTATATATTGATGTTCAACCATAGGATACCCAATTGTTTATTTATTTTACTATATTTCCTGACTTGTATGAATTTTCTATAAATTTTACCATGTGGTGTTTTATTTTGAAGATGGTATGTTGAGCTTGTTAATTATTATTGTTACTATTTGCTTCAGCTACGGTGGGTTACTGGTCCAGTTATTTATGGTCTTTCTTCCACTGTTATATTTTTATAGACCATTATTATTATCATAACCAAAGCTTATATTATCCCCAACACAAAATCTTTATACCCTCACTACTAGTCATTGGCCTTTGGCTTATGGGGAGGCATGCTTAAGGCCTAATGGAACTATGGCCCATAACACTATTTGGGTGGAAAATCAGGTCAACACACTACAAATAGTGTCATAGGTGTTTCTTTAACCTATTTTGGGGTCTTAGTATTTGGGATATGGTATACTGAAGACTAGGATGTAGTCAAAACTAGGTTTAGATCTCATGTCTGGGTGCCTAAATCCCTATGAACAGGGGACAGACAAAGTTTCCAGGGGTGGGAAATTGATGTTCTATTGTGTGCTTTTATAGTTTATTTGATTTCCACCTCTAGTGGTGCACTTGGGTATGATTGTTATCTATTATGATATGTTCTCATTGTCTTATTATATAAAGGGGGGATATATGGACCCTTGTTTTATTATGTAAAAGGAGGAGTTTTGGACCCTTGGCCCAATATTAAAAGGGATGTTTTATTAAGATTTCTTAATAGGAACATGGGATGATTGATATATATATATATATATATATATATCTATGTGTGTGTGTGTGTTTATTTGTGTGTGTGTTTATTCCTGTGATAAATTTATTACAATTTTAATTGGGAACCTAGATTTCACTAAGGAGAGTTGGGTTGTTTAAAGTGTCAAAAAAGGAATCTAAAAAGTGTTTTACTGCTTAGCCTCTCTTTGGTGGAATTCTACTTAGCCAGACTAGGCATGTGGCTCTAATAAAATTTGTGTGTGATGTTATGTGATATGTGATATATATATATATATATATATATATATATATATATATATATAAATATATATATATGGACTTGGATATGATAGGACTAGGTAGGGATGATGACATGGGGTGGGTTGTTTAAAATGTCAATAAAGAAGTTAAACATCATTTTCCTGTATAGCCTCTTCGGTGGAAATTTACATAGTTACCTCAGATTTATATGTGATGCCTAACTCTGTTATGGGTAGGATGGGGGTCATGAGTCTAGATTTATATGTGATACCTGACTCTAATATGGGAGATTAAGGGGCTATGGGGTCAGATGTATTGTGACATGGTTGAAATAGGGGAGTGTAAAGGCGGTGAGATCATGCTTCTTATTACATATTTCCCTATCTGTGTTATATATATATATTATGGTTGTATGAACATGATATTGATATTCATCAGGTTTCCACATAGGTGGCTTATGATGGAGCATCAGGTGGGAAGTGATATGGTGTTGCATGAGTTTGCACGGGTTGAGGGCCCTGAGGTTCGGGATGAGGCCCTAGAGGGTTAGTATGATCATGATACATAGGTACAAAAATAGGTACAGGATCTGGTGAAGGTGGTTCAGTTGTAGGATATGGAATCTTTAAGTCCATGGATGGATTAGCATACCAAGGGAATATTGGTTCATGTCATCTAGGGGATTGATATGGGATCTTAGGGAGAAGATCCTTCTATGATGTATTTTACTTGAGAGTTATAGTCACAACACCCACTTCTATTTCAGGGTGAGGGTGAACCACAAGAATATGAGAAATGGATAGATTCAGTGTATACTATCTTCGACTAACTTGAGAAACCCCTGGGGTGGAGGGTGAAGCTGGATACCTACATGCTCAGAGGACCATCAAAGAGTTGGTGGGATTTATAGGTATATTTAGACATACATGAGGGACTATATTAGAAGGAATTTGAGGCTAGGTTATTCAATCACTTTTTACCTGAGACACTGAGGGTGGAGAGATATCGAGAGTTCTTGAACCTTCAGTAGGGAGACATGTCTGTTATGGACTATGAATATACTTTCACAGAATTGTATCATTTAAAACCTAGTGTGTTGGGAAATTAAACCTTTATGTTGAGGAAATTAAAGGATGGTTTATGGTATTCCATTCATGAACATGTAAACATCTTCAAGTTGGCCTCATTCTTAGAGGCTATGAATAAGGTGTTGATAGCTGAGAGAAATTTGACGGATCAGTTTTATTCAAGTCGGGTGATAGAATTAGGTGATGTCAGTGGAAATGATTTGGATATTTAGAAGTGGGGTTGTTAGGATTATTAATAGGGTGTTTAGGATAGAGAATCAAGAAGACCACTGAGGATTGGATGATCGATGGTGTGTATTTAGTGTGGGAAACTAGGACATGTGCTGGCATAGTGTGTTCGGGCACCGAAGGAGTTCCGATCATTTGTCCAGGTCAGGAATTTCTAGATATTATACAGTAATCCTTCTCATATGATTGGTAGTTAGGGATTTTGGTGAACTTATGGATCTGAGGTCAAACTGAGAGCATTTCTAGGAGATGGTAGCTGAGATTCAGCTACACGTAGAGGTTTTAATAGAGATAGTGGGACCTAGTAGTGGAGTTAGTGGTTGGTAGATGGTGTATCTCCATATAGAGGATAAGCCTTGGGTAATTAGGCTTTAGGGTAGGGGAATGCTGTTGAGCTACTAGGGTCAGAGTAGGATGGTGAGCCAATGAAGGTTATAGGTATGTCATGGGTGTGACTAGGTTCTTTTTTTAGCATGGAACCTTTTGTAGAAATGTTCAGTTTTGGGTGAAAAAAGTGCACAAGATGTATTTTGGACTAAATAGTTTATGTTTAGTAGGTTTTCATCGACTCAGATGCATTATATATATGAGGTTTTTGGCACCATGATTTATTATGGGAATCGATGTGATACAAGTTCTGATGATGTGCGTAGGCATCTAGGCATCAATGCGATGTGGGTTTCCTTAAGGTGCATTAGCATCAGGGAATCAACATGATGTGAGATTTTATGTGTGATAGATAGGGAATGATTACTTTTGAGAATATGTTGAGATTCAAGATATCCAGGCATCTATTGAGATGTGGGAACTCTTAGGTGCCATGTGCAACATGGGCACAAGGTGGGCATCTGATGAGATGAGGGAATTTATAGGTGTTATATGTGACGTAGGCTTAAATTGATAACCTGATGAGGTGAAAGAGTGATGATGAATCATGATATGACTTTTGAGTCTAGGGATGGTTGGTAGACCATCATAATTTTGAGTTTTGGGTCGGGAATTGATTGGGGTAGGTAACTCCTAAGGTGGGGAGTGCCTTGAGAGAGTTGACCTGTGACTTTATAACTAGGGTAGAACGGGGTGTTTTAACCAATATGGTTATGTTTGGTACCCTATATAGGTAATTATTTATACACCAAGTATGATCTATGTTAAGGTGGGGAGATTGAAATATCTTGGGTTTTTGAAGCGGATTGAAATCCTCAACCCATTTGAATTTTTGGAGTTTGGTGTGCAAGAAAAATCTTTTCTAAATCTTTGGAATTAAAATCCAATTGTTTCCTTGACCCAAGGAATTTTTATTAGATGTGTTTCAATGCAATTAAAGTTCCTAAGGGTTTTGGTTTGGTTTTGAGCGTGTTGGAGGCCGAAAACTCAACTTTTCTGGGTATGCATATTGAGGCATAGGGTTTGGAAAAACCTTGTTCCCTACCAGGAGAATCTATGAAATCCTTCTTTATATATGAGTATGGTTTGAAAAGACATGTAGGAGGGGATTCATGATCATGTGGGGGAATTATTAAATTCTTATCAGAGGAACACACATGGTTTACACATGGTTTATATAACTGTGAGCATGAACTATGCAAGGTGTGGTTTTTAGATAGTAGGTACCACATAGTTTGCACACGGTTTTCCAAACTGTGCAGTAATTGTGATGCCTCTTTAAAAGGAAAAAATTACAATTTCCTCTATTTTTTAAGAGGGTATCCCCTATTTCTTCCACCCTCACATGGCTCTCCTCCTAGACATCCACGGATCTCCTCTCCACCTCCTTCTAGGATTTGTGCTCAACTAACCATTCGAGCTATGATATTATCACCATTGGTCTCATTAGAATCACATCGATAAGACCTTTAATACTATTCTTTATTTTTTTCCATTCTCTCACTATATAGTGAACTAAATCCATGAAATCTATTTACCCTATTTTATAGGCATTTATCTAAAACACTAATTTCTTATGAATCAGTTTGAGTTAGAGGCTGATATCATATGAGATCATGTCTAACAATATGAGGTATATGGTTCCTAGATTTATCTTTGATTTATCTTGTGTTTTAGGGGTGTGTTTTTTAGTGAACCATTGGTTTGACCAATAGTGACCCTATATAATTAATTATTGACTTTAAAATTAATTAATTGATGATATGACATTCCTATGCGAATGATCCCCCATGACTAAAAGTGGTATGAGCCTGGTGAAAGGATTTGGACTGCTTGGGTAGGTTAAGTTGGGTGGGTTTCTTAAATTAAATTGTTTATATTAATTTTATTATGATGGTTTTTTTGGGTACATGATGGGATAGGCCTAATGATTGATATGATTTTAACCATATAGACTGAGGTGACATGGTTCATCATGAAGGGCTTAGTCCATTGCATATGGGGTGATGTTGATCACCAAGTTGGTTGATGCAGTTTTTGGATTTGAGGCCATGAGTTCATCAGGTTACGAGCATAGACCATGTGTTATGAGATGGTATTGACCATCAGGTTGAGAGATATGGTCACAAGGGCATAAGTTTACAGGATTATGTGTCTTAGGTACTATGTTGGTGATTTCCACTCACTGTTATTGGATGATATTCTATTGGAGTCATTTGCAAAAAGATAAAAATTAGATGATTAGGCAGTGTTGAACATTCATGTGGGTAGAGGCCTTCGTTAGTTGCATATTAGGATGGAGTTGACCATCAGCGAGGTTGGTGGTGCATTCCATTTAAATCCACATGGCTAGTGAGGATCCATTGGTTAATGGTGTTGAGATCGTCAGTTGGGGGATGAGGCTCAATGTATATTGAGGCTGTTGGGATATGATTATTTGGGAGGATGAATATCGCCATTCCTAGGGATGTTATCTATTAAGATAATGATGTTTATCATTTGGAAGATATACATCATTAGGCCTCAAGAGATTGAGATTCAAACTGATAAAAGATTTTGCACAGGGTTTTGGGGGAACATGTACTTATTATTTGGGCATTCCTTTTTGGATGTCGGTAAATGATTGATGGAATGAGGTGTCGGGTGAAACTTTTTGGGGTGGAACTTGAGGATTCACCTGGGATGAATTTATTCAAAGGATACCTTGGGATTTATTCTAAGGATCCTCTCCACTAAAGTTATACCAATGATGGCAGAATTAGGTGATTTCTTCCTTGTGGCTGTTGAGCACAAGGGAAGCATGTTATTTTATATGATGTGTATGTTCTACTTTATTTATTTTTATTTTACACCTAATTTATAATTTATGTAAGTTAAGAACACATTTTTGGTGGCCTACTGAGATTTATTCTCACACCCTACATGGACCCTTCGAGATGCGTATATAATTTATGTCTCTACGAACAGGTAAGAGTTTGAGCTTAGAAGTTTGACCTTGGTGATCATGCTGGGCTGTTTAGCATGGGATGGATATAAAGGAACTTTAGAGGTTCCTATATCACTTGTAGTTTATTTTGTGTCTTTATTTTGTATCAGTATGCTTATATGTATATACTAATGGTCGACCACGGGTGACCCTACTATTTATTTATTGTCATATATGACCTGACTTGTATGCATGTTCTATAAATGGTACCCTGTAGTGTTTTGTTCTAAAAATGGTATGTTGATCTTGTTGATTATTATTGATGTTTCTTTATTACTCTTCAATGGGTTACCGATCAAGTTATTTATGGTATTTATTCCAATGCTATATTTATATAGATCATTATTATCATCATCATCGAAGGGTGTAGTCTCCCCACTATCACCTCTTTACACCTTCACTTATAGTCAATAACCTTTGGCATACAGGGAGGAATTCTTAAGGACTACTAGAACACCAGCCTGTAGTATTATTCTTGTGGTGAATCAGGTTAGGGTGCTATAGTAAATACAAACTAGGTAGGATTTTGTTGCAAACCAAAAGAAGTTTTCTAAAGAAGAGGTAACATCCTTAACCAAGCATTTTATTTTATTTCTTCCTCCACCTTCTTCAAATCTTATTAAACCATTCTGATATGATAACCCCCATATCTTCTATATAATAATATTTTTTTATGTTATGTTTATGACCTAAAACTATCTCCTCCCCTCTCAAATGGAAAATGAAACTATTGATTGAGTGTATGGGGAACTACTACCTTGGGTGTCGATGTAATTAGCTTTCCATAACTAATTATCATGGCTAGATATTGTTTCATTAATGAAAAAAATGTGGGGATTAAATCGGGTTTTGTGGTGATGGTGGAATGACCTTTAAATCAGACACATATTTTCATCTCCTTTCCAGGCAGTTTCCAACGAGTTATATTTGTGAAACTAAAAACACCCAATGGTTCTTTTATTCAATATCTTTCAAAAACCTGATTTCAAAATTAAGGTGGTCATTGGGAAATGGATCCAATAATGATTAAGGACTAACATTGTTCAAGAGGATGGAAGATTGGGCTCATTGCACCCTTTTGGGGGGGGGGATAATTTCCTACTCTAATACTCTCTTCATATTTAAGACACATTCATGAATCTTTTATTAAACCCCAGATATAAAATGATTCACCCTTAAATTAACAATAAATTATTATCTTGTATAAACTTTAGAATCATATGAATTTATCTGAGGTTCTCCATCAATAGGGATATCGGTGCTTAGATTAGATATTCTTATGTCATTTATTATTATGATACTGGTTTGAAACCATATAGTGGGGCACTATAAAATTTATCATCACCCATAAAGACAAGAGTTATTTTGGTGTCAGGATTAGGCCCATACAATGGGATTCCTACATATCCATGTGTAAAGAATTAGAACCCATGCAGTTCAATGCTACTTAATGGGACACATCATACCTTTTAAGGCCATGTGATGAGGACCAAACCATGTAGGTTAAACGTCTTGTGAAAAGGACGTCTAGGTGAAAGGTTCCCAGTCAAGGTTGTTGTGGGACCTATTCCCAAGCATTACATAGGACCTAAAAGGGATATGGACTCATAGGTGGGTATGAACCTATTGGGGATATGGCCCAGATAATATTAGGGTTAGTTTCGGGTGTTGGGTTCGAAACCTAAGGAGTATTTCTATGTATCTTGTTTGGACAGGAATCAATTACCATGTAGTTTGAAAGGTTGGTGCTATACCAAATAGGCGACCCATTTGGTTTCATTATTGGGAATATGGGCCTTTTTGGTGGTTATAACATTTTTTTGGGGATTATACTAAATAGGATTCCCAAGGTAAGGTGATAGGAATATCCATAAAAGGATTCTATTCAAGATATATGTATTTGATCATGTGGATGTCATGATCATCACTAACAACTTAGCCTATGTGATTTATGCTCAATGTAAAAAATAAGAGGAATTGGAAGATCTGAAACACCACACAATATCCTTCATCTTTTAGTGGACGAGGTTGGGGAATGACCTGAAATAAAGATTAGGGGATTACTCTAGGAGGGATTCCCTTAGATAAAATTTACTCCTCATCTACTAGTAGATGAGGGTGGAGTTATTCCGGGGAGCTAGGGAGTGAGAAAGGGATTTTATGCACTTGTCTCATCTCTTGTTTTCAACCCTGGGGTCCCATAATTATCCCTAATTTTGATATAATCATTACCAAGGGAATTTATAATTGATAACACTCCAAGGATCCCACCTATTAGGTAGGATAAATATAGGAACTCTATTACCATAGGAATGTACAATCTAAAGGACACACTGGTGTTCCCTATGATCTTATTATACATGTATAGAGGATTTGAGGGAGCCTTCATCTTGGCCCCCCTAAGATGAGGTATCCAAGGGAAGAGGTTCCCTACCATCGATGGTATGAAAGAGGGGCTCAATGGGTGGATCACACAGGTAAGTCTTGGGTGTCCTAAAGGTGCCTCGTATAGGTGAGGCCTATGCCAGCTAAAATTGCTTCATGTAGATGAGGTCTGGGAAATATGAAGGTTCTTCACATAGGGTATAACTAGGAAAGATGAATATGCATTTGGGTGATGGAAAACCTCATAAAAAAACTTGGGTGAGGTCTTACTCTCGGCTCCAAGGGCCTCCTCAGGTGTCTTTGGATGAATGGCTCTCAATTTTGAGTAGTGGAAGGGTCCTTTTCCCTAGTATTTTTGACTAGGGGGAGTATTTACTCTCAAGGTTCTAGGTATTATTGACCTTGAGGTACACATCAATCTATTCATCGATATTAATTTCCCCTTATTTTGTAGTCTTAAAGCACTACTTGATGGTTTGGAAGACTTAGGCGAGAGACTTGGGTGAGAAGAGCTTTAAGTAGTCTCTTCTCATTTTCATTCATGTCAAATAAGGATAACAATGGTCTTATTTATAGGAAAAATCATAACCCTGGGTGAAGTATACCACTCATGTAGGTCCATAATGTAGGTGTCTCATGTAGTTTCCTTGTGCAGGAATGGACGCTCTCACTAGGTCACACAGGCAAGGCCTATGCAAGCCTATTGGTGCAAAAGTAGGGTACATGGAGGTTAACCTGTGCAGGTTTATTAACTCCCCTTCTCTAATTTATTACTTGAGGTATTTTCTATTAAATATTTCCATCCTTATATAAAAAGGTAGTTTCAACAAAACACCCCTCTCAAGATTGGATCTGATCAGAAGAAGCGGGTCTAATCTCGAGGTAGAGAAAGATAGATATGATGATGAACCCTTCACTCATATATTTACATGTTCTTGAATACTCTCAATTTGCCTTAGAACATCCCTTATTTTTCAGAAATAGATAGAGGTAATATCAAGTAAATATGTCCACCACTAAGATATAATATGTAGTTCAGTCTCACAAGTTGTTCACACTGATCAACCACACATGTTATCCATGCATAAGAACCACATAGGTGACTAGGCATCTATAAATAGGGATTCCTATTGGAATAATTCCTCCTCTGTCAAAACTATTTCATTACTCTCCATTTTATAGTACTCTGTATAGATCGCTTTCATAACTCTCTCTCTATAGTAATCTCATACAACTTTTGGTAAGAATTTTAAGAGAACCTGGAAAATATACCTCAACCACATCACTTGAGAGAATGACCTGTGTGAGGTCACTTGATCAAATGACTTGTGCAAGGTCACTGGAGTGAGTGACCTATGCAAGGTCACTTGAGTGAGTTACCTACACAAGTTCACTTGAGCAAGTGACCTATGCGAAGCCACTTTAGCGAGTGAACTATGAAAACTCACTTGAGTGAGTGACATGTTCAAATTCACTCCTTTGTTAAATTTCCTTCTATTTTAAAAACACATGAAACATAGTTCTTGATGATAATGAACATCCTACTATTTTCCTTGTATATTTCCAACAGAAACTGAAAGTGTTTTGGATGACCAATCCACCGCTCATGTTAGGGAGATGATCAAAATAATTGGGATATATTTTTATGACATGTGATACTCTACCCTTATGTAATTAGTGAAATACTTGAACAAGTATTGGTGTAAGTACCTGCTATGCGATCAAATTCCACTTTATGACCACGATATTCTAAGATATGCATTCATTCCAAAGTCACATAGTTATTTTATAAAGTCTTGGTTCATGGAGTACACCATCTCTCCCACTACCAATATCTCCTGAAAAGGTGTATTTATCAATAAATGAATAGTACCCTATGCATGTGTTATCCATCATAGACTATGTGCCCTAGATATGAAGACTCACACCCAGGTATCAAAACCTCACTGCTACTAGTCAATCTTTTGTGCTTCCAAGATAGATCTAGAAAAAGGTCGGAATAAGGATTGCGACTTCCATTCTAGAGGGGGAGTCAAGTTCGAGTGGATTTGGGAATACTGGGTGCACCAAAACTATGAAGAATTTAAGAATGAGCTGAAAGCGGTCAGAATATATGAAGTTGTATGGGTGGACTAGATGTATGTATACAAGAATCCAGACATCATACCTAATCTATTGAACCAACAGATTACCAGATGAACATTTTTCATTTGACACATAATAAAATAAGGATTATCTTATGAAATGTCTAAAAGATCTTAGGTTCACCCATTATCAGAGAAATGTATGATACATTCATCTCATTGAATGTATCATGGGATGATGTTGAAAGGAAACTAGATTTGGACTATGAGATGTTAAAATTGGACCAAAAGGTGTAGATTAAAGACCCAACTCTAGGGGATATATTCATTATAAGTCTTGGATAAAGTTCTTCCTAGAGTGGTAAGAAGAGATCCCTAGCTACTAGTTCCCAATAGGATTACCTTCATTGGATAATTAGAGAATTCTTAGAAAATTATGTCCTACGTTGGAGTAAGGATAGTATGACCAGTGGGGATATACAGTCAAGTTCAATGTTCCTGCAAGTACCCACTTGGATGACTTCTTTGCAATGTTATTGAGCACCAATATTTTGCTGATCCATGAATCTAACAATAGTTTGAGGTCACATAAATTTTGTTATAATGACTAAACTAGAATAGGGGAAGCACATAGGGTTAGATTACCCTATTTTTAAAAAACGTTTCTAGTTTCTATTGCATGTAAACATGGGGAAGGCCCCATTATGAATTTCAAGGCCATTTCAAGTGTAGTGGGGGTGGATTGTGGTACACTTTAGTTCTTATGTCATTTTGAGTGGATTTAAAGTCCCTAATGGCTAGTTTTTACCATTTATTCAGGATTTTTCTGGTTTCTAGCCTTTATCCATGAAATATGGAGAATCATTGAAGAATATGAACATGATGGGTGAGTTTAAATTCTTTCCATATCGTGATCCACCTTCCAGAACATTCATTGGAAATGGAAAAGGAGATGATGATCTGAGGTCATACATGATTACATTTAGAGGCAGTGCACTAACAACCTATATTGACAGTGAGATCATATGTGAATCACATTATCCATATCAATTCACCCACCATTTCAATTGTCTAAAACAAATGAATGTGTCCCCACACACACATATTCGATTTGAGAAACACTCGATGGTGGCCTGAAAATTATAGATCCTAATGGCCATGGAGGTATCCCAAGTGTCAATAAAGATACCTCCATTGGGTGTATCCATTAGTTTAATCTATGGGTATTCCAATACCTATATTTCTTCTTACACTCACGGGGAATTAATAAAAAGTGTCCCCCATGAGTTGAGGCCACAATGACTGATAGATATGGCAAGCACAGTAGGAAGGCTTATCCTGAGGGTGATGAAACTGAACCTCCAAGACAATCTATATGATCTCACACATAGGCCATGAAGCAGGATATGGTTTGAATGGACATATCTTCTAATTCGAGGTGGTTTATTCATCATCACTGGGAGGAGACCCAAGCTTTGGTTTCCTAGCCTCCTACCAGAGTAGAGAGGCTCTAAAGGGCCTTAAAGTCAAAAGATGTTGGGTCTTCCTCATAAACAACCACATCAACTTCAAATTATGTGTGGCCTATGGAATTCTAATATTGGAAAGGTGTAACCTATGTCATCATAGACTTATAGGTATTTATCCAAGTTTTCATATGTATCCCAAAACTTGGGGATATTCGAGCACCCTATGATATTCACCATGATTCCAATTTTGTTAAGGTGGGGTAGTATATTTAGGAGCTAGAGATGTTAGTATATGAAAATGATTATCAAATCCCAACCACAAATCAGGTAACTGATATACTGGATCAAGGTTCCACTAAGGGAATAACTGACCAAAATGATGATGAATGGGATGAATTCATCAATGTTTGGTAATATAATCTATTTTCCTTTTCCTTTGAACCCACAATGTTTTTTAAGTAGAATAATTACCATTAAAGGGACACTTTTACTTGTATAAAAAGGTTTCACCAGAACTAGACTCCCCAATATACACCTCAATAGGCACCCCGATCAGGGTTAAGGGATCTACCCATGAGCCTGGGGACTTATCTCTAGGTCAAATATTAATGGAAAAACGAGATATAAGGGGGAACCTTTTCACATATAGTGATTATATTTTATAATATTAAAAAAGTACCATCACCATATCAAGTGAAGAAATAGAAAAATGAAAAGACTTTAGTTAGGCTTATGCACAGTAGTAAGTCTCCATAATTTCATTAATCCCCTTAACTCACCTGACATGCCTTTCTGGTCATGATTTCCCTTTATAGGAAAAGATTCACTTTCCTCCCTCAATGGTTCTAACACCCATCCTTAAAGGATTGAGGGTGACATTACAGATGAGGCACATACTTGCACTGGTGATTCCATTCCTTTTATGAGAGAAGTTCCAATAGATGAAGATGTGTCTATACCCGTTACTATAGAGAGGGAGGGGATTATGATAATGTAAGATATGCATCATAAGGAATCATGTACCAATCAAAAAATTCTACTCCTTATGATATTTTATATCTACTAGATATACTATAGGACCCTATGGTGAACAGTATTGACCATGTTGTTATCTCATAGGAAGTTGAATGGGTTCTCAAGTCATCAGAGGAGGATGTTATTTTCGGTCCCGAGATCGATGTCCCTTGCATTCCCATGGGTAAAGCTACCATAGGACTTGGGGAATTAATTCATGAAATGAGAAATCATGGCATGACAATTGAATAAATTCTATCACATATTAATATTCCTAGATCTTTAAAATAGTTTGAGGAATTTAATAAGGAATTGGACAAACACGAGTCTTTATTTTCTAAAAAAAAATTTATGCCTGATGTTATAATCATGACTACTTGATTCATGAATCTCTATCCTGTGTAAAACATCATTGTGGAAATGTGTGTCTAGGGTGTCGAGGTCCATCATGGTCCCATTTCTGAGGGAATAATAGATGAGGTCCATAAAGTGGTATATTCTTGAGGGACTTATATCCCAGTTTCTGAGAAAAATTAGGAGGATGTTCCTTATCAGGGGTGATCACTCAAAATATTGAGACCATGGGTGTTAAGGAGGTATCAATACCTATAGATTATCCATCAATGGGTGAGTACTATTAACTTCTATAATTTTCTCCCTTACCTTTTTATTTTTTTATCCCCCAATGTTAATGATGAGACCCATCTGTTATCCAATTCCATCGACCTTGGTGGTTGAGCCCGAGGGAGAAGCCTCCATTCCAATTCATCCATCATTCGAATGTGAAACAGATACTATTTCATAAGGAATGTGAAAGGGTTACTCATTGAATGAATTAATCCTAGAGTACATATCTCCCAACTAAAGTGGATTCGAGTCATACTTGGAGGCACAAGATTCCTTTCGAACCACACACCATTTTGTTTAGCAATACATATGGAATTTAATCTTATAGACACCTCTCAAATATCTTTCAACATGACTTTACTAAAAACCAACCATGTTTTCCATTTTGGGGTATAGTGTATTTGATTACCACATGATTGACCATGAAATGAATTCAATAATTCGAAAATGGTAAGAGGAGAAAAGATCATAGTAGGTTGAGATGTAACTAGTGGGCCAGTTTAAAGAACTTAGAGCTATAGTACCCCGGGTAGAAATCATCCATGCAAATAAGGTGGAGGAGAATCAGAACCTCACTAATGAAAAATCTCTCAAGATGGTATTCCTTCAAGAATAATTAGATTCCATTAAGGAAGATATCATACAACTCCACCAATCCTTAAATAGGGTCTTGGTATAAGGAAGGGATTTCATGGTTGTAGAGAAGGAGAAACTTCCTCATACTAAGGAGGTCATCACCACACAATTGTCTAGGATTTGAAAAACTGTAGATAAGGCTCAATACACACTATGAAAAATCAAATCCTATGTTGAGGACATCTTGGAAAACTTGATGGAGAGAATCTAGCATGTGGAAGTTCCTTTGAATTTTAATACATTAATGAAAAGGATTTTATTCCCAACCATCTATTTATGTATTCTTTTCCTCATTGTAACCATAACATAACACCAAAACCAATTCATTTGATTGAATGTAGATGTTTCAATGTGTTTTAATTACAATGGTAGGAATGAGAGAGTTATATAATTATTTATTAGGCCTTTATACTTAGAAAACGTAGTTCGACTATTTATGAAATCGCATAAAAAATTCTATGAACTTTTGATTCTTTTGCATCATCACCCAATTTTTTTCTAAGTCATATAGGAGGAAGACTTAGTGAGTGAGACTTGGATTTTTCTTAGGCTTCCCTTTATGGGTTTTAAACCTAACAAGTTTTATTCCTATTTATTTTAATTGATCAATTTTTTTTCCAAATCCATGTGGAGTGCATGTATAATGAGTTGAAACTTGACTTTTACCTAGGGGGTCCTTTTGAGGGTTTTCAAATTGGTGACTGATATGTATCTTTTTATGGGTTTTTTAGAGTCTTACAATATGGAATAATGAAGCTGGTGTTTTTGTTGGAACATATTTGATCGTGAGTTATAGGATGATGACCCGAGAAAGGCTTGTAGGCCAAGAATGCTCAAACACTTCCCGGACATGAGGAATGAAATTTTAAGTCACAATCTTGTGATTTATGGATCTAAAGAAATATTATGGGATAAGTTCATAGGGAATGACCATATAATTTTTTTTAAAAGTGGTTCCTATTATGATGTTGTTAGGGATTACGGAGATTGATTTGGTTTATCTTGAGGATGAAGTCACCTCTAGTTTACATGACTTTTGGGGTTAACTTATACAAAGCTAGACTGGAGTGTATCAATACATATTCAAAATAAAAGTATCCTATGGTATTATACATTCTACTATTTATGGATAAGGGAAGATTATAGATATTCTAGGCATTTTTATGTACTACATTAAGGTGAGAATCAATACATATGTGGTTCTTCAAGGTGGTGCGGTGGATGACCATCACCAGAAGGAAAGGATCCCCTATAAGAGGGTTGAATCATCATACAGTTTAATTTAATGCAACTAGAATATGAACCATGTAGTTTAAAATCTTATGGAAAATATGTTAATGGATGAAATTTAAGGTCATTTATATTTTGCCAAAATATCAATGATTTTATATGTCATGGTGATCCAACCAAGAATGTTCCATTATTTTCAGGCATGATGAGGGAAAGTTTCAATTTGCAATCTCAGATTTTTTGGATCCGAAAGGTGATATAGGAAAATTATGTAGGGAATAACTGTGGATGGTGTTTTAAAATCGGTTTCTATCATAATGTCATCAATTATTATAGAGATAAAAAAGGTTTCTTTTAGGGATGATGGTGCCTTTGGTTAATATGACTTTTGGGTTCGAATCATGAAAAGATAGACTGGGTTGCATCAATACATTTTCAAACAAAAGGTATCCTCATAAATCAAAAATTCCATCACTGATGGATGGGGAAATCTTATGGAGATCCATATTTCAAAGACATAGAGTCTTATCTATGTAAGGAAGGTTTCTAGGTATGGAAGGATCATTTCATATCAAAGTCACCCAATAATGGGAAAATGATCCATATGATGTTCTAACCCATATATATGTACGGTGATTTTTTTATATTATGATTGGTCATAATACATAGGATTCAGGTGTCACTACATATCTTGTCAAAGTGAGAATCAAAACACACGTAGTTCTAGAATAGATTCCCCACATTGATTGAATTATTGTGTAGAGAGGGTGCCGTTTTTCTTTGAATATGGTCTCAAAAATAGGGTGAGAACCCATACCAGACCCTCCTATGAAGGTTTGGATCATATATTGAAGAGTGGTGGATTATTTATATTTTGGATGGACCATGATGTAAGATTTGGGTGTCACTATCAATCTCTTAAAAGTGATAATGAAGCCATACATAGTTCTTGGACGAA
Source organism: Viscum album (assembly GCA_963277665.1). Lineage (NCBI taxonomy): Eukaryota > Viridiplantae > Streptophyta > Magnoliopsida > Santalales > Viscaceae > Viscum > Viscum album. The sequence goes on from OY728145.1 coordinate 448,057,228, forward strand.
GGGTTGGTGGAAGATTAACACCCAATATAGTGTTCCTCTCAAGTGAGGGATATAATTATGTACAATTTTACATCATTAAAGAGACATTAACTATACAGTTTAACTTCATGCGGTAATGATTTTTGGTGTTCCTTTTAAGGTCTTTCATCCAGGACCATGCTAACCCAAATGTGACCTCATACACCTTGATCATGAAGGGAAGCCTTTAATAAAACTCATAATCACACATTAGTTATGATTAGTGTGAAAAGAGTAGAAAATGTTTCTTTCACCACACATAGGTGATTAAAATAAAGGACATATACATTTTTATCTTGTGGTGGATGGACCAGGAAATAAGATCCATGGGTTGCTAAATATCATACAAGGGTGAGAATCAAGCTACACATAGTTCTAGGAGAATATTAATGTTGAATAAAAGGGACATTAACCATGTATTTTAGCATTGTGTGGTAAGGAAGAATGCTATTTTGTAGTTTTAGGTCATATAAATAGGACCATAAATATAGAAATGATGAGAGACACAGGGCATACCAGGACAAGGATGTTCCAACATACTTCATAAGTAAAGAAGGAAATTGTAAACCATGATATTTAGGGTTCTCAAATTAGAAGAAGTTATATGGTAAAGCACACAAGACGTTACTGAAAAATAGCTTCAGTTGCAATACCATCAAATCATACAAAAATAAGAGGACCTTTTTTTATGAGGACAAAGGTGCATTTGGTTGAAAGGACTTTTAAGGGTGACTTATGAAAATCCAGACCAAGGCATATCAATTCATAGTCAAACAACAACATCCTCTAGTTGATATGAATTTTGGGGGTGACTTATGAAAATCCAAAACTGAGGCATATCAATGCATTTACAAGAAGATATGTCCTATGGGGTTGGAAGATAGTGTTCCATGTAGCTAAGGGGTATTTGTGATGATCTGAGTTTCCAATGACAAAGAGTATGATGTGTGGAAGGGATGTGTCCAAGCACAAAGGAATCATTTGGACCGGCATTGACCATGGATTGTGAAGTTCCCTAGATAGATCTGACTCGTATGTAGGGAAGGGGGAGTTTTTTCTTTCTGTGATGAGATCCTAAAAGAGGGAACCTGAATTGATATTTCCTATATAGATTATTATTGTATGTAGGAGGAAAGGGACACATGTTCCTCCCATTTTTATTACTATGGTTGGGCCATGGTCAATGGACCTGGGCGTCACTATGTATCCTGTATGGATATGAATTAAGACACATGTAGTTATGAATCCTTATGATGGTCCCAAAAGTGAAAGGACCCATATTGGAGTCCCCTGAATAGATATTTATTTGTATGCAAGATATGGAGCATTGTTTTTAGTGGTAAGGCCTAATACATAAGGTTTAGGAACCACTACGTATCCCATTGAGATGAGAATCAGGCCACATGTAGTTCTAGAATAGAGGTGTGGTGGGAGACCAACACTGTGGATTGTGATATGCTCAAGTATGGACTGGAATGTTATATAGTTTTATTCTATGTAATAAGGACATAAACCATGTAGTTTTATATCACATGATAATGAAGTTGTCGTATTATTTAACGTCTTGTGACTAGTACATTAGGATACATAGTTTAACGTCTTATACCTTAGACTATAATGTCTTTTAGTTTTAGTTTGTTTTACTAGGACCATGGTGCCTTACAGTTTAGGGTCTTATGACTAAGATATTGTATCATTCATTTTAAATTCATGTGATGAAAACCATGATCATGAACACACAATGTATTTATTGAGAAACCTTGCATTGTTATGGGCCATAAAAAGATATCCATCCATCGAGATCAATGAATAAGCTCCATTAGAGTGGACCTTGTGTATGAAATAAGGTCTCTCCAACATCGGTTTCAACTTTTTGAGTTTCTTCCCTGGTATCATTAGGGTCTTGAGGACTAGTACCAATTCCCTGTGGAGGAACGAGTAGAGGAAAACTTTCTTGTTAAAATCACATGATATCCGATTTTGGTTGACCTCTAAGTGATGCAATGTTTTAAATTTTTTCTCAAATATTCACTCCAATTAATCCAACCATTTTTAGGATTACTCATCTATGGATAGTTGATCATAGATGGAAACACTAATCATGATAAATTGGACTTCAATTGACAAGGTTGATTCTATCCCATATACCAATGAATATGGGGTCGTGGCAATGTAGGTTGTCGTATGGTAAATCCAAAATGAATGAAATATCTTTTCAGATAAATAATTTTTTATCTTTATCCACCACCTTTTGGATTATGTTTGATAGGTTCTTGTTGAACACCTCTATCTATCCATTAGCCACTACATGATAACTGGATGAATGGTTGGATTTGATATTATACTTTGAATATAGCTTCTCCAACTGAAAAGAATATAAATTGGTGCCATTGTACCTCAATATAATATGAGGGACACAAAATATAATAATGATATTGTCTCTCATGAAGAAGAAAACACCTTTGTTCTTGAATTATTTAAGTTGTATTACTTCATCCTATTTGGAGAAGAAGTCAATAACAATGAGGATGTATTTCAATTGCTTGGCTGTAGCTAGAGGATATGAACCTACAACATCTATCACCTATATAGAAAATGTAAAGGAGTATTTGGTAGTGTGTAGAAACTCCAAGGGTTTATATATGGATTTTACATGCACTTGGAAGGAATGACACTTTTTGGTGAATTATGTGCAATCTTGCATCATTGAAGGCTATAAGTATCCAAGCTTCCATATTTGATGGGAAAGCCTAAACCCTAACTAGTGGGAACCATAAGAAACTATATGTACTTATTTAATGAAAGAAAAAGTCTCTTATCTTCCAATTAATCTGAGAAGGACTCTATCAAAGCCTCATTTATAGAGGACTTTCTAGTGATTTGGGCTGCCATAAAGAGTAAATTTAGTCACTCATCATCGAGTTTTCTCTTTTCTGGATTTTTCTAATGGATGGAATATATTTTTAAGGTATTCCACAATGGGTGTTATCTAACCAGTTGCAAGGTAGACTGATTCTATAATGAAATTAACCTAATCGATTTCTTCCACGTTGACGTGAAAAAAAGGTGACACCATTCGGCAGTGCACAATGATGATAAATGTTTCATCCCAGTCTGAATTTTCTAAATCCATATATACTTTTGATAATGCATCTTCCAAGTCATTCTATAATCGTGGGACATGAGTAAATTTTGACTCTGAGTAGAATTCTACCATTATTCCTCATACATGGTCAAGTAGAGGGATTAACTCTTGCTTTCTGATGGAATAGTAACCATTAATTTTCTTGATTAACATCTCTAAATTGCCTTTTGATTTCAAGTGGTATACCAGAATTTGAAGTGCCAGATCTATCCCTACAATGAGGGCCTGATATTTTACGTCATTATTTATACATCCCTTTGATAACAAGAAAGAGTAAAGTAAGATTTCATTTGTTGGGAAGATGAAAATGACTGCCAATCAGACACTATTGAGATTGGGGTCTTAAAATATCTTCTCTTTTGGGATTATGGATGCACCATCAAAATACATATCCCATATCTGGGGGACCTCTTGAATAGATAAGATCTTTTCATCGAGAAAATAAGTATTCAATGATATTTTTTCTATATATGGATTTTCTTTAAGGAATTCTGCCGATGCCTAGAATTTTATCACTTTTTAAGGCACACACTGAATAAAAAATTACTACAAGATGACTTTACATCATGCCAAACATCCTTTCAATATAGGATGACTAATAAAGTATTTGAGTGAGTTTCTACGAGAGAAAAAATGGATCTCTTGGTGCTGTAGGTTGTGTCTCATCTTATGAAACACAAATATTAATGCCATAATTCTCTTATTGATATCTGAATAATGATTATCTATATTGAGAATGGTTTGATTGAGATAATATAGGCTGTTTTTGTTCCCAATGTCATTCTTTTGTACAAGAAAATCACCCAACGATCATTCTAAGTCATCCACAAACAAAATGAGTAGCTTCCCCTCAACAAGAGGCATCAATACCGATGAACTCAAAATATATTTCTTGAGATTTTTAAATTCTTCTTGATAGTTGTCAAACCACTGATATATAAACCCCCTTTTCATTAACTCGATAAAGGTAACACACTTTCCTACTAGGTTTTTTTATAAGGAATCAAATATATGTAAGGTGTACCTGTAACCCCCTCAACTCTTTGAGGTTTTAAGGAGGTTTAATATCGAGAAAAACCTTTTTATTCTTGGTATCAACTTCTATTCCATGATGGAATACCATGAAGCTGAGAAAATTTTTCTCTGTCACCCTAAAATCAAACTTAAAGGGGTTCATTTTTGGGTTATTCTATCAAAATTTATTAAATATGGTTTCAAGATCAACAAGGTGGTTAAAAGGTGTTGGTCGGAGAGTGATGGCAAGAGGGGGGGTGAATTTCCTTTTTAAAAATTAATTAACAATTTAAAAACAATTTATAAATGAAGTAGAAATAAAAAGGGGCAAGACACAATTTGATAACGGAGTTCGGATTAAACCAAAGCCTACGTCTCCGCTCCCAACTCAACCGTTGAGAGATTTACTTCAGCTTGCTTTTTAATGGTTGTAGCAAGAAACCCACTAGCCGTTTTAAGGTAGGCTAGATCACCTTCGTACAGCTTGCTTTTTTATGATGGTTGTAGCAAGAAACCCAAAATGAAAGTGAGGAAGAAAAGGATGGTTTGTTTTAATACAAACCCAATGAATAACTAAACAATTGAAATAAATAAATTACAACAAACTTGAGGAAGCCTTGAGCGCCAAGAGTGTGAGAGTAGTTGATGTAGTGGCAGCCCAAGCTTCAAGGATGGAGATGGATCACAAGTAGCCTTATAGATTTGTCGTTTAGAGCTTCAAGGGATCAACATATCATTCCAATGTATCAGTGTTGTTCCCGGCATCCATCCTCGTCTATTTATAGGAGAAATATCCCCAAATACTTCAATATAGCCGTTGGAGGGCTTCCGGAGCCGTTGGGGGTCAAAAGTACAAGTCTGGTCAAAGCCCAACGGCTAGTTTGACTGGGCTTACCGGCGGACCGGTGCTTGGCCACCGGCTGGCCGGTGGTTCAGACAGAGAGCAAGCTCTCTGTCTGGTTCCACCGACTGGCTGGTGGTCCAGACACCGGTGGGCCGGTGGTCGAGACAGAGAGCAAGCTCTCTGTCTGGTTCCACCGGCTGGCCGGTGGTCAGGCACCGGCTGACCGGTGGAACCTGGCAGAGAGCATTGCTTCTGCCAGAGACCACCGGCTGGCCGGTGGTAATCCACCGATTGGCCGGTGGACTCAGAGAGTCCTTTTCCAGTCTTCTTGGGCCAACTCTTTGGCAACCTTTTTCCTATCATCAAAAACACTTGAAAACAAGTTAGAAGACGATGAGAGTGATTGTGATCATTAAAATCCAATAGAGAGGGGTACAACAAAAGGTTGCTAAAATTTCACCACCAGATAATTGACATATCACTTAATAAACCTCCCCAAAAAGGGTTTGAAGATGTGATGCATGGGTCATTGGTATGTATCTCCAACAATATTTAGACCAAATAGAATTACCCAATAGAAATATACCCCTTGGGGTGATATGAAATTTGTGGTGTATTCATATTCAGGGAAATCCAAATTTGGTTGTACCCTAAATAGATATCCATGAAAAAAAGGTCATGATATCTGGATATAATATCATTTAGTAGTTCTAGGATCGAGTGTGGGAAATCATATTTCATATAATACCAGTTTATATATCTGAATTCTATGAAAAATCTAATTTTCCCATTCTTATTATTTACCGGGACTATATTGGCTAGAAATTTTGGACATTGGACTTCCCAAATGAAATTATCCTTGATAATCATGTCAACTTTAGACTCAATTTTGTCAGCATGAATTGGGTTCAACCATCTGGATACCTACTTGTATCCCCAGTGGTTTTATGGAATGCCCAAGTGGTGAGTGGCCACCTTAGGATAAAGGTCCGATATTTCTATGTAATTCCAGGAAAATATTTACCCAATGTTTCTTAAAAAAGGAGGTATACATATTCTGTTCTTTAGAATACATATCCACATTAATCATAGTGGGTTGTGGGTCCTCCTCTGTACCTAGATTTATTTTTCTGAGTTCTTCAATAGTGGTAGAGACACCTTCCTCTAATGCTGGAGGGGAATCCCTGGGGTTCTCCTCCTATTCCTCTTCCTCTCCCCCATTATCTTCTTCTTATGCATTATTCTTAGGGTAAGTAGGTGATGAAGTAAATTTCTCATAGTTAGGAGAGGATTCAATATTTTTACATCCAAAATATGAAGCAGACTCTAACCTGATCAATGAAAAAGGGTTTCTTGGAAGCTCCAGAGGGGAAATAAGGGATATATAAGGAGTATCTACACTCTATCTTAGTGACATGAAAACCATTTATAATTAAGTTGATGATATAGTGATCTTTTGAATATTAGTGGATATAATGAGATCATTTTCATCTAAGCTTTTACTGGTTCAAAGATTCCATGACCTCTTCAGTGCTATCGAGTTCAGTCATCATGGTTGATATTCATAAGATTAAAATAGAGATTTATCACCATACAACATACCAATTCACCCATTAATGAAATAATTAAGTAATTGGTGGAATGATGAGGGTATTTTCGTATTATAATGTAACTAAGGCCTTCCTAGAAGAATGTTTAAGGTCGTATCTTGATGAATAACCAAAAATTATGAGTCAGATACGAGGTACCCAAACTGAGCCCTGAGCTTGATTTTATCGAGGGGATTTTGATCACTTTCATCATAGCCCTATAAAAATAGAGAAGAAGGGAATAATTGGACCTCTCTATAAACTAGTAAATTGAGTGTTTATACTAGAATGAGGTTTACTCTTGATACATTATTAATAAAAGTTCATTGTATATCAACGTCATTTATCCCTCCAGACACATACAGGGGGTCTGATGTGTCTCTATATAATGAAATATTTGTATTGATCTATGAAATATATGATCATGTATAATCCAATAGGATATATATATATTTACAACATATTTATATATCGAAAACCTAAACTTAAAACTCCTGAGGTATCAAAAAATTCTCTATGAGTGCTTCACAGAGGTCTTTTGATAGACATAGAGCATCTAGGATAAACAAACTGGTTGGCACCATGGATAATTTCTTTAAAATATCATACTTTTGGGAAAAAGGTCTATGATTCCTAGAAGGATTCTTCTCTTTTATAGGTTATTTAGGAGGTAAAGTACTTTATATAGGTAAATAATTCATTAGAACATGAGTTGAAGGTGCTCCTGTCCTCGGTGGGTTAGGCCAAACGGGTTTGTCTACTCATTGAGGTTGATCAGATAATTTCACCCCCTCTAATCAATATTCTAGGACTATTAGGTTTGGGTGACCCATGACATATTAGGGGTAACTTTATTTATCTTGGTGGGATTACTGGAGGGATCTACCATGATTTTTGATGACATGGATAGTCAGAGTAGGGATATAGCTTAATTATTAAGTTCTATTGAAACTGTGTCTTCCCCTATACCATTGGATATGGATTCATATTCCTCTAGTTCCCTAATTGGGTGTAGGGAACTTGGGCTAATGGCCATACTCATCATTAGATATGGGATCCATTAAGTGAATTACATTAATGGAACTGAAGATTAATTCTTCGTCTGATGAGGATTCCATCTCACATGTAAAATATTGCGGTATCATTTAGTGGGATGGTGATCATGGTTTCAGGACTGAAGGCATGAAGTATGAGAGATTCAAAGATAATTTTGGCCTCAATAAATGATCTTATTCTTATGTTTTTTATTCTCTTTTGGCCATGTTATTTTTTAAAAGATTTACCTTTAGGGGGATACAGTGATGATAGAGTCGGTTGTATCATAGAAAAGGTGACAAGGGGCAGAATTGGATATTTCAACTTTTCTTGAAGGATGTAATGAGTCAGGTTGATTTTTTTCTAGTCTTCCAATCACTTAAATTCTTCTCATTCATGCTGGTAACTTCCTTCCACTCACCCTCTTCCTCCAGAGTGGTGGTGGAAACACACACTACTTGTACTGGTGGTTTTTCCAGCTTCATTTTCCTAGAATCAACCATATTTTTAAGAAAATATTTGAAAATTAAATAGACCCAGATAGTGTTCATCTATGTCCAGTGAAAGGGTAAACAATTCAGGTGATTATCAAAGCCAACTTGGTCAGGAATTTTGGGTTTCGACAGGGTTAAAAAGTTGTTTTACAAGGATTATAAGAAGTAGCTTGGAACCTGCTCATCTCCAATGGAGTATAATTTGTCTTCTAGTCTCCAAATTGGGAGTGTTTTAGATCTTTACTTTCACCCTAATAAGGATAATTCTATTCATGATTACATTCAGGAGGAGGTACCCCATGATGAGGTGTGGTCTTTAGAGTTGTATCTAGCCTAGATGTCGGTTTCAATGTAGTCATTTTAGCTTCTACTCTACCCTCCCTCTTCCCTTGAGACATTGTTACATGATGAGAGTTATCCTTAGTTTACAAAATAAAATCTTCTAACCTTTGTGATACTTTGGTAAGATCTAGAAATCCACATGGATAATTTACTATGATAAGTGGTGTTCTTAGTTTTTCAAAAAGATTATCTATGCATAGACCCAAAAAATATTATTGAAGGAGCTACAAGTTAAAGGAATAAGTAAAAATATTTCACTTGAAAATGAAATCAAAAACCCTGTAATTTTCCCATTTTATATATTTTTGAGAGATTTAGGATTGTTATATTCTTCAACGTAGAGATGAATTGATAGAGGAATTTTCAGTGAAGATCTTCCCATCCCTTGACTAATCTGGCTGGTAGTCTGGTATACTAGGTGGAGGATGGTCCTTCTAAAGTCTGTAAAAAGCATCTGAGCTTAGCCAATTCTTTCTAATCAAGGGTCCCCATCCTGGGTCCACCCCTAGACATAAAGTGTGTCCGATGCTGTTATGAATCCCCTGAACTGTTTAATGTTGGGAACATAGGATTCACAAAGTTTGGTGGGAGAAATTTTGCATCCACATATTTAGGGTAAGGTTTCATATGTTGTTTCACTAACACACATCATCCTTCCAAACATTCTAATAGATACACCAGGGTTTTGATAGTGTTTATTATCTAGGGAGGGACGAACAAATGGGAAAGATCTGAGCAAGGCATATAATAGGTCAGGTTGTCTACAATAGTTCTTATACTCATGGTGGGTAAACTACATGGTCTGTTCTGTGAGGATGTATCTGACCTAACTCTGTTCATGTTCCCAATGGGTGTAAATCCTAATATCTTGATGTTGTGGGGTCTAAATATATTGGTTATCTATACTCCACATTGAGCTGATGTTCTGACTCAATTTCAATTACTGGGAAGAAACTTATTGGTTGAGTTATGCTGGCTGGGAGCACGAGTTGAGGATCCACTTATAGAACATATTCAGTAGGGATGTTTCCTCATATTAGTTATTCATTGAGATTTCTAAAATCCTTAATCTCTCTTCCCTACTGATCAAATATTTCTTAAAGTGTGAGGATTTCAACCTCTTCAGGCAGTGGGTGAGGCACGACCACACATTTACCCTTTCCATTAGTGGATTCTCATCTAGTAAGTAGTAGTGGAGTGGTTGAAGGAATCCAAAAATTAATATCAAGACTCTGGTTTTGGGTGCACATGCCTTCTTCAATAATTTCTTTGTGTACCATATTATGTATATAAACTACCTCCTATTCCTCTGAATTAGCCACATGTTATATAGTGTCTGCAGGGGTGGTTCTAATGATGTTCACCGATGCATAAAGCATTGAAAATGATTAATTTCTATCGAAATGATAAGAGGCTTGGTTGTATCAAGGATATATGCTAAAAGAATTGTGATTTCCTAGAGTAGTCACACCCTTAAGAGATAACTTTTTTTGTGTGCCTGTCATAGGGCCTCATTCTCCCATTCGCTGGTCCTATTAGAATCATATGGAAAAGGGTGATGTGAAGGTAATATTCAGAAAATTTTCTCATTCATGTTCCAAGTGAGTAAATTAGGTCATTGGATTGGATAGGTTTGGAAGATATGTTTTGTGGTTCTCCCCCTAAATGGGAAAATGATGACTTCTGTTGAGAAGGAGTTTGAGGTAAAAAACCCCATCCCTATGGGATGGGGCTTCTTCCATTCAAGTTTCAAAACCTTTTTATTTTGGTTTGTTGACCTTTATGGTCATGTTAAATAATCACCCAACCTTGTGGGATTGGGTTTATCTTGGATTTTCGTGGCTGCTGCTTCTGTAACTACTCTCTTAATTTTATAGAGCCTTGTTCGAACATGGGTTGAGTTTATTATATGATTTTCACCTAACCAATATTCTTCCAAATATATTGTTATTTCCTAAAGGTTTAATTCCCTTAATCAAGAGGCCTACTAATATTTTTAGATGTTTGATGGAGGAGTTGTTTGATGGATCACTCTCTTCTATCCCGATGTATTTGAGAGTCATTCAGGGTCAAATTTTTTGAGCATACTATCTATTATGAGAAGTGTCTATTTATAAAAGTTAGCCTCAGGTTATGAGATTGAATGATGTCACTTTTGGTAGGATTTTCTGACCAGGGAGTGAGGTTAAATGCAATGCCCCATGTTTTCCCCTTCCTCTGATATGAACACTGAATGGTGCATCAGTGATCAGCTGAAGAAACTATTTTAATGCATCGATACATGAGTATTAAAGGGATTCTTACTATTTTCTTGATTTTAGGTTCCATGTATCTAGGTGTGTCATCAAGTCAGTTTTATGGTGTTTCCCTAATATTACCTTAACCTGTCTTGGATATTCTTCATAAGGAATGGAATTTTTTAGATGAGGAAGAGTAATCCACAAATTCAGGCATATTTCATGCACACATTCTTCTGAAAATTCCCCTATAATAATTTATTGGGGAGTAGCTAAAGGATATAACATGTATGTTATATTGTATTTATCCAACTCTATCCTAATTATAAATATGTCTTCTTCATATTTTATAATAGGTTCCTCAACCTAATCAGACCAAAGTGGATGTTTCCTTATTTTTTAATTATAAACAATAGGGTCGGCAGAGATTTCATCTATTGTAATGGAAGGAAAGTGACCCAAGGGTGGTTTAGATAATTTCCATTTCCTTGGGGTATATTTCAATTTATAAATATTGTCACTTGAGTATAATGAGGCATCAAGCATGACTGAACTCATTTTCTCAAGTGCATCGCGATAGGAGGGTTTTCTCATAGTTGATTCAAAATGAGAACCTCCTTGATGAAATAAAGTGTCACTACAGGGAGGACCATCATAATGAATGTCATCATGGGGAGTAATACCATCATGGTTTGAATCCTAAATTCAAGGGGAATTCCTAAAATGTATACCATGGGGAGGACCTTAAGGGTGGACGATAGCAAGGGGAGGGCCTTATTACTATTTGATCTTCTGGTCATGAGGAGGGTTTATACTGCTCTCATTAGGAGATGGGATCTCATGATCAATTGGATTGTGGGGAGGACCTATTAAACTACTAGTAGAAAAGTTGTGGGAAGGACCTTCACAATTAAAACTACTATTTTCATAATTTTTTAATGAATGAGTAGGATACCAAGATACCATAGATAAACATATGAGGGCATCAAGAACACCAGTATTAAGTAGAGTGGGATTATAGACTGACACTTCATTTTCCAATCGACTTTGGTGAGGATTCTTTTTGGATGACCTCTTGAGGGTGACTGGGGACGCTTCCTGTAGATTAGCAGATTTCATACATGGGGGTCTATTTGAGAGGATCCTATGTTGTTTTAGGAATTTAATGATATATTTATATAATTTTGGAAATGATATATTCCTACCCTAGAGTGGCCACTAGGATGGAATGATGACCTCCAGTTGGAACAGGGGTATGGGCATAATCCAATTGTCCATTTATCATGGGATTTGTCTAATATCCCTCCTATATGGAAGCATGGATATGATTCAACTTTGAAGTGACCCTTATGTTATTTTGATGAGTCAACCTAATTGCGGGGACAAAGTTTTGTGTTCTCCCTTTAACCACTTCTGTTGCTGTTATTATATCTTGATAGGTTTTTAGGTAGTGGGTAGAAATTTGTGTCTACCCTTTCATCATTTTCAGGATAAGCTAAGTGAATTCTATGGACAAAATGAGGATATATTCACATTCCATGGTTGGAGAAGGGGTATGATCCTATTATTATCCTCTATTTACTATTATTATATACTGATAGTATTCATGTGAAAAGATGGAGATATGTTCCTACCCCCTATTTTTCATCGAGATTCACCGACCAGTTTCTTCATATACTTCCAAACTAAGCTAGCAGGATTAGTGGGTGTGGGAAGGTGTGTGTGTTTCCTCACAAATTTCTACCATATTTGGATGGTGGGATTATATGGAGGGAACATAGGTATGGCCTTGTTCCTCGTTACTTGGAAGCTACCCTTGATGGGATGTCTGAAGTGCCCAAGTCTAAGTGACTTAGGATGGACTCCTGAGGGTAACACCCTCATCATGCAAAGGGTTTTTCACTATACATAATTGGAGTTAAATGTAGTAGGAAATATCTATTTTGTGGGACCCATGTGTTGTCAAGATGAGTCTATTAGTGACCTATTTATCGACCTCCCTAAGATAATGGAGGAATATATTGTTTTTTTGGGGATAGAATTCTGAAATAGTTTTAAATAACAACTGATGCAGTAAACTTTTGGGCCACCAACTGTCGCTAAGTGGATGGTTGGTGGGGATTCATGAGATAGAAGTTGTATCATCCAGCATTAAACATTGGGATAGTACCACTAATGTGGTACTCCCAAATTAGCATGTTTGATACCTGGCACTAAAGGTGCAAGGTTGGAAACAACATCATTTGATTGGATGAGGATCCCACATCTGCAACGGCTGGTGCATATTTATGCTTAAACTGGAAAGTCACCATATGTATTGAAGGGATTTTTGGTGAATGTTCTTGGAATACACAATAAACACAAACAAGTAATACTTTTCAAAGCAAAATCTCAATAAATTAACACTTGTATAATCGATTGCTTTAGATCCATGTTTGGACGGATTTAATTTTTTGAAAGTGTGAAAGGGGTCTGACATGTGGGAAAAATCATTTTTGTTAAGAATTCACATTAGGTTCACCATTTTTGTTATTTTACTAAAAACCACATGGGGTTCGAATGGTGTTTTGTGGTGGTGGTGGAATGACCTACACTTTAGACACATATTTCCATGTCCTTTCTAGATGATTTCCAACAGTTTGTATTTGTGGAACTAGAAAAAACCAATGATTACTTTTTTTGAGATGTTTCATGAAAATTATTTCAAAATGAAGGTGGTTATTTGGAAATGGATACAACAATGCTTAAATAATCACATTAGATGATAGTATGGGTTTTCTGGCTCATTGTACCCTTTTAGGGAGATTTATTGCCTACTTTGGGGCTCTCTTACAGATTTAAGACATATTCATGAATCCTTCATTAAAACCCAAATATTAAATGGGTTGTCCTTAAATTAACAATCAATTATTAGCATGTATTTACTTTAGAATCATTTTTATGTATATGAGGTTCTCCATCGATAGATGCATCTGTACTCAAATTAGATACTCTTATGTCATTTATTATTATGATGCTAGTTTTAAGCCGTATAATGGGGTGATCTGGAATTTATCATCATCCATGAAGGTGGGAGTTATTTTTAAATAAAAATTGGGCCCATTTTATAGTATTACTACATATCCTTGTGAAAGGAATTAGAACCGACATATTTTGGTGCCACTTAATGTGAAAACATACCTTTTACGTTCATGTGATGAGGTCCAAACCATGTAGTTTAACATTGTGAAAAAATGACATCTAGGTGAAAAGTGCCTAGTCAAGGTTTGTGTGGGACTTATTTTAATGTGGACCATGAGTCCTAGATGGGATTTTTCCTCTAATGTGGTCATGATCCTATTAGGGATATAGCCCAGAAAATATTGGGGTGATTTTAGGGTGTTGGATTTGAACCTCATGAGGCTTCCTATGCATCTTGTTTGGATAGTAATTAAATCTCACGTAGTTCATAAGGTTAGGGATTATACCAAATAGGATTACATTTTGGTTTCTTCATTAGGAATATAGACCTTCGAGGTAGTGATAACATGGTTTTGGTGCTTATACCGTATAGGATGTAACAACCTGAACTATTATAAATAAAATTCTCTTATGATTTAATGTTTTATTATGTAATATGGTTATAAAAACACATGAACTTATTTTTTTATATCAAATTGGATTCAAAATAGAATTAAGAATCTTTTCCATTGATAATATAGTCGTTAAACAGTGATCACGTGATTATTATAAATATAGGGCTTTAACAAATCCAATTGACTCAAAAAATGGAAGTGATGGCCTCATCCAATAGGATTATACCCTATGAAACCCATTTATTGGAGATTATAAAGGAGATATCATCTCTGGGATTTTTCCTCAACCAATCCCAAGATTAGATCCAACAACTTAAGCATGAACGAAACTGTTTATAGGAGAAGTTCAAGCTCATCAAGATCACAACTCAAACCATGTTTGTCGAGAAACCCCATGAAAGCCTCACCATCGTGCACCTTAATGTTATGGAATACATGGGTGTATTAAAGGGATATGTATCAATACCCTATAAAATTAATTATGTACATTATTTTTTAAAGAAAAATGAATATATTTTTTATTTTGATTCTATAAAATACGAATATAATTTTTGGGTAATATTCAACTTAATTAAGGAATTTATTTTGATGGATTGATTTATTTTTTAAATAAATAATATTTTAATTAAATATTATTATTAAATTATGCTTATTGAATATAAATGATCATATAATTTTTATGAAGTCAAATTTAATGTTTTATTAGGGTTCAAAAATTATTATTGCCAAAAACCCATCATTTTCAATAAATGTTGGTTATTATTTTTTAAAGTGAAAATAAAAATATTTAGAAAATTATTCATATAAAATGAATCTTATTTTTGGAATCAGAACATTAAAATTATCAAATGGTGAATTTTTCATAATTTTTTGAGCGTCAATTTTTGGGTAAAAAATTAAATACCGTATAAATATACGGTGTATTTTATGACATCATAATGACCCAAAAAATGATGTAATAAATAGTATAATGGGAATCCTCGTCTAAATATATGTTTTACCCTTAAAATAATTTTATTTTATGATTATTTTATTAATTGTATAAGTCATTTATGAATCCTCTAAAACATATAATATAATTATGAATTTTAATTCATTTCTTAAAAGTATGTCTCACCTCCACATAAGAAAGGGTAATATTTTAATAATATCATCATTTTACTAATAAAATATTTAAAACACTCCCATTTTTTAGAAACCATGGTAAAAAATCATGGTAAGTTTTGTGGTTTTTAATATTTTATTGTATAGAGTCCAAAACCTATGTTTGTGAAATATTAAATAATTCCCCTATCATTTACTATATGAACCAACTCAATCCACCATTTACCTTCACTAAAAATCCTTATATCACGTACTTAATCTTCCCTAATCTCTATATAATCATCTGAAGGTGTCCAAGATTTCAAGAAGCCCCTTTCAATCTTTTGGTGTCATACACTTAAGGCAAGGGATCATCTCTTTCTCACTTTTATTCAAGAATATCATCTATTTTATACCCTTTTATTTTTAATTACTAATAATGGGGTATGTTTTTTCATCTCCCCCATACCTACCTTATGATTTATAAATTAATATAGGCCCCTTTCTCTCTCATCAAGCCCTCCCAATTACACCTATAAACCATGCTGAAATTTTGTAAGAGTTCTTCCTTACTCTTCTTTAATAATGTTTATTTATTGTCATAAACCTTCTATTTGTAATTATTTAGGATGGGATATTCATTTCCATGACCCTATTACTTCCCACTTGATTTGAAAATTATCATATGCACTTTTCGTTCTCATCTACCCTTTTTATGAATTTTTAAGCAACATCGTTAGGTTGCCAAAATTTGACCATGATTTTCCATTCCAAAGAAATTATGTAGTGAATAACATACCCATTTACTATCAATGGTGTTCAACTTTATACACTTATTATTATTTGAATTGGGACTTATAGGTATTTATTCCACACTCCCTTATCATGGAATAATTTATGATGATGAATGAATCCATGTTCTATGATCTATGTGGAACACTTAAGCATGAGATTAAAATGAATGTGATGAATGAACTTGGAATTATATAGCGCTCTAATGCATTGGGTAATGATTAGTATCATGAAAAATCATGTTGGTAAATTGACTAAACCTGATTCCTTTATGGGATTTTTTCTATTATGATGTCTTGGTAGTTAGTCTTAACCTATGATGTGGTGTTTTAAGTTGTTGCCACATTTCTCATGTTGACTTTATGTTATCATGTTATATCATGTCTTATCATTCATGTTTATTATTACTACTATTTTTATTCCCCTTTATATACCAAATTTATAACATGTTTTACCTTATTCCATGTGTATTCCCTTACTGGGATTTATATCTCACCCCTTTCTTATGTATTTCTTCAGGTTATCCCAAATAGTTTTAAGTGTGAGCATGTTAAAGAAGTTTTCAATAAAGATGTTGTATTCCATGTTTTAAGTTGTAATTTAATGTACCTAATTCCCAAATACACTAGTCTTCTCAATATTTTGGGTTGAATTAAGTGTAATTTTATGTAATAAATCACGTGTTAATGTGTAATAAAGTGAATAGTTGTTATAGTTGGTATCCGAGGAAAAGTTTAGTTATTTTTGGGTTTAGGATTAGAAAACTATAGAAAATGACTTAGGGATAAGACTAAGTATAAGAAAAAATACCTAAATTTTAGTAAGTATAGAGTATTTAGTTTATCAATCAAATACATCCCTATCTGGATACTACAAGTGTGCGTGGTTCTGACATAGATGTACCTAGGGGTAAAAACTCCGACAAGGTGTCTTGGACCTGACTTGGGTAACCTGGTGCATGGAAAAATGACTTACTGGACATCTAGTTTGAAAACATCTAGGGATATGCTTTGGTGAATTCATAATCTCATTACGAACCATTATTAAGGGAAAAAATTATCCATAAGAGTATATGTTTGGAAATAGATCATGGATAACAAAGACTGAATCTTAGAAATCCATAAGTTAAGGAAATGTATGTATGTTATAATATATCCCTTTAATGTCTTTAAATTCCTGTTTATGTGTTTAAAAGTTTAAATATACTCATCCCTAATTTTTCTTTTACTCTAGATAATGTATGAAAATAGGAGGAATCAGGTAAAAAATAAATGTGAAGATCAATGTGATGACTTCCCCAACAAGATTCTCAACCTTTTGGGAGCAGGAATCTCACACTTCATGACCATCATATCTCATATGACTTAGGT
Source organism: Viscum album (assembly GCA_963277665.1). Lineage (NCBI taxonomy): Eukaryota > Viridiplantae > Streptophyta > Magnoliopsida > Santalales > Viscaceae > Viscum > Viscum album. The sequence goes on from OY728145.1 coordinate 448,074,766, forward strand.
TCTAAATAGAAACCTGAATCATATGGAGAGTCCAAATCCCCCTAACAGAGAACAAGCTCCAATAAAAATATTTATGCGATAAAGGCCTTTGAATTTTAATAGGTCATATGATCCCTTAATTTTAGAATATTGTATCAACTCCATTGAAAAGATATTCTTCATCCTTCAATGTTCTGAGTAAGATAAGGTTATGCTGGCTATTTATCATATGGAAGGTAAAGATGATCAGTAGTGGAAATTGATAAAAAAATACAAATCCTGAGTAAGATATCAAAGCAATGGGGTGAAAGTATTTCCAAAAAATGTTTTTTGATAAATATTTTCCTCACACTCTCCATATTAAAATGGAAATATATTTCTTCAACCTCAAGAAAAAAGATAATTAATCTATCAGGGCGTACAAGGAAAACTTCACAAGACTTGTACAACATGCCTCTAGCTTTTTAATTACCCCCAAATGCATGGTTTACCACTTCTTGGGTGGGATAAATCCTAGTCTAAAAAAATACCTGGTGATCTGAGACTTTGATAGCTATTATAAAATTGTCTGATGTTCCATCAAAGTCAAAATGTAGATCGGATAATCTCAGGGGTATCACAGGGATAAGAAGAGGAAAGTGGAGTTTAATTATGATGTTCCTATGGAGAAATATAACAGTTCCAATAAATTATAACACTCATCTTATCAAATGTGTAGAAAGAAGCACCCCATAAATTTACTAAAGGGGATGGAGAAATGGTTTAGGTGAGGGAAGGAAGGGAACCTATCCAACATTTTACGATAGGAGAAACCTGCTACTACGATGGAGGAAAGGAATTCTTTGGTTAACTCTTAGTTCATGTTTCATTTCTATAATTACAAGGAACTAGGGAACTTCTCAAATCAATGCACTAAGATAGGGTTTTTTGGAGACAACCAACAACCTCCAAAGTAGCAAGGGTGAGCTTTTTGGATCACTACTTCTGAAATGAATCCCGACAATGCAGTAGTGATAGGTACGCTAGTTATTCATTCAAGAATAGAGAATGTATTTTTGATTATGGTTCTACATATTCCTTCATATCATGAAAGTTTATAAGAACTATTCAAACACCACCATAAATCTTGGAAGTAGAGATGTTGGTGAAAATGGAAAATGGGTCAATTATTGCATCCCATGTATATAACTCCTCCCCTGTTACAATTTATGGGATGAAATTACCAAAGAACATTTTCATACTTCCTTTGGTGTAATTTAAGATAATTTTTGGCATATATTGGATTTCCATATATATATCCAACATAAATTTCCGCAAGATGGGAATCACTCTTCATATGGAAAATCGACCCCTGATTCTGTACAAGTGCAATGAAGAGAATGGATCTTCTATAACCACACCAAATAAAGAATTGATATTATTTGCCTATTAGAAATAATATCTAGCTAAAATGATCTATTATAAGGAAAGGATCATCCTTGAAGACATACCTATTGTGAAGGAATACACTGATGTGCTTGCTGAGGAATTTCCCTATCTTTCTCCTAGCTGAGAGGTTGAATTTTCAATCAAGATTATACCTAGGGTGTTACCATTATCCAAGACTCCGTATAGAATGTATGTTGTGGAACTTTAGGAGATTAATAAAAAATTATAAGAGAATATAGATAAAGGATTAATATTCCCAAGTGCTTCACCATGGGGTGCACCAGTCCTCTTCATTAAGAATAAGGACAGGTCAATGTGCCTTTGTATCGATTATTGTGAGCTCAACAAGATCACGATAAGGAACAAGTATCCTCTACCTCAAATTGATGACTTGTTCAATAATCTATGTGGATAAAAATGCTTCTAAAAGGTGGATCTATAGTCATTATATTACCAAATTAGAGTGAAGAAGGAGTATATCCCTCAAGACTGCTTTTTCGTACAAGGTACATGCACTATGAGTTCATAGTTATGCCTTTTGGAATCACTAATGCCCCAATAATTTTCATGGAATTGATGAATAGAGTATTTAGATGTTACCTTGAATTTTTTTTGGTATTATTTATAGATGATTTTATAATGTACTCCAAGTGTAAGGAGGAGTGTGATGATCATTTAAGTATTGTGCTAAAGACTTTTCGAAAGGATAAGCTTTTTACCAAGTATAGAAAATGTGAGTTCTGGTTAAAGGAAGTCTCTTTATTGGGATATATCACCACAAGAAATTGGATATATATGGATAATTCAAAGACTAAATCAATTAAAGGATGGCTGAGGATAACATCTATGATATATATTTGTAGTTTCCTTGAGTTAGTTGGGTATTATTTACAATTTGTGAGAAATTTATCATGATTTTCAAACCCTCTTACCAAGCTTAACTCAAAAGAGAGTAAAGTTTTCTTAGAATAATTAATGTGAAGAGAGATTCAAGGAGTTGAAAATGATTATTATTACTACTCTTGTTCTTACACTACCCTCAAGTGGATAAATTTTTGTGGTATTCAACGATGCTTCAAAAAATGGATTGGGTTGTGCGTTAATGAAGAATGAAAAAGTGATAACTTATGCTTCAAGGTAATTGAAGATTCACTAGAAGAACTACCCAATGCATGATCTAGATTTGGTTAAAATTATATTATATTTTAAAATTTTGTGGCATTATATCTTTGTGGTGAAGTTTGAAATATATACGGATCAAAAAAGCATCAATTATATGTTCATAGAAAAAGAGTTGCATATGCACCAACGAAGTTGGATAGATCTGATCAAATACTATGACTGCTCAATCCACTATCATCCTAGGAAAGTTAATAAATTGGTAGATGCTCTAAGTAGGAAGGATATATAAATTCTATCATTGATGATAATTGATATGGATGTAATCTTATTATATTTTGAAATAATGGACATGGGAATCAAAAAGGAAGGAACATCATCAATCCTTTCACAAATGATTACTTAACCATCTCTTTTGAAAATGTTAAAGGATTATCAAAGAGTTTATGTAGGAATTCATAAGTAAGTGGAATCTATAAGGAAAGGTAATCCTTAAAGTTCAAATGTTAATGATGAAGGTGTTGTAAGATTTGAGATAGGGATATGTGTAACATCAAATCCTGATTTAAAAAAGGATCTATTGGATGATGAACATAGCTCAACCTTCTACATCCACCCAAGAATAAAAAATATGTATCTAGATCTCTGAGAACACTCTTCGTGGGACAATATGAATAATTAGATCATCAGATATACATTAAGATGTATTTAATGTTAGCAAGTGAAAGCGGAAAGGTAAAAATCCAAGTGGATGATGAACCATTACCCATACCTACATGGAAATGGGAAAACATCACCATAGACTTTGTCACTGGTATTCCAAAGACATCAAGAGGGAATAATGATATATGGGTTATGGTGGATCATCTTAAAAATATTGCACACTTCATTGTGATATGGGAGGAATTATCACTGGATCTAATTTCATGGATATACATTAAGGAAGTGGTCAGGCTATATGAAGTAACACTATTGATTATATCTGATTGAGATCCATGATTCACCTCCAATTTCTAGAAAAGTCTTTAGCATGCTATAAATTTTTTTTTAAATTAATTATGTATTACCCTCAAACTGATGACCAATCAGAGTGGACTATCTAGACACGTGAGGATATGTTGAGAGAATACTCAATTGACTTAAAAGGAGGATGGGATCAACATCTTCCTCTAGTTGAGTTCTCTTACAATAATAGTTTCCACTCAAGCATCCAAATTCCCCCTATTATGACCTATATGGGAAGAGATTCAAGACACTTTCATGTTGGGATGAAGTTGGGGAACAAAAATTTCTAGGTCCTGAAATGGTCGAGGAAATGGTAGAAAAGGTTAAGACCATTCAGAAGTACATCAAGGATGCTCAGAGTTGAGAGAAGAGCTATGCAAACAATATTTTATGAGACCTAGAGTTTGATGTTAGAGACATGATATTCCTCTATATATATCAATGGGATAAATTCAAGATATTTTGGAAGAAGGGAAAGATTAGTCCAAGATACATCAACCCCTTTGAGATCCTTGATCGTATTAGAGATGTGGCCTATCAACTTGCACTACCAAATAACCTATCTCAAGTTCATGATTTATTCCATGTATCACTCTTGAGGAAGTACATACTTTACCCATAACATGTAATCAATCCATAGGTGGTACCATTGGATAATAATATTTCTTATGAGGAGCAGCTGGTGAAGATCTTAGATCATAGATACAAAGTTCAATGAAATAATACAATTAACCTTTTCAAAGTGCTATGGAGAAACCAAAAGTTTGAAGAAGAAACATGGGAACCAGAGGAAGTGATGAAATAGAATTACCCTCATCTATTTCGAGGGTGTGAAATGAAAATTTCAAGAGATAAATTTCTCAAGGGGGGAAGATTGTAATGACCCAAACTGTTATAAATAAAATTCCCTTATATTTTAATTTTTTATTATAAAATATGGCTATAGAAAAAACATGAACATATTTTTTTTATATCCAATCACTACTGGAAAGAGAGGATATCCTCATGGAGATATACCCATAGTTTAAAAAACTATGGGTATAGCCAGCATCGAGTTAGTCTATACCCACAATTTATTTAAAACTATGGGTAAAAATAATCTATCCTAATAGACTTTATAAATTTTTTGGGATATAGGGGTGAATATTCCACCCCCACCCCAGCCCCCCCTCCTTGCAGGTCCATTTCCCTCCCCCTAGGTTGAGCGATTTTCTCACCCGATTGACAAACAAACTTCTCCTCCTCTGATATTATCCCCTGATCTGCTTCATAGATGCATATCCCATCAAAAATCTCCTATTCTTTGAGGTGCACCCCCCCTAGGTTGATGTGTGTTTATGTTCGTCGATGCACATATCCTGTTCATCCAGCATTCTTATGAAAACCCTGCTTTTTATTACAACTTAAACATGATTTATTACATAAAACTTCACTTGATACAACAAAGAAGATCGAAAGATTTAGTGTCTTTGGGTCTTATGATCATTACATAAAAACTTAAAACATGAAATTCAACATCTTTATTGAAAACTTACTTTACATGACCACTACATTCCCTCGTACTTAGCATTGCATGGGATAACCTGAGGACATGCATAAGAAAAGGGTGAGCTATAAAGCCCAGTAAGGGAGTACACATGGAATAACATGAGGAATACAATACATGTTATAAAATAGGCATATCAATAGATAATAGAAGAAACATGAACATAAAGGCATGATAAAGCATGATAATTATAACATGGAAATGTGGCAACAACACTTAATAAGGAATTAGCATGAGCCAAGGCTCATTGCACATGGAGCATGAGTAAACCCTCATTTCACATGAAGCACGAGTAAACCCTCGTTGCACTTGAATTAGCATGATTCAACACTCATTCCACCTGACGTATTATGATACTATACTTTACCCAATGCATTGGAGCGCTATAAGGGCGCACCCTTCTTAAACATTTCATTTCATGCATAAGTGTGCCACATGGATCATAAAACATGGATTCATAATACATAATCATTTATTCCATGACAAAGGAATGTGGAATTAATACATGAAACTTTACAATCAATAAGTAAATGTGCATAAAGGTGAATACCCTTTATGGATAAATGGGCATGGTATTCACTACACAATGACATTGGCTTAGAAAATCGGTGCGATTTCGGCAGCGTAACAGCGTGACATAAGAATTCATAAAAAAGGTTGATGAGAGAGAAAGGGGTTCCTCATCATATTTACATGTAATGGACATTAAGGAGGTCATATAGATACATGTACCAACAATTGAAATGGAATTTAGATTCATGATATAAAAGTATTGCTTGAATGTAAAAGAAGAGAGAGAAGTTCCTTTCGGAATTTCGGCATAGTAACGGGTGTACATAGGAGGCATTAAATGAGAGAGAAAGGGGTCTCCCATCATTCAAAAAATAAGAGGGAAGTATGGGGGAGGTGAGAAACCATACCCCAACATTCATAATTGAAATTAAAAGGGCAATACAACTTAAAGAAAATTGACAAAAAAATGAGAAAGGAAGAAAATACCCTTACTTGGAAGTGTGCTTCCAAAGGCTAGAGAGAGGCTTGTGAGAGGCTTCTTGAGAGCTTGGGGCACCTTGGGAGGATTATAGAGAGAGTAGGGCAGAGGTTGGACGAACTCCAAAGGATTTTAGTGAGGAGGAAGTGGGATATTGGGTGGGTTTATATAGGAAAGGTGAGAGAATACTTTATTATTTAGGTTTGGGACCCCTTATATTAAATTAATCCAAACCACAAACCATCCCATGGTTTTTTCCCATGGTTTCTGGAAAAAGAAAGAGGAAAACAATATTTTACCAGGACAAGGTCCGAACTTATTAAAATAATAAGGTTGCTTATGTGGAGGTGAGTCACACTCCCATGCAAATTAATTTAAAAAGGAAAAGTGTTGAATAAGTCTTGAGGGGTTCATTAATGCTTTGAAAAGTAAGTCAAACAAACCCAAAATCACTTTATTTTAATGGTAAAACATATATTGGCAGAAAATAAATATTATAGTATTTTATTAAATCACCATTGAGTCATTATGATGTCATAAACACATTATATATTTAAACGGTATTTAATTTTTACCCAAAAATTTGACTGTCTCAGAAAATTATGAAAAATTCACCATTGGATAATTTCGACGTCCTGATTCCAGAAATTAAATTTATTTTATCTAAAAAAATTTCTAAATATGTTAATTTTCACTTTTATAATAAAAACCAACATTTATCGAAAATTCACGGGTTTTGACAGAAATGGCCTTCAAACCTTAACAAAAATTTTAATTGCATTAATAAAATTATAAGATCATTTATATTTAATAAAAATTAATTTAATATTAATAATAATATTTTATTAAAATATTATTTAATTCAAAAATCCCATAATTTAATAAAATTGAATTCTTAATTAAATAATAACTAAAAACACCATTTTTACTTTAAAAACTATTTACAATGTATCAAAAATGACTAGAAATTATATTCACTATTATATACAAAAAAATAATGTACATGAACATAGTAATACTTTTTTGTTACATAACCCCTTAAAACAACCGCATAAGACCTAAGGGTAAGGTGTGCAATGGTGACAGACTCTTGGGGCGGCTCGGATAACATGGCCCGAGTGGTAATCTCTATCAACTTCCACTTTTCCCGCAGACGATCACGTTCGATCTTGAAATAATGAAGATTATCTTGGGCTTGGTCAAGGGCGAAGCCCAAGGATACCACCTCTTTTCCGAGCTCCGACAAATGGGCTTCGTATGGGGCAATTCTACTGGATGAGGCCATCACTTCCTTTGTCTGAGTAAAATTGGGTTCGTTAAAGCCTTATATTTATACTAATCATGTGATCACTGTTCAACGGCTATAAAAGTAATGGTCACAACTCTTATCATAAAACCAAAGAAGTTGACATCTTATAAAAACATTTTTTTTATAAAGAGACAATTAACTGGATCAAGAGGGATTTTCCATTAATGAAACTTTTCATCATTACAATATTCCCCCCTTAATAAATTTCGCCCTCGAAATTTTCCTTTTCCCACACTAAAAAAAATTTGGGTAACTCAGCTTCATCATATCCTCCGACTCCCAAGTTGCTTCTTCAAACTTGTGGTTTCTCCATAACACCTTGACGAGGGTCATTGTCTTATTTTGTAGAACTTTTTCTCTACGATCTAAGATCTTCACTGGTTGCTCCTCATAAGAAAGATCGTCTTCCAATTGTACCACCTCAGAAGAGAGTACATGTGAAGGGTCCGGTATGTACTTCCTTAAGAGGGATACATGAAAGACATCATGCACCTTGGCCATAGTAGGTGGAAGTGCTAGTCGATAGGCCACAACCCCAACACGATCAAGAATCTCAAAGGGGCCGATGTACCATGGACTTAACTTCCCTTTCTTTCCAAACCTCATGACCTTCTTCCACAGAGATATGCGTAAAAACACCATGTCTCCAACTTTAAATTCATGGTCTTGTCGACGATTATCTGCATAACTCTTCTGTCGACTCGGGGCGGCCTTGATATGCTGATGAATGTTTTTCACCTTCTCCACCATTTCTTCGACCATTTCTGGTCCAAGCAGCTTACGTTCACCGACCTCATCCCAACATGCCGGTGTTATGCACCTTTTCCTATACAGGGATTCATATGGTGCCATTTGGATGCTCGAGTGGAAACTGTTATTATAAGAGAACTCAAACAGAGGAAGATGTTGATCCCATCCTCCTTTAAAGTCCATTGAGCATGCTCTCAACATATCATCAAGTGTTTGGATAGTCCGCTCGGATTGGCCATCAGTTTGAGGATGATAGGCCGTACTGAAGTTCAGTTCAGTATTCAGAGCATGTTGAAGACTCTTCCAAAACTTAGAGGCGAATCTTGGATCTCGGTTAGACACAATAGATAGTGGTACTCCATGAAACCTTACCACTTCCCTGATATATATCCGTTCCAGTTAGTCCAAAGAGAAATCCTCTCAAATAGAAATGAAGTGTGCAGTCTTTTTAAGATGATCCACAATAACCCAGATTGCATTGTTGCCTTTGGATGTCCTCGGAAGTCCGGTGACAAAGTCCATGGTGATGTTCTCCCATTTCCATTCTGGTATGGGCAATGGTTGCATCATCCCCTTAGACATCTGCCTCTCTGCCTTCACTTGCTGACACAATAGACACTTTGATGTATATTCAGCGATCTCCTTCTTCATATTATCCCACCAAAAGTTTTCTCAGAGATCTCGATACATCTTTGTGCTCCCTGGGTGAATATAGAAATTTGAACTATGTGCATCATCCAAAAGTTCCTTCTTCAGCTCCTAACTTGATGGAACACGTAGTCTTTTCCCAAACCACACAATTCCTTCTTCATTGAGATTAAACTCCAAGGATTTCCCCTTTTTGATAGCTTCCACTTTTCCTTGAATTCCCACATCATCCTTTTGAGAATCCTTTAACCTTTCTAAAAGATATGGTTGAGAAATCATTTGTGAAAGGATTTATGATGTTCCCTTATTTATGATTCCCACATCCATCTTCATCAAGTCTAAGAAGATTGGATCCTTCTCAATTATCATAATTGATAGAATCACTGGATCCATTCTACTTAGGGCATCCGCCACCTTGTTCGCTTTTCTAGGGTGGTAATGTATTGAAAAGTCATAATCCATGATGAGCTCTATCCATCTTTTCTGGCGCATATTAATATCTTTCTATGTGAATATATATTTAAGACTCTTGTGGTAAGTATATATCTCACATTTATCTCTATAGAGATAATGCCGCCAGATTTTCAAGGCAAAGATCACAACCGCCAACTCTAGATCATGCGTTGGATAGTTTCACTCATGGATTTTCAACTGCCTTGAGGCATAGGATATCACTTTATCATTATGCATCAGCACACAACCTAATCCCTTCTTTGAGGCATCACTGAATACCACAAAAAGTTCCCCACTTGTGGGTAAAGTGAGCACGGGCGCAGTGATAAGCCTCCTTTTCAACTCCTTGTAGCTTTCTTCGCATTCATCACTCCAAGAAAACTTTACTCCCTTTCGAGTTAGCTTGGTAAGAGGGTTGGACAATCGTGAGAAATTTTTCACAAATCGTTGATAATATCCTGCTAACCCTAAGAAGCTACCGATATCCGTTACTGATGTTGGCCTCGACCATCCCTCAATTGCATCTATTTTGGAGGGATCCACAGATATCCCATTGCTTGTGATGATATGGCCCAAGAATGAGACTTCCTTTAACTAGAACTCACACTTGCTATACTTTTCATAGAGCTTCTCCTTGCGCAAAGTTTCTAGTACAGTTCTTAAATGCTCCTCATGATCCTCCTTGGTTTTGGAGTATATTAGAATATCATCTATAAAGACTACCAAAAATTGGTCAAGGTAATCTCTAAAGACTCTATTCATCAAGTCCATGAATATTTTTGGAGCATTGGTGAGTCCGAAAGGCATTACTATGAATTCACAATGCCCGTATCTTGTACGAAAAGCAGTCTTCAGGACATCTTCCTTCTTCACCCTTACTTGATAATATCCCGACCGCAAGTCCACCTTGGAGAAGTATTGTACTCCACACAGCTGATCAAACAATTCATCGATTCTTCGGAGAGGATACTTGTTCTTTATCATGATTTTGTTAAGTTCACGATAATCGATGCAAAGCCGCATTGACCCATCCTTCTTCTTGACGAAGAGGACTGGTGCACCCCATGGTGAAGCACTTGGGCGTATAAACCCTTTATCTAGATTCTCCTGTAGTTGTTTCTTCAGCTATTTAAGCTTAACAACAGCCATTCTATATGGAGTCTTGGATATTGGTAATGCCCCAGGTATAAGTTCAATTGAGAACTCAACATCTCTTCTAGGAGGAAGACCAGACAGTTCCTCGGGAAACACTTCAGCGAATTCCGTCACAATAGGCATTTCTTCAAGGATGGTTTCTTCTTTGGACTCAATCATCTGAGCCCGATACGCATGCTCATAGGGTAGTAATATCCATGCTTGAGATGATGGATCTAAAAAAGATTCATCTTCCTCCTGACACTTGTAAAGAATCAGGGGTCGATTCTCCATATGGAGGGTGATTTCCCTCTCCCGATAATTTATGTTGGATCTATATAAGGAAAGCCAATCCATGCCAATAATTGCATAAAATTCCACTAGAAGGAGTATGACGAGGTTCGCTGGAAAATTCAATCCACAGATTATAATAAGGGAGGACTTATATTCATGGGATGCAATGATTTCCCCATTTTCCGTACTCACCGACATCTTTACTTCCAAGATTTGTGGTGGTGCTGGGATTGTTCTACTAAACTTTTGAGATATAAAAGAATGCGTAGAACCTGAATAAAAAATTACGTTCTCTATTCTTGAATTAATAACTTGCGTACCTGTCACCACTTCGTTGTTGGGGTTCACTTCGGCAGAAGTGATGGCAAAAGCTCTTCCTTTCTGTCTTGGAGGTTGTTGGTTGCCTCCGATAACCCTTGGATTAGGGCACTGATTTGCAAAATGACCCGGTTCTTTGCATTTGTAGCATTGAACAACGCATTGAGGTTCGAATGGGGCGTTCCTCTCCTCTGTCGCAGCCGCGGGTCCTTCTTTCCGACAGTTAATAGCTAGGTGCCCTTCTCTTCTACACCTGAAGCATTTTCTCATCCCCATAAGGCAATTTCTAGGGTGCTTCTTTCCGCACTTTTGGCAAGTGGGGTGCTGGAACTTCTTAGCGCCGTTGGATTTATCCATCGGACCACCAGCATTGAAGTCCACCTTATGCTTCTTTTACCCATGATACCCCTGTGATTCTCCAATCTCCATTTCGACCTTGAGGGCACATCAGACAATTTCCTCATAGTTGTCGAAGTCACGGATCGCTAATGATTTCCGCAAGCTAGGCTTCATCCCACCAAAGAAGCGGTCAACCTTGTATTCAGGGGTTACGATGAAGCAAGAAGCGTATCGTGCAAGCCTTGTGAAGTTTTCCTCGTACGCTCCCACAGATTCTTCATCTTTTTGCTTGAGGGAAAGGAAGTCCCTTTCCATGTTAAGACAGAGGGTGCGTGGAAAATATTTATCGAAAAATATATTCCGAAATTCCTTCCATTCCAAAGCCTCGATCTCCTCCTCAGGCTTCATATTTTTGATCAACGTCCACCATTGATCAGCTTCACCCTCCATACGATAAGCATCTAGGAGAACCTTCTCTTGTTCAGAACATTGGAGGATGGAGAAGATCTTTTCAATGGAGTTGATCCATTGTTCAACGATCGTGGGATCGGATGATCCACTAAAAGTAGGAGGACTTTCCCTCATGAAGCTCTCGATAGTGACTTGTTCCTTCTTAGGGGGGTTTGGAAGTTCCTCTTGAACCGTGTTTCTATTCAAAACTTGAATTAGATGAGAGAGAAGCGTGACAAAGTTCGCGATTCCCGCTCCCATTGGATTGGGTATCTCATTAGTACATTCATCACACTGATCTTCACAATGGTTGTTATCCTGAGTCCTCCTATTACCGTCCATTGGCTAGAATAAAAGTAATGTTAGGGGTAACACATAAAGGGTAATCCAAAGACAAAATTTGATGACTTATAAATAAACTTTCATTCCTTAACTCATGAGTCTATAGGATTCAATCTTGGATTTTCATGATCTACTTTCTAACAAATATTTGTAGGGAATTTTTTTAAAATTCCCTTAATAAGAGTTCATACTAAGATTGTGAATTTATCAAAACATATCCCCCGGGAGTGTCGTAACCAAGAGTGCAGCAAGACCCGATGTCATGCACCAGTTCCCGTTCGAGTCTATCTCAAAGTGGTGTTTTCGGGTTTTACCCCTAGGATACATCTGTGCCAGAGCCGCCTCTACCTTCTCGTATCCAGACAAGGATGTATTTTTTTGATAAACCACTTACTTAGTATTTACCAAATCTTAGGGATGTTTTTATTATACTTAGTCTTGTATCTATGTCTTTACTAGGGTTTTCCAATCCCAAAAATAACTAAACCTATCCTTTGATACCAACTATGACAACCCTGCTTTTTATTACAACTTAAACATGCTTTATTACATAAAACATCACTTGATACAACAAAGAAGATCGAGAGGTTTAGTGCCTTTGGGGCTTAGGATCATTACATAAAAACTTAAAACATGAAATTCAACATCTTTATTGAAAACTTCCTTTACATGACCACTACATTCCCTCGTACTTAGCATTGCATGGGATAACCAGAGGACATGCATAAGAAAAGGGTGAGCTATAAAGCCCAGTAAGGGAGTACACATGGAATAACATGAGGAGTAAAATACATGTTAGACAATAGGCATATAAATAGAGAATAAAAGAAACATGAACATAAAGGCATGATAAAGCATGATAATTATAACATGGAAATGTGGCAACAACACTTAACATGGAATTAGCATGAGCCAAGGCTCATTGCACATGGAGCATGAGTAAACCCTCATTGCACATGAAGCACGAGTAAACCCTCATTTAACTTGAATTATCATGATTCAACACTCATTGCACATGACATATCATGATACTATACTTTACCCAATGCATTGGAGCGCTATAAGGGCACACCCTTCTTAAACATTTCATTTCATGCATAAGTGTGCCACATGGATCATAAAACATGGATTCATAAAATATAATCATTTATTCCACGATAAAGGAATTTGGAATTAATATATGAAACTTTACAATCAATAAGTAAATGTTCATAAAGGTGAATACCCTTGATGGAGAAATGGTCATGGTATTCACTACACAATGACATTGGCTTAGAAAATCGGTGAGATTTCGGCAGCGTAACGACGTGACATAAGAATTCATAAAAAAGGTTGATGAGAGAGAAAGGGGTTACTCATCATATTTACATGTAATGGACAGTAAGGAGGTCATATAGATACATTTCCCAATAATTGAAATGGAATTTAGATTCATGATACAAAAGTATTGCTTGAATGTAAAAGAAGAGAGAGAAGTTCCTTTCAGAATTTCGGCATAGTAACGGGTATACATGGGTGGCATTAAATGAGAGAGAAAGGGGTCTCCCATCATTCAAACAATAATAGGGATGTATGGGGGAGGTGCGAAACCATACCCCAACATTCATAATTGAAACTAAAAGGGCAATACAACTTAAAGAAAATTGACAAAAAAATGAGAAAGGAAGAAAAAACCCTTACTTGGAAGTGTGCTTCCAAAGGCTAGAGAGAGGCTTGTGAGAGGCTTCTCGGGAGCTTGGAGCACCTTGGGAGGATTCTAGAGAGAGTAGGGAAGAGGTTGGATGAACTCCAAATTATTTTAGTGAGGAGGAAGTGAGAGCTTGGGTGGGTTTATATAGGAAAGGTGGGAGAATACTTTATTATTTAGGTTTGGGACCCCTTATATTAAATTAATCCAAACCACAAACCATCCCATGGTTTTTCCCATGGTTTCTGGAAAAGGAAATAGGAAAACAATATTTTACCAGGACAAGGTCCGAACTTATTAAAATAATAAGGTTGATTATGTGGAGGTGAGTCACACTCCAATGGAAATTAATTTAAAAAGGCAATGTGTTGAATAAGTCTTGAGGGGTTCATTAATGCTTTGAAAAGTAAGTCAAACAAACCCAAAATCACTTTATTTTAATGGTAAAACATATATTGGCTAAACATAAGGATTATAGTATTTTATTACATCACCATTGGGTCATTATGATGTCATAAAACACATTATATATTTAAACGGTATTTAATTTTTACCCAAAAATTTGACTGTCTCAGAAAATTATGAAAAATTCACCGTTGGATAATTTCAACATCCCGATTCCAGAAATGACATTTATTTTGTCTAAAAAAATTTCTAAATATGTTAATTTTCACTTTTAAAATAAAAACCAACATTTATCGAAAAGTCACGGGTTTTGACAGAAATGACCTTCAAACCTTAACAAAAATATTAATTGCATTAATAAAATTATAAGATAATTTATATTTTATAAATATTAATTTAATATTAATAATAATATTTTATTAAAATATTATTTAATTCAAAAATTCCTTAATTTAATAAAATTTAATTCTTAATTAAATAATAACTAAAAACACCATTTTTACTTTAAGAACTATTTACAATGTATCAAAAATGACTAGAAATTATATTCATTATTATATACAAAAAAATAATGTACATGAACATAGTACTACTTATTTGTTACATAACCCCTTAAAATAGCCGCATAAGACCTAAGGGTAAGGTGTGCGATTGTGACAGACTCTTGGGGCGGCTCGGATAACATCGCCCGAGTGGTAATCTCTATCAACTTCCACTTTTCCCGTAGACGGTCACGTTCGAGCTTGACATAATGAAGCTTAGCTTGGGCTTGGTCAAGGGCGAATCCCAAGGATGCTACCTCTTTTCCGAGATCTGACAAATGGGCTTCGTATGGGGAAATTCTACTGGATGAGGCCATCGCTTCCTTTGTCTAAGTAAAATTGGGTTCGTTAAAGCCTTATATTTATACTAATCATGTGATCACTATTCAACGGCTATAAAAGTAACGGTCACAACTCTTATCATAAAACCAAAGAAGTTGACATCTTATAAAAACATTTTTTTTATAAAGAGACAATTAACTGGATCAAGAGGGATCTTCCATTAATGAAACTTCGGGTCGTTACAATTCTCCTCTGATTGGGTGTTTTTGTAATTCCGGTCTTATTTGACAGTGAGTTCCTAATCCTTCTATATCCACTATTTTGAAAACCAAATTACACTATAATTTGATTTATATTAACTTGATGTTTGTTTTTAAGTTCCATATGTGAAGACTATAATTTCTTATTCCACGTTCTTTTAAATAATAAGATTCATATATTTTTTAGAGAATTGTGAAATTAAGCTAAATTTATTTCATAAAAATTAATAACTACTTCAAATGTGAGTATAAAGATGTCTTATATATGTTTTGCTAAATTTATCTCAGTGAAATATATAGTTATGATTATTTATTCTAATGATGCATCATATAAACTTGAAGTTCTCAGAATATGACTGTTGGATCTTGTTGCAAATTTATTTAGAAATTAAAATATAACCTTGAGTATTATGATTTGTTATAAAATATGAATGCAATGAAGAATATTTGTACATTTTATTGAATCCTACATTATCTCGTGACTAGTGTGGTTGTAATTGTATTTTTAAAATTTATTTTATTTGAAAAAGAGATTCCATTATGTGAAGTATCATTATAAAAGCACTTAGTTTTTCTTTTGTAATTTCATTTTATGATACTACATGATCAAAGAGTTTTCAAGGCTAGGAAACTAAATCTTCTAAAATTTTATTGACGATGTCTAGTGTTGGACATGTTATAGATCATATAGAAAGAAGATGAGCTTGAGGATATCTCTAATTACAAATGACCATGGTTATCAAAATTTTTTTTGATGTTGAAATTGATATCTTCTAATTAGATAAAGATAAATGATGTTTGTAGTTGGTTCTTGGATGAATTGATCTTGGATATCAAATCTCTTATCTCTTTAGAGTGAAATTTATTTCATCCATGATTGGTTGTGTTTGGTAATAAACATACTTCATGGAATATTTTTATTGATATACAGTACTTCATACATTTTTTTTAGTTTTGATATTAATTTTTTATATTACATTTAACTATTCAATTTTTATGTTCTAATAATTTTATTTTTTATAGTACATATCCTTTTTTTAATTTTTATTCTATTATATATTCTATTTTATTATAAATTGTTTCATCTAATATACTTTTATTATCGAGTGGGATAAAAATTGAGTTTTATTTCATCTTCAATTCACTCCCTCTTGATGTCGTAGTTTGATTATCTATAATAACAACAATTTGTTTCAGTGCTTTCCTCATTGATTTTATTTTTCTAATATATTTTACATTAATGATTCTTTACATTGTATTATATAATAATAATGATCTTAGTGTTTCACTATTGAACATCAAATATTATTGAGACCAAAAGAATTATTAATTATGTATACTATTACATGTTGGAAGATAACTTTTTCCCTTGTTATAGAATAGACAGAAGCTATATGTATCATACCTATTGGATTTCAACCAAGTTTCAAAAGAATTTGGATAATTTTTAAGATTTTTCATTTAAAAATGCTTCAGATGGAGGTTTTATATAGTGTCAATGCTATAAATTTGTTGGTAGATCGTGGTAAATCCAAGAAGAAGTTAACTACCATATAACAAAATCTGGATTTCAAGCAAACTATTGTGTTTGGTGTCACCATGGAGAGATGAGTCAATATTATACTATTTATAAATGAAAACAAAGAATTGGAATGGAGAATTTGATATTTTATTGATTTCCATTAATGCATCATATCAAGAGAGGTAGTATTCCAGTTCAAGAGGACAATGATATCAATACACATGAGTAAAATATTGAAGATAATGATGTTGATAGAGTAAAAAATTTATTCCATGATGCCAGAATTTCACTATATCAAGAATGTACTAAAATGACCAAGTTGGAATTTTTAATGCTAATATATCATGGAAAAACTATGTATGAAATTTATAATACCACCATTGGTTATATTCATATATTTTTGAAGTAATTACTTCCTGATGGTGCAGATATTTCCTCAAATAATTATAAGGTATGGAAGTTAATTAAGCAGCTTTGATTTTCAACTAATAAAGTCCCTACTTGTCCAAAAGATTATAGTTTATTTTGGGAGGAAATATATGATTGTAATGAATTTAAAGAATGTGGTACATCTCAATGGAAGGAAAATGCATATGGAACACCATTTCATTTGCCTCATAAATTCATGTGGTGCTTTCCATTGATTCGCAGACTTAAAAATCTATTCAGGTATGTAGAAATATCATATGATATGTGGTGGCATGATGCTGAGAGAATTAAAGGTAATTATGATTTGTTTCATCCTATATATGGATTATCATGATGGAAATTTGATTCAAAACATAATTATTTTACAACTGAGGTGTGTAATGTAAGGTTAGTTCTATCCTGTGATAGTTTTAATCTATTTGTTCAAATACTTACTGCTCACAGCTTGTGGCCAATTTTTATTCATGTTTATAATAATTCTCCATGGATATGTATAAAAAACCTTTCAATTTCTTGATTATACTAATATCTAGACCTTATGATCCTGGTGATGATATATATGTCTACTTGTATCCATTAAAAAGAGAGTTAAAGAAAATTTGGGATTTGGGTGTGTAGACATTTGATGCTTCTTCAAAAAATATGTTTTAGATGTGTTCTTCCCTTCTATGTACCATAAATGATTTCTATGATTATGAAATGATGTATGTTTGGATCAGGAATTAAAAACTATCATGTCCCATTTGTATGAAGAATACATGATCGAGAAGGCTTAAATATCATCATTGTTTCAGTTTCATGGGGCATCAAAAATTATTTTCAATGGATCATCAATACAGAAGGAATCATTGGAGGTTTGATAATACTATTGACACTAAACAAACACCTCAATGTATATTAAGAAGTTATGTGCTTAATTAATTGAATTATTTCAGTTTTTCATTAGGTAAAGGTCATTTGAAATCTAAAAATAGGAATACTGTTGACACTACAACCACTTAAAATTGGAAAAAAGAAGTATCTTTCTTGAGTTCCCATATTGGTCTACCAATTTGTTATGTCATTGTTTAGACGTAATGTATATTGAGAAAAATATATGTGAAATGTTACTTTCAATTATTCTAAATATCAAGGGGAAGACCAAAGATGACTTCCAATCTTGTCGAGACTTGTTGGATTGGGGTATTCGACCATAACTGTATCCTGTGTGTATTGGTGAAAACAAATGGAAAGTTCCTTGTGATTATTATGTGAAAAAAATATAAGATAAAGATCAATTTATTGAATTATTGATGAATATCAAGGTTCCTGAGGACTATTCCAGCAACATATCTAAACGAGTCAACAGAATATATTTAAAACTAGAATCCCGAAAAAATCATGATTATCTCATTTTTTTTAATGAATTGATTCCAATAAAAATTCTGAATTTGATATCCAATAATGTAAGGGTGATGGTGATTCAGTTGTACCATATTTTTAGATACCTTTGTGATAAAAGGTTATCCAAGTCATTCTTGATAAAAATTCAGCAAGAGGCGTAGTTAATTTTGTGTGAGTTGGAAAAAAAATTAATCTATCCTTTTTTACCTGCATGGTAAATTTAAAAGTTCATCTTCCAACTGGAACAATTTTTAAGGGACCAAATGATTTTCTATGGATGTATCCCACTTAGAGAAATATGTGCACAATGAAATCATATGATCGAAAAAATAATTATCCTAAAGGTTCCATTGTGAGGGGTTATCTGGCCCAAGAATGTATGGATTTTTGTTCAATGTGTTTTTATGATGTGATCATCAGAAATAATCAGCCAATGAGAAATAAAGATGATTAGTATGAGGAAATTGAGACTTTTTTTCCATATCTTCCCCAAATAGGAAGAATTTATGGGTCATAAACATTGGCTACATTGATCTTTGAAGAGCGGGATATGGCACCTCGCACATTCTTATTTAACTATTGTTTGTTTGATGACTAGATCAAGTAATTAATTTGGATATCTATATGTTATCTCATACTATGTCATTTCACATATACCTTAGACTTTTATTATCATTTTATGTAGGGAAAATAAACAAATTATAAGTAGTGTTCATCAATTTTTTCCATTGAGAAGGAGAGAGGCTTTGCATAGTCAAGAGTTTCTAGCTTGGTTGAATTAAAAGGTATGAACATTACTTTAATTATCTTAAAATATAGATATCCATTTAATTTTATTACTCATATCTATTTCATGTATTGAGTTTACTTGTTTACTTCGTTTCTTAAGAATTAAGATCATTGGATTTTGGTCCCAATTCTTTGGTTCTTGAATGAAAATATTTAATAATCAATGGATATAAATTTGTTACAACTGATAGAGTGGTGAAAATGAGAACACAACATGATGGAGTTATATTAACTACTACAATGGATTGGTGTGCCAGTGCATCAGATAGTCAGCCCCGATATGAATATGTGTATTATTATGGACTGGTTGAGAAAATATTGTTATTGGATTACTACTCTCAAGATCGAGTCACTATGCTGAAATGTAAATGGTTTGATTCAATGATTTAATAGGGTATATTTATTGATGACTATGTATTTAGAGTTATTAAAATGAGTTGATTTTTTCATACCGATAAACCATACATTTTGGAATCAATGGAAAAATAAGTGTTTTATGTGAAAGATCATCTGAAAACTGATTATGGTATCATTAATGAAGTAATCCCAAGAAATATTTTTCATGATTATGGGGATGAAATTACACCATTGACTTCCCCATTGGTGTTGACCAAAATATTGCATTTGATGACTCAAATTGTCCCATTGTGAGTGTTGATGTTGAACCTGAAGTAGTGGTGGGTAATATATAGAAGAAACCATATATGTTCAGAGTTCATTCATTTTAAATTTACATGAGTTTATCAGGTTGGTATTAATGAAATTACTTTAATTTAGTTTTAGTTTAAAATGATATGTATATTTTAGTTTTTTTAGTTTTTGTTTCATTTAATTATATTTATTTCAATTCATAAAACTAGGTTTAAAATGGATTTTTAAAAAATATATAACTTGGTTTTAAATTATTATTACTAAAATTTGTTATGACATTGTTTTTATTCTTTGAATACTAAATTGTATGAATGATTTTTAAAAAAATCTAAAAAATTTACATTTCATTCTTATGAAGATTATGAAAAATACTACAGAAGCTCATAGGAAGAGATTATTTGATGTTTATCGTGATAGACGTGAGCATGGGTTGTCACCTATGGTTCATTTATTAAGTATTATAATTGTAATATTTTTCTTCTAAATTACATATAATTTCATGTTCATATTATTTATCAAATTTTTTTAGGGATATAAAGCTCAACCAGTGTTGACTCTGAGCAGGGATCCTTCTAGACCTAGACGAAGCACCCATCTTACCACTGCCCACACTGACCCATCAGTGAAAACCCCATATACCAAACATGTACATCCTCCACTTGAGACTCTTGGTATATTCCCATCCATTCCCACATCATCATCGCATTTATCCTCTTCTTCCCAGTCCATGTCTACGATGCCTTGACTGATGTTTCCACCTTTACAATTTCCATATCCGTTCATGTATCCCCAAACCTAATACCCATATTCTGATATTTATACGCTACCTCCTTTTCCTACCATTTTTCTAACATATAATGAGTATACTCATTTATCTTTCACTCCAGTGCATGAAGATCATCTAGATAATGCAATGGAATAGATACATCCTTTGAAGGCTGCTGATCTAGGACAATCCATAGATTCATCGCAGCTTATTGAGGGGCCTATATCATGTTTTTTATTATAATTGTGTCAAATTATATCATTTCATTTTTTTCCCATTATACCATCACTTAACTCTTATTTTTTCCCCTCTTATCTTATTCGGTGAAATATTCTAGTAGGTGCTGTGGTCACAATCATATATGGGAATCCTGGAATCGTGAAACCCAGATTATGGTGGATTATAACGAACAAAACCAAATGGTAGGTAAAAATTCTAGGTAGTGTAGAAGTTTCAGGGACAATTTATCCAATTAACATGATATTGTTTTAGTGTAATCGGTCTCATAGATACATATCAATGATGACATCAAGGATAGGGCATGGGTGCATATATGAGTAAGAAAATTTTATAAATTTATATCTATATTCATAATGTCTTTATATGAATTAACATGTTCATTTCAGAGTTAGATTAACTTTCTTGATGGTGAATATTCCAAAGTTTCTAGGTTGATGGATCTTGGAGAGTCATGGATAGAATACAAGCATGAGTTATATAATGGTTGGAGGAGCAGAGTTCATACTAATTGAGAGGGTGTATGCATATACCCTGACTGTCCAAAAACTCAATATCAAAAAATGATTGTATATTGGAAGACTGATCAGTTTAAGGTACTACCAATATTTAATGTGTTTCATATAAAATTTAATTCTTATTACCTATATTGATTTTTTTAGTAAGAATCAGAAAAAAAGATGCAATGACATATCAATACACACCTGGGCGCACTACAATGCTTGAGCATGAGAAGTGTCGGGTACTTTCATCTGAATTAAAATAATTTCCTAATTTATATTGTTACTTAGTTACCTTTGCATGTCCAATTGGACTATAGTCCTAGAGGCCAATTGGCCATTAGGCCTAGAGTATAATGATCACATGAATGTGGTTTCTAGACCATGTCGCCAAAAGGATCAAAATATATAACTATTCCCCTAGGGGTTTTCTATACACACCCACACACATATTCAATGAACCAACCAATACAAAGCCTTCTTCAAATATATTTTCTTTTAT
Organism: Viscum album; assembly: GCA_963277665.1. NCBI lineage: Eukaryota > Viridiplantae > Streptophyta > Magnoliopsida > Santalales > Viscaceae > Viscum > Viscum album. The sequence goes on from OY728145.1 coordinate 448,096,826, forward strand.
ACAAAAACACTTTATTTTATTCAGGGAACCAACCAACACAAACCCTTCTTCAAATATCCTTTTCTTTTATATAAAAACCATTCCTATATAAATCATGAGACTAAGCAGCATTTAAGTGCACATAAATTAGTCCCCATGGACTATCTTCTCATCAATTTACCACTTATTGGAACTAAATTCTTTATATAAAGCTCATTTGTCCATAGATTCTAGATAATCTAAATATAATCCACTTCAATATTGAAGCATTAAAGTATCCTGAGAAACATTCAAGTGTTACCAACATATTAGAGTATAACAAATAAAAATATTAGTTTAAAAGTTATTTCTTTTCTCACAAGGTTGTACATAAACCCCATTAGGGTATTTCACCTTAAAATATATATTGTAATCATTATGGGATGCTTTTTAATATTTCTTAAAACTATTGAGAAGTCTGGAACTTAGATTTGAAAATTTTATCACTTCAAATCTGCCTTGGTATCCACTAGTTTAAATCATCTTAACATATGAAAACTTATTTTAGCATGTATGTTTTTAAGATTCACATATCTAATTTGAAAACAAAAATAATTTTTATCACTATATCATCAATATTTTAGAATACTAAGATAGATTTCAACATACATACAATTCTTCCATCTTTATTTCTTCAAGTTTCAAGATTCTTCATAAGAATTTCAGGGATAATGATTGTACTTTTATTATGTAAATATAGATTTATAAAGCTTATCAATAAAAACATACTTTATGTAATTTTAGATTTGGATTAATACTTCCTTTCATTATGCATGAAAAAAATCCAATATGTGGTTTATAGGTCATTATGACTAGTTTATTAATGATTACCTCTGAATAAAACCCTCACATGAGTATCTATTGTTTACCAACTCAACTCGAACGCTATGTGAACACATGAACCCAAATTCCACTACCTAGTGGTTTGGTTAATCTACAAACCACTCTTGTTGTGAATTTATAAATTAAATAACTACTAAAACATAAGAATAAACATATCTCATTTTCATTCGAATATCAACACACACAGGTATTTCTAACAACTCTTACATAGGTTCACATCACCAAACTCAATATAACAACTCATGAACCCGGTGCACTCATGTGGACATGACTCTTGAACTCTAATTTTTCACAACCATACTTAAAAACCAATAAATCTCTTTACCATGTTCTAAAAAGATATCAAACACCACCCATTAAGCTATCCTTGGCATTACACAACCTAATTTCAAAATCAACCCCTTTTTCTGAATAAGATTACCATACATTAATGGTCTTAAAACACCAATGGCTCAATAGACATAATTTTTCATAGCTGATCCTTGTTCATCATCTCTAAAAAATGCATTAATAACTTTTAAGTAATAAAAAACCATATCCATAAAATCAATTGAACACCATTGCAGATCCCAACTGCTAACCCACACTTCCCAAGCAATTTCAATGTTAAACCACACTACTCCCTTATAGAAAACACCATGAAACATCATTTCAAAATAATACCTCTACAAAGGTATTCCACTAACCCATTATAAATAAATTATGATCTTATATAGGGGATTCAAATTACATTTGTAAATTAGTTCCACAAACTCTACACTTCCATCAAGGCGTACGACTCAAACATGTTTTATTGGCACAAAATTCATATGTTCCAAACTCCTAAATAAACCTCAAACAAGTTCCATGAAATCCAAAAATAATTTTCCCACCATACCTTACATGGTCAAACCTTGAGGAAATATATATTCTCAAAATTTTCACTCTCTTGGTAGTTCATTAAGGCATTACTCATCAGAGGCATTCCCAACTGCACATAATGTCCTGGAAGTGTTTCATTCAAAAATTTCACTCTGACATCACCAAACTCACCGAAAGGCCATTAATAAATGAATATTTAGATAAAATAGTGTTCCTAGAACCATTTAACCCCAATCCTTAAATGTATCACAACATATTCTTAAATCACACCACTAATTCTCATGCTCTTAGACTGCAATGTCTCACAATGGTTTTTCCACTCTAATGAAAAAATGGTCTCTTCTAACCCAATTGTTTTATTCGGTTTCCAAAATGATAATGTAAGAAAAGATATACATTTTAACATGTACTAACCTTCTTAAGAACAAATTTAGACCCACTCATAGTATAACTACATGGTTAACAACATTAGTCATTACACAAAATAACACATTATTTACTAAGTGGTATGGTTTTTTGCAAATTCATCTTTCAAATACATACAAGGCCCTTAGACTCTTAGTATTGTAATTATTTATAAATAAGACATTACATGAATATTATAGATTGTTGGTCACATACTGATCAATAAATTGTAATTAAGGACTATACAACATAGGCCACACACCACTACCATATACTCAAAATGTCTAATTTTCATTTTACTTAAGTAAAGTTAAGAAACAAACTTGCATTCCCCACAAGGACTGTGAATCCTAATTTTACCACTAACATGTATTGAAAAAATATCCACAAATAGTAACCATCATCCTTATGAAACATTTATCCCTTTTCCAACACTGAGATTCACATATCAATGGTTAAGGGTGTCATAAAACATTAACTTACATAACCCATGAGTCTCTACCCAAAGCAACACATCACTAGCTCAATATATTAAGGGGGAACCATGTAACTATTGGATCACATAGTAAATTACATCAAATAGACCTACTCTACTCACATTATAGAGATCCACATAGTCATTATAAAATAAAATCACATGCCAACATAGCCATTTTTAGGTTCCACTACTAAAAAAATCTTTGATTCCAATCAAAAACCCACTTCAGAGTGCATCCACTAAAGAGGCTATTCATCAAACCGCATATACAAAAAACCACCAATATTTTATGAGTGTCATTTACCTCAATGTTTGTGGGTCTATGATATAGATTACTTGAATCCATTTTTGTGCATTTCTCATTTGTAGAAAGTTGTATTGGGCATCGAAGGTCGTGTACCTTGTGCATAATTATTTTTCTCCATTAGGAAGAAAAAGTATGGAAGTGCAGTAAATTCAAAAAAATAAGAAAAAATTATAAGTTTTTGTATCTATATTTAAAATATTTATAAGAAATTCACAATTTAATATGTTTTTTATAATTTCAACAATCTTCCTTGGAGGCCATCGATGATAAATAAGATGAATTTTTTTGGCTAGATGATCATTTGAGTTAGGTATTAGGTGTGGAGCACCCGTGGAGAGTCTGATATTGACCAGGAAAAAACATCATCACCTCTAGGTATTGGTCCTCATCGGTCTCCTCTCAAGCCTTTAAGACCAATGATCTAGAAAGAACTCGTGTAGAAGTGGCTGAGGAAATGATAGATTTAGAGGATCATAACATAAGTAAACAATAGTGTGAAAGATGTAAGTTGATGGAAAAACATTTTTCAAAATCTATGTCAAATTTGAGTCAGTCACTTCCATCATAGGATGCTACTACTCTTAATTCATATATGGTGTCAATGCACTCTTTAAATGATTCCTCGTGTGATTCCAATGAGGTTACTAGTGGTGATCGAGCTGAAGGTGGTGGCAATAGAGCTATTGGTGGTGAGGATGTTGATGATGGTTCTGTTGGTGATGAGTCTACTGATGAGGTTGCTGATGATGTTACTGATAATTATGAGGATGCGGATGGGTATAGGGATGTTGGTGATGGAGGGATATTAATCCACTCTATTTTTGACTTAGCAGGGAGACTTGCGAAAGTATTTTAAAAAACTTGAATTAACTTCTTGTATAGATGAGGTTGTATATATATATTTTATTTGACTTATAGGTTAAGTGTGGTTTGTTTTGTGTTGGAGTTTCTATTTTTTCTTTGGACTACTCGAATTCTTGTATGATATTTTTTTGTAGTTTTATATTTTGTGGTTTTCAGGTTATGGGTTGCTGGAAGGGGATTCTAAGCTACTAGAAGGTGTTGTTGCCTAGTGGAGAGAGCAGCCTATACCAATGGTTTAAAAACCAGTGGTATATATTTTTTAATGAAAAATATCTATACCCATGGTTTGGTAAACGATGGGTATATATTTTTTGCTGTAGGATCTTTGTACCCACAGTTTACTAAACCATGTGTATAAATATATACCCATAGTTTTATAAAGCATGGATACGATAAACTAGGTATAGGATATACCCATGGTTTTTTTTGAAAACTATGGGTATTAGATATATCCATGGACTGGAAACCCACGGTTCTCAAAACCGTGGTTATAGCCTATACACACGGTTTTGGAGGCTATACCCACGGTTTAAAACCATGGGTATAGGTTTTTTTTTCAATAGTGAATTGGATTCAAAAGATTGTTAATAATCTTTATTATTGATAATATAGTCATTAAATTGTGATCACATGATTAGTATAAATATAGGGATTTAAAAAATCCAATTGACTCTAACAAAGGAAGTGATGGCCTCATCTAATAGGATTATACCCTATGAAGCCCATTTATCGGGGCTTCTAAGGGAGACAAAATCTCTAGGATTTTCCCTTGACCAATACCATGCTAAGATCTAACAACTTAAGCATGAGTGAAACCATTTATGGTATAAGTTCAAGCTCATCGAGATCATAGCCCAAACAATGTTTGTCGAACGATCCCTTGAAAGCCTCACCATCGCACACCTTACTCTAAGGGTGTAAACTATTTTATTAAAGGGATATGTATCAAGAACCTATAAAATTTATTACGTACATTATTTTTTAAATAATAATTAATATATTTTTATTTTGATACTATAAAACACGAATAATATTTTTGAATAATATTCAATTCAATTAAGGAATTTATTTTAATGGATTAATATATTTTTGAAATAAATAATATTTTAAATAAATATTAGTATTAAATTATTTTTATTAAATATTAATGATCATATACTTTTTATGAAGTCAAATGTAATGTTTTATTAGGGTTCAAAAACTGTTATTGCCAAAAACCTGTTATTTTCAACTAATGATGGTTATTGTTTTTTAAAAGTGAAAATGCACATATTTAGAAAATTATTTAGATAATATTAATATTATTTTTGGATACATAATGTCATAATTATATAATGGTGAATTTTTCATAATTTTTTTAGAGTCAAATTTTTAGGTAAAAATTAAATACTGTATAAATATATTGTGTGTTTTATGACTTAATAATGACCCAAAATGATGTAATAAATACTATAATGGGTATACTCAGCCAAATACATGTTTCCCCTTAAAATAATGTAATTTTAATATTATTTTATTAATTTTATAAATCCTTTATAAATCCTCCAAAACATATATATATTTTATGATTTTTAATTCATTTATTTAAAAGTGTGACTCACCTTCACATAAGAAAGGGTAATATTTTAATAATTTCTGACATTTTCCTAATAAAATATTTAAAAACACCCTCATTTAGAATAAATCATGGGTAAAAACTATGGAAATGTTTTTGGTTTTGAATATTTTATTATATAGATTCCAAAACCTATATTTGTGAAATATTAAAGAATCCCCCTATAATTTTATATATAAACCCACCAAATATCCCATTTATCTTCACTAAAAATAATTATATCACATAATTAATATCATCTCTTCTCTATATATTCCTCTCAAGGTTCCTCTAAGATCTTAATAATCCCCAGTGTCATACTCTTAAGGCAAGAGATCCTCTCTTTCTCACTTTTATTCAAGAATATCCTCTATTTTAAGACCTTTTATTTTTAATTCCTAATGACGTGGTATGTTTTTTAACTCCCCTATACTATCATTATGATTTATAAATAATTAGATACCCCTTTCTTCCTCATTAATCACTTCCAATTACACCTATTACCATGCCGAAATTTCAGAAGAGTTCTTCCTTCCTCTTCTTTACTCAAGTTTATTTATTATAATATGCAGTATATTTGTAATCCTATTGATGGGATATATCTTTACATGAACCTATTAATTACCAATTTATGTAAAAATTATTAGAGAACTTTTTCTTTCTCATCAACCCTTTTTATAAATTTTTAAGCGACACCATTAGGATGTCAAAATTCCACCATGATTTTACATTCCAAAGAAATTGTGTAGTGAATACCATACCAATTTCCTATCAATGGTGTTCACCTTTATGAACTTATTATTCTTTGAATTGGGACTTAAATGTATTTATTTTACACTCCCTTATCATGTAATAAGTTATTATGATGAATGAATCCATATTGTATAATCAATGTGGAACACTTAAATATGATATTGAAATAAAAGTGGAAGGTGCGTCTGGAATTATATAGAGATCCAATTCATTGGGTAATATTTAGTATCATGATACATCATTTTGGGATAGGGAGTAAACCTGATTCCTTTATGGGAATTTATCCACTATGATATCTTGGCAGTTGGTCTTGACCCATGATGCAATGTTTTAAGTTGTTGCCACATTTACCATGTTTCCTTTTATGTTATCATGCTATATCATGTCTTATCATTCATATTTATGGTTCCTAATATATTTATTCCCTTTGATATTCCTAATGTCTAAAATATTTTACCTTATTCCATTCTTATTCCCTTACTGTGCTTTATATGTCATATCTTTCTTATGTATTTCTTCAGGTTATCCCATGCAGTTTTAAGTGTGATCATGTTAAAGAAGTTTTCAATAAAGATGTTGTATTCCATGTTTTAAGTTGTAATGTAATGTACCAAATTACCAAATACACCATACTTATCAATCTTTAAGGTTGAATTAAGTGTAATTTTATGTAATAAATTATGTGTTATTGTGTAATAAATGGAAGATTTGTTATATATGAGGACCAAGGGAAGGAAAGAGGAATATCTAGAAAAGTATCCCCTTCTTGAGAGAGGTGTTTGATCATGCAGGTTTCAAGATAATCACTAACCTCTAATACCACATGATTCATGTTTGGTGTGAGAAACAAGAGGAAGTTAAAGACCTAGAAAAATGAATAATTCTTCCACTAGTGGAAGAGGGTGGGGTAATTCCCCATAAAACTACGAGGGTATTAATCATGGTGGGATTCCCTCAGGTGAAATTTACTCATTTTCTTCTTTTAGATGAGTTTGGGGGAGTCTGGTAGAGAGAAATGGATTTTATGTTCCTGTATCCTCTCTTTTTTTCAACCCTAGGGTCCCATAGTTATCTCTAAGGTTGATATCCTCGTTACCACAGTAATGTATAATAGAGAAAACTTTTAGGATCCCACCTATTAGGTAGGATAAATGTAATACCTCTATTACCACGAGAATATATAATCAGGAGGACATACTGTTGTGCCCTATGCTTTGATTATACATATTTTGAGGCTTTAGTGTAGGCCTCATCTGGGTCCCCCTCTAAATAAGGATCCAAGGGAAGCGTAACCCTACAATTAGTGGTATGAAGGAGGGGATCAATGTGTGGCTCACATAGGTAAGGGCTGGGAAAGATTAAGGTGGATTACACAGGTGAGGCTTGGATAAGCTGAAGGTGCTTCGCACAGGTGAGGGCTGGGATAACTAAAGGTTCTTCACACAGGGTAAACCTGGGTGAGCTGAAGATTCCTTTGGTTGATGGAAAACTTAGGAAACAACACTTGGGATAAGCCTTATTATAGTCTCTAAGGGTCCCATTATGTGTATTTGGATGACTGGCGCTCAAGTTTTGAGTAGTGGAAGGGCCCTTCACACTAATAGTTCTGATTAGGGGTATTTCCTCTCAATGTTCTAGGTATTCTATACCTTGAGGGATCTTAATCCATTGATCACTAATAATTTAACCTACTTTTTTAGGTTTTAGGAACTACCTTGGGGGTTTTTAGGACTTTTTCTAGAGACTTGGGTGAGTATAGCTTCAAGGAGTGTCTTCAACTTTCAAGTGTGTTAAATAAGGAGCCCAAGGAACTATTTATAGAAAAACTCAGGACCCTAGGAAAAGGAGACCATTCGCACAAGTCCATAACGTAAGTGTCTCATGATGGGTCCATGAATAGGCATGGATTCTCCTCCTAGGTCATACAGGAAAGGCCTACATGATCCTCTTGGTGTACAAGTGGTGTGCAAAGGTTAACTTGTGCGAGCTTCTTAACTCCCCTTCTCTCCTTTACTACTTAAGGTATTTTCCATTAAATCTTTTCATCCTCATATTAATTGGGAGTTTAAAAAGATATAATTGAGTATTTTATATTTACATATGATATTATTGATATAATTATACCTATATAATTATAATATCAAATATACCTTCTTACTTATGATTCCATATAGAATACAATAATGTTGCTCGTGTGTACGGAGAACTACCGCCTCACGAAGCGATTTGATTCGTTTTTCACTTACATTTTTCATGGAAGGTAATAAGGGTTAATTTTATGTTTATATATGATATTCATGACATATTAATAATTATATAAAATAAATATATCATAAAACTTCTTACCTTATAATCCATTTAATAAATGATAAATTCGTTCATATGTACGGTGGACTACCGCATCGTGAAGCGATGTGATTCATTTTTCACTAACTATTTACATGGAAGGTAAAAAATTATAATTTTAATGAATAGATGTGATATATATGAAATGATATTTATTTTGGAAAATTAATATACAATCCAATTTGATACCATTTTACCCATAAAGAAAATGATAATGTTGCTCGTGCTTACGTGCAACCTACTATCTCCACGAAGCAATGTGATTCATTCTCCATATTTAAAATTAAATAATGATTATAAAGATGTATCTAACTAAAAAATTATATTAATAACATTAATATAATTCTGAAGAATATGTAACTATAAAATATGTTCAAGATTTAAAACTTTCATGATGAAACTTGTCGGAGAAAACAAGGTAGTTAACACCCAATACAATAGTGATAATACAAGATTATTAAAAAATGAGTAATAATATGTTATAAAAGGATAATATATGATATTATAGATAATAATATAATTCTTTTATAAGTTAATAACATTTTTAAAACCATAATATATGATTTTAAAGTGTTCTCAACTAAAGGTAAGCGTGAGGTAAGGGGTTTCTTGACTCAATTTCAATTTATTGGGTTATATGTCTAATTAGTTGATTAAGATTATGTGTAAAATGACCTTTGATTGCTTTATAATTGTATTTAAAATTTTATTTTTGTGTATTTACATTTTTTACACATAAAAACTTCATTGATCAACTCTCACTTCAGTGATACAAACTTTTTAAAGGTTTCGTCTCAAAACTTCCTTATTGAGACACATGTTATTTTACGCACTTAATCACTTTTAAATGGTGTACATATTTCCCTTTTACATAATATATCATGAATCCTTCCTAAACATGATATTTTAAGTTACAATTTATTTAATTAATTAATGGGAAGTTACAATTCAAAAGTTACTGAAGTAGTAAGGTTTTATATTTCAATCTCATTTTAATCCGGATTGTTTATGCTTGAATTTCCATTTCTAGAAATTATTTTATTATTTCCTAACAAAAACATTGAATTTTATTCTCATATGGTTATTCATGATGTTTTAAAGTAATAATATCATTTTAATCTCTTTGGTACTTAAAATTATTGAGAATTTTTTTTAAGAAAATAAAACTTCATTTCTATCTTTAGTTGAAAATCCTTTTCCATCCAAATCCATGTTTTCCAAAAAAAAAACAAAAATGTTTCACGATTATTATTTAAAGTCATTATTACCCTTAATTTTATTTTAATTTTTTTAAAGGAATCCCCCCCCCCATTTTTTAACAACGAACGTTTTTACTTTTCTTACAAAAATATGAAATGAATATTTGTAATTAGTGTATTCAACATGAAAAGAAATCTTAGGTCATCATTACCACTCAATTTTTTAAAGATTACTTTTTAAGTTTCAAATGTTATTTAAAAAAACTTTTATTTTTGAGAAATTTTTATATTTTAAATATTTGTTTTCAAAAATAAAATGATATTTTACTCAATAAATGTTTAATACAATCTTTTAAAATCTTTTTCCATCTAATATGAAATCATTTTATGTTACTCAACATGAAAAGGTTATTTTCCTCAATAATTTTTATAATATTTTTAAAATTATTTTCATCAATGAAAATAACCTTTGATGTTATGTATTGGTTCTAAATTATGTATATATGTCTCTCACATATATACCTAGTTTATTCTCCATTCCTTTGACTGGGTAATATGTGCCTTATAATCATTTCTAAAATGAATTCATTATAATATTTTCATTAAATATGATATAAATCAAGATTATGCAACCCATTTTATTTTTGTGGGTAATTTATATGTTATGAATTTGATTGATTTCCTTTATGTAGAACATATAGATCATGAACATATTATGATTAGTACACCCAAACAGCACTCCAATGAATTGGGTAAAGCTTTAGTCTCATGATATGTCATGTATTAGTGAGTAAACCTAATCCATCAGTGGAAATTTATTCCATGTTATTTTTTAGGGAAGTTAGCCTTGAATCGTAATTATATGATGTTTTGTGTTGCTAACACATTTCCTATGCTACCACGATCTATTAATACTATGTCCTTTATGTTATTCTTCTATACGATTACTCATGAACCTTCTCTCTATGATATCATTTCATAATTTTGACTCACAAATTATGTTTTCTAATCATTTTGATTCCATTACTGGTCTTTTTAGAATACCCTCTTTGTCTATGTATTCCCCATGTTATCCCATGTAGTTTAAGAGATAAAAAGGATTTAAGAGCTCATTATAGAGAATAAAATAAAAATATTTATTTTTTTAGTCTCACTTTGATGTTTAATTAACCAAGTATTCTGAATACACTAGGCCTTTATGATCCATATTTTGTATTATTGGATGTATTTTTTTAAGAATCGTGTAATAACATGAGTAAAAGGCTTGGGTCCTTATAGTTGGTTTTAGAGTAAAGGTTTAGTTAACCTTTTTAAAGTAGTATGATAAAATTTAGTGAGAACCCTTGGGATAATTATAAGGATAAGACAAAGTATAGAAAAATATCCTGGAATCTTGGTGAAGTATAGAGTGACTTGTTTTGAGAAATTAAATCCATGTATGGATACTACAAGTGGATGTGATTATGGAACAAATTTACCTAGGGGTAATAAATCCAAAAAGTCATGTTGGGTTTAACTTGAGTATTATCTGGTACATAATAAAGGGCCTTACTACATACCTAATTTGAAATTCCCAGGGGATATTATTTGGAAATTCACAAACTCTTTACAAACCATCATGAAGGATTTGAATAGATGATGATCATGGATGATAAAGGTTAAACCTAATGTGTATTATATTAAAATGAAGGTGTCATTATTTTGACATATTATACATAATTTTTCATACTTATGTTGTTTCCCACTACGAATATTTTTTCTCACACTATTATTTATGGTTTTAGTCAATAAAAGGAACCAAAAGGAACTGTATTAACATTCAATGTGATAGAAAATGTATTGATGAGAAACCAAATGGGAAGATGACTGGAGTAAAGGATATTATGATTATTCTTAATCAGTTATCATGATATATGATTAACAACTTGCAACTCAATTAACTCTAAAAATCACCAAAGAAGATAATGATAGAGTTCACTGAGATTTCAGGTGGTGGAGAATATAGAGGAAATTATATTTAGTTTTTTTATATGTTGATAATTTTGGAATAATCACTCAAGGGAATGTCTCAAAAAATGAAAAAATGTTCTACATGTGGAGAATAAGGGAACAAAGTAAGTAATTTCAAAGGAAAAATGAAAAGTTTAATTAATACAATGGATGAGAATAATTTTTTCCCTAAGGCATCATCAACATTTTAATGTTTTAAATGTGAAAAAAATATGCATTATTAAAACCTATGTTTTAGGGGTAAATCATAAGGAGATGATAAAAAAGGTTGCATGAGTAAATATTTTTTTATTGATGATGAAGAGAAAATAAATTACATATAAAATTAAGGAGTTATTAATGAATAAGATGATGAATCCTAGTTAATGGTTTAATAATTAAGTGGAATTATTGAAATTTATATGTACAAGAATTAAAGAATTATGTGAATCATGAAATATATATATAAGGATTATTCTATAGAATTTTTACATTAAGGATTTTCAAGAATATTTTGAATGGTACTGTTGACCTAAAAATGAGATTTAATGTTAAGGTGATACTATATATAAAAAAACATAATTAAGTAAAATATAATATTAGATATTTGCTTGATGTTGTGGTAATTAAATTATGAGGATGCAATTTATTTAAGGGTGTAGAATGTAACACACTAAGATTTTAAAACAGGAACATCATGTTCAATAGCATATATGACACGAAACACCAATATTAGAAGATAAGGTACCATCCTAAGACTTTAAGATATTTTTCTTTTTAAATAAACTCAATCTCTTCAATAGTTCCCTATGCACACAACACTGGGTTTAAACGAAACATGATACTCTATTATTATTTAAACTTTCCCATTATAACCAATACATTAAACTTATAGGTATGAATAAGGGTAAATAAATTATGAAATTATATGGTTTACAAAAGTATAAAATAAATTCAATGGTTATCTATTTATTATAAATAAAATAATAACTATTTGAAAGAAAAAAGAAATGTTTTCTAAAAATTGTATTTTTTTTAAATGCTTGTACATTCACGCTTTTCACACATAATTTAAAATTAATTTTTTAAAAATTTTAGAAAATTTATTTGAAAAAAAAATTAAATCATAATTTTTATATTAACTTAGGGTGAAATTTTGTGTTTTTTTAAAAAAATTACTTTTTAAGTGAATAGTAAAAATACCGTTTTTATAAAATTGTCATTTATTTTAATAAATTAAGTCCCATTATTATTTGATTTTATTTAAAATTAATATAATTCTTATTTAGATATATTAAATCCAATTAATTACATTTTAATCATATTTATACAATATTTTAGTAAAATTTTATTTTTAGGCTTTTAAACACTTTTTTTCTTAAAACTATTTTAAAGTGAATAATGCTTACCCATTTTAAATAATTAAAATAACCACTAATAAGAAATTATTTGAATGAAATTAAAATATTATATATCTATAAATATTAATTTAAATTCATATAATTATTATTATTTGTCATATAGTCGATATTAGATCATATTTTCCTTAAAAATGAATTTCTTGAAAAACCTTTTTTTTGACATGTTTTAGAGTTTAATTTTAAATTAACTTATTCCACTTATGTTAGTTGAATTTTAAAAAATGGATTATATATTTTTTATAATAAAAATTTATTCTATCTAATAAGTTCATCTTAATTTATTACCATAATGAATATTGAAAACAATAAAAATTATTTACTATGGTTAAGGTACAATCGAGTTTACTAGGAGGTTAAACTCAAAATATTAGGGTTAAAATAACCCAAAACATTCATAATTCATATTTTATGGTCATATTTCTACCTTATATATTACAAGGTTCTAAAATGGTCCACATTGGATCTTTTTTTATAGATATAAACGTGGGAATAATTCTTTTATTTCAAAACTTCCAAGTGTGTCCTGTCCCCCACTTATAAAAGGCAACCCCCTCTCCTCTCATTTACAGACTTCCAAAACCCATTAGTTCAGCTGAGAACTAAATAAATCACTAAAATAATTCCATAACTCATTATATAAGCCTTTTTTGATTATAAAACTAACCTAGTAAGGCTTTTGTTTCAAACCAAAACAAGTTGTCTGAATAAGAGGTGACATACTTAACCGAGCATTTTATTTTATTTTATTCCTCCACCTCCTTAAAATATTATTAAACCATGTTAATATAATAACATAAGTATATTAAATATACTGATATTTTTTTATGTTATGTTAATAACCTACAACCATCTCCTCCCCTCTCAAATGGGAAACAAAATCATTGATTGTGTGTACGGTGGACTACCGTCTCACGAATCGATGAAATTCGTTGTCCATCTCTGCTTCTCACAACTAGATATAATGATGTATTTAATATTTATATATGATATTTATGATATAATTATAGTTATTCAATTAAAATATCATATATACCTTCTTGATTTACATTCCATAGAGAATACGGTAACGTCGCTTGTGTGTACAGAAGACTACTACCTCGCAAAGTGATGTGATTCATTTTTCACTTACGCTCTATATGTAAGGTAATAAAGATTAATTAAATATTTATATATGATATTAATTACATATTAATAATTCTTTAAAATAAATATGTCATATAATTTCTTACCATATCATCTATTTAATAAATGATAACGTCATTCGTATGTGCGTCAGACTACTATCTCACAAAGCGATGTGATTCATTTTTCACTAACACTTTACATTGAAGGTAAAAAATGATACATTTAATTGATATATGTGATATATATGATATGATATTGATTTTATAAAATTATTATACAATCCACTTCCTTACCCTTTCACCCATTAAGTAAATGATAACGTCACTCGTGCATATGTACGACCTACCATCTCCACGAAGCGATGTGATTCATTATCCATGTTCAGAATTTAATAATGATTCTAAATATTTATATAATAAACAAATATTTATAACACTAGTATAATTCTTGAGATGATTTAACTATAACCTATGTTTAATATTTGGAACTTTCATGAAAAAACATTCCATAATAAGATGTTATAAAAGGATCATATATGATATTATAAATAATAATATTATTCTGTTATAATTTAATAACATGTTAAAAACCACTATACAAGAGGTTAAAGATCACTTAACTAAATTTAAGTGTGAGGTAAGGGGTTTCTTAACTCAATTTACATTCATTGGGTTATATTTCCACTTCATTGATTGTATTATTCCAAGATTATGTGTGAAATAACCTTTGATTTCTTTATGATTGTATTTATAATTTTATTTTTGTTTATTTATATTTTTTATCCATAATTAATTCATTGATTAACTCTCACTTCAATGATATTAACTTTGTAAAGGATTCATCTCAAAACTTCCTTCTTTTAGAAACATGTTCTTTTAAACACCTAAAATATTTTAAATGGTGTATATACTTCCCCTTTACATATTGTACCATGAATAATTCTTAATTCATTATATTTTAAGTTATAATTGATCAAATTAATTCATGGTAAGTTATAATTCAAAATTTACTAGAGCAGTGAAGTTTTATATTTCGATTTCATTTTAATTAGGATTGTTTATACTTGAATTTCTATTTCTAGAAATTATTTGATCATTGCCTAATAAAACCCTTCCATTTTATTCTCATCTAGTTATTCATGAATTTTTAAAGTAATAGTACCATTTTAATCTATTTATTACTTAAAATGATTGAGATAATTTTTTAAGAAAATATGACTTCATTTCTCTATTCGGTCTAAAATGCTTTTTCATCCAAATCCATGTTTTCTAAAAATGTTTTAATTTTTTTTAATATTATTTTAAATTCATTTTTACCCTAAATTTTATTTTTAAAAATAAATTTAAAATTAATCTTCCCATCATTTTTTGAACAATGTTCTTTTTAACTTTTTATACAAAAATATGAATTATTTTTTAACATATTTGGCTTAAACAAAACTCTTCCTTCATCATGACCAATTAATGTTTTAAAGATTACTTTTTATGTTTCAAATGTTATTTTAAAGAAAGATATTATTTAATTTTTTAAAAATATTTATATTTTAAATAAGTGTTTTCAAAATAGAAAGTATATTTTCCTCAAGAAATGTTCAAAGTGATATTTCAAAATAATTTTCCATATAAGATGACATCCTTTGATGTTACTCAAAGTGACAAGTTTATTTTCCTCTAGAATGTTAATAATATTTTTAAAATTATTTTCATAAAATACAATAAACTTTGACATTATGTAATTATTTTAAATTATTTATATATGTCTCTCACATATATACCTAGTTAGTTATCCATTCCTTTTACAAGGTAATACATACCTTATGATCATTTCTCAAATGACTTTATTATGAAATTTCCTTTAAATATGATATGAAGCAAGATTATAAAACCAATTTTATTTACATTGGTAATTTTTATGTTATAAATTATGATTGATTTCCTTTATGTGGCACACATAGATCATAAACATGTTATGATAGGTGCGCCCATATAGTGCTAAAATGTATTGGGTAAAGCTTTAGTCTCATGAGATGTCATGTATGGGATTAGGGAGTAAACCTAATCAATTATGGGACT
The DNA here is from genome assembly GCA_963277665.1 of Viscum album. NCBI lineage: Eukaryota > Viridiplantae > Streptophyta > Magnoliopsida > Santalales > Viscaceae > Viscum > Viscum album. Next base: position 448,113,101 of record OY728145.1, read on the forward strand.
TTGTATTCCATGTGATTTTGTCAAGGAAGTTAGTCTTAACTCATATATAGGTTAGGTTTTGTGTTGCTTCCAAATTTCCTATGCTACCATGATCTATTGATACCATGTTTTTTTATGTTATTATTCCATGTGATTAATCATGATCATTCTCTCTATGATATCATGTTATAATTATGACTCACACATTATGTTTCCTTATCATGTTTATTCCCTTACTGATATTTTTTTCTCACTCACTTTTTATATGTGTTCCCTAGGTTATCCCATGCAATTTAGGTGATCAAAAGAATTTAGAATCTCATTATGGATAGTAAAATAAAAAGATTTATTTATTTTATTCTCACTTTGATGTTTTATGAACATAGTATTGCAAATAAAATTGGAATTTATGATCCTTTTTCTATATTAATGAATGTTTTTGTTGAAGAATCATGTAATAATATAATAGCCCTGAACTCACAACCTCAGATCTGGTGACAAAATCATAAAATTTACATTTTGGGCTTGATATTGATAAATGTGACTAAATTTTTTCTATCCAAATATCATGACATAAAAAAAAGGAAAAATTAGATCACTTACGTACCCAAAGAAATTTTAGGTTTTGAATTTGATAGAATTAGTAAAATCTTAATAAATTGGATTAATAAACAACTAGTTCATAAAGACGAGCATCATCCCCCAATATACCCAATATTTTATATTCCATATTAAGTTTTCAATATATCTCAAAAAATCATCATGTTATAAACCATTATAGTCAAAAATTATTTAATCATCATTCCTCAAAACCCATAGAAAAGGAAACATAAGAAGGGTGAGATCAAATGCTCAGTAAGGGTAAATATAATCATTAATAATTAGATTTCATTAGAAAACATAATAAGAGAATAAGGGTATGATTACATAATAAAAGTGCATGATCATATCATAAGAATATTCATACCCATAAATACAAATATCATCAAAGATAAAAACATGTTCAAGGATTTAAAAAATTATAGAGTCATCAAAATAAATAATCATGAGCCATGTGATAACAATATAGATCAAAGGAAAAACTTATAACCCATAAAAATATTAAGGAAAATGTTTTTTTATCTTAGGACATCATCTTCATAACCCTTTTCAAACCCATGTCAGAAATAACTAGATCCTAATTAAATTAATTATAGAAACCCACCAATAACTCCCTCCTTATTTCCTTAATGGAAAAGGAATATTACCTAATGTATTATAGTGCTATCTGGGTGCACCCATCATATAATTTATATGGGGATCACAAGGTGCTATCTGGGTGCACCCAACATATAATCTACATTAGGATCACTAAGTGCTATCTAAGAACACCCATGATCATCCATAATGTCCAAGTACCATTTATGAATAAAACATTTATAATATTTCACTTTTTTATATAACAATAACTATTGTTTTATTATTTCTTGATTCACCCGTGGAAATGAAATGAGTTTTATGTCAATCTATTTGAAACATAATTAACCTATGGAAATGGAATGGGTAATTTGAAAATATATTTTAAATATTATTAACCCATAAAAAAGAAATTAGTTTCATAAAAATCTCTTTGAAATGTGATTAACTCGTGGAAAATAAATGGATTCGATAATAATCTCAATGAAACATGATTAACCCATGGAAAAGAAATGAGTTTCATAAAAAGATATTTGAAACAATTTTAATCCATACAATGAAAGAATGAGTATAGTATCATTAAAAAATATCCCCATTAGTGCATAAGTAATAAAAAGGGTTATTGATATTGATGAATGAAATACCATTAATGGGTTATTAGAAACATTTTTTAGGAAAATAAAATTTTCATTTTGAAAATAACTTTTAAAAACTAAAAATTCACAAAATATCATGAAAATGATTTTATTTTAAAACAAAATTAGAAAAATATAAAGGAATATTTAATTAAAATAATGTAAGTTATGGTGATAAAACATGTTCATGTCATAAATGTTAAAAATAAGCATTATTTATAAAATATTTTTTAAAAGGGAGTCAAAAGTGACCCATTTGGAAAACATTAAGAAATTTACTTTCTAAACCTTTTGAAAGAAGTTAAAATATCATGTAAAATTTTATTAAGAACACATTTATTATTATAAAATAACATTTTTTAAAACATTTTAGAAATCATGGATATGTAAGAGAAAGATATTGGATCTAAAAGAAAATAAAAGATAATTATCACTTATAAATGACTTTCTTGATGTTTCTTCAATCAATAAGGGAGGAAATGGAAATTAAACATGTAAAAAATATTTATAACCATAGGATAATAAAATATATGTTATTTAATAAAATAATATCACATTATTTCCTCTAAAATAACCTTGAACATAAACAAGCCTGAAAGAAATGAGATTGTAATGTAAAGCCTTTTTCACTTTAGTAACTCTTAAATCGTAAGTCACATGAAATAATAACTTCAAATTAAACTTTAAATATCATTAAAATAATTATTTTCATGATATAACATGTAAAAGATGAATTATATTCACCTAATATAGGTGTATAACATGTCACATGTCCCAAAGAAGACAATTTGAGGTGAAAAACCCTTACAATGATCACAATGTTGAAGAGAGAATTAATAAATTAATAAATTATTTATATTAAGTGTAAATAAAAATAAAATAAGTGTAAATATAAAATAATATAATCTATATTCATTATACACATAATATTATAATATAAAATTCAATTAATAAGTAATATAACACAATAAAAAGACATTGAGTTATGAAATCCTTTAGCACTTGGTAAATTTCAATTCAAATACCCTTGGATGAAATAATTCAAATTGAGACATAAAATACCATGATGTATTAAGTTTTCATGATATTAAATATAAAATGATAAATATATACCCATGCATTACAAACAAGAGGTGAATATCGTATATGTATCACAAAAGTAAAAGCAATACAAGAAATCCCTTACCTCGAGTCCAGACATTCTTTTCATGTGCTTTAACTCCTATATAATAAGATTATATAAATTATTTGATTTAATAATAAAACTTTATAGTTTAAATAACTTATAATTAAATCATTTATTTTATTTCTTTTTAATGACATATTTAAATACTTAATCAGCTAAGTCTGCGTCAGGTGTTTTGAGGATGTTCGGTTCATTGTTTCAAAACCACTTCAATTTGTTGATTATGGTCAAAGAGGAAATTATTTTAATATATACAGAATAATAATAATTAAATATTTATAATAAATATACATCGATTATAATTTTAAAACAAATAATTTAATATAGTTAAGAAAACTGTACTATGTTACAATCATGGTGATGGTAAGTCATACGTATGCATGAGTAACGTTTCTATTTTTCAATGATCATTATGGAAATATGGTAATTAATATTTTATGTTTACATAAATAAAAACTTTATTTTTTCATTAAATATAATTATATATCATCTATGTGATGTGGTGATGAGAAAATAAGTGAATCACTTTATAGAGGCGGTAGTCCACATGTACATCTGAACAACATTATCAACTCTCTGTGAGGGGAAAGGTAAAAGTAAATGGTATATATTATATTTTCATAATGATAAATATTTCATTAATATCATAATTATTTAATTTATATCACTTATATTTATTAAAATTATACTTATTATCTTATATGTAAAGCGTTAGTGAAAAACAGATCACATCGCTTCGTGAGGCGGTAGTCCGCCATACACACAAGTGGTGTTATCATATCAACCATGGAATGGAAAGTAAGAAGGTATATGTGATATCATAATTAAAAAATTATAACTATGTTATAAATATTATATATATAATTTAATTCAATAATTACAACAATCCATCAGAGGTGATGACGAGAAACGAATGACATCGGTTCGCGTGGCGGTAGTCCGCCATACAGATGAATAATGATTTTGTATCCCATTAGATAGAAGAGGAAATAGATTTAGGATATAAAATTAAAATAATAACATATAAATATATGTTATATATTGGTGTTATAATAAAATCATGATTGAATAATATTTGAAGGAGGTGGAAGAAGGAATAAAATAAAGACACTCAGTTAAGAATGATAACTCTTATTCGGGCAACCTCCTTAGATAAGCTCCAAAAGCTTCTTAGAATGAATTTATGATCCAAATAATGGCTCTATATAATTTAGATGGAAGTTAAGAAGATATTTTTAGTATGTATTGGTTGAGAAAAAGGATTTTAATGAGTAAATATGAGAGAAGAGGGGTGGCCTTTTATAAGTGAGGTGAGTGATACACTTATAATTTTTAAAAATAAAAAGGCGTGCCTACGTTTTTCACTTATCGTAAGGAAAAAATGTACAATTATCAATAATTACACATTATATGGTCAAAATATGACCATAAAATTGTTTTTAGATAATCTTTTATTCTATTTTGACCCTTACATTTTTAGTATAACCCCCGGTAAAACTTTTTTCACCTTAACCATGATAATTAATTTTTACTATGTTTACTATTCATTATAGTAAAAAATTAAGTTAAACTTATTAGATATTATAAATTATTCAGGTTCAAAATATTGAATCCATTTTAGAAAATTCAACTAACATAATTGGAAAATTTTAATTTAAAATAAAACCTACATATGTGATAAAAAAGAGGGTTTTCATTTTTTTAACAGGTAGGGAGGACCCCCCCCCCATTATTGAAACAAAGCCCCTCTTGTTTTTCTATGTAGAAAGATCCGATCACATGGTTTAAAAATCCCAATGGGATTGAAAAACCTAGTACATTACCCATAGTCTACTAACCTATAGGTTAACCATGCCAAAAAATAAATATACCTTAATGTATTGGGTGTTACATTCTCATCTAAGATTGGTGTTGTGTGTCGTATATGCTATCGAAAAGATTTTTCTTATTTTAAAATATCAGGGTGTTACATCTTACTGCCTTTGATAAATTTAATACTCACAATTTTAAATTTATCTCAGTGATCAAAGGATGGATATTTTAAAATACCCTTGTTGGAAAACCATGTCATAAAAAGGGTTAATAAAATATCTTCTTGATAAGAGAGAAAAGAGAAGTATGAAGGTCATCTAGAATAACACATAATAGGCTTTAAAATATGATAACATAGATGAGAAGTGAATATTTATACATGGAAGAAAATCTTAATGTCCAAATAATAATGGAGAGTGATAGAGACCATTGATCAAAAGAAAGTTAATGATCAAGATAAAGTTAACAATCGCAAAACAATAAACCAAAAAGGTGTGAAAAAGGTCATTGATTTCATCATAAATGATGGTAATAGCATAAAATTTTGTTTTATGACTCTTTTCCTAGAGTTAAGTAATTCTATTACCATATAAATGAATAACATAAGGAAATATACTTAATTGATGAGTAGAATTTAATTGTTTAATCAATCTTGACCAAAATCTAATCTTTTTTCTGAACGATGAGTATTCAAGGTGAATTTTTCATAACTAAAGAACTAAATTTTTTTTAACAGATCACATTATTATTAAAATGATATCTATATATTTATCTTATATTTATAAATTAACTACAACCATTTTTTTTAAAATGGTAAGGTAATTCTCAAAATGAATAAGAGATCATATGATAAAATAATACATTAAGCTCAACAGTAATACCCCAAATTCAACCTAAATCATTCCATAAATGAATGAACCTATATCCCAAATAAACTCAAAATGGGTGTCTCAGCCTTTGAACTTATTATCAACCTTAATATTATAGACCTATAATGGTGTCTTAAATCTTAAGATAATCTCACATGAAATCATAATAATCTCCAAATTTATCTAAAACCTGATTTGATACCAACTATAATAACCCTGAACTTTCATTCTCAAATCTAGTGAAAAAATAATAAAATATACATTTAGGGATCGACACCAATAAATGTGACTCAAAATTTTCCATCCAAATCTTAAAATATCAAAAATAAAAAATGGATCACTTACATACCAAAGAAACAGGTAGATTTAGAGTTTTAGATAATTAGAAAAAACTCTTAAGAAATTGGATTAATAAACAACTGATTCATAAAGATGAACATCATCTCCCACTATACCCAAATTTTTATATTCCATATTAAGTCTTCAACATCTCCCACAAACTTCATCATGTTAGAAACAATTATAGAAAAAAATCATTTAATCATCATTCTTCATAACCTGGGGAAAATTAAACATAAGATGGGTGAGCTCAAATACTCTGTAAGGGTAAACATAACATTAATAATTGAATTTAATCAGTGAGCATAAGAATATAATAAGGGTATGATTAAATAATCAAATATCATAAGAATATCATAATAATGATTATACCTAAAAATAGTCGAATCATGAAACATGAAAACATAGAATAAGTCTTTAACAAATAATAGAGTCATCAAAATCAATAATCATGATCCATGTGATATCAATATTGATCAAAGGAAACATTTATAACACATAGAAAGAATAAAAAAAATCATTAGTATCTGGGGAAATGATCTTCATAACCATTTCTAAACCCATGTTAGAAATAACTAGAGCCTAGTTAAATACATTGGAGAAACCCACTGGTAACTCCCTCCTTCTTTCCTTAATGGACAAGGAACATTACCCAATGCTTTGGATCACAATCTGGGTGCACCCATTGTAAAAAATATATCAGGCTCACTCGATGCTATCTGGGTGCACCCATAATATAAGTTATATTGGGATCACCCTGTGCTATTTGGGTACACCCATGATTATCCATAATTTCCAAGTACCTTTCATGAATATAAAATTTTAAATCTTTCACTTTTCAACATAATAATATTTATTTTTGTATCATTTCGTGATTCACCCATGGAAATGAAATGGGTTCCATGTCAATCTCTTTTAAACATGATTAACCCATGTAAATGAAATGGTTTTCTTGAAAATATATTTTAAACATGATTAACCTAGGGAAAAGAAACATATTCTATAACAATATCTTGGAAACATGATTAACCCATGGAAAAGAAATAGTTTTCCTAACAACCTATTTGAAACATTTTTAACAAATGGAAATGAAACCAGTTCCATAACCATCTCTTTAAAACAATCTTAATCTTTATAGAGAAAGAATGAGTATGATATCATTGCAAAATATCCCCAGTGGAGTATAAGTAACAATAAGGGTTTCTTATTTTGATAAATGGAAATACCATTAAAACATCATTAAAATTTTTTTTGAGTAAAATAACCTTTTCATTTTGAAAATTACTTTTAAAAACTAAAAAATCACAAAATATCATGAAAATCGTTATCTTTGAAAACATCATTGGAATCATATAAATTAAAATTTAAGGAAAATAATGGACATGATGTCAGGAAAATTCCTTCATTTCATAAATGTTAAAAATAAACAAACTTTTAAAACATTTTTCAAAAGGGAGTCAAATGTGACCCATTCGTGAAATGTTAAGAAATTTCCATTTTAAAAAAATTTAAAAGAAGATAAAAGATCATTTAAAATGGATTTAGGAAATCATTTATTTTTATAAAATAAAATTTTTGAATTTTTTTTAGAAATCATGGATATGGAAGATAAAGATACCATATATAAAAGAAAATACATGATCAATATCACTTACAGACGAATTTATTTTTATTCAATCAATAATGGATGAAATTGAAATTAAACATGTAAACCACATTCATAAAAAAAGTAGAATAAAATATATGTGTTTCATGAAAATAATTTCATAATTTTTCCTCTAAAATAACCTTGAACATAAAAAATTCTGAAAGAAAAGAGATTATAACATAAAACCTTTGCCACTTTGGTAACTCTTCAATCATAATCCCCATGTAATAATAAAATTAAATTAAACTTTAAATATCTTGAACATAAGTATTTTCCTGATATAAAATGTCTAAGTGTCAGTAGATACACCTTATAAAAGAATATAGTTGTATAGCATATCATAGGTCCCAAAGAAGAAAATTTGGGAAGGGAAACCCTTAAAATGATCATAATGTTGAAGTAATAATTAATAAATGAATATATTACATGTATTAATTTCAAATCCACATAAAATAAGTATAAATACAACATAATATAATAAAAATTCATTACACACATAATAATAGAATACCAAAGACAATGAAGAAGTAATATAACCTAATGAAAAGAATTTGAGTTATGAAATTCTTTAACGCTTGGTAACATTTAAGTCAAATCCCCTTAGATTAAATAATTCAAATTTAATCTTAAAAAACCATGATTTATGAAATATATATGATATTACATAGAATAGAGGTATTATATACACCACAAAATAAAATACTTGGTGAATATGGAATATGTCTCACAAAAGTAAAAGTGAGATGAGAAATCACTTACCTCGAGCCCGAAATTTCCATGAATGTCATTTAACTCCAATATAATAAGATTATATAAATTTTTTTTATTTATTAATAACCTTTTCCAAGTTAAATACCTTATAATTAAATATACTTAAGAACCTTTTCCAAGTTAATATTTTATGATTCCATAATTATAATAATATCATAATTAACTTATTGTTTCATTAAATATACTTATATATATCATCCATGTTATGTGGTGATGAAAAAAGAATCACATCACTTCATGGATGTAGTGTTCCACATGTACGCACGAACGACATTATCATCTCTAAGTGAGTGGAAAGGTAAATGTAAATGGTAAATATTATATTTTAGGAATGATAAATATGTCATTTATACAATAATTATTTAATTTATATCAAATTTATTAAATAAAATTATCCTTATTATCTTTAATGTACAACATTAGTGAAAAACGCATCATATCGCTTTGCGAGGTGGTAGTATGTCGTACACACGAGCGACATTATCATATCCACCAAGAAATGGAAAGTAAGAAGGTATATGTGATATAATAATTATATAAGTATAATTATGTTATAACTATCATATATATAATTTAATTTAATCATTACAATAATTTTTGAGAGGTGATGATGAGAAACGAATGACCTTGGTTCGCGAAGCGGTAGTCTGCCACACTCACGAATAATGATTTTATATCTCATTTGATAGAAGATTATGTGGATTTAGGATATTAAATTTACATAATAACATATAAATATATGGTATATACTTAGTTTATTATATAATCATAATTTTAGAATATTTAAAGGAGGTGGAAGAAGGAATAAAATAAAGACACGTGGTTAAGAACGAAACCTCTTCTTCAGACGACCTCCTTAATCACCAAAAGGTGTAATAGGATGGATTTATGATAAAAATAATATATATAGTTAATGTAGAGGTAATTTATGAAGATATTTGGGTAGTTTTTCTGAGAAAAAGTTTTTTTAGTTGTGAATGGGATAAGAGAGCATGTGGCCTTTTATAAGTGAGGTGAGTGGTACACTTGAAATTTCTGAAATGAAAAAGGTGTACCCATGTTTTTCACATGAAAAAAGGCTCAAAAATGGATCATTATAGAAAATTAGAAATTATAAGGTCGAAATATGTCCATAAAACAATTTTAGATGAGTTTTAGTTCATTTTGACCCTATTCTTTTTAGTTTAACCCCCAGTAAAACCGTTTTCACCTAAACCGTGATAATTAATTTTTATTGTTTTTACTATTCATTATTTTCAAAAATAAAGTTTAAATTATTAGATAATATAAATTATTATGATTCCTAATATTTAATCTATTTTACTAATTTCAAATTATAGTAGTCTAAATTTTAATTTAAAATTAAACCTACAAATACGACGAAAAAAATGAGTTTTCAAGAAGTGATTATTTCAAGAAAAAGATGATTTCATATTAACTATATAACTATAAATAATAATTATATGAACTTAAATTAATATTTATGAATATATAATATATAAATTTCATTCAAATAATTTTACATTAAGGGTTTTTTAAATTATTTAAAAAGGAGAAACATTATACACGTAAAAACATTTTTCATAAAAACCCCATTTTTAAACCCAAATACAAACTTATACTAAAATACAATATAAAGATGATTAAAATGAAATTAAGTGTATTATATATAACCAAATAATAATTATGTTAATTTAAATCAAATTAAAATCAAAATGGTGATATTAAATTACTTAATTTATTGAAAATAAATGATAATTTTACAAAAATTAGTTTTTTCACTATCCACTGAAAAATCAATATTTTCTAGAAAATACCAAAATTTCACCCTAAGTTATTTTTGATATGATTATTTAAAAAATAAATTTAATTTTATCAAATTAATATTTAAAAATATCTACAAATTAATTATAATATTTTCTTATAAAAAGTAATAAAATTCATTTTTGAAGAAAACATATTTTTGAAGAATAAAATTACTTTACTAAAAATTGATTAATTATTTACTGTGGATTTAGAAATAAATTTATATTGAGTAAGATATATATATATATATATATATATATCATAAATTATTTAATAATATTCATACTCTCCAATTTAATTTCTAGGTTATAATGATCGTATTTAAAATGATATTATTTAATGGTTCGTTAAAGCTTGGTGTACATGTGTTGTATGATATCGAGCATACAAATATTGGTGCTTCATGTACCACAAGATATTAAAGAGATTAAATTTATTAAAAATTAAATATATATTAATGTATTGGGGTGTTACATTCATATATAATCTTGTTTTTTCTTTTCGTATATGATATCAAACATGGTTTTATTATTTTAAAATATTAGGGTGTTATAAATAATATGACTAAAAGGATTGGGTCCTTATAATAATGACCACTATAGAATTAATGGAGTCGAATAAACAACTACAGGATTTGTATGATAAGAGATTTATTCTCCCTATCATTTCACCTTATGGATCCCTTGTTCTTTTCATTAAGAAGAAAAATAGATCCATACAGATGTGCATTGGTTATAGGGAAATCAATGATATTATAATAAAGAAAAAGTATCATTTGCCTTATATTGATGAATTATTTGATCAAATTCATGGAGGTAACTATTTTTCAAATATAGACCATTTATATGGGTATCATTAATTATGAATAAATATTGGAGATAATCCAAAGACAACATTTCGAATGAGGTATGGACATTACAAGTTTACAATAATTTCATTTGTATTGACTAATGAAGCCTATATTTTCATGGATATAATGAATTGAGTATTCAAGGAATATCTTGATAATTTCATTGTGGTATTAACTGATTATATCTTGATTTATTCTAAAATATACGAGGGGTATTAAAATCACTTGCAGATCATTCTTACGACTCTAGAGGAAAAGAGTTATATGAGAAAATTTAAAAGTGTGAATTTCGAATTTAGGAAGTTTCTTTTCATGGATATATTGTCTCAAATGATCGAATATCAGTTGATCCTACGAAGAAAAATACATTTAATGAATGGAAAACACTAATGAATATAATTGAGGTACATGATTTAATTGGTTTGTAAGGTTACTATCAGTGATTTATTCAAAAAAATTGATCGGATAACCCATTAACCAAGCTTACATGTAAAGGAGTTAAGTTCATAGGGAGAAAGGAATATGAAAAATGTTTTGAATAATTGAAGAGAAGATTGGATAATGCTCTTATTTTGACTCTACCATCAGGAAATGATATATTTCTGATATATAGTGATACATAAAAGAAAGTACGTGATTATGTATTTATGAAAAATGATAAATTTATTACCCATGCATCAAGATAATAAAAGACTCATGAACTAAACTATACAACTCACGATATCGAGTTAGCATTCATAATATTTACTTTGAATACTTTGATAAATTATCTCTATGGTTAAATACTTGATATATACATAGACCATAAGAGACTAAAATGCATTTTTCATAGAAATATCTTAGTATGAGGAAAAGTAGATTGCTTTAATTACTCAAATATTATGATTAATCAATACACTACCACCTAAGAAATGAAAATAAGTTATTAGATGAATTGAATGCTAAATATCATGGAGTTATGACCCAAATAAAGATTGATAGGGATTCTATGTCCATGGATCTATTAAATATGGATATGATAGTTATTATGTAATTGGAAACATCACTCCTTTTTCAAATTATTTTGAAACCATGTTTATTATAAAAGATAAAAATTTCTCAATCAGATGAAGAGAATTTTCAAAAGAAAATTAGATCTGTGAATGATTGGAAATTGGTAGTGCTTGTTTGGGAAGATGGATTTATGAAATTTGGAGAAATTATATGTGTTTCATCTATACCAAATCTAAAAAGTGAATTATTGAATGATGGTCATAGATCAAATTTCTCTATACGCCATGGTATCACCAAGATGTATAGGGATTTGAGGGATATTTTTTTTGGGATAACATAAAGAGAGAAATTTCTGATTATGTATCAAGATGTTTGGTTTTTCAATAGATGAAGGATGTGAGATATCATCCTAGAGGATTCATTAAGCCCCTATATATTACTTAATGGGATGAGATTACTATGGAATTTTTTACAGTACTTCTAAATACTCATAGAAATAATGATGTAATATGGGTTATTTCTAACAACCTTACCAAATATGAACATTTTCTTTCTATAAGATAATATTTACCTCTTTAATTCCTTATACGACTATATATTAATGAAGTTGTAACACTTCATGGTTTACCTATTTAAATTTTGTCTGACCATGATCCCTGATTTAGATTGAAATTCTAGAAAATTATTCAAAAGGCTCTTAATAATGACCTTTATTTGAGAATCGCCTACTATCCTTAAACTAATGGATAGTCTAAAAGGATAATCCAAACATTATAAGAAATGTTGATATCATGATCGATTGAATTTCAAGGTATATGGGATCTATATTTACCTTTGGTTGATTTTTTATATAACAATAGTTTCTATTCAAGTATTCAAATGGCATTATATGAATCATAATATGGAAAGATATTTTATACACCATCTTGTTGAGATAAAGTTAGTGAAAGGAAACTTGTAGGCCTAGAACATGTTGAGGAAGAAATGAAAAATCTAATAACTATTTATACTTATATTAAAGTAACTCAAAGCTGCAAAAATATTTATGCTTAAAACCAGAGGAAAGAGAAGGAATTTCAAGTTATAGATTAGGTTTTCTTGAAATTATCATCATGGAAGGTTGTTAGAAGTTTTAGTAAGAAAGGGAAATTGAGCCATAGGTACATCAGAACTTTTGAAATCCTGAAAATAATTGGATCTATTTATTACAATTTTATAATTCCAACAAGCCTCTCTAAATTACATGATTTGTTCTATATATCATTGTTAAAGAGGTACATGCCATATCCAACACATGTGCTCACTTATGAAGAAATATAATAAGAAATTGATCTATCTTAAAATGACAAAACTATCTAGATTATTGAAACTATAGAGAATGTATAGAGGAATTAGATAAATTGAATGATAAATTTTGTTTGGAGAAATCATAAAATGGAGGAAGAAATGTGGGAACTAGAGGATGTTATGAAGAAAAACCACCCACAATTGTTTATAAATTGATATCAATGAAAATTTCAAGGAAGAGTTTTTTTAGGCGGAAGAAATGTAACACTATAGATTAAATTATATTAAGTTAAAATTATATTTTAATAAAAATATTATAGAATTAAAATTTTAATATTTCATGGCACAAAAATTCTAATTTTATAGGATGAATATCTATTTTGAACTTGGTTAAAATAATCCTAGAATGAATTTTTGAAAATTTCCCTTAGAAATAATCTTTTATGAATAATTGAAAATATGGTATTTAATTATTCATAATTTTATTTATAACAATGTATTGTAATATGTGAAATTAACAATTTATTGACTAAATTTTTTATAGATAAAGATAAGTTCATTTGGTGGTAAAAACATTTATTTTTTTTAGAAAAATATTTTTTAAAAAGAAATAATGTCTTCCAATTTTAATTAAAAATAATAATCTTCAATGATAAATAATTTAAATGGAATTTATAGATTATATATCTAAATATATTAATTTAAATCTATATAATGATGATTACTAGTCATATATTTAATATAATATCATCTTATTCTTGAAAAATACATTTCTTGAAAAACTATTTTCTGACACGATTTGCGGGTCTATTTTTAAATTAAATTATTCCAATTATATGAATTTAATTTTATAAAATATATTATATATTTATAATTTGTATAATTAATATTACATAATAAGGTTAACTTAATTTTTTTTGTTATAATTAATAGTAAAAATAATAAAAAATAATTACTATTATTATGGTAAAAATGGGTTTACGAGTGGTTAATGTAACACCCCAAGATTTTTATAAAATATATTTTTAAATAATATTATTTATTTAATATATTTCATTTCACATTACACCATGTTAATCTTGCACTACATGCAACACCATCTTAGCTTGCGTTGCACGTAACACTGAGTTTTTACGAAACATCATTTTATTATTGTAATTATTTAAACAATAAAATTATATCCAACTTATTAGAATGGTGGAAATGAAAAGTATTAATTTAATTATGAAATTATGGTTTGCACATGTAAAACCCTATTGAAATTAAAAGAAAATCTTTTTCTGAAAAACTATTTTAATTCATAAAAGTGTGTTTTATACCAATAAAATAAATAAATCACCATTATTGGATTATATTAAAAATATATATAAATATATATATATAATATTAAATATTATTTTTAACATTCATCCTATGTGTATTCTAAACAATATATAATAAAAAAATCTAAATTTACGCATGAAAGATATATTTTTTATAAAAAGACAGTTTTACCGCTTTTTGATGGAGCACTTGTTTTAAATATAGTTTTTCAAAATTTTAAAATTTATATTTGAAAAAATAAATTTATTATTTTAAATATGGTTATAAAATTTTACTTTGGTTGAATTTTTGTTATTTTTTTGTTAAGTTTCATGTTTTGATGAATAGTAAAAAATATTGCATTTTACATGAAAACAACATTTTCATCTAAATAATTTATAATGTTAAATTATATTTTTAATTAGTTTTAAAGTATAATTAGATAAAATTTTATCATTTTATCCAATATAAGTTGTTGGAATAAATTCCACATTGAATTTGGATGCAAAAACATTTCAATCTTTTGAATGTTTTTACATTAAAAACTCATTTTCTCGTTCTGTTAATGGGATTAATTTTAAATTAAGTTTAGCCAATTATGAGTTTTGAATTTTGAAAGATGGATTCCATATTTCGTATAATAAGTTAAAAATTTAGTAAATAGGTCCCTTTTATTTTTGGAAAATATGAATAGTAACTTTAGTATTTTTTAAAAATTACCACGGTTAGGGGTAAATTGGGCAATTTAGGGTAAAATTTATATTATAAGTATTATAAAATTACCCTAACACTTGTCCTAATTTTATTGGATCATTTAAGTTTTACCAAAATAATACTTGTACAAATTTTATGGCCTCTTTGAGCTAATTTTAAGACTTTATTCCTTTTATAGTATTTTATTCTAAGGAAAAGTCAAATATGTCATACTCATGTTTTTTATAAGTGTTATAGTTCTTATATATGGTTATTCATGATACAAGTTCAAATATAAATAGTCATTTTAAATATAAAATTTTTATATTCATCATGATAATTTATTTTTAATTTTAATGGAAGTAATAATTAAATTAAAGTCTTTCATAATGATAATGTAGTAATTGTTTAATTAACAAACATATCAAACAAATGTTATTAAAAATAATAATAAAATGTTATTAAAAATAATAAAATAAATATAATTTGATATAATTAATATCATCCATGAATTTTATATATTACCTATAAATATTATGGATGTATTAAAGGTTTTTTTGAAGTTATCATGTTAGTAATAAATAGTGTCAATATTGACACTAATGATATTTTAAAATAAATTGTATTTTATTAAATGATATAAAATTCATTAAAAACAAAAATATTGCCACTTAAATTGTATAAAGTTAAAAATTTCATCCTTTAATAATTTAATTTTCTTTTGGAATTTTATAGTAACTATATTAACCCTTAAAAGAGTAAAACATTCTAGTTGTCATGGTAAGAGTTAAAGGGCTTAATTAAGGGTTAAAGCCAAAATATAAGGGTAATAATGTGACCTAAAATTGTCGAAAAATTATTGGTTAATATTATTTCAATACATAATCATATTATCTTAGAAATAAATCACTTTGGAGCAGTTTAAAAATGAAAATTAATTTATATTAATTTAATATTTTGAGACTTTCCAAAAGTGCCCCTCAGTGTCATTATAAAAGGACTCCCCCTACCTCATATCATTTCACCTATTTGAATATTTTATCTTGACCAAACTCTGAAAAATTATCTTATCCACTTCTATAGCCACATTATATAGATTTTAGTTCTCCTAAATGATCAACTATAGAGTCCTTTAGAAAAAATCTAAAGGATCTATTTTCGAAGAAGAGGTAATCGCTCTAACTGATCACTCTCTCTTTCTACTCTTCTATGACTCCTATAAATATATGATATATATCATAAAATAATAAATTCAGAAAAATAAATTTTATTAAATTTTATTATGATTATTAACACACCATTATACATCCCCTTTTCTATCGAACAAGAAGTGAAAGTATCGCTCATGTGTGCGTACGACTTACCATCTCCACGTAGCGATACACTTCATTTTCCATCACTATTTTTTATAATTGGTAATTATGATGGGTTTAATATTTATATATAATAATTTTGAAATAATTATACTTCTATAATGATAATATAATTTCTACCTTTTTACCATCTAATATTTTGGGAAATGATAATGTTGCTCGTGTGTACGTATGGATTACCATCTCCATGATGCGATATGATTCTCTTTTCATATATATTTCACATAGATGGTAATAAGGATGAATTTTATAAATATATATGATATATAAAACAAAAAAATTATTTTAAAATGATAATATATCATATACTTTTCTTTCTTTTAAAATGAAAATAAAATAAAAAACAGCGTCCATGCATATGTACGACCTACCACCTTCATCTATGGTGTATTTTATTTTCTACATTTAAATTTTATGAATCACCATAAATAAATTTATAATAAATATATATTATAATTATTTCATGGTTATAATTCTGGGTATGATTAAATAATGATCTAATTAAGAGGAATAAGAATAATAAGTCAAAACATGTACAAAAAACAAAGCAGATATTACCCAAAACATAACTTTAACACGAAATTGTTAACAAATGAGTGATATAAAGTCATAAGTAAATAATATATGGTATTATATATATTAATATGGTTCTGTGGTATATTTATCATAAACTTGTATTTATTATACATGAGTTTTGAATGTGTACGAATGAATTCAATACTTAAGGTAAGAGATTCTTGTCTCGCTTTTATTTCTGTGGGACACATGACTTATACACTACTTGTTTCTTTTGTGTGGTGTATATGCTTCCCATGAATGTATTTTATGACTATTATTCTGAATATTATGGTATTTTTATATCCATATTATTTTCTTTCTTTCATATGGCATATGATTCTACTAATTATAAAATGATAAATGATTATTTCAAAATCTCATCAATAATTGGGATTTCTTTATTTTAAATCACTATTGTGGAATATTTATCTTCCATGTTTATTTTTTCTAAAAATGATTTCAATTTTTTTTAATATTATCCAATGAAAATTTAAATTTATTTTTACCCATGTTTTAGTTTTTACTAAATAGTTTTAATGGAATCTTTTTTTTTTCATTTTCCAAATGAGGTACTTCATGAATTTTTCATAAAAAGTTGAAAGTAATGTTTTTTAACCTATATATCATGAACATATTTATCTACCATCATGACGCCTCAATGCCTTAAAGATTCCATTACAAGATTATAATTTTTTTTTTCAAAAAAAATTCCTTTAAAATTGTGTGGATCTTTAAAAAAATATTTCATAAAGGAAATGGTATCTTCCTCAAGAATTATTTCAAGTAATATTTCAAAAATAATTTTCCAGTTAAGATGACATTGTTTGATATTACTCATGATTTACTAGGGATATAACCTAAGTATAAAATTCTTATTATTTCTACGTATGGTTTATTTTTATGATAGAATGATATTGATGAAACCTATTTCTTATCCATAAGTTATGTTATGATGAAGTGTTTATGAAACTCATTTTTTACATGGGTTCTAATGTAATGAATGATTTATATGGAACATATATGTACTGTTTTCATTAAGTGATGGGTGGGACCTATATCAACCTATAATTAATTGGGTAATTAATTATATCTCATGAGATAGTAAAGGTAAACAAGTCGATGTGTTTGATCTGTAATGGGAAACAAGTCGATGTGCTTGATTTGTAATGGGAAACAAGTCGATGTGCTTGATCCGTGATGGGAGAAAAGTTGATGTGCTTGGTACATTAAGAAAAAATGGTGATAAGGATGTATCTTATAGTCATGATAGTTATCCTTGACATATGAAATGGCTTTCTATACTTATGATGATGCCACACACATTTATTATATGAACTTATGTTTCATGATTGAGTTATGATGAAGTTTTGTTCTTATGATTCACAACTTTTGAAATGTTAATGTTTTATGTCATGTCTCATGTTTATGATCCACTATGGGAAAAACAGGCTTTTGCGACGGGCTATTTGCGACGGGATTAATTCTCGTCGCAAATAGTCCATCCCAGATATTATTTACGATGGGATTTGGGGTCCCATCGCAAAAAGTAATGCGCGGTTTGGCGTGGGATGCACGCTAAAGCACGAAAAGGTTATTTGCGACGGGGGGATTCCCCCTCCGCAAATAGTGTGTCGGTCGGAGGGTATTTGCAATGGGACCCGTCGCAAATACCGGCAGCGGTAAATGGGTTTTTGCGACGGGATGTTGTCCCGTTGCAAAAAGTGTGTCAGTATGTCACTTTTTGCGACAGGCCCCATCGCAAATACCCTTTTAACTGCTGACAACAATTAATGCGGGCAAAGGTATTTGCAACATGCCACGTCGCAAAAAGTGACCTTTTGTGATGGGAATATCGTCACAAAAAGTACCGCCGTAAATAATCTAACCTATATATACCGCCCCTTCATTTTTCTTTCTCTTCCCCTCAATTCTTATTCTCTCTCCCTCTAAACTCTATTTTTAGAGTGAAAATTTCTCTGAGTTAGTTTTTTTACGACGAAGTTGTGAAGTCGCTTACATCAATAGGAGATCAAGTTTAAAGGTATTTATATTTTATTTAATTTACTATTTATTTCATTTTTTTATGTTAATTTTAATTATTGTTGATTAGTTGTAATTAAATTAGATTTAAATTCTTTTGTTATCAGTATTTATTTGAAATAATAAATTGAAATTATTAGTACAAATTCTTAATAATTAGTAATAATTAATAATTATTAACGAAAATTAGTATTGTATATAAATAATTACTTGTAATTAGTAATTAGTAGTTGTAAACTGTAATTATTAATATCAATTAACGCTAATTAGTAATAGTTATGTTTAATTAGTAATAATTACGGAAAATTAGTAATAAATAGGAATAATTAGTAATAAATAGAATAATTACAAATAAATAGGAATAATTACAAATAAATAGGAATAATTAGTAATAAATATGAATAATTAGTAATAAATAGGAATAATTAGTAATAATTAGAAATAATTAGGAATAATTAGGAATAGTTAGTAATAAATAGGAATAATTAGTAATAAATATGAATAATTAGGAATAAATAGTAATAATTAGGAATAATTAGGAATAAATAGTAATAATTAAGAATAATTAGTAATAATTAGTAATAATTAGTAATAATTAGGAATAATTAGAAATAATTAGAAATAATTGGGAATAATTAGGTAGAATTAGTAATAATTAGGAATAATTAGGAATAATTAGGAATAATTAGGAATAATTAGGAATAATTAGGAATAATTAGGAATAATTAGTAATAATTAGTAATAATTAGTAATAATTAGTAATAATTTGTAATAATTTGTAATATTTAGTAATATTTAGTAATAATTTGTAATAATTTGTAATAATTAGTAAGAATTAGTAATAATTAGTAATAATTTGTAATAATTTGTAATAATTAGTAATAATTTGTAATAATTTGTAATAATTTATAATAAATAGTAATAATTTGTAATAATTTGTAATAAATAGTAATAATTATTAATAAATATTAATAATTACTAATAAATAGTAATAATTAGTAATAAATAGTAATAAATAGTAATAAATAGTGATAATTAGTAATAAATTGTAATAATTAGTCATAAATAGTAATAATTAATAATAAATAGTAATAATTGGTAATAAATAGTAATAAATAGTAATAATTAGTAATAATTAGTAATAATCAGTAATAATTAGTAATAAATAGTAATAAATAGTAATAATTATTAATAAATAGTATTAATTTGTAATAATTTGTAATAAAGAGAAATAAATATTAATAAATAGTAATAACTAGTAATAAATAGTAATAATTTGCAATGAATAGTAATGAATAGTATTAAAAAGTAATAATTAGTAATAATTAGTAATAATTAGTAATAATTAGTAATAATTATTAATAATTACGAATAATTAATAAAAATTAAGAATAATTAGTAATAATTAGTAATAATTAGTAATAATTAGTAATAATTAACAATAATTAGTAATAATTACTAATAATTATGAATAATTAGTAATAATTAGTAATAATTAAGAATAATTAAGAATAATGAGTAATAATTAAGAATAATTAAGAATAATTAAAAATAATTAAGAATAATTAGTAGTAATTAAGAATAATTAGTAATAATTAGTAATAATTAAGACTAATTAGGAATAATTTGTAATAAATTGTAACAATTAGTAATAAATTGTAACAAATAGTAATAAATTTTAACAATTAGTAATAAATTGTAACAATAAGTAACAATTAGTAAGGAATAGAAACAATTATAAAAAAAATCAATTTTAATAAATTGTAATAACTTGGAATAATTTCTAGTGAATTGATGACACTCCTTTTTCTAGATGAATCTTCTCCTTTTAACTTTCACCGACTCAAAACATTATGAAAAGTATGCTTCTATGTATGCATATCCAATATTGTATGCAAAAGTTTGAATATGAATTTGTAGGACCACATTTTTTATAATGTGTTCAGGCAGTGACAGTTGCAAGAAGATGATTCATCAATGAAAAGGGGGCTCTTTTGTGTGACAAATCATTTACTTGCAACTGGAAATTGTGTCACCCATAAGTAATGGTAATTATTAAGAAGTGGTTGTAATTATTAATCATTTTTTTCAGATAGTGTTTTTATAAATTCAAATTATTCAAAAATAGTAATGATTTTATATTTTGTAGAAAAATATGGAACAAGGAAGTCAACAATAGTCATTATTAGATGATCACGATTGGATAAATCAGTGAAGAAATCCAAATGGTTTTGGTTTAAATCCTGTATATATTAAGGGTGTTGAAGCTTTCTTATCATTTTCATAATCAAAACTAAAATATGTTTCAGAATGCACAATAAAGTGTCCTTGTAAAAAATGTGCTCTAAGAAAATTTGACACATTTGAAAAGGTTGGGGGACATCTCTTGCGGTTTGGTTTTCAACCAGATTATGTTTTTTGGTATCAACATGGTGAACATAGTTCCAGAGAAGATACTAATAACTTGATTTCGGATCTATTAAAGTTTCAAAATTTAGTACATGATGTTACAGGTCCATCTATTCAACAAAGTGAAACTCAAGATGGTATTGATTTAACTTATGAGTTGGCACCATCCAAATTTTATGAGTTATTGAGGTCTGCTGAGGATGAATTATATCCTGGTTGCAATATAAGTAAATTAGAAGTGGTTAAAAAATTTATGGCTATTAAATTAGATAATGTAATGTCAAACAACTGTTTTGATTAGATATTTTCTTTGGTTAAAACATTGTTACCTAAAGGAAATGTGTTGCCTGCAAATTACTATGAGAGCAAGAGGCTGGTTCGTAATCTGGGCCTTAGTTATCGAAAGATTCATGCATGTCCAAATGATTGTATCTTATATTCTGGTGAAAATGATTCGTTGGATAGTTGTCCCACATGTGGACAATCAAGGTATAAAGAAGCTCAACCAGGGAAGTTTGGATCAATTCCAGTAAAATAGTTGAGATATTTTCCCCTTACACCCAGGTTGCAGCGTTTATTTATGTCTCAGAACACAGTGTCAATGATGTCCTGGCACAAAACCAATATTTGAACTGATAAAATCTTGAATCATCTATCTGATGACGATTCATGGAAATATTTTGACCGTCTGCATCCGTCTTTTTCTTTAGAAGCCCAAAACATGCGATTGGGTCTTTATACTGACAGTTTCTATCCGTTTGGTTATTATAGTAGTCAATATTCATATTGACCTATCTTATAACTCCGTACAATTTACATTCATGGATGTTAATAAAGGATCCCTATATCTTTTTGACCTTATTAATCCAGGAATATAGAAAAAGAATATTGATGTTTATTTGAAATCATTGATTAATGAGTTAAATTCATTCTGGAGTGATGGTGTTAGTACATATGATATTGCTGTGAAATAAAATTTCATATTAAAAGTTGCATTGATGTGGGAGATTAGTGACTTTACGACATATGGCATGTTATCTGGCTGGAGTAAACATGGTCCAAAATAATTTCCTTACTGTATAAAAGACAAAAAAGCCTTTATGCTCATCGATGAAAAAAACCTTACTATTTTGATAGTCACCGCATATTTCTTCCAACCGATCATCCTTTTCAGAGGAAAATATATCATTTCAAAAAAAGGTACAATTGAAAGGGATGAACCTCCAAAAATTATCTCAAGTACAGAGTTAAAATCAATTGTTTTTTCATTACCTCCCATCACATTTGGGACAATAGTAAACCAATAGAAAATTCATGGCTTTGGGAAAGAACACAATTGGATCAAACAAATCATTTTTTGGGATCTTCCATATTAGTCTGATTTTTTGGTCTGCCACATATTGGATGTCATGCATATTGAGAAGAACTATTTTGTTAATTCATTTCATACAGTTTTGGATACATATGGTAATGCCAATGATACTGTAAAGGCACAATTAGATCTTTCCCAGATTTTTAGGCGACCAGAACTTGAACTATTTGAAAATGTCAGATCACAGAGCTTAATGAAGCCAAAAGAAGCTTATACACTATATAAAGAGAGTTTCTTATTATTTTGTCAATGGATTGAATATTTGAGACTTCAAGATGGTTATACTTCTAAATTGGGAAGATATGTTAAGAATGGTTATATTACCATATTAAAAAGTCATGATTGTTTTGTTATAATGGAAAGACTTATGCCGATTGGATTCAGAGGTTTGTTGAATTATATGATTTGGGATCCGATAACAGACATATCATATTTTTTTCGAGACATTTGTGCAGCAAAAACAGATTACAATGCACTAAGAAAACTGGAAGAAGATGTTGCTGTAATTATATGTAAACTGGAAAAAATATTTCCGTCGGCTTTCTTTGACTCAATAGAATATCCGATATTACATTTTCCACATGAAGCTAAATGTGGAGGTCCATTACAGTATTTATGGATATACCCATTTGAGAGATGCATGCCGAAATTGAAGAAAAAAGTACGTAACAAAGCATCAGTTGAAGGCTCAATTACTGAAGTTTATTTTCAAGAGGAAATTTCTTTTTTCTGCTCTCATTATTTTGAATCTGAATATCCCTCAAAACACAATCACATAAGACTAAATGAGGGTAATGTTAATGATGAAATGGAAAACCAATTGTCAGTTTTTAATCAGCAAAATCTTGGCTTCGGTGGAGTTCATGAATGATGGATTTCAGATGATGAACATCACAAAGTACATACATATGTTATGCTCAACTGTGATGAAATGACATCATTTGTACTGTGAGTGCTTCTATCACTTATTCTATAATTTATGTTACAGTATGTAAAATTATTCTATTTATAGGTTATATGATAATCATATCAAGAAACAACTTCCACAAATTACAGCAGTTTCTCTTGAAGAACGTAGAAAAAAAAAATATCAATGGTTTCAAAAACTAGTAATATAAATTATTGATGGTTTAATATGAATTCTGTTTATTATTTATTATATTTATAATTGTTTTATAAATTTTTAGGTGTCTCAACATGCTGATAAAATTCATAAGAAACTATGTATATTGAGTAACCCACCATCCAAAATGGTTAAATCTTATAATACATATGTAGTGAATGGTTTTTGATTTCATACGCGTGCATATGGGGAATCAAAAAAACAATAAACAGTGGAGTTTTCTTGAGCGGATCGCATCACAGAGAAACTGAAGTTGACTTTTATGGCATTCTGGATGAAATTATTGAGCTGCTTTAACTAGGACAGAATTACATAATGATGTTTAAATGTTGGTGGTTGGATATTGAGAGATGCTTGCATGTTCATCTGACTCACGTAATCATCAATATTAAATATAAAAGTCATCTTGAAGTAATGAACCATTTTTACTAGCTCAACATGCACATCAAATTTTTTACGCAAAGTATTGTGCTACTTTAAGAGACTTGAGTGATTGGTGGAGCATAATAAAAATAAAATGTCATTAAAATCATCTTACTCAAACTGAATGTGGTTTCGCTGAAGTGGAAGTAATTGAAATTTTTCAATAGACTTCCCAAAATCCATCTTTTTCACAAAGAGACATGAATATATATGATGACACCCCACAATTAAGGATCGATGATGACAAATATGTTAATGATGTTACAAATGAATTTGAAATGACAAGAGATGATGAAACTGAAACTCATATGGATATTAATGATGCTGAGGAGGAAGATAAAGACATTGACATTGACAACTACGGAGATGAGGATGAAGATGAACATTGACACAGTTAAATATTGGTTACAATCATAACTAATATATATCTATATATAATAGTTATTTTCAACTATCTGTTAACAACAATAATTTTGTGTTTCAGATGGATCTTGATCTATTTCACGAGTTTCAGGAGGCTGAGCTACCTTTGGATGAGGGTGATTTTGGATCATCTGACCCTCAACCTACTGGTGGTTCAGGGGGTACGCAGAGGAGGTGCGGTCTTGTGCGACTGATGAATCCTGACCCTATCCCCGAGCAACTTCCACAACTTGGCTTCGATCCACGTATATAGAGGTATGGTAACCTATATATTTTAGTTATCTGTCATTAATTTATATATATATACTAGTTATTTGATTATTTATTCCTTTTTCACATTTTTTGCGCATGTAGTTGTTGGATAGGGGAGCACTATCTTGCGCAATTATTTTTCTCATCCATGGATCACATGGGAACATATTCTCATTGATGTGCGTATTGAAATGTTCAATAATTGGTTGGTATGTAAATAAATAATATTTATTTTGAAATTTATTTTATTAATAACTTGATATTATAAATTATTTGTAGGGTTTATGGTATCCCATGGATGACAGCATGCATGACACTATCCACGCAGCATGGCAGGTGTCTATGTGTGACCATTTCCATTAGTTTTCGCATAATTTGAGAAGAACAACCATTAAGAAAGTAGGAGTGAAAAAATTTGATGATTCGTGTAGAGGCCATTGACCAGAGTACATTTCATATCACGTTTGGGATGGATTATGTTTACACTGGTTGGGTGGTGGATTTTAGAGGAGATCTTCAGTGGGATGGCAGAACCGAGGGAGACAGGAGGTGACACATTGAGCTGGTAGTTGTACATTCAGTACGCATAGAGAGCATCTGGTACGTATCTTTTTTAAATATTTTATATAAATTTAAATATAAATAGTTTATTTTATTTTTTTGTAGGTAGCCGAGCATCCAGATATTACGGAGTACGATGTTTATCGGAGGATGTACAGTGATCTAGCCACTGGAGAGATTAGAGGTGATATCCAACATCAGATTGTGGTTATTATTATTTTTTTAGTTTGACAATTAACTGCATTTAATATTTTCACAATTTTAATTTTAAATTATAATTAAAGGAGTCATATAAGGTTGTAACCTCTCAGACATAGGTTGAGAGTCAGGACGAGATGACTAATCAGACCAGTGCCAACCATTTTTGATGAGGCGGCATGGATGCAGGTGACTCATTATGGCTTTGAGAAGGGAGGAGCAGTTGGTATCAGATCTCATTTGACTTATGGTACTTATTATGGTACTGCTGCAATGTCGGTGTCCAGCTCGAGAGGAGCTCGTGGAGAGGAATCATCTTCTATCTCACAATATCATGAGCAGTTACGAACTCAGACTAAGATTATAGAGAGTTTGCAGAAGTAGCATGAAGATATGCATCAACAGCAGCAGCAACAACACGAGGAGGATTTGCATTGATGGCAGCAGCAGCAGCAGCAGCATCATGAGCAGATGGAGTACATGTGTCGTCTGACTCATAGTTTAGGGATGGAGTTTCCTCCACCATCTCCTACAGCTCCACCACCTCCTCCAGAAGACGACCCCCCCAGTGATTTTTATTATGTTAAAAACATCTGAGTTCAAGATTTTTTTTAATATGAACTATTTACAGTTTCTGTCTTTTATATTGGTACAAATATTGCATAATTTAATTTTTTTTCTTTTTAATATTTTATTATTTATTATTAGTATTATATTTTTTAATATTTGTTTATTTTACTAATAATAATAATAATAATATTTTTTTTATTTTATTATATTTTTTTGTAAATATTGATAATTTTAATATTTTAATATTTTTTTTATTATTTTAATAATAATAATATTAATTTTTCATTAATCATAATTTTATTAAATATATTTTTTTAATATTATATTTTTTAATGTTTTTTTATTCTACTAATAATAATATATTTTTTTTATTATTTCAATAATATTAATATAATTTTTTCATTAATCATAATTTTATTAAATATAATTTTTTTCTATTATGTTTAGTATTTGTGATGGGACCTTTTGTGATGGGAGTCTGTCACAAATAATTTAAATATAAATCTTTAATAATAGTATTTGTGACGGGACGACGGGCCCGTCGTAAATATTATTTGTGACGAGCCCGTCGCAAAGGTTTTTATATATAATGTATATAATCAGAGGCTTATTTGCGACGAGCCCATCGTAAAAGGTTTATTTATATATAATGCATATAATCAGAGACTTATTTACTACTTCGTTTTCTATAATGGGCTATTTGTGATAGGCCCCCGTCGCTAAAGCCTATTTGCGATGGGATCCCATCGCAAATACCTCTAATTCCAGTAGTGATCCATGATAGGTTGGGTATGAACTTTGTATGTTATTATAATGATCACATAACTATATTTATTATATTATTCTTTCATAAGATAATAAATTGGTATCTTCTATGTTTACTCTTATTGAGAATCTGAGCTCACCTCTTTCATATTTTTCCTTTCCATAGGATATGAAGAAAGTTTTTAAGTAGGGGTACTAAAGGGGAAGATATTTGTGGGAAACATTAAATATCATTCACCAGACTAGAAGTTTGTGTTCCAAGTTTCCAAAGGCACGAAAATTTTGTTATCCCCAAACATGTGTTTGTGTAATGTAATTATTATTCATATATAAAATATATAATATCCATGTATGAAAATCCTGGGTCATTATAGTTGGTATCAGAGAAATAGTTTAGTAAAAATTTGGAAATTAGGATGAGAAAAATTTAATGATATTCCTAGATATATTTATAAATATGTGTATACAGATTTATCTAATGATAAGACTAAGGTGTCATAGAAATATGTTTCATGATTTAGGCATTATATAAGTAATTTTTCCTGATTATGTATTTTTATTCTATGATAAGTGTTGCTTATACTATGATTTCTAGTCTTAGCCAATAGTGGTAACTTGAAGTAACATGGTTAAAATTGAATGTATTATATTTAGATTATAGGGTAATTCTGAAAATAAATGTCTAAGTGAAAATATAATGAAAATAATCAAGAAGTTGGTAGGATTATTGGTTATACTATTGAGGATAAAGAGACCTTAAGTGACATGTAAAAAGTATGGGATGTTCTAATAGTATTGTTTATATTAAACATAAAAAATGTGACTAGATTGAGGTTTTGGAAACTGAAGACATGATTAATTTTCCATATTCTAGGAAATAATAAGATGATGAATCCTAAGTAATGGTATAAGAATAAAGTCGGATGATTGAAGTTTATGTGTTTTGGAATTCAAAGATTAAGTTTTTCATTAAGGATTGAAAATTATATGTTGAATGGTGATGAAGACTTAGAAAATTGATTTAATTGAAAAGTTATATTCATGGGAAACATAATATTGAGGGAAAGATAACCCTTAATATATTCTTAATGTTGAGATAACTATGTTTCATTAAAATATGTTGGATATGAATAAGTAAATTGGATGGTACTGATTACCTTGGAACATATTAAGGATTTTTTGAAAAAGTCATTTATGCTATCATGGATGGAGTTTAATACATTTTTGGACTTAAGGAATATATACAATAACCTTTGGAATAAGGAAGCATACATGTTTTCAATAATTATTTGTGGTAATCCAGGTTCTTATCATGTTTGAAGAGAGTGCATGATGAAGTTATTCACATGTTTGTTATGTGAAAAACAAGATATGCTTTATGATATGTGGGGTATCAATGCTAAGTTGTTTTTTGAGAAATTTAGTGACCTAATTTCTATATTTTTGTACTTTTATCTTTTATAATTGGTATAAGTTTAACTATTAATGTATTGGTTTATATTAAACTTTAGATGAGGTTTTAGATATTAAAGTATTATCTCACCATATGAGGAATTATTCATATTGGATAACTTATGCTAACCTTTTTGTTGGGGTAAAGATATAAAAAATTACTGATCATTTAATTAATGGATATCATGATTTTCTAATACTTTAAGAATAAAAAATTTTCCTTTATTTCTTGGAATAAGAGATGAAGTGAAAATTGATTAAGGAACAACTAAAGGATGAGATTGTGCTTATGAAATGTAATGAAATAAAGTAAGTATTTTTCTCTTGAAAATTATTCAAATCTAGGTAAATGGTCTTGAAATAAAAAATGTTATCCTTATACCATATTTTCTGAGGAATCAAATGGCCCCTTAGATCATTGCATATTTATAGATTTGTGATTGTTAATTTTCTCATGACCATGTTCTCTGTCACTCTCCATTAGAACATGATAGTTTGACTTCACTTCCATGTGCATGTTTTCACTTGACACATATGTTCTCCTATGTGGAAACCTGGTTATGAGTTAATTTAGGTAATCTTTTCTTTCTAAATTTCCCCTTTTAAAGGGTGTTTTAGAATTTATTTTTACGATGTGGGTTTCTATGAAAGGAACTTTCGAGTATTAAACCTTCGATAACCTAGACAAATTTCAAGAGAGAAATTAATTTTATAGGGGTAGAATGTAACACCTCGATATTTTTATAAAATATATTTTTAAATAACATGATTTTTTTAATATATTTCATTTTGTATTACACCATGTTAATCTTGCGCTACATGCAACACCGACTTAGCTTGTGTTACACACAACATTGAGTTTCTATAAAACATCATTTTATTATTTTATTTATTTGAATGATAAAATTATAACCTAGATGTTAGAATGGTGGATATGAACAATATTAAATGAATTATAAAATAATGTTTTACACATGTAAAACCATTTCTAAATTAAAAGGACATATTTTTCTGAAAAAAATATTTAAATGCACAAAAGTGTGTTTTATACCAAAATAATAAAAAAATACTCTTGTTGGATTATATTGATGATATATATATATATATATATATTCAATATAATTTTTAAAATCCATCCTATGTTTCTTCTAAACAAAATATAAGAACAAATCTAATTTTATGCATAAAAGATGTGTTTTTATAAAAAGAAAGTTTGATCGCCTTTTGATGGCGCACTTGTTGTAAATATAGTTTTTGACACTTTTAGAAATTGTATTTGAAAAAATAAATTTCTTATTTAAAATATGGATCTCAAAATTTTCTTTGGTTTAATTTTAGGTATTTTTCTGTTATATTTTATGTTTTGACGAATAGTGAAAAATATTACAATTTACTTGAGAACAAATTTTTCATCTAAATGATTTATAGTGTTAAATTATATTTTTTATTGCTTTTAAAGTATAATTAGATCAATTTTTTATCATTTGATCCAATATAAGTTATTGGAATCAATTTTACCTTAAATTTTGATATAAAAACATCTCAATCTTTTGAATATTTTTACTTTAGAAACTTGTTTCCTCGTTCCGTTAAAATGATTAATTTTTAATTAATTTTATCCAATAATGTGTTTTGAATTTTGAAAAATGGATTATATATTTTGAATCATAAGTTAAAAATTTATTAAATATTTCCCTTTTATTTTTGGACAATATGAATATCAACTTTAGTATTTTTTTTTAAATTGTTGCGATTAAGGATAAATCAGGTAATTAAGGGTAAAAATAATATTATAAGTATTATAGAATTACCATAACACTTTTAATAATTTTATTGGATGATTTATTATTGACCAAAATCATAATTAGTTCAAATTTATGGCCTCTTGGATCCAATTTTATGATTTATTCCTTTTATAGTATTTTATTCAAATGAAAATCAAATATGTCATACTCATGTTTTTAATAAGTGTTACATTTTTTATATATGGTCATTCAGAATATAACTTTGACTATAAATAGTAATTTTAAATATAAAATATTTATATTCATCATGATAATTTATTTTTAATTTTTAGGAAGAAGTAATTAAATTAAAGGCCTTCACAATGATGATGCAGTAATTGTTTAATTAATGGGCATATCAAATAAATTTTATTAAAAATAATAAAATAAATATAATTTGATATAATTAATGCCATCCAAAAATTTTATAGATGATGTATACATATTAGGGATGTATTAATTTTTTTTTGAAATTTTCATGTTTTAATGATATTTTTAAAAAGTTAAGTGATGAATAGTGTCAAAATTGACACTAGTGATTATTTAAAATAAATAATATTTTATTAAATGGTAAAAAATTCATAAAAATACAAAATTATTACACCTTAATGTTATAAAGGTAAAACGTTCATCTAAAACTCATTTAATGTTCGTTTGGAATATTATTGTAACTATATTAACCCTTAAAGAGTAAAAAGTTAAGTTGTCACAGTAAGAGTTAAAGGGTTTAACTAAGGGTTATAGCCAAAATATAAGGGTAATAATGTGACATAAACTTGTATAAAAATTATTGGTTGAGATTATTTATACCCATAATCATCATATATTATAAATAACTCACTTTGGAGCAATTGTGAATTGAAAATTAATTTATATTAATTTAATATTTTTGAGAGTTTCCAAAAGTGCCCCACACCCCCATTATAAAATTACACCTCCTCCCTCATCTCATTTTACCTATTTGAGTCTTTTATATCTATAAAACTTTTTAAAATTCTCTTATAAACTTCCCTAGCTGCATTCTAGAGATTCTGGTCCTCCCAAATGACCAACCCTAGAGTTCTTTAGAAAAAATCTAAAGGAGGCGTTTCAAAGAAGAGGTAATCGCTCTAACCAATCACTCTCTTTTTCTAATATTATATACCTTATATAAATATATTATATATATCATAAAATAATAAATTTATAACACTAAATTTTATTAAATTTTATTATGATTATGAACACACCACTATACATCTTCTTTCCCATTGAACAATAAGCGAAAGTATCACTCATGCGTACGCACGACTTACTGTCTTCACATAGCGATACAATTAATTTTCCACCACCATATTTTATAAGTGGGAATTATGTTTAATTTAAATTATATATATGATATTTATAATATAATTATACTTATTTAATGATAATATCATACCTACCTTTTTACCGTCTTATCATTTGGGAAATGATAATGTCACTCGTGCGTACATATTACTTACCATCTCCATGATGCGATGTGATTCGTTTTTCATATATATTTTACATGGATGGTAATAAGGATTAATTTTATGAATATATATGATATATATAAAATAAAAAAATATTCTTAAATGATAATATAAAATATAATTTTCTTTCTTTTAATATGACAAGAAAATGAAAAGAACGTTCATGCATACGTGTTACCTAGCATCTCCATAAATGGTATATTTTATTTTCTACCTTTAATTTTTATGAATAACCATAAATAAATATATGATAAATATATATGGTATTTATTTCATGTTTATAATTTTTGGTATGATTAAATAATTATCTAATTCATAAGACTAAGAATTAAAAGTCAAAACATTTACAAAAACAAATTGGTTATTACCCGAAACATAACTTTAATATAGAATTGTTAATAAGTGAGTAATATAAAGTCATAGGTAAATAATATAGAGTATTATATATATTAATATGGTTCTGTGGTATATTTATAATAAAATTATATTTATTATACAAAATGTTTTAATGTATATGAAGGAAGTGAATACTTAAGGTAAGAGATTTTTGTCACTTTTATTTTTGTGGGACACATGCCTTATACACTACTCGTTTATTTTGTGTGGTGTATATACTAACCTGAATATATTTTATGAGTATTATTCTAAAGATTATTTTATTTTAATAACCATATTATTTATTTCTTTCATGGGGATTACGATTCTACTGATTATAAAATGATAAGTGATTATTTCACAATATCATCAATAATCGAGATTATATCATTTTAAATCGCCATTGTGGGATATTTATATTCCAAGCCCATATTTTCTAAAAAAATTATAATATTATCCTATTAATATTTAAATTTATTTTTACCATGTTTTAATTTTTACTAAATGGTTTGAAATTAAAAAAAATTTGTCATTTTCCCAATGAGGTTATTTGTGACTTTTCTAGAAAAATTAAAAAATTAATATTTTCTTAACTTATGTAGCATGAAAAAATTTATCCACCATCATGAAACCATAATTAATTGAAGATTAACATACAATATTATAATGTTATTTCCAAATAAAATGTTTTCCTTTAAGATTGTGTGTCTCTTACAAGAATGATTTCATAAAGGAAATGATATTTTCATCAAGAATTATTTCAAGTAATATTTCAAAAATAATTTTCCATATAAGATAACAATGTTTGATGTTACTTATGATTTACTAGGGATATGACCCAAGGATACCATTATTATTCTTTATATGAATGGTTCATGTTCATGATGTAATAATACTTATTAAAACTATTTATTTTCCATAAGTTATGTTATGATGAAATGTTTATGAAACTCATTTATTTACATGGGTTCTGGTGTGATGAATGATTTATGTGGAACATATAAATATAGTTTTCATTAAGTGATGGGTGGGACCTATATCCCTATAATTCATTGGGAAATTAATTATATATCATGATATAGTTAAGGGAAACAATTTTATGTGCTAGATCTGTAATGAGAAACAAGTCAATATGATTGATCCATAATGGGAAACAAGTCGATATACTTGATACATTAAGGGAAACAGGTGATAAGTATAATAACTCTGCTCTTTATTACACACTTAAACATGATTTATTACGTAAAAACCTTCACTTGGTACAACATAGAAGATCAGGAGGTATAGTGTATTTGGGGATTAGGAACATTACATAACAACTTAGAACATAAAACACAACATCTTTATTGAAAACTTCCTTTACATGACCACTACATTCCTTCGTACTTAGCATTGTACGGGATAACCTGAGGACATGCATAAGAAAAGGGTGATCTATAAAGACTGGTAAGGGAGTAAACAAGTAATAAAATGAATAATACAATAAATTTTAGGAAATAGTCATATCAATAAAGCATAAAGGAAACATGAAAATAAATGCATGATATAGCATGATTATCATAACATGGAAATGTGACGACAACAATTAACATGGTATTAGTATGATCCAAGGATCATTGCACAAGGAACATGATTAAATCCTTATTTCACTTTAATTATCATGAGTAAAACCTCATTTCACATTATGTATTGTGATACTAATCTTTACCCAATGAATTGGAGCGCTATTAGGGCGCACCCTTCTTAAACATTTCATTTCATGCAAAAGTGTGCCACATGGATCATACAACATGGAATCATCCAAAATCATAATTTATTCCATAACAAAGAAAATTTTAATATATACATGAAACTATTTAAATAATAAGTAAATTTTTATAAAGGTGAATACACTTGATAGAGAAATGGGCATGTTATTTATTACATAATGACTTTGGATTGGAAAATCGCAGTGCAATTTTGGCAGCATAACAGCATGACATAAAAATTCATAAAAATGGTTTATGAGAGATAAAGGGGTGTCTCATAATATTTACATGAAATTTAAAGTTAGGGTATCATATAGATACTTTTCCTAAGAATTTTAATGGAATTTAGATTCATGATACAATATAATTACTTGAATGTAAATGAAGAGAGAGAAATTCCTTACAGAATTTCGGCATGGTAACGAGTGTACATGGGAGGTATTAATAAGAGATAAAGTGGGTGTATAATTATTAAAACATAAATAGGGAAGTATATGGGAGGTTATAAATCATACCCCATCATTTTTATTTGAAAATAAAAGGGCATAACAACATAATGAAATTTGGACAAAAATGAGAAAGGAAGGAATCCCTTACTTGGAAGTGTGACCCCAAAGGATTGGGAGGGGCTTGAGAGAGGATTCATGGGAGATTGGGGCAACTTGGGAGGATTATAGAGAGAGGAGGATAGGGTTTGATCTAGATCTAATGGATTTTAGTGAAGAGAAAGTGGGATCTTTGGTAGGTTTATATAAGAAAAGGGAGGGAATTCTTTATTTTTTAGGTTTGGGACACCACACATTAAACTAATCAAAACCACAAACCCACCCATTGTTTTTTCCCATGGTTTTTTCCAAAGGGGAGTGGAAAAAATTATTTTATATGTAAAATTTCCTAAATTATTAAAATATTAGGTTTTATTATGTGGAGGTGAGTCGCACTCTCAAGGAAATCAATTTAAAATTTTAAAATGTTTTATAAGTCTTGAAGGGCCCACCAAATCTTTTTAAAATAAATAAAACAAAACTAAAATTACATTATTTTAATGGTAAAACATATATTAGAAGAAAATGATTTTTAGAGTATTTTATAACATCATTATTGGGTCATTATGATTCCCTAAAACACATTATATATTTAAATGATATTTAATTTTTACCCAAAAATTCGAATGTCTCAGAAAATTATGAAAAATTCACCATCGGATAATTTAGATGTCCTGATTCCAAAAATATTATTCATTTTATCTAAATAATTTTTTAAATATTTAAATTTTTACTTTTAAAATAAAAAATTGACATTTATCGAAAATGCATGGGTTTTGAAAGAAATAGCTTTCAAACCTTAATAAAAATCATAATTGTATTCATAATAATTATATGGTCATTTATAAAAATTAATTTAACGATAATATTTTATTAAAATATTATTTAATTCAAAAATCCATTAATTCATCAAATTATATTTCATAATTGAATATTAACTAAAATACTATTTGTACTTTAAAAAATATTTACAAAGTAACAATAAAATGAATGTATATTCTTTATTCTATAAAAAAATAATACACATAGTCATATTGATATGGTCTTGTTACATAACCCCTTATAATACCCGCATATGACAAAATTTTAAGGTGTTGAATGGTGAAAAACTCTTGGGGTGGCTCAGATAACATCGCTCAGGTGGTAATCTCTATCAACTTCCACTACTCTCATAGGAGGTTCTGTTTGATCTTAACATGTTAAAGCTCATATTGAGTTTGGTCAAGAGAAAATCCCAATGACGTCGCCTCCTTTTCAATCTCCAGCAAATGGGCCTCATACGGGGAAAGTCTACTGGATGAGGACATCGCTTTCATTGTCTGAGTAAATTGGATTTGTTGAAGCCCTATATTTATACTAATCATGTGATCACTGTCAATGGCCATATTAGCAACGGTAAAAATTATTAATGGTATTTTAAAATCCAAAACCAAATAAGTTCATATTTTATTTAACCATTTTACATAATAATACATTTAATTAGATCAAGAGGAATTTTCATTAATGAAAGTTTTCGTCATTACAATCTTCTCCCCTTAAGAAATTTCTCCCTAAAAATTTCTTTTTCCTACACTAAAACACATGTGGATAACTCTGCTTCATCACTTCCTCTAATTCCCATGTTTCTTCTTCAAACTTGTGTTTTCTCCACAACACCTTGGTGAGGGGAATTGTCTTATTTCATAGAACTTTTTACCTATGATCTAAGATCTTCACTAAATTCTCTTCATAGGAGAGGTCATTCTCTAATGGTACCACCTCTGGATTGAGAACATGTGATGGGTCAGGTATGTACTTCCTCAAGAGTGATACATGGAATACATCATGTACTTGAGTCAGGTTCGGTGGGAGTTCTATTCGATATGCCACTACTCCAATGCAATCAAGGATCTCAAAAGGGCCAATGTACCTTGGACTAAGCTTTCCCTTATTCCCAAATCTCATAACTCTCTTCCATGGTGATATGCAGAGGAATACCATGTCTCCAACATCAAACTCTAAGTCTTGTTGACGATTATCATCATATCTCTTTTTTAAACTTTGAGTAGCTTTAATGTGTTTTTGGATGGTCTTAAACTTATCCACCATTTCTTTGAACAATTCCAGACCTAGTAGTTATCTCTATCCAACTTCATCCCAACATGCCAGTGTTCTGCACCTCTTCCCATGCAGGGATTCATAAGGAGACATTTAGATTCTTGAGTGAAAATTGCTATTTTATGATAACTCAATAAGAGGAATATGTTGATCCTATCCTCCTTTGAAGTCCATTGAGCATGATCTCAACATGTCCTCAAGTGTTTGGATAGTTCGTTCAGATTGGCCATTAGTTTCAGGATGGTAAGTTGTACTGAAGTTCAGATTAGTATCCATAGCATGTTCAAGACTCTTCCAAAACTTAGATGTGAATCTTGGATCTCGATTAGATAAAATTGATAGTGGTACTCCATGAATCTTTACCATGTCTCTGATGTATATATGTGCCAGTTGATCCAGTGAGAAATCCTCCCGAATTGTAATGAAGTGTTCAATATTTGTAAGATGATCCACAATAACCCATATAACATTGTTTCCTTTGGATGTATTTGGATGTCCGGTGACAAAGTCCATGGTTATGTTCTCTCATTTTCAATGCTGGTATGGATAATGGTTGCATCATCCCCTTAGACTTCTTCCTCTTATCCTTCACTTGCTGACATACTACGCACTTTGATATATACTTAGCGATCTTCTTATTCGTTTTATCCCACCAATAATGCTCTCAGATATCTCGATACATATTTGTGTTTCTTGAGTGATTGGAGAAATTTGAACTATGTGCACCATCCAAAAGTTCCTTCTTTAACACCGTATTCGATGGAACACATATTCTTGACCCAAATATCACAATTCCTTCTTCATTGACATTGAACTCCAAGGATTTCCCATTTCTAATAGTTTCCAACTTCTTCTGAATTCTCACATCATCATTTTGAGCATCCTTTAAACTTTCCAAAAGAGATGGTTGAGCAATCATTTGTGAAAGGATTGATTATTTTCTATTATTTATGATTCCCATGTCTATCTTCATCAAATCTAATAAGATTGGATCCTTTTCAATTCTCATCAACGATAGAATCATTGGGTCCTTTCTAATTAGATCATCTTCCACCTTGTTTGCTTTCCCAGGGTGGTAATGGATTGAGCATTCATAGTCTTTGATCAGCTCTAACCATCTTTGTAGGTGCATGTTCAACTCTTTCTATGTGAATATATATTTGAGGATTTTATGGTCCGTATATATTTCACACTTCTCCCCAAAGAGGTAATACTAATTTTTTTTAAAATAGAATATCATTGCAGCCAACTCCAGATCATGTGTTGGATAGTTTTTCTCATGAAATTTCAATTGCCTTGAAGCATAGGCACTGACTTTTTCATTTTGCATCAACACATATCCCAGACCATTCTTCTAAGTATCATTGAATACCAAAAAAAGTTCTCCACTTGTGGGTAATGTGAGCACATGCATAGTGATAAGCCTTATTTTCAACTCCATAAAGCTTTCTTCACATTCATCACTCCAAGAAAACTTGACTCCCTTCTGAGTTATCTTGGTAAGACGGTTTTACAATCATGATAACTTTCTCACAAATTGGTAATAATATCTAGCTAACCCCAAGAAGCTACATATATATGTTAATGATGTTGGCCTCAGTCATCCCTCTATTGTATCTTTCTTCGAGGGATCCATAGATATCCCATTTCTTGTGATGATATGACCCAAGAATGAGACATCCTTTAACCAGAACTCACACTTTTTGTACTTTTCATAGAGCTTATCAATTTTAAAGGTCTCTAGTATAGTTCTTAGATACTACTCATTCTCCTACTTAGTTTGGTAGTATATTAGAATATCGTCTATAAAGACTACCAAAAATTTGTTGAGGTAATCTCCAAAGACTATATTCATCAAGTATATGAAGATTGATGGAGTATTAGTGAGTCCTAAAGGCATTATTATGAATTCATAGTGATTGTATATTGTATGAAATACAGTCTTGGGGATATCTTTCTTCTTCACCCTTGATAATATCCCGACAACAGATCCACCTTGGAGAAGTATTGTGCTCCACGTAGCTGATCAAATAAGTCATCAATTCGGGGCATAGGATACTTGTTTTTTATGGTGATTTTTTTTGCGGTCATGATAATCAATGCAAAGGTGAATTGACCCATCCTTCTTTTTGACTAAGAGGATTGGTGCACCCCATGGTGAAGCACTTGGGTGTATAAACCCTTTATCCAGATTCTCCTATAGTTGTTTCTTCATCTCCTCAATATCCACAACATCCATTATATATGAAGTATTGGATATTTGAAATGTCCCAAGTATAAGATCAATTGATAATTAAACATCCCTTATAGGAGGAAGACCAAAAAATTCCTCAGGAAACACTTCAGCAAATTCCCTCACAATAAGCATGTCTTCAAGGATGGTTGCTTCCTTGGACTTAATCATCTGAGAAAGATACTCATGATCATAGGGTAGTAATATCCACACTTGAGATGATAGATCTAAAGAAGATTCATCCTCCTCCTTTCACTTGTACAGAATTGGGGGTCGATTCACCATATGAAGAGTGATTTCCCTCTCATGGAAATTTATGTTGGTTATATATAAGGAAAGCCTATCCATGCCTATAATTGAATAAAATTCTACTTTAGGGAGTATGATGAGGTTAATTGGGAAGTTAAATCCACAAATTATGATAGGGGAGGGGTAATATTCATGGGATGCAATGATTTCCTCATTTTTCATGCTCACAAACATCTTTACTTATATGATTTATGGCGGTGTTGGGATTGTTTTACTAAACTCTTGGGATATAGAAGAATGAAAAGAACTAGAATAAAAAAGTATGTTTTCTATTCTTGAACAAATAACTAGCGTACCTGTCACCACTTTTATTTCGGGGTTCACTTTAGCGGTTGTGATGGAAAAATCTTTCCCTTTCTTCCTTGGAGGTTGTTGATTGCCTCCAAAAAACCTTGTATTAGGGCACTGATTTGCAAAGTTCCCCGATTCTTTGCAATTGAAGAAATGAACAATGAATTGAGGATCGAGTGAAGCATTCCTATCCTCTATTTCAGCTGCGAGGTTTTCTTGCCAATAGTTATTTTCCTGGTTCCCTTCTCTTCCACATCTAAAGCATTTCCTCATCCCCTTCAGGAAATTTCTGGGGTGCTTCTTTCTGCACCTTTTGAAAGTGGGGTGCTGGATTTTCTTAGCACTATTGGATTTATCCATCAGACCACCATAATTGAAGTCCACCTTGATCTTCTTATCCCCATTATACCCCTGAGATTCATCGATATCCATTTCAACCTTGAGGGAACATCATACAATTTCATCATAGCTATCAAATTCATGGATCGTTAGGGCTTTCCGTAGGCTAGGTTTTATCCCAAAAAATAAGTGCTCAACCTTGAATTCAGGGGTAACAAAAAAATCGTAGGCATACCGTGCAAGACTTGTGATGTTTTCCTAGTACGCTCCAAAGGATTCATCATCTTTTTTCTTGAGGGAAAGAAAGTCCCTTTCAATATTAAGTCAGAGGGTGCGCAGAAAATATTTATTGAAAAACATCTTTTTGAAATCCTTATATTACAACGAATCGATCTCCTCCTCATGATTCATATTTTTTATCAATGTCCACCATTGATCGGCTTCACCCTCTATATGATAAGCATTCAAAATAACCTTCTCTTGTTCGGAACATTGAATGGTGGAGAAGATCTTTTCAATGGAGTTTATACATTGTTCAGAGATTGAGGGATCAGATGACCCATTAAAAGTAGGAGGCATTTGTCTCATGAAGCTCTCTATTGTGAATTTTTATTTCTTGGGGGGGGGGGGTTAAACTTTTATCTTGACCCACACTTCTATTCAAAACTTGAGTTAACTGAGAGAGTATCATGACAATGTTCATGATTCCTGCTCCCATCAGATTGGGAATCTCATTAGAATAGTCATCACATTGATCTTCGCATCGGTTTTTAGCCTGAGTCCTCCTTTTACCAGTCATTGGCTGGAATAAAAAGAAAAGTTATGGGTAACACATAAAGGGTAATCTGAAGGAAAAAAAAGACTTATAAATTACTTTTATTTCCTTAACTTATGAATCTATGGGCTTCAATCTATGTTATCCATGATCTACTTCCCAACATATATTCTTAGGGGTATTTTTTTATTCCCTTAATAATGGTTCATACTAAGCTTGTGAATTTACCAAAGCATATCCCCTGGGATTTTCGTAACCAAGAGTGTAGTAAGGCCTGTTGTTGTCTACCAAGACACCTGGGGTCAAGCTTGAAACTCCTTGTTGGAGTTTTCACTCATAAGTACATCTATGCCAGAGCCGCCTCTACCTACTCATATCTAGATAGAGATGTATTTTCTTGATAAACCACTTACTCAATACTCAAAAAAAAATTAGGGATTTTTTTATTATACTTAGTCTTATCCCTAAGTCTTCACTAGGGGTTTCTAATCCTAATCCCAAAAATAACTAAACCTATCCTTTGATACCAACTATAACAACTCTGATCTTTATTACACACTTAAACATGATTTATTACATAAAAAATTCACTTGGTACAACATATAATATTGATAGTTCTAGTTTTTTTGGGGATTAGGAACATTATATAACAACTTAGAACATAAAACACAACATCTTTATTGAAAACTTACTTTACATGACGACTAAATTCATTCATATTTAGCATTGCGTGGGATAACCTAAGGACATGCATAAGAATTGGGTGAGCTATAAAGACCAGTAAGGGAGTAAACAAGGCATAAAATGAAGAATACAATACATATTAGTAAATATTAATATCAATGGAGCATAAAAGAAACATCAATATAAAGGCATGATATAGCATGATTATCATAACATGGAAATGTGGAAACAACACTTTACATGGTATTAGCATGCGCCATGGATAATTGCACATGTAGCATAAGTAAACCCTAATTTAACTTGAATTATCATTGTTAAACCCTCATTTAACTTGACTTATCATGATACTAATCTTTACCTAATGCATTGGAGTTCTGTCAGGGCGCACCCTTCTTAAACATTTCATTTCATGCATAAGTGTGCCACATGGATCATACAACACGGAATCATTCAACATCAACATTTATTCCATGATAAAGGAATGTGGAATACACACATGAAACTCTTTAAACAATATGAAAATGTGCATAAAGTTTAATACCCATGTTAGGGAAATGGGCATGGTATTCATTACACAATGATTTTGGCTTGGAAAATCGTGGTGCAATTTCAGCAACATAACAGTGTGACATAAAAATTCATAAAAATGGTTGATGAGAGGGAAAGGGTTGTCTTGTCATATGTAAATAAAATGGATAATAATGGAATCATATAGATACATGTCCCAACAATTTTAAAGGAATTTAGATTCATGATACAAAATAATTCCTTGAATGTAAATGAGGAGGGAGAAATTTCTTACGGAATTTTGGCATGGTAACGGGTGTACATGGGAGGAATTAATGAAATAGAAAGGAGGTATCT
Source organism: Viscum album (assembly GCA_963277665.1). Classification (NCBI taxonomy): domain Eukaryota; kingdom Viridiplantae; phylum Streptophyta; class Magnoliopsida; order Santalales; family Viscaceae; genus Viscum; species Viscum album. The sequence continues at coordinate 448,155,503 of OY728145.1, forward strand.
AATTATTCAAACATAAAGAGGAAATTATGGGGGAGGTTATAAATCATACCCTTACATTTTTAATTGAAAATAAAAGGGCATAATGATATAATGAAATTTTGATAAAAATGAGAAAGGAAGAAATCCCTTACTTGGAAGTGTGATCCCAAAGGCTTGGGAGGGTCTTCAGAGAGGCTTCTTGGGAGCTTCGGGCACCTTGGGAGGATTCTAGAGAGTGGAGGGAAGGGTTTGGTCTATATCCAAAGGCTTTTAGTGAAGAGGAAGTGGGATATTTGGTGGATTTATATAGGAAAAGGGAGGGAATTCTTTATTATTTAGGTTTGGGACACCACACATTAAACTAATCAAAACCACAAACCAGACCATGGTTTGTGCCCATGGATTTTTCAAAAGGGGAGTGTAAAACATTATTTTATAATTAAAATGGACAAACGTCTTAAAATATTATATTTTCTTATGTGGAGGTGAGTCACACTCTCAAGGAAATCAATTTAAAAAGTAAAAATGTTTTATAAGTCTTGAAGGGTCTGCTAAAGATTTGTAAAATAAATCAAACAAAACTAAAATCAAACTATTTTAATTTTAAAACATATATTTTCCAAACATTATATTTATATTATTTTATTACATAACTATTGGGTCATTATGATATCATAAAAACATTATATATTTAAATGGTATTTAATTTTTACCCAAAAATTCGACTGTCTTAGAAAAATATGAAAAATTAATTGTTGTATAATTTCAATGTTCTTATTACAAAAATAATATTAATTTCATCTAAATAATTTTCTAAATTTGTGAATTTTTTACTTTTAAAATAAAAACCCGACATTTATCGAAAATTCATGGGTTTTGACAGAAATAGCTTTCAAACCTTAATAAAAATCATAATTATATTCATAATAATTATAAGATCATCCATAAAAAGTAATTTAATGATAATATTTTATTAAAATATTATTTAATTCAAAAATAAATTAATTCATAAAAATAATTGAATATTAACTAAAATATTATTTGTGCTTTAAAAACTATTTACAAAGTAACAAAAAAATGAATGTATATTCTTTATTCTATAAAAAATAATACACATATTCATAGTGTTATGGTCTTGTTACATAACCCCTTATAACACCCACATAAGACCAAAGGGTAAGTTGTGCGATGGTGACAGACTCTTGGGGTGGATCAGATAACATCACTTGGATGGTAATCTCTATCAACTTCCACTTCTCCCATAGGCGGTTCTATTCGAGCTTAACATGTTGAAGTTCAGTTTGGGATTGGTCAAGAGCAAATCACAATGATGCCACATCATTTTCAAGATCTGACAAATGGGATTTATATAGGGAAAGTTTATTGGATGAGGCCATTTCTTCCTTTTTTTAGTAAATTGGATTTGTTAAAGCCCTATATTTATACTAATCATGTGATCATTATTCAACAGATATATTAGCAATGGTCACAATTCTTAACGGTATTTTAAAATCCAAAACCAAATAAGTTCGTATTTCATATAACCATTTTACATAATAATACATTTAATTAGATCAAGGGGAAATTTCATTAATGAAAGTTTGGGTCGTTACAATAAGGACGAATTTGAGAGTCACGGTAGTTAGCCTTGTCATATGAAATGGTGTTTTAAACTTATGATTATACCACACAAATTTATGATATTAAATTAAGTTTCATGATTAAGTTATGATAATTTTTTGTTCTTATGATTCATATATTTTTAAGTGTTAATGTTTTATGCCACGTCTCATGTTTATGATCCATGAAAGTTGGGTATGAACTTTGTAAGTTATTCTCATGTTCACATACCCATGTTTCTTATCTTATTCTTCCATAAGATAATAAATACGTATTTTCTATGTTTTACCATACTAAGAATCTAAGCTCACCCATTTCTTATGTTTCCTTTCCACAGGTTGTGAAGAAAGGTTTTAAGTTGGGGTACTAAAGGAGAAGATATTTATGGGAAACATTTAAGATCTTTTACCAAACTAGAGTTTTCTGTTCCAAGTATCCAAATGAACTAAACTATTATGGTCCCCAGACATGTATTATTTGTAATGTACTGATTATTCATTGATAAAATATATAATATCCATGTATGAAAATCCTAGGTCTTTATAGTTAATATATAAATATATGTGTAAAAATAACCTAAAAACTTGATGATACCCCATTGGTTAGTTTTATTTTGAACTTATATTTGTTACCTTATAATATGAGCAATTTTTTATCAATATTTCCAAGAAAGTTTCATAATTTTATTGAAAAACTTTGAAAATTTACAAGTGTGACACTCACCTCAATTATAAAAGGGAACCCCCTCCCCTCACTCCTTTACTCCTATAAATAAATTTATCTTGAAAAAAACCTACCAAAATATCTCCCCCAAATAATTATACACGTTCTAGAGGTTCTTTTATTACCAAAATATCAAGCATAGAGTCCTTAATAATAGATCCAAAGGAAGTTCTTTTATGTAAGGGTAATTTTCTTCATCGACTTCTTTATTTTTTAATTCTTATTTTACCATGATAAATTAAGTATTGAAACATACAATATTATAAAACCAATATATATCATATAATGATATGGTATTATTTTTATGAAATAATATGTATCCATGTTTTTCTCTTTCGAATGTGAAATAAAACCATCACTCATGTGTGTAGAAGACTACAACCTCGCGAACTGATTTAATTTTTTTCCATCACAGAATCATATAGATATCCATAATTATGAAAATTATGAATATATATGATACTTATGATATAATATTTATTATTTAAATTTAATATATCTTATAATTATTTTCCCTTTCTCTTGTTAAGGAAATGATAATGTCGCTTGTGTGTACGTATGACCTATTGTCTCCTTGAAGCAATGTGATCCATTTTCCATGATCAAATTATAAGAATGATTATAAAGATTTATCTTATGAAAACATATTATATTTATAAATTTAACATCATTATGGATATTATGGAACTACATTATATTCACAAGAACTAAAACTTTCATTACCAAACATGCATAAGAAAATAAAACTGTTAACACCTGAAACAATGGAAATAATGAAATATTATTAATGATTGGGTGTCAAGATGATATAAAAAATACAATATGTGATATTATAAATATGAATATGGTTTTTTTATAAATTAATAATATTTTTAAAACCATTATACATGAGGTTAACTCATAACCAACAAAATAGAAGTGTGAGGAAAGGGGTTTCATCTCAATTTCAATTCCATTGATACATATTTGTTATTATGAGCCTATTCGCTTTTTTGCGGGGGTATATACTACCATTTGATTTATTTAACATGAATATATATTTATTCATGATTATTAATATTTAAATTAAAGTTTATTATTTCATGGGGTTACAATTTAAAAGTTTCTAAAGAGGTATGAATTTATTTTACAATCTCACTTTCTTTTGGGATTGATTTTATTTTCAGTGAAGGAATATTAACATTATACTTCATAAACTTTAATAATTTTCTTATAATTTAGATATTAAAATATTTTCCATATTTTATTCCAACTTTTCCTCTCTTTTTAACTATAATCGAGAAAATAAACGTTTAAAATAAAAATCAATTTTATTTCTCTCTTAATAAATTTTTTTTTTCGATATCCATATTTTTTAAAATTGTTTTTAAAAAATAAATTTTATTACTCAAATGATTTATTAAAGAAAATTAAAGTTATCCTTTAATTTTTAAGGTGTTAAAGGAATATTTATAATGTTTTCTGAAAGTTTCTCTTTATAATTTCTTTAAAAAATTCAAAAGGAATATTTTTTAATATAGACGGTATTAACAAACTTCCCCTCCACTATAACCATTTTATGAAATTTAGCTTCTTATACACATTTAAAATGGTTTTAAAAATAAAAATATTTTGTGGAAGATTTTTTTTAATATTTAACTTTCATTCCCTTTACTCTTTCAAAGTACATGATTTTATTACAAAATCTATATTCCTAATGAACTTATGGTGATCTCTTGTCTATTATTAATTTTGTGGTTGTTAACATTCTCTTGAAACATTCACTTTCCTACGATCATTTTATAGAAAATTTACCTTAAGTATCCATATTATTTATCAAGGTTATTATTTTTTCTTAAACTGAATATCATTTATAAATATGGTGTTTTAATTTTAGTTTTATTTTATTAATTGGATAAATATTGATATTTATTTTATTTATTCAATACAGTCATATATTGATAAGTCATATTGTTTATGAATTGAATTGATCATTCAATATACGAGGAATGAATTGAAAATGTAGTGATGGGTGGGGGTCAGGTATAGATTTCTCTTCAACACATAAATACTTCTCATGAGACAAAGTAGTTGGCCAAATTAAATGGGTTTTCATGTATACATACCCATAGTTTTAAACTATATTACAAAAACTTCTTGATGGTATATATATCGTGATGTCTGAGATCATGATGCCCAATATTAATCATTTAATTCATTAATAATTCAGTTATTATTATCAATGGTTTTTTATATTACCCATGGATATATTTCATGCTCAAGATATTGATTAAATGGAATGTGTTTTTAGTTATTTACCTTTTCATATTGATTATTCCTTATCTAATAATGATAGATTCCTCTTTATGTAACTCTTATTAAGCATTTGAGCTTACCCTTATTTTGTTTTCCCTTCCCTAGGATATGAAGAATAATTCTTTGAATGATTTCAAGGATTTTAAATGTTTTTTATTACTATGATTTATATTTTATTCCCATTGTAAAATGGGTATCATTTATGTATCTAGATCTCTAAAAATACTAAACTAATCAGTCCTTTTGGATTCAACCCCTTATATATATTCCAATGTAATAAAGTAACCACCATCTCTGGGTCATAGGAGTCGGGGTTGTTACATTATATCATGAGATATCCCTCTTTACCCAATACATTAGAGGGATATATAATTATAGTCCCATCTATCATATAATAAAAACTATACATATATGTTCCATAAGATTATAAAACATTCATCATATCAACAAATCATAAACCATGGAAAAGATATAGGATTCATCAATATTTCATCATCATAATCATAAACCACCAAGAGAAATAATAAATATGTTAGCATTGTATCATATCCTCATTAAATCATAAGAATTTTCAAATTATGTTGTGATAGATAAAAATACCATTAAAATATCACCAGAACATTTCTTGAGGAAAATATCCTATATATTTGAAATCACATATTTAGAATGTACACATTTCCATAATATTAGGGTAAAAATTTTCTTTTAAATGAAATGAGGAAAATTATAAAGGAAGATTAAAAATAAATGAGTATTCATTATGGTAGAGAAAGTCATTTATGTGGTGTACGTTAAAAGAAAATTTGCTTTTACATTTTCAGTAAAAAGTCAAAAGCACCTTGTTCAGAAAATGATGTGAAGGTTCATTTAATTTTTTTTATATAAATTCAAACATGGGTAAAAATGAATTTAATAAATATTTTGATAATAGTAAAAACATTATTTAAAAAAATTAAATAAAATATATACATAGAATAAAGGATTCCCGACTCAAGATTAAAACATGGTTGGTTTTCCTTAAAAAAATTCTTTTTCTTTCTAGAGTACTTAAAGAGAATAAAATGAAAGGAAAAAATGAAATAATAATAGGAGAATAAAATACATAAGACTTGGAAAATTTGGATCCTAGAATTTTGTCATCATATAATTTAATCATAAACAATCTTGGTGAAACTAAGAATGTAACATAAAACCATTAACTCAAGTCTATATTGCTTCATAAGAAATCTAACCCCTCTAAGTTTTGAAATTGGAAATATAATATTTAATTTTTTTTGTTAAATTATAATTACCCCATAGTTATTTAAACTTAACGTTTAATTTTTTTTCATATGTTTAAAGGCCTTATATATTCATGTGTAATGTTTTTAATTTTCTAATATGTCAGTGTTTTATTTCATTATCACATTTGAAATTTTTTGATTAAATTAAATTTATATTTCATTTTTATTAGTATTATATAAATTTTTATATATTTTTTTACAAGGTAAATCCTTTTTTAGAACTAGTTTATAAAGGTAGCTTCAAAATTCTAGAGTTTTTTAAAGGTAATCAAACATTTCTATACACTACTTAAGGGAATCCTCACCGCTATGTAAGGGTCCCAATGAGTTTCCTATACCCAGGTAAGGGTAAAATTTGAGTTCTAAATATCATGTAAAGTTAGATCCCATCTCATGTAAGGGTGTAATAGGCCTTCCATTACCCACATAAGGGTAAACAGATACCTATGTAAAGGTACAATTCAGTCTATCCTCATCTGCTACCCTAGCACGAGTATCCTCCACAAATTATCACCAGTAGAACCTAGCTTCCTCTCTCCAAATGGTATAATCAAATTAGAGTTTTATAGAAATATATATAATATAAATCCCTCAATCTATGCATATGTTTTATCTTACTGACGGTAGTTGGTATACCTCTCTGATGGTATCATTGGTTAGTTTCTCCACAGAAGCATGCTTCTAATTGAACTTGCACAACCATTAAAGAATAAATTCCATGAAAAAAAATCCTCTGCAAGTTATATGTATAATAATTGCATAGATATCGAGAACTATAGCTTTATAGATTTATCACATCAACACTAATTCTCCTCAAGTTCAGCAACAACACTTGGTTCGAGAAAAGCATATGTTACTATCTTTTAGTGGAAACAATCCCCTAATTTTTGTAATTAGTAGAGGTAGAATCACTTAAATGCTAATAGAAAAATATTATTCTCGCAGTAGTGTCTTCTTTTATAAGTATCACTACTTACCCCCATGGTAGTATAATTAGCCTCTTCTAACAATAGTAGGTTCACTGCTTTCGTTCTACAGTAACACTTTTATTTTTTAAAATGATAGTAGTAACCAATCCTTTATTTCACTATTGATGGTAGCACTCCAAAGTATCAGTATAGGAAATTAGATTATGTTACCATCAGTTAAAAATTATATATGATTCCATTATTTATAAAATGTGTTAACGTCTCAAAATAGCACATCATTAACCAATATTTATTTTTTAATTTCTATAACCTATAAAAAAAATTAATTGATATTTCTAATTTATAAATAATTTTTTTGTTAGAAAATATATGGTTGATTTGTTTAATTATTATGTGCATAGATTATTTATACAACCTATGATTCTATATTCTATATAATATGTTAATATTTGATAAACTATAAGTTTATTAAAATATTTTTAACTATTCTATTACTTTAGAACATAAATGAATAATCTAATGACTGTAATGAAAATATTTTGGTATAGAAATATAATGGGAGATATTTCTAGAATTAATGAGTTACAAATTATTTTTATACTCTATTTTTATAATTGTGGATTATCAAATTACTTAAAGTTTTTCAAAGTGGTTTTTATTATTTTATTTATTTAAAAAACTCTTATTTTTACTAATGAGAATATTTGAATTTGTATTAATCAGTTCTATATAAGAATTATAGCACAAAAAAATTATTCATTGATTATTCCCAACGTTTAAATAGGTAATGACATGTTTCCATATTTTTTATTTCTAACCATTGAATTGTGATGATGAGTTTAGGAAACTCTCGTTCAATTAGAATCAATGGAGCATGATGACCATTGAAAATTTGTCTATAAATAAATACCATGATATGCAGTGAGATACTAACTTGATGTCACACCCTGACACGGGACCCACTTAACCTATACTCTAGGCCGAAGGGCCACTAATCCTTAGGTATGACTCCACATATTCTAAATACTTATGACTAGAAGTGAGGGTCTATTAAGTGATGGTGGGGAGACTATATCCAAAGGTGATAATAATAATAATAAGTATGGTTAAATAGAAAACACGTTGTGGAAGCGCTCAAGAAAACTCATTGAAATCATGATAACATAAACAATGATAATAACAAGAAAAAATCAAACCATCTATACATATCAGATAATATCAACAAGTCATGATAGTCATACAAAAGAGATATGAAATATTTCCTGGAGTATGATCATATAAGTACATACATAAAATCTTAAAAAAATAACTCTATATCGATGAAAAAGGACCCCTCATCCATCCCATGCACCCACGTTTCATTCCTTCTCACTAAGTTCCAACCCCTAAATCAGATCCCTTACCTGATCTCAAATCCATAAAGTCTACATACATCTTGAGGGGGCCATGTAGGGTGTGAGTATGAACTCAGTAGGCCTCCACCAATGTGTTCCTATCTAAAATCTATATTTATATTAGTGTCTATAAAAATGTAATTAAATATCATTAACTCACACATAAAATACATAACCTCCTTCACTTATGGTCAAAAATCACAAGGTAGCATTTACCTACATCGACCAATGTTATAATGGACCGATATATCCATGGTTATTCATGACCTGAGAACCCTTAGTCTCCCATCCATATACATGTCACCTAGAACCTCATTCTAACTGATACCACTTATACCATTTGTCAAGTAAAATCGATGTCGCATCGGTATGCCCAATAATCATATCACAAGTCCCCCAAACTTCTCTTGAACAACTACCATCAGCTCATCAGTATGATGTACAAAGGCATGATGATATGCTTCCTTCTATAATCTTGGACCTTTGGACTCAACATCATGATGAGCCTCATCCCCCATCTGATGGTCTCACACCATCAACTATGGATTTCTACAGTAATCACCTCCTCCATACCTAATGGTCATCACAATCCCCTAAAATGATAATACTACATAGGCCTCCACCCACATCGAGTGGTCAAGAATACCTCATTGAGCCGTTAACCTTTGTTCTCATGACTCTAACAAAACTATTTTCCAATAATAGTGAGCGTAAATTCGCCAACATACATGAGATACACCATCCGAAGGAACTCAATAACCACATATGAACCTCATCTCCCAATCATGGTATGGGTCATCACTATCATCCTCAACCCAAAGAACCTCATATCCTCATTCTTAATGATCAAAATCCCCCCAAGTATCTCAATCCATTCCCAAAACCCTTCCCATGGAACCAATGTAATCACATCACAGTTTAATTAATTTAATTAACTATCACATCCTTCTAAACACACTCAGAACCCTTCTCACCCATACCATGCCATATCTGACTCAACATAATTAATTAGGCATTCTATTATGCATTATAATCCACTAATAATAATATAAAAACAAATTCATAAAAAAGGGTCACACCCAGACCACTCTACTCATGCATATTTAAATAAACATTCATATAACTCATATAAATGAGGATAAATATAGGAACCACCTATATTATACCCGTAGATATTCAATCATTAAATCACAACCTATAATTAGATTCAAAATGGGAGAAAATGGAGATCTATAAAAAAATCCGAAAAATTGGGGAAATTAGCTCAAATGGAAATACAATTTCAAATAGTGAGATGAAAGAAGAGTGAAAGAAAGATGATTAGTAGCCTTACTTAGAGATATCCAATGCAATTGATGACTCTTAAATAAAAGATCATATGAAGAAGAACCAAAGGAACCTAGAGGAGAAACAGGGAGAGCTCCACATATTCTAGAGGCTACCGGGAAAAATGGGGAAGAAAATGTAGAAATAAATATTAAGAAGTGAGGGGAAGAATCGTCATTTTATCCTCTATAATGATTTGGATGATTTGGCTAACCATGCACCAACCGTGCAATGACACTGTCCAAAGGGCACCCCACCTCACATGATTGCAGCACGTGGTTAGTAAAATCGTGTTCTTAACCATTCAGGAACCTCAACCCCTATGTAGTAAGCCACATAGTTATGCTCCCCTTGTGCAATTTGATCTTACCATGATCTAGTTCAAAATGGGACACACAGATAGCACTAATTGTGCACTCATTTATGCGTCTCTTTGATTTTGGTTTTCAAAGCCTGATTCTTCCAAAATTAAACTGAACTACTGATACACTTATTGATACTTAATCCACATCCAAATAAAATAAATTGGATTGGTACAACTCTGGGAATCGACCAACAAAGTTTAAAATCAAATTTGGTTCATCCACTAAGTAAAAAATCAAATTTTCCTCAGAATTATCATCCCACCCAAAAAAATGGGACATTAGAACCTCCCCACCTTATGATATCTAATACGTGAGTTATCTTTTCTTATTATGAGATGATAATAAACATACCCATATCATAAAAATTACCCTGTTTACTCACTCATAACTAATTCTTCTCATGGTGATCCCAACCTTAAAAATCAGCTGCCTGGTCACTTTCTGAATTTAACCTTAAGCATTATGCTAGCCCCACACTAACTACCCCCCAAACATGAATGTTCTAACATGACATACTATTATTCCTACACCTCATCAGATGTTCAATTCATACCTACATCACACATGATGCCCACATGGCCCCGCATCATAGTTGATGATCAAATGAGATCCCACATCATATATACACACACATATATAATTCCCACAAAATATATTGTTTCCTATAAAACTCATAAAATACACACATCATGCCTGATTCCCACATAACAACCAGTTATTTTTCAATTTAGCTATCACCCATGCACCTCATGCATCAATATCAATCATTACAAAAAAAAAGGAAAATTCCCATGATCATGGAATACCTATAACCATAATCAACTCCCTGGCCTTCTCTAACCCTTCCATATCAACTTTATACACCTGTCATGAAGACTAAATTCTTGAATCATATCATCACTATAGAGTTTAACCTACTACCAGCCATTGACCCCACTACTGGGTCTCTCTCTCTCCCTAACATGACCTATGCATGCAGTAGTATCTCGACTACAAACTCCTGGTACCACTCCCAGTCCTACCTCAGATCCCAAAGTCTAACTAGATCCCTAAATACAATATTCCCAAGATGTAATTTGATAGAATCACTTCATATGTACCATATTTATACATTCCTGAAACTCTTTTTGTGGCCACTCACACAGAGTCTGAACATGACCCGACTGCCCGCACTAGAAGCACACTGTCGATGACCCACTCCTCAGTGGTTTGTTTGAATCTCTAACCTGACTACCTTACTAAGGATCCTCATGAAATTTCTTTTGGCTACCCAAATAACCACTGTTTAGATCACCTGATACTGTCCGTTGACTCCAATAAGTCCATCCTGTTAGGTTCCCCTCAGATATCAATGCCTAGTTTTCCATCTTTGAGAACGGGGTTAAGCTGAAGATAATTGTTGTACTTTGATGGAATGTTGTAATCCATCCTTGAACTTCCTCACCCTATAAATCTCATCCCTTTATATATAGGGTATAAAATGGGATAGGTACATGAAACTCCTAGAATAATCCATTACCAAAGTGTCCCCCTTCTGTAATTTCATGAACTTATAAGCTCGATCTTTCCTCAACATCTCTGAGAAGATGTTATCAAAAAACCAATCTCTAAGTCCTTACACATTATCCACTCATGCCTTATTACATGTATTTATATGTCCCATTATAACTTTTGTTATTCCTCTAAATATATAGATATCTAACTTCACCCTCCACCCTAGGGGTGTCTTGATCTGATCAAATATGGTTTGTACAAACTCAATCTAGTTTTATGCTACCTGCAGTCCACCTTAACCATAAAATAAATGTGGGTATTAAGACTCAGGCCCACGCATCAGACATATCATGTATGGATCATCTCTTTGATCTCCCATATCAATAATCTACACCACCTATACCAATATCACCTCAAGATGCTCATATAGCCATGGAACAAACTCTGAAATATATTTCAGCTAGTCCAACTACTTTAGAGACACTACCCATGTATTATACTCATCCCAACCCATAGGGGCCTCATCCCATGTATGCTCACGTAGCACCACATATTTTTCCTCCTAATTCTCCACTAGATCCCATATAGGAGGAATATTTCTAAAGACCAAAATTGATGGTCAATAATAACAATAACAATATATATATCCAAAATAGTGAATGATATAATATGAATCACATCTCACCACCCTTACACTTCCCAATGACACCCATCTCACATATCATCTAGCCTCTTGGACCCTTTTCTACCCATATCAGAGTCAGGTATCACATACCAATAATACCATAAATCACCAACCTGTGGTGGATAAGTAGGATTCCACCAAGAAGCTATATCAGGAAACACTATTTATCTTATTTTTTACACCTTAAATAGCTCACCCCATTTCTTTATTTCTACCCAAACTTATCAAATTTATGTCTATATACACCATATACACATAGGATCACATATCAATCTCATTGGGAACCACAAACTTGGGTTGGTTGAGTATAATTTCACCAAGAATCTATATAGGAAAATAATGTTTATCTTGTTTTTGGCACTTTAAATAGACCAACCCCTTTTCTTATATTCTCAGTTCCAATTGATAATCACAAGAACACACATATATCATGTGAACTTAAGTTCTTATCATGATGTTTGAATGATCCTCCCTTCCAATACTGATCCAAGGGTCAAAACCTTGTAGAAAAATAACATCACACCCAATTGTGCCACCAGAGGTGGAAATCATTCAATATGTAAAGCACAAAATAAGAACATCTATTTTCCACCCATGAAAACTCTATCTTTTCCCCATGTATGGTGATACATACACCCAAACATGAGATACTTACCCAGTTTCGAATAGATCATAGTTTTCAGTCTACCATAGCCCAAATATCATACCATTTTTTTAAAAATATCCTTTAATACCACTTAGAAACCATTTGAATATTGTTGATACTTTTGTTTAACATGTGGATCTGATACCACTTGTAGTACCTTGACCCAAGAGCCACTTAACATGTGCTCTAGGATAGAGGGAACTGGGCCTTGGGCATGCCTCCCTATATGCCAAATATTGACGACTACTAGTGAGGGTATATTAGTTGATGGTGGGGAGACTATACCATCGAGTGATAATAATAATAATAATAAGTATGGTAAAATAGTAAACATATTTCAAAATCACTCAATAAAATTTAGTGGAATCATGATAATATAAACAATAGTAATAATAAGCCAAAAGAAAACTAGCTATACATATCATATAATATCCACATGTCCTGAAAATAATTCAAAATCTATATATAAGATCGCCCAGAGGCCAATCATATAAGTACATAAACAAAATTCTAAAAAGGAAATCCGACTTGATGAAAAATACCCCCTAGTCTATCTTCCACCCATCCCATGCACTGACGACACATCCCTACTCACTATGGTTCAACCCATGAGTTTGAACCCTTACATTATCTCAAATCCATAAAGTCTACATGAATTTATAGGGCCCCATATAGGGATTGAGTATGAACTTAGTAGGACCCCACCAATGTGTTCCATATTATATCTATATTTATATTAGTGTATGAATAACACAATTAAATAACATTAACTCATGCATAAAATGAATAACCCACTTTACTTGTGCTCAAAATACAAAATAGACTACTTACCGACTTTGACTAATGATGGAATAGAGTGATATATCCATGTACATTCATACCTAGATAACCCTAAATATCTCATCCATATACATTTCACTTGGAACCTCATACCAATCGATACCACTTATACCATTTGTCAAGTAAAACTGACGTCCCATCAACATGCCCAATAATTGTAATATCCCAAGATTTTAAAAAATATATTTTTTCAAATAAATTTAAACTTATAGATACCTTAAATTATATGAAACACTGATTTTATATTATGTTAGATGAAACAATGAGTTTCTTTGATATCAGGCATGACACACAACACCAAGCTTCAACAAACCATGAAAAAATATTTTTTAAAATATGACCATTATAACCTAGCCATTAAATAGGAAGGTATAAATAGTCTTAAGTATATTATGAAATATGTATATAAATTTTCTACTCAATATAAATTTATTTATAAATTCTTAGTAAATAATAAATCAATATTTAATAACGTAATTCTATTCATAAAAAATATGCTTTCTTTAAAAATGTTTGTTTATTGATTTTTATGATAAAATATTATAATTAATTTATATATTTTTTTAAAAAAATTATTTTATAAAATTAACTTAATTTTTTAAATCATCATATAAAAATTAACTTATAGTTAAATTTTTGGATTTTTTGGAGAGTATTTGTTTTCATGGTATAGCGAAAAATATTGATTTTTGTATAACTATCATTTATTTTCAATAAATTAAGTATTTTAAATTTACCATTTTGTTTTAAATTAACATATTTATTATTTATTTATATTTAATCTACTCAATTTATTTTTGAATCAACTTTATATTGTATTTCAGTATAAGTTTTTCTGAGTTAAAAAAATGGGTTTTTCTGAAAACTGTTTTATAGCACATAATGCTTATCCAATTTAATTAATTAAAATAATACCTAATGAGGGATGTTTTAAATTAAATTTATAGATTAAATACAAGTAACTTTTAATTTATATTAATATAATTATTATTATTAGATATATAGTTAATATAAAATCATTTTGTGCTTAAAAAACACTACTCAAAAACCTATTTTTTCATCACGTCTGTGGATTTTGTTTTAAAGTTAATTTTAAAAATTTAGTGAATTGAATTTTATAAAATGGATTCCATATTTTTAATAAGAATAATTTATATTATCTAAAAATTTAAACTTAATTTTTTACCATAATGGATTTTGAAAATAGTAAAAATTATTTATCATGGTTAAGGTAAAAATGAGTTTACCATGGGTTAAACTAAAAGGATACGGGTTAAAAATGAACCAAAACATGTCAAACACCCATTTTATGTCCATAGTTTGTAATTATAATTTATAATTCTCTATAATGGTTTACTTTTATTCATTTTTTCATAATAAAAAATCGGTTACACCTTTTTCTTTTGAAAAATTACATGTGTGCCACTCACCTCACTTATAAAAAGCCACCTCTTCTCACCACCTATTCACACATACAAAACCATTATTATTAAATTAATACCTACCCAAATAACTTTCTTACTTACATAATCCCATCATAGAATCAATATTTTGGTCTGAAATCCAACCTAAGAATCCTTTTGGTGCAAACCAAAAGAAATTGTTCGAAAATAGGTAACACTCTTAACCGGGCATTTTATTTTATTTATTCCTCCACATCATTAAATTATTATTAAAACATAATGATATAATAAAAACATTATATTACATATACTAATATGTTTTTATTTTAATTTCATGACCTAAACCCATATCCTCTTCCATCAAATGGGATATGAAATCACCATTCGTGTGTACGGCAGACTACCGCCTCGCGAACCAATGTTATTCATTTTCTATAGTAACTTATCACAACTATATATAATGATTTATTAATTGTTTATATATTATATTTATTATATTATTATACTTATTAAATTATTATATCACATATACCTTCATAATTTCTATTTTTTGGAAATATGATAACGTTGCTCATGTGTACGGCAGACGACCGCCTTGTGAAGCGATGTGATTCGTTCAAGATTTACATGAAAGGTAATAAGGATTACTTTAATAAATATATGTGATATATATTAAATAAAAACTTATTTTTAATGATAATATGTTATTTAACTTTATTTTTTCAATCCATCAAGAAAATGGAAACATCGTTCATATGTAGTACGACCTATTGTCTCCATGAATGGTGTATTTTATTTTATATCTATAAATATTATGGATTACTCTAAAAACATATATAATGAATATATATGATATTTATATAATTTTTAAAATTATGAATATTATGTAACCATGATAAAATTAATAGGACTAAAAAAATAACAAACCAAAACATACATGAAAAACTAAGCAATTATTGCTTGAAACGTGACTTTAACAAGGAATTATTAATAAATGGGTAATAAAATGTCATAAGAAAATCATATATGGTATGATATATATGATTATGGTTATTTAGTATATTTTTAATAAACTTATATTTATTATACATGAGCTTTTAACATGTAAAACCGAGACTTAAGGTAAGGGATTTCTGTCTCACTTTTATTTTATATGAGACAAATTCCATATTCAAAACAATTTTATTTTATTTGGTTTATATAATACACATGAATGTATTTTATTATTATTAACCTGAAAATTATAGTGATTTACATATCTATTTTATTATATATTTTTCATGGGGTTTACGGTTCAAAAGTTACCAAAGTGGTAAGATATTTTTGTCTCAATTTTGTTTCTTTGAGACATATGTTGTGTTATGCACATAAATTAATTTATGAGGTTTATATACAAACCCTTTTCCATGTAATATAATTAATTTATTTATTCTTATTAAATTCTAATTTTCATTTAATATTATTCTTTCATGGGGATTACGATTCAAAGTTACCTATTTGGTTAGGGTTTTATGTCATAATCTCATCATTTATCAGGATTGCTCATGACTATGCTTCAAATAATTAAATATTATGATCTATCTCTCAAGAAACTCAATTATTTTCTTATACTATGGTTATTTCTAGATAATACATGTTTTCCATCATTTTACACTCTTTATGTACTCAAGAGATGAAAATGATTTTTTAAGAAAAACATCTTTATTTCTATCTTTAGTAGAAAAGCATTTGTCATCCAAAACCATGTTTTCTAAAAATGTTTTCAAAAATGTTTCTAAAATTCTTAAAATGATTTACTAAATACATTTTTACCCATGTTTTACATTTAATTTTTTTTTAAAATAACCTCCATGTATTTTTCCAAACAATTGTTGTTTGGATTTTACCAAAAATGTTAAAGGAATATTTATTTTAACATTTACTACATGAATGCAATTTAATTCCTTCATAACCATTAATTTATTTTAAGATTAATTTACAAGCTTTAAATTTTTATTTTAAATAAAATGATTTTAAAAATATTTTATGTTTAAAAAAAAAAATTCAAAGTGGAAATCATATTTTCTTAAAGAAATGTTTTAAATGATTTTTAAATATTATTTTATATGTTTTCATGGTTATTTTTAAGGAAAAGTATTTACAAAATGTTTTATGTTTTAAAAAGTGTTTTTTTAAAGTAGAAATGATATTTTACTCAAGAAATTTTTTAAATGATTTTTAAATCTTCCTTTATAAGTTTTCAAGGTTTATTTTCAAAGAAAATGATTTCAAAAAACATTTATGGGTTTTTAGTGATTTTCAAATAAAAGTTATTTTCCTTCAGAAATATTATAAGTGTATTTTAAAAATAAGTTTCCATCTAAGATGACAAAATTGATGTTACCTATGCCTTACTAGGGATATGATCCAAGGATATCATTTGTATTCTTTCTTTGAATGGTTTATGATTATGTTGCCATGATGTTTATGAAACCTATTTCGCTTCCTCAGGTTATACCATAAGGAAATTCTTATGAAACCTTATTTTTTCATGGTTTAAGCTATGATGAAATGATGAAATGATTATGAAACCCATCTCTTTTCCATAGGTTATGATATGATGAAATATTTATGAAACCCATTTCATTTCATGGGTTAATATATGATCAATGTTTCCTGATCTCATGGAACACATACATATGATTTTAAATATGTTTCAGGAGGGACCTATATCTCCCTTTAATTCATTGGGTAAAGATTTATATCTCATGAGAATGATAGGATATGAATGAGGAGTGAACCCAGTTCAGTAAGGGACTTTGTAGGCTATGATGGTCTTGGGAGTGAACCTTGACTACTATGATGGTTTAGGGAGTGAACCCATTTCAATATTATAGCCTTGGAAGTGATCCATCACTAATATGAAAATTATTTTCTATGCTTATGTGTGGTCCATAATTATATGCCTTATACCGATATTATTCTCTCATGGCTCACATTCTTTGATTCCTTTATGATTCGGGTCTTATGAACTTCCATGATTTATGTTATGTCTCAATATTATGATATTTTATATGAAGGGTATGGTTTTAAAATTTTAATACCATGTTCTCATAACCTTATTCTCATGTCATCGTTATGTGATCATTGATATCCCACTTTCTTACCCTTATTGAACATCTGATCTCACACTTTCTTATGTTTCCCTTTCCCATGTTATGAATAAAGGTTTTAATTATGATATGTTTGTGAAGAGTACTAAAGGGTAATATCTTTATGGGAGATGTTGAATATATCTCACCAAATTAGAATATTATGTACCTAGTCTCAAAAGACACTAAACCGTTATGGTCCTCATCCATGCATTTGTGTAATGTATTGAATATTTATCTAAAAAGATGCAATATCTATATATGAAAATCCTAGGTTACTATAGTTGGTATCATATGTTAGGTTTATTTAACCTTTGTAAAATAGGATGAGAAAACTTTACTAAGATCTTTAAGGGAATTCCTAGGGATAAGTCTAAGGATGAGTCAAAGTATAGGGAAATGTCCTAGAATTTTGGTAAAGGACGGAGTGAGTGGTTTACAAGTAATTACATCCATGAATGGATACTAAAAGTGGATATAAATTTGGAATAGATGTATATAGGGGTAACAACCCTAAAAATGGAACATTGTGATGGAATCGATCATCACACGGTGCACACCAATGGGCATTGTTTCACACCTAGTATGATACTACTGAGGGATATGATTTGGAAATTCAAAAACACTTTACAAACCATCATGAAGGATTTAAACTATGATCATGCATGGACTAGGTTAAGACTAAGGTTTCATATACTTAAAATAAGGCTTCATAGATTAAAGATAAGGTGTCAGGAATTATACATCCTATAAGTGATTTTTCATGATTATGTGGTTTCCCAATATGAATATCATTACTTGCATTATGATTTTTGGTCTTAGTTAATGGTGATAACCAGAAGGAACTAAATTATTGTTAAATATGATAGATAATGTTTTTATGAACAACCAAATGGGATGATGATTGGAGTGAAGGATATTGTGATTAAAAAATTACATAATAACTAACTCTTAAACTCACCAAAGAATATAAGGATAAAGTTAATTAAGATTTAGGGTGGTGGAGACCATATAGGAAAGAAGATTCAGTTTTATATGTGTCAAGAATGTGGGAAGAATCACCAAAGTGGATTTCTTAGAGGAATAAGAATATTTTTTTAATGTGGAAAATAAGTAAAAGAGAAATTAATTATATATAAAAAATGAAAAGTTTAGTTAACACAATGGATGAGAATTATGGTCTCAAAGCATATCATCAATGGTTGAATGTTTAAAATATAAAAAGTATGGGAATTATGAAAATCAATTTCCTAATGGGAAATCTATTGAAGAGAATAAACAAGGTTGTATGGGTATTGGTTTTGTTTTTTATGATGAAGAAACTATAAATTACATATAAAATGAAGGAAGTATTAAGGAATAAGATGATGAAGCATAGTTAATGGCTTAAGGATGAGGTGTAATAATTGAAGTGTTTATGTGTTGGAATTTTAGAATTATTTTATATAAATCATAATATATATAAGGATTGTTTATAAAAGTTTTTGATTAAATAGTTTTAAGATTTTTTTGAATGGTACCGATGGTCTAAAAAATTGATTTAACGATAAGGTGATATTTTATAGAAAACACATGATTAAGGGAAGATAACCCTTAATATGTTCCTAATATTGAAAAAATGGTGTTTATTTTGGATAAATAGATTATTTATATGGATAAAGTAAATTGGATAATATTGATGGATTTGGAACTGATTAGTAAATTGATAAAAAAGTGGTGGTATTTAAATTTTTTTGGATTCATGGTACATATTCAATAATATGTGGTTTTATTTAAGTAATAATGAGAAATTTAATTTTTGAAAGCATGAATGTTTTCATTATAGTTTTATGGTAATTTAGGTTATTATAATATTTATCAAGAATATATGACCAAGTTATTCGAATATTTGGTATATAAAAATTAATATATACTTAATGATATTTGGAGGATTGATGTAAGTTGATTTTAGGAAATTTAGTGACATTATTTATAATTTATTAATTTTAGATGGGTCATAAGGTTAAATATTTATGGAATGGTTTAATTTGAACTTTGGATTAAGTTTTAGAGATTAATTTAATACTTCACCATATGAATATTTATTTGTAAAGACCTAGATTTTTCCATGTAATGTTTTTAATTATTTGGGATTATTACGAGTCTGAGAAAATTGAAGGCATGTGATTCTGAGGCCCGGTGTGCCCGAAATTAATTTCTGAACTTTTTAAAGGTACGTTCATTTAATGCGTGGGTAGGGTTTTCTATCTTTTGAACCAGTTATCAGATTAAAAATTGGAGGGCACCGCTAAATCTGCAGTGCTAGGATTCACTTAAGGGAGGATTCACTTTGACTGCAAAAGGTCAGGAGAAAAAGATATTTTTTGGACATTTAAAAGAATAATAAAATAACAATGTTATTTTATTTTTATTTTTCCTTTCCTCCAATGGACGAGCAGCAGTGGTGGGACCAACCAAATGTCAAGACATTAAATGGATTGACTCTCCTTTACTTGTAACCGCACTGTTGGTAATTTGGGTGGTCCATTAATTAAATGAACCTCATAAATTCCTCAGATCGTTACCTACCTCTTCCCCCTCCTATTTATATGGAGCTCGGGGTGGGGTGCTGGCACGACTTCACTAAGTGACAAAGCTCTGGAAAAGTACCATGACGCCAACCACCTCGAGGACAAGACCAGGTTTAGCAAGCGGTGACGAGCGCCACTGAATCATGAACCAACTACAACAACTAAGGAAGTTCCATAGATCGTCATCAGTGGACATCTCATCCAGGTAGGGGAATTTTTGTAAAGATCATATTTATGAGATAACTTGTTGACCACCTAATATGATGCTAACATGGAGAAAGCGGGCCAAAAAAACAAGGCCCGGACCCTCTTCCTCTTTGGTATTTTTCTTATTTTTCTAGAATGGTTTTCCAAATGGAGCGGCAGGATGAAACCAAAGGACACGCAGTGGTGACAGTGACTCGAGAGCCTTTAGGTGTTGATAGCACAAAAAACGGACCACCAGAGCGCGTCTGATGGCCCATGGAAGAAACCGACAGTGCGTCAAGCCGGCAGCAGTCGGCGGTGGCTGGAGGAGACCCGTGGTGACCGGCCGCGGGCGGTGGTAAGCGCTGCACCGTTTCATGTCGCGGCGGTCAGGGGCAGTCGACCTGAGCCGGACGTGCGGGACAAGGGCAGCACCTGCAGGTGCCGCCGACGATAGGAAGGGGCGGTGCGGTAGGAGGGGGCGGCGCGGCCCTGCGTCGCGCCACGCTGGAAGAAGTAAGTTGGCCAAACGGCCGACTGTTTCATGTGGTGGGGCAGTTCCCCCACCAGCTGGGCGAGACGGCCCCACAACCGTGGGGCTAGCGGAGAAGGCGGTCCGCCTTCTAGCGGACCGGGCCGACCGGACCCGTAGCCCAGCAGGCTAATGCGGGTGGGCTGAGCCCCACCTGGTGGGTTGGGCCAACCATGACGCAGGCCCGCGAACCAATAGGCCGACCTAGATAGGTAGGACCCATGGAACTGGGCCAACCCGTAATGGGCCAGACCTGGGTGGGGTCATGTAAACCCCAGGAATTGTTGTGTCGGGCTGATCAGACCGAGTCGAACTGGGTCCAGACCCAACTGGACCTCGAATAAATAAACACCAGTAATTAACGAACCAGGTATCCATTTGACATTCCATTAGTGGAGTTGGGACCCCTTTTTGGAAGTGGTCTCTAGGGCATATTCCGATGGTCTCGACCAATCTGGGCCAGACCGAGGTGCGATCACCCCTATTTCACAGAAAGGGATGTAACTTACAGACCGAGCGTCCAATCGACGTGCCGTCTATGGAATAAGGACCCTTGTGAAAAGGTGGTCCTTTGAAGATACTATAATTTAGTTTTGACAGAGTTTGATGTGAGACTTGGTTTGGATCAGACCTGAATCCAACAGGGCCCTTTTTAAAAAAGTTCCCATATCACATAGATCGGGCATCCGATTGACGTGTCTTCTATCATGTTGGGACCCCTATGAGGGGGAAGTCCCTTGGGTATGATTTTTATAGGACTTCATACCGGTTTAAATATGACTGATGGCTTGAGGATCAGTTCTCCCAAAATCAAGTGTGATATGAGAGGGAATCCTTTGGCTGGCTGTTAATTGAAGAGAGGCCCTGTGTGGATCAACATCATAGCAACACTATGTGGATAAGAATCATAGAGACCCTATGTGGATCAGTATCTTAGTGGACCTATGTGGATCAGTATGATAGTGACCCTGTGTGGATCAGTATCATAACAACCCTATGGGGATCAACATCATAGCAACCCTCTGTGGATCAACATCATAGCAACCCTATGTGGATCAGTAGTGTGTGACCCAGTGAGGACTAGCCTTAGAGAAGCCTATCGTGGATCAATGACACATGAACCTGTGTGGATCTAAAATGGAACAAATCCTTCATGGTTTAGTTTTGGAAACTTCCTAAAAGAATAAAATGATATAGCTTAAGACCAATCATCTTTATTCCTAAACTCTAAGTTGTATAACTAGTGTGAGATGACTATTACTTTATGATTTGTGATTGAGGTCATGATTTGTGGTTCTACTTTGTGGAATTATAATATACCATTGGGGGTATCAGGGTCCCTACTGAGTATTTTTATACTCACCCCTGCACGGGCTTCACCCGTACCTTGTTGTGTCTTCTACAGATGACAGACAACTTTGACTGAGGTTTGGGAGCCAGGACTGGACGGTGCTCAGAGGTGGACCTTTAGACTTGACATGCCGTAGTTAAAACCAACCATGATCTATACCAACTCTTAAAGTAGGAACCTTGGAGGATGATATCAGGATCTATTTTTCTATTGTTGTTTTACTTTTTAGTTGGTCTTGTATTTAGGCCCCCTTTACTTATAGTTTTTCACCCTTTTTTTACTTTTAGTACACATCTTTTTACTACTGCAATTTTACTACGTGGGTTGTGCTCGTTGTAGTCTTGGACTATGTGTTTGTAGGTTTAAAGGTAATGCCTTCCCATTTTTCAAGGATATGCCTTTCGGTGCTAGTCACCAACCCCTGGCCTATGGAAGGTGGGCTTGGGGTAGTCACGGCACGGGCCCCGGGGGACAGGTTGTGACAAAGTGGTATCAGAGGAGTTGGTTCTACCGAATAACTAGAACTCTGTTAGGGCCAATAGGGGCCTATATACCCTGAGAGGGGGGGTGAATCAGGGTATGGATATTCTTTTTCAAAGTTCTTCCTGCCCCACTGGATCTTGACCTCTTTGTTACAAGGGTCACTTTGTTTGCACTTGTGTGGTTACTGTGAGCACTTGTCTCCTTTACCTGATGATGATTCTTTGAATGCAATGCAGGAAAGTAAGCAGGCAGACACAAAGATTTTTACTTGGTTCACCGCTAAGGGCTACGTCCAAGGAGCATACGCCGACAAGTTGCCGGTTCGTACCAAATTCCACTAGACATCACTAGCTGTGGATTAAAATGTTCGGGCTAGATCACTTCTATGCCCAGGCTCACTGCCTTTACAATGTTTAGGGTCAGCTCACTGCTTTCCCAAGGGTCACTCCCTGTTTCTCTCTATCTGGCTCACTGCCGGTGGAGAGGATCACCTTCTTCCTCTTCATAAGCTCACTGCTCTTGGAAGGGATCCACTCACAGTTTATAGACCTGTAGGTCTCTTCATTTTCATGAAGGAATGCATCTTCATCTGTATGTAGATGCTCTGTTGAAGTCCAACTTTCACCCGTAGATGAATCTCACTTCGCACCGGATGTACCGGGCAACCTCAGTTTTTATGCGCAACCCTTACGGTGTCTTGCGCGCAATTTCTATGGTTTGCGCAAACTTTCTTTTTCGCGCAACCTCCAAATATTACGCGCAGCCTAGAAACTGCCTTGCGCGCAATTCACTGCTTTTGCGCGATATCCACTTTTCGCGCAACCTTCCTTTTACGCGCCAACACCAACTTTCTGCGCAGCCTTAGCTTTTCGCGCAACAACTGACTTTACGCGCAAACTTTAAGTTTACGCGCAACACCCTTTCTAACTTCAATTTCGCGCACCAGAGCTCGTGTATTTTCTATGTCTTGAGCTCTCTTGAATGGAGGAGGTTCACTTCATATTTATAGGCAAAATCAACCCCGCGCGAAAAACCCTCCTTGAGCGCGTAATCTGCTTTGATCGCGAAATACAAATCCTCCGCGCACAACCATTTTCCGCGCACTGCTCCATAATTTCGCGCACCTCATGCCTTTGCCATTTTCCGAGCTTCGGACCTCGAAACGTCTTTTGCGCGAAATACTTCATCCACTATTTCGCGCGCCACTTCAATTTTTCGCGCACGCCTCCAAAATTTCGCGCACCTCATGCCTTTACCGATTTTCAAGCTTTCGGCCTTGAAACATCTTTTGCGCGAAATACAATTTCGCGCAACCCGCTGTTTTGCGCGCCATACTTCATGATTTCGCGCAACCCGCTAATTTTGCGCGCCACGCTTAATTTTTCCACGCACCTGTTTCATTTCTCTCTCCTCAACCTTTGCCAAAAACATATCACTCCATTTTTCATTGTCGATTTTCAGGCCCATAATTTTGGCAAACACTGGGAAATGGCGCCACCTTGTACTGCTCTTTTGTACCGCCTCCAGATCGTCCTTTCCTTTGTCATAGTTCTTTGTCAACATGGAATGTCAACAACTTCTCGGGAACTTCGACAATTCTCCATGGAAACCAGCTTTGTCAACAAACACAATCAACCCAAATATACTGCAATGTTACCTTGAGGGATTTTTGCCCAACAATCTCCCCCTTTGGGTTTGTTGACAACTCTTCACAAATTTGCTCAGAATTATTTTCTTCACATTGATACCTCACTGAGTCTTCTTCCAGCTGCTACCACCATTCGCCTCTTGCGATTATGATAGAGTTCAAGGATTCACTTAACACGTACTCTAAGCCCACATGAGCAATGCTCGGCGTGAGAAACAAGAGTAGTATGAAAAGTTCATCAATGAATCACTTCCTGTCAGACCCCAAATGTCGATTCCACCCTGATACCAATAGTTAAAATAAAACCAGTTGTTGAACCACATTGATACCAATTGGTGAATTCTTAAGTTGATACCAATTGTTGATAGCTGGAAACCGTCTCACACCATTCCAACACCACTGTACTACTTTTATCACGATCCTCAGCTGTCGTGATTTCTATTCTTTGATCGATCACTTCTAGCATCGTCAGATTTTGTAATCTCCCCCTTTCTCATTACTCCCCCTTTCTGGATGCTCCACCTGTCAGCTTCTCCCCGTATCAAAAATGATTTATCAAATCTTCGCACCGTCTCCCCCTTGAACAACCACTATTTTCTCCCCCATTATCAAACACTTTTCTCCCCCTTTGTCAACGAACCCAAAGGTCACGCCTTTGTAGTCTGTAACATAGTAGAGAACACATTAGCACAGTAGGGAAAACACATCATACCTCGGGGAGAGGGGGTGGACCACATCCACTCTATTTCATGTGTGGGGAATTGACTGAACTCCCAGAGCTAGTCGATGCCTTTCAAAAGCTTCCTTGGGTAAGGCCTTTGTCAGAATGTCTGCAACCTGTAGCTCTGTAGGCACATACTCCAATTTCACGATTCCCTGCTCAACCTTCTCCTTGATAAAATGATACTTAATCTCAATGTGCTTTGTCCTTGAATGATGGATGGGATTTTTGCTAAGATTTATAGCACTTGAGTTGTCACACTGGATTCCGATCGGAGACTTCACTTCAACTCCCATATCATCAAGCTGCTGCTTCATCCACAATAACTGTGTGCATGCTTGAGTGGCCGCAATATACTCAGCTTCTGCGGTGCTCAATGAAATGCAATCTTGTTTCTTGCTTAGCCAAGAAATACACAATCCACCAAGATAGAATGCACCACCTGACGTTGATTTTCTATCATCTGTTGAACCGGCCCAGTCTGCATCAGTGTACCCCAATAACTCTGTCTGAGATTTGTCATTGTATGTCATGCCGAAGTCCACCGTGCCCTTAATATACCGAAGTATTCTTTTCACTGCGAGCATGTGACTTTCCTTGGGATTACTCTGATATCTCGCTGCTTGGCATGTGGCGAAAACAATATCAGGCCTTGTTGCGGTTAAGTACAACAGACTTCCAATGATTTGCCTGTATTCTGTGATATTAACTGCCTTGCCATCCTCATCTTTTGATAATTTCATCTGGGTAGCCACCGGAGTCTTCATCTCTTTGGAATTTTCCATTCCAAACCTTCTCAGGACCTCCTTGGCATATTTAAATTGAGAAATGAATGTTCCATTTCTTCCTTGTGTTACCTGTAGACCAAGGAAAAGCATTAGCTCTCCAATCATTGACATTTCAAACTCATTTTTCATGAATTCGGAAAACTGTCTGCACTGAGCTTCATCTGATCTACCAAATATTATGTCATCGACATAAACCAACACCATCATCCTTTGATTACTGTCATTACTGAAATAGAGATTGTAATCAACTCCTCCAAGATGAAAACCAAGCTTCTTCAAGTACTAATCAAGCCTTGAGTACCATGCCCTTGGTGCTTGTTTCAGCCCATACAATGCCTTCTTCAGCCTGCAAACTTTGTTCTCATTCTCATGAATGAGAAAACCATCTGGCTGCTCAATATACACATCCTCTTCCAGAACATCATTCAAGAATGCAGATTTGACATCCATCTGGAACACTTTGAACTTCATTTGCACTACGATGGATAGGAATAATCTTATTGTCTCCAGCCTTGCAACCGGTGCAAATGTCTCATCAACATCAATTCCCTCGATCTGGGAGTACCCCTTGAACACTAGACGTGCTTTGTTCCAAATCACTATGTCATCTTCATTCATCTTATTGCGATAGACCCATTTGGTTCCAATGACATTATTTTCTTCTGGCCTCGAAACAATCTCCCACGTCTGATTCTTCTCAAGTCTGATCTATCTCTTCATCCATGGTATGATCCCAGTTTTCATCTTCAGTTGCATCAGAAAAGCATTTCGGCTCAACATGAGATATAAAAGATATTTGCTGTAGTGATTCCATTCTCCTTGTCTAAGCTAGAGCTAACTAATCACCAATGATATTCTACATGTCAATTTCAGCTCAACTCTTTGACTGTTGTGCAGATGACGATTTTTAATCCACTTCTTCTCCCCAAGTGTTTCTTTCTTCCTCAACACATTCATCATGAAATTGTTCACTTGGATTTTCTCTTGCAGCTTCATGGTATCCTAAAAGTAGTCAGGTGATACCACAATGTTAGATCAAAATAAATAATCATGAAATTCTTGATCATTGCTGCTTCTCCCACAGTACGTCTTATCTCAATAGACAACACCTGAGCTGGGTCATCCGATTATTTCCTGGACGGATCTGGCATCTAATTTTGTTATCAAATGCTCCCCCTATGTTATGCAACACTTCCTGGGGTTAGACCCACTGTTTATACCCATAAATTTCATTCGTCTCCTGCATCATTTATTCTTATCTTCCACCTATATGATTTATGTCAATATAGCACTCATCATGGAGCCATTAACCAAATCTCTAAGCCTACTGAGTTGGAACTCGGTGTAGGAAACAAGAGATAAATCTAATAACACAATCACATTCTATTGTGCTCTGTTGCTCCCTTTCTTCTTCAACTCTAGTACCCGATTTGAATCAATTGAAACTTTAGATCATATCACTTCTCCACTTCACATCCTTAGATGCCACTACCCCTTGGATTGTATCTCCCCAAAACCTGAAACAGATGGATCATCAGTTAATAGCATTTATATACATAGGGAGAAGGGATTGTTTCTCGAATCCTCAAAACGAGGATAGTGGTTGATCCTGACGGGTCAACCCTTTGATTCTTTCTTGGAGAGCATCACACTCCATTCTTGCTTCCTCCAACTACCTAGCCAACTTAAATTGTTCTGGCCATATGACTAGGCATTCATTGCCTACATTCTGAGCCTTTTTCTGATATGTAGATTTGGTAGGCTCAGCCTTTCTCACCGCTTGGGGTATAAGCCCGCTGGTACACATTTACTTCTTTGAGGTTCTACCAAAATTCCACTTTCCTTGATTATTTCTCTGAGGAGAAACCTCTCTATTTGGAATCTTCCATTTCTTCTTCTCCCATCTTAGGGGTCTTCCTCTTTCCTTCACTTCTCGCTGAGAAACACGACATGTGGATTTTTCGATGCATTCTTTTCTTATCTTCCTTTTATCATATTTATGGGTCACCAACCTATTTTTCATTGGTGGTGGGTCCTCCATTGAACGTCCATTCTTCTTTATCACTGTTGGATTAGATCTCCCCTTAATCTTCCAGGTTTGCTCACATTCTCTCCTTGAGAGCTGCTGTGAGTATGACAGAGGAGGTGACTGATACACCTTTCGTTCAGCTCCATGTGATTTCCCCGAGGCTCGAAGCCTATTCTTCTCCTTACCACTTTGTCTCCCAGTACAGGCTTCTTTCTTGTACACTTCCCGTAGTGGAGATCTCTTTTCTTGTTCCTTTCCCTTTCCTACTTTCTTCTTACTGCAATGTCTCTCCATGTGCCCATACTGAGAACATATAAAACATTTTCCCTCAAAGGAATACCTCATTTTATCATCTCTCTGCTGAAATGTTGATGCACCTTGAGTTCTTCCTCTGATATTGTTCTCCTGAGCTTCCTGACACATGCTCATGGTGTGTCCCATTCTTCCGCAGTAATAACATCTAATATATGCTTTCCTCTGAGAAGCTCTTCTTTATAATTTCTCATGATGCTTCTTCCTGTTCTCATATTTATTAATGTTTCTCTTTTCACAGCCTGAAATGTACTCCAGAGCCTCTGTACAGAAGCTTGATGTGTGGCCATGAACTCCGCAGAAATAGCACACATCATCACTCCTTGAAATTATCCTCATAGGCCTATCTCCAACACCTACAGGATTTTTCTTACCTTTGTAATTTTTCACTGCATTTTTCTTATCATCCATAGGAGTGGGATTATCATATCCAATACCAGCTTTTCCAAAACTTGCTGGTCTTTGATCTGAGAAAATTTTATGTTGTTTATCTTCAGAAATAGCATATCTGTTCTTCATTTTATCATCACTTGTCGAAGGGTGATCAAATAGAAAGTGTAGTGCATCCTTCAACTTGGGCTTATCTTTGGATTTAGACTTCTCTATTTCCTGCTTGACTGATTCTAGCTCTTCTACCAACTTTTGAATCTTCATATCCCTTGATTCAAGTTGGACATCATGTTTTTCTTGAGCGACAGAGTCATAGAAACATGCATTCTCTTGTTGTAGCCTTTGATTTTTCTGAACTTCTGCAGACAATTGTGCTGCTAGATCATTATTTATGGCTTTAAGATTTTGTGCTTCATCTGACTTTTGACTCTCTTCATAATCACCAGCCTTTTGTTTTCCTTTCATTCTAGCCATCTTCTGCAGCTCTTCAGCATGTGAATCATTCTTCTCTGTTAGGTCAGTAACTATATCAATAAGCCTTTGATTTAATCCTTTTAGCTTGTTGACCTCAATCTCCAATCCCTTGATCCGGATATCTTTAGATTTGGCTTCTTCAGTGTTTCCAACGTCACTTGGAATATTCGGTTCTTCGATGCTTTTGAATTGATCTTTCAATTTTCTATTTAAGCCATCAATCTCCCTTTTCTGTTCTTCAATATTAATCATATACTCACTAACTGATTCTGAGTTCTCTCGTGTGGATAACTTGAGTTTCTCAATTTCTCTCATAAACTCAGAATTCTATTCTTCCTGTTGCTGCATATAGAGTTTGGCATCATGAACAACTTTGTTGGATTTCTTTGTTTTTGCTCTCCAAACATCTATCTTCTCAAGAGCAGCCTCCAACTCAGCTCGCTTATCTATTCTTCCTTCAATTTCTTCTTCTGTTTCAGCAT
This sequence comes from Viscum album, assembly GCA_963277665.1. Lineage (NCBI taxonomy): Eukaryota > Viridiplantae > Streptophyta > Magnoliopsida > Santalales > Viscaceae > Viscum > Viscum album. The sequence continues at coordinate 448,185,582 of OY728145.1, forward strand.
CACTCTGATGCTCATGTACTTCACTCATTCCAACATCATGATTGAGTGAATCAATATTTTCCCTATCAGATTCATCCAGACCTTCCTTCAGTAAGCTGTTTGAATCTTTTAGTTGAATCACACTTTTTCCGAAAACACTTCCACACTGAGGGAATTTACCTGACTTCTGATTCTTCTTTGATGCTTTTCCTTTTCCCATGGCAGATTGAGAGATAATAGAAAAATGTATCTTCAACCACACAGATCGACTACACTAAGTTGAAGCAAACAAATCTGATAAAAGCAACCTATCCCTCTGATACCAATTGTTAGGGCCAATAGGGGCCTATATACCCTGAGAGGGGGGGTGAATCAGGGTATGGATATTCTTTTTCAAAGTTCTTCCTGCCCCACTGGATCTTGACCTCTTTGTTACAAGGGTCACTTTGTTTGCACTTGTGTGGTTACTGTGAGCACTTGTCTCCTTTACCTGATGATGATGCTTTGAATGCAATGCAGGAAAGTAAGCAGGCAGACACAAAGATTTTTACTTGGTTCACCGCTAAGGGCTACGTCCAAGGAGCATACGCCGACAAGTTGCCGGTTCGTACCAAATTCCACTAGACATCACTAGTTGTGGATTACAATGTTCGGGCTAGATCACTTATATGCCCAGGCTCACTGCCTTTACAATGTTTAGGGTCAGCTCACTGCTTTCCCAAGGGTCACTCCCTGTTTCTCTCTCTCTGGCTCACTGCCGGTGGAGAGGATCACCTTATTCCTCTTCCTAAGCTCACTGCTCTTGGAAGGGATCCACTCACAGTTTATAGACCTGTAGGTCTCTTCATTTTCATGAAGAAATGCATCTTTATCTGTATGTAGATGCTCTGTTGAAGTCCAACTTTCACCCGTAGATGAATCTCACTTCCACCGGATGTACCGGGCAACCTCAGTTTTTACGCGCAACCCTTACGGTGTCTTGCGCGCAATTTCTATGGTTTGCGCGAAATTTATTTTTCGCGCAACCTCCAAATATTACGCGCAGCCTGGAAACTGCCTTGCGCGCAATTCACTGCTTTTGCGCGATATCCACTTTTCGCGCAACCTTCCTTTTACGTGCCAACACCAACTTTCTGCGCAGCCTTAGCTTTTCGCGCAACAGCTGACTTTACGCGCAAACTTTAAGTTTACGCGCAACACCCTTTCTAACTTCAATTTCGCGCACCAGAGCTCGGGTATTTTCTATGTATTGATCTCTCTTGAATGGAGGAGGGTCACTTCATATTTATAGGCAAAATCGACCCCGCGCGGAAAACCCTCCTTGAGCGCGTAATCCGCTTTGATCGCGAAATACAAATCTTCCGCGCACAACCATTTTCCGCGCACTGCTCCATAATTTCGCGCACCTCATGCCTTTGCCATTTTTCGAGCTTCGGACCTCGAAACATCTTTTGCGCGAAATAATTCATCCACTATTTCGCGCGCCACTTCAATTTTTCACGCACGCCTCCAAAATTTCGCGCACCTCATGCCTTTACCGATTTTCAAGCTTTCGGCCTTGAAACATCTTTTGTACGAAATACAATTTCGCACAACCCGCTGTTTTGCGCGCCATACTTCATGATTTCGCGCAACCCGCTAATTTTACGCGCCACGCTTAATTTTTCCACGCACCTCTTTCATTTCTCTCTCCTCAACCTTTGCCAAAAACATATCACTCCATTTTCCATTGGCGATTTTCAGGCCCATAATTTTGGCAAACACTGGGAAACGGCGCCACCTTGTACTGCTCTTTTGTACCGCCTCCAGATCGTCCTTTCCTTTGTCATAGTTCTTTGTCAACATGGAATGTCAACAACTTCTCGGGAACTTCGACAATTCTCCATGGAAACCAGCTTTTTCAACAAACACAATCAACCCAAATATACTGCAATGTTACCTTGAGGGATTTTTGCCCAACAAACTCTGACCTATTAATATAGAAATATTGTTTAGTGTTTTGAGTGTGGTTTTTAGTTTGGGGAGTCCAATGTCGATGCGGCGACCGATGTATCCACACACCAGGACCCTGAATTCTGATTTCCGTCTCGATGCACAAAAAAACTGATTACGTGTGTTTTGGAAGTGTTTTATCTTTGATATCTTTGAGTCATCTCACGAGGTATAACTTATTGATAGTGTTGCACCTGTTTTCTTTTAGGATACCGCCACGTAGATAGCCAACCAGGATTCCAGTGAGATTTTGCAATGATGAACCACCGAGTGATGAGGCTTCGGTATAGGGCCCTCTTACGGCGACGGTACCATCGGGTGGTGTACTAGAAGTACCACTACCCATTGGTCAGACGTTTCCACCAGCCCCACCGGCAGATGGTGCTCGAAGACTGATCGCTTTGCATGAGTTTCAGCAGTAGAGGCCTCTGAGGTTCTGAGTCAAGATGAATCTGCAGGCGGCAGAGGACTGGCTGGAGGCTGTGGCCAAAGTTTTTTGCCTGGTTGGGACACCATCCGACCAGATGGTGATCCTAACTGCCGGTATTTTCTAGGGAGAAGAAGGGATATAGTGGAGCCTAATGCTCCAGACACATGACGACGTGACCCTCACCTGGGAAAATTTCAAGGGCCTCTTCAGGGCATAATTTGTTCTAGAGACTCTATGCTCTGTGTGTATATAGGAGCTGCTACACTTATAACAGTGCATCCTGATTGTGGCCCAATACTCGGTGAGGTTCACCAACCTCTCATGCTACTCTACCTACATGGTGTGGGACCCTTTCTTCAGGTCTCGGACCTTCAAGTAGGGACTCCGACAGAAGATTAGATCTTTGATGGTATCTCTCATCATCCTGACGCATGATGGAGTGTTAGAGAGAGCACTCTTTGTGGAGAGTTTCCTTGCTGACCAGACACCGATAGTGAGACCCACCACTAGGAGACACGTATCAGATTCATCTTCAGCTGGTAGTAGGAAGATTACATAGAGGTCCAAGCAGACTATACCTTTTGGTGTATGACCCCAAGACGTAGGGTTGGTGGTGCAAGGCTCACAAGGTAGAGCAGGCCAGCAGAGGAGCAGACTGTTCTTCACATGCCGCGGGTAGGGTCACATGGCTCACGACTTCCCGACCAGCCGCACTGACGACCATCACATCATCAAGGGAAAATTGAGGTAGAGGCAAATATTCGATCGAGGAGGTCCGTAGGGTGGAGAACGTGGTAGAGGAGCAGGTCGTGCAGCAGGCAGTAGACAACAGTTCAAGGTTTTATCACCACCACCTCCAGGTAGTCTACCCCGACCACAGGGAGTAGGTGGAAAGGGATGAGCTCAGCTTCAGGAAGCTTAAGACTATGACCACAGAACTCCAGAGACGATTCGAGGTATGATCTATGTCTAATCCACCTTAGTTGCAGTACTTATAGACACAGGTTCCAGTCACTCTTTCATTTCCACAACCCTCGTTTAGAGCTCACAGATTCTAATGGAGTCATTGGCTCAATCAATGTGATTAGAGACTCCTATAGGAGAAGATTCAATGATTACAAACTGGTGTCAGTAGTTTGAGATTACTCTATGAGGTGAGATCTTCGACTGGTATCTTCTAGTACTGACATCAAGGCCTTACGATGTTATCTTGGGTATGGACTGGTTATCCATAGTCCATGTTCAGATTGAAAACATTAGGCGCAAAGTGCGGTGTGTCCGCGAGGATGGGACCTGGTTTTCCTTCACCGGCAAGAAGGGAACCTTTGCAGTACATGATGGACTTACTCGGAGGAGGATGTAACCGATCACACATCAGTTGGCTAGCCTTACCCTAGGACCAGTTGATGTTGAAAGTACAAGCTATCTTGTATTGATGGACCAGTATGTCGATGTCTTCCCTGATGATGTTTTGGGACTACCCCTTCTTAGAGTGGTGGACTTCTACATTGACTTGTACCCCGAGAAGACACTGATATCTACTACAGTATATTAGATGGATCCCATAGAGCTTTGTGAGTTACTGGTATAGTTGGATTACTTGTAGAGGAAGGGGTTCATAAGGCCCAGTGTTTCTCCATGGTCAACCCTGATTTTGTTCTCCTAGAAGGCAGATGGGTGTTTGAGGCTCTGTGTGGATTATTGGTGCCTGAACTAGGTGTCCGTGAAGAAAAAGTATCCACTTTCGAGGATTGATAATCTCTTTGATCAGTTGAATGGATCTCGTTGGTTTTTGAAGATAGACCTGAAATCAGGCTATCATCAGCTCAGGGTACGAGATGAGGATGTGCAGAAGACGACCTTAAAATGTTGGTATGGCCAATATGAGTTCTTTTTTATGCGATTCAGTGTGACCAATTCTCATATAGTGTTCATGGGACTCATGAACATGATATTTCATCCGTACCTTAATCGTTTGTGGTGGTATTTATCAACGACATCTTGATATACTCGGTGTCGGAGGAGGAGCATGCCTACCATCTTCAGATAGTTCTGGATACACTCTGAGAGCACCATCTTTATGGTAATCTCAAGAAGTCCCAGTTCTGGATATGGGAGGTCCACTTTCTGGGACACGTTATCTCGGACGCTATAGTTTCAATGGATCTAGAGCCACCCAAGAGTGTGACCGAGGTGCAGAGTTTCCTGGGGTTGGGTGGGTACTACCAGAGATTCATACTTGAATTTTCTAGAGTTTTGTCACCCTTGTCAGCATTGATGAAGAAGGGACAACCCTTCATGTGGATGGAGAGATTCCAGAAGTGTTTTCAGGAGCTGAGGTTGAGACTGACAAGTTCCCCCATCTTGAGGATACCAGAAGAGGGCGTTGGGTATATAGTCTAATGTGATGCATCGGGGACCAGATTGGGATGCGTCCTGATACAAGAGAAAGAAGTGATCACTTATGGTTCACGACAGTTGAGACAACATGAGAAGAGCTACGCTACCCATGATGTGGAATTAGCAGTAGTGGTCTTTGCCATGAGGATGTGGCAACACTACTTGATGGGTGAACAATTTACTATTTACTCTGGTCACAAGAGTCTCAAGTATATCTTCTCATAAAAGGACCTGAACCCGAGACAACGACTTTGGATAGAGTACCTCCAAGACTATGAATTTGGGATAGTTTACACTTCTGAGAAGGGGAACGTAGTAGCAGACACACTCAGAAGGAGGTCTGGTCTATAATTGCTGAGTGAGGTGACAGAGCAACTAGTCGTGTTGCAAATATCTTTTGTGTATAGTGATGGAGCATCTTACCTTCAGTCTATGACTCTCACTCCCCCACTTCTTCAGTGAGTTCGGGAGGCACAACTTGGTAACATTAACTGTGAGACTTGACATGCTCAGATATCCTCAGGACAGGTACCTGATGAATTTTCTAAAGGTGGGGAGCATTTCATCCTCTTCAGTGGATGCACCATGGTACCAGTGGCGCTATGGGAGGAGGTGTTGAGGGAGTTCCATACGTCCCCTCTGGAGGTACATCCTAGTGTAGCAAAGATGTGTCAGGACCTCCAGTGTCAACACTGGTGGAGAGGGATGAAAAAAGTAGTGGCATAGTTTGTTTCACAATTCCTCACTTGTCAGTAAGTGAAGGCTGAACATCAGGTTTCAGTAGGCTTAGTGCAGCCATTAGAGGTACCAGAGTGGAAGTTGGATGATACTTCCATGGATTTCGTGAGAGGGCTACAACGTAAATCCATGGGCCATGATTCCATCTGGGTGATCATTGACCGACTCACCAAGTCGGCCCACTTCCTACCCATCTAATATTAGGGATCAGTAGAGCGCTTGGGACACCTCTATGTATAGGATATTGTACGACTTCATGGGTTTCTATCAACGATCGTCTCTAATCATGACACATGTTTTACATCTCAATTGTGGAAGGGATTATAGGAGGCGTTCGGGACTCAGATACGTTTGATCACTGCCTTTCATCCACAGACAAATGGACAAAAGGAGAGTACCATTAAGACATTGGAGGAAATGCTTCATGCTTGCGTCCATGATTTTGGCCGTAGTTGGGAGGATCACTTTCCATTGGTGGAGTTCGCATAAAACAAAATCTATCACTCCACCATCGATATGGAACTGTTTGAGGCCTTGTATGGTTGACCATGCAGATCAGCTCTATGAAGGAAGAGCCATGGGGAGTCAGCACTTATGGGTCCAGAGTCGGTACGGGATACCACTGAGAAGGTGTAGATCATCCAGGAGCAGATGAATACTATACAGAGCAGACAAAAGTCTTATGCTGACAGGAGACATAGACCCTTGGAGTTCGAGGAGGGAGACAATGTATTCCTATGGGTTTCACCTCGACTAGGTTTGTAGAGATTCAGTCGAGGCAGCAAGTTATTTATGAGGTTCATTGGACCCTTTAGGTTCTCAGTAGAGTTGGTGAGGTGGAATATCGCCTAGCTCTCCCCCCACAAATGCATCAGGTGCATGATGTTTTCCACGTGTCATATCTGAGGAAGTACGTGCATGATCTGTCACACGTTATTGACTGGGGTGAGATGGATATTGATGATGGGGATAAATTTACGGTGGTTCCTATGGAGATTGAGTATCAATAGGAATGGGTACTTCGTGGACGATCGATCCCTATGATGCATGTTCTCTGGCAGCACGAGAACCTCTAGGAGAGCACATGGGAGCAGGAGGCTCAGATTCGTGCTCAGTATCCTCATTTGCTTCCTTAGTCTATGTTGTGGCTTTTGGGGATGAAAAGTTCTAAGGTGGGTAGAATGTAAAGACTAAAAGTTTTCCATGTAATTTTTTTAATTATTTGGGATTATTACGAGTCTACAAAAATTGACGGCGTGTGATTCTGAGGCTCGATGTGCCCGAAATTAAATTTTTATCATTTTTAAGGTACGTTTAGTAAATGCGTGGGTGGAATTTTCTATATTTTGAACCGGTAATAAGATTAAAAATATAAGGGCACCTTTGAATCTGCAGTGCCAGGATTTTCTTAAGGGAGGCTTCACTTCAACTGTAGAAGGTCAGGAGAAAAAGATTGTTTTGGACATTTAAAACAATAATAAAACAACAATGTTATTTTGTTTTTATTTTTCCTTTCCTCCAATGGATGATTAGTGTTGGTGGTACCAACGACATGTCAAGACATGAAATGGATTGACTATCATTTACTTGTAACCACACTATTGGGAATTTGGGTGGTCTATTAATTAAATGAACCTCATAAATTCCTTGGAGCTTTACCCACATGTTCCCCATGTTATTTATATGGAGCTCAGGGTGGGGTGTTGGCACAGATTCACCAAGAAACAAAGATTTGGAAAATTACCACGACGCCAACCACCTGGAGGATGAGATCAGTTTCAGCAAGTGGTGAGGAGCGCCACCGAATCATGAACCGACGACAATGACGAAGGAAGTTACGTCGATCGTTGGTGATAGAAATCTCATCTAGGTAGGGTAATTGTTGTAAAGTTAATCTTTATGAGATAACTTGTTGACCTCTTGATACGATGCTAACGCGGAAAGCGCAGGCCAAAAGAACAAGTCCTGGACCCTCCACCTCTTTAGTATTTATCTCATTTTTCTGGAATGGTTTTCCAAACGGAGCGGTAGGATGAAACTAGAGGACAGACAGTGGTGATGGTGACCCGAGATCCTCATAGGCACTGACGACACCAAAAGCGGACCACTGGAGTGCATCTGGTGGCACACAAAAGAAATAGTCGGTGCGCCATATAGGCGGTGGTTCGAGGAGGACCGCGGCGACTAGACGCAGGAAGTGGGAAGCGGCACACCATCGCGTGCCCCGGCGGCTGCCCGAGATAGCCACGTCGGATAAGGGTGGTGCCTGCAAGCACCTCTAGAGGTAGGATGGTGCAGCGCAGTCCTGCGCCATGGCAAGAGGGTGTGGCGCAGCCCCATGTCGCGCCGTATTGGTGGAATTAGGTCGGCCAAACGACTGACTATTTCATGTGGTGGGGCAGCACCCCATAAACTAAGTGAGATAGAACCACAACTACGGGGCCAACGGAGAAGGCAGTCCACCTTCTGGTGGAACGGGCCGGACCCACAACCCAGCGGGCCAGTGCGGGTGGCCCAAGCCCCAACCAACATGTCGGGAAAACCGTGAACCAAGCCCGCAAACCAATGGGCCAACCCCGATGGTTCAGACCTAGCGAACGGGGCCTACCCTTAGTGGGCCGAACCCGGGTGGGGTCCGGTAAACCCCAGGAACCGTTGCGTCAGGCCGGTCCGACCGGGTCGGACTGGGCCCAGACCCAACCGGCCCCCGAATAAATAAATTCTCGTAACTGACGAACCAGGTGTCCATTTGATATGACTTCAGTGGCGTTGAGACCCATTTTGGGAATCAGTCCCTTGGGGATATTTCAGTAGTCCCGATCGAGCTGGGCCAAACCGAGGTGCGATCACCTCCGTTTCATAAAAAGGGATGTAACTAATAGTCCAGGCATCTGATCGACGCGTCGTCTGTGGAATAAGGACCCTTGTGAAAAGGTGGTCCTTTGGAGATAATTAAAGTGAGTTTTAAAGGAGTTTGATGTGCAAATTGGGTTGGATTAAGCCTGAATCCCACCAGGCCCTTTTTACAAAAGTGCCCCTATCACACAAATCGGGTGTCTGATCGACGCATCATCTGTCATGTTGGGACCCCTATGACGGGGCGGTCCCTTGGGTATGCTTCTTTCGGGACTTCATACTGGTTAAAATATGACCGATGGATTGAGGAGTGGTTCTTCTAGAATCAAGAATGCTATGAGTGGGAATCCTATGGATGACTGTCAATTGAAGAGTGATCCCGTGTGGATCAGCATCGTAGCGACCCTGTGTGGATCAGCATCTTAGAGACCCTGTATGGATCAACATCTTAGAAAATAGGTGTGGATTAACATGATATCTAAAATGTGTGGATCAGCATCATTGTGAGCCTATGTGGATCAGCATCATAGAAACCCTGTGTGGATCATCATTATAGTGACCATGTGCGGATCAGCAGTGCACGACCCGGTGAGTACTAGCCTTAGAGTGGCCCATCATGGATCAGTGACACACGACTCTGTGTGGATCAAAAATGGAATAACTCCTTCATTGTTTAGTTGTTGAAACTTTCTAACAGAATAATAGCTTAAGACTAATCGTCTTTATTCCTGAACTTTGAGTTGTATACCTGGTGTGAGCTGACTACTGCTTTGTGCTTTGTGATTAAGGTCATGCTTTTTTGTTTTCCTTCGTGGAATTATGAGAGACCTTCAGGGGTCTCATGGTCCCTACTGAGTATTGTTATACTCACCCCTGCATGGGTTTCTCCCACACCTTATTATGTCTTTTGTAGATAACAGATAGCTTTGACTGAGGTTTGGGAGCCGGGACTGGACGGTGCTCAGAGGTCTACCTTTAGATGTGACGTGCCGCAGTGACGACCAACCATGAGTTGTACCAACCCTTCAAGTCGGAACCTTAGTGGATGATACTGGGAACTGTTTTTTTGTTGTTGTTGTACTTTTCAATTGGGCTTGTATTCTAGCCCCTTTTTCTTATAGTACTCACCTTTTTTTACTCTCAGTACACATTTTTTACTACTGTAGTTTTACTATATGGGTTGTTCTTTTTGTATTCTTGGACTGTGTGTCTGCAGGTTTAAAATAAATGCCTTCCCGTTTTTCAAGGATATGCCTTTAGGTGCTAGTCGCCAACCCCTAGCCTATAGAAGACGGGCTTTGGGTAGTCACGACACATGCCCCGGGGGACGGGTTGTGACATTATCCATATTGAATAACTTATTATATCCATTTTTTATGATGATTACTACATATATAAAGAATGAATTATCATTATATTATAGATATTTGGATCTTTTAGTACTTTAGGTATAACAAATTTATCTTCATTTCTTGGAGTAAGAGTTGATGTAATAATTGATCGAAGCACAACCAAAGGATAAGATTATGATTATGAAATGGAATGAAATCAAGTAAGTATAAATTCTCATAAAAATTACTCAACTTTAGGAAAATGATATTGACAAAAAAATGTTTTCTTACTACCTTCATTTATGATGGATCAATATCCTTTTAACTCATCGTAGATTTATGACTTTTTAGTGGTTAACTTTCTCGTGAGTATGTTTCTATCACCATCTATTTTTCCCGGGGAGTTAGTTTTTTCTTCCAAATCCATATTTTAACTTCCCACCAATGTTATCCCTATATGGAAACCTAGTTATGAATTATTTAGTGTAACCTTTTTGTTTCACACTTTACATTTTTATAGAAAGTTTTATTATTTATTTGTATGACGTGGAATTCTATGAAGGAATTTTCAAATGTTAAACCTTTAATGACTGAGATGAATTTTGAAGGAAAAAATCATTTTAAGGGGGGGGATATAACATCCCAATATTTTATGAAATATTTTTTTCAAATTAAATTTAAATTTTCAATATATTCTATTATACACTACACTAATTTTATCCTACATTACATGCAATAATGAGTTTATTTGATATCATACATGATACACAACACCGATATTCAGTGAACCATGAAATAATATAATTTTAAATATGATCATTATAACCTAGATATTAAATAGGTGGATATGCATAGTATTAACTATTTTATGAAAAATATAAATTAATTTCCTACTCAATATAAATTTATTTATAAATTATTAGTAAATAATCAATCAATTTTTAGTAATGTAACTATATTCATCAAAAATATGTTTTCTTCAAAAAGGGTTTTTATTAACTTTTAAAATAAAATATTATAATTAATTTATAGAGATTTTAGAAAATTTATTTGATAAAATTAAATTTATTTTTGAAATCATCATATCAAAATTAACATATGGTTAATTTTTTTGATTTTTTGTAAAATATGGATTTTTCAGTGAATAGTGAAAATACTGATTTTTGTAAAACTATCATTTAATTATAATAAATTAAATAATTTAAGTGCCTTATTATGTTTTAAATTAACATAATTATTATTTATTTATATTTAATCCACTTAATTACTTTTGAATAAACTTTATATTATATTTTAGTAGAAGTTTATTTTATGGTTTAAAAAATGGGTTTTTCAGAAAACTATTTTAAAGTGCATAATATTTATTTGTTTTAATTAATTAAAATAATTAAAAATGAGGAATTTTTTAAATGAAATTTATAGATTATATATAAATAAATTTTAATTTATATTCATACAAATATTATTATTAGACATAGAGTTAATATAAAATCATATAGTCCTTGAAAAATACAATTCTCGAAAACATGCTTCTTCATTATGTCTACGGGTTTTGTTTTAAATTTAATTTTTCCACTTATGTGAATTGAATTTGATAAAATGGATTAAATTTTTTTAATCATAATAATTTATATTATCTAACAAGGTAAACTTTATTTTTGACGATAATGAATAGTGAAAACAGTAAAAATTATTTATTGTGATTAAGGTAAAAATAGGTTTACCGAGGGTTAAAATAAAATGATTTGGGTTAAAAATGAAAAATAATTACAAATCTCATTTTCTAGAAATATTTCAACCTTATAATTTATAATTCTTGATAATGGTTCATTTTGGATCCTTGTGGCATGAGAAAACATAGGTATACCTTTTTCTTTTAAAAAATTTTAAGGGTGACACTCACCTCACTTATAAAAAGATACCCTTTATACTCTCCTATTCAAAATTATAAAACCTTTTTTTGGAAATACCTACCAAAATAACTTCCTTAAATACCTCATCCCATCCTATAATCCTTATTTGATTCATAAATCTAACCTAATAAGCCTCTTGGTGAAAACTAAAAGATGTAGTTCGAATAAGAGGTAACCCTATAACTGAGAATTTATTTTTCTTCCACATAATTAAATTGTTATTAAACCATGATGATATAATCTTAGTATATTCCATATAATTATATGTTTTTATTTTTAATTAATTACCTACAACAATCTACTATTCCATCAAATGGGATACGAAATCATTATTCGTGAGTACGGCGTACTACTGCCTCGCGAACAGATGTTATTATTTTTCCATTAATACATCTCACAGCTAGATATAATGATGAATTAAATGTTTATATATTATATTTATGGTATTATTATACTTTTGGATTTATTATATCCCATATAACTTCATACTTTATATTCTGTTGCAATACGATAACATTGTTGGTGTGTACGGTGGACTACCTCCTCACGAAGCATTATGATCCATTCATGCTTTACCTGAAAGGTAATAAGGATGGATTTAATGAAAATATGTGATATATATGACATAAAAATTATTCTTTAATTTTAATATATTATTTACCTTTCTTTATTTTAATTCTTCTGTAAAATTGAAATAATGTTCATGCATATGTACGACCTACCGTCTTTATAACTAGTGTACTTAATTTCTATCTCTAAATATTATGGATTAGTCTAAAAAAATATACAATGAATATATTTTATATTTATATAATGGTTAAAATTATGGAGATAATGTTACCATCATCAAAGTAAGAATACCAAAAAAATAACAATTCAAAACATACATGAAAAACGAAGCAATTATTGCCTAAAACATGACTTTAACATGGAATTGTTAATAAACATGTAATAAAAGGTCATAAGAAAATAATATATGGTATTATATATATATCTATGGTCCTTTAATATATATATATATAATAAAATTATATTTATTATATAGTATTTTTTAATGTGTATGATATAATTTGATACTTAAGGTAAATGATTTCCATCTCACTTTTATTTTCTGTGAAACAAATCCCATATTCACCACATGTTTATTTCATGTGGTATATATAATTACGATGAATTTAATTTATGGTTATTTTATTTAAAATTATGTTTATTTACATATCCATTTTAATATCTCTCTTCGATGGGGTTTATGGTTCAAAAGTTACCAAAGTGGTAATAGATTTTTGTCTCAATTTTCCTTCTTTAATACATATGTTATGTTATACACATATCTTCTTTTATGAGGTTTCTATAAAACCAATTTTCTATATAATATCATGAATTTATTTATTCTCATTATATTCTAACTTTCATTTAACTTTATTCTTTCATGGTTCTTATGATTCAAAGTTAACAAAGTGGTAAGAGTTTTATGTTACAATCTCATCATTTATCAGGATTGATCATGATTATGACTCCAAAAATGGAATATTATGATATATCCATAGATAAACTCATGTATTTTAATATAATATGGTTATTTATATATAATACATGTTTTACTTTCATTTTTATCTCTTTATGTACTAAAGATTTGAAAATAATGTTTTTAAGAAAAATCATTTTTATTTATCTCTTCAGTCGAAACCCCTTTTTCATCCAAAACCTTATTTTCTAAAATTGTATTAATTTTTTTAACATTATAAAACTGATTAATTAAATTAATTTTTACCCATGTTTTAATTTTTTTAAAAAAATTAAAAAAAATCTTCTTGTCCTTTTCTAAATAATGTTTGTATGGATTTTATTAAAAATGTGAAAGGGATATTTATTTTAACATGTACAACATGAACATAATTTCCTTTCATCGTGACTATTATTTTATTTGAATATTCATTTATAAGTTTTCAAGTTTATTTTCAAATAAAATTATTTTCAAAAAAATTATGTTTTGAAAAGATTTTTTCAAAGTGGAAAGGTTATTTTCCATAAGAAATATTTTAAATGATTTTAAATCTTTTTTTATAAGTTTTCAAGATTATTTTCAAAGAAAATGATTTTAAAAATGTTTTATGTTTTAAAAAAATAAAAGAGAAAAGGTTATTTTCCTAGATAAATTATTTAAATTCTTTTTAAAGCTTTCTTTATATATTTTCAAGTTTTATTTTCAAATAAAAGGATTTACAATATGTTTTATGAATTTTTAGTTTTAAAAATAAATTTTCAAAGAAAAATTATTTTCCTCAAGAAATATTCCAAGCATATTTTAAAAATCATTTTCCATCTAATATTGCATCCATTTATGTTATGTATTCCTTACTTGGGATATAATCCAAGGATACTATTTGTATCCTTTCTATGAATGGTTTATTTTTATGATGGCATGATGTTTATGAAACTTATTTCTCTTCTATGGGTTATACCATGAGAAACGTCTTATGAAATAAACTTCTTTTCATGGGTTATGATATGATTAAATGATGAAATGATTATAAAACTTGTCTCTTATCCATATTTTATGCTATTATGAAATGTTTATGAAGCCCATTTCATTTCATGGGATATTATATAATGATTTTTTATGATATTATGGCACACACATGTATTGTTTTCATTATGTGATTTGTGAGACCTATATCTACCTCTAATACATTGGGTAAATATTTATATCTCATGAGATATATAGGACTGGAATAGAGAATGAACCTAGTTTAGTAAGGGACTTTTTCCACTATGATGGTCTTGGGGGTGAACCTTGACTGCTATAATAGTTTGGGGAGTGAACCCATTCCACTATGATAGCCTTGGTAGAGATCCTTGACTAATTTGGAAAATATTTTCTGTGTTTATGTGTATTCCACAATTCTATTTCTTATGCCAGTGTTATGCTCTCAAGGCTGATGTTCTTTGATTCCTTTATGATTCATTCTTTGTTAACTATAAATATTTATTCCATGTATCAAGATTATGATATTTGATATATAGGGTATAGTTTTTAAATGTTAATCTCATGTTCTCATAACATTATGCCCATGTCAGGATTATGTGATCATTTATATCTCATTTTCTTTCCATTAATAATTATCTAAGCTCACCCTTTCTTATGTTTCCTTTCCCTAGGTTATGAATAATGGTTTTAAGTAGGGTATGTGTGTAAAAGGTACTAAAGGGGAAGATCTTTATGGGAGATGTTGAATATATTTCACCAAATTAAAATATTATGTACCAAGTCTCCAAATACACTAAACTATTCTGGTCCTTAGACATGTGTTTGTGTAATATATTGAATATTAATCTAAAAAGATGTAATATCTATATATGAAAATCTTGGGTCACTATAATAATAATATCATGAGTCCCTTATAATTCCCTTGAACAATCATCATCATCTCATCAACCCGACATCCTAAGACATGATGATATTTGTCGTTCCATAATCTTAGACCTTTTTCCTCAACATCACGGTGAGCCTCATCCCCCATTTGATGGTATCATACTATCAACTATGTAATTCTATAAGGAGAACCTCCTCTATAATTGATACTCAACACCATTACCTAAGCTTTTATTACCACGGAGACCTCCACCCACATCTTTTAGTCAACACCACCTCACTAAGTCCTTATCTTATGTGCACATGGATCCAACGGTGCTATTGACCAACAACGGTGAGTGAAAATTCACCAACATACTTATGCCACACCATCTGGAAGAGCTCAATCACAACATGTGAAACTCTTTTCCCAACTATAGCATGGGTCATCAATATTTGACACAACCTGGAAATCCTCATCATCTCATTCCAAATGATAAACATCACCCCATGTATCTCGGGCCATACCCAAACCCATTCCCATGGAAGCAATGTAATAACATCATAATTTAATTAATTTAATTAAACATCACATCCAGATGAACCCACTTCAAACCCCATTCACTTATTTCATGCCATACCCAACTCAACATAATCAATTAGGCATTCTATTTCCCATTAGCATCCCCCAATAATAATATAAAAATAAAAGGTGAAAAAAAAGGTTCACATTCAAACCACCCCACTCATGCATATTTAAATAAACATTCATAGCATGCATATAAACAAGGAAAAATCTAGGAACCACCCACATTATAACTGTAGATGTTCACTTGTCTAAGATTGACCTCTAATTTGAGCTAAAACCGGATAAAACATAAATCTAGAAAAACACCCTGGAAATAGGGTAAATTAGATCGGTTGTAAATAACATTATAAAAATCACGATAAAAGAAGAATGGGAGAAAGAGGATTAGTATCCTTATAACTGGCTATCCATTAACACTAATAGTGCTTGAATCAGAGCTCGTATGAAAAAGAACCAAAGGAACATAGAGGAGGAAGAGGGAGACCTCCAAGGTTTCTAGCTAAAATGGAAGAATAAAATGGAGAAATAAAGGTTAAATAAGGAAGGTAAGAATCATTATTTTAGTATATTTAATAAGCTACATAGTTTGGATTTATGTTTTGGATAACTTCATTCCAAACATGTGATTTTATTGTCCAAATGGTACCCAAACTCACATGGTCACAATGCACAGTTAGTCAAATTGTGTGCCTAACTATGCGGTCACCTCAACCCCTCTATAGTAAACCACACAACCACAAACCCCCCTTATACTTTTTGATGCAACCATGCTCCAATTCAAAATAGGATGCATTGTTAGAATTAATCATTCACCGACCATACGCCCAACGCCCTATCTCCTGTTTTTTGGTTTTTAAAGCCCAACAATTTTGAACCTGAACTAAACCCCATATACACTTACTGATCCATAATCCCTATCTAAATACAAGACACTATAGTGATATAAATCTTAAAAAAACCTAAAAAGTTCAAAATAAAATTTTTCCCATCCACTAACTAAGCATTCAAATTTTACTTGAAATTATCAACCCACTAAAAAGCCCTATATGTTACACTTGACACATGATTGAGATCTTTTGTGACTATTGTTTCATTGGTTTAATCATAAGGAACTTAAATTTTGACTCTATATTATTAAAGTGGTTATAGATAATTGAGATACATAAAATTCCACAACTTTTATTATCTATGGTTCTTTTTTATTTTCTGGTTTTTATAGTGTTATATTTTATTCCATCTATTTGTAATTATAAGCATCAGTTTATGTTTTTTCCAATCAAAAGAAATTTTAATATTGATTATTATAACTTCAAAAAGGAAGGTCGTTGAGTTGTGACTCCAAAAATGGTTTAGGATAGATTACATTATGACTCCAGTAAAAATATAGGTTGGTTTTACCTCTAGGTATTATAAAATTAAAGGTCTATAAACTGGATTATCACACCATCAGAAGTGAGATTTGTTAGTGGGCACCGATCTTCTCCCCAAGTAGAGAATATTGGAGAGTATAATAGGATCTTGGTGATCCAACCCACTGTAAAAATAATATGTTCATATTTTATTTACATTGTATTATATTTTTAACACTGTTCTACACTTTTTCATTTTTCAATATTTAACTCTAATTTATTATTTGTGTTAAAAGTTTCAAAGGACTATTCACCCCCCTCTAGTCCATTATTTCCATCTACTTGGGACCAAAAAGCACCTATATAATATATTTAAATTTATTATAATCATTTACCAAAACCATAATAATACCAATAATATCATAAATGGTTTATTTATAACATATTATCACCTGTTAATTAATAATAATTCATTATCATCATCATTTTGGGTGTTAATTGCTTCATTTTTCGTGAATGTTTTGGGTTTGATGGTTATGGTCCTTGAACTTATATCATGGTTAAATCATATCTATAATGATAATAATGATATAAATATCTTATATATTCATTATATACATATTTAGTAACATTAATATAAAGATATTATAAAAAATAAATCACATCACTATGTGAAGATGATAGTTTGTATGCACGCACGAGTGACGTTCCCATTTTTTGATGGATGGAATGAAAAAAATATAAATATCAATTTATCTTTAAATAATATTTATTATAAAATAAATATAATATATAAACATTAAAACTATCATAATAACCAACCATGAATGATGGTGGTGGAAAATGAGTCGTATTGTTACGTAGAGGTGGTAGTCCACATATATGCACGAGTGATAATTTCATCCCCTATTGGATATAGAAGAGGTGGTAAATGGTTGTGAAATCATATTAATAACATATTGATATATTTATGATATTATATTAATCATGTTTTTATGGATACAATAAGTTTAGAGTAATTATGATAAGAAATAAAATTGAAATAGCTTGGTTAAGATCTATACGTTTTCTTTGAGAGACATCCTTTGGATTACTCCTTAAACCTTGAAGGATTGGTCTGGGTAGAATACAATAAGTTCTATAATGAATGGAATGATTTTAAGAAGGATTTTTATTGGGTATTGGATGAGATATTAGGCTAAAATGGTGTGAATAAGGTAGTATGAGATTTTCCCTTTTATAAGTGAGGGGATGGAAACACGTGAAATTTCTTAAAAGATTTCAATGTTATAAAGTCATTTTTAAGGGAAAGTGGATCAAAATGGATAGTTATAAGAAGGTAAAATAATATAAGGTTTAAATATATTCAAAAAATAATAATTTTATATGTTTGGGTTGTAATCCTACCCTTATCCCATGGTTTAACCCTCAAATAATCTCATTTTAACCATAACAGTGGTAGCAAAATTTTACTATTTTTTCTATTCGCTATGAAAACATTATGTTGAACATATTAAATTATATTAATTATTATAATTCTAAATATATATTACATTTTACTATATTAAATTTATATAAGTTGAATAATTTAATTTTAATTAAGTGTGCAAACTGCAATGCAAACCTGTTTTTGAAAAATAAATTTTTAGTCATAAAACTTAATTTACTTCCATTAATTTCCTTATAAAAACCATAAAATGAATGTTGAAAAATTATATATAATATATAATATATAATTTTTATTAAAAAAAATTAAGAAATATATTTTAAATTAATTTATTAAGATAAAAACACTTTGTGCTCATAAAAACAGTTTTTAAAAAAATGTGTTTTTAAGCTCAAAAATAAATATATACATAAATAAAGTATAATGATGATTACTGTGTAATTAATTAGATTATTTTTAATGAAATTATACTTAAGTTATTTTAAGATAAATTTATAACATAATGTGAAATTTACTTGAAAGTAAATGGAAATTTTTACAAAAAATCAGTATTTTTCAATATTTATTGAAAAATAAATATTTTTATAAAAATCCTAAAAATTCACCCAGAGATAATATTTAAATGATGATTTTAAAGATGATATTAATTTAATCAAAAAAATTCTAAATATGGGAGAAATTAATTTTAAAATTCACGTAAAAAATGTTATAAAAACTAATTTTGAAAAAAAGCATATTTTTGAAGTGTAAATGACTTTACTGAAAATTGAGTAATAATTTAATATGAATTAATCAATAAATTTTCATTAATAAAAAAACTTATACATATTTTTCATTAAGTGGTTATTTTTATTTATACCTTCCAATTTAACTACTAGGTTATAATAGTTTACTATATTACTGATCATAGTGATTCAGGGTTGCATGTAAAGTAAGCTATCAAATACTTAAAGTTTTATTTCAAAGAAAATACATATAAAATCATAGTTTGTTATATTATACCCCCCTTAAAATTAATTTCTCATACAAAATTCCATCACTATAGTATAAAAAATGATGATATCTTAGCTTTATCACATCTTAATGTTCCCTTGTTGCTTCCTCAAATTTCAGATTCCACTAATGAACATTTACTGGGTGAGTATTCTTATTCCGTAGAACTTTATCTCAAAGATATAAGATTTCAACCAATTTTTATTAATATGAAAGATCATAATCCATTGGTATAACCTCTAAGTTCAGTACATATGAAGGATCTGGTATTTACTTCTTCAAGAGAGATACATGGAACACATCATGAACTTGTGAAAGGTTTAGTGGGAGTGCCAAACGATAAGTTGCAATCCCTAGTTGATCAAGAATATTGAAGGGACCAATATACTTAGGGATCAACTTTACCTTCTTTATGAATCTAAAAACCCTTTTCCATAGAGAAATTTAAAGGAAGAAATTCTCACCAACATCAAATTCTAGATCTCATTGATGATAATCTGTATAAATATTTTATTAAATATGAGCTTACTTTGTGATAATGAATGGATATAACCTTCTATATCATTTCCTCAGCTAGATAAGGTCCCATTAAATTTATTTCTCCAACTTTATCCTAGTATGTTAGAGTTCTATGCTTCTTTCCATTAAGGGGTTTATGAGGATCCATCAGAAAACTCAAGTGAAATATATTATTGTAAGAAAAATCGATTAGAGGAAGGTGTTGATCCCAACCACCTTTTAAATCTAGAGAACAAGATCTCAACATATCCTCCAAGTTTGGAAGGGTCATTTCAGACTGATAACCTATATTAGGATGATAAACAGTACTAAAACACAACTATACATCTAGATATTACATAAGACTTCTCCAAAACTTCAAGGTAAACCTTGGATCTTGATCAGATATAATTGAATGTGGTACCCATTGAACCTTACCACTTATTTAATTTATATCTTGGAAAGTTGGTCAAGGGAGAAATATTCTCTAATAATAATGTAGTATGCTAACTTTGTAAGGCGATCAACTACAACCCAAATATCATTATGGATTTTAGATGTTTTGGGGAGTCTATCAAAGATATTCATGGTGATGTTTTTCCATTTTCATTTTGGTATGGGTAATGGTTATAAAATACACTTAGAATTTTGTCTCTCATCCTTAACTTACTATCATACAAAGTACCTAAATACATACTCTATAGTATCCATATTCATGGTATCCCACAAAAAATATTCTTTCATATATCTATACATATTCATACTTCTAAGATGAATAGTGAATTATGAGCTATGAGCTTCTTACAATAGTTCTTACTTCTAGCCTGGTATTTATAGGACACATACTCAGTTATTGAACATTATCATTCCATCTCAATCAAGGTTAAACTATAGAACATTTCTTACATTATTTTATAGCTCCTCATCCTCATTTTATGACTCTCTAATATTTACATGGATAGATGACTGAAAACTCATTTTAGAAAGATAAGATTTATCCCCTTCCTTTAAGATTTCATGGTCCATCCTTTAAAAATCCATAAATATTATATCTTTTAATATCACTATCATAGATAAGCTATCTGGATCCTTTCAACTCAAAACACCATCCACCTTGTTCACTTTTCAAGGTTGATAGTGTACAGAGTAGTCATAATATTTAATCCAATAAAAATATCTTATTTGGTGCATATTAGACTCTTTTTAGGAGAATATATACTTTAAAATATTATGATTATTATATATATCACACCTTTTCCATTAATATAATTCCACCATATATTTAATGAAAATATTACTACTTCTAACTCCAAAACATGATTCGTGTAATCTTTATCATGAACCTTCAATTGGTGTGAGGCATAAGATATCACTATATCATTCTTCATGATTAAACATACTGGACCTTTATTTTATGCATCACTATAAATTTTAAACCCTTATCCATTGTATGGTAGTGTGAGCATAGGTACATTGACCAAACTTCCCTTCGGTTCCTTGAAATTTTCTTCACACTCATCAGTCCAAGGTAACTTAACTCCCTTTTGAGTTACTTGTTGGGTGGATTATATATTTTTTATAAATAATTCAAAAAGTATTGATAATAACCATCCAATCCAAGAAAACTATATGTTTTAGTGATAATGGTTGATTTGGTCCAATTTTCAATAATTTACATCTTTGGTGGATCCACATATATACCCTCACTTTATATTATAAGATCCAAAAATGAAACTTTATATATCCAAAATTCACACTTGGTAAATTTTACATACAAATTATCCTTCCTTTGGGTCTTCAGTTCAATCCTCAAGTGATCTCAATTCTGATCCTTACACTTGGAATATATATGAATATTATTTATAAAGACTACCAAAAAATTATTAAGGTATTCTATTAATACTATATTCATTAAATACATAAAGATAATGTGGGAATTGGTATAACCAAATAACATCACTATAAATTACTAGTTTCCATACCTTGAATGGAAAGATGTCTTGGGTATGTATTCATTTTTTAACCTAAAATTATAGTATCCATATCAAAGATTAATCTTTTAAAAATATTGATCTTCTCATAATTGATCAAAAATAATAATAAATATGAGGCATGGGATACTTATTCTTGATCATGATCTTGTTAAGTTCTCTAAAATCAATACATAGTTTCATTGATCAATCTTTAATCTTAATAAAAAGTACAGATGTGTACCATGGTGATTCACTTGGTAGAATGAATCCCTTATCAAAATTATCCAAGATTTTCTTCTTCAATTCCTATAACTTAATCAGGGATATTCTATATCGATTATTTAAAATAGGTGTAACACTAGGTATGAGTTCTATTGAAAAATGAACATTAGGATTTGGAGGAAGGTTATGAAACTATTTTATAAATATATCATTAAAATTTTGTATAATAATATCATCGAGGATGAGTTTCTCCCTAGACATTTGAGATAAATACCCACTTTGAATATAAATAAAGACCCATTCAATGGATTTAATTTCCATGCAAAGTTTACATTTATCCTCACATCGGTACACAATCATAGGTTAGTTTAGAATATTAAATGTGACTTCCCTTCCTCAATAATTGATATGGTATCTATATAAATAAATCTAATCCATGCCCAAAATCACATCAAATTTAACTAGAGGAAGAATAAAAAGAATCACAAGAATCACATTATTGAAAACTTTAATTGGGTAAGATTTATAGACTTGAGATGTGATCATCATAACATTAGATTTCTTTACTTCTATTTCAACATCAAGTCATTGAGGTGGTAATTTGATTCCCATGGGAGAGAAATATCAAAAAAATTCACCACCCACACTCCAATTATATAATTTTAAATAGTATGGAAATTATTCTAAATAGTTATCAAATATGAGGGTTAATGATGACGATCAACATCAGTAACCTATTAAGACCAGTGAAAAAGGGAAATGTCATACGATCACTATTATTGATGTGGGTGAGATACAAAAGTGGTGAAAGTTACACTTACCATTCACTATAGATCTAATAATTTCTTATTTTACTATGGATTTAACCACTCTTTTATATTTTATATCATTAGCTAACTTCTTCACATTACTTTGATATTCAATTTCCTGATGGCCTTCTTTAACAAACTTAAAATATTTATAGATCCCATTAATATAATTTCATCTATGATTCTTTCCATTATCCTATAAAAGAGGAAAAATAATCTTATTCCCTCCATGGTTGTTTTTATTATAATTTCCTTTGAATTTTATCTTTCTTTTCTTATCAAAACCATGATATTGATGGGTGAATCTAATCTCTATTTCCACCTTGATAAAACATTGAATTATTTATTCATTTCTACTAAATTCACTTAGGTATAACTCCCTTTAGATACTTGGTTTTAATTCATTAAAGATTCAATCCAAATTACTTTATGATTTAATAATAATACCAGAAGTTTACCTCACAAGTATTGTAAATTTTCCTCATAGGTACTAATAGATTTATCATCCTTCTACTAAAGCTCAAGGAATTCCTTCTCTATATTCATAAAAATAATATAAGGAAATATTTATTGACAAAAATATCATAAACTCCTCCCACTCTATGGAGTCAATTTATTCCCATTATATTGTATTCTTAAAAATACTACACCAGTTATTCAATAAACCTTCCAATAAATGAACAACTAATATATCATTTTCATGTTATGAGCACTAGATAATGGAAAATATCTTTTCAGTGGTACTGATTCATTACTTAGTAATTAGGGGATTAGAGGACCCACTAAAATAATATGAATGTTGCAAAATTAAGGAATCAAAAATTCATTATCCCTTTCTCTACTCATTTGGAATATCAACATGATTCATGGATTGAGAAAGTTTAATGATCATAACAATAAGAATATGAATTCCATATCACATAAAATTTTGTTTCTTAGAGGTACAACCATTGAATTATCCATCACATTCAGTGTTAATGTGGTTCCTTCTGATTCCGTCCCTTAACTAAAACCAAAAAACAAAGTATGAGAAATAATAATCCAAGTGGGAAGTTATATAATCATAAAAATCATATATTGGATGTCTAAATCATGAAAACTTATTTACAATATATAACACCTTAGGTTTAACCTATGTCATAAACAGTAATTATATATTCAAATAATTCAAAATCGATCTTAAAGAAAATGTGAATTAAACTAAGAATATCCTCCCCAAGAGTGTCAAAACAGGTGCATAGTAATGGCCCATTCAACATGCACTAGAATGATGGTTGAGATATACTTTACCATCTCTTTTGGGGGTTATTTCCCCTAGATAAACTTGTGCCAAAACCATTTCCACTTATAGTATCAAAACATGGATGTATTTTCTTAGGGAAACCACACTATTTTATTCACCAAAACCTAGTATGTTTTACTATTATTAGGCTTATCCTAAGGGATCTCACTAAATTTTCCCCATACTAGTTTCTAAGAGTTACTAGACATTGCCTTTGATAACAACTATAACAAAAAATTATTTAAGTGAATACAAATTACATCATTTTAGATTAATATTCAATAAATTTCATAATAATACATTCCATAGGACTATATAGGTTTAGTGTGATAAAAAACTTGTATATGTAAACAACTAATACATAAAATATCTACATCATTTTTAATTAAGTTATTCACAACTAGAAAGCTTCTTAGTCATATCATACTTAAAACCATTCATGATAACCTGAGGAAGGGAAACATAGGGGTGGGATAATATTCTCAATAATTGTAAACATAAGAGATATTTATTAATGATTATAATTGAGCATAAGATAATCATAAAGGTATGAGAACATGATCAAAACTTATAATAATCATACTCGACCAGTAAAAGATATTTAATCATGAAATATGGTGTAAGGTTTTATCAAACGAATAAAATATGAAATAAAAGTATGTAAACATCAATAATAAATCATAATACATGAAAAAATATCATAAGTATGAGAAATAATTTTTTAGAATGAAAATAATCATAGAAAATCATTTTCATAATCAAGGCTTACAATAAATACTATCATAGTGGATTGGGTTCACCGCCCATCCCATTAGTTCCTTAGTCAAGGTTCACTCCCAATTCTAACTTATTGGAAAAATTACCTTACTAAATTGGGTTCAATCCCTATTATAGTACTTATTATATAATGAGATATCCCTATTTACCCAATGAATTGGAGAGATATATAATTCCAGGCTCACCCATCACATAATTAAAACCATACATATCTATGCCACAAAATCATACAACATTCATCATATCATCAAATCGTAACTCATGGAAAAGATATGAGTTTAATAAACATTTCATCATCATAATAATAAAATATCCAAATAAAGAATAAATATAGTAAAATTGTATCATATCCTCAGTAAATCATATTAAACATAAAAGGATGTTATTATAGACAAAAATACCTTTAAAATAGCACAAGAATATTTCTTGAGGAAAATAACCTTATAATTTGAAATCAATTACTTAGAATCTAAAAAATTTATTAATATTAAAAGAATAAAGAAAAATTATAAAGGAATCTTCAAATAAAATATTACTCATTATGGTAGATATATATATTCAAGTGTTGTATGTTAAAATAATATTTTCACATTGTCGATAAAAAGTCATAAGAACCTTGTTCAGAAAACGAAAAGAATATTACTTTAATTTTTTAAAAAAATTAAAAAATTGGTAAAAAAACTTTAATAAATATTTCTAAATAATTAAAAAAGATCTTGAATTTTTTTAAAGAAAATATGGACATGGAAGAAAATATTCTCGTTTGAAGATAAAAACATGGTTGGTTTTCAATAAAAATATTCTTCTAGGCTCGTGATTACTTAAAGAGAAGAAATGAAAGGAAAACATGAAATATATAGAAATAACCATATTATAATAAAATAAATAAAATTTGGGACATAAATATAATATAACCTCATCATCATAAAATTTAATCAAAAATAATCCCAGTAAAAATGAGATTGAAACATAAAACCCTTACCTCAAGTTCGTCTTTCTTCATTAGCACTCTAACCTCTAGTATAATAAATTTACATTTATTATAATTATATAAAAAATAATACTTATAATATTTTACATGGTTTACTTATAATATCTTATTACCCATTCATTAATAATCTTTCATTATCATTATCGTTTTGAGTGTTAAATGCTTCATTTTTCATGTATGTTTTAAGTTTAGAAATTATGGTCCATGCACATTGATCATGGTTCATTAATCTCTATAAAGTTAAAAATGATATAAATATCATATATATTCATTATATATATATATTTATAACCATTTATAAAAAGTTGTGATGAAAAATGAATCACATCACTACATGAAGATGGTAGTCCGTACGTACGCACGAGTGATGTTTCCATTTTTGGATAGATAGAATAAAAGAAAGGTAAATATTAATTTATATTTAAAAAACATGATTATAATATAAATATAATATATAAATATTAAATATATCATAATAATCAACCATAAATGATGGTGGTGGTAAATTATTCATATCGCTACATGGAGGTGGTAGTCCACACGTACACATGCGCAATACTTTC
The DNA here is from genome assembly GCA_963277665.1 of Viscum album. Taxonomy (NCBI): domain Eukaryota; kingdom Viridiplantae; phylum Streptophyta; class Magnoliopsida; order Santalales; family Viscaceae; genus Viscum; species Viscum album. The sequence goes on from OY728145.1 coordinate 448,212,066, forward strand.
ATCTTTCATTGGATAAAGAATAGGCTGTAAATGTGTGTACTATAAACATAATAAAATATTTGTATATTTTTTATACTGGATTCATCATGTTTTTATAGATACAATAATTTTATATTAATTATAATAATAAATAAAATTTAAAGATCTTGTTTAAGATCTATACCTCTTCTTTAAGAGACCTGCTTTGGCTGACTTCTTAATCCTTGAAGGATTGGTCTTAATAGAATACCAATAAATCTAGGATGAAGGCGAGTATTCTAGTAATTATTTTTATCAGGTATTTATTAATATATAAGGATAAAATAGTGTAAATAATGGAGTAGGAGAGGTTCTGTTTTATAAGTAAGGGGAGGGAAGCACATGGAATTTCTTAAATTATTTCAATGATTTAAGGTTACTTTCATGGGAAAGTAGATCTAAATGGAAATTTATTAAAATGTAGGATAATATATGGTTTAAATATATTAAAATAATAATAATTTTATTGGTGTGTGTGGAAATACTACCCTTATCTCATGCCCCCCGGTAAACCCATTTTATCCTTAATTGTGGTAAATCATTTTTATTGCTTTTACCATTCACTTTGACCAAATATTATGTTGAAAATATTAAATTATATTAATTTTTATGATTAAAATTATTTAATATATTTTAATATATTAAATTTCTATAATTTTCATAATTTAATTTTAATTAAGCGCACAAACCACAATGAAAACATGTTTTTGAAAAATGAATTTTTAAGCGTAAAACATAATTTACTTCTATTCCTTACCCTATAAAAACCATAAAATTAATGTTAAAATATTATATTGAATATATAATCTATAAATTTCATTTAAATCATTAATCAATAGAGAATAAATTAATTTATTGAGATAAAAATACTTTTTTTGCCTAAAAATAGTTTTAAAAATATGTGTTTTTAAGCCTGATAATTAACTTATACCAATATCAAGTATAATGATGAGTCATAAGAAACTAATTAGATTATTTATAATTAAAATATACTTAGGTTACATTAATATCAAATTCAAAATATAATGGGACATTTACTTAAAAATAAATGAAAATTTTAAAAACAATATGTATTTTTTACTATTCACTGAAAAATAAATCATTTTAGAAAAACCCTAAAAATTCACACTAATATAATATTGAAATGATGATTTTAAAAATGAAATTAATTTAATAAAATAAAATTTCAAAATTTCCATAAATTAATTAAAATTGTCTCATAAGAAATGCGATAAAACCCGTTTTTAAAGAAAACATATTTTTGATGCATAAATTGACTACTAAAAATTAAGTACTTATTTATTATGAATAAATAAATAAATATTCATTAGTAAAAAAATTTATAAATATTTTTGATAAATTGGTTATTATTATTCATACATTTAAATTTAATGTCAAGGTTTTAATTGTTTACTATATCGCAGTTCATATAGACTCGAGGTAGCCTGTAAGGCAAGCCAACAAATATTTTAAGATTTATTTCAAAGGAAATAAATTTAAAATATTGCGGTGTTACAAGATCACTTAATGAAACTAATTCTGTAAAATATAGGACCCTATTGTTATTACTATTCTTCTTGTAGAGCATTGATGGTATGTGATCACTTCATGTGGTCGACGCTTGTTTATGTGATGCCTTATTTCTTTTTTCAAACAAACCCATGTATACAAGACAAAGATTGAATGCATGGATTTAGAAAGTTGAGAGTGTCTTAGTTACTTGGATTGATCATTGTACATGGATGATATGCTATATTTTGGTTGTATTGAGCATGTGTGTAAATCCTTTAAAGGTAAAAGGTTGAAAATGATAACCCACGATGATCGAATGGTGCAGATCAGCTTGATCAGGCAGCTAAGGTTCTATAAATATGTTTTTAATGGAGGAAAATTTTTCATGTATATCCCATACCACATTGATATTGTGCCCAGTTGGGCCACACTTAATTAGTGAAAGCACTCCTTCAATCATCCAGAAGCGAGTATCGTGGTTCATTCTTGACCTCCACTAACATGGACCCATACCAACATAATCCTTCATCATGATTCCATCCATGACATGAATCTAGTCTCATACATGTTAATTTGTACACACACACCCCTTCCACCATGATAACTAGTTGTGATATCTCCCAAGCATGGTTGAGGTGACTTTCACATTTTCCCTAGTTGAGCCAGTGGTCGAGCCAATTGGCTAAATAGGTATGGATGGCCTATTTTTTACATTAATGGACACTCAAATTTTTTATAAAAATTATATTCTATAAGGACTAAAATATATACCATTATAAAATGGACCCCAATCCACTATTCTCAAGATAATCACCCCAAAGTGCTTTATGTTCTTAAAAGTTCTTCTTGAAAAATAAAAATTATTTATGTATAATATTCTTTAGAATACTCCAATAATTCTCCCAACACCCTTTATGTAATGGATTATTTTTCATCGGCTTCACACTTCTCAAATCCCCCATGAAATAGTGTATGGTACACATTTATGGGTGCCAAAAATCATGAACTTTATTTTCTTGTTCAAGACCAGGAAACTAATTATGCATGTACATCTATATGAATCATAATTGAAAACGAGTTTCTGAATATTTACCTTGGTAGATGAGTGTTACTTTCCATATAATACTTAATAGTTTTATCATCATTTTTCTTGAGTTTGAGAAATTATTTCACCATTAGAATATAAAATATTATATAATTTACTTACTCAATTTATTTCCAAACTATAAACACGATATCATCTTTTTATGTGCATCATCAAGATCATGACAATTTTTTTCATTCCCAAAGAACTAAATTCAACCTCTAATGAGTAATAATATCCACAAAAGGATGGAAAGTTATTTCTCCTATATTTATAAATTAACCAAAAAAATGGTTAATTCAAGTTAATATAATATATAATATGAATATACCTTCATATAAAGAAATAAAAAATTATTATATAATTCCTAAAAAATAACAAATAAAGTTCAACTTAAGTAATTCCATAAATAACTAAGCTAAAAACTCTTCAAAACATTCTTAACCAAGTTGAAAACTTGAAAAAAAAAATTAGATCAAATAATATTTTGAGATCAATTTAATATTCATCTCCAAACAACATTAATCACTCATAAATTTACATACCAAAAATTTATATTCCCTAATAATATAATATCTAAAATAAGATAATCTTTCCCATAAATAACCTAAATTACCATAAAGCTACAATAAAATCATATATTCTTCTCAAAATTAACTAAATATTTATTCCCAAAATTATATTTACATTAATCATAAAATTTTTACAATATATTGTATTTATTCAAAAATAACATTAATCACCTAGTCACCAAATCACATTCCAGTCTAATGGTTATCTATATGATAAAACATATGCTCCCAAAATGTAATAACCCTTTTATCCGGATTAACCATAATTAACTCAACATTAAGTATCATATAAAACGTAATGGTTATTAATACCTTTCAACTTATGTCTATAAAATATAAAATAATTATTCATCAAATAACATTTTCACATGTTAAAATTAAGGGTTACATATACTTCAAACATTTATTAAAACCCAATAAATGTCTCCCAATGTACTTTCATCAGATAAAATTTCAAAAGAGTATAAATTACTTTAAAATTATGATCATCTTTAAATTTATCAACCCTTATATAAAATACCACTGCAACATAAATCTTGAAACCCTATACAATTAAATCATTCAACATTATTTACAGTCCCTTAACCAAACTTTTACATCTTATTCTTTTGTACTTACTTCCTATAATCAAATATATGAATCATGTCTTAAAATTCATCAATACCAATTTATTCATGGTTTTTATTTTAAACATCAATAAATCATAATTTTTAATTATAGATCACCATTTATTTCAATCCCATTTTTGAATACAGATTCCCCATAATCAATTAGGCCAAGTCTATACATTGCTAGGATGCCTCAGAACCTTTCCAAGTTCATCTGATTCCTTTATCCATGTAAATAATTACATATTGATTGAAATTGATGTTTAAAAATATTGAAATTTGTAAAAACTCCTTTTTTTAAAATATATATCATTGATACATAATCTCAAACTTGTTTCCTATAATACATTAAGATATGGTTTTACTTTAATTTTTCAAATAATGGTTGGTGTTTATAAAAAAAATACAAATAAAAAGATATATATATATATATAAGATTCTTGAAGGTCACCCTCTTTTATAACTAAGTATAAGGTCAGAGATCCTTTTTCTGAGCCATCCATTGTAAAAACTTGATAAAGTAACTTATGGTATTTTCCAAAATGGGTATGACAATATAATTATATTTTCAAAACATATTAAAATATATTCCAAGTTCCTTTATGATATGAATGTATAAAATAGTATTGGAATACATTATAAAGTTTCTTGTAGGAATATTGAATACAAGATAAGGTGTCTAAATCACATGGGGAATATTTTGAAATTATTATTTCAAGTGAACAACTAAATAAATTTTATTGTGATTTTCTTAATATATGAAACTCTTACTTTAGTCTATGATACTTTTGATTTTCTATAGGTTCAACCTATATTTCTTTAAGTTTTTTCTCTTATACTTATTAACATAATTCAAAAATAACCAAAATTCATTTTAGAATACTAACCTTTAAGGTTGTAAAAGACTTATAAATTATGATCCCAACCAAAATATTTACAGTTAAAGTTTTACAAATATTTTAGTGATTTTTTATCATATAAATTTATCTAAACCCATACTCTGATACCAATTATAATAAACCCAAACCCGTACTCCTAGACTCAGTTCTAAAAACATAATATATACATTTCTATCTTGATAATGACAAACGAGGCCTAATTTTATCCATCCAAAACATCAAACATCAAGCCGAAGTATTAAACCACTTATATACCCAATGCCCTTTTAGGTTTATATTTTTAAATATTTGGGACAAAAAATTACATAATAAAGTGTCCATTTCCACACAGTATCCATTTTATCACAAAAAAGAGTTCTTTATAAAGACACATTTTCTTCATTCAAGGTGACTCCCATATTTGTAACACTAACTTTATTAACATTTTTAATCATCCTTAATACCTATGAAAAATCATTTTAAACCATGGGATGAGAAAAAAATATCAGTAAAAGATATAAAAAAATAATAAAATAAACCTATTAATCCATTTCAAAACCATGAGATCATATAATATATTTTTCTTTTAACATATTAAACTTTGAGATAAAATAATTATTTTCTTATACAAGTAATCAAATTTTCTACCCAATTTTTTTCATAAAACAATTTATAATAAAACATAAAGTTAACAATAATAATCATGTGGGTTTCTTAGAAAACATGAAAACCCATGAATTTTTTTTTCTTAAAAACATATCATTTACCCTTAAAGAGAATAATCATTCCTTTAAACAAACTATCATCATATTACCTTATGAAACCAAAATATTTCCATGAAAATTTATTTAAAAACATAAAAAAATAATGTAGATACCTTGGGACATCATCTTCATAGAACCCTTACAAATGGAATAACCTACTCAGTTATTTGTAATATAATTTGCTGGAGAACATAATCAATACTCAATGAATTGGAGATCTATATCAGAATCACCCATAGTCATAAATAATGTAAACGGATCATAACATACATAAAACATATAAAATATTGAATTTCCATTATCAAACTCATTAAAATATACTTTTTAACCAATAAGTAAAACATTTTCAGGTGTTGATATAACCCTTTCCATTAAAACAACATTTTCAAAACTAAAAATATCCATAACAAAGGTAAGAATTATGTTTCTTTGAAGAAAAAATTAAATATTGTAATGTAAGACAAACCTAAAATAATAGTTTCGGTAGTGTTAAAATCCATTGGCGTCATATAAATTAAAGAAAAATTCCTTTTTTAGTTTATAAAGAAAGTAAAACATTCTATATAAAATATGTAAGACGATTCATTTCAAATACCATTTTAATAAAATAAAAGGAGAGGTAAAATGAAATTTTGAATTCATTTATTTAAATATTTACTCATCCATAATTAAATATAGACATGGAGTAAAATTATTAGAAATAAATATTTAAAAAATTTTAAAACTAGGTTTTAAAATATAATGTACCTTACCTCAAGTCTGACTTGACGCATACATTCTTTATCTTACTAAATAAAAAGTTTATGTTAATTATTTAATTTATTAAAAATATTTTTCAAGTACATTATTTTTTTATTATTCCTTTTATTTTTCTTATTAATGTGATATACTTAATCACTTAATTGATTAAGTTTACTTCAAATGTTTTTAGGATGTTTAGTTCATAACTCTAAAATGACTTCAGTAGGTTGAATATGGTAAAATGGATCATAATTATATAATTTAAATAATATTAATCGTGTTATAATTATAATTTTTATAAATTAATTATAATTTTATAATCAACTATGTATATTGTTTATGAAAAATAAATTTTGTTAGATCATGGTGATGGTAGTCTGTACATACTCTTGAGAAACGTTTACATTTTTCAAAGAACACGAGGGAAGGAAGGTAGGTATTATTTTATATTTATATAATTATAATTATATCATAAATATAATATTATTTATTTAAATCCTATTATATATTCCAACCATGCAGTGATAAAAAATTAAATACACCAATTCGTGAGGCGGTAGTCTGCACGTACACATGACTGTTGTTTTTATTTTTTGTTAGAAAGAATTAGAATAATTATTTACCATTAAAAAATTAAATTTATATCATATATATTATAATATTTCATTTTGATACATTATTATGACCATCCATAAGATTTCTTGATGAAAAATGAACTACATATTCTTCATGAGGCGGTATTCCACACATACACACAAAATATGTTCTTATTTCACATTAAAAGAATAATTAGATGAAAAAGATTTATAGAATTAACACAAAAAGATTTAATTATATGGTATATAATGATGTTATTATATAAAAATGGTTATGATAGGTTTGAAGGAGTTAAAATAATACATAAAAAGAAAAATATCATATAAGAACTATATGTATTCTTTAGACAACCTCCTTAGGTTTATACATGAAGCCTAATTAAGATGGTATTATGATAAAACTAGGACCTAAAGGATATATGGATTGATTTTAAGAAATTATTTAGGTAGTTATTTTATGATATAATATTCTCTTGAAGTGTGTAGAATATAGGAGTGGTGGTGTCCTTTTATAAGTGAGGGAGAGGAAACACTTAGAATTTTTCAATGGATTAAAATATATTAATGTCTTACTCAAGAAAAATGATTCCAAAATGAACCACCTTAAAATATTATATGATATAAGTTTTAAATATTACTATAAAATACTATTTATACAATTTTTTAGTTCATTTTAACCCTTATCATTTTAGTTTTAACCGTTTTAACTCTCACTATTGTAACTGACTTTTTTTTACTAAAGTTACAATTCATAATGACTAAAAATAAAAGTAGCCTCATTAAAAAAACTAGAAATTATGATTCAAAATATTGAGTCTATTTTATCAAATTCAATTTCTTTAAGTGGTAGAAATTAATTTTTAAATAAAATTGAAAAAAGGGATGAAAAATGGTTTTCTATAAAATTGAATTTTTAAGTATAAACAAGTTTTTATACCAAAATAAAGCATAAATTCAATTATAATTAAATTAATTGGATTATTTTTAATAAAATGAACTAATTAAATTTTAAAATTAAATAAAAATTAAAAAGGGGCTTTGTAAATACTTTAATTGAAAATATAGTTTTCTATAAAATCAGTATATTTCTTCACTATTCACTGAAAATTTAATCTCTTCATAAAAATCCCAAACTTTCACCTTAAGGTAAATTTTATATGATAATTTAAAAATAATTACCCTTATAATAAAATAATATTTATTAAAGTGGTAGAAATTAATTATAATATCCACACCCAAAATGCAATAAAACCCGTTTTTGAAGAAAATATATTTTTGAAGCATAAAATGGTCTTATTCTCATTACTTTATTAATAAACATGATTAAATGAATGTTAATTCCTTAAATTTAATATATAATCTATTTATTTCATTAGAATCATCTATCAATATTAATTAATTTAATTTATTAAGATAAAAATACATTGTACACATAAAAATAGTTTTATTGAAAATATCTCTTTTACCTTTAAAAGATTTTATAACCATTTCCAAAAAAATTGAATTTATATATACCTAATGAATATATATGTAACATACCAGGTTTTCAAACCATGTAAATTCTTACAGAGGAATTTGAATTCTTCATTGAAGGATGGGTCGTTCTGAATTATAGGAATTCGAGTAAGGTTCTGAGGGGTTTAACATTCAAAAATGATGTTTTCAGACATGGGTTATTATTCAGTGGAATTACTAGGGGTTTGTGTAAACTGTATATGAATAACAGGTATTCCAGGCTACTGTAAAGAGTCAATGTAGTCCATTCATGTCATGAATCTCATTCATGATGTGAATGGAGTTCATGGTGTGCGGCTAATGAATACAGGACATGAAAGCCTGGGGGATTACCTCGAGAAATTCATGATATTTATTTGGTTCATGTAGTGAATTGGTTTAACATCGTGAATATGGTTCATGTAATGAATCATGTAGGATATATTTTTAAAAAAGGATAGCAGGGAAGTGACCCTTTATTTTATTCACACAACAATAGGGCACCTAGGTCTCAACAATGACTCTTTTCCATCTCCTTGGGTTCCTTGGATCTCCTCTATTTGGTTTCTGATTCAAGAACCATTCATCACATTGGATTTCTCTCAATAAGCTTTAGTGTCCTATTGCATCTTTCCTTCATTTATCTTCCTATATAGAATGAAAAATCCATGTGATCTCTTTTTCCCTATTTTCTAGTGTTTCACAAATATTTTTATTTCTCTCAATTTAAATCGAGTTAAAGGATGATAATAGAACAGTATAACTTCCTTGATATAAGGTAGGTGGTTAATATTCTTTCCCTTAAACTTCTTTTCATTTATGACATGCGTTGATGTATCATGAACCAAAACATTCATGTTTCACTTCTCAAATGTAATTTTAATTAAATTAAATTCTTATATTGTGACCTAGTAACCTCTTACATGGTTGGAGGTTGGTGACCTCAACCCAAACAACCTCTTGAGGTGAGTTTTATTATATTCTTAGGTAACATATTTATCCATTTATTAAACCACCCCTTGGGTGTTCTCTTTAGATGTCTTGGTATGTTTATAAATTCCTAAATTAATTAAATTGTTTAGATAAACCCCATGGTTCTTAATAGATTACTTTATGATTTATGTTGAGAATTGGTCAATCATATCAATTGTGTTGAATTAGAATATGTTAAATGGATGTGTCCTGGTGAATTAAATTATAGTACATGGTTTTCTCTTAGCCTTCGTATTGTTATAAATGTAATGGATAACTACATATTGCATTGACAATGATATGGGTTGTATCCCTTTCCCCCTTATTGTAATAAAACAACCTAATAGGTTCACTTTCTTCTTAAAAAAATGGGAATTTAAATGGAAACATTTGATATGACTAAAGGTATGGTTACTAAAATGACTTTTCCTATTGTTTAAATTTAAAATATTAAATGAAATATTTTACACCTTGAGTGATACTTGGGTTCTTCTTTACAGAATGCCTTGTATGGGATCTTAGGATGATTAATATTATATGTACCATGAGTGATACTTGAGTTTCTAATTATTAGATTCCTAGGACAAGGTCATATGCTATTAGATATTATAAGTAGCAAGTTATTTGTTTCCTAATTTCAGAATATCGTGGATGGGCTCATAGGTTACTTGAATTATATTCCACCTTGAGCGATACTTGGGTTTCCTTTTCATGGAATTCCTTGGACGGGCTCATAGGCTAGATTATATCCCTTATTCCTTGAGCGAAACTTGGGTTCATTTTTTCATAACACCTTAGACTGTCTTCTAGTTAAATTAGAGGTCACGAGTGATATTTGGGTTTCCACTTTATAGAATTCCATGGATGGGATCGTAGAATAGAAATAATTATGTTAATAATTGGGAGATACTTGGGTTTCCTCTTTACAGAATTCCTTAGACGAGATTATAGGATAACAAACTTATATGGTGCTTTTTTATTTTATACAACTAGTGATATCACATTATGATTATTATTATACAAGTACAACTGGGTTATGTACCTTAGTTCATTGACCAATTAATGGTCTTGTGTTTATATACATGTGAATAATTGAAGTTTCTCCAAGGTTATTCATGGATTCTATGGGTTTACCCTAGGACCTATACATTTGTTATACATTTATCACCTTGGATTTTTTCCCTAGAAAGGATGCCTTGGATATTTTCCTTAATTAAATAAATCACCTTTATGATACTTTTATGTGGATGCATTGAGTCCTCACTAGTGCATGTATATCTCTATATATATATATTTAAATATATTCTTATATATTCATGTGGGCATGTTCTGAGATATCTCATCTTAGGAAGAAGTAGGTATGGTCAGCCAAGTGTCCCCAAGGAAACTGAGCTTGACTTGTTTACTATTATTTATTTATTCATGACTTTATTCATTATGCATGCACACTATTATATTTTATATTCACCAACTTGATAGAATTAGACATTGTTGGTGGTAGCCTACTGAGTAAATATCACACCCTATTTGGGCCTCTATTACACTGGGGTACCCAAATAGACCTCATGTTTATAGGATCAAGTTATGGAGTATGCTTACATTGATACTTTGTACATGTGATATTAGGATCAAATGACGAAGTTGGATCTCAAGATGCTTGTAGAGATATCCCTTAAGGCATTTGTTCTTTTTCTGTATACATGTATTGTATTGTATCTCCTGTTATATTTTTACTTCTTTTGATTATGTATCCTCAGCTAGACATGTATGTATGGTTGTACTTTTGGAATTGTCCATCTTATCAGTTATTATTATTATCTTCTACTACTCTATCCTTTATTTACACTACATACACTATTGATGGATGTATTTATTTTTATACTATTTTGGTACTCTAATCATAAGGGTATAGTCTTCCCATCGTACCCCCATTAAACCCCTGATACTAGTCGGAATCCTTTGGAATATGGTTGGTGCAACTAAGGCCCATTGTAAAATCATCTCAGGGAATAATTTTAAGTGTATCCCAAATCAAGATGCTAAAAGTGGTATCATAGTGGTTTATTTTCCTTTGTCTTACTTTTTTGGGCTAGTAAATAGGAGACTAGGAATGTGTTGACACTTGGTAAATAGATGTATCTAGGAGTGAACAAACCACATAGGGGGAAAAGAAAAAGTGTCTAGGGTTAGAATTGTTGTCTCTATTATTCATTGTTAGTTTGATTATGATTTTACCTTGATTGAATGATTCAGTTTCTATTGTTATTGATTTATGATATTTATAGTATTTTACCCTTGGTATAGTATGGTAAGAAAGTAGTATTGCATGCATCATTATAGGCATATATAAATTTACATTCTATGAATATTCCATGCCATATAGGTTTCATTATACTTGTGATATGATCCTTGAGCGTTATGCCATGATTCTGTGACTATTTAGAATGGTTTCCTATTCAACATGTTTCTATGATTATTGTTTCATGTTTATCATGTTTACTTATATACCATGCTTTGGTATTTCATTCTTAAGTAGAATCCTACAATAATTTCTAGTATTTACTTCTTATGATAGCATGACTTGTTTTAATTTCAATACATGGTTGGTTAAATAAAATGTATGCATTAACCTAAGTGGTGTTTTACTAAATATCTTAATGGTGGTATTCTATTTAACCAACATGTTTGGCCATTTTTGAGCCATGGACCATGGTCAAATGGGATGAAACATTTGTGTTTGTGATTGACTGGGGGACCAATAAAAATTTATAAGGTGTATCGGGGCTTATAAAATGGGAGGGGTAACCCATATAATCAACCCATTACATATAAACTTATTATATTCTGAAATCTAAGACAAAACTTGGTTATAATTATATGAATGTCGATTGTAATTTATAAGGGAAAGTGCCTTATAACATGGAAATGGTAATTCATATAACTGAACCTTGGTTCTTATATGTGAATTATAAAATGTAATTTTGGTTAGAAATGTATTCCTATATAAAGGTTTGTAACTTCATCACTTATTCATGAAAACCTATATGGATAAATTTCTAAATGCACAACTGGATCAGATTAGGTTATCTGTGGCATGTTTCTTATTATATAGACTTGACTCTACCTAAGAAGGTTAGTCATGGTGATAAATACTTATCATATGAACCCATTAATGGTGTTTTAAATTTTTTATCATTTTAATTGATGGGACCCTTGTGGGTCACCGTTATTCTTACATGATGGGACCCTAATAGGTTACCCTTATTTTGATATGCCTTATCACTTAAACCTATAGGATTATGGTTATGTTATATAGTTATGGTTAATTAAAATGCCCACAGTTTCTTATATGGGTTCACATATAGACGTATGGTATAATCTCACTTAACCATTATTTTTTTAATTTATAGTATACATGTTATCTACTTTTTAATTGTAATTATATTAGGTTTTAGTTAATTAAAACTCCAATTACAACCTAAAGGGTGTCCTCCTCTATATATTAGAATTGAAATTTTCTTTAACAAAGACTAATTTTGAGAACCTTATAGATAAATAAAACAAATAAATGGAATTTATGTGATAAATTGCCTAATTATGAAAAGATTTTATTTAAATAGATAATTCTTGAAAGGAAATTTGATATAAATTTCTTATGTTTCCTTGTGATGTTAACTAAATAAATTACCAAGCACTTTTTAATTATGACTTCCAGTTGATGTTATTAAATGTGAATTAGTTAAATGGTTTAAAAACAACCTTAATATGGTGTTCATAGCTCTACCCTCATGTAAGGGTTAATCCTTTGTTTCTTTACTAATTTCTTTGGAATGGGAACATGAGAGTTTTATATATACTTCTTCTTCTATCATTTGAACCTAAATGATAAGTGGTAGAGCCAAGTAATCTTTTTTGGTGTGACTCTAGTTTTAGGATTCAATGCCTTATGTTAAAAATGAAGGGGAAATTTCAATTTTGGTAGAGCCCATAATTTAATTTATTGATAAATGTTGTGATATATTTTTATATGTTAGATGTCGTTTGAGTTTCATGTGTTCCGAGTAGGACTCTTTGATCTAAAATGACACATGGATTGGAGGGGTGTTTGTGCGATTAATTGAACCTTTTTAAGGGTTTTAGCATCATGTAATGATTTATTTTAGTAGGTTATACATGCCTAGGTAAATTTCGTCCACTTTTTAGATAATATAATATTTTCCCCTTTTAGAGATTCATGGTGCCATTGGGCTTGAAAATTAAAGGAAGGAAAACATGCCAATTGCACTATTGTGGAATCTCAAGGTAGTGTGCCTAGATAGACATGGTACCCATTGAATTGATTAAAATTGTGCAATAAACCATATGATTTTGGTGGAAATAATTTAAGTCTTGATATATTAAATTTAGATCATAGGTCATCTCTGAGGTAGAGTGACTTGAGCATCAAAGAAAATATGAATCATCCCAATGTTTTTGGTGATATTGTAAAAGGACTGAGTGTCATAACACCACCAATCAGGTTGGTTTTGATTTTACACCTGATGCTATGGCACATGTGGAATAACTCGGGAGGAGTTTCATGCATAAATATGAAGGTGAATTTGATCTAGTGCACTTTCAAGTAGTAGGTTTTCCTCTCTTTTAAAATTGGTGCTTTGCAACAACATCTTGACCACATCTATGACCCACAGTTATTGGTTGATGGAATGTGTTCCATTTGATGAGTTCCCATTCTTATTAAATGATAAATAGGATAATCCTAATATGGTGAGCATTACATCTAATGGGTTTTAGAATATCCTTCCATGTATAGGGAACACAATATTATAGGACTAGTTGGAAGTGGTCAATTTTATTTTGAATTCCCATGGGGTTACTAAGTTTCAAAATATATCGATACTTGTGAGGCGAAACAATAATGATATGGTTGGAAGTGTATATAACCTTTACAAACACCATTAATTAGTTATGGAATTTGGTGGCTGTTCTTAAGTGAGAACATGATTCCTCGGGTGGTAAAGGCATCATGTTCAGTTAATGATGAAGTGTTAGTAGTTACAGCTAAACTATTTTAAAAGAAGTTTTCCTGGAGTTGTTCGACTATTCTTCCATATTCACAGTTGGATACGATTAGTTAGAAACTATCCTTATCACTTCCTATTGGATTTTAATCTGGTCTTATAGGTAGTAATTGATAACCACTTTGTGTAATCTCATCTTAACAATAATCATTTCCCCTATCTTGACATCTTTTAGGGAACACTAAGATAGTTTTGGTTATGTTTTGAGCCAGAGAAAGAATTTAAGACCATTTTAGATAAATAAATAGACTCTTTTGGAGTTTCACTTTGGGAGAATGGTTAATCTTAGAGGTATAGTTGTACAGATTTATACTATAATTTCAGTTTAGTAAGGCCTTGGATAGACTCATGGACACCAGATGACTCTATGACTCAATCTCTATGAAAGATACCACAAGTGGGATCGGTCAATATTCTTGATATATGGAAGTCTCAGTTATATAATAATGTCTCATGTGTAAATTATGGAGTATATAATACCTTGGATGATCTCCTTGGACTCTAGTGGATGATTCTAAGGTTACCTTAGACTTACAGTTAGTCTTAAATGATTTTAATTAGAGTGTGCAGATTCAAGGGTGTTGGATCGAGTATACACCCACATTCATGCTATAGAAAAACAACATGAATGAATGTTTGGGATGAATACATCACTAAATGTTGGTTATGGGATTTCTTGAGCATTTTCAAAGCAATCTAGAGTGCCTTGGAATCAAGTTTAAGTTTTGATACATCGGTTGTTAAATTCGAGTGTTTTTAGGATAGTTATCTAGTAGTTGTATGACTTTCTTTCGATTTTGTTCACTGAATGTGGTCAGTGAGGAACCACATCATGGACTTCATCAAGATTAAATGAGTGTAGTGAAAGGTTAGCTAAGGATTTTCTTGTAAAATCTAGAATGACCATGATAATTTTAGTTAATTGTAAATTGTCTATTCGACCAGTTGAAAATTGTTCTGGGAGAATCGTTAGAATGCAAAGGTCATGATTGCATAGGCAATTTTGACAGTGGAAGTACCATGCCTCAGAATTTTCTATTAAAGTTAGAAGCTATACAGGGAAGAACCATGGGTTGGTTGATTAAAGAGATGATGACATGATCATATATCATGTTAGATGAGCTTGAGTAAGCATTGTCTTGATGTTCAATTTTTGAGATGAGCATTAGATTATGTACCATACACTTAAAGGTGATGTTTGCAAGAGCATTGGGAATTTAAAATGTAGTGTGGCTATTTTAGTAAAATGTTCACTACCCAGGTAGGTCGAATGATGTTTTGTTGATTCCTCGAGGCTTTTTTTGGATGATAAGTTTTAAGGTTGGGAGTTTGTAATGCCGTATTTTTTGAATTGTGGAAAATTTTACAAATTAATTTTAACTCTTTATTGATGGGTGGTTTGTTCTAAATTTTAGGAATTAGAGTGAGCTTATGAGCGTTTGAACATACAAAAATGATGTTTTTAGATGTATTTTATGATTCAGTGGAATCATGGGGGTTCAGGTGAACAACAGTGGAAGAACATGCATTCCATGATGTTGGAAACAGTTGTTTTAGGCCATTCACATTGTGAATCCCATTCATGATGTGAATGGGTTTCATGGGGTATTGTCGGTGGATACAAGACATGAAATCCTGGGGTCTTACCCTAAGGAATTCAAAACATGTATCTAGTCCATGTCATAAATTTGGTTCCTGTCATGAAACTAGTTCACGTTGTGAATCATGCGGGGTGGGTTTTTTAAAAAGGACAGCATGAGCTCTGGCCGTTATTTTCTTCAAGCAACAGGAGGGTTCCTAGGTCTCGGAAATGAATCCTACACCTCTATTAGGGTTCCTTAAATCTCCTCCATACAATTTCCAATTCAAGAACCATTCATGGAATTGGATAACCCTCTATAAGCTCTTGAGTCCTCTTTCCATTTTCCTTAGTTTATCTTTTGTATGGAATTCTAAATCCATGCAAGCTATTTTTCCCTATTTTTATGGTGTTTGTCAAATTTTTTGATTTCTCTTGGTTTAGATCAAGTTAAAGGTTGATAATGGATGAGTGAAACTACCTTGGTATAATGTAGGTAGTCTATATACTTTTAGTTAAAAGTTTCATCATTTATAGCATGCACTTATGTGCCACACACTTGACCTACCATGCATCACTTTTTTTAAAATAAAAAAATTTAGGCATTGTGACCTCTTTATTAAAACAAAAAAAGAATCCAAAGAAAAGTAAAAATCAAAACCAAGTGGTACATCGGAAATATAGAACAAGAAATATTACACTGTTATAGAGTGGGTGATCACGCAGTGGTAAGTAAGGCTACCACCTTTTCCACAGTGGTGTTTACCCATTCTTCCAGTCTTTTCTTGCGTCCATGCACCACCTTCATCATCCAAAGGTTCTTCCACAGAAATGGGAGTGATAGATGTAGAAGGGTCGTCATTATTTGATCCAACTTATTTACTATTGATAGTGAGAAGATAAAATGGGTTAGAAATGATAACATTAAAACATACCTTCTCAAGAGAATATGAGAAGTTATTTATGGGTATTTGTCCTTCCTTTTGCAGGGAGGCTTTAAGTATGTCCATATTCTTCTGTTCCATATCTTCTATGTTGAAGTGGGCCTTATGCTAACTCAAAATTCATTCATCAGGTAATACCATAGGGGTTCTAGACAATAGAGGTTTAATCTTCAGTGAAGGGGGGTCTTTTCCAAGCTCGGGATTAGCCTTGAAACATGTTTCCTTAGTAATTAAATTAGGGACCGTAGAAATAGCTGATTCCTATACTTTGGAACGGCAGTAATCTTTGAGCTTAACCTTATCTAAGGTAGTAGAAACTAGAACTATCTTACCCTTCCTCCATTTTAGAGCATACATCATATACCTAACTCTATCATCGGCCATTTCTTGCACTGAGAGCTCCCTCTCCATTTGGTTGTTCTTCGAGTTTGATTCTTTTCTTTCACCTTCCTTGTATTAGACCAGAGCATCTTTGAATGAAAGACCTCTTTCAGATTTATTCTTCTCTTGAGCAATATAATCCCCACTGACCTTGCTTGGTCCATTCAATTGAGGGGTGAAATGAAGTTCTTCATCCTATATCAAAATCTATGTTGTAGTATGTCTAAGAGTATGCAACTCTAACTGATTCATCCCAGCCTTAGAATTTTCAGAAGGAGAAATTCAGCCAGTAGAAACCTAAGGTTCACCTGGGTATTTTTTTTACATATGCATGATTCCCTTGGGAGGGTTTGAGGATATCATTTCTTCTACACTGAGACTCAATTTTCCATTTTAGCTTGCAATTGTCACACTTCATGCTTGAGAGACAGTTGGACCTGGAGTGTCTATCATGCAACACACTTCACAAAATGGAGGCAATTTTTCAAAGACAATTCTCAAGTTTATTTTTTATTAAGATGTGGAGAGAATAACCTTATCAATAAAAGTGGATCCTAAATAATTTTCAACTAATATTATAGAAAAATGGCCAAAGATATCATTCTCAATGCCTAGGTCCATTCATATTGGAATTTCTATAGCAGAGACAATGTCAAATAGAGTCTTAGAGTGCTATAAAACTCAATTTAATCTATAAATCATGATCCAGACTTGAGAAAAGATGTCCATAAAATCATAAAGGCTAAAATTAAGATTCCATTCATAAATACTAAGAGTTCTTGGTTTTAGTTTTACTGACCCAAAATCCCATTCTCGACCTTTCAGTTCAACAAAAGGGAATAGAAAATCGAAGAATCCCCTCCCCAACGAGACACATTTAAAATCACTAAAGCCCCAAATCTTAGACAGTCGGGAAACAAGTTCAGAAATTTTTCAGGGTTTTATACCCTTGGATAGAAATATTTGAGTGATGAAATAGTTCTTGAAGAGTTCTAAATTTTGTGAGATCAACCCATCCGAAGCGGATACATGAGTTATGGAACCCTTTCTAACAATATGTTGTGCAATGCGATTTTCGGGGAAGACAAAAGAGCCATAAGGAAATCCTGAGGAAGAGAGAACGTGTAACTGCTCTTCAAGAGTCTGCACTTTATTCATGACATTCGAGATCCAGGGAGTATAGAGATGTCAATAATCATAGGGGAAGAGGTTCAAACCTCTTGGGTGGGATATATCTACCATGTCGCCATGCGTTGAGGGTTTCATCTTGCGTTTCCTTTCACTTTCGTCCATATTTTCGTCATGAGGAAGAAATGAATCACTTATCAAACATGATTTTATTTAAATTAAATGATAAGACCATGAAAATTTACCCTCTTACATGGTCGGAGGTTGGTGACCTCAATCCAAACCACTTCTTGAGGTGAGATTGATTATATTATTAGGTACCATCTTTTTCTATTTGTTAAACCACCCCTTGGGTGTGTTCCTTAAATGTCTTGGTATGTTTATAAATGCATAAATGAATTAAATGGTTTAGATAAACCCCTTGGTCCTTAATAAATAACTTTATGATTGATGTTTTGAATTGGTCAATCGTATCAATTGAGTTGAATTGGAATCTACTGAATTGATGTGTCCTCATGAATTAAATTTTGGCATGGGTTTTTCTCTTATCTATCATATTGTTAAAAATAGAATAGATAACTACATATTAAATTTACAAAGATATGGGTTTTATACCTTTCCCTTATTTTATAATAAAACCACCTATAGTTTAAATATCTTCTTAAATAAAAATGGGAAATTAAGTGGAAACGTTTGATATGACTAAAGGCATGGTTACTAACATAACCTTACTTATTGTTTATATTTAAAAGATTAAATGAAATATTTTATGCCTTGAGTGATACTCGGGTTCCTATTTATGAAAACCCTTAGATAGGATCTTAGGTAAATTAATATTTCTTGTTCCATGAGTGATACTCGGTTTCCTCAATATTGAACTCTTATAAAGGGATCATAATATGTTAGATATTATATGTGCCATGAGTGATATTGGTTTCCTCATTTCAGAATGTCGTGGATGGGATCATATTTTAATTGAATTATATTCAATATTGAGATATTCTTGGGTTTCCTTTTTATGGAATGCCTTATATGGGATCATAGGATAGATCATATCACTTACACCTCGAGCGATACTCGGGTTCCTTTTTACATAACACCTTGGATGAGATCATTGGGAAATCTGAGGTTATGAGTGATACTTGGGTATCCTCTTTATAGAATGCCATGGATGACATCATAGAATAAAAAAAAATACAATACTCCTTAGGAAATACTTAGGTTTTATATTTATGGACCACCTTGGATGGGATCATAGGACAATGCACTTATATGATGGTTGTTTATTTTATACGACTAGTGGTATCTCCTTATGATGATTACAATACCAGGACACCTTGGTTGTGTAACTTGGGTCCTTGACTAACTAATGGACTTGTTTTTAGATACATATGACTACCCAGAGTTAATCTATGGTTTATATACACTAGTTACACAAGGACTCCTTGGGTTTACCTTGGGTCCTATACAACTGTTCTACTTTTATCATCTTGGTTATGTTTCTCTGGCTAGGATGCCTTGGATTTTTGCCTAAATTAAATAAATAAATCTTATTCCAATTTTATGTAGAGGCCTTAAGTCCTCGTTGGTGCATGTATATCTATTCATATATCTATTTACATATATTGTAACATCCCAAGTTTTTAAAAGGAAACACAATGTTTGATAGCGTATATGATATGCCACATCGAGCTTAAAAAAAACTAAATATTATTATTTAATATGGTAGTTATCGCCTAACCATTAGGATGACGAGAATTAAGTAAATTATAAAAATATTGTTTACACATGTTTATATAATGATTCATTGGTTACCCAATTACCTAGAAATTAAAATAAAAACCTATTGAATGTAAAAGACGTGTTTTTATGAAAAACTATTAAAATGTGAATAATTGTGTTTATAAAATAATAAAATCACTATTGTTTTAATAAATTAATGAAACATAAATTAAATATAATACTTAAATTAATCTTATGTTCTTTCTATACATTATATAATAACAAATACAATTTTATGGATAAAAGGAGTATTTTTCTAAAAATACAGTTTCGTCACCTTTTGATGGCACACCAATTTTTAATCTAGTTTTTGACACTTTTATATATTATATTTGTCAAAATAAACTCCATTTTTGAATTTTGAATATCAAAATTAGATTAGGGTTTAATTTTTAATATTTTTATGAAAAGTTTCATTTTTTGATGAATAGTGAAAAATATGGCATTATAGTTAAAAACTGATTTTTCATTTAAATAATTATTATACTTTAAACTTATTTTTTTTAAAGTCAAAATAAATCAATAATAAATTTATTAATCCAATTTAGTTCATTAGAATAATTTTTATATTAAAATTAGATATAAAAACTTATTGATATTTTGAATGTTTTTTTACCCGCTTTCTTGCCACATCTGCGGGATTGGTGTTAAACTTAATTTAGCTACATCCATGAATTGAATTTTAAAAAATGGACATTAATGTTTTTAATAAGTATGAAAATTTTTATCTAATATTATCAACTTAATTTTTTTAATAGTAACTTTGGTATTTTATTTACCACAATTAAGGCTAAATTGGGTAATTAAAGGTAAAAATAATATTATAATAATATAAAATTATCCTAACACTTGTACTAATTTTATTGTATAAGTGGGTTTCAACCAAAATCAACCTTAATCACAAATTATAACATTTTTAAACCAATTGGGAAAGAATATGGAATTTATTATATTTTATTTAAAGATAAGTTAAAAATGTAATACTTGTATTTTTATTAAGTAAATAATTTTTAATATAGGGTTATATAGAAGATAAATTTGAATTTAAATATTAATTTTAAATATAAATCATTTATCTACATCATGATAATTTATTTAAAATTTTTATATATTAAATAATTAAATTTAATTATAACACAATGATGATGCAGTAATTGATTTATTAAAAGAAGAATCAAATAAATGATATTAATAATATTAAAATAAATATAATTTGAAATAGTTTATGTTGTACACGAATTTTATGGATTACTATGAAATTTTAGGGACGATTTAATGTAGTTTTTTAAGGAATAAAGGTGTTATGTTTTTTTAAAAAAAGTTAAGTAATGAATAGTGTCAAAATTGACATAATTCATATCTTAACATATAAAATATTTAATTAAATAATATAAAAATTATAAAAATACAATATTCAGCCACATAGTTGTTATAATACATATAATATCATAAATTACTCATTTATGTGTCTTTTGGAATGTTATAGTAATTATATTAACCCTCAAAGTAAATATTACATGATATCATAGTAAGAATTAAAAAGGTTAAATAAGGGTTAAAACAAAAAAAGATAAGGGTTGAAATAAAATAAATAATTGTATAAAAATTATTTTATGAGTTTATTTTGAACCCTAATCATCTTATATTCTATATTTCAAAATTTTTACCCATTTATAATAGGAAAATAACTTTTATTAATGTAATATTTTAAGAGTTTCCAAGGGTACCCCTCACCTCTCCTATAAAAAGGAATCAATTATTCTCTATTAATTACACTTAAAAAACCTTTTGGTTAGAAAAATATCTACCAAAAACCCTTATCATAATACCTCCCCACATTCTATAGGTCTTAGTTTAGGCATAACACCCTTCTTAGAGGTTTTAAGGTGTTAAGAAAGGTGATCATCCGAAGGAAAGGTAATGTTTTTATTTAAGTGTTTCTATTTTATTTATTCTTACACTTAATTAAAATATTATTCATCCATGATTAAATCATAACTAAATTGTAATAAATATACTGATATTTTATTATTTTAATACCATAACCTTAATCTATCTCCACTTCTATTAAATGGGAAAAGAATTAATTGTTCATGTGTACGTGTGAACTATCACATCCACGAACTGATATAATTATTTTTCCATAACCGTCTCTCAAAACTGGTTATAATGACGAAATTAATGTCCATATGTAATATTCATGACATATTTATCATTATAATACAATAATATATCAATTATGTTCTTACCTTCCATGCACATAAAAATGATAACGACGTTCATGTGTGTGTGTGAACTATCACCTCTATGAAGTGATGTGATTCATTTTTAATCACCACATCACATGGATAACATAAATAAGTTTATTTAAAGGATTAATATGATATTAATTATATTATGATAATTATATAAAGATAAAATAATACTTAACTTCTTTCCATAATTATCATTGAAAAATGGAAATGTTACTCATGCGTATGTACGACTTACAGTCTCCATGATTGTAACATAGTTAATTTTTCATAACCATAATTAATGGTTTTATTTAAAAGTATAATTTATGTAAAAAATTTAATATTATTTCATGAATATTATTTTAGATATGATGTATTTATGTCCATTTTGACTATTGATATCATATAAAATCCATGTTGGACTCAAGTACCGAATAATGTCAAAAAAATGTGACATGAACTTAAATAATTAAGTAATTGTTATAACATGATAATTAGTGATATAAAAGAAATAGTAAACATTAAAAATGATATCAAGAAATTAAATAATTAACTTAAGTTTGTTATTCGGTAAGATAAATATTTTAAACGACAAATCGGACTCAAGGTATACGATTTTGTCTCAATCTCCTTTTATCGAGGCATTTCTTGATACTATGAACCTTTATTCTTTTATAAGGTGTATATATAGATACTATAACATTTCATATCCATATTTTATCTATAATCATGTTATTCAGTGTTTTGGTAAATTTATACTTTCATGGAGATTATGATTCTAAATGTTCAGTGTGGTATGGGACACTTTGAATGTTTAAAGATTTAATTATCAAATCTATTTCTATATATCAATTTTCAGGATATTATATTATATATATATATATATATATACATTACTAAGGAATTTTTATGTATATTTTTAATTTCATTCAAAGATTTTCAGAAATGAATATTTTTACATGTTTTATATGGAATGTTTTGACAAATGACAAAGAGAATGTTCTATTATTATCGTATACGGTGACAATGAACTTTCCACCATCATGGACATTATTTTATTTTCATCTTACTTTGTAAAATTTCATTTTTCCTTAAATGAAGAACTAGGTTTATAGTTTTGGGTATTTTATTATTGAAATTGGGTTATTAAAAAAAATATTATTTTATTTATATATATAAGTGTATTTCATATGGGATTAGAAGAGTTTTTCAAAAGGGTTTTTTTATGAAAGTGTTTTATTTTGAAAATGGTACTTGAGTATTATATGAAACAGGTGATACTGATACAACTTATATGAAGGTTTGATCCCCATTATAGCTAAGGGGTGAGATTGATATAGCTTATAATAAGGGTTGAGTTTCATTATAGCTCACGGGTGATCCCAATATAGCTTATATGAAGGGTGATCCCCATTATAGATCTCTAATTCATTGGGTAATAATAATATTGTAATTAATCCATATGGTTATTCTAATTGAAATCATTTTTTAAAGGGTTTTATGTATATAATTCTCTAAGATACTTAAAGGAGTTTTAGTTGCTTGCTATTGGTTTTAATGATTTTCTTTGAGAAAAAAGTATGTGTGTTATTCATATGAAAATGTTTTGTTTCATTTTCACAAAGAACAATAAATGGGTTTTCATGTTTTTCATTGGACTAATGGTTTTCTTTCTTTTTATGTCCCTTATTGATATTTTTATTCTCATTCCAATTTTTAATTTTTTTAATAAGGTTAAATGTTGACTAGGGATAAAGATGAGGACAAGATGAGAATTGTGATATTATCAAAAAAACATGTTTTATTTTAGAATTTTTTCTTTGGTGAAAGAAAAAATGGATACTAAGTATAAGTTTCCACTTAAAATGTATGGGTTTACTTTATAAGAGTTTGTCCTAATTCTCTAAAAATCTAGACTGAAAAGATCCTCAAATGTGAATTCTAGTACAAAACCACTAGAATAAGTTTAAGGTCAGGCCCTTACATATATACTTACATATATATGTGGTAATGTTCATAGATATCCCATATTAGGAAAAAGTACATGTAGTCAACTAGGTGTCCTTGAGGAACCTAATCCATACTTTTTTATTATTGTTTATTTATTCACCAATTTATTCATTATAAATACACACTATTGTATATTCATTGACTAGATAGTATTAGAAACTATTTTTGGTGGCCTACAGAGTAAATCTCACACCCTGTTCGGGCTGTCATTGCACTGGGGTACCCGAACAGACCTCATGCTTGTAGGATAAAGTTTTAGATTATGCTTACATTATTCTTTAATACATGGGAGATTAAGAGAAAAGTATTGAGATGGATCTCAGGATACTTATGGAGATATACCTTAAGGATTTTTTTTTCTTTTTCTATACACATGTATTGTATTGTATTTCCTATCATATGATTACTTATTTTGATTGTGTAGCCTTATCTGGATATGCATACATGGTTGTATTTTTTTGTTTTTTCTATCTTATTAGTTATTATTATTATTATCTTATACTTATATATACTTTATTTATACTTCTTCCACTTTTCATTGATGTATTTATTATTATACCGATATGATAATATGATTATGATGGTATAGTATCCCCACCATATCATCATTAGACCCTCCTTGCTAGTTGAAAGCCTCTAACGTATAGGGAGGCACACTTTAGGCCAAATGGAAAACTGAATTGGGGCACTATTCTAAGTGGAACCAGGATTAGGATGCTAAAATATATCTAAAGATTATATATATACGATTGTTATGTGTCTAATGGTCATATATATAATGAAAATATTACCTTCCTATATATATCCCTACACGCTTCACTAAAATTTATTCATTTACTTCTCTCTCGTCATGTCTATTGTATTCCTGATTATTTTTCTTATTTCCATAGTTATAGTTGGAATCATAATATTCATGGGGAACCATGAGGATAAATATTTTATGTTTATGGTATTTATATATATTTTTTCATTTACTCGACTTTTACTTTTCATTGATGTTTTTATAATGAAACCTTATAAATATTCTAGTACTTATATTTCATTGTAATATTTTATTTCAATAAAATCATTATAGTTCATTTTAGTTTGATGACACATGAATCAAAAACAATCACACATAATATTCATTTAAAATAAAAATACATATCAAAATATTGTGGTGTAACACTGGATTCTTGAAAAAGTTTTAATATCACATTAATTTTGAATTGAGGAAGAAATTGTTCCCAAATTAGTGTTCTTTGATACCCAGACACTAGTTACTAGCCCAAGGGGATTGAGAATTACCTTTAGGCCCAGTGATGAGTTGGGTAGGGTGACATGTTAGGTCATCTTGGGATAGTTCATTACAAATGGTATTATGTCCTAGGTTCAAAGAAGGGTATAGGTTCTAGAGCACTCTATTATTATTTGGGAATTTTATAGTTTATAGATTTGGATATTAGAACTAGAGATGTAGGTGTGGGGAGATCCTAGATAGATCTTCCTTTCCATGAGACTTTATTTTCAATGGATAGTCAGGATTTGGATTTTGTTTTGATTACCCTTATTGGATTGAGATTTTTTATTATATTTTTATCCTCAATGTAATTACATGAGTTTTCTTGGGGTTATTATTAGGTTTTGAGATAATAAATGAAATAGAATCATAGAAATGAGGTTTACATTCATGGATTGATAAAACATGTAGTAATCGAGTGCTTGATTTTGGAAATGCTTCAGGAACTGTTGCATGACTAGAAAATTTCCCATCGAATCATGTGGCTCAGTCATGCATAGTTTCACATCATGTATGATTTTTTTATTTAAATTTATTATTTTATTAACTATTATTGAGTGATTATGTAGAATTGGATATGAATCAGGGTGAGTCTTATGATATATTGTTGTGGTTAGATTGGATTTTGGTTAAAGTTTTTGATTTTTTTTTGTTTAATCATGTGTTGTGAAACTGTTTTTGTTTGTAAAAGTGTATTTTATGAGAAGTGTTTTTAGTTTGAAATAAATCCATAGGACTTCTTTATAAAATTAATTTTTCCATTATTAAATATTTTTTTTAAAACAAATGGTTTATTTGGTAACTAGAAATTATTTTTAGGTTTAAAACTTGTTTACTGGGTCCTTTGTAAAGTGTTTTTTCCCACTTATAGTGTGTTTTAAAGAGTAGTCGGTCTTGAAATGAAAATCAGTAGGTGTTTAAAAAAATCAAGAAACATTTTTTGAAATAAAGGAGGATATCAAAAGGGGTTTTAGTGGGTTTTTTATGTTAAAGGATGTTGAGGTATTCAAAATCATATTTTATGACTTTTTTGGTTCTTGACCCTTTTTGGATGTTTAAAGGATGTGTTATTTTGAAATCATTTTAAAATTGTAAAGTTTTTTATAATGGAATATGGATTTATTAAAAATGTTTTGTATTGAGAAATAGGGGAATTTAACTTGTAACTAGAATTGTGAAAGTTGTTTATTTTAGTTTAAAAAAATAATATGTAATGTTTGTAGGTTTATTTGTTTTAAAAAGGGTATTTTTTTTAATATGAGTTTTAAGAATCTTTTCCAAGGGGTACATGGTTATAAAAAGAAAACATTGAAATATAGTTGATCATTTTGGTGAATTATATGTTTGGATTTGTACCTTGATTTATTTTGTACTATTTTATGTGATTTAGGATACATGAATATATTGGGTGCATGTATCATGTTGTTTAAAGTAATCCTCCAGGAAGGTCTTGAGTGAAGATGAGATGTTTATTATTTGGGTAGTGCCTTTACTATTTTAGATTCTTTTTAGACTATTTTTCAAGTGGCATGTGTTTTCTTCCTTATTAATGGTGCAACAATGTGTATTGGAATTATTAAAGGTAGTGTTAATCTATAAGATTCATTTGGGAACCTTATAGGTTAAATTGAGTGGACTCATCCTACGAGCCTTCATTAAATGGTGGAATCAATAAGGATTACTTTACGTAGAGTTCTAGAGTCTCTAAGGGAAGGGTAATCTTGGTAATTAGTCATAATTTTGGGTGATAATCTATTTTTAGATTTCCTTTTAGTAGTTTTGGCCTTGATTAATCTTTTTAAGCTATTCTTTTTAGATGTTTTCTTTAGGTACCTTTGTGATTGACTTTTGTGGGATGGTAGTTTTGTTATGGAAACGATCATTATTTATTGGCTGGTGTGCTCTATGTAGTTTCTTTGTAAATCTAGATTTTTTGTGGAAGCTATTCCTTGAGATTTAGATGAATGGAATGGACATGTGGGAACCTTGGGATGACACGTGGGTGATTAGTATAGGTGTTTTATTCATGAAGTTGGTAATTGTATAGTACTAATTTGTTATCCTGGTATGATTATCTATTAGGAAGTGGTATGAATTTTAGGTTTTATTTTACCCCTTGAGTTTTATAACTTAGGATTGAATCCTTTATATTATACCATGGTTTGTTCTTACCTATCTTATGGTTAAATTTTGTTGGTGGTATTGATAATGATTTGTGACTTGTGGGAATTAGATAATCCTTTGAATTTATTTTTCTTGGTGAGTTTTTAGTTGGTTTCTTTTTATGGTTGTTTTTATTTGATGGTATGGTGCTAAGTCTTGTTGAATTTTTAATAGGTGAGTTTATTTCTAGTGATGTATGGATTAAAGGTGTATCCTTATATTATCTCACCATTTTAGATGAAATCTAAATGGTGTGGAGACCTAAGATAGGTCTCCATTCACCTTAGACCTCACGTGCAGTGGTCATGGATGGATTATTATTATATATATACAGTGTTTCTTGGTGTTTTATTTCCTGATTTTTTTGATATTTTCATATGATTGGTAGTTCTCCTTCTTTGGATATTTTTTTTAATTCCCCGCCCAACCAACTTCTTTTCTTGAGGTGTTGTTGAGGCTTGTCTTTGGATACTTAAAATTTTACTAGAGACTTTCTTGGGGTAGAAAGTGGAATGGAGAAGATAATCATCACACTCACATGTTACTATTGTGGTATAATTAATTTACTTTTGGTTATTTTTGAGACTCTAGTGTTTCTTATCTTTTCATAGGGGTTTGGGAGGACCCAGAAAGCTGCAGGTTTGAACTTTTAATGGTTCAAACCATGACTAGGGTGTCCATTCCATGAATTTTCCTCCTAGGCCACCTGGGTGATATTACAAGGGTGGTTCCCTATGTGAGGCATCTCTAGAAATAATGTGCGTTTTGGGATAGGTCTTTTGTGTTGTGAATTGAGAGGTCATGCTATGAATATTTCCAAGGGGAGACTATTTACATCGTGAAGTAGTGATTCACACTATGAATGGGTCTGCACAAAGTTTTTAATTTTTTTTTTCTGAAATCACCCCTCTATATTTTTTAGGGGTTTAGACCCCCTTTTATCCTTCCCTCTCACATTGTATGACCTACAGAGATTCCAAGGGGATCTCTTCCTTATCCTCTGATTTCTAAGTGGTTTGGAAGGTCGATTTCCTCTTTCCTCCTTATTCTTCTTCCCTCCTTCATTTACACTTGATTTTATTTCTCCATGAAATCCTAACTCCCATGTTTGATGAATTTAGTTTTTGGGTAGGTTATAATATTTTGTAATTTTATGTGTAGGGATCATAGGGTCAATTTCTATGCTTATTCATTCTTCCACCATTGAAGGTAATTGGTTGTGACTTGTTCATAGTTTTGAGGTAGGTATTTATGTGAGATTAATTTATTATGAAATTCATGAAATTATTGAGTGCTATAAATTCATTTTAAATTAAATTATAATTACATATGATAATTTATGTGAAAATATAAACATTTTCCATGGAAATTATGTCTTGATTTAAAGTATTTTCTTATAGATTTTATGTTGCGTTTATGAATCAATTTTTTTTATGTGCTAAGATTTTTTTAAGGTGTTCATGGGTTACTTTAATGGTTTTTAAGGATAAGCATAGGCCTTAGGTCTTATTTCATATTTTTAGAGAAATTTTACATATTTTTAAAGACTGAATTTGGATATAAAAAGGGGTGTGTGTTCTTATGTTTACAAAATGATATAAAATGATGGGATTTTAAGGAGAAGAAAGTTCTCAATAACATGAGGCATATTTTTTGACAATACCAATTGGAACTTTATAAAAATAAATTATCCCATGCTTATTAGAACCTAGTTAGTGACCCTTCTTCTTATTTTACCCTTGATGGATTGGGAATAATGATATGATGCATGTATGATGTAGAAAGAAGATATTATATGTGAGGGTGATGGAGGTGAGGGAGAGTCTTTTATTATACTTTGTTTTTTTAATCTTGGATTATTTTTTCACACTACTACACTTTTTTTAATCATGTAAACTCAGGTAACTATGTGGTAGAAATTTATTCAAGCTACACTAGTTTTCAAAAACACCATCCAGTGTCCCTTAGTAGTATGCTATGACCTAGGCTAGGGAAGTACCCCCAGTGAGGTCCGTGTAGGAGAGCTGAGTGGGTTGTGTATCTTCTTAGAGGAAACATAGGTCAGTTGGTGGTCCATGCTATGATATTATTATTAGGATATTCTCACATTAGTACCAAATATTTCGACCATGACCCATATCCCTTTATTAGTGGTTCTATATAGGGTATATTTCGACTTTGATCATGTTGTATCCTCTAGTGTATGCTTTATTTATGGAACCTTTTATATAGTTTTATTTTTTTTGTTCATTGATATATATCTTGGCACCATTGGATTGTACCCCCAATTTTTATATATATTTTCCAAAATAGTTTCCAAATATGGGTTTGGATTTTTTTATTGTTTTGGGGAATGATTGGTTTTACTCTGGGATTCGAAAAGAGGAAAATTGTTTCATTTTGATTTTGAGAAAAAATAATGGCTCTTATTTAACTTGGGATTTCAAACTAAATTTATATAAAGAAAAATATTTCTTTATTATGTGAAAAAAATATTTTTTTATTTTAATTAGGAAATATTAATTTAAAAATAATATTTATATTTTATTTCAAACTATAAATTATAAACATCTTTACAAAAGTAATTTCATAGAATCCTTAGTGAGATTCTAAAGGGCATGTTATCTCACACCATACACACACACTTTGTTTATGTGTATGAATCTATTATATTTTATGTAGGTTCTAGGTTGAACATTTTAGATTGGTCATTTTTTTACTTGGGTCATCGATGGAGAGTTGGGATGAGGTGAGAAAATATGGGTTTCCTGAAGATGGTTTGTGTTTTGGTTCTATATTGTTTTATTTTTAATTTGCTGATGATCTGGTCAAGTTATCCATATTTTCATATTTGTCATGTTCATTTAATTATACTTGGTTTAATGTTTATTTGGATGATGTGTCTTGTTGTAATTAATGATTTGGATTATATTTATTGGTTATGAATCATTTTTTCTTTATGTTTATTCTATACTTTTTTATTTGTTTTAAATGGATGTCCTATATATGAACACTCTATGTAGAATTATCAAAGAAGGTCCTATATCATTTTAATTTTTATTTGTGGGTGAAATAATTCCGAAAGGATTTTTTTATACCTAGACACTATTTTTCATCCTGTGGTGATCAGGAACACCCTTTGGGTCTAGCAACAAGTCGAGCTAGGTTAGCCTGGGAAAGTTCATTACACAATACATGTTGTATAGAGAGACCACATGCTGTTTTTTATTCAGTACATGCCATGTTAAATTTGAGATAGAATTTAAGACTAACTAGAAGAGTATACATTATTTCCCTTATTAACACATTGTGCATTTATTAATTTTAAATTAAATTAAATTATTTAATTTATTCAAAATCATAGTGGATGAGAATCTCTAGGAGTGTTTGGATGGAAAATTAAGATAAATGAATTAATTAATTAATAAGATATTTAATTTATTAATTCAATAATTTTATCTTAATAATGTATTAATTGAAATTAATTATATCTAGTGTTAACTTCATAGTCATTTCATGAATGGATGATCATAATCTTGATCGAAATATGTATGTTTCTTTTATTTTAAATATTATTGCATGAGTTTTTGTGATGATTATTATTAAATTGAAATGATGATATGTGTATCATCCCCTCCTATTTATTATGTATAGACCAATGCACTCATAATTTCTTTTATTTAACCCCATACCCCTGGTTCCCTTCACCTTTGTTTGAGTATACTTATATAAAGTAAGTGTCTCCCTGGTGAGTGGAGGCAGTTCAAGTTGGATTCGAGGTGAAACCAACTATGAATATACCTATGTGGATAAGTGGAATATTTTATCTTAAAACAATCTTGGATTAAGGAGTTATTACCCTAGGGATAAGGGTAAATTTATCATCTTCTTAATAAAATGACCAGTAGAAAAACTCCTAATCATGCCACATATGTTTATTTTAGTTTTTCCCAGTATATGGTTATTTATTTATGTTTGTTGGATTTTTAAATGTGACCACTTAAAATAAATGACATAAAAAACATGCAATATATAATAAAATTAATTTTTTATGCATAAATTATTTTATCAAGACATAATTAATTAATTATGTAAAATATATATATTATTAAAAATCATGTAAATTTATTAAATAAAGAATATTTATGCATAAGATAAAATCCCTCAAGGAAATATTAATTCATTAAATCCTTCCATTGCATTAATTAATATGAAACCATAGTTTAAAATACATGTATGGCCCAAGTTAGGGTTCTTTCAATTATCAGGGAGTTTTAACTGAATTTTGGGTTTGAATTAACTAAGTAAATATCATAAATTTACTACCCAATAAGAAATTTGTATAACTATGAGGAAAGTGTTGAGAAAATATGAGTCTGGGATTTCAAGATTGGTGATTCCACTCAATGGATCAAGTAGCTGTGATTTAATTATATTGGAAAGACCCAACTACATAAATACCTCTAAAATAACTTGTTTTGACCAAGTATAGGTTGTGAAAAGGAAAATATGGATCCTTTCCACTAGAATATCCACATGATAGGATATTCTAAATCTAATGGTGAGGGTTATTAGTATTTGATAATATAGAAGGCAACTAATAAATAAAATTTATTATGTGAAATTTTTGGTAGTCAAACTAAATTACTAAAAGTTGTTTTTATTTTTTCATAGAAAATTAAAAGTAACAAGACCTCATCATTATCATTTTGATTGATATTAGATAAATTTAATCTCCTCACAAACATGGATTTATATGAGTGTTAAAAGATCTTGCGTATTTTACTATACAAAGATAAGAAATTATATGTTTTGGAGTCCCCTATTATTGAGAAAGATTCCTCTAAGGTGGATAGTAAGATAGAACACATGGCCTTATAGAAGTATGTTGATGGTGTATTGGATGTATAGTTACTCATTTTATCTTCCATGTATAATAACTTCCAAAATATACAAGAGGATATGAACACATACAACATCTTGTCCTATCTCTATGATATTTATCAAGAGAAGATAAGACAAGAAAGATACAAGATCTCCAAGATGCATTTCACATGTAATCTTGGATAAGGTTCACTAGATGTATCACATATAGTCAAGATGATTATCTATATTAATCATTTGGACATATTAGGTTTCAAGATACCCAATGAGTTATTCATTGACCTTATGATTTCATCACTATATCAGAGCTTCACTATCTTTATTATGAATCACCATATGAGAAATATTGAGAAGACACTCTTAAAAATACTCAATCTAATTCTCAAAGTAGACAAGGATATGAGGAATGAAAAACCTAGAGTCCTTATGGTGAATAAGATGAGGAATAAGGTGAAAGGACCTAAGACTAATTCCAAGTCCAAATCTTATTCACACCTCCCTTCCAATAATAGGAACATCGATAGGTAGGAAAGGGAACAAGATATGGAATGTTTTTCATATAGAAAAAAAGGCGACTAGAAGAAGAACTACACTGTAGTGAGGAAGCAAGGGGATGATTCAAGTCTATTTTTAATTGACTGTAACCTCTCTATATCTACTACTTGGTTATATGATAAAAATTTTGGTGCTGACATTTTTTTCTAAATACATGAACAAATTAGATTTAGGAAGGTTTCTAAAGCTGAGTTGGATTGTTGATTTTTCAATGGAATAAGATTGGTTTCCTTAGCTATAGGAAACTACTACCTTATGTTTCCTATGGGGTTGATTCTAGTTCTGAAGAACTATTATTTTATATCTATTATTACCCAAAAAAATTATAACTCTGTCAATTTTAGACATGAATAGATTTTTTCTAAAGTTTAGGAATAAAATTTAGTATTTTTATAAGTATAGAATTTGTTATGGTATGAAATATATTAATAACAGTCTTTATATACTAGAATATGACAATACATTATTAGTAATAGATAATTAAACAAGCTCACATGACTTATTTCACACCTAATTGGGGAATCACCTACATGTCCATGCAGACAAGAAGCATTGGATAAAGTTATACCAAGATGACTATTTAGATTATGTTGAATTAAAACCACTTGGTATATGTCATTCTCATTTATAAAGAAATATGACCAAACATGATTTTGGTAGAAAGGGTAAAATTAATGCATAGATTATTGAATTGATTCATAAATATGTGTGTATAACTTTTCTATTTAAATATATAGGCGGATACACATACTCCATTACTTTTACTAAAAAATTCAGTAAACATGGATATGTATACTTAATGAAGTATACGTATAAATCCTTTGAGAAATTTAAGGATTTCAAGAATAAAGTAGAGAATAATATTGGTAATAAGATAAATAAAATTTGATTTGATCAAGGAAAAGAATATATTAACTAATATTTTATCAAATATCTTAAGGATTTTTGGATTTTATCTCAACTCACTCATCTTTATACAATATAGTATAATGGTATTAGTGAAAGGAGTTGTAACTTGTTGTACATGGTATGTTTTATGATGATTCATGTAAATATACAATTATAATTTTAGGAATATTCATTAAAGAAAACTATATATACACTAAATCGTGTCCCAACTAAGGTAGAAAATAGGATTTGATTTAATCTTTGGAGTGGAAAGAAACTCCTTTTTTCATATAATCATGTATGGGTTTGCATAGTTTTTTTAAGGCCATCTGTAATGACCTAAAATTTTAAAAATAAAATTCCATTTTTAATGAATAAATTACTTTTATAAATCACATTCACTATATTTCATTTGGTATTTTGTACCATTAAAAAATATATCCATTATTATAATGTTAGACTGAAAAGTCTGTTGAGTATCAAAAACATTAATAATATAGTTGTTATATAGTGACCATTAATATTAGTATATATTATGGGTTATAATAAAATCTAATTGACATAGAAGGAAGAAGTGATGGCCTCAACCAGTAGGATCACATCCTTTAAATTCCATTTATCAAATCTTTTGAGGGAGATAGAATCACCATGATTTTCCCTTAACCAAGACCAAGTTGAGATTCAAAAATTGAAATTCAAGAAAACCCATTTATAGTAAAAATTTAAGATTATTGAGATCACTACCTGAACCATGTTTACTGAACCACCCTAAGAAAAGTACCACTATCGCAAACCTTGCCCTTAGGGCGTACATTGGTGTGATAAAGTGTTATGTATCTGGATCCTATTAGTTTGAAATTTTTGTATTTTATTGGTAATAAAACAATTATTATATGTATCCTTTTTTATTACTAATTTATACACCTCTTTATATAATGAGTTTAATAAAAACTAGATTTTGATGTGATGAAATGAAAATTTTATTTTTGAAAAATACATAGTTTAAATTATAACACACTTTTTAATAAATTCAATAATTTTGAAATAAATTTTATTTTCATTAAATATTATTATTAAATAATATTTATTTAAATATAAAGGATAATCTAATTTAATAAATTTCAATGTAATTTTGTATGGTAAAAATGTTGTTAGTGGCGTAAAAACTAGTATTTTTCTTGTAAATAAGGATTTTTATTTAAAGTGTAAATTATTATATTTATAAAATTATTTTAGTAAAATAAATATTACTTTTAAAATTATCATGCTGAAATTATCCAATAGTTAATTTTTCATAATTTTTTGAGATAGTCTACTTTTTAGGGAAAAAATTAAATATGGTATAAATATATGATATGTATCATGACATAATAATACATAAAAATGACGTAATAAATACTATAAAAATCATCCATGATAAAAAAATATTTCCACTTTAAAATAATATTTTTTTGAAGTTATTTTATTATTTTTAAAAACCTATAATGAATCCTTGAAAATCTATATTATATTTTAAGGTTTTAAAAACAATTATTTATGAACATGAATCACTTTTACATCATGAATGGTATTATTTTAATGATTTGGATTATTATCCTAATAAAATATTCAATACCACTCCTATTTGGTAGAAACCAAGATCAGAAACCATGATAAATTTGTGGTTTTGATTATTTTATCACTTAGAATCCAAAACCTATGTTTAGAAATTAATAATGAATTCTAATCTATTTTTCTATAAATATCCACAAAACATCCCACTCCTATTCACTCAAAACCTATTGATAACTAAGTTAATATCCCTATCCCTATATAAATCCCTCGCAAGGTATTCCCAATATCTTAAGAAGCTCCTCACAAGAATTTAGAAGCACCCTCTCAAGGTAAGGGATTCTCTCCTCCTCATTTTTATTCACAAACTTTTTTTTATATCAAGCCTTTTGATTTATAGTTTTTCATGTCTAAATATGTTTTTATGCATCCCTTTACTATACTTATGATTCCCAAGTAATGATATACCGCCTTTCACTCTCATTAATCCTTTCTATAAACCTTTATGTCACCCATTATGCTACCGAAATTATCCTGTGATTTCCCATACCCAACTATTGTATTATGAATACCCATCACAATTTAAACTCAAGTGTATTCACATAGATGTAAATATATTTCATTGATTATGTACAGACATGTATTTAACCCATACTCCTTGATCATGGGATTAAATTTGATCAGTGATGTTCTTATGTTGTATGATCTATGTGGTATAGAAATTCATGTACATAATATGACTGTGACAGGTGGGACCAGAATTATATATCCCTAAAATGAATTGAAAAGTGTCTTTATAACACGAGATACCATGTATGGTTCATGGGATTTTATCTTAATCACACTATATTATTATGTCTTGGAATTCATCCTTGATTTATGGTTATGATATCATGTTTTATGTTGTTTCCATATTCCTATGCTGCCTTGATGTTATCATCTTATGTC
The DNA here is from genome assembly GCA_963277665.1 of Viscum album. Taxonomy (NCBI): domain Eukaryota; kingdom Viridiplantae; phylum Streptophyta; class Magnoliopsida; order Santalales; family Viscaceae; genus Viscum; species Viscum album. The sequence continues at coordinate 448,248,712 of OY728145.1, forward strand.
ATGATTTAATGTCCATGTTTATGATTATCATTTTTTTTATCACCATGTTATTCCCCTTGGCTCACTTATACTTATTTAATTTATGTCATTCATTGAATATTCCCTTACTGGGATTTATACCTCACCCCTTTCTTATGTATGTCCCGAGGTGATCCCATGAAATATTAGAATATAAATAGATTTTAAGGGAATGTTATGGAGTTTAAATAATGTTATTGTATCCCTATTTCAAGTTATTGTTATATGCATGTAATTACCCAAAGACATTAGGCCTCTCAATCTTTTGGGATTGTGTTATGTGTATCTTTATGTAATAAATCATGAATTATAGTGTATAAAAATATGTGTTTTCATATTTGGTATCAAATCATGATCTAGTAACTTTTGGGGAATAAGATTCAAAACCTTAGTAAAATCCATAGGGATAAGAATAAATATAGGAAAACATCCATAAATTTTATTAAAGTATAGAACGAGTTGTTTTTAAGAAATGAAATCCCTTTTTGGATATTGTAAGCGGATATGGATCTGGCTTAGTTGATCCTAGGGGTAATAAAACATAAAAGGGAGGATTGGGTATTAAATCATTTCTCAACTGGTTCATGATAAACATACCTTTCTACATGCATTTTTTTAAACCATGGGAGATATGCTTTGGTAAATCCCTAGGATTTTTACAAACCGTTAAAAAGGGAACAAAAATTACTACTACATTTAATGTTAGGAAATAGACCATGGATAACATAGATTAAAACCTATAATTTCATCGGTTAAGGAATATATATCATTTAAGAGTTATCAATTAAATTTTCATAGTTAATATTTTATATTTTTAATACTTTTAAAATACGCATCCTTAATTTTCCCTTTTTTTAGTCAATGGATAGAAATATGAGGAACTAAGTCAACAACCAATGTGATGAGAAATGTAATGACTTTCTACATGAGATGTCCAACTAGATGGGAGTAGGATTTATGAACATCATGAAAATAGTTACTCAATTTAATCAATTTTTTAATATAAACTCTAATCATTGGGAACACCCAAATCCCCTTAAGAAATCACAAGTTGAAATTGAGACCTTTATGTGACAATGGTCTCTAAATTTTAGTGGATCTTTTGATACATTAATCTCATAAAAATAGATCAACTCCATTGAAAATTATTATCTATCCTTCAATGATCTAATAAATACAAGGCCATGCGATCTATTTATTTCATGTAGTGAGAAGTTAATCAATGGTGGACTTTGATCAAGAATAAAAATCTTAAGGAAGAGAGTGAAGTAATATAGTAGAAACAATTTAGGAAAAAAATTCTGATAAATATTTTCTTTGCACTCCCTAACTTAAAATGGATAGGTATTTTATTAGACTCAAATAAAAGGATGGATAATCCATTGGGGAAAATGATACAAAATTTAAAATAATTTCATGACATGCATATATCTTTTTCATTGACCCTGAAAGTAAATTTGACCACTTCTTTAGTTGAATAAACATGAATCTATGAAAAGCCTTAGAAATTCAAGACTTTGATAGCTATGAAGAAACTTTTTGATGTACCCTCAAATTCAAAATAGATATTGAGGAATATAAAGGGTATCATGGTTCTAGAGATAGGAATAAGTGAATGAAGTTTAATTTTGGTGGACAAATGGAGAAATATCATAGTGGTAAGAAATTAAAATATCCCACTTGTTAAAAGTGTGGAATAAAGCATCCCATAAATTTCTTTAAGGGGGTAATAAAGTGATTTGGGTGTGGGAAGGAGTTTCACCTATCTAATGAATTTTTATATAAGAAACCCACCAATGTGATTTAATAAATGAAAGTTCAAGTCATCCCTCAACCTATTGTCTAATGTTTCAACTACAAGGAATAAGGACACTATGTGGACCAATGCACTAAGACAAGGGTTGTTGAATATAACTGGATACAACAGCCTCTAAGGCCTAGATAGAAAGGTCCAATATATTCCATCACAACTAATGAGGTGGATTTCAACAACAAAGTGGTTAAAGGTACACTATTTATTAATTCAATAATATAGAACATACTATTTTATTATGGTTCAATGCATTCTTTCACACCACACAAGTTTAGTAGAAATATTCAAACAACACATCAAAACATGGAATTTGAGTTATTAGTGAGAATGAAAAATGGTTTAATTATTGAATCCCAAGCATATAAATTCTCATATATCAATATTTTCAAGCTTAATTTCCTATAAAACCTTGTGATACTCCCTTTAGTATAATCCAATATTATTTTGGGTATGGATTGACTTTCCTTGTATAGAGCCAACATAAATTGTTGGGAGAAGGAAATCACCCTTAATATAATGATTCTCACTCTAATTGTGTAAAAATGTAAGGAGGATGATGGATATCATTTTGAATCATCATCTCAAGAATGGATATTATTGCCTTATATGTAAGCATATCTATACCAAATGATTGAGACTAAGGAAAAGATCATCCTTGATGACATTCGCATTTTAAGGAAATATATTGATGTGTTCCCCAAAAAATTTACTAGTATTCCTCATAGAATATAGACTTATATACAGAGTTTTCCAATATATAATAATCTATATATAATATCCACCAATTAACTTGAATAGCTAAAAAGGAAAATATAGGAGAATCTGGATGAAGGGTTTATAGGCCCAAGTGATTCACCATGGGGTGCATCTGTCCCTTTTGACAAGAATAAGGATGGTTCAATGCGCCTATACATTTAATATCATGAGCTAAAAAATAAAGATAAATAAAAATTATCCTCATCCATGGATTGATGACTTATTTGATCAGTTATGTAGAGGCCAGGTGGATCTTTAGTTGAGATATTATCAGGTAATGGTGAAGAAGGAGTATATCCTAAAGACTACTTTTAGTATAAGGTACATGCACTATGAGTTCATAGTGATGTTATTTGGACTCATTGATTCTCGATATATATTCATGGAATTAATATATTCTTTAGGGATTTCCACAACAAATTTATGCTAATATTTATATATGATATTATTATCTACTCCAAAAGAAAGGATGAACGTGAGGAGAATTTGAATGGTGTACTGAAGACCTTGTAAAAGGAAAAGTTATATGTGAAGAATAGTAAATGAATGTTTTGGATGGATAAAGTAACATTGTTGAGGAATTTTATCACCAGTAAAGGAATATTTATAGATCCTTCAAATAAATATGAAATTAAAGGATGGAAGAAATCAAAATTTGGGATTTAGATCCGTAGTTTAGTTGGATTATCTTGTTATTATCATCGATTTGTGAGAAACTTCTCATGATTTTTAAACCCACTAACCAAGATAACTCAAAAGGGAGTGAATTTTTTCTATACTGATGAATGTGAAGAGTGGTTTAAAGAGTTAAATAAGAGGATAATTGATACACCTATGATCACATTACCCAATAATGGGGAATGATTTGTGATCTAAAATGATGCATCCAAAAATTTATTGGGTTGTGTAATCATGAAAAATAACAAATTGAAATCCTATTCCTCCCAAAAATTGATAATAAACGAACAGAACTACTCAACACATGATCTGGAATTGGTTATAGTGATCTTCACATTGAATATTTGATAACATTATCTCTATGGGGAGAAGTGTGACATATATATGGATCATAAAAGACTCAAGTATATATTCACACAAAAGGATATCAATATGCACCAATGATGGTGGTTATATTTAATCAATTAGTATTAATGTTTAGTCCATCGCCATCATAGAAAGGTGAAAAGGTTTCCAAATGATCTAAGTAGAAAGGATCCCACAACCCTATCCATAATGAGGCTTGAAAGGGATATAACCTTTTTGTACATACAAAGGATGGACATGGGAATCATAAAAGGAACTTTTTCTTAACTTTATCAAATAATTTCTCAGCCATCCATTCTTGATATGATAAAGGAGGCCCAAAAATTTAAAAGGATCTCCATAAAAAGGTAGTGATTATTCCATGGTTTAACGTTTATAAATAGGGCTTCATAAGGTTTGGAACCTAGATACGTGTCCCATAAAAACCATAAATAAGGAGGGAACTTCTGGTTGATGTGCATAACTTATCATTCACTATTCATCTAGGAAGTACTAAGATGTATAGAGATATAAAGAAAAATTACAATGGGTTAATATGAAGAGAGATATTGTAGAATTTGTATATAAATGCTTGGCGTTCCAAAGATTCAAGGATGAATGACATAATTCTAAGGGTATGAGGAAATAATTTCTTATAACAGTATGGAAATGGGGAAACCTAACTATGGGTTTCATCACAGGACTCCCCAAGGCATATAAAGGTGAAACACTATTTGGGTGGTATTTTATCTCTTTACAAATTCAATGCATTTCATTTTTATCAAGGAATATTTCTCTCTTGACCAACTATTCAGAATATACATAAGATAAGTGGTAAGATTTCATGAAGTACCATTGTACATTATATCTGATCAAGATATGAAGTTTACCTCATGTTTCTTGAGAAGAATTCAGCAAGAATTCAATATAAAGATGAGTTTCAGTACTATTTATCACCCTTAGATGGAAATCCAATTGAAATTCCTATCATAGGTTGGTGAAAAAACTATTAATTTATCTCTCACTGCATCACATTAGCTGACCATGTTCATCTCTCTTAAGGATCTTTTGTAGTAATTCACTCACTATTCTAAATTCACTTATTTTATTTTTGGGTTTTCTCTATATTTTATGAAAGAAATTAATCATGGGGGTTTTATATTTTAGAATGAAAATTAAATAAATAAAAGATAATAAATTGAATATGTAATGAAAAATATAGAAATAATGAATGGTGTTATCTAGAAAGGAAATACTCCCAATAGAATAACCCAGAGTGAGCCTCCATTATTTAATTAATCATTTAAAATTTAACTAATAAACACACTCCATTTTATGTCTGCACATACTATTTTCCCCATGTCATGAATATGTCATTCACTTAATGATATCCAAGTATACTGCACATCCACCTCCTCGATTGAGGGATAATATTAGAGAAGAGAAAGATAAACATCGGGTGGAATGTGAAGACACAAATTCATATTTCCCACTAATACACCCTAGAGCTAACTTTAAGAAAATAATGAACATTAAGAATTAATTCATGAATAATTGGGTTCAAAACTGATTCATTTCCCTCAGATATTTATTTGTTTAGTTACTCAGGATCATGATTATTAGAAATCACAATAGAGAAGAACGAGGTAGACACACAAAAATATAAAAATGAAAGAATGAAAAGAAGAATAATACTAATATATATTAAAAAATCATAATACTATTACAATAAAAAAGAAACTACATGATTATAAAAATGGGAAACTAGAATTCTAACCCTTTGAAATGGAGAAGAGATAAATTTGTATAGGAAAAAGAGTGGCTCATTTTTTCTCAATATTTTTATCTAAAATATTGAGCATGGAAGATAAACTAAATGGATGAATTGAAAAAAATTTATTTTGTAAATTTGTTCCCCTATTTCTTTTTCATGCATCCAAAAAAATTAGATCCATTTTACACATATAGCATGAAAGATGACCAAGTTACTATAAATAAATTTTCTATCCTAGATGACTATTTTTATTACCATGCACCGAGTTCCCATTCATTTATGGTCTTAATGGATGGAGAATCACAGTGACCACAGTAACAAAAAAAATTCAATTGTTCCATATCTTCATGTAAAATTTCATCTCAATTGGATGATATTTTTGTGAGATATGGGTCCATTTTAAAAATTCTCAAGATCTGGACATAGATTCCAAGGTCCAGATTGTGAGCTTGATCTGGGCCTCAAAATGTTTTATTGAGATTTGAGTCTAGTTAAATGAAATGAATCCAAAAAACATGGAATCCTAAAAAATAATTTTTAAATTTTTATCAGAGTAGAGAATGTTGTGTCTGAAATACAAATCTAACTTAAAATAATTAAAATTGTAAAATTAATCCATTTTCATAACTAAGCTCAAAATACATATAAAACCTAAAAATATAAAACTTTCCCATAAAATAACACTTTGGGGGGTTAAAACATTTAAATTCAAAGTACAATTATTTTGAAAGTATTTTCTCTGTCATCAGTCTAAGAGAACCATTCAAACTCTAGAGAATATGTTGAGATCTTTTTTAATGGATTTCCAAGTATGTTAGGATCAAAATCTTATCCTATTATATTTCTCATATAAAAAAGTTTCCATTATATCATTTAAATGGAACCTTATGAGTATCTATATTGGAGGATCTGTCAAACTCTAATATGTTAGGGTGGAGTTAGAGAGCTAAAGTTGATGGGACCTTATCTTATCTAATAGATGATAGTGAAAGTTGAAATAAATCAATGTAATATAAAATCTATGAAAATTCGACAGAAAATATATTCATACAATCATTGAAAATACTTGGAGTTTGAGGTTAGTGATAATTTGTTCCTTATTATATCACCATGTAATAAATTCATATGGTTTGAGAAGAATGGAAATCTTAGTCCTAGATACATCTCCCCATTTGAAATCCTTGATCACATCAAGTCGTGACCTATCGAATAACACTCCCACCTAACATATCTCAATTACATGATTTGTTCCATGTATTAAAAAAGTACATACTATACTTCTCACACGTACTAAATACGGAGGTGATACCTTTGGAGAATGATCTTTCATATGAGGATCAATTGATGAAGATCTTAGATCATAGAGGAAAATTTATACAAAATAAGAAAAATCACCAAGTCAAAGTACTATGGAAGAACCACATGTTTGAGTAGGAAACATGATAACCATTAGAGGTAATGAAATATAATTAACCAGGTCTATTTTAGGGTATAAAATGAAATTTTTAGGGAGAAGTTTCTGAAGGGGGTAATAATGTAATGATGCAAACTTTTATAAATGAAATTTAATTTTTAATTAATAAATGACTTATAGAAAACACATACACTATATTTCATTTTTTATTTTGGACCATTATAAAATATATCCATAATTATCCCATCAGACTTAAAATACCATTATGTATCATAATCCTTGATAATATAGACATTATATAGTGAACATTAAATTAGTATATATTAGGGGTTATAATAATATTTAATTGACACATAAGGAATAAGTGACGGCCTTGACTAGTAGGATCATACACTATGAATCCCATGTATCAGATCTTCTAAGGGGGATGGAATCACTATGATTTTCCCTTTACTAAGACCAAGATGAGATTCAATAACTAAAACTTCATAAAAACCATTTATGTGGGAAGTTCAAACTTTTTAAGATCACCTCCTAAACCATGTTCATTGAACCACCTAAAGAAATTACCACCACTGCACACCTTACCCTTACCGTACACACTGATGTAATAACGATTTATGTATCTATACCCTATTAGTATTATTTTTTATTTTTTATTTTTAATAAAACAATGATTAAATTTATCACTTTTCATTATTATTTTATATGCATGATTGTATAATGAGTTTAATAAGAACTAGATTATTATATGAAGAAACCAAAATTGTATTTTTGGAAAAAATACAATTTCAATTAAAACACACTTTTTGATAAATTCAATAATTTTAAAATAAATTTTATTTTCATAAAATATTCTTATTAAATAATATTTTTTAAATATAAATTATAATATAATTTAAGTAATTACAATCTAATTTTATAAGGTTAGGAATGTTTTTAGTGTCATAAAAACTAGTATTTTCCAGTAAATTGGTGTTTTAATATAAGTGTAAATTCTCATATTTATAAAATTATTTTTGTAAAATAAATATTTTTTTGAAATCATCATGTTAAAATTATCCAATGGTGTTTTTTATAATTTTTTGAGACATTTGAATTTTTGGATAAAAATTAAATATAGTATAAATTTTCATTATGTATTATGACATCATAATATCCTAAAAGTGATCTAATAAATACTATAGAATGAATCCATGAGAAAAAATATATTTTACCTTTAAAATAATTTTTTTAAACTTATTTGAATATTTTTACAAACCTATAATGAATAATCCAAAACCTATGTTATATTTTAAGGTTATGAAAATAATTATTTATGAACAAGACTCACTTATATATCTTGAATGGTATTATTTTAATGATTTAGTTTCTTATATTTATAATTTATTGAAACCCAAACCTATTTGGTAGAAAACATGGTAAAAAACTATGGTAAGGTTTTTTTATTTTGATTATTTTATTACTAAAAGTCCAAAACCTATGTATAAAAATTAATAAATAATCCCATATAAGTTTCTATAAATATCCACCCAACCTCACACTCCTATTCACTTAAAACCCATTGATCATAATTTTACTCTCCCTACACCTCTATAAATCCCTTCTAAGGTGTTCTCAATACTTAATAAGTTCTTCTCAAGATTTTAAAAGCATCCTCTTAGGGTAAGGGATTCTCTCTACTTCCTTTTTATTTAAGTACTTTCTTTACACTAAGCCTTTTGATTTCTAATTTTTCATGTTTAAAGATGTTTATAAAAATATTTTTATTATACTCATGATTACTAATCAATGAGAAACCACCTTTCACTCTCATTAATCCCTTAGATAAACCTTTATGTATAACTATTATGTTTCTAAAATTATCATGTGATTTTCCATGAATAAATTTTGTATTGTGAATGCCCATCACAATTTATACTCAAGTGTATTCACATAGATGTATCTATCCTTCATTGATTTGGGGATTCCATTTATATAATTGAAACTTCTTAATAATGGGATTAAATGTGATCAAATATGTTCTTATGTTGTATGATCTATGTGGCACACAAATACATGTACATAATATGATTGTGATGGGTGGGCCTAGAATTATATAGCCCTCCAATGAATTTGGTGATGTATTTATCTCATGAGATACCATGTATGGTGCATGATCATTTATCCTAAGAACACTATGTTATGATGTCTGAGTGATTATCCTTGAATTATGCTTATGATGACATGTTTTATGTTGTTTCCACATTTCTATACTTACATGATATTACCATCTTATATCATGATTAGATGTTCAAGATTATGATTCTCACATTTTTTATATCACCGTGTTATTCCCCTTGACTCAATTATACTAGTTTACTTCATTTTATTCTTTGATTATTCCTTTATTGGGCTTTAAAACTCTTCTTTTTATTATATACATCTCCAGGTTATCCCATGCAATATTAGAAAATGAATGGATTTTAATGGTATTTTATGGAGTTTTAAATAATGTCATTATATACTTGTTTCAATTTATTGTGATATATATCTAATTACTCAAAGAAAGTAGGACTATTGATCTTTTGGGATTGTGTTATGTGTATCTTTATTTGATAAATCAAGAATTAAAGTGTATAAAAAATATGATTTTCAAACTATCCCTAACAACAAACCATCATCCTGAGGCATGGAGTGTATCTTTATAGGATATACCAAGGGAAAAATATGATATTATCTATAATATCTTTTATAAAAGAAGGTAATAGTGTAAAAAATACATATTAATTGAGAGGGATTACATATAATAAATAGATAGTGGGATCAATATTGACTTTGATTCAATTGATTCTTATGATATGTAGAAGTTTTCATGGAAAATTCCACAAGACCCCATAGAAGTAGTTGTTCCAATGACACCAATATTTAATAAGATCAACAGATAAGTTATAGAACCAGAGAGATGTTTTTTCTAGTCAATGAGGATGGGGACACATAATTAGTTTATAATAATTAACCTAAGTCCTAAAAGGAAGTAGTGAGTGGATCATAAGCTACTAGATGGAAATAAGCTATGAATTTTGAGATGGATTCCATATGCTAGAATGAATTTTAGGTTCTACTAGATCCTCTAGTAGATGTAAATCATGTTTGTTACAAATGGTTTTTCCATAAGAAACTAGATATATGGTAAATGTTGTACCTATAATGAACAACTAGTATGTAAAAGTTTTAAGAAACATTAAGGTGTTAACTATGAAAAAACCTTTTCACCAGTTTATATACCGAAATCCATTAGAATTATGCTTTCCCTATAAAAATACCATGATTATTAGATTTTTCATATTGATTTAAAAAAACTTTTTTTAATAGAAACTATATAAAATGTATATATGGAACAACCAGAGGGGTTTTGAATCAATGAGATTCAAATAAGGTGTCAAAGTTACAGGGATCTATTTATGGGTTGAAGAAAGTATCTGGGTTTTGGAAAATTCACCTTGATGAATTCATAATGGAATTTGGTTTTATAAAGAGTTATGATGATCCATGTATCTATAATTTTTTTTAATGGGAGTGTATTCATTTTCCTAGTAGTATATATTAATGACATATTACTAATTGTAAATGAGATAACAGTCTTATAGTTTGTTAAGGAGTGTTTGGAATCTTTTTCTCTACAAAGGAATTAAGTGAAGCAACATACATTCTTGGGATCAATACCCACTATGATAGATCCAATAGGCTACTTTTTCTAATTCAAGGTACATGTATTGATAAGAACCTAAAGATATCCACAACAGAACAATCTAAGAGGGGATTATTACCAATGTCACAAGGCATACATCTAACTAAAGAATATGTTCTAATATACAATAATAAAGAGAGTATGAGTATATTCCCATATTCTTCTATGATGGGATATATCATGTATTTCATGTTATATACTTGGATTTATGTTTCTTATGAATTGAGAATGTTAGGTAAAAATTAATCAAGTCCAGGATACCACCACTGGATAGAAATCAATAATATCCTAAAGTATCTTAGGAATACTAAGGATATCTTCCTATTTTGTAAAAAATATGTGGATCTAGTCATCAGGGGATATAAAGAGGTTATATTCTAGATAGATCAAGATAATTTGAAGTCACAGTAAGAATATGTATTCTATCTTAATATATTATCTTTGAGATGGAAGAGATCAAAGTAGGCAGTGGATTTTGATTCCATAGTATTTTCTAAGTATATTTTGGCTTTTGATACAGCTAATGAAGTAATATGGATACAAAACTTCATTTAGGATCCTAATGTGGTTCCTAGTAATAAATACCCTATCATATTGTATAATGATAATACTATAGTGATGGATTTCATTAAGTAAATAAGGTCACATCAATAGATAAAACATATACTTTATATTTATCACTTATTGATGTATTTTTCTCAAAGGGTCGAGGTCACAGTAAGTAGATTTTCCATGAAGGTGAAAGTGGCAGACACGTTGACTAAATTCATTAATATCTCACTCTAGTTTGAGTGTGATTATATTAGATTTTGTTCCTTAGAATCAACTACTTTATACATTTGATTACCTCTATATCTAGATTCTTGAATATTAATGAATATCTTACCACATGATGAGTGTGATTCTACATAACATTAATTTGATAACGTCCTCAGAATATATGTCTAATAGAATGGTACTAGAATTTATCCATTATGATGAGAACCTTAAAGTGAAATGAAGATATGCATAAATATATGTTATATGAATGGATGACATCTATCTAATGGGACATAGATGATATAGGTCATTTGGTGTTGGGGGATCATAAGACATTGTGACTTCTTATCATAAAGTTTTCACTTCATAATCTCTAAGATAGGAGGCTATGATAATATACCCACCCATAGGAACTCCACATGCTATATGCTTTATTGGATACAACCATATATAATGTGTGTATTATTAATTATAATTAATATTATTATTAATTCATAGCATGAGTCACATACTTATATTTATTAATGAAAATAATGATGACATATGCTCATAATGAGGTAGGATGTTTTGGGTGCATCGTAAATAATATAAAATTAATGAATAAATCAAGAAAGGATTTTTATGTTTTGAGTTAATGGATATAGATATCTTAGGCCCTGTTATTGGAATGGAACTATCTGATTATATCTATGGAAATGGTGGTTTTATCGACAAGTTCATTTCAGGAATTCAATGGAAATAGATTAATTATATAGGTTGATGACACATGCGATGCAGCCTATTTGATGAGATATTGAGACAAAGGTATTATATTACATAGTGATAATCTATTGGAGTTTGTCTTTATTGTTATATTAACTTATTTCTGTATGGGTTCCTTAACATGTTGATAGATTTTGATCTCGAAATTTAGGTCTATTAGCCTAATTCCAATAAGAAATGGGCCTAGATGGTCATATAAAAATCATATCTAGAACCTTAGTTAAATTATATTATAATTTAATATTGGAATAAATATTATTCTCAAGTTCCAAAGAATAATAAATTTTTAGGTTATATTTATTATAAATATTCAGTCTATAGTTATTCAAGATAATATATATACGAGTTGAATATTAAATAAATTCTCATTTAAAAATTTAGTAAAAATAATATTTATTTATTTATTTATTAATCAATTAATTTAGTGATATTTATTTATTTAAATAAATATTTATTATTTAAGGTTTGATAAATACTGAAGTGGATTTTTTGTGCACAAAATTTCTATTTGGGGAATTTTCCCAAGTCTAGAGAGAAATTTCCTTAGAATTATCTCAATAATGGAGAGCATAGAACCTCTTCATCCCTCTAAAGTTCTTGAGATAACTAGAAGTATGAAATTGATTCTTGTTGTAATCAAAGATAAAATATTAAAGTGGTTAGAATAATCCATGCAAGCACCTGAAGATTACATGATGATGTTATGAGGTTTGTAGAGTACTTATGGATACCACTAGAGGGATTCTACCCTTGGATACTTCATTCTAATAATGGTACGATAAGAGTTGTCAACTGCTTTGAAAATAAATAAAGGATTGTAAGTGAAGGTAATTCTTATTTATATAAATTTATTGTAAATTGTATGTGAAAAGATCCTCTCTTGAATATTAAGGTCCTTGTTCATCCAGTTCTAAGGATTTATCTGAATAAATTGATGAAAATATATTGTTAGTCATATTCCCAGTCACTTATGATGTTCCTTGAAACCTTCACTCCCTTTATTTAATGAAGGGAGTCAAGTGTTGGCTTCCATCACATGGAATATGTCATGCATTACCCATAAAAAATGATTTCTGGGACCTAATAATCATTTGAATGTTTCAAATGATAATTTATAGCCATAAATGTATCTACATATTGATACACAACTGAAGTTAAATTTTTTGGTAGTCATACAAATGGACATTCACCTGATATCCCATATTGTAATCTTATCATAAGTTATGATATAGGTGTATAATGTCTTGTAAGATATTAATATATCATAATTTGTGATATGAATCATATATATATCATAGGATATGACTTAAGGTATATCTTAAAATATGATATACCTATTTTAGTGAGTTTAAAATAATCTACCACTTATACTAAAATCCCATAAGGACTTTATTAAAAGCTTCACAACTCATTGGGAATCCATCAAAACTATTTTGGATATGGTTTATCAAAATCTATTCATTTTGGAATAAATAATTTTAAAAAACACTTAATATTTATTCTAAGGCCTAACTGTGTGACTATAAAGTCCTTTTTATCATTGAAAAAGGTTATGAAATCTAGATTTCATAAATGAAAGAAAAGAAAAATTTGTAGAAAAAACATCAGTGATACTAAAGTTACAAATATGTCTTGTGAAATCTCAATAAAACATACTCATATATTTATATGAGTATCTACATCACAAGATATATTATATAAACAATATTTATAACTGTATAATCTCATTTTCTATGACATAATGTGGTTTCTATATTCTTTTCATGGATATCTAAGGGTTGGAAACTACAGGAGGCGGGTGAATTTTACTTTAAAACATCATAAAAACTTTTCATCCACCTCAAAAGAAAAACCATCAGAAACACAAATTTCTAATAAAGACACAAATTATTTGAGTAAAAATAAATATTTATGGTAGAAATAAAAACTTTCATAACTTAAAAAACTTCAAAAAATATTAAATTCATAGTGAAAATAAAGATAACTACTACAATTAGTAAGCACAGTGGAAATAAATGAGACATAGAGTATTAATAAACCTACTACCCCTTAAAGGATATTATACCCACAATACATTTTTTTATTTTATTAAAAATCCACTTTGAGGGAAAGTGAGAACCTATATAAATACCTTTATCATCAAGTCACACCCATAAAAAACACACATTACAGAGTTCAAAATTAAAAAAATAGAATAGGGAAATTCACTACGTACATATGCACCTATTTCAAAATTCAAAATAAACAATCATCAAAGAAAATCCCATAAATATAGCTGACTGAAATAACTATGTCACTAGCCTACTTCATGCACCCCATAACTGCTCATTTCCATCCATCGCCATCAGAGAAATCCACCGCCTGATACATCACCACAATCATCACATGCCAACCTTATCTTTTTTACACTATCATGGTCGTCACCTGATTCTATCACCATCGACATCTTCGTCAATGAGTCGTTACCATCATCCACTTCCCCAACATTCATCACTATCACTGAACATCCTCTCAGACTCTGATCCACCACCACATCGTCATCGTTATTCAAACATCCACCCAGTATGTTGAGGCCATAAAAAGCATCAAACTGTGTCCACTGAAACATCTTCTCACCATAAAAAACCAACATCATAGAACAAAACCACCTTTGTAGATTACAGACAACCATCAAGAAAGAAAACCAAAAGATAAAATGAAATTAGGGCAGTAACCCTAAATGAAACTGAAATAAGAGGCAACTGGGAATGAAACCCGAACAAGAAGAAAATGAAAGAAGGCTGACTTGGGGGACTCCATGACCACCGAACTGCAAGGCCCAAAACCCTCATGTATCCATCACTAAAAATTCAACATGGAGAGGAGTGGTGGAACACTAGGTCATATAAAGGTGAGGTGTCCAAGGAAGCAACCCTGGGAAGAGACCCGAAGAAAATAAAACATGAAAAGGAGGAACCTAGGAATGAAACCCTATCAAAAGAACCAACACCAGAGCATCTAGAAATCCAAAGTCAACCAAAACGCTTTCCTAAAACTTTGGATCGCTCCAAATCTAACCTGGAGAGGAGCGGGGGAATTCAAGGTTAGAGCACAGTAGAGGTGAATGGGGAGAAACCAAAGCGACTTATAGAGTAGAGAGGTAAAATGAGGAGGGAAAACTCTGAGAGGATTGAGTGAGAGAGAAGAAGAGACCAGAAGAAAATACATCCCATAGTGAGTGAGTGAGAGAATATAGAACCTAAAATAAGAGAGGTTGATGATTCATCACCATCGGTGGAGGTTGGAGCCATAGGATGTGGAAGCCGAGCCAAGAGATTGAGAGAACCAGGTGAGTGAGGTGCCATTCTGGTCCCTTAAAGGATATTATAAAAATTCACTTTTACCCAAATCACAGAAAGAATATTTAAAATAAATTCAGGGTATTAGTAAATTTAAACTTATCAAAATTTATATATTCATATACCATATAATCCCTCAATTTAAGCCCATAAGATAGTATTTGTGTATTAACCCTAGGCACTCTGTCTTCCTCTACAGAATCCCTCAATCAAGCCAATCACCAACAACAAACTTCCATTGCCCAGAATCTATGTCTTAAACATAGAATACAATGATCTCTGAGGATTAGAAATGAAATAACGATTACAATAAGATATTTTATGAGATTTATCATTAAATCCTCAAAAAATGGTTGGTCTTAGCAAAAAAACTCAGAAAGAAAGATTATAATGATTGAAATCTCGAACAAAAATAAAAAGTTTTGATAGTTAGACATGATAAAAAAATTATGAATACTCATAGTAAATAAAAATTATATTTTTTTTAATCATAAAATATTTGGTCCAATTTATTATAAAACCTTTAATAGTCAGATTCCATATTCTTCGTGTTTAGTTGTAACTACATCGGAAGTAACTTTGTCACCTTCTGATGAACTCAATACAGCTCTAAATCTTCTAATGAAGTCAATACTGCACCACTATAATAATATTAAATATGGTGAATTCAATATAATATAAAAAACTAGATCTCTATATTTTCATAATAAAATCCTCTATAATTAATGTTATCGTATTTTCATTTTGGACAGCAAAAACACTTAAACCAAAAACTTCAAATTAGATCAAATTAATATAAGATGTATTTTGGTTATCAAAATAAGGAATGAAAAGGTTTCATAGACTCAATAATATACCCCCATTTTTAAATACACAAGACACGTAGAAGAATTTAAAACAAATATCCCCATTTTTTAAACAATAAAAACTTCCCTTTAGTAAAAAAAATCAATTTTAAATTTTTAAACATTCAATTATATTAAATTTTTAAATCACTTTTACTTTATAATATAAAAAATTTCAAATTTATCCAAAAAAGTTCAAATTTATTACCCTTTTTTATTTTCAAAAAGAACCAAAAAATGAAAAATAAAACTTTTGAAATTTTAAGATAGAATCCTCTAAAAAGTAAATTCTATTAATTCTAAAGAAGAAATCCCTTTTTAGAAATATATGAACTTTAAGAAACTTATACCCCATAGGATTTTAGTATTATGTCTTAAAAATATGAAATGTAAAGATGTTCCCGTTATAGATAAGGAAGGTTATTCATAAGTAAAACACCATTCATAACCAAAAGTATAAAAAAATAATGCATCAGAAATACACACATCCATGTAATAGAAAATATAAAACATAAATTCAACTAAAATTTAATCATTCAAGAATAATTTCCATCAATATAATTTAATGTAAAATTTTATAAACATAAAAAAATTTACAAGAATGAGAAATATAAATTTTAGTCCTTAAATTTCATCCACCATATATTTGATATTCTTGATTTTTATGACACTTGACGAACATATCATTATTAGCAGAAAGATTCTATTCTTGAACATGTAACTAATTATTCTTGGATATATTATCTTCTTAAACTTTAGACTTCTGATTATGGTTCTCTAAATATATATATTGAGAAACTACCAGATGCTTCATCTCTTCGACTGAGCTAGACTTCTTTTTAACATTCTCATTACAACTCTTTGTGAAATATTAAATTCCCTCCAATATTTTACATAAAACATCAAATTTATTATGAATAAAATCAGTCTAGTCATCTATGAACTTTTTATATTTATCTTTTGATTTCATATGCTGTGAGAAAATTTTCATCTTTCAACTATGAATATCACATTATTTATTAACATTCCTTATATATCCTTTAATTTATGATACTAAGTCAACCATTTCCTTTTTAATTTTAAAATTTGGGCATTGATAATTTGATATTTCATCAAATTCACTCTAGCATTATGTATCGGTAAAATTCCAGTTACGCTATCGGACTTCTTTACCATATTATTCTAGGAATCTATCTTATATTCAATCCTTTATGATCTAGTATAAGAAGAAGATTCTAAATAAATATCTAATCTTTCCTATTGATCTCTAATATTATAGGTTTAAATTCCAAATCTTTATCTTTTTATGGAGTTATGTAAATAAAATTAAAGTCCTTATCATAAATTTCAACATAAATTCATTATAACCAACACTTTCTAGTGACCTTATCCTTTCACTAAAAGTAGATATGGATGAGATAAAACATAATTTAGATCCCTACCTTATTCCTATGAACTAATATCAAGATGAAGAGATGAAGTATGAGTATTATAAGTATTAAATAAAGGTTCCTTTAGTAAAGGGTTACTTTGAACTTCCTTATCTTTCACTTTCTCTACTTCTTCAACTTCTTCAATTTCCTTTCCAAGTTCTACCATAGGAAAATATTCCCTAGCTAAAGGGGCTTCCACAAAATTAATTTCTAATGGATTAACATATATTGGAATAACTTATGGGGTAAAAACCTTATATATTTTATTTTTATCTAAACAAACTTCTAAATTAGGATAATATAGTGATGATGGTTTCTCTTGAACTTTTATCATTATTTCCTTCCTTTTTTCTTTAAAGTAGAGCTTCCTCTAAATATGTTTCTCCTTAATAAAATGTTTTTGAATAGTTATGGAAGGTAAGATGACACTATATACTTGAAAATATCCAATATAATGAAAATATAAATTTTTATTCTTTTATTTAGGAAACTTCCAGTGAACATCCTCTCTAATGGCCTTAGCCTCTGCTTTATCCAAACCAAAATAAGGTCTCCCTGTAGCCCTTTTTTTCTTTATTCTTATTATCCTCTTCAACACTTTGTATCCAAGATTCACTATATCTATCCACCATTTTTCAAAATTATTCCTTTGAATTCCTTTTTCCAATATTCTAAGGAACTTTAACTTATACAACTTTCTTCTTCTTTAGAGGATTAAAATTAGCAATGATAGGAACTTTCAAGTATTTTCTATTCTCCTTTGATGTATTCATGCCCTTAATATATTTTTTAGATTTAGATGCTGCAAAATATGATGAATTCTGAACAAATTTATTTATGTTAAAGTAATACAGTAATCTCATCTGATATATAGTCTCTTCTTTGATCAGATTCTCCTTAACCCATTCAGGATGAGCTTCATTTTCAAATCCTTTAACTTGTGGAAACTTCACCGAAAACCTATTTAACATCCAAGAAAAACAATAGAATCTTTAGCTTCACCATTTATATGTAAATACCTTTGATATAAATTCAAACAAACATATCAATGTTTAACTTACTCATGTTTACAATAAATTCTAAAAGATATGCATCATGAATCTTTATTGTGTCCTTGTCACCCTTTATTGGAAACAAAAAGGACTAGAAGAACTAAAAAACAATCCAGAATTATAGTGTCATATTGTTCATCTTGTGAAGCTTATCCTTAACCAAAAAACCTTTCCTCGATTTTTCTTTCCACTAAGGGACCATAAAATTATAAAAATGTGAAAAAAGTGACACACATTTAAATGTATGTTCTATAATCTCAACAAATATTGTGATAATTAAGCCTAGTGGGTTTTCAAATAGAATAAACGACACCTTTTTTTTATTCTTTAGGCTCAATGAAACTTGATATTACTTAGATATCATAGATAATTAAAGGATAAAATAAATGATAATCCCCCTTAGCTACAACTATATCTTCCTATATTTAAATCTTGATAAACCATTTTCATAAAAACTGATTCTTAGAAAAAAAATAAATATCAACCAATGTTTTACCCATTATTTATGTTCCTGAAATGTCTTTGGATGATTCAATTTCTCTAATAAAAAATTAATAGTTCTTCAAAAAATTTCAAAAATCTCTAATTGAAGCTCAATGTTGAATGTGTCTAACTGAATCTAGGTCAACACCCTTATATAGGGGTAAGAGGAAATATGTAAAGACCATTGATTTTTTAAGATCAAAAAATCTATATTTTTATTGCTAAAACATATGATTGATTAAATTCTTAAAATAATTAAAATTAAAATTTATTTATTTATCAATCTCTTAAAATTCAAAATTTTAAAGAAGAATTATTATCCTATATTAAATTGGACTAGAATCATCAGTTATTGACTTGCTTTACTAGAATATCCAGTATACCAGATATCACACCACGTCCAATTAAAAAAATTAACCATTTAATGGAAAAGAAATAAAAAAGTGGGGCAGCCATATTTTTTTGAAAAACTTTATTATAGCCTTATCAGTGTACAGGTCACTACACATAAAAAACAAGTAAAAATTTACAAAAAATTATAATACATTAAAAAACAAATAATAAATTATTTCTCCATATAGTAAATATTTTTTATATTTATAGTTAACTATTAATTTCTGAAAACATTAAAAGTTTAATAATTTTTAATTTTACATTAAAACCCCATTTTTTAACTGAATTCATAATAGTAGGGAAAATTTATTTTCAAAAAAATAATAAATTTTTTATTTGTGTCAAAAATATTTTTTAAGACCAAAATTACATATTAATTTTTTAAAAACATATAAAAATAATAATTTTTAGTTATATATCAGAAATTATAATTTCAAACTCAATTCAAAAACAAGGAAAAAATAACTTTAAAAATGACAATTTTGAAATTTTTATAAAAAATAAAAAAAATGTTATCCATATAGAAAATAATTTTGGATATTTAAAAATAATTAATAATTTTTTAAGTCTTAAAAAATATTTTAATATAATTGAAAAATCCAATTGAATTTATAAAAATATTTTAAAATAGAAAACTTTGCTTCAAATTTTTTTTTGGAATTTTATAAAGAAAACTTTCATTAAAAATTTATAATAGTAAATTAAATTTACTAGGTGAAAAAAAATACCATTAAATAAATTAAAAAAACCATAAAGTTTTATTATAATTTCATATTTGAAAATTACACTAGAAAATATTATCTAAAAAACTCCACCATAAAATTTCATTACAAAATTCTATTTAAAAATTTTACTAGAAATTTAGAGTGAACATTTATAATAGATTTTTTGACTAAAAATTCACATGAAATATTACATTAATAAAACACAATACATGTGATTTTTTTAAAAAATATATAGTAAAAATGATAATATTTATAAAATAAAATTTTAGTGGACATTTTAACTTCCTCTAGAAAATTTCAATTGAAACATCCAATAGAAAATTTAGTTGAAAAGTTCACTAGAAATTCTATTGAAACTTTCACTAGAAAATTCTAGTGGAAAATTAAAATGTAAAAATCAAGTGGAAACTTCCAATGGAAAATCCTACAGAAATTTCCAATATTTCTATTGGAAACTTCAAGTGGAAACTATAATTTAAAAATTCTAATAGAAAATTATAGTGGAAACTCTGACTAGAAAATTTTAGTGGAAACTTTAACTTCCACTTGAAAATTTCATTTTTAAATTTCATTGGAGATTATAGTGAAACTTCCCTAGGAAACTCTGGTGAAACTTAAACTAGGAATTCTAGTGAAACATACATAGGAACATTATAGTGTAAATTTCTATTGAAAAATTCCAATGGTAACTTCAAATTTCATTGGAAAATCCAATGAAACTTTACTAGAAATGCCAAATATCCTTTATAGGAAATTCTAGTGAAACTTACATTAGATCAATTCAATGGAAACATACACTAGTAACATTAAATTCCACTTAAAAATAAGTTTAAACATTCACTAGAAATTCCATAGAAAAATCTGTTGGAAATTAGAGTAAAACCTCCATAAGATATTCCAATGAAAGATAAACTATAACATTTTAAGGGAATTGTTTATGGGAAATTCTTATGGTAACATAAAATTCTACTTGGAAATTCAAGTAAAAATTCTACTAGAAATTCTTGTGAAAATTCTAGTGAAACATTCCATTGGATAATTACATTGAAAAACTACAGTTGTAACATAAACTTACACCTGAAAATTTCAGTTGAATCTTTCAATAGAAAATATAGTGAAAATTACACTAAACAATACAGTGACACTTATATTGGAAATTCCAATTAATCTTCTTTTGGAACATTCCAGTGTAAAATTCCATCAAAATATTCTAGGGGAAACCTAAAAATCCGTCTAAAAATTTCAATGGAAACTTTATATGGAAATTCCACTGAAACTTCCATGAGAAATTCTAGTGAAAATTTTGCTAGAAATTTCCAATTTAAACCACCACTAAAAATTACCATATGAAACTTTCAATAGAAAATTCCAGTGAAATGTTTCACCATAAAATTTGAGTAAACAATTCAATCAGAAAATTCCAGTGGCAACATCAAATTCCACTTAAAATATTCCAATGAAATATTGTAGTGAAATTTTACCAATAGAATTTTCAAATTTATTTTTTAAAATAGAATTTTTATCTCTTAAAAAATAAATTATTAATTTTTTAAAAATATGATAATACCCAATTATGTTAAAGAGTGAAATGTTTTTTATGCTTAAAAAAATATTTATGATTTCAATCAAAAAAAATTAACTTTTATTTTAAAAAAATTCTAATTTTTTCTCAAGGAATTAAAAAATAATTTTATTTTTGTAAACCATCATTTTTTATTTTCCAAATTAATAATAAAACTATTTTCTTTAAATATAAAAAATAACGATACATAATTTTGTTTAAAATATTAATAACATTATTCTTCTCAAAAAAATCTTATATGTTTAAAGATATTGAATGTATTTAAAAATATTAAATAAAATTTATGAATATTATTAAAATGATTAGAAAAATAAATTATTGTGTCTTTTTTAAATGGTATAAAATATTTTTTGCATAAAAATTTCATTTGATTTACAAAAAATATTTATTTTACAATATAATAAACAAAATATTGATTTTATCATTTAAAAGAACCATCAAAACTTTAAAAATATCCAATAAAATTTAATAATTGTTCCCTAAAATATTAAAAAATTCTATTTTTTATCATATAGTTATTTTTAAATTCTTTTTAAAAGACATAACATAATTTTTTTAAACAAAATAAAAATTGGTTGATTTAAAAACGCAATTAGTTTTAAAATATAATACACAGTATTATTTTATATATTTTAGAAAATTTATATATATTAAAAAGTATTTAAAAAAAATAATTTTATTCAAATAATAATTTTTTGAAACATATATTATTATCTTATTTTTTTGAAATTCATAGTAAATTGTTTTTACAAAAGAAAATTATAATTTAATTTCAATATATAATTGATTTTGAAATATATTATAGTTTTTATTTTTTGTTTAATAACTAATATAATATTATATTTAATCATGAAAAATATGACATTGCTCTCGTATTTCTGTTAAACGCACAAAATTTATTATGTTGGACCAACATACCATTCACTTCGTCCCCTTCTTTTATCGTGATGTGTTTTAAAAAAAGTGTCATCATCTCAGGTTATTACCAGATAATCTAGTATTTCATGAAACCAAATATGATAAAAAGCAGTATTAAATTCACCAATTCATAAAACACAAGATTTGGACATCTTTTTAAAGAAAAATAATAGTTCTTCTAAAAATTCTATAGATAAAAATAATAATAATTAAATTCTTTGGAAGTTATGTTCTGATGTAACAACATGATCTTCTTCTTCCAAATATGGTTATAGAGAGATTTATCTAATGATATAAACTCTTTCAAAATTAAAGTCTCACTATTTTAAAAGTTATCTAAAAACATAAATAAGAACCCCCTAAATAAAAGGAGTTAATAAAATCTATTAAGAATTATTTTTAAAGAAAATAAAAACTTACAAACAAATAAATTAACAAAACAAGAAAGTTATAATAAATTTTATTTTTTTTACTATGTATCGATGATAAGTACTCAGTTGCTCGTACATAATAACTTTAATTATACAGATTATGTCTAAGGAAACCTATCCCATTTAGATTCATTTTAAATTTCAAAAATAACTTTAAGAACCATAATTTTTTTTAGGTCGTTGTTACTCATAAGTAACAAGTTCTATTAAAATAAAGGATTGAGTTCTTTTAAAATATTAGGTTTTATTCAGAGAATAGTTATTCCTCTAATGGACTCCTCTTTGACACAATATAAAAAATAAGGCTTGGTTAGGATTGAAATAATTTATTTGATATTTCTAACTTCTAGTGGATTTACTCCCAATTACATAAGTAGAACTTTTAACTCTCAACAGGATATATATCTTCTCAGAATATTTTCACCCATTAGTAAATTTTGTCATCATATTATTTAGGATTTCAACTTCTGACTTAAGATTGATAATTTCATTTTTATCATTAGTAAACTTAACTTCCTCCTACGAATTTTTCATTTTATAATCATTTTACATAGAATGATCTTTTGGTGACTTAACAATAATATTTCCTTTTAAATTAGAACATTGAAATTTTTTCTCTAGATTTTTAAAACTCTTAAACAAGTTTTGTATTCTCATTATTCACTTTCACTAACTCAAAAAAATATTCATTCAATTATTTCTTCTATTTCACTGATAAAATTTTAAGTTCAGTGTACTTCTTAGCTTGCTTTAAAAAATACACCATATTTTTTTACACTCTTCTTTTATTATTTTCTCTATTTTTTCAAGACTTGTGACATATAATTCCATCTACTAAAAAGTTAGTGAATCAACTTATTCATCACTTTAAATTTTATCAAATGAGGAATAAGGACAGTTTTCTTTAAGGGTTGATTTTTTGAGTGCCTAAATAGTCATCTTACCCGTGAAACATTTTTCAAACATTTGAATACTAAAATAGAATCCTATGATTTTTTATCTATCATCACTATCTTATAATGAAATGTATAAATTAGTATCTCCACTACTAGGACTCTCCGTGTCTAGTGATTTTAAACTTTTCTTACCTTTTCTCTTACAATATTTCTTTGAAATATCTCTATACCTTATCTAAAAACTCTATAAAATCTATCTATATATGGAATTTTTTTTGGATTTATAATATATATTTTTAGAAAAATATTTCTTATCATAATTTTCATTTTATTCCCTTCCAATTATCTCTCCATAATTTTTTATTTCCCATATACCGGTTCATCCTTCTAGAAAACTACATGATTTACCTTTAACTTATCTTAGTACAACTGTTTCCTCTAGATATACTCAGCTGATCGTTACAATATCTTGAATTTAAACTTTTTGAAGTTGAAGAAAAAAACTCTATTTTTATTATTTTCCTTATTTGAATATATTTCCAAATGACTCTTGTATTTCATTAGAGCTCCAATGAGATCATTGAGTATTATCTTTGTGATATATTTTTTATAATTTATAGGGTTCCTTTTAGACTCCCACTCTTTATGTGGAATATCAATTACTTTCTCCATAAGTTGATTATACAATAAATATTTCTCTCTAAGTAATTGAAATGTATTGATTATTATCATTAAACATTGATGAATTTGAGAAAAATACTAACTATGAATAAAATAAAAATCTTTATAGTTCTTCCTGAGCATTTATCTCTTAGTTTCCAACAACTTCTAAGTTCCAAAGTGTGTAACATACAACATTTTCTAGATTCCATGAGTATTTTTGAAAAGATACAACTTTAATATATATGTTTCTCAATAAATCATATATAAAAACATTCCTAATTCTGAAATGCAATTTAAATTATAATTTTTCTTCTCTAGATAAGGTTACAACTTTTTTCTCTGGATTTTTATATTCACTGGTCAACATTAGGATGTTATCAACACCAATTTTAATAAAAAATGTCTCCATATGATCTCTCTAGTATTAACAATCATTTCTATCAAAAATATGAGGTGATTTAGGATTTAAATTATCGATACTTTCAATTGGAAATCCTTCCATAAAAAAGATATTTTCATCACAAAATATTAGTGTAAAGAAATACCAAGATATGAAATTTTGAAAGATTAATAGAAATAAATATAATATATCCAAGTTTAGTATTAAACATAGAGAAGGTATCTTATAGCTATTTTTTCCCAGATATTCAAGAGAATGAAATTAAAGGGGTTAAATTGTAGTTTAAACCAAAACTATAAATTTTTATCCACCTCATAAGTAAAACCATGGAAAATAAAAAGTTATAATGAACCCAAAAATTATCAGTGTAAAAAGAAAATGTATAATGAAATTAAAAACTATCAGAACTGTTTCGACCTAGGATAGGGAAACCCATTGTTAGGGACACGACTCCTATCTTAGATATTTTCCAATGAGGTTTATTCATGGAATCAAAAACACCTCATAGTTCACATTTCTATAATAATCTACGGACTAACTTTCTAAATGTAGAAGATCATTAGGGTTCCTTTTCAATTATTCTTAGAAACTCATATTCAATGAGAGAATGGGTAGCCAGGATCATTATATCATATTGAGGGGAATTATTACACACTCTAGGACTCTCTTATATATTTAAGATAAGTTCATAAATCTAACCTAGACCTCGATCCAAAATTGGTTTCCCTAATATTTAATGATTGGTTTTCAACTTCCAATGTGAATGTTTATACATATCAGAGGTATCATGTTGTCCTAAACATCTATATGTATCATAGGTTCTCTATCTTGTTACACATTATTACATAGTGATGTTAGTTTTGAGGGTTTCTATGTTTTAAATCCATATATATGGGTGATCTAGAGTTTATTAGCATCTAGGAAGGTGGTATGTGTTTATGGTGAATTATTAAAGCCTATGAAGAGGTTTCCTATGTATCCTTATGAAATGAATCAAAATCCATGTAGTATTGTGCCACTTAATGGTACACACAATACCTTTTAAGGTTGTGTGAAAAAAACCAATCCATGAAATTTATCGTAATGTGGTAAGGATGAGTAGTTGAAAGATTAATAGAAATGATTGGTGTCAAGATTAAGTACCATTTCAGGTAAACCTTATAGGGAATACATTCTGATGAAGATGATTAGGTTTCAAAAGAATTATGATACTATAAGGATGAATCCAATTGGTGGTATGTCCCAATGAGGGTGATATAGTGGGACCAGGAAGGAAGATAAACCTTTATATGTGTGCATAGTTCTATCAGAATTATGGCCTAGTAAAATATAGTCCATAGGGAATATGTCCCAGATAGATGGGACATCCAGAGTCGCATAAGTATGGCTAGGAAAGAAAAGGATGTAAAAAATATCATAAGGAATATGGACCAATGATACTGAAAAATAAAGTTTAATAATGTTGAGTTTGAACTTTGAGAATACATCAGGAGTATCATGTTGAGATAGAAATCAAATCCCACATAGTTAAAATGACATAGTTTAAGGTCGTGTGACAGGATGATGCCATGTGGTTTAGAATCATGTGGTAAGGATGTATGTGGGGACATTTAAATATTGGATATGGGGGCTCCAGCCTTGAAGCGGAATCCTATGTTTCCTATAAAGATAGGAATCAAAGTCTACATAGTTACTATTTTGAAGCCATATTTGTCTTGAAAGGTACATTAATATAAGTTTAAGCATAGCTTATTCATATGAGGTTTCTCTTAGATGTTTCATTGGGAGTATGACCCTTTTAAGGAAAATAAAATTTTTTCGGGACTTACACCTAAGGAGGGCTTCCTTAATGGAGGTATTTCTATTATTCTAATGGTATGATAAATTCAAATATATAAGCTCACATGATTTTTTCTTGGTGTGAGAAACAATATATAGAATAATATCAAACACATTGTGTTGAGGGTGAAGTGATTATACATTGAGGTTTTCCTATGATCATGAGTCCAATGGAGAATATGGATCCATGAGATAAGGAAGGATATTTAATGAGGAATATTTTATTGTAAAATCCATATGGGATTATCATGGTTTTTATGAGGAATATGGTATCATGGAAGGACTGATGTAAGTATATTGAATATGAATATTGAGCCTTAAAAAGGAATCTTATATATCCTATGAAAATGGGAATCAGATTCCTCGTAGTTTATAATGTTCCTCACCCACCGGTGGGTAATGGATGATGATTGAACTCATAAGGATTATAAACCTATGAGTTAGATAATATTGGAAGATACAAAGGGATATAACCTTATGGGAGAAAAGGAAATACGAAATTAAGAGAGTTTGAGTGACACTCTAGAGAACTAGTAGATCACATGAATTCCATAGGGTTATGAAATTAATTTGAATAAGGTAGGGTCATGTGATAAAGTAAAGCTATTGGCTTTATAAAATCACCTAAAGGCATGGGAGGGCATGTGAGCACGCAACGTTATGCAAGTCAAGCTACCACATCACTAGTGTTGGGTTAGGTAATTACGTGGAATGATCGCATGACAAAGAGGATATATCGCAATTTCATAAGAAATAATTCATCATGATATATCATGATCAAGGTGTCATTAGGTGATAATATCTCACACTAGTGGTCTCGTGGAAAGGTCATGTGTAAATAGTTTACATAATTATTAAACCATCCTTTGAAATTACTTACCGAATTTTTCATACATCAGTCTTCAAAATCAAAAGATTATTGAGCTCTCATCTTATATATATTTTCTCTCATTAACTCTTCATGTTTTTTATCCCAGTTATTTCCTTTCTCAAGTGTCAAGGGGATTTTTATAGAGGCCAGTTCCCCTATATCTATGTCACTTTTCAAGGAGGTAAATCCACATAAATAGACTTGAGGTGATTGAAGATCTCTGCGTAAGTCAGATGTGTCTAATGCTCTTCTTGTGACTAGGTCACGTGTCACTTATGGCGTCTCTTGGTGGATCATATGAATATAGGTTGGCCTTGCATGAATATCATCAATTTTGGGAGCCTCCCACCTTAGAAAACTTCTATCATGAGACCCATTCAGGGTTTCATGGTCATATATGTCTAAGATGCATCACATAGATCTTTTTTACATTTGTTCAGTCACATGCCTCCAGGTAATCATGTGATGATCATCGACTATGAGAAGGCCCCAACATGGATAGCTTTGGTCTCTTTTCTTCATCGAGTCACATGAGTAGGCCTAAGTTATGAGATCACATGTCTCTTTGAGGGTAATGTGATCACATGAACTAATCATATGACCCTTAAATAGTCATGTGATATGGGAATAATGTATCCCTTCTTCTAAATTCCTTTTTATAAAAATAGAACTTATATATTGGGTATTTTCCCAACTTCAATTTTCCAATGTTTTTTTGGTGGGAATCAATAACAACTTAATAAACATTAAAAAAAGTAAATGAACAGTGTAAATAAAGACAAATACTCAAATTAGTAAGCACAATATAAATAAATAATACATAATTTATTGGTTAACAACTAACTACCCCTTAAAGGATGTTATAAAACCAAACTATTACCCAAATCACAAGGAAAATATTTAAACCAAATTCATGGTATTCTCAACTTTAAACCTATCAAAAGGATTATCTTCCTATCCACTAAAATAATTTGATATAAACCCATGTGATATACTTTGGTGGATTATTACAAATAATATATCTTGAATTATTATCTCATGATTTTATTATTTGTATCACATATAAAAATCTTTGTATCAAGCATAAGATTCTATTTACACTAATCTTAATATATCACCACAACTCATAATATTATTTGATGATCATTGAAGAGGGATAAATAAAAGATGTGATTTGAAGGTATATTATCATCCCAATATTCATTTAATATAAATTACATGACACATGAAAAAATGATAAATAGATATTTACCTTATTATAAAATCATGATACATTTTAAAACCATTATACCCAATATCTCATGTATCTAATACCAAGAGAATAAGCATTACTCTCATGATTTTGTTACGTTAATGGTTTTGTTAAATGATTTTATATATTCTACTCTATAAACCCCCAATAGATGTTTACATATACTCTCTCAATGATTTATTGAATGAGATAGTACTTGAAAAGTTGTGTTTGGTCCTTTGGTGTTACTAGGGTTCTTTGGTATGAGAAATAGATACATTATTAACACAATAATTATTTATTTATCCCTTGATACTATGAACCATCCCATGTTTAAAAATAAACTTATTGATACAAAAATATTACTTCATATCATTTTATGTAATGATGTTCTATGCCTTGTTTGTTGAGTCTTCTACAGTGGATTTTTTTGGAATTCTTCCAACTTAAAACTCCAACATTTAGGAAAAACACAAATCCAAATTAATATCCCACATCATATTTTTCATATTGTAAACCAACATCTATGTAACTTGTGGTATTAAAATCATCCTCACCTTGAAAGAATAAAAATATATCCTGTATTCTTATTAAGTACTTAAGGAAGTTCATTATATATTCTAATGACTTTCACTAGGATTGGATTAGTATTTACTTTTTATTCTTAAAGAATAATCATCATTAGTTCGAGTACACAACATGACATAAATGATAAATCTTATGATGGATGTATAAGGAATACTATAAATCCTTTATAACTCTTTAGAAAGATATTGGATAATCTTAATACTAATTCCAGGGAATACTAAAAAAGATACCTTCTTGGAACTCTCTATGAAAAACTATTTTATTACTTTACCAATATATGTGTTCTGACTTAGTCTAAAAGACCTATTAAATCTATCTCTATAAATCTTTATACTTATAATGTTGATTAATTTAAACATTACTTTCATAAAAAAAAATTTCCACAACTATATATTTATAAAATGTAAATTTGGGGCATCATTTTTGACAAAGAGTATGTTATACACATAAAATATAAAAAATGCTACCATAATCCCAATAATTTTCTTATATACACAAGAATCATCGATGTTTTTTATGAAATCAACCTCTTTGATTTTATTATAAAATTACATGTTCCATATTTTAGAATCTTTATTTAATCCATAAATGGGTCATTGAAACTTGAGAACTTACATTTTGGGTGTGACACCTAAATATTTTAAATTATATTTTCCTTTTAAACTTAATGTGTTTGATAGCTTGTTTCACACGCAACACCGAGCCAAAAAAAATCATGAAACATTATATAACCATCACATAGTATCTATATAATTGGTGGGTAAAAATATAGTTAAAAAATTATTAAATATATGTATAAATAAAAATAAATTTTACTTTTAGTATATATTCATTGATGAAATTCAGTTAGCATTGCTAAATAATCAATAAGATGTTTTTATAATAAAAATGTATTTTTTATAAAATTATATTTTTATACAATTTATTTTAAGAAAAAAATATATTATTTATAAAATATATTAAATATATGATTAATATATTAACACCAATTTCATTAGTAATTGATAAAAAATAACAATGATAATAGTTAACATTTTTAAAAAGTTAGTTTCCTATGAAATTAGTTTTCATTATGTTTTTATGTTTTTCTTTAAAAGTTAAATTCTCAAATTTTAGAATTTTAATTTGACAAAATTAAATTCATATTTGGATTTATAATAAAAATATTAGCTTAAGATGAATTTTTAGTATTTTTCTAAAATAGTTATTTTTAAGTGAATAGTGAGAAATATAGTTTATGGCTACATCATAACTTTTATGGCATTGTCATAAACTTATTATAAATTTGAAAACATATAAAAGAATATCATGAAAAAAAATGTATTTAAGGATTAAAATTATTTATTTAAAAAATGTTATCTTTAATTTATAAAACCAATGTTTAACATTTTGAAACTTATGTAATCTTTTATTATAATAAACATTGTTCTTCACCTTTTTATTTTAATCAATATTTGAAAAAGGGTAATTTGGTTTTGACATTTTTTTAAAGACACATAATTTTATTTTTAAAATATTAAACCTATTAATGTTATATAAATCCAAAACATTGATAATTTTATCTTAATCATAATTTTTAAGAATAAAAATATAGTTTTTCTAAAAATGGTTTTTATGCGTTATGTGTGATTATATTAAAATTAATTTCTATCACCCTTATAAATTTTATTTGAAAAAATAAATTTCATATTTATAATAATTAGTACCAAATTATTTAATAAGTCTCATTCTATTTTTATTATATTAATGGACTGAATGCCTTCAATTTTTATTCATTTTTGATAAAACCCATTTCAAGGGGTGAAGGGGAACCCTTACATGGCCCCTAGGCTTTTGTGACAATACATGACCTAAAGATATTAGAGGAATCAACCTAGAATATAAAAACTTGGAACCACCCCTCCCCAAAATTTGTATCATGATTAACTCTCCCCCTTCGCATGGTTGTTCAGCTATCTATCCTATGTAGAGATGCACAGGTCCGATACCGATGGCAATGCCATACCGTCACATTCTCCCAAATTTGATATCTCTCATTTGGTGAATGTGCCTTACTTTGAACCTCCTTTGGAGCTGATTTCATTTAGAATATTCCTGGTAAGTATATTCACATCATGTGACCCGAAGGCCTTAAGGTGGCCCAAAGGCCTTGAGTTGGCCTGAAGGCCTTGAGGTGTCCCGAAGGCCTTAAGGTGGCATGAAGGCCTTGAGGTGGCCCGAAGGCCACACTAACCTGAATTCATGGGTGTCTCGAAGGCCTGAAGGACTCTAGGAACAAACTCACGGCATGAAGGTGAATAGTTTCAGCTGTTGTAGTACCGAATAATGTCTACTACAGTGCCTACTATAGTACTGCTACAGTAACCAAGAAATGTGCCTATGCTGGAATTTGAACCTGGGTCTTGTGGATTCACTTAAAGAGTCCTCACCAATCGGGCGGAGGCTCATGTGTCTATTTTTATTCATTTAAAGTAAATTTCTTGGGTAAAAATTAGTTGTTGCGTTATAACCCAAAAATGGTAAAAGTGAAATATTTAAGAGTAAAAGAATTAAGACATTTTAACAAAATTTAAATTTTATTTATTGTGATTTACTAACCTTACCCATTCCCCCACTCTATTATTTTACATTATTTGATCCATTTATCCTTAAAATTATGACTTTACCTGTAACACCCCGACCCTAGTTACCCAGAGTCGGTGAATTATTACATAACATTGGCTTGATCAGAAAAGATCAAGTCTTGAATGACTGATTAGTTTAGTATCCTTGGAATCACTAGATACATTCATAAGTCTTACATTAAATGATAAAGTGAAAAACTAAAACAACATAGTCTCCATAGTCCACACTCTTATCCCCTCAGACTATCCCTGCAGTTCATTCATACAATACTTCTTCACATCTTGGGAAAAATAAAACATAGAAAGGGGTGATCTCATATGCTCAGTAAGGATAACAATATAATGAAAACTTTCATAAATAAGAATAAACATTTAAGGCAATGTATAACTAAAAAAAAGCCTTTTAAACTTGAACTTAAGAATAATATGAAAAAAATAAAATGAAATAATTATATTTACTTATTCACATGGATATTCTTCAATTTGAATAATCACATGCAACATGAATAACAACTTTCATAATGATGGAATACATAATGACAGACTATCATAACCACATAGTCAAGGCCTTGTACCAAGACTACAAATAATATTTTTTCAAGACCTTGTACCAAGACACTATTTTGTCTCATGAGACCTACCGATGCATCGAGGAGCTATAGCGGGCTCCACCCGTCACTTATTAAGTCCAATTCATTCCTCATATGAACAGGTTTAAGCATAACATAAAAATTCATATTAAAACTAGCATACGAAATGTCAATACTTTATCCATAAACCATGAATGGTATAAAAATAACACATCCATAGTCAAACATATCACAAAACCTTCAATACTATATGGAAGTTTTGTGTCATAATAAATCAACTTCAAATAAGCTTAAAATCCATCAAAGGATGTTGACATAGATGAAATCAAAACTATTTGAGAGAAATATCTCTTTTTTTGAAATCATTTAAAAGTCACATAATTATAAAATAAAATTTTTATATTTAAAATATTATTATAAGCTTATAAGGGAAGCTTCTATGATTTTATAACAGCGGAAAATAGCTGCACCCGCCATATAAGTAAAAAAAGACATTCTTAACTAAATTTTGTCGAAAAGGTTAAAAAGGACCTTGTTTGGAAAATGACAAAAATATTACTTTCTAAAAATATTATAAAAAGTCAAAAAAATGTTATAAATGACTTTAACCCATATTCTATAAAATATTAAGAATGTTTAAAATACTTTTTTAAGAAACATTGATGTGGATGATAAAGATTTCACAGTAGATAATTACGTATAAAAAACCTCGAATTATGAAGAGATTGTGAAATAAACCCTTACCTTGTACTTTTCCTTGGTCGAGGGTAGGTTAAACTCATATATAATGGTGAAATAATTGTTATTAAATTATACAATAATCATATACATTAATATGATATCAAATATTATCTTTTAACATTGCTTTTTTAATAATATCTTAGTATTATCGTTGTTTCAAGTGTTAACTTACTCATTTTATTTTATATGTTTTGTTACCTAAGACGTGATTTTTATCCATATGTTGTATCTTATTCATATACAGAATGATATCAAGTCCCTAAAAATTATTTTTAATCATAAAATGAGAATTAGACTTGAATTGATACGATGGGGAATGAATATCATCGTGTTTGTGGAGACAGTAGTCCGTACGTACGGACGAGCGACAATGTCATTCTTTTGATATTAAAATAATATATAATTGTATGTTATATCATATATACAGAATCATTATAACGTTATATTTATTATTTACTTAAGTTACACATCATTATCATACCCATCCAAATGATAATTTTTTGAATAACAATTACACCACGACGTGGAGACGGTAAGCCGTACGTACGCATGTATGGTGACATGTCATTCAAAGGATGGATATAATACTGAATATGGTTGTAACATATTTATAATAACATCACAGTATATATAATATACTGTAGTTATTATTTTAGAATGGAAATAACAAATAAAGAAGAAGTGGAAGAAGAATGGAACTTGAAAGAGGGTGGTGAAAACATTACCTCTTCTTCGAGTTATTCCTTTTGATTTGATCAAAAGGGCACCTTAGGTTAGCTTTATGATCAAAATAAGGCCTTTAGGTTGAATTTAGGGAATTTTAGAGAATATTTGGACAGGGTTTGGCTGAACCAAAAGTCTTTGAAGGTATTAATTTGAGAGAAGGGGGAGAACCCTTTTATAAGAGGGGTGAGGGGAACCTTTGAAAAAACTTAAAATATTATTTTATAATAAATTAATATTCGGTTTATAATGGCTCAAAAGTGACTTATTTATAGGATAAGTTGGGATGGGTTGCAATCATTTCAACCTATAGATTTTAGACAAGTTTGGGTCACTATATTAACCTTATCATTTATATTTAACTCTTAGATAAATAGTTTGACATTTACCATGTCTCTTTGTATTTTTATTTTATATGGTCAATAAAATTACTATAATAAGCCAAGATAATCCCAAGTGGTTCATTATTAATATATATAACCTTGTATAAGTCATTTTTCCAAACCTTATATTTTTAGGAATAGAATATGAATTAATAATATAATATTTGTTTTAAATACTCCTTTATGTCAATTTTGACACTATTTAAAAATTGATTTTTGATAAAGTCCTAAAAACTTTATTAATACTAAATAAATTAATTTAATCAATCCTAACATGTCATATTAACCTATAAAATTATTTTATGGCATCAAAAAATTCAAATTGTATTTATTTTATCATTTATAATACCATTTATTTGATTCTTTCATTAATATGGAAAATACTACATCATCATTAATCATAAATAAATTTAATTATTCAATGTATAAAAATTGTAAATAAAATATAATTATGTATTAAATCATTTTATCTTTCTAATTAATATTTATAATCGAATTTATCTTTTGTATATCCCCATATTAAAAAAAGATTAGTTATTTAACTTTGATTTTATCTCTTTTAACTCTTCTTTGAATTAAATAATAATAAATGTACTAATCTAATCCAAGTGGACCAAAGAGGTTCATATTTTATTCCTAAGGTTATTTTTGGTCGAATTATACTTAGACAATAGAATTAGGACATGTGTTAGGGTAATAATAATATCACTTTTACCCTTAATTACCCCATTTACTTTTAACCGTGGTAAATAAAAGTAAAAGGTTACTATTCAAAAAAATTATTTTTATCTTATTGAACCACATTTTACTCGTTGATATTAACCATATCTCTTGGATTTTCTAAATTCCACTGAAAGAAGTGGTAAAATTATGTTTTATGTCAATTTGCAAATTCTCCTAGGAGATGGGTAAAAGACGGTGAAAAGTTCAATAAAAATTATATATATATAAAATTATTATAAACTGAATCCAATGAATTATATTGAAATTATATAGGTATTATTTATCTATTTTGACCTAAAATAAATTTAAATAAAATAAATAATTATTTAAATAAAAATTCGGTTTTAAACTATAACTCAGTGTTTTTAACTATTCATCAAAAATTGAAAGTTTTCAGAAAAATACCAAAAATTCACCCTAAGCTAATTTTGATATTATGAATCCAAAAATGTAGTCCAATTTTAAAGATAAAATTTATAAAATTTCAAAAAGTGAGTATTACTATTCATAACGGCTAGTTTCATTGGTTTGGGTGTGTGTTAGAACTCAAAGTTGCATACAACAAACGCTACTATATTATTCAAAGAGAAGCGTACCGTGGAAAATTGGGGTGTTACATTATCCCCTCCTTCAAATAATTTAATCCTCAAAATTTATAGGATATTACTGCATAAAAAGACTCGGGTGGTTCTTCATCATAAGTTCCTCAGATTCCCACGTTTCTTCTTCCATATTATGGTTTCTCCACAGAAATTTTACCAGACGAGTCGTCCGATTTCTCAAAACTTGTTCTCTAGTATCAAGAATCCTGACGGGATCTTCGCAATAAGACAGATCGGGTTCCAGTTCTAATTCCTCATAGGTGAGTACATGCATTGGGTTAGGCATGTATTTTCTCAACAGTGATACGTGGAACACATTGTGAACTTTGGAGAGACTTGGTGGCATTGCCAAACGATAAGCTACAACCCCAATTCGTTCTAGAATTTCAAAAGGTACTATGTACCTGGGACTCAATTTACCTTTCTTACTGAAATGTATAACTACCTTCCCTGGAGATACCTTCAAGAAAACATGATCTCCTACCTAAAATTCCAAATCCTTCCTTCGGTTGTCAGTATAGCTATTCTGCCTACTTTGAGCTTCTTTGATGTGGTTTTGGATTACCTGCACCTTTTCCATTGTTTCCTCCACCAATTCTGAGACTACAAGTTTTCTTTCACCAACATCATCCCAACAGGTTGGTGTGCGTCATCTCTTTCCGTATAACGCTTCATATGGTGCCATCAGAATACTTGAATGGAAGCTATTGTTATAGGAAAATTCTACCAGAGGTAAATATTGATCCCACATACCCTTAAAGTCAAGTGATAAATATCTCAACATGTATTCTAAGGTTGGAATAGTCTGTTCTGATTGTCCATCAGATTGAGGGTGGTAGGCAGTACTCAAACGAAGTTCAGTATCCAAGGCCTTCTAAAGACTCTTCCAAAATCTTGAAGTAAAACAAGGATCACGATCAGAAACAATCGATAGGGTTACTCCATGGAGTCTCAGAACTTCATTAATATATATTATTTCTAGACGTTCAAGTGGTAGATCTTCTCTTATAGCAAGAAAATGTGCTGACTTGGTAAGATGATCAATAATGACCCATATTGCATCGTTCCTTCTAGGAGTCTTTGGTAGTCCCATGAAAAAGTCCATCGTAATATTATCCCATTTCCACTCTGGTATGGGAAGAGGTTAGATGACTCCTCCAGGCTATTGCCTTCCAGCTTTCACTTGTTGACAAACCATACATCTTGACACAAAATTAGAAATCTCCCTCTTCATCTTGTCCCACTAAAAATGTTCCTTCAAATCTCTATACATCTTGGTGCTCCCAGGGTGTATAGAGAAATTGGAACTATGAGAATCATCCAACAATTATCTTTTTAGATCAGGTATATCGGGAACACAAAGTCTCCTCCCAAATTTCAAAATTCCATCTTCATACACAAATTCAATCAATCTCCCATCATTCACAACTTAAATCTTCTTTTTAAACTCTTTATAATCGGTGTGAGAACTCTTTATTATTTCTAGTAAAGATGGTTTGGCAACCATTTGAAAAATTATCGATGTTTCACCTTCCATGGTTATTCCCAGGTCCATCTTCACTAGATCCATTAAAATAGGATCCCTTTCAATTATCATCCTGTTAAAAACTCCATGATCCTTTCTTCTCCAAGCATATGCCACCTTATTTGCCTTCCCTGGGTGGTAGTGTATCGTGCAATCATAATCCTTGAGTAGTTCAAGCCATCTCCTTTGCCTCATGTTGAGTTCTTTTTGTGAGAAAATATACTTCAAACTCTTTTGATCAGTATAAATCTAAAATTTTTCACCATAGAGATAGTGTCTCCAAATATTCGAAGAAAATATTATAGATTCTAACTCAAGATCAAGAGTAGGATAGTTTTTCTCATGATTTTTTAGCTATCATGATGCATAGGAAATAACCCTATCATTCTTCATAAGGACACAACCAAGTCATTCCTTTGAAGCATCACTATAAATAGAAAACCCATCATTCCCTGATGGTAGAGTCAATATAGAAGCATTGACTAATATTCTCTTCAGTTCTTCAAAACATTCTTCACAATATTTTGTCCAAAAAAATTTAACCCCTTTACATGTGTGCTTCGTTAACGGGTTAGCCAATCTGGTAAAATTCTGGACGAAACGTTGATAATAACCTGCTAAACCAATAAAACTGCATACCTCAGTTATACTCATTGGTGCTGGCCATTCTTGGATTTCTCTTATCTTAGAAGGATGAACATAGATTCCATCCTTAGAGACAATATGGCCAAGAAAATAAATATCATGAATCCATAATTCACATTTTCTAAACTTCCCATATAATTCATGTCTTCTCGGAGTCTTCAGGATAATGCGCAAGGGATTTTCATGATCTTCATAGCTTTTATATTATACCAAGATATCATCAATAAATACAAGTACAAAATCATTGAGATATTCCTTGAAAACTATGTTCATTAGATCCATGAAAACAGAGGGTTCATTATTCATACCAAAAGGCATTACTGTAAACTCATAATGCCCATACCTGGTTCGAAATGCTATTTTCGGAATGTCTTCCTTCTTCACACACAACTGATGATATACAGATCGAAGGTCAATCTTTGAAAAGTATTGAGATCCATGTAGTTGGTCAAATAAATCATCAATGCGAGGTAGGGGATACTTGTTCATTATTGTTATAGCATTGATCTCCCTGTAGTCAATGCACAACCTCATAGATTCATCTTTCTTTTTAACAAAAAGAACAGGTGCTCCCCATGGAGAAACACTTGGGAGAATAAATCCCTTATTACTCAATTCCTATAGTTGTTTCTTTAGTTCCACTAATTCCATAGTTTTCATTCTATAAGGGGTCATCGATATGGGCCTTGATCTAGGAATTAAATCAATGGAAAACTCAATTTCTCATTCTATAGGATGTCCAGGTAAATCATCTGAAAAAACATCAATGTATTCTCTTAAAATAGGTACATCCTCTATTTGAACATTCCTTTCCTCACCCATAATCATTTCATTCTCTTCCTCCCTAATAATTGAATTTAGTTGAGCTACTGGGGGTGGATCTAGATAAGAATTAGGTGGTGACGATTCTGCTCTAAAGATAAGGTGTTCCTTATCATCATCATCATCAAAAATAGTAACCACTTTCTTCTTACAATAAATTTTTGCATCATGGTCCAAAATCCAATCCATACCAATGATTATATCAAATTCAATCATGGGTATGATGATGAGATCAGTAGATAAAGAACATTTATGTTCTCTAATGGGGACTGATTCACAAAACATTGTTGCAATGATACTTCCCTTAGGAGTTTTAACTGACAACTACCTTGTTAAATCAAATTTTAAATATCCAATTTTTTTTAGAAAACTAGGAAGATATGAAACAATGCGATGATCTAGAATCAAATAAATAATTTTCTAAACTTGAGGAAACCATTAAATTACCTACCACCACGTCTTTCGGAGCTTCTACCTTAGCAGTAGTGATAGCATAAGCTTATCCTTGATCCCTTGGACTTTTCTGAGGTAAGTTACCCTGACACTTAAGACATTAATTTTCATAATGTCTCATCTCCCTGTAGTTGTGGAATTGAACATCGGTAGCTTCTTTCTTCCCCTTACAATCACGAACATGGTGGCCTTTTTCACCACACATGTAACAGACTCTCATTCCTTTCAAGCAAGTACCAGGATGTTTCTTCCCACATTTAATATAGGATGGATATTCAAATTTTCCATTCTTCCCTTTATTTTCATTCCCAGAGTGATCAACAGATCTCTTCTTCTCTTTCTTTGCTTTAAATTCATAAGACTTAGAGAATTATTTTTTCTGTCTTGATGGCACATGAGACAATATCTTAGTACGAAGAGAAAGATTGTGAGACTAATGTTCGATGGAGAAATGGTTTTAACCCATCAAGTAAACGATCAATCTTACTTCTTGGGTTATGTATACAATCTGCAGCATGCCTTGCTAACCTTGTAAAGCTAGCCTCATACTTTGCGACATTCTCATCCTCCTTTTGCCTGAGACTCAGAAATTGCCTTTCCATATCGGCTCGATGGTCACTAGGAAAGTATTTTTCTAGGAAAAGATATTTAAACTCCCCCAATTTAATATTTGATACTTCATCATCTTCCTTCGTTTCTTGAATAAATAACCACCATTGACCAGTATCTCTAGTGGGGCGGTAAACTGTCATGACAAATTTTTCCCTTTCGCTGCTCCCCAAGGCGTGGAATATTTTCTCTATGGAATTTATCCATTTCTCCGCTACTAGTGTATTTTTACCCCCATTTAATGTTGGTGGTTGTTGCCTCATGAAGTGATCTAACATTGATACTCCACGCTGCGGATCAGGGTGCTCCATATGGGTAAGGTTATTATTCATAACCTGAGTGAGTTGACCCAGTATGGTGATTAGCTGATCAGCACCAGTTGCATCACTATCTCCACTATAATTATCTTGAGTAGGAGGGAAATACCTACATGGAGTTCATGCAATGATACAGTTTTCATTCCTTCCACAAGGCGCCATTTATAAACAATGACATAAACTAGACCAGTTTATGAATCGAAATACATAATTCCAAACATGTAAAACACTTAACATAAATTGAACAGTTTATGGATATAATCCATAATAATAAAAATGTTTTCTTTGAGAAGTATATACTCATAAACCCTTCATAATGGTTTATAAAGAAAATGAGAATTTTCATAAGCATATCCCCCGGGAGTGTCATAATCAAGAGTGCAGCAAGGCCTATTGTCGTGCACCAGTTCTCGTTTGAGTCTAGCTCAAAGCGATGTTTTCGGTTTTTACCCTTAGGCATATCTGTGACAGAGTCACCTCTACCTACTCATATCTAGACAGGGATGTATTGCTCTGAAAACTCACAAAATATCTACAATACCAAAATTCCAGGAAATTATTCTATACTAATACTCAAAGTCCATCTTAGGTCTATGTGTTGTAATCATAGTTTATCTAAATCTAGCTTCCAAGGTTTGTACTAAAATTCCTCTGATAACAACTATAACACCTCGACCCTAGTTACCTAGAGTCAATGCATTATTACATAAAATTTTCATGATCACAAAAGATCATGTCTCGAAAGACCGATTAGTTTAGTAGCCTTGGAATCACTAGATACATTCATAAGTCTTACTGTACATGATAAAGTGAAAAACTAAAACAACATAGTCTCCATAGTCCACACTCATATCCCCTCAAACTATCCATGAAGGTCAGTCATAAAATACTTCTTCACATCCTGGGAAAAATAAAACATACAAAGGGGCGAGCTCAGATGCTCAGTAAGGATAACAATATAGTCAAAACTTTCATAAATAAGCATAAACATTTAAAGCAGTGTATAACTAAAAAAAGCCTTTTAAACTTGAAATTAAGCATAATATGACAAAAATAAAATGAAATAATTCCATTTACTTATTCACATGGATATTCTACTAGTCGAATAATCACATGTAATATCAATTACCACTTTCATAATGATGGAATGCATAATGCCAGACTATCATAACCACATAGTCAAGGCCATATGCCAAGACTACAAATAAGATTTTGTCAAGGCCTTGTGACAAGACACTATTTTGTCTCATGATACCTATCGATGCATCGAGGAGATATAGCAGGCTCCAACCGTCACTTATTATGTCTAATGCATTCCTCATATGGACAGTTTTAAACATAACATTAACATTCGTATTAAAACTAGCATAAAAAATGTCAATACTTTATCCATAAACCATAAATGGTATAAAAATAACACATCCACAGTCAAACATATACAAAAACCTTGAATACTATATGGAAGTTTTGTATCATAATAAATCTACTTCAAATAAGCTTAAAATCCATCAAAGGATGTTGACATAGATGAAATCAAAACTATTTGAGAGAAATATATCTTCTTTTGAAATCATTTAAATGTCACATAATTATAAAATAAAACATTTATATTTAAAATATTCTTATAAGCTTGTAAGGTAAGCTTCAATGATTTTATAAAGGTATAAAATATCCACAGCTTCTATATTAGTAAAAAAAAGACATTCTTACCTTAATTTTGTCGAAAAGGCTATAAAGGACCTTGTTTGGAAAATGACAGAAAGATTCCTTTATAAACATCTTATAAAAAGTAAAACAAGGGTATAAATGACTTTAACCCATATTATATAAAATAGTAAGAATTTTATAAAATATATTTTTAAGAAACATGGATGTGGATGATAAATAGGTCCGAGTATATAATTACGTATAAACAACCTCGGATAATGATAAGATTGTGAAATAAAACCTTACATTGTACTTTTTCTTGGTTGAGGGTTGGTTAACCTCTTATATAATGGTGAAATAATTGTTATTAAATTATAAAATAATCATATACATTAGTATGATATCATATATGATCTTTTAACATTGATTTGTTAATAATATCTTAGTATTATCGTCGTTTCGGGTGTTAACTTACTCGTTTTCTTTTATATGTTTTGTTACATAAGTCGTAATTTTTATCCATAGGTTGTATATTATTAAAATACAGAATGATATCAAGCCCTTAAACATTATTTTTAATCATCAAATGAGAATTAAACTTGAATGGATATGATGGGGAATGAATCTCATCGCGTTCGTGGAGACAGTAGTCCGTACGTACGCACGAGCGACAATATCATTCTTTTGATATTAAAATCATATATAATTGGATGGTATATCATATATACAGAATCATTATAATTTTATATTTATTATTTACTTCAATTACACATCATTATCATACCCATCCAAATAATAATGTTTTGAATAACAATTACACCACGATGTGGAGACGGTAAGCCGTACCCACGCATGTATGGTGACATGTCACTCAAAGGATGGATATAATACTGAATATGGTTGTACCATATTTATAATAACATCACAGTATATATAATATACTAGATTTATTATTTTATAATAGAAAAAAAAGAAGTGGAAGAAGAAAGGAACTTGAAAGAGGGTGGTAAAAACAATACCTCTTCTTCGGGTTCTTCTTTTTTATTTGATCAAAAGGGATCCTTAGGTTGGCTTTCTGATCAAACTAAGGCCTCTAGGTTGAAGTGATGGAAGTTGATAGAATATTTGGGCAGGGGTTTTCCGAACCAAAAGGCTTTGAAGGGATGAATTTGAGATTTGGGAGAGTTCCCTTTTATAAGAGGGGTGATGGGAACGTTAGAAAAAACTTAAAATATTATTTTATAATAAATTAATATTCATTTTATAATGGATCCAAAGTGACTTATTTCGAGTCTAAGGTGGGGATGGTTTGAAATCCTTTCAACCAATAGATTTTAGACAGGTTTGGGTCACTATATTAA
This sequence comes from Viscum album, assembly GCA_963277665.1. Lineage (NCBI taxonomy): Eukaryota > Viridiplantae > Streptophyta > Magnoliopsida > Santalales > Viscaceae > Viscum > Viscum album. The sequence continues at coordinate 448,292,214 of OY728145.1, forward strand.
CCTTATCATTTATATTTAACTCTTAGTTAAATAGTTTGATATTTACCATGTCTCTTTGTATTTTTATATTATATGGTTAATAAACTTACTATAACAAGCCAAAAGAACCCAAAGTGGTTAATTATTAATATTTATAACCTTTTCTAAGTAATTTTTTTAAACCTTAGATTTTTAGGAATATAATATCAATTAATAATATAATATTTGTTTTAAATACTCCTTTATGTCAATTTTGACACTATTAAATAATTGATTTTTGATAAAGTCCTAAAAACTTTATTAATTCAAAATAAATTAATTTAATCAATCCTAAAATGTCATATTAACCTATAAAATTATTTTATGGCATCAAAACTTTCAAATTATATTTATTTTAACATTTATAATACCATTTATTTGATTCATTCATTAATAAAGAAAATAGTGCATCATCATTGTATCATAAATAAATTTAAATATTAAATGTCTAAAAATTATAAATAAAATATCATTATGTATCAAATATTTTTATCTTTCTAATTAATATTTATAATCGAATTTATATTATTTATATCCCTATATTAAAAATGTTTTAGTTATTTAACTTTGATTTTATCTCTTTTAACTCTTCTTTGAATTAAATAACAATAAATCTACTAATATAATACAAGTGGACCAAATAGGTTCATATTTTATTCCTAATGTTTTTTTGGTCGAATTATACTCAGACAATAGAATTAGGACATGTTTTAGGGTAATAATAATTACATTTTTACCCTTAATTACCCCATTTACTTTTAACCGTGGTAAATAAAAGTAAAAAGTTACTATTCACCAAAAATTATTTTTGTCTTATTGAACCACATTTTACTCCTTGATATTAACCATTTCTTTTGGATTTTCAAAATTTCACTCAAAGAAGTGGTAAAATTAAGTTTTATATCAATTTGCAAATTCTCCTAGGATATTGGTAAAAGACGGTGAAAAGTTTAATAAAATTTATATTTATATGAAATTATTATAAACTGACTCAAATGAATTACATTGAACTTATATAGGTATTATGTTTCTATTTTGACCTAAAAAAATTTAAATAAAATAAATAATTATTTAAATAAAAATTCGGTTTTAAACTATAACTCAGTGTTTTTCACTATTCATCAAAAATTGAAAGTTTTCAGAAAAATACCAAAAATTCACCATAAGCTAATTTCGATATTATGAATCCAAAAATGAAGTCCAATTTTAAAAATAAAATTTATAAAATTTTAAAAAGTCGGTATTACTATTCACAACGGATAGTTTGATTGGTTGTGGTGTGTGTTAGAACTCGAAGTTGCGTACAACACACGCTGTTGTATTATTCAAAGAGAAGTATATCATGGAAGCTTGGGGTGTTACATTCTACCCAACTTCAAATAATTTCCTCCAATGGCCCGAAGGCCTTCATTTTTTATTTATTTTTGATAATCCACCTTTCAAGGGATGAGGTGGAACCCTATTACATGCCCGTAGGCCATATAATTTCGTCATCGAAATTTCTAGGATATTACTGCATAAAAATAATCAGGTGGTTCTTCATCATAAGTTCCTCGGGTTCCCACATTGCTTCTTCCATATTATGGTTTCTCCATATAACTTATACCAGACGAGTCGTCTGGTTTCTCAACACTTGTTCTCTGGTATCAAGAATCCTAACGGGATCTTCGCAATAAGATAGATCGGGTTCCAGTTCTAATTCCTCATAGGTGAGTACATGTGTTGGGTCAGGCATGTATTTTCTAAACAGTGATACGTGAAACACATCGTAAACTTTAGAGAGACTTGGCGCCATTTCCAAATGATAAGCTATAACCCCAATTCGTTCAAGAATTTCGAAAGGTCCTATGTACCTGGGACTCAATTCACCTTTCTTACCGAAATCTATAACTCCCTTCCCTAAAGATACCTTCAAGAAAACATGATCTCCTACCTGATATTCGAAATCGTTCCTTCGGTTTTCAGCATAGCTCTTCTACCTACTTTGAGATGCTTTGATATGGTTTTGGAATACCTTCACCTTTTCCATTGTTTCCTCCACCAGTTCTGGGTCTACAAGTTTTCTTTCACCAACATCATCCCAACAGGTTAGTGTGCGACATATCTTTCCTTATAACGCTTCATATGGTGCCATCCAAATACTTGAATGGAAGCTATTGTTATAGGAAAATTTTACCAGAGGTAAATATTGATCCCACATACCCTGAAAGTCAAGTGATCAAGATCTCAACATGTCTTCTAAGGTTTGAATAGTCCGTTCTGATTTTCCATTAGTTTGAGGGTGGTTGGCAGTTCTCAAATGAAGTTCAGTATCCAAGGCCTTCTAAAGACTCTTCCATAATCTTGATGTAAAACAGGGATCATGATCAGAAATAATCGATAGGGGTACTCCATGGAGTCTCACAACTTCATTAATATATTGTCTTGCTTGACGTTCAAGTGGTAGATCTTCTCTTATAGCAAGAAAATGTGCTGACTTGGTAAGACGATCAACAATGACCCATATTTCATCGTTCCTTCTAGGTGTCTTTGGTAGTCACATGATAAATGCCATCATAATATTATCCCATTTCCACTCCGGTATGGGAAGAGGTTGCATGACTCCTCCAGGATGTTGCCTTCCATGTTTCACTTGTTGACAAACCATACATCTTGACACAAAACCAGCAATCTCCCTCTTCATGTTGCCCCACCAAAAATTTTCCTTCAAATCTCTATACATCTTGGTGCTCCCAGGGTGTATAGAGAAATTGGAACTATGATCATTATCCAACAATTATCTTTTTAGATCAGGTATATCGGGAACACAAAGTCTCCTCCCAAATTTCAAAATTCCATATTCATACACAAAGTCACTCAATCTACCATCATTCACAGCTTTAATCTTATTTTTAAACTCTTCATCATCAGTCTGAGAACTCTTTATTGTTTCTAGTAAAGATGGTTTGGAAACCATTTGAAAAATTATCAATGTTTCACCTTCCATGGTTATTCCCATATCCATCTTCACTAGATCCATTAAAATAGGATCCCTTTAAATTGTCATATTGTTCAAAAATCCATGATCCTTTCTGCTCAAAGCATCTTCCACCTTATTTGCCTTTCCCAGGTGGTAGTGTATCGTGAAATCATAATCCTTGAGTAGTTCAAGCCATCTCCTTTGGCTCATGTTGAGTTCTTTTTGTGAGAAAATATACTTCAAACTCTTGTGATTAGTATAAATATCACAATTTTTACCATAGAGATAGTGTTTGCAAATATTCAAAGCAAAGATTACAGATGCTAACTCAAGATCTTCAGTAGGATAGTTTTGCTAATGAATTTTTAGCTATCGTGATGAATAGGCAATAACCATATCATTATGAATAAGGACACAACCAAGTCCTTTCTTTGAAGCATCACTATAAATAACAAATCCATCATTCCCCGATGGTAGAGTCAATATATAATCATTGACTAATCTTCTCTTCAGTTCTTCAAAACATTCTTCACAATCTTTTTTACAAACAAATTTAACCCCTTTACGTGTGAGCTTCGTTAACAGGTTAGCCAATTGGGAAAAATTATGGAAGAAACGTCGATAATAACCTGCTAAACCAATAAAACTTCATACCTCAGTTATACTCATTGGTGATGGGCATTCTTGGATTACTCTTATCATAGAAGGATGAACCGAGATTCCATCCTTAGAGACAATATGGACCAGAAAAGAAATCTTCTGAATCCAGAATTCACACTTGCTAAACATCCCATATAATTCATGTCTTCTCAGAGTCTTCAAGATAATGCACAAGTGATTTTCATGTTCTTCGTTTCTTTTAGATTATACCAAGATATCATCAATAAATACCAATACAAAATCATCGAGATATTCCTTGAAAAATATGTTCATTAGATCCATGAAAACAGAGGGTGCATTAGTCAGCCCAAAAGGCATTACTGTAAAATTGTAATGCCCATACCTGGTTCGAAATGTTATTTTCGGAATGTCTTCCTTCTTCACACACAATAGATGATATCTAGATCGAAGTTAAATCTTTGAAAAGTATTGATCTCCATGAATTTAGTCAAATAAGTCATCAATGCAAGGTAGGGGATACTTTTTCTTTATTGTTATAGCATTGATCTCCCTGTAGTCAATGCACAACCTCATAGATCCATCTTTCTTTTTAACAAAAAGAACAGGCGTTATCTATAGAGAAACACTTGGGAGAATAAATCCCTTATTACTCAATTCCTCTGGTTGTTTCTTTAATTCCAGTAATTCCACAGTTGTCATTCTATAAGGGGTCTTTGATATGGACCTTGATCCAGGAATTAAATCAATGGAAAACTCAATTTCTCATTCTGGAGGATGTCCAGGTAAATCCTCTGAAAAAACAACAATGTATTCTCTTAAAATAGGAACATCCTCTATTTGAACATTCCTTTCCTCACCCATAATCATTTCATTCTCTTCCTCCCCAATAATTGAATTTAGTTGATATTCTGGGGGTGGATCTAGATAAGAATTAGTTGGTGACGATTCTACTCTAAAGATAAGGTGTTCCTTATCATCATCATCATCAAAAATAGTAACTGCTTTCTTATTACAATAATTTTTTTCATCATGGTCTTAAATCCAATTCATACGAAGGATTATATCAAATTCAATCATGGGTATGATGATGAGATCAGTAGATAAAGAACATTTATGTGCTCTAATGGGGACTCATTCACAAAAATTTGTTGCAATGATACTTCCCTTAAGAGTTTTAACTAACAACTACCTTGTTAAATAAAATTGGAAATATCTATTTTTTTAGAAAACTGGGAAGATATGAAACGATGCAATGATCCAGAATCAAATAAATCATTTTCTAAACTTGAGGAAACCATTAAATGACCTTCCACCACGTATTTCAGAGCTTCTACCTCAGCAGTAGTGATAGCATAAGCTTGGCCTTGATCCCTTGGCCTTTTCTGAGGTAAGTTCCCCTAATTCTTAGGAAATTCATTTTCATAATGTCCCATATCCCTACTGTTGTAGCACTGAACATCAGTATCTTCTTTCTTCCCCTTGCAATTATGATCTTGGTGTCCTTTTTCACCACACTCGTAATAGACTCTCATCCCTTTCAATCAAGTACCGGGGTGTTTCTTCCCACATTTACTGCAGGACAGATATTTAACTTTTCCCTTATTCCCCTTATTTCCATTCCCAGAGTGATCAACAGATCTCTTTTTCTCTTACTTTTCTTTAAAGTCATAAGACTTAGAGAATTCTTTTTTTGTCTTGATAGCACATGAGATAATATCTTCGTATGACGAGAAGGATTGTGAGACTAATTCTTGATGGAGAAATGGTTTTAACCCATCAAAGAAATGATCAATCTTACTTCTTGGGTCATGTATATAATCTACAGCATGCCTCTCTAACCTTGTAAAGTTAGCCACATACTTTGCGACATTCTCATCCTCCTTTTGCCTCACACTCAGAAATTGCCTTTCCATATCTGCTCGATGGTCACGAGGAAAGTATTTTTATAGGAAAAGCTATTTAAAATCCCTCCATTCCATATTTGATACTTCATCATCATTCTTCATGTTTTGAATCAATGACCACCATTGATCAACATCTCCAGTGAGGCGGTAAACTACCATGACAACTTTTTCCATTTCGCTACTCCCCAAGGCGTGGAATATTTTCTCCAAAGAATTTATCCATTGCTCTACTACTAGTGGATTTTTACCCCCATTGAATGTTGGTGGTTTTTTCCTCATGCAACGATCTAACATTGATCCTCCACGCTGCGGATCAGGGTGCTCCATACGGGTAAGGTTATTGCTCGTAACCTGAGTGAGTTGTCCCAGTATGGTGATTATCTAATCAGCACCAGTTACATCACCAGCTCTACTATAATTATCTTGAGAATGAGGGAAATCCCTACATTGAGTGCATTCATTGATAAGGTTTCCATTCCTCCTACTAGGCGCCATTTCTAAACAATGGTATAAACTAGATCAGTTTATGAATCGAAATACATAATTCCAAACTTGTAAAACACTTAACATAAATTGAATAGAGTATGGATATAATCCATAATCATAAAAAAAATTATTTGAGGATGTATATACTCATAAAACCTTCATAATGGTTTGTAAAAAAAATTAGAATTATCCTAAGCATATCCCCCGGGAGTGTCATAACCAAGAGTGCAGCAAGGCCCGTTGTCGTGTACCAGTTCTTGTTCGAGTCTAGATCCAAGCGGTGTTTTCGAGTTTTAACCATAGGTACATCTGTTCCAGATCCACCTCTACCTACTCGTATCTAGATTGGGATGTATTTCTCGGAAAACTCACAAAATCTCTATAATACCAAAATTCTAGGAAATTATTCTATACTAATACTCAAAGTTCATCTTAGGTCTATGTGATCTAATCAGAGTTTATCTAAATCTAGCTTCCAAGATTTTTACTAAACTTCCTCTGATACCAACTGTAACACCCCAGCCCTAATTACCCAGAGTCAACGCATTATTACATAACATTTTCATGATCACAAAAGATCAAGTCTCGAAAGACCGATTATCTTAGTAGCCTTGGAATCAATAGATACATTCATAAGTCTTGCATTACATGATAAAGTAAAAAACTAAAACAACATAGTCTCCATAGTCCACACTCATATCCCCTCAGACTATCCCTGAAGGTCAGTCATAAAATACTTCTTCACATCCTGGGAAAAATAAAACATAGAAAGGGGTGAGCTCAGATGCTCAGTAAGGATAACAATATAGAAAAAACTTTCATAAATAAGCATAAACATTTAAGGCAATGTATAACTAAAACAAAAGCCTTTTAAACTTGAAATTCATCATAATATGACAAAAATAAAATAAAATATTCCATTTAATTAATCACATGGATATTCTACTAGTATAATAATCACATGCAATATCAATAACCACTTTCAAAATGATGGAATGCATAATGCCAGACTATCATAACCACATAGTCAAGTCCTTGTTCCAAGACTACAAATAAGATTTTGTCAAGGCCTTGTACCAAGACACTAGTTTGTCTCATGAGACCTACCGGTGCATCGACGAGCTATATCGGGCTCCACCCGTGACTTATTAAGTCCAATGCATTCCTCATATGAACAGTTTTAAACAAAACATTAACATTTATATCAAAACTAGCATACGAAATGTCAATACTTTATCCATAAACCATGAATGGTATAAAAATAACACATCCATAGTCAAACATATCACAAAACCTTTAATACAATATGGAAGTTTTGTATCATAATAAATCAACTTCAAATAATCTTAAAATCCATCAAAGGATGTTGACATAGATGAAATGAAAACTATTTTAGAGAAATATCTCTTTTTTTGAAATCATTTAAAAGTCACATAATTATAAAATAAAACATTTATATTGAAAATATTCTTATAATCTTGTAAGTTAAGCTTCGATGATTTTATAATGTTTGAAAATAGCTGCACCTTCCGTATAAGTAAAAAAAATGCATTCTTACCTTAATTTTGTCAAAAAGGTTAAAAATGACCTTGTTTAGAAAATGACGGAAATATTCCTTTATAAAAATCTTATAAAAATTCAAAAAAGGGTATAAATTACTTTAACCCATATTATATAAAATATTAAGAATGTTTTAAAATATTTTTTTAAGAAACATGGATGTGGATGATAAAGAGGTCCTAGTAGATAATTACGTATAAACAACCTCTGATAATAAAGAGATTGTGAAATAAACCCTTACCTTGTACTTTTCCTTGATCGGGGGTAGGTTAACCTCATGTACAATGGTGAAATAATTGTTATTATATTATACAAGAATCATATACATTAATATGATATCATATATGTTCTTTTAACATTGCTTTGTTAATAATATCTTAGTATTATCGTCGTTTCGGGTGCTAACTTACTCGTTTTCTTTTATATGTTTTGTTACATAAGTCATGCTTGTTATCCGTAGGTTGTATCTTATTAATATCCAGAATTATATCAAGTCTTTAAACATTATTTTTAATCATAAAATGATAATTATACTTGAATGGATACGATGGGGAATGAATCTCATCGCGTTCGTGGAGACGGTAGTCCGTACGTACGCACGAGCGACAATATCATTCTTTTGAGATCAAAATAGTATATAATTGGACGGTATATCATATATAAAGAATCATTATAATGTTATATTTATTATTTAATTCAATTACACATCATTATCATACCCATCCAAATAATAATGTTTTGAATAACAATTACACCACGACGTGGAGACGATAAGCCGTACGTCCGCACGTATGGTGACATGTCATTCAAAGGATGGATAGAATACTGAATATGGTTGTAAAATATTTATAATAACATCAAATTATATATTATATACTAAAGTTATTATTTTATAATGGAAATAACAAAGAAAGAAGAAGTGGAAGAAGAAAGGAACTTGAAAGAGGGTGGTGAAAACATTACCTCTTCTTCGGGTTTTTCCTTTTGATTTGATCAAAAGGGCTCCTTAGGTTGGATTTTTGATCAAAATAAGGCCTCTAGGTTTAAGTGAGGGAATTTTAGATAATATTTTGGCAGGTTTTGGCCAAAACAAAAGGCTTTTAAGGTATGAATTTGAGAGAAGGGTGAGTTCACTTTTATAACAGGGGTGAGGGGCACCTTCGGAAAAACATAAAATATTATTTTATAATAAATTCATATTCAGTTTATAATAGCTCAAAAGTGACTTATTTATAGGATGAGGTGGGGATGTGTCGCAATCATTTCAACCAATAGATTTTAGACAGGTTTGGGTCACTATATTAAACTTATCATTTATATTTAACTCTTAGTTAAATAGTTTGACATTTACCATGTCTCTTTGTATTTTTATATTATATGGGTAATAAACTTACTATAACAAGCCAATAAAACCCCATGTGGTTAATTATTAATATATATAACCTTATCTAAGTCATTTTTCCGAACAATATATTTTTAGGAAAAGAATATCAATTAATAATATAATACTTGTTTTAAATACTCCTTTATGTAAATTTTGACACACTTTAATAATTGATTTTTTATAAAGTCCTAAAAACTTTATTAATTAAAAATAAATTAATTTAATAAATCCTAAAATATCATATTAACCTATAAAAGTATTTTATGGCCTAAAAACTTTCAAATTATATTTATTTTAACATTTATAATACCATTTATTTGATTCATTCATTAATACAGAAAATATTGTATCATCATTGTATCATAAATAAATTTAATTATTCAATGTCTAAAAATTATAAATAAAATATAATTATTTAGGAATTCTTTTTATCTTTCTAATGAATATTTATAATCGAATTTATCATATTTATAACCCTATATTAAAAATGTTTTAGTTATTTAACTTTGATTTTATCTCTTTTAACTCTTCTTTGAATTAAATAATAATAAATGTACTAATCTAATCCAAGTTGATCAAAGAGTTTCATATTTTATTAATAAGGTTGTTTTTGGTCGAATTATACTTATCCAATAAAATTATAACATGTGTTAGGGTAATAATAATATCATCGTTAGCCTTAATCACCTCATTTACTTTTAACCGTGGTAAATAAAAGTAAAAAGTTACTATTCACCAAAAAATATTTTTATCTTGTTGAACCACATTTTACTCCTTTATATTAACCATGTATCTCATAGTTTCTAAATTCCACTCAGAGAAGTGGTAAAATTATGTTTTATGTCAATTTGCAAATTCTCTTAGGAGATCGGTAAAAGACGGTGAAAAGTTCAATAAAATTTTTATACATCTAAAATTATTATAAATTGACTCCAATGAATTACATTGAACTTATATAGGTATTATATATCTATTTTTACCTAAAATAAATTTAAATAAAATAAATAATTATTTAAATAAAAATTTAGTTTTAAACTATAACTCAGTGTTTTTCATTATTCACCCTAAGCTAATTTCGATATTCTGAATCAAAAAATGAAGTCCAATTTGGAAGATAAAATTTATAAAATTTCAAAAAGTGTGTTTTACTATTCATAATGGTTAGTTTTATTGGTTATGGTTTGTGTTAGAACTTGACTTTGCGTAAAACACACGCTACTATATTATTCAAAGAGAAGCATACCGTGGAAGCTTGGGGTGTTACATTACCTTTTACATTATTACAAAAAATTAAATAACTCCACTTATAATAGGAGCCTTCACCACCCCAATTCTCCTCACACCCAAATCCACTTGGTTTAAACAAAACTCTACCAAATAAATCCAAAAAATTCATAGACACATCCTAGTGCTTCTGGTCTTCTTAAAAGACTAAACTTCAAAGGATTGATTCATTTTACAAAGGGATTTTCCAAAGAGAAAGGTAAAAATTCCTAATTACTCCTTTTCCATTTCAAATCCTTAATTTCTTCTTACATATCCTTAAAATATATTTTATAAAATATATTATAATTAAATAAGTGTTATTAAAATTCTTAATTTTTATTATGATTATGGAATTATCATTAACTACCCTTTCCCTTTTAATTATAAAAACAAAAACATCATGATGCATATGTGTAGACTACCACCACCTTGAATGACATGTTTGATTTTTCATCACCTCCTTGCATGGATGGTTAAAACAGGGTATTCAATGGATTAATATGATATGTATAAAATTATTAATATTCTGAAATTATAAACGATTCCCTATCTTCCACCCAGTCTATGGTAAATGAATGTGCTGCCTATGATTACATGCGAACTACCACCTCCATAAAAGTGACATATTTCATTTTTCATCAAGTATTTTTATATTTATAAATATCTATTAAAATATAATTCAACACCTTAAAAATAAGTAAATAATATCATCTTTAATAATGATATTATACCAAATCAATCACTTTCTTAAACATACTCACCCATTGATTATATCTTATTCTTGTTTGTGCTGGTTTAACCACCTAAATGAAAAATGTTATCGATTTTTATCATGGATGAATATGAGAACATAAATATAAGTTTTAGTATACATTAATGAGTAAATAATTTTTGGTTCATGTTTTTATAATTTCTATATTAATATTTAAATTTTTATTAATGTACCATCCATTTTCATTAAAATTTACAAAAACAAGCTTGTTATCAACTTCATCATCATGAATCATAACTAAAATAATTATGAAATGAAATTATAACATTATAAATAATTATAAAAAATATATTTTTTTACTAATAATTATCTATTAATGATAAAATTTGAATCAATAAACAATAATTGACACCTCCATTATCAAACTAGTACTAAACAAACAGTTGAAACAAATAACATCCAATAATGAAAAAATAAATTATAAATAACTAATATATTTGTAATAAATGATTATAAATAAATTTTATAAATATTTATAAATATTATTAAGGTTTTAAAATTTGTTATAAATATAGTTTTTCTTGTTATACAGTAGATTAGATGATGTCTGACTAAGCAGGGTTAATGGAAAGGGGTTTTCATAACTAAATTTCCTTTCTTAGAGATATAATAATTATTATTGAACCTCATTATTCTATGTTAAATTATTTTATCTTATTATCATATAAAATTTTATTTAAACTTTCATTTCTCAGGATTTACAATTCTTTCTCATGAACTTCTTTCCAAAGGATTTCTACATCAAATATTGTGATATTCGTAAAGGTTTTTTCATAACTCAATTTACTTTCTTTGGGTTATAATGATTATTATTGGAACACATTATTCTATATTGAATTATTTTATCCTCTAATTTTAAAAAATTATATTTCCACTTTCATTTATAAGTATTTATAATTCTTTCTCATGAAATCCTTTCTAAAGGATTGTTACTTCAAAGATTGTGATATTCGTATTGATTTTTCATAACCCAATTTCCTTTCTTTGATTTATAATGATTATTCTTGAACCATATTATTATAAGTTGAATTATTTTATCCTATTATTTTATAAAACATAATTTCTAGTTTCATTTATAAGTATTTATAATTTTTTCTCATCAAATCCTTTCCAAAGGATATTTACTTCAAAGATTGTAATATTTATAAGGGTTTCTTCATAACTAAATTTCCTTTCTTTGAGTTATAATGATTATTATTGAACCCCTTTATTATAAGTTGATTTTTTTATCCTATGATTGTATAAAATTTTATTTCCAATTTAATTTCTAAGGATTTACAATTCTTTCTCATGAAATCCTTTATAAAGGATTGTTAAGTCAAAGATTCGGATATTCATAAGGGTTTCATAACTAAATTTTCTTTATTTAAGTTATAATGATTATTACTGAAACCCAATCTTATTAGTTTAATTATTTTATTCTATGATCATATAAAATTTTATTTCAAATTTTATTTCTAAGTATTTACAATTCTTTCTCATGAATTCCTTTCCAAATGATTTCTACTTTAAAAATTATGATATTTGTAAGGGTTTTTCATAACTCAATTTCCTTTCTCTGAGTTATGAAGATTATTCTTGAACCCAATTATTTTAAGTTGAATTTATTTATTTTATGATTTTGTAGAATTTTATTTACACTTTAATTTCTATGGATTTACAATTCTTTAACATGAACTCATTTCCAAAGGATTGTTACTTTAAATATTATGATATTCATAAGTGTTCATTGTCTCAATTTTCAATTCCTCGAGACATGTTTCATATTGAGAACCATATTTCATTTTATATTTACTTAATACACCCATTGGATTATATTATTATTATTAAATTTTATTCCATGGGATCTACATGCCTTTTCCTAAATCCCTCCATCCAACCCTTTTGATTCAAGTGTTACGAAATTTGTAAATGTTTTTCTAACTCAATTTTTGTTCATGGATTTATAATCATTATCCTTGAACTTTATTCTTATAAATTGGTTATAATATACCTTATGATTGAATTATATTGTACTTACACTTTATTTTATATGGATTCCTCATGAAATCCTTTTTAAGGGTTGTTGCATTAATTCTTCTTTAATGGATTTCTTTCTTAAAAAAAATGCAACGTTGTTGATAAAAATTCACATCCTATTTAATGGATATTTCACCTTCATGTCAATATTATTTATTTCCAAAAAAAATTATTTCATGTATTTGAAATCATAATATTCATTATCACATGTGTACTTTTAATTTGACTTCAACAGTTTTCAAAAGGAAGTTATATTATCTTTTTTACAACATTAGTGTCAAAAAGGGTACTTTAAAAATATTAAAAAGGATTCCCTTTCAAATTAATATTTTTATATTACACTCCACATTTCATTAGAAAAAATTTATGTCATTTTTGGGGCTCTATTATTTGGGAAACATGTAAAGTGTTTTAAAAAAATGGTTTTCCATGTTACCTATTTAAAAATGAATTTTTAAAGTGACTCATAACTTCAAATTTTTATGAAATTGTTAAAAATGTTTTATAATATCACTCTTACCATTTAGCTTCTATTTTACTCTTTATGTTAAAATATTGTGACCTTATTTGGAGCTAGGATTCATGGATTACCTTATAAATCCTCTTATACTATTTTAATTTTGGGGGTTAAACTTATAGTATTGAATAATCTAATTCTTGATCCCTTCTAATGTGATACTAGTTGAAGTATTATTCTTAGGAAGGAGGTTCCATATATGTCAATATCCTTAAAAGGTATAATTTTACACTTGGTATATTCCTTAATAATATTATCCACCTTGTTTTTATGGATATATTATGATCATTTTATTTTTTTTATTGACTGGTGAAAGTATTGGCATCCTGTATGTTTATTATTTTTAATTTGGATGTTTATTGATTACTAAGGAAAATTGATTATGTATTGTTTAACCGTACACCTTTTTTATCTATATGGATTATGATTGTGTTATTTTATTTATTTACTTGGGAGAGTATTAACATATTATATGCTAGTTTTCCAATACGGATGTTTATTGATTACCAAGGAAAGTTGATTATGAATTCTATTATTATTTCTTTCTTTCATATGTTTAATATATTGGAATTAGTAAGTGGGAGGTAGGGATAAGTAGTAGATATCCCCTTGATGAATTAGTAGGTCTCATTATAAAAAAGAGTTTGGGTATTTAGTGTATGCCTGTCCATTTATTTAATGTCCTTGACAGTATGTAATGTCTTGGTATAAGGCCTTTAGAATTCTAGAATTATGAATTCTATAAATATGAATCCATTTATTTCTATCCATGTGATTTTTTATATTGTTATATCACCCATATATTTATTTCAAGCTCATATGATTAGTTATATAGAATTATTTGATTATAATTTAATTTATTCCATATTATTAATGTCTTGTTTATTCTATAATAGATTCTAGTGTCAGCTTTCCCTTACTAAAAATCTGATCTCACCCTTCTTATATTTATATTTCAATAGGTTATGAAGAAAATTATTACACATGATATGTATAGAAGAATTTCATGTGTGGATAATTTAGGAGAGATATTGTCAATTTATTATGGATTAAGTAGTTTTTAATATAGTGTAAAATGTCTATTTTATTAGAAATTCATGGGTTATATTAGTTAATTATGTTTCATAATTCTCCAAAACTATAAACCTAAAAGGTCATAAGAATTTATATAATGTAATATTTTCTATAAATCATGTAATTATGGGGAAATTACATATGGGGTGTTATAGTTTCTATCAAAGTAGGGTTTATATAAATTTATAGATTAGGATGTTGTTGGTTGAGGATAATTAATGAGTTGTAAATGCCATCAATGATTGATAAGTTAAGGTTGATAATAATTTCAAAGGTATATACAAACTTTTAGGTTAGTTGAGATAATATTGAATATTTTATATTGTTTGAGAATTAGGATGAGATAAATTTTGTGAAAACAATTAGAATAATTATACATATAATAAAACATCCTAAAATTATGGTAAAGTAGATATTTTGCGGTTCTCCTAAAAATTACATCCCTAACTAGATAATAGAAATCAGATGTGGTTTTGGAACATATGCACCTAGGGGTAATCAACCGAAAAAATGTTAGTTGAGTATAAACTTGATCTTCACTTGGTCCATATTTAGTGTACCTAAGACTACAAACCTAGCTAGATACTCCTAGGGTATATTCATAAAAAAATTGAATTCTCTTTATAAACTATTATGAGGGGTTTTAATATATTTAGGCTATAAAACCTAATAGGAAAATGACTATGGTGGACCTAGGTTAACATAAAGGAGTTATAGTTGACCCAATTATATCATAGTTGAACCAAAAGTGTTATAGGATGAAATAAAAATTTCATAAGAGAATACATTATGGTATTGAGTTTTCATGTTTATATGATCATTTACTTTGATTTTATGGGATATTATCATAACCATCTTGGTTTTAGTATTTTTTTCGAATTGGGGTCAAGAGAATAAAGTTGTGAAAGGTATTTCTCTAGAAACCCCTATGTTATATCATCCAAATAAGGAATAATATTTGGAATAAATTGTTATGAAAAATGAAAATCAAGACATAGGTTTATTAAGAGTTAAAATATGAGTTTCCTAGTCTTACCTAAGATATTGAGGTTTATATCTTAGTATAAATTTTAAATTTCATCATGCCTATCATATGGTTATCATTATATATTTTATTATTAAGTGATAATTAAAATTTCAAAGACTCAATTTATTTAGGGGTTGTAACACCCTAATATTTTAAATTATATTTTCCTTTAAAACCTAATTTGTTTGATAGTTTTCTTCACATGTAACACTAAACCAAATCAAACTACAGAACATTATATGACCATCATAAAGTAGAAGTTTAATTAACAAGTATAAATAGACGTAACCACATTATGAAATATATATAGAAATAAAAATAAAGTTCACTTTTAATACCAATTCATTGATAAAATTCAACCATCACAACTTAATAAAAAATAAGATCAATTTATACTAAAAGTGTATTTTTTAAAAAAATTGGATTTTTATGAACTTTAATTTAATAAGAAAATTATTATGGATAAAATTTATTTTTAAAATTAATAATATATTAACACCAATTGAATTAGTAAATTGATAGGAAATAAGAATGAGAATAATTAATAGTTTAAAATTTTTATTTTTAGGTTAATAGTGATAAATATAGTTTATACTTATACAATAAATTTTATGGAATTATCATAAACTATGTATGACTTTAAAACATATAATAATTTTTTTTTCAAAAAAAATTATTTGAGAAAAAATATTTATTTGAAAATTATATATTGAATTAATAAAACCCATGTTTAACATTTTGAAACTTAAGTAATTATTTATTCTAATAAAGGATATTATTAATTTTCTCTTTTAATTACATTTTCTCATAGGGTGATTTGGTTTTAGATTGTTTTTAAATACACATAGATTTTAAATTTAAAATAAAAAAGAAATTAATTTCATAGAAATCAAAAACATTTATCATTTTATGTGTAACACCCCGCCCCTACCTCATTGTCTTGAGGAGGTGGTGAGGGTCACTTGGCCTTAAGCGACGTTCCCAAGGCGCCAAAGGCTGTCAATAAATGCCGAGGGCTTCAAGGAATATTGGGGAATGATTTTCCCTTCATGAGATCACCCAAATCAACCAACCAACAATGAAATATGCATACACTATCAAACCCAACCATATGATACTAACCATACCATCATATACCCCAAAACTTTTCATTTAGACATGTTCACAAAACATCAGAGTACAAAGCAGAAACTAAATAGTAGAACACCATGAGCCATGACACCACCATAGCTCCACACCAATCTCCAAGCTCCAAGCTCCACCAACACATCTCCAGCATCACCACGAACCACTAGCAATGAGATGCCTTACCTTTACCTGTATCCCTGTATATGACATCTGCAAAGACACCAAAGTGCCAAAGCAGTGGGTGGGTACAAATACTTAGTAGGTTTTCCCAAAATGACTTCCCTGCACACGCCACTAGGATAAAACCATTAACACATTTATATAAATAATTTTATATAAAATAATCACAAGTGAATCCATTACCATCAGCCAAACACACCCTTACCAAGCCATCTTGCCTAAACCAAGTAAACCCGGGGAAAGCCAAACAACCATGCCGTAAGCCAAACATGTTACACAATAAATCCAAATCAACCATGCCACAAGCCGATTACCTTTTTCATATTTCACTCAGAAGCCCCATTTACAATCATCACCAACCAAGCACACAACATATCATGGTGGCACTTCCACTCCAACCCATTCAATACCAATCCACTCAAGTGGTACTTCCCGCCCACTTTCTATTGATGGTGTCCCTTCCGTCCACTATCCATCCCCTTTTTATAGTGGTACTTCCCACCCACTTCCACAAAATTCAAACAAGCCAACATAACTAAGCATATAACCCATCAAGGCCACAACAACATTCAAGCAACCATATCCATTACATGCCAATCCACTTCAATAAATCAAATATTTATTGAAAACACCCTTTAACCATTTTCCATGCCAAACCCCATTTCAATATAACAAACCTTTTTATTGAAAACCATTCTCTCAGTTCATCTTAATCAACCAACAAAACAACTCAATTTAAAATCCCATTTGAAAATCACATCAAGAGCATTTCACCACAAGCCCTTTTCCCAAAAATTCCAAAACCATTACCAAAGGGATTTCCATCCAATTTTTCACATCAACAACACAATTAATTTTAAGCAACACAAATTAATTATAACCAAACCACTAGTTCTAACCAAGTGGAGTCTAGAGAGAAGCCACCTACCTTTAGGGTTTCGGCGAAATCGACCTACAAGTAACCACTCTTCAAATCTGGTTAATGAACCACTGAAACCTCTCTAGATCCCCTTCCCAAACATCCATAAGCCTTAAAAAAAATATACAAGGCAAAAAAACCCTAGATCTACACAAAACGAGTGTAGATCTAGAAACCTGAGAGATAGGGAGATATAGATCTAGAGGAAAACACAAAGAAACTGAGAGGAGAGACTTACCCGGGAGAAACCACCTTCAAACCACCACAAAAACCCTTCGATCTTCTTCCAAAATTAGATAAAGATCACCTTCAACCCCTGAGAACCCAAAATCCTGAGTGAGGCTCGAGTGGGAGAGGGTTTGGAGAGGAATGAGGCAATCCCGAGTGAACCCGGGTTTTAAAACCCTATTTTTAAGTGGTTGTACGGTTAGACCGCACGGTTTGATAAACCATGCACTAAGCATGCGCACACTACTACCTTGAGAGAAGGGGTCTTCACGCTTTCCTCGCACAGTTTTTCAAACCATGTTCAGGCCATGTGAGGCCTACTGTCTCCCCCTGCACGGTTTTCGGGAGAACCCGGATCGTTTCCCCTAACCGTGCTCAAACCGTGCTTCCTAAGAAAAGCCTCCAAACTTATCCAAAACCATTCCAAACTCTCAAAAACTCTTCTCAACTCATCCCATGCACTTTAAACACATAAATAAGAATAAAAAGGATACATGACTCAAACCGTGGGTGCTACATTCTCCCCACCATTGGACTTTCCATCCTTGGAAACTAGTGAACCCACCCTTTGCCGAAAGAGTCCGGGCCATTTCTTGACCAAGTATTTCTCCCACTCCCAAGTCTTCTATTAGATCTGGCCATGCTGCCACAAAACACGAACTAGAACGAGGCTTTTACCCCTCAATAATTTCTATTTCCTATCTACAACTTGCATTGGCACGTGCACCAACGATGTATCCAGCTCTAGCTAAACATAATCCCGTCGAATAACATGGCCGGATCCAGGTGATACTTTTTCAAATACGACACATGAAACACATTGTGCACCAAACTGAACCTAGGTGGAAAAGGCAAATGATAAGACACCTCACCAACCCGCTCAAGAATCTAAAAAGGCCCAATATACATCGAAGACATCTTTCCCAGCTTCCCAAACCGGCGATGTACCAACCTAGGAGAGATCCTCAAGAAAACATGATCACTCACCTCAAACGACAATGGCCATCAACGATGATCTGCATATGATTTCTGAATACTCTAAGACATCTCCAATCTCTTTCTGATTAACCCAATCTTCTCCGTAGTCTCCTAGACAAGGCTCGGTCCAACCATTGAGGACCCACCCATTTCCACCCAGCATAATGGAGAACGACACGACCGCCCATAAAACGCTTCAAAAGGAGCCATATGTATGGATTCCTGATAACTATTATTGTACGAGAACTCAACCAACGACAAGTGCTTCTCCCACGAGCCACCAAAATCCATGACACAAGCCCACAACATATCCTCCAAATTTTGTATCATCCTCTCAGATTGACCATCCATATGAGGGTGATACGTCGTGCTCATAGTCAACTATATCCCAAGGGCTTGCTTCAAGGATTTACAAAAACGAGATGTAAACCTTGGATCTCTATATAATACAAGAAAAACTAGAACACCATGCCTCTTTACCACCTCCTGGATAAATATTTTGGACAGATCCTCCACTGTATGATATTCATGAATTGGAATGAAATGGGCTGACTTAATTAGCCGATCCACTATCACCCAAATGGCATCGTGCTTTATGACCATTCTCGAGAGACCTGTAAAAAAATCCATCACTATTTTCTCCCACTTACAAACTGGGATTGGTAAAGACTTGAACATTCTCGATGGCCTCTGATGCTCTGCCTTGACCTACAAACAAGTCAAGAATCTCAAAACAAACTCAACCACAATTATTTTCATACCAGCCCACCAAAAATGCACTTTCAATGCTTTATACATTTTCTGAATTCCAGGATGAACAGGCCACCTGGAATGATGATACGCCCTGAGAATATCCTTCTGATAAGAAACTAGTACAACCATCTGATTTTGAAAACACCAAACTGAATCTCCATTCAATTTCCAACCCTCAATGGTCTCCCCACTATTGAGTTTCGACCTCACGGTCACACACTGAGAATCAAATAGTTGTGACTCTTTAACCAATCCAACCAAGTCATGAATCAACAAAACTGGAAAAAATACTGCTCTATCACCCCGGTCCTCACATTCCAACCGCATGTCATCTATAACCGACAACAACTACCACTGGTCTGATTCCTGTTTCACCGTCTGAGCATATGATTTTATACTTAATGCATCCGCCACTGAATTTCCCTTACTCGGTGTGTACATCAACTCAAAATCAAACATCTAGAGATATTTCATCCATCTACTTTGCCTCAATTTCAAATCCCTTTGTGATAAAATGTGCTTCAAGCTCTTATGATCTTTATATACTGTGAATTTTTCACCAAAGAGTTAATGACGCCACACTTTCAATGCATGAACCACTGTTGCCAATTCCAAATTATGGTTTGGGTAGTTCTTATCATGCACCCTCAACTTCCGTGAGCCATACAAAACCACATGATTTCCTTGCATGAGAAAACACCCCAACCATAAACCCGATGCATCGCAATACACCACATACCATTTTCCTGGTTTGGGAAAAACCAAGATTAGTGCTGATGTAAGGTGACCCTTTATCTCTTCGAAACACTGCTGATATTGTTCATTCCACTGGAATGGAACATTATTTCTTGTCAAAGCTATCATTGGTGAAGCAAAATGTGAAAAATCATGAACAAAACGCTGATAATACCCAGCTAGACTGAGGAAACTCCATACCTAAAACACATTCTTTGGAGGTTTCCATGAGATAAAAGCCTCTATCTTTTCTGGATCCACTGAAACGCCCCTTTCAGAAATCACATGGACAAGAAAATGGACTTCTTGTATCAAAAAGTCACACTTTGAAAATTTGGCATACAATTGATGATCCCTCAAGATCCCTAGAAATGTCGCTAAGTGATGCTCATACTCCACCCTTGTCTTAGAATACACCAAAATATCATCTACAAACACCACCACAAATGAATCTAGATATCTTTGAAATATCTGATTCATCAATTCCATGAATACCACTGGAACATTAATTAGACCAAAGGGTATAACTACATATTCATAATGACCATATATACTTTTAAAAGCTGTTTTAGGAATATCGTCCTTACTCACCCACAATTGATGATATCCCGACCTCAGGTCGATCTTGGAGAACCATTGTGCTCCCCTCAACTGGTCGAACAAATCATCAATTCATGGAAGTGGATATCTGTTCTTTATCGTAACTTGGTTAAGTCAAAGATAATCAAAACAGAGCCCCAAAGTTCCATCCGCCTTTTTCACAAACAACACTGGTGTTTCCCACGGAGACGTGCTAGGCCAGATAAACCCTTTATTTTATAACTCCTCCAACTAGACTTTAAATTCCTACAATTCAGTAGCTGCCATCTGATAAGATGGAAGTGAGATTGGATTGGTCCTTGGAAGGAGATCAATATTAAAATCCACTTCTCTTACGGGAGGTAACCCAGATAATTCTTCGATAAAAACATCCATGAACTAATCAACCACTGTCGGAAGAACACTCTTCCCAACACCCTCTACCAATTCCAATTAAAACCCCACAAACTGATATAATAATGTGCCCATTACTGGTTCCAACAAACTCGTTGCACCCTGCCCTTCATGTCACTCTCCTCTAAAGAGATGTCTAACACCATCATGTTTCGTAAAAGCCAATGTTTGTGCATTATAGCCGATGTGGGCCTTAAACGCCACCAGCCAATCCATTCTCAAGATTACATCATACCCATCCATCTTAAGCATTGAGAAATTCCACATTAGCTCAACCTTTCCCACAAGGATACAACATTCTATACACAAGAAGGCTCGACACTCTCTTCAACCCAAAGGGGTTTGAAGTTTCAAAACCAAAGGAATCATTTCTACCCTTAATCCCAGCAAATCAACTAAACATACAGTAATAAAAGAGTGTGAGGCACCCGTATCAAACAACACTTGAATCAAGGTAGAATTTAAAAGAATAGTACCTCGCACTGTGGATGGTCCTGACTAATCGTCCACCACAACCTACTCGGCTCCGAACAACACCTTGGTTGCCACACTCCGCTATTTATTTCCCTGCTAAGGAGTTGTGGTGTTCCGAGAATCACCATAACTGACTTTACTCTACTGACGAGGGGTATGTTGTTATCCCCATCTCGTCGAAGCATACAATGTCTGCGACCCCTAAGGAGTGTCATACACACCTGAACTTGGAGAATTCCGACATTAGTGTTGATGATGCCCCATCTGCTTACAATTGTGACATTCTCAAGGTTCTGTCGTACAATCCCGCTTGATGTGTTCCATGGAGCCACACTGAAAACATCCTGGTTTGCTATGGGGCTTCAGAGGACGATTCATTGATCCTACCATTGGATTATGTTCCATACCCCTACCCTGGGAATAATTTTCCTTCCTCTGCTTGAACCCAAATTTAGAGTTTCCACTATTCCCCATGGTTACTACCATGATTCCTCCACCTGGAGCTCCCAACAGATCCCACTCAGCCACCGACGCTTGATTCACCATCTCTGTGTAATCACCAATACACAGGACTGCTATTTTTGAATAGATCTCTTACCTTAACCCCGATTCGAAGATCCTTGCCTTCAACGATGTGCTAACCTCCACCTCGGGTGCACACCGAACTATTCTCGTAAACTTAGCTTCATACTCTGTCACAGACATATGCTCTTGCTTTAGACTGAAGAAATCAGTTGTGTGCTGAATTCTGAATGTATGTGGGTAGAATTGTTTATTAAACAATTCCTCAAAGCCTTCCCACATCATACCCTGGTTCGTCCCCGCTTGGACTACCAACTCCAACCACTGAAGAGAAAGATCCTCTAGCTTATACATCACTAGCTTTACTTTCAACTCTACCGGCATCCCCAAGAGTTTGAAAATTCTGTCTATTCGGGAGAGCCATGCCTCTGCCCTTTCCCGGTCTAAATCACCCCTAAAGACTGGTGGATCCTACCTTTGAAACTAAGCCGCATAATCAACATGCATTGGCTTTTCTTCTCTATTCACACCTCCCACCGCTTGGAAGGCTTACACTATGCTCTGGACTAACTCCTGGTTCACTTGGGGCTCAAGTGCAACCACGTTCTCATCGGCCACTTCCAGTTGGTCTCTACGACGCCTACCCGGTGCCATTTCTATAAACAGAAAACAAACAACGATGAGTCTCACTCCTGTATACATCAAGAATTCCCATTTCATATTGCATTACACAACACTATCACAATGAGGCTTTCCACCTTTTCCACGTCTCACCATTTTTGAAAATCATACCATTTTCAAAATACCAAATTTATTCACATTACAATTTCACACATTTGAAAAACCATTTTTCAATTTATCCCATAAATCATTATGCCCAATGAAATATGCATCCTAAAGGGAATTCATATCTACCGTATATGCCATTCACATCTCATTGGCTGCACCCACGACAATGAGATTTACAATGCCTATAAGTGTCTCTAAAACACTTATGTACCCAACACACTGGTAACTTGAAGTTCATCATAAAAGGGTTAGTTACATCCTTTTATGCTATACATTCCAAGTTCTGACATTCCTACACCTTGCTACCATCCCGACTCAAGGAATATACCACAATTAATGTCGAATCCAAATTCGAGAATCAACTCCAAACGACCGAACAAGATGATACCACTTGTAACACCCCACCCCTACCTCATTGGATCGAGGAGGTGGTGAGGTTCACTTGGACTTAAGAGATGTTCCCAAGGTGCCAAAGGCTGGCAATAAAAGTTGAGGGCTTCAAGGAACAGTGGGGAATGATTTTCCCTTAAGGAGATCACCCAACTCAACCAACCAACAATGAAATATGCATGCACTATCAAACCCAACCATATGATACTAACCAGGCCATCATATGACCCGAAACCGTTCAACTAGATATGTCCACAAAACATTAGAGTACAAAGTGGAAACTAAACACCAGAACACCACGGGACATGACACCACCAGAGCTCCACACCAAGCTCCAAGCTCCAAGATCTACCAACACATCTCAAGCATCACCATGACCCACTAGCAATGAGATGCCTTACCTTTACCTGTATCCTAGTACATGACATCTACAAAAACACCAAAGTACCAAAGTAGTGGGTGAGTATAACTACTTAGTAGGTTTTCCCCAAATGACTTCCCTACACATGCCACTAGGATAAAACCGCTAGCACATTTATATAAATCATTTTATATAAAATAATCACAAGTGCATCCATTACCATCATCCAAACACACCCTTACCAAGTCATCTTTCCCAAACCAAGTAAACCCAGGGAAATCCAAACAATCATGCCGTAAGCCAAACATTACGTATATGAAAGTCAAATAAACCATGCCACAAGCTGATTACCTTTTTCATATTTCACTCACAAGCCCCATCTACAAACATCACCCACCATGCACACAACATATCATGGTGGCACTTACCGTCCAACCCATTCATTACCAATCCACTCAAGTGGTACTTCACACCCACTTGCTATTGATGGTGGCCCTTCCGTCCACTATCCATCCCATTTTTATAGTGTTACTTCCCGCCCACTTCCACAACATTCAAACAAGCCAACATAACTGAGCATATAACCCATCAAGGCCACAACAACATGAAATCAACCATTTCTATTACATTCTAATCCACTTCAATAAATAAAATATTTATTGAAAACACCCTTTAACCATTTTCCATGAAAATACCCATTTAAATAAAACAAACCTTTTTATTGAAAACCATTTTATTAGTTCATCTTAATAAACCAAAAAAACAACTCATTTTAAAATTCCATTTTAAAATCACATCAAGAGCATTTTTCCACAAGCCCTTTTGCCCAAAAATTCCCAAACCATTACCAAAGGGATTTCCATCCGATTTCGCACATCAAAAACACAATTAATTTTAAGAAACACAAATTAATTTTAACCAAACCACTAGTTCTAACCAAGTGGAGTCGAGAGAGAGGCCACCTACCTTTAGGGTTCTGACGAAATCAACCCACAAGCAACCACTCTTCAAATCCGGCGAACACACCACCGAAACCTCTCTAGATAACCTTCCCTAAAATCCATAAGCCTTAAAATCAACATCCGAGGAAACCACAACCATATATCTATACAAAATGGGTTTAGGTCTTGAAAATATAGAGATAGGGAGATGTAAATCTAGAGAAAAACACAAAGAAACCGAGAGGAGAGACTTACCCGGAAGAAACCACCATCATACCACCACGAAAACCCTTCGAGTTGCTTCCAAAATTAGTGGGAGATCACCTTCAACCCTTGAGAACCCAAAATCTTGGGTGAGGATTGAGTGGGAGAGGGTTTGGAGAGGAATGAGGCAAGCCCGAGTGAACCCGGGGTTTAAAACACTATTTTTAAGTGGTCGCACAGTTAGACCTCACGGTATGCAAAACCATGCGATAACCATGAACATGATACTTCCTCGAGAGGAGGGGTCTACATGGTTGCCTCACATGGTTTGGAAAACCGTGCATAGGTCGTGTGAAGCCTACTCTCTCTCCTTTCACGGTTTCATAGAGAACCCACACGGTTTCCCCTAACCGTGCTCAAACCGTGCTTCCTAAGAAAAGCCTCCAAAATTATCCAAAACCATTCCAAACTCTCCCAACCTATTCTCAAATCATCCCATGAACTCTAAACACATAAAGAAGCATAAAAAATGGCTACATGCCTCAAACCAGGGGTTCTAAATTCTCCCCACTATTGGAATTTCCGTCCTCATAAAGTAGTGAACCCACCCTTTGCCGAAAGAGTTTGGGCCATTTCTCGACCATGTCTTTCTCCGGCTCCCAAGTCTCCTCTTGGATCTGGCCATGCTACCACAAAACCCGAACTAGAACGATGCCTTTACCCCGAAATAATTTCTCTTGCCTATCCACAACCTGCACTGGCAGGTGCACCAACAAAGCATCTGGCTCTAGCTCAATATAATCCCATCAAATAACATGGCCCAGATCTGGATGATACTTTTTCAACTGCGACACATGAAACACATTGTGCACTGCACTGAAACTAGGTGGAAAATCCAAATGATAATCCAACTCACCAACCTAATCAAGAATCTCAAAAGGTTCAATATACCTTGTAGATAACTTTACCTGCTTCCTAAACCGACAATGTCCCAACCTAAGAGAGATCCTCAAGAAAACATGATCACTCACGTCAAACGACAACAATCATCAATGACGATCCACATACGATTTCTGATGACTGTGAGCCATCTTCATTATCTTCCTGATTAACCTGATCTTCTCCATAGTCTCCTAGACAAGTATCGGTCCAACCATCGAGGACTCACCCGTTTCCACCCATCATAGTGGAGAACGACACGGTCGCCCATACAACACTTCGAACGAAGCCATATGTATGTATGAATAATAACTGTTATCGTATGAGAACTCATCCAATGACAAGTGCTCCTCCCACAAGCCACCAAAATCTATGACAGAAGCCTGCAACATATCCTCTAAATTTTTTATCGTCCTCTCGGATTGACCATCCGTCAGAGGGTGATATGCCGTGCTCATATTCAACAGTGTCCCAAGGGCTTGCTGTAAGGATTTACAAAAACATGAAGTAAACCTCGAATCTATATTTGATGCAATAAAAAATTGAACGCCATGCTTCTTTACCAGATCGCAGATATAAATTTTGGACAGATCCTCCACCGTATGAGATTCACAAATTGGAATGAAATGGGCTGACTTCGTTAGCCGATCCACAGTCACCAAAATTTCATCATACTTTCTGACCGTTCTTGGGAGACCTGTAACAAAATCCATCACTATTTGCTCCCACTTCCAAATAGGGATTGGTAAAGACTGCAACATTCCCGCTGGCCTCTAATGCTCTTCCTTGACCTGCTGACAAGTCAAGCATCTTGAAACAAAATCAGCCACACTTCTTTTCATACCAGCCCACCAGAACTATTCCTTCAATGCTTTATACATTTTCTAAATTCTAGGATGAACAACCCACCTGGAATGATGATACGCACTGATAAGATCCTCCTGAAAAGCAACTGGTACAACCATACAATTCTGAAAACACCAAACTGAATCTAGATTCAGTTGCCAACCCTCAATGGTCTCCCCACCATTGAGTTTCGACCTCATGGTCACACACTGAGAATCAGATATCTGTGCCTCTTTAACCAGTCCAACCAAGTCAGGAATCAATAAAACAGGAAAAAAGACCTCTCTATCACCTTGTTCGTCACATTCCAACCGCATGTCAGTTATAACTGACATCAACTACCACTATTCCAATGCCTGTTTCACCACCTGAGCATATTATTTTCTACTTAATGCATCCACCACTAAATTTACCTTACTTGGTGTGTACATCAAGTCAAAATCAAACTTCTGGAGATATTCCACCCCCCTCATCTGCCTCAAGTTCAAATCCCTTTGTGAGAAAATGTCCTTCAAGCTCTTATGATCTGTATATACCATGAATTTTTCACTGAAGAGATAATGATGCCACACTTTCAAAGCATGGACCAATGCTTCCAATTCCAAATCATGAGTTGGGTAGTTCTTATCATGTACCCTCAACTGTCGTGATCCATACGCAACCACATGATTCTCTTGCATTTGAACACACCCCAAACCTGATCCTGATGCATCTCAATACACCACATACCCTTTTCCTAGTTCTGGTTAAACCAAGATTGGTGCTAATGTAAGGCCACCCTTTAGCTCTTCAAAACACTATTGACACTGTACATTCCACTAGAATGGAACATTATTTCTTGTCAAAGATGTCATTAGTGAATCCAAATATGAAAAATCACGAACAAGATGCCGATAATACCCTGCTAGACCGAGGAAACTCCATACCTCAAACACATTCTTTGGTGGTTGCCACGAGATAACAGCTTCAATCTTTTCCAGATCCATTGAAACGCCCCTTTCAGAAATCACATGGCCAAGAAAATGGACTTCCTGTATCCAAAACTCACACCTTGACAATTTGGCATACAACCAATGATCCCTCAAGATCCCTAGCACTATCGCCAAGTGCTGCTCATGCTCCACCCTTGTCTTAGAATACACCAGAATATCATCTACAAGCACCACCAAAAATGAATCCAGATATCTCTGAAATATCCAATTCATCAATGCCATGAATACCGCTGGTGAATTTGTTAGACCAAAGGGTATAACCACATATTCATAATGACCATATCTACTTTTGAAAGCTGTTTTAGGAATATCGTCCTATTTCACCCACAATTGATGATATCCTGACCTTAGGTCGATCTTGGAGAACCATTGTGCTCCCCTCAACTGGTCGAACAAATCAACAATTCCTGGAAGTGGATATCTTTTCTTTATCGTAACTTGGTTAAGTCGATGATAATCAACACAAATCCTTAAAGTTCCATCCACCCTTTTCACAAACAACACAGGCGCTGCCCACGGAGAAGTGATAGGCTGGATAAACCCTTTGTTTTCTTACTCCTCTAACTGGACTTTTAATTCCCAAAATTTATTAGGTGCCATCTGGTAAGACGGAAGTGAGATATGATTGGTCCCCAAAACAAGATCAATCGTAAACTCCACTTCTCTTATGGGAGGTAACCCATAGAATTATTTGGGAAAAACATCCATGAACAGATCCACCACAGCCAGAAGAACACTATGCTCAACTCCCTCTACTGATTCCATTAATGACACTGCAACTGATACAATAACGTGCCCGCTGTTGGTGCCAACAAACCTGTTGCACCCTTCCCTTCATGCCTCTCTCCTCTAAAGAGATGTATAACGCCATCGTGTGTCATAAAATCCATTATCCGCACATTACAGTCGATATGGGCCTTAAATTCCACCAGCCAATCCATTCCTAGGATTACATCATACCCATCCATCTCAAACATTGAGAAATACCACATTAGCTCAACCTTTCCCACCACGATACAACGTGATCTACACAAGAAGTATCGACACTCTCTTCGACCCAGAGGATTTTGAAGTTTCAAAACCTAAGGAATCATTTCTACCCTTAAACCCAGTAACTCAACCACACATGTAGTAATAAAAGATTGTGAGGCACCCGTACCAAACAACACTTGCATCAAGGTAGAATTGAAAAGAATAGTACCTCGTATTGTGGATGGTCCTGAATAATCATCCACCACCACCTGATCGGCTCCTAACAACACCTTGGTTTCCACACTCTACTCTTTATTGCCCTGCTGAGGAGTTGTGGTGTTCCGAGAATCACCATAACTGACTTTGCTCTGCTGATGAGGGGTATGTTTCTATACCCATCCCATCGAAGCATACGACGTATGAAATCTCTAAGGAGTGTCACGCACACATGACCTTGGAGCATTCCGACAATAGCGCTGAAGATTCCCCATATGCTTGAAATTGTGACATGCTCGAGGTTGTGTCGTACAATCCCACTTGATGTGTGCCGTGGAGCCACACTAAAAACATATTGGTTTACTCTGGGGATTCAGAGAAAGATTCACCGATCCTACCGTCAGATTATGTGCCATACCCCTGCCCTAGGAATAAGTGGCCCTCCTCCGCTTGAACCCAGTGTTAGAGTTCCCACTATTCACCATGGGTACCACCATTCTTCCTCCGCCCGGAGCTCCCAACAGATCTCGCTCAACCACTGATGCTCGATTCACCATCTCTGTGTAATCACCAATACACAGGACAACTATTTTTGAACGGATCTCTTGTCTTAACCCTGATTTGAAGATCCTTGTCTTCAATGACGTGTTACCCACCACCTCGGGTTCAAACCACACTAAGCTTGTAAACTTAGCTTCATACTTTGTTACAGACATATGATCTTACTTTATAATGAATAAATCAGTTGTGTGCCAAATTCTGAACGTATGTGGGTAGAATTGTTTATTAAAGAATTCCTCAAAGCCTTCCCATGTAATACCCTATCCCATCCCCCCTTGGACTACCAACACCCACCACTGAAGTGCAAGACCCTCTAGCTTATACGTCACTAGATTTACTTTCAGCTCTACCGGCATCCCCAAGAATTCTAAAATTTTGTTCATTCTGGACAACCACTCCTCTGCCCTTTTTGGGTCCGAATCACCCCTAAAGATGGGTGGATCCTACCTTTGAAACTGAGCCGCATAATCAACATGCTTTGACTTTTCTGCTCTATTCACACATCCCACCTCTTGGAAAGCTTGCACTATGCTCTGGACTAACTGCTGGTTCACCTGGCGCTCAGGTGTAACCACGTTCTCATCGGCCACTTCCGGTTGGTTTCTACGATGCCTATCTAGTGCCATTTCTATAAAAAAAAACAAACAACCATGAGTCTCACTTCCGTAGACATCAAGAATTCCCATTTCACATCACATTACACAACACTATCACAACGAGGCTTTCCACCTTTCCACCTTTGTAATGTTTCACCATTTTTGAAAATCATACCATTTTCAAAATACCAAATGTATTCACATTACAATTTCACACATTTGAAAAACCATTTCTCAATTTAGACCATAAATCATGATGCCCAATGAAATATGCATCCTAAAGAGAAGTCATCTGTACCATATATGCCATGCACATATCATTGGCTACACCCACGACATTGAGATTTCCAATACCTACAAGTGTCTCTAAAACACTTATGTACCCAACTCTTTGGTAACTTTAAGTTCAGCACAAAAGGGTTAGCTACATCCTTTTATGCTATACATTCCATGTTCTGACATTCCTATGCCTTGCTACCATCCCGACTCAAGGAATATACCACAACGAATGTCAACTCAACATCTGAGAATCAACTCCAAAGGACCAAACAAGCTGATACCACTTGTAACACCCCACCCCTACCTCATTTGCTTGAGGAGGCAATGAGGGTCTCTTGGCCTTAAGCAACGTTCCCAAGGTGACAAAGTCCAGTAATAAATGCTGAGGGATTCAAGGAATAGTGGGGAATGATTTTCCCTTAAGGAGATCACCCAACTCAACCAACCGACAATAAAAGATGCTTGCACTATCAAATCTAACCATATGATACTAACCATGCCATCATATACCCCAAAACCGTTCAACTAGACATGTCCACAAAACATTAGAGTACAAAGCGGAAACTAAACAGCAAAACACCATGATCCATGACACCACCATAGCACCAATCTAAGCTCCAAGCTCCAAGCTCCACCAACACATCTCAAGAATCACCATGAACCACTATCAATGAGATTCCTTACCTTTAACTGTATCCCGATACATGACATCTGCAAAGACACCAAAGTGCCAAAGTAGGGGCTGAGTACAACTACTTAGTTGGTTTTCCCCAAATGACTTCCCTACACACGCCACTAGGATAATACTGTTAGCACATTTATATAAAGCAGTTTATATAAAATAACCACAAGTGCATCCATTACCATCAGCCAAACACACCCTTACTAAGCCATCTTGCCCAAACAAAGTAAACCCAGGGAAAGCCAAACAATCATGTCGTAAGCCAGACATGCCACACAAGAAATCCAAATCAAACATGCCACAAGCCGATTACCTTTTTCATATTTCACTCAGAAGCCCCATCTACAAACATCACCAACCAAGCACACAACATGTCATGGTGTCACTTCCCGTCCAACCCATTCATTACCAATCCACTCAAGTGGTACTTCTCGCCAACTTTCTATTGATGGTGGCCCTTCCGTACACTATCCATCCCCTTTTTATAGTGGTACTTCCCACCCACTTCCATAACATTCAAACAAGACAACATAACCGAGTATATAACCCATCAAAGCCACAACAACATGCAATCAACCATTTCCATTACATGCCAATCCACTTCAATAAATCAAACATTTATTGAAAACACCCTTTAACCATTTTCCATGCCAAACCCCATTTCAATAAAACAACCCTTTTCATTGAAACCCATTTTCTCAGTTCATTTTAATCAACCAACAAAACAACTCATTTTGAAATCCCATTTTAAAATCACATCAAGAGCATTTCACCATATGCCCTTTTTCCCAAAAATTCCCAAACCATTACCAAAGGGATTTCCATCCGATTTCGCATAGAAACAACAAAATTAATTTTAAGCAACACAAATTAATCGTAACCAAACCACTTTTTCTAAACAAGTAGAGTTGAGAGAGAAGTCACCTACCTTTAGGGTTTCGGTGAAATCGACCCACAAGCAACCACTCTTCAAATCCAGCAAACGCACCACTGAAACCTCTCTAGATCCCCTTACCTAACATCCATAAGCCTTAAAATCAATATCCAAGGCAACCAAAACCCTAGATCTACACACAACGGGTGTAGATCTATAAAACCAAGAGATAGGGAGATGTAGATCTAGAGGAAAACACAAAGAAACCTAGAGAAGAGACTTACCTGGGAGAAACCACCTTCAAACCACCATGAAAACCCTTTGATTTGCTTTCAAAATTAGAGGGAGATCACCTTCAACACTTGAGAACCCAAAATCCCGAGTGAGGCTCGAGTGGGAGAGGGTTTGGAGAGGAATGAGTCAAGCCCGAGTGAACCTGGGTTTTAAAACCCTATTTTAAGTGGCTGCATGGTTAGACCACACAGTTTGGAAAAACGTGTGCTAACAGTGTGCATGCTACTGCCTCGAGAGGAGGGGTCTTCATGGTTGCCTCGCATGGTGTGGAAAACCATGTGCAAGCCATACGAATCCTATTGTATCCCCCTACATAGTTTCCTGGAGAACCTGCACAGTTTCCCCAAACTGTGCTCAAACCGTTCTTCTTAAGAAAATCCCCCAAACTTATCCAAAACCATTACAAACTCTCCCAACCTCTTCTCAACTGATCCCATGTACTTTAAACACGTAAAGAATCATAAATAAATACTACATACCTCAAACCGGGGGTGCTATATTCTCCCCACCATTGGAATTTCTGTCCTTAGAAAGTAGTGAACTCACCCTTTGCCGAAAGAGTTCAGGCCATTGCTCGACCATGTCTTTCTCCTGCTCCCAAGTCTCCTCTTGGATCTGGACATGGTGCTAAAAAACCTGAACCAAACCAATTCTTTTACCCCATTCCTATATGGGAATATCCTCTGAGGAAAAAATTTTAAAATATATAATTTTTGGATACCTTGGAGAAAACAGGAATGAGATTTGAAAAACCACACTTTCACTCCATTGTTATGAATATTTTCAACATATTTTTAAGGGGTGTTAGTTGATCATTGTGTGAGAAAAAGGGAGATATATTTCATGTACTTTAATTGTTTTGATGGTGTGTTGAGATTTGTGCAAGATATTCATGTTAAACCTATTTTTAGAATCCCCATGATGAGAAATATGAAAGTTTTTTAGCATGTTATCACATGATGAGTTTTATGGGAATCTTATAACACCTTGGTTATAACTCTCTTATTTTCTAATCTGAGTTATCCCATTTATAATTAGAATGTATTGATAAAAGTATCTTTTCTAAAGAACCAGGTGATATCATACTAATACTTAAAGTGAAAAAATGGTTGAAAAGATATTTGTGATAATAAAATATGAATAATACCCCATTATTTAACATTTTTCTATCATTATCAATAAGGGAGAGTAGGAATGTGGGAAGATGAAGAGGATGATGATTATTTTTAAAAAATCCAAAGGGGGATGTTTAGTAATCCAAAAGGATTTTGTTGGATTTGTTGATAATAGGAAGGTTGATGATGAGATCAGTATTTGATTCTCAATAAAGAAAGTTTGATTTTTTGACAATGGAATTATTGATAGAGAAAGTGATAAAGTGTTGTGTAGGGTATTGGTTTATCCTAATAGTGGTGATGTGTTGATGATTTCCCAACTTGGGAAAGGACACGCCCTAGAGGAAGTCATGGTGAATCTTGAGAAGAAGATGGGAGGAGTCCATACCCATAGAAGTTGGTGTGTTACTATGAAGATTCCCAAAATGGGTAGATAGATAGGGACCATGCATATGGTAGTCCCTATGGTGAATGCTTGGATCACATGTGAAACACATCTGAGTCTAAAATGGGAATTATAGAAGTTTTGTTTTAGAAGATACACTACCTATAGATTGAGAATTTTGAAATGATATTGACCATGACCATGGTGTAAGTTGTGGTGCTTATTCTATCTACCTATGTGAAATGGGGTCGACCAAAATGGGTATTTTACACTGAAGGAATTCTTGGGATACTCATTTCAAATGAGGAAAAAATAACCTGTCCCATTCCATGGATGAAGAATTTTATGGTTTTCAGTTGGTTCTACATGAAAAAATGGCTATGAGTAAGGAGATCATGCCTGTGGTCTTTGACGCGTTGATAGAAAAATGACCAAGGATTCTAAACCAAGTCGTGGTGCAAGGCGTGTGAGGTTTTAATGTGTATAACTTTCGAGAATTGATTATAATGATGAATGGACTAAAATTAAAGTTTTAAAGAATTATTATATTTGGTTTTAGGACATAATTCTATCGTAAATTAAGAGCATATAGCATTAAATTTAGTGGAATAAATTTGGAATTATTCGACACTACATGAAGAGAGAGGAAGACCCATGAGTAGTTATATTACTTCAGTTATGGTGAAAATTAATGGGAGTTATTGAGGAGTAAATAGGTTGTTTATAGAACCCATAATGTTGAAACCGGGTCTTAATTTTTGTTAAGCACATAGCCTCTCTATTTGAGGCAGGAGGGTTGACACCTGCAGTATAGAGAGAAGATTGTTATAAACTTCATTTATATAGAAGAACTTTGAGATAGAACCTGATACACTCTATATCAAGGTGATAAGATTCAATTTATTTATATTCTATTGAAATTATAGATACCATAATCCACTCATCAATTACTATTAAAGATCTTCAAGGAGTACACATATAGATTTTTTAATCTGTATGTTTATAGAGGAGGACCATCAAAAGGTGAAGCAATCATCGAGGTGAAGTGATTATTGAGGTGAAGTGATCACTGGGTGTTGTATTTCTTATTGGATCACATCTTGTATATAATTTTTATCCTCTAATGGATACTAGAAGTTGTGTGTGGACATAGTGAGGACTCTGTGTTTTATGAAATTTGTTATGTAGTGGATGAATCTATATGGGGGGGACTAACCAGCTTGGAAAGGATTATATAAGGGTGTCAAAACTTGTAAATATCATGTGGTGTGCTTGATATTTTATTTTTATATATGAGAAAAGGTATAGAGTTTATAACTAGTGGATCAAGAACATTCACTGGATCAAGATGTTCAGTTATATGAGTATAAACTCATAAAAGAAAAATAATATCACTAATTCACCTCCTCCCCCTCTCAGTGATCCAACCAAGTTAGGTCTTAACACCAAAAATTACTATGGACACTTCATTATTCATATTTAAATAAAAATTCATGAAACATATTTGGAAATTAACCATAGAAGTGTGAAAAACTCTCAAGTACACATCATCAAGACTAAGGTGATGAATATGGTTTGTTTTTTAAGGATTAAACTCATTTCCAACATGATAAAAATTTTATAAATAAAGGTAAATTTATACCAACTTGGAGGAATGTCATTAACACACCTTGGTGGGATCTTGAAAACTCAAAGAAAGCTAAAAAATATGTAATTCTAGGGAAATTTAGGGTTATACATCATGGGGATTTTGAGAATATTTATTTATTTCTAGATTAGAACAACCCAAATTTGAGGAATCAAGTTAACATGAATTAATGTAAGAAATAAGGAAGGTTTAAATCTACACATTATAGTTTAAGAATACATTTTCATCCTGCTTTCAAGGGGATTAATGATCAGAAAGTCCCATATCAAAATGTGAAGGAAAATTAAAATAAAATGATATTAGAATACCTTTAAGGAATTCAATACAAGTTATCAAGAAAAAAGGAAATATTGGAAGGATTAATCCAAAAAAAAAACTCACAGGAACATCAAGGACACTCAAATTAATTTCTCATGGATGGAAAGAAGAATTGATAAAATCTACAAGAACACCCAAGAATGCCTCAAAACCATTAAAGAAAAAGTAGCAATGATGGATCAACAAAGTATTGAGATATCTCAAGAAAGGATTCTCATTCAAGATGACTATATCATAATGCAATGTGTTATTTCACTAAACATAATGGAAATCATAGAAAATGAATTTTTCAGCTCTGAAGTGTTGAATAGTGATTCCTTTATGGAGAAATCACCCATAAAAAATCATTTTTGATGCCAAATTTAATTTAAAAGGACATTGAAGCTAGTTTCACACTTGAATATTATAATGAGTAGTTAAATAATAGAAAAGTCACTAAAATTACTAAAGTTTAAAAATCTACCACTAAATAATAAAATTTAGAAGAAACATTTCAAATTTCATAATTTGATCAAGTTGTTGAATGTGAATTTAAATAATATGAGTAACCCAAAAACAAGGGAAAATAGGCTAGGAAGATTTGTAATTTTTTAAGGAGAGATGAATAAATTTAGATTACTACTTTCTATACTTGAAAGGATCTTGAAAGTAGATAAAAAGGGGTCAATATTCATCAAAAAATCATTTACATCAACAAAATAATCTTAGAATGAAGTGAAAAATTAGAAATTTATTCCTAGATAAGAGGGAGATAAAGAAGAGAAAATCAACCTTCTAGAAATTATAAAACCAACATTGAATGAAAAGTGTTTCAAGGTTGAAAGGTGGAACCATATTAAGATGAAATATGAAGAATACTTCACTTATTTATTGAAATTTAAATCATATCAAGTTCTATAGGGGCTGATTAAAGAGTAAATTCATATCCTTGAAGTAAATTCACATGAAAATAGATTCTAGGTGTCAATAAAGGATCTATAAACCCTTTTCAAACAATAAAAATCAATTATTGATGAACCAACTAGGTTCACACTTGTGATGAACCATTTTCTTGGGACCATGGATGAGTATGGAGAAAAATAAGAGTCAAGGTATGACTATCGAATAAGTACTTCATGGGAGGTAACCAAAGCATTATGATTTTTATTTTAGTTTGTTTTAATTAAATTCCACCATAATGATTTAGTGCTTTCATTTTCTAGTAACTTCATTAGAATTAATGGTATAGATATTTTGAAAATCAAAGTGGACACACACACTGCCAAGGAAAAATCTACAATGGAAGGGGGTATCTTCTACTAACCCTTACTTTTATGTTTAATATACTTGGATTAATTGTTAAATTATTGTATGCATATTAATACTTGTGAATTAATTTATCACAAACTCAAAATATAATTTGGGTGGGAGATAAAAGTGTGTGGTGTGTGGTGTGATTCTACAATAAACACTTTGATCAAATTTATCCATCATTACTCAAGGAGAAAAAATCACCTTGAAAATATTAATTCTCTTATTTATCGAACATAATAATTGAATTTTAATAGTATAGGACATAGGTGCATCAAAAAAATTAATGTTTACATTGGATTGATGAACTTAGGCTTGAGTGAGTTATTTTTTCTAAACATAAGAAGAACTTCAATGGTTTGAACTAAACCATAACTATATATAACATTAGAATTAGAGTAGTGTGAGACAATAGGTTCTAAACTATATTTTCTTGAAATTTGTTAGACATGGGTTTGTGATCGAAAAATAAAAAACTATCAAATAATAGTAAATGTCTACCTAAGAGTAAATTTCCATTATCTTTCTTTTATGCCATGACTATTACACTTAGTATCTGGGGATACCTTCTATAAGGGATGGTTTAGTTCATGGTAGGGAAAGCATAATGAATACGTACATTTTACATATCTTGGATAAAAAATATATAAAAAATATGCAAATTTATTGAGAGGTATGAAGTGAAATGTGAACGTTGAACTCATGTGAACAAGAAAAAATTGGAATTAACTGGTTAGTGAATAGTGATGAATCATTAATTATGTAAAATTGTGAAGTGGGATATAAACTTGAGTGAGGGGAAATTGAAAAAGTAATTCATGTTAACATTTAGATCCAAATAGGTCCTTAGTAATTAAAATTCAATGAATTTGGGCTTGATCTTAAGGAGATATGAATTATTGGTGAGATATTTGTTGAGAGAAATTATATGAGGACAAGTAAGTATCAAGTGTGTGGGAATATCTTTATCTTGTTTATATCATTTTTTTCAATAATATTTTGTATATATTTTGTTTTTGTGAATAAATACATTAAATTTTATACATTTTATACATTTTATTAATTTTAGAATAAGAATTAAATTTAATACATTTTATATATTTAAGTCATAAAAATATTTCCATTCTTGAGAATAAT
Source organism: Viscum album (assembly GCA_963277665.1). Classification (NCBI taxonomy): domain Eukaryota; kingdom Viridiplantae; phylum Streptophyta; class Magnoliopsida; order Santalales; family Viscaceae; genus Viscum; species Viscum album. Next base: position 448,330,560 of record OY728145.1, read on the forward strand.
ATTTTTTCTATTGTAATCTATGGTATTAAATTGTGAATATTTGTTTATAAGTTTTTAAGTAGAATAAATTTTAGTTGTTTTATGTTAGAATTTGGAATGAGGCTAAATAAGAGTGGCCTTAGGGAACTAGTTGAATGCATGTGATTAATTGAGAAATGTGTGAGTTGTGTGTGAATAACCAAAAATATGAGCATATGTATCAGATTAAACAACTTTGGTTGAAAGCTACATAAGATTATATATCTTCATAGTAATTATTTAGAGTAAAAAAAGTGAGGAATGGGGACCGTGTAAGAATAGTTAATAGTGGGGTAGGTCCATGTGTGATTAACTTGGTGTTACTTAAACGCATCTCAGGATCATGTATGAATAAATATTAGGTTTGCAATGCTAGGCCAAACCAAAAAAATTCATTCATAAGGATTTCTCAATGCACTCCCAAGCCCTAATGTAATTTCAAAATCCTCCAATGTCACCTCAAGCTCCTTCAACACTATCTCAAGGGTTGATGAATCCTCAACCATTGCCAAATAAGTCTTAAGTTCTAACACATTATTAATCCCTAAAAATGTCATCTAGATTATCAACATAATTTCATGATTCTCTAATGAATTTTCATGGTTTAATCCTTTCTAAAGGCTATCCAAAGTATCCTCAAGGCTCTTTCTACCTAAGAACAACTCTATTGAACTCTTGATGTAACTAATAAAAGAAAATTTAGTGGAAAAACTCAAGATGAATATGAGTCACATATTTGATCTCAATCACATGTGAATCACATGGAAGAGTAAAATAATATATTTATACATTCTTGTCTTCCTAGATCAAGTAATCTATTATGAAGAATCCACATGGAATCTAATAACTTTGAGAAAGAATTTGATGCTCTTACCCACTTTCTTTCACTCAAAGTCAAGGAATTAGAATCTCATAGAACCTTATTTAAATTAATGAGATCATTACACTTAGATTATTCTAGTAAAAATTATTTTTAGAGGGAAAGTAGAAGATCATTAATTAATGGGTATCTCAAGGCAATATGGGGACCTATTCCGTTTCATTTTAGATTCCACTCTATTGCACGATACTGATCCATCTACTCTCATTCATCCTTTCATCTATTTCACTCCATAATTGTATTCTTCCATTTTTATCATCCAAAATTAGTTCATCTCCTTGCATGCCTTCATATCTTAACCACTCTAAAACCAAACCACCATACCTGAGCTTCCTCCCTCTATCATCCTTTCAAGTCCCTATCATCCTTCCATTATGGATCATCCACCATTGGTATTGGGGAGGCAATGGCATAAAAAATAGAAAAAGAGGTAAAATAGAATATATATAAGGGTTAATCTTATCCTTACATTTTTTAATTATTATAATAATTATTTTCTAGTATTATAGGTGGGGAAATCAAGGGATGTGATCATTATTGTGTTGTATTCATTATGAAACCTAGATTTAGTATTAATATTGGCTTGGTTCTTAATGATTTTAAGTGTTGATGAATGGTTAAATAATGGGAGGGAGAGGGTGATGTAATGAGAATTAAATCATAATCCATGAAATAAGTCTTAGTCATTGTATCCTAAGGAGTGAGTATTCAAGGGATGAAATTGAAAACTAAACACAAAATGTTTATGTAAAATTTATACTCATCAGGAGTGAGAGAAACCTTATGGGTAATCTTGAATTTATGAGTAAGTCTCTTGGTACCAAAAGAGTGTATTTTAGGGAAATAGTGATGTTTTTAATGTATTTCTTTTATAAATTCATTTAGTATGCTTCACTAGGACAACCACTAACCCAAATACTCCACTCTTCTCAAAATTTAATTAAGACTCTTTATTCTTGTTAGTTGCTTCACACTACCTATATCTGTTATATCACTATAAATACACACATATAAGTATAAAATATCAAAAAAAACACTTGATTCATGCATGTTTCATACACAAAACACCCCCACGACATTTGATTTTTAAATTCTTTATACATATGTGAATCGGTGGTCCAAAGCATGTATCCCTATAGAGATGGCCTTGTATTACCTAGTATTTTCACTCATATTTTCTAAAATATTTGTAAATTTATTTTAATACATGTTTACGACATATTATTAATGAATTTTTATTAATTTTGTATCCAAAATATGCTTTAATTAATATAGAATTGATTTCGGATATTCTGAGTGGACATTGTAATTCATCCCATGATTGAATTAAAATGAGTATTTTTAGTGTTTAACTACTTAAATGTTATATATTTTAAATTCCATGTATCTTCATCTCTAATGTTTTGAATGATTTTTATTTAATGTTCATTGAAATAATTTTTTTGATGTTGTTTTGAAAGGTTTTTTGGTCTTTGAAGTTAATTTTTCTAATTTCCATGTTTTTATCATTAAAATAAATTATTGAAGAATATTTTTAGTTTTAATTATTGAATCTAGAATTTCATTTCTCATATTTGTTTAAAGTTTAATTTTACATTTTTGATAGATTTTTTCCAAGTATTGGAATTGTGTTTTTAGGTGGTTTATTTTCAGTTACGATGACTATTATCTTTGTAAAAATCATCACATGTCCATAAGTATGGTATTTCAACTCTATAAGGATAGTATAAAAATTGAATAAATTTACTAAGTGTCACTTTTTTAAGGATCAAGTCCATTTTTTTAAAGATTTTGTGCATTTTTATAAAGACAAAATGTCAGTTCATAAGGATGAAATACATTTTTATAAGGATGGTTTTTCCAAATAATAAGGATGATTCTTCATAATTATCATTTTCAAAGTCTTTGAAATGATAGTTTCAATTGCATAAGGATCATTTAACCATTCATCACATTCTGCAAGTGACCCAACCTATTGATGAGCTCGATTTGATCTTTGTTGAATGAAGGAGATCGACCAAGACTATGGATCTCGATCATGAGTGTTCAAGAGAAGATTGATCCAAGGATTAAATAAATCTAAATGAGACTAAAATTAATTATACTTCACCAATTATAACCACTTAAAATCAAATATATTGATGTTATTAAATCAAAATCCACTAAAGAATGTTATTTGATTTGAAAATGAGAAACCACTAAAGACACTAAGACTCTGAGATCAGATTACGGGGAACCTAGGTTCCCCCTAATTTTGACAATGATAAATCTAAGTTCAAACACTAATTTAATTAAGAACACCAACCTTTCAAAAACTTCTATTATTTTGAAACAAATTAGGGAAACTAATTTAAAATTGGAGAAGTTATATGTAAGGAAGAAGGTTGACTAAGTGAATTCTAAGCTAGAGTTATCAACTAATTCAACTATGTGGACTCAAATACATATATTTAGTGGTTAAATTATTTTTATTAAGGTTTTAATTTCTCAATATGGAGGGGAATTTATGCTTTAATGATCTATGACTATGATGTTGGATAGTAATTCACACCATGTGTTTGGGGAATTATCCATGGGACATTGAGAATCAATCAAGTCCAACTCTTAAGTAGGGACATCAACACAACTTGGTTGTGAATGATAGAAGATGGAGTATGATATTTGTGTCCCAATCCATCTATATATACTATAGGAAATTCAATGATTCTTGATTACTAATGCATGATGTAGGGAAAAATCCAATCTCTACGATTTCTAAACATAGATTATGAACTGTATGATAAAATGGAAGCATGCAAAAAAATCTAGGATTGTGATGTGCTATCCATGGGTGTAAGTTCAAGAGATGATGGATCCATTACACATAACATAACTTTGAACTTGGGCACTCGAGAAAGACTGATTGGATCTTTGATGAATTCAATGGGATTGATAGAATAAGTGATGGTATATGAATCTTGGAGTGAGAGAACTAGTTTAGTATAGAAAAGTCTCATTAAAATATGGTAATGCATGCACCATAGACCCATGTAAGTAGATATAGTTTAGCACGTCTGTTTATGAATGAAATTGAAAGTATTAAATAGGAGGAAATTATTACTTTGATTCAATCGAAAGAATTCAACTTCAGCATGAAATTAGAAGGAGTTAATGGTTGTAGGTTGAAACATGGCTTCTAGAAGTCTGAAAATTAAATGATTAGAGCTATAGGAATTAATTTATTATACAAGAAGTGGATTTTTTAATATATTTTCTAAAGATACATGGGATTTTTTTGAAGGAAAAATATATGGTGTTGTCATGTGTTTTTTATCAATAAGGAAATAAGATTGTTTTAAATTAAAATTACATATTTATTGATGTAGTGACTACCGATAGTGAAATTAGAAAAGTGATCCTATGGAATTGGAAATTTAATTTGATGGAAAAAATATTTAAAAGAGGGAACATGTGGTGGGAATTAGATTCATTCTAGAACTAACTTTGAGATCAATCCTAGACTAACTTCACAACTAACTTTAAAGAATAGGAAAATATCTAGAGGCATGAGCTACACTTAAAGGGGGAGGAATGTAGAGAATAGATAGGGGAGTGAAGATATCACCTTGATAAAGAAGAACTATTTTTCTTCCTAATCACTTTTATAATGTATTTCTATTTTTAAATTATTTTTTCAGGCCTTTTTACAAATAAAAATGCGTTTTAGTAAAATTCTATAAAGGGAATAAAATTGTTATTGTTTTTTCATACCTTTGTATTATTGGTTCTCTCCTTCACTACAACTCATCCTTAATTTACATTTTCTATTAAACTCAGTAATGATTTTGATTGATGTATTAAAGTATAAAAATAAATTTCAATACTTTTTTAAATAATTTTCCAATTACAATATATTGATGAATTTAAAGGATGGTATTTCAAAGAATGAGAATTCTTCATCAAATGATAGTTTTGTTTCTTGAATGATTCCTTAAGTTTCAACCCATTTTCAAGAACATAATTTATTCAACTAGCTACTTCAATTAGAATTCCATATCAATCAACTTACCACTTATCTCCTACCCATAAATTTATGTTATAACTCTCTTAAAATGATTCACTCACCTTATTATTTATTTATTCTACACACACTATTCACTCATTTATTCATCATTTTCTATCTCAATTTTTAGTAGTATAAGGTAAATAAAACCATTTGAACATTTATTCTCCTTCCACTGGGTTCAACCATGTTCTATAACTATACTAGTGTGGTGTATATATATAGATAAATAATTTTATAGTATAATTAAATGTTAAATTTTGGCACTGTTACTAGGAAGGTATTTTCATTGAGTGTCTTAGGGTTTAAAAATCAAATAGACATTCAAAAAACAAAAAGAATATTATTCTATTGTTTGGGTGAAAATTTCAAAAAAAAACACTTTCTGAAATTTTTTGTTTTAACTATAATTTACATTCAAATCAATTTTTGTTTGTAAATTTATATTGTTGAATTTTTTTTATATTTTAATCATATCACAAAAATTTTAAAAAAAATATATTAGGGTCATGGGAAGGTAACCTAAATATTTTAGGCACTTGATCACCACTTTTGTTAAAGATAATGGGGATAATTTTAGTGATTCTTGGGATCTATTTAATAAAATTATTGTTCAATTCCCCAATCATATATTCTATTTAAGAGTCTTATTACACTATTTTTATAATTGATTAACTAATGATGAGTGATATTCTTTAGTAAAACTCACAAAGGAATTTATAATGTATCACAATGATGAAGAATTATGGGAAATCTATATTGATTTAGATAAAAATAATAGGAATAATTACAAAATATTTAATAATTAATTATAATATCTAGAGTCTTTAAATGAAAATATATTTGAAATAGTGATAAGTGAAGGAAAAATATTTTCTAAATTTATATAAGCTAAAATTTCTAAACTCAAATCAAGGACCTTTAACATGAAGTTGTTGTGTGAAGAAGGGGATCAATTGACCAAATATTTTTGTGATTCAAATGGTAAAATTCTGTAGGAAAATCAAACAAAAAATTTAAGGTTTAGATAAACATCATCGTTAAATTGTTCATGAAATTTGAAGAGGTTTAACCAAGTGCCCATGTGATGGAAGAGAAATATAAATATTCAAAGTGTGATGATGAATTATTAAATCAATTTTTTATTGAATTTGATTTAATGGAAGTTGAAATAGAACTTTTTAATCATTTTTAATGAACAAATTTTTATTGGATATTGAATTGGTGACAAGGGTTACTGGACATGATTTTGATGGTGAGATAGATGTGGAAGGGGATTTAGACATGATTTAAAATGCTCAAAAATATTTTAAAACTAAATTTGAAAAACATATTATTGAATATGGCCTTTAAAAATAATTTATATACACTTTTTATGAATTTATTCTTTAAAACAAGGATGTGAGTTTTTGGAATCATTATGAACCTCCAAAAATACCCTATATTAAGTTTTCTCTTCACGAATGCTGGAAATTAATCAATTTGAAATCATTTCTAAAAATGGATTGAAAATTATCCATAACTATTAAGGGTTGTTTCCAAGAGGGAATTTCAAGTGAAAAGGTATTTAGTTTCTTATCTAGAAGATTCAAAGCCCATATTGTTGATTTTTCACTTAAAAATATGTGATATATCCATATGTGGTGGTTTGTATATAGGAAAAAACACCCTCTATTGGAATTTGGATAAATTATTATGGAAGTTTAGTTGGGTACTTTAAAGCTTTCATTTCATTGGAGGAAACCCATGATTTCATCATTTTCAATAAAACAATTTATTTTATTTCGATAAAAATGTTTTGGTTTAGATTCTTTATTACTTTAATAAAATCATCTTACTCCATCCCTACCTACATCAAGAAAAACTCAAACCCTTTTTCATTATTTTCATTTGTTGAATTATTTTCCCTCTGAGTTTGGTGGACATCAACATTCATTAATGCATTGGACATTCATTACCATATCCTCTAACCTCATACTTGAATTTATTTTTTTATTATCATTTATAAAATTTAATGACTATTTTTAACCTTTTAAGATGCTTTAATGGAGAGACCAAGAGGGTATTTAAGTGACTTATAGGAGATTGGTTAATTGTTTTGTGCACTAAGGAAATAAATCACCAATAGTCATGGGAGAAACACTTTGAAAATTTTCATACTCTTTTGAATTTTAAAGATCTTTAAACTACTACATGTTGCCATGTTTTTTGGGTTAAAATGATGCAAGTGTTTGTGATTGATTTAAAATCTTCTTTTTTATGATGACTAAGTGTGGGGGAGAAAGGTTTTTTGTGAAAAGTAATCATTGTTTGTTAGCTAAATTTGTTTAAAGTATTTATTAATTTCTAATGAGTTTGGGATAAAATTATTGGGTGATTTTTTTTAAAACTTATTCTATTGAAATAAATTTGAATCAAAGTTAAAATATTTTTTTAGCACTTTAAAAATATTTTGGATTCTTTTAGAATATTAGAATCAATTTTATATTTGTTCTACCGCTTACTGAAATCATTGGTAAACATGTAAATATTATGTGATTCTATGAAAATTATTCTGTTCTATCCAAAATGAAAATTCATATACATTCTTATAGTAGGTTCACTTTTTGAATATACACCAAGGGGAAGAAATGGACCTATCCAATAATTAATTCACTAAAATATCTCTCAAATTATCACAATAAGTATTAAAGCCAATTTTCTATTAAATAATTCATTCTTAATATCAATTAAAAATATCCCAAACAATGTGCCAATGGTCACATTATCAAGATTACATTCCCAAGTTATGTGATAGTAGTCTTACAGGGGAGATACATGCCCAGATTTACATGGAAAGGTCTATGCACTTGAGGTGAATTGTAGTGAAAAATTCTTCTAGGTAGATTCATACATTTATTTTTTACATGAAGCCATCCGGTGGTAATTTTGAAGATCAAAGAGTCCATCTGGTGTTAAAGAGTAATTAATGATGAATAAGAGTGATAACATTTTGTTATATTTGTCAATGGGAGTAGAAATAGGGAAATAGAACAATTGTAGTGCAAAATTATCCTCATTTGGACAAGAATTTATACTAAGATTGTGTTGTGGAAGACAGATAATTAAATCTCTTGTTTATGTGTTAATATCATCATATATAGAATAATAATAGTTTATCATAGAAGAATAGAAATAGATCATTAAATAAAGAGATATAATGTAATAAGGGTCACATGATGAATAAAGATAGATCATTATGCTACTTATTTTTTTAAGACACCTACAAGTCTATACACTATGGAAGATCCTTCATAGAAGCAATGTGTTGAAGTGAAGAAGAGGTAGTGTTCCTTGGGTGAGGATTTATAAAAAAAATTATATTTATTAAACATTAATACATGATTTAATTTCATAAAATTACAATTAATACAACCCGAAAGATCAATAAGTCTATTGTATTTGGGAATTAGGTACATTGCATTACAACTTTAAACATGAACTACAATATCTTTATTGAAAAATTCTTTAACATGCTTGAGCATAAAACTGCATTTGATAACTTGGGGAAATACATAATAAATGAGTGAGCCATAAATCCCAATAAGGTAATAAACATGGAATAACATGAAGATAATAATATATGTTAGACAAATCAAATCAATGAGGAATATAAGAACATGAATAATAAGGCATGATATATCATGATAATCATAACATGGGAAATGTGGCAACAACTTAAAACACTACATCATAAACATAGGTCAAGGCTAAACTGCCAAGTATTAATGGTGGAAAAAGTCCTATAAAGTAATTAGGTATACCCATTTCCCAACATGACATATCATAATATTAATCATTACCAAATGTATTGGAGCACTATATAATTCTGGGTGCACCTGTCACTTTCATTTCATTCTCATGATTAAGTGTGCCACATAAATCATAAAACATGGATTCATTAATCATTATAATTTATTCAATGATACAGGAGTGTGTAATACATACATTTAAGTCCCAAATAAAAATCTATATGTGTATAAAAACAAACACTCTTGATAGAAAATGGGTAAGGTATTCACTACACAATTGGGTTGGCATGGTAAATTGTGGTGAAAATTCGGCAGAATAACGATGTCACTTAAAAGTTCATAAAATGGGTTGATGAGATATAAATGGGTATATAATAATTTAGACATGAACTGGATAGTAATAGGGACATGTGGGTACATGTACACACATATAGAATTAGAAAAAAGTATATGATAATAAAGAAGCTTGAAAAAAATAAAAGGGAAATGATGCTTACGAAATTTTGGTATGGTAACGGGTGTACATGGGAGGGATTAATGAGAGAGAAAGAGGTTTATCATCATTTATACATAATAAAGTTAGTATGGGGGAGGTGATAAATTATACCCCATAATTATTAATCGAAAATAAAAGGGTATAACAGGATAAAGAAACTTTGTTAAAGATGAAAAAGGAAATAACCCTTACTTGAGTGTGTGGATCCAAAAGCTTGAAAAGGGGATTCTTTAGATCTTAGGGAACCTTGGGAGGATTATAGAGAGGGTAGGGAAGATTAAGGATGTTCTCCAAGGTTATTCAGTGAAGATAAGTGGGATCCTGGTGGTTTTATATAGGAAATGATAGGGGAATTCTTTAATATTTGACAAACATAGGTTTTGCACTCTACATAATAAAATATTCAAAACCACAAACCTTCCCAAGGTTTTTCCCATGGTTTTTGCAAAATTAGGTAGGTTTTAATTATTTTATTAGGAAATTTTCTGAAAATATTAAAATATTACCCTTTCTCATGTGGAGGTGAGTCACTCTTTTAAAGAAATGAATTTAAAATCATAAAATATATTATATATTTTGAAAGGATTCATAAAGTCATTATAAAATTAATCAAATAAACATAAAATCACATAATTTTAAGGGTAAAATATATATTTGGAATATTATACCCATTATAGTATTTATTACATCATTTTTTGGATCATTATGATGTCATAAAACACACTGTATATTTATACAGTATTTAATCTTTACCTAAAAATTTCATTATCTCAGAAAATTATGAAAAATTCACTATTGTATAATTTAGACCTTATGATTAAAAACATTATATTTATTTTATATAAATAATTTTCTAAATATATTCATTTTCACTTTTAAAATGTTATTCGGTATTTATTGAAAAATGATGGGTTTTTTTGACAATAACAGTTTTTGAACCCTTATAAAAATACATTTCACTTCATAAAAATTATATGAAAACTTATAATTAATAAAAATTATTTAATAATAAAATTTTATTAAAATACTATTTATTTCAAAAATCCATTAATTCATCAAAATAAATCCCTTAATTGAATTTGAATATTACCCGAAAAGACAATTTGTGTTAAACTGAATTAAAATAAAAATCATTTATAAAGTAAAAATAAAAAATAAAAATAAAATAATTATTCTATAAAATATGAATATTATTATTATTAAGGTATTTATACATATCCCTTTATTAAACCGGCATACACTCTAAGAGTAAGGTACGAGACAATAAGAATTTCACGGGGCCGTTCGATAAACATGGTTTGGGACATGATCTCGATGAGCATAAACTTCTCCCATAAATGGTTTCACACATGATTAAGTTTTTGGATATCAACTTGGGCTTGATCAAGGGAAAATCCCAGTAATGTTATCTCCCTTATAATCTCCAATAAATGGGCTTCATAGGGTACAATACTATTAGACGAGGCCATCAATTCCTTTGTTTGTGTCAATTGGATTCTTTAAAACCCTATATTTATACTAATCATGTGAACACTATGTTGGAACCATGGTCTTCTATGCATAAATTGGAGTATGGTTTGTGTTTAATGTCAATCCTCAGTGGAAGTTCATAATGTGTACCAACAAAGTGATCATACAGTTCAAGCAGACAACAATATTGATGGTGGCGCCGTTTCCCAGTGTTTGCCAAATTTTTGGGCCTGAAAATTGACAAATGGAGAAAAGTGTTTTTGGAAAAGAGACTTGCGCGTCGTGTACTTCAAGGAGAGGAAACTTGTGCGCCCTATGTTGTTCAAGATCAGAACATGGAAAAATGGCAAATGGATAAGGGTCGTTTAAGTTTTGGGTTGGTCGCGCAAGTGACCTGCGCGCTGAGAAAGGACTTGCGCACCGATGCCTAGGAGGTTTGGAAACTTTCATGCCAGTTGTTATTCATGATCAGAACTTCCCAATATGGAAAAGGAAAGTAGGTTGCACCAGTATTGGTGTGGTCACGCAAGTGAATAGTGTGATAGAGGCTAGGGCAGTTGGAGCTACGCGCCGGGACTTGCGCGCCGTGAGGACACTTGCGCGCCACCGCGTAGGGGGCCCAATTTGCCTATAAATAGAGGAACACCCCTCCTCATTTGCAACAAAGTTGAATACTTAGAGATTTTTCGAGCTCTCATTGTGAAAGTGGTTGAGTCGCGCAAGTAGTAGTTGGGTCGTGCAAGTAGAGGCTGCACGCCTGTTGTTGGTTGCGTGACCAAGGAGGTTTGGGAGTTAAAGGTGGAGATTCGTGCAAGTTTGGAGTTGAAGGAGGCATTGTCACGCAAGTTTTTTGGTGTCACCTGCACGCCGGTTTTGTACTACGCAAGTGACTTTCATGCCATTCTTGAATCTTGCATGCCAGTCTTGGAGAAGCGCGCCATGTGAGATTTTTGTACGCCGGTCCTTTTGGAGTTGCATGAAAACTGGAAGATTACCCAATACCTTCAGTGCAGAGTGGGATTAGTATACGAGTGAATGTTGGACTTCAACAGATCATCTACATTCAAACGAGGATGCATTATTTTGTAATGATGAAGAGACCTTCACGTCTATAAACTGAGAGGGACTTCACCAAGGGTAGTGAGCTAGTGGGAGTCAATGGGAGTGACCCAAGGGAAACAATGAGCTATCCCTGAGTCTTTGTAAATGAAGTGAGCCTGGGACAGAGTGACTGTACCCAAACCATTGTAATCCTCAGCTAGTGAAGTATAGTGGAATTTGGTATGACCGAAAACCTATCGGCGTATGCTCCTTGGACGTAGCCCTTAGTGGTGAACCAAGAAAAAATTGTTGTGTCGTCTCTCTACATGTGAATGTTTGCTTTCTGTTCATTTCTATCATATAGGTTTAACAAGTTCCTACCAACATGGGAACAAGATCCATTAATTTAAAAGAAAAGTTGACACCCTGATTCACCCCTCCCCTCTTAGGGTGTCCCAGGGTCCTACAAGTGGTATCAGAGGGTAAAGGTTGCTGGTGTTGAATCTGGCCTTTGACATCATGGAGAATGCAGTCAATGTCATGGGAGTCCCTCTCTCCGATGGAAGTAATTTTCCAGATTTGGAAAAATAGAATGATATCTCATTTAAGATCTCTAGGAATGGATGTCCTCTTTTCTACTGTGCAAGGAATACATGTTATTGATCCAATAGGTCTGGCTATGACTAATACAGATAGGAATGTTCTTGATGCAGACGCTAAAGCTCAGAATGCTATCACTGCAGCTCTTTCTGATCAAATTTATCTAAATGTGATGAGTTTCACATCAGCAAAGTCTATGTGGGATAAATTTTAAAATATCTATGAAGGAGAAAACAAAGTGAAAGAGGAAAAACTTCATGTTCTGCACAACAGGTTTGATGATCTAAAGATGCATCCTAATGAGAATGCAGATTAATTCTTTAACCGAATCACTGAAGTAGTTGGAGAAATTTGAGGGCTTGGAGAGGAAATCAAAGACATTGATATTGAAAAGAAAATTTTGTGAAGACTACCACCTATTTACAATGAATAGGTATTAACCCTTTAAGAAATAGATCTATCTAAACTATCTATGGATGATCTACTAAGTAGTATAGTGGCATATGAGATGAGAGTCAAACCTGAAGAAGCTAAGACTCGTGTTAGCAAGGAAATGGCATTCAAATCCATGGACAAACTGAAAATTTCAGAAGATAGTGGTGATGATGATGATGAGGATAAATAAGTTATTTCAATTATTTACAAGAGGCTGAATAAGGGAAAAGGTAAATTTAAAGGTAAGTTATCTCTGGCATGATTTCATTGTGGAAGAGTTGGGAACATTGCCTCTCAGTGCCAAAGAAAGTTCAATGATGAAGAAAGTGAAGAAGAAGACATTGAGAAGCCTCGTAAAAGGTTTTTCAAAAAGGGTGACTTCAAATATGGAAATAAGATACAGAAGAAGAGTTTTTTCTGTGAAGAGGAAGAGGATGATATTGAATTCATTGAAGAAGAAGAACCTGAATTTAAAACTGGAAACTATGCTTCCATGATGGCTACCGTTGAAAAGTTATAACCCTCTATCAAAAAAGACAGAGACAATCATATGACTCATAATTGTGATCCCAATTTGAAAATTAAGGATGCTTTTTTAAAGCTTGAGAAAAAATTCAAGAAATGTAGTAAGTGGAATGAAATGGTGAAAGAATCATCAGAATATGTGGATGATCTTGAAGCTGAAATTGAATGACTAGAAGAACTAGTGAGAGTTCAATCTTTAATCCTTGAAAGCACAGACACCATTGCAGAATTGAAGCTTAGAATTGAAGAAAAAGAAAAGGTCATAAATGGCCTTAAATCTAGACTAGAAGAGAAGTCCAATAATTTTGAGGGTCTTGAGGAAGAAGTTTTTATTCTTAGAAGCAATCTGGAGTGTCGATCAACCATATATGAGGGTAAGAAGAAAATTCATTTTGGAAGATTCTCAGATGCAGAGTTACTGGAAAGATCCAAGAGTGGTTCATATGGGGTTGGAAACATCTTTAGTTATCAAAGACCTGCTTTCATGGGAAAGAGTTGAATTGGATATAAAGATGAGACTTTAACTGCTAGAAGTAAAGAGAGAAAAAATATAGACAAGACGAAAGTTGGACTTGTTGAAATGTTTCCTGAAGTGCTAAAAAAGAAACCCTCAATCCAATCTAAAAGGAGAACTGAAAATTATCCTCAAACATTTGAAAATGATAGGCATTCCAACTATTCTCCCAAGGAAGAAAGTATGAGGAGAAACTCAAGTGAGAAGACATTTCCTCTCATGAAGTGTCAGTTCTATGGCTATCTGGGCCATACCATGTCATATTGTGAAGAGGCAAGGAGCTATCTAAATGGGGAAGATCTGGGACATCAAAAAAGGAGACTGAATTCATATCCTCCATCTTATAGAAGAAATAGTTTCTTTGGATACTATTTTCATTGTTCTAACTTTGGTCATAAGGCTGTTAATTGGAGGCAGAGAAGGGACATGGACACCTCATACCAGAATTCAAGACAAGTCAGATCTCGTTGATAAGATAGTGTTTCTCTTTCAAACAGGTTTTCTCCTCTCGAAGAAGACTTCAACTATGAAGAACCAATGTACATTGATGAGATAATTGAAAGTACATCAGTGCTCTATACTCATTCCTATGTCTCATGGAAAGAGAGGAAGAAAATTGAGAAATCGAACCTTGCATAGGTGGCCCTCAAAGATACAAAAAGTAGCAGCACCTGGATTCTTGATAGTGGATGCTCTTCCCATATGACGGTAAATGCTGACCTTTTGAAGAACATTAAAAAAATGTTGATGGAATAGTGAGGTTTGGTAATGATGGTGCTTTGACGATTAAATTTAGTTGGAATACTACTCTCACCAATGGAGAGATAAAGAAGACTGAAGTTCTTTATGTGGAAGGTCAGCATCACAATCTCCTTAGTGTAAGTCAACTCTGTGACTCAGGGCTCATAGTAACCTTCAATCAAAAATGCAGCACTATAAAGGAAAAAACAGGGAATTCTATCATGAAAGGCTGTAGAACAGATGGAAACTTATATCAGGTCGATAGCAAAGTGAACTCCTTCTTTTTTTTTCTGTTGAAGAAGAAAACAATTTGTGGCATCAAAGGCTGTGGCACATTAACCAACAAGACATGGAAAATATTTCTAAGTTGAAGATAGTCATGGATATCCCCATTCTGAAACGTGAATGGGAAAAATCTTGTGATGCTTGCATTCATGGGAAGCTGGTCTGTAGTTTATATTGGCCAAAGAAGAAAAGGGCATCAAATCTCTTTGATCTCATTCATACAGACGTATGTGACCTGGTAAATGTTGCTGAAACTCATGGAGAAAGGTACTTCATCCTTTTTATAGATGACTACAGGATAATGGCATGTGTAATGGTTATACAAAAGAAACAAAAAGTGCTTGACTGCATGAAAACGTATCGTCGAATCGTCTAGAATGATACAGGACGAACAATCAAAGTGTTGCGATCAGACAATGGAGGGGAATACACATCCATTGAATTTCAAAAATACCTAGAGAAGCATGGGATACAACATGAGGTAGCTTCCGTGAGAACCCCATAGAAAAATGGAGTTGTTGAGCGCAAAAATCGACATGTTAACAATATGGACCGGACTATGCTGATTGAGAGCGGTATTCTCACCATTACTGGAAGGAAGCTTTTGAAGCTGTAGTGCACATTCAGAATTGAACATGGCTTTATATGGGAGAAACAAAGACTCTATGTGAATTGTGGCATGGAAGGAAGCCTTCATTGAAATACTTTCGTGTTTTCGGAAGAAAATGTTTCATCCGGAACAAAGAAGGAAATCAAGGGAAGTTTTGTGAAAATGCTGATGAAGGAATGTTTCTTAAGTATCCAATGAATAGAAAAGCCTATAAGTTCTTCAACAAGAAATTAGGAAGGATTGTGGTAAGCAGTGATGTTAAGATAATTGAAGATAAAACCACAAATTCTTCAAGGATGTCATATATTGATGTAATATAAAGTGAGGAAGAAAGTGAACGTGGAGAAAATACAACTACAGATATAGAAGAAGCTGTACAAAACACTCAGTAGTCTCATCATGATGTTGTCTTAGAAGAAGAATCTGAAGAAGAAACTATGGATAGAGAAAATGCGAATGAACTGCACAGGAGAAATTGTAGAGCTGAGATTGATCCATCTAACCTAATTGTGTATAGGAATGCACCCACTCAAATAAGGAGGATGATAAATAACACGCAATCTTCATTTCTGTCATTTGTGGATCCATCCTCATTTGAAGAAGCTGTAAAGGATGAATCATGGCTGAAATACATGACTTAAGAGTTAAATCAGATTGAAAAGAATCAGACATGGGATCTTGTCCAGAGACCCTAAGGTCACAATGTAATTGGTATAAAATGGATCTTAAAGAACAAGTTTGATGAGAATGGAAGTGTTATCAGAAATAAGGATTGACTGGTATGTAAGGGATATTCCTAGATTGAAGGCATTGATGTTGAAGAAACCTTTGCTCCAGTGGCTAGACTGGAGTCAATCAGGATTTTCCTTGCCATGGCACTCCAAATAGGATATAAATTATATCAAATGGATGTTAAGACAACATTCTTGAATGGTGTTCTCAAAGAAGAAGTCTACATTGAACAACCAGTGGGGTTTGTTCTTGGTACTGATGAGACAAAGGTCTGAAAACTGAAGAAAGCCCTATATGGTTTGAAGCAGGCACCATGAGCTTGGTATTACTGCCTGGACTCGTATCTCATGAAGCTGGAGTTCAAAAGAGGAGTGGATCACAATCTATATGTGAATAATTCTCCAAAAGATCAATTCATGGTTCTAGTCTACCTTGATGATATCATATTTGGTGGCAGTAGGCAAAAATCAGTGGATGAATTTTCCAATCATATGAAATCAGAATTTGAAATGTCTATGATTGGGTAGCTCACATATTTCTTAGGGATAAAAGTGATTCAAAAGAAGTACTACACTTTCATTTCTTAGGAAAAGTATGCAAGAGATCTATTGAAGAAGTTTAATATGCGAGACTCCAAACCAATGTCAACTCCATTTGACAAATCATTTCACACCAAGGTTAACTTTTTATGGAGTCTAGTTTACCATTTTGTAGCTTTTAGATTTTCCTTACTGTAGTACCCCCAATTTCTGGTATGTAACCCTTAATTTTTCATTTTTATTTTTAATAAGTTTATGGTTGAAGGATATGAGAGTTGGGTGAACTTTAAATATGTTTTTGGGGATGAAGAAGAGGCACACGAGTTGTGCACGGTTTGTCCAAACCGTGCAGAAAGCATAGTAGAAACTGTGCAAGGTTGTAGATTATGGATAGTAGCTTCGACATGGTGTGCACACAGTTAGGGAGACTATGTGAGGAGGCCATGACAGGTGATCTAGAAGATAGTAGCTAATGCATGGTTAGTGCACAGTTTTTCTAACTGTGCGATCTAACCATGCATAGAGTCAAATCTAGATCCTTAAAAATAGGATCTCACTCTTTTTTGACATAAATTGATTATTTTTGCTCATATGCACCCCCTAATCCGATATTCCTCTCCATTTAAGGTATGATAACCTCTCCCAATAATTTTGGAACCAATACAGAGCCCTACCTTAAAGCCTAATTCTTGCAGTAAGTGACATTATTCATCATTCTTACCACGTATTCTTAGATCTACTTAGATCTACTTCTACCATCCCCTTGGATTCTTAGATTTATGCTTGTGTTGGGTAGATCTAAGATCTTGTATTCCAAATATGATTGTGTTTGTCCTTTTTATTGTTAGGATAAGATATCTTAGGTGGTTTTGTGAGGAATCGACCCAGTTGGGTGAGCGTTCTTCGTCTGTTGTTGGTTTTATTCAAAACCTTCGAGGTAGGTGGCTTCAATCTCGAATACTCTTTATAGAAATAATTTTAATTCTTTAAAATTGATTTCCTTGTGATAAATTTATCATTAATTGGATGTTTATTTATTGTTTTAAACCTTATTTTGTGATGTTTTGTTAAATTGTGGAAATCTGGAAAATTGGGTGTTTTGAATAAAGTGATTTTTCTCTTGGTTTAAAATATGGATTTTAAAATGTGTATTTTTTTGAATTGTGGAAAATGGATTTTATTAGATGTTTTAAATAAAATTTAATGTTTTATTTGAACTAAATTGATTTTTTGAAATTGGTTTGTTTAATGTTTTTTAATAGAAAAACAGTTTTATTGAAATGGTATAAATTGAGACATTTGAATGGTTTGGCATATATGGGTTGTGTGAGTTAATGTTTGGTGTGACCATGAATAAGGGAAATTTACCATTAGGGTAAAAGGTGTGTGACCCTGGATAAGGGGTGTGTGTCATTGGGACACAAGGTAATTGGACGAGAGACTGCTCATGAGCATGGAACTATCAAACAAAGTATGCATGGGTGTATGTGTTGTGAACCATGGGTTGGGTATACCAAAATGATAAATGAGAATCAGTTTTAAATCTTAGTTTGGATATTTTGATGGAATTATGACTTGATGGTAATTGGTTTAAGGATCACTTGTTTTCATTTGGTTACAAATGTTTTTGGAACTTGTTTATATTTAGTTATAAACTGTTTTGGGAAATTGTTTTATATAAACTATTTATTATAAATGTTTCTAACATTTCTGTCCTAGTGGCATGAGTAGGGAATTCATTGGGGAAAGCTTACTAAGTTTCATACTCACCTATTCTTTTTAAATTTGGTGATTTTTCAGATTCTATCTTTCGAGACATGGTAAAAGGTAAATCATCACATATTTGTAGCACCACCTCATGATACTTGGGATATTTGGTGGTTGTGGATCATGGAGATTGTGGATTATGGAGCCTTGTGGTTGTCATTAAGTATTTGGTTTTCTTTCCAATGTTTACTATGATATTTTATTTGTCTTCCTTTTTATTACACTTTGGTGTGATTTTGTTATAAATTAAGTGGTTGAGTTGCCTTTCATTTATTCATGCATCATATATTGAGCTATTTTGTTATGGTTAGATGAGTTAATAGTTATATTCAAAAAGGGTAAATACTCCCCCACATGCATTTGAAACCCTTAAATATTCATTTCCAGCTTTTAGAATCTTAGGGATGTCACTTAAGGTCTAGTATTGTTTTATTTTATTCTCTAACCAATGATAATAAACGGGTCATTAAAAATGGTATCATCTTGTTTGGTCCTTTCATAAAAAGTTGTCTTCAGTTTCTTGGTATTGGAGTTGAAATTCATTCATGTTTATTCCTTAGGTTGCGATCTAATAACGAAGTAGGATTGTTGGGACCTGAAATGTAGAGCATAAAAAGATGTAGCTATCCTTTTTATGCTGAACTTCAAGTTACTTGGGATTTAGGTACATACGTGTTTTAAATAAAATTATAGGATTATAGAATCTCATTGTCATGGGTCTAACCAATGAGACAAACATGACATGAATTTTAGAGGAATAACTTCCCACTAGGGTTTCATATTTCATTATGAAATATTATTTATGACTTTTCAAAAAGCTAGAAATTTTTGAAAAATGTAGAGAAATTATTTTCAAATGAAAGACTTTGAAAAGGGCATGGTGGGTGTATTTTAAAAATTGGTTGATTTTCAAAAGAAAGAATGAGATTTTTCCAAAATGGTGGAATGTGGAAAAAGGTTGTTTTTAGAAAAAACAAAACAACTTTGTGATAGTTGATGTGATAGAATTTGAAATTCTAATCCATCAGTTTCTAGGGAGTGATTTTTTTTGAGTCTGTTATTGGTTTAGAAAATGGCACCCAGTAGGCATCGTAGAAACCAACCGGAAGAAGCTACGAAGAATGTGGTTTCACCTAGACCATAGGTGAACCAAGAACTTGTTCAAAGTATCATCTAATCATTTCAATATGTTGATACGGGGAACCCGAGAGATTATCCAAGGCATGTGGATCATTCCATCCAGTTCATGAAATAGAATCCACCCATCTTCTAGGGTGATTTGAAACCTGAAAGGGAGAAGGTGTGGATGAATAGGATGAATCATATAATTGATTTCATCAGCACACCATCAAAGATGAAATTCAACCTAGAGACTTATATGATCGAGGATCTCACACGCCAGGGGTGGGATTTGATGGTGCTTTCTAAACTGGATCATGGTCTTAGTTGGGTGGATTTTTAGGAATTGTTTAAAAAACAATTCTATCCTCACACATTTAAGATCTAGAGAATGATCGACTTCTTCATCCTGAAGTAGGAAAATCTCTCTTTCATAGAATATGTGTCTAAATTCATGCATTTAGTGCTCTTTGTACCAGAGGTTGTGACTAGTGCATCCTTGAAGGCACACATTTTTGAATTAGGGATAAGGAAAGATATTTTATTGAAGATTGCAGTGCTCTGTATTACAGATTATACAGGGATGGTGAATAGAGTGACAATGGATGAACGTGAAATCTCAGGATCTATGGGAGGAGGAAGTATGATGATACCTATGGGAAATGGTTGGAACTCGAATGATGGGAGAAAGAGGAAGAGGAAGGCATATTTCCAAGGTGGGAGCAGGACCCAGAATCAAACAATTGGATCAGTGAACCTTCCTCTATGAACCAAGAGTAAAGAGGGCTATTTCCAATGTGGTTTTCTTGAACACATAAAGCGATAGTGTACAACACAACCTAGAGCATGCCATTACTGCAAGAAGATGGGACATCTTCAGTGCTATTGTCACAGTGATCCATGGTCAGGTGCTCGAGACATTTTTCAGGTGTCACAAGCATCTTATGATTTGATGGGGAAAAGAAAACAAACTCAGTCTCGCTAGAGGATTAGGGATAACCATCGTGATTCTAGGAATACCATGACTCCTCCGTAAGGGAAATCTTAACAAGGAAATAAGGAGAAGAGTGCAGTGAAGAAGAAGTGTTATGGAGCCAAGCAGATGATTATAGATGATCAAGCTTGGCCATATATGGTGAGAGGTACAATTATTTTGAATTCTAACCTTATGAAATTTTGGTTTGGTACTAGTGCATCAAATTCCTTAATTTCTTCTCATGATGTTTATTTTCTATGTTTAAAACTCAAGATGATCCCCGCTGTGTTAAAACTTCAAACTCCTCTCAGGGAAAGAGAATGCAGAGTCTTCCTGTGTAGAGAATGTTCTACAACCATTGATGGAGATGACCTAAAGTGGGACTTATCAGTGTTGGAGATGAATGGATTTGATGTAATCTTGGGCATGGATTGGTTAACAACATTCAAGGATCACATCAACTATTATACCATAATGGTTAGTTTTGCAACTAAAGATGGTGTCAAACATATATTCAAAGGAGAGAGGGTTGTAAGGAAATGTGCAAAGAGGTTGTAGGAACCAGTGGTGGGAATAATATCTTTCTAGTTAGAGGTGTTTACTTTTTCATAGATAGAAGATATCAAGGATGAAGGTTTTCTAGAAGTTTTGGATTAATTTTCAGATGTCTTTACTAAGAAATTCTTAGGTTTACCGCCCATAAGGGAAGTGGAGTTTATAATTGATCTCCTTCCAGGGACCAGTCCTATTTACCTTCTATCGTATGGGATGTTACTAACAAGAATTAAGGGAATTTAAGGTGATATTGGAGGATCTATAAAGAAAATACTTCATTTATCCAAGTATGTCGCTATGGGTAGCATCGATCTGGTTTGTAAAGAAAGAAAATGGAACTATTTTACTGTGCATTGATTATAGAAAGATTAACCAAGTTTTGATAAATAATAGATATACAATTCCATGCATTGATGATATGTTTGATCAATTTAGGGGAGCCCAGTGATTCTCAAAAATAGAATTGTGATCAAGATATCATCAATTGAGAGTTTGGAAGGAGGATATTCCAAAAAAATCTTTTAGAAGTAGATATAGCCACTATGAATATGTAGTAACGACTTTCAGTATCATGAATGCACGAGTGGTATTTATGACACTGATGAATCAGATATTTTAGAGATATCTAGATTCTTTTTTAGTGTTTGTAGATGAAATATTGGTGTATTCAAGAAAATGGATGAGCATGAGAAACACTTAGAGGCAATGTTGGGAATCTTGAGAAAACATCGTTTGTATTAAAAATAATAAAAGTGTGATATTTGGATAAAAGACATATGATTTTTGGCGATGTAATTTCTGAAAAAGTTGTTTCGGTTGATCTAGAAAAGATAGAAGCTATTATATCTTAGAAACCTCCAAATAATGTCTTTGAGATATGAAGTTTTCTTAGTTTATCTGGTTATTATTGATGATTTTTGTGTGTATTCTCATGAATAGATTCACCAATGATAGATTTGACAAATAATAATGCTCCATTTTAATAGACCGAGGAATGCAAAAAGTATTTTCAAGAGATGAAAGTTTATTTTACATCAGCACCTATCTTGATTTTTCCAGAATTGGGACATGGGTACATGGTTTAATGTGATGCTTTGGGATATGGGTTGGGATGAGTTATCATGAAAGTATACCATGTAGTTTCTTATGGTTCAATGTACTTGAGAGTGATTGAAAAGAACTACCCAACACGGTTTAGAGTTATCTGTAGTCGTTCATGATTTGAAGACTTTGCATCATTATCTCTATGGTGAGAAATTTACTATGTTTATGGATCATAATAGATTGAAACGAATTTTCTCACAATTGTATTTTAATCTAAGGAAAAGGATATGGATGGAGTATCTCCATATGTTTCACTTCAACATGATGTATACACCAGGAAAAGGTAATTCGGTGGCAAGTACATTAAGCAGAAAGTCATATGTGCAGTTGGCGAAAAAAGATTCAAATGAGTGGTAGTTAATGTCGGTCCTAGACGACATGAATGTGGAATGTGAATATTGAGGGGATGTTGAGGTTTTATTTTTAGTATTTTTGGTTCTTGATTTAGTAAATATGGTCAAAGAAGCTTACATATTTGATGCAGAATTCCTGGTTATGAGTTTAAAACTCAATGGTGGGGAGACCATTGAGGGATGAAAACTTGATGGGACTTTGGTTTTAAGGTTCTAATATCGAATGGTTATACCTATGTATTTTCAATAAAAATTCTTCATGATTACTATCATTAGAGATGGGGTATACATCCAGGAATATAGAAGATGTATAAGGTATTGAAGGCACATTTTTTTGTGAATTGGTAAGAAATAAAAAGTGGCTAAGTTCGTTTCAAGGTGATTAACTTGTCATATAGTTAAGGATGAACATCATAGAACATTAGGTATGTTGCATTATTTACCCATTCCAGTGTGGAAATGGGAGTAGATAATGATTGATTTTGTTACAGGCCTTTCAAGAATGGTTTGGAAACACAATGTCATATGGGTGATAGTGGATTGGCTTACCAAGTCGACTCATTTAATTCCAATTTGTGAAAATCATATGGTAGAGGATCTATCCAAAATATATATCGAAGAAGTGGTAAAGATATCTGTTATACCTATTTCGATCGTGTTAGACAGAGATCTGAAGTTCCCATTTCATTTCTGAAAATCCTTACAAAAATCCCTTGGGACTCAGTTAACTATGAGAACGACCTATCATCCTAAGATGAACGACTAATCTGAATGGAAGATACAGATGTTGAAAGATATATTAAAGTCTTTTGTAATGGATTTTTGTGGCTCATAAGAGGAGAATATTCCATTATTGAAGTTCTCTTATAATAAAAACTATCAGGCCTCAATACATATGGCTCCTTTTGAAGCATTGTATGGGAATCCTTGTCGTTCTCCACTTTGTTGGTTGGAAACAGGTGAGACCTCACTAGTAGGGCCTAGCCTTGTCCAAAAAACAATGGAGAAGATTCAATTGATTAGAAAGAGGATGGAGATGGCTCAGAGTCTTCAGAAATCATATACGGATCATCGTTGAAGACCATTGTCGTTCACAGTGAGTGATCATGTGTTCTTGAGGATCTTTCCAAATTCACCCTTTACTCTCAAGGAATATTAGTATGATAAAAAATATTCTTTATTGAATCTATACATATATTAGCTTATTGGAGTCCACTATATCCATGAAATAAGGGAGGATGATATGAGAGAAACTACTTCATTAGATACACCACCACTGGAACAACTCTACGAGTTCCCCATTCAATAATCAAAATGATAGTATAAGAATCACCCTTTTCTAATAATCAAATAAATTTCCAAAATCTATTAGTTTCTCAAGTTTCTTTGGTTACATCAGAACCTCTATATGTAGTAGATGCTCATCCCCACCGTCAAGGGCCCTAATCATATCATTCCATTGTTTCTACACATCCAGGCCCTCGTGACACTCTTACATAGGATGTAGATATGGAATATGACTAAGAACCAAATATCATGTTCAATACACATATAAAAAAATCATATATCATAAATAAGAAATGTTGCGATAGGCTACACATATATTTTAGGATCACACTGGGATGTGTCTAGAACTGAGGGGTGGGGGTGAGTTAGTGTTGGTTTACTTTTACATTAAATTTCATTTTTATCCCTTTTTATCTCTTTAAAGATTCAGTGACTGAATCTATATTTCTTTATATCGCCTATGGATAGTACGCGGATATAGAATACAAAAAAATAAATAAAAGAGAACACCATGGTTTATTGATGAGCTTCACCTCCCTATGGATGGCTTTGTCATCAATACATCATGGTTATTACCCCAAATTCCTGGATTCCTTATTATTACCACACAAACCATAGACAAGGGTATGTCCTTGAAACTATTATCTTGGCATTGAATAGGTAAAAATAAAGAGGTGACTTTTTGTTATGTAAATCCTTATAGAATATAATATTTGGACTACTCCTTGTGAATTAGATAAATAGTAGAGCTATGGTGTCCCTCATAGACAATGTAAATAATCTTCTTCCTCAAATAAAACAATCAAGTGGCTTTCCATAAAAATCCTCAGTCTTCCACATCAAATGATGACTATTGGATTGATCACTCCACCTTTCAACATAGAATTTAATCAGTAGTAGATATGACTAGATCCTTTATTCTTTTATTATTTTTCTTCTTCTTCACCAAAAATTTAAGAAACTCTATATACCGTATTGGATATCCTTCTTCTTCCTTTTACATCATAAAATAAGTCGATAAATCCAAAGTTGGATTCCACTCTCTCTCTTTTCGACTTAAAAAATATCCAACAACCCCCACTCAAACCCTTAACTCTTATTTCTTATTATTATAATATATATTAATTATATTTATTGAATATATTTCTTCATAATTATCTCCCTTTGAGTATCCTAAAATATCATACTTCAAGTCTCATTTTTCTTAGGTCTTCTTGAATACTTGTTATTCTTAACCTCCTCTATTCTTGATGTTTCAAAAAACATAACATCTTCTTTCATTATTTGATTTAAACTTTCCTTTTTAATCCAATTGAAGTCTCATATCTTTCCTTCTTTATTTATAGTTGGAATCCTGATAATTATTATTGTCTTTTTTATCTTTTATGAATAGGTTACTCATCATCATCATATTCATTATCACGATATTACAGCATGGTAAACTCACTATGGTGAAAATATTATTCAAATTCATATGATCACTCAAAGGTTTACACTCCTGTTACAATTAAAATGACCAGTTCAAAGGAATATGCTGAATTCATATGATTCATGATGTCTTACGATAAAATTTTATAACATAGTAGTCATATGATGAATACAAAAGCTCACACCTTGATTTCAATGACATACAATGAAGACTTATGTTGCATCTCAAAGTCATACACTCCTATTTAAATTTCTAAACTCACCTAAAGATGCTCTCTTCCTCAATATCCATCCATCAAAATTCACAGTATTTCTATTTTCAACTTTTGAATGCTTGCATGAATTCAATAATATTATTATTTATTAACCACTATAATCACGATGTCCTTCTCTATAGTGTAAATAATTTAAAACTGGCAATTCATTCTGCATCATTTTTACTATTCATCTTCTACCTCATTATAAAACTAATTCCCAATTGAATAATATATAACTACATCATAAAATATCTTTAATGAAAGAACATTAGTGTAGTTTTTAAATTCATCAATATTTACTCTTGGAAAAGTGTGATTGTTAAATAGTTATTTGAGATGTGACCAAAATTGTTACACCTACCACACAATACCTCATGAAATCTAAGGTTTTCATCCATTGACAAACTCTAATGAAATTTAAATTCTTCATCATCATGTGGAATATTTTTTTTCTATTAAAATATTTCTTCTTCCATGCTTCTTAATTTTGTCTTGATCTTTCTAGATTAGCTAGCCAAATTACCAGGAAATATTTTTGAATGTGTATCACTGGATTTGTTGTTACAAATGGAATCTTATACAAGTTCTTTACCGAGTCATTCCCTTTATTTTTATCTTATATTGATTTTATATTTTACTTTAGATTGAATCAACTATTCTTAAATTTTATGGCATGTTTGTATGTATCCATAGTGTGTACCCTTTTTTCATAATAGAAGCAAATATTTCTTCTTGGTGTAGTGTTCTTATTTTTAATCCTAGGTATTCTTTGAGTTTCATTATTTTCTTATTTATCACCTAAGGATGACTCAACTGTCTTCTACAATAACTGATTGGGCATGTTCATATCCGCTTTATTATTTTATAACTTTCCCAAGGAAAAAATAATTTTTTATGAACTTATGTGCTCTTATGTATTTAGAAACATTAGAAACTTCATTATTAAAGTTTTAATATAAAATTCATTATCTATGACCACATCCATTACAATTTACATATATAGTCTTTAGGTATTCAAATATATTTGAAATAGGAAGATCAATTTTCTTCATCTTTGAACTCTTCTTCATTCCACCTTTAAATCTCTTGATACATGCCTTGCTTTTATTCAAGTGGTTGAAAAGTTATGACAACACTATATAGACATATTCCCAAACTTGTAGTAGCACTAAAAATTTCCCAAAAAACTGGATTGTTTTCTTTGAGATAAAATATATCAATAATTACAATCTCACTTTCCCATACACTTCCATACCCGAACCCAAGTCCCATGCCATATTCCCTCATGGAACCACAAACCCATTCTAGGGTAAATTATTAGCCACACCACATACACACACATACGATCCACATACCTGATAAGAACAAGAATCAAAAACTAGGTTTAACTGAGTAGAATTAGAGTAAGAAACTATACATGGAAACACCTTATATCTTATTATTGAAACTTTAAATAATTAAACCCTTTCGAAAACAAAAATAAATATCACAATTAGGCACAAACATGTCATTTTATCCCTATGTAATTAACATAATTAATGGTACCACATCTGACCTATCTAGGACAAGAGAAAAAAATTAAATCAATAAATTCAAATACTATATTTATCCAGATCAATAAATAAACTGTAGTCATGAAAACTAAAAACAATAATGCCTATCTCCTTTGAGGCTTATAATTTAACCCATACATTTTTTATCCAAGAACATAAGACAACATCAATCCAGAGTCCCAACATATCCCTAAATAACTATAAAAAATAACCCAAATAAGAAAATAATACCCATTTATTACCATATTGTAACATTATTTTTTTGATATCATTTTTTAGCATCCTCAAACTATATATCTTGAATGAAACCCAATTCAGAGTGCCACTGAACTTAAGAAGTCCTCCCTATATTCTAGAGGCCATCAACTAGTTTATGGGGTCAAAATGTTATTATAGGGAGACTATAACCCATAATATAAAAGTAAATAACCAATAAATAAAATACATAACCGATTAACACCTTGTAATATCAAAATTATAACCCGAAAATATCATTTTACATGAAATAAAAATATCTACATGGTCACATAAGACATAAAAAAGTAAATTAGACCACCCTTAAGCTGATTGTATATAGAAAAATATAAAATATATGAAATAAATCCCTAATATAGAACCAAATATCAACTATTTCCTACCATAAGATCCATTGATATCCCACATGTGCATCCCATGTACCTCCAACCAACTATAGACCAGTTACAAGGTCTTTTCCCCTACGCACATCATGAATCATAAAGTCTTCATGTGTCTTAAAGGGCCCATGTAGGATGTGAGTATAAAATAAGTAATCCACCACCAATGGTGTACCTAGATAATATCAATACATATATGAATTTATGAAAAGTTCAACATATGAAAACCAATACAATCAAATCAACCCACTGCACTCCATACTTGAACAGCCTAGGGTGAGCACCCTATTTTCTTTATCTAGTCCAATAGTGGGAAATTACACTCATGGTATGAACACACCTCAAGGGAGAATGATGCATAACCACTATTCTCAAAATAAAATAACACATAATTTACAAACCCATGGCCACTAAGCAAATAATTCATCAAAAAACCACATTCTATATCCATTAACCACACTTTACAGCTCATCAACCCTGATCAGTTCCACATATAAGGCTCACATAAACAACCTAAGACCATTATCTCTTTACTATACCTATATCATCATTCCTAAGGATAATAAACACTTATAATGATCATATCATCCTATCATCACCCCTATATTACCATGGAGACCTATGATGTATCCCTCCTTTGGTTCAATGGTCTACACCATCACCCTAGTTCATGTATCTATGTTGGATACCACTAAACATCCAGTGGTTAATTATACCTCATGGTCCCTTATCTATGTGAACATGATCCTAATGGACTTATACTCCAATTGAGTGAAATAACCAACCTCATAAGGCTATATACTATTGAATCCATATCACCCCACAATTAGATGTGGTCAACACCACATAATTTTACGTTTGTGAACCATGTATCCCCATAACCACAATATTCCACCCATCATGTTCCCAAGAACATCACCTAGAAACACATCCCATAAACCAAATATTTAAAACACATGTAAACTTTCCAAGTAATCCCCAAAACAAATAACTAAAAAACAATCATACATAAGATAATCAATCATTACCCTCACGAGAATACCCATAAGCATCTCACATCAATTATGGAAACTGAATGTTGTTTCATTATCATTTGGAAATATAAACTTACCTATTCCCACAAATAACATGAAACATACACAAAAATAAAATAAAGCAAATATCTAGGAACCACCTACCTAGTACTACATGTATCCTACACATTGAATATCATTGGTCAATTCAAATATGAACTGAAGAAATTTATAAACCAAAGAAAAATATCTAAAACAAATATTTTAGTCAAAAATCACTATAAAAATGATGTAAATATAATAGGATAATAGGTGACATCAACATATTGAAGAAATAACAATAAAAAAAATGATATAATAATGAAGGGAAAAGAGGATGAGAGAGGGGAGAGTGGGGTAAGATCTCTTGTTTCTAGGAGTAAATGTTAGCCCACCACATTTAATTATTTTTTTAAAATAACCTAAAACCCATTGGTTACCTAGTCACCTTACATTGTATATTTTATACCCACAAATTTCCTGTTATAAGTCCAATGTGTGGCCAATGGACCTCATAGAAACACCTCAGTTCTACTAGTCCCACCAAGTACCCGAAACTAATCCACCAAGTACCCAGTGCTTCTGTCTTCATGACATAAGTCCTAACATCAGAACCATATTACCAAAACTAACCCAAGATCATTATAAAATAAATTTTAAAACTAAAAAATTCTTAATTACACATTGTTAAGGATAAATTAGACTCAAATTTTATTACCCTAAGACCTGGTCCATTATAATGAAAGTCTATTATTCTATCATGAAGGATGAAAATTCCTAAAATTATGTTGTTTGTGGTTATGTGAAATTGATTGAATAAATTATATTTTCACTATGAATATATTTGTATAAAATATGCACGGTCCATACCATGGCGAGATAAAAAATCCTTGGGCACCAGACACTATAGAAAAATTCTTACGGAGGTATCCATTTTATACTAGATCTGAGAAGCATTATGGTGTAGAAAAGATCACTATGCCTTGGTATTTGTTGAGTATATGGTTGAGGGAGAAAATTTTACACTAAAAAATTAGGAGATATGATATTTATTTTGCTATAGACTTTAGATCTAGACATAATATACTAGAACATGATGTGGTAGACGCAAACACACCATGGTGAATGAAACATTATATATTTTTGTGTTTTTTCTTTTACATATATGATGAAATATTTTATATATATAACCATATAGACTGGTGATAACTATATAGAGTATTTTAGAATATTTTAAGATAAGAATGAATGGTGCACATTTGATCAAAACATGGAGTTATTTGAGGAGGAAAGTGAAAGATTTATGGATATGATGATACTTGTTTTTATTATTCTTACACATAGATTTCATCATTATATTCTTGTTACTTTTTATATAATTATTGATACTAAGATAATAAAATGAATAGTAATATTATAAATGTTGGGCAATAATGATTATCCACTAAATAAAAAATGTGTGTGAATAATGTAAAAAAATATTGTGTTGTGTGTGTTTTATTTCTCTCCATATCACATTATATGATCCAGTATTCTACTATAATAAATAAACATTTAATTAAAATATACATCACATAATACAACCCTTTTTATTTCATCATAGTTATATATTACAAAATTAGATAATTTGATTCATAATAACAACTACAACTAGTGTTTGAAAACATATAACAGTATATGGAAGCACCATAATATTTAACTTTATAGGATCACAAGATATAAGAAACAGTAAGAAAAAAATACACATTTATACTATAAAGGAAAAAAATAAGAAAATGAATGAAAATTTTAGAAAATATAAGAATGAGATGAATGTTTTTATAGGTAATAAAGAAGTCAATTTATAGGCAGATGAATATGATTTTTGTGAATCTGACTGTTGGAATAGTTAGATGACCATTTCAATAGTAATATTTCAGTTAGGTGTAAAATTTAAGTGTTCAATTAAATATATAACATAATTTGGTAATAATATAACCAATAATCGTAAACAAATAATGTATATTTATCAATAAATAATCATTTAATTAAATATATAAATCTTTAAATAAGGAATAATAAATATATAAAAATAGTTTTTAAATATTTGGTATTGAATGCATGATTTTAAAACATAGTAAGAGTTTTATTTAATAATTATATTTCTTATATATACAAAATTATTTTCATTAAAAGGGATTAAAAATTATAATTGGTGAAACAAAATTATCCAATGATGAATTTTTCATAATTTTCTGAGAGAGTTGAATTTTTAGGTAAATTTTAAAATACATTATGTATATACAGTAAGTATTATGACATAATTATGATGTATAAATGATTAAAAAATTAATAATATTGAATATATGGTGAGATATATATTAATATATCAAATAATTAGTTTTAATGTATTGAAATCAATTTCTAAACGTATAATAGAATTTTTAAAGCCTAAAATTGAAGTTAAGGTTTTAAAATAAATTATCTGTGAAAAAAATGCATTTCGATGGAGAAAATAATTTATACAAAAACGACTTCTGTTTTTAAAAACAATAATGTAAAAAATCATATATTAAATGTTGAATACCATGAATTAAAATCATGTTAAATCCAATAGTATTTTATTTTACACAACTTAGATTTCCAAATCCTAAATCCCAAAATTAATAAACAATTCTCACTCATTTACAATAATTTATGACCCATCTTCCCGTTACTCTTCACTCCAAAATCATTTATCATAGTTCCCATATTAATTTACTTTGTAATATTCCTCTCAAGAATCATATTAGGATATAAGGAGTTCTTTCTCAAGTTCTATAAGCAAGGTAAGTAATGACCCCATGAGTTAAATGTTTTATTTGTTGTTAATGTCAAAGTGGAGATCATAGATATGTGAAGAAGGATGAATAAGGGATGATAACGACCCATAAAATATTACCATCATGAGATAAAGGATCTTTTATATAAAATAATTAAATTAAAGGATTACTGAAGTCTATGTGGTTGGATATGTCTTGAAAAAAAAACACAAAAACCATGGCATGTTCACACATTGGGTTACATGAATGGAAAAAAACCAATAGATTATCCAACTCCATGAGAAGAATAAATTAGGGTTTCCACATCCCAAAAAATTTATCACTCACCAAGGAATGGATATTACTTATAAAAATCACATAATCTGGTGGTGTGGTGGTGAGTGGCTCCCATTTGGTGTAGGCCATGAGTTTCATCCCTTGATTAAAACATGAAGGGATGACCAAGCCATTTACATCATGGTAACATCATTATTATTTAATGAATATCATTTATATTATATGTGTTATATATAATACCAACCTTTATTTTTCATGTTATTTTATTTATTTATTCATTTTCATCATTTTCCTTGAGTTTTGAGTCAAAATTATTTGATTTTTTAAATAAATGGGGGTTTGAGGCTCGGATCATTGTTAAAAAAAATCATGCATCCTACCCATGAAAAACCTCTAACTTTTCATAGAGGCTAACATATGGTTGGTGCGCAGTTTTTTAAACTATGTTACCAAAACCGTGAAAAAACCCAGGCAAGACTAGTGCCATCTACACTATTGGTGCACAATTCGATAAGCCATGTAACCACATTTTGTAGCATGTGTAATCATTTAAAAAATTATAAATTCCTATGTTTACCTCCTTTGAATTTAAACTTAAATGGGGACTTCTTTTCCCTCATTTTTTTGTTCATTAAGGGAGACTAGGTACAACTCCCTCATCCTTATCCATTAATATTTGGCCTCATCCACCTTAAATCCAAGTAATTTCTTGAAGGTAATCCTTTTTTACTCTTCTCTTCACCTCTCCCTATATCATTTTTTCCTTTATTCCTTGTCTTTAAACCATATTGTATAAACCCTAAGTCATATATTTGACTTAATTACTTATTAATCTTGATGTTTGGGTGTTATTATTGATCCTTGGGTCTCTATTATTCTATTTTTACTATTTCATATCATCCACACTCCATTTGAGTTAGGATTTTATATCCATTTACTTTTATAGGAATATAATTGAATTATATGGGTTTTCCAAACATGATTTTCATTATAAATTATCTTATTTTCTATGTTTATAAATAGATTTTTAATGTTTCATGAATTTCCTGTCTGATTTCTAAGGGTTTTCCATTGATTCCAATTGATATATTTTTGTGTTGGAAAAATAACCACACTAGGGGTTTGATAAATTACTTAAGGGAGTTATCCCAAAGAATATATATTTTTTATAATGATTTGAAATTATACATGTTTTTAGTGAATTGATTTATGAATTTTAAATATTATTGGTTATTAAATTTTATTGTTAAAGGGTTTTTAATGAGTTTATTCAGTTTATTTATATGGAATTTATATGTGATTCTTATTTACGATCCTTTATATGTTATTACATGATTATTAAAAATGTTTATTGATAAAGTAGATCATGTTTTAAAGAAAATTTTTGTTCTCATGATCTCAAAAAGGTTTTGAAAATGGAATTCAATTCTTCAAGTTATTTTAAAAAGATAAATTTAAATACCAATATTTATATCATAATTTAAAGGCTCAATTAACACCTTAAAAATGATTTTCTATAAATGTGTTACACTCTTAATGTAATCCCAATACTACCATGACATAATTGAGTTTAAGTATTTTTGTGGTTTATATTATTTATATGTATATTTAAAAAGGTATTTTCACTAGTAGGCATTGGGAGGTGGGATGGGTATGATATTTTGTGTGTTTTTTGAACTCTAGATTTGATAAATATTACCTCACTTCTATTTTATACATTCATTGGACTCCTAGCTGTTTTAGTTAGAGATTGAGAGACAATTACCATCTAATATTGATGGGACTGACTAGATCCCACTTGTGTGGGATAAATATTATCCTTAGGGAAGTTCCACTGGTGAATAAAGGTTAGAGAAGTTGGGAGTTTATAGACTGGTAATGCATTCATAGGACAATATATGGTTCCACTCGAGTATATCCAGGATCATCTAAGTGGATGTTTAACAATTTTACAACACTATCTATACTTTATAGTTTTCCTACTTACTATACTTTAGTTTGGTGTTATATGTTACTTTTTTTATAATTTCATTATATTATGTTTATTCATATTTACTTTTATATTATAGTTTCCTTGTTATATTATAGAATAATTTCTTTGTCTTGTTATTTATTCATATAGTCTATTATACATTCTCATTTATATAATTGATTATTCTTTATAAGTTTTCATTTTCTATTTCTCTCTTATGTACTTATAAGGGTGGATTTTAATGTTTGGGATTCCAAAAATTTACTTTAAGTGGGAGTTTAATTAAATATTTTTTTAATGTTTCTTTAGGGTGTGTTTCAGTTTCAAAAAGGGATTTAATAAAGTGATATATTTTTTCCCTCAAAGTGATAAAAAATATATTTTAAAAGTTTATTTCAAACTATATTTTATGGTTTATTTTGGTAAATGAAATTCATGGACTCTTTGGTGATATCCCACTAGGCTTTTAAGCTCACACCTTACTTACACCGCTGGGTATCTATAGACCGAGTGGATTTTACAGGCCCAGGTAGAGTTTTGGATCACACATGGAGAGGGTTTTTGGTTATTGGATAGTGAAAATGTGGTCACATGGAGATCCTCATTTTTTATTTTCATTATTTTATTTATATATAATATATGTATAAACCTATTCTACTTCCCCTTTTTTTATTGAATCTAATTTTAATTTTGTGGTCTATTACAAGACGGCTGTTTCATTTTATATTTGTTATTACTCATTTGGTTTTATTATATTTTATAACTTCTAATTTAGTTTTATAATTTTCTTCTAATATTTGGATGCATTATTCCAAAAACACAGTGAAATTTCGACTACATGTTTATTATTATTTATTAGGTGAAATCGTTCCATTCATGTATGTCTAATTCCATAGAACTTGATTCCTGCCTGTGGGGATTAGGAATACCCTTCAGAAATTTCCATGGGTTGGCTCTGATGCTTTTATAAGGGGTTAACTGGGTTGGTTCATAAAAAAATGGTACCATATAACCCTATATTATTTGGATGAGTTTGGTAGATTGGATCTAGGAATGTGAAAACATGGGAGGTAGGTGTGGAAAGAGTATATCTAGCTCTTTTCCATTCATAACCTTGAGTTTTCATGAGTTTTCATATTTGAGTCTTTAAATTTGAGATTTGATCCATTTATTTCATGTATTTTTTTTATAATGATGAAAATTTGAATTATATTAATTTTATACATGTTGTTTAGATATATTCTATGTTTTGGATAGAAAATGGGAGATAAAACAGAGGTGCATGACTGAACCATATTGACTAGAAAATCATATGGAGCCCATGAATATGGTTCTATTAGATTCTAGTGAAACTTAGTATGGCTGAATCATAGTATACCAAACCATGTGGCCAAATCATGCAAAACCACTACCCCATATGCAATATTTGTTTTAGACTCAATTTTTTTTATTCAGGTCTTGAGTAATAATTATTTTGGATGCTTGAAGGGATTTTTAATGATAGATTGATAGTATTTGGTTTGATTTATACGATATTTTTAAATAATATCTAAATTTAAATGGTGACGTTTTTTTTAAAATATTTATGAAGAATATTTTCAAAATAATTGAAATGGAATAAATGCCTATAAATTTGTGAATGTTTTCATCAATAAACCTTTTTATTATTTTAATAAGAACTAAAGTGTAGGATTTCTAAATTATTTAATAGGGGATTTATTAAATAGTTTTAATTTATCCTTGTGTTTAGAAATTTATAAATGAATCTAATGATGAACTTTTGGATATTTTAAGTGGATTTCAAGTGATGTTTTTAGATTTCAAACTAAAGTGTGTGGTTTTGAAATTATTTAAGAAGGAAACCCTTAATTTTTTCTTTAAGTTGAGGTCTTATTAATTAGTTATTGTGATTAAAACTTTGTAATTATTATTTTAGAAATTATTTTTTTGGATGGTTTAATCTTAACTTCTTATTTTTATTTAATGATTTTGTGTTTGTTTCTTATTAAGGGAATACCTCCTAGAGAAATTCTGATTAATCATAGGAGATCTATATCTCTCCCAGTTGATGAATGTATCTAAACTCATGATAGAGTAGTAGATACAAGTCCCTATTAGCATTTTCATCTCTTTCATGGTGATTTAAGTCCTCAAGAGGTTGTGGAGTGGCTAGAGAAGGCTGAAAATATCTTCAAGTCTCTAGGAACTCTTGAAGCCTTGGGAGTGAGAGTCATCTTAGGATTGTCTGAGGGATTGAGTTTGGAATGGTGGAAGATCATTTTCCCATCCTAGTTTCAATACAGTATGATGTGGGAATTATTTAAGACCTCATTAATTCCATGGTATTTCCGTAAGTATGTGATGTTAAGGAAAGTTAGGGAACTTATTTGTAACTAGAAAGGTTAAAAAACTGTGAAGGAGTATGTTGACCACGTCAATGAACCAATTCATTTCTTTACTAAGCCCATTTCTAGAGATTATTTAGACATGTATCTATTTGTGAAGGTTCTTCACAATAACCTTAATTAAATAGTAATTTATTATGGGTTGAATCTATTTAAATATATGGGAACTAAATCCTTAATGGAAAAGTTTGTTTCTATAGAGACACCCATGGTGGGTGGTAGCCTTGTCTCTTTGGGTGCTGGTAAAGGTTATTTTTATGGTGTTAATAGAAACCTAGAGGAACATGAGTTAAAAAATATAGATTATTTGAGAGATCCTTCGATTTATATTTCTTCTTCTATAAGGAAAAATCAAATCCTTGGTATGTATCTACTGTGTCCAATCCAATAATTATATGACTTATTAAATGAATTCTCCCATGAACTATCACTATAGTGGATGTTTTGGGTATCTCCAAAGGTTATAAAAATTAAGGTGTCAATAGAAGATGATTTCCTTTACATTTTATAGATCTTGATAGTAGTTCAACGGGATTTTGAGGTATTAATTTCTTTCAACATTACTTCCCTTTCTTATCATCCTTTTTTCTCTATTACTATTTATTTAACCCATGTCCAGTGTTTTGGGATTTTTTTGAGTCCCTATCATCATAGTTTAATTTCCTTCTAGATTCTATGAGGTTTTAGGAGTTTTGTTTGAGTATTTTTGGTTGAAATTTCAAGTCATGTTATGAATTTGATCCTTTATAATGACCATGTGATTTGGATCTTCCATATTGGTGAAATTATTAAATAGTGGTGTGATCCTATACAAGTGTTATCCTTTTGGATATATATTGCGGGTTATATATTTAGATATTTTTTAGATGTGATGATTGAATTTTGATTTAAAATGGTTTGAATATTACTGCTTGAGTGGTTCTTTCATTTTGACTAGATTTTATTATTGCACCACTCTTCCATAATTCTGTGACTTTTTTAGGGAAGAGAGTGTTATAGTGAGGATAATTTTTACAAACTAACCATTATTTTACCTATTATTTAATTTAATTATTTGTTTTCATCATTTTATAGGAGTTTTAGGTAAAAATTATTTAAATTTTTGTATAAATGGCAGTTCAGGGTATATAACATAGTTTATGCACAATTAGGCCAAACAGTGAAGCCTTACCATAAAAACCACTAACTTTTATCATAGGTTCATAAACATTTAGTGTATAGTTTTTCAAAACATTTGAACCAAACCATGCATCCAACTCGGTGAGACTAGTGCTATTTACATGGTTAACACACCATTAAGTTAAATGTGTAGCCAAACCATATGGAATACCTAGATATTTGTAATATTAGACCATACTATATTTACCTCCATCCAATTTAACCACAAATTGGGTACTTATTTCTCCCATTTTATGACACCATCCTTGATATGACTCTTTTTTCCTTATCTAACAATTTTTAGCCTCCTCTACCTTTACTCAAAGTTTTTTCTTCAAGATAATCCATTTCTACTGTTCTATTCTCCTATATCTATTGTTTTTTCCATTATTCCTTATCTTATAACCCTGTTAGAACAAACCTAGGGTTTGGATTTAAATTCATTCCTTTTTATTATTTATGTTAGGGTGTGTGGATGTATCCTTGGTGATTTATTATTCTATATTCAAGGATTTCATATCACCCTTACTCTGTTTTAGGTAGGTGTTTCTATTTATTTTCATTTATTTAAATACCATTAAATTCTTGGGGTTTTCTAAAAACTATTTTCAGTAGAAATTCTCTTGTTTCTAGGTTTATAAAATGATTTTGAAAGTTTTATGAATTTTACATTTGATTTCAAAGGGGTGTTCATGGATTCAAATTAATATAATTTTGTATTATTGGAATAAGTATGATAGGGGTAAGGTAAATTTATTAAGATATATTTCATAAATAATCTAGGTGTTTCTATAATGATTTGACATTATTAATTTTTTTGAGTTAACTGATTTTTGAATTTGAAATATTATTGGTTTGAAATTTCATTTTTAAAGGGTGTTTACTGATTTTATATGGTTTACTTACAATTCATTTATATGTGATTAATTTTTATGATAATCTATATATTATTATATGATTATTATGCATGTGAATTGATAAATTATATCATTTTTTGAAGTAAATTTGTGTTCTCATGATTTAAAAAAGTTTTTAAAAATAGAACTCAATTCTTCTAGTGTTTTTCAAAGGATATCTTTAAATACCAACTTTAAAATCATAATTTAAGTTCCTAATTGGAAACTTCCAAATGTTTTTATATAAATGTGACACACCCTTATTAAATGATCCAAATACCATGACATATGTGAGCTTATGTATTAATTTAATTTATGCTAAATATATATGTATTAAAGATGGGATTTGAACTGGTTGGTGCTGGGAGGTGGGACGAGGATGTGATTTTATATTTACTTTATGATTGAGATTTGATAAATATTATCTCACCTCATGTCACTATATGTATATGAATCCTAGGATCCTTAGTGAGAGATTGAGATACTGTTACTTTCTAGTCAGAAAGAGGGTAACTAGACCCCCTTATGTGGGATACGTCCTAACCCTAGGGGAGTTCCACCGATGAGGCTAGGTTAGAGTAGCCACAAGGATGTAGACTGGGAATTCATCAATAGGACAAAAAATAGTTCCACTCAAGTATGTTTAAAATCATCTCAAAATATATTTAGGAATTATTGATGACTATCTATACTTTATAATTTTCCTATTAACTACACAATACTTTTTAGTATCAATTTTCTTTAATTATTATCAATTCATTATGTTATGTTTATTTAGATTTACTTTAATATTATATTTCCCTTATTTTATTATATATTTAGTACCTAACATTTAATCTGTTTATATTCATAGTCTTTTTCACCTAATCATTTATCTAACTGATATTTCTTTATGATATTTCTTTTATATTTTTCTCCTTTATAATTCTAAGGGTGGATTTTAAATATTGGGGTTCTAAATGGAAAATTTAAAAGGGATATTGATGAAAGAATGTTCTTAAATGTTTCATGAGGGTTTTTTTCTGTTTCAAAAAGATATTTTGGAAAAGGATATATTTTTCTTCCCCAAATTGATAGAAACTATATTTTTAAATAGTATATTTCAAACTAGAATTTATGGTTTATTTTGGTAAAAGAAATTCATAGACTCTATGGTGATATAATACTAAGTTTTTATGATTACCCCCATCTTACACCACTCAGTGTTTATAAAAAGAGTGGCATTTTTAGTTCTAGGTATAATTTGTAACATCCTAGACCTGGTTCAATCAAAAGTAACTTAACTTGGTTAGACACATGGCCTTGAGAATGCCTACCTATATACAAGAGGCTGCCAAATAAAATTAAGGGTCTATGATGGTAAGGTGGAGAGACTATACCCTCATTTTTAGAGTACAAAACAATAGTATAAAATAACAAAAAATAAAAGAAAAAATATAATGAATGTACTGTAACAACATAATCCATCCAGATAAAATAAAAAGGAAGAAGTTGTAATGAATACCATATACAAGATGATGCAATGTCTATGTGCTATAGAAAATGTGGATATAATGAATAAGTAATATAGGCATATAAAAATTCTATACAAAATGAAAAAATACCAAATCAATATCCAATAGGATCACAGGCATAAGCTAGATCCTTGACTATCATACTCAATCCTAGTATAGAAAATTAGGCATCCAAAGTTGGATGCTTCCATTTGTACCTACTTGCATCAATAATATATATTTGGGTACCAATATGTGGATCGAATAAGGTGTTAGAGAAACTCAATGGGGCACCACCGATGGTGTTTAGAACTATCCAGTCAATTTTTATAAAATGTGCAGTGTGTGGGTACATCAAATATAAACACATAATGTATGTTATAACCATGTCATATTGAGTTCATGAGGGACACCCAATTAACTCCACCCACTTTGAACTAAGTTGGAAAGTATTTGATCCGATTTCACCATATATATATATATATTCGTAAATATGTATGTATATATATAAATCATATACGTATGAACATATATGAGTATATATATACATACATAATACTAGTTAGGACCCTAGGTGTATTCACAAGGCGTCCATGCATAATCATATGAGGTTTGTTAATTATCATGGAATACATGCTTAGGAAGTAAGTATAAATAGGTTGTCATGTATGTAAAGTATAAACCAAACATAGGTAAGTTCTTTGACTTAAAAGACACATCAATTGATTTAATTAATTGGTACCCAAAGTCCATCTAAGGCCGTAATTTCCCAAAAATTACTTTACATTATTAATATAAATATTATTTTATAATGAATGTTTTATTATGATAAAATCATAATACTTTTACATTTCATAATAACTTCACACATCATGGAAAACTTCAACTTGGATCAGTAAAAGGATTATTTAATAATATAATCAAAATTGTATTATTTTTTATAGAATATAAACATATTCTATTAAAAATGTGTTTTATGATAAATTTATATGTTTTAGATAAAATTTATTTCCATGAAATAATATTAATAAAATTCTTTTTAATGGATAA
This sequence comes from Viscum album, assembly GCA_963277665.1. Taxonomy (NCBI): domain Eukaryota; kingdom Viridiplantae; phylum Streptophyta; class Magnoliopsida; order Santalales; family Viscaceae; genus Viscum; species Viscum album. Next base: position 448,371,416 of record OY728145.1, read on the forward strand.
TATATTTTAATTAAGTCATAATAAATTTTTATAATGGTCAGAATGTTTATTTTTATATGAAATTTCTAAATTTCAATAAATAAGGATATATATATTTAAAATATAAAATTATGATATTTATAAAATTATTTTGATAAAATAAAATTAATTTTTTGACTCATTAAATCAAAATTATATAATGGTTATTTTATAGTAATTTTATGAAGAAGATTATTTTTTTGGTGAAAAAGTGAAAATTGCCACTTTGCAAAGCACTGCGATTTTATGACATTATTATCATGACAACAAGAATAAATGTTTATGAAACATTTTATTTAATCAAAATATCATTTAATATTTATATAAATTAATTTAAAAATATTAATTTTAATTTATAAATTTATACCTTACATTTTGGAATAAAAAATTTGAATTTTAAGATAAAATTTATTTTTGATTTATGTGCATTAATTGGATGGTTTGGAAAGTTATTTTTAGTCTATAAATCCTTTAACATAAAACCACCCTCTACCACTCATTAATTATCTATAAAATTGGTTTTAATTCAATTTACACACAAGTGGTTGGCTTATATAATAAAATAACCTATATTTTAACCCCTTTAACCACCTCTCTTCAAGTATAAATACTCCATTTCCCTCATCAATTTCCAAAAAAATTATTTTAACACTATTTAATATCAAAATACCTTTCAATAGACCCAATATGGTGGTTAAAAGGTTTCATGTAGTCCCTCTCTAGCTTTAAGAAGCATCCTCCCAAGGTATGAGATCTTTTCCTACACTTCTTTCAACTCACATTCTTCTTTTGTATAAGATTTTGATTATCAATTATTTATGTTTTCAAATGATTTTAAAATTACCCATTATTATGAATATAATTTATTTTTAATGTGTTAATTATTTTTCCTCTAATTATAGATTTTTCCTAAGTCGTTACTCCATTGAAATAAGGGTTTGTCACCCCTCTTTTACGACTACCCTTGTATGAAATTTAAATTCCTTCCAATTTCAATATGAAATATGTGTCACTATTATAATTTATCTAATATTTAACTAGTTAGAGATAAATATTTCCTATCAATATTCTACATTTATAATCCATTATAATTTTATTGATTTACCATATCTATAAACCAACCTAAATTTAGTAAAGAAAATCATGTATGGTTTTCCAAGAAATTACATCCCTATATGGATAATACAAGTGGTTGTGAATCTGGTACAATTTTACCTAGGGGAAATAACCCTAAAAATGTAACATTGGGATGTGAATCGATCATAACCTTGTTCATAATAACAGTCCTTACTGCATATTTGGTTTGACATTCTAAGGGGATTTTCTTTGGATAATTCACATGCGCTTTATGATCCATAATAAAGGATCAGAATATATAGGATGAGATTTAAATTAAATTGGTATTCATATTCCATGAATTCACCCTTAAACACTTCTTTTTATCATTCCCTCAATTTTTGAACTACATTTTATAATGTGGACATCCTATTTTTTCTATGTTTATTGTTGGATATTTTCTAAGATAACTACATTAATCCATTGAAAGTGTTTCCTTATTACCTGATTTGCAACCACTGAATTCATTCTATTTCACTCTCCATAATAGTCATACCTTTATTATATATTAAAATGTTCCTATGTATACATTTTATGGTGGAATTATGATATCTATAGAGAATGACCATTCACTGACTTTGTGTTTCCTTATCATCAGAAATGTGTAATTGAATCTTTTATTCCAATACCTTTCCACGTGTATACCTTTCAAAATTCTTCTAATTGAGGGGTATTCACCTAGATACCAATAAATCAATTGAATGGGGAGATTATTAACTAAATTTTATACCCTTTTATCTATATGGTGTAAATACCTTAGACTTTATAATGTTTATTGATGGGTATTTACATAGGAAGTTATCAAATTTAATTGGATTCCTATTTTATTTCCAATTTTTTTTATCATGCAATGATTATTTTATGTTTTTTTCCTTATGTGGAACTTATAAATTAAGAAATATTATGGATATTACCTAATGGAACTCTAATTAATTGGGTAAAGATACCTTGGACAAAAGTCTTGGTAATATGTTTTGTGACACCCTAATGATGAGCTATGGTGATATGTTTATGAATGTCTCATGATTATATTGTAGCAATATTTACAAGATATGAATAATGTAATTATAATCATATAATTAAAATTATAATTATTTTTATGTTCTTTTATCATTCATCATGTCTTACACGAGATGTTTATTTATGATTCGTTTTCATTGTTTATCCCTTACAGGTATTTATAGATCACCTTTTTTATGTTTCCCGTTTTCCATAGAAATAGGAATGAAAGGGATATGTGTAATATACTAGACCTTTGGTCTAATTAATTTGAGGAAAATATAGTGATTTCGGTGTTTGGGAAAGTCTAGAGGTGTTTGGTGGAGGAATAGAGGGGTTTTGAAGTGTTTTGGAGGAAAAAATGGGTGTTTTAGTGGATGATAGTAGGTCATGGCGGTAGATCACTGGTGGTAGATCTTAGTGGTAGATCACTGGTGGTAGATAACTGGATTTAGATCAATTGTGGTAGATTATAATGGTATACCACTAGTGTTAGATCACTGATGGTAGATCAATGGTGGTAGATCCTACGAGTAGATGATGGCGGTAGATCACTGGTGGTAGATCACCTTGGTAGATCACTGGAAGTAGATCACAGGTGGTAGATCACAGACGATAGATCACATGCTATACATCACTGGTGGTAGATCATTGGAGGCAAATCAATGGAAGAGGATTAGTGGATATTGATCACTGGTGGTGGATTATTTGCAGTAGATCCTAGCTGTATATCACTGGAAGTAGTTCTAGTAGTATGTCTATGTTTTCCAAAATTTCCAATTTTTCACTTTTGATGTTTTTTTTGATGAAAAATGTTTTTAAATACTTAATTAATGAAATTTAAAGATGTTTTAAAGGATAATAATTATATATTCATTTTGTTAAAATTCTAGAGAATTTTTAAATTGTTATACCTCATGGATTTTATGAGATCCACCTTTAATGACCAATAAAAACTATATAAATTACCACTAGTTTCAGATATTATCATTCTAAAGTGAAGATATATCATTAATTCTTTATAGCTTTGATTTTATTGAGACAAGATGTTCTGGAGGATTTTTCCCTTAGATTTTTGGAAGTCTTTTTCTATAGGTTCTTTGAGTTCCCTAGAGGTGGTTTCTTACTATGCACGCATCCACTATTTCTGGTGCATCAAATTGTGTAATGATTCTTTCTTCCATGTAGGGTATTCTATATTTATAATTAGTTGTAACATTAGGGAGGGGTTTATTCTTATGTTATCTTTTTAGAAGATAGTATACACCATATTAATGAATATAATTAATCAGTTTAATTTAATCAAAGGGGGAGGTGATGTTTTTCATTCTTTTATAACTTTTTGATATTATGATATTGAGTTTATGCATGTTTGTTATATCACTGAAAATCATGGTCATTGATAGCCCCATTTTTTGAGGTTTTGATAGATGTTATGAATCCCATGTTGCATAATTTTTGTGACACCCCATGAATAAATGGTAACAACATTTTGAAAATTTGATATCGAGTTTATCCATGTTTATTGTATCACTAATAATCATGGCTGTAGGTAGCCCCCATTTTTATAGTTTTGATATATATTTGAGAATCCCATGTTGTGTGATTATTGTGACACCATGTGAATAAATGGTTAATAACTTGTTATCAAAAAATAAATTAGTTTCTCTAGGATATATATCTTTTTTGATAATACCCCTAAAATAAGAGAAGTGGAGATATTGGACATCCATTTGTTAAATATGGAAAATGTTATGTGATGATATGAATAAGTTTTGTGGAATGTGTGAATGTGTGATGTGTGGTTTCAATATTATGTAGGGTGATGTTTGGTTGTTTATCCATGGTTTTAGGGTAGTGAGGTGATGGTTTTTTGGTCATTCTTCTAGGGCAGTAAGGTGATGGTTTGTTTGGATATGCTTTTGGGGCAGTGAGGTGATCGTTTTTTTGGCTGTGATTTTGGGGCCGCGAGGTGATGTTTTTTGGCCATTCTTATGGGGAAGTGAGGAAAAAAATTTATGGTAATTATTATATTCTTGTAATGTGTGTTTTTATTATGCTATATTCCTAGGTAGTGATGGAATAATTGGTTAATAATGATTAAAATGGAGGGGGTGTGGTTTTGTAATGTAATGGAAATGATTAACGAACAAATAAATTATGGGATGTGTGGTTAAATGTAGTTGTTAGTAAATAATGAAATGAATTGGAAGGATAATGGAATTGGTTGGTGACATGATATGAGGCTTGTGGTTTGTGTAGTGTTATGCATTTGGAGGTGGCAGTGAAATTAATAGTGTTACGAGTTGGTTAGTGTTTTTTGTGAACCCATAGGTTTGGATTGTGTTGGTCTAATATATATGTACCTATATATTCCCTGTCATTTCTATACGCACCCCAACTTCATCAAGAACTATATATTGACACCCTTATTTTCACACAGGGGTGGAAAGTGATTTTCCCAATATCTCGATGATGAGGATGGATGGCTGGTCACCCACTCTTTATCACTCTCTCTTCAAGGCGAGTAGATATGCACAAGATGTGTAACAACCCTGACCCCAATAGCCCAGATTCGATGGTTGTTTTATTAAAATGGAATAGATACAATAGAAAAAACCACTAAGGATTGATCGGTTTAGTATTCCTGATGAAACTAGATATATAAATGGTTCCCTTATTACATTGGTAATTAAACATAGAATATAAAAAAAGAAAATAAACTGCTTCTTTTCACTTATTCAATGATTTCATCTTCATAACATAGGGAAGGAAAAAAAATAAATGGGTGAGCTAAAATGATCAATAAGGGTTATATGAAACAATAATAAGTGAAGTAAATTCAATAAGGCATATACATTATGACAAGGTAAATAATCTCAAAAATATATTCCATCAATAAACTGAGAATGAAAATGCATCCATAGATTTTGTCATAGTGAAAATATCATGGAAAGTAATATCTATATAATGAATGAAGAAAATGATTATCTGGATATCATGTATCTAGAACATGAACCATTATACCATTAATTTGGTATAATTATATAGTTAAAACCCATTTTATTCTGTTTGTAAACAAACCCAAAGGGTTTTTTGCCAACTATTTTGTCTCATACGACCCGTCGGTGCATCAAGGGGCTATAATGGTCCCCAACCATCACTACAAGTCCAAATAAATCTTCATTTGTCAAATTTAGAATTAAAAATTGTAAATAAATGTTTCCCATAATACTTTGAAATATTTTAATTATAATCATAGATGAAAATACTCTAATAAAATCATTGAGAAATTCTTGAGGGAAATACCACTTTACATTGAACAGAAGAGTTATTTTGGAAAATAATTTGTATTTGTCAAAAAATAAGATTGTAAACATGTAAATATCAGAAAGGAAAATGGAATAAAAATTAAATTAGTTTCAAGGAATAAATTAAGTCCAACTGGAGTGAAAATAGTTAAAAAGAGTTTTTAAGAAACTTTATAAATGAGGTACTTTAGTGCGGTTTAATGAAAAATATTAAAGAGTCATTAAAAGTGAAAATGCATAATTATTTTTATAAAACCAGAAATAAAAAAATATAGTCTTTCATGATAAAATTAGTGATTTTATAAAATTAATGGTATCTTAAAATAGATAATGGATGGTACTTGAAAATGGGTAAGAATTTGGGATGTTTCCTTTAATCAGGGTTGCTTATCGGGAGGAATTGAAAAGAGAATCTTATAAAACATGTATTTCCCCATCAAATAAAGTATAATTAATATTGATAAATATTTTTTGAAAATAAAAACATAATGTAGGAGGGGTACATAAAGATAATTAATAATTACATTAGTGTAAATAGAGATAAAGAGTAACCTGAATAAAAATGGAGATTCGGGGTGAATCCCTTACCACTTTATAATCAACCGAATCACATATAAAAAACTTAATAATCATTAAATGAAACATATGATACCATAAATATTAGTAGATTAATGATATTATCTATAAAATGGCAGTATATTTACACTACACATAAGAAATAAGTGGCGATTAATTGAAATCTCATAGAAATAAAAGTGAGATGAGAAACCCCTTACCGTATGTATGAATGTGTTATGCATCTGATCTTAATATCCTGAATAATCAGATTAAATTAATTAATTAATTAATTTAGAACCTTTTCTACATGTATTTTATTTATTATAATTTTATTAATTTCATTTATGGCCTTTTTGACAAGTTATAAGATCCAATTTTATCATTTGGGAGTTCTCGTCTGCTTGGTTTCCATGATTAGTTTACTTGTATAGATGTATGGAAAATCATGTGAAATGAGAATAATTATGCAGAATTTAAATTATATTTTATTAATTAAATTACATAATATTAAATGGTTATATATTTCTTTTTTTATATGGTATTAGGATGAATCATTAGAAAAATACATTAGTGATAATCATTTAGATTATTTTGTTGTTTTTTTGATCATCATGAACTAGTTTTGTTTTATTAATTAATAATATGTATATATACTAGTTCTAGAATATTAAATAAACTATAATAAATATATTATAATCTGACTCAACCATAAAAAATGGTTTCATGACCATCATTTAAGGAGGTAATGGAAAAATAAAACACATCATCCATGAAGGCGGTAAATCGGTACCTCATAGATGATGTTTTCAGCTTTAGAATAAAAGGAAGAGTAAAAGAGACTTATTCATGGATTTTAAATTGAAATAATAAAATTAAAGTATAAATAAGATAATTTATTTATCATACATGTTTTGACATAGGATGTGAAGAGATTATAAGAAAAGAAAAGAAAGTGAAAGGAAAACAAATAAAGCGAAAGAGGATTTTACCTCTTGAATTATTCTCTTTGCGAACCTCCTTAGGGAAATTGATTTTGGTATTTTTTTGAGACCAATACCTACTATAAATGTGGAATTGTCTTGGGAAGAGGATTGGGTAGTAATTGGACAAGCTTAAAGTCTTATGATGTGTGATGAGAAGAGGTGGCAAGTGGTGGTATTTATAGTGGGGGAGAAGGGTGTTTTTTTTTATTTTATTCATTAGTTTATTATTTTGGCTTAAGATAAGAAATAATGTTGATTATATGAATAAATTTAGTAAATAGAGAAGTACAGTTTGAGATTATGGTTCTTACATCAGTGATTATTCAATTAATAGTGTATTTAACTTATAATGTATATATACTATAAATTGCTGTATTTTACTATTCACAAAAATTCAACTATTTTAGAAAAATCCGAAAAATTAATCCTAACTAAATAATAGAATCCATTTTATGAAAATAATTTTCAAAATATGATAAATTTAATTTATAATTAAAATAATCATTTATTTAAAAAAATATCGATTATAAAATTACAACTGATTTTATAACACTTTGAAAATTTAATTAAGGTCTCATAAAATTATCTTATAATCATAAGAAAAATATATTTTAATTCATGAATCTATTTCATGAAAATAATTTTTCTTTTAAATAATTATTTTAGTTATAAAATTGTGAATAATCATTTTTGTTTCACAAAAATACTAATAGTTGATTATCATTTTTAAAACATTTATTAACTTATTCCAGGATATAAATATATTATATTCTAATAAATAATATACCTAAATTTTATTTATACTTTCATAGGTGATTTTACTATTAAAATCATAAATATAATATTAATATAATGAAAATTAGAGTTTTATAAAAATCGGGATTTTTCACTTATTCACTGGAAAATAAATATTTTCGGAAAAATAACAAAATTTCACCCCGAAGAAAATTTTGACATTAATATTTTAAAAATGAATTTTATTTTATTAAATATAATTTAAAAAAATTTCAAAATTTAGTTTTAAAACAAGTTCTCTATTTAAAGGAGGTAAAAATACCTTTAGAAAAAATTGAGTTTTAATGCATAAAAATGGATTAATTATTATATTATGCATATAAAATCATTTAGATGAATGTAAAAACATTTGATTAAATATATAATATATAAATTTCACAATTTGGTCAATACTTTTAGTTATCATCAATTTAATGGAAATTTTATAATGGTCATTTTAAAATAATGATATTTAATTGTATATCGTTGCTCGTTTAAGCATGGTGTTGTGTGAAACCTATGTTGTAGAAGAAATTTATTTTTTAAAAAATATACATACCATAAAATATTTGGGTGTTACATTATCCCATCCTTCAAAAAATGGATCCTCGCAATTTGAAATTATACTTCGAAAATCAAAGGTTGGTATTTCAAAATTCTATTGAGGGAAACCCACATCCGAAACAGGGTTAATAAAATATCATCTTAATAAGAGGGAAAGGGAGATGTTAAGGTCACCAAAAAACAAGGATTTCAAGTAGGACATCATTAGTGTAAAGTGATAACATAGAAATAGAAGAGAAATATAACTATCAAGTTCTGATGGAGAGTGATAGAGAACATTTTCACTAGAAAGTTAACCATCACAAAACCATAAATATTGTGATCGGTTAAAAGACCATTGTTTTCTCAGAAATAAAAGTAAACGAATAATGTTTTTATTCTAAAATATTTTTCCCAAAGTTGAGGGATCCTTTTAATATATAGATAATCACTTGATAAAGAAAAATTACTTAACTAATTTCCATTTCATAATCATAATCTTATCCTTTAGTTTTGCTTCGATCTATTTTCACATCATCCCTTACACCTAAAAATGAATATTCAAGAATTTTTTTTCACACCTGAAGTACTTTTAACGAATCATATGGTTCTTAAGTCATTCCCTAGACCTTTAAATATTTACAGAAACTAAGAAAGTTAGTATATATTTAAAATGAACAATAATTTCCAAAAATTAACTTGATCCATTCCACAGGTAGTTAATTTTGTGACTCATCCAAAAATTTCTGTCCATATTCAATGACTAGAAATTTTGAAGGATGGTCACTAAATTTCCAAAACCAACTTAAACTTAGATTCTCCAAACATAATGTATATATTAATCCCACATACCAAATATATGAATACCTTGAACACCTTAAAAACTTAATGAAAACATGCATTCTTCCAAATCCGTAAAGAAGAAGTACTGTAGTACAATCCTTATATATCTCATAATTCTTATAACCAGAATATCATAGCATAATTCTTGAATCCAGAAACAAAAGTATATTAATTATTCCACTTTTGATGTAGTAACAGAATAATATTTTCCTTGATCCCTTTACTTTTTATAATCTACATTTCCTTGATGATTGGGAAATTAATTTGTATAGTTCCCCATATCCTTATAGTTAAAGCATTGAATATTAAAAAATTCTTTCATTCTCTTATAATTATGAGTATGAGGGACTTTTTCTCCACACTTTAAGAAAATAAATTTTCCTCTTAATCATATACTAATATGTTTCCTTCCATAATTATCACATATGGGGAAATAATTCTTCCACTTCTTCCCCTTTATTTATATTTTTTCCAGATTCCCTTTTCTTCTCTTTCTTCCCTTTGAAGCAATAAGAATTGGATGAGGCTTTATCTATATTTTTAGAACATGATATTATTTCCTCTTATGAATAGAATATTTAGGAGACTAATTCCCTCCAAAATATTGGATTAAGCTCATAAAAGACGTTATCATTATTACTCTTTATATCACATGCATTGGTAAAGTTCACATTCTTTCTACTTAGAAGAATTTATAAATAATGGCATACACTATATTATATTACAAAATTATGAAAGATAATTTATAATCCCAAAACTGGTGAAATACTTAACATAAATTGAAAAATTTATGCGTAGCTAATTTCATAATCATAAACATGGTTTATTTGGGTACATATTTATTTTTAAATACTTCAGAATGAGTTGTAAAGAAAATGTGAATTATCCTAATCATATCCCCTAGGAGTGTCAAACTAGGTTCACAGTAAGACCCATTTTCATGTACTAGGTTGCGCTGAGTCAGGCTCGATGCACCTTGTGAGAGTTGTTACCCCGAGGTATATCTTTTCTAGAACCACATCCACTTGTAGTATCTAGTTCGGGATGTATTACTAGGGAGACACAAATAATATATACCTTATCAAAATGATAGGACATTCTTATATTATTATCCTCAAATTCTATCTTAGAGTTATATTCCCTAATCTAGTTTCCAAGGTTTCTACTAAACTTTCTCTAATACCAACTATAACAAACTCAACCCTAGTATCCCATAGTTGGTGGTTATTTTATTACAATAGTATATATACAAGATATCACATCACCAAGGATAGATCAATTTATTAGTATTGAAGAAACTAGATACATACATGATTCCCTTATTATATTGGTAATTAAACATAGAACATAAAAAAGTAAATAATCTTCTTCTTGTCACTTATTCAAATATTTCATCTTCATAACCTAGGGAAGGAAAACATATAAATGGGTGAGATCAAATGCTCAGTAAGGGTTATATGAAAAAATAATAAGTGAATTAAAGTCAATAGTTAATAGTGAATATAAATTATGACAAGGTAAATAATATAAAAAACAAATTCCATCAATAAAATGATAATAAAAATGCATCCATAGATTTTTTCATAGAGAAAATCTCATGGAAAGTAATAACTAAATAATGAATGAAAAGAATGATTATTTGGATGTCATGTATCTAGAACATGAACCATTATACTATCAATATAGTTTAAGTATATGGTTAAAACCCATCTGATTCTATTTGGAAACAAACACAAAGGGTTTGTCGCCAACTGTTTTGTCTCATGAGACCCATCGATGCATCAAGGGGATATAATGGGCCCAACCCATCCCTGCAAGTCTAAATAATTCTTCATATATCAAATAAATAATTTAAAAAATGTATCTTTAAATCAAAGTGTCCCATACCACTTTGAAATATTTGAATTATAATCATAGATGAAAACACTCTAATAAAATCATTGAGAAATTCTTGAGAGAAATACCACTTTACATTGAATAGAAGAGTTATTTTGGAAAATCATCTGTATTTTTCATAAAATTATATTTTAAACATTTAAATCTCATAAAGAAAAAGGTAATGATAATTAAATTAGTTTTGAGGAACAAATTATGTTCATATATAGTGAAAACATTTAAAAAGAGTTTTTATAAAACTTTAGAAATGAGACACTTTAGTGCGGTTTAAGGGAAAATATTAAAGAATATTTAAAAGGGAAAAGACATAATTGTTTCAATAAAACCAGAAATGAACAAATATAGTATTTCATTATAAAATTTTTTATTTTAGAAAATTAATTTTAGATTAAAATAAATTATGGATGGTACTTGAAAATTGGTAAGAATTTGGGATATTCCCTTTAATTTGGCTTGCTTATCGGAAGGAATTGAAAGGAGAACCTTATAAAAAATGTATTTCACCATAAAATAAAATAGAATTAATCTTGATATTTTTTTGAATATACTAAAAAAATTTAGGAAGAATACATAATAATAATAATTAAGAATTACATTGGCGTAAATACAGAGAAAGAGTAACTTGAATGAAAAACTAAGATTCACGGAGAATCCCTTACCACTTTACAATTAATCGAATCATATGCCCAAAAATTGATAATTATAAAATAAAACATAGGATAAAATTAATATAAATAAATTTATGATTTTATATATAAAATAGTAGTATAAATACACCACACACAGTTAATAAGTGGAGATTAAGAGAAATCTCACAGAAATAAAAGTGAGATGAAAAACCCCTAACCTTATGTCCGAATGTGTTCTGCACTTGATCTTAATATACTAGATAATCAGATTATAAATAAATAAATAAATTAATTAATTAATTAATTTTTTTCTATATTAATTTTATTTAGTATAATTTTATTAAGTTCATTTACGACCTTTTTGATGAGTTATAAGAAATAATTTTATCATTCATGAGTGTTTGTTTCCCTGGTTTCCATGACCGACTTACTTGTATACATGTATGGAAAATCATGTAAAATGAGAATATTTGTCTAGAATTAAAATTATATTTTTAATGAAATTAAACAATATTAAATGTTTATATATTTAATTCTGTTATGTGGTATGAGGATTAATCATTAGATAAAATGTAGTGATAATCGTTTAGATTATTTTGGCATTTTTTCGATTACCACGAACTATTTTTGTTTTATTAATTAATATTATGTATATATACTAGTTACAGAACATTAAATAATATTTAATACATATATTATAATCTATTTCAAACATATAATTTATTTTTATGACCACAATTTAAGGTGGTAATGGAAAAACAAAAACACATTGTCCACAAATGTGGTAAATCAGTACCTCACAGATGATGTTTTCATCTTTAGAATAAAAGAAGAGAAAAAGAGAATTGATGGTGGATTTTAGATTTAAATAATAAAATTATATTATATATAATATAATTGAGTTATCATTGATTTTTTTATAGAGGAATTTAGGAGAGTATAATAAAAGAATATAAAGTGAAAATAAAATAAAGAAAGTGGAAGAGTATTTTACCTCTTGAATTCTTCTCCTTGAGAACCTCCTTAGGGAAATTGGTTTTGGTATTTTTTTGAGAACAGAACATCCTAGACTTGGGGAAGAGGTTTGGAAAGAGGATTTTCCAGTAATTGGAAAATCTTCAAGGCTTAATATATGCTAGGAGAATAGGTGGTGAGAGGTGGTATTTATAGTGGAGGAGAGGGGTGTTTTTTGATTATTTTATTTTTTAGTTTATTATTTTGGCTCAAGACAAGAAATAATGATGATTCCATGAGAAAATAAAGAAAATAGAGAAGGATAGTTCTATATTATTATTACATCAATGATGACTCAAGGAATAGTGTATTTAACTTATAATGTATACATACCATAAATTACCGTATTTTACTATTCACCAAAAATTCAACTATTTTAGAAAAATCTCACAAATTCACCCTAACCATTTTTTGACGTTTAGAATTAAAAAATGATTTCTACTTTATGAAATTAATGTTATAAATATTAGAAATTTAATTTTTAATTAAAATCATCATTTATTCAAAAAATATCAATTTTAAAATTATAACTAATTTTATAACACTTTGAAAAATTAATTAAGGTATCATAAAATTATCTTATAATCGTAATACAAAAAAATATTAATTTATGAATCTATTTTATGTAAATAAATTTTATTTTAAATAATTATGTTAATTATAAAATTGTGAATAAACATTTATATTTCACAAAAATACTAATAGTTAATTTATCATTTTTAAAAATTTATTTACTCATTCCATGATATAAGTATATTATATTCTCATTTATAAGATACCTAAATTTTATTAATACTTTCATTGGTGAGGTTACTATTAAAATCATAAATAAACTATTAATATAATGAAAATGATAGTTTTATAAAATCCAGGATCTTTCACTTATTCACTGGAAAAAAAATATTTTCAGAAAAATACAAAAATTTCACCCTAGGAAAATTTTGACATCCTATTTTTTTAAAAAAAGATTATTTTTTTCAATATAATTTATAAAAGTGTAAAAAAATATTTTTAAAATAAGTTCTCTATTAAAAGGCTATAAAACCATTTCTAGAGAAAATATAGTCTTTTAATGTGTAAAATTGGATTCATTCTTATCATATTCCAATAAAATCATTTGGATAAATGTCAAAACATTTGATTAAATATATAATATATAAATTTTATACTTTGGTTAATGTTATTCATTCCAGCCAATTTAACAAATAGGTTATAACCAATGTTTTAAAATAATGATATATAATTGTATATCATTGTTCATTTAAGATTGGTGTTGTGTGAACCTATATTATCAAAGAAATTAAATTTTAAAAAAGAGACATACTATAAAATCTTGGGTTGTTATAGGATGTGATGGTCAGAGTTCTATTAGTGCACTAGGTGATGAACCATATATATTTGATTGATATTTGATATGACCATGTTGCGGGGAAGCTTATGGTGGGGGTTGTGCATGGTAGGAGTAGGGAATGAGGTTGATGTCCTTTATGTTCATGATTCCCTACTACTCTGGTTATGGTTGTGATGTGATAAACCAGGTGTCTGTGGGTAAAATGGGAAGTGACTGTGCTGTAGTTTGGTGGAACTGGTGTCTATTGATGTGATGTGATGTGACTATGTCGTGGGGTGGTAGTTTATGTTATTTGTAAGAGATGGGAGTGCCTGGATATATGGAGTTAGTTCATGGGAGTGGAAAAGTAGCGGGAAAGTGGTGTGGGGTATCCTTTATCAATATTATTATTATTATGTTATTATAATTGGATTTATTTATTTGGTGCGCATGACTTGGTAAGGATGGGATGGATAATTGACCAGTTTAGGTTCTATTGGTTCAACTGTTTTCTCACAGGTGAATTAGTATGCTTCTTTCACATGTGTATGAGAGACTTTGGTTTTCCTATTGATTATACTTGTATTATCACCCAATATATATAAACTAATTTTCAAGTTTATAGTAGGATTACATGGACCATGTTGGAAAATAATAGCTCAAACCTTTTTGGATAGTTAACGTGTCGTTGCTTTAGATTTGGCTTTGGGTATTTACTTTCCGATACTTTTTTCTGTACCTGTTTTATTTATACAGGAATTGTGGGATGGTTTTGGTTTCTTCTTATATTATGTCTTGGATTTTCATGTGGATGATTCACCTTATATCCTGATCCTATATTATTATAGAGGGTAATGCCTCCCATTTCATGATATTTTTATACCCTTATTGCTAGTTTCCAACCCGGGACCTACCGAAGGTAGGACTCAGGGGTTATTATCTCTCTCCCCTTATTATAGTATCTTTGGAGGGAGGGGGTCATGAAAGAGTGGTATCAAAGTTTATGGTTGAGATATAAGATGGATTTTAGAGATATTAATATTTAGGATTCCATGGGTTGGTATGGAAACACTTCCAGTTGACCTTGGTGCGTGACATAGGTTAGGGAGACCATCCAGGATATGAGATTTAGCCCCCTGTGATTCAATACATAGAATATGATATTATTGAATGACCAATTGAGGTGGACCTGTTTTTAGGGTAGATACCTTGGAGAGTTAAATTCATTATGATGAATTTTTTTCCTATTTGAATTGTGTTTTTTAGGAAGGATAAAATGAATAAATTTAATTAAAATGAATCTAAATAAAATTCCATAATATTGAGGTTAGGAAATTCTTGTTTTCTTTTCACCAATGGATCTTGGACTTCTTCTTCATGTGGATCAGGTAGTTGAGGTTTAGTAGTATTATCCAATTAATCACTGTAGGCTTGATCCAAATGAGGAGGATGAGGCTTGGGAGAGGGAATTGTGCACTTTTCAGCCGCAAGTATTAGGGAAGTACAGGGGAAGGGTTTCAGATGTTGATATAGAGAGATAACTGGAGGATCTAGATATCAATTTTAGTTTGATCTAGGCTCCAATGGGATAATGGGTCCCTTTGGTATTTATTTATATATGGAGAGATGTGAATTAGTGGTGGACGCTGTATCAGGGTGAGTGGAAGGGGAAAAATGTTTCATGGGTCAACCTTCAGAAATATTTTTTGGAAGAGTTCTTTTCATCGACTATAAAGGAATTGTAGAGATAGGAAATTATTTATATTTAGCAGGGGAGTATTTTAGTGTGGTATTTGGTAATAAATTTCAAGGACCTTATATACATTTCCACATATCCTTTTCCATATGAGGAGTCTCACACAAGACGTCTTGAGGAGGCACACCATCCTTCTATCTAGTATGCAGTTAATATTTTTATGTTTCCAATTTATCTAGAGGTTTATAAGAAGGGGGAGGTGATCAATAAGATTAACTCATGATGAGTTTTATCATGAAAATGGAATCATTAGGGTTTCTTAAAGAGTAGGGTTGTCAGTGTTTGATATCAGGCACTGGGACCTTTGAGGTTTCGACTGGTGGGGTGTTAACCTTAGTAGGTTCCCTTTCAAACTTCTAGGGCCAATGGTTTCTATTATTTTATTTCGGATATCAGGACAGTGTATTTTGTTTTTGGTGTTCATGGTCATTGCAAAACTTAGTTCTCAATGGTTCTTAGATCTCAGTTTTGTAGAGGCAGAAAGGTTAAGCATCAGCCTTAGTAGCAGTTTCCAATGAGACTGTTTCAGTAGTAGGGGTAACAGGATTATAATCTATAGAGGGGAGATGAAGTGGGTAGAGGCTAACCTTAGGATTTTATTCATGTTTATTGACCTAAACCTAAGAGTGTTCATGGAGGTGTTCATCAATAGAGAGGCAGGGCAGATGGCTATGGTCATTTTTACACATTGGAGGCAACAATTCTAGAGGGTCCATAGATCGTTTGAGGTATGATCAGTTTTTCATCTACCCTTCTTTGTGCCTTTTTTGATTTAGGAGTTTCTCAATACTTTGTTTCAACCACTCTAGTATATGATTAGGGACTATACATAGAGATGCCTACTATGTCCCTAATTTTGACTATGCCATTTAGTGTCCAGACCAGCTTGATTGATGTGTACTTAGGGTGTTTACTAATGATGGGGCCACATCAATCCAGTGGGAATTTTTATTTCTATAGATGCATACCTACGATGCAATCCCATGTATCTATTAGCTATATTCCATACATTATATTATTTACTTCTTCCTAAGGAGAGTGTTGTTCTCAGATGTGGATGGATAGTGTGTGGTTTTCATTGGCGAGTGAGGTTATTAGGTGGGAAGTTGATCTGTGGATCGCCTTATTTATTTGATGGTTTTGTTTTCTATTGAATAAATAGAGGATGTAATGGTGGAGGTTCCTAGATTTTTTGGGGGTTTTTCTAGATGTTTTCACCAAGGAGTTTGTGATGCTACCCCCTCAATGTACTATTGAGTTTAGGATAGAATTTATTCTTATTAATTGTATAATTTTGATGAATCCTTATTTGATGGAACCATAAGATTTATGGGAGTTGAGTATTTAGATAGATGATCTAATGAAGAAGGGTTTTATCCAACCCAGTGTATCACCATGGGGTGCTCCATTATTGTTCCACAAGAAGGAAGATGGTAGTAGAAGGTTGTGTATAGACTAACCAAGGCTGAATTATGTAAAATTCAAGAACCCTTACCATCTTAATAGGATAGATGATCTTTTTGACTAGATAAGAGGGATGAGTTGGGTTTCTAAGATCAGTTTTTGGTATGAATATCACCAGTTAAGGGTGAAGGAGGGAGATATCCTGAAGACTACCTTTCAATATAGGTATGGGAACTTTGAGTTTGTAGTCTCACCATTTGGTGTCACAAACACACCAGTTGTGTTCATGGGACTCATGAACTCCATGTTCCATGAATTCCTAATCCAGTTCATAGTCATTTTCATCGATGACATATTGATCTACTCAAAGTCAGATATGGAGCACGCCGATCATCTCAGAGTTTTCTTGAAGGTTATTCAATTCCACCAACTCTATGGAAAGTTATCTAAGTGTATGTTTTAGAGAAAAGAGGTTAATTTCCTTGGGCATGTGGTTTATTATAAGGATGTAGTAGTAAACCTGTCTGAAGTTGAAGAAGTTGTTTCATGGGAAGTACCCAAGATTGTGGCAGAAGTTCACAATTTTCTTGGTCTTATAGAATATTATCAGAAGTTTATTCGTTATTTATATTGAGTTTCATCCCCACTGATAACATAGACTAGGAAAGACCATAAAATTTTCTGTACCGATCAGTGCCAGAAAAAATTATGTTACTTGAAGGGGAATTTTTTCAATGATCTAGTGCTTCTATTTCTTGAGGTGGTTGTGATGTTTGAGGTGTTTTGTGATGTTTACCACCTGGGATTAGGATGTGTGTTGATGTAGAAGAGGGATGGGATCTCTTATAGGTTTTGGAAGTTACATCCCCACTAGAATAAATATGCCACCCATGATCTGAAGTTTGCAGCGGTGGTGTTTGTGCTGAATTTGTGGTGGAATTACCGCATTGAGGAGTCCTTTTTAGCCTTCATAGATCATAAGAGCTTTAGGTATATATTTTCTTAGCATGATATGAATTTGTGGTAGTGGAGGTGAATGAAATTTATTCAAGATTATGATTTTGAGATCACCTACACCTCAGGAAAGGGAAATTTTGTGACTGGTGATTTGAGTATAAATTCATGGAAGGATGTTGTTCAGGAGTCCATGGATATTTGGAGAGTAACCAAGGAGTTGGAATGCTTGCAGTTATATGAATGGGTGGTTGATGGTAGGTGATATTTGTTTCAGATGATGGTTTATTTTTCACTAATGCAACAGGTGGAGGAGTCTCAGTGGGGAGACTTAAAAGTAGCAGTGATGTGTAGTCGTGTTGGCCATAATGATTCTCCATAGGGATGTTTGGGGGATGGTCAATACAAGATGATGTTTCAGGGGAGACAGTTTGTTTTGGTAGTGATACAGGAGGGAATCATTCATGAGTTTTTTAGATCACCTTTGGTGGTACACCCAAGAGTATACATGATGTATCGTGGCTTGACGATGTAGTTTCGGTGGCCTAGGATGAAAAGAGAAGTGGCATAGTTAGTGGCATGGAGTCTAATTTTCCAATAGTTAATGGCCAAGAACCATGTTCATAATGTTTTTATACAAAAGTTTGATATTCCCATGTGTAAATGGGATGACATATTGATGGAATTTTTCATAGGGTTACCTCAATATCAGGGATTTTAATGATTTTATATGGGTAATCATGGACCGGTTGATGAAATAATCTCACTTCCTAGTGATCAAGGAGATGGATGTAGTAAAGTTTTTTGGCAAAAAGTTATATTGATGATGTTGTGTTGCTACATGGATTCTCAAGGTCCATTTTCTCATATCAGGATACACATTTAACTTCACGAGTTTGGAGTGTATTGTATCATGATTTTGGCACTTATTTAAGCCTAAACAATGTTTTCTATAATCAGATGGATGAGCATATAGATAGGACTATCCAAATGCTAGAGGACATGTTGTGGGTGTGTGTTTTGGAATTCAGTGGATCGTGGGCATGAAACATTCCCTTGGTTGAGTTTGTTTATAATAATATATATCACTCATCCATTAGAACAACCTCATTTGAGGATTTGTATGGGACGAAATATTGTTAATTGTTGTGTTGGGATGAGGTTAGGGAGTCAGCAGTTTTTGGTCCTGATGTGGTGTAGAGAATGACAGAAAATGTTTAGTTAGTCTAAGAGAGGATAAAAGTAGTGCATGAAAGGTATAAGTCTTATGATGATCATTCTAGGAACCCATTAGAGTTTGATGTTAGAGACCATGTGTTCTTAAAAGTTTACCTTTGGAATGAGCAGCAGAGGTTTGACAATTGGAGTAAGCTCTTGTCCAAGTTTTTTGGTCTCTTCGAGGTGTTAGGGTGAATTGGTGAGGTGGATTACTGGTTTCAACTTCCACCATAACTAGATCAGATCTGTGATGTCTTCCATGTCTCTCAACTTCTTCGATACCTTTACAATGACTCCCATTTCATTGAATGATGAGAGGTGGATATCAAGGATGATGTGACATTCATGGTGTAACTAGTGGAGATCCAAGATTTTTGAGTAAAGGGTCCATGATGATATACAATTCATTTGGTTCATATGTTGTGGAGGCATGGAGTCCTAGAGAAGAGTATTTGGGATCATGAGATGTAGATGTGTTCCCAGTTCCCAGATTTTATTTGAGTCATTTTATGACTTTCCCATCATTTTTTTTATTTTATGTGATGTTATATCATATGAATTTTATATGAGATACAATTTTCACATGTTGATATGATGTGTGATTAAGGTTTCAATTGATGAAAAAAGGGAAAACCTAATCCCTAATCAAGATGAATTATAACTTGACACAATTTAAACTGTGTGGGTGAGTCAGTATCGACCAAAGTAGATAGTATCTTAACATGGGAGATGGAATTCCTTAATATTTTTACTTGGGGATATTTTTTTTATTGGGTGTGGAAGCTTTTTTCTTAGGGTTATATGAGGGATGAAAGGGTTTTATAAGTGGTTATGTATAAGATAGTATTACTGTGAATGTAATGTTTGGTTGGTGGTGGTGTTTCAAATGTAATTGGATCCTTGAGAGGTATCTCCAGGGGGATGGTTGTTTAGACATTTTCTTTCATTCCTTCTGTATTGGTTTTGAATTATAGAGGGAAAGAATAGTTTAAGAAGTGTTTTATGTAATATCCCAGACCATTCAACCCACTAATTTGAGGAAAATCAAGTGATTGATGTTTCCAAGGAATGTACAAAGGTGTTTTGTGGAGGAAGGGAATAATTTTGAGGCGTTTTGGAGAAAAAAGGGGCGTTTTAGAGGACAATGATAGATCCTAGTGGTAGATCACTGGTGGTAGATCCTAGAAGTAGATAAATTATATTAGATCACTAAAGGTAGATCTTGGTGGTAGATCACTAGTGATAGATCACTAGTGGTAGATCACTGGCGGTAGATCACCAGTGGTAGATCCTAGTGGTATATCCTGATAGTAGATCCTAGTGGTAGATCAATGATAGTAGATCCCTGGTGGTAGATTAGTGGTAGTATATTATTAGTAGCAGATAAATGGTAGTATATCACTAGTGGTAAATAACTGGTATTAGATCCTGGTGGTAGATCATTGGTGGTAGATTTGGAAGTAGATCCAGTCTTTCCAGAATTTCCAGTTTTTCTATTTTGATGTCTTTTTTGATGAAAAATGGATTTAATGCCTTAATTAATAAAATTTAAATCCATTTTGAGGTAGGATAATTATATATTATATTTCTTAAAAGTTAGTATACTTTTGAAATTGTTATACCACATGGATTTGATGATATTTTCCTTTAATGGTCAATTAAAACCATATCAAATCATGCTGCTTTCAGATTTGATCATTCTAAAGAGAATATATTTCCTTTATTATTTCCAACTTCTTTATCTTGAGATAGAATGTTTTAGAGGATTTTCCCTTGGATTTATGGAATTTTGGTTCTATAGTTTGTTCTATTTTCATATAGATGGTTTCTTCCTATGTGTGCGACCACTATTTCTAGTGCATCCATTTTGTAAACCTTCATTCTTCTAGGTTAGGGATTCCATCATTTATCATCAGTTATAACATTTCAAAGGGGATTATGCTTATTTTATCTTTTGAGAATATAGTATAAACTAGATTAATGAAGATAATAAATCATTTTAATTTAATCAAAGGGGAAGGTGAATGTTTCACATGCTTTTACATCTTTTTGATATTATGATATTGAGTTTGTCCATGTTTTCTTATCAATGAAAATAATGGCTGATGTTCACCCCTATTTTTGAGGTTTTGATATATGTTTTGAATCACATGTTGTGTGAGTATTGTAACACCGCATTAATAAATGGTTAACCACTTATACTTGAAAAATAAATTGGTTGCACTAGGATATATGAATTGTGTGAGAATATCCACAAAATAAAAGAAGTGGAAATAATGGAAATACCTTTATTAAATCTAGAAAATGTTATGTGATGATGTGAATAAGTTTTGTGACATGTGTGAATGTATGATGTGTGGTTACAATGCGTTGTGTAGTGATGTGTGGTTTTTTGGCCGTGCTTTTTGGGGAGGCAAGGTGACGGTTTGTTTATTCATGATTCTAGGGTGGTGAGGAGATGTTTTTTTGGATGTTCTTTTGGAGCTATGGGATGACGGTTTTTTTGGACGTGATTTTGGGTAAGTGGGGTGATGGTGTGTTTGACTATTCTTGTGGGGTTCCAAGGTAACGGTTCAATGAAAATGATTATTTTCTTATGATGTGTTGTTACATTGTGCTAGATGTATGAGTAGTGATTGAATAATTGGTTAATAATGTTTAAAATGGATAGGGTTTGGTTTGGTTAGTGGGATGGAAATAATTAATGAAAAAAATTATGGGATATATGGTTCAATGCAGTTGTTGGTAAATAATGAAACGAATGGGATAGATAATAGAATTTGTTAGTGGTGTGAGATGTGGCTTTTGGTTTGTGTGGTGTTATGGATTTAGAGGTGGTAGTGAATATTGTAGTTTTGTGTGTTGGTTAGTTTTTTTTGAACCCATAGACTGGTCTTGTCTGTGGATTATATATATATACTTTTATATTCTTTGTAATTTATATGTGCACCCCACCCGTGGTAAGTACTATGTGCCGACACTTGTATTTTGACACGGGGGGGGGGGGGGGTCCAACATCTTGGTGTTAAGGATGGATGGATACCCAATATTTCCCACTTTATCTTCTAGGTGAGTATATATGCACAATTTGTGATGGATATAGGCATTTTAGTGCACTAGGTTATGGACCTAATGTATTCAGGTGAGATTTGATATGATAATGTTGTGGGGAAGCTTATGGTGAATGTTATTCATGGTAAGATGAGGGAATGAGGTTGATTTACTTCATGTTCATGATACCTTACTAATATGGTTATGGATATGATGTGATGGAGTTGGTGTCTGTAGGTGAGATGGGATACGACCGTGCTGTGGGGTGGGGGACTAGGTGTCTGTGGGTGTGATATGGTGTGACCGTGCAGTTTGGAGGTGGTATATGTTATTCAGAAGAGATAGAAGCACTGAGACATATAACGTTGGGGTGTGAGAGAAAAAAATATGTGGGAAAGGAGTGTAGAGTACCCTTTATTGACATGCTTCTTGTTATGTTATTATACTTGGCTTGCATTATTTGGTGAGAATTCCTTAACGAGGTTGGGGTGGATAGTTGATCTATTTAGGTGTTTTTGGTTCTTCTATTTTCTCATGGGAGCATTGGTATTCTTCTTTCACATGTCAATAAGATAAATTGGTTTTCCAACTGAGTAAACTTTTATGATCACCTGACCTATAAAAATTTATTTTTAGGTTTCCAGGAGGATTACATGGATTGAGTTAGATAGTACTAGCTCATACCTTTTTGGAAAGTTAATTTTTCACTGATTTAGCTTTTCTTTTGGGTATTTACATTGGGATACTTTTATCTATACATGTTTTATTTATAATTACATTATGGGATAGTTTTGGGTTTTTTATATATTATGACATGGAGTTTCTGGCTGATGATTCATCTTATCTCCTGGTCGTATATTATTATATATGGTAATGCCTCCAATTTCATGAGATTTTTATACCCTTGGTGTTAGTCTCCAATCCTGGGCTACTAGAGGAAGGACTTGGGGGTCATTATCTCTCTCGCCTCATTACAATATCTTTAGAAGGATGGGGTCATGGCAATGCATATAAGGAAGTTACATGTGTGGAAAAATCCTTGTGGAAGAAATGTGTATTGTACAATGTGTTTAGTTGTAAATGCACCTAGTTCCCATAGACACTAAAATTTAGATATTGGGAGTTTTTTTAATTCTTGTGATGTATTAAAAAGCATGGATGTTTAGAACCAGATTCATAAGTGTGCGTCTGGGGCATCTCATTTGGTATCAGAGTAGAGTTTGGTTATTTTAGGGAATTAGGATTTTTAATATTTAGGTATAGAGACTTAAATAGATAAATGTTTTCTCTATAATACTATGTTAAGTATAACTAGTATGACCACATAGGATTAACATATTCTAGGTGTTCATAATGTGTCCTTTTTATAGATAAAACTTAAGTGAATATTTGGGTTTAGTAAGTGTTATACAATGAGTAAAATTGCGGGGACACACTTTCATTAAGGGGGAAGAAAGTAACATCCAAAAAATTCCTTTATGTTATTAATAAAACTCTTATTTTATAATTAATGTTTTATTATGAAAACATATAAATACTTTTACATTTCATAATAACTTTATACATCACAGACAACTATAACTAGGAGCATTAAAGGTATTATTTAATCATATAATCAAAATTGTATTATTTTATAGAGATTATAAATATATTCTACTAAAAATGTGTTTTATGATAAATATATAATTTTAGTATAATGATATTTTCAAGAAATAATCTTAAAAAAAACTTTTTAAATTATAATATATTTTAATGAAGTCCTAAGTAATTTTTATAATGGTTGGAATATTTATTTTTCTATGTAATAACAAAATTTCAATAAATAAAGATATTTATTGAAAATTTAAACTATCAAATTTATAAAATTATTTTGATAAAATAAAAATTATTTTTTGAATCATCATATCAAAATTATCTAAGGGTTATTTTTAGTGAATTTATGAAAGAGTTTATTTTTTGGTGAAAAATTGAAAATGGATACTTTATAAAGTACTGTGATTTTATTACATCATTATTATGTCAGCGTGAATAAAAGTTTATAACAAAATTTATTTAATAAAAATATTATTTAATAATTATAAAAATTAATTTTAAAAAATTAATTTTAATTTAGAAATGTATACTTTATATTTTTTAATTTTAAGATAAAAATTATTTTTGATTCTTGTGCATTAATTGGGTTGTTAGGAAGGTGAGTTTTGTTTTAAGAAGGCCTTGAACGTCCCCCCACACTATACCATTCATTAATTGGCCGAATAATTTATTATAATTGATTTCTCTCATAAGTAGTTGGCTTATATAATAAAATAATCTATATTTTAACACTTTAAATCACCACACTTGAAGTATAAAAAACCCCAATTTCTTCCTCACATTCCACCCTGAAGACTTTGAGAATGATTTATCTATCAATATCCCTCTCAATATTCCATCCATGTTGTTTCCAAGGTTCCAAGTATTCCCTCTCTAGCTTTAAGAAGCATCCTACCATGTTAAGGGATCTTTTTTTCCACTTCTTTTGATTCAAGTTCATCTTTTTTATAAGCCTTGATTATCAATTTTTTATGTTGTAAATTGATTTAAAATACCCCCATTACTATGAATATGATTTAATGCTAATTATAGACTTAATTTCTCTCTCGTTATAGTTTTTCCCTAAGTCTCTAAACTACCGAAAAGGGTTTATCACCCCTCTTTTATGACTTCCTATGCAAGACATTTTAAATTAATTCTTGTTTCAATATTAAATATGTGTCACTATTATAGTTTACTTACTATTTTATTAGTGAGAGATCACTATTACCTCATAATGCTATAATTTCATAAGCTGTTATAATTTTTATGATCTCCCATTGATATTAAGGCATCCTAAATTTGGTAAAGAAAAGTGTGTATGGTTTTCCAAGAAATTACCTCCCTATCTAGATACTACAAGTGGATGTGGCTCTATCATAGTTTTACCTAGGGGTAATAACCCCAAAAATGTTGTATTGGGATTTGAATCGATCATCACCTAGTTCATGACAATGGTCCTTTCTGTACACCAGTTTGACACTCCCTGGGGATTTTATTTGGATAATTTTCATGCACTTTATGAGCCATAATAAAGCATAAAAACATATAGGCTAAGATTTATATTCAATTATTATCCCTATTCCATTAATGTACCCTTGAAATATGTTTTTATCATTTTCCCAATTATATTACTACCTATTTTAATGTTAAATACTATTTTTTATATGTTTAGTACTGTCTATTCACCAAGATAACTACATCAATCAATTGAAAGGGTTTCCTTACCACCCGATTGTTAACCAATGAACATGTTCTATTTCACTCTCCATAATAATCATACCTTTCTTCTATATGTCCTTATTTCTATGTATACATTGTATGGTGGAATTATGATCTCTATAGAGAATGATCCATCACTATCTTTGTCTTTACTTATCATCTATAATGTGTAGTTGAATCTTTTATTCCAATACCTTTCCATGTGTATACCCTTTCAAGATTATTATAATTGAGGGGTATTTCGTTAGATACCAATTAATTGATTGAATGGAGAGATCATTGACTAAAACATATACCCTTTTATCTTTATGATGTAAATAACTTATACTTCATAATTTTTATTGATGGGTATTTACCTAGAAACTTATCAAAATTATTTGGATACCCATTTAATTTCCAATGGGTTTATCATGCTATAATTATTTTATGCATGTTTTCATTATGTGGAACTCATAAATTAAGACATATGAAGTGTTAAACCTAATAACACTCTAATTATATTGTTAATGATACCTTAAAAACATGCTTGGTAATATGTTTTACAACACCCTAGTGATGAGATATGGTGATATGATTATGAATGTATCGTGATTATGTTGTACCCACATTTCCAAGATATGCCTCATGTACTTATGATTATTTTATACCTCTTATCCTCATGTTCATATTATTTTATCATGCCTCATGTCTTACCCATGATGTTCATTTACACTCCATTTTCTTGTTTATCCCTTAATGGGATTTATAGCTCACCCTTTTCTTATGTTTTCCCTTTTCCCTAGAAATAAAAATGAAAGGGACATGTATAAGGAAGTTACATGTGTGGATAATCCTTGTGGAAGAAATTTGTATTGTATAATTTAATTATTTTTAAATTTAACTTGTTCCCAAATACATAGAACTTTAGATAATGGTAGTTTATCGAAATTTATGAAATTTATTAAAAAATATGGATGTTTAGCACTATATTCAAAAGTGAAGGTCTAGGGAATCTCAAAGGCATTCTATAAAAAGGGAACTCAGGTATCGATCTAGGTGTACTATAAAAACCCATCCCCATAAGAGTCCATCCAAGGTGTTCTATATAAGAACCCATATATCACTCATAATATGGTATTGAGGAATAACCCTCTATGCCCGTCAATGTTATACCACACAGGGAACCAGAGATCAATCATGACATGGTGCAATGGGATTTCCCTCCAAGACCATCAAAGGAAATCCACTTAGGGAACTAAGTATCACTCATGTGGTAATATAAAGGCATTCACCCGGTGAGTTCATCCAAGGTAATCTATATAAGAACTCATTTATCACTCCCTACATTTTATAATTTATTAATGAACTTATATGTAAAGACCCGTAATTTCCATGTAATTGTTTTTAAATAAATGGTAATTTTACAAGTTCGCAAAAATTGATTGCACGTGATTCCGAGGCCCGGAGTGTCCGAAATGAATTTTTGATCTTTTTTTCGGGTACGTTTAGTAAACGTGTAAGCGGGTTTTTCTAAATTTTGAACCGGTGCTCTGAATTGAAATCTGAGGGCACCGTTGAAGTCGCAGTGCCTGTATTTTCTTAAGGAGACTTTCACCTCGATGGAAGATGGTCAAGGGTGAAAGTTAGTTTTTGGGTTTTTTGTGTAAGAATAAAATAAAAATAAAAGTGTGTGACATTTTATTTTTATTTTCGACACCCATGTGGGTGTTGGGAGGTGAGGTACACCGAAACAAAACCTCCATGTGGAAGTTGAGAAGTGAGGACCACCGGACCTTAACCTCCCATGAGAGGTTATGGTGGTGGGGACCACCTAAGGCCTAAAACTCTTGAACTCCCCTATTTATGGAGAAAAACCTCTCAACACCCCTCATTAATGTGGAGGACCCTCTTGACTTTCTCCAAATTAATTGTTCTAACGCACATACCTTTAATATGCCAACCTAGTTAATTGAATAGGATAATTTGAATTTGTGCCAAAGAACTAAATAGAGAACATAATCTATAATCCTTGGAATCTTTGGTGGAATTGGGAGGAAGGAGCTCTTGAGAGAAAGATATTAAATGAAGAATGCTCCACTGACGAAGAACGCTCCACCAACGAAGAATGCCTACCCCCTTCGACCTTCTTCCTTGGGACTTCTTCCGATGCGGGGCATCCTCATCTACGGAAAATCGACGACCGTACTGCCTTCTTGCACTAACATCATCAAGAAAATGAGGTAGGGATTTATTTTTATTTGATTATCGCTTCCCATGATCTCCCCTTCTAATCATTTTGCAGGATTGGGAGTAGACATTGCCGAGGGTTGTGGGAAATGATGTTTTAAAATATCTTCCATACATGTTCACACTTCGTTCTTTGTGAACCACTTTCTACCACTCTAAACGCGGAGGGTGAGGTCCAAAAAAACATGGCCCGACCCCTCCGTTGTTCTTCTTTGATGTGTTTTTTGAAATGGAGGAAGGTGAAGAAGGAGATGAAGGCAACATCGCCGCCACCCGCGGCCTCTGCGACCCGCGCTACCCTGCGGGGCTTCACCCTCCCGTCTGAACCGGCCCCGTGCCTGGATGATTCACCCGTGGCCAGACCGAGCCGCCGCGCCGCCCTGGGATGAACCCCCTCACCACGTTGCCATCGTTCCAAGACTCTGCGCCGCTGCCATGCTGAGTTGCCGCTACACCACTCTGTTGAGCCGCCACCTTGCTAAGCCACCGTGCCGAGCCGCTGCGCCACCGCTGTGTCGAGCCGCCGTGCCACCGCCATGCTGATCCGCTGTACCGGGCCGCCGCGCCACCCTAGGACGAACCCCCTCGTCACACCACTGCCGTGTCGAGCCTCCACGCCTCCATTTTCCACCATGCCGAGCATCCGTGCCACCACCTTCCGGCAAGCCACACCACCTTCCACTGAGCTACGCTGCTGTCCCGGCCGAGCCGAGCCTTGTCGTCGTCATGCCGAACTGCAATTCGGGCCAAGACGAGCCTCTATCGCCGCCGTGCCCTCACCGTGGACCTCCAGGACTCCCTCTCCATGGACTTGAGAGCCGCCCCAAGCCAAGTTGGCCCGCGGCCGAGCAGTTCTGTGGCCGAGCTGTTCCGCGACCGAGCCTCCCTCGCGGCACCCTCCGAGGTCGAGCCGTCTCTGCGGCCCCTCGCGGCCGTCGGGCCAAACCCAATGGGCCAGGCCGCCCAGAGGGCCGAGCCAGACCTAGAGGGTTAGTCTGGGTCGACTCGAACTAGGTCATCCCATGCCAGGTCAGGCCGAGTCGGTCCAACCGGGTCGAATCGGACCCAGGCCCACTATGACTCATTTACTTTCTTTTGGCCATAACTTTGACACCAGATGTCTGTTTGACGAACCGTCAGTGGAACTGCAAATCTTAGAGCGAGAAGGTACCTTTGAGTGATACCCCCACTGAGTTTTGGAATAATATGGGGAAACGGTCAGGTTGGATCAAGCACGAATCCAACCGGTCCCTCGAGACTAAAAGGTTAATAACTCATATACCGAGCGTCCGATTGATGCACCGTCTGTTACGTTGAGACCCCTATGATGTGTTGGACCTTTGAGATACTTCTTCATGAGACATTTTGGCAGTTGGAGTATCGAACAATATCTTGTGGAGAGGATCTTTTCAGAGACAAGCGAGCATAGTACGAGAACCTAGTGGCTGGCTGAGACTTGACGACTACTGACCGTTTGACTTGGAGTGACTTGACTGGCCCAGTGGGGAGCGCCTTGGTGGCACGACAGACCCACGGTACTCAATAAGAGGAGTACCTTAGCTGACTATGAGGGGGATAGCCTCTGTGTAATTCGACAGACCCACGGTGGGAAGTGCCTCTATGTGACGTGGCAAACCCATGGTACTCGACAGTAGGAGTACCTCAGCAGTCCAAGGTTAGTGGGAAGCGCCTCTGTGTGACGCGACAGACCCACTGTACTCGATAGATGAGGAGTTACCCAGCAGTCGAGGTATTTGACATTGTGCTCAGATGTTACTTGTTACTACCCCTAGAATAAATCCTGGTTGAGCTGAGTTAGAACCTATTTGTTTTCCTCATAATTGAGATAGATTACATGATAACTTAGGTATATGTATGGGCATATACCTAAGTAAGGTTATCTATTGATTTCATACTTTGTGTTTTATCCTTATTGGATTTTGTGTGACCTATAGGGTCTCAGGGTCCCTACTGAGTATCGATATAATCACCCCTGCATGGGCTATGCCCGTACATTATTGTGTTGGATGCAGATGACAGACAATGCTGACTGAGGCTGAGAGTACCAGGACAAGACGGTACCCAGAGGTAGACCATACAGCGTGTTGTTATGCGTAGGAGACGAACGAACATGGATTGTTGAGGAGGCGATCTATACCTACCCTTCTGGTAGGAACCTCAGAGGATGATCCAGTAGCTGTCTTTTCTCTTTCTTCAGTTGTATTGTATTTCAGTTGTACTTGTACTTTTCAGTTGGGATTGTATTATGACCCCTTTTTCTTACTAAACTCACTCTGTTTACAGTTCATCTTACTTGTGTTCCTATCTTGTTGTGCTTGGTTATGTGTGCTTATAGGTTCTAAAGGCAATGCCTTCCCAGTTTTAGGGAATATTCCTTTGGTGATAGTCGCCAGACCCTAGCTTATGGAAGGCGAGCTTGGGGTAGTCATGACATGGGCCCCGGGGGACGGGTCGTGACATTATAATTATATGATAGATGATCCCATATAAGGAATTCTAAATTGGAACCCTCATACCTCCCTCAACATGATATATGGGAAGGTTAGGGACATTGTTTAACCCATACAATTAAACAATACACTTAAGTCAATTTGTCTAAACCATTTAATAAGGGTAACTCAAGAAATAAATTATAAAAGAAATGGGCCTATGTACATGGACATACATTATCCTCTGGTTCAATTAAAATTAAATTCCATTGATAAGGGATAATTCAAAACACCTCAACTGGTGATTTGATTTTATTCCAAGACATAAGGATCACACCCTTTAAAGGAAACTCACCCTAAGGGGTGGCTTGTGTTGAGGTAGACATACCCAATGATAAATTTGGGTTTCTAGGACTACCATAAGTAAGTAGATATCATATCATTTAATTAATTTAACACATTTATGTGGTGTCACATATAAGGTCTGAGGAGTGGCACAATGGTGTATAATATAAACATCGAGACTTTAGGAAAAAATAACTAGACCACATACCTTAAACAGGTAGTAATGTCCTCATATGTTTTTGGCCTCTAATATGAGATAGAATGGGAGAAAAAAATAAATATTTGAATACCTTAAAATAGGTAATATTAGATCACATAGATTTAGCAACCCATACGATGTGATAAATGAAGAAAAGAAACAAGAAGATTGAAGAGCTTACCGATATGCTTCCAATATAATGAATGATGAGTGAATCAAATACCATATGATGGAGGGGGATAAAATCCTAGTTTAAATCCATATGATACATTCCAATAGAGTATATAATGTGATACATGTTTTGGGGAAGGAAAAGGAGGGTTAAAACATAAAATAAGGCATGGTAAATAGGGGAATTTCACACATTTTTAAAGTTTGGAATGTTTGGACAAACTGTGTGTCAACCATGAAAACCCAATGATTAAGTGCAATTAAGCATGTGGATAGGAATATTTTTTTGGAAAACCATGTATATCTTATGAACCCCTCTACAGAACCTTTGTAGTACCATGCAAAATATTAACAAACTGTGTGTCCTTAGGGGAATAGTTTAAACAAACCATGAGCACGGTTAGTGTCCTCTAATACTCAGAGATCTAGAATTAAAACGAGCTCTAGATGATCCTAAAAAATCCATTAATATCTTAGGAACTTCCATATGGATAAAAATAAAGTTTTGAACTAAAATTTAAAATATCCATAACTCATAAAAAAATCCAGGATGCTAAAATATCCCCTATTTAAAACAATTCATCCTTGAGTTTCCCTTCTGAGGCTGGAAAAGAACTATCTAATAATAGTTCAAGACACTGAGTGCTTATGTTGGCCTCTTGATCCCAGGTCATATACTATACATGTAAATGATACCATAACACCCATATTAGAGGAAATTACATATCTCATAGAGTCTTTGTTATATAATCAATGATACATGTAGGATTCTCCTCAAAAGAAGCATTGATGAAGACAAAATTTTCACATATTTTATACTATAATTAAATGTTTCAAATCCCACCATAGTGTTATTTTATGTGAAATTGTCACATTGTTAGTTTTTAGATGAATTTTGAGCATAATTGCTAAATGGCCTAATTTTGGGATTTAATTATTTTATTTGAATTATTTAATTCATCCATAACTTTATATACACTAAATGAAATTGTTAAATTAATTTTTTTAGGTTTTCATAAATCATGGGGCCTATTTCATCCTTCTATAGTCAATTCTCAATCATTAATTTGGATGCTCAAATATATCTCACAAATTGGGCCTCAAAAACTGTGTACAAATATGGACACTTTTACTATTGAGATTATATCTCCATGTGGTCTGGTCCAATGAAGCTTACCTTTGGCATGAATATAGAAAAGAAGATGGGGATAAACTTTTATAGAGGATTACATGGGGTATTCAACTTTATTAAAGGTCATAATGGTGTAGAAAGTTGGAAAAGTGAAATATGGAAAGACAAATGACCCTATTAAATGTTTCGGACTCAAATAGTAATAAAATTATACACACATATCCATTGAATATGAAATTTTTAGGGTTGACTAGGGAAAAAAATGGAACAACTGTTATGAAGGAAACTTTCCAAGATTTTTCCATTTAATTTGGATAAATTACGGATCAATTAGCTGGACAGATTGGGTGACAAGTTTTCTCACCCATTTTCTCTATAAATTGTCATCTCTTATACCTCTTACAATATAGCCATTTTTAAGGGGGGAATGATGGAGTTTTGTATCTATAATAGTTTTTTATATTTTAATTATATTTTAGCTGAGTTATTCTTCTTCTTTTGTTCATTTATCTTCTCTTTAATTTTCTCTCTTTTATTCCCCCACGATGATCCTTCTAATCTCCATGCAAATGGAGAACTAACTATCATTGTTGTTTGAGAGGGGAGTGGTGGTCCTTGAGTTAATTTTGATTAAATGTTTAACTTTATTTTATTCTAAAAATTTCAATAGTACTGAAATAGTTTTGGTGTAGGGTTCACCCCACTTTCATTCTAATTTATTTCCTCTTCCCGTTTTAAATTTTTTATCTCCATCATCATAATAGTGTATCCAGGGTGGAGTAAAATTGTGGTGATGATGTGAGTGAGTATTATCATGAATTCAGAGGGTTTATTTAGGATAATAAAAAATAACTGGAATGTTTTGAGTGATAGGGTTGATCTCAAAATTGGGTAGAGTATTGAGAATAAATATTTTTAAAGAACTTTTGATTTTATCACCACGATCTCCCAAGAACAACAAAGATTCTTCACTAACTTCTTTGTGTCTTATTTATTTCCATTGTGTTTTAAATTTTAATATTAATATATATTATATTTTATGTATTTTCATAATCAAACCCCTATTTATATTAGTATATAATCAATTTTATATTAGTTAGGTTATAAATAGTGACAATAGAAATTCGGTGTGTTGCGAGCAGCCTCTTCGAGATTGACCCTAGGTTGTGCCACTATGGTAAACTATTAGGTAATAATAATTTATTGGTGAGGGATCTATGAAAAACCAATATCATCAATTGGGTTCCATTTCTAGGGAATCCAAGTGCTTGATCGCACTATTTTAAAAAAACCAAAAAATCAAAAAATTCAAAAACCAAAAAAATTGAACTTCATTGCATATCTTTATTTTATTGGTTCAATGATGGAATTTCAAGGTAATTTTTCATCTGATTTTAATTATAAATATATTTGTGAGGTTATAAAAAAAAGTATCACTAAAGAGTCAATTGTATGATAATGCAAAAATTATAGACGAGTTGAGGAATCAAATGACATTTATTTTATCTTCCTTGATGAAATTGACAACTCAAAAGGAGGATAAAGAAAAAGAGGAATCAAAGATTATTTTTCCAAACTTTTTAATTGAAGAGCCATGGGAGGATGGAATTATGAAAAAACTACCTTTAAACCTATCCACACCATTTCCAGAGGAGGTTGAAGAAGAAGAATTTGAAAATGATGCACATGTGGGAGATTAAGCATTGTTCTACCTATACCTTGCTTTGGAAGATAATACAGAAGATATACCTATTGAGATAGAGTTTCCAATGGCCTTTCTAGAAGAGATCAATTTCCAATATGAATTAATTGAAAGGGAATATTTATTTATTAATTTTTCATGTTTTAATCTTAATCAAGATGAACTATTTGCAGACTTGTCCCTTACTAAAAATTTTGACAGAGCACAAATGGAGAATACCTTAGGTGTTAAGGAAGGAAACACCAAAGTGGTGGTGGTCAAATAAGAAGAATACATATAGAATCATTTGGTTCTACTACATTCTCTTCAAAATATTACATACCATATGGAGAAGGACATCACAAAAGTCATCAGGGAGTACCCCTATCTTCTTATCCGTACCACACTGGACCTTAATTTATCTCTTTATTCGTTCTTAGGGGTTAAGAATTTTCTTATCTTATTCAGGGTTCTATATTCTTGGTGTCTACTCATGGAAACTAAGAAAATTCACATGTGGTGGTTCATATCAATGAAACCACACCCACAATATGATTGGGGTTAAACCACTATAACTGCCTGATTAGGGCCTGTAAAATCCTATCACCCATATGGGGGTCTAAACCATGTTCTATCCTCTTTTCCCTACCTATTTATTTTTATTTATTTTTATTATTCACTTCTTTATTTCTTGATTTCTAGGAAGAAGTGGTAGAATCTTGGAGTTTATCTCAAAGCTACCACTAGAAAACAATGTCAGGTTGTATCTTTCCTTTCCTTTTTTTCTTCCCTTACATTTATTTTTATTAGGCAAAAATGAGGGGTAGTTAAATCTAAGTGCGTGAAGAGAGTCAAACTTCTTAGTTGTTCATGTGTTATTTTCCTTTTTGTTTTTTATATTTTTAGGATTATTGAGTTTCAATCTAAATTATGGTGATTTTTCACACATCAGTTTATTTTAAGAAAATTGAAATGATTTTTGAAAAAAATGGATTTTAAATGATTTTTGATGTGAAAAATTTCTCCTTGAATTGTATTTTCAAGAATTTCTATGATTTTGACCAATTTTTGAAATCCATGACCATGAAACACCAACTAAAATCATTTTTACAGTCCTGTGAGGTATTCTGAACCACTTTGAAATATTTTTCTTAATACCCACATATTCTTGAGGGAAACTTGGATTTTGTGTGAGAACCATAATTTGTGATTTTTATCTTTCAAATATTTGGATTTCATGGAATGTTTTTAATATGATTGAGGAATATATTTGGATCACCACATTTTTATCTTGATACCCACCATTACATCTATACTTCATTATCCCTTAGATTCCATGAATTTCCTTATAGGTTTAAGCCACATTAAAAGACGATTTTTCCTTACCTACCCCCACTCTTGGTAATTTTTCATGGATATTTCAAGTTTGAGTGTGGGGGAAGGGCCTTTTGTGTGTGTTTTCTTGGGATGTGTTTCACTTGTTGGAGGTGTGAGATTTGTGTCAATATTATTGGTAGTGGATAATGAGATAATTGATCTTGAGTCAATATTTCATTGTGCTTTATTTCATTCATTCGAATCTCCTTTAAAAAAATTGAAAAAAATGATGAGAAAAATGGAGGTGAGCTTGAATATTTCATTGTACCTTCTTTTATGACTCATGTTACTCTTTAAAATAAAGTTAATTATTTTAATCCATTTATTGTATTCAATTGTTAGCTCATTCTCTTAGAAAAAAAAGAAAATGAAGTTGTACCTTTTTAGAGCTTAAAAAAATGGGGAAAAATGTGGAGAATTTGGATGATATGATTAATTATAATCACTAATTGGCTCATGTACCATGTCATAAAATGGGTTTTGGAGTTGTGTTTCACACTTTAAAGGGGGTCTGAGTAAGGTTCATCTTGTGTTTTTTACATTAATATTCATACATTGTATTTAAGAGTCAAAACTTCCTCTTTTCGGCCTTAAATTCCCAATAATTTTCTCACCAACCCTAAGCCACAAAATTCACCTATAAAAGACATCATGATTTAAAATATTTTAATGTTTCATACTATGGAGAAACGAGAATTTTCACAAGAATATAGTGATACATGTGATTTCCAAGTTTGAGCATAACTCTAGATTTAATTTCTCTTGAGTGAAGAGTGACATAAAATTCAATGTGAGGTAGGTTGTGATTGGGACATGGATGGATTTATGAGGTTGAAAAATTTTAAATTTGAGGAATGAAGATTATATATAATCTTTTTTAACAAATGATACATGATGTAATTATACTTTGGAAACGATCATTGATGTTTTCTCGTGGCTGATTGTTCTGTGGATTATGATTTGAATATATGATGATTGCCCGTGAGTGCAATAGTTAAGTGTGGGGGAGTGATGAAGACAAAAATTTCACATATTTTATACTATAATTAAATGTTTTAAATCCCAAAATAGTGTTATTTTATGAGAAATTGTCACATTGTTAGTTTTTAGATGAATTTTGAGAATAATTGCTAAATGGCCTAATTTTGGGATTTAATTATTTTATTTGTATTCTTTGATTCTGACATAACCTTTTCTAAACAAAATGAAATTGCGAAATTCCTTTTTTTATGTTTCCATAAATCATGGGTCCTATTTCATCCTGATGTAGTCAATGCTCAATGATTTATTTGGGGGCTCAAATATAGCTCACAAATCGGGCCTTGAAAACTGTGTACAAATCCGGACACTTTAGCTATTGAGATTATATCTCCATGTGTTCTGGTCCAATGAAGCTTAAATTTGGCATGGATATAGAAAAGAATATTGGAATCAAATTTTATAGAGGATTACATGCGTTATTCATCTTTATTAAAGGCCATAATGGTGTGGAAAGTTGGAAAAGTGAAATATGGAAAGTCAAATGACCAGATTAAATGTGTCAAACTAAAAAAGTAATAAAGTTTAAAAACATATCCATCTAATCTGAAATTTTTAGGGTTGACTAGGGAAAGAAAATTGAAAAACTGTTATGAAGGAAACTTTCCAAGATTTTTCCATTTAATTAGGATTATGTTCGGATCAATCAGCTGGACAGATTGGGAGACAAATTTTCTCACCCATTTTCTCTATAGATTGTCATCTCTTCTAACTCTTAAAATATATCCATTTTCAAGGGGGAATAGTGGAGTTTGGTATAAGTAATAGTTTTTTATATTTTAATTATATTTTATCTTAGTTATTATTATTCTTCTGCGCATTTCTCTTCTCTTTCATTTTCTATTTTGTGTTCCCCCACAATGATCCTTCTAATCTTCATGAAAATGGAGAACTAACTATCATTGTTGTTTGAGAGGGGAGTGGTGGTTCTTGAGTTCATTTTGATTAAATGTTTCTATTTATTTTATTCTATAAATTTCAATAGTACTGAAATGGTTTTGGTGTAGGGTTCACCCCACTTTCATTTTTATTGATTTCTTTTTCCCGTTTTAAAATTTTCTTCTCCATCATCATAATAGTATATCCAGGGTGGATTAGCATTGTAGTGATGATGTGGGAGAGTATTATCTTGTATGAGGAGAGTCAGTGCAGGATAATAACAATTCATGAGAAGGTGTTGAGTGATATTATTGATCTCAACATTGAGTAGAGTATTGAGAATAAATATTTTTAAAGAACAATGATTTTATCACAACGATCTCCCAAGAACGACAATGATTCTTTACTAACTTCTTTGTGTCTTCTTTCTTTACATTGTGTTTTTAATTTCTATATTAATATATATTATATTTTATATGTTTTCAGAATTAAACCCCCATTTATATTAGTATATAAGAAATTTTATATTAGCTGGGTTATAAATAGTGATAATAGAAATTCGGTGTGTTGCGAGCGACCTCTTCGAGATCGACCATACAATACTAGAAATTTAGGCTATAGGCACAATTTGAAACCATGGCTATAAGTCCCAAAACTATGGCTATAGGTTATAGACACGGTTCAATGAACCGTGGCTGGTAATGGCGTGGCTATAGGGCAATGCCATATAGCCACGGTTTGAAAGCATGACTAAAGCCCTATAGCCACAGTTTGAACCGTGGCTATAGCTCTATAGACATTGTTCAAACCGTGGCTATAGAGGATTTCCACGGTTTGAAACCGTGGCAGAACATTAAGCCGCACAAAGCCTATATCCATAGTTCAAAACCGTGGCTATATAGCTTTAGCCATGATTTAAAACCATGGCATTAGGTCTAATGTAATGGTTTAAAA
This sequence comes from Viscum album, assembly GCA_963277665.1. Taxonomy (NCBI): domain Eukaryota; kingdom Viridiplantae; phylum Streptophyta; class Magnoliopsida; order Santalales; family Viscaceae; genus Viscum; species Viscum album. Next base: position 448,409,559 of record OY728145.1, read on the forward strand.
CCGTGGCTATAGGGCTTGAAATTTCTTAAAAACAAAACCACAGATACCCCCTAAACAGCCCCCCCCCCTGGACAGCCCTTGCACCCCCTGGACAGCCCCCCATGCCCCCTAGACAACCCCCATGCCCCCCTGGACAGGCCCCTTGCACTCCCCCTGGACAACCCTTTCACCCCTAGATATCCCTTGCACCCCCTAGACAGCCCTTTCACCCCCTGGATAGCCCTTGAACCCCCTTAGATAGCCCCCCTGCACCCCATTCCACCCCTGGACAAACCCCTTGCACCCCCTAGACAACCCCTTGCCCCCACTCCTATAGTAGCCCACCACCCCACCCCCTCCCTACAGCCCCCCCTGGGAAGACCCCCCTAGATAGCCCCCTTTCCCCCCACCCCCACTCCTGCAGTATCCCCCCCTACAGCCCCTCCCCCTCGTGAAGACCCCCCAACACACCCCCACCCACCTTGCACACCCTCCCTGGACAACCCCCTCGCACCCCCTGGACAACCCTTACACCTCCCTGGACAACCCTTGCACCCCCCTGGACAACCCCCTGCACCCCCATGCCCTCCTTGGACAGCCCCCTTGCACCCCCCAACTCTTACAGTAGCCCACAACCCCACCCCCTCCTTGTATCCCCCCGGGAGATGAGTGGAGAAGTCCCTTGCGAAGATGCCCGACTTATTTATTCCATGCAAATATGGAATTTCTGGAAGGTGCTTGAAAAAATCATTGACGAGGTATGAATTTATCTCATCCCTATTAATGACCGAATAAAGTCCAATATTAAGGGGGGAGAAATTGAATTAATCAATGACAAGAAGTTGAGGAAATTTGAGATCTCAAGGCTGATTTCTGAAACCTTCTACATGTACTTGAATGTTTTCAAAATGTGTATTGAGATGAGTGCAAGATCTCCGGTTGTAAATGAGTAAGACGGGTTGTTTTGTGCCATTATGAAGATGATAAATGGCTAGCAAGTTAGTTGGAGTACCCAAGCATATTGATGAGAAAATTAGGAGATGGACAGCTTAGAAGGGAGTTGTAAGTTCCCATGCTTTTTGAGAAGGAATATAAAGTTCTCAAGAAAAGGTGTTAGTATGAGAATCTTAAAGCCATCCATGCACCCCTCCCCCTGTATCCCCTCTTCCCACCTTGGACCGACCCCAATCACCCCCCTGGACAGACCCCCCCTCCTGGACACCCCCTCCCTCCTGGAAACCCTCCTGGATAGACCCCCCCTCCTGGAAACCCCCTCCCTCCTGGACAGACCCCCCTAGACAACCCCACCCGGACAACCCCCCCTGGACATTAGCCCCCACTGGACCCCCCTCGTGGAAACCCTTCCTCCCTCCTAGACAACCCCCTAGACAAACCCACCTAGACAGCAGCCCCCCCCCCCGGACAGCATCCCCCCCTCCACCCCCAGAACAGACCCCCCTCCTGGAAACCCCCTTGGACCACCCCACCCGGACATCAGCCCCCCATCCTGGAAACCCTATACTGTTGTGCTTCCTTTGGGTCCATTGTGTGTTTTTGGTGCTGGATTTATCCGTTGGAAAGGGATATAAATGTAGAATGGATTTTTTTTGTTGGTTCTCAACTTGTGTGGGACATGCAGGCGATGTTCTTGTTGCTATTATGGTGGTGGGTGGGTGTGGGATGTTTATAGTGCAAGGATCATGTGCAGAGGATGCCTGATTTTAGTGTGTGGGGATGATTCTAGAGGGGCTTCTAGTGTGGTGCGGATAGAGTCACATGTTATTATTCCATGTGTAGTTTTAGAGGACATGGTTCATGGTGTGGGTTATTCAAGTAGGGATTTATAGTTTTTGGTTGATTGGTTTATTTTTGGGTTGTGGGTTTCCTGCTACTTGGCTACATGTAGGGGATTTGTTGTGGATGGTTGTGGTTGAGTTTGTGGTTGAATGGTTGGGCTTTCCTTTGGTGGATGGTCTTTTTTATATGGTGATGTTAGGATATTGTTTTCTTGAGTCTTTGAGTGGTCTAATGTGGTTTTCTGGTGCCATGATATTGTAGAATGTTCCCTTGGCTTCAATGTTCATGAAGTATTAGGTGGTTCGAGTTGCGTATGGACTTGTGCTGTTGTTCCTTGAGGAAGGTTTTATTTATTGGATGGGTTCTTTCTAGTATCCTTTTGGGTTGCAGTAGCTATTCTGGTGTGAGTGTCTAGGAGGGTTGGGTTTTGTTTGGTGTTGGGTGGGATGACTTTAATTATTGGTGTTTAGGGGAGCGGTGTTGTGGTTGGGTGGTAGGTGGATGGTTTGTGGTTTTGTAAGGGTACATGAAGGTGGGTTTGATTGATGGTGTTTATTGTAGGTGAGTTGAGTGGTGTGTTGTAGGGATTATGTGATTCTGAAACTATTAACTTTTGGTGAACAATACCAACAAATATTGGGTCATATTTCATAGGAGGGGTGAGGGATTTTAGGATATGCACCTTCAGTGCAAATTGAAGAAGAAGATAATTCAATGTCCATAATAGATTTCCAATTTCAAGAAAATAGAAAAAGAATTAGATACAACATCTCTAATATAGAACCTGAAATATATTAACTCAATCTATAGAATAACATTTGGGGTAAACATAGTTTGAGGACCTTGTAATATGGCATATTCAGAGGAAGAAACCTATATTTTAGGGTGCTACAGTTCTTGCACAAAACATAGTGGTTTCAGTATCTAGTGAAATTACTCAACCATAGAATAGAGAATAAAAAGAGGCTTTTATTATCAATAAAGATGAAAATAAGAATCAAAGGTCTTTTACTAAAGAACTAGTTAAAGACAATGATAAAAGAAATCATCAAGATCAACTAGTAGTCTTTGACACTTAAATGATAGTCTAAATCCAATCAATTTCTATCATAAATGATTACATAGACACAGAACTTCTTATTCATACTTATATTAAAGTGGTTTTTGAGATTGAATTCTTTGCCTCTATTTAGAAAATTGGAGATCAATACTATCCCACTGTTGATAGAGGCCAATCATCTAATGAAAAATATGAACAATATTTTGATTCATTGAATACATAATCAAAGGATTTCTTGATCATTTTAAGAAGCTATGAGAATAAAATTCACGTTCTCACAGTGAATTAAAGGCTTTAATAAAATCATTTAAAGATTTAAGAAATTAAACTATTCATGGAGATGAGATTGAATCTGTACAGACTCATCTTACTAATCTATGAGTCATTTCTAGTTTATCCTAGATTTTCTATTTTCACCCCTTCGATGTTTCCGTTGATGTTAATTGAGTTAAATGCCATATTTAGAGAGATTTTGGGTTGTTTCAAATGGTATATATCACATAAAAACCTGAATCTCTTTTGACTCATAATCCATGTCTTCATAGTCATGATCATTCTTTAATGGACTTTGAAAAAATTTTCACCTTACATTAAGGATCCATCCTTTCTAAAGTCCAAATCCTCTCTTCTATTGAACCCTTTTGTTTTCTCCTGGTGCACCCAAAACCTATCTCCCTTGAGGAGTCGTGTGGCTATGATGTTGTAGTATGTTTGGTTCTACCATGGATTCGTTCCTACTACTTGGAAGACCCCTTATTTTTTACATAAGGAATAATTGTTTTTCATCGTTTGTTCCATATAGGGGTTCCCTTGTCTATCTTTTATTTTTTATCAAGCGGGGTTGGTGTGATGATATATTCTCATGAAAATGGATGAAACCATATTTATTGATGTAATACATGAGAGGATATAAATATGATGATAATGGTTTCATTGTTTTTTGACTATTTAATTTGTTCAGCGTTTTGAATTTTTCTGGGCATAGGACTTCTGAAAATCTTGGCTATTGGCGGTCTCTGTTTGCACACCGTAATCATGAATTCTTGTTGTTAATATTTTGATGAACTTTTTTGAACATAAAAAACATGATATATAATGTATATCTGTTAAATTAAATGGATTCCTATGATCAAACATTCTATGTGATAACCCCTAATTTATAAAGTGAAATTAGAGCATGACTGTTGAATAATAATGGTCCTATTTCTGGGGATGTGTGCCGTGTGTGGTTGTGTTCGGCCATGTGTATGTTTTGTTCACGTGTGAGTGTGGTTGGGACTTTGGGGTGGTGCAGCTATTTTAATGGATACTCATTTTGAGATATTTATTGATTTTGAAATGGATGAAATTTTTCTGCAGTTGGACTAAAACTTGGTGGCCTAGTTGTAGGATTGGGTTATGTCTTTTTAATGTTTATGGCTATGCTGGGTTAGGGGTTATTATGTTGTGAGACTGCTGAGTTGGTATTAATTAGGTGTGCTGGAGGGTTTTATTATTTATAGGTAGGAAAATATGGAATTAACTTTAATAATGATGGTGGGAGTGGTTGGACATGTATTCAAAACTGGGTTGTTTGCTGTGGGACTTCAAGTTGGATAAGTTTTGTTTTGCTGAGTGTGGTGATTTTGGTGTAGTGGGAAAGATGAGGATGTTTAAAGAGAGATGGGTTTGTATAAGTATGGTGTTACCTTGTGTGGCCCTTTATCTTGAAGATTCTAGGGACCATTCTTTATGAATGTTTGTTAGAATGGATTCATTTACCTTGGAAAATCTTTTTTGTTTGGATTTGGCTGTGGTTGGGATGGTTTCTTTGTCTTAAAAAATTTTCAGTGTTTTTTATTTTTTATGATAGGGATGGAATAAATGAATAAATGAATTTATATTATAGAATAAAAAATGGTTAATTTAATTAGATGGGGGTATGTTTTGAGTTGTGGATTATAGTGAAGCATCCTTCAATTATTGACTTGTGAAAGTGACCACCATTCATGGTGGTACATGAATGTAGGGTTGGAAGTGAGGGTAGTTTTTGTGTCTTATGATTATTGATTTGAAAATGAAATCCTCAGGACGAGTGTTTTGTATATATATATATATATTTAGGTAGTTACTTGGGATTTATATACATAGAATACCAGTGTTGAACACTATGTTCTGAACACCCCATTGTTATGAGAGAGGTTGTGACATCCCAAAATCCTAGTGGGATGATGGATGTATGGTATTGGATCTTCTCTACTCCTCTTCTAGGATTTTGTATCCCCATACTCTTTAGGTAGTTTTTGTTTGGTTTTGATGCAAAAGTGTATGTTGGTGATTTTTTCTTCATAAGTGTCTTCATGATGAGATATGATGTACAATCTTAGGTGTCTTCAAGATGAGATTGTGGTTTCATTCACTAGGTTTATGTGGGAAGGATGTGTTGTGGTTGTAACCCCAGTGTTTTTTTGGTGGGATTTAGTATGTGGCCCAGTTGTGCGTGAGCAGGTTGTGACTGTGGTTCTAGTAGAATAGCATGGTAGCGTGATAAAATTCACCGCTTGGGAGGAGTAGTTAACTAGTGGGGATGGTTCTTGGTAACCTATTATTTATGTGCTTACTATTTTACCTTACTTGACTTATATTATTTGGTAATTTTGGTAGGGCGATATTGTGGTGGAAAGTATACCTTGTTAAGTGATTTTATGATTCTGTTGTTATTATCATAAGTGAATTATTATTCTTCTCCCACTTCTGCACGAGTGACTTTGGTTTTCCAATTGAGTATACCTATATTCTCAACCTATGTATATAAAATTGGATTCAGGTTTCAATGGATATTGCATGGACCATACTGGACCTTACTAGCTCAGATGTTGGGGACAGTTGATGTGTCACAACTAAGTTTAATTTTGGTACTTATTTTGGAGTGTTCCTTGTATTTATTGCAGTTTTACATTAAACATGCACATGAGATGAATTTTTGATTCTTGTATATATGTCTTGGAGTTTTTGTAAGTTGAGACATCTTATATCTTGATCATTATTTCCTTACAAAAGTACATTCCTACCATCCTATGTAAATTTTTACCAACCCTTTTCACTAGTCACCACTGCGGCGTGTTGGCCCGGTCCAGCGACATCCGCAGGGCAGCATCTTTCGGCCAGGAGTGAAGGGAGTAGGAGGAGGCGTGGCAACATTCCAGTCGTCGCCCTGCTAGAAGAAATTGTGATTAGTCGGTCTGGACATTGATCACAAGACTCATGGAATACTATCAGTGTGAACTGTCACGGGTTGTCGTCGTGGAGCAGGGCCAAATCACGACGTGACCGCGGTGTGACCGCGGCGTGACCGCGGAATGACTGCAGCGTGTTGGCCCGGTCCAGCGACATCTGCGAGGCAGCATCATTCAGCCAGGAGCAAAGGGAGCGGGAGGAGGTAGGGAAACATTCCGGCCGTCGCCCCGCTGGCAGAAATTGTGATTAGTCAGTCTCAACATTGATCACAAGACTCATGGAATACTATCACTGCGAACTGTCATGGGTTGTCATCCTGGAATAGGGCCAAATCACGGTGTGACCGCGTTGTGTTGGCCCAGTCCAGCGACATCCGTGGTGCAGCATCATTCGACCAGGAGTGAAGGGAGAGGGAGGAGGCGGGGCAACATTCCGGCCGTTGCCCCACCGGCAGAAATTGTGATTAGTTAGTCTCAACATTAATCACAAGACTTTTGGAATACTATCACTGCGAACTGCCGCAGGATTTCGTCCTGGAGCAGGGAAAAATCACGGCATTACTAGGGCATGACCGCGGTGTGACCGCGACGTGACCGTGGCGTGTCGGCCCGGTCCAGTGATATCCGCGGGGCAGCATCTTCCAGCAATGAGCAAAGGGAGTGGGAGGTGGTGGGGCAACATTCTGGTCATCGCCCCGCCGACAGAAATTGTGATTATTTAGTCTCAACATTGATCACAAGACTCATAGAATACTATCACTGCGAACCGCCGCGGGGTGTTGTCCTGGAGCAGGGCCAAATCACGACATTACCGCAGCGTGACCGCGGCGTGACCGCGGCGTGACCGCGGCGTGACCGCGGCGTGACCGCAGCGTGTTGGCCCGGTCCAGCAACATCTGTGGGGCAGCATCATCCAGGTAGGAGTGAAGGGAGCGGGAAGAGGCATATGAAAGACTCAAACCAAATCTAGACATGATACAAATAACTATCACTACTCTTTGGTTTAAAAGACAGTGCACCTCTGTTGGAGGGATTTTATTATAAAATCATGGTATTTCTCTATCACAAAATTTATTTTATTATATTTAACATTTATTCTAAAACTCATTCAGCACAAATCGAATGCAATAAATTAAGAAACAAGATCAATATAACTATCACTGTGAGTTTTCACAGACAGCGCACCTCCGTTGGAGGGGTTTTATTATTTAAACATGACTTTATCAAATGAAACAATTATATTAAAGAACACTTATTCAAGATATGAAATTCAATATAATTAAGCAGAATAAAGAAAGAAGCTAAATTCAATTTAAAGAATTCTCGAATTAAAGAGGCTAGAAGAGAGATCCTACCTCAAGGTGGAACCAAACCGTCCACTTCAACTTTTGGAGCTTTCTAACTAAAAGTTGTTTCTCCCCCACTAGGTATACACACCTTCACACATTAAATGTATTTTACATACACCTTCAAATTAAATGGGCAATGTCTCACATAAAATTTAAAGAGGAAGGTAGAAAACATAAAAAACATTGAAAACAAAGTAGAAACCCGAACCTGGATGTTTGTTTATGCTTCCAACAAGAGTATGATTCGATCTTTCAACAGGTGCATGAGGTGTTGTCTAGCTTTTTTCGTGCCCAGAAAATACAAGAAAAATGTTATTAAATAGTAAAATAACTAAAGGAAATAAAATAAAATAAAAGGGAAAAGAATTTTTAGGTTTCAAACCCCGAATAGAGGCTATTGTTAACATGTCCATAGTTGGACAGTTCCAACAATTTATACCTCTTGCCCCCTGCCCCCTGCCCCTGCCCCCTGCCCCCTGCACCTCTCCACCCTGCCCCCTGCCCCCTGCCCCCTTCCCCCTCCACCCAGCCCCTAGCCTGCCCAAACCCCCTGCACCCCCTGCCCCCACCACCCTCCCCCTTCCCCCTTCCCCCTGCCCCCCTCCACCCTGCCCCCTCCACCCTGCCCCCTCCACCCTGCCCCCTCCACCCAGCCCCCTCCACCCTGCCCCCTCCACCCTGCCCCCTCCACCCAGCCCCCTAGCCTGCACAACCCCCCTCCACCCTGTCCCCCTACACCCCTCCACCCTGCCCCTACCCCCTGCCCCTCTCCACCCATCCCCTAACCTGCCCATCCCCCTGCACCCCCTGCACACCCTTTCCCCCCTCCACCCTCCCCCCTCCCCCCTACCCCAAACCTCCCTCCACCCTACCCCCTCCACCCTGCCCCCCTGCCCCCCTTCCCCCCACCACCCAGCCCCCAAGCCTGCACATCCCCCCCTGCACCCCCCTGCCCCACCCCCTCCACCCCCCTCTATCCATTCCCAGTTGCTAAATAATGTTTTTGTATTATGTACAAGTGTTTTATGAAACTAATTTTCCTATGATACTAAACATTTAGATCCATGAATGTATTATTATGTTATTTATCTTAAAAATTATGTAATATAAATGTACAAATAGGTTCGTTTTCTATATAATGACATCCCAATGTCCCTTTACACGGTTTTACATGAATATGATAACAAATACCACTATAAGAAAAATACATTATTGAGTACATATCACTGTATACATTAATATTCCAACACCTGAGGAATATGGTACTTTCTCCATGTATTGTCACTCTTCTTCCATTGTGAGTTCTTATGCCTTGGTCAAGTTGAAGTGAAAGATGGGTAGTCACTGTTTCTCATCTATTCATGCCCAACCTTTTGATGATCCTATTGATATGTTCCTTCTGAGTTATTACTAAATCTACATTCTTATTATCTATTTTTTTTACTCATCCACAATATCTTCTCGAATTTATGGGGATTTTTCATCTCAAAACCTCCAAAAAATTATCCATAGATTTCTAAATCATTAAATAATCTTGTCCAAGTAGACACATGTAATTGAAATAAAATATGAAATTTATGAAGGTACCATTATCCCATTTATTTCAGTAGAAGTAATTATCTCTATTTCAACTATCAAAGCCTTCATCAGTGATAAATGATTCAAATTTCTGATTCCACTATCACAGTACTTGCTTTATTCTATACAAGATTTTATACAATATACAAACCAAGTCATGGATCCCAATTGCTGGTACTCATATTGGTTGTTTCATATTGATTTATTCCTTTAACTCACCATGAAGCAAAGTTATCTTTATGTCCACTAAATCTAGAAGCATATTTTCCAATTCCACCATACTTAGAATTGTTTATATGATATAATGCTTATATTTAGTGATAATATTTCCAAAATATAAACTTTTTCATTCTACTAATAACACATTATTACCATCCATAATTTTTATCATTTATAAACATCATTCTATTAATTAATTTAGTAAACCCACTTATTTTCAAGTTCCTTTTTACCCAATTAAAGTTCAACCATATCTGATTTTTTAACTACAAAGAAGCCATCTCTTTATTCATGGAATATTACACTAATTTGAATAAAAAAAATCATAGTTTAATTTGGATTTTCATGTTTCTATTCATTCAATAGAAGTATATAATTCATTTAAACCCCATACCTTTGAACCAGACTCTTAATTTTGGTTGATTTCATCAACTGAATCATATATTCTAAACTACTCGACTTAGTTCGTCCGACATGTATACACCACAACATCTACCAAACACTAACATAATTATATGGTAGAATTCAATGTATAAACCAAGAATAAAATTTACATCTAAAATGTACCTCAATATCAGTATCATCAAAACCATCACGACCCTCATCATCTCCTTCAAAAACCCCAAAATCATCATCTCCTCCTCTCAGAACACCATCATTATCAACATCCTCATTGGTATATGCACCTAAATCAATGGAAGTAATAGAAGAATCCTCATAAATCGAACACAACTAAATGAGAATACATTTAATTAATGAAAACACATTTAATTAATGAAAAAATAAAAAGGTTATCACTAAAATCAACAAATCAATCCAGACTTATTTTTCTCATAGAAAATCATAAAAATTGTTTAAATATAGCAATGCCAAGTATTTTAATGTAATTTGATGGAATAAAACAATGAATTACATATAAAAATTTATGAAATTTTTATTTTGATCACTCCCCCACACTTATTTTATTGAACTCCAAGGCAATGCATTTTCTAATGGACTTCCTAAAAATGAGAAACACTTATTAAATATGAAGTTAACATCCCTATCATCTCATCCAATAAACAAATTTCAGATAGTTTAAATTGTATAATCCTAAGCTGTCATTTGGCTATAAAAATTCCTATTAATATAGTTTCGTAACGCTTAGATCTCTGCAAGAACTACTTTATTTCCTGGATCTATTTATCTAAAGGTACACAACCTTGGAAAATTTCGGATTTAGTTTCTCATCTTGCTACTATTTGGGGATTTCATGTCTTCAAATGCATTCCATTAGGAAGAGGTTTTTTTCACTTGTTGTTTCCCTCTACTGAATTGAAGGGTAAAGCATGGAGCTTTGGTTCCATAAATTTGAAGCCAGGAACCCTTAGGATCCATGAATGGAAGCTAAATTTTATTCTCTAGGATTTTAAATATTCTTTTTCTCATGTTGGATAAAGATTTATGGTTTAAATTGGGTTTTGTGGAATTTTAAAATTCGTTATGACATCGCCTCTACGATAGGCATTCCAATCTGGATGGATTTGTCTACTGAAAATGTTAGCTATGGACATTTTTAAAGAATTTTTGTTGAGGTAGATTTAAGTTCTACCATAGTTGATAAGGTATTTCTATCCACACCACAAGATGAAATTAATCTTTGTATTGTGTATGAAAAGTTGCCTTTGTATTGTGAAGTCTGCTGTATGATTGGACACTCAAGGTCCAACTGTCATTCCAATATTTTTTGTACTAGATGAATGTTGAAGGGGAATGATGAGGATCATTGAAGAAGAACAAAATGTAATAAATTTCCCCAAGGTACTGATGTCCAATCTTCAGAACAAGCTGCAAATGAGATTTCTCACAGCTCTCCCAACAGACTCCTAATCTCTGAAAATGTTCAGACAATGTCTCAGACTGAACATCTGATCAAGGATCATAGTAAAATCCCTAATTTGGACTCCACCTATGTCATCCTGAAAGATGAAGATCCTCCTGCTTTTCAGTTGATTGATATACCCAATGTCAGTTGGGATGATTTAGTAGAAGAAAGTGACTCACCAGAAGTGGGCCTGTCTTTTAAAGATGTGCTAATTAAAGACATGAACCAAGATCAAAATGAGACAGAATCTATGGATAGTCAAATATAGATAGAGATTCTAGCACAAACTGAGGCTGATGAAAGAATAAGGCATGAGCAAACTTATTTTTCTTCAAAATGCAGAAAAGTGAAGCACATGTTAGAGATAACGACCTCAATTAAGGTTAATAATAAAAACAAAAACAAGGAATCCAAGGAAGTGACTACTGACAATGGAAATGCAAAGGTCACATGCCCTGCCAAGTCCAAGGAATCTGTAAAAAAGGATGATGTTGATAGCCCTTCAATGGACTTACAGGAAACACAAGGTGCGACTTCAAAAAAATCTTGTCTCCTGAAACCTCCTCCTATAGTTGGAAGTGGAGTTAACAAATTTCCTGCAACTGATAGGGCACTGTACGTTCCTATAAATATACAAGTTTGGAGTTTGATCCTTAACCCTGATATGGTGGGAAGTGAAGTTAATCACTCTACTACTGAATTTGGACCCAAACTGGTGCCCAACGCTCACCCTGATAGTTCTCTTGCTAGAACATCCATAGGAGTTCATGGCATGGATGTTCAACCCACTTGTGTGGCTTCTATGTTTAACATTGATGAGAAGTTGCTGGAGAAGTTTAAGATACCCAGCACAATGGAAGGGGTGATTCCCACCCAAAGTCATCCATCTCAGAGTGGAAATAATTTGAGGCTGAGAATCCAGCTTGATTCTAATATGATGAAATGGTTAACTCATTATCAATAGGAGGAAAACTCTTCTCTAAAAAAGGGTTCCCTTCCAGACCCCATCTCTATTTTGGGTGTTTCCAAGCCAATTGGACAAACACACAATGTGACAAAGTCAACTACAATGACTCCTCCATCAAGAGAGGCACATACACCTATGAAGAATGTTGAACTTTTGAGATCAAAGGTTTCAACCTCTCTTACAAGCAGCGCCCCACCTCAAGCATCAAGGACCTGGCCAAACAGAAATGTTGGTACTCATAACACTTTTGAAATCCTTTCCTAAATTAGCAGTGATGATGATGGGAATAAAAGTGACAAAGTGAATAAAGATGAAACCATAAAGACCGATGTTGTTGTGGAGCACCTTGATGATGCTTATGGTGAAGGTCCATGGATACAAGCTAGGACCAGGAGGAGAGGTCCGAACTCGCATGGCAGGGGTGGAAGACTTCCTTTTCATAGTATGAATACCCTTTCTAAAATGGGTTGATGTCTTTTAATTGTTGTGTTCTTGTATTTACTCTGAACATTCTTCTTTTTCGTTATAATTTTAATAAAGAGGCCTTTGTGCCCTTAAAAAAAATTCTTATTAATATAGATATTATAGTCAACTACTCTCATAAACCTTAAAAAAATTGAACATTTTCAAGCCTTGAGTTCCAAGCTTCGTGTACTTGTTTTAAGCCACACAAATCATTCTTAAAAATACACAATTTATTATCATCATCATTTATTTGAAATCCACATAGTTTACCAATTTAGTCTTCCTTAAAAAACTCCAATGGGAAAAGAATACTTTTTATTATATACATTAGATATACCATGATATTATCTATATAACTATGGTAATAAATAATTTGATAACCTCAATACAATCAATTGGTGAAAATATTTTATCTACAACCACCCTACCAGTCAATGAATATCCCTTTCAAAAAATTCTGAATATGAATTTTATAACTTCTCTATTTTCATTAAGCATATTTCTAAATACTTGTTTCATGAATATGATATTTTCATCTATTGTTTGTGGAAAAAATTTCTATGTGTCATTATTTTCTGTCTAATTTAACTCCTCATTCATATCTTTAATCCAATTTTAATCATTGGATTCTTAATCAAATCTTTTCTACTCAAATAAATATAAGATGGAATTTCTTTTAATTCTATACATCCTCCTAGTTTATACTAAATCATATTGGTTTCCCAAAATGTTCTCTTCATCAATATATTTAGTTCTAGTAAATATTTTAGGTGTAATTAGAATCTTTATGTCTTGTTATTTCTCATATTCATAAAAAACTTCTATGGTGTAGTCATCACTACCCCTAAGAGACTCTCTAGGGTCTTGTAAAGATTCACTTTTCTCTAAATTATCTTCAATGCTCCTGTCATAGATTCCTTTTTCTTTCCTATCCATTATTACATATTTTATTTCCAAATTTTTTGATGAGAATCATATTAAAAAAACTATAAACCTTTCTTCTTAAGTAATATATATGAAATATAACTTAATAGTGTTATTTATATACTTTTCTTGATTCCCTTCCATGTTAAGAATTTAGAACTTACTACCAAAGACTCATAAATACTTCAATGTTGGTTTCCTTTTATACCTTAGTTCAGAAGGAGACTTTTTTTATACCTTGTAATACCACTAGAGATCACCATACTTTGTGTTATATTATTGATGGTTCTACTTTACCTCTCAACCACCCTATTCTATTAGGGTGTCTACATTATAGTAGCTTATTGAGCATTATCATACTTCTCTAGATACTTATTAGCTAAATAATAAGTGAATTCAATTCCATTATTATAACTTGGCACTTTTATATTCATTCCAAATCATGGTGTTAATATAAGGTCAAATTTTCAACCATATAAACCTATCATTGTACTCTATTGAAATCAATGACATTTCTTAACCCAATAATATTGGTTCATCACAAGCCATCCTGATCCTGATGATGATGCACAGACTCCAAATGTCACCACATTTTCAGAACATTCAATTCCCAATCCCCCTATTTTAGGAGACACATCATGTTCACCATTATAGACCAATTAATTAAAATCTTGAAACATGGTGAAATTATTAGGTCTGGGCCTCCACCAACTAGACTACCATCATGCCCTACGCTAGCTTTGGCATAACCATGATTTAACACATTTAGATCTTCAAAACCACCCCAAGTCCGAAAACTAGTGCGATTCCCTCATTTGGGTCATTAGTCGATCAATCCCATGTCATGATTTCCATATGAACCAATTAATTTTCAAATCTAAAGAAGCCTTGGATATTTACTACTTCCACTAAACCCAAATGCCCATGTTCGGACTCTAATCTCCAAGAAAAACCAACTCAATTTAGGTACTCATTGGGTCATTGGAAACTAATTTCCATTTGAAATACCTACCTATTAGTCTCCCAAAACTAGGACTCTACCCTAATGGGGTTATATTTCCCATGAATTATGTCACTCTCTCCACTATAGGATAACCCTTGTTACAACATCACTTGATCAAAATCCAAGCACCACAACACACATCCTGTCTATCCCCAAACATGATGACTGGATTCATCCAAAACCCAAGAATTCCTAGGAGATAACCAAAAAACTACTCAATACCCATTCTCGGTGCATGATAATTCCATTATTGGCATGTAATTAGTTTTCTAGAAAAAAAGATTATCACCTACCACACCATCCATTGGTGCACTCACCACCACATGGATTTACTTAAAATTGCTCCACAAGAAACACCTCAAAGATCCAAATCTAAATCTATAAACCACTTCTCCCAAGACATTATCAAATCACCCTAGGAAACACTTTTCCTTAACCATGATCTGGTATAACCATACCCAGTATATTTCCAAAGAGCCCTTTTTCATAGGGAACTTCATCCATTTCATTTGAAGCTATGGGATACCTCACCTATGAGAATCTCGCTAAAATTTCCATCGATTCTCTACCCTCTGTCAACTGACACTGATTAAAAAATACACAACTTCCATGCATGAATTGTTTGTGCTTACTCAAATAATGTCAAATTCAATAGGTGTACGCTCCTGTACCACCCAGTTGCAACCCATCTCAAAGCTCTGGAAGTCACGTCACAACTGAACTAGGATCACATGCCTAATTAAAAAGATGGCCATTCCTATTGGATGTTAGTTCCCTGAAACCCAAGATTAGAATAAATTGAACCATAGATCTAGATAAGGGAAAACATGAGACCTAAATACCACGTTGGAGCCAAAAATCAGAAAATACCTGGCGAGGCAAGGAGTGAAGTAGGCAGGGATTTCGCATGAGAAATTGAATAAGGGTGGATTTCTCTAGGGTCCACTGAGTGGGGTCAGTGACAAATCATGGGAGGAGGATGCCAAGGTAGGACTTGGTTCGACTGAGAAATCGGGAAGGTGGGGCTGCTGCGTCGAAGGAGAAGAATCGGGGGTGGCCGCGTGGAAGGAGGATCCTAAGAGGTGGAGTGGCCGCATCTGAGCCGGTCGGGGCAGCGTCGAAGCCGTGTCGGGGCAGCGTCCGAGAAGGAGGATCGCGGTGAAGTGGGGTGGCCGCATCAGAGGCATGTCGTCAGAGGAGGTGGGGAGTCCACGTCGGAGCAGCGATGGTGGGGAAGTGGAGTGGCCGCGCCGGAGGAGAACGATCATGGGGAGGTTGGGTGGCCTGTCGGAGGAGGAGGATCACGGAACGTCGGGGAGAAAAGTCGCGAGGAGGAGGGGCGTTAGGAGGAGGGGTGCAAGAGGGTTACAGTAAATTGGGGAGTGGGGGTGGGTTAATTTCTACGGACAACAAAATAGCCGTGGCTATACACATGATATAGCCACAGTTCCTATTGGCCATGGGTATAGCTCCGTAGCGGTAGATCTAAATTCTAGTAGTGCTAGGTTGTGCCACTATGGTACACTCTTAGGTAATAATACTTTATTGGCGAGGGATCTATGAAAAACCCATCTCATCAAGCATCCACTTATAACTAAACATCATCAGGATGGATGAAGTGAGATATGTCTGAATAATAATGACTAAGATATAAAACATGGAAGATTTAATTCATGAATCAGTACCTCTAATGTAACTATAACCAATAGGCTACCGACCTGACTCTCTCCAAAATCTCAAAGGTTCTAACAAACCTAGGTGTTAGATTACCTTTCTTCTGAATCGTTGATGCCCCTATTTAGTGGAAAAATGAAAGAAGACCCAATCCTTGACCTCGAAATCTAGAGGTCATAAAAAAGATTACATAAGACTTAGGGCTAGACTATTCCATAGCCATGTGTTTCTTGATTAGTAGCACATGTTTCGAAGTCTCCTGAATGATATGAGGTGCTAGTATCACTTCCTTACTTACCTTTAACTAGCACAAGGGTGAACAATATGGCATACCTTATATATCCTCACAAGGATCCATATTTATAGTCACTTTGAAGCTGTTACTATAAAATAACATGGTGAGAGGTAAGTGTTTCTTCGAAGAACCTCCAAAATGTAGTAACCATTATCGGACATGTCCTCTAACACTTATATCGTATTCTCAGATTGACTGTTAGTATGTGGGTGATAAGATGTACTAAAAAACACTTGTGAACCCATCACCCTTGACAATCCTTTATAGAACCATGATGTAAAATGAGAATATCCATCTCATATAATAGTACATGGAACTCTATAAAGGTGTATGATATCCTTGACATATATCCTTCCTACCTCATCCATTTGAAAAGTCTCTCAGATAGATAGGAAGTGAGAAACCTTAATTAGATTATCAGTGATCACCCAAACCGCATCATTACCTCAAAGGGATCATGGTAATCCAATCACAAAATATATGGTGACATTTTCTCATTTACACTCAGGAATGGGAAACAACTATATAATATCTTATTGTCACTGGTGTTTCGTTTTCACCTGTTAACATGCAGAACTCTATGTAACACAACTATCTATCTCTCTATTCATCCGTGACCACCAATACTGGTGGTGTAAATCATGACACATATTGGTGAGTCCAGAACGCACTACCCAAGTAGAAGTATGATAATATTTCATAAAATACTCTCATATATTAGAAATAACCCCAAAAAAATCCATGAATGTGAAAGATCTCATCCTTATCAATGACCCATCTTAGTGGTGGGTCCTCAACAGAAATGCTTTCCCGCAGGACCAAGCCCTCGGGATCAGAAAGATTAATTATCTTCACTTTATCTAGAAGTGAAGAGGTCACTACTAAAGATTTAAGTTTAGGATTTCCATGATGATTCTGGACCTCTAAGTTTATCTCAGAAAACAAGTCCACTAATTACTATTCTCTACTAGCCTCCTGAACTACATATGTCTAAATTTTTTAGTTTAGAGAATTATCAACAACATTTCATTTCATAGGAATATAAAAAATCTCTAAGTCGAAGGGTTTTAGGTATTTAACCCCTCTTCTATATCTGAGGTTCAAGTAACACTATATGAAAATGTATTTAAGGCTTTTGTGGTCTATATACACCACAAACCACTTTCCAAGAAAGTAATGCCTCGAACAACACAAGTCATGAAGCACAACTACTAGTTCAATATCCTAAATCAGGTAATTACACTCATGTACCCTCAACTGGAGAGACCCATACACCAATTTCATGACTCATTCTAATGGTTCTCATGTCAGGACCACCCCAAGACTATCTCTAATAGGCCAAGAGATGGAGACTTGCACCGAGAAGGCATATCACACACATGTGAGTTCTTAGCCTAATGTACCTATAAAAATTCACACACTTCCAAGACCATAAAAAGATAAAATGAAAAAAAAAACAAATTAAAAATTCATGCATACATCTTAATAAAACAATTAGAGTAAAAAAATAAGTACTAAAAAGGAAAAAGGGCCAAATTCAATCCCACCATAAATAATCTAAAAACAAGTCCAATAGGAAAGTATGGAAGTGGACTGCTGTCAAGGTAACCACTAGAATACACCTCATCAAGTCTGTCTCACTAAGCTATACTTGATCTTGGTCCATCTAGGACTCTTTAAAGGGGTTGATCGTCTACAAAAGACATGACATGTGTGGGAAATCCCATATAGGTGTGAGTATAACAACACCCAGTAGGGCACTCTGAAATCACTAAGAATATACATTAAGAATAATAGTCAGATCAACATAGGTATATTTATATAACACATATAACAAGAATATCTAGATATAATCAACAAGGACTCACTTTATCAAACTAAATTCACAACCATAATTCTAGACTAGGAATCATGCTCGAAGGCTTTACACAACACTCATCTGGGATAACATGCTCCTCGAGTCAGATAACACTGATGGAATCCATCTGAGATGTATTTCCTCATCGGGTCTCACCATAATATGTATACACTAGAATTCAAAAGAGAATGATATATATATGAGGATAACACCTAATTCCATGAGGTATACTAAAAACTCAATCTTTTACAAACCGCTAAGTAGAGGGTCGATGCCCATGTAGTGTTGGTTACAAAGATACCAAGAACTCCACCTAGGGAAAAGATTATGATAAATGATCTCACTTCGAGACTCATGGGAGGATTCCAAAAGAACTATCCAAGAAGTCCTATTCAAGGTATCACCATTATATGTATAGTATACAATTCTATACTAACCCTTATGGAATGGATCGATGGTATGAACGCTAACAAAACTTGTCCAAGATAAAGGGGACAAGGGCACTAAGATTTCTTTGAAGGGGTACATGGTGTGTACTGGTAGTACACAGTGTGTCCCTCCAACACAAGGTCCTACCCATGTATCATACCCCATTCCTATTTCCATGTAATGTTTGAGTACACATTGTGTTTGACCCTGTGTACTCATAGCCATGTCTATGTCCAACTTGTTGTGTCCATGTATGGTAAGTCATGTCCGTGTATGGAAAGCCATTCCCATGTTTGGCTGGACGTGTCCATGTACAGCTGGCCATGTCTGTGACCACATATCACCCCAGGTATACACCGAGCCACGAGGAATAGGGAACATTCCGTGTGACAGGTGTCACATTCCATGTGATACTTAACTCCACACAGAAACCCAATTCACCACTATGAGGGTCCCGGATGGTGTGTTTGTCTAGAACACATTCCATGTAACCCGATATTTTCTATAAATACAGGATCTTCTTCCATGTCATCACCCACTCATCTGGCCTAAAATCTTACCATGAATCATGTTGGAGAATGGGGAATCACTTTGTATGAGCCTCGCTGTTTCCGATAGCCCAAATCCGGTCATCCAATTCCCATAGGAATTGGTTATCCTTCATCCTTATCATCGTTGCATGAAATAATCGAATAAGATGTCTCTAATTTCTTCCCATTCACACATCAATACCATCATCACATGATACCCATGTCATATAGAGCCCAAATATGAAATATCAAAATGTTTTCCATGAAATAGGTTTGAAACAATTGATTCCATGGTATTTTTCAAACCACTAGTCAAAATGAATATCGAATATGATTGCATAATAACGGTGGGATAAATCCAAGAAACAAGAAAATAGGATCGATCCTTATCCATGTTCATTTTCTCTTGATCTTCACCATTACAATGACGAATGAAGATCCAAATGAAAATAAGCAATTCTCCCAATAATACCCATAGATAAAACCTTACTCAAAATAATATAGATCCATAAGTCAAACTATTGGTCAGCTGATTTGTGCTCATCATTGAAATGAATATTGGGAAAATAATATAAATAAAACATCATACTACCTCGATTTGGATCAATCAGTAGTGAAGAATAGTTCTGTGAAATTTTCCTTGGTAAGATCCTTGAGATCCTTCACGCACCGATCGATGGTCTATGATCCAGTCATCGCTCTCCAATGGAAGATCCTCCAATGATATCCAATAGATTGTATTGATTTGTAGGGTTATGTGGATAAACCTTCAAATCCTCTATAATATTAGCCGTGAAATGTGAAAGATGTCATGTAACTGATTTAACTGCAGTGATGGAGCTAAGTGTTACACCACTTCACCAGCTCTATGTAGTATCTAGAAAGGGTCAATGAATCTCAGAGATAGTTTTACACCCTGACCAAATATTCATAACCCTCATAGATGTGATGCCCTTAAGTAATTATGGTCTCACTACTTGAACTCCAAATACCTCCATCTTCTATAATCATAGTACTTATAATGGATTTTTGTAGTCATCATCTTCTCTTGGATGACCAAAACCTTCTCTATAGTGGCTCGCACCAACTCTGGGCCCATAAGTACCAAATCTCCTAGGCCAGTCTAGCATTGTGGAGACCTACAATGTTGTCTATACAAGGCCTTTAATGGTTCCATACTGATGGTGGAATAAAAGCTGTTGTTGTATGCAAATACCACCAGTAGTATATGATCCTCTCAAATATAGCCAAAGTCTAAAATAAAATCTCACAAAATATCCTCTAGAATTTAAATGGTCCTCTCAGTCTGACCATTAGTCTAGGGGTGAAACACTATGCTCAAACACAACTTAGTCTGAAAATCCTCTTGAAATCCTTTCCATAACTGAGACAGAAATACAACATAATGGTCATAAATGATTTTCAAGGGAACTCCATGGACTTGGACTATCTCATGAATGTAGAGGCATCCCAATTGCTCTACTGAACTCTACTCTTGGATATCTAAGAAGTGGGTCGACTTAGTGAGTCAATCAACGATCACCCTGCTAGAATTGTGTCCCCTAGAAAAATGTGGTAACCCTTTCATGAAGTCCATGGATATCCTATCCCACTTCTAGTATGTAAAATCAAGGGGTGATCTAAACTTGCAGGAACCCGGTGCTCAACCTTCACATGCTTATAGGTAAGGCATCGGGAGGCAAACTCTACAACTCCCTTATTCATCCCTGGACACCAAAATTGACATTGTAGGTCCTGGTACATCTTTTACTCATTTTGATATACCACTAAATGATATGTATGAAACTCTCTCAGAAACTCCTCCTAAAATTTCACTATTAACATTAGGCGTCCTCTAAAAATATTGAAATGCTCTTGAACTTTATAAAATCCATCAGGGTAATATCCATTGGATATCTGAGTATGGGTCTCATAGTCGGTATCCCCAAGCCGTGCCTCCCTGAATCGTTGTATAAGTAATGGGGTAACAAGAATTGAATGGAGTTAAGATGATATATCCCCATCTATAAAGGATATATTCAATTATTTCAACTGATTTGACACCACACTCATCAATTTTGAACAAGATATCTTTCTAAGAGAATTTTCTACCACGTTCCTCTTCACAGGAGTATAAAAAATCTCAAAGTGACGATCTTGGAGGAACTCTAGCCATATCCTCTACCTCATGTTAATACCCTTATGAGATAAGTTATAATTGAGTCTTTTTTTTGTTCAGAATAGATGATAAACCACTCACCCATAAGGTAGTGTCACCACATATTCAGTGCGATAACCGCCACTGCTAACTCAAGATCGTAGGTCGCATTGTTCTTCTCATATGCTCTCAATTGACTTAAACCATAGAAAATCACCACCTACCTCTACATCATAACACAACCAAGACTATTAGATAATGCATTATATAACACTATATACTCAATATCCTCCTCTAGAAATCTCAAGATGGGAGTGCTCGTCAATCTCTGCCTCAAATCCTGGAAAGCCTACTAGAACCTCTCCTTCCACAAAAAAAAAGATGCACCTTTTGGGTCAAATCAGTGAAGGGAGATAATATACTAGGGAAATAATGTAGGAATATCCAATAATATACTTCCGATGCAAGGAATCCCCACACCTCTGTCATGATCTTGGGTGGATCCCAAGCTAACACTACCTCAATATTAATCGGGTCCACTACTACACCGTTTGCTGAGATAAAATGTCCCAGAAAGTGGACCTCCTAAATCCAGAACTAGAAATTAATGAGATTACCATAAATATGGTGCTCTTGTATTACATCTAGAACCATCCCTATGTGTCTTTCACAATCCTCCTCATATTCCAAGTATACTAGGATATTTTAAATTAAGACTACCATGAACTAGTCTAAGAATGGTTGAAAGATTAAGTTCATGAGTCCCATGACCATTGTTGGGGAATTTATCATGCTAAAGGGCATAACAAAGTATTCATAATGAATACAATGACATATTAATACCATCTTTGGTATATAATTATCCTATACTCACAACTGGTGATACCCTGATCTGAGGTCAATCTTTAAGAACCATCGTACTCCTCTCAACTGATCAAAGATGTCAATGATCCTCAGTAGTGGATACTTATTCTTTATGGTCACCTAGTTTAGGTGATATTAGTCAAAACAGAACCTCAATATCCCATACTCCTTCTTGGAGAAAAATACTGGGGATGCCTATGGTGAAACACCAGGCTAAAAAATTCATTCATTGGTAAGTCCTCTAACTACACTCTCAGCTCGCAAATCTCTATGAGAGAAATCCATTATGATAGTGTAGATATCATGTAATACCATAACATAGATAAATATATAAGTATATCTCTTGACAGGGAGGACATCCTATAACATTTTTAGGAAAGATGTCCTCATACTCTGCCACCACTGAAAGGAATTGGAAACTCATAGAATCCACCACTCCAAGGGTCATGCTGGCCAATTGATTAGTAATTGGATTCAACATTATATGCATGATTCTATCCTATACTTACCATGTTTCCTTTTCAACCACAAAGGAAAACCTAGTACCAGCACTGCAGACACACCACATCCTCCCTATGAAACATTCTATCTAGGCATGAATGGTAAATAACTATTCCATAATTACGATGACGTCATAAGGCCCCATCATTGCTAAAAAATAGATCCCAACAGAAACTCTCACCTCCATGATTTAGGTCATACTGGTGACATAAGTGTGTGATTGTTGAGTCAACTCCCATAAGAGTCTCCAAGCATAAGGTTCGAGCCAAGGGATCAACTATAATCTCTAAATCTCAAACAAAACATGTGAAAATAAAGGAATAACATACAATTATGTTTATTAGAAATAATAATAAGGTAGAAAATACACATATCAGACCTTGTATCATCCCTAGAGCCTCTAGGTCATATGACTCAACTTCTTATAGCTTCGCTTCTCCTATCCTCCAGCTCCCTAAGCCCGGCATGGACCACCTAGGGGTGGTGGTGGTAACATGTTAAAACATCTACCACCTCTATATTCTCTTCACACTCCTTTTCCATGGACACCACTCTAAAGAACTATATTATCCTATCACTAACTCTACCTAGGTGACCCATCCACTATCTCCCTATCATCCGTACAACGGGTTAGACAATTTCACGCAAGATGCCCCCTGCCATCACATGAGTTGCACCAAATCTCCTTGAGATGAATAAACCCATAATTAGATCCATGAACTACAGAACATATATCATGGGATCATCTCCTAAAATGACTCAAATTTATAGGTCCCTGAGACTAAACTCAGATCCCTACTACCAAATTCTCGGCTCCTGTGTTCCCACTACTGGAAACAACTGTCTGCGTCTACTCAGTAAGAAAACTCTCCACCACCAAAGATTGATCTTTCACCCTAGAAAATATAGGGAAGTAAAGATGTATAACGTTGTCTTGTATTTATCTACACAGTCCTCTATCAAAGTTCCTATCCCAAATGAACTGATCACAAACCACATCCATCAGGTACCTAGAGAGGTTGGTGAAACTTAATGAATAATCATCCACTATCATACTACCCAGATGAAGCTTTAGAAGCTCCCGGATACACACACCCCTCAACGTATCTATAAATAACTCCTCTATGAAAATCCACTTGAAATATTACCATGTTAGAGTCTCCTCATCGTACAAATGGGTCAATAAGTCCCACTATTATCCAACATATTAAAAGAAAAGGCTCACTGCCAGGATAACCATATGAACCTCTAGTTTCCTAAAAAGATGTAAACATATCTTCATATTTTAAATATAGTACTAATCCACCTATGGGTCACTAAATTGATGGGTCACTATCGATTAAACTCGTGAAGCACACTCAGCCTGCACAACTAATATGTTGGTACTATAGGTACCATATACCTCTCTACAGGTAGTGGTATAACTGGTGCAACACATAGAGGTAAGATATCTGGTACATGTCCCTGTATCAATGCCTCATCACCGAGGGTATAATCCTTGTGATCCTGATACTAGATCCTAACTGGAATACATCATAGAGTCATCCTAAAATAGACAAGATGCACCATAGTCAATGAGTATATCTAGAGATATGACTCAAGTAGGACATGGAATACACAACCCATTCCTATATGATACATGTTCTAATGTTTTCCCCATAAATAATGTATACATGTACTGAGTCAAAAGGTAGGTGATCAGAGTCCTGATGTATGTATACATCAGTCGGTGCACTAAAACTAGAGTCCCTAGACTAAAAGCCGAACTCGAAACAATTAACATTGTTGCCTCAAACCAATATCATATAATTCCTTCATAAGTTAGAACCAACATGGATTTGATAACACTCTATCATGACCCGTCCCAATGGGGCCCATGTCATGACTACCCCAAGCTCACCTCAAATAGGCCAGGGGATAGCAACTAGCGTCGAGAAGGCATATCACTCATATGGGAGGCCTTATCCTAATGTACATGTACACACACACAAATCTACAAGCCCATAATATGTTGAAATATAAAACATCTAATAAAACTTGAATTTATACATCTAAATCCCACCATCAGAGTATGACAATAAGAATTGGAGAGAAAAAAGGTCCTAATACAAGCCTAAAAAAATAATCTAAACACAAGTCCAACCTAAAAGTATGGAAGGGGAATTCTATCAAGGTAACCGCTAGAATAAACCTTGGTTAGTTTGGATCACTAAGATTAACCTAGTCTTGGTCCCTTTAGGACTCTATCAAGGGGTCGATCATCTGTATAAGACACAAAACATGTGGGAAAAACCCTCGTATGGGTGAGTATAACAATACACAGTAGGACACCCCAAAATTAGTAATCATATAGATCAAGAATAAAATTTAGCTAAACATAGGTATATGTATAAAACATATATAATAAGATTATCTAGATATACTAAAGAAATAAACACTATCTGAAATTAAATTCACAATCATAATTCCATCCAAGGAATCATGCTTAAAGGTTCCACATAACACTAGTTCAAGAGAACATGTTCCCCAAGTTAGATAGCATTGATAGTGTTCATCCAAGATGTACTTATCATCAGGTCTCTCTATAAGAAGTATACACTATAATTATGAATAGAATTATACATGTATGAGGATCAAACCTAAGGCCATTGGGTATACCAAAAACTTAATCTAGAATAATCCACCAAGTAGAGGATCGACACCTGCGTAGTGTTGGTCACGATGATACCAAGAACTCCACCTAGGGAAACAATGATGATGGAGGATCCCACACTGAGCCTTATAAAAGGATTCCAAAAACTCTATCCAAGAAGTCCACCTAAAGGGATCACCATCCTATGTGTAGAAAATGATTCCATACTAACCCTTAGGGAATGGATCAAGGGTATTCACCCTAATGAAACATGTCCAAACTAAAGAGGGCAAGGTCTCTAAGCCTAATTTCAAGGAGTATATGGTGTGTACTGGTAGTAAATGGTGTGTACCTCTGGAACTAAGTAAAACCCATGTATCATAGACTGTTCCCATGTCTATGTCCATGCTTGAGTACACAACGTGTCCGATCCCATGTACTCCTGGATGTGTTCATGCCTATATGGCCCTATATATATACAACCAGTCGTGTTCGTGTATGGTTAGCCATGTCCAGGTATAATTAGCCATGTTTTTGTATGAATATCCATGTCAATTCCCATGTATCACCCTAGTCACATGATGAGTCGCTAGGTAAGATTCACATGTCGCATGATAGGTGTCACACCCTATGAGGTACTGAACTTCAAACGAAAACCCTAGCTGCCACTGTGAGGGTCCCACATGACTTGTATCTTTGGAATACACGTCCCACAACCTAGTATTTTATAGAAATACAAAATCTTCCTCTACATTGTCTTCCACTCCTCTGGCCTCTAATCTAGTCTTGAATCATGTTAGAGAATTTAGATCTACTCTAATTGAGTCTCATCATCATTTCTCTCCATAATCCTCTTAACCGATTCACATGGGAATCAGTTATCCCTCATACTCATTTCCACCACACACACTATTTGAACCAAAGGCCTCTAATCCAATATGATCCACACAGTTTTATTTTCATCTCACAATCCCCACGTCATATTGAAACCATATTTTCAATATCAAACTATTGCACCAAGAAATAGGTGTGAAATGGTTGATTCTTTAGTATTTGTAGAGATACCAGTCAAAACAAATACCAGTGAGGATCACATAAGAATGGTGTGAGAAATCCAAGAAACATGAAAATAGTAACAAACTTTGATCATGTTTTGTTGGAATTAATACATTTTTGTTATACTGATTAATGAATATCCAAATAAAAATAAGCAATTCTCTTAATAATCCCCTCAGATAAATCCTTACCCTCAATAAGACTGATCCGTGAATCAATCCATTGATCGATTAATTTGTGTTCATAATAGAAATGAATAATGGGGAAAGAATCCAAATAAAAAATATTCCTAAAATTATTTAGATCAATCCCTAATGAAGCATAGTTCTATTCCATTATCATTGGTGAGATCCTCAACCTCTGTCGCACACTGATCGATTATCCATGATCTGGTCTTCACTTGCCAATGGAAGATCCTACAATGCTCTCCAATGGATTCTATTGATTTGTAGGTTATGAGGATAACCTTGAAAATCCACCATAACAACGTTTATGTAGAAATTTTATTAGGTCGGGAAATTAATTAAATAAATTAATTTATTCAATTAATTTATTTAAATGTTCACCCATGACTGTGCCTCCACTCGAATGCCCGACGAGTTCCAAGTTTATATCACACCTAGGGTAAAACCCATGATCTGAACTCAATGAAGGCCTCATATTTATGATCCTAGACTCTATCTAGAAATTATTCCACATTTTCAAAAAAAAAACTATGTGTACTTTCATTTAATTTATTTAATATATTTCAAATATTATTTATAGGAACGCTGGGCCTTAGAATCTAACTTCCGCTCCACACCTAGCTCCAAAAATAATCTATAAAATATTCCAAAATAATACATAGAAAAATTATAGTCATTAAAACCAAAAATCAATATCCCTTCTTTATAACGGTTCCCAAAAAAATGCTTGAAACATCATAGTAAACCATATAACCTCTACCAGGATCAAGTAAAATCATGATTGGTGTTGAAGTAATCCTTTATTTAAACTCATAAAAGGCTCTCACAAATGCTTCATACAACATGAATTTCAAACCCTTTTTAGTCAATACCAAAAGAGGTTCCACTATCCATGAGAAATATTTATTGAAGAACCTATAATAACCCTACATCCCTAAAAAACTCTAGATATCAAAGAATTTCTTGGAAAAACACTAGGAAATAATATCTCTCATCTTCTCTAGTTCAACTGATACTCATTTCTCTGAGATAATGTGACCTAATAAGTGGACCTTATCAATCCAAAAGTAGAATTTAGTGATCTTAGAATACTGTTAGTTTTATCTTAGTGTATTCAGTATGATATTAATATGTTTATCATGGTCATGTTGAAAATAAGAATAAACCAAGATTTCATCAAAAAATACTACAACAAGTGAATCAAGATATGGGTGGAAAACCCAATTCATTATATCCATGAAGATTGAGGGAGAATTTGTGAGATCATATGACTAGAACAAATATTCATACAATCTATATATACTATTGAATGTTGTATGTGGTATGTCTGAATGTCTCATAGGCACTTGGTGATATCCAAACCACAAGTAAATCTTTGTGAAAACACTATCTCCTCTGATATGATCCAAGATGTCATCTATATGAGGTAGTGGATACCAGTTCCTAACCATAAGCTGATTAAATTAGTGGAAATCTATACAAATCCAAAGGGTACATTCCACCTTGGTGAAAAGGAAAACTAGACCCCATAGTGAAGTACTGAGTTATATAAAAACCTTATCTTATAATTACTTAAGCTGCTTCTTGAGTTCCTGATGCTCAGTAGGCACCATCCTATAAAGAAAAATGGAAAATAGTGATGCTCCTAGAACTATGTCAATAATAAACTCTACCTCTCTATCATGAGGTAGTCTAGAAAAGTCTCTAGGGAACACATCCCTAAAACGATCAACTACATGGGGGAAATATATAAAAAGACTAGGAATATGAGCTATCAATCTGCCTAACCCATGATTCATAGGTCTATATCTACTTTCCTAGACATCCCATTCACCCTTATGAATATAGGTACCACTCTTTAGTGATGTAAAAAACAACCTATGTTGTTAGAAATCAATTTGAGAAAAATCATATACTAACTGGTCCATCCTGAGTATGATTTCAAGACCCATCATCTTGAGGAAAAAGAGGTTCCATAGAAAAAGATAACCACCAATCTCAAGGGGAATTCCTTACATTAGCATATACTCTCAGATCGGGTCCCCAATGGTGTGTCTAGAGTCATTATGCCATAGAAGTACTCTATCTTTGGGCCCAGACATTCCATAATTGACGTTGATATAAAATAATGTGAAGTTCCAATTTCAGATAAAGTAGAAAATAATGTAGAGGATTTTAGAGTAAAACCTAGAACTATAGAAGGTCCAATAATTTTCTCCTCTAGTATAGGCTGTATTGCATGTAGCTGACCAGATCCATGACCTTAAGCCATAGCATGACTACCCAGAGTAGAACCACTCTACTGGTGCTTCATCTCATAAGAATTACTTCCAAGACCACATCCACCTACTCATCCTGATCAATTGATAGCAGTCCAACTCCTTGCCTTTCATGGAGATGCTGATCTTGCACCTGAATGTGGAGTCAGTTCATATTCTTTATCACTAGGAACTAAATAATAATTTCTACAAAAATTATGAAGATGACCCATTTTTATATTATTTAAACAATCAATTTGGTCCTTGGTAAACTGGGGATATTATGGTCTAGCCTACCACACTGGTGAAGCACCACATAACTATATGTGTGTTCCATTTGACTGTCACTTCCCCTATGAGAAGAATCAAAGCGCTATTTCCTACTGCTAGAAAAATCACTTATCTATCTTGGTGCTAAAATTCCCTGGCCCACACTGTCTACTTCCATCAAGATCCATTCAGTGATAAGTGTAGATCCCCATACTCGCACTTTCAGATCCAGTACAAAAATTGATGTATATTATTTTGTTATTTAAAAGAAATAGAAAAATATAAAATCATTTACACTGGAGGATTTTTTCGGTTTAGGTTTTGGAGGAAAATTACCATTGTTACATATTATCAAAGTCAAAACTATAAATAAGAGATAGTAATGAAGATTTGTTAGTTCTCGATCCTTGTCAAGCTAAACTCCATGAAAGATCTATAGGAACCTAAAAACATTTTATGAAAACATAGGATGTGAAAAGTTTCCTAGTAATGGGTTTTTGAAAAGCTCGTGAAAAATCATTTTGAAAATACTTATAAATTTTGAAAAATTATTTTGTAAATAGTTTTTGAATATATCTTTAAAAATATCTTTTATAAATACTTTTATGAAAACATATCTTTAGAAAAAACTTTAGAAATATTTTTTAAAATAATTATAATTTTTAAAGCATGATTTGTAAAACACCATTGAAAATATAATAGATTTTTGAAAACTATTTTGAAAAATAATTTGAAAACATGATTTTGAAAATGCATTTGAAAATAATTACGCCTTTGAAAACATATAGATATACTCTTTTAAAATACTTATTCTTTGGGAAATTATTGAAAGCCAGTGAAAATAGTTACGCTTTTCAAAAAAATTATATTTATTTTAAAAATACTTATGTGTGAAAATTATTTTAAAATAAATTATTGGGTTTTTAGAAAATACTAAGTAAAAATTTGAAAACAAAATATTTCAGCTACTTAAACATTGAAGTCTGTATTGGGCCTACCCACTAGGGTTAGGAATGGGTTCAATCCCCACTCCATTTCTTGTTTACAATTTCCAAGTTCCTTTTTTATAAAAACATTTTTAATTTACTTTAAATATATATACATTTTCCACTAGGGTTTTTGATTTTTAAAACATAATAATACTTTGAATACACATGAACATTTACAAATATATATAAATATTTATTTTCTTAGGAAAATCACTTCTAAGATTTGGAACTACCAAATATCATGTCATTTTTCTTTTATATGGCATGTTAATAAAATAATTAAAACCCATGTAATTAATTTTTTTTATAAATTACTTTTCATTAAAACATTATCTTTTAAAACTCATCCCTAGATAAAAGTATTAAATACTAATTTTATCAAATCACAATTTGACGTTTTGACATATTAAATAATATATAGACATTTCACATAAAATTATATCTATTGAAAGTCACATGAAATAATAGACATTTTAATTTCTTTTTCTTAGAATTATCATGAGCACATAAAATATAATAATCTAAAATAATGGAGTGCGTAATAGTAATTATAACATTACTATTTTCATAAATTAATCCAATTGACATTATATGCATATATATAATTTTACTCTCATGAACAATTATAAGTAAAAGGAAATATACCCTTAACTTATTACATTAAAATAAAAACTATATTACACATATAAGAAGGATAAAATTAATATTTTCCAAATAAAAAATTCACCATTTATTAATGTAAAAATACTAAGTTGAGTGATTCCATGTTTTGAAATGAATTATATATTAATTTCAAATCATGTAATGAGGGCAGGGAATATATTTACATATGTACACACACACACAAACACACACATATAATGAAAGAAACCCTTTACATTAATTTAAATAATTACTAATTAAAATATTTTAAGCTGATGTAATACTTATAAAAACTTGAATTTTAGAATTAAAAATGCAATGAAATTCATGTAACACCCCGACTCCACTAGGCTGGAGCCAGTGCATTACATGTGATATTGAAATGGTTTGAAGGAATGAAAATCCTAAAGGAACGATCATTTAATTAGTCTTGAAGAAACTAGATACACTGATGTAACTCAAATTACATTGGAAAAGGCTATAAAATACAATACATAATAAAAACTAAAAACTGCATCCACTGGAACTCAATAAAAGGCCTTCTCTTCATCAACTGTTGAAGATAGACAATGAAAGGGGTGAGCTCAAATGCTCCGTAAGGGTTAAAAATAGCGGAAGTGTGAATACAATAATAAGTGAATCATAGACAATTTGACATAATCAATATGGCATGCTGACTAAATGAAATACTAATACCATTAACAAACTGAGAATGTAACTGCATCCATAGATTTTGTCATAGTGAAAACCTAATGGATAATAATAACTGATAATGAATAAAGATAATGATTATTAATTGGACTTCATGTATCTGGAACATGAAACCATAATACCGTTGAAACGGTTTAGTTCTATGGGTAGAAACCCTTCTGATTTTTGGAAACAAACTCGAAGGGTTTGTTGCCAAACTGTTTTGTCTCAAGAGACCTACCGATGCATCGATGGGATATAATGGCCCCCACCCACCACTGAATGTCCAAATCATTCTCTATAAATTTATTCAATACAAGAGCAATATTCCCTTTCAATATCCATATAGATTAGAGTATATAGATTCATCAATATTTCCATAATTAAAATAACTTTCCAAATAAACACCGTATGTAAAATGGTATACAGTTTAGACAAAAAACATATTCATGAAATAAGATTATGGATATTTAATATAAATATAATTTCAAATGAAAAGTGATCACAAATGGTCAGTAGGTACACTACATAATGATTATTAGGTGCACAATACAATGATAGTCACAATGAAAACGGCAACTGAGACAAAGTCCCTTACCACAATGTAATCGGTCGAACCGTATGACCAGAACTTAATAAACATCAAGTGAATAATTGAATAACATGAATATAAATAGAATCATGTTATTATATATCAAATGTAAGTACATATATACCAAATATAAGGAATTATTGTCGAACAATGGAAATCTCACAGAAATGAAAGTGAGATGAGAAACCCCTCACCTTATGCTTGAAGGTGTTCTTGACTTGTTATTAGAGAACTGAATAAACAAATTAGGATTTATTAATTCATAAATCCAGAACCTATTTTATATTTAATTGATATTTTATGTCCTTATTAAGTTCATTAATGACCTTTTTTTGATTTAAGAGATACAATTTTATTGTTTTGGAAGCATTTTCTTACTTGGTTTCATGCTTTGTTTACTTGTATTCATGAATGGAAGTTGGTTTGAAATATGGTTAAACATACAGAATTTTTAGTATATATTATTAGTTAAATTAAAGATACATAAATGATCTTATAGTGATTATGGTTATATACCATGAGGATGACTCATTCGATGAGTTAAAAAAACAATTGAATTTGGCTTGGCAGTTTTGTGCTCAATAAACTTGTTTTGTATTATTATTCCATATTATGAACGTATAAATATTAAAGAATGTTAATAAAGATAAAAAACATATATTATGACCTGGTTCAACCATATATTTTGTTTCATGACCATACATGAAATAATTAATGGAAATTGAAATTACAACGTCCACGATGTCGGTAATTCGACACATCACAGACAATGTTTTTTATTCCTTAAATAAGTGGGAGAGGAGAAGAATAATGATGAATAATTTTCCATAAACATTATAAAATCTATAATATACAATATTATGGAGCATACAAGAATCTTGTTTAAGATTAGGTGAGGAAATAAGAAGAAAATAAAGGAATCTTAAAATGAATGAAAACTTGATAAATTTCTCACAAAAATTCAGCTGCCTAACGACCTCTCTTAAAATTTCCTAAAAATAGTTTGATGAGAGGAATGGAATATATCATCATTAATACATAATATGGACAGTATTGAGGAATATTTAATGAAATATACCAACAAAAGACAAAGGTAATGGAAGAGAATATCATAAAATGAAAGAAAAGAAAGAAAAAAAAGAGGTTGTTTACCTCTTGATCTCTTCTCCTTGAGATCATTCTTAAGGGCTTTGGTTTTGGTCTTTTGGTGAGACCAGAAGCTCTAGGACGTGGTGAAGAGACTTGTTAGTATTTTTGTGCAGAACGTTGAGGATCTTAAAGGATTATAGGAGTGAAGAGAAGAGGTGGTGGTGGGGGGTTTTTATAGTGGAGGATATGGGTAAATTTTGAATATTTAATTTCATTATTTTATTATTCCCATCAAGAAAACCAATAGTATTGTTTCATGTGACAATTAATAGTAATAATGTCATGTGAGTTCAAACCGAGGGGCCTTTAATCACTTATTATGTCATAAATAGTGTATTTTACTGATAAATCGAATATACGGTACTTTACCGTATTTCACTATTCATCAAAAATTCAAGAATTTCAGAAAAATACCAAAAATTCACCCCTACCATTTTTCGACGTGTAGAATTCAAAAGTGAAATCCATTTTTCAAAAATAATTTTCTAAATATTATTAATTTAATTTTTAAATAAGGTCATAGTTAATTCAAAAAATAACAATCTTGAAGTGTAGTTAGTTTTTTGTGACGTTGAAAAATTAATTAAGATCCCATAATCATATTGACTTAAGAAAATAATAATATTATTTACTATTAATAAGGATCATTTTATTATTCATAAGGGTATGTTACTATTCACCAAAAATCAAATTTGTTCTATCAGACTCCAGATGACTTACTGATCACAACTCTAGATGACCATTTTTCGAAATTCAAAACATAGAAGTGGAAACTTTATATTTAATGGATAGGTTTTGACTATATCCTAAATATCCTAGTGTTGTTTCAATGGAACACAGTGATGAATAAAATTTATTTAAGAGAAAAATACCATAAAATGTTTGGGGTTCTACATTATTCCCTCCTTCAGAAATTTCATCCTCAAAATTTTATGAATAAAGCCCACTAAAAAGATGTGTGTGGTTCTTCTTCATGAAACCATCTGGTTCCTATGTTGCTTCCTCCCTATTATGATTTCTCCAAAGAACATTTACTAGACGAGTTATTCGATTTCTCAATACATGCTCCCTTGTGTCAATAATCCCGATAGGCTTTTTACAGTATGATAAATCAGGTTCCAGTTCTATTTCATTATATGTGAGTAGATGCATTGGGTATGGCATGTACTTCTTTAACAACGATACGTGGAACACATCATGAACTCTGGAGAGATTTGGAGGCATCGCTAAACGGTAAGCTACAACTCCAATTCTTCCCAAAATTTCAAATGGTTCTATGTACCTGGGGCTCAGTTTCCATTTCTTACCAAACCTTAAGATTCCCTTCCATGGAGATACTTTCAGAAATACATTATCCCCCTCTTGAAATTCCAAGTCCTTTCTCCGGTTGTCATCATAAATCTTCTGCCTACTTTGTGCTTCTTTAATATGGGATTGTATTTTTTTCATCTTTATCATGGTCTCTTCAATATGTTCTAGGCCTATAAGTTTCCTATCACCAACTTCATCCCAACAAGTTTGAGTTTGACATATCTTTCCATATAATGCTTCATATAGATACATTTGAATACTAGAATGGAAACTATTGCTGTATGAAAATTCCACCAAAGGCAAGTATTGATCCCACATACCTTGGAAGTCAAGAGAACATGACCTAAGAATATCTTCTATAGTATGAATAGTCCTTTCAGATTGTCCGTCGGTTTGGTGGTGATATGCGGTACTCATATGAAGCTCAGTATTCAAAGCCTTCTGGAGACTTTTACAGAATTTTTACGTAAACCGGGGATCTCAATCAGAAACAATTGATAGAGGTGCACCATAAAGTCTCACAAATTCATTAATATAAAGTCTTTCCAGGTGCTCTTAGGGTAAATCCTCTCTTATTGGAAGGAAATGTGCTGTTTTAGTGAGACAATCAACAATTACCCATATTGCATCATTCCTTCTAGGTGTCCTCAGTAGTCCGGTGAAAAAATCCATCGTAATGTAATCCCACTTCCACATAGGAACATGTATAGGTTGCAGCACTCCTTTGGGATGTTGTCTCTCCACCTTCACTTGTTGACAAACTAGACACCTTGACACGTAGTTAGCAATTTATCGCTTCATATTATCCCACAAAAAATATTCCTTCAGATCTCAATACATCTTGGTGCTTCCCGAGTGTATAGAGAAATTTGAGCTATGAGAATCATCTAGTAGTTCCCTTTTTAGCTTAGGTACTGATGGAATGCATAACCTCTTCCCAAACATCAGAACTCCTTATTCATACACTAAGTAAACTAGTCTTCCATCCTTAACTGCATTAATTTTCTCGTGCAGATTCTCATCATCAGATTGAGAATTTTTATCTTCTCTAGTAAAGATGGTTTAATAATCATTTTAAAGAGGAGTGATGTTTCCCCTCCCTTAACAATTCACATATCCATCCTCAGTAGATCCATAAACATAGGATCTCTTTCAATCCTCATTTGAGTTAGAAGGCCATGATCTTTCCTACTTAATGCATCTGCCACCTTATTCACCTTTACTGGGTGGTAGATTATTGAACAATCGTAATATTTGAGTAACTCGAGCCATCTTCTTCGCCTCATATTGAGTTATTTTTGTGTGAAAATATATTTCAAACTCTTATGGTCCGTATAAATCTCACATCTCTCTCCATAGAGATAATGCCTCCATATTTTCAGAGCAAAGATTACGGCTGCTAACTCAAGATAATGAGTTGGATAATATTTCTCATGAGTCTTAAATTGCCTTGATTCGTAAGAAATAACTTTATCATTTTGCATAAGGACACAACCCAGTCCATTAGTTGATGCATCACTGTATATTACAAATCCATCACTTCCAGATAGAAGAGTCAAAATTGGAGCATTGACCAATCTTCTTTTCAATTCATCAAATCATTCTGTACATTAATTTGTCCGCAAAAACTTTACTCCTTTAAGTGTGAGCTTGGTTAGCGGGTTAGCCAATCAGGAAACATTCTGAATGAAACGTCGATAATAACCTGCTAAGCCAATAAAACTGCGTACCTTAGTGATTTTTGTTGATGTGATCCATTCTTGGATTCTTTTGTCTTTGAAGGATCAACTATGATTCCATCCTTAGAGACAATATGGCCTAGAAAAGAAACTGACTGAATCTAGAATTCACACTTGATAAACTGCCCATATAATTTATTTATTCTCAATGTTTTCAGAATAGTTCTCAAATGATCCTCATGGTCCTCATATCTTTTTGAGTATACCATGATATCATCGATTAATACCACAACAAAGTAATCAAGATATTCCTTGAAAACTGTATTCATTAAATCCATGAAAATAGAGGGTGCATTTTTCAGTCCAAAAGGAATCACTGTAAACACATAATGCCAATACCTTGTTCGAAATGTTGTCTTCAGAATATCCTCCTACCTCACACGTAATTGATGATATCCGGATCGAAGGTCAATCTTCAAAAAGTATTGAACTCCAAGAAGTTGGTCAAATAAATCATCAATCTAGGGAAGAGGATACTTATTCTTTATTGTAATAGCATTGATTTCCCGGTAATCAATGCAAAGCCTCATGGATCCATCTTTCATCTTTACAAACAAGACCGGGGCTCCCCATGGAGAAACACTAGGTCTAATAAATCCTTTTTCACTCAAATATTCTAGTTGTTTCTTCAGCTCCACTAACTCCATAGTGGCCATTCTATATGGGGTCTTTGATATAGGTCTTTCATCAGAAATTAAATCAATAGAGAACTGAACTTCCCACTTTGGAGGATGTCTAGGTAAATCCTCTGGAAATACATCAATGTACTCTTTCACTATGTTCACATCTTCAATTTGAATATTTATTTCCTCTTCCATAGATATTGGTTTATATTCCTCTCCAAGTATAACATTCAGTAGAGCTATTGGGGGTGGTTCTAGATAATAATCAGGTGGCGAAATTTCTACCCTAAAGACAAGGGATTCTACACCATTTACAAAAATTGTAACTTCCCTTTTCTTGCAATAAATCTTCACATCATAATTTGATATCCAATCCATATCGAGAATTATATCAAATTTAGTCATGGGTATGATGATAAGGCTAGAAACTAAAGCACGTTTTGGTGTTTGGAGGGGGACTAGTTGACATGCCTTTGTTGCAATGATACATCCCATGGGAGTTTTGACTGACAACTCCTTTATTAAATTAAATTGGACATATCTAATTTTCTTAGAAAACTGAGATGATATAAATGAATGTGATGATCCAAAATCAAATAAAGTGTTGGCTAAGTTTGAGGAAACAATTAAAGTACCTGCCACCACGTCACTAGGAACTTCAACCTCTGCGGTTGTAATCACATAGGATCTCCCTTGCAATCTTGTCTTTTTCTGAGGCATGTTTCCTTGGAGCATAGGAAACTCATTTAAATAGTGTCCCATCTCGCTGCAATTATAGCATTGAACATCATTGAATTGATTCTTCCCCTTGCATTCATCAGATCAATGACCCTTTTCTCCATAGTTATAGCAGACTCCCTTGCCTTTCAAGAATTTCCTGGGATGATTCTTTCTACAGTTCTTGCATAATGGGAAACTATTCGTTTCCTTGCTCTTCTTTGGTTCTTCTCTTTTTCATTTGTTATTATAATTCCTTTTCTTATCTTGGTTTCCTTTGAAAAAATTTGATCTAGAAAATTCATTCTCTGTTTTGATGGCACTTGATAAAATTTCATCATATGATGAAAATGGTTGAGAAGCTAGTTCCCTTCGAAGACTTGGCTTAAGACCTTCAAATAAATGATAAATCTTGTCCTCTGAGTCATGAACGTAATCCATAACATACCTGGCTAGCCTTGTGAAGGTAGCCTTATACTATGCAACACTATCTTCTTCCCTTTGTTTCAAGGCAAGGAATTTCCTCTTCATTTCAGTTCGTTGCTCACGAGGGAAATATTTTTTCGTAGAATATTTCCTTAAAAGTATTCCATTCCATATCCTATATCTCTTCTTCCTTCGTGGTATTTTTAATCAAGGA
Source organism: Viscum album (assembly GCA_963277665.1). Taxonomy (NCBI): domain Eukaryota; kingdom Viridiplantae; phylum Streptophyta; class Magnoliopsida; order Santalales; family Viscaceae; genus Viscum; species Viscum album. The sequence goes on from OY728145.1 coordinate 448,447,781, forward strand.
CCACCATTGATCAACATTTCTCTTAAGACAATATACTGCCAGTACTAACTTTTCATTTTCATTTCATCTTAACGCCATGAATATCTTTTCAAGGGACTTGATCCATTGCTGAAAAACCAATGGATTAGTATCCCCACTAAAAGATGGGGACTTCTGCCGCATGAAACGATCCGACACAGGCGTTGAATGGTTATTCATTACAACTTGAGTAAGTTGTCCCAATATGGTCATGATCTGATCTACTCCAACGTTGACTGTGTTGACTTGGTTAGTATGGAGATCCCTACATTTGCCACGAGTATTGATTACCCTTCTTCCATTAGACACCATTTCTAAATAATGGAATACACTAGATTAGTTTATTAATCTCAAATATAAAATCACTCAACATAGATTGAAATTCTATGCATAGATAATCTTATAAACATGGTTCCTCTAAGGAAAAATTTACATTAACTCCTTCATAATGGCTTGTAAAGAAAACATGAATTATCCTAATAATATCCCCCGAGAGTGTCATAACCAAGAGTGCAGTAAGGCCCATTGTTGTGCACCAGTTCCTGTTCGAGTCTAGCTCAAAGCAGTGTTTTCGGATTTTACCCCTAGATACATCCATGCCAGAGCCGCCTCTACCTGCTCGTATCCAGAAAGGGACGTATTGCTTAAAATATCCACATAATCTATTCCTTACCAAAATACCAGGAAATTATTGTATGATAATCCTCAGATACTACCTTAGGTCTTTGTTCCCTACTATACATTTTCCTACTCTAGTTTCCATGTTTTCTACTAAACTTCCTCTGATACCAACTGTAACACCCCAACTCCACTAGGTTGGATCCAGTGCATTACTTGTGATATTGGAATGGTTAGAAGGAATGAAAATATAGAAGGAATGATCAGTTTATTAGTCTTGAAGAAACTAGATACACTTATTTAACTCAAATTATAGTGGAAAATGTTACAAAATACAATACATAATAAAAACTAAAAACTACATCCACATGAACTCAATAAAAGGCCTTCTCTTCATCACCTATTGAAGATATACAATGAAAGGGGTGAGCTAAAATGATCAGTAAGGGTTAAAAATAGTAGAAGCATGAATACAATAATAATTGAATCATAGACAATCTGACATAATCAGTGTGGAATTCTGAATAAATGAAATACTAATGCCATTAACAAACTGAGAATGTAACCGCATCCATAGATTTTGTTAAAGTGAAAAAATAATGGATAATAATAACTGATAATGAATAATGATAATTCTTATTAGTTTGAGTTCATGTATCTGGAATATGAAACCATAATACCGATTAAATGGTTTAGTTCTATGGGTAGAAATCCTTCTTATTTTTGGAAACAAACTCGAAGGGTTTGTCTCTAAACAGTTTTGTCTCAAGAGACCTAACGATGCATCGAGGGGCTATAGTAGGCCCCACCCGCCACTACATGTCCAAAGAATTATTTATAAATTTATTGAATACAAGAGAAATATTCCCTTTCAATATCCGTATAGAGTAGATTATACAGATTCATCAATATTTCCATAATTAAAATAACTTTCCAAATAAACACCGTATGTAAAATGGTATACGGTTTAGAAAAAAAACATATCCATGATATAAGATTATGGATATTTAATATAAATATAATTTCAAATGAAAATTGATCACAAATGGGAATTAGTTACACCACATAAGGATTATTAGGTGCACAATACAAGGATAGTCACAATGAAAACGGCAGTTGAGACAAAGTCGCTTACCACAATGTAATCGGTCGAACGGTATGACCAGAACTTAATAACCATCAAGTGAATCATTGAATAACATGAATATAAATAGAATCATGTTATTATATATCAAATGGAAGTACACATATACCAAATATAAGGAATAATTAGTGAATAATGGAAATCTCACAGAAATGAATGTGAGATGAGAAACCCCTCACCTTATGCTTGATGGTGTTCTTGACTTGTTATTAAAGACCTGAATAAACAAATTAGGATTTATTAATTCATAAATGTAGAACCTATTTTATATTTAATTGATATGGTATAACCTTATTAAGTTCATTAATGTCCTTTTTGTTGGATTTAAGAGATTTAATTTTATTGTTTTGGAAACATTTTCTTACTTGGTTTCATGCTTTGTTTACTTATATTCATGAATGGAAGTTGGTTTGAAATATGGTTAAACATCCAGAATTGTTAATATATATTATCAGTGAAATTAAAGATACATAAATTATCTTATAGTGATTCTGGTTATATACCATGAGGATGACTCATTCAATGAGTTAAAAAAACATGAATTTGGCTTGGCGGTTTTGTGATCAATAAACTTGTTTTGTATTATTATTCCATTTTATGAACATATAAAGACTCAAGAATGTTAATCAAGATAAAAAACATATATTATGACCTGGTTCAACCATATATTTGGTTTCATGACCAGAAATGAAATAATTAATGGAATTTTAAATTATAACGTGCATGATGTCGATAATTTGACACATCACAGATAATGTTTTTTATTCGTTAAATAAGTGGGAGAGGAGAAGAATAATGATGATGAATTTTCCATAAAAATTAGAAAATATAGAATATACATGATTCTGGAGCATACATGCCTCTTGGATAAGATGAGGTGAGAAAATAAGATGAAAATAAAGGAATCTTAAAATGAATGAAAACTTGATAAGGTTTTCACAAAAATTTGGCAGCCTAACAACGTCTCTTAAAATTTTATAAAAATATTTTTATGAGAGGAATGGAATATCTCATAATTCATACATAATATGGATATTAAGGTGGAATATTTAATGAAATATCCCAACACAATCCAAAGGGAATGTAAGAGAATAACATAAAATGAAATAAAAGAAAGAAAAAAAGAGAGGTTGTTTACCTCTTGATCTCTTCTCCTTGAGATCCTTCTTAAGGGCTTTGGTTTTGGTATTTTGGTGAGACCATAAGCTCTAGGACATGGGGAATAGACTTGGGAGGATTATTGGGCAGAACTGTGAGGAGCTTCAAGGCTTAGAGGAGTGAAGAGAAGAGGTGGTGGTGGGGGGTTTTATAGTGGAGGAGAGGGGTAAATTTTGAATATTTAATTTCATTATTTTATTATTTCCATCAAGACAACCAATAATATTTTTTCATGTGACCCCTAATAGTAATAATAGAATGTGAGTTCGGATCAAGTGGACTTGCATCACTTATGATGTCATAAATAGTGTATTTTACTGATAAATTGAATATACGGTATTTTACAGTATTTCACTATTCATAAAAAATTAAAGAATTTTAGAAAAATCCCAAAAATTCACCCCTACCATTTTTTGATGTGTATAAATCAAGAGTGAAATCCATTTTTCAAAAAATAATTTCTAAATATTATTAATTTCATTTTTAAATAATGTTATAGTTAATTCGAAAAATAACAATCTTGAAGTGCAGTTAGTTTTATGTGACATTGAAAAATTAATTAAGATCTTATTATCATATTTCCTTAAGAAAATTATAATAATATTTACTATTCATAAGGGTCATATTACTATTCATAAGGGTATGTTACTATTTACCTAAAATCATGTTTGTTCTATCAGAATCCAAATGACTTACTGATCACAACTCTAGATGACTATTTTTGGAAATTCAAAACATTGAAGTGGAAAATTTATATTTAATGGATAGGTTTTGACTATATGATAAATATCCTAGTGTTGTTTCAAATGATAAAAATGATGAATAGAATGTATTTTAGAGAAAAATACCATAAAATGTTTGGGGTCCTATATGCATGTATATATATATATATCATAGATTAAAATTCTAAAATGTAAACATGAAGAAATTTAAAATCATATACATGCATAATATAATATATATATATATATATATATAAATGTTTGAAATAATGAAATTATAAACAATATATATACATATATATATATACATGTACTTATATACTTAGAAAAAAATGCAAATTTGGAATGATAATATAATAGACCCTCACATGATAATAAATATGAAATTATAACTCATGAATAAACGAGTGATCCTATAATTGATCAATATAGATGTGTATAATATAAACTTTCAATTCATATCATATTCACATATAAACTAAGAAAATAGAAATAATAGTTCTAAAAAAAATCCCCTTACTTATGTACCTGGAATTCCAAACCGATGTTTCGGATGTTCAAACCAAGAAAAGATGCCTGGAAAGTCTTCCCTTCTACTGGAAATGGGAAAAATAGTGGCAAGGGCTGCTTGGACCAGTTAGAATGGATAACCTTTTGCCTAAAGGGTGTTTGAAATCGGAGTAAATAGAGGGAAAGAAAAGGGAGAGATTCATCTTAGGAAAAGACTCTTCTTCAATGATGGGGGTTGTTCAAAATGAGCGCATAATCTTATATATACACATGTAATTGGCCAGTAGCTTCCAATGGAATCTTGGTTCTATGAAAAATAACTATTTAATCTAAAATAAAAATGATTGAATATAAAAATTAACATGTGTATATACCTACCATTATTTTTTGTGTGAAGAAATTACATCGAATACCAGTAATTGATGGATCCAAGAATCTATGGTCCTAGTTTTTTGTTTTTGAAAATCCAAAATAGAGTAGGGTAAAACTTACTGCTATTGCAATGGGGTGAGGTAAAATAAAAGGGACCTTTAGTGGTGATGATGCTGGTTTAGACTGCTTATAGGAGAAGGATCTGCGATAACCTATCTGAGGTATTCAATTGGATATGGGAACAACGAGTGAGGCAGTGACATCTAACGGCTCTAGTGGTCGGGTTATACTAGTGCTAGTTTGGAGTCGATGACATAGATGGCTAGTGAAGAGGATTCTAGCGATGACATTTGTAGATAATTACAGTTGAGGGGTCAATTGAGCTTGTGTCAGTAGCTTAGGGTTCAATGCCTGTGGGTTGAGAAGGACTCAAGGAGGAAGACGACTCTTCTTCCTTTTTTTCTTTTATTCATATTGTTCTTTTTTATGACATTAATTTTTTGTTTTTTTATTTATTTGGTTTATATATATACTTATTCTATTTTTTATTAGATGCCTATATTAAAATATAATATAATTATATTTGTGATAATAAATTAGTTACTAATTACATTTCTATAATATAAACCGATGTTATAATTTCTTTCTCATACATATATATGTAAATATCTATATTATATAAAAAACTCAACTTATAAATTATAATTTCAATAAATGTACATTATTATTATTTTATTATATATAAAAACTTATTATTATCATTTTTATTATTATTATTATCATCATTATTATTTAATTTATGTGTATCACATTTTAAATATATTTTTTTATAATTCCAAATCGATTAATTTTTAAGACATAGTAGAAATATGTATAATAGTATCCTAATTAAATTGAAGCTATTAGTTATTATAAATGGAAAAATAATATGTAACTTAAAAGTAGTGAAATAAAGTAATTTAATATTCTTTATGACTTATAAATTATATAAGATGTTTGACAAGGAGATCTATTAAAACTTGAAAAAGTATTAATATAAAAATTGTTTTTCATAAAAAATAATAATAAAATAAACACATAATATTAAAACATAAGTTTTAATAAAATGTTTCTTTCAGTAAATAATTTTATGAAAAAACATTTACTTAATGAATAATATATTAATATACTTTCATGAAACTACACTAACATTATTTCTTGGAAATAAAATTATTATATTATATTTCATCAAAATTTATTAACAAGATCTAAAAATTAATAAGGAAATATAATTATGTTTATGTTTGATTACACTTTAATTGGTATTGAATATAAAACAATTCAATTAAATAAAAATTTAATAAAATAAAACTAGACTTCAAATTTATGGGGCATTACATTCTACCCTCCTTAAACCGAATTTCTTCCTTGAAATTCATTTTTCTTACTTATAGAAAAATTTTGAAATTATTTTTTCAGAATTTAGAAAAGTAGAATTATTATAATTATATGTTCTTAAAGGTTACTGAAATTCCTATGAGTTCAAAATTGGATTTATAACCCTCATATTTTTCTCAGTCTGAAATTTTAGAAAAGAGAGGTTTTACTGAAAGAGTATACTTAAAATCTAAACTTATTTTAAACAAACTTCATAGTATCCATAGTTTTATAAAATTCCCTTTGATACAAAATATAGATCCCCACACCCATACTTCTAGATCTGGTATAAAAAATGTTTTATATTATTTTCTTATTTAAATGAAATAGAAAAATATACAAACATTTACAACTGAGGATCTTTTCTAGTTTAGGTTTTAGAGGAAAATAACCACTATTGAATTTTATCAAAGTTAAAACTGTAAATAATAGGTAGAGATGAAACATTGTTTTCACTATATCCTTGTCAATCTAAAATACATGAATGATCTATATGAACCTGAAAACATTTTATAAAAATATAGGGTTAGAAAAGTTTCCCAGGAAGAGTTTTATGAAAAGATAGTGAAAAACCTTTTAAAAAATACTTATACCTTTTAAAAAATTCTTTTGTAAATAATTATGAAAAGACTTTGAAAATACCTTTTATATATACTTTTATAAAAAAATAGTTTTGTAAAACACTTTATAAATCCTCTTGAAAATACTTAAAATTTTGGAAGCATGATTTTTAAAACACCATTGAAAATATAATATCTTTTTGAAAACTCTTTTGAAACATCCTTTGTAAACATGATTTTGAAAATGCCTTTATAAATAACTACACCTTTGAAAACATATAGATATACTCTTTCAAAATACTTATGATTTTGGAAATGTTTTAAAGCCTGTGAAAATAATTATTCTTTTGAAAAAATTACATTACTTTTGAAAATACTTACGTGTGAAAATGTTTTTAAAATAAACCAATAGGTTCTCAGAAAATACTAAGAAAGATTTTGAAAACCACACATTTGGGCTACTTAAACAATGAAGGCTATATTGGGCCTACCCACTTGGGTTAATAATGGCCTCAACCCCCACTCCCCTTCTTGTTTATAATGTCCACGTTCCATTTTTATAAAAACATTTTTAACTTTATTTACATATATAAACATTTTCCATTGGGGATTTTATTTTTAAAAACATAACTATACTTTGAATACACATGAACATTTACAAATACATATAAACATTTATTTTATTAGGAAAATCACTTCTAAGATTTTGCACTACCGAATCTCATGTCATTTTTCTTTTACATGGTATATCCATAAAATAATGAAAATCCATGTAATTAAAATTTCTCATAAATTAATTTTCATTGAAACTTTATCTTTTAAAACTCATCCTTAGATAAAATTATTAAATACCCATTTTCTCGAATCAAAATTTGACATTTTGACACATTAAATAATATATAGACCTTTCATATAAAATAATAGTTATTGAAATTCACATGAAATAATATAAATTTTAATTTCATTTTCTTAGAATTATCATGAGAACATAAAATATAAGAATCCAAAATAATGGCATGTGTAATAGTAATTATAACATTACTATTTTCATAAATTAATCCCATTAACATTATATGCATATATATAATTTTACTCTCACAAACAATTACTAGTAAAATGAAATACACCCTTAAATTATAAATTTAAAAGAAAAACTATAAAAAACATATAAGAAGGATAAAAGAAATATTTTTAAAATAACAAATTCAACTTTTATTAATTTTTAAAATATAAAGTTGGGTGATTCCATGCTTTAAAATGAATTATATATTCATTTCAAAACATGTAATGAGGGAAATGAATATATATTCATATGTACACACACACACACACACATATATATATATAATAAAAGAAAACCTTTACATTAATTTAAATAATTTTCATTCCTAATTAAAATATTTGAAGAAGATGTAATACATATAAAAACTTGAATTTTAGAATTAAAAGAGTAGTGACATGCATGTATATATATATAATAGATTTAAATTCTAAAACATTAACATAAAAAAATTGAAAATCATATACATGAATAATATATATATATATATATATATATATGTTTGAAACCATAAAATTATAATATATATATATACATGTACTTATATACTTGGAAAAATAAAAATTTGGAATTATAGAATAATAGACCCTCACATGATAATGAAATTAATACTAATGAATAAATGAGTGATCTTAGAATTGATCAATATAGATGTGTGTAATATAAACTTTTAATTCATAACATATACACTAAGAAATTATATATAATAGTTTCAAAATAAAAATTTCATCTTACTTATGTTCATGGAATTCCAAACAAATGTTCGGGATATTAGAACCAAGAAAAGATGCCTAGAAAGTCTTCCATCCTAATTGAATTGGGAAAACTAGTGGAAAAGGGTGCTTGGACCAGTTGTAAGGCAGGAACTTCTTCCTGCAGGGTGTATGAAACCGTAGGAAATAGAGGGAAAGAAAAGGGAGGGTGTCATCTTAGGAAAAGTTTCTTCTTCAATGATGGGGGTTGTTAAAAATGAGATCATAAGCTTATATATACACATTTAATTGGACATTATCTTCTGAAGGAATCTTGTTTTGAAGAAAAATAACTATTTCTTTAAAAATAAAAATTATCGGATCTATAGATTAACATGTTTCTATACCTAAAATTGTTTCCGTGTGAAGAAATTACATCGAATACAAATAATGGATGGATTTTCAAATATATGGTCTTATTTTTTTGTTATAGAAAATCCAAAATGGAGTAGGGTCGGACTTACTATTGTTGTAGTGGGGTAAGGGGAAAATCAAAGTGTCATTTGATGAAGACGATGCTAGTTCAGATGGATTGTGGGAGAATGATCTTTTATGACCCATCTGAGGGATTTAGTTGGATCTTGGATTAGCGACTGAGGAGGCGACATTGAACAAGTTTGGTGGTTGGGTTTTACCAGTTCTAGTTCGGAGTTGATGACATAGCAGGCTAGTAAATAGGATTATAGTGGTGAGATCTACAGTTAATGACGGTTGAGGGGTCGATCGAACTGGTGCTAGTGGACCGGGGTTCAGTGCCTGCTGTCCGACAATGACTTGAGGAGGAAGATGACTCTTCTTCCCTTTTTTTCTTTTATTCCTTTTATTCTTTTTTTATCACTTAAAATTTTCATTTTTTTTCTTTATGTGATATATATATTTACTTATTTTATTTTTCTATTATGTGTCTATATAAAAATCTAATATAATTATATTTTTGTTAATAAATTAATTACTAATTACACTTATATAATATAAACCTTTATTATTATTATTATTGTTATATACATATATATGTACATATCTATATTTCATAAACAAACTCAACTAACAAATTATAATTTCAAGAAATTTACATTCTTATTATTTTAATATATATCAAACATTTTTATTACCATTATTATTATTATCATCATCATTATTATTATTTAATTTGTGTGTATCGCATTTTAAGTATATATTTTTTATAATTCTAAATTGATTAATTTTTAAGACATAGTATAAATAAGTATAATAGTATCTTAATAAAATTTAAGCTATTAGTTATTATAAATTGAAAATAATATATAACGAAAAATTAGTGAAATAAAGCAATTTAATATTCTCTATGACTTTCAAATTATATAAGATGTTTGACAAGGAGATCTATAGAAACTTGAAAAAGTATTCATATGGTTTTTTTCTTCAAAAATAATAACATAATAAACACATAATATTAATAAATGAGTTTTTAGAAAATGTTTCTTTCAATAAATAATGTTATGAAAACAAATTTAATTAATGAATAATATATTAATATATTTTCATGAAACTACACTAAGATTATTTTTTAGAAATAAAATTAATATATTATATTTCATCATACATTATTAACAAGATCTAAAAATTAACAAATATATATACTTATGTTTATGTTTGATTAAAATTTATAGTTGGTATTAAATATAAAAAATTTCAATTAAATACAAATTTATTAAAAGAAAACTACCCTTTAAATTTACGGGGAATTACATTCTACCCCCCTTAAATAAAATTTCTTCCTTAAAATTCATTTTTCTTACTTAAAGAAAAATTATGAAATTATATTTTTAGAATTTAGAAAACTAGAATTATTAGAATTCTATGTGTGTAAAGTTTACTCAACTTTCTAGGAGTTCAAAAGATTATTTTTAACTCTAAGATTTATCTCAATATGAAAGTTTATAAAATTGAGGTTTTACTAAAGAAGTATACTTGGAATCTAAACTTATTTCAACCAAACATCCTAATATCCAAAGTTATATAAACCGTCCTTTGATACAAAATATAGAGACCCAAACATGCACTTCTGGATATGGTACAAAAAATGATGTTTTTTTTTCTTATTTAAATGAAATAGATTAATATACAGACATATAGAACTGAGGATCTTTTTTGTTTTAGGTTTTGGAGGAAAATAACCACTACCACATATTATCAAATTTAAAACTGTAAATAAGTGGTAGTGATGAAACTTTGTTAGCACTATCTCTTTGTCGAGATATACACCATGAAATATCTATATGAACCTGAAAATATTTTATAAAAACCTATGGTGAGCAAAGGCTCATAGTAAGGGGTTTTTGAAAATCTAGTGAAAAACCTTTTCGAAAATACTTATACCTTTTGAAAAATTATTTTGGAAATAATTTTGAAAATATATTTGAAAATAACTTTTATAAATAATTTTATAAAAACATAGTTTTGGAAAAAACATTAGAAATACTTTTGAAAATACTTATAATATTGAAATCATGATTTTAAAAACACCTTTGAAAATATAATAGATTTTTTAAAACTTTTCTTAAAAATCCTTTGAAAACATGATTTTGAAAATGGATTTGAAAATAATTACACATTTGAAAACATATACATATACTCTATGAAAATACTTATGTTTGTAATACACTATAATTCCATGTCTTTTTTTGAAAATTAAATGGGATTATTTCGAGACCAGGTGCTGAGACAACATGAGATTCTAAGGCCCAGAGTCCCCAGAATGATCCATCGAAAAATGTTAAGTTTTAAATAGCACGTGTGAGTGGTTTTTATAAAAAAGTGGAATAACTCTTAAACAGGTGCCCGAATCAGAAATCCAAGGGCATAGTTGCATTCAATATGGCGGGTTTACCCTAGGAGAGACTTAATTTTAGTCGGCGTGGGCCTCTAGTGAGAAAACCCGAAAATGACATAACCGTAAATAAAATAATCAAATAAAATTATTTTATTTTTCAAATCCTTTTATCTCACGAATGATGAATTAGATTGAAAATCTGAGACCACCATTTAACTGGTGAGGGTATGATTTACTCAGGCAGAGCCTAACATTGACAGGCACAAGTCAATAGTGGAAAGTAGTTTTTGGCCATAAATAAAATAATTGAATAAATTTAATTTATTTTTAAATACTTATAACTCATAAATGGTAACTTGGATTAGAAATACGACAGTACCATTGAGTTCATGAGGGCATGATTCCATTAAGTGGATCTTAACATCCGTCAGTGTGGGTTGACTGTGAAAGTTTGTTTTTTGGAACGAAACTGTAAATAACATAATTTAAATAAAATTTATTTATTTTAAAATCCTCATAACTCACAAATGGTAACTCAAATTAAAAATCTGAGACCACCGTTGAGTTCGTAATGATATTTTATCCTTAAGACAAACTTAACCATGACTGGCACGGGTCGAGGTAAAAATTTAATTCTTATACTTTTCAAAAGAAATATAAAATAACTTAAAAAGATATTGTAAATGTTTTCTTCATCGTTGAGAAGTGGAACATCAGTGGTGTGGTGCATTAATGAGGCAACAATGAATCTCAATAACAAACCCCATTAACGAGTCAGCGTAATAATTATGCAATGTAGCATAACTGAAACGCAGATTCACGTTTCATCAATTAATATCCTAACAACCAATGCAGGATTTTTGGCGTAATCCTAGAATTTCCTTAAGGATTTGGTGGGTGGAGATGATGAATGATGAAGGAAAACCTCTCCAATGATGTATGCTAGAAAATCGGATGATGAAGAATGATCATCCTTGAGTAATACCCTTTTCCAAGTAGGGGTTTGGAGTTTTTCTTTGTGAATTGATTTTCCATGTTCTCTCTTTTAAACGAAGAATGTGGTTTAACTCAGTAACAAGTTAACCCACATATCGATCGTTCATGTAGGATGGTTAATGATGTGGGAAAAAGGGGATATCTATTTTTAGTGAGTATTCCTCCCTTTAGGGTTCTTCGTGATCCTACTAACATGAATGTATCTGGGTCTATAGAAACAATGACCTACATAATTATTTGGGTGTTCTTATGTGTGACTCCCTCCCCTATCCTCTCCTTGAATTCTTCCCGTTCTTCATGAAACAATGATTGGCGACGCATAGGCTTGCAGCGCCAGGTGGGAAGGGTCGGGGCCAGGTGGGTCACGACCTCGGCAAGAGGTCGCAATTTAAGGTCGCGATAGTGCCAAGAAATTGCCTTACAAGGCTGTGGTAGTAGAAAGATACTGTGACACCCGACCATGGTGGAGACACCAGGACGCGACACCTAGGCTACGACGGTAGGAGGTGGGAGGTGGTGCACCTTGGTGGCGCATTGAGGTGGCATAGGCTGCGGACATCATGGGCCACAGAGGAGGAGGCACATGGTGCCAGTGGGGTGTCATGTCAGGCCGGTCAACCCAAAGGTTGACCACAAGGAATATGTGGCATGTGGTCAGGGACCACGTGTGGAGGAGCGGCCAGCCTCCTGCTAGCCACGTGCTACTGAACCAAACACCAGTGTGGGCATCCAGGATGGTCCCAAGACGGACTGCCAATCAGGCTACGCCAAGATAGAACCAGGCCTCTCGGGCGGCCCGACTAGATGAAAAATCGGCCCAACAATGCATGTCAGTCTGAATGAGATAACCGGGCTACCGGGCGGCATAATGGGGGCAGTACCAGTCCTACCAAGTTGGACCGGGCTGGAGGAATTGGACAGCATCACTGGGCGACCCGGTGGGCTGGACCCACGACTAAACCGGGCCAGGTCTAGAAAAGAACAATGGGCCTAGAAAATGGGCCATCATGGACCGAGTCAGTCCAGACCCAACATGGTCAGGTTGGGTGAAATGGGTCGGGCCATATGTGACCTTTGGGCCGGGTTGGTCGTGTCACACCTGTTTTTTTTCTTTTCATGTCATGGTTTTGATCCAGTTCATTGAAAATTATGATCCTTTTTTGGGTTTTGGGTGAGATTAATTTTGAGTTTTTAACTTCCATATATATCTAATCACCCTAATTTCGGTTCCCCATTTCTTGTTTAGGTGTTTTTGTTGAAAGGGTGGTTATTTCATGATTGGGGACAACTGTGAGCCCATTTGTTGTTTTAAAAACCAAAATTGTTTCTTTCATAACTCCTTTCTTTTTCATCATTTTTTATTCATTCCATTTCCCACATGTCCTACACTGACATATTAATACAATAATATCTTTTTTGACCCCTTATAAATTCATAAACATGGTGAATTTCGGTTACTTATTTAGGTAATGGGTCATCCCATGGACTCATTTCCATTTTCAAAAAAATTATTATTTTTTATTTTATATCATCTTAATTTTTTAATTTTTTTCAGTGATTGCACCTCCAAATCGATGAAAAAATACCTATCCTCAATCCAATTATCTATTTTACCTCTTTGTATCTCAATGGAATCTCTTATTAGGCCGAATGTTCTCTGTTTTCCTCAAAACGTTTAGAATTGAGAAGGTAAATTGTTTCACCCATATGTCATTCAATTAGTAATATTTTTCCCACAAATATTCTTTCCCTGGTTCTTCCAGATATTAGGATCCTCTCCAAGAAGTTACAACCAATTACCTTCTCTCTAGGGTTGCATATCTAATGGAAGATGAAGAGTTTTCTAGTTGAAATGGTGAGATTCCTTCTCCTTTCTCCTCCATCTTCTTCCTCCTTTCATTATTTCTTGGTTTTATAATCTAGAATAGTCATAATTGACCTAGGATTCTTCTATAATTTGAATATTTATGGGGTTTTTCTTGTTTGGGTCTGGTCCTCATAGGTTTAGGGTTTGTAAACCCTCAGATGGTGATATTTGGTGTGCGTTTCCATTATGCCAAGGATATGAGGTAGGATATCCCTTGAACATGCCTTTATATTTTAAGATGAATCATTTTCTTATTTTTTTCATCTGATATATTATTATTATTATTATTTTTCACAATTTGGATAATTTTCTTGGTGTGAAAAATGGTTGTTTGATCCTTGTTTTGTTAAAGGTAGTGTTGTTTTGTCATAAAAGTGCACACCAAGTGTTTGTTTAAATGTTCAAATATATTTCAAAACTATTTTGTGAGGTTTAGAACATGGTTTATGGTATGTTGAATATGCTACATTATCTTTTATAAAATATGTCATGAAATTCTTGTTTTATTCTTTGTTAAGTGCTTAAAATAAATTTTTTTGTTTAAAAGGGAATGTCATGTGTTTGGTAAATTGCCCGGCTGGTTTTTATGCATTATGTTTGATTTAAAAATTATTTTTTTGGATTTATAAATGAATTTGAAGAATGATAAATGGTATTTTGGGTCCTCATATGGATTTCCAATTTGGATTTGGTTTTACAAACAAATCGGGTTTTGTGTACAACATGTTTTGGCCCGAGTTGTCGGAAAATGACCCATTTCACATCCTTATGAAAATGGTTGTATTTTGAATATGTAACCTAAATTTTTTAAGGGATTTATAAATGTTTTTTACTGCTGTAAATGGTGCTTATAAACCTCCTTAATAAAAGTTAAATGCATACATTGGTCAAAGGATAGTTTTGAGAAATGCTTAAAGGACCATTTGTCATTTGTTTTTTTGGTAAAAATGGTTTCCATGTGTATTTCATGTCCTATCTTTTGGGGAAATTTTATGGTCCATGAAATTGATTTATTAATTGGTTTTAGGGATTTAAAATCGGGTTTTTAATGTTATTTATGGGTTTGTGGACTTAAAATATCATTTTTGATTGGATTTTATGTGCAAGCCCTCGTTATGCTCCTTGAAATTGTTTTACGAATCTTTTTAGGGGTTTATTGATTCGTAAAAGAAATATGAAGCATGTTTGCGGGATGTTTGTGTGTTTATGGTTTTTAATGTAATTTTTATTTGGAAAGTGTATTTGATAATATTTTTATCTTTACTGAGCACTAAAGGGAATCCCAGGTATCTAGGTGGGCGAACGTGTACTAGTATGCTAGTGATTCCATGGGGTTTGGCCCCTATTTCACGTAGAAAGTTCGACAATGACAACACTAACTAAACTATGATGATGATGTTGTTGTGGTAACACTAGGTTATGAATATTATCCCTACTAGTGGCTCGTGTGCACGATAAGGTATATTTATTATGGTTACTTTAACCGAGATACGAGGTACCTGGGTCTCACAACTAACTAGTGCCTAGGGGTGTTCCCGTGACTTGTGCTCATTGGCTATTTTTTACTCACCATTGACATATGGTGTGTTTGGTTGGTAAATTCAGTAGTGTGTGTGATGTATTTAAAATCGTATATTCTTTAAAAACAACCCTCTTGAAAACTATTTTCATTTTGAAGTTGCTCCTCTTTGAAAACTTTTACTAGAATTCTTGGTTATAAAACATGCAAGTTTTTGTTTGGTAATTTATTTTATATATCTTGAGACATCATTTGTAAAACATACCTTTATATATTTTATTTAAAACTTGAAATTGATGGGTTTTTTATTTTAAAGCATGTTCATTGGGAATTGAATAACGGTCTAACCTACTGAGTTTTAATACTCACGCCCATAGTCTTCATCTGTTTTTAGCCCTTGTGCAGGTTTCATCTTGAGTTTGATTACCTTGGGATACATGTGATCATTATGTTGGAGAGTGAACAGATATGTCACATGGACTAATTTGGTTATCGGGTTTGGTCAGATGAGTTTTTGGTTTAGTTTTACTTTTAGTTTCTTGTACAAATAATGTTCAATTCAGTTTTTATATATATGTATTTTAGGCTGTCCATTTCTTTCCCCTATTTGTTTGGTTGTTTATATATGACTGAAATCGTTACCTTGTCTACTCTATTGATTCCCTTGGTGCTTGTCGCCATCTCAGGAAGATCGGGAACGCCTCTCGGGACTTGTTACGGGCTAGCCCTTGTGACCAGTTCTAGGTCAACTCGGGAAGGTTCGTGACAAAATGGTATCAGAGGAGGTCAGATCTTAACATACCTTTTTAGGGAGACCTTGTTATTTCGGGGATGTTAAGGTAGATGGAATAGGATTTTTAGGGCATGAGGGGTAAGTGCGGGAATATTGTCTCGAACTCTTTCTCATTCTGATCCTTGGGTTTCTATGGGAAGTCTGGATTTATTAGTGTCTTTTGTTCTTGTTGATTGTTTGGTGTTGGGATATGACAAGGGGAATCTAACTAATGGCCTCTGTGAGATCGCAGGGCATGGAAAGCCTTGTGGAGTTGGTGCATGGTCCTAATAAGTCTCTCTGTGTTGGTGTTGTGTTTGACATATGGCCACTAACCATATGGTCAAGTCACCCACCAACACTAGTTCCCTTTTCTTGGTTTCTTGGACCTTTCTTGAATTCTGAATTTTTATTTTGAAAATCCTTTTGTGAGAAATACGGAAATGGTTTTTAAATGAAAGATTGAATTTGGGAAAAGTAGAAAAGTGGTTTTAAAAAATTAAATATAAGAATGGTTTTGGGATGGTTTTTTTAAAATAAATTTTTGGGAGGAATTGGAAATGATTTAACAGGACTGGATTTTCCCTAATATAAACTTGTGGTTTGTTGAAATAAAATGTTTTGAAAGTGTGAATAATTTTAAAGTAATTATTAAACATTGTTTTAAATGAAGTGTTTTGGGATATTTAAAAGTGTTTGAATTTGATGAATTAGTTTTGGAAATTTGTTTTTGAGCAGTTGGTGTTTTTTTGAAAGGGGTTTTGGCCTTTGTGGTTGTCAGATTATGAAAATATACCTTACTGAATTTTAGAAAATGGGAATGGGGTATCTGAAGTATCTTGGTTGTTTTAAAAGATTTTAAAAATGAAAAGGGGTATGTTTTAAGAAAATGGTTCTTGGTGAAGTGTGATTTTTTTTGTGAAATATGAAAAGGGTTTTTGACTTGGTGGTTGGATTTCCTTTTGAAGGTACATGATTTTTGGAATGATGTTGTTGTGTGTTATCCATTGGTGTTTTCATGGGTTCTCACATGCATGGTTTTATCAATATCTGGAAGGATGGCCTATATGGAATGGTGGTTGGGTTCCTGGGGTGGCATATAAATGTGCATGTGGGTGAGACTTGATGAAACACAATTGGTGAACGTGGAAACCCACCAAGTTAGTTTTTTTTAAAAAGTGTTTTGAGCTGAAAAAATTGTGGCCTTTGTTTGTAAACCAATGGTTATGTGGTTAGTTTTTTCTCTGTATTAGAAGATTTATTTATTCAGTAAGCTTCATTTTGATCTAGAAGTCATACTCTTGTTGTATCTTGAGATGAGATCTTGTTGGTGGCTCAGTTTTTGAGTAATGTTCATTGGGTTTCTAAAGATGTGTTTGATGTTGTGATGTGGCCATGGATAGTTCTCCGTTGGAAATATTTCCTGTCGATCAACCTAAATATTCATTTCAAATGTTAAATCCAACTCTTCAGATGATGCCTCAGCCTGTTTGTTGGAATAGAGAGCTGTTTGGTATCAATTTAATGTGCTTCCACGTCGTGATAATTATTTTATACATTGTAATTGTGTTCGGTAATGTTCATTGGGTTTCTAAATATGTGTTTGATGTTGTGATGTGGCCATGGATAGTTCTCCATTGGAAATATTTACTATCAATCAACCTAAAGTTTCATTTACAATGTTAAATCCACCTCTTCGGATGATACCTCATCCTTTTTGTTGGAATATAAATATGTATGGGATCAATTTAAAGTGCTTCCAGGTCGTGATAATTCTTTTAGACATAGCAGTTGTGTTCGGTGATGTCGATGTGTTTCGTCGTATTGCTGGTCCATTCTTCCCCTTGTTCGGAGTGAGACAAAATTTTGATATATATCTATGAGTTCATATTTATATGAAGGTGTTTTGTTGAGAATGTGAGTTTTTTTTGAGTGGTGTGATACTTATCACCCTGACTAAAGTGCAACAGATGCTTCAAGAATCAGGGCTCCAGCCATAGGCCTCAGAGTAATGCTTTTCATGCAGTTCGGAAATATCCAGAGGTGTAGGGAGCTTGACCAGGCTCCTGCCTCCACCATAGTAGTATGGTAGTTTCTATGTCTCTACTGTGGTTCCTCAATTCTGTGAATTTCCCTTTTTTTGCAACAAGCGTGGTGGACTTACCCCTCACACAATGTCTATGGTCATGCCTTTATGGATGTGGGTTTTTGATCAATGTCCATGTGTGGACCGCCTGTGAAAATCGGGTGTGGTCTTAGTGTAACCAATTCGTAGGTGGAGAATGTTGGGTAGTTCGTTTTTTTTCAATTTTGTTTTCAGTGGCCTAATTATTGGATCCCCTTCCCTCCCCTTCCAAAGTGGTGGGGGTCTAAATCTTTGCTGAAAGTGTTTGCCCAGTTCTTCTCCCTTCTGTTCGGGAGTGGGTGCTTTATATATTCATGTTGTAACCCTATTAACATGAGTCATTTAGGTTTTTTGTGGGAGAGTTTTTGTGTTCTTGTGAAGGTGATGTACAATTGTAGTTCATTTTGAATTCTTTTTTTGTTCATTTCTATTTGGTCTCTAATGGTGTGGAGACCCACTGCGGGTCTCAAAGATCTTTCCTTTAAGATTTTTCATATGGTAGTTTTGATTTAATGATGGGGATCCCATTCTATCCTCCACCCCATTTCATTGGATTTTTTGAGTTAACTATGGTTTGGGGGATTGTTGGGTTCATTGGGAGAAGGCCCAACAATCTATTTTTTGGCTTTGTTGTGGAGGTGGTGGCTTGATCTTTCTGTTGATTCTCCAAAAGTGGTTGTGAGTTGGTATTTTGTTTGGGAAAGTGTATTAAGTTACATTGTTGGTGACTAATATTTACCTAGGTTTAGAGGCTGGATTATGTTGATAATGAATCCTTAGGTTCTATTCTATCAGTTGAAAAGCGTTATGGCTTTCCGTGGGCGGAAAGCTTTAATGGTGGGGAGAATTGTCACACCCGTTTTTTTTCATGTAATGGGTTTGATTCTGTTCATTGAAAAAACCGATCCTTTTCTTGGGTTTTGGGTGAGATTAATTTTGAGTTCTGAACTTCCATATATGTCTAATAACCTTAATTTTTGCTCCCCATTTCTTGTTTAGGAGTTTTTGGAGAAATTATTTGGGCCAACCGTGAGCCCATTTGCAGTTTTAAAAACCATATTTGTTTCCATAATAACTCATTTGTTTTTCAACATTTTTCATTAATTCAACTTCCCCCTTTGCCTCCATTAAGCTATTAATACTACCAGAGCCTTTTTGACCCATTAGAAATTCATAAACATGGTGAATTTGGGTTACTTATTTAGGTAATGGGCCAGCCCATGGGCCCATTTCCAGTTTTTAAAAAAATAATTTTTTATTTTTTCATTTTTTCATTTTTAAATATTTGTTTGGTAATTACACCTCCCTCTAGAAGAAAAAATATCTATACTCACCCCCATTATCTATTTTACCTCTTTATGGCTCAATGGAATCGCTTATTAGGTATAAAGTTCTCGGATTTCCTCAAAACGTCCATAATTGAGAAGGTAAATTGTTTCACCCATAAGTCATTAAATTCGTACTATTTTTCCCAAAACTCTTATTTACCTGGTTATTAAATATATTAGGATACTCTCCAAGAAGTTACAACCAATTTAATTTTCTATAGGGTTTCAGATCTAATGAAAGACGAAGAGTTGTCTAGTTGAAAAGGCAAGATTCCCTCTCATTTCTCCTCCCTCTTCTTCCTCCTTTCATTATTTATTGGTTTTATAATCTCCACTAGTATTGATAGATTTAGGGTTCTAATATCCTATTAATTTTTATGGGGTTTTATTTTCGTTTGGGTGTGGTAGTTATAGGTTTAGGGTTTGTAAACCCTCATATGGTGATATTGGGTGTGCGTTTCCATTACGCCAAGGATTTGAGGTAGGATATCTCTTTTACATGCCTTTATCTTTTAAGATTAATCATTTTATTATTGTTTTCATCTGATATACATGTTTATTATTATATTTCATCATTTGGATAATTTTCTTGATGTGCAAAATTGTTGTTTAATCCTTGTTTTGTGAAAGGTAGTGTTGTTTTGTCATAAAAGTGCACACCAAGTGTTTGTTTAAATGTTCAACTATATTTCAAAACTATTTTGTGAGGTTTAGAACCTGGTTTATAGTATTTTGAATATTTTACAGTATCTTGTATAATATATGGCATGCAATTGGTGTTTTATTCTTGTCAAGTGCTTAAAATAAATTGTTTTTTTAAAAGGGCATGTCATGTGTTCGCTAAATTGCTCAGTTGGTGTTTATGTGTTATGTTTGATTTAAAATTTATTTGGTTGGATTTATAAATGAATTTAAAGAATTATAAATGGTATTTTGTTTCCTAAAATGTTTTTCCAATTTGGATTTGTTTTTACAAACAAATGGGTTTTGGTTTACAACATGTTTTGGACCGAGTTGTCGGAAAATGTCCCATTTCACATCCTTATGAAAATGGTTGTGTTTTGAATATGTAACCAGAATGTTTTAATGGATTTACGATTTTTTTTCTACTGTAAATGGTTTGTATACATCTCTTTAATAAAACTGAAATTCATACAATGGTCAAAGGATATTTTTGAGAAATTCTTAAAGGCCCGTTTGGCATTTGTTTTTTTTATAAAAATGGTTTCCATGTGTATTTCATGTTCTACCTTTTAGGGAAATTTTATGGTCCATGAAAATTTATTTATTAGTTCTGTGGCTTCCAAATCTGGGTTGCTCTGTTATTTATGGGTTTGTGGCCTTAAAAGAGCATTTTTAATGGATTTTATGTGTAAGTCCTTGTTATACTCCTTGAAATTGTTTTACGAATCTTTATAGTGGTTTATTGATTCGTGAAAGAAATGTGAAGACTGTTTGCAGGCTGTTTGTGGGTTTATGGTTTGGTAATGGAATTTTGATGTGGAAAGTGTATTTGATAATATGTGTAACTTTATTGAGCACTAAAGGGGTCCCGGGTATCTAGGTGGGTGGACATGTACTAGTATTCTAGTGATTCTGTGGGGTTTGGCCCCTGTTTCACGTAGAAAGTTTGACGATGAAAAAACTAACTAAACTATGATGATGATGTAGTTGTGGGACCACTAGTTTATGGGTATTCTCCATACTAGTGGCTCGTGTTCACGAGAACTGATATTTATTGTGGTTACTTTCACTGAGATACAAGGTACCTGGGGCTCACAACTAACTAGTGCCTAGGGGTGTTCCCTTGACTTGTCCTCATTGGATATTTTGTACTCACCGTCGGCATGCAGTGTGTTTAGTTGGTAAATTTAGTAGTGTGTGTGATTTATTTAAAAGTGTAAATTCTTTAAAATAGTCCTCTTGAAAACCATTTTCATTCTGATGTTGCACCTCTTTTGAAATTGTTACTAGCATTCTTGTTTATAAAACATTCAAGTTTTTGTCTGGTAATTTGTTTTATATAGCTTGGGACATCATTCGGAAAACATACCATTATATCTTGTATTTAAAACTTGAAATTGATGTTTATTTTATTTTAATGGATGTGCATTGGGAATAGAATATCGTGCTAACCTACTGAGTTTAAATAATCACACATACAGTCTTCTTCTGTTTTTTTCCCTTGTGTAGGTTTTAGCTTGAGTTCGATCGCCTTGGGAAACATGTAATCATTATGTTGGAGAGTAACAAGAAGGGTCACATGGATTTATTTGGTTATTGGGTTTGGTCAGATGAGTTTTTGGTTTATTTGTACTTTCAGTTTCTTGTAAAAATAATGTTCAGTTCAGTTTTTATATAAATGTATTTTAGGTTGTCCATTTCTTTCCGTTATTTGTTTGTTTATTTATATATGGGAGAAATCATTCCCTTGTGTACTTTATTGATTACATTGGTGCTTTTCACCATCCCAGGAGGGTCGGTAACACCTCTTCGGACTTGTCACAGGTTGGCCCTTTTGACCAGTTTAGGGTCGACTCGGGCTATTTCGTGACAGGTTGGGTTGGTGCAACCAAGTCAGATCGGGTCTAGACCCAACCATCCCCTGTTTACTAAAATGATAGTATCTTTCAGAAAAACCATCCGATTGATGCGTCGTCTACGAAATTTGGACCCTTGTGACAAAATGATCCTTTGGGAATGCTCTAATTGAGATTTTGTGTCAATTGAGATGTGACTGATGGCTTGAGGTATAGATTCTCCCAGAATCAATTGCACTACATGTAGGAATCCTATGGCTGAATGAGACCTGAAGACTAATGATGAGTGAGTCTATGTAACCCTGAAATCCAAGGTGATAAGTGTCCATGTGTTGGCCAACTACAAGTGGATCTTTGTGAACCAATTACTAGCAGCTTAGTGTGAAACTGCTATAAGAGGCTATGTGTGGATGTAGACGCCGGAAAAGTCCGTTGTTCCCAAACTAAGCTCCGGATGCGGAAAGCGAGGTCATATTTGGAGTCGGAAGAATGTTTCGGAGGGCCCGGAGGCCTTGCGCGGAATTTCAGAGGTCTGCGCGCAAAGATGATGATCCGCGCGCAAAACCCCCGGGATGCGCGCAACTCCCTTGCGCGCGGTGCCCGATTCCGCGCCCGCGAGGAGAATTCCGCGCTCGCGCCTTGGATTCCGCGCCCGGGGTTGCCTATAAATACTAGGCGACCCCCAACGTTTCAAGGGTTGCTGGAAGTCGAACGGTCTCCCGCGCGCGCAATTCAATCCCTTCCGCGCGCAATGCCGATCTTCAGGTAACCTCCTTTCTTTCGCGCAATCGAACCTTGGGGTCCGCCTTCGCGCGCAATCCCCTTGGCTCATCTCCTTTGAACAAATTTCAACCCGAAGGCCTTTGCGCGCAAAAGAAGCCTCTTGCGCGCAATTGCCCCCGGGTGCGCGCAATCCAACCCGATTGCGCGCACCCCCATCTTCAAAGTGGCCATTCGTTAGAGAATGAGCCGTTGCCCCCGCGCGCTACCCGAAGCCCGGTGCGCGCAATCCCAATCATCCGCGCGCGAAGCGCTGGCCCAATTGCGTGCCAGCCCGCCATTTTGCGCGCCGATCCGCGGTTTTGCGCGCAAAGCTCCTCTTTTGCGCGCAATCCGCCAGGGTCGCCTCCCTTGACCCCCTTTGGGTACCCGCCTGCGTGGCGCCCGATGGTCTTCATCGCAGGTGCCCGCGTTGTGCGTCGTCTTTCCGTGCGGCCCCCCCCTAGGCTCGCGCGAAGTGACACGGACCTACCGGCGGCTTTATCGTCCAACATGACGCTAAACTGCACTACGTCCGAGCTACAAGACGTTAAACTGTTCAGCATTCGTCCTGCATGACGCTAAACTGCACCACGTCCTGCACGACGTTAAACTGTATCCGTCCAGGCTGCACGACGTTAAACTACCTAGCCCCCATCGTCCGCGCTGCAAGACGTTAAACTGCCAAGTGTTTCGTCCTCAACACACGACGTTAAACTGTACTTCGTCCGGCAAGACGTTAAACCGTCCGCTTCGTCCTCAACACACGACGTTAAACTGTACTTCGTCCGGCAAGACGTTAAACCGTCCGCATCGTCCGATCCCGTGCTCTGCACGCAGGGTCTCCCCCGGTTTGGACGTGGCCCCCACCCGCTCGTCTCTGCAGGGATGTCGGGATTGTCCCGCTTTTGGGACGATTTAATGGGAGTGGCTTTTCCCTACGGGGGCAGGGTATTACAAACCCCTAGTTTCTCGTGGGAGGCTGCACATGTGTATCTCCATTGCGCCTCCCCACCGCCGAAGCCAGTAGAGGGTGTGACTGGGACCGAGGTGTCTTCTGCTTTCGGTCCAAGTCCCTTCCAACTGAGTTTTGCCGCATCCGGGCTGCCTCAAGTGCGTAAGTCCTGACAGAATGAACTACGTGAACTTTGATCCCTGTCTTCTATACAGGGTACGTAGGAAGCCTCCCTGAGGTCCAAGCCCGCCACCTGGTCGTCCCGGTCGTATTTACGTCGGTTCGTCCATCAGTGGACCCCTCCAGGGTTCACGCTTGCGTCGATTCACCTATGAATCCGCCCCTGTGGGAGACTGCCCGTGTGTATCTCCACTGTGCCTCCCCACAGCCCCTTTTCCCATTTCCCCTTTTATCGTCCAGCATGACGTGAAAATGTGATCCACCCGGCCGTTCCACCCCCCTCTGTGCGAGGTGGTTCGGTTCAATCCTCCGCCCGGCGGCCTAGACCTCTTCATGGGTCGGCTTGCCGACGTCCAGCATGACGTTAAACTGTATACCCGAACTACGCTGACTTTGATCCGTGCTAACGCGCGGTACGTAGGGAGCCCCTACGGGGTCCAAGCTCTTCACTCCATCATCCATCCTGATCCTTACCCGGGCCGCCACATCCCGGTGGGGTCATGCCACTTCACTCCACTCCACGTTACTTGGGAAGCCGCCCATGTGCTGGCCCCAGCGTTGGAGGTTCCCCGCAAGGGGTTCTGTCATCTGATCCACTTTTCGTGTTGATCGGTCCGACGCCGTCCCCGCTGGACGTTAAACTCGCGGCATACCCCGTGTTAAACATGGGAAGCTGAGGAAAACCTCAGGTGACACAGTTCCCCGCACCTAGTACGGGATGCCTCAGGCCATCATGCCTTCGAGAAGCCCTCTTAGGGACGGAAGACAGACGTGCAGAGCCGCAGTGTTACGACACGCCCCCATCACCCAGAGCCACCCGGCCTTCTCACTGCAGGTTGCTGCCCCGCCCAGACTCCTTGGAGCGTCCGGGCGGAAGCAGCGTAATTAACCGGTGTCCATGAAGATATGGCGCCGGGAACGAGATTCACGAACATTCTTAAGTCTATGAGGGAGACCCGGATTAGGCGACGAGTTCCGAGGAGACGTCCAAGGAAGGAGGAGCCGACATCCCATCATCCCGATTTTGATCAAGGAGCAGACGCCCCTGAATAAGGGACGGATGCCGCCCGCCCTTGGAAAGCGGGACTGCGGGACCACAAGCCGCGCGCCCATCCCCTCGGGTTGACGGGTGCACGCGCGAACGCGTCCTGGCGGAACAGCGTAACCCGACGCACATCCGCACCGAAACAGAAAAATGGTGAACCCGACGTGAATCTCTTCTCCTCGATACGAAGACCGATGACTTTCAGAGGTGTTGGAAGACCGGCATGTTGCCCGGCCAAGCATTCAGTCTTACCCGCCAGGGGCTGGGGAAGGGACATCGGGCACTCCGTCTCGCAACGTCGAGGGCCTGGGTTCCCCCCACGGAAGGCGTCGTGGCGCTAATGGTTGGTTGTCGATTCCTTTTTCCTGTCAGTGTTAATGGTTTCTTCTCCCTGCTTTCAGAAATCAGGTCGCCCGATCCAGTGCCCGATCGCCACCCGTCCACTGGCGCAGGGATAGGGGAAACACCGACGCGGCTACTCCGCGCGGTCCCGCCCGTTCCACAGTCGTCCCAGCAGCCGCAATTGCGGGACGACCACGCCCTCTCTCCCCCTCGGAGGTCATCCAGAGAAGGGTGATCAACACCCTGGTGCGGAGATACGAGGAAGAGGGAGTCATCCCCACTAGGGAAATGGCTCGCCTAGACCTTGAGGAGGCCGCGCCTCGCCACCACCGCCGCCCCCGAGGGCCGCGCAGGGAGGCACCGCTGCCTATCTCAACGTCCAACCGCTTCGGGAGTTTATCCCCGGAGCGCTCTGACAGTTCCCTTCCCTATGCGGATGAGGTGGAAGATGCCCGGGATCACCCTATCCGGGATTCGCTCCAGGGATCTACGGTAAGGACTCCCGCCAGGCCAAGGCGACACCGCCGCCAGGCCTCTCCAGTCGAAGAGCGGGCTCTACACCTGCCCGCGCCGCTCATTCCGACTCGCCTGTCTCGACGCCAACGTCGGGCACGAGCGGAAGAGGATGCCCACCTTGGGGCTCTAGCAACAGCGGCCGCATTGGCCCAAGCCACTGCTGGCTCCGGTCGCCAGGCCTCTGCGCATCCTGAGCAGGGGAACTCCTATGCCCGACCTGGATCGAGGCCCCGACCGCCCCAAAGGCAGGTTGGGTCGACTCTCCCGGTTGCTGGCACTGGCAGTAGCCACCGCGGACCACCTCGCGGTAGCGCTATTCACCGGCAGGATCTACTCTGTGTGGCCGATCCAGGAGGCATGGGTCATCCCACCTTCCGATCCCGGCCCGGAGGCCTGCCCGGAATCATCTCTCCCCGCGTCCCCTTTAATATCTGTCCCGGTGCCCCTCGCACCTTGGTTCCCAGTCCTCTTGGCCCCAGCACCAGTGCGGCCGGAGGACGCCAGGACAGAGATCAGCCCTGCCCCGAAGAACCACCCAGGGGCAGGAAGGCAAGGCGTCGACGCCGAGGGAAGAATGTTACAGAATTCCGGACAGAGATCCGACCGGTTTGCTTCTCTGACTCAGAGGCGGAGTACGATTCGGCGACAGAGCCCCTTCCACAATCCCGCCAGTCAAGGGCAGGGGTAGGAATGCGGCACGTCAGCCTCGTGCTCCCCGAGAGCGAGATCGATGTGATCCCCGCTTCTCTCCGAAGGTATATCCGGAGTAACGAGGGCCTGGTAGACCCCCAAGGATCAAGCTTGCGGTTGGTACCGACCCCTCCGGAAGTGCCTTCCGTCTCGATCGGAGAAGCCGGAGACTTTTTCTGGGGACCGACGGTCGAACCACGATCTGGTGCACCCTCGGCGAGCACCGATGCTACGGCAGGATGTTCGCTCGCCGGCCCGTCCTATCGTGATGTGGTAGCCAGGGCACCGCCACCCTCAGAGGGCGGCCCGGGATATGGAGGCCAATCGGCCTGCTCGCCGTATTCACCGCCGGCCAGCCCGTCAGCCCGGCGGCCCGCCTCGGCACCACTACCAGTTCCCCGTCCGTTCCCAGCCATGGAAGAGGACCAAGGAGATCTGGGTCACGAGTTTGAGTCATGGAGCTTCTGGACCGTCCTCGCAGAGGGCCACTTCCCTGAGAAGTTTTGGCCAGTCGCAGGACCGGGCTTTGATGCACCCGAATCGCTCACCCCGGATGAGTTCGAATGCTTCCGCCGAACTCTCCGGGAGACTCGCTCCTGTCTTCACCGCCTACAAATGCCATACCCCGGGAGTCAAGCGCACCTGGAGGATATTGGTGAGCAGTGCCGTCAAATTGACCTGGCCATGCTCCCCGCGGTTCGGCACCCCGGGTCATTTGAGCGCCATGAGGCCCTCCAACAACGATGCGTTGAGTGCTTCCAAGTACTCCGCAAAGTTATCGAGGAAGCCACTCCCCACGTGTATATCCGTGGATGGGGGCAGTACGCTGCCCTACGCTTCAGTGTGATTCGCCGACAGCCCGATTCGCTGGGTGGCCCTGAGGGTATATCCCCAGGGACAGAAACAGTCAATATGGCTGACCTGTCGGGAGAGGGGAATGACTTGGAACTTCTCGACGGGGGCTTCCCCCCCGAAGACAAGCCGTCTTCAGATCCATCGGTGAGAGTTACTCGTCATCAGAGGAACCTCCTGGGGCTCCCCGCACCCACTGAAGCACTGACGCTGAGCCGAAACGTCAGCAACGGAAAAGAGCACAGCGAGGCTACAAAGCCCGCCGACCCATCTGCCTCCATGCGGAGGGCTGAGGAGGATCCCGAGAAGGCTACGCTACGTCAGCAGCTCGCCGAACAAAAGAGGCTGGTTGACCAGCTCCTCGCCGAGCGCGCTGCAGAACGGCGGCCTGACTACGGTGATCCCAGGCCAGGACAGCAGGGACCGGAACAACCACCCCTCGATGAGACTCTCCCGGGCAACCGTGATTACGCCGTGTTCGCCGACAGGAGAGAGGCCATTGCCTATGGCAAGAGGGCGCGTTATGTTTCTCCACACCCTCCCGAGCGGCGTGACTACCTGAGAGATCCCGCTCGGATTCCTCCCGCTGCCCCCAGGGCCGCTCCGCCCGCCATCCCACGAGCTGCCGAGTTCGACGACCCGGTCGACGACCCGATTGAAGGGCCATGCAATGCGCTCGTGGTTAGAGATCCTCGCCAGGACTGGAACCCATGTCCGGACGATCCGATGGCGGCACTCATTGCCCGTTTGGAAGCCTTGGAGACTCGGCAGGTGGCGATCCCACCGGACGGCAAGCCCTACCCAGCATGGGTGGATGACATGCCGGCGCCTCCGGGATTCGGGAATCCCACTTTCGCCCCCTTCAACGGAACTGGAGATCCGCCACAGCATTTAGCCCACTTCAACTCGAGGTGCGGGCCTATGTTGGGGACTCCGGCGCAGCAGGAGGCCGCTAAGCTTCGCTGCTTTGTTCAGACACTGGAAGGGCCAGCATTTGTCTAGTACAGCCAGCTCCCCGTCGGGTCGGTAACCAGCTGGGAGGACCTCCGTAGACAGTTCCTCTACCAGTTCAGTTCCACGACCCGGAAGACAAGTATCGCAGACCTCTTCAAGTGCAAGCAGAGGCCTGATGAGCGAGTCGCGGACTTCGTCGCCCGATGGAAGGGTCTCACGTATTCCCTTGACATGCCATTGACTCAGGAGCAGTTGCTGACAATGTGCGTCGGGAACGTCAAGACCGAGCTGGTCCCTTCCCTGATCACTCAGAATTACCCCGGAGGGTTCAGGGACTTCTCAGACAAAGCTCAACGTCTTGAGGAAGCCCTGCAACAGGCCAGCCAGGCACACCCGCTGCCTCCTATGATTCCTGCAAGGAGAGTCAGCAGGGCTGAGCCCGCTGCTGTCGCCCAGATAGAGGCCCCCAGGCCATTGGAGCTGCTGCCGGTGAGGCCGGCTCCACAGCCTCACAGGAATCCGCCTCCACGGGCTCAGTTCCCGGCCCAGCAGCGGCAGCCCCAGAACCGGCCGGCCCCTCCGCGTAATGTACCGCCACAACCCAGGCGAGATAATCAGGGTCCACCTCCTCGGCCGGCCCCTCCAGCCCCTCGTCAAGACCACGCTCCCAGGGGCCCGCGACACCTGACTTACTCATTTCATGAGGATCAGGTCCCCGGTTACTTCCGGAGCGCCCTGGAGCATAGGATTGTGCGATTGCCTGAGTGTTGGAGGCCAGAGGAGGCACATCTTACGAATAACCCCCGCTACTGCCCCTACCATCGGGCTCTGGGGCACACCATCCAGCGGTGCTATGTGTTTAAGGATTGGCTCCAAGACCAGATTAACAACAATGTAATCAGGTTGGGCCCAGCTCCAGCACAAGTGGCGGGCGTGTTCGTGGGATCAGATGACGATAGTGGCAACGAGGACGAATGGCAGCTGGTCTCCGACCGCGGATCCCAGAAGTACAATAACTGGATGGCCCGCAAGACGACCATTCGCGCCCATGGAATCATCCGTGCGCGCTTGAATCAGCCTGAGCCCCCAGAACCTGCGGGTGCTGCTTCGGCATCGTCGTCCCAGCCTGCCTCTTCCAAGAGGAGCAAACGGCGGCAGCGCAAGAAGGAAGAGCGCGCCCCGCCGGTTCCGCCACTATCCCGCACTCTCGGCGATTTCATGCCCCCGGAGATGGGGGTCCCTCCTCGGATCCGCCCGGTGATGGATGATTCGTCCGATGACGGTATTGGGTACGCTTCGGTTAATACCGTCGAGCTGGTAAATCCCTTTTCGGTTCCCGACGTTGAAGAACACCAGGTGGACCTCCCTAGTGTCCCCGGTCGTCGCCACCGTCGGAAGAACCGCAGCAGCAGGAGTCGCCGGGGCACAGCCGCTGGTGCCTCCAGCCAGGCCGTGCACGCCACTGAGACTAGGCAGCAGGCTCAAAACCGAGCTCAGCGCGCGCAGCCCCCCCCCATCCGGGGATGACGGATTCGCCTCCGCCACTGTTTGTGGTGTGGGACCAGGCAGAACCGCCTCAGCCGCGTCGCGACCAGCTCCGCCCTGCCACGAGTCCATCCCGGCCTCCTGACTCCAGTACGGTGACCATTTCCCGGACTGCGACCAGTGAACAGCGAGATGCGCCAAGTACCAGTCGGCCGCCGATCCAACCGGCAAGGTCCGTCATGCCACCAACCGCAGAGCAACCTCCTGCAACCAGGGGCTCGCGCTTGGCCAAAAAGTATGATGTCCTGAAGCACTTGGCCGACATCCCAGCAAGGCTCTCCATCCTTGAGGCTCTGCGCATGTCATCTGAGATGCGCGAGGCACTCGCTGAAGCCCTGAAAAGCCCCCTCCAGTTTGAGACAGAGGTTGCGGCTGCAGAGGCCTTTCACGCCGAAACGATCGAGGACGCCGAATGTCAGGCAGTTATCTCGTTCTCTGGTAAGGATGAAGACCCTCCTATACAGGGACATATTCGTCCGCTGTATGTCACTGGCCAGTTCAATGGCCTTGAAGTCCGGCGCTGTCTTGTCGACACGGGGTCCGGGATTAACCTGATTCCAACTCGGACGCTCCGGAGATTGGGGTTGTCTGAGGATGACTTGATTCCCTCCGACCTCAGGATCCAGGGGTACGACCGCACCGAGCAAACCCCGGTCGGCAAGATACGTTTGAAGACCCAGTTCGGTGACTTGGTTGCCAACACCGAATTCATGGTAGTCTCTCAGGACACTGCGTATAACGCATTGATGGGCAGGCCATGGCTTCACCTTCACGCGGCGGTTCCCTCGTCATACCACCAATGCCTCAAATACTCCCTTAATGGTCGAGTAGGCGTGCTTCAAGGAGATTCCTCTCCTTTTGCCTCATGTGAAGCCCGCTATCTGGACGCGGACTACTACAAGAGCAAGGATAAGCAGATCCTGGCAGGTGAGGTTGAGCCTGTCGCTGTTGCAAGCGATCCCTGGGCAAGTCTGGATGACGCTTACGTCCTCCCGATTCACCGGTTGGACGTCGCCATGGTCTTGAAGGTCCGCGGGTCTCCTGATGAGATGGCCGCGACCGCCCGTGCCAGCACCAGTGGCCCAGCAGGATCTGGTAGCCCCAGTGCAGTTTCCAACGCAGTCTCTCCCGTGGACGATCCCTCCCCGAGCGGAGAGGATATAGAAGACGCACCCCCAGCCTTTGAGGAGGGCGTCCCCGCCACGGTCGATGAGTTAATACAGGTGAACCTTGGAACCGAGGCCGATCCAAGACCCACATTGGTTAGTGCCGCCATGCCCTCTGAGGAGCGGCAGCAGTACGTGGACTTTCTCAGGCAGCACCGTGATGTGTTCGCTTGGGGCTATGACGAGATGCCGGGGCTAGATCCTCAGGTAGCCGTCCACCGCCTTGGTCTCCCGGCGAACCATCGCGGGTTCAAGCAGCCTCCCAAGAAGATGCACCCATCCCACGGTGCCATGGTTGAGGCCGAAGTTGACAAGCTTATCAAAGCCAACTTCGTGAGGGAAGTTCAGTACCCCAAATGGCTGGCCAACATTGTGCCGGTCAGGAAGAAGAACGGGCAGATTAGAGTCTGCATCGACTTCCGCGATCTCAACCGCCACTGTCCGAAGGATGATTTTCCCCTTCCAGTGACAGAGCTGTTGATTGATGCCACGGCAGGGTTCCAAGCCCTCTCCTTCATGGATGGATACTCCGGATACAACCAAATTCGGATGGCCCCTGAGGATGAGGAGTTCACTGCCTTCAGGGCCCCCCAAGGTACCTTTTGCTATCGGGTCATGCCTTTCGGCCTGAAGAATGCAGGTGCCACCTATCAACGGGCGATGCACCGCATATTCAAGCCAATCCTCGGCACACTGGTGGAATGCTACGTCGACGACTTGGTTGTCAAATCGCGCCAGCGTCAGGACCATCTCAAAGATCTTGAGAAAGTGTTCAGCTTCCTCCGGTCTCGATGCCTGAAGATGAACCCGTTGAAGTGTGCCTTTGGGGTCACCTCCGGGAAGTTCCTTGGATTTGTGGTAAGATACCGGGGTATTGAGATCGACCCAGAGAAAATCAGGGCGATTAGCCAGATGCCTCCCCCAGGTACCGTCCGGGAACTGCAAGGGTTCCAAGGCCACTTAGCCTATATACGCCGATTCATCGCGAATCTGGCCGGCAAGTGTAAGCCCTTTTCTCGGCTCATGAAGAAAGGTGCCACCTATGTATGGGATAAAGAGTGTCAGACCGCTTTCGAGGAAATCAAGCAGTACCTGCTTCAACCTCCGGTCCTGATGCCGCCCGTATCCGGAAAGCCGCTGGTCCTTTATGTGACCGCCCTGGAACGGTCCCTGGGTGCCCTTCTCGCCCAGAAGAACAACGAGGGAACAGAGAATAGCCTCTATTACCTCAGTCGCATGCTCCTCGATGCGGAAGTTAGGTATTCCCCCATCGAGAAGAGCTGCCTGGCGCTCGTATTTGCCGTACAGAAATTACGGCACTACTTGCAGCACCATGAGGTACAGTTGGTTTCTCGGGTAGACCCGTTGAAATATATCCTGAGCCGGCCTATGTTGACTGGCCGCCTAGCACGGTGGGCTGTGATTCTCCAGCAGTTCGACATCAGGTATGTGTCTCAGAAGGCCATCAAAGGGCAAGCATTGGCAGACTTTCTGGCAGCTCACCCGACCTCCGCGGATCAGCCGCTGGATCTAGGCTTTCCTGATGAGGCCATTCTCTCGGTTGATCGAGCCGATCCATGCTGGAAGATGCACTTTGATGGTGCATCCCGGAGCCCCACCGGTAGAAGACTCGATAATCCTATGCTCAACAGAGTGGGCTTGGGCATCGTCTTCATTACCCCGGAGCGAGCCGTGCTGCCATACTCTTTCCTGTTGTCAGAGGGTTGTACCAACAATGAGGCGGAATACCATGCCCTCATCACCGGCCTCGAGTTGGCTCTCGAGATCGACGTGCCTCGTCTGTGCGTGAAAGGGGACTCCGAGCTGGTCGTTAAGCAGATCAATGGCGACTACGTTGTCAGGAAGCCGGAACTTGTGCCATTGTTGGAGTGCACCCTCCTTCTGATGGCCCGGTTCCCTTCTCGGCCGGAAATTGTCCATGTTCTCCGGTCGCAGAACGGTCGAGCAGATGCTTTGGCCAGCCTCGCTGCGTCACTTGCGGAGCCTAAACAGGACAACCTGATCGTCCGCGTGACGCGCCGCAGGCTCATCGCTCCCGTTATCCCGGAAGAAGATCGTGGCCCGTTGGTAAGTAACCTCACCACGGTTGCCCCTATGCCCGGAGCCCCGAGTACCCCAGATATGACAGTCGGATCAGCCCCTGATTGGAGGACGCCTTTGGTTGAGTACCTCCAACATGGCATTCTTCCATCGGATCGGGCCGAGCGCGAGCGAGTTCGACGCCGCGCATCGCAGTTCGTCCTCCAGAGCAGTCCCGGCCTGGAGCAGATCCTCTACAAACGTGGATTTGATGGTATTATCCTCCGTTGCCTTCAGGGAGTTGAGATCCCACGAGTCATGAAAGAGGTTCATGCTGGTTCATGCGGCGCCCACCAGACTGGGCCGAAGCTGTCCCACCAGATTCGGAGGTTAGGATACTTCTGGCCCTCCATGATCCATGACTGCATCGAGCATGCCAGGAGGTGCCATGCGTGCCAGGTTCATGCGAACTTTGTGCATCGGCCGCCAGAGCCTCTCCATACCACAAGGTATTCCTGGCCCTTTGCAGTCTGGGGACTGGACGTTGTGGGACCTTACCCGCCGGCGACAGCTCGCCAGTGCCGGTTCATTCTGACCGCCACGGACTTCTTCTCCAAATGGGCAGAAGCGATTCCGCTCAGAGAGGTCAAATCCTGTTCGATCGCTGACTTCGTGACCTCCAACATCATCTATCGATTTGGAGTGCCTCACGCTATCCTCACGGATAACGGAACCAATTTCCGAGCAGCCGAGTTGAAGAAGTTGTACGCCAAGTATAACATTCGCTCGAACCATACATCTCGCTATCATGCGCAGGCGAATGGACAGATCGAGGCGTTCATCAAACCCTCTCTAACATTCTGCAAAAGATGGTTGGTCAGAACAAGAAGAGTTGGCCGGACAAGCTCCCCAACGCCCTCTGGGCTTATCGGACGACGACTCGCAATTCCACCCAGATGACCCCTTATTCCCTGGTGTATGGAGCTGAGGCCGTCCTGCCCATCGAGATCCAGTTGCCGTCCTTGCGCACTGCGGTCTACGACCAGCAAGCGCCGGACAGAGTTTCTGAAGCCCGTCTAGTCGAGTTGGAAGCACTGGATGAGAATAGACTTCGCTCTTTGCACAACTTGGAGAGGCATCAAAGCAGAATGGCTCGAGCTTTCAATAAGAAGGTTCGCCTCCGCTCCTTCCTGCAGGGTGATCTAGTGCTAGCCCTAAGAGCACCGATGATCCCCGGCAGGAAGCCACCCAAGTTGGAGCCCAAGTGGGAGGGACCTTTTGTTGTCCACAAGGTCTATCCCAATGGCGCGTACTCCCTAGCGACTATGGATGGTGAGCGTGTCACTCCTCCCACCAACGCTAGGTTCCTCAAGCAATACTTTGCCTGAGTGTTCATCACGTCCAGCATGACGTTAAACTGCACATTTGTCCAGCATGACGTTAAACTGCACAGACGTCCAGCATGACGTTAAACTGCACATTTGTCCAGCATGACGTTAAACTGCACAGTCGTCCCGCATGACGCTAAACTGCACTTCGTCCTGCATGACGTTAAACTGCACCACGTCCTGCACGACGTTAAACTGCATTCGTCCATGCTACAAGACGTTAAACTGTTCAGCATTCGTCCAGGCTACAAGACGTTAAACTGTTCAGCATTCGTCCGCGCTGCAAGACGTTAAACTGCCAAGTGTTTCGTCCTGCATGACGCTAAACTGCACTACGTCCGAGCTACAAGACGTTAAACTGTTCAGCATTCGTCCTGCATGACGTTAAACTGCCTCTCAAGAACTACGTGCGGCTTGATTCCCATCCTTATGGGATACGTAGGACCGCCTGAACCTTCATGTTTCAGGCCCAGCCCCATCCTTCGGGAATTTCCATCCCATCTCGGGCCCTTGGCCCAGTTGCCCCCGGGTGTGCGGCGTATGGTGTGAGCGCGGGGCTATGCCCTCATTCACGTCGGTTTGCTGGCCGCGCCGCACGCCTCCCCCGTGTGTGGGACTACCTCACACCCCTCATCGTCCTGCATGACGTTAAACTGCCTCTCAAGAACTACGTGCGGCTTGATTCCCATCCTTATGGGATACGTAGGACCGCCTGAACGCTTGTGTTTCAGGTCCAGCCCCGTTTCTTGGTTGATCACGGGGATCTACCCTCTTTTGGTTGCTCTCAGGGTGAGTCCTCCGACCCTTCCCGGTGACCCGTTAACATGTTTTGGGTACTTCGGTCTATGACTCGTAGTGTCAGATTCAATCCCGACAAGTCATGTGTTGCTTGTCAGGCCTCGCGCTTCCTCTTGTTCGAGCCTTCACTCAAAGGGATCCTCGTTAGCGGTTTGGGTACGATGCCTCAGTGCTCTCCTACCGCTCCGGGTCGATTTACCGGCGGGTCTTGGGCCGCAAATCGATATGAATCCTGCGATTGAGCGGTTGATGCTCGTTTGCTTGCCCCGTCTTAGGCTGACGCGATCGGATGTTGTGTTGCGAATGCGTCAGCAACATCCTTGATCGCCATGTCGGCTCTTTCAGGCTCTGAACATTGGTTGCGCAGTCCTCATCACACTCCGCCTTTATGCGTTGTAGTGGAATCTCGACACTCTTCATACTGACCTACAGTACACCTCTACACGTTAGACAGACCAACCAGGGTAATGATGTCGTTCGAGGCTCCCATGATCTGAGCACCAAGGATATATGCGGATATCCTCCCTAAGGGCCGTGCGTAGCTGGACCCTCGTCCCCATAAGGAGGAAGGAGTCGCCCGAACAATCGCGTTCTGGGCCCAGTATATCTGGAGGCTAGCATCTCTACCCCTCGGGTGATGGACATACGCAGACCCCTATCCCAAGACTCTCCTCCTGGAATCGTGCGTGACCGCAGGGCTGGGTATGTTCCCACCTCCGCCGTGTCCACCATACCGCAATAAGCGGATTCCTCCATGGTCCGAACCACACGACCTTAAACTGTGTTGTCTGGTCCTACCACACGACTGTAAACTGTGATCGTCTTGGCCGCCCGACGAGAAACGGCACTGCATCGTGATGTTCTCCTCGGGGGACACTCATGTTGGGCGCTGGTTAATAACCACGCCATTCATCAATGCCTTCCATGGCTTGATTATTGTGGCGACGCCAGAGATTTCTCAATCACAGGCATGTCGCCGCACAAAGAAAAACCATTCATCTTTAAGGACAAACAAGAAATATCAAATGCCGCTCCTTTTGTGTGCGAGGGTCAGACCCGCACTCTTCCTTGCGCTGGTGCCCGATTCTGATGCGCCGCGCTTCAAGAACTACGTGTGGCTTGATTCCCATCCTTACGGGATACGTAGGAACGCCCGGATGTTTGAAACTTCGGGTCCAGCCCCCCACCACTTAAAGATTCCCCCCTTCTCTGGGGAATCCGCCGCCTTCAGGTCACCCTCAAGGCGTGTTCCCCGACCCCTTGCCGTGGTCCACCGGTGTCAAGAGTACTCTGGTTTATTGCCAGGAGTGTCAGGTTCAGCTTGGTCAGGTTCCTTCCACTTTTCAGGCTTCGTGCTCCCTTTCATTCGGACCCATCTTCTACGCCCTGGGTGGAGCCCCCGTGAACGGTTCGGACACAATGCCTCAGTGCTCTCCCACCGACTCGGGTCGGAACCCCCAATGGCCTCGGGCAGCAAATCGATATGAATCCTGCGATTGAGCGGTCGATGCTCGTTTGCTGCCTCACTCCACCAACGGTTAGTGCGATATTGATGCTGCTTTTCCGCCACGGTCGGCAGTACTCCCATATCGTTACGCCGGTGCCCCCAGTCCTTGAATGAATGGCCGCATGATTCACATTTTCCACCCCCCATTCCGGCCAGGCAAAACCTCGACACTCTTGACACTATCCCTCAGTGCATCTTCGCATATCCAGGGGATATGACCACGATGTGGCGTGCTTGGAGGTCTTTATGGTCCGAGCTCTAAGACCTTAAACTAAGATCTCTTCTTATGGTCCGAGCTCTAAGACCTTAAACTAAGATCTCTTCTTATGGTCTGAGCTCTAAGACCTTAAACTAAGATCTCTTCTTATGGTCCGAGCTCTAAGACCTTAAACTAAGATCTCTCCTTATGGTCCGAGCTCTAAGACCTTAAACTAAGATCTCTTCTTATGGTCCGAGCTCTAAGACCTTAAACTAAGATCTCTTCTTATGGTCCGAGCTCTAAGACCTTAAACTAAGATCTCTTCTTATGGTCCGAGCTCTAAGACCTTAAACTAAGATCTCTTCTTATGGTCCGAGCTCTAAGACCTTAAACTAAGATCTCTTCTTATGGTCCGAGCTCTAAGACCTTAAACTAAGATCTCTTCTTATGGTCCGAGCTCTAAGACCTTAAACTAAGATCTAGCCCTTATGGTCCGAGCTCTAAAGACCTTAAACTAAGATCTACCCCTATGGTCCGAGCTCTACGACCTTAAACTAAGATCTCCCCAAATGGGGTCCTACGTCCTGCATGACGTTAAACTGCACTCTTAGAACTACGTATGGCTTGATCTCCAGCCTGATGGAGTACGTAGGAACGCCCGGGCATTCCGACTCGGGTCCAGCCTCAGGGATCGTTAAGTCCCGCCCCTCCTCGTCGCCGGCCGTCTGGCCTGACTTCGGGTAGAGTGGTGCAGTTGTGATATTCTCCCCGATTCAGCTCGGGATGCCCCATCGCAAGGATGGGAAGCGACGGTTTCCTCGTCAGAGAGGTGCTGTCTGAGAATTGAGGTGACTCACGGCCAGATTGGTGCATCCGCCTAATACGCTCTCCCCACGGTGGCGCAATTTTGAGAGCGTTGGATTCTGTCCTAACAAATCGTCACTTCGCCCCACGCTTCGCATGCCCTGTTGATCTGGATTTCCACCCTTGTGTCTGAAGGAACCCCAAAGCGGTATTCATGATGACATGTGGTCCGCCTCCTGCAATATGAATGATGGCCTTTTTCGGTCCGTCTATTGCAGTTGTTATGGTCGATCCACTGTCCGCCTACCGTCTTGGGCATTTCCTGGAAGGCCGACCGTTGTGGATGTCTGGATTCGGGACACACGATTCACCTTTTCTCATTTCCCTATGTTCGGATAAAATCTCAACGCCCCTAGCATTGTCCCGCTCGTGTGTTGGAACAGGTTGGGGGGATGGTACATTGATTAGGTCTGAGGTCTCCTTTCTTAGGAATGACCTCCCTCTTTTCTCCAGGAATCCAGGCCCAATTGTGGATGCCTGATGCTTGGTTAACACTCCCGCAAGACAACGAATTGTGGTTGAGCATGTTAAACCAAAAGATGCAGATAAATATATTGATTCATACAGATGGATCAAAGTAGCGGAAGCAAATGTTTTGGGAATGGCAAAACAAAGCCCTTAGGGATTAGCGTGCTGGATGAGTCTTTCTAATGCCGCTACCCTTTGGCTGGTGGCCTCCAGAGCTGCTTCTCGCTCTCTGCGTGCCCTATCTTCGTCGGCGGTCGCAGCGCGCAATTCGTCGATTCTAGCTTGTGCACGCTCCCGCTCGACCTGAATTGTGACCATCTGTTGGCCCGCCTCCGTCAGCTGTACCTGGGCGTCAACCAGCTGAGCTGCTAGTTGATCCACAAGCTCGGTACACGTTGCGACGAAGGCCTCCTTCTCTGCCGCCTGCCCTTCGAGGCGCCAGACTTCCTGCTCTGCCGCGAGGAGCGCCCGCGCGCTCTCCGACATGTCCCGACTTTGTGCGATGTCGGCACGCCGGCAGCTCTCGCGCATCTTTTCGGCCATGAAATCACGGACCGTTAGATGGAGGCGTTGAGCATCAGCTCCCCCGGCACACAGGAAGCACAGCCAGGTTTGAAGTGATCCCATGCGCCCCAGCCACTCCGATGGGTCTCGCTTGAGGAAGCGCTGGATGCACTTCCACCCCCTACGGCGCGTTATCCGGCTCTCCTCGACCGCCTCCGTGTCTGAGTCGTCCATCTCCTCGGGATCGGCAGGCCGGTAGGCAGGGAAGGCAGCCAGCAGGTCTGCTGCAGGGTCCGCCCCTGGGAGGTCCTCATGAGGGATAGGTTCCCCAACATCTGGGCGACCTTCTTCTCTCTCCCCAGCGGCGCTGACACCCTCGTCAGCCCCCAGCCTCTCTCCGATGGCAGCACCGCCGACGTCCGCAGCCCCTGGATCAGCAGTTGGTGGGGCCGGCTCGGTTTGGGAAGTCTGTTCCGGAGCAGGCGGCATGTCCACCACTGGTCCACTCGTAGATGGCCCGGGTTCGGCAACCCGACGAGCCTCCAATGTTGAGATCACTGCGCGGGGCATGCCATGGTTAGTCACGGATCGTCAACAGCAAGCACCAGCAGTAAAGTAGGGAGACTTACGGGAGTTCGGAGCGTCATCTTCCGCTATCCCGGTCGCCGCAGGAACAGTTGCAGCAGGGGACCCCTTAGCGCTTGTCAGTTCGATAATGGGTGCCTGGCCCCCGCCTTGTCCTGCTGGCGCCTCTCCTACTCTTGCTGAGGACGCCTGGCCGACATCCGTGTGCTCCTGAGAAAGATGGAGAAATGGGTTAGAAGCTGCATAAGAGAGTGGATGAAGCAGATAGAGTAGGGATAGAAGCGGACCTCGAGGAGCTCAGTGACATCAACGTTGTCAGAGCCGGCCACCTCGCCGCTCTCCCGTGGGCTCCCCTGATGGGATCTTCCCTCGGAGCCTTCATCCTCCCCCATTTCCTCCTCTTCTTCGGAGTCGCTGCTACTGTCATCTTCTTCCGGCGGCATCTGTTCCGGAGCGGGCTCGAGACCGAGCATCACCTTCACCAGAAGGGATGGCTCCGCGCGCTGACCACGTTGGCGCGCGTACTCGTCCATGGCCGTCAGATACGCATACTGCCGGTTGAAGTCCACTCTCGCGGCAATCTGGAGGCGCCCGACCTCTGGCAGATAGATTCCTTCTCTGAGTATCTTTTGGCAGATGGCGTCGGTCCCCAGTGACTGCAGTAGAGTCATCCAGGCCGACCACAGCGCCGGGAAGACCGCATCATGGGAAGGTTCGAGCAGACGTCTCACCTGCTTCCCGGGCCGCTCGTCGACCACCGCACGTGCCCCCTCTCTGGGCGCTGAGGTCGTGGCGGCAGCTCGCGATGTGCCCGCCGCCGAAGTCCCTGCCCGCGCCGGCTCCGCTGTTTGGCGCGCCTCCGTTCTCCCCCGTGTGGCGGCACCTCGCCTCCTCCCTTGACGCCCGGTCTCCGCACGGGTAGCCTCGAGCCGCCGAACTAGCTTCCGCAAAAGCCCCTCGGGGTACACGATGGCCCAGTGTTCGGCGTACTCGGTTGCCAAGCCTGCGTCAACTCCGGTAGGAGGGAGAGTGATGACGTCGCCAGAGCCGAAAGCGGCAAACATCAGCCACATCTGGCGAAGGACGCCAGGGTTCGTCTCCTCCCGGACAGCAGTGAATACCCTCTTCGGCATCCGTTGAAGGCACCCGAACTGCCTGGCGAACCGGGTCGGCACGTAAGGCTCGCAGATCACCTTCCCGTCGATCCGAGCCACGAGCACCCCGCCCCGCATGTTTAGGAAGTATTCATGCTGCTCCAGCGGACCCTGCCCATTGTCGATCATCTGGCCGACAGGAGTGGGGAACGGACTGAAGTTGAAGTTGGCATGATTGCCAATCCGGATCCGCACGCCCTCCTCACTTAGGGTCATCGGAGCGACCCCCGCGATGTTCAGCAGGGAGGGTCGCAGGCCGTTGCCCGGAGGAATGATGGCGTTTGGAAACGTGTACCCACCGAGGTGAGCAGCCACCCAGCCGTGGAAGAACGGAATGGGCCCACAGATCCTTCGTGGCGACCCCCCTCGTGAGATGCGTCCCAGGATGGCATACAGCCTCTCCAACACTGGGACCCCGAGGTTGTATCTCTTGTTGGTGGCCATAGAGCCCGCCATCGCCAGTGTCGCCGGGCGAACGCCCATTCTCGCGTCCCGCACTGGCAGGAGCCACCCACTCAGAAAGGCGGCCAGGAACGCCGCGTACCGGACATTTGGGTCCCGGGCCTCGATGACGCGGTACCCCCATGAGCGATAGTCACCCGTCTCCAGGACCCGCCAGTACGACCCGTTCCGGCTCCTCTGAGCTGCGGTCGGGCACCGCTTCCCCCTACCTGGCATCTTGACCGCCGGGTCATGCTCCAAGAACTGGCCGAACCATTCCTTGTAGGCTATGTCCTTCTGGAAGTCTTTGATCCCGAGCCGCTGCGTAGCCAGGTCAAGCAGATGCCAGGTCAGGATGGGAGTCCGTGACCTGTCCTCCCAGGTATTCTTCGGTGGCAGGAACTCATCGTATTGGTAGCCCTCCAGCGGGATACCTCCGATGCAGTGGATGTCCCAGAGACCGATGCCGACCTCCCCATGGTGAAGATGGAAGGTGTTGGTATCCGGAGACCATCGGGTGAACAGCTCCGGCCCGAGCTCGGACTGCTGGTAGAAGTGGAACTGCGACGTCCACACCGCCTCGAACAGGCCGATGTACCGCAGCTCCTCTGCGAAGTGATCGCAAGTGTGGCGTACCCAGAACGCCCAGGCCCACTCGCTGGTGAAGTTGCCCCCAGACCGCAAGTCCCAGTCCTTCAGCCAGCCCTTGGTGTCGTCCGTGACGCTCTGGCGATATATGCTCGAGTAGAGGGCTGGAGAATTCTCCGCAGTAGGCTCACCCCCATCAATGGTTCGCGTCCTCGGGTTCAGGACATAGACATCCAAGTGTCTGGTCTCCCTGGCAGGATGCCCATTGTTGGTGATGTTATAGCGGAG
Organism: Viscum album; assembly: GCA_963277665.1. Taxonomy (NCBI): domain Eukaryota; kingdom Viridiplantae; phylum Streptophyta; class Magnoliopsida; order Santalales; family Viscaceae; genus Viscum; species Viscum album. Next base: position 448,489,898 of record OY728145.1, read on the forward strand.
AAGCTCGTCCTCCCGGGTCACCCAGGTCCGCGGCGCATCAATCTCGAACCCTGGCACCGGAACCTCATCTAGGATGCTGAAGTTCCAGAGCGGCAGGTTGTCCGACAGTGGATATGTCTTCTGGGCCGGCGTCAGTAAGTCGAACAAGGATTTATTGTTGGAAACAATCTCCTTGGCTCCGTAAACCTCCTCGTTCGTCGCCATCTCAGCCCTGCGAGTGGCGGCATCCCCCTCATTTCCTTGATTCGCGGCCATCTCAGAAGTTCCGGGGGTCGTGCGGGTTAAGGGATGAAGTGTGAGGAATCGGACGAGGCTGGTGGAAAAGTTTGAGAGTCAGCGCGCAATCCTAGTGGACGGCGCGCAATCGGGAAGTCGTTCGCGTAAAACCCTGGGTATTCGCGCAAAGACAGTGCGAAATCCAGACGGTTTTGCGCGACGAGCGGGCGAATTCCGCGCCGGAAAAGGCAATTTCGCGCACGAGAGCAGAGATGCTTATCGCGCGGAAGGACAATGTACGGCACGGAGGGACCCAGTGCCCCTATTTATAGGCGAGGCCGGGGTCCGCGCTGCGCGGAAAGCGCTTCGCGCGACCGCAGCGGCGAATTTCGCGACCGGAGCCCCTTTTTGCGCGCCTAAGTCCCGCGCCGCCCAGGACTTCGGCATTCCGGCGTCTCCCTCGGAACCCGATCGTTGCGACCTCTCGCCGATCAGATTCCGAGGGGGGGCTTTTGTAGACGCCGGAAAAGTCCGTTGTTCCCAAACGAAGCTCCGGATGCGGAAAGCGAGGTCATATTTGGAGTCGGAAGAATGTTTCGGAGGGCCCGGAGGCCTTGCGCGGAATTTCAGAGGTCTGCGCGCAAAGATGATGATCCGCGCGCAAAACCCCCGGGATGCGCGCAACTCCCTCGCGCGCGGTGCCCGATTCCGCGCCCGCGAGGAGAATTCCGCGCTCGCGCCTTGGATTCCGCGCCCGGGGTTGCCTATAAATACTAGGCGACCCCCAACGTTTCAAGGGTTGCTGGAAGTCGAACGGTCTCCCGCGCGCGCAATTCAATCCCTTCCGCGCGCAATGCTGATCTTCAGGTAACCTCCTTTCTTTCGCGCAATCGAACCTTGGGGTCCGCCTTCGCGCGCAATCCCCTTGGCTCATCTCCTTTGAACAAATTTCAACCCGAAGGCCTTTGCGCGCAAAAGAAGCCTCTTGCGCGCAATTGCCCCCGGGTGCGCGCAATCCAACCCGATTGCGCGCACCCCCATCTTCAAAGTGGCCATTCGTTAGAGAATGAGCCGTTGCCCCCGCGCGCTACCCGAAGCCCGGTGCGCGCAATCCCAATCATCCGCGCGCGAAGCGCTGGCCCATTTGCGCGCCAGCCCGCCATTTTGCGCGCCGATCCGCGGTTTTGCGCGCAAAGCTCCTCTTTTGCGCGCAATCCGCCAGGGTCGCCTCCCTTGACCCCCTTTGGGTACCCGCCTGCGTGGCGCCCGATGGTCTTCATCGCAGGTGCCCGCGTTGTGCGTCGTCTTTCCGTGCGGCCCCCCCCCCTAGGCTCGCGCGAAGTGACACGGACCTACCGGCGGCTTTATCGTCCAGCATGACGCTAAACTGCACTACGTCCGAGCTACAAGACGTTAAACTGTTCAGCATTCGTCCTGCATGACGCTAAACTGCACCACGTCCTGCACGACGTTAAACTGTATCCGTCCAGGCTGCACGACGTTAAACTGCCTAGCCCCCATCGTCCGCGCTGCAAGACGTTAAACTGCCAAGTGTTTCGTCCTCAACACACGACGTTAAACTGTACTTCGTCCGGCAAGACGTTAAACCGTCCACTTCGTCCTCAACACACGACGTTAAACTGTACTTCGTCCGGCAAGACGTTAAACCGTCCGCATCGTCCGATCTCGTGCTCTGCACGCAGGGTCTCCCCCGGTTTGGACGTGGCCCCCACCCGCTCGTCTCTGCAGGGATGTCGGGATTGTCCCGCTTTTGGGACGATTTAATGGGAGTGGCTTTTCCCTACGGGGGCAGGGTATTACAAACCCCTAGTTTCTCGTGGGAGGCTGCACATGTGTATCTCCATTGCGCCTCCCCACTGCCGAAGCCAGTAGAGGGTGTGACTGGGACCGAGGTGTCTTCTGCTTTCGGTCCAAGTCCCTTCCAACTGAGTTTTGCCGCATCCGGGCTGCCTCAAGTGCGTAAGTCCTGACAGAATGAACTACGTGGACTTTGATCCCTGTCTTCTATACAGGGTACGTAGGAAGCCTCCCTGAGGTCCAAGCCCGCCACCTGGTCGTCCCGGTCGTATTTACGTTGGTTCGTCCATCAGTGGACCCCTCCAGGGTTCACGCTTGCGTCGATTCACCTATGAATCCGCCCCTGTGGGAGACTGCCCGTGTGTATCTCCACTGTGCCTCCCCACAGCCCCTTTTCCCATTTCCCCTTTTATCGTCCAGCATGACGTGAAACTGTGATCCACCCGGCCGTTCCACCCCCCTCTGTGCGAGGTGGTTCGGTTCAATCCTCCGCCCGGCGGCCTAGACCTCTTCGTGAGTCGTCTTGCCGACGTCCAGCATGACGTTAAACTGTATACCCGAACTACGCTGACTTTGATCCGTGCTAACGCGCGGTACGTAGGAAGCCCCTAAGGGGTCCAAGCTCTTCACTCCGTCATCCATCCTGATCCTTACCCGGGCCGCCACATCCCGGTGGGGTCATGCCACTTCACTCCACTCCACGTTACTTGGGAAGCCGCCCATGTGCTGGCCCCAGCGTCGGAGGTTCCCCGCAAGGGGTTCTGTCATCTGATCCACTTTTTGTGTTGATCGGTCCGACGCCGTCCCCGCTGGACGTTAAACTCGCGGCATACCCCGTGTTAAACATGGGAAGCTGAGGAAAACCTCAGGTGACACAGTTCCCCGCACCTAGTACGGGATGCCTCAGGCCATCATGCCTTCGAGAAGCCCTCTTAGGGACGGAAGACAGACGTGCAGAGCCGCAGTGTTACGACACGCCCCCATCACCCAGAGCCACCCGGCCTTCTCACTGCAGGTTGCTGCCCCACCCAGACTCCTTGGAGCGTCCGGGCGGAAGCAGCGTAATTAACCGGTGTCCATGAAGATATGGCACCGGGAACAAGATTCACGAACATTCTTAAGTCTATGAGGGAGACCCGGATTAGGCGACGAGTTCCGAGGAGACGTCCAAGGAAGGAGGAGCCGACATCCCATCATCCCGGTTTCGATCAAGGAGCAGACGCCCCTGAATAAGGGACGGATGCCGCCCGCCCTTGGAAAGCGGGACTGCGGGACCACAAGCCGCGCGCCCATCCCCTCGGGTTGACGGGTGCACGCGCGAACGTGTCCTGGCGGAACAGCGTAACCCGATGCACATCCGCACCGAAACAGTGGACCAGTTATAAGCGGCCCTATGTGGACCAACTATAATGGATTAAGTGGGTAGCAACTCTATGTGACCTGATAGACCCACGGTGGGGAGCATTTCTGTGTGACTTAGAAGATCCACGGTACTCATCAGGGATGAGTACCTCAGTAGTCCATGGTGTTCAGTGTTACGACTGATAGTCTTTCTTTCCATAATTTAGATTATACATGCGTGAGATGGAAATACCTTGTGTGTACCTTAGTGGTTCAACATACGAGTGTACCTCCGTGGTTCAATATATGAGCATACCTTTGTGTTTCAAAAAAATAGCCGATATCAGTGGTCCAATAGATGAGAAGACCTCAGTGGATCCTCAGGGATGATTTGCTCAATAGTACAAGATAATTCAGCTCTACGACTGATTTATCTTACTTTCTATATTTTGAGTTATGCCTAGTTTGATTAGTCTTTTCTTTGTGGTTTTTCTATGTGGTATTTGCTTTGTGGTCTTTCATTTGTGGTTTGGGGTCCCTAATAAGTATTTTTTTACTCACCCTTGCAAGGGATTCACCTTCACATGTTGTGTCCAGTGTAGGTGATTGACGCTTCAACAGAGACCTTGGTGGTATGGGACCAGGTGGTTATTAGCGAGATGTGATAGACGGATGCTTCAACAAAGAACTTGGTGGTCCGGGACCATGTGGTGCTCAGTGATATGGGACGGATGGGCATACTTCTATAGCTACATGCAGCTACCCTTAACCTACCCTTCAGGTGGGGTCTCGAGCGGATGGACCATGGAAATTGTTCTTTCCTTTGTAGTTTTGGGATTGTATTATGACCCCTTTGTACTTTTAGTTTTTACTGTATGATTAGTAGTAGTCTCAGTGATAGTTGTGGTTTACTTTGTGTTTAATTTCCATAGTTTGAGCTTTGTTCATGTGTACAGGTTTAAAGGAAAATGCCTTCCCTTTTTTGGATATGCCTTTTCGGTGCTAGTTTCCAGTCCTTGGCCTATGGGAGGCGGGCTTGGGGTAGTCATGACATGGGACCTAGGGGACAGGTCATGACAAAGTGGTATCAGAGGAGGTCAATTCTACTAGAAGAACTAATATTCTGTAAATTTTGATGCGGAAAAATGTTATGTGTATTAGGATTATCTTTCCGGCCAGGGAGTCCAGTGTTGGTGCAGTGACCGATGTATCCATACACTAGGAACCTGAATTCTATTTTCCAACTCGGTAAATGAAAACACTAGTTTCATGCATCTTCGAGTGTTTTCCCATGATCTTTTTGAGTCAGAGTCATCCCACCAGGTATAATAAATTAACTGTGGATCATCTTGATTCTTTTTCAAGATGCCTCCATGTAGGCATCCAACCAGGATTCTAGTGGGTGACCACAAGGACAGTCTACATAGTGATGAAGCTTTAGTATAGAGACCATTTCCCAAGATGGAACCTTCGGGCGGTGTCCTAGTGATACCACAGCCCATTGGTTAGTAGTTACTACCGGCGTTTCCGATAGAGGATTCACGTAGGTTCAGTGCTTTACATGAGTTCCAACAACAAGTACTTATCAGGTTCAGGGGAGAAATAGATCCTCAGGTCACTAAGGATTGGATGGAGGTGGTGACATGAGTCTTCCTCTTAGTGAGGATTCCACTTGACCAGATTGAGGTTCTAGCCACGAGCCTTCTGTAGGGAGGAAGATGTGGCAGAGGAGCTGAGAGAGCAGAAGGAGGTGGTATACATTTCAACATGTTTCACCACACCAATGTGGTCCACACTAGGCTTAGGGAGATAGAGGATAGGGGAAGGGGGTAGCAGTATGCATCCATCCTTACCCGCGTAGCAGTAGATGTTTTGAGTTTTCAGTTCCCTACAGTGGTGGATGAGTATGAGGATTTCGTTATAGAGGATGTTCCAGGACTACCTCTTCATAGAGGGGTAGAATTTTGAATTGATATATACCCCAGGAAAAAACTGATATCTATACCTACATATCTAATGGCTCCCTCAGAGATCCAGGAGCTGATTCTACAATTAAGGGATTTGTAGAGGAATGGGTTCGTACGGCCTAGCGTTTCACCATGGGAATCCCCAATGTTGTTCTCCAGGAAGGAAGACGGATGCTTGAGGATATGTGTGGACTTTCGGTTCCTAAACTAGGTGACCATGAAGAACAAGTATCCTCTACCGAGGATTGATGACCCCTTTAATTAGCAGGAGGGAGAAAGATGGTTCTCGAAGATATACCTCATATTAGGCTATCACAAGATTTGAGTATGAGATGAGGACATCTCAAAGATGGATTTCAGATGTCGCTATGACCACTATAAGTACTTAGTGATGCCGTTTGGTGTAAAGAATGCCCCAGTAGTGTTCATGAGACTCATAAACAGGATCTTCTAGCCATACTTGGACCAGTTTGTAGTGGTATTCATTGATGACATCTTAGTGTATTCAGCGTCTAAGGAGGAGCAAACGATACACTCGAGGATGGTTTATGACACACTCTAAGATCACCAGGATTATGAAAATCTCTTGAATAGTGATTTATGGCTACAAAAGATCCATTTCCTAGGACATGTCATCTAGGATGCTAGAGTTGCAGTGGATCCAGAGAATATTGATGCAATGATTTCTTGAGAACCACCTAAGAGTGTTACCAAGGTGTGAAGTTTCCTTGGGTTGGCTGGGTACTATCAGAGGTTTGTACCTGAATTCTCCAGAGTGGAAGCACCCATGACGACATTGGAAATGAAGGGAAAACCCATTCGTGTTGATAAAAGGATTCTAGAAGAGATTTCAGTAGCTGAGGCAGATCTTGATGAGTGCTCCTATCTTGAGGTTTCTAGAGGAGGGCATTGACTATGTAGTGTACTATGATGCATCAGGAACTGAGATTGATTGTGTCCTGATGAAAGGGAAAGTAGTGATTGATTATGGATCATGATAGTTGAGACCGCATAAGCATAACTATTCAAATCACAACCTTGAGTCTACATCAGTAGTATTTGCACTGAAGTTGTGGCGACACTACCCTATGGGAAAACTATTCATCATCTACTCTAACCAAAAGAGTCTCAAGTATATCTTTTCTTAGAAGGATCTTAATTTGAGACATCGATGTCAGCTAGAGTTCCTATAGGACTATGAATTCGAAATAGTCTATACTCCTGGGAAGGGGAATGTAGTGGTAGATGCTCTTAGCAGAAGATCAAGTTCACAGCTTCTAAATGAGGCCTCAGAGCACTTGGCCTCACTTTAGATATCCTTTGTGGATAGAGATGAGGAATCTTATCTTCAATCGATGGTAGTTTCCCCTCCACTCTTACAGCGAGTCAGGGAGGTGCGACTAGTAGATGCCAACTATGATACTACACGTGCCCATATTTCCACATGGCATGTCCCTATTGGATATTCAAAAGGTGGGGAGCACGCCATCCTTTTCATAGGATGAACCATAGTACCAGTGTAATTGTGGGATGTGGTGTTGAGGGAGTTTCATACATCCCCTTTGGATATACATCCAGGTGTGGAAAAGATGTACCCGGACCTCCGACGTCAGTACTAGTGGATGAGGATAAAGAAGGTAGTGGCAGAGTTTGTCTCGAGATGCCTCACTTTTCAGCAAGTGAAGGCTGAGCACTAGGTTCTAGCAGGTTTGACACAACCCCTCGAGGCACCAGAGTGGAAGTGGGATGGAATATCTATGGGCTTTGTGATGGGATTACCATGTACGTCCAGAGGGAACAATACCATTTAGTGATCGTAGACCGGCTCACCACATCAGCCCACATCATACCCATTCAAGAACAAGGCTCAATAGAGAACTTGGGATGCCTCTACATATAGGAGATAGTTCAACTTCATGGATTCCCATCTATGATAGTCTCAGACTATGACACATTCTTTACATCCAGATTGTGCATGGGATTACAGGATGCTTTTGGGACTCAGCTGCGCTTGAGAATAGCCTTTCACCCACATACTGATGGTCAGATAGAGTGGACCATATAAACCATGGATAACATGCTTCGTGCTTGCATTTTTGATTTTTCTTATAGTTGGGAGGACCACCTACCACTGGTGAATTTTGCGTACAAAAAAAACAACCACTCCACCATAAATATGACACCATTTGAGGCACTGTACGTATGACCTTTCATGTCACCGATATGTTGGACAAACCGAGTGGATTTAGAAATCATGGGACCAGAGATGGTACATGCTATCCCTGAGATGGGGTAGGTCATCCGAGAGTGGATGAAGACTTCATAGAGATGACAAAATTCCTATTCCAATAGGTGATAGAGACCCTTGGAGTTCAATGATGGGGGACCACATATTCATACAGATCTCTCCTCGACGAGGGATACTGAGATTTAGACAGGGTGGGAAGTTATATATAAGGTTCATCAAACCTTTCTTGATACTACATAGAGTGGGTGAGGTGGCATACCTCTTGGATCTACAACTATAGTTAGAGAGGGCGACTAATGTATTACAGGCATACCAGCTGAGGAGATATGTGCACGATCCTTCTCACGTCATCAACCATGATGAACTGGAGATTGACGACGGGGAGAAATTCGTGGAGTACCTAGTGGAGATAGAGGATAGACAAGGGAGTATCCTTCATGGATGGTTGATACCTATGGTGCATGTTCTTTGGAAGCACGAGAATCTCTAGGAGATCACGTGAGAGTGAGAGGCTTAGATTAATGCTCAATACCCCCATTTGTTCGATTAGCCCTTGTTTTTTGATTATGAGGACATATATCCATAAAGGGGGGAGTAATGTAATACCACATAATTCCATGCATTTTTTTAAAAATTAAATGGGATTATTTCGATACCAGGCGCTAAGAAAACTTGCGATTCTGAGGCCCAGAGTTCCTGGAATGATCTGTCAAAAAATGTTAAGTTTTAAATAGTGCACGAGAGGGGTTTTTTCTAAAAAAGTGGAATAAATCTTAAATAGGTTCCCATATTAGAAATATGAGGGAACCATTTCATTCAGGATGGTGGGTTTACCCTATGAATAACTTAATTTTAGTCGACACGAGCCTCTAGTGAGAAAACTCGAAAATGGAATAATCGTAAATAAACTAATTAAAGAAAATCATTTTATTTTTGAAATCCTTATAACTCACAGATGGTGACTCAGATTGAAAATCCGAGACCACCTTGAATGGTTATGGTTTCTTTAGGTAGATATTAACATTGGCCAGTATGGTTTAACATTGGAAATTAGTTTTTGGCCATAAATAAAATAATTGAATAAAGTTATTTTATTTTCAAATCCTTATAAATCATAAATGGTAATTCGGATTGGAAATATGAGAGTAAAATTAAGTTATTTAGGGTATGATTTACTTAGGTGGATCCTAACATCGATCAGAGTGGGTCGAGGGAAAGGATATTGCTTGAGGATGATCTTGTCCCGTGTAGGTGATCGACGCTTCGACGAAGACCTTGGTTTTCTAGGACCAAGTGGTGCTCAGTGATATGGTACAGATGAATGCTTTGATAGAGACCTTGGTGGTCCAAGACTAGGTGGTGCATAGTGATATGATACAGATGTGCATACTTCTATGGTTATAGGCAGCTACCCTTCACCTACCCTTAAAGTGGGGTCTCGAGCAGACGGACTGTGGCAGTTGTATTTTCCTTTGTGGTTCTGGGATTGTATTCTAGACCCTTTGTACTTTCAGTTTGTAATGTAATCTCATTAGTTGTATTAGTGAAAGTTTTGAATTAATTTGGGTTTACTTTCTGCAGTTTGATCTTTGTGCCTATGTATAGGTTTAAAGGAAAATTCCTTCCCTTTTTGGGATATGCCTTTTCGGTGCAAGTCGCTGGCCCCTAGACAATGGAAAAAGGGATTGGGGTAGTCACTACATGGGCCTTGGGGGCGGGTCATGAAAATGATTTTGGAAATTATTTAAATCATTTTAAAATAGTTACGCTTTTGAAAACATTACATTTGTGTTGAAAATACTTACGCATGAAAATGCTTTTAAAATAAACCAATGATTTTTCAAAAAATACTAAGAATGATTTTGAAAACAAAACATTTGGAATACTAAAACTATGAACCTTCTATTAGCCCTACCAACTTGGGTTAGGAATGGCTTCACTCTGCAATCCCCTTTTTATTTTCAATGTCTAAGTTCCAATTTTATAAAAACATTTTTTACTTGATTTATATATATATATACATTTTCCACTGGGGTTTTCATTTTTAAAAACACAATAACACTTTGAATACACATGAACATTTAAAATATATGTAAATATTTATTTTCTTAGGAAAATCACTTCTAATATTTTTCACTACCAAATATCATATAATTTTTCTTATAGATGGTCTATCAATTAAATAATTAACATCCATGTAATTAAAATTTCTGATAAATTACTTTTCGTTGAAACCTTATCTTTTAAAACTCATTCCTTTATAAAAGTATTAAATACCCATTTGATCAAATCACAATTTTATTTTTTGACACATTTTATAATATACATACCTTTCACATAAAATAATAGCTATTGAATGTCACATGAAATGATATACATTTTAATTTTATTTTCATAGAATTACCATGAGAAAATAAAATATATGAATCAAAAATAATGGCATGAATAATAGTAATTATAACATTACTATTTTCATAAATTAACTCTAGTAATATTATATGCACATATATAATTTTACTCTCGTGAAAAATTATATGTAAAAGGAAATAACCATAACTTAAACTTTAAATGAAAAACTATATAACACATATAACAAGGATAAAAGTAATATTTTCAGAATAAACAACTCATTATTGATTAATTTTAAAATATTAAGTTGGGTGATTTCATGCTTTTAAGTGAATTATATATTCATTTCAAAAAATTCAATGAGGGAAAGTAATATATATACATATGTATATATATAATGAAATAAACCCTTTACATTAATTTAAATAACGTTCATTCCTAATTATAATATTTGAATAAGATGTAATACTTATAAAAACTTGAATTTTATAATTAAAAATGAAATGTCATGCATGAATATATATATATATATATATATATCATAGATTTAAATTCTAAAACATGAACCTGAAGAAATTAAAAATAATATACATGCATAATATATATATATATATATAATTGAAATCATTAAATTATAAACAATATATAAATATAAATATAAATATATATATATATAAATGTACCTATATACTTGGAAAAAAATGAAAATTTGGAATGATAACATAATATACCCTCACATGATAATAAATATGAAATTTGAACTCATGAATAAATGAGTGATCCTGGAATTGATCAACATAGATACATATAAAATAAACTTATAATTCATATAATATACACATATATACTGAGAAATGAGAAATAATAGTTTTAAAATAAAAAATTTCACCTTACTTAAGTTCATGGAATTAAAAACCAATGTTTGGGATGTTAGAACCAAGAAAATATGCATGGAAAGTATTCCCTCCTACTGGAATTGGGAAAACCAGTGGCAAGGGGTGATTGGACTTGTTGGAAGGCATGGCCTTGTGCCTATTGGATGTATGAAACTATAAGAAATAGAGGGAAAGCAGAGGGATGGATTCGCCTTAGGAATGGTTTCTTATTCAACGATGGTGGTTGTTCAAAATGAGCGAATAATCTTATACACACACACATAATTGGTCAGTATCTTCCGAAGGAATCTTGGTTCTAAGAAAAATAACTATTTCATCTAAAATAAAAATGATCATATCTATAGATTAGCATGTGTATATACCTACTTCTATTTCCATGTGATGAAATTACATCGAATTCCAATAATGGATTGATACATAAATCTAGGGTCCTATTTTGTTGTTTTAGAAATACAACATGGAGTAGGTTCAGACTTTCTATTGTTGCGGTGGGGTGAGGGGAAAATTGAAGGGCCCTTTGAGGAAGACAATGCTAGTTCAGATAGATTGCGAGAGAAGGATATGTGATGAACTATCTTAGAGATTCAATTTGATCTGGGAATAGTGAGTGAGGCAGTGACATAGATTGACTATAGTGGTTTAGTTTTACCGGTGCTAGTTCAGATTCGATGGCATAACTAGCCAGTGAAGAGGGTTCTTGTGGTGAGATCTATAGTCAACGATGGCTGAGGGGTCGACTGAGCTGGTGTTGGTGGCCTGGGATTCAGTGCCTATAGGTTGAGTACCTGAGGAGGAAGTTGAATCTTGTTCCTTTTATTTTATTTTATTTATTTTTTTTCTTCTTTTATCACATAACATTTTGGTTTTTTATTTATATGGTGTATATATATACTTATTCTAATTTTTAGATGCCTATATTAAAATATAATATAATTATATTTGTGTTAATAAATTAATTACTAATTACATTTCTATAATATAAATCTATTTTATTATTATTTTTTATACATATATATGTAAATATTTATATTACATAAACAAACTCAACTTATAAATTATAATTTTAAGAAATTTACATTCTTATTATTTTACTATCTATCAAACATTATTATTAGCATTATTATTATTATTATCATTATCATTATTATTTAATTTGTGTGTATTGAATTTTAAGTATATATTTTTTTATAATTCCAAATCGATTACTTTTTAATACACAATACAAATAATTACAATAGTATCTTAATTAAATTTAAGCTATTAGTTATTAAAAATTGGAAATAATATGTAACTTAAACATAGTGAAATAAATTAATTTAATATTCTTTATTACTTACAAATTATATAATATGTTTGACAAGGAGATCTATAAGAACATGAAAAAGTATTCATATAAAAATATTTTTTCTTAAAAAATAATAATATAATAAACACCTAATATTAAAACATGAGTTTTTAGAATATGTTTCTTTCAGTAAATAATGTTATGAAAACACATTTATGTAATGAATAATATATTAATATATTTTTATAAAAATACACTAGCATTATTTCTTAAAAATACAATTAATATATTATATTTCATTATACTTTATTTACAAGATCTAAGAATTAATAATTAAATATACTTATGTTTATGTTTGATGACACTTTAGTTAGTATTGAATATAAAATGATTCAATGAAATAAAAATTTATTAAAAGAAAACAATCCTTCAAATTTTTGGGGCATTATAATAAAGGAAAGGTTCAATATTTCAAAAATGGTAGTCAACCAAAAAACATTCATGCAAGATCAGATGGAATACCTGATCCCATCCTCAAACTATCCTGCTATTGTCAACTAAACACTAGAAAGTTTTATTGGAATCCCTGAATATTGTCGAATTGAGATGAATACACCATAACCTATGTAACAACCTACTATAGGTGTATAAACTCCCTAGCGTGATCATCTATCAACATATGTGGAAATCCATAATCATAGAAGATCATCTAGAAGTCCCTCCAGATCATATCCCAATGACAATATTTTTGGGTAATCACATACCACCAATGCTTAGCAGAATCATGATGTATATAAGTTGTGAGATTGAACCTCCTCTCTAGAGGCATCTTTGAATGATTGAATATGGTTAACATGGACTCTATGCATGAATCAGTATCATGAAGACCACCTTATATAGAAAATGTAGGATTTTTCTACTGCTAAAATTCTCACATAAGCTATGCCATGGTAGGGGAAGGTCGTTGGTGTAAAGACCATGAACCTTGTAGACCATAGTCTATGGATACTATATTACATTGGCATAATATACAAGGAATAAAATTTTGAAGGAACGAATATTTTATTAGTCTTGGTAAACTATATACATAATTAAGATTCACATTTCCATTGAGAATATAAAATATGTAGTTTTTTGTTTGAGAATTACATATTTCCCCATAGCATATCCCTATATATAAATAAAAACAATTTATGGTATCTTGGGTAAAATAAAACATAAGAAAGGGTGAGATTAGATACTTAGTAAGGGTATAAATATTGTGGAAGCTATCATAAATAAATAATAATAATCAATATGACATAGTAAATCACTGAAATACATTCCATTTAAATAATAAAGTGACCATAATATAGAAAGAATAAATGATGATCATATAAATACATATAAATAATCACTTGAGCTTGAATATTATACAAGGATATTATAGATAACTAAATAATCATATTGACATAAATAACTGATATCATAATGATATAATTCATAATGAAAACCATCATAAAAATTCTATAAATACATTTCACCAGACCGTTTAAAACTACAGGTAAAACCCAATAAGATTTGGGCAATTGATTTGTCTCATGAGACATATTTATGCATCAAGAGGATATAGTAGGCCCCAAACTTCACTTAATAATTTCAATTTAAACCTAAAATGAAAGGGGTGAAACATAATCAATATAGATATTCATATTGAAAATCTTACTTATGAAATGTTAATACTTACCCTAATCAAATAAAAATAATCATAAACCATTTAGAGTAATATAGTGAATGGTAATAAAATTATGTATCCTCATTAAAAATGATCATAATCCATCCAAATAAATAATAATTATTATATCATTTTAACATATCCATAGTGCATCATAAGTAAAATAAAGTTTTGATGTTGTTTATTAATATAAATACCATAAAAATGTCATCAAAAACATTATTAAGGAAAATAACCATTTTAATTTGAAAATATTTTTTTAAAACAAATGGTACAAAAAATATATTTAAAATAATTTTCCTTGAAACTAAAATTTGAAAAGTTTTAAAATAGTCTTTAAAACATTTACTGTTAATGATAGTAGAAAATTCATTTCATGCCATACACGTTAACACAATGATTCCTTTCACATTTCTGGTAAAATTCAGACGAGCATTGTTTGGAAAAGAACATGAATATTCCTTTAATTTTTGTTATAAAAATGAAACAATGAGTAAAATTTACTTTAATAAATCATTTGGAGAATGATAAAAACATTTTTTAATAAAACATGTGTCTCGCGCGGAATCCGGGGATGACCTCCTGGACGGGAGATTCAAACGTTTCGATCGGTTTCTAACGGGTTTGTTCGTAGAACTGGAAACATCCAATGATTCCACATCCGTCTGGACCTACTTTCCAAAGGCAGGCGCTCATTAGTTTGTGAACTAATGAAGCTTGGGAATTTTCATTGGTCGAGAGGATGGGAGGTCGGACTCATCACACCTTTTTGAGGGGAATTATTGTCTACTCCGGGACTCTCTTTATAGATTTAAGTTAAGTTCGTGAATCCTTATTACATTACCAAGTATAAAATGAGCTTTCCTTTAGTTTTAACAATCAATGATTAAATATGCAAGAAATTTAGAGAATCTTTTATATGTATTCGGGGTTCTTCATCAATATAGAATCATCTATATTTGTTTAGAGATTTTTGGTCAATGGTATCCTTCAAAACATTTATATAAAAGTCTCTTGGTCATTTTGATGACCAGGCTGGTTTTAAAGCCACTCAGTGGGGCACTTGAAGTTTATCGTCATTCAGAAGGACATAGATTATTTCAATGTTGGGATCGAACCCATAAATGGGCTACCTACGTATCCTTTGTTTTGAAAAAAGGAATCAGAACCCACGTAGTTCGAGGAATGGAGTATGATGTTTATGATTGATGGCTCAAAGATGAATGTCATAATTACTTTTATACTCTAAGCTCACGTGAGTCATGCTCGGTGTGAGAAACAAGAGGTATTGGTAAAATTTAGACAATTGTTCCATAAAAGATGCAATCATAAGAATTTGTTTGGGGCTTATGTATAGATGACTGCCCAGATAGATGAAGGTTTAGGATTTACTTTTAGGGAGAAAATCCATGAACAGGGTCCACAAAGTTATATGTGCTTCATGGAGATTTGAATACTCTAATCTTGGGGCTTACTCCTAAGGAGGATGCCCAAGTTAGGAGGGGACTTATGATTGGGTTTTATTCCTGAAAAGGAAACCCAAATCAAAGGTAATTTATGACTGGTTAAGAGAAGTTTAAGGGGACTTGGGGCTTATTCCTGAAAAGGAAGCCCAGGGTTATGACTAAGTCTTATTCCTGAAAAGGAGACCCCGGTTAAGGGACTTGGGGCTTACTCCTGAAAAGGAAGCCCAAGGTCATGACTGAGTCTTATTCCTGAAAAGGAGAATCAGTTTAGGGATTAAGTTTTGGGGCTTACTCCTGAGGAGGATGCCCATATTTGGGGTTGGGACTTATTCTTAAGAAAGATGCCCAAGATTAGAGGACTTTGATTGGGGCTTACTCCTGAGGAAGATGCCCAAATCAAAGGTTTTATAACTGGGGATTATTCATGAAAAGGAGACCCATGTTAGGATTTTCTCATTTTAAAGGATGAGGTTAAATGAATGAACTCTCTGTATTTTAGTGACATAAGGATATTTAAATCACTAGACTTTGAGAGAGATTCCACAGAATTCCTTTTAGATAAGAAAGTCAAATCAAGAAATCATGCCATAAATGGCTTTGAAGAGTGTCTTGAAGACTGAATCTTAAAAATGAAAGGTGAAATGGCTTAAGAGGGGTAAAATGGGCAAGATGGGCTCCCAAAAAGATAGGGGCGCGCAAGTCTTGCAAGGCGCGCAAGTCCTGCGGCGGCGCGCAAGTATTGGTCGCGCAAGTATACTTGCGCGACATGAGTGGTACTTGCACGATTTTCAACCAGCATTGAAATGCTTGGCGACTTTTTAGAAAACCCTTTACAATCCTCTTGAGGTTCTTCCAGAGAAGGGACGCGCAAGTTATATTGAAGGAATTAAGTCGGCGCGCAAGTGTTTGATAAGTTTCAACACTTAGGCCTTCCTTCTTCTCTTTAGATCTTCCATTCTAGGTAAGAAATTACCTTAGAAGTGTTCTGGAAGCTTTGAGAAGAGACTTGGGCGTCGGGAGATTTGATTCGAGTTTCTGGAAAAAGATCCTCTCGAATGGGGGGCCCACAGGGTCTATTTATAGGCAAAAGAAGACCCCGGGCGGTTATCAGGCGGTTACCAATTAGGTCGCGCAAGTCACCTGCGCGACCAAGGTAGTCGCGCAAGTATACTTGCGCGGCAGCGGTATCACTTGCGCGGTGGATTTTCTGTTGATCCTTTGTTCATGCCTTTGTCGATTTTTGATGTTTTCTTCAAAGGATGAATCACTTTCAGCTGAGATATTCCCTTTTCCGATCTTTAGATTCTGTGACGAAAGGAGCGTCAACAAAAGTCCCCCCTCAGAGTTGGATCCGGAGAGAAATGAGGATTAGACTTTGAGGAAATCGAATCCCTCCAAAGGAAAAGGGAGGACGCGCAAGTCTTTCAGGGCGCAGAGGGTGGCGCGCAAGTCTTCGTCGCGCAGGCCTTAAGCGCTCTGAGTACGGCGCGCAGGTAGGCTTCCGAGCCTATAAATACACGGCCTCACCTCCGTACAAGTATCCGGATTTCCGGACATCATCCCTTCTCGAGCTCTCGCCGCGCAGGTCACCTTGACCGCGCAGGTTGCTCTGTTTTCTAGTGTTTTCCTCGATGTCGCGCCACTATAAAGGTATTTTTACTTGCGCGGTTTATACTTGCGCGTCAAAAACTAGCGCGGCACAAGAATACTTGCGCGCCATGTTTAGACTTGCGCGACTTAAATGCCTTAGCCATTTTTTCAAATTTCTTTACAAATTTTATGAAAATAAACCCATTTAAGAGTTAGTTTATTCATCTTTTGTGCAGATTCAGTGGTTCCCAAGGGAATTGAAATGGCTGATGAACTGGCTAGCAAGCGGATTGATGACATGATGAACATTATTGGCCATGATTACTATGATATCTGCGACAGCACTTTCCCAGATTTGGATAAGTATTTGAAGAAATATCATCTTAATTTCCCACAGAGCATCTACCTGTCTCTGTGTGTTCATGGTCATCTGCAAGGAGTCAATGTTCCAAATGCAAACAATTATACACCTGAGATGCAGCTGCACTGCTACTTCTCTATTTCGGTTATGCTGTGCATTAAGAGTAACAACAATGGTGTGAACTTTCAAATTTTTCCTCCATGTCATTCCCTTGCAGATATGAAAATGGAAAACCCATGGGCTGAAATGTTTTCCACTGCCGGTTGGTGGAGAGAAGACAAACATGGTATTAGAGCAATATCTAAAAAGAATACTCTCTCCAAATGGCTCTTTACTTCCAATGCTCCATTCTCAAATCCACGTATCCATCTTCCAAGTCTCTTTGGGAAGAAACAGAGTCACTGTTTGATCAGTAGAAAATTTTCTCAAACCGCACTCAAGAACATCCTTTTACAATTGTTCCAAGAAGAGCTGGTATCACTACATCTCTTATTGTATCTAGTTGAATGAATGAATTCTAGGTGGTTTCTAATGAAGATCGGGATGCCGTAAATCAAATGAAGTGTTATGTTGAAAGCCTCTTGTAATTCTTGAAAGAAGAGAAGAGACTCCAGTCTGTGGATGTCCTTCTAACTCTTGTGTATTAATGAAAAACACTTTTGTCTTCAATCATTTGTACTTGCATTCTTCCATTACCTGCTTCAAATTTACTTAATCCAATGGGCCTAGTAAGCATAGTTTTATTTTTACTAGGATTATTACAAATAACCCTACAAACTTTGAACCTTTTAACTCCTCAATATTACCTAAATCATACAAAAAATGTATATTTAGTGAGTTGGAACTTGACTTTTATTCAGAGTTCCTTTGTCTTTTGTGTGGGCAGTTTAAAGTCATGCACGCCAGACATAAAGTGGCTAATGTTTAAGGTCGAAATAGCTTTGACCGAAAATGGATTAAAATGGATTCAATTCCTTGACAATTTATCTGAAAACATATTTACCATACTCAAGTATGAGGGAAAAAATGTAAACTATGGCTTAAGAATATTTGAATCTGAGGAATGATATGAAAAAAGAGCTAAAAGGCATTAGAAGAAGTAGTTTCCATGAATGAAGTTACTATTATTTAACAAAACCCGTTAGGGGGTTGAAATATGCAGGGCCACCTATGGGCATTGGCTGCATAGTCAAATAAAATAGCATCTTTTGGCTGACAAGTCTGTTATGTGGACTGTTTATGCAAGGCCACCTATGGGCACGTGCTGCATAGTCAGGAAAAAGAACTCCCAGAAATTTACTTTCCTAGTGCTAAAAGCCAGTGGAAGTTTATGGAGATTCAAATTTTCTAAAGCATAGAGTTTGTTCTATGGAAAGAGGTACTTGAATATGGAGAAGATATTTCCAAACAAGAATATCGAAGAACTGGATGAATATCACTCCTACGAAGGTCTGACCCAAACGCAGGGAAGAAGAATAAACCATAGACTTGCATACTTTCAGATCATGAAAAAGGATATGGGACAAATATGTTAAGGATGGCTATTTTTGTGGATCCCTACATACTGTCGTTTAAGACAAATAAGGACAAAAGAGGCATTCTTCCCAAGAATGAAGTCACTATTATTTAACAAAACCCGTTAGGGGGTTGAAATATGCAGGGCCACCTATGGGCATTGGCTGCATAGTCAAATAAAATAGCATCTTTTGGCTGACAAGTCTGTTATGTGGACTGTTTATGTAAGGCCACCTATGGGCACGTGCTGCATAGTCTGGCAAAAGAATTCTCAAAAGTTTGACATTATTGTGACTAGAAGTCATGAAAAGGGTTATGAAGATCTGAAAATATTTAAGGTTAGGATTATAATACATAAAGATGGGTATTGTCCAATGTATATAGAGATACATAGGTCAATGAAAACCATAATCATGTTGTGGCTGGGTCCTAAATTGAAATTTTGGACTTCACTACGTATCTCATAAGAATGAGAATCAAGTCATACGTAGTTCTTGAAATGTAGTTTAACGTTGTGCAGGACGAAATTATGAGTGATCTTAGTTTAAGGTCATATAATTCGGACCATAATAATGAATACACAGTGTGTGTTTTCATGAAGACTTTTCAGCCAAGGGACTGAAAGTGAAATTTGGGGTTAGGCCCAAAAGACTTGGGACTGGATTCGAGGGACACTCAAATGTTCCTACGTATCCCATAAGGATGGGAATCAAGTCCACGTAGTTCTAGAACTACCCTTTGTACAAATTTGGTTCGTACATGTGAAGGGTGAAAGGGGACTTTAGTGCAATGATGGTTTTAACCTAAGATAAAAATTTTAGGCATTACCATGTATGTACGTAGTCTTTTAAAAATGAAAACCATGATTGAAAAAGAATCAATGTTAATAATGGTTCCTTCTCAAATGAGGAAATCAAAGAATATTGTAGTTTATTGTCGTACCAGACAAAAGTGTTGTATAGTTTAACGTCATATAACAAGGAAGAAAGTGAATCAATGTAAAGATATTGATTCCAGGGGTGGTTTCACAAATCATCATCATATGAGATGGTGGTGAACCAATGTGAAGAGATTGTTTTTGGGCTTGAACCTTTGGGAGGTTGCCTACATACCCAGCCTGGAGGGCAAGGATCAAAGTCCGTGTAGTTCAATTAAAGAATGAATCAATGATCAAGTTGTTCTTGTGGACAATGATCTAATAAAAAATATTGTTGGGACTTACACATGGTTAGTGGCCCAAAGGGAGTGTTATGGTTGATGTTCGCTCTAAGCTCACGTGAGTCATACTCGGTGTGAGAAACAAGAGGTAATAACAACCTTAACGATGTACAGTTTAATGTCATGTAGGACATAAAAAAGGGGACTTTCTGTACAGTTTAGCGTCATGTAGTTAAGACGATGGGGACAATATAGTTTAACGTCATATTGGACGAAAAGGGGGACTGTGCAGTTTAATGTCATGCAGTATGGACAAAAGAGTGTACCATTTTAACGTCATGTCGGACGAAAGTGCGAATAGTTTAAGGTCATATGCATGGACCGTGGATGGTGCAGTTTAATGTCATGTTGGACCTTTGATGATTATATAGTTTAACGTCTTTCCGGACGTGAGGGACTTTTATACAGTTTAGCGTCATGTAATTTAGGACGTCACAGTTTAACGTCTTGCTGGACATAAGGGATTTTCAAATAGTTTATGGTCATATACATGGACCAGGGATGATGCAGTTTAAGGTCATACTAGACGGTTTAGGGAACTTTTTCATAGTTTAATGTCGTGTGGGACGAAGTTGCAGTTTAAAGTCATACTGGACCATCGCTGTATATTTTAACGTCATATAGCAAGGACGAACTGGTGCTGTACAGTTTAAAGTCATGTAGCTAGGACTAAGGTGAACCAATATGAGGATATCAGTTCTGGGGACTTTTTACAGTTTAACGTCATGCTGGACGATGAAAGTGCCACACAGTTTAATGTCATGTTGCTAGGACACAATATAGTTTAATGTCATCTTGGACATTGAAGTGACACAGTTTAACGTCATGTTGGACGAAGTTGCAGTTTGAGGTCATACTGGACCATTGCTGTATAGTTTAACGTCATATAGTAAGGACGAACTGGTGCTGTACAGTTTAAAGTCATGTAGCTAGGACTAAGGTGAACCAATATGAGGATATCAGTTCTGGGGACTTTTTACAGTTTAACATCATGCTGGACGATGAAAGTGCCACACAGTTTAATGTCATGTTGCTAGGACACAATATAGTTTAATGTCATCTTGGACATTGAAGTGACACAGTTTAACGTCATGTTGGACGACATATAGTTTAATGTCATCTCGGACAAATAAGGAACTTCTGTACAGTTTAATGTCATGTAGATAGGACATTATACAGTTTAATGTCATGTAGGACATTGAAGGTGACACATTTTAACGTCATGTTGGACGAAGTTGCAGTTTAAGGTCATACTGGACCATTGTTGTATGAACCAAAATGTAAGAGTCTTGGTTCTGGGAACAATATTTTGTGTTTATACAAAATACTTCTTCAGAAATCTGGCATTAGTTGGAGTCGTGATGTGTTCTCCATCCATTGAGATCAGAGAATACGCTCCATTGGAGTAGACCTTATGTATTGAATAAGGTCCTTCCCATTTTGGTTCAAGCTTGGGAGGCTTCTTTCCTGGTATCATTGGTGTTCTGAGAACCAATACCAATTCTCCCTGAATGAATGAACGAAGACGAACTTTTTTGTTAAAAGCTCGTGCTATCCGATTCTGATAGATTTCCAAGTGGTGCAAAGTGCACAATCTCTTCTCATCTAACTTTTACAATTCAATCAACCGCTTTTGGGATTGCTCATCTGTTGATAACTGATCACAAATGGCTATTCTGAGTGAGGGCAATTGAACTTCAATTGGCAAGACTGCTTCTGTTCCATATACCAATGAATATGGAGTAGACCGCGTTGCATTGCGAGTGGTAGTCCGATAAGCCCATAAAGCATGATAGAGTTTATCAGGCCATGACCTCTTATCTTTATCCACCATCTTTTGCAGTATATTTGAAAGAGTCTTGTTGAAGGCCTCTATCTGGCCATTAGCCGCTGCATGATATCGAGATGAATGGTTGGACTTAATGTTGTATTCTTGATACAATTTCTTTACCTCAGAAGAACAGAAGTTGGTGCCGTTGTCCGTCAATATGGTATGAGGGACACCAAATCTAGAAATGATGTTAGACTTGATGAAGCTAACTATGCATTTAGAACTGACTTCTTTGAGAGGTACTGCCTCTGCCCATTTGGAAAAGAAATCAGTAGCAGTAAGAATGTACTTAAACTGCTTGGCCGTAGCTGAAGGGTAAGGTCCCACCACATCCATTCCCCATGTGGAAAATGGCCATGAGTATTTAGCTGTATGAAGAAACTCTGGAGGTTGATGAATGAAGTTGGCATATACTTGGCATGAATGACACTTCTTTGTGAAATTAACACAATCTTGTATCATTGAAGGCCAGAAGTATCCAAGCCTTCGAATTTGATCAGAAAATCTATGTCCAGACTGGTGGGCACCACAGACTCCTGCATGCACTTCTTTTATGACAGCCATTGTCTCTTCACCATCAATACATCTGAAGAGAACTCCATCAAAACCACATTTGTAGAGAATTTTCTCGAGGTGGTTTGGACCATCATAAAGAGTAAAATTGACCACACGTCGCCGAATTTGTTCTTTCTCGTCTCTATCAGGTGGAAGTGTTCCATTTTGAAGGTATTCCCTGATAGGTGACATCCATCCTGTAGTATGACCATATGGTTCAGGAATGGGACTAATTTCATTAATTTCCTCTGTTCTGACTTGAACATAAGGTGAAATTGCACGACGGTGGGCAATACAGATGGTTGTCTCGTCCCGATTTGGATCTGCTAAAGCTGTGGCTATATTAGCCAGTGCATCAGCTTGAGCATTTTGTGATCTTGGGACATATGAAAATGTCGGTTCTGTAGGGAATTCCGACATTAACTCTCTGACGTAATCATACAAAGGGATTAACTCTTCTTTTCTGATGGCATAATCCCCATTGATTTGTTTGATTACCAGGTCTGAATCACCTTTCACCTTTAAGTGATTCACTTGTGCTTGAAGCACTAACTCCAAGCCTGCAATGAGATCTTGGTATTCAGCTTCATTATTGGTACCACCTTCCCACAACAAAAAGGAATAAGGTAACACTGCCTTATCTAGAGAAATGAGCACAATTCCTAAACCAACTTTGTTGAATTTAGGATTTTCCATTTTCTTCCCTGTTGGACTTCTAGAAGCACCATCAAAATACATTTCCCATGTTTGAGGACTCTCTTGAATAGAAAAAACTTCCTCATCAGGGAGTTCGATATCTGAATACGTGTCTTCCACTGAAGGGTGTTCAGCCAGGAAATCAGCCAGAGCTTGGCCCTTAATTGCCTTTTGAGACACATACCGGATGTCGAACTGCTGTAGAATAACCGCCCACCTTTCCAGACGTCCTGTAAGCATTGGACGACTAAGGATGAATTTGAGTAGATTATTACGAGATACCAATTGGACCTCGTGATGTTGCAGGTAGTGTCTCAGTTTCTGAACTGCAAAGATTAATGCTAGGCAGCATTTTTCAATACTCGAATACCAGGTTTCTACTTCAAGCATAGTTCTACTGAGATAGTAGAGACTATTTTCATTCCTAGCATCATTCTTTTGAGCGAGAAAGGCACCCAATGATCGCTCTAAAGCTGTCACATAGAGGATAAGAGGCCTACCCTCAACAGGTGGCATGAGTACTGGTGGACTCAAGAGGTATTTCTTGAGAACATCAAATTCTTCTTGACATTCTTTAGTCCACTGGTAAGTGACTCCTTTCTTCAATAATTTGGTAAAGGGTAAACTTTTGCCTGCCAAATTGGCGATGAAACGCCGAATATAGGCTAAGTGTCCTTGAAGTCCTCTTAATTCTTTCAAATTCTGAGGAGGTGACATACCAAGGATTGATTTGGTCTTCTCAGGATCGACTTCAATATCACGATGGCGTACAACAAAGTCGAGGAATTTTCCTGAGGTTACCCCAAAAGCACATTTTAAAGGGTTCATCTTCAAATTATGTTGTCGAAGCTTGTGGAATATGACTTCCAAATTAGCCAAGTGATCAAAACGTTGTTCGGATTTAACCACCAAATCATCTACATAGCATTCAACAAATTTCCCTAAAAAAGGTTTGAAGATACGATGCATGGCGCGTTGATATGTTGCACCTGCATTCTTTAAACCAAAGGGCATCACCCGGTAACAAAACACACCTTGAGGAGCTCTAAAGGCTTTATATTCCTCATCTTCTGGGGCCATTCGGATCTGATTATATCCAGAATATCCATCCATGAAAGAAAGTACTTCATAGCCATCCGTCGCATCAATTAAGAGTTCTGTAATCGGAACTGGAAAATCATCTTTGGGACAATACCGATTAAGATCTCTAAAATCGATGCAAACCCTAATTTGTCCGTTCTTCTTCTTTACAGGGACAATATTAGCCAACCACTTGGGATATTGAACTTCTCTGACGAAGTAAGCTTTGATAAGCTTATCCACTTCAGCCTCGATTTTGGAAGCATAGGTTGGGTGTGTTCTTCTCGCGGCTTGCTTGAATCCTCGATGATCTTTTGGCAAACCCAAATGATGGGTGGCAACATCAGGATCAAGGACAGGCATCTCTGTATAATTCCAAGAAAAAATATCTTTATTTTTCTTTAGAAAAGAAATATACATCTCTTGTTCTTCAAGGGTCATGGCCGCACTAATTAAAGTGGGGCGTGGATCTTTCTCTGTACCCAGATTTACTTCTCTGAGTTCATCCACAGTGGTAGAGATACCCTCTTCAAATGTTGGAGGAGCATCTCTAAGATCTTCCTCTTCCTCTTCATCATGTGTTATTTCTTCCGTTTCTACTTGCAAAGTAGATGAAAAAACGAAATTCTCATGATCATAATAGATGTCAAAATTTTCACATTTTGAAGAAGAAGCTTCCATTTCCGATCCTATTGATGATAAAGGGTCTTCTTTGGGAAATAAAGAGGAGATGATGGATTGAGAATCGACATCAATATTCACCTCTGGTGTTGCTATAACTTCTTCTGGCCTGATTAGCGAAGTATAGACTTGTTGGATTTCAGCAGACGAAATGAAAACGTCACCACTTATGCTTTCATCACTGCTTGGTAAGTTACCAATTTCTCCCATGTTGTCTGGCTCGATTGCCGTAATTGACATTATGGATCTTTCCATAAGAGTATTTTGATTTGGGCCTATTTTGTCAATTTGACTGATAGGTAACACATAATCTGTACTCACATGTGAAAATGGATTTATTGGAATTTTTTCCAAACCATATGGAGCATTAACTTTGGTAATTTCCTTCATTGTAGATTTTTCTCTTCCCTTCATGTGATAAAATTCCGCCTCAATGTATTGAGACTCACATGTCTTGAACGGGGCCTTATCACCATACAATGTTCCAACTTGACCATCATAACAGTATTTGAGACATTGATGGTATGATGACGGAATAGCTGCATGCTGATGTAGCCAGGGTCTTCCAAGCAAGATATTGAAAGCTGAGTCCTGATCAACAATCATAAAATCCGAATTGGAAACAAGATCTCCAAACTGAGTTCTGAGCGTAACTTCTCCCAGTGGTTCTTGTTCATTTTTATCATACCCTTGCAACATCATGGTAGAAGGAGATAAATCAGATTCTGTGAGGCCCAATCGACGAAGTGTGCGAATGGGAATGAGGTTGACTCCTGAACCATTGTCAATAAAAGCTCTTCGAACATCTATACCATTGACTTTTCCAGATAGGTACAAAGGTTTTATGTGCCCATGCACAACATCATCTTCATCTTTATCAGTAAAAGATATCACTGCATGGCATTCTGCAGGATTATTCTCTATGTGATAAATTTCAGCTGCAACAATTTCAGCTTCAAACTCCTGAGGACTTGACAAAGCTTCGATGAGTGCTTCCCGAAGATCTTTTGATAGATTCAAAGCATCCAAAATTGATAATTTGGCTGGTACTTGGGCCAAGTGTTTCAATATATCATACTTTTGATCTAGAGGCCTGTGTTTCCCAATGGGAATATGCGGTTTAGCAGGTACCTTGGAAGCAGATGCTTTGGAAGCTGATGCATCTTGTATTGAAGTTGGCAACATCCTTGGTTTTGGAAAATTAGACTGATTAGATCCATTTGCTTGATGAGATAAAGAAGATGGAACCTTTAATTGGTCTTCCAAAATAACTGTGCCGAAGCTGAGTTGGCCATTTGTAGAAGAACTTGCTTGTTCTTTTTGAGCTCGCTGAAGGGCTCTACCACGAGTTTCTGCTGCATATACAGTGCTAGCAGGGGTAGAATTAGAGTAGTGGCTTCGGAAAGATCCACGTCTTCCCCTATATCCTGAATCTCTAGAACTTCCTCGGGTTCCCTTATTTGATACAGGGAATTCAGGATCATCAAGACTGGAATATGAATCTGTTAATTGAATCATATTAATAGAACCAAAGATTAACTCTTCGTCTGATAAAGACTCTGCCTGGTTAGCCTATTTAGGTTGTGCCGTTTGGTGGGACGGTGCCCGTGGCTTTGAAGTAGATGGCATGAAATCTGCCAGAGTCAAAGACAATTTATGCTTTGATACATACTCATCTTCTCCTGATTCCTCTTTCTTCTTTGAATTGATCTGCCCTTTTGAGGATTTGTCTTTTGATGGAGGATTTACTGTAGCTTTTGTAGGAGACACAATTGGCTTCTTCAATTGTGTTCGCAAAATGGAATGGGTCCGATTGATTGTCTTTCTGACCATCCAATCATCATATTTTTTCGCAGTTTTGCTTTTGACTTCCTGCCACTCGCCTCCTTCCTCTGGATCTGTAGCGGTAATACACGCTACATGAGCTGAAGAACCCTTCAATTTGACTTGTCCCAAGTCGACCATCTTTTGCAGGAGGTCTTTAAAGACAAAAATCTCCTGGATGGGATGCCCCAACATTTGATGAAAGAGACAATAATTGGGACGGTCTTCATCTCCTTCCTTGTTTGGCCTCTTGGGCACTGGTAATTGAAACAAATTATTTTCTAGAGCTGAAATGAAGTAACCAGGAACTTGCTCACTTCAGAAACAGTATGTTTTACTCTTCATATCCTCAAATTGTTTTCGTCGTTGATCTTTTTGATCATTTGGATGAAACAACCTTTGTTGTTGGCGTTCAGGAGGTGGAGCCCTTCGAGAAGATGAAGATTTTGAAGTAGAAATAGGTACAGGTGCCTGTTTAAGCATAACTGTAGCAGTTTCTGCTTTACCCATTTTTCTTCCTGGAGCTGATGGAATTACACGAGATTTAACCTTAGCCTGTATAAGGGAATCTTCAATCTGTTGAGCGATTGAAGTAAGGTCTCGAAACCCTCCTGTGTATTTCACAGGGATCAATGGCGTGCGTAATTCGTCACGCAAATTTGCCACACAGATTGGCAACAATTCCTCCTGAGGGAGTGATAAACTCAAGGAATACGTTAATCCCTTCCAACGAGCAATGAAATCAGAAACTCTTTCATTCTCCCTTTGCTTGCAGTTTGTAAGATCAAAAACTGTCGTTTTTAGAAAAGTTGAGCTAAACTGAAGAAGGAATTTTTGACGAAGATCCTCCCATCCGATGACTGACCGGGATTTCAAGCTTGTATACCAGACAAAAGCTGGTCCTTGCAAGGTTCGCACGAAGCATCTGAGTTTCACTGCTTCTTGCTGCTCTGGAGTTCCCATCATAGGATCACAATAAGATACGTAATGCGTCAAATGTTGTTCACGGTCACCTGATCCATTGAAAGTAGGGAAAATAGGGTTTCCAAAACTGGATGGAGGAGAAATTGAATCTACCCATTCAGGGTAAATTTCCTTTTCAGGTTGAACTTGCGCCCGTTTCCCTTCCATAGTTTCTAACCGAGCTGCTAATGACTCAATAGTAGTTATTAACTTTTGAGAAACGTCAGGTTGAACTTGGTTTTGGGTAGGTGCAATGAATGGAGCTTGGACAGACGTGGTGGTTGGTGCTGCAACTGATGGTAGTGCTGCCAACCGTTGTTGCGTTTGACCCGTAGGATTAGACCTCTGTGGGTGTACTGACAAAGGAGGATATTATTGATCCATCTCAGTAGTTACAACAAATTCCTTTGGCTGTCGGACTTCAGCATTCTTAAGAAGAAGACTACTCTGAAGTAGTTCTGCATTCAACCTTCTTAATTCTTTCATCTCTTCCTCCTGTTGTGCAAACCTTTTCTCTAATGAGAGCGATTGACCTCCTTCAGAGGAAGGGTGAGAAGTAACCTGATTCTTACCTTTCCACTTATTGGATCCTTTTCGGAGAGGGGGAAGTGGGTTACTTGAAGGAATACCCAGATTTTGGGTAAGCCTTTGATTATGTGTGCGCACACCTTCTTCATTTAGGTCTGTGTGCGCGACTTCTTGAGCAGGAACCTCTTCGTCTGATCCCTCTGATTGAGCCTCATCTGGTGAATCAGCAGCAACGGCATTGATGACATTAATGGATGCATATTTCATGGAATCCTTTCTATCAGCATTTCTGTGATATTGTCTTCTTCCATGTCCATGATGAGACATGGCATTCCGTTGACTTGATCCCTCGGGAATTTCTTGGAGAACTGTCACTTGGAGAGAATCTCCTGACATCTTGGCTCTTCGTTCCTCTTGAGGCTTATTCCCTAATCGAGAGAATACTGACTTTCTCTGAGGGAGGGATTGAAGATTTGAAAAAGTCCCCAGTCCGGTGGACTGGGGGTGTTCCTGTTGCTTCCGCTCAACTCCTAGAATCCCATTCGTTGATTCTAAGGGTTGGGTTAGAGAAGTCCCCAGTCTGGCAAGCTAGGGTGTCTCTTGACATGCTATGTATGAGATCTTTTTGAAATCTCTCTTGATCTTGCGAATCTTAGTTCGGAAATTAGCTGGATGCATTAACCTGTATCCACTTTTATCACCTGGTTCAACAGACCGTTGGATGATTTCCGAAACTTCTGTCATTTGATGACGTGTTTGCTCCAGACGAGAGGCTTGTGCAATATTCTCGCCTGCTTGATGTAGGAGCAATTCAACAACCTGTTCTCTATATACTTGATTTTGAGAGGAACTAGTTGAATCTTGATCTCGAGCAAGCTTTTGATTATGAACAAAGCCCATTGACTGTGGCCGGCCATGGGCAATAACATTGCATGAGACCATTTTCGGCGGGCTCTGCTGACCGGAAAGCACTGTGAAATGTAGTGCTCCGTGAACACCCCATCCTCTGATATGAACATTAGATGGAGCATTGGAAATTAACTGACGCAATCTTCTTAGTGCGCCAAGGCATGAACGTTGAAGGGTTCTCTGTTGCTTTTCAGCCTTCGGATACCGAGAGACTGATAGAGATGCCAAATCAATCTGGCGTTGTAACCCTTCTATTATCTTAAGATGATTTTCATATTCATCGTAAGATAATACCTTCTTCTTTAATTGACAAAGAGTTTTCCATATGTTGAGACGAATATCATGGATTCCATCATCCGTCAACATCTTTGGAATGTCGTACTGGGAGTCAGCCAAAGGCAAAAACATGACTGGTACTTCACCTTTTGCCAGTTTTTTCCTCATGTTCAGCATTTCCTCTTTATCATTAAATGAAGATTCTTCTACCTGTTTGGACCAGAGTTGGTGTTTCCTTGTTGCTTCATCGGATTCAACAAGATTGGTAGAGGAATCACTATTCATGCTGGAAGATGAATGACCCAGGGAAGGTTCGGAGAATAACCTGAACCCCAGGATATCTTCTGATGGAGAAATAGTTTCACCTGCCGATAGTAAAGCATCAGACATGACTGGTTTTACGTTTGCAAGTGCCTCGAGATAGGAGGGCTTTCTCGTCACTACATTGCCTTCTGAAGAATTTTCGAGACAACGTGAATCACTACTGCGGAGAGGACTTTCGCAGCGAAGTTCATCATCATGAGGAGGACCATCATGATGGGTTACAGCAAAAGATAAAATCTCTTGCTCCTTGGCCTTCGGACCACACAGAGGGTTCCTGTGGCTCTCATCTGAAGAAGAAACTTCAAGATTGACCGAATTTTCATGAAGCAAGTCTTCATGAGGAAGTGTCTGTTGAAGACCTTCAAAATTAATGTTCCTGTTATTGGGAACTGAGGGAGTAGAATCTTGAATTCCGACAGATAAATGTCTGAGGGCTTCAAGAACTCCAGCATCGAGCAAGGCTTGGTTGCAGATTGGCCTTTGATCTCCTGACTGTGCTGGGCGGATCTTTTTCTTAGATGCCTTCTTACTCGCTTTAGAAACCACTTGATGACGAAAGTGATTGCTCTGAGCAGGTGTATGTGCCTGATCAAGAAATATGGTCAGGTTAGGCTGACGATCATCGCTCAAATCAGGTGTATGTGCCTGACTTGGTTGTCCGTATGATATGGGGGAGTAGGCCCCACAACCCTCTTGGACTGGAACAGATGTGTGTGTCTGTTCCGGAGTGAATCGTTGATGTGTCACTCCATTGCTAGGGATAGATTTATGTGTCTGTCCCTGAGATGATGCTGAAGATGTTATGATATCCTGACAAGCATCCAGAATATGAGCAGGAATTTGCTTCTGCTCTTTCACCATTGACAAAATATGCTTGGTGACATCAGCCGCCGGAACAGGGATATACGTCCATTCCGGGCTTGGAGTAGGTGTATGTGCCTGCTCCTATCCTCTTTTTCCTGTCAGTGAATCCTGACAGTACTCAAGTGTGGAGGCAGAGAGTTTAGTCTGCCTCCTGTTTGTCGTCGGGGCTTTCCGACTGACTTCTTCGTGTGCTACCAAGCGAGACTGTTGGTAGACCATATTAGTATTAGCAGGTGTATGTGCCTGCTGATTACACTTCGCCAAACGCGGTTGACGAGATCCATCATATGTAGTCAGACGATCCTGCTGACTAAATGATGATGTATAAGCAGGTGTATGTTCCTGCCTATGGTACTCCGCCGGAATTGCCTGGCGGGATCGGCTTGATGCTGTCAGACGAGTCTGCTAGACAGCTAAATTAAAACGGGCAGGTGTGTGTGCCTGCTCGTTGTTTGCCACCAAGTTAGGTTGGTGGACTTCTCCGGAGATGGCAGGGATGACAACCTTCCTATTGTTAACCGGATTCCGTCTCTGGCAGTTCATCTTGCCTGCTCGGGTTCGAGGAACCTGAGCTGAATGCCTGGAGTCGGTACCCTCATCATGTTGAGGGCGCACTACCGCACGAGTCTGGCGGCGATTGTTGATGGGAGCCCTTGAGAAGGACTCCTGTCTTTTTGAATTAAGGCCCCGAGGGACCTGCTCATTCACTTCCTCGGAATAAGGGAGTGAATGGAAATTGCGTTTCGGGGATAACGACACGAAACGGTTGGAGACGGTAGTCAGCACCGCCTGCTTCTTGATTGCTGGTCGCCGTTGTCC
Organism: Viscum album; assembly: GCA_963277665.1. Classification (NCBI taxonomy): domain Eukaryota; kingdom Viridiplantae; phylum Streptophyta; class Magnoliopsida; order Santalales; family Viscaceae; genus Viscum; species Viscum album. Next base: position 448,521,232 of record OY728145.1, read on the forward strand.
GGATGACCAGGTAGAATTGTTAACTTGGAGGGCTTGACGAGCGGCCTCCAGAGTTGGGATAGTACCGTTGCGACGGTACTCCTTAACCAGTGCATTAGAAACACAGCGTTGAAGACGCTGAGTTGGTGATGTCATCCTCCGAGCGGATGACGTTCCAGCAGGAGTAGCAGCATTGGTTTTCACAGCAGCAGACCTCACAGTAGAGGTGTTTACAGCAGCAGTATTCACAGGGGTGAATTTAAGGAAAGCCATTTTTGTAGAAGATCTTGAAAAAAGAGTGCCTGTTCCATGTAACAGACATAATCAAGATGAATCCGGCTACTGCATCTTTTGGATGATCATATGTCAATGATTGCCTTGTTGGCCCAAAGGGCCTAACAGATAAGAAGAACATCACTTTAACTTGGTTAAGGATTCACGTCGGGTTCACCATTAATGTTTCGCGCGGAATCCGGGGATGACCTCCTGGACGGGAGATTCAAACGTTCCGATCGGTTTCTAACGGGTTTGTTCGTAGAACCGGAAACATCCAATGATTCCACATCCGTCTGGACCTACTTTCCAAAGGCAGGCGCTCATTAGTTTGTGAACTAATGAAGCTTGGGAATTTGCATTGGTCGAGAGGATGGGAGGTCGGACTCATCACACCTTTTTGAGGGGAATTATTGTCTACTCCGAGACTCTCTTTATAGATTTAAGTTAAGTTCGTGAATCCTTATTACATTACCAAGTATAAAATGAGCTTTCCTTTAGTTTTAACAATCAATGATTAAATATGCAAGAAATTTAGAGAATCTTTTATATGTATTCGAGGTTCTTCATCAATATAGAATCATCTATATTTTTTAGATATTCTTGGTCAATGGTATCCTTCAAAACATTTATATAAAAGTCTCTTGGTCATTTTGATGACCAGGCTGGTTTTAAAGCCACTCAGTGGGGCACTTGAAGTTTATCGTCATTCAGAAGGAAATAGATTATTTAAATGTTGGGATCGAACCCATAAATGGGCTACCTACGTATCCTTTGTTTTGAAAAAAGGAATCAGAACCCACGTAGTTCGAGGAATGGAGTATGATGTTTATGATTGATGGCTCAAAGATGAATGTCATAATTACTTTTATACTCTAAGATCACGTGAGTCATGCTCGGTGTGAGAAACAAGAGGTATTGGTAAAATTTAGACAATTGTGCCATAAAAGATGCAATCATAAGAATTTGTTTGGGGCTTATGTATAGATGACTTCCCAGATAGATGAAGGTTTAGGATTTACTTTTAGGGAGAAAATCTATGAACAGGGTCCACAAAGTTATATGTGCTTCATGGAGATTTGAATACTCTAATCTTGGGGCTTACTCATAAGGAGGATGCCCAAGTTAGGAGGGGACTTATGATTGGGTTTTATTCCTGAAAAGGAAACCCAAATCAAAGGTAATTTATGACTGGTTAAGAGAAGTTTAAGGGGACTTGGGGCTTATTCCTGAAAAGGAAGCCCAGGGTTATGACTGAGTCTTATTCCTGAAAAGGAGACCCCGGTTAAGGGACTTGGGGCTTACTCCTGAAAAGGAAGCCCAAGGTCATGACTGAGTCTTATTCCTGAAAAGGAGAATCAGTTTAGGGATTAAGGTTTGGGGCTTACTCCTGAGGAGGATGCCCATATTTGAGGTTGGGACTTATTCTTAAGAAAGATTCCCATGATTAGAGGACTTTGATTGGGGCTTACTCCTGAGGAAGATGCCCAGATCAAAGGTTTTATAACTGGGGATTATTCCTGAAAAGGAGACCCAGGTTAGGATTTTCTCATCTTAAAGGATGAGGTTAAATGAATGAACTCTCTGTATTTTAGTGACATAAGGATATTTAAATCACTAGACTTTGAGAGAGATTCCACAGAATTCCTTTTAGATAAGAAAGTCAAATCAAGAAATCATGCCATAAATGGCTTTGAAGAGTGTCTTGAAGACTGAATCTTAAAAAGGAAAGGTGAAATGGCTTAAGAGGGGTAAAATGGGCAAGATGGGCACCCAAAAAGATAGGGGCGCGCAAGTCTTGCAAGGCGCGCAAGTCCTGCGGCGGCGCGCAAGTATTGGTCGCGCAAGTATACTTGCGCGACATGAGTGGTACTTGCGCGATTTTCAACCAGCATTGAAATGCTTGAGCGACTTTTTAGAAAACCCTTTACAATCCTCTTGAGGTTCTTCCAGAGAAGGGACACACAAGTTATATTGAAGGAATTAAGTCGGCGCGCAAGTGTTTGATAAGTTTCAACACTTAGGCCTTCCTTCTTCTCTTTAGATCTTCCATTCTAGGTAAGAAATTACCTTAGAAGTGTTCTGGAAGCTTTGAGAAGAGACTTGGGCGTCGGGAGCTTTGATCCGAGTTTCTGGAAAAAGATCCTCTCGAATGGGGGGCCCACAGGGTCTATTTATAGGCAAAAGAAGACCCAGGGCGGTTATCAGGCGGTTACCAATTAGGTCGCGCAAGTCACCTGCGCGACCAAGGTAGTCACGCAAGTATACTTGCGCGGCAGCGGTATCACTTGCGCGGTGGATTTGCTGTTGATCCTTTGTTCATGCCTTTGTCGATTTTTGATGTTTTCTTCAATGGATGAATCACTTTCAGCTGAGATATTCCCTTTTCCGATCTTTAGATTCTGTGACGAAAGGAGCGTCAACAACATGATTTTGGAAGAAAAAGGATTTTCGACTGGTGAAGAGAGAAATGGAGTCTGATTTTCTTAAAAACATTTTATCAATAATTTTTAGTACCAAATAGATAAAATATGGTAATATTATGTTAACGTTAATTAATAACTATAGGATAAGGAAATATATTGTTTTTAAGATAAAAATAGAAAATAATTCCTCTAAGGTATACTAAACACAAACAATCTTAAATAATGACGAGATTGTTAAATAAACCCTTACCACTTTGTTAACTTTTGAATCATAAGCCCCTTCAAAGAACTAAAATAAAATGAAAAATTAAATACCATGAATATAAATATATTTATGATATAACATATCAAAATTTACATTATATACACAACACAAAGGTATAAGTAGTGAATATGGCATATTTCTCACAGAAGTCAAAGTGAGATGAGAAACCCTTAACTGAGGTTTGACTTCCTTCATATGTGTCTAAACCTCTTATATAATAAATAAAGGTTTATTATAAATATATTAAAGAATAATAATCATATATATCATACCATAAATGATCCCATTATAACATTTTACCCCCCATTTGTTAATAATATTTTATTATTTTCATTATTTCAGGAGTTAATTGTCTTGTTTTATCATATGTGTTTAAACATGAGAGTTATAGTTCATATACATAGGATATAGTTCCAACATCACCATGATTATATTAATGTTATAAATATTATTGTTTCATCAGATACATCCTTATAACCATTATTGAAAATTGGATTTATAAAATGAATCACATAGATTTTTGGAGACGGTAGGTTGTACGTACACATGAACGATGATATCATTCCTTTAAAGAGTGAAAGGATAAATTAGTTTATGATATATTAATTTTAAAAAATTTATACCATGTCATATATATAACATACTTTCCTTAAATTTATCCTTATTAATTTCTATATAAATCATAACTAAAAAATGAATCACATCACTTCATGAGGCAGTATTACACTGTACACACGTGTGACATTATCATATTTTAAAAGGGATTGAAAGTAAGAAGGTATATGTGATATTATAACTAAAGGAGTATAATTATATTAAAAATATTATATATATATATATATTAAATCCATCATTATATCCAATCATTATAAGTGTTGATGGGAAACAAGTTACATCAGTTCACGAGGCAATTGTCCTTTGTACACAAGATTGACGATTTCATTTCCCATTTTATGGAAGTGGAGACGGATAAATATTATAAAATCAATATAATAACTTCTTAGTATATGGTATATACAGGTTTTACTATATTTTAAGTGCTAATAAATGATTTATGGTTGTAAAATAAGAATGAAAAATAATGGGATTAGTGACGACAATTACCTTCTCTTTGAGAAATATCCTTTGGATCTCTTCTTAAGAACCCTAGGGTTGGTATTTTGGGAAGAAAAAAAGAAATATAAAGTTTATAGTGATGTCTAGGAGTGATTGTTTTAGTTTTTGGTATATCCAAATGGCTTGAGATGTGTGAACAAGTTAGGGGAGTGAGCTCGCTTTTATAATTAACGAGGAGTGACATTTTTGTAAATACCCCCAACTGTTCAATAATGGGAAGTCAATATCACCCCAAATTAATAAAAAGTTGATAATTAAAGGCGTTAAAATATTATATAGCATATCCACACCCCCTAAACCCAAAAAATCACATGTTTTAAATATTTGTTTCCTTATTTACTATATTTCCTTACTTTTTCACTTTTAATTTTTCACTACGGTAAGTAGTCCTTTTAACCTAGGTAATTTATCCTGTAAGACTAAAATAAATAGTTCATTATTAGATAATTTGGATACAATAATTATAAATATGAAATTTAATTTATCAAATAAAAATCATTTATGGGTTGAAAGTTAATTTTAACACAACCGCATTTAATGTGAAAAAACAATTCTTTAACCTTAACTACGGTAATAAAGTTTTTACTCTTTAGGGGTCAATATAGTCACTAAAAACGAAAAAATGGACAATTAATGGGCTAAAGTTTATATTTTTAAAAATTTATAAATTACATGGAATAATATGGGTTTTTAAAAAAAATTTAAATCATTTAATAAAATATCATTTATTATAAAATAACATTAATGTCAATTTTGACATTATTCATTTAATTTTAATTTTGAAACATATAATTATAATAATGGAATTAGAATATATTATTTTCAAAACTTTATAACATGATATATTTATATACAAAATTAATTGAACTCAATAATTCATTCTATTTATTTTACTTTTAATATTTTTAGTATCATTTATTTTATTTTTCTATTAATCAAATAATTATTGTGTTGGATTTGTTTAAGAATTTAATGTAATTATATGATCACTAAAAATTAAAAAGTAATTACCCTCATAAAATAAATTTCATTATTCTAAAAATTACTTTTCTTATTTATTCACATATTTCTTTTGTCCTTATGTTAACACATAATTTAAATTTAAAAGCAAGAGTGTGATATTTTTTCTTTTTTCTTTACTTAAATTATTATATAGGTTACTTTAATGGAAAAGTGTCCCAAAAACTAATAAACAGAAATGATAATGTGATAAGGGTTGAAATATGGACAAATATTAGGAATTATACAAGTTTTTAGGTCATTTTAACCCTTATCGTTTTTGTTTAACTCCATAGTAAAAATGTCTTAACCTTAACTGTGGTAATTAATTTTTACTGTTTTTACTATTAATTAAGAGAAATAATTAATTTGAACTTATTATATAATATTAATTATACCAATTCCAAATATTTAATCCATATTATCAAATTTATCTTACATACGTTTCAATATTTAATTAAAAATTAAACCCTCATAGGTGATGAAAAATCGGTTTTCCAAAGAGAAAATTATCATAAGTATAGAATTTTTTAATATAAAAATACAATATGAAATTTATTACACTGACATAAATTGTATTTATTATGATATAATTGAACTATTTTTAATTTAAAAATAATTTTAAATCTAATTGGAACCTTTAAATGACTAAAAAAAAAAAGAAGTTATCAATAAAACCAGTATTTTCACTATTCATTGAAAAATGAAACTTTTCAAAAAAATCCAAAAAATCAACCTAAGATAATTTTTATATGCTGATTTAAAAATTAATTTCATTTTATCTAATAAATTTTTTAAAATCATTAAAAATTAATTTTAAAATATACTGTCAACATGTGATGAAATTTCCTTTTAAAAAATACATTTTTCCAGGAAACATTTCTTTTTTCTTTCAAATGGTTTTCATTATATTTATAATTAATAGATTAACATTTAATTTATTATATACATGTGTAAACCATATAGTTCTAATATTTTATTTATTCCTATTCATTCCCACCAATTTAGCAATTTGGTTATAATGGTCATGTTTAAATAATATCACTTTAATAGGGTATCACATATTGTTTAAAACCGGTATTTCATGAATCAAAAGATATCAAAGATATTGAATCCATTTAAAAATAAATATATCATAAAGTATATGGGTGTTAAAATTCTTCTATATACTAGGTGTTGTGTCTCATATACATTGTCGAATATGATGTTCCTCTTTCAGAATCTCAGGGTTTCACATTCTACCCCTTAAATAAATTGAGTCTTTGAAATTTAATATTGATCTCAGTAATCAAGGGTTTGAAATTTTAAAATACCTTATTTTGAAACCCACTTCATAAGAAGGTTTAATAAAATATCCTCTTTATACGGTTGAAATTAAAGTATGAAGGTCATCTAGAATTACACATTATTAGGTTTACAAGTTGGAAAAAATTAGTGGGAAGTGAAGATATGGACGTAGAAGAAAAATGTAAATAATTATAGAGAGTGATAGAGATAATAGATCATAAGAAATTTTATGATCGAGAAAATTTAATGACCACCAATCCATAAATCTATTATGAGTGAAAAGACCATCAGTTCATCAAAAATGAAGGTACTAGGATAAAATTTTTATTCAAAGATTCTTTTCATAATGTTATAGAATTATTTTACCTCTAAACTATGAACATATAGAAATATACTTACCTGAAAATTATAATTTCATAATTTAATAAATTCTCCCTATAACATCATATTTTTCTCTAAAAAATGAGTAATCAAGCTGAATTTTTGATTCATGAAGCACTAAAATTAACTTTTAATAGGTTATAAGATCCCTAAATGAATGAAAAATTATTACTCTAATATTTTACAAAACCAAAATGTTTAGTCGAAGTTCTCTAGAAATACCCAAATTTAAACTTAATCGATTACTTATATAATTAATATTATGAAAATTCCAAAATATTTATGAACAAATTCAAATTCCAAAAATTTATAAGGGATGTCACTATTTTCCCAAAATCTATATAACATTATTATAATGTCCCGACATCATGGGGAGGTACAAAATTTTGAGTTACTATTTAAAACCTCTCATTTTAGGATTATAATATGATCTAGTACATAAGGTTTGGTTTGAGAGAGTCTAAGGCTTTTTTCATAGCTAGGAGATCTAGAAAATGGTAAGATAGGCTGAGCTACACGGTTAGAGAATGATTATTGTTAACCGTGTGACTCAACAGTGTGGGTTACCCAGTGGACAGGGTGAGATGCATGGTTTATCTAAAACAATGAAGAGTAGGGTTCATGCCCATGATATCTTCTCATATATCCTTAATAGTGGATTCTACATGTCTTGTGAAAGGTTAGCCAAACCATGCACCTTTCCTGTGAAGTATCCCTCCTTAAGAAAAATTGGGCACACATTTGGTGCATAGTTTTTCTAACCATGCGGCCAAACCATGCGGATCAGTAAATAAAGGGGAAATTAATTTTTTTCCTAAAACTGTTTGGGAACTTAAAACATTATCCCCCATTCTTTTCTCTAGTGGACAAACCCCTCTCCCTCATGTAAAGCACCTCCCTCAAGCCATCTGATAGTTTTTTCTATCTCTGTCATCCGATCTCCAATCCCTCCTCCATTGGCTGTATTGAAAATATTATGGTAATATATACACTACACTTACTTCTTTTTAAAGTTTATATTATCCTACGAGGCACTATTTATGTATAACCTCATTTTCCATATTTTCATGGCATTTTATTATTCTTACATTATTTCTCATTCTAGCTTGATTCAAGGGCTAAAAACGGATGAGTGGTCATATAAAAACATAAGGTAGGTGGTCAAGATTATTTCCCTACGTTTCATTTCTTTTTTATCATGTATCATTGTGATGCATTCCAAACCATTTTGGTGATTCCACTAAATTGTCAAATAAATCAATTGAATTCCTTTCCATGTCCGATGTGACTCTAAGAAGAGTCAAATAAACTATTTGATTGATCTCATTGACCCAATCCATCCCAATGGGTGGGATTTACCTTTATAGACCTAGTTAACATTATCTAAAATTATTCAAACACTTATTTATGTGTGTTTCACTTTCAATAAATTCCTTAAATTATTGAATTGTGTTAAGATGAATGGTAGGCCATGGGTTATGCCCTTAACCATTATTCTTTATGATCGATGGATTGTTGATTTATGTATTTTTTCTTATTCCCCATAACATGTGCCTTATACTTTATTCCTATTTCCTCATAATTTGTTATTATTTACCTATTCCATAGTTGTTTGGATAACCTATTTAAATTGTTGTACATGCAATGCATTGTTGATGATATGTGATCTTGTCTACTAAGCCTTATCGGATTATGACCCGAGAGTGAACATGGGTCCCGAATTAAGGATTATGTAGAAGGGACCCCCGTTCCTATATTTATATCTATTGGAAACGCTGTGAGAGACACTTGGCTTTCATTTGATGGGATCTATGGTCATACTATTTATACCCATGGGTAACACCAGTTCCCTAGGGGAGGCACCATGGACGGGATAATTGAGATGATAGTTGTACCTTGAGTTGAGTGGTACTCTGTCACCTATGTGAGATAACCGAGACATGATGAAAGGTTCATTCTTACACCATGATGATAGTGATATGAGGGACTCCTTTTATGTATCTCTATAGATGGGATCTACAGTATTGGGTATTTTAGTGGATTCTGTAGAAACACTTGGGATTTTTTTATGGACCACCGTGGATGGGATTAGGATTTCCATACTAGATTTGATGGTTTACTTTCCTAGATTACATGTGATAACTTATTATTAAATTACTATAATGTTTAGCTGATGTTCTAAGGACATGTCCTCCAAGCCAAAATATCCTACTTGGGGTTGATCCATACTTGATGACTTATTTATGATGACCCATGTACACACCTTATTGATTTTTACAGGTGACTTGGATTAGATACCTATAGCCTAGGATGATGTAACCAGTGGTGGTCATGTATCTGGGTGGAATCAGGTTCATCATGTTTTATTTATTTATTACATTAAATTTACTTTTACTAGCACACTGCTCATTTTATATTGCATGAACTGTATTGATCTAGACACCATTGGTAGTGGCATACTTAGTATATCTCACACCTTTCTTGGGTCACCTCTGGTACCTAAGAATAATTTATTATTATAGGTATACATAAGGGGAATCATCAAGCTTCCAATACTTGATTTATTATTCTAGGATGTAGAATAGGAGCAGAGGACCAAGCCTATGCTCAGGATGCTAGTAGTAACAGCTTCTTTTTGGCCTTTTTGTAATATATATAGCATGTGTTATATACTTTTATCCCTTGTTTCCCATGTACTCATTTTTATAGTTAAATGATCATCACCATCATTATTTTGTATCAATTTATTATTTATCTTTTGTCTACTATTTATTTTTCATGGTCTATTATTATTCCTCTACTATCTGTCTATTATCACTACTTTTTCTATTTTATTATTTATCATATACCGCTGTGATACACTATGATCTGTGAGGGAATAGTCTACCCATAGACCAAACCTAGGACCTCACTTCTAGTCAATAGCCTCTGGCATATGGGGAGGCATGCTTTAGGTCTTATGGATCACCATCTTATGGCATCACTAAGTGGGTTTTAGGGTGGGATGCTACAAAATGGTATCAAAGATTTTTTCTTACTTTTATCTTACTATTTGAGTATTATATAAGAGACTAAGAGTATTGGAATTTGGTAATGATCTTATTCTTTGGAGTATATAACCCATATATAGGGGAAACCCAAATTACCTAGGATGGGTAAATGCTATTGTTGGTTGCACTGTTATAGTTTTACAAATTTCAATGTTGGGTGATACACTTGTTTTTTATGTTAATATTTTTGATACTATTATAATGGGATTTATTCTTCCATTGGATTAAGGATATGAGGGAGTATCATTACATGTGTCATACTAGGCACCATAGTACTTAAATTTCATCCATTATTCCATGCCATATCTATATTTCTGTGTGCATTTATGGATCACATGTGATTGTTGTGAGTTCCTTGTTTACTATGTATTGCAACGTGATAATGTTTCTTGAAATAATGACATAATTGGATTTATTAAAGTTCCTACATCAATATAAATAGTGTTTTCCCACATATATTGATAATGAAATATTAATTAACCAATTATTCCTTATTTTATCCTTGAAACATCAGTTCTATAGGATTATATATTAGATTGTATAATTGGTGAATTCCAATGGAAATTTAAGAAGCGAGTACTTAAATAAATCAGAAATGGTAGTTCATTCAATCAAACCACTATATATAACCTATCACATCATGTTACTGGATGTAAATGTTAGATCCCAATCACTCTCCATGTCGATTTAAATTTATAAAGAGTATGAGTCTTTATAAATTTGGAATTGGTGACACAATTAACTGGATTGAGATATCAATAAACAAATAAAAAAGAATAAATCTCAATAAAATAAATTTTTTAAAATGAAAATGTTACCACTAGATAATGAATCCAAATGTAAGTTAAAGGGTGTTTCCTTTATACATTTCATTTGAAACTCCATATACCAAAACCTCTGCTATGTTATATGATACCTTTACCCTGACCTAACCTTAATAGTGGGTAGTAGGAAGTCTCTCTTGAGGTTTCTGTGACCTTACTTAACACATAGATCTAGCTTCAAGAGTAGTATGGGGGTTGTGACTCACTTATATGAAGTATTTGTACCTATACCCTCCTTTTATCACTTTTATTATCTACTATTAAATATTATCTAAGTAGTTCACTTGGAAATTTTATAGATATGAAATTGTGACACCCTCACATCATACACTAAGAAAGTGGCAACAAGCATGCTCTAGAGGTGGTGGGGCCTAACACACCCATCATACCTTCTATAGTTTCACATGTGGATCCTTCTATTGTTCTTCTATTGGACACTGATGATCAGTTCCATGATAACTTATTTTGATTCATGTAGTTTGTACACAGTGCTCCCCGACCCTCCCTAACTATGATAGATCTAAATTAGGAGTTTCAGCAGTATCATCCTCCCACCTTCTTGGGGTGTTACAGACCTCAGTCTACAGAGTCATGGATGGAGTCCATTCGGTCTATATTTGACCATCTTGAGATGACTATAGAGTGGAGGTTCAAGATCACTACCTACATGCTACATGAATCCACCAAGCATTGGTGGGATGTCATCTCTCAGGATGATCATCATTGGGGAATGTTCTAGGAAGAATTCCAGATAGATATCATTGATCACTTATTTCCATAGTCATTGAGATAAAACCAAACTAGGGAGTTTATGAATCTTTAGTAGGGTGATATGTCCATTCTAGATTATTCTTATCGCTTCACTGAGCTTTTGCGTTTTTCTATGACTCTGATCGGTGACAATATGTCAACTTTGAGGTGATTTAAGGATGGGATTGTGTATGCTATCCGATTATATGTGAACATATTTTAGTTGAATATAATTTCACAGAGAGTGTACTAGAACCTTATTACGGAATATAACCTGTGGGAATCTGGAAATGTGATCTAAGGCGATTCAGTTCCAAGGATAGATCATGGTTCATCTAACAGCATGAAGTGTCATTTATAGGGTGCATGTGGGAGTGATTCTAGAAAGGTGACATGCAATGAAAACTATGTGGTGTGTCACCAATGTGGCAGGCCAAGAAATAAGAATCCTCAATGCATGAGGAACCCAATTAGGTGCTAAGATAGTGGAAGGATGGGTTACCTTCAGCATTTCTGTTGATCTTTTATTTAAGTTCCTAATGAATGAGGATATGTACCAAAACCACTTTTAGGTACAAGATTAGTGACTTCACATCTGGTGAGAATTTGGTCTTCTATAATCCAATAAGGCTGAAGAGGTATTTGTGGACAATGTATCTAGGCATCATATGGTCATCACCAACAGAATGGACCTGCATAGGCTAGTCAGGTTGCATCTCAAGGCCATGGTTCAGCCCATATCTATAAAGTGTAGCCTACACTTGAGGAGAAAAATCGAAGGCCTACTACTATATGAGGTACTATTTTAGTATCCTCTACTTTAGTTTCGTACCTATTTGATCTAGGTTCATCACACTCTTTTATATTTACTGTGATTATGGAAAGTTTGGGCCTAATGATAGAGTATTCTAATGACATGATGAATATCGATACACTTCAAGGGGTATGATCAGTGGGAATATTCTAGTGCAAGGAGTGACCCCTTGAGATAGGTGAGTACAATTTCCTATGTTATTTATTCATCCACAAGATTAATGACTTAGACACCATTTTTGATATGGATTGGCTAATTCCTTATCTCCCCCATGTTGATTACTATCACAAAAGGGCATCGTTCACCTAACCCGAGGGAAGTACATTTATTCATAAGGGAAAGTGGGATATCCGTTCTAGTAGAGTTGTACCCAAGAATAATGGGTCGGGTAAGGTAACACCCTATATGGAAAGTCTCTTTGTGAATGACTAGGGAATGAAACTTGTAGAATTCCCTCCCATTTGTGATCATTTAAAGAACATATTCCACGATAATTTCTCTAGATTACCTTTCATGAGAGAGGTGGATTTCACCATTGAGATAGTTTTAGCTGTATCACTAGTGTCTATTACTCCTTATAGGATGAAACCTATAGAGTTGTAAGAACTCAAGAAACATTTGTAACATCTAGAGGGAAAATGTTTTATTTGACCCAACACATTTCCATGGGGTTCACCTATTCTTTTTGACAAGAAGGAGGAAGGTTGTGTGTGAATTATAGATAGTTGAACCAGATTACAGTGATGAACCAATATCTACTACCTCGTATAGATGAACTCTTCGACCAGATCCAAGGAAAAAAACTTTTCTTTGAGATCAATTTGAGGTTGGCTTACCATCAGGTTCATGTGAGGCATCAAACATACCACATACATAGTTTCAAAGTAGGTATGACTTGTATGAGTACCTAGTCATACCAATCAGCCTTATGAATGTGACGATAGTCTTTATGGATCTTATAAATTGTGGTTTCAACCCATGTATTGAATCATTTATGTTAGTCTTTATAGATGATATCTTAGTGTATTCTCTCACTAGAAATAAGAATGAAAACCATCTTGAGATCGTGTTTAATACACTGAGATAGCATTAAATATATGATATGCTTAGTAAATTCCACTTTCAGATTGATAAGTTTCACTTATTGGGTTTTATAATTTCTGATTAAGGTGTATCTATTGACCTAGAGAAGGTTAGTATGCTGGTTTCCTAGGTATATCCCAAGAACATGTTTGATATATGCAATTTCTTGGGGTTATATAGCTATTAAAGGTTATTCATTTAGGATTTATCTTGGATAAAAATTCCTCTTATAGGAATGACTAAAAAGGGTGTGAAGTTCTTCTGGTATAAAGCTTACATGACTACCTTTAAGGAGTTGAAAGGAAGACTAACATTATAATTAATCCTGATTCTTCCATAGATGGACAGAGGCTATACTATTTAATATGTTTCTTTAGAAATTGGGCTATGAGTAGTTTTTATGCAGGGTGCTTGGGTTGTAGTGTATGGGTCCTGGCACCTAATACCTATTGAATAAAATTTCCCTATGCATGACCTTGAGATAGAAACCATGGTTCACAATCTATTCTTTTGGAGGAATTATCTTTTGGATGAGTGGTTCATTGTTTACATGTATCAATAAAGTCTCAAATATATATCCATATAGTGAGACTTGAATATCAGGTAGCGAAGGTGTCTTGAGTACCTATATTCATTCAACTGTGACCTCTCTTATACACCCAAAAATTATAATGTGGTAGCTGATGACTTGAACGAAAATAATCAGACACATGACATTTGAGTGGCTATAAGTGGGTGTTAGTTGATGGATTTGTTTTCTGAGATGCACTTGGAGGTTTAGAAACAACATTAATAACCGATTTTAGTAGCTCTATTAGTGAAATCCTCCCTTATAGAGTAGGTGTTAATTAGAAAACTATCTGACAATGAGGGCCTCATCTTGAGAGAGAGAGTCAAAATTGATAACCAATTGCCTGGTTAGGTTGTTGAAAAGTAGGATATCTTACTCTTCTCTGGGTCTGTGTGGGTGTCTGTTGACATATGGGAAGAGTTGTGCAGGAATATCATGCCTTGGTTTTGGAAGTTCACCTTAGGCTTACCAAGATATAAAAATACACCATCATTAGTATTGGTGACTACGTATGAAGAGGTAGATTATAGGATTTATAACTCGGTGCTACACCTGTCAGCCGGTGAAGGATGAGAACCATCGACCTACTAGGATTCTACAGCCTCTATCCATTCATGAGTTTAAATGGAATGAAGTCATGATGGATTTCATGATGGGATTACTGAGATCACGTTGTGGAAGTGATTTAGTATGGGTGATCATCGATAGGTTGACCAAGGTCACATACTTTCTACCGATCTAGGAGACCTTATGAGTTAATGAGCTTGGAAGGCTCTATATCTGAGATATTGTGCACCTTAATGGTGTACCCTATTCTATCATCTCAAACTGAGATTCTTACATTACCTCAAAGTTCTAGCAGAGGTTTAAAAAGGAACTAGGTTCATAGGTTCTCTTGAGTACATCTTATCAACCTTAGACCAATGGGAAGTCTGAGTAGATGATTTGAGTGTTTGAGGAAATGATTCATGTTGGAGTCCTTGATTTTGGATGTTTGTGGGAAAAAAATATACCTCTTGAGAAGTTTCCTACAATAACATATTTTATTTGATGATCCATATGGATCTATATGAGGCCCTTTATAGTAGTATGTACTGTTCACCTCTATGATGGTTAGAGGTAGGTGAGGAAGAACTATTGGGTCCTCATATCATTCATAACATTTCAGAGAAAGTATAGCAAATTAAGATATATATGGCTACATATCAGTCCATGGAGAAGTCTTATATGTATCATCATCATAGACCTCTAGAGTTGAAGGTATGACATCTAGTCGTTCTGCAAGTATCTCCTAGATTGGGTCATAGATAAATTTGGAGATAGGGAAGGCTATCACCTCGATATGTTGAGCCTTTTGAGATAGCGAAGATATTTAGGCTAGAAACATATCGATTGTATTTACCTTAGTGGTACCATTACAAGCATGACATCTTCCATGTATCATAGCTTCATCAGTATAATGCTAACCTATCTCATTCATTTCACCTTGGGGATATTAATATAGAGGAGGATGCGTCCTTTTAGGGGCATCTGATACGTATCGTTGATCGAAGCACGAAGGATCTCCAAGACAGGTTCGTTCAACTGGTCTAGGTTCTATGGAAGAATAGATGCGTATAGGATGAGAACTAGGAGTGGAAGATCTACCTACATGTGTAGTGGCTGGATCTTTTCTCAGATGACAATTTACCACCCTCTGAAGGGAAACTCAGGGATGAGTTTTTGTAAAGAAGGGGGGTTATAACATCCCATCTTTTCACGGAGGTTTTGACTTTTTAGTTACTATTTAAAACCTCTCATTTTAGTATTGTAATTTGATCTAATGTATAAATATTGTTTAAAGATATTTTTGGGCTCATTCGAAGCCCAAATCTACATTAAATGGGAATACAGGCTGATCCACATGGTTAACACATGGTTAGTGCTGACCGTGTAACTCTACCGTGTGGGATACCAAGTGAACAAGGTGAGACACATGATTTATCTGAATCCTTGTGGAGTGGGGTTCATTCCCATGTGATATTCTATGACATACTTTAAAATGGATTCCACACATCTTGCACATATTTATCCAAACCATGCACCGAGCCCATGTAGGGACCCTACTTAAGAAAAATTGGGTGTACTGTTAATGCATGGCTTAGCCAAATGTATGACCAAACCATGAATCTTAGTAAATAAAGTGGAAATTAACTTTTTTTTCTTCAAAATTTTTGGGAAATTATAACCTTATCCCCATTATTTTCTCTAGTGGATGAACCCCTTACCCTCACATTAAGCACCTCCCTCAGACCATCCTAGTATTTTTATTTCTCCCTCATACAATCTCCAATTCCTTCATTTTTGGATGAGTTGAAAAGATTAAGGTAAGATATATAATTTTATTCCTTCTATTTCAAGTTTCTATTTACTTTTTTTTTCTATTTAGGTGAAACATAATTTGCCCCATTTTCTAGGAATTTGACGATTCTTCCATCATTTCTCATTCTAGCTCAATTCAAGGGATAACAATGGATGAGTGGGAACATACAAACCTAAGGTAGGTGGTATATATTCTTTCCATAATTTAATTTTATTTTTGTATTGTGCTATATTTTTCCATTCACCAAACCCTTCTGAAGATGCCTCTGATTTTTTAAATAAATCAATTGAATTATTTACCATGTCTGATGCCACTCTAATAAACAGATAATAAACCCTTTGGCTGATCTTATTGACCTAAGACACCCCAATGGGAAAGATTTCCATTTTGAGGCCTAATTCACTTTATCTCAATTTTTTTAGACACATATTGAGGTATTTTTCACTTTAAATAAATTCCTTAAATTAATTAATTTAGTTAAGATGAATGGAAAGCTCTGGGTTAGGCCCTTAAGCCATATGATTTATGATTTATGCCTTATTTATATATGCTTTCTTCTTATTCTCCACACCATGTTCCATTTGCTTTATGACTATTTAATCATTCCTTGTGATTATTTCTTCATGCCATAGTTATTTGGAATGAATAAAAAGAATTAGATACCTTGTTTAACTTGTTGTAAATGCAATGCCTTGTTGATGATATGTTATCTTATTTTCTAATCCTTAATTTCTTATGATATAAGAGAAAAAATAGGTCTTGACTTAAGGAAACCATGGATATGATATCTATCCCTATATTTAGATATATTAGATGCATCAGGAGTGACACTTGGATTTCCTTAGATGGGATCTATGGGTGGATTATTTATACCTATGAGTGAAACTGGTTCCAAAGGGGAGGCATCATAGATGGGATCATTAGAAATATGGTTATATGATGCCTTGACTGATACTTTGTATTCTATATGAGATTTTAGGGATGGTCTCAGAGGTTTATTCTTTCACCATGATGAGAGTGATACGAGGGATTCCTTTTATTGATCACATTGGACCTGATTTGCGGTATTGGGTATTTTGGGATATCCTATAGTGACACTTGGGATTCCTTTATGGATAAGCTTGGATGGGATAAGCATTCCCATACTGGATTTAATGTTTTCCTTTTTTGGGGTTATATCTAATTCCTTATTATTAAATTATGAGAATGGTTAGCTGATGTCCTAGGGACACATCCTCAAATCCAAATTTCCTACTTAGGGTAGGTCTATACATTCTTCTTTATTTATGATAACCCATGTACAACTCTTATTGATTTTGTATAGGTTCCTTTTCTTAGAGACCGTCGACCTAGCTAGAAAAATTTAGAGTTGGTTGGGTATTCGGGTGGAACCCAATTCGTTATTTTTTATTTATTTATTACCTAGAATTTATAATTATTGGCACATTTGTCATTTTATATTACATGATCAGGATTGATCTAAACTCTGTTTGTGGTAGCCTACTGAGTATATCTCACACCCTTCTGGGGTTGAATTTGGTATGTAAACATAATTTATGATTGAAGGTATAGATAAGGGGAAGCAACCAACTTCTAATGATTGATTATGAGTTCTATGATGGAGAACATGAGAAGAGGACCATGCCTATGCTCATGATGCTATTAATAGATTCTTTTTGGGATTTTTTTATTTTTGTTAGCACGTGGTATATTTTTGTATCCCCTATTTCCCATGTAATCATTTTTTATATTTACATGATCATTATCATAATAATTATGTATCTATTTATTATTGAATTTTCATCTGCTATTTATATTACATGGTTTACTATTATTCTACTGCTATCTGTCTACTATCAATGTTTCCACTATTTAATTATTTATCATATAACACTATTCTCCACTATTATCTATGAGGGAATAGTCTCTGCATAGACACACCCTAGTCCCTCACTACTAGTCAGTATCCTCTGGCATATGGGGATGCACACTTGAGGCATAGTGGTCTACTTTTTCAGGGCACCACTAAGTGGTTTCCAGGGTAGGACACTGTAATTATATTCTCCAAAAAATATAAATTATATCTTAAATTCACATGGAAAATATTCTAATACCTTGGTCACCACGAAATCTGAATGAAAACCCGCATGATTCATAAAATAAATTCTCATGTTTTTGAATATATTCCATAAATACAAACATTCAGTAAACTCAAGAAAAGATAACTTAAATCACTAACCAATTTCAAGGTTACCAATACTATCCCATAAACACATATTTATCATTATTACCTCAAACTTTTACACATATTAATATTTACCCTCCCTCAATCATGTGTTTTCCAAAAAATATCAACTTTCCATAGTATCACTTTTCTTTATAATCTATACCGTTCAATATATGTATTAAAATCATTATAGAAAAAATATTATAATACAATACTTATATGTTTTTTGATTATTATCATTGATAAAAAACTTCTAAAAAATATTTATTGAATCTAAATACACAAGAAAATTAATCATTCCACTTTGACCATAGTAATAACATAAGCTTGACCTTAATCCTTTAGCTTCTTTAAAGGTATATTCCCTTGATGCTTGGAAAATTTGTTTTTGAAGTACCACATATACATATTGTTGAAATAATGAATATTAAAGGTTTCTTTATTTCACTTTAAATTATGAGAATAATGTATTTTCTCTCCAAATTTATAGCAAACTCCCATTCCCTTCAAAAAAGTACCATGGTATTTCATTCCACAATTATCACATGGGGGAAATTTCTTATTTACATTCTTCCCATTATATGTCTTTTTCTTTACCATCATCTTATTTTCTTACTTCACTACCAAGATATATAACTTAGATAATTATTTATCTTTATTTATACCACATTATAATATATTCTCATAAGATTAGAATGTTTGGGATACTATTTCCATTTAGAGTAATAAATTAATCCCATTAAAGATATGATCGTTCTTACTATTTAGATCTCGTTCATTGATACAGTTCACATTACTTTTTCTAGGAACCATTTTAAAACAATGACATGAACTATATTAGATCATAAAATTATGAAACATAATGTATAATCCGAAAACTAGTGAAACACTTTGCATAAATTGAAAAATTTATGCATGAATAATATCATGATAAAAACACAGTTTCTTTGGGAAAATTTTCAAATCATAAAAATATTTTCATATTCTTTATAATTTTTTATAAAGAAAATTTTCATTAAATAAATCATATACCATGGGAGTATCAAACCAGCTATGTAGTGAGGCTCATTTTCATATACCAGTAACTCTCGAGTCAAGCCTGATGTGCCTTTTTGAGAGTTATTACATCTAGGAACATCTGTTTCACTACCATATCCACTTATAGTATCTATAAAGGGAAGTATTTTTAGGAAATCCACATAATCTCTAACTTACCAAAAATTTATGATGTTATACTTTACATAGAATTATTCTTAAATTAAGTCATAGGGTTATTTTCCCTAATCCATGTTTTCCTAAATCTAGTTTTGAAGGTTTCTACTAAACTTCATCTGATACCAACTATAAAGACCCCAATCCTAGTAGCCCAGAGTCGATGGTTACTTTATTATATTATCATAATGTTTAAAGAACTACATCCCAAAGGACTGAATAGTTTAGTAGTATTGGTAAACCAGATACATGCACGAAATTAAAATTACAATTGAAAACATAAAACACACAAAGTGTTTTCTTTGATAATTCCATATTTCCCCATAGCATATCCCTGCATATTAATAAAAAACACTTCCTGATATCCCAAGAAAAATAAAACACAAGAAATGTGTAATATCATATGCTTAGTAAGGGTATGCATAGAATAGAAGCTATCATGAATAAATATGTATAATCAACATGGAAAGGTAAATATTTTAAATACATTCATTTAAACAATAATTTTAGCATAATATGGTAGGAATAAAGGATTATCAAATAAATATATATAAATAATCACAGAAGCTTGAATATTATCCATGGATATTATAAAAAATTAAATAATCATATGAACATCAATAAATGATCTCATAATGAGAGAATTCATAATTCCCGACATCATAAGCATATTGTTAAGACCTTTCACAAGACAATTTAAATCCATTGGAAAAACCATATGATTTTTCCAACTAATTTGTCTCATGAGACCTGTCGATGTATCGAGAGGATATAATGAGCCCCAACTACCACTTACTAAGGTCAATAAATTCTTCATATGAAATGGGTGAAGCATAATAAAAATAAATATTTATTATGACAATATGACATATGAAATGATAATACTTACCCCAATCAAATAAACATAATCATAAACAATCCAGAGTAATATGGTGAATGATAATAAAATTGTAATACATAGTAAAAATGATCATAAAACATCCAAAAAAAGAACAAGGATGATATCAATATGACACATCCTTAGTGTATCATAATTATAATATAATTATAATGTTGTTTATAAATATAAATACCATAAAAATGTCATTAAGATCATTCTTGATGAAAACAAACTTTTCACATTGAATATATATATATATATATTTATATTTATTTAAAAAATTACAAAAAATATGTTAAAAATACTTTTCATTGAAAATAACCTATGAAAAATTATAAAATAATCTTTAAAACATTGAGTGGTCATGATGGTGTAAAATTATGTTCATGCCTTACATGTTAAAAGAAAGATTCCTTTCATATTTTTGGCAAAATACAAATGGAAATTATTTGGGAAATGACATGAATATTCCATTCAAAACATTTTTTTAAAAGTTAAATATTGACAAAAATGTATTTAATAAATCATTTTTATAATGTTAAAAATATTTTTTAAAACATTTAAAAAAAGGTCTTGGTAGAAAAAGGATTTTTGACTAAAGAGATAAATGAAGTCAGATTTTCATAAAAACATTTTCTCAATAATTTTAATTACCAAAGAGAGTAAAAATGATACTATTACTTTAAAAGTTCATTAATAAATATATGATAATTAAAAATATTTTATTTAATATATAAATAAAAAAAAATTCCTCCAAGGTAGACTTAAACATAAACAATCTTCAATAATTATGAGATTGTTAAATAAAACCTTACCACTTTGGTAATATTGAATCATAATTATTATGAAATAAGTAACATGAAATGAAAATTTAAATACCATGAAGATAAATATATTCATTATTTAACATATAAAAATGGGTGTTATATATAACACACAAAGGAATAAGTGATGAATATGGAATATGTTTGATAGAATTAAATGTGAGATGAGAAACCCATACGCGATGTTCGAATTCCTTTGTATGTGTATGAAACTCCTGTATAATAAATATAGGTTTCTTATAAATATATTAAAGTACAATAATCATATATATCATACTATATATGATCTTTTTATAACATTTTATCATCAAATAGTTAATAATATTTCATTTTTTTAATGGTTTTGGGTGTAAATTTCCTTGTTCCTCATGCATGTTTTGTAATGAAAACTATAGTTCTTGTACATAATATATAGTTATATAATCACTAGAATGATATTAAAGTTATAAATTTTTTTTTCATTAAATACATCGTTATAACCATTCTTTAAAATTGGACATAGAAAATTAATCGCATCACTTCACAGAGATGGTAGGTCATACGTACGTATGAGGGACAACATCATTTCTTTAAAGGGATAATAGGTAAAGAAGTTTAATATATTTAATTTTTAAAAAATTAATATCATTTCCTATATATCACATATATTACTTAAATTTATCCTTATTACTTTTCACGTAAATCAATACTGAAAAATGGATCACAACGCTTCACAAGACGGTAGTCCACCACACTCACAAGCGATATTGTCATATTTTAAACAGAATGGAAAGTAAGAATTTATATATGATATAATAACTACAAGAGTATAATTATATTATAAATATCATATATATACATTAAATATATTATTATACCAAATCTTGAGAAGTTTTTATGGAAAATGAGTTACATCCATTCATAAGGCTATAGTTCGCCATACGCATGATTGTCGATTTCATTTCCAATTTGATGGAAGTGGTGATGGATTAATGTTATTACATAAAAATAATAAAACCTTTGTATAATGAATATACCAGTTTTATTATAATCTACGTTTTAATACATATTTTTAGGTTTTAATATAAGATATAAAAAATGGTCTTAGTGAAGACAATTACCTTCTCTTAGAGAAACCACCATGAGATATCTTATTAAGGACCCTGAGGTTGCTATATTGAGAATAAAAGAATCTCTATATTGTGAATAAGAATGTTGGGAATTATGTTTTTATAGTTTTTGAGCCAAATGGATTTATAGGTGTGAATAA
This sequence comes from Viscum album, assembly GCA_963277665.1. NCBI lineage: Eukaryota > Viridiplantae > Streptophyta > Magnoliopsida > Santalales > Viscaceae > Viscum > Viscum album. The sequence continues at coordinate 448,543,804 of OY728145.1, forward strand.
ATGGGGGGGGGAGTGAGTTCCCTTTTATAATTGAGGAGGAGTGGCATTTTTTGTAAATACCCAAAACTATTCAATAATGGGAAGTCACTCTCACACCAAGTGGATACAAGATTTATAATTAGAGGGTTTTAGGGATTATATGGTGTATCCAAACATCCACTCCACAAAAAACACATGTTTTAAACATGTTTCCATTAATTTCAAAGTTTCCTTTATTTTACCATTTTAATTTGTCACTACGGTAAGTAGTTTTTTAACCATGTAAATTTATCCTTTAAGGTGAAAATAAATTGAGAATTATTAAATAATTTGAAACCATTGATTATAAATATAAAATCCAATTTATCAAATAAAAATCCTATGCGTGGTAAAAAATAATTTTAACACAAGCACATGTAATGTGAAAAAACACCGCTTACCTTAATCACAGTAATACAAGTTTTACTCTTTTGGGATCAATATAGAAACTATTAAAGAAAAAATGGTCCAAGAATATACCATATTTATTTTTATAACATTTAAAAATCACATGGAATAATATATATATTTTTAAATTTTAAATCATTTAATAAGATATAATTTATTATAAAATAACATTAATGTCAATTTTGTCATTATTCATATAATTTGAATTTTAAAAATTCAATGTAATGATGTAATTAGGATATATTATGTTAAAACCTGAATAACATGATATATATATATATATATATAATTAATAGAACTAAATAATTCATTAAATTTATTTTAGTTTTAATATTTTTTAGTATTATTTATTTTATTATTCTATTAATTAAATAATTACTTAGTTGGAGTTACTTAAGTATTTAAAGTAAATATATGATTACTGAAAATTTAAAATAAATTACCCATATGAAATTAATTTCATTAGGCACAAAATTACCATTCATATTAATTCACATATTTCTTTTATCCCTATGTGAACACATAATTGAAATTTAAATGCAACAGGGTGCCATTTTTCCTTTTTCTTTACTTACATTATTATATAGTCCGCTTTTAGGGAAAAGTGTTCAAAAAAATCACAAAAATAAATAATAATGTGATAAAGGTAAAAATATGACCCAAAAAATGTAATTGGATAATTTTTTAGGTCAATTTAATCCTTATATTTTTAGTTTAACCGCTTGGTAAACTCATTTTAATATTAATCATAGTAATTAATATTTACTATTTTTACTATTAATTAAGAGAAAAATTAATTTGAACTTATTATATAATATTAATTATACTTAATATAAATATGTAATACATTTTATCAAATTAAATTAATGGAAGTGTTTATATTTATTTTTAAATTAAACCCATAGATGCGATGAAAAAACGGTTTTACAAAGAGAAAATTCTATAGAAAGTTTTAATATAAAAATTCAATATGAAATTGATTAAACTGAACTAAATTGTACTTATTATAATATAATTGAAATAAATTTTCATTAAAAACTTTTTTGAATTAAAATTTAACCCTTAAATGATTTAAATGAAAAGACTGTTATAAAAAAAACTAGTATTTTTCATTATCCATCGAAAAATAAAACTTTTCAAATAAAAAATCCAAATATTTCACCCTAAGATAATTTTGATATGATTATTTCAAAAAATAAACTTCATTTTTTCAAATAATTTTTCTAAAAGTGGTAACAATTTATTTTAATTTTTTTGTGTAAAGTACGTTAAAACTACCTTTTAGATTAATGTAGTTTTTCAGAAAACATTTCCTTTTATATAAAATGTTTTTTATTTTATTTATAATTATTACATAACCATTGAAATTAATTTTTATATGTGTAAAACATATAATTTTTATAATATATTTATTCATATTCCTACCCACTAATTTAATAGACATGTTATAATGGTCATGTTAATATAGTCATATTTTAATTGGGAATCACATTTTGTTTAAAATCTGTGTTACGTGAATCATAAGCTATAGAAGAGATTGAATTTATTTAAAAATAAATACATCATAAATTATTGGGGTGTTAAATTCTCTTCTAATCTTGGTTTTGTCTGTCATATATGCTATCAAATATGATTTTTCTCTTTTAGAATTTCTAGGTGTTACATTGGATCTCCCTATATAGATTGTACTAGATGCATGAAAGCCTATTGAAACTAAACATCAAAGCCTATATTAGGAATAGTAGGAGGTTCCACAGGAGGCACTACAATTGGTAATACTAGTGGATCATGTAAAACCACCTCCATATCATGGTCGTCGCTACATTACTGGAGCACTACCTGAGGCCTTCATGGTGTCATATATCTACAATGCCAAATGCACATCTCAGATTTGAAATCGATAATAGAACAGATATAAAGATCTAAAAAATGATAGGGATATAGCCTTTGTATATAAGAGTAAACCCATTTTCCTAATCCTAAATCTAGGACTATATGATATTGAAGATCATAAATGTAACACACGAGACTTTTATGAGAAATATTTTTTTTATGTTATATAAATCATCAAAAAAAATCTTTCACAACACACAACACTAGCTTGGCTTTCTTTAAACGAAATTGTGACCTTCCTCGATAGCTTGCGTCACACACAATACCGAGTTTCACTAAGCAACGATATGTTATTAAAATATTATTAAAACTAGCCATTATAAATAGTAATACTCACTTTTTGAAATTTTGTAAATTTTATTTTTCAAAATGGACTTCATTTTGGGATTCAGAATATCGAAATTAGCCTAGGGTGAAATTTTTGTATTTTTCTGAAAACTTTCAATTTTGGATGAATAGTGAAAACACTGGGTTACTATTTAAATTTCTCTTAGGTCAAAATTGATACATAATACCTTTTTATGTTCAAAGTAATTCATTGGAGTCATTTTATAATAATTTTAGATATATAAAACTTTTATTGAACTTTTGACCGTCTTTTACCCACCTCCTAGGAGAATTTACAAATTTACATAAAACATAATTTTACCACTTCTATGAGTGGAATTTAGAAAATCCAAGAGACACGGTTAATATAAAGGACTAAAATGTTGTTCAATGGGATTAAAATAATTTTTGGTGAATAGTAACTTTTTACTTTTTTTTACCATGTTTATAAGTAAATAGGGTAACTATGGGTAAAAATGATATTATTATTACCCTAACACATGTCCTAATTCTATTGGATAAGTATAATTCGACCAAAAACAACCTTAGGAATAATATATGACCATTTAGGCCCACATGGATTAGATTAGGACATTTATTACTAATTTATTAAAAGAAGAGTTAAAATATTTAAAATCAAAGTTTAATAAGTAAATAATTTTTAATATAGGGTTATACATAAGATAAATTAGACTATAAAAAATTATTAGAAAGATAAAAAAATTTCCTACATAATGATATTTTATTTATAATTTTTAGACTTTAAATAATTTAATTTATTTATGACACAATGATGATGCATTAATTATCTTATTAATGAAATATTGACATAATTGATGTTATAAATACCCAAATAAATGTAATTTGAGACTTTTTATGAATTAAAATAATTTTATATGTTAATATCACATTTTAGTATTGATTTAATCTACTTTTTTTGAACTAATAAATCTTTTATGATTTTCACAAAAATCAATTACCAAACAGTGTCAAAATTGACATAAAATAGTTTTGAAAATAAATATTATATTATTAATTGATATTTTATTCCTAAAAATATAAGGTTCGGCCAAATGACTTAGATAAGGTTATATATATTAATAGAAAACAACTTGGGGTTCGTTTGGCTTGTTATGGTATGTTTATTAACCTTATAGTATAAGAACTCAAAAAGACACGGTAAAAGTAAAATTATCTAACTTCAAGTTAAATATAAATGATAAGGTTAATATAACGACCTAAACTTGTCTAAATTCAATTGGATGAGAGTATTTCGACCCATCCCGACCTTATCTTCAAAATAAATCAATTTTGAGCTATTTAAACCGAATATGGTTTTATAATAAAATAATATTTTTAGTTTTTCCAAAGGTGCCCCTCTCCTCCCTTATAAAAGGGAACCTCCTCCCTCTCTTCCTCACACCACTTTGAGCCTTCAATATTGGCCAAACCCTGCCAATATCTCCTCTCCACTTCCCTAGAAACATCCTAGAGTTCCTGGTATTCTTTAAATACCAGTTTTAGTTCCCTAAAAGGAGGTCTCAAAGAGGCGCTTCAAAGAAGAGGTAATGTCCGTTACCGATTCTTTCAACTTTATTTCTTCTTCCTCTTCCTCTTATTTAGTTGTTTCATTTTGAATTAATAACATATGTATCACTCATATACTTATATGTTATTATAATTATGAAACAAACCTATTTCACCATCTATCCATCCTATGGAAAACGAAATCACCGTGCGTGCATACGTACGGAATACCATCTCCACGCTGTGGTGTAGTCTATTTTCAATAACCACCTTACTTGGATGGGTATAATGGTGTAAAGAATGAATATATATGATTATTGTAAAGTGATATTTATTCTGAAATAGTATACATACACTACAATACAATTCCACGATCATGGGAACGATATCATCGCTCGTGCGTACGTACGGAATACCGTCTCCACGATGTGATGCGACTCATTATACATGATCTTCATTGCATAATGATTATATAAATGAATTGATTGAATTAATATGATATATATTACAATAATAACATTTTTTAAATGTGGTATCTATAACCTAAAGAGAAGAATAAGAATTTATTCGACAAAACACACATAAGAACAAAAAGTAATAAACACCCGAATAACAAGTAGCAATGAAATATTACTAATAATAAGATATGAATATGACCATATATGATATCATAACAATGAGTATGATTCTGGAATAAGTCAATGACATTATTTATATCATTATAAAGGAGGTTCAGACACTTACGAAGAAAATCAGACCTAAGGTAAGGGAAATATCACAATCTCATTTTTATCCGAGATTGTTTATACATTGGAATTTACTGGGGTGTATTTTATCATCCACATCCACGTTTCCTCAATATGTAATTTTATTTCCATCCACCTAGAATTGTTTAAATCCAATTTTACCTTCAATGTGTTTTTAGTAAAATATATGAAAGGAATCTTTTGTCATTTTTCATACGAGGTACATTTTGACTTTTTCGACAAAAGTACGAGAAGAATGTTTTTTCACTTATACGGCATGAATGGATTTTTATTATTTCCAAGAAGCATCCTTTACATGTTTTCAAGTTCATTTTTAATCAACTTCTTTTAGTTTAGAATTGTATGACATGTTAAGAAAGTAATAGTGTTTTTGAAGTAGAAAGGATATTTTCCTCAAGAATGGAGTCCATGTGTTTTATCAAAATTATTTTCCATATAAGATAATAAAGGGTTCTATTTCTATCCCTATTATTACATTGATTTGATTATGCTGTGATGGAATTATTTTTATGAATTCCTTTATCTTATATGAATTGTTTTATGATGTCACGATGTTTAAGAATTCCATTTTTATTACATGTTTTATGCTATGATGTATGGTTTATGATTTTGTGGCACACATAAGAATGGTATCATTATGAGATGGGTGGGACCTATATCTCCCTCCAATGAATTGGGTAAGGATTTTATATCTCATGAGATAGACATGGCTGGAACGGCAGGTTAAACCGGTTCAGTGAAACAGGACTGAAACGAGGAATGAACTCTGTTCAGAAATGGACTTTGTCCACTAAGATAGTCTTGGCAAAGAGTCTTGACTAATAAGAAATGATTCTATATGATTATGTGTGTATTCCAAAAAGCTTCATGTTTTAAGTTATGATTATTGTGATTACATTTCACTGCCATTATTTATCCCATGTTATGAAATTTTGATCTCTTTTGCAGGGTAAGATTTGCAAAATGTTATGTTCTTATGAATATGATGTGATTGATATTTCTTTTTTTTACCCTTACTGAGCATTTTAGCTCACCATTTTGTATGTTTTCTTTCCCCGTGTCAGGAATAAGGTTATTAAGTAAGATATGTTAAAAGGGACTATAGATATGATGAAATAAACGGGAGACAGTATAGACGCTTTATGAACCAGTTGTTTATGTTTCCCAGTTTATAAAGACACTATACCTATATGGTCCTTTCATGGTTTTGTTATATGTTGTAATAAGTGTACTTCAATTTTGAATTACTAAAAATGTATGTAAATTATGGGTCGTTATAGTTGGTATCAGAGGAAAGGTATAGTCAACCTTTGGAAACTAGGATGTGAAAGCCTTAGTAAGAACCCTAAGGATAAGTCTAAGCATAGAACATGATCTTAGTGTTTTAAAAATGGCCATGAACAACCTATGATAAGACCTTAAGTGTGAAATTTTAATCTTGATTATGTGTTTTTCCTATTATAATTAGTATTTCTCACACTATTCTTCTTGGTTTTAGTAAATGACTCGAACCCGAAGGAACCGTGTTAATGTGGAATGCGACGGGCAATGCAATGATTGCCCCCCTAAGCAACCAAACGTTATGGGAGATGGAATGAAAAATCTTGTAGCCATGCTCACACAACTTTCTCAAGCTACGAATCATGCAGGACTTCCAAATGAGCAAAGGAAGGAGCAATATTCTGTTGAATCCTTCATGAGACAGCGTCCACCTTCATTCAGCGGTTCTACTAATCCATTAGTTTCTGAACAATGGATCAGTACTACTGAAAAGATATTTTCAGTTCTTCAATGTTCTGAACAAGATAAAGTCATCTTAGCAGTATATATTTTGGTTGGTGAAGCTGATAAATGGTGGAATCTTATCAAGAATACGAGGCCAATAGATGAAATTGAGTCCATGGAATGGGACGAGTTCAAGAACTTATTTTTCAATAAGTACTTCCCTCGTATTCTTCGATCAAAGATGGAGAAAGAGTTTCTTGAACTAAAGCAAAAGGATGATGAATCTGTTGGTGTATACAAAGAAAATTTTACAAGGCTTGCAAGGTATGCTTCTGGTATTATTATCCAACCTGAGAGTAAGATCGATCGATTCTTTAGTGGCTTAAAACCAAGTCTTCGAAGGGCGTTATCCATAAGGGGCTTAAATAGCTACGAGAAAATCCTTCGATTTTCTCTCAAAGTTGAGATGGAGATTGGAGTAACCCATCATTCATATGGGTTTGATAAGAAGAGGAAAATGGAATTCAAAGGAAAATCTAAAGAGCACACTGAAAAGAAGATGATCTTTCCTTTATGCTCAAAGTGTGGGAAGAAACATGGAGGGAGTTGTCCTAAAGGGACAAGTAAATGTTTCAAATGTGGAAAGGATGGTCATCAGGCATTTGAATTCCACAATGATGGGAAGAAGATGTCTAATGATGCAAAAAAATGAAGGGATACACAGAATGAACCTACAACACTTCAATGTTTCAAGTGCAAGGAGATGGGTAATTATGCCAATAAATTCCCTAATCCAAGGGTTGTTGATGATGATCGACATCAACAAAATCTTAAGGCTAATGTCAAAGTAATGTCACGTGCAATTTCTATCCGCGATGTGGAGTATGATAACGAAGTGGTGAAAGGTACACTTACCATCCACTCTAAAGTAGAAAATGTTTTATTTGATTCTGGATCCACCCACTCTTTTATTTCTGAAGAATTTTCTAAGGGTATCATTGTATTACCTCAACAATTAGATGTTGAGTTAGTTGTGACAACCCCTAATGGAACAACAGTCGCATCAAAAGTTTATAATTCTTCTCCGATTGAAGTTTGTGGGAAAGTGCTTCCTGCAAATCTTGTGATCCTCCCTATAGTAGAATTTGATGTGATTCTTGGCATGAATTGGCATTCTCTATATGGAGCTCATATCAATTTCCAAAGAAGGGAAGTCACATTTCATATTCCAGACCAATCATTGATCGTCTATCGATGCAAGGAAGAACATAACATTCCAGTGGGAATTTCATCCATCTTATGGGTCTTGATTCCACTAAATTAAGGTTATTTATCTCAAATGGTTGGTGAGAAAATCATGATTAAGAATATTCCCATTGTATGAGAGTTTGATGATGTCTTTCCGGAGGAATTTCTGGTTCTTCCACCATATCGTGAAGTTGAGTTTTCAATAGAACTCGTACCGAGTGCTTTGCCTATATCAAATACACCTTATAGAATGGCCCCAATTGAGTTGCAGGAATTGAAGAAGAAACTCCAAGAGAATCTTGATAAGGGATTCATACGCCCTAGTGCATCACCTTGGGGAGCAGCTGTTCTGTTTGTTTAGAAAAAAGATTGATCAATGAGACTCTGCATTGATTATCAAGAACTTAACAAGATCACTATCAAGAACAAATATCCTCTCCCGCGCATTGATGAATTATTTGACCAACTACGAGGAGCTCAATACTTTTCCAAGATTGATCTTCGTTTAGGGTATCATCAATTAAGGGTCAAAAGGGAGGATATACCAAATACGACTTTCTGTACAAGGTATAGACACTATGAATTTATAGTGATGCCATTTGGTCTTACTAATGCCCCTGCTATCTTCATGGATCTAATGAATAGAGTCTTTAGAGACTATCTTGATCTGTTTGTAGTAGTCTTTATATACGATATTCTTTTATATTCAAAGAGCAAGGAAGAACATGAAGATCACTTGAGAATTATATTAAAGACCCTAAGAAAGGAGAAGATTTATGCCAAATTTACCAAGTGTGAATTTTGGCTTCAAAAAGTTGCATTTTTGGGTCACATAATCTCAAAAGAGGGGATATCTGTGGATTTAGCAAAAATAGAGGTTATCGAAAAATGGTCAAGACCAAAAATAGTAACCGAGATTCGATTTTTTCTTGGATTGGCTAGATATTATCGATGTTTTGTGAAATATTTTTCACGATTATCTAATCCACTAACCAGGTTGACTCGAAAAGGAGTTAAGTTTGTTTGGACAGAGGAATGTGAAGAGAATTTCATGGAGTTGAAAAGAAGGTTATCCAGCGCACCTATACTCACACTTCCTTGTAGTGGAGAAAGGTTTGTGATCTATAGTGATGTATCCAAGAAGGGGCTGGGGTTTGTTCTTATGCAGAATGATATGGTGATAGCTTATGCCTCACGACAGTTGAAAATCCATGAGAAAAATTACCCAACTCATGATTTGGAGTTAGCTGTGGCAATCTTTGAATTAAAGATTTGGAGGCATTATCTTTATGGAGAAAGGTGTGATATTTATACTGATCATAAAAGATTAATGTATATTTTCACACAAAAGGAGCTAAATATGCGCCAAAGAAGATGGTTGGAGCTGATTAAGCATTACGACTGCTCAATTCATTACCACCATGGGAAAGAAAACAAGGTGGAAGATGAATTAAGTCGACAAGATCATGCTACCTTATCCATGATGAGAATCACAAAAGATCCAATATTTATTGATTTACAAAGGATGGATCTTGGAATTATAATGGAAGGGTAAAAATCGTATCTTTCTCAAATGAATGTTAAACCATCTATACATGTTATGATTAAAGAGGCACGAAAAGAAGATGTAGATTTACAAAAGAAGGTGAGAAATATTCCCGAATTCAACCTTGATTGTGATGGGATAATAATGTTCAGGAATTGGGTTTATGTTCCTCACATCCCAGAATTAAAGAAGGAGCTGCTGGATGAGGCTCGTAGTTCTTCATTCTCTATTCATCCTGGAAGCACGAAGATGTATAGGGACCTGAAAGAGTACTTCTGGTGGGATGGAATGAAAAGAGATATTGCTGAATATGTCTCTCGATTCTTGATCTGTCAGCATGTTAAAGCAGAGAGACAGAAGTCTAAGGCGATGTTACAACCATTATCCATACTCGAATGGAAATGAGAAAACATCACTATGGACTTTGTCACCGGACTTCCTAAAACATCCAAAGGCAATAATTATATCTGGGTCATAGTTGACCGTCTTACAAAGTCTGCATAATTCATTGCTATTAGAGAGGATTTCTCTCTAGATCAGCTTGCCAGGATATATGTAAAGGAAGTAGTAAGATTGCATGGAGTACCACTTTCCATTATATCTAATAGGGATCCGAGATTTAGCTCGATGTTCTGGCGAAGTCTTCAGCATACTCTGGATATAGAGTTGAGTTTCAGCACTGCTTATCATCCTCAGACAGACGGTCAGTCTGAGAGGAAAATTCAAACTCTAGAAGATATGTTGAGATCTTTCTCTATGGATTTCAAAGGTGGCTGGGATCAACACCTACCTTTGGTGGAATTTTCTTATAATAATATCTTTAACTCAAGTATTCAGAAGGCTCATTGTGAAGCTCTCTGTGGAAAGAAATGCAGGACTCCAACTTGCTGGGATGAAGTTGGGGAATGAAAGCTATTAGGACCTGATAGTGTTGATGAGATGGCAGAAAAGGTCAGATCTATTCAACAACACATAAGAGCATCTCAGAGTCGACAAAATAGTTATGCCGACAACTGAAGAAAAGAACTAGAGTTTGAAGTGGGTGATAAAGTGTTCTTACGAATATCTCCCTAAAAGAGGGTCATAAGATTTGAAAAGAAGGGAAAGTTGTGCCCTAGATATATCGGTCCTTTCGAAATACTGGATCGTGTTGGGAAGGTTGCTTACCGATTGGAGCATCCACCGAATCTCTCTCAAGTTCATGATGTGTTCCATGTATTTCTCCTGAGAAAGTACATACCTGATCCTTCACATGTACTCAGCTCAGAAGTTGTACCGCTGGAAAAAGATCTTTCCTTTGAAGAACAGCCGATAGAGATTCTCGATCGTAGTGAAAAAGTCCCACGGAACAAGACCACTCGCTTGGTAAAAGTTTTATGGAGGAACCACCAATTAGAAGAAGCTACATGGGAGATTGAGGATATGATGAGGGAGAGGTATCCTCATCTGTTTGTTACAAATGACGAATTTTGAGGTTGAAATTCATTTTAAGGGGGGTAGAATGTGACACCTGGGACTTGTATGAGAAATATTTTTGTTTTTATGTTATATAAATCATCAAAGGAATATTTCACTACACACAAAACTAGCTTGGCTTTCTTTACACGCAATTGTGACCTTCCTCGGAAGCTTGCATCGTACACAATACCGAGTTTCACTAAGCAATGATATGATATTAAAATATTATTAAAACTAGCCATTATGAATAGTAATACCCACTTTTTGAACTTTTGTAAATTTTATTTTTCAAAATGGACTTCATTTTTGGATTCAGAATATCGAAATTAGCCTAGGGTAAAATTTGGTATTTTTCTGAAAACTTTCAATTTTTGATGAATAGTGAAAACACTGGGTTACTATTTAAATTTATCTTAGGTCAAAATTGATACATAATACCTTTTTAAGTTCAAATTAATTCATTGGTGGCATTTTATAATAAATTTAGATATATAAAAAGTTTATTGAACTTTTGACCGTCTTTTACCCACCTCCTAGGAGAATTTGCAAATTACATAAAACTTAATTTTACCGCTTCTATGAGTGGAATTTCTAAAATCCAAGAGACACAGTTAATATCAAAGACTAAAATGTGGATCAATGGGATGAAAATAATTTTTTGGTGAATAGTAACTTTTTACTTTTTTTACCACAGTTAAAAGTAAATAGGGTAACTAAGGGTAAAAATGATATTATTATTACCCTAACACATGTCCTAATTCGATTGGATAAGTATAAGTCGACCACAAACAACCTTAGGAATAATATATGACCATTTAGGACCACATAGATTAGATTAGGACATTTATTATTAATTTATTTAAAGAAGGGTTAAAATAGTTAAAATCAAAGTTTAATAAGTAAATAATTTTTAATATAGGTTTATACATAAGATAAATTAGACTATAAATATTCATTAGAAAGCTACAACGATTTCATACATAATGATATTTTATTTATAATTTTTAGACTTTAAATAATTTAATTTATTTATGACACAATGATGATGCAGTAATTATCTTATTAATGAAATATTGACATAATTGATGTTATAAATACCCAAATAAATGAAATTTGAGACTTTTTTATGAATTAAAATAATTTTATATGTTAATATGACATGTTAGTATTGATTTAATTAACTTTTTTCGAACTAATAATTCTGTTATGATTTTCACAAAAATCAATTACCAAATAGTGTCAAACTTGACATAAAATAGTTTTTAAAACAAATATTATATTATTAATTGATATTTTATTCCTAAAAATCTAAGGTTCGGCCAAATGACTTAGATATGGTTATATATATTAATAATAAACAACTTGGGTTTCGTTTGGCTTTTTATGGTATGTTTATTAACCTTATAGTGTAAGAACACAAAAAGACATGGTAAAAGTAAAATTATCTAACTTAAAGTTAAATCTAAATGATAAGGTTAATATAATTCCCTAAACTTGTCTAAATTCTATTGGATGAGAGTATTGCGACCCATACCCACCTTATATTCTAAATAAATCAATTTGGAGCTATTTAAAACCGAATATGGCTTTATAATAAAATAATATTTTTAGTTTTTCCAAAGGTGCCCCTCTCCTCCCTTATAAAAGGGCACCTCCTACCTCTCTTCCTCACACCACATTGAGCCTTCAAGCTCGGCCAAACCATGCTAATATCTCCTCTCCACATCCTTATAAACATCCTAGAGGTCCTGGTCTTCTTTAAATACCAATGTTAGTGCCCTAAAAGGAGGTCTCAAAGAGGCGCTTCAATGAAGAGGTAATGTCCGTTACCGATTCTTTCAACTTTATTTCTTCTTCCACTTCTTCTTATTTAGTTTTTTCATTATGAATTTAAAAAATAAGTATCACTAATATACTGATATGTTATTATAAGTATGAAAAAACCCTATTTCACCATCTATCCATCCTACGGAAAACGAAATCACTGCGCGTGCGTACGTACGAAATACCGTCTCCACGCCGTGGTGTAATCTATTTTCCACCACCACCTTACTTGGATGGGTATAATGGTGTAAATAATGAATATATATTATTATATTAAATTGATATTGATTCTGAAATATTATACATACAGTCCAATACAATTCCACGATCATGGGAACGATATCATCGCTCATGCGTACGTACGGAATACCGTCTCCATGATGTGATGCGACTCGTTATAGATGATATTCATTGAATAATGATTATATAAATGTATTGAATGAATGAATATGATATATATTACACTAATACCATTCTGGAAATGAGGTATCTATAACCTAAATAGAAGAATAAGAATTTATTCGACAAAACACGCATAAGAACAGAAAGTAATAAACACCCGAATAACAAGTAGCAATGAAATATTAATAATAATAAGATAAGAATATGACCATATATGATATAATAATAATGAGTATGATTCTGGAATAAGTCAATGACATTATTTAAATCATTATACAGGAGGTTCGGACACTTACGAAGTAAATCAGACATAAGGTAAGGGAAATATCACAATCTCATTTTTATCCGAGATTGTTTATACTTTGGAATTTACTGGGGCGTATTTTATCATCAACATACATGTTTCCTCAATATGTAATGTTATTTCCATCCACCTACAATTTTTTAAATCCAATTTTACCCTTCGGTGAGTTTTTAGTAAAAGAAATGAAAGGAATCTTTTGTCGTTTTTCGTACGAGGTACGTTTTGACTTTTCCGACAAAAGTACGAGAAGAATGTTTTTTTAACTTATATGACATGAATGAATTTTTAAAAAATTATTTCCCAGAATCTTAATTTAGAAGTTTTAAATTCTATTTTTAATCAACTTCTTTTAGTTTATAATTGTATGACATTTTAAGAAAGGAAAAGTGTTTTTGAAGTAGAAAGGATATTTTCCTCAAGAATGGAGTTCAAGCGTTTTATCAAAATTATTTTCCATCTAAGATAATAAAGGGTTCTATTTCTATCCCTATTATTAAATTGATTTGATTATGTTGTGATGGAATTATTTTTATGAATTCCTTTTTCTTATATGAATTTTTTTATGATGTCATGATGTTTAAGAATCCCATTTTTATTACATGGGTTATGCTATGATGTATGGTTTATGATTTTGTGGAACACATAATAATGGTATCATTATGAGATGGGTGAGACCTATATATCCCTCAAATGAATTGGGTAAAGATTTTATATCTCAAGAGATAGACATGGCTGGAACGGCAGGTTAAACCGGTTCAGTGAAACGGGACTGAAACGAGGAAAGAACTCGGATCATAAATGGACTTTGTCCACTAATATAGTCTTGGCAATGAGTCTTGAATAATAATAAATGATTCTCTATGATTATGTGTGTATGAAAAAAAGTTTCATGTTTTAAGTTATGATTATTGTGATTACATTTCACTGCCATGATTTATCCCATGTTATGAAATTTTGATCTCTTTTGCAGGGTAAGATTTCCAAACTGTTTTGTTCTTATGAATATGATGTGATTGATATTTATTTTGTTTACCCTTACTGAGCATTTGATCTCACCCTTTTGTATGTTTTCTTTCCCCAGGTCAGGAAGATGGTTATTAAGTAAGATATGCCAAAAGGGACTATAGATATGATGAAATAAATGGGAGACTGTATAGACTCTTTATGAACCAGTTGTTTATGTTTCCCAGTTTCTAAAGAAACTATTCCTATACGGTCCTTTCATGGTTTTGTTATATGTTGTAATAAATGTACTTCAATTTTGAAGTACTAAAAATTTATGTAAAGTATGGGACGTTATAATAAATGATTACAAGAGACACTCACTATTTCCCATTACTATGGCCAGGTTAGGTTCAAGGTCTCACATCACATAGTAGAGGTCTCGATATATGTAGTGTCAATTGCATGGTATAGAGGAAAAAACCGTTATGTTAAAATTGGAATCCCTGTTTAATTGTATCCATTTTTATTTAGGAATTTAAATTTATTTCAATTTGTACTTATTTATATGTATATATGTATTAATTTACAGTTATATGAGAAACCATTCCCAAGTTATATGGAAAAGGCTTTATAAATTGTAATTTTTATTTTATGTAACTATGAACTAACCCTAAAATCTGGTATTAGGATGTAACATGACATATAAAATTATTTCATTAGAAGAATCACCATTCCCAATTTATATAATTACATGATCAATAAATTAAATTTGGAATTAGAAATCAACTAATGTTCTAGACCATGTGACCAATGGTCCATGGATCAAATAAGGCATAAATGGTTAATTAATATTCTACCATCAAGATATATTGGAAAAAATAATTTAGGTTGATGCAAACAATTAAATTAATCCAATTATTCTATCCTTGTAAGAAAATTTATCACAAACTAGAATATAATAGTCAAGGAACCAACAATATACAAGAGATAATGCATGTAGTAATATAAATATGGCATGAAATATGAATGACATGTGAATCTTCAAGTTCCTACTATGATGCATGAAATGATACTTCCTTTCCATACCAATCTATATAAAAAATAAAAACCATCATAATAATATCAATAATAATGACACAAATAATGCGTGACACCCAAAAGTGATATCATTACAACTATAATTGGAAAAAAACCAGAATAATAATTCCCTTCATAGGTAGTTTGGGTTTTCCTTATATGTAGGTTATCTATTCCCAAACACATGTTCATTAACAAATTCTGACTCATTCCTAAACTCCATTCTAATAATCCAAGTAGTAATAAAAAAAGGAAAAGATGGTCTGATACCACTCATATCATATCAAACTAGGTTCAATCATAAGTAACTGAACTTGGATGGCCACATGGACTCAATCATGACTCCCCGTACTCTAGAGGCCACTGACTAGTAGCGAGGTTCTATTATGATATGGTGGGGAGACTATACCCTCATTATCAGAGTATAACACATCATTATACAATGATAGGAAATATCATAAAAATTATAATCAATGAAATGAAACATCATAATAAATCCAGTTATAATAAATATAGAGAATAATTAATCAATACCATATATGATGATGATGTCATGTATGTGTTCTATAAAAAGTGGGAATACAAGGAAACAGGGAAACAAGAAAATAAAAAATTCTATACAAAATGGTTAAAATACCAAAATCTATCTCTAATAACATCATGAGAATAAGATCAACCCTCTTCTATCACACTCCATCCTTACTCAAAAAATTATGCATTCAAATATGAACACTTCACTTTGTCCCTACTTACATCCATAAGATCTGTTTGGGTACGAATCAATATCCTGAAAAGGGAGTGAAATAAACATTGTATTCCACCACCAATGGTGTCTAGAACTATCTATTGCATGAATATAAAATGATCAGTGTGTAGGAACATTAAATATAAATTAGTAAAGTAATCTATAATCAAGTCAACTCAAGTTCGTGAGGGGAAATTGGCTAACTCTACCCGCTTCATCCAAATACATAATGTCTTTGATCTGATGTCACCCTGTATATATATATATATATATATATATGTATAAATAAATAAATAAATAAATATATATATAAATCATATACGTATGAACATATATGTTTATATACTTGTAATATTAGCTAGGACCTGAGGTGTTTGCCCAAGGTGTCCATGCATAATCATAAGAGGTTTTTTAATTATTATAGAATAAATACTTAGTAAGTAACTATAACTAGGACATCATGTATATAAATAGTAGACCAAATCCAAGTATGATATTTCAGTTGGAAGACAAATCAATTGATTTAATTAATTGGGAACCTGATTTCATCTAGGTCATTCCATAAAAAAAGGATCCTTGGAATTGCTCTAGGTGTACTATAAAAACCCATCACTAAAGGATTCCTTCTAAGGCGTTCAATATAAGAACCCAGGTATCACTCACGACATGGTATTAAGGAATAACCCTTTGATCCTATCTATAGGATACCACATAGGGAACCATGTTTCATTCATGGAATAGTAAAATGTAATTTCTTTATAATACCATCCAAGGTAATCTACTTAGGTAACTAGGTGTCTCTCATTGGGTAATGTAAAGGAATCCACTTGATGATACCATCTAAGGTATTCAATCTAAGAACACTTGTATCACTCCCATTATGTTAAAATTAATTTATGAAATTATAATTATATTCTCAATGATCTTGTCCAAGGAGTTCTGAATTAGAAACCTCATATCACCCTCGACATGATATGCAAGATGTTTATGGCTAGTGTTTAACCCATAACATTAGAAAATACACTTAAGTCAATTTGGAAATACCATTTAATAAGGAAAATAAAGATATAAAAGGAATAGAAAGGGGCCTATGTACATGGACTACCATTCTCCCCTAGTTTTGTTAAAATTTCTTTCCATTCACAAGGGTTATTTGAACACACCTCAACTGGTGGTTCAATTTCACTCGAAGGTATAAGGCTCACGATCTTTAATGGAAAGTCACCCTAAGGGGTGGATTTCATGTTTTATATACCCCCAATGGTAAATTTGGGTTTCCAAGAACACCCTATGCAATGAGATATCACATCATTTAATTAATTTGTCTTTTAGTAGGTGTCATACAGAAGGTCTAGCGAATGGCGCAACAATTCATAATATGAACATCAATATATTAAGGAAAACAACTATACCACCTTAACCAGATGTGTAATAGTATCCACATCCATCTTCAGCCTATAATATAGGATTTAATTGGAGGAAATGGAGAAATAACCAAATAACTTGAAAATGGGATATATTAGCTCACATTGATTTATCATTCCGCAGAATGAGATAAACGATGAAAATAAACAAGAGGTTAAAAATATTATTAATATGATTCTGATGTGATGAATGACGAGTATATCAGATACCACATGATGAAGGAGTCTCAAAGTTTAGTTGAAAGACATGGAAGAGCTTCCAATGGAGGAAAAAAGGTGTTACATGTTTTGGGGAAGGAATGAGAGGGTTTAATCTTAAAATAAGGTAAGAGAAAAATGAGATTTCGACCCATTTTTATAGGGGGCACGGTTTGGCCAAACCGTGAACAAATCATGCACAACCATGGAATAAGTTGAACTAAGAATATGGCTAGTCTCATAGTTTTGAAAAACCATACACATACCATGCTCTTTTATGCACACTCTTTGCAGCACCCCATATGGTTTTAACAAACCATGCAGGCTCATGTGCATGGTTTAAACAAACCGTGTGCCTAGTCTGTTTCCTTCCAAACTCAGAGCTCTATGCTCCGAACATGCCCTCGATGCTTCCAAAAAACTTCATTAAACTCTTATTCACTTATATATAGATAAAAATAAAGGTTTAAATATAAATTTAAAATATATGTACCTTACAATAAAATCTAGTACATTATAGAGTTTTGGATTGCACATAGAGTGTGTTGCTTAAATATTGGATGGTGATCTTGATGTTACATTGATATCCTAGTTTGATATTTTGATTCTTTTTTTCTATACCATAGATTTATCTACCAATTTTAATTTTCCTTGTATTATTGGATCTCATTTTATTTTTTTGAGTTATCACAAAAAGGTTGTTTTTTTATCTTCTTATTATACCATGTTTGGTTTGCTTATATTTTGTAATTATTTATTTAGTTTTAGCATGGTTATCAAATTTACGGCAACACCATGCTAAAATTTTTGTAAAATTTATTCTATATGTTTATTATTATTTATTGGGTGATATTATTACCATGTTATGATGATTCTCTAGAAATCATTTCCATCTTGTTGGGATTAGGAACACCCATTGGGCCTTTCCATGGCAGGGCTTGGGTTCTCAGATAAGTGGTGACCCAAGTTTATTCAAGTAAAGTTTTATTTTTTGTGAATTAGGAGTTAAAATGAAAATAATATTTCATATGATAATAATACTATGTTTAATATTTGATTATATATATTAAGGAAATATAAATATAATTAGTTCATTAAATTATAATAAATTCTATATAATGAGAGGGTTACCTACACTATATGATGTTAATGAAGATTAATTTTCAGGAAGATAGAATATTATTAGGTGTGTACATGTGAAGAACATCCCAATGAGTGCATACCACATGATATTTTAAAAATTAAGTGAGCATGATTGAAAAAAATCATGTTTTAGGGTTATATCATAGGTTCACATACTGTCATGATCATACATGTACATGAGTTAAAGAAATGAAGGAATATGAGACCTTCTTAATGTGATTATGAATGATTATGAGATCATGAAGATTAATAAAGAAAATATATGGTAATATACATTGAAAATGATTAATAACATTCATTTTAGGTGTATTTGAGTTACTATAGAATTTTGTAAGGCATTGGAACACAAATTAAAAAGAAAGTTTTCAAATGATAAAAATCATTAAAGTATCTATTTTAATATCCAATAGAAAGAATGATTTATATGGATAAACAATAATATAATTAAGATTTTATAGATAAATATATATTTATATCCAATGAATTATGATTTCCAATGCCTATTAAATCCCCTCATTTCAAAGGTATGAGAAAAAATATATAACTCCATGAAGTTTTTAGTCAGAATTAGTTTGTATTGAAAAGGACTATAGATAAAATAAACTATAATCCTAACTTATATTCATTATTCTATATTGATAAATATTTTGAATATTTTGAAAGATATTTGGAACATTTCCAGAACGTTTCATCTCAATTAGATTACTATTTAAATATTTAAATCTCTTATAATTTGAAATTTAGAAAACTATATAGTAATGAAGTTTAACTTTCATGAAATTTTTTCAACGGACAATTTGTACACCCAAAAATATAATTCATGTTATAAAATGATATATTTATTTTTTTCATGACATTATATTCATTTCTAGCATTGAAAAACTTAATTTGGATGTATATATCATATGTTATGTCCAATTAAATATTATGTACAGTTACAATGAAATAATAGATTATATATTACATCTGCTGACATAAAGTTTTTTTGATTCATTATGGATTTTTATTTGGATCTAGTTTAAATTAATAAAATATTATTATTTTTTATATTTTCATAGTCACTGGAATCATCACTTTTTTAGTAGTATTATAGTTGTTATAGTCAATATAAAACAACATCATGAATCTGTGAAAGCACATTTTCTTGTCAAAAGTTTGGTAAAATTGGAAATAGTAATTAAATATATCCCCTTGAAAATTGAATGGTGGTTACATGATTTTAATGAGTTTTAAAGATAATAAATGGTTATGGAATTTATTATTAATTTTAAAGGAATTTTTAGAAAGCTTTTGTGTGTGTGCGTGACTCCGTTGAAGATCAAAATCTATATAAGAAATGAAAAGTGGACTGATATGATAAGAATGATTTCTATCCTTTATTTTTGTTGATGTATATCCCTATAAGAATATTATAATTCCTAAAACTAATATAGATTATTTAATATTTTACTAAAATTTAAAAATAGATACCTGATTATATGTTCTATATCCTGAATAAAATCATACACAAAAGAAGATAGAGGAAAAGTTATGTGCAGTGTGATGTCAAGTTCCACACCATTAACTACTAAATAATACTTGAGGAATGGGTTTGTCATTATCATATATTAATCTATGCATACAATAATAATAATAATAATAATAATAATAATAATTTTCAATATACATTGATGTGAAATTCCATTATTGAAGTATATCTTAAATCTCCTACATTCACTATCACATATTGAGGATCATGTGACACTAGACAATAAATATTTTGAATCTTTAAGTAACTCGTGTAAAAGGGTTTTTAACTATTTAAATAACTATAGATATATCAATTATAATGTCACAATTTATATAAACTATTATATGTGTATTGTGTTTTTGAACATAAAGAGGAAGAAGTGTTGGTAGAGACACTAAAATTATTATGGGGTTTATAGATATATCTTTTCCCTAAGAGTATTATAGAGATAATAAAAAAATTCCATGAGAAGTTGGACATC
This sequence comes from Viscum album, assembly GCA_963277665.1. Taxonomy (NCBI): domain Eukaryota; kingdom Viridiplantae; phylum Streptophyta; class Magnoliopsida; order Santalales; family Viscaceae; genus Viscum; species Viscum album. The sequence continues at coordinate 448,564,774 of OY728145.1, forward strand.
ACCCACTAATAATTAAGGATTATCCACTCTGAAAAGAGTGGTGAACCTTGTAAAAAACCTAGAGTGTTCTCACCATCCATTCATTGCATGAATTCCGATATGAGAATTCAAAAAAAGGGTGAGTGACATGACCTTAACTAACCCCAAGGAATAATAATAACAAAGGAATATTTTATAGGCTAATATTTAAATTAGATATTGACCACTGATTAATACCATCTCTCAGTGTTTGGATCACCTGCAACAAGACTAAAATTTGGTATCAGATCTAAGTTAACCTTGTTAGTTTACTCATTGTGATTTTTCTACCCTATCTTTCTCTTGAATATCATTTCAAGCTATTTGATTCAAATTCATAGAAGATTATTATTCTTATAGAAATTTATAAAAATTCTTGATATTTAATCAAGAGTTTTATTTCTAGTTTTTATTATTTTATTTGTATATATTTCATTTACTAATTTCTTATTCAAGATAAAATAAATATTTGAGAATCCATCCACTAATAATTGTAAAATTACCCTTATAGAAAAGGAAAAAGTCATTTCTAATAATATAATGAGAAATAATAAAAATAAATAGGATACTAAATTAAGGAAGTTGTATCTTAATGAAAAAATAAGTGTCATTTAGTAGTCATGAGATCTTAGAAAAATCATACATCCATAAGAAACACAAAAATGATTTTGATGAAAAGATCACCAATCGAGGAAGAGATGATTAGTAGAAATTCATCACATATCTCATCAATTATTCATAAATAATGTCATATTGAAACTTCAAATGATGAATTTACTAGAGAATTGAAGTAAATGAGTTGGTATGATGATCATTCCATGGACTCGTATAATGGTTCCATTGACTCATATAATGATTCATGTGCTATATTTTAATACATTCACCAAGAGATTATGAAGGAGATAATAAATTATAATTCTGATATTTTTTAAAAATCTAGGATGGACTATAAATAATTATATGAGGCTAACATTTATGAAGTTTAGAATGAGAAACAAACTATAAAAATTGAAATTTTCAAATAAAAATATCAAATAAGCCTGGAGTAGGAATAAATGAAGGTCTTAGAACCAATGGATACTGATGCTACAAGAAAAATATCAGTATGAAAAATATATTTTTATTTCAGATTATGGATTATCAAATAATCTTAGTTAAAGTTACAAAGGTTTATTTACAAAGAAACAATATAAATAGTTAAAAAAAATAGTAATTGATCAAGTTTCTTGAGAAAACAACGAGGGAAAAAGATGAAGATGATATAGATACAACAAGTTTCTTGAAAAAAAGATGAAAATAATAGAGAATTATATAATATATTAAAAAAAATTATAAAATTATTAGGAAGTAGAAAATGTGTTATATACTAACTCGGGATACCCTTGACCCAAGCACCCGATCCAATCTGTGGAAAGGCCGAAAGGTCATTACAGATCCCCAAGGGGTAGAAAATCATGAATTAGAGTCAATAGAACTCATTTTTGACATTTATTCCCAATAATACAACCAATGGATCCTAATCACTTACCCAAGATAACCATTCCATTATTTAGTGATTCATGTAACCAAGTATAAGTATAATAATAAACATACCAAAAAATTGTAATAACATACAAGAAAACAATAAAAATACATTTCCATAACATTTAATTATCAAAATAAAATGTATAAATGAAACCGAGGTTCTAAAAATGAAGGAGTATGAGATGGGAAACAGAATAGGTCAATCAACATGAGTGTAAACATGATATAAGATGAAAAAAATAAACTAAAGAATATGTTATCCATATATGTGTGACATGAGGTCTCATCCATCTATGTCACCTCAAAAAAACCTAGACATAGCTTCCAAAACAAATCCACTTCATAAAAGTGGAATCTTTTCCATAGTCGTATTAGTATAAATATGGTCTACTTACACCCATTGGGTGTATGTAGGGTGTGATAATAATAGTCCAATTGGACCCCACCAAGTATTCCATGACACAAAATTTGTTAGAAAATAAAGACCAAACAAGCTAGTGTGAAAGGAAATGTACAAAAAAACACATGAACATTTTATGAGAAAGGAAGTGATGCTATAGAGTTTTTTTGTAAACAATTAGGTAATGAGTGACATAAAATTCCAACATTTATAAAATTATAAAAATATCCTAGGATTATATATAAGGTCTCTAGGGTCAATGATTCCTATGAACCTCACCAAATACATAGTAAATGGATGTATAATAGTTTTTAGATAGAGTTTAATCATAGATAAAAAATTTACTTCACTATTTAAACCAACAAACACAACTAGTGGAATGAAATCTCTACAAAAGGATTATCATAGGGTCCCCACATAAGCACCTAATATCTCCCATTAAGTTTATCCAATTTAAATATCCACTATTTCAGTGCATTTCATTAAAACAGTTTTTGAAAAGCATGCATTTTATATAAAAAATATTTTAGAAATCAATTTATGCATCCAAGATCTATAATAGGGAATAAAAATCACTATTAATTTTAAAAAATTCTTAAGAAAACATTTCATAATTTAAAACACCTTAAAAACTATTTTTCAAAATCCAAGAACATAAAGATCGACCAAAAAAGGATATTCATGGATCCACCTACCTTAATACATTGGAAACATTGATTCCAGAGGTCAATCCACATGATATAAGAATAAGGGTTCCCTATAAGGAAAGAAGAGACCCTATATATCAAAACCCATACCATCAAAATTTAGTAAAGTAAACCCTATGTCTCCATAACCATACGGAAGAAAGAAAACTATGGAGAAGATAAGAATATACACATGAAAGCTAATATGAATCACCTAGTTTATGATGTAAAGGTGACCCTAGGTGAAATAATATTAAAATTTGAGTGAATATGGAAGGGGAATAGTGGCGAGACCTCCGGGATGGATTGCAGTTGAAAATAGAGAAAAATAGAAGTTAGAGGAAATTATCAAGTGGGGGTGGTTTTTTAAATTTACATTTTTAAAATCCCAACAGAACAAGTTGTATCATGACTACCCTTATAATGGTATGTCTCAATTTTCATAATATCAATTCACCCTAACCAATTTTAGTTACAACATGGATACCCTAGGTCACGACATGACCCAAATCCCTTGATAATAGGTCCTCTTCCCAAATTGGGTCATTATGTGACCTCTATTTGTTTTAGGATGACCCAAGTGCTAAAAAAATTGGCATAATTCCTAGGTTGTTTCAATAAATGACCCTATAGGTAGGGTGTGAGTAGTATATAGTTTAGAATTATAGAACTGATGATATCTCATTTTAGGAATGACAATTTCTTCTTGTGGCCTGACTGGTATGCATCTCAGATCCATAGAACTGGCTTACCACCCTAACAACTTTAAACCCAAAAAATGGAATATTTAGGAAAAAAATAAATAAAATTATAACTGAAAAATGAAATCATGAGTGTGGAAATTCTCCCCACTATGTCACTATTTCTCCCAAAAAGTTAAACTAATTCTATTTATGAAAATATATAAATCCATTACTCCCTCATATAAGCATCATGATCCCACATCTCATAAGAGCAGTCCCCATGTTACCATAAGACACAAACCACTGAGATATCCTATCTACATAGCATGTTAACATGAGATTTAACAATTCAAAAAAGTTTCTTGGTCATCGATACTTCCATATACAACTGAATATCCTCCCAATTCAGCATATGAGATTGGTTAGGGTGGTACCTATTTAGCCAATAAACATGAAAAAATCATGAATTTTAAACTAATATGGAAAATTCAGTCAATAATTAACCCTTTCAATATATTTTATGGTCTTTATAGGAACCAAATATCTCAAGGAAAGAATCCCATACTTTCTTAATCAACGGTGACCCAATCAAGGTGATATAATTAGAAACAACCAGTCGCCCACTAAAAGATCCAAGTTAAAACACTAATGATCAAAATAAAATTTATAGAGACTTTAAGTGGTTAATATTTACTTCTAAATAGTTTAGATCTTCTTGGTAAAATCATAGATAACATTTGGTATCATGAGAGAAGTTTCACCGACATCTGTCTAATAGAATAGGGAACAACATGGATGGACATACATAGCTTCAAACAGAGCCATTCATAATGAGGAATGGTAACTATTATTATAATAAAATTCAACTCGTCCCAAATGTATTCCATGATCATTGAATGTCTAGGACACATGTTCCAGGTAGATCCTCCATAATCTCAATCGTTCACTCTATCTGGTTATCTATTTTAGGATGGTAAGCCTTACTTAATTTTACCTAGGATCCCATCACTACTTAGAGGCACTTCTAGAACTAAGAATTAAACTAGGGGTCCCTATCAGAGATAACATTAATGAGATTTCTATAAAATCTAATAATTTATTGTATGTATAATTTATTGAGCTTATCCACCTTCGTACTATCGTTTATTGGTGTAAAATGGGATGAATTAGTCAACCAATATATCAAAACCAAGATGGAATTATTTCCTCAATAGGTATGTGGTTGTTTAATAAGAAAGTACTTGAACACATTATCCCATTTCCAGGCATGGATAAGAAGGGGCTGAAGAAAAATAGATGGCTTCTGATGTTCATCTCGAGCCTGCAAATAGATGTAACACCAAGATAAAAAGTAAGCTATATCTATCTCATACCCAAACACAAATATTTATGCTTCACATTATAATGCATCTTGATAGAACATAGGTTAAAATACCACTATTATCATTATAAATCCATTATCACTACCTCTCTTGTAGAAGAAGGAACCACACACTAACCCCTAAAGTAAATAATTCCCATGGAAGTGAGAGACCACTATTGGGTGGTATCTCCACCATATATTGTTCCTCTGATGCACTGGTATTATCTATATTTTAATTTATATTGAGAATCATTTTCAAAAAGATATGTGTTAAATCTCACTTTAGTAAGGAACATACCTCCCTTATCCTCTACATCTATATGAAATTGTGAAAAAATACTTATAAGGTTCCATTCCTCACTAGAATCCTTTAGAGAATGGGATGGAAATTTCTTGATAAGAGAATTTGTGACAACATTACCCTTACTGGCATATATAAAAGTTCAAAATCAATTTTTTGGTGGTACTTTACCCATCACCTGTACATGAGGTTTAAATACTTCTAGGATAATGTATATCCCATTATCTTATGATTGGTTTATACTATAAACTTCTCTCTACACAAATAATGTCACCAACATATGAGCACATATATAAGAGATACTAGTTTAAAGACATGGGTGAGATAATTCCTCCCATGTGGCTAGAGTTTCCATGATCCATAAGTCAAAAAATGATCATCATACTTGAGCACCCAATCCTAAACCGTAACTAATTCATAACAAAAGATCCTATAACCCTGACCGAACATTGGTAAAATAATGATAGGGGTCAATGACAAAAATCAACTCATCTCTTAAAAATAGGTTTAAACTTCCAAGTGAGTGGTTTTTACAGTGATGTGATATTAGAGAAATCTATGATGTATTAATGATAGTTGAATTTAAATCCCAAAAATCTTTGTAACTTGAAGATATTCATGGGCTCATCTCAAAACATAGATGCCTTCACCTTCTCACGATCAACCAAAATTCCATTTTCAGATACTTCATTTCCTAATAAGTTAACTTCTTAGATCCAAAAACTATATTTTGATATCTTATCATAGAGACAATGTTCTTAAATAGTTCCTAAGACAATTCTTAGATGTAATATGTGTTTTTCAGTTATAAAATAGACCAAAATATCATATAAAACTCAATGCATATGGCATAATGGTGTCAATGAAATATTCAATTCATCAAATCCTTAAACACTATAAGATAATTGGTTAATCCAAAAGGAATAATAAGATACTCATAATGGACATACTTACTTCAAAAAGTATTCATGGGAGTATTTTATTATTTTACCATATATTTTTAATAACTTGAATGAAGATTAATTTTATAGAACCACCTTGCCCCTCAAATCTGCTCAAATAAGTCATAAATAGTGGGTAAGGAATAATTATTTTTAATAGTGATCTGGTTTAGCTTTCTATAATAAATATACAATCGAACACTTACATCCCCCTTTTTAGTAAAAAAGATTCAGGTGACCCATGAAGATACACTAAGTAATATTAATCCCTTTTTCTCCAAGTCATCTAATTGGGTTTTCATTTATATTAATTTAGGTGGAGACATATAATACTATTTTAAGGATATTGGTCACATCCCTATAATCAAATTGATATAAAACTGAACAAATCATTATTAAGGTAACCTTGAGAATTCATCAATAAATACCTCTGGTAAATCTCTAACTACTATAGGTATCTCACTTCTAGGACTCCCTACATTAGCTTCTATAATAATGGATGATTCCTGATATATAAGACTATAAAATTCATGAAGAAAAGGTCTCACATGAGTATACCTTTATTTCCATTATCTTTGGAATAAATTAACACTCTCATTAGGGGTAGATAAAGATAAACCATAGTGATAACATTTGATTTGAGTCTTGAAAGTTATCATTCATTATATCCTAAATATTTTATAAAAATTGTCCAAATAAAGGATGAAAAAATCCCAAGGAAGCTCCAATTTAGATATAGAGATAATACAAGAGTGGATTCAATGTCTATGATCCTTATTATTTCTAGGATGATTCAATATCTTTATAACATATGGCATGATTTCCATGGAAAGATTAAATAATTCCATTACATTAGAAGAAATAAATGAGTGATAAGTATTGGTATGAAATAAATTAATAATAATAGATAATTAAATAATAATGATACCTATCATAGTCTCTAGTTCAACCTTAGATTATACTAGAGCATGCTCCATAGTATGGAATTGCCTTTTTCGAATCTGAGTTCGGGGGATACCACTAGCCTGAGGATTATTCCTTAGCTAAAATTTTCCAAATTATGATCTTATTTAGACTCCACAACTATGAGGATAGGTCCACATTTCTCTCAATGCATCAAATTACATTTGATATCCCTTAGGGGATAAAGGAAAAACACCAAACCTTTCAAAAATTTTAATTATATAAAACCTATGGAGGTGTCTCATATATATATAAACATGGAATTGTTTTCATGTATTTAGGAATGGATGCTTTATGTGACCAAATTTTATACATTGAAGGAAAACTAAAATCATTATCCCTATATGGAAAGAGTTAACTAGATAAGAAAGTGACCAAGAAACACCAATGTTTCCTCTTATATATTTTTCCCACTTTCTCTTTCTTTAATGAAAATGACCTTCACTACCCATATACATGATAGAGATGTCAAACACCCCAAAACGCCTCTCTTGATTTATTTCAACTGTTAAATGTTGTAATTACCAGTGTTCTTATGGGTCAAAAAATTCCCAATGGAATTTGATTTTTTAGTTTGTGGGATAGGATAGATTTTAAGATAGAACTTGGAATGAAATTATGAGAGTTATAGAACCTCCAAAATGTGTTTTTGGATATGGAATAAAGGTTTTAAGGTGTTCATGAGTAGTAATAATGTAACAGGAGAAGACATAGGTGGCTGGGATATAGGGTGGCTATAGCCTATAGCCACCAACTAGTTGTCAGATATTCAGAGTCTGGGATAGTCTTCTAGAGCCACCAGCTAGCCGGTGTCCCTCACCGGCTATCTAGTGGGGGTTTTAGGGTAAATAATTCCAATTATACCCTATCTAGTTTTAGAATGGTATCACCCTACCCTCTTATTATGGAAACATAAATCAGGGGAATGATGCCCCTTACCCTTATCCCACTTTTTATCATGATTATTTGGAATTTTTCAGTGATTCAAGGTGAGTCTTAACCTCTGTTGATCTCCTCTTTCCTCCTCCTCACTTCTTATTTGAATTTAATATCACCCAGGATAGGTTTCATGGACGATTACAACAAATAATGGAGGAATTATCCTGAGACAAAGGGTATTTTATGTGTCTTAGTAAGAGGGAATCCTAGTAAAATGGAGATTCATTGAGGTATGTCACGCTGAAAAATTACTTATGTTTTCTTAAAATTTATTTGAATTAAGTATTGTATCAGTTCCACATGTTAATAATTTGGGTAAAATTTATTCTGAGGGTCCATCGAGGACCTTTAATGAGTTTTTGGGCATGGTTTCAGTGTGAAAAATTATTCCATTGAGTTTCCAAATTTTGGGATTAATTTTAATATTTATAATTATTTTTTTCGGGTTGTTTAACCTATGTTAGTTCCTTAGGTAAGTTTCTAATGGCCAGTGAAATGTGGAATGACTTGGGAAAGTCTTGGAGAGTCTATAAAACGATACCTACTTGGAGAGTTAATTGGGAAAGACTTTAGAATGTGGTAGGTGGTCCCATGTACACACAATATTGTTTATACGTTTTATTATATGCATTATGGCATGATGACTTTACACTTTAGGGAAATCAACCTCTAAGTTAAATAAATTTTTAAATGAATTAAATAAATTTATAAATTGATAATTAATTAAATTGTTATATTAATTAAATTAAATTACTTTGGATGGATTGAAAAAAGTCTCCAGGGATATTATGATCCCTTGGAAACTAGTTTTTTGCCTTATCCATCAGTTAAAGAAGTCTTAAATTTTTAAATTATGATGAATTTTGATAGATATAACCATTTTTAGGGGTTAATGGGATTAATAGTACCTAATATACCTTTATTAGAATCCCATGGACACATCCATATAGAGGTGTAACATGAATTTGGATGTATGGACCCAGTGGGATGTGTAAGAAGCGTTGGGGTACTTTTAGCCTTGGTAGATAGACCAAAAGTAGAAAAGATTTGGTTTGGGTGAGTGGACAGACCTAGTATTCCCTTGAATTTTAGATGGTCTGTGAACCATCTTCCATAACCTTTACAATTGTGGCATCTTCTAGGTGTCCTTCGAGGTCGTGTTCTATTTATGACACTGTTGAGGGGTGTGACATCCACTGTGAGAAAAGGTTTTCTCTAAGTGACCTTGTTGAGACCTAGATGACCCTAGTGGGTGCCCCAAAGATATTGAACCTATTGAGAGGGTTTTAATGAGTATAGATAATTATTTCTAGTTTGTTCATTTATCCATAACATGTTATTATTTTTATGTTTTTTCCTTTTGGGTCCTTATGGTTCTCTAATCCTATTTCCTATAATTTGGATTGTTTACTCGATGCTATGAAATTGAAACACCTATATATATGGTCATTATTTATGTGTGGAAAACTAACTTGGGGTGGTCTATGATATCTAGTTGAGAAATATCCCATAGAGGAGGTCCATGGTACTTTCAGTATTATTCCATGGGTAAGAAAACTCCCCTAGGGGCGGTTTGTGTTACTTATGGGATTATTACATAGTTGAGAAAACACCCATAGGGGAGGTCTGTGTTACTTATTTTATTATGAACTAGATAAGAAAACTCCAATAGGATAGGTTTGTGATATTTATTTGTATACTGTGGAGGCTTGAGTATGTTATATTGGGAGGAACAATCATTATAATGTGGTTGGAGACACCCTGACACTAGACAAATCATGTATGATTTATTGGGGTTATGGGATTATGGATTGACATTGGTTACTTTTTCTATGGTAGGACTTGGAACCCCTATTATTTTATGGTGTTTTTCATAGTCCACACGATGTGTAAAAAGAGATTTAAATATCTGGATGAAGTGTGTATTATTGGTGATTATTATTTATTTATTTATGACCTACAAATTTATTTATCTATTTATTTTGAGCATTTCATGTGAACATATAAGTACATTTACTGTATTGTATAGGACTAAATTAATGGTTACCTACTAATTTATGTATTCACACACTACTAAGGATTCCGTTACACTATGGTACCCAAATAAACCTTCACTTGTTTATAGGTATAAGTTGGAGAGGATAGTTATATTTTTATCATGTATTGAGAAAAGTAGTCTAGACAGGACTGGATATTGGGTGGGGTATGTATCAAAGTTACAATGGATCCTTTTGAATTATCCATTTCTATATTTTATTTATACATGTGATCTTCCCGGTGGTTAGTCATTATTGTATATCAGAATAACCTTGAATCATTATTATTGATTGGGATGTTTACTTATTCCCACATACTATGATTTTTTGTTGTTGTGTTTAATGCTTGGTTATTTATTTATGATTGAACACTCTATTATGGGGGTATAGTCTCCCTATGGTACTATGTTCTTAGACCCTAAATTCTTCTTAGTAGCCTTTGTATTATGGGGTAGTGTACCTGAGGTACCATAGAGACCATTAGTATGGGAACCAATTAGTTAATCGAGGTGGAGGGATATTAACAAGTGGTATAATATGAATATTTTATTATGTTTTATTTTTTTTGAGAGAGGTAGAAAAGAGATATAGGAATGTGTTGGAAATTGTGATGGATTTTGGACTAGTACATCATAAAAATCTTTTACAATAGAAGTCTAGGTTAGCATGGGTATGATATTAATATTCTTAGCTTGTGCTGTTATTATTTTTTGTGACTTTCACCTATTGTTATTCACATGAGTTTTGAGATTAGTGACTTATAGGTTACGGATTTTTGGCTCTTGGACCATTAGAAAGAGGTTAGTTATTATACTTCTGGAACTTGGATCATTGTGTCAAGAGTTTTCAACTACATTATGATCAGAAGATATGATTAACATGATATTTAGTCATGTTATCATGATTATTATCATTCGAGACAAAGTTTAAGCTATTGGAAGTGTCAACAACAACTCATACAACATTTTACGATATAATTTGTTGGTTGAATTCTACCCAACTAGATCACCCTTTATATGATTTTATCTTCTCTGATGGAAAGTCATGTGGATATATGGAGAGATTCTCAGTGGCGATGACAATGGTGTGACCCATCAGTAGGGTATATGTAGTGATATAATAGGTATGTAAGGAATATTAATTATTTTTTAGAAATATGTTGTGTGTAATTATAAATTTTGTTTGGTTATTTAGAGTGTGAGTAAAAACCTATATAGTGTTTTCCCATATATCTTGTAATGAAATTATACATAACTAAACTATGTAACTATATTTTGTAGGATATAAATCATCATAGGGTAATTCAATTATATGTGTATGACCATGTGGTTCTTGATGGGGCTGTCCCGTGTGTAGGTTCTCATGATAATTGGTGCCTTGTGAGATGATGGGTTTTTATGAGATGCCATTGTATATATATGTGATAGCCTAGAGTTGATGTTTTGGAATTTGTGAGGCTAGGTGGTTTTGAGAAGGGGGCATGTTGGTCATCCCATGAGTTGTGACCCCTGGTGATATTTAGTTTTTGGGCTAGTTGGGAGACCTAGTAACTTTTTAGATATGAACTCTATGTTAGGTGGTGGAGTATAGTGTTTTTTGGACACAACTCTAGAAGTTTTTAAGAAGGGTAATCTTGATTAGTGATGTGTAATGTGATAAGGTAGAACATGTGAGGATTTATCCCAAGGATATGTTTTTACTTGGATGTGGGAAGAATGTGAAGGTGCTTCAGGTTATGAGGATAAAGAACATTAATGTAATTGGGTATATGGTATAGGAAAGGGGATGCCTATGGATTGTGTGATGATAAACACCTTGAGTGCTAATACTTTTGGGTATCATGAATGGAATTCAAGGACTCAGATAGTAGATAACCTAATCCTGTTGAATTGGGAATGTGTTTCTAAGCATGGAGATAATGTTAATAAATAATCTTAAGCATAGAAAATTATGTCAGTTGGAAGACGATCATATAATGAATTATGGAACAATTGAAGTTCCTAATTTTGAAGAGGAGTATAAAGGGTGAACCTACCTTGATGAGACTAAAATTATATAGGGTAATTTTCTATATTTAGGAACTTGAGACTAATTTTGGTAATTTAAAATACATGGGATAATGTGCTAGGTTGGGATATAGGGTGGTAAAAGAGCATACATCTGTCACTGTTGAATGAGGCTGGGAAACATGAGATGGTAATGAATGGAGCCGTAGAGTTTTGAATGGATGACTGGCCCTGTGAGGGTCAAAGTAACAATGGTATTTAGTGATTCACTAGTTATCTTAGTATCCCAGGAATTTGATAATAATGTAAATGGTTACCTTGTAGGAATAATGAACCAATGAATGACGTGATGCCAAGGTCTGATAAATATGGACATGGATCTAGATGAGATACAAGTCTGCACTGATGGAAGGACCCATTTAGGTTGATACTTGAGGAGTGTAATGAATTAAGATGAATATAGGAGAGTGCACCATCATCCATTTGAGGGTATGGACCTCACTGTGAATAAGGTTCTAGTGGATGCTGAGGGTGAATTAATAGTAATCTAAGAACCGGTAGTGATTATGCATTCATTTAAACACTCGGGGTGGAGTATGTTTGGTCATGTTTGACCATTGTGCTTGGTGACAGATGGGATAAGAGCCATAGAGATTAGGGTTATGGATTTTTGGAATGATGAAAAGGAAACACCTATGGTGGGGAGCGTTATATCATCCCCTAGTGATAAAAACCCCAGGTGGTTAGGGTTGGGGGCTCATGATACTGGTCATTCTGTGGATCTGATTTCATTTTAAATGTCTATAAGTGAATGAATTTGAATTCAGCCATATTTATTAGAGAACTAAAATTATGATTTTGGATGTAATGATGGGTGAAGTTTGAAATTTTATTCTTGAGATGGTTTAAGATGATAAAAATGTTTTTAGGCAGAAAAGAATTAGTGATTGAGTGGGAGAGTGAATATAGTTTTTTATTATTAGTGTTTCAACTAGATAATTCCATTGATATTATAGAATGGGATTTGGTAAAATGTTTGGAAAATCATGGGTTGACTTCAAGAGTAAAGTCATTGTGATATGGTGCTTCGGGTGATGCATCAGTGGCTAAAGCTGAGAATTTTTTTGATGGGTCAGCCGGTAAAGATTTGATTTTAATTATCACATGTAATTGGAGGTCGTGGAATAGAAACCACATAGGATGTATTATATTGGGTATGACAGGTGGAATTTGGGAATCAATTGTGGATTTTGAGAATATTTGGCACATTCATGCTATGTATGAATAATGTGTTTATGTCTACTTTGGATTGGAATTAAGAAATGAGAATGAGTTTTATTGTCAAAATATTTTCTTCTATATGATTGGGTTTGGGGAGATTGATTCTATTTTGGGTGCATTGTTAGAATACACAAATTGAATTCCAAAAGGAAATTCTAATGTAAAAAGAACCACAAAATTAGAATTGGACATTATAAGTATAAGCATGTGGTGGGGATCACCGTAAGATGAATGATCTATGAGACAAAGATACCTTCAAGTCTCGGATCAATGATAAAGAGAAATTTGGTCTTGGTGTATTGATAGTGATTTTGGGTGGTGGATCAGGAATTAGTTACTTGGGAACCATAAATTTGGAGTTTCAATTGAGAATCATGTTTAGCATTAATGTGCGGAGCATAAAAGTTTGGTGTTGATTTTTTAAACAAGGTAGGTCGGGTAATTCAATTGGATGTCTGATTATCCACTGAATGAGGAAAATATTCATTGTTAATATATATAATATTCATGTTCTTTATTATTCATAAACACCATTTTAGTACATTTTACACTTTGAATAATAATTCACATTATGATTGCAATTCTCTCTTAAAATGCATTATTACATGGTACATTTTTGAACACCTCCTAAAATAAAAAATTGTTTTAAGTTTATTTTAATATTTTATTTCCAAGTATTACATTATATAAAGAACAATTAATTATTTTGGAGCACTTGAAGATTCACATTGGAAGACCACCAAAATGGGATTTCATGCAAACAAATTCTGAGAAAAGTAAACTGGACATCATCCCAATAAAGAGACTTTAGCGACCACGATACAAGACCAAAGATTCTAAACCTTTAAATGAATATAGAGGACATCATGGGGAACATTTCATCAAATATTTACAAGATATAATTCATATTTTTTAATGGATTTCTAGGTGGCCCAAGTGGAAGATGAAATTCTGGGACATATTTTGTGGCCCAGAAAAACATTCCACCAATTTAATCATATCTCTGAAACCATAAATTATTTGGTTCTTACATTTTTCATAGAGTTAGAATACATATCGAGATTAACTTTTCTCTTCTATTGAACACTCCAATTCAGGCATCTAGAAAGTCATCTAGGTGCCTATGTCTAGTGTGTGCAAGTTGGCTGCAACTTCGGGTCAAGGGTGGAAAAGTCTCCTCTCCCTTACATTCCACCACCCTGGGCCTACCACCATCAATTGAGGAGACTTGGAAATATGGGGACTCAACCCATGTCTCCCAAAATTTCTATTTAAGGAAGTGGTGTTTTAAGATTTAATCATCTTGGGTGCTTAGTTTCATTGTAGTGTTATACTGGTGCTTTGTGTTTGTAATCACATTTCTTTTTCATGTAAGCTGTTTAATTCACCTTAGTTTTTAATAAAAGTACATTATTTACTATTATTATATTATTGTACATATCAAGTTGATAAAATTTCCTAAATTTGGGAATTAATTCACAGTAGACCTTGTGAAATTTATCACACAACGGCGGAGTGATCATTATTTTGTTGTTTTTACTTCTTCAATTCCACCCTCATAAGTCTGCTTCCAGCTTCCGTTGAGAACATGTCATCAATGGAGAGATAACTCTTTTATGGATTGATCCAAGGGAGTATAAAGGGTCTGGATTTAATGTTATTTCTCACTCTCCAAATGATTATTAACTTCTTTTATTTGAGTTTCTTTTATTCAATGATTTTCTCTCTTCCTCTTCCATATTGAATTTATTCACCCCACTTTTATGTGATAATAAGATACTTTACCTTGTAGTTCTCATAAAAATGATCCTATAAGTGTATAGGTGATTAGAATGTGTTTATGAAGTTTTTTAACTGGTAAGCGATGAGGTTAGTTTGAATTCATTGAATGAATCCTTCTCGAGTTAATGAAATTGAAATCATTAAAAAATGAATTCATCCAATCCACCCCAAGTGATAACCTAGGATCAACTCATTCATTTAAATTGAATTCACTTAAGAATCTTAGTTTTCACTTAAAACCATATAAAATCAACCGAAATATGGACACTTCATATCCAAGAAATGTATATAGAATGTATGTATCTATAGGTTTCTTCTTAGGTCTTTGAGGATTCGACAACCCAAGCTAAACTACAAGCGACCGCTTAAACCTAAAATCTTGGGTAAATTTGCGTGAGAAATTTTTTTGGCACCATTTCTAGGGACCCAAGTAAGTTATCTGAACAGAGATTCTATTCTACCCCATTTCTTATATTCTCATCCAATTTTTCTTATCTTTTCCATTTCTCACTTTTTTTTTGCTTTTAGCGCATGTCCGCCTACACTCATGACCAATCAAACCATCTAGTTTGGGTGGATAGTACTTGGGTTGGGAAGTCAAGTACACCAAGGGAATTCTTTACATTAAATCATAATCTTCCTAATACTCTAGAGTCAAAAATTTATCCCATTTTAATGGAAGTTATTCAATGAAACTAACTCATAAACCTGGGTGGGAACCAAAATGGAAATCCAAATAAGGCAGCTCCAAACTTAGGAAATACAGTTGATCAAACCATGAATGACTACCTCACACCTGACCAGACCAATACCCCATCATGCATTAGACACAATTACCTAGGATATTCCAACTACATCTTTAATCTCCATGTCCTAAACCACCTTCCATCATTCTAAGGAATGGATTCTGAGATTCCCTACCTTCACATCAAGGAGTTCAGTGACATTGTAGAAACCATGTATCACCCACATCAACTAGAATCGTCTAAGATGAGGATATTTCATTTTTATTGAAAGTATTGAGCTAAAAATTGGCTAAAAAATTTGAGACCATCATCCATCAACTCTTGGGACCAATTACAAAGAGAATTCTAAAAAAATACATTCCCCACCACAAAACAATTGCACTTAAAAAGAGCGTCCAATTTTTTTTTGAAAAAGAGGGAGAGTGATTTTATGAAACATGGGAAAGGTTCAAAGACACACTCAACATGGTACCTCACCATGGATTTTAAATCCTAGAAAAAGTTCGAATTTTCATTAACGTTTTGGGTTCGGGGAACAAATAATTAATTGACATGATGTGTAATTGAACTTCCAAAAACAAATCCCCAAATGATGCTTACGAGTATCTAGGAATCCTTGATAAACAAAACCAAACATGGGGAACTTCACCTTATTATGAAAAGACACAAAGAACTAATATAATTCATACAATTAGAGAAAAGGAAATCCTTAGGGATAAACTCGCAGCACTCTCTAGGAAGGTTGAAGAGATAGACCTTAGGAATGTCCATGATATCCAAACTGTAGACCCTGTTTGCACAATTTGTGACAGACATGACCATAAGACAGAAAACTATCCAACCATTACATCCATCAAGTATGTTCTTTTAGGAGGACCCCTAGAAGAAGTAAATGTATTGAACATTCAAAAGCCTCAATACCAAAACACCTTCAACCCAAGGTATAATGACCACCCAGGATTCCCCTGGAATGATAACCAACAACCTAGATAACCATAGGGACAAAATAATTACCACCATCAGAACTACCAAACCCATAACCAGTTCCAAAACCAACCTATCTAATACCAACAGCCACAAGCCCATTTTCAATAAACCATCCCACCTAAAAAATATCCCCTAGGATAAACCAATATTCTCAAGCACCAACCCGAACTGTTCCACAAATCCTACGAGAACAACTGTGCAAACAAATGGAAAGGATGAACTCAGAAGTCTCTTCCTAAAAAACGAACTTCAAACCATCAAAACTGGAAAGGCAACCATGCCTACACAGGCCATTCCAAAAAAAAAATAGTAAGGGGATATTCAAATTTCACTCAAACAACTCATGAACAACTAAAGGATATTACTGTTTTAAGAAGTGGGAAATCAATTGAGAAACCTGAACAACTAATTCAAAACCCATCTGAAGATTCAAACTCAGATAAAAATTCAAATGAAACAAATGATCAAATAGAAAAACATGATAAAATTTTCAAAGAAACAAATCTTCAACAAATAACCCCACAACCTACACCATCTCCTAAATGTATGAGGGGAAAACCAATCCTGAACTGAGTGAAAAATTGAGGGAAATATTCTCACAAGTCAAGTTGAACATTCCCTTTTCAATAAAATCCAAACCATACCTGCCTACTCAAAGTACCTTAAGGACTTGTCCACTTTTAAAATAAAAATTTCACATAGAAACCAATTCCTTTTGGCTAATAATGTGAGTACCACCATTCAAGGGACCATTAATCCTAAGTTGAAAGACCCGGGTTTCCATTACATCAATGTTGAACTAGGAGAGAGAAAAGTTGTCAAGGCCTTGTGTGACCAAGGTGATAGTGTCAATCTCATCCACTATGATGTGTATTTACAGTTAGGCCTAGAAGAGCTCCAACCCACATCTGTCACACTTCAACTTGCTGATCATAGCATTTGGGTTCCAAAGGGTATTTTAAAGGACGTTATGGTAAATGTTGAAAACTTATTCTACCCTGATGACTTCATTATCCTTGAAACCCATCCAAACATAAGAAATAAGGAACAAACCCCAATCATCCTTGGCCTTCCTTTCCCTGCAACAATAAACTCTGTTATCCGAGTTCAAAATGGGAACATGCCCATCACCTTTGGAAACATGAGTCTAGACTTGAACATCTATAATGCAAGCTCACAAATAGGGGATGAAGAGGACATTCCTGAAGTAAACATGATAGAAAGAATTGATAATGAATCCATAGAACATTAAGGAATATTTGATGGATGTTTAAGTTAGGATGAGATTGATTTCCTTTGTTCACATGAAGTAATTTTATCTCCTTCTCTTGAATCATTTTCAAATTTCTCTTATGATGAAGTCTTAGGTACAACAATCAGTGAAACCTTTCAACAAACCAATTTCATAAAGACCAATAAAACTTCCTTCCCTAAATATGATCAAACCAATATTGTAGCTGAAACTTCTAAACATGGGTACTTTATTCTATCCAAAACTCTAGGAAACACAATCGATCTTGATCCAATGTCCCAATATTCTAATGGAATTATGAACCAACCTGATCTTGAATTGAAGGAACTTCCCGCTGCACTCAATTATGCCTTCCTAGGGGATAATCAAACACATCCTATTGTCATTTCTTATTCTCTTGAATCTAATCATTATAGTATGATTCTAGATGTACTTAGGAAACATCAGGAAGACATTGGTTGGACCCTGTCTGATATTCCTGGGATTATCCCAGTAATCGGGACTCATAGCATTGTTCTAGAATCTGATTCAAAGCCTTTTCATTAACCTCAATGGATACTCAATTCTAATCTCATGAAGGTAGTAAGGAAAGAACTTATTAAATTATTAAAAGATGGTATCATCTATCCCATAACTAAGAGTGAGTGGGTGATCCAAATCCAAGTGGTTCCCAAGAAGGCATGAATCACCGTGATAACCAATAAGGATGGAGAGATTCTTCCAACTTGGGTGAGTAGTGGATGGAGGGTCTTCATTGACTATAGGAAGCTAAACTCATTCACTAAGAAGGACCATTTCCCCTTACCATTAATCGACCATTTCCATGAGAGAGTGGAAGGTCATGAGTTCTATTGTTTCTTAGATGGGTACTCAGGGTAAAATCAGATTGAGGTCTCCCTAGAGGATCAAGGGAAGACTACATTCACCTATCCATTTGGAACCTTTTCCTCCAAATTCATGTCGTTTGGGTTATGTAATTCCCTTGGAACCTTCCAGCAATGTATGATGGGAATCTTCTTAGACATGGTAGGGGATGTTCTTGAGGTCTTCATGGATGAATTCTTTGTATTTGGGGATACATTTGAAGGATGTATTAGGAATGTGGAAAGAGTTTTTTCTAGATGTGAAGAAACGAATCTAGTCCAAAATTGGGAAAATGACATTTCATGGTTAAACGGGGGTTAGTCCTTAGACATATAGTATCAGGTAGGGGTATTGAAGTTGATAAAGCAAAGGTTTACATCATTCGTCACCTTCCATCACCTAGAACTGTTAAGGAAGTGAGGTCTTTCTTCGGACATGTTGGTTTCTATAGAAGATTAACCAAGGACATTAGTTCAATCTCCCACCCCCTTTGTGCTCTCCTAGTAAAGGATGCTCCATTTATTTGGACAGAAATTTGTAAGGGTTCATTCTCATCCCCCAAATCCTCTCTCACCTCTCCCCCCATTATGACATCTCCAAATTGGAACCTTCCTTTAAAACTTATGTGTGATGCCAGTGAATTTTCTGTAGGAGCTGTGTTAGGAAAACGTTGTGATAAAACTCATTATGTCATTTCTTATGTAAGAAAATCATTAAATGATTCCCAAATCAACTAAACCACCACTGAAAAGGAGTTACATGCTATTTTGTTACCCTTAGATAAGTTTAGGTCCTACCTCTTAGGATCCCCCATAATTGTGTTCACTGACCATTCTGCACTAAAATACCTCTTCTAAAAACAAGATGCACAGGCTAGACTAATTAGGTGAGTTCTTCTATTACAATAATTTGACCTCACAATCAAGGATAAAAGGGTGTTGAAAATGTTTTAGATGATCATCTTTCAAGGATATAATTAGAAGACAACTCAAATCACCTTTTTTGTGTCTGATTCATTTCCCGATGAGAACCTCTATTCAGTGAGTGATTTCCCATGGTATGCCAACATAGCCAACTTCTTAGTTACAAGAGTCATTCTAAAATTCTTAGGGACTCATGCTAGAAGTAATTTTTTTTTCTGATTTTAGGTACTATGTGTGTGATGATCCATACTTCTATATGTTCTACCCTAACCAAGTCATTAGGAGGTGTGTCCCAGAATCTGAACAAGAGTTCATCCTTAAATTTTTTCATAGTGAGGTATGTGGAGGTCAGTTTTCCTCTAAAAAAACTTATGTTAAGTTTCTTCAATGTGGTCTCTTCTGGGCCACCCTCTCAAGGTACTTCTACACATTTGGTGAAAGTTTTACTAGGTGTCAACAAGTAGGGTCCTTCACAAAAAGGAATCAAATTCCACTCACTCCAATCTTAGTAATTGAAATCATTGACTGTTGGGGAATTGATTTCATGGGTACCTTCAAATAATCTAGTGGAGTACATACTTTTAGCTTTTGATTATGTATCCAAATAGGTTTATTACATTCCAAAAAAATCCAATGATTATCAAACTATGATTATATTTCTCAAGGAAAACATCCTCTCAAGATTTAGAAATCCTAGGGCTATCATTAGTGATCGTGGAACTCAATTGTGAAATATTCCATTCTTAGCACTCATGTACAAGTATGAAATTTCTCACAAAGTGTCCACTTATTACCACCCATAGACCAATGGTCAAGCTGATTTAGCCAATCGAGAATTCAAATTTTTTTTTTGAGAAAATGGTTAATCCATCTAGGAAAGATTGGTTGAGAAAACTATTAAATGCACTTTGGGAATATAGAACCGCATATAAAACCATTTTAGGAATGTCACCATATCGGTTGGTTTATGGAAAATAATTCCATTTACCAGTTTAAATTGAACATAAGGCTTTTTGGGAAATTAAGAAAATGAATTATGACCACTCATTTGTTAGAAGAAAAAGGAAATTAGATATCAATGAACATGAGGAACTTAGGATGTAGGCTTATGAAAATTCAAGGATAAATAAATCTAGAGTACAAGCCTACCAATACCGAAATCTTAAAAACAAACACATCGTGCTGGGTAAACCTATTATTTTTTATAGTTATAAACTTCATTTACACCCAAGAAATTTGAGTTCCATATGGTCGGGTCCATAAGTAGTGTATAAAGTGTACCCCCATGGGGCTGTAGAAATTCAAGATCCCACCAATGGTCAAACCTTTAAAGTTAATGGTTCTGGAGTCAAACAATTCATCGAAACATTCTTAAAATATGAATTAGTTGAATAATTGTGTGAAACATCCTTAGATGAGGAAAATACTTAAACAATTAGGGGTTTATGTCAAGCTAGAAACATTAAACAAAAGCGCTACACAAAAGGAAACCCATGATTTTCATGTTTCTAATATTTTTGAATCATCTTTATTTTTCAAATAGGATTAATGAATCATTTTGATATTTTAAAAAAAATAAAATGTTGAATTGTTCTTATATTATGAGTATGGATGGGTATGAAAGGGGACCGCCATATTCATTTACGTCACGTGGTGTGATCCTTGAGTAATACCTTACCCTAAAATTTAAAAGGAAGACAATGTATCATCAGTTCATTTTATTTTTTATGTTTTTGTAAGTTAAAATAAAAAAAATATAACAAAAAAAATTAAAATGACACGTCGTAGGTCATGGGGAAAACACTGTCACCACCAGCGAAGCCATGGGGACTCGAACCCAGGACCAAAGGGAGACAGGGGTGCATGCTTACCACTGACCTACGACTTATAATGCTTCCTTATTCAATAATTTTTGTATATATACTTATATTTTACTTTTTTTATTATATGAATAAATATATATATCTATATATATTGTATTTTGTTTGTTTGTTTGTTTGTTTGTTTGTTTTTTCCTTTTCCCTCTAGGGAACTCTGCAAGTGACATGGATATCAAAGGCCTAAATTGGAGCAGTAAGAATTTAAAATTCAACCACCAAGTGACTTCATTTGATGATACTTATATTTCAAATTACTTTTAGAACTACTATTATCTACCTCTACCCCCTTCTCAATTTTATTCTCTTTAAACACTGGGGACAATGTTATTCAATGTTGGGGGGGTGGTGAAAATAAAAAAAATTAATTAATTTTTTGTGCATAAAAAATTGTGTGGAAAGAAAAATTTATTTAACATTGAACATTATAATAAAAAATTCACACTTTTAAAATGAATATTAAATAATTTAGCATTCCCTAATTTTGATTTTAATCCATGTATAATTTAATGTGCATAGATTTTGGAAAGTGTGGCTGTCTAATGTGAAATTTCATCATTTATATTTTCATCCAAATAAAAAAAAAGATCACAACACACGTCCTTTGGATAGTGGGGTATTAGTTTGAGGTCATGGGGTACCCCAAATAAATAACATAGGTTTGGTGATAGTTTTAGTTTTAATATGAGTATTCAATAAAAAACAAAAAAAAACAATAAATTTGCGCATAGAGAAATGAAATGACCTAATGTGTGGCTTTCAGTACTTGGGGATCGTGAATCCATAGTTTTCTAGCCCAGAGTTAGTATAGTGTCTCTACATGTGGTAATATGACTTTTTTTTACTGAGTTAACTCGAGATGATGCCCGAGTATGTGGGATTCACTTGCTTCCCTAAGGTCTTTGAGGCTGGGAGTCATCGGCAAAGTCTCGCTACATGGGATGCTCTATTGAGTGAAATTTAAATTACCATGGAAAAATTGAAAAAATAAACAATAAAAATATATAAATATAAAAAATTGAATACTCATATTAATATTGAAAAGTGATTCCACCAAGCGCTTCCATCATTTTCCCCTTAATAAAAATGAACCCCGTGTCTTTTCTGACACACAACACATCATCATACTTTATTGAAATTGGATGAAATGTGGTAATGGATTTTAACAAAGGAATGGTCTTGGGATTGGGATATTCTTATGAAAATATATTTTATTAAAATATTTTTATGGGTTTCATGATTTTTTGGTATAAGGGTTGTTGGTGATCAATGTATATTAAAAAGTTTTTGGAAAAGGGAATTCGAATTTCATACTGTTGAGATACATTTTACTCAGGACTAGAAAAACTGAAGTTGGGGTGTGTGATTAGCCACTAAATAAGTCTAATATTTATTTTTAATATATATAATACTCATGTTATTTATTATTCATAAACACTATTTTAGTGCATTTTACACTTTGAACATTAATTCACATTATGATTGTAATTCCCTTTTAAAATGCACTATTACATGGTACATTTTTTAACACCTCATAAAATAAAAAATGATCTTTATTTTATTTTTATATTTTATTTTCAGGTATCCCACTATATGAGGAATAATTAATTATTTTGGATCACTTGAAGGTTCACATTCAAAGACTACCAAAATGGGATTTCATGCCAACACATTCTAGGAAAATTAAACTCAAAAACAGCACAATAAAGAGATTGTAGCGGCCAATATACAATCCCAATGATTCTAAAAATCTAACTGAAGATAAAGGAAATCATGGGAAACATTTAATAAAAACTTTACAAGAGCTAACTTAGATTTTTAATGGATTTATAGGTGGCCCAAGTGGAAGATGAAATTCTGGGCCAGATTTTGTGGCCTAGAAAAACAGCCCACAAATTTAATCATATATCGGAAACCATACATTATTTTGGGCATAAATTTTACATATAGTTAGAATAGGTCCTTATATTAACTTTTATCTTCTATGTCCCACTCCAATTCGGCCATCTAGAAGTCCATCTAGGTACCTCTGTTCGGTGGATGCAAGCTAGCTGCAACTTCGTGTCAAGGGTGGAAAAATATATTCTCCCTTACTTTTTACCACCCTATGAATACCACCATTAATTTAGGAGACTTTTAAAGAAGGGGGATCAACCCAAGTCTCCCAAAATTCCTATTTAATGTAGTAGTGTTGTAGGATTTAATAATCTTGTGTGCTTAGTTTCATTGTAGTGTTATGCTGCAGCATTGTGTTTGTAATCACATTTATTTCTCAAGTATGTTGTTCAATTGAACTTAGTTCTAAATAAAAGTTCTTCCTTTACTCTTATTCTGTTCTTCTACATATCAGGTTGATACTGTTTCCTAAATTTTTGAATTTATTCACAGCATACCTTGTGAAATTTATCACACAACAGTGGAGTGATCGTTATTTTATTGTTTTTACTTCTTCAATTCCACCCTCATAAGTCTGCTTCCCACTTCTGTTGAGAAATGCCATCAATGGAGAGGTAAATATTTTATGGGTTGATACAAGGGATAAGTAAGGGGTTGGATTTAATTATATTTATCACTCTTCAAATGATTATTAACTTCTTTTATTTGAGTTTCTTTTATTCAATGATTTTCTCTCTTCCTCTTCCATATTGAATTTATTCACCCCACTTTTATGTGCTAATAAGATCATTTACCTTGGATTGCTCATGAAAATGATCCTATAAGTGTATAGGCAATTATCATGTGTTTTTTAAGGTCTTTAGACAGTATGTGATGAGGTTAGTTTGAATTCATTGAATGAATCCTTCTCGAGATAATGAAATTGAAATCATCAAAAAAGGAATTCATCCAATCCACCCCAAGTGATAACCTGGGATCAACTCATTATTTTAAATTGAATTCACTTATGAATCTTAGTTTTCACTGAAAACCATATAAAATCAACCCAAAGATGGCCAATTCATAGCCATGAACTATCTATAGAATTTACATATCTATAGGTTCCTTCTTAGGTCTCTGAGGATTTGACAACCCAAGTTAAACTACAAGTGACCGCTTAAACCTAAAATCTTGGGTAAATTTGGGCGAGACCAATGACCATAACAAATTATTATGGATGATAATTTCTATAGCGGGGAGTTTTCAATTCCCAGTGTTCATATGAGTTGAAAATTTCAAGAAGAAATCTGGTTTTTTTGGTTTAGAGGAAGGACCAGATTTTAAATTGGAATTTAGAATGAAAATTTTGAGAGTTAGAGAACCCCCATTAGGTGTTTTTATATAAGAAATTGTGTTCCTAATTAAGTCTTGAGAAGTGTAAAATCACATATAGAAATTATAGGTTGCTGGGTTTTAGGGTTGTTATTCTTTGTAGCCACCAGAAAGCCACTAGTTAGCTAATGGTCTAGCTAGTGTTCTAGACAATTTGTTGGATCCCCTAAAAAGATGGTGGGGGTTTTAGGGGTTAGATTTACTATTAATACCCCTTGGGTTTTTTGAAGGTGGATCCCCTACACCTCTTGTTTTGGCTGTAAAAAATAGGAGGACAAGGTCCATCTTCACCTAGCTTCTCCCTCTTTTTAGAGTCTTTCTTTAGTGTTTTTCAAATATTTAATGTGATTATTTACCTCTATTGATATCATATTTCCTCATCCTATTTTCTACTATATATTTCATTTCTCCCTAGAGTGGGTTCATAGACATTTCCTCTAGATCATGGTGGAATAACCTTGAGAAAAATGGGCTTTCCTAATGATTAGAAAGGGGGAGTCTTTGGAAAACCTATGCACACATTTTATAGGAAATTCATTGATGGTACATTGTAATGATAAATTATTTATGGTTTTTCTTAATTTTATGTCGAATCGATTTTTTTACCAGTGCCACATGTTAGGGATTTGGATCAAATTGTTGATGGGGGTCCGTCATGGAACTCCAATGAGCAGTTGATTGCTATTTTGGCATGATGATTCGGTTCAGTGAGTTTCCCGTGTTTAGGTTAATTTTAATTAAATTGAATAATTAATTGTAATATTTATAATAAATTATTTTTAGGTTTTTTGGAATGAGTTAAGTCCAATATTATGTTACTAATGCCTATTGAAACAAGGATGGACTTGGGTGGGACTTAATGACCTTAGAAACAACTACTTTCTTGGAGAGTTAAATGGGAAATGCTTCAGAATGAGGTAAGTAGTCCCACATACACACCATTTTATTTATAAATTTGATTATATGTATTTTATAATACTCTATCACCACCTTCTGGTGATCAATATTTAAGTTAAATTAATTAAAAAATTATAAATTGATAATTAATTAAATAGTTAATCTAATTAACGGAAATGAGTATTGATGGACTGAAAAAGATTTTCAGGGCCACTATTGGCCCTTGGACACCAATTGGTTTCCTCAAACACTAATGGTGGAAGGAATAAATGATTAAATTATGATTCCACATGATAGTTAGACCCATTAAAAGTTTTTATTGGGCTCAGTATGACCTAGTGGCCCTTGAGTAGGAGCCTTTTGCATCCTCCTTATAAAGGTGTGACATGACTTGGGACAGATGACCTTGGTAGGCCATGTGAGAATAGTCGAGGTATGTTTATCCTATGTAGAGAGACTATAGAAAGAATGATATTAGGTTAGGCAAGTATAATGACCTAATATGACCTTACCTTTTAGATGTTCCATGAGCCATCTCCACCGGCCTATGACGATGTGTCATGTTCTAGGTGTCATTTGAGGCTATGTTCTATTTATGACATCGTTTAGGGGTGTGGAATCACCGATAACTGGGGTTATACCCCAAGTGACCTGATTAAGTCCTTGGGGACCCTAGTGGGTTCCCTAGTGATGTTTACCTTAGTGATAGGGTTTGAATGAGTATGAAAACAAATGATGGGTTTGAGCATTCAACCAACCCATGTTATGGTTTTTATCTTTTTTTCCTTTTGGGGCCTTGTAGTTTTCCAGCTGTGTTTCTTGGAATCTAGATTTTTATCCCAATGATATGAAATAGAAATTCCCATAGGGGTGATATTATATTTTTTTCATGGGAAACTCCCTTAGGGGTGGTCTTTCTTTATGTATCTAAAATTTCCTTGGGGTGGTTTGTGACACATAACTGGGAGAAATATTGTAAGAGAGGCCTATAATACTTATGGTCTTATACCATAGTTGATAAAACTCATGCAAGAGAGGTCCTTATTACTTATATTATTGTTAAATTGATGATAAAACTATTATAGGGGAGGTCTATGTTTCTTATTGGATTATTCCATGGCTAAGAAACCCCCCATAAGAGATGTATGTGATAATTACATGCATATCATGGAGATTTGAGTCTGTTATTTTGGGAGGCATGATCATCATGACGTTCCTAGAAACACCTCTACACTGTATGATGAATATATGGCCAATTGGGGTCATGGACCTAAGTATTAACACCATTTATTGTTTCCAATATAGTATTTGATCTCTCTTTGACGAGATGGTGGTCTTCACGGTCCACATGATGCGCTTAGAGACATTCTGACATCGATCCAAAGAAGGTGTTGGTGGTGGTCATTAAATTATTTATGTTTTATAGTATATTTATTTATTTATTCTCTGAATTTTGTGTACATATATCACTAAATTGATGTAATTGTAGGAGAAAACATTGGTGGCAACCTACTGAGTTATATACTCACACCCTACTCGGGCTGCCATTGAACTGTGGTAGCTGAGCATACCTTTACATGTTTATAGGTGTAGGTTTGGTGTAGGATCATTGTATTTTTATCACTTATCAAGAATAATATCTCATACTAGACTAGAAATAGAGTGGGGTATGACTTGTAGTTTCACTGGTTTCTTTTGTATCATTATTTTCTATCTTTTAATTATACACGTGATCAACTAGGTGGGAGTTTGTTATTGTATAGATGTATACCCCTATATCATTATTGTTGGTTGTGATGTTTACTAATTCTTACATACTATGATGGTTTGTTTTATTTATGATTATTTGTTATTTATTTATGATTTCATACTCTGATATAAGGGTATAGTCTTCCCATAGTACTACTATCTTAGACCCCCACTATTAGTCGGTAGCCTCAGCTGTACGAGGAGGCACGCTTAAGGTACTGTAATGACTGGTTGTCATAGAATGATTAGTGTTCTAGGGTATTTGTATGTTCCAAATCTTAATCCACTATTTTCATATAGGTTATAATATTTAGTGAAAAAACAAGAGATCAAATGTATGGTTGGAGATACATCTCAAATTGGAGGACCTTCAACCCATCATTGGTTCTATCTATGAGGAAAAATGAACATTATCAAAAAACTGATTGGTGTATTCTATGATGGTTCAATAACCTTGCTAAAGAGTTACTAACTCCTAGTATTTCACATATTTTATCATGTCTAGGTAAAATTTGAAAGTAAACATCAATTTATAATACTTCCATTAATGATTCTCAAGCATTTTATCATAGAAAATTTAATCTTACCACTTCCAAATGACACAATAAAGCATAATAGAGGTAAATTTCACTTTAAATAAAGAATCTCAAGGAACTCTATGATTCTCTTTGTATTCTTCGACTAGTATTTTACTTCCTAAGGATCATTGTTACCATGGAATTATTATGAATTATAATAGAGAAACATTTAGTCTTGGCCCATATCTAGAGTCAGACATAAAAATTCCCCATAAGGTTTTTCTAGATCATAACCCACTATTTTCTCCATGACACATTCCATTATTACCACTATCTTAATGAGATTATAATCATTAAAAGGATTCTACCATAAAAATTATCTACTTTTCCCTCAATAGGGTTCACTAGGAATCTTTGAGTGGGTATGATACTATATTAAATCTAATAATACGAATTCAAAATGTTAAAAAAATAAAAATAAATAAATAGTAAAAAAATACTTAAAAATATGAATAAATCATATAAAAAGAATAAATATTCATTTCAATACTTTTATAATACATGGTCTATGTGCTGGGTCTACAACACATGTTCCTAACCTATAAAGTAAAATATAAATTATATTAAGAATCAAAATTTTAAAAGAATTATGTTCTCTAGAAACTAAAGGATTGATATGAAAAGTGTTGGCCTAAAACTCCTTCATACTAACAACTTGAGCTTCAATTATCATATAATTTACTTACCAAGACATTCCCAAATATAAAAAACAAATAATTAAGATTTTATACAATTTTTTTAAAAAATATCCTATGATACCTCTAACTCATGCATATGATCCATTTAGTGGCATGGATAGAAGGGTTTTACCTATCCCTAAAGACAGGAACCTAAGTCCTGGGCATCCAAAACATTATTTGGGATGAGTTTTCCTAATAATCCAACCAAAATTTCATAACCGAGAACCTAATAGGACCTCACCATTCTTTGGTGAGTCATGGACCCAAGTATAGGGATGATAATAAACATCCCAAACACATATAATAACTTGAATAAAAATGTATAAACATATAAAAATATAATTCCAATATCAAACTAAATGTATAAATACAACTAAGAGTCCAAAAATTATGGAAGATAGGATTGTAATCTATATATGTGAATCAACACAAGTGTAAAAATTCTATAAGGTGAACGAAAAATAAAAAAAAACAATCCACTACCCATATCCATGTGACATGAGGGATCATCCCACCACATCGCCTCTATCAACCTAGATATAAATACCATGAACATCCACCGCCACCACCAAGTGGTACCATTCCCTTACCTATATTAGTATAAACAAGGTTTGTATACACCCATTTGGTGTATGTAGGGTATGATAATAAGAATCTAATTAAATTTTACCAAGTGTTCTAGGAAGCACCATTTTTTAGAAAAGATATAAAAAACATGCTAGTGTGAAAGTAAATGTTAAAAAAACCTTAGATCATCTTATGAAAAAACAAGTAACACTATAAAATTCTTTTATAAATAAGTAAGTAATCAGTGACATAAAATTAAAAAATTTCCAAAATGAAAACAATATCATGGGATGATCTCTAAGGTTAATAGGGTTGAGTCTTCCTATGATCCTCACCATATCTATAATGAACCATAGTATACCAGCCGTTAGGTAGAGTTTGATCATAGATAACAATATTACCTCACTATTTATGGAAACAAAATAAACTAGTGTAATTTGATATCTATAAAAGTATTTTACTAGGGTTACTAACCAAGCACCTAAGACCTCCCATGAAGTCTACCCAATTTAAACATTCACTATTCAATGGAATTTTGTCAAATAATTTAAAAAACTACATATTTCACAAACAATTTATTTCATAAATAAATACAATCATCCAATATCCATAAGGGGGACTATATATCAATTTGAATGCCAAAAAATTCTTAATAATGTATTCTATACTGTAAAAAACTTTAAAATATCTATTTTTTAAAATCCATGAACATAAATCTCAATGAATAAAGGATGTACATGAAAACACCTACCTTAATCCATTGATTATATTAAATTTTTAGGTGAATCTACTTGATATACAACAAGGTATTCCTATTAGTAAAGGAAAAACCCTAAATATAAAAAATCATATAATAAACATTCGGTAACATAAACCCTAGGTCACTCTGACCATAGAGAAAAATGAATAAAATAAAAAAAGAGAAGAATAAAGACAAATAAAATAAAATAAAACACTTACTTGATTATTTCTAGGTGATTATAGGTTTAATAATATAATAAATGGAGTGGATATAGAATGTGAAGAGGGGGAGTGACATGTGTAAGGGCCTAGAGTTTTAAATATGTAGAAAATGAGGTTTATAGGGGTAATAATTAGGTGGGATAGGTTTAAAAATTTATATATTTAAAATCCTAGTAGAAAATGTCATAAAGAGACTTACCTTATTATATCATGAACCAAATCTAAGAAAATCATACCTCTATACCTAAGTTGAGTCAATTTATAACGACCATAGGTCACAAAATTACCCAAATCCACCGATAAGAAGTCCTCTACCAAGGTTGGGTCGCAACATGACCTAGCTAACTAGAAAAATAGGTAGGATTTCTAGGTCAGGTCATGGCATGAACCCTATGTCGTGATAAGACCTGTTTATAGTCCAAATTTGTAAACATAGGGATGAACCAATTGAGACCCAACTATTCCTAATCATGGACCGACAAGTTTTCAGATTAGAACGATTGACCTATTTAATCAGCCAAACACCTCTAGACCCCAAAATAGAAGTATTTTGTAATTTAAATAAGTAACAAATAAAATCCTTCCGAAAAATGAAATCAAGAGTGTGAAAAATCATGTAATATCCCTATAAAAGTAACACTTAAAAGAAAAATGTTTACATACATGTCAACATGATGCACCATTCTTTTTGGAATAACACTTGATTAAAAATCCATAGTTAAGTATGATTATCCTAGAGTAGTGTTAGGATGGGTGACCTCTTAGGAAATTTTCGGGGGTATGTGTGAGTGGGAAAAAATCTCACAGAAAGAACTTGTGTTATAATGTGAAGACTATGATTATTTTAATAAGTGAACCTACTGGTAAATAGACTATGTGTGTTGGTAAGGAAACCAATTTATTATAAGAGACTCATGGGTCCATATGACTAGTTTAATGATTTAGGGAGATTAAGTCCTAAAAAATAGAATTAGAATGAATACCAAATTGGAAGTGTAGTGGAACTGCCCGATTTTGAGGAATGGGGTCCATAATGAGGACTTTTTTCTTTATAGAGGTGGAAAGTGAAACTCCATTAGAAAAGTGAGACTTAATGAATTTTTTTACTACCCATGTTAAAAAGAAATATTTTTATTTTCGTGAGAATACCAGATAAAAAATTCATTATTAAGAGTGCTAATACTAGATTAGTGTCGAGATGGGTGACCTCCTAGGAAGTTTCCCAAGGTGTGTGTTATTGAGGATAAATAAAACTGAAAGAACATGTATTGGAATATGGGGATAGTTATTAGTCTAATAAAAGACCCTAATTGGTAATATATTGTGGTGTGATAAGAAGGAAACCAAAGTATTATATGGGTCCCATGGGGTTAGATGACAAGGTTCATGACTGAGGGAGGTGAAGTCCGAGAAAAGGTCACTATCCAAAATACCTCAAATGATAATGGAGTAGAGGTTGATAACATTAATATCCAAAACTAATGTTCTATGACTTAGGTAGAAACCGCCAACAATATAAAATTAGTTTTGGAATAATATCAAGAAAAACTTATTAAATACCAAGATGAATTAAGAAGAGTAATGGCTAATAAAAATCCTTATATTAGGTGTCTTGATGAAAAGATGATAATAAGAGATCAATAGTTTAATGTGGTGAGAATTTATTTATCATATATATATGGAAATGCTTCAGTTAAAAAGATCTATAATATGAAAAATAGGATGTGATCAAAAAAGATAAATTACAAGTTGTAGAATATAAAAATACGCCTCAATGTTCACAAAGAATAGTGATTTTTTCTAAAGATTTGTAACTATAAGATGATTGATTCCATAAATAAAGTGCATTCCACAAAGATATGGTTTTAGAAGAAAAGGAGATTCAAACACTATATCTTACATATTATGGAAGCACACAAGTTAAGGGTAATACATGAAAATGATAAAAGTACTAATATTACATCACCATGTATGGATTATACCATTGCTTAAAATAATGATATAATAAATGTTCTAAAGGTGAAGAAAACACATGAAAATACAAATAAAAGATATTTTATTTTCATAAAAGGATCATGTATTAATGGAATTAATGATTCCAAATGGGTGAATAAAAACTCATGAAAATTTTTGTGATAGAGAAATAATTGTATAATATGTGTTTGAAATTTTCAATGGGAATTAGAGTTAAACATGTACCTTAAAATAATGTAAAACAATAGTGGATAAAATCTAAATAGATTATAGTGACTGGGAATAAATTTATGTTTAATGGGATTTGGAGGAATTTTTGAGTTAATGGGATTGAATCATATTATTTTTGGTGTTATAAACAAACATATGAATATTCAGTAGGCATGAATCAGGGATGAGACACCATATAGAGTGGTAGTGTGTTGAAATTAGGCGGGGAATTAGATATAAAAGTAAACCAATGAAATGAGAATAATTTTCAAGATAAACTAGCATTGAGTTAATGATACTCTGCTTGTTTATATAGAATATGACTTTAAAAGGGTGGTGTAAATGATAAAATTTGAGGGGAAAAATATGATTCAAAGTATATATTGGTTCATCACTATTGATAAAATATTCATTCATGATATTTCATTAAAACAATTGTAGTTGTAATGTTATCGTTAGCCGTTAACACCTATGTGACATTGAGGAATGCCTCTAATACCCTCACCTCATATTAAATTTGGATTATATTATGAAAATGGGAGAAAAAAAAACATAAATCTAAAAATTTGAGTCAATATAAAATAGGGAGTTTAATTTTGAATTTTCGAAGGAAATATTTAATTTAGTGAGAAATGAGTGTGTAGTAATACTAATTATGTTTCACGTGTTTTATTTATAGTAAAATGTAAAGATCGATTTATGATAATCATGAATTGAGAAAAAATACAAAGGGGAAGATTGATGACCACATGTATTTTATGTTGGATTTTTTGATAATTCCAATGTGGATATCATAGTTATATGAAGTATGACGAATAAGGAGATGATGATTGTCTATAAAAAATGACCATAATGTGATTACTGAATTATTTTCCATGGGAAGAAGAACATAAGGGTATATCAAAGTTGTAGCAACCCGACCCGAGTAAGCTCAAATCCGATGTATACTACAAATAAATGGTCATGGTTATGAGGAATAAAATCACTAAGGATTAATTAGTTTAATATTCTTGGTAAACTAGATACATACATGAGTCTTGTATTAAAAATGAGTACAAAAAAATAGAACATAATATTTTTTTATAATAACTTTATTCCATCTATCGTATCCTTGAATATATTCCTTAGTAAAATTTATAGAATATTGGGAAAAGGAAAAATATAAGGGTGATCTCAAATTCTCAGTAAGGGATAAGTTTAGTGGAATCAATAATGAATCAATGATCAAAATCATTATAGAATGGAAAATATCCAAACACACATGCCAGGTAATCAATAAAAAGAGAAGGATGTGTGTAAAAAATAAGGGAAAGTAAATAACTAAGAAAATTACATTTAAATATCTTGAATTCATGAATATATAAGATTAGTAAATATGGAAAGTAAACTAAATAAAATCCATGTCATTTAATCATTAAACCGAGAATGAAATGCATCCATAGATTTTTTAATAGTGAAAATATCATGGATAATAAATACCGAATTGAAAAAGGGAAATAATTAATTATTAAACTTCATGTATTTGGAAACCATAACATCAAGATCAATATTCAATATAGTTTATGTAAGTGGGTAGAAACTCATCTGAGTTTTCTTGGAAACCTACTCAAAGGGTTAATCACCAACTAATTTCATCTCATGAGACTACCGATGCATCGAGGGGACAATATTAAATGGTTCCCAACCCATTTAGTGTATGTAAAAATCATTATACATATACACATATATATATATATATCAAATAATTGATTTAATTAGTAAACAATGTTCCTTATCATCATATTTCCATATTGAATAAAGGATACAAATTTATTAATATTTACCCAATTAATCAAATAACGGTCAAAGTGACCACTATATATAAAAATTGTATAGGGTTTAAGAAATAATAATATCCAAAAAATGATAATATTTATCTTTAATATACATTTAATTTGTAATAAAAATTATCATAAGTAAGTGACTGTTACAAGAGAATGTTAACAATCATAGAAGAAAGTGATATTGTAAAGATAACTTTTATGACTTAGTAATTTTCAAGTCAAAACCCACTGAATGAGATGGTTCAATGTGAAACATAAAATAACATAAATTAGTATGACTTAATCATGATATTAAATGATTTAGGGGTAGTATATAATCCACATTAAATTTAATTGGTTCATAATAATAAACAAGACTCAATGGAATGTAAATTGAGAAAAAATCCCTTACAACCATGGTAACATCTTAATAATAAGCCCCAAAAGTAATAATCATAAAATGAAATATGTAAATAAAATTAATATAAAAATAAATCACAATATAATATATCAAAAGGGTTTGTAGGTACACCACAAAAAAAAGGTATGTGGCGAATATATCATTTATCTCATAGATGTAAAAAGTGATATTAAAATCTATTACTACTTGGTAACATTCAAGATAAACAAAATAGAATGAAATAATTAAATTTTAAACTTAAAATAACATGAAATAAAAAGTATTAAGGATATTAAATTTTAAATTGGTAGTATTTACAACATATATAATAAATTAGGTACACAACAATAAAGTATGCCTCAAAGAATGGAAATTGAGACGAAGTCCCTTACCTAGCATTTCATTTTGGTTTAATGCTCATTAAAATCATGTATAATGGTTTTAATCATGTTATTAAATTAAAAAGTAACCATAATAGTATATATAATACAATATATTATCTTTTTATAATATATTATTACATATTTCTTAATAATATTTCATTATTTTTACTATTTCAGGTGTTAATTTCCTAGTTTTTATAGTATGTTTTGACTTTTTATTTTTTGTTCCCATTACATAGATCATGATTTCAACATCTATAGAATGTAAAAAAAGATTTAAATATAATATATAATTATAATATATTTATTTAGTGTAATCCATATAATTTGGATATATAAATGAATTGAACCCACTACAAAATAATTAGCTTTTTCCAATAAGGGTATATCTGTTGGTAAAAGTGCATTTTCAGTTGGTAAAACGTTTTACCAACAAAATATTCCCTATAAGTAAATTGTTGGTAAAAACTCTATTGCTAAATGTTATTGAGACATATAAAATGATTCTATTGCAATTATACTAATACCAAAAAATTATATATATGCTGGTAAAAATGTTTAGCAACAAATTAATACGACTAATATATCTATTGGTAAAATTATTAAAATTTATAAACAATATCAACAATTAATATTTTTTTGTAAATTATACTCTAAATGTTGGTATTCTAATATTTATTGTTAGAATTTTATATAATATCTATTAATATAATTATGTATAATATTCTATTATATTTATTATATAATAATTAAAAAATTAGCTTATATAAAACACAAAAAATGACTTTATTAAAAATATATGTTCCAATATAATTTATATACATGTTCAAACTTTATGAAAAGATAATAAGCTCCAAGAAACATATTAAAAACATGTTTAAACACATTCAAACACTAAGAGACATTACATGAAACTCAATGAAACTTCATCTCCAATCTATTTGCCACAAACAGCAGACTTCACTATCATGGAATCCCCATAACTTCACATGAGCTATTATGTACAATAGTGGATCAAGACATAAAAAATTTCACCATCATTCCTTTGACTATAGTGGACCACCCTTCTATGAATGAAGCAACACTCGTCCCTTCTCCATCCACTTTAAACGTGTACCATCACGAGCAACGTTCTAATCACACAATCAAAATAATTAGCGAAAAGTTTTCATTTAAATTCATGATATAAAAATAGCAACGCATGATATAAAACTATCATCTAGTTATCACAACAAGAGGACCATATTACCAATGAAAACAACAACCATAAGATAATATAACTAGATACCACAACAACTATAAAATTATCCAAACTGACCACAATAAGAATATATAACCAATACCAAAACAATTCCTATAACTCAAGATATAAAAATAAACAAGGAGAAAAATAATAGAAAAATAATTAGAAGAACCAATGGATGAAAAAAATACAAGTAACCACATTAACAGAACTTATCCAGTCACCAGAACAAATGAAAATAAAAACACATGACATAAAACTAACAAGAATATTATCTAACATGTTCCCACAAACCATTTTGAATGCGACTAACTTCAATTAAGAGTGACACGTAACTCAATATTATATAATCTAGTCCAAACCATATGATACATGAGCAGTTTTTCCACTGTGCTCCCCTAAAAAATTTATTAAGTAAAATGAAAGTTTCATTAAATAAAAAAGGTTTAATTTCTGCATCAAGGAATTTAAAGAGATTTCAAGTATCCATGACATTAACATGCGTATTAGGGAGAAAGAAAGGTCACCATTTTAGCCTAGCATTTAACCCGTTCTCCGACAAAAGATGACTCACAGTATCCAATAAACTATAATATTTCAGTAAAATCCACAACTTATATGTTAGAACAATTATAATTTTTAAAGAGCAATAATTATTTAAGAGAATAAACTATGCCTCCAACAGATCAGGCAATAACTATCATCAGCACAATAAATTTCCATTAAGAGCACTAAATTTCATGGAGAAGACTCACATCCTAGACCGATTAGCATGAATATAAACCAAAAATACCTGATACATCATGGAAAATATAGGGAATCCAACCTGACAACCAAATTCCAATCCTTACAACCATTCTTTTAGTGGCTTCCTCACTCAGAAAAACCTCAACCTTTGAGCAGCCTTAATGAAAAACTGAAAAATTGAAAAATTGTAAAAAGAAAGATCATCACACCCAAATCATAGAAATCCAAAACTATTTTAAACTTCCTAGAACAATAAACAAAACTCCAAGGAAGCAACCATCAAGAAGGGGAAGAGCGGTAAAATCAATAAATAGAATCAATATTATGTGTTCTACGCAGAACAATATCAGCATGAACCTACCATCATCTCAAGTGACACACAAAACTGGACGCCCATCCCACCCAGTATGTGCACTGTCCAATCCATTTAATTATTAATCAACACTAGAATCCATACATCCACCCAAGAACATATCATGGTTTCTGATATGGAACCATAGCATGCCACCGAAACCACATATAGAACCAGCATAGAAGCCCCAACCGAGACCAACTCCAGAGAAAATATACCAACAGTGAATACATCAACAATAAAAAAACACTACGGTGATGCCTATAGCCCTAACCACACTGCCCTAAGCCATTATGATCAAACTTCCAAAGAACTATAGAGGACTTGAGATCTGGAATGAAAGAGAGGGAAAATCATGAATCAACAAATAATCGGGGCTCAAAAACCGCGGATAAAAATCCACACACAACCGTGGATGAAAATCCTTTCAAAATCTAGAGAGATTCCAGATTCCATACCCGAAGGGAGGAGGGAGGCGTGCTGCTAGGGTTCATCCTTGCTGGGGCGTGCGATGCAAACAGGAAGTGGAGGGGGTGGGGAGATGTATGGGAGAAAGTGAGGGAAATGTAAAATATAAAAACAAATCATAATAATAATAATAATACAATAATAATAATAATAATAACAGCAACATTTTTTTACCATAAAATGAAATTTACCAGTTCCAGTGTGACCATGGAAGACATGGTAGCGGTGATCTGATCACTACGACTCGAGTTCTTTATTTTAGGGAAGAGAGTGTCATATTATTTGTAAAATTAAAAAGAAAAAATAATGTATAATAAAATTATACATTCCCCTCGCGGTCTATTGGGGTGGTGAGGGTGAGTTGGGGTTTGTGACGTGGTCATGGGGTCAATTCTCCAGACCAACAGGTTTATTTGTAATTTCTTATAGAGTACGTGAGCTACCATTAACAGTTTACCTATATAAATATAAATATAATACATTTATATATAATTTACATATAATGAAAAAAAGTTTTAAATTTATATATATTCTGAATAAAAAATTTTATTATATACATATATTGAAATTATATATACATGACTTTCTTTTTTTAGTTTTTACTACATTCGATATTATTTCAGTCTCCAAAAATTTTAATCATTTATCATAAATTTTATATCATATATATATATATAGTATCACAAAAATATAATGTGTCAATAAAAACATATGATTATATGATTTTACTAAAATATTTATAATTTATAATATTTATTGAAAATAATATATATATATATATATATATATATATATATTTTTTGGGTAAAATATTTTATGTTATTGGATAATTTATTGAAAATTATTTTTATAATGGTAAAACATTTGTTGGTAATAACAATTAATAGACATAGATTCATTTATTGGTAAAAAATGTTAGTATCGATAAGATAAAGTAATAGATTTAGCTGTTGGTAAAAGATTTGTTGGTGTTAAATGATCAATTTTAACATATATAACTATTGGTAAAAAAGTGTTGGTACTTAAAATATATACCAATAAAATTTAATATTTATTGGAATTTCCCATTTTTACCAACAGACATATCATCTGTTAATACATTTCTGTTGGTATAACCCATTTTTTTGTAGTGACCATTCACGGAGATGGTTGACCATACATACGCATGAACACTATTTTCATTTTCTTATCGAATTAAAAAAATGGAAAGTAAATAATATATATGTATATTATAATTAAATTATAATATTTTTATCAAATATATCACATATTTTTATTAAAACCATCATTTATACATTCCATGTGTAGCGTGAACGAATCACATCGCTTTGAGGAGGCTGTAGTTCACACATCCACAAACAATGTTATCGTATTACCATAAAATGGAAATTAAGAAGTTATGTGTTATACTAGAATTAAAGAAGGATAAATAAATTATATATGTCACATATATAAAATATAAAATATAAATCCGTCATTATTCCCAACCTTGAAATATGATAATGGAAGAACAAACGACATTAGTTCGCAAGGCGGTAGTCTGCTGTACACACGAACGATGATTACATATCCCATTTGATATAAGTGTGTATGAGTGTCGGTCACAACCATGACAAAAAATAATATCAGTATATTTAAGATAACTATTGTATTATATAATAAATATATTATAATAATTTAGTGGGCTGATAAAGAAATAAAATTAAGAAGATCATTGAAGAATGTTACCTCTTCATCGGGTAACTCTTTTTGGTTTATACCAAAAGAAATCCTTGGTTTTATTTATGAAAAAATTGAGGATTATAGGAGGGGATGGATTTTGGGGATATATTTGTGTAGGTTTTTTATGATGCAAAAGGTATTGAGAGATGTGATTAAGTGTTAGGTGTGAGTTTCCTTTTATAGTGGAGGAGGAGTAACATTCTTGTAAATATTAATAGGTAAACACTATTGAGAGGTCTCTCTTACATCATTTTCTCATATAAACAAAAAAATTATATAAAAGGATTATTTGGTCGAAATATTGGAATAAAATGGATTTTGGATAATTTTATATTTCATTTTGGCCTTTATGTTTAAGGTTTAGTCCCTTGTTAAGCTTGATTTTCTCTTAATCACAATAATGAATTTCAATTTATTTCACTAATATTTTGGTAAAAAACAAAGTTGAAATTATTATACGTTATAAATTATGATTAATAAAAATATTGAATTAATTTTTTCAAATTATAATCACATAAGTGGCAGAAATTAATTTAAAATTAACCCCACAGACGAGATGAGAAAGCGAGTTTTTAAAGTAAAAATGTGCCAAAGTTTGAAACTTTTTATATATAAATTCAATGAGTAATTAATTTCAATAACCTAAATTGGATTAATTTATGTAAAATTAATCTAATATAACTTTAAAACAAATTAAAAAGATTATTTAACACTATAATTGTTTATATGAAAATTCAGTTTTCAATTAAAATTCAATATTTTTCACTATTCATGAAAAAACAAAACTTCACAGAAAAATACCAAAAGTTAACCATAAGATAATTTTGAAATTAAGATTTCAAAATTGAATTTATTTTTTTATATAAAATTTATGAAATTTCCAAAATTTATTTTTAATGTAGGTGCTCCATTAAATGGCGGAAAAACTGCCTTTAAAAAAATATAGCTTTTTATGCATACAATTGTATTTGTTCTTATATTATGATATAAAACCTATTGAATGGATATAAAAAATATTTTATTAAATATATAATATAAATATTTCATTATGATCATTCAAAAATATTAATTCATTTAATTGATTAAGATAAAATGCCTTTGTGTACATAAAAATAGTTTTTTATAAAAACATTCCCTTTATATTGAATTGGTTTTATAGTCATTTATAATTAATGGGTAACTAATGAATTCAACCATATATTTTTATAAGTTAGTTAATAATATTAATAAAATCCAATTTAATGGCTTGGTTATATCATACTATATAAAATAATAATATTTTAATAATATATTATTGTTCAGTAAAACTCGAACCTACGTGTAACGCAAGCTATCAAAGAAACTTTCTATTGTGTACGATAGAAGATAACTCATTATTGAATGAATTGAAAGCTATAAAATAGATTAAATTTATTTAAAATATTAAATATATCATAATGTCTCAATAGGTTATATTCTTTTCTACACTTGGTGTTGTGTGTCATAAATGATATTGAATAAAAGTTAATCTTTTTGAATTTTCAGGGTGTTACAGTCTCTCCACCTTAAATAAATTTCATCCTTGAAATTTAAAATCTATCTTGGTAGATGAAGGTTTTATATTTAAAAATTAATTTTTTGAAAACCCTACATCATATAAGGGTTAATAAAATATCCTCTTAATAAGAGATAAGTGACAGTATAATGGTCATATGGAATAACATATAACCAGGATTCTACATAGGATAACATTAGTGGAATTTAAAAATATAGACTTGTAGGAAAATCATAAATAATTATAGAGAGTGATTGAGGTAATTGATCAAAAACAAGTAAATTATTAATGGAATGTTGAGGTCCTCAAATCCATAAATATATGATGATTTAAAATTCCATCAATTCAACAAAAATTAATGTATTGGGATAAAAGTTTATTTATAGATCATTTTCCTAATTTTGAGTAATTATTTTGCTACCTAATAATATAAGGAAATATTCTCGATACATTTCTATTTCATAAAAATAAATTTATATTTTGTTTTTTCTTTGATCAATTTCCAATTTTACCTCTTTACTCCAAGAAATAAATATAAAAAAATGATCTTTCATGCCTTAAGTGCTAAAATTTACTATCAGTGAATCATAAGATACATAAAAGATTGTAAAGTATTCCCATATGTCTCCAAATATTTTCTAAAACCAATATTTTTAATACCTTAATCTCTAAACAAAAAATTGATACTGTTATTTCATCATTAATATTTATTCATCAAATCATTTAACTAAAAACAATGAAATATTAACTAGGACGTTGCATTGGTCAGTGGTTAGCGTTAAACCTTTATCATACTTTAGTTATGGTTTCATGACCTATTTCCTTACCAGATATGAAGGGATGTCACCTGACATACAATTTTTCCTTTTTCTAAACTACATTAATATAATTCCTATAACATTTCCAAAAACGTATGGTGTCCTTGAAATGAAATTAATCATTAAATAAACTCTTTATTAGGGTTTTCAATACAACCTATTTTTTTACAGTCTAATAATATTATTTATATATTAACCCTAAATTTTTTCAATAACTTTAAACTTATGTCTATAAAATGTAATGTAATTATTCTTAAAATAACTATTCCACTAAAACATTTACTAAACTAATGAGTTCTATTTCCATAAATTCCTCCCAAAACATCCTTAGTCTCAGTAGACTCCCATTACATTAAACCTAAAAAATACATGTTTTATACTTATAACTTATGATTAACCTCAATATAATAATCCCACGATGGTATCTATAACTCTTAAGTTAATGAATACATATGTGATTCTATGTTAATCCTCAAAGTCTATCTTAGAGTTATGTTCCCTAATCTATGTTTTCCTAAATCAAGTTCTCAAGGTTTCTAAACAAAATCCTATGATACCAATTGTAGTGACCCAAACCCAATAATCTAGGAGCCA
This sequence comes from Viscum album, assembly GCA_963277665.1. Taxonomy (NCBI): domain Eukaryota; kingdom Viridiplantae; phylum Streptophyta; class Magnoliopsida; order Santalales; family Viscaceae; genus Viscum; species Viscum album. Next base: position 448,607,294 of record OY728145.1, read on the forward strand.
ATGTCTACTACCATTAAATGGGCATGATTATAAGGAATAAACTCTCAAAGGACCGACCAGTTTAGTAGTTTTGGTAAACTAGATACATACATGAGTCTTGTATTAAAAAGGCACACACAAATTACAACATAATTTTTTCGATAATAACTTTATTACGTATAGATGATCCTTGAAAATATTTCTTAGTACACATCATGGAATCCTAGGGAATGGAAAAAAACATTGTTTAGCTAAAATTCACAGTAAGGGTTAAGTATAGAAAAAGAAAAAATTAATCAATAAGAATAATAATTATGAAAAGGTAAATATGTGAACACACATTCCATATAATAAATAAACTGAGAAGGAAGTGTGTAAAAATTATTTAAAGGTAAATAAGTGAACATAAATTTTATTTGAATAACTTTACTAAATGAATAGATAAGACAAAGTAAATATGGAAAGGTAAATAACTAAAAACACTTCCCATTTAGTCAATAAATTGAGAATGCAATGCATCCATAGATTTTTTCATAGTGAAAATATCATGGATAATAAATACTAATTTGAATGAAGGAAATAATTAATTATTGGATTTCATATATCTGGAACATGAACTACTATACTGCCAACATCTATCCTCGAGATAGTTTAATTCTATGGATAGAAACACATCCAATTCTTCTTGGAAACAAACTTGAAGGGTTTGTTACCAACTGATTTTGTCTCATGAGACTATTAATGCAATGAGGGTCGTGCATTAACCAGTACCCAACCCATGCACTGCATTTACAAATAATTATTCATATATAAAATAATCTATTTAATAAATAAATAATGTTTCTTATCATCAAATATCTATATTGAATAAAGGATACAAATTTATCAATATTTCCCCAATTAATCAAAGAAGATCAACGTGAACACAATATGTAAAAATGGAATACTATTTAGGAAATAATAATACAAATATAAAAAGAGTATTTATATTTAAGATAAATTTAATTTACAATAAAAATGATCATAAGGAAGTGACTATTTCAATAGAATGTTAAAAATCACAAAAGAAAGTGATATTGCAAAGATAACTTTTACACTTGGTAATTTTCAAGTCAAAACCCCTTGGATGAGATAGTTCAATGTGAAACTAAAAATACCATGAATTATGAGTGAATAAAAATATTTAATTATGAAGGGGAATTATATACACCACATTAATGTGAATTTGTGCATAATAACAAATACGTCTTAATGGAATGTAAATTGAGATGAAATCCCTTACAACTGTGGTAATATATGAATCCAAAGCAACTGAAGTAATAATAATAAAATTAAACATTTAAATAACATGAATATAAAATAATAAATGATATAATATATCAAAATTAGTAGTATATACACCACACAAAATATATAAGTGGTGAATATGACATTTATTTTACAGATGGAAAAAGTGAGATGCAAATCTCTTACAACTTGGTAACATTTAATTAAAACCCCATAGGTTGAAATAATTCAATTTGAAAAATAAAATTACATTAAATATGAAGTATTCATGATATACATGTCAAATTGGAAGTATATACACCATATATATGTAATTCGGTGTACAATAATGAAGTGTTCCTTAAATAATGGAAATTGAGAAGAAGTCCCTTACCTTGCATTTCCTTTTGGTAGAATGATATTTAACCTCATTTATAATGGTTTAAAGAATTTTATTAAATTAAAAGATAACTATAATAATATTTACAATAAGATATATATTATCTTTTTATAATACCTTATTACACTTTTGTTAATAATCTTTCATTATTTTCTCTGTTTCAGGTGTTAATTGTCTCGTTTTGCGAGTATGTATTGACTTGTTATTTTTTGTTCCTATTACATTGATTATGATATCATCATCACAAAAATATAAAAAATTATGTAAATATAGTATATATTTATTGGATAAGTATTTATAGAAATCCATTCAATTTGGATATATAAATGAAATTCCCCATTCATAGAGACGGTAGGTCGTTCGTATGCATGAACGCTATTTTTATTTTCTTATCATATTAATAGAATGAAAAGTAAATAGTATATAGGTATATTATAATTATAGTATAATATTTGTATAATGTTTATCACATATGTTTCTTAAAACAATCCTTTTATATATTCCATTTATAGCGTGAATGAATCACATCACTTAGAGGAGGCAGTAGTCTACACGTCCACAAATGATGTTATCATATTCCAAAAAATGTAAATCATGAAGGTATGTGGTATAAAATAATTAAATGAGAATAAATGAATTTTAAATAAAATATATATCATATATAAACTATGCATCTCTTATTATTACAAACCTTGAAATGTGGTAATGGAAGAAAGAACGAAATCAGTTCGTGATGTGGTAGTCTGCCGTACACACGAACGATGATTGCACATCCCATTTGATGGAAGTGTGTTTGAGTATATTTCATAACCTTGAAATAAAAACATATTAGTATATTTAATTTACTGAGGTTATTATATATGTAATATATAAGATTAACTGAATAGGTTTAGAAAGAAATAAAACAGAGGATCTCATTGAATAACGTGACATCTTCTTTGGGTAACTCCTTTTGATTTACAGCAAAAGATATCCTTGATTTTCTTTATTCAAAAAGTGAGGCTTCTTAGATGAGGGTATAAATTTTGGGGATCTATGTTTCATGGTTTTATGATACAAATGGGCTTTAAAGGTGTGAATAAGTGGGAGGGGTGAGTGTCTTTTTATAGTGGAGGATGAGTAACATTCTTGTAAATATTAAAATGTAAACACTATTGTGAGGTCAAAATTATATAATTTTTATCCAATAATGAACTAAATTTTATAAAATGGAGCATATGGTAGAAATATTTGTATCCAATGTATTTTGGACAAGTTTTTAGGTATTTTTGGTCTTTTAGATTAAGGTTCAGTCCTTTGTTAACCTATACTGTCTCTTAATCAGTGTAATTAATTTTAATTTATTTCACTAATATTTTTGTAAAAAAACTAAGGTGAACTTATTATAAATAAAACATTATTATTATTAAAAATATATAATCCATTTTCCAAATTATAATCACATAATTATCAGAAATTAATTTAAAATTAATCCCGCATATGACACGAGAAAGCGGGTTTTTAAAGTAAAAATGTTCAAATGTTTGAAATGTTTTTATATTCAGCTTCAATGGGAAATTGATTCCAATGACCTAAATTTCATTAATAATTGTAAAATTTACCTAATAATACATTTAAACCAATTAAAAATATAATTTAATATAATAAATTATTTAGATGAAAAGCCAGTTTTCAATTAAAAACATTATTTTTCACTATTTATCAAAAAATAAAACATCACAGAAAAATACAAAAAATTAAACCTAAAATAATTTTGAAATTACTCTTTAAAAAAATTAAGTTTATTTTTTCATATAAAATTTATAAAATGTCAAAAATTTAGTTTTAATGTAGGTGGACCATTAAAAGGCGGTAAAACTAACTTTAAAAAATATAGTTTTTTATTACAATTAGATTTATTATTATATTATACCTATAAAATATCTTGGATGATTGTAAAAAAATATTTTTTTGAATATATAATTTTAATATTTCATTATTATCATTCAATAATAGTAAATAATTTAATTTATTAAGATAACAATCCTTTGTGATCATAAAAATAGTTTTTTATAAAAACATTCTCATTATATTAAATTGCTTTTTATATTAATTTTTAATTAATTGGTAACCAATGAATTAAACCATATATTTTCATAATTTAGTTAATCCTATTCATAAATGATAATTTAATGTCTAGTTTATATCTTATTATAATAAATAATAATATTTTATCAATATATTATTATTCTGTAAAACCCGATCTTGCTTGTAACACAAGCTATTTAAAAACTTGTTATGGAATTCCACACAAGATAACATAGTATTTCATGAATTGAAATATATATAATATATTAAATTTATTTTAAATATTAAATATATCATAATGTCTCAAGAGGTCATATTCCTTTTTACTATTGGTGTTGCCTGTCATACACGCTATCGAATAAAAGTTCATCTTTTAGACTTTTTGGGGTGTTATAAAAGTCCATGTTATTGAAGATATACTAAATATAATAAAAAATAACATAGTAATATCACACCTTGTCTTACATGAATTAATAAGAACAAATGGGGTATATAAGTACATGATAAGAAGAAGTTAAAGTTTTAGTATACTACACAATTATTCCCTCCCCGAGGAATGGATATTCCTAAAAAACATTACTCAATTTGGTTATCTAGTGGTGAGATCCTACCATTGGGATTTGGTCATAGGTTTCAGCCCTTGATGAAGAAATAAAAGACATTTCCAACTTATTCACATCATGGTAATAATATTACAATTTATTGAATATAATTTATATAAAATGTGTTTGATTTTTAAGAAAATATTTAACATGAGAAGAATAATATTGTTTATATTTGATCACTTATATTGAATAATTTTTGAGATGGGTAGTTCATTAAAGTATGAAACATTATATTTTATGAGAGTGTTACCCACAATTTGTGAGAATTAATAAAGTTCATTATTGAAGAGGATTGAAAAAAACGAGGTGAATGCATATGAATCCGATCACTATAAGTGAACACAATATGATATTAAAAAAACCATTGAATAATTAATTGAGAATGCTTTTTATAATCAACACATATAAGATCTTTTATTTATTAATCAAGAAGAGAATAACCAAACAATAACTCAACAAAAAAACCCACTATTAAGTTCGATAGAGGAAATGAAGGCCAAATTCATTTAGATAATATCTTATATGGAGAGGGAAGACTCTTAAGAGCATATAATACCTCAAGATCATTAGTAGAATGTCTATATGAATAAAGGGAGTCTGCAAGCATATTCCCTTCTCTCCATGTGTGAGAGATGATGGTACCCATTTCCATCTTCATAAGGTATACCTGAATTATGTAGGATACAAACCAATGAATATATTAATATTTATTTAGGAAATTAATAATGGAAGTGGAATCTATTTCAATTTAGGATAGATGAATTCATCCCTCATAAAAAAAGTTGATACCAAGAATCAGTGACATAACTTCTACCTATAATGAAGATCCATTCCCAAAGTCGAAAATGAATCCTAGAACAACTGAGAAAAACTAAGAAAAAATGAAATATCCCCTACTATATTACTATTTGACAAAAATATATAATTTTTCATCTTAATATAAATCCATGGAGGGTTCCAAACAACCCATTTCTCATGATTAATATGAGTAATCTCATATCTCAAATAAAGTAACTCTAGCCATAGTGAGTGGATGAATGGCCCGAAGGCCTATTTTTTTAATTGTTATTATTTGTGATAATACACCTTTCAATGGGTATTATTAGAGGAAATCACCCAGAAAAGACAACTTGGAACTGCTCCTCCCAAGCACATGTCATGATATCAACACTCCCCCTTCGCAAGGATGGTCAGCTAGCTATCCTGTGCAGAGTTGCACATGCTTGGTACCGATGACAATTCTATACCCTCTTGTTCTTACGATTCAGTTAGCTCTGCTCTGGTGAATGTGCCGGATCTGATCCTCATCCGGAGCCTTGTCCCTTGTATTCTAACTAGTTCATTTGTATATTCATGTGGCCTGAAGGCCTTGGGGTGGCCTGAGGGCCTTAAGGTGGCATGAAGGGCTTGAGAGACAACTAGCCTCAAGGCCTTGGGTGGCCCGAAAGCCTTGTAGTACCCGGGGTCCAAACCAGTGGCCCAAAGGCCCAGATGGATGAATAGTTCCTGCTGCTATAGTATCGATCAATGCCTACTACAGTAAATTCTATAGTGTCCACTACAGTAACCTGGAAAACTTGTATCCACTCAAATTTGATCTCAGGTCTCTTAGATGCACATTTCGAGTCCCCACCAACTGGGATGAGGCTCATGTGCTAGCCAAAGTGAGTGAAGGAGATCCTACGAACCTTCATTTCTACCAACTATCTATGGTTCCTGTATAGTAATGCAACAATATTGAAGGATATAGTTTAATTAAAAATCCTTCATTTCCTGAATTTGATCATTATGAACCCATTGGGGTGTCCAATATAATTCTGTAATAATATAAATCTATATGATCCTTGAATGGTTTGTCGATGGATGAAACATCTAGGAACTACGGTGGGGATCAAATGATTCTAGCCTAAGGGTAATTTTCATGATGTTTTTGAAATGGTACCATAGGTCCAGTTCCCATGAACATTTGATAAATATGTGATTTGTGGATTCAATTGAATGGGAGAAAAACCTAAACTTTGAGATCAAATAAATGCCTCTTGTCAGTATCACAAAATCCATAAGAATGAAATTACTCATAATATTCCAGACAAAAAAGATCATTTTAATAGGAATTTATTAATTCTATATAAAGGATCAACATAGAACCAACAACCTTGGAATCCTAGTGAAATAGTGGTGTGTAACAAAGGAGAACCTACCATCTGAGGTTGTTAATTACACTAGCCCATCCTTATCAAATAGATGGATAATATATGTGGAAATTTACATTTGATACTTATGCATAACATCATTAATAAAATCAATGAAATATGTAGCCTCCCTAGATATAATGTTCAGTTCCATACACCCTTGTAGGGTGATTGTTCCGAAACGAATCAGATGAAGTGTACCAACGCGCCCGACGGTTGATCTTATGGAGGGCTGAGCTCTGCTCAATCGCTAAGGTCAGGTATATAGGTCTTCGTTTCGAAATACCCAATAGTTCTATATCCAATGATATGTGGACCTTCTTTCCAAAGGCAGGCGTTCGCTGGGTGATTTGGCCAGCGATGATTAAGAACTCACATTGGTTGAGAGGATGGGAAATCGGGCTCATCACACCCTTTTAGGAGGGGAATCATTGCATGTTACGGGACTCTCTTATTGATTTAAGACGTATTCATATGTTAACGAATATTTGGTTTATACCCAATCATAGTATCCAAAGATCACTCCTGGTTGGAAATGGTCAGCTGAACGTAGGGATCTAGAATCATTTAGGCCCGAGGTTTACCATCCCTCATTGGATTAATGACTCCAAGATGTTTGGAATCATTGAGAAGACACTGGTTTGAAGCCTCATAACTGGGTACCCTGGAATTTATTTTCATCCAGGGGGTACAGATAACGACACGAGCATTTGTATTGAACCCATGATACGAGCTTCCTACATATCCTCTTGAGAGGAATCAGGATCCACGTAGTTCGGTAGTACAGTTTAATGTCACGTGGGACGAAGTATCGTGGATTACACTCTGAGGTGGCCCAATGAGAGGGTGGATAGGGATTACACTCTGAGGTAGCCCATAGAGTTGGTGAACCGACATGAAGGGGTTGGAATGACCGGGTGGTGTGCTTGAACCTCGTGGAGGATTCCTACGTACCCTGTGATAGGGGATCAAAGTCTACATAGTTCAGTAGTATAGTTTAACGTCATGCGGGATGAAAAATGGAGCATACAATCTGAGGTGGCCCAAAATGTTGGGGCTTGGCACACCGACCCGGTGACGGTCGGGGCCAATGGTTTGTTGGGATTGAACCTCGTGGAGGCTACCTATGTACCATGCCTTGACATGGATCAAAGTCCACGTAGTTCGGGATGGATTGGGGATACATTTTAACGTCATTCGGGACGGGGGTGAACCAATGTGAAGGAGGTCAGAACGACCAGGTGGTGGGATTGAACCTCAGTGAGGCTTCCTACATACCATGCCTTGACATGGATCAAAGTCCTCATAGCTCACAGGAGGTTGGGGTCAGGGTCGGTGCTTACTCTAAGCCCACATGAGACATGCTTAGTGTGAGAAACAAGATGCAGCAGAGACCTGACGATCACATCGGGAACGCTGCGTTCGTGGGAAGTGGAGTGGGGCTTACACAAGGAGCGGTCCATATAAATGGGGATTGGGACTTAATCCAGGATAGAGGCCCGATGGTGAAAAATCCTATAGGGAGAGTGAAAGGGTACCCTTGTGTCCATCTCCCCTCTTGGTTCTTGGCACCGGGGAAGTACAGAGGTGCATGGGTGCTACCTCCTGCAAGAAAGGCTCAGGGCTTACATTAGGGAGGCTTCCCTGTCACTCTCAGAAGAGGGGAGAATTACTCACCGCTGGTGTCGAAAGGTAACGCAAGAGGAGTCCCCCACTCTTTGAAAGTGGAGAGGCATAAAGGGGACTCCCAGGCTCGGACCCTGCACTACCGTGGGTATGTGAACCCAGGAGTGTTTTGGGAACTCACTTAAGGGCCAGAGAAACCCCTTTTCTCTCATCTACCATGGGTATGTGAACTCAAAATGGCGCGCTGATACTCCTGAAGGTTACACCATACAGATCTGGTGGCTTCGGTAGAGGTCTTGGCTCGAGGACGATGAATATGATAATGAGGGGGTTGCGAAGGATCAGGATGGATTGGAAGGATTTTATGTGACTTAAGTAATGGGAACACCGAAGGAGTTGGAGAGCCACATGCGTGTATGAGGAGTGGCGCCCTTCGCGTAGGGGGGTGCTACGCGGCTGGAGAGGCCGTCCGCGTACCAGGGTGGTACACGGACTGATAGGAATCCCATGTACCAGGGTGGTACGTGCCTTCAGGTTCGGCCCGCGTAACATTTTGGTATGCGGCAGAGTCCGCGCGAGCAACGATGGCCAGGGGTGACACCGGTCGGGGGTTCGTCGGTCTGGGCTCCGCCCGCGTAGGAGGGTGCTACGCGGCACATCGGATCGAAAAAGGGGCGTAGACTCCCTGGTCTGTGGGGAGTACATCCGTAGAGGGTCCATGGATTACGGTCTTCTTTTTCTTTTTATTTTAAGATCGCGGTTCACCAATTTGTTATGCGTTTTCCGATTCCATATTAATTCGTTTCCAGTTTCATACCTATTCTGGTTCGCGAATTGGAACTTCGCTGTTTGTGAAATCCTAAGCTCCTCCCTTCAAAATCCTTCCACCAGAATCTGATTGATCCCTCTCTTATCCCCCTTGATCCCCTTTTATATAGTGGAGAAAGAGACGTATCTGTCGTCACGTGGAACCTTTTTCAGAGGCCCATGACCGGAAACCCATTTTACAGATGACTTGGTCAATCCGAAACTTGCGGGGTGCAGTGAATGCACATTCCCCACAAACCAAACTAGTTCAGGGAGTGCTTTTCAGCCGCGCAGGGCTCCGCCTCTATTACACGAATGACGACATACACGGTCCGGGCCGGTTGACGCGGTTTGCGGCTGGGGAGGTTCGTGACGGTGGACCGGCCTGGCACCCGTTTCGCTTTATGCCCGCGGAGGGTCTCCGCCTCTATTCCGCGAATGACAGCGGTCCGCGGATGGGGAGACTTACTGATTCGGCCGCGTACCGTCAACATTAGACCGGTATGTGGATCAGTTTGTCTTTTACCGATCTTTGAGTATTCACCACATTTTTGCCCAATTCCTTGAGGGATATTGGGTAGAATCCTCTCTTGAATTAAGGGGATTCTCATTCTCTTTTGCGAATTTTTTAGGACACTATAAATGCTCCCCATCAGAATGGGGTCTAATCAGAATGAATATGAGACTATTCTGATGTAGAGTGGTCCTAAAATGTGGATAGTTTGCAGTAGAGGGGTGGACCCGGTAGGGGACCACGCCTATAAATATAGGGGGCCCTTCATTTGTCTTTTACCAGATTCCTCACGAACATAGAGATCTTGCTTTTCGTCTCTGTGTGATTTCTCCTTCGTGAAACTCCTCGTCTACGAACCAGCTTCGATTTCCACGAACCATTCCTCATTCACTCCTACCTTCACCCGCAGACCAATCACCTAGCCGTGAACTAACACTTTTAATCAATTAAAAAGTAAGTTACAATGGGCCGCGTAGGAACTCACTGTGCGGTTTTGATGGTCCGCCAACTTAAATCTTCCAGACTTTGAAAATTTCATAAGCCTTCCAAACATAAACATTTAAATCTGAGATTGAGATTCCATGGAGTAACATGGTTCACGTTTTTTTGGACAATGCTCTGCGGGCCAGAATACCGTGGACTTCTTCCACGTAGGGTTGGTTCGTGGGATGCAACCGTCACAAACCACCTTTTGAGGCCTGCTCAGGGACCTCGTCATTAAGGATCCTTGACTGAGTCCTTTTCCATATACTTGGTATTTTTTTCCACATTTTATTATTCTAGACAAACCATTTGCCTGGTTTTTTTATAATGCAGGGAGAAAATTTTGTTCCTCCTCGACCTGCACCCAGGCCTGCTACCGAGCCCCTTCCAATTGGTGATCAACGCCTAAAGGATGTGGCTAGCTCTGTTCAGGATGGAATCCGCCACTCCCCACTATACCCCTTACTTTTCAACTTGCTCTCCGAGTCACAGTGGGAGTACCCCTTTTCCAACAGCCTTCCTGCCTACAGGTTCAGTTTACTGTCTGATACAACGATTCCGGTACCATGTCGTGACAACAATCCTGCAGCATGGATATTTACTAGTACTATCCTTCGAATTGTGATATCTGCCAAAGGGTGCCCTACCCCAAGGGATACAACTGCCAGATCTGTGCTGAATCACCTTCCTGTGGCCCCGACAGGAGAACAATGTCAGCAGGATGGGGCAATTCACTATTATCGGAGGATTGCCCGCAATGCTATGGTGAACAAAAAACAAGGCTGATCAGCTAAATGGGACCTCCACCCCATAGGGGCATTTAAGTCATTGTATTGGGGGTGGCATATCTAGGTTCTCCAGAGCTGTACGGAGTATGAAGTGGAATTGCGAGCTGTAGGATTATATGAAGCTTCCTGGGTGTCCCAGACCTATACCCATTGGCCCCACACCCTTGCCAAGAATCTTATGAGCCGCTGGAGTCCAGATACGAACACATTCGAACTGGTCCATGGGGAGGTGGGTATTAGTCTTTGGGACATATTCAAGATTTCAGGGGTCCCCATTGTTGGAGGCATGTATGATGAATTCCTGTCTCCCCCTTCTGTGTGGGACAACAAGGAGAGGACTCCTAAGTTAGTGAAGCATCTTATTGATTAGGCTAGAGATAATTCGAAAGATAAATCTCCAAAGCATCTTGTCCCATATCGTGAATGGATCAAGGCTTTTTCCAAAGAGAGAAAGTCCATAGCTCTTCTGCGCAGGCCCACAACCAGTCCTACGATGGAGTCCCGAAGGCAGAGGGGCAGCTATTGGCTGATCCTAGAGGAGGGCCCGTTCAACAGCTGGGGCTGGGAACTGGTGCCAGACATTGTTCGACTGCTCCACATGGTGGAATTTTTGGCCATGTTATTGAGTGGTTGGTTATTGCCCGTACGCGAGACTGGTGGCGTGCGGGTCTCTACTTTTTTTATGGCGGCACAACTGACCACCAACAACGTCATCAACTTGGTCGTCCCGGTATTAGCTAGGATTTATCGGTTTCTTCTTAATATTACAGAGGGGAGTCGGCCAAACCGGGTAGCCAGACCTTTTCAAATTCTCTGGGGATAGTTGGGAGTGCATATTAAGAACTATTATACTTTCATCAATCCTTTTTAGATTCTGGGTACCGTATTCCAGCCATATTTTCAACTGACCAGTGGGGTTATGCCCAAGGAGTGGGTGGCCCAAGAGAAGGATGGAAAACAGATTGTTTAGAATATGCATCTGTTGTCGAGCCGAATCTCGAGTTAGAATAATTTAAATTTCTAACCATATCCCTCCCCGAATGGTGCAATCACGAACACCATATCAGAGGAATTTAGAAAGAGGGGCTTCCTCTTTTCCTTATGAGAAGGAATTCTGGTGGCTCGTATCGGTGGAGAACTGATCTTTGAGGGGTATGCGCCTTGCCGATTCAGCAATTTGGCTGCGTCCAGGTGCTATGTCCTCCTGCACTAAATGGCGCCCGCAGGAACCGCCATCTAATGGTGTCCAAACAATTGTGGTTATACCTCACCTGGGAGGATACTAGCTGCGAGGTTATGACCCCCGCGCTTGCAGACTCCATTCCTTTCTTATCCAAAAGCTATGCCGACTCCTGGGTGCAATCATATCTGAATGGTCAGTTAGGTCTATGGGTTCCCACTATATCGAGTCCTAATCCATCTAAGAGTAAGAGGAAGCGGAAGGGGGATAGTTCCCCAACCAGACCAGGAATGGTCCTTCGTAACCCTGCTGGTCTCATGCCTCCGAGGAAGGTATTAACAGGCATAGGTGTCTCCTTACATGACCTCAAAGCTGCCCAGAGAGAGTTAGCCATTCCAACTGATGCTGCCTTCCTGACAGCCCGGGGCCAATGGGATGAATTCAAAGGCCAGTCATCCCTTCACAGCTAGTACCCCCTTTCTTTCTGGCAGCATCTCCATGAATCAGAAATGGAGTTCGACGGAATGGGATACATATCTTCTCCTGCTGACATCCTTTATGATGTGGACCCAGAGAAAGTTCATTGGTATCTCCAGGACCTCGAGGCCTACATTCATGCATGCCAGGGCTATGTGGTGTTAACTCACCGAGTCCAGGCCCTGTTATGATTGGTGACTGATGAGGAGGAGGAAGAGAGCGATCACTCTTCATAGGGTTATGATTCCACGAGTTCCCCTACTGTAGCTGAGGCAAGGGAATTCCCCCCCTTTCCCATGAGGTCCCTCCCACAAGTAACTCCCGAGAGTTCTAGGGCGGTGGTGAGATCCTAAAAACAGACACAACTATCAATGCCCCCACTGGCCCCTGCCGCTACCCGACCCTCTCAGGTCGATCCCCCACGACTAGATATTCCTGTTACGGCTTCATTTCTAGATGCGTGGAGGATTTGGGATGAACTGAGGGTCAGTGGATCATATGAAGAGGTTTGTGTGTTACTCCAAACGAGCTCTCTCGAGCTTCCGGGAATTGGGACTATCTTTGCTCATCCTCACTTGCTGTTGGAAGAGGATCTAGAAGAAATAGTCACCTCATTGAAGGAGATGGACACATACGTGCATTCACTTCAAAATTAGCTTTACGGGTCTAATCGGGTTTCCATGATGATAAAACATCCCAAATTGTCCGATCCCGAAGAAGAGGTTGCACTACTCATCCGTTCTTGCATTCTTCCTCCTTTACTATGAAGGTTCTAATGTTTCTTCCCTTTATGCTGGGTGACGAGGACTTCCAGGGGGAAATTCCTCCCACAGAGTATACTCCCCGTGGTACCGCAGCATCAGACACGCGCCTTCGACTATGGGGGTCATCGAGGAGGGGTCTCCTGGTGCAGTTGAGCACTTGGAAGCGACCATTACATACCCAAGTAGGGTCTTTCCTCCTCCCGCTCCTCCCAGCGTTCTGAGTGGAGAATTGTCCCCTGGGCAGATCCAGAGACATCGACATGAGTACCGATTATCAGAATAGCTCATACAGGGGACGTCAGGTAATCATGACTCTCGTTCCCTTGATTACTAACTCATATGTTATGATTTTTCCAGTTATTAACTGTTTTGGAACTATGGTGTAGGGCCAATCGGAGACTTGCCCATGGCTACCGAAGCTGTCATACCTTCCGCCCCTTCATTATCTCAGGGACCACCTATGCCCATACCTGAGCATGACGAGATGGTGGGCCCTGCTGAAGGGGCTAGTGATACAGAGGCCTTCCTTCTGTCTTCACCAATTAGAGATATGTCATAGGAGGAACAGCTGGAAAATGAGACCCCCATTGATCAGATAGCATCTATAATTGTGGGGGAGTATGGGGCGCCCGTGATTACCGAGTAGGCCCTAGATCTGATGGGGTCAGATGCCTCAGACTTGATGGGTCCCATGGTGATGGAGGAAGAGCCTTTTATTAGGCCAGTTGTCGGAAACCCAGAGCGAGCCATCATTCTGTTTACTGAGGGAGTAATTTTCCCGATCATGATCTCTATAGATGACTTCTTGAGGACATATTTGGGAGTTTTTTTCCTTGGGTGTGGCCTTTGGTCTTGGACACCTTTAGGGGTTCCGATGACTCCCTTGCCTCTCGAGGACACAGCGTCTTCCTCGAGCGGCAGCGACGACGTAGAACTTGAGGGCACTGATGCCTTGATGACCGGGCGTAGGCTTCTCATCCTCTTTCCACTGAATCCTTTCTCTTCCATTTTCTTATTAGGGATACTTATCTGTCTTATCGAATTTCGGGCTTTAGGACCATGACCTTCGGCACTGGCGATTGTGCCATCAGATCCAATCGTGCTCCTGACCACAACCACTGGGGGAGATGTTGCTGCAGCGTCGGGGCTTGAGGGTTGGGCCGTATCAGGTCTCTCCTTGGTGATGTTCATCCTAGAGAATATATCTTTGTCCGGAAGTGAATCGGAGCCTGATCAACGAGTCCTTTCCAGTCTTCAACTTGCTCTCCAAAGGGCATGGAAGAAAATTTTGAAGCTGATTTCTCAGACACCCCTGGCCGAGATGCCAACTAAATTTCTGAAGCTGTGCAATCTATTTAAGCTACTGGTATTCGACGGGTTTGACTAACATTATATTTATGATATTTCCAAGAAGGTGGTCACTGACTGGGAGAGGCTTGGTGGTTTCAAATCTCGCCTTTCTACTGCTCAATCTAAAGCCTACATTTCCACGACCCGACAGCTTTGCCTAACGGAAGCTCATGATCATGCCGGGCTGGTCGTGAGACTTCATGGAGAAGTCATTAAGTAGAGTTCTCTACTGGAGGTGATGAGGAGTGACATATAGTGACTGCAACAGGAGGAGACTAATTTCACATCCATAATTGAATAAGGGGAGCGACAGATAGAGGAGGAGATGAGGGCGAGCTCAAAGGCGGCACAGGAGGAGGAAGCGATGCGGGCTGGTGCAGAAGCTGAGACAGCCTTACTGCATAATCTCTATCAATCAATCAAGGATTCTCATCAGTGCCTAATAAAACTTTGTGAATCCACTGAAAATCTCCTGTAATAACCTTTTCATGATAGAGGAGGCTCCGGATTGTGGATTCCCTTCTCATCAACTTTGTTATGGAACAAAGGGATGTTTCTCCTTAGCGCTCTTGTTATATTCTCATGTGATAAAAATTATTTGACATGATTGCTGTATATGATAATTCACCGAACATAGAATAATCAAAGTTCAAGACAATTGATAAAATAGAAACGAGGTCTAACTTTTGCCTGGACCATGGGATCCAGCGAGCATAGTTTGACTATTGGTAGGGTTTTGTAGAAAAACCCCACAAACTTTTTCCTTTTCTGTTAATACCCTAATTTTGACTGGGCCCATTTGGTGTGGGCCCAGTGGGTGTGGCTCCACTTTTTCTTAGGTCGCCCTTTTTGGGTTTTCAGCCTAACGGGCTTCGCGTCTTTTTTTGTGAGCGGTTTAAAGTCCCATCGACAAGACTATCACTACTGATGTTTTAGGTTGAACCAATTTAACCAGATATGGTGGGGGTGAGGGCCCTAATGAGTTTTAGTTGATTAAAAGATGTCTCAATACCCATTCCGACGCACGTGGGGGGAACATGTTTAGATTTTAACGACATGCAGGGAATGTCTCAAGGCGTGGGAGCCATATCGGCATGCAGAGGTAGGAAAAGCATCACCTAAGGAAGACTTGCCTTTGTTAGATGGTCCAAGGGCGATCAATATGTAGAACCGTTGAGGGCATGATATAAATAGTCATGAAAAGGTGTCCTTAAGTTAATGACTGTCCATTTTTGATGGCCTGAGGTCTTCATGGAAGTCCGGATTATGGAAACCACCATGGGTGGCATGGAGAATATGAAAACCACTAGGGGTGGCTCGGAAAGGGTATGTAACGTCTGAAAGGGTTTGGGAACATCTTTATTAATCAGGAGTGTGGATGCAGTTTCCCTGTGCTATGAATTTAGCTAGAGTAGTGGATGGTTGGAGGTTGGCGAAGTTTAAAGGCATGCGGCTGGGACATTCTTTAAAAATGGAATGACTTCTCCTGGTCCTCAGTAATCTCGTTAGAGACATTCTAGTGTATTCCGGCCGGGTTGTGAAGGAGGTTGGTAAACAGTATCTCAGGGGGTTTCTGAATCCCGGGATGGATATGGGGGCTCAGAGGCCAAGAGATGTACGAAGAGAATCATTGCCTAAGGAAATCTTTCCTTTGGTAGATGGGCCAGAGGAGATCAATATGCAGAGCCATTGAGGGCATGATATACATAGTCATGCAAAGGCGTCATTAGGTCAATGATTGTATTCTCCCAATAGTCATGCAGCTTCAGGGAAGTTGAGATTCGGGACCACCAGGGGTGGCTTACAAGGGTTCGGCTCCTTCTGGGTATAGAGTGTGGTTTATGAGGAGATGGTGCCTGTATACAAGAGAAACATCTAGGCTAAACATCCCGAGAATGGGTGAAGTCATCCCCTCTCACACTGGTGTGAGAAGGTGGTTTGTGCAGGTCTAGCCCGTGCACTAAGGGACAGAGGAAAGCCTTTATTCCTGGCTGAACCCATGACAGGTTTGACCATGCAGTTTAACGTCATGCGGAAAGGATGACGGGAATATTAAATTCCATGCAGTTTACCGTCATACGGTGAGGATGGGGAACATTTTTGAAGATGCTGTGTAGTTTAACGTCATATAGCGAGGACAGATATGCTGTGCAGTTTAACGTCATTCAGTGAGGATAAGGGGAATTTTTAAACCTGTGAAAAATTCTTGCACTTGGAGGCATTTCTCTGGATGTTTAATGCTTGGTCTTTTCAGTTTCACACCAAGCGGAAAAGACATGGTCCATACAGTTTTAATCGTCATGCAGTAAATATGTAGTTGGAAAGGCCACTCTTGATCAGAATGTAATTTGGCGTGAACATCTCGCCATGTCCAAGACGTGGAGAGGGTTTGATGGTGTAAATCGTGGTTCTGGGGATTCTTAAATCAGGAGCGATGATATGGGGGCTCTGATGCTGGTAAGCTTATGGGGCTAGGAAAAGTGTTGCTCGAGGAAATCTTGCCTTTGGTAGACAGGACAGGGGCTATCAATATGCAGATCCACTGAGGGAATGGTATGCATAGTCATGAAAAGGTGTCCACAAGTTGATAACTTTCCACTTCCGATGTACATGAATGATTATGAGGATTCACGATTGACTGAGCCATGAATTCTGTCATTTAGTAAGGAAATATCTGGACATGTCGGGGATGTTTGTCCCCGGTTACTGTTAAAACTAGAAGAGTTCACGACCCCAATTTATATTGCGCATGGGGTGCACCTTTACTCTATGCAGTTTAATGTCGTGAAGTAAGGATGAAGTACTCTTAGTTTAACAGTCATAGAGTTCGGACCATTGGGAGAATATTGCTATAATTACTCGGAAGGAAACTAAGTTAGGAGGCTCTGGTATACTTTGAAGAAGTTTGAGGGAATGAGGGTGTAAACTGTAACTCTGGGGTTTCTCAGATCAGGAGGTATTGTATAGGGGCTTTGAGGCCGGTAAGAATACGAGGATAGGAAGAGTGTTGCCTGAGGAAATCTTTCCTTTGGTAGACGGTCCAGGGGCTATCAATATACAGATCTGATGAGGGCATGGTATGCATAGTCATGAAAAGGTTTCCACAGGTCGATAAATTTCCACTTCCGATGGCCATGTATGATTATGAAAATCCGAGATTGCTTGCAGTACAGAGTTCGTCATATGGGGATAATGGTTTCCAAGCATTCAAGAAACATCTTCACCACAATTTTCTGTCGAGTCAAAGTAGCCTAGCCCTGACTTGATGTTTGTAGATGCAGACCGTCATGCTAACCATGGGGGGATACATAGGCTAACTTGGTAGGGATACCCTGGAAACGTTTAAATGTGAGAGGGGAAGGAACTTGTAAACTACTTCTCCATAAATTTTTGGATCGAGAGATATGATATGGGGGCCCTGAGGCCGATAAGCATACGAAGATAGGAAGAATACCACCTGAGGAAATATTTCCTTTGGTAGACAGGCCAGGGGAAATCAATATGTAGAGCTGCTGAGGGCATGGTATGCATAGTCATTCAAAGGTGTCCATGGGTCTATAACTTTCCACTTCCGATTCCCATGAATGATAATGATGATCTGCAATTATCCAGGTTGTGGAGTCTGATGTATGGAGAGGATGCATCCAAACACGCAAGGAGTATTCCAATCTTGTTTCTCCATGTGTCTTGGGTGGGTCACGACAAAGTCCGTGCAGTTTAACATCATGCGGTGAGGACGAAGTTCATGCAGTTTAACGTTGTGCGGTGAGGAAGAAGGTGAATTGACGTGAAAAGGGGATTCTGTGCAGTTTAACGCCATGCGGTAAGAACGAGGGGTATATATGCCTGTTTTTTCATTTATCGGTGGCTAGACTGGGATGTAAGATCTCGGCGTCACTACGTATCCTATGAGGGTAGGAATCAAGCGTCACGTAGTTCTTTTTGGGGAATACACCCCATGCGGTTCTAGTTCGTATGGGGGGAAGGGGGTATTTTTAGCTTCACTTGGGGTGGATGGGAAAGTATGTGGAATTCTGGCATCACTACGTATCCCACAAGGGCCGGAATCAAGCCATACATAGTTCTTTAAAAGATAAGACCTCCCGTGAAGGTCTGGTCCATACACGGGGAAAAAGGGAATTTTCAATCCTTCTTATCCGTGTAGTTTAACGTCATGCGGTAAGGACGAAGAATACACCCCATGTACGGTTGGT
The DNA here is from genome assembly GCA_963277665.1 of Viscum album. NCBI lineage: Eukaryota > Viridiplantae > Streptophyta > Magnoliopsida > Santalales > Viscaceae > Viscum > Viscum album. Next base: position 448,626,006 of record OY728145.1, read on the forward strand.
CCATATACAGGAGAAAAGGGAATTTTTGACTTTATTTGGGGATGGATGGTCCAGGATACAAAATCTTGGCATCGCTACGCATCCTATGAGGGTAGGAATCAGGCAGAACATAGTTCTTTAGAAGATAATACACCCCATGCAGGTCTGGTCTGTACATGGAGGAATAGGGAATTTTTAATTTTATTTGGGGATGGATGGGCCAGGATATATAATCTTGGCATCGCTACGTATCCTGGGAAGGCAGGAATCAAGCCGTACGTAGTTCCTTGAAATCCATGCAGTTTAAAGTCATGTGGTGAGGATGAAATACTCTTAGTTGAGGGTCATAGAGCTTGGACCGTCGAGGCTTGGCAGTTTAACATCCTACAGCTCGGACGATAACTACTTTTGATTATGTGAAATAATTCTTCATAAATCTCGTATTTGTAGGAGCTGTAGTGAATTTCCCATCCATGGAGATCAGGGCATATGCTCCATTGGAGTAGACCTTGTGTATAACATATGGTCCCTCCCACTTGGGATCCAGCTTAAGAGGTTTCTTTCTGGGTATCATTGGGGTTTGGAAGACCGACACCAATTCTTCTTCCTTGAAAGACCGAAGACGAACCTTTTTATTGAAGGCTCATGTGATCATGTTCTGATATACCTCCAGATGGTTCAAAGTCTGAAGCCACTTCTCATATAACGATTCCAATTCACCTAGCCGTTTTTCTGATTTCTCATCATTGGATAACTGATCAGAAATGGAAACATGGAGGAAGGTCAATTAGAGCTCAATGGGCAGGACCACTTCTGTTCTGTACACTAATGAGTATAGAGTAGACCGAGTAGGGGTGCATATTGTGGTTCGATAAGCCCACAATGCATGAAGAAGTTTATACGACCATGATTTCTTGTCTTTATCCATTATTTTCTGGAGAATGTTGGACAAGGTCTTGTTGAAAGCCTCTATCCATCCGTTGGCCGCTACATGGTAGCGGGATGAGTGGTTAGCCATGATACCATATTCTTGGTACAGTTTCTCCAATTCAGCAGAGCAGAAGTTGGTTCCATTATCTGTCAATATGGTATGAGGGACACGAAATCTGGTGATTATATTGGTTTTCACAAAGCTGACAATGTTTCATGCCCCGACTTCCTTGAGGGGCACAAATTCTTCCCATTTGGAAAAAAGTCGGTTGGTGTGAGGATTTACTTCAATTGTTTGTCCGTGGTGGGAGGATATGGTTCCACGACGTCCATTCCCCAAATGGAAAATGGCCAGGAGTACTTAGCCTGATGAATTAACTCCGGGGGTTGGTGTATGAAGTTGGCATGAATTTGGAATGAGTGTCATTTTGTGGTTAAGTGCTCACAATCTCATTCCATGATGGTCTAATAGTACCCAAGCTTTCGAACCTGATGGGAAAGCTCGGACCCTGACTAGTGTGCTCCACATACTCCGGCATGCACTTTAGCCATGACGGTAGCAGTTTGTTCTCTATCAATGCATCTGAGAAGGAATACGTCACAGACTCATTTGTAGAGGGCCTCTTGCTGACCCGTGTCACCGTATAAGACAAAATTAATTGCCCTTTTCAATATTTTCTCTCGTTCAGCCCTGTCTGATGGGAGTTATCCCCTTTGAAGGTAGTTCGCAGTGGGGGTCATCCAGTTGGTGGTAGGAGAATATGGCTTAGGAACAGTACTAACTTCGTCGATTTCCTCCGTCTTAGTCTGAACAAATGGCAAGACCATTCGATGATGAGAAATACTGATAGTTGTTTCATCCCGGTCTGGGGTAGCAAGGGTTGTGGCCATGTTGGCTAATGCATCGGCCTGGGCATTTTGAGACCGGGGAATATAGGTCAATGTTGTTTCTATGGAGAATTCCTCCATCAACCCTCGGACATGGTCAAACATGGGAATCATCTCCTTCTTTTTAATAGCATAGTCACCATTGACTTCTTGGATGACCAGTTTTGAGTCGCCTTTTACCATATGGTTCCATACTTGTTCTTGGAGTGCGAGCTCCGGGCCTGTAATGAGGGCTTGGTACTCCTCCTCATTGTTCATACATCCTTCTGATAGGAAGAAGGAATATGGAAAGACTACTTTTTCTGGGGACATGAGTATTATCCCCAAACCCACCTTGTTAAATTTGGGATCCTCCATCCTTTTCCCTGTCGGGCTTCGGGATGTGCCATCGAAGTACATTTCCCATGTTAGGAGATCCTCTTGAACCGATAATATGTCTTCATTAGGTAGGCCGACGTCCAGTGTAGTGGTCCCTGTCAAGGTGTGCTCTGCCATAAATTCTGCTAATGCCTGGACTTTGATGGCTTTCTGAGGCACAAACCGGATGTCAAACTGTTGCAGGATGACTGCCCATCAGGATAGGCACCTGGTCAGCATCGGGGCGGCTGAGGATGTACTTGAGTGGGTTACTATGTGAGGACAAATGGAATTCATGATGCTGAAGATAATGTCACAATTTTTGAACTGCGAAGACCAAGGACAAACAACTCTTCTCGATGTTTGAGTATTGAGTTGCAGCATCGATCATGGTTCGACTGAGGTAATAAAGACTATTTTCACTGCCAGCGTCATCTTTATACATGAGGAAGGCTCCCAGTGACCTTTCTTGGGACGTCACATATAAGATAAGAGGTCTTCCTTCAACCGGGGGCATGAGCACCGGTGGGCTTAAGAGGTACTTCTTTAGGCTATAGAATGCCTCTTGGAAATCATCGGTCTATTGGTACGTGGCCCCGTTTTTCATTAACCTAGTGAAGGTAAAGCATTTTCCAGCCTGGTTGTCTATGAACCGCCTAATGTAGGCCATGTGTCCTTAGAATCCTCTCAACTCAGTGAGATTGCAGGGAGGTGGCAGGCCAAGGATAGCCCTTGTATTTTCAGGGTCAACTTCGATGCAACAATGGCGTACAAAGAAGCCAAGGAATTTCCCTGAGGTAACTCAGAAGGTGAACTTCAAGGGATTCATCTTCATGCTATGTTGTTGAAGTTTGTTGAAGATGACTTCAAGGTCTGACAGGTGATTTGAGCACTGTCTCAATTTGACCACCATGTCATCCACGTAGCATTCGATGAATCTCCCTAGGAATGGTTTAAAGATATGATGCATGGCGCGTTGATATGTGGCACCTGTGTTCTTGAGACCAAAGGGCATGACCCTGTAGTAGAATATTCCTTGAGGGGCTCTGAAGGAAGTGGATTCTTCATCTTCTTTGTCCATCCAGATTTGATTATACTTAGAATAACCTTCCATGAAGGAGAGATCCTCATACCCGGCCGTTGCGTTGATTAATAACGCGGTAATCGGGATCGAGAGATCATCTTTTGGACAATGCCGATTGAGATCTCTGAAATCGATGCAGACGCGGATCTGTCCATTATTTTTCTTGACGGGGACAATGTTGTCCAACCAGATGGGGTATTGGACCTCCCAAATGAAGCTTGCTTTAATAATCTTATTGACATTAGCCTCTATTTTGGAAGCATGTTAGGGGTTCATTCTTTGGGAGGATTATTTATAGCCCTGATGGTCTTCTGGCAGACCCAAGTGGTGTGTTGCCACATCGAGATCGAGTCCCATCATTTCCGTGTAATTCCAGGAAAAAAATCCTAGTGTTGTCTCAGGAAAGAGGTATATAACTCATGCTCCTCGGGAGACATGGCTATACTAATCAGAGTGGGCCTCGAGTCTTCCTCGGTACCCAGTTTTATTTCTCTGAGCTCGTCCATGGTTGTGGAGATACCTTCCTCAAATGCGGGAGGTGAATCCCTGAGATCTTCCTCCTCTTCTTCCCCCACATTCTCATCTTCTTGATCTGGCGGGGGAGAGTTCCCGACACGGGCTCTCGGAGGTTCGGAGGCGAGGCATCGTGGGCATACCTTCTCAAATATTCTTCCCCAAATTGAGGGATAGCAGTCATTTCCACATTGTCATGCTCGATCGTTATAGATGAAGTCATGAGGATAGTTGAGTGTGTGTCTGGGATTGAATTCCTGCTCTCAAAATGGTTGATGGGAAGTATGTAGTCTCTACCGAGCTGTTTGAGGGGGTAATTCGGAATCATTTCCAGACCATTTGGAGCGGGGATCTAGTCAATATCATCGAGTGAAGGATTCTTCTTCTTTTTCTCATAAAACCCAGCATCAATGTAGTGTGACTCAGAGAGATCAAAATGGGCCTTATCAGCATGCAATTTCCCACTTTGACCATTGACGCAATACCTGATACACTGGTGGTAGGATGAAGGAACGATCATGTGCTTATGGAGCCATGACCTTCCCAGCAGGGCATTGAATGCTGTGTTCTGTCGGACCACCAGGAATTCCGAATAGGCCGCAAGGTCACCAAAATGGGTTTTTAGCTTGATTTTTCCCATTGGCTTCTGTTCACCATTATCGTAACCCAAAAGAGTTGTGGATGAGGGTACTAAGTCATCCTCACTATAGCCCAACTTTCGGAGCGTCTGTAGGGGAAGGAGGTTAACTCCAGAGCCGTTGTCAATAAATACTTTGCGGATCTCAACATCATTTAGTGTGACAGACACATATAGTGGTTTTATATGTCCTTGCATGATCGTATCTTCATCCTGATTGGTGAAGGAAATTACTGTATTGCATTCAACCGGGCCAGTCTCCGTCTGGTAAATCTCGGTGATAGCTACCTCAGATTGAAACTATTGGGGGCTGAGCAGGGCTTCTATCAGCACCTCCCTGAGATCTGCTAACAAACTCAAGGCATACAGGATTGGAAGTCTGTCTAGTAATGATGCCAGCTACATAATGATATCGTATTTTTGCTCAAATGGCTGATGCTTCTCCACTAGCGGGAGAGTTTTAGCAGGTAGCTTGGGAGCTAGAGTATGTGGTGAGGAGGGACCAGCCACGGGGTCATATGTCGATGGTGTTCACATGTTCTGAGGGCTTGGCTCATCCGGTTTGTTTGTGCGTACTAGGTGGCTAGACACTTGTTCCTCCTCTTATGGGTACCGTAGAATGACGAGGATAGAGTGGATTCTTGTGGAGGTGGAGGGATATTCTTTATCCTATTGAGTCCGTTGAAGGGATCTCCCATGGATTTCAACGATATTAACAGTTTGGTCCGGGGTAAAACCATAGGGTTGGTTTCGGCCACGACGACATCTTCCCTGGTATCCACTGCTTCTGCGATTCCTCCTCCCGACCCATTGTGTTGGGAACTCAAGTTCTTAGCCATACCCTTCGTCAGGGAATGATTCCATTAGATGGATGATGTTGATGGAACCAAATATTAGCTCCTCATCCCGTGATAGGTCAACATGGTCGGTTGTCCCAGATGGTGTCGTTTAGTGGGTTGGTGCCCGTGGTGCTAAGATTGGGGGCATAAAAGCTGACAGTGTCGGGGCTAACTTCGGCCTCATTGAAGACTGCTCCTCTTGCACTTGTCTCCTCCCTCATTGATTATTCATGGATGAACGGCTCGTGGAGGGTTGTGAGGATGATATTTTTGGCTGTGCGGCACTAGGGGCTATTGGTGGCAACACCGGCTGCCGTAGTTGAGCTCAGAGTATGCCCTGAGCTCGGTTGACAATATTCTGAGTCATCCAGTAATCAAATTTCTACCCCTTCTTGCTGGTGACTTCCTACCACCCCTCCCCTTTGTCTAAGTTGGTGGTAGAAATATACGCCATATGTGCTGGGGGTGGTCCCAGCTCAACCTACCCAGAGTCTACCATCCTTTGCAGGAGGTCTTTGAAGATGAATAATTCTTGGATATTGCACCATAACATTCGATGGTAGGGACAATAATCTGGCCTGTCATTGCGGCTGACTTCATCAGGCTTCCTTAGCTCTGGGAGGTGGAGCATGTTGCAATTCATGGCAGTGATGAAGTAGCCGCGGACTTGGTCCTCTCGAAATGAGTATACTTTATGTCTTCGTTCCTCAAACTGGTTCCACTTCGATCCTCTCTGATCTTCCCACTTGGGCGAAGGCGGCCACTGATATATAGGGGACCCTTGTTGATTTGGTGGAGGCCAAGGTAGTGGAGCATGCGTAGGGGCTAGCTTGAGCATGACAGAGGACACTTCAGCTCTCACTGTTCGCTTTCCAGGAGCCTGTGAGGATATTCAGGACTTCATATTGGTCCGCTGCAGGGAGTCATCAATTCTCTGGGCAATGGAAGAGAGATTGTGGAATCCATTGGTGCACTCCACTAGCATGACCAGTGTTCACAGATCATCTCAAATTTTATCGATGCATATGGAAAACATCTCCTCTTGGGGAATTGGCCTATTTAGAGAGTAGGTCAAACCCTTCCATCTGGCGATGAAATCTGAGACCATCTCATTCTCTCTATGTTTGAAATTGATGAGGTCGCTGACCATTTTTTTAGCATCGTTGAGATGAAGTGGAAAATGAACTGTTTCCGAAGGTCTTCCCAGCTCTTTATAGACTGAGTTCGAAGATTCGTATACCAGATGAAGGAAAATCCTTGATAGGTCAGCATGAATCATATGAGTTTCTATACTTCTTGTTGTTCCGGAGTTCCCATCATATGGTCGCAATAAGACGCATAGTGCATCAAATGCTATTCCGGATCGCCTGATCCATTGAAGATAGGGAATACAGGGCTCCCAAAATTGGGTGGAGGAGGCATGTTTCTCACTCAATCTGGGTAGGGATTTCGTTCTGGCTGTATTAGAGCATGTCGACCTTCTATTTCTTCCAATCGAGCTGTCAGTGTCTCAATGGTATTGGTGAGTCCCTGGTTTACATCCTTTTGGGCCCGGTCTTGGGAAGGTGTAGCCCGAGGCATTTCTTGAGGACCCGGATTGACCGGCACCAAGGGTGCATATTCCGTTTGTGACACCTTCGTAGGGTTCATACTTTCTCGCTCTGGTTTCTTCCTGAGTGGAGGGATGTCTTGGTATTCACCCAAATCCATGTTCAGGTAGTTGGACGGACCGGGCACCTCACTGGGCATGGCAAACCTAGTTCTCTAAGGTGTACTTTCTGGGAATGCAAGGTGTGGTTCTTCTTGGGAAGTGTTTTCAATAAGATGATTCCTCTAGAGTAGCTAAGCATTGAGCCACCTCAATTCTTTCATTTCCTCTTCCTGTCTAGCAAATATCTCTTCGAGTGTAAGCAAATAATTTTTATCGAGAGGAGGAGGCGGGTTAAGGGTAACCAGTCCTTTGTTCTTATCCTTGTTGGAGGCTTGCAGGGTAAGTAGACGTGGGTTAGCTGGACGGGAAGAAATATTTAGGGTATCCCTCTAGTTCTGGGTGTGCACACTTGGTGGTTCGTTGTGAGTCACGACCTGACTAGAATCATAGCCTGCCGATCCATCTAGATTTGCATCATCTCTAGTGTCACTCGTGGGGTTAGCCTCTACGGCATTGATGGATGCATATCGCGAGGTGGAGGGGATGTCATCTTTCAAATAGGAAGAGGATCTCTCACGACTTTTACTGGTCCTCCCCTTCCTATCCCAGGATTGCTTTTGGACTCCTTGAAGAAGGGTGACATGGAGAGTTCCTTGATGCGACCTCACGGTATGCCTCCTTCTTGAAGGGGATGGTGATTCAAAAGATGGGATAGGGCAGGAACCTCCTCTTCTGACTGTCCTCCCTAGACGAGAGAATATTGATTCTTGTGGGGGAGGTTGTTGTTGTGGTGGTAAAAAGTCCTCCATCCCTGAGGGCTAGGGCTGGCTTCGTTCCCTGGATGTTGAGTCTTTTCCCATTTTTATTGGTCTTATGGGGGCATTTTTTGTTAAAAATTCCCCCATCCTTACAGGTTGGGGTTGACCCTTTATTGCGGCAGTGGCTGCTTCTATCGCTACTTACCTGATCTTACGTGCCCCCATTTGGGGGAGAACTTGATCTGATGCCAATTTCACTTGTGAATCAATCCCCTATGGGGAGGAAAGAAATTATTTCTAATTGGAATCTCTTAGGCAAGAGGCCTATTTTATGCTTTCGGTGGCCTGATTCAGATGTTTCTAAATGGATTGTTCCTGTCGGTCCTAATGCTTTTGGGACATACTCAATACCTGTCTCTACTGGGTGTGTCACCTTTCCCGAATAGGGAGACCACTCGATCGCCGTCTTGACATGATGGCATTGCAAGATATTACACCGAATGAGTTCTTTTGGGCTGGGAGCGGAGTGAAATGAAGAGCTCCATGTTCTCCCAATCCTCTGATATGGACTCCCTTCGGAGCGTCACTAATGAGGCAGTGCAACTGGTGCAGTGCATGGAGGTAGGGTAACTCAATGTTTCCTTTACACCTCTCAGGTCATGATTGTCACGCCGAAGGAAGAGCTTCTAGGCCGATGCGACACAGGAGGTCTCCTATTGTCTTGACATGGTCTACATACCCATTGTAGGGCAGGAATCTCGATTTCAGCCGGCGGAGGGTTGTCTATATATTGGAGTGTATGTCTTGTGCACATTATTCTGACAGCTTTCTGGGTATATCGAATTGAGAGGTAGTCGTGGGCTAAAACATAACTGTTATATCATCTCTGGCCAGTCATTTCCTCTGGTGCAACATGTCCACATACTCCTCCACTAATGATTCCTCTACCTGGTTAGCCTAACTGAGGTGCTCACCGATAGTATGGTCGAAGGTAGTGGGGCCGGTAGGTGTTGAATTATCATGTGGGAAATTCCGAGGTGGTTGAGAAGATGAACGTGGCCCCGGACCATCTCTCGATTGAAGAAGGGTGTCGTTGTCAACTAGCTAAGAATCTGACATGCTTGATCCTGTCCTTCTGAGTGCCTCAGCATATGAGGGATTTTCTATGCTTGATTCGGCAGGGGGAGGACCTTCCTGTCGATATGATTTATCATTGCGGGGAGGACCTTCGCAATAACTACCATCATGGTGAGGATGACCTTCATGGTTTGAAATTCGATGTGTATCCTGGTGAGGACCTTCAAGACACCCTACAACAAGGGGAGGTCCTTCTTGTTTCTTGGGGCCATTGCGGGGAGGACCTTTGGAATGGAGGCCATGGTGGCGAGGACTACCATCACAGCTGCCACAATAGTGAGGACTACCATCACAGCTAACGCAGGGAGAATATTTGCGGGGTACACCCTAGGGAGGGCCTTTAGAATATACCGCAATGAGGGGAGGTCCTTCTCGTTTCTTGACTTCTCTACGGGGAGGACCTCCGTTATCAGAGTGGAAGGGACAACCACTGTGATCTGATGCCTAGATGCACGGAGTTTCGTTGCAACGTAACCCCTGGGGAGGACCTTCAAGGTAGGCCACGACAAGGGGAGAGCCTTCTTGTCATGATGAGACGTCACTGCAGGGAGGGCCTCTGCAGTTATGATTACAATAGCGAGGAATAATATCATAATTTGTGGTCCCACTACATAGAGAGTGTTTGTAGTGTGTACTCCGGGGAGGAACTTTAGGGAAGACTGCAACAAGTGGAGGGCCTTCTTACTGCTTGATCTTCGGGTCACACAGAGGGATTTTGTGACTCGCATCAAAAGATAAGCTCTCTTGATCGATCGTTATATGCCCATGGGGGAGGCCCTCGCAGGTTCTCTGGGGAGGACCTTCAGAGCTGCTGGTAGCGACATTGCGGGGAGGGCCTTCACAACTACTACTGCCACTCCCATAATATGGTAATGGGTGGGCAGGGTTCTGAGCCTTCGATATGTGCTTAGCGGTATTGGGAACCCCAGCTTCTAGCAGAGCGGAGTCATGAACCCTCTCTTTATTTTCCGGCTACCTTCGGTGCGTTCGAGGCGCTTTCTTGTGGGCAGCGGGGACTGTCTGCTGTTGATAACGACCTTCACCTTTGGGTCCCTTTCTAATTGGGTCCTGTGATGCTGCTTGGATATGTCGATGAACATCTTGACTTTTAGCAGGGATATATGCCTGCTCTAGAGCATCCACCTTTATGGACGAATGTCCCCCAGTTGGAATGAGTGAATCTGCTCGATCAAGTTTCCCTTGTATCAAGAAACATGGCTGACAAACCTCCTGGATGGAAGTAGGGATGCAGATCTACTCTGAGGCAGCTATATCGTCTCTTAGATGAGTCCCCTCAATTAGGGATATGGGCTCACGGGCCCAAGTCCTTGCTTTTTCTGCTGATGCAATTACATTCTGGAAAGTCTGCAAATTATGATCTAGGATCGATACCTGCTCCTCCATCATTGCCAGGATATGTAGAGAAACATATTTGGCTAGAATAGGTATGATGAACCATTCTGGTATCGGAGTAGGAATATCCTGATCCAGTCCTCCGGTGGTCAGCGGGTACTGACAATTCTCCTGTGTCGGGGCAGGTGAACGGATCTACCCCTGTGTTGGGATATGCCGGTTTATCTCTTCATTTTCCGCCACATTGGGATGATAGAATTTACATGCATCCACAAGGAGATGGCCCTGAATATGTTGATTCCCCACCGTATCGAGTCGGTGGCTTTTGCTGGCAGGGAGACATTCCTGCCTATTAATTACCGTCACATCTGGATGGCGGGCTTTGTTGATCCCCACCATATAGAAATGGTAGGTGTTAGAAGCATCTTCTAGGAGCTGGTCTTGTAGGATCTAGGTCTCCACCACGTTTGGTTGGTGGGATTCATGACCCTAGGAATAGAAAGGTGCCTACCAGGTAGGTGCATTCTAGTGTGAGTGACGGGCTTGATGGAGCTCAGCGGGGATGCACACATGATCGTCTGATGCCGCCATTTCTGGATGGCAGACTCTGGAGGAGCGGATAGGTGTATGTTCCTGCTCGCGATACGTCTCCATGACTGGGAAGCAAAGCTCCTCCTCAAGGACAAGGGTGATGACTGGTCCCTGGTTGTATGTTTTCCGCCCTCGTCGGGCAGTACGAGGGGCCAGAGCTTGGGTAGCATGGGACTGGATCCTTGGGGCAAAATCCTTCTTAGCATGAGGATACTGAGTAGTGGCGTAACCGCGACGACGTCTTCTGGCGGGGTCCTTAGAGTGGAACTCCCATTCAGCGGGGATGAAGTCCTCAGTGTCGACCTCATCCTCCTCCCTAAGATAATGTAGGTACGCGTTGTCTCATTCCGGGGATAGACTCCCGAAATGGTTTGAGACCACAACAAGAGCCACCTGGATCTTCTTTCGCGGCCGCTGCTAGGCAGGCGAATGGCAGGTCTTGACAGATTGGAGGGCGTGCATGGCCACCTCCAACGTCGGTAGAGTACCATTCAAGTGGTAATCTCGGATCTGCACATCCAAAAACTAGCATTGAAGAAGCTGGGAGGGTGACAGGGTCCTTCGTTAGTGAGGAATCCCGGTCACTGCGTATCTTGAAGTACGCGTCTGTGAGTTCCTCCGTGATTCCATTGGATCGAAGGGAGTTCTGATTGGTACCTGTAAAAATATTTTAACAAATACAAACAGAAAACCCGTCAAAGCTGCATCTCATGATCCCATGCATAATTAATGACCTTGCTTGGCCCTCCTTGTGAGTATAAGGGGGAACTGAGTGGGATTAGGTCAAATTCTTCATTATTGGTTAAAGATTCACTTCGTGTTCACTAGTTTTTGTTCTGCAATGAATCGGATGGAGTGGACTGACGCGCCTCACTGTCGATCTTATAGAGGGCTGAGCTCCACTCAATCGCTAAGGTCGGGTATATCGGTCTTCATTTCGAAACACCCAATAGTTTCATATCCAACGATACATGGAACTTCTATCCAAAGGCATACGTTCACTGGGTGATTTGGCCAACGATGCTTAAGAACTCACATTGGTCGAGAGGATGGGAAGTCAGGCTCATCGCACCCTTTCAGGGGGGAATTATTTCCTGTTCTGGGACTCTCATATAGATTTAAGACGTATTCATATGTTCATGAATCTTTGGTTTATACCCAAGCATAGTATCCATGGATTACTCCTGGTTGGAAATGGTTAGCTGAACGCAGGGATTCAGAATCATTTTGGCCAGAGGTTTACCATCCCTCATTGGATTAATGACTCCGAGGAGTTTGGACTCATTGAGACGACACTGGTTTGAAGCCTCATAACTGGGCAGCCTGGAATTTATTGTCATCTAGGGGGGATATATAACATCTTGAGTGTTTGCATCGAACCCGTGATATGGGCTTTCTATGTATCCTCGTGAGAGGAATCCGGATCAACGTAGTTAGGTAGTGCATTTTAACATCACGTGGGACGAAGGATCGGGGCTTACACTCTGAGGTGGCCCAATGAGATGTGGATGTGACTTACACTCTGAGGCAACCCATAGAGTTGGTGAACTGATGTGAAGTGGTCAGGACAACCGAGTGGTGGGATTAAACCTCATGGAGTATTCCTACATACCCCATGATAGGGGATCAAAGTACACATAGTTCGGGAGTACAATTTAACGTCATGCAGGATGAAAGATGGGGATTACACTCTGAGGTGGCCCAAGATTGTGGGGCTTGGCACACCGACCCAGTGATGGTCGGGGCCAAATGGTTTATTGGTATCGAACCTCATGAAGGATTCTTTCCTACCATGCCTTGACATGGTTTAAAGTCCACATAGTTTGGGATGGATTGGGGATACAGTTTAACGTCATGCGAGACAAGGGTGAACCGTCATGAAGGAGGTCAGAATGACATGGTGGTGGGATTGAACCTCAGGGAGAATTCCTATGTACCATGCCTTGAGATGGATCAAAGTACAAGTATTTCACAAGAGTTTGGGGTCAGGGTCGGTGCTTACTCTATTCCCACGTGAGTCATGCTCGGTGTGAGAAACAAGAGGAAGCAGAGACCTAAAGATCACGTCGTGAAAGGTGCGTCCGTGGGAAGTGGAGTGGAGCTTACACATGGAGCATTCCTGAGAAATGTAGATTGGGACTTACTCCAGGATGGAGGACCGATGGTGAAAAAGCCCAGAGGGGGAGTGAAAGGGTACCCCTGTGTCCATCTCCCCTCTTAGTTCTTGGCACCGGGGAAGTACAGAGGTGAATGGGTGCTACCTCCTGCAAGAAAGGCTAGGGGATTACACCAAGGAGGCTTCCCTGTCACTCTCCGAAGAGGGGAGAATTACTCACCACTGGCGTCGAAAGGTAACGAAAGCGGGGTCCCCCACTCCTGACAAGTGGAGAGGCAGAAAGGTGACTCTCGGGCTCAGACCCTGCACTACCGTGGGTATGTGAACCCAGGAGTGTTTTGGGAACCTGCTCAAGGGCCGAAGAAACCCCATTTCTCTCATCTACCCTGGTTATGTGAACTCAAAACGGTGAACTGATACTCCTAAAGGATACACCATACAAATCCAGTGGATTCAGTAGAGGCCTTGGCTCGAGGAAGATGAATAGGCCAATGAGGGGGTTGTGAAGGATTAGGCAAGATTGGAAGGATTTTATGTGACTTAGGGAATGGGAACACCGAATGAGTTGGCGAGCCACATGGGTGTATAAGGAGTGGAACCCTTAGCGTAGGGGGGTGCTACGTAGCTGGAGAGGCCATTCGCGTACCAAGGTGGTATGCAGACTGATAGGAATCCCCCGTACCAGGGCGACACGCGACTTCAGGTTCGGCCCACGTACCAGGTTGGTACACGGCAGAGTCCGCACGAGCAACGACGGCCAAGGGCGACGCCGGTTGGGGGTTTGTCGGTCAGGGCTCCACCCGCGTAGGAGGGTGATACACGTCGCGTCGAATAGAAAAAGAGGCATAGACTCCCTGGTCCACAGGGAGTACATCCAAGGAGGGGCCAGGTCTCACAATCTTCTTTTTCTTTTTATTTTATGTTCACAGTTCACCAATTTTTTATGCATTTTCCAGTTCCTTTTTAATTCATTTCTAGTTTCATACCTGTTCTGGTTCGTGAATTGGGAATTCACTATTTGTGAAATCCTAAGATCCTTCCTTCTAAATCCTTCCACCTAAATATGATCTATTCTTCTCTTCTCCCCCTCGATCTCCTTTTATAGAGTGGGGAAAGGGATGTATCTATGGCCATTTGGCACCTTTTGCGGAGGCCCATTACTAGAAACCCAGTTTACGAATGACTTGGTCAATCCGCAACTCGCGGGGGGAATTGAATGCACCTTCCCCACGAATCAAACAAGTTAGGGGAGTTATTTTCAACAGTGCAGGGCTCCACCTCTATTCCACGAACGATGGTGTACGCGGTCTGAGATGGTTGACGCGGTTCGCGGCTAAGGCGGTTCGTGACGGTGGACCGGCCTGGCGCTCATTCTACTTCACGCCCGCGGAGGGTCTCCGCCTTTGTTCCGCGAATGACAGCGGTCCGTGGAGGGGGCACCTTGCTGATCTGGCAGCGTACCATCAACATTGGACTAGTACGCAGACCGGTTTTTCTTTTTCTGACCTTTGAGTATTCACCATATTTTTTCCCAATTCTTTGAGGGAAATTGGGTAGAATCTTCTCTTGAATTAAGGGGATTCTCATTCTCCTTTTTGGTTTTTAGGACCCTATAGTGATATAAATGTTACATATTCTATCATGAAGAAATATATATATATATACACACACACACACACACATGAGTTACATAAATTAAGGATGTTGATACTATCATAAAGTTCTTATAAATGTGTTATGAGTTGAAAATGATGAAAAATCACTATAGTTGGTAATATGAATGTAATATTATAAATAAAATTTATTTTATGCATATTTTAGTTACTTTAGAAGTCTATAAGGCATTAGATCTCAAAATAAGAATAATGTTTCAGAATGAAAAGCACTGTTAGAGTAATTGTTATAACAATTAGTAGAAAGAATGATTTATTCAAATAAAATAGATATTGATTCTACTTTCTGGATAACTATACATTTATATGAATTAAATTAAATTTTTACAACATACCTTGAATCACCTCAATGTGAGGTTTGAGTGAAAATTTATGACTCCATGATTTGTTTGGTCAAAATTGGTTTGTTTTGCAAAAGATAGTGAATAAAATGAATAAGAAACCTACCTCTTCTTAAATTTGATATATCATTAATTATTGTGTAAATTTGAAAATATAATCAAAATATGTCTATAAAGTTTAGATTAATTTAATTTTTCTAGATTTATATCTCTTACAATTTTATATTTATAAAAACATGCAATAATACAGGACATATTCTATAAAATTTGTTAAGTGGAATGTTTGGGTAAATCAAAATATAGTCTAGGTAATACAGGGTTATATATAATGTTAGTTAATAAATTTATCTTCATTATTATATTTAAATCACATTATTACAATATCTAGAAAATGATTTATGACCCCTTGAATATGTTTTCCAATTAGAATAAAATAACATATCACAAATTAAATTTATTGACTTAATTTGTTTTAGACCATGATGAAGGCTAATTATTACTTAGGTTAAAATTAATAAATGTTTTCTAATTTTTTTTATATTTCCATATGAGTAATAATTAGTTCATTATAAGTTTTATTGTAGAAGTTATGACAAAAATATAGAATCATTACGAATCCTTGAAAGCCCATTTTCTAATAAAACATAGGTAAAGTTGGTGGAGAATTAATTAAAGTTTTACCTTTGACCCTTAAATGGTGGTTACATGATTTTTATGGGTTTGAAAGTTGATAAATGGATGGTTAATTGATTATAAATTCTTAGATAATATTTGGAATGCTTGTGAGTGTGTGTATGACTCAATTTATGATCAACATCTATAAAATAATAGGATTTTAGACTGCTCTAATGGGTAAAATTTATATCCATTTTTTTTATTTCTATGCTTATATGAAGATTATATTTTCTAACACTACTATATATTATTTAATAGTATCAAATGTTAAAAATAGAGGCATGGTTATGTCTTCTACCTCCTAAATAAGATTATATATAAAATAAGATGGAGGGGGGGGGGGGCTGTGTATAGTTTTCTTTCAAGTAGCATACTATTCAACATTGAATTAAACGCGAAAAATGTGTGTGAACTTATGAATTATTCATCTATTCATATAATAATAAAAACAATAAGAAGAGGAAAAGTCCAATATTCTTTGATATGAAATTATAGTATCAAGGTATATATTAAACATCCTATATTTATTATCACATATTGAGGAGCACAAGCCTCTAGCTATCCAAGCTCACGAAGAATATTTGTGAATATTTAAGGAACTCATATAAAAGGGGTTCTCACTATATAATAAACTACATTGATCTATATTATAACATCAAACTTTCAATAAACTATTTTATTTTTGTTGTAATTGAGAGAACAAAGGGTAAGAAGTGTTGGGAGATGCATTAAAATTATAATGGGTTTTAGGGATATCTTCCTACCCTAATGGTCTTATATTGATAATCAATAAATGCCTTGATATGTGGGATATCCCCCAATACTCACCAAGGACTTTATAACATTCAAATAATGGTGAATATTATAAAAAACCTAGTGTGTCATCTCTATCCTTTCAATACTTGTATTTGGATAAGGGAATTATAAAAGAAAAGGGGTGACTGAGATAAACTTAACCAGAAACAAGTCCTGGTAATAATAGAGGGATGTTTTAGACAAGAAGAGTTTTAATTATATAATTACCAATGATTCACCTCCTCTATTAGTGTTTATCTCACCTTCAATGGGCCTAATGATAATGATTATTAATCTCTTATCTTCCTTTATTTTGTGTAATCATTTGCAATTCTTTTTCATTTCAATATCAAATGTTTTTATGATTAAATACTACAAATATTTTTTTTTAATATGAATGATTTACCAATATTTTCTCACATTATATCACCTTTATAAGTTTTTATAATTCTAAAAAATTTACATAACCATAACCCTCATTATACAAATCCCTACACATGCCATGTATTTATGGTGTTAATGTTATACTATTTCTAATAATAAAACTTTGTCCGAAGAAGGATACTAGAGATATATCTAGTGGAAATTTTATTAGGTCTATAGTAGATAAAACTCAATTTAAGCACACATATACTTTTTCCATCAAATAATTATGGAACGAAAGTTTCTCCCTAAAGAAATTTTATGTCCATAATATGAATTAAATATGTGCATCACACACTATATATTTTTATAGGAGAGTTTTTATTATTTCTTTGGTCTCCTACCATTGAAAGCTATTACATTAAATTTATTTATTATTTATATCCATATATGATGAAAGTATCCTACCCTATTACTCCACCATCATACAATTGATAATTATAATTTCTATTGGATTATGACTATCATATAGTTAATATTTTGATTAATGTATGTTGAACAATATAAACATACTATTAAATTGAATGGGGAAATATTATCAATCTATATAATGTTTTATTTATATATGGATAAATATTTATTAATTAATCATGATTATTTATATGATTCCATAGGGAACATTATGTATTTTACCATTTATACTTCTTATCTATATGATGGATGTAATGGAATTATTATTCAAGAAAATTGGTGCAAAATTATATTTTTTCTTAATGAATCTGTAGGACTCATGAGACAAACTAGGTTTTTTATTTGGTGTATATCTTCTCATTTATATATGATTATTTTCAATGGGGCCTTGATGGTATGGTTATGATGTTTGGTATCATGCATTCTGTCACTATGAGACCAATTATTACTAACCTTCATATTATTTATTTCTATTTTTATGCGATACATGGAAATATTATGATCATATTTTTAGATATATAGAATTATGTTGATTATTTATTCCTACATTATTATTTATATCTTATTTATGTCCTGAAAGGTTCCATTTTAAACTACTCCATACTGAGTTTTTGACCTCATCCTTTATATTATTTCACTATTTTCCCTATGAAAACTTGTAGACAATTACATGTTATATAAGTATGAATCATGGATAAATAATAAATTTTCATGTTTTACTAAGATGTACATTAAGTTTCCAATGTAATATAAAGTTCATGTTTGGATTTAATTTTCTAAGACTTTTAAACTATCAGATCCCGTGTATTGTGATATTATGTATTATATACTATTGTAATAAATAATCATTGATATATGGTTTGTAATAAATAAGATTATACTATATAAAGTAAAAACTACATCCCCAAACTATAGAACAATTCACATTCTATTAATTTTACAATAGAAACCATTTTATTTATGACTACATTTAAACTTACTATTCCTAAATTTTGTAGTTTTAATTTCATTATAGGGATATCATTTTTTATATATCATGTAAAAATTATCTTAGGGTGAATTCTTGAGAATTTTATTTTTTTTATTTTTTATTGAATTGTGAAAATACATTTTTCACAATATCATGACTTTAATGTCATCATCATGATAAAATCACGAATTAAAAATTTATGAAAATAGTTTATCTACAATTGTTTTACTAATCTAAAATAATACAATTTTAAATATTATTTTTAATATATAAATAAAATTTTCACATTTTTGAACCTATGATAAATTAAATTCCAATAAAAAACTACTTTATCCATATCCTTTAATTAAGTATTCACAATGATCCATTCAGTTTTGGATTGAATTTAATGTCAAAATATATTATCTTTTAACAATAAAAAAATAAATATTATGGTAATCAATAACACGTTAAGAACGATTCTTTAGGTTGAAGGAGTTCCCCTAGAGAAGAAAGATTTGGGTAGGTTTAAGTAAATACAATTCTTGTGTTTTCTTTTGTGGTCAACACATAAATCATGTTAAAAAATGTAATTGTTATGGATATATTCTTAATGGAAATAAAGTTTAAGTATTTTTGGATGAAGATACACTAGCTATGAAAACATAGAATATGTTTTGAGTTATTTGAGGAATGTTGAAGATGGTTTGAGGGGGATTGAGATTTATTTGATTGAAGTCTAAAATCTCTATACTAATACAACCTCATAATAGATCCACCGACCATTAAATAATGTGATGTCTTATACATAAAGTCAATCTTTATTTTTTCATGTGATATATTTCTACATGGTTGATCCATACGTTCCATAGACTGATCATACAATCAATTGATTTGTATATGTGGCCGATACTCACAGTTTCTTAGACAATCACATTCGATTGATTTTTATATAGAGTTGATCATCATAGTTAGTTAAAAAGACTTATTCTATCAGTATTATTCATGTGTTCAATACACTGGAGGATGCTTCAAATTTTTAGTTTGATAGTTAGATAATTTTTTATGAAAGTTTGAGTGAAAACAAAAGTTTTCCAGATTTGATAATCTGATGCGATATTAAATGAGATAGATATCAGACATTATGTCAATAATTAAAACATAAAAAATTTATTTTATATGAATATATATGATTCCATGTGTTTTTTATAATAAAATATTCTATATCATTTATATCATGATTTATGAAGGTTTTATGAAGGAAGATGAAAAAGATATTGCATGGAGTTTTATGTTGCAAAAGAAAGAAGCCATGACAACATATGGTTCCTTGATGCATGAATATATTTTATATTTATAATTAATAAATAATAATTATCATGGAGATAATAAGAAGGTAAAAATGATATTGTGCATTATTTCATGCATACACCAAGCTTTTAAATGGATGAAATGTTATAGTTTGAAGGGGATGCAGGCTGGATAGATTAATAATAACTAATTACATGATTATATGGCAGTTATTATATAAAGTTATTTCATTAGTTATATAGAGAATCAATTTTTTAAAAAATAAAGATTCAAGTATTTAGGTTAATTTAAAATTTGAATTCTTATAACTATATTATTATAGATAGAAGATCTAAAATAATTATTCATGTAGTTACTGGTGAATATAAATATTCATTAAAGAGGAAGTAAAAAATATCGATAGTTTTATTTAAAGAAAAATCAAATTGGGTGAGTTGGTCATGAAGTTCCTAGAATAGATAGAGAGAGATATAGAGAGGATTAAAAAGTAGTTTATTCCCTTTAAATATTTTGAATAACATTCTCATGATAAAGATTCAAAAAATATTAGTTTAATGTTGCATTGTGCATGTGATTTGAAGTCATTACATCTTACTATTGTATATGAATAAAAGAATAATAAGATATCAACACATGAATAGATTTATAGTAGTAATTGGTGGAAAACTATACATTTTTTAAAAATTCAATTTTAGTATATCATGTTTAGGAAGCACAAAAATTATTAATGGACTTATTAAGAATGTTCTAAGGTATTTCCCTACTCTTAGTAGTTCATAAATTTTTTTATTCGGATTATGTGACCTTATGTTTAACTGGATCAATCCAAGGACGGACTACTCAATTTGAGTAGTGAACCTTGTCAATAACTTGTTCCTTTTCTGTGTGTTCTTAATTGTGGCATGATGAAATTTTTTTTTTACTATACCAAGAGGATTTGATTTTAATGGAAAAACAAAAAATTTATAAATCACTAATTCTTACCACCTATTAGTGAATTCAATAATCCTCTATCTTTATAATTCATATCAAAGCTAGATTATCTTTATTTTTGTTTGGATGTTTGAAGATTTGGTATTTTAATTCTCTCCCATATTGAATAATTTACTATTATTATATTATATTAAATGAATAATTCAAATTCAGTAGATAGAAATTAGATTCCCATTTTTGTTGGGAAGGGTTTTCATATTTTGAATGGTATGATGTTTCCTTATATTTTGTTGATCAGCTATGATTTCTTGGAAGTAACAAATGATGGTTTTTTCTAGATACTAAAGCTGATTATATGATATCAGTTCATAAGAGGAATTTGGAAAAAGACGGTCAACATAATATTTCTATTGTAACACCCCAAGCTTCCATGGTACGCTTGTCACTAAAAAATACAGTAGCGTGTGTTGTACGCAATTTCAAGTTATAACACACACCACAACTAATAAAACTAGCCGTTATGAATAGTAATACAAACTTTTTCAGGTTTTATTCAATTTACCATTCAAAATGGAGTTCATTTTTTGATTCAGAATATCAAAATTATCGTAGGGAGAAATTTTGGTACTTTTCGGATAACTTTCATATTTTGATGAATTGTGAAAATTACTAAATTTTTATTAAAAACAACTTTTTTAATAGAAATAATTAATAGTGATAAATTATTAATTTAAGTGGTTTTAAAGTATATTTAGAATATATTTTTACAATTTAATAAAATTTTGGTAATTGGACATAATTTCACATTTAAACTAGACATAAACAAGTGTCAATCTTTTGATAGTTATTATTTCTTAAAAACACGCCTTTTTGTTTTGACAGCAAGAATTAGTTTTAAATTTATTTATGCCACTTTTGTGCTTTGAATTTGGAAAAATGGATTCCATATTTGGAATCAGGATGTCCAAATTATGTAAATAGGTAACTATTATTTTTAGACATTTTGAATAATTACTTCGGTAAATATTTTATTTACCATGGTTAAAGGGTAAATCCGGTAAATTAGGGTAAAAAAATAATATTATAATAATATTAATTTACCCTAAAACGTGCCTTAACCCTATTGGTTGATACATGTTCAAACATGGGCATCTCTGGGTCGATTTTGGGACCCCATGGATCTACTTGTAAGTGATAATGACACTTTATATTAATTAAGTTAAAGTAAATACAAAAATGACAAAAGCATATATCTTTTAGAAAAACTATTTTTATGTTGGGTTATATATGTTATCGTTTCAACTATAAATATTAATTATAAATATTAAAATATTTCTTACATAATGGTATTTTATTTATAATTTCTAGATATTAAATAATTTAATTTATTTATGTCACAATGATGATGCAGTAATTACCTTATTAGTGAAATATTAAAATAATTGATATTATAAATACCGAAATAAATATAATTTGAGACTTTTATTGAATTCCACAAATTTTATAGGTTAATATGAAATGTTATTATTGATTTAGTTAATTGTTTTCAAGTAATAATGCTATTATGATTTTAAAAAAAAATCAAATACCAAATAGTGTCAAAATTGACATAAAGAAGTTTTTAAAACAAATATTATATTATTAATTGATATTAAATTCATAAAAATCTAAGGTTCGGGAAAAGGACTTGTATCACGTTAGGTGTATCATTAATCGACCACTTGGGTGTTTCTTGGTTGTATATAGTAATTTTATTAACTATATAATATAAAAATACAAAGTGATATGGTAAGTGTCAAACTAAGTAACTAAGAGTTAAAACTAAAAGATAAGGTTAATATATTGACCCAATCCTATCTAAAATCTATTGGTTAAAAGGATTTATAACCTTAACCACCATAAACATTGAATAATCCACTTTGGATCCATTATAAAACGAATTTTAATTTATTATAAAATAATACTTTAAGTTTTTTCTAAAGAGCC
This sequence comes from Viscum album, assembly GCA_963277665.1. Taxonomy (NCBI): domain Eukaryota; kingdom Viridiplantae; phylum Streptophyta; class Magnoliopsida; order Santalales; family Viscaceae; genus Viscum; species Viscum album. The sequence goes on from OY728145.1 coordinate 448,648,336, forward strand.
CCTCTTCCCCCTTATAAGAAGACACCACTTCTAACCAATTATTCACACCTTCAAGACATTTGGCTTGGAAAACCCCTTCCAAATATTCTCTCAACTTCCCTCAATTAAACCTATAGGCCTTATTTTGATCATAAAGCCAACCAATGGAGCCATTTTGATCAAATCAAAAGGAAGAACTTGAAGAAGAGGTAATGATTTCACCACCCTCTTTCAAGTTCCTTTCATCTTCAACTTCTTCTTTCTTTGTTATTTCCATTATAAAATAATAAATCTAGTATGTTCAATATACTATGTTGTTATTATAAATGTGTACAAATATATTCAGTATTCTATCCATCCTTTTAATGACATGTCACCATACGTGCGTACGTATGGCCTACCGTCTCCACGTCGTGGTGTAATTGTTATTCAATATATTATTATTCGGATGGATATAATAATGATGATTAATTCATGTAAATAAAAAATATTACATGATAATGATTATATATATATTATATACCATGCAATTATATTTTATTTTAATATCAATATAATGATATTGTCGCTCGTGCGTACGTACAGATTACCATCTCCACGAACGCGATGAGATTCATTCCCCATCATATCCATTCAAGACTAAATTTCATTTGATGAATAAAAATAATTTTTAGAGACATGATATAATTATGGATATTAATAATATACATCCCATCCATAACAAATATGGCTCATATAACAAATAATATAAAGGAAAATGAATCCGTTAACACCCGAAATGACGATAATACTAAGATATTATTAACAAATCAATGTTACAAGATCATATATGATATCATATTAATGTATATTATTCTTGTATAATTAAATAAAAATTATTTCACCATTATACAGGAGGTTAACCTACCGTTGACAAAGGAAAAATTAGAAATTAAGGGGTTTCTTATCTCACTCTTAATTCCGGGATATTTCCATTGTTCGCCACTTATTTATTGCATGTGGTGTTTTGTGTACTTCCCATGATTATATTAATTGTGTAATATACTTTATTTTATTTATATTTACATCATCATTGTATTATCCTTCTTTCATGGGTGTATTTTTCATAAGTTACCAAATCGATAAGGGAATTTGAAATTTCAATTTCCATTCATTCAGCATTATGCATACTTCATTGATTATTTTACACTAAGATTATGGGTGGAATCTCTATTCATTTTCTTATATCATAATTTCCACTCCCCTATATTTGGATACACTTTTTATACACATAATCACACCATTGATAAATTCTTAAGTCATCGATGTCAATTTGATAAGAGTAATTTTAACTCAATCTCCATTTGTTGAGTTATATATCCAATTCATTGGTGTTGTTTTTACAAGAATATGTGTGAATTTCCTCTAATTGATTTACACTGAATATACAATAATATTGAGTGTATTTATATTTGTGACACATAATTATGTCGTTGATTTATCTTTAACCTAAGGATACAGTCTTTATAAGAGATTTCATCTCAATTTTCATTCCGTTGAGACTTCTTTGTTGTTATGCACCAAATCACTTTATTTGGTGTATATAATGGAATTTGACATAGTATATCATGAATCCATTTATTCTCAGGATATTAAAAAGTTTTTATTACCTAAATTATTTGTATTCAAGTGTCTCTATTTTGGTTAAGAACTCTAACTAAAATATCATTTTAAATGTTTTAATGTTTTATTATTCTAAATCTTTCTCATTAATGTCCATGTTTTAAAAATGGTATTATGGATTTTTTTTATATGGAAATTAAAGTTTTAAAATAAAAATTCTTTTTAAAAGTTTCAAAGTGGTATGGGACACTTTGATTCAAAAATCTATTTTTAAATGGCTTCTTGACAAATACTGTGACTTTTAAATGTTTTCAAGAAAAGGGGGATACTTCTCTCAAATAGTTTTGACGGTTATTTTCATCTATGTCAATATCATTCATTATTCTCAATTGAGGTTAATCTGTTACAATACAATCTTCCATATTTTATTTAATGATTTATGTTTGAATGTGGATGTGCTATTTTTATACCATTCATGGTTTGTGGATAAAGTATTGACATTTTTTATGCTAGTTTTAATACGAAATTTTATGTTATGTTTCAAAATTTTCATATGAGGAATGCATTAGACTTAGTAAGTGACGGGTGGAGACCGCTATAGCTCCTCGATGGATTGGTAGGTCTCATGAGAAAAACTAGTGTCTTGTCATGAGTCCTTGATAAAAACTTATTTGTAGTCTTGGCACGAGGCCTTGGCTACATGGTTATGATAGTCTGGCATTACGCATTCCATCATTATGAAAGTGGTTATTGATAATTCATGTGATTATTCGACTAGTAGAATATCCATGTGAATAAGTAAATGAAATTATTTCATTTTATATTTTCCATATTATGTTTAAGTTCAAGTTTAGAAGGCTTTTGTTTTAGTTATACATTTCCTTAAGTGTTTATGCTTATCTATGAAAGCTTCTGCTATATTGTTATCCTTACTGAGCATCTGATCTCACCCCTTTCAATGTTTTATTTTTCCCAGGATGTGAAGATGTAATTTATGAATGACCTACAAGGATAGTATGAGGGGATATGAAGAAAAGATGTTTTTGTAGTTTTTTTACCTTATGATGTAATGTAAGACTTATGAATGTATCTACTGTTTCGAAGACTACAAAACTAATCGGTCTTTCGAGACTTGATCCTTTGTGATCATGCCAATGTTATGTAATAATGCACCGACTCTGGGTAACTGGGGTCGGGGTGTTACAGATGGTATCAGAGGAAGTTTAGTACAAACCTTGGGAGCTAGATTTAGATAAACTATGATTAGAGCACATATCCCTAAGATAGAATTTGAGGATTAGTATAGAAGAACTTCCTAGAATTTTGGTATTGTATAGATTTTGTGAGTTTTCTGAGCAATACATCTCTATCTGGATACAAGCTGGTAGAGGCGGCTCTGGCACAGATGTACCTATGGGTAATCCCCGAAAACACCACTTTGATATAGACTCGAACGAGAACTGGTGCACGAAAACAGGCCTTGCTGCACTCTTGGTTACGACACTCCCGGGGGATATGCTTAGGATAATTTACATTTTCATTACAAATCGATTTGATGAATTATATATAAGATGAGAGTAAATGACCTTGGTTAATCCTAATGTGTTTCAAATTGATAATATGGTGACATGATATTCTCTAAATGATTTTATGATTACTATTACTCACACAATGCTTTCTAGTTTTAGTCAATGGCAAGATTCCAAGGAAGTCATAGTGACTTTGAGAATGATGTACAAGGTGGGAACGGTGGTGGCAATGAGCAAAAAAATTGAATTTTGATAGGAGTAAAATATATTGTCTTCATACCAGATCAATTTTCCAGAAATATGATCAAAAATATATATATTAACCAATTCCCGGACTCAACAAAGAAGAGAAAGGTGATGAATGATAAGAGCTCAAGCAGTGGAGACCATAGAGAATGGAATCCTAAATTTCCATCATGCAGGAAATGTGGAAGGAGACACCTAGGAAAGTGTCTCAATGGGACAAAGAAATTAATTATGTGTGGGAAGGAAGGACATAATGTGAAGAATTGCCGAATAAAAATGAAGAGTAATATGGAAGAAGATAAAAATGGCCCCACGAATCCATTTACAGTCATTTAATGTAAATGTTGGGGTCCTGGCCATTACCCGAGTGAATGCCCTATTCTATAGGATATTTTCTTGGTCAAAGAAGAAGCTATGTGGAAAATAAATGGTTGGAGAAATGTTTAAAAAGTATTTGTCCTCCTTGTTGATGGGTTTACTTAGGAATAATTTTCTCTTGTATTTGTAACCCTGTAGTTTGCCATGTGAGAATGATATTTGGGGAAGAATTATCTTTTCCCTTGTGGATATAGTTAAAAATAACCATTTGTTTTTACATGATCATTGGTTTTGATGAAATTACAAGTTATTATAATTTGGGATGAAAATTAAAGGTATGAGATAACATTTGTGGTTAAATTATGTTATGGTTATTTTGAGGAATTTATCTCATTTTAGTAATGTTATAAATTATAGTTTTTGAAAAAGGACAAAACACAGACCGTGTGACAACCCGTCACGTCAGACAAAGCTATGGGAATTGAACCCACAACCAAAGTGAAATTGGGATTTATCGCCTACCACTGGACTACATGAAATCCCGGGTTAGTGTGACTATTATTTTTAGTTAAATGATTTTATTGATCAATAATAATTTGATTTGGGATCCTATGTCTTATCAAATGAATACCCTTAGTATAGGAAAATTATTTTGTGATTAAGTGATAAATGTTATTTGGGAACATGTTTGATTTTTTGGAAACACTCACTATATGCCCAAGGAAAATAGAATAGTATGGGATTTCATTTGAAGAGTAATGGTGGATTTTTATCTATGTTTTTATTGTGGATTTATATTGATTTGGGTTATTTATGGAAATTATTAACATATAATAGAGAATATGTGATTAGGTTAATTACTTTTATGTATGTGACTTTAATAGTAATTGATTTCATTTGGAGATACCATTTAACCTAGAAGACTACATAATCAAAATCTTCAATGTTTTGAGTTTCAATATTAATTTGGATTTTATTAAAGGATTTTAAGGAAAATTCATTATTTAAAGCTATTTATTTACATTTGGGGTATTATTGGTTTAATTTTAGAAATTTAGATTAGTGTTTCTTTCTATAATGAAATAAACTTTTGGGTGATCATCAGATCTTATACTAACCGTTTTGGTTTTGATTAATCTCTAAATACAATGTAAGTATATAGTTTATTCTTCACGGATCATGTGATTCTATAAGAATTTTATTGTAGCTCTTCTAGTGTGACCAAGTCTTCTGGAATACTCATCGTTTAAAAATGATTTAGTAGTAGAAATTTATTATAGAATGAAAATTTAATTAAAAATTAAGTATATCTCTTTATGTTCTTAGTCAATCTTAGAAATTAATTCCTCATCTTTATGTAATGTAACTTAAAAATAATAAAAATAAAATAAAAATGTTGTCCGTTTACTTTTCCTACTGGGAAACTAATGACTGTTTGTCCCATCACAAGTTTGTGGTTTTCTTATTGTTAACTTTCTCCTTATCATGTTTTCTATCCCTCCCCATCATAACTTGACACTTAGTTTATCATCCATATCCATGTTTTTCTACATGGAATTCTAGTATAGGTTATCTCGGGTGACCTTTGTACCTATCATTCTTTCTTTTAAGGTGATAGATTTATTGACTCATTTTATGATGTGGGACTTTCCATTATATTCCCAATCCCAATTTTAAAAATTGTGAGGATGCAATTTATTGAAGGAGGGGAGAATTTAACACCCAATCTTCCATGGTATGCTTCTCTCTGAATAATACAGTAGCGTGTGCTGTACGTAATTTCATGTTTTAACACACCCCACAACTAATAAAACTAGCCGTTATGAATAGTAATGCCCACTTTTTGAAACTTTATACATTTTATCTTTCAAAATGGACTTCATTTTTGGATTCTCAATATCAAAATTATCCTAGGGTGAAATTTTTGTACTTTTTGGATAACTTTCATATTTTGATGAATAGTGAAAATTACTAAATTTTAAATAAAAACATCTTTTATAATTGAAATAATTAATAGTGATAAATTATGAATTTTAGTGGTTCTAAAGTATATTTAGAATATATTTTTAACATTTAATACAATGTTGGTCATTGGACAAAATTTCACATTTAAACTAGACATAAACAAGTGTCACTCTTTTGATAGTTATTATTTCTTAAAAACACGCCTTTTTTGTTTTGACAACTAGAATTAATTTTATATTAATTTTTTCCACTTCTGTGTTTTGAATTTGGGAAAATGGATTCAATATTTGGAATCATGATTTCCAAATTATGTAAATAGGTAACTCTTATTTTTAGACATTTTGAATAATTACTTCGGTAAATATTTTAATTACCATGGTTAAAGGGTAAATTCGGTAAATAAGGGTAAACAAATAATAATATAATAATATTAATTTACCCTAAAACGTGTCTTAACCCTATTGGTTGACACATGTCCGACCGTGGGAATCTTTGGGTCTATTTTGGGACCCCATGGATCCACTTGTAACTGATAATGACACTTTATATTAATTAAGTAAAAGTAAATACAAAAATGACAAAATCATATATCTTTTAGAAAAACAATTTTTACATAAGGTTATATATGTTATATTTTCGACTATAAATATTAATTAGAAAGATAAAATGATTTAATACATTATTGTATTTTATTTATAATTTTTAGAGAATAAATAAGTTAATTTATTTATGACACAATGATGATGCAGTAATTACCTTATTAGTGAAATATTAAAATAATTGATATTATAAATACCAAAATAAATATAATTTGAGACTTTTAATGAATTAAAATAATTTTATAGGTTAATATGACATGTTAGGATTGATTTAGTTAACTGTTTTCTAAGTAATCATGCTGTTATGATTTTCACAAAAATCAAATACGAAATAGTGTCAAAATCGACATAAAAGAGTTTTTAAAACAAATATTATATTATTAATTGATATTAAATTCCTAAAAATCTAAGGTTCATCCAAAGGACTTGTATCATGATAGGTGTATCATTAATGGACCACTTGGGGGTATCTTGGTTGTATATAGTATGTTTATTAACCATATAATATAAAAATACAAAGTGACATGGTAAGTGTCAAACTAAGTAACTAAGAGTTAAAACTAAACGATAAGGTTAATATAATGACCCAAACCTGTCTAAAATCTATTGTTTGAAAGGATTTACACCCATAAACACCTTATACTTTTAATAATACACTTTGGAGCCATTATAAACCGAATAGGAATTTATTATAAAATAATACTTTAAGTTTTTTCTAAAGAGCCCTCCTCCCCCTTAAAAAAGGACACCACTTCTAACCAATTCTTCACACCTTCAAGCCTTTTGGCTCGGCCAAAATCTGCACAACTATTCTCTCACATTCCCTCATTTAAACCTAGAGGCCTTAGTTTGTTCAGAGAGCCAACCTAAGAAGCCCTTTTGATCAAATTAAAAGGAAGAACCCGAAGAAGAGGTAATGATTTCACCACCCTCTTTCAAGTTCCTTTCTTCTTCCACTTATTTTTTATTTGTTATTTCCATTATAAAATAATAAATCCAGTATCTTCTATATACCGTGATGTTATTATAAATATGTACATCCATTTTCAGTATTCTATCCATCCTTTGAATGACATGTCACCATACGTGCGTACGTACGGTCTACAGTCTCCATGTTGTGGTGTAATTGTTATTCAATATATTATTATTTGGATGGGTATAATAATGATGTTTAATTCATGTAAATAAAAAATATAATATGGTAATGATTCTTTATATATGATATACCATGAAATTATATATTATTTTAATATCAAAATAATGATATTGTCGCTCGTGCGTACGTACGGATTACCATCTCCACGAACGCGATGAGATTCATTCCCCATCATATCGATTCAAGACTAAATTTCATTTGATGAATAAAAATAATTTTTAGAGACATGATATCATTCTAGATATGAATAAGATACATCCCATCCATAACAAAGACAGCTCACATAACAAATAATATAATGGAAAATGAATCCGTTAACACCCGGAATGACGATAATACTAAGATATTTTTAACAAATAAATGTTAAAAGATCATATATGATATCATATTAATGTATATTATTATTGTATAATTCAATAAAAATTACTTCAAAATTATACAGGAGGTTAACCTACCATCGAACAAGGAAAAATTACAAAGTAAGGGGTTTCTTATCTCACTCTTAATTCCGTGAGATTTCCATTGTTCCCCAGTTATTTATTGCATGTGGTGTATTGTGTACTGCCCATGATTGTATTCATTGAGTAATATAATTTAATTTATGGATATTTACATCATCATTGTATTATCCTTCTTTCATGGGTGTATGTTTCTTAAGTTACCAAATCGATAATGGAATTTGAAATTTCCATTTCCATTCATTCGGCGTTATGCATACTTCATTGATTATTTTACTCCAAGATTATGTGTGGAATCCCTATTCATTTGATTATGTCATAATTTCCACTCCCATATCTATGGATATACTTTTTATACACATAATCACTCCGTTGAAAAATTCTTAAGCCATCGATGTGAATTTGATAAGAGAAATTTTAACTCAATCTCCATTTGTTGAGTTAAATATCCAATTCATTGGTGTTGTTTTTACAAGAATATGTGTGAATATCCTATGATTGATTTAAACTGAATATCCAATAATATATAGTGTATTTATATTTTTCACACATAATTATGTAATTGATTTATACTTAACCAAAGGATATGGTCTTTATAAGAGATTTCATCTCAATTTGAATTCCATTGAGACTTCTTTGTTGTTTTCAACCAAATCACTTTTATATGGTGTATATAATGGAATTTGACATAGTATATCATGAATCCCTTTATTCTCATTATATTATAATGTTTTGATTAACTAAATTATTTGTATTCAAGTGTCTCAATTTTGGTTAGGAACTCTAACTAAAATATCATTTTAAATGTTTTAATGATTTATTATTCTAAATCTTTCTCATTAATGTACATGTTTTAAAAATGGGTTTAAGGATTTTTTTTATATGGACATTAAATTTTTAAAATTAAAATTCCTTTTAAAAGTTTCAAAGTGGTATGGGACACTTTTATTAAAAAATCTATTTTTAAATGGCTTCTTGACAAATAGTGTGACTGTTAAATGTTTTCAAGAAAAGGGGGATATTTCTATCATATAGTTTTGATGGTTATTTTCATCTATGTCAATATCATTCACTATTCTCGATTGAGGTTAATCTGTTACAATACAATCTTCCATATTTTATTAAATGAGTTATGTTTGACTGTGGATGTGATATTTTTATACCATTCATGGTTTGTAGATAAAGTATTGACATTTCGTATTCTAGTTTTAATACGAATGTTTATGTTATGTTTCAAAATTTTCATATAAGGAATGCATTGGACTTAGTAAGTGACGGGTGGAGCCCGCTATAGCTCCAAGATGCATCGGTAGGTCTCATGAGACAGAATAGTGTCTTGGCACGAGGCCTTGACAAAATCTTATTTTTAGTGTTGGCACGAGGCCTTGGCTACGTGGTTTTGATAGTCTAGCATTATGCATTAAATCATTATGAAAGTGGTTGTTGATATTGAATGTGATTATTCAACTAGTATAATATCCATGTGAATAAGTAAATGACATTATTTCATTTTATCTTTTCCATATTATGCCGAATTTCAAGTTTAAAAGTCTTTTGTTTTAGTTATACATTCCCTTAAGTGTTTATGCTTATCTATGAAAGTTTATGATATATTTTTATCCTTACTGAGCATCTTATCTCACCCTTTTCAATGTTTTGTTTTACCCTTGATGTGAAGAAGTAATTTATGAATGACCTTAAGGGATAATATGAGGGGATAATGAAGACCAGATGTTGTTTTTGTTTTTTTACCATATGATGTAATGTAAGACTTATGAATTTATCTAGTTTTTCCAAGGCTACTAAACTAATCGGTCATTCGAGACTTGATCCTTTGTGATCATTCCAATGTTATTTAATAATTCACTGACTCTGGGTAACTGGGGTCGGGGTATTACATCTATTGTATCATATATTCTAGAGAGTGAACTTATTAAAGTTAAGGAATTCAAAAAAGAAAAAGATATGTGGAAAAAACCTCTGAATATCAATGAAGGAAAAAGTAAAGTGAATCAAGGTATTTTTTAGTTTTAGAGTCTTAATTATGAATATCTCTAGACTCATGATGATGATACTATAAGTATTTTCTTCATAGGAGTTAATGAATTTGTGAACACAATTAGTGGCTGTTGTTAGAACTTGAAAGATTTTGATATTGTTGAGAATATTTTATGTATCTTATCAAGTATGTTTGATAATAAAATTTATAATTTTTAAGAAAAAAACCAGGTTATATTCCTCTTTATGAATTTTATAGTGTTCTAATTTATTGTAAAATAAGGAAATATGATGCTACCAAGAGAAAGGAAATGGCTTAAAAAGAATTTTCCATAAAAGACTTAAAATATGAGAAAAGTAAGAAAGTTATTTTTGAATATGATATACATATATCCCAAAATTCCGATTTAGTTGTAAATATCAAGTTGGATAAAAATATATATCTTCTTTTTGGAAATGTAATATTAGGAAATGCAATGTTTAAAGGGAAGAAAACTGTTAAATATTACAATTTTATTGTACTTGGAAATTTTGAAATTTGTTTTCCAAATATAAAAAAAGAAGAATCCAGTTATAATGAAGATGAATGATCTATAGGAACATAAAATAAGAATTCATCCAGGTCGATATTTATTTCTAGAAGAAATTATAATTTTTTATTTTTTATCAACGTGTTAGGAAAGTAAAATTAGTGGTGAGGAAGAATAAGTTGATACTAATAATGATTTTGGTTAAAAGATTCTCATCACTAAAGTCAATGATGAATATTTCACTAGTGATGGAAGTAAAAATTCTATAAGTGAAGATGTGGGAACAAAATTTTTGTTAATGTAGAATAGTTAATTGAGATAATGTCTCTCAAAAATATATAATCTTGAAAAAGAGAACTAAAAATTAATGAAATGCGATCAATCTACTAAAAATATGAAATCTATACATAATGAAGAAAAATATAAGTTATTGAAGGATATTTATGATCTAAATAAATTTCTTGTTGATGAGAATATCTTGAGTATCAATAATGAAGAAAATTTTAAATAATTATAGAAGGATCTTGATATTATTCAACTAAAACTGGTCGATGTTGAAGTAGAACTGAATCTATCTAGACTCATTTTTTAGAACTCTATTCAAGAAGATGGAGAATTTTTAAAGAATAATGAAGTGTAATAAGATAAAAAAAACCATATTCTGAAGATTATTTAAATTCATACAATGTTGGTTAATAGTCTTATAAGAAGAATCATGTGAAAAAACTAAGTGTGTGGCTAAATCAGATGAGTCAAAAAATATGTAATTTTTTGTAAATTCAAACTTTTATTAAAAAACTGCCATAACAGGTGACACTAAAAATAAAGAAAATAAGTCTATTGTGAAGATGAAGATGTTTGGGGTTTAATAAAAACATGTATTCAAAAAAGTATCCAAAATGGATGGTTAAAGGAATGAGGAATTATAGAGTAACAATTTTGTACATTATGTAGTTTTAATATATAAATATGATTTTGATGGATACTTTTGTGGCTTTGAGTATACAACTATGATGTTTTGGTTCAACTAAAAATATCATTTTTATTCCAAAAATCAATGAAAATATAATTTTATGGGGTGTTATCCCAGTTAATGGAGAAATATTCAGAAATAATATGAAATATCAAAATTAAAGATAAAAAATAGATTTTAACCATTAAAAGAAGTTTTTAAAACATGTGATTATGTAGGTCACCATTTTAATGGATTTCTCAATATTCAAATAACCCAAAAAGGAATGAATTTTCATGATAAATATAATAGAGGTAAAAAAAGATATTGTTGTATAAGTTTCTCTTAAATATTCAATAAAAGAGTGTCTCTGAATATTGGATAGTGGGTTCTCTTCTATATGAAAGGATATTTGAAACTATTTAATGATGATAATTTTTTTAAATATGTCTATGTGAATTTTGGAAATGATGGGTCACTCAAAATATAATGTAATTATTCTAATATAATTGGAAAATAAAAATAAATGTAAAAAATAACCTCTTTATTGATGGACTAAAACACAACTTGTTAAGTGTTTCTTTTCTCTATGATGAAGAAAATGTGGTGATTTTCAATAAAGATATCTTTTTAGTGAAAAGTATTGAAGATGGAAAGTTTTTGAAAAGAGGAAAATGAACAATGGGTAACTCATTTTAGGTTGTTGATGCATAGATTACATTCTATTTGAGGTTCCCAAGACCCAGACACCTAGATCTAGTGCTAAAAACAATTTATATACACCTTGAATTTGATAAAAGTGATATTAACCATGATGAACATACTTATATTTCATATAATTTTCATAAATTTAATATTAATTCTCACAAAAATCTCATAATCCCAAGAACAGAAGGTTTAACATATTTAGGGAATAACTACATAAAAACTTTTTTATAACACTTGTAAATTTTTATTCATAATTGAACTACACTAGACTACCATTGAGACTTATCATAAGTTATAATCATCTTCATAACCTAGGGAATAGAAACATAAGAAAAAGCTGAGATCAAATTCTTAGTAAAGGAAAAACTCAACAACATGTCATCAAGAGTTAGATAATAAGAATATCAGAAAACATGATTAGAGGACAAATATATTATTAAAAGGAATAAAGAATAATAATAGTTCTCTATAATTCATGATATAAAGACATTTAATATCATGTTAGAAAATATATACCATGGAATAAGAGTACAAAAACATGGGATAATAAATAGAATCCATAAAGAAGGTGATTTCCAACTTAGATAAATTTTTTAACTCCTTCTTATGGGATGGTCATATGGAAGAAAAGTCTCACTGGGTATCCTATGATAAGCTTGATAAACCTATTAAGGAAGAAGGTATTAACCTAAGGAGAATTTCAACTACCATATCTGGCCTTCATGGAAACTTTTCCTGAAATATAGTTGAGGTAAAGTCACTTTGGGGTAGTTACACGAAAAATTCTTATAGTCTTGATGTATGTCTCCTCAAACTCAAGGTATCCTATGTTTAGAAGCTAGTCCATCCTTATTTTACTATTCTTCAGCAACATTCTTCGTGGATCATTGGAAATGCTGAAGTGAGTTACTGGTATTAGAACTGGTCTAGGTCAGTTCTGGGTTTTTCATATTGTGCGTCCACTTATATTAGCTTTATAGAGGATAACTTTTGACAACGTCCAACTGAATAAAAAACAGGAACATTTTGTTTTCATAGGGTCGGATATAGGTACTTTTAATATTAAAGATTTTCTTAAAAATCATTATGTGGGGTCTCATCAGGACCCTTGAGGAGATCTTCTATAGTTCATGGAGATTCCTTTGAAGTATTTTTTCTATAATTGAATATTTGGCACAATGCACCACTGACTGAGGAGAACTTACAATGGAGTGGGATTAATATGTCCTCCCAATATTGATGTTGCAGGGAACCTAAGTATGAGTCCTTGTTTCATTTTTTTTACAGTTAGTGGGCTATGGAGGTTTGGGGGATTTTTGGCTAGTTCACAGGGTGTCTAGCTGGGGTGGAGTCTTATTCATCTTTCCACTAAATCTAGTTCTAGGGAGTGGATAGGTCAGGTACAGAATAGAAGTCAAGGACATTATGTTTTACTGCAGGGTGTTGGATTATGCGATCATACAAGAACATGGCGAGACACCAGTCCATGCTTGTTTCTAGTACTAGCATTATTTTCAAAACCAGAGTGATATTTATGGAATTGGGTATCCTATGTATAGACTCGGTAAAATCCTTTATCTCACGGATCATAGTTATTTAGTTCCATAATCTGTAAGTAACAAATCAATTCAAGGTCATTAGGTCAAGTGGAATCCACTTATCCTGGGTTCAAACTTAACACTAATGGATCATGCTTCCTGGAATCAACGTGTAGAGTTAGAGTTGTTCGTGATTCCCTCATATCAGTGGTGGTGGCATTCTTAGATTATTTTTTCAATGAAGATTCCCTTAAAGAGGATTCTCAGGACTTACTCACTGGTTTTAGTCTTTTTTAGTAGAGGAAAATTAGTATTCATGAGGTTTAGGTTGACTCATTGATCATCATATTGGACTTTTTTGGAAAAAGTTCAATCCCATAGATTATTGAGTACTAGATTAGAAGATTCAAGATGATTTTGGATCATCACATTTCCATCATTCATATATTTCATGAGGGTAATATGGTGGATTATTTTATAACTTCTAAAGCTACCCCAGAAGGTAATCTATTAGACTTTTCTAGTCCTAGATCCTTTCCTTCGGAAGGCTCCATCTTTGTATGGGTTGATGCCCTTGGACATCACTATTTCTGACCCCCTTACTCCCATTTTTTATCTCTTCCATCTCTTTTGATTAATATAATAAAAAGTATTTGTGGGTCAAAAAAATATGGCATTCCATGGAAATGTCACATAACAATAAAATATGGTAAAAAATAAGCTCAAATAATCATTACAAAGTAGCATGGGAATAAAAAACCTATTAACCATTAGTGACTCATGTTTCACAAATATATAGTCCATAATTTAATTAGGCTTCAAAAACCTATAGTTTAAAAGGGACATAGATTTCATAAACCTATGGTCTATACATTACTTAGGTTTCACAAACCTATGGTCTATAAGTGCCTTACATTTCAAAAAAACATGGTCCAATAGTGAATAAAGATTCTCAAACCTATGGTATATAAGTATATAATGAGATATAGAACATTAAACGTTGAATTTCAGGATGATATAGGACCCCACCATTGATCTTACATACATATGTGTGATACTTTAATACAACCATTCATCACATCATAAAGAACACGTTTTAAGAAAAAATGGGTTTCAAAACATTTCTAGATGGAATCACCAAAATTTTACTCAAGAATGTAAATGGAAGATAACTAGAATTAAATCAATAGAAATGAGTATTTTATAAGAATATTTAGTGTTTGATTCATGAAAAATAATTTCCAAGAAAATAAATCCATTAGATATAAATAGATAAGTGGAAGTAAAATAAAAAAATAGTTCTTGAAAGAATATTTTATATTTGGTGTAAAATATAAAGTTACAATCACTTTCAAAATTAATTTTTTAAATGGTAATTTAATTTTTTTGAAATCATTTAATTATAAAAATAACTTTCAGGAGTGGATCGTTGAAAAATACATAAATACTCTCTCAAGTAAATGTGAAGTGGAACATAAAAAAAAGGAACATTGATGGAAAACATTTTTAATGTATTAAAATACATTTATTGAAATCCCACATCATAAAAAGGGTAATAAACAATCATTTTGAAAAGAGGAAAATGAAAAAATATAGATAAAAATATATAACACATAATTGAGTTTCCAAATATAAATGAGAACATTGGATGGAATAAAAAACATGGATATGGAAGAGAATGAGAATACTTTGGATGGATGATAATTATTATTAAAGTCATCATAATTTTATGAGAAAGAAATCCATCATGGAAGAAATATTAAATTGAAAATTTACTTCCACGTATAGAGTAAGATAAAATAAAATATGAAACAATTTTATTATGTAAGAACAAAATCATGGAAGAAATAAGTTCAATAATAAATATAATTACTCAAAGAAAGATGTTTTTACTTATTAATATCATTTACGACTTAATAAACATTTTAATAAAAAAACACTGAAATATAGGGATTAAAAGTTGACTTCAAATATCATAAATAAAATATTTTTCATAAAATTATATCTCCAATAGGCAGTATACACACTGTTTATGTGAAGTTAGACACATAAAATAAAACATGTCTCAAAGAAATGAATGTGAGATGAAACACCCTTAAAAACATTGTCTTTTGATGGAAGAATTTTTTTAAAGGTATTTAATAAGAACAAAATGTAAAGTCAAATAAAAAATAGTAAATAAATCATAATAAAATCATAGGTCATGGAATACCCAACTTATAATAAAAAGTATCAAAAATAATAGTCATAACACAATGAATGAAAATTGTGTTAGTAAAAACCCTTTAATCATTATTATTATTCAAATTAATAACCCATGAAATTCAAAAAATGAAATATATTTTTAAATCCATTATATTTATTAAGTAATTAGTATAAATAAATCCATGTCTAATATATACACAACACAATAATAAATAAGTGGTGAATACGCATCATATCACAATGAAGCAAAATTTAGATGTGAAAACCCTTACCTTTAATCCCGCTTAGAAAAATGTTATATAACATTTGGTATAAAAGATAACTATAATAATGAATTATTATAGAACTATATTAATACCTATAACCTTTTATAAACTTCATTTATAATTATTTTTTACCAATATATTAGTTTGTTATATTTTATTTTCATTACTAGATGCTATTAGCTTCGATTGTTTGTTTAGTACAACTTTCAAAATGGTGGGGTCTATTCTAGTTTATAGTTTCAAAGTTTATCATTTATATATAATTATGGGTGTAATATATTTTTTATAAATATTAATAATTTTCTAATTTCATTTCATAAGTATTTTAGTTATGATTCATGATGATGAAGTTAGTGACAAGCCTATTTTGGTAATTTTAATGAACAAAAGAGTGGTAAATTAGTAATAATATTATTATTAGTATAACATTTATATAACCTTAAAAAATATTATTTTATCATTAATTTCTAATTATACAAGTATTTATGTTTCCATATTAATCCGTGATATAAATTTATAACATTGTTCAAGTAGGCTGTTAAAACAACCTAAACAAGAAGAAGCTATAATATATGAGTGAGTATGGTTAGGAAAGTGACTATTTTGGAATAATATAATTATTTAATAATTATAAATATATTATTTGGAAGTTTTTATGTTTTTTAATAATATTTTATGGGATATTTATAAATAACAAATGAAAACATGAAAAACGAAATACATCACTTTCATAGAGGTGATGGTTTTCACATACGCTCATGTGACACTTTTGTTTGCTATATATATGGAGGAATATATGGAATGGTTTCTAATATAAGAATATTAATAATTTTATAAATAACATATTAACCCATTAAATATATTTTTAGAACCATTAATGTGAGGCGGTGATGAAAAATCAAGTAGAACATTTGTGGAGGTGGTAGTTTCCACATACGCTTAATGGCGTCTTCATTTTTAGAATGGTTTTAGAGGAAGGTAGAAAATGGATATTCAATTAGTATAATAAAATTTCATTACTTTTTATAATACATAAATTTTAATAACTTCATGGATATAATAGTGTTAATGTGCTAGAAGAAGAAAGGAATTGGGAGTGGTCGGTTGAGAATCATACCTCTCCCTTTGGATGTTCTCCCTTGGGTAACACCTTAAGTTTCCTTAGCTTGGTCTTCTGAAAAATGTATTATAGAATTTGGGTAGTGAGTTGATAAAATACTAGTTTAGATTATTATTTTATTTATGTCTTTATAATTAGTGAAGAAATGGGGTGGATTTGATCTCCTTTTATAGGTTAAAGGGATAACATTTTTTTAAATAGAGCTTCTTAAAATAAAAATAGAACATGATTCACATAGAAAGTGGAGAAAAAGTTTGAAATAATCTAGTTATGAATGAGGTATGGCCAATAATCAATCAAAAATTAATTTTTCTTGTAAGTATCTTACACTTATATTTTCCCACTTATATATGGTTTAGTTTTTATAGTGGTAATTAATTTTTTTACCTAAGTAATTTACTTTTAATACCTAAAAATAAAATAGGCCTTATTATATAATTTGGAAATATATATTAAAAATATAATATCCATTTTATCAAGTAAAATATTTATTTGAAAGAAAAATTAATTTCAACACCAGCGAATGTAAATTGTAAAAACCTATTTTTAGAAAAATAATTAAGAGTTCTCAGTTTCCATAACCGTATCCACCTTCTAGTATCCAGACATAGATGTAATTACTAGGAAACCAAAACAACTTTTCTGTAACAAAAATATTGGATTTTTTTATATACTAGGACTTATCACTATAGTTTTCACTAATTTTATATTATAATAATCAATAAATATAACTAAACCAATATAATAATAACTAAATCTTGCTCTAATACCAACAAAGGCACCCCAAACCCACACTCTCGGGTTCCGTGCTAATTTTTTTTCACATTAACATTGATAAAAAATGATATTACCCAAGATAAAAACACTTATATTTCACATAATTTTCATAACTTAAAAATTACAGATCACAATAATCTCATAATACTATGAATGGATTGTTAAGTGTATTTGAGGACCAGCTGTATAATAAACATTTTTTACCATACTTGTGAACATTTACACATAATTGAGCCACACGAAACCCCCTTATATACATCCAAAAAATTTCACACATATTCATAACTATGGTAATGTAAACATATTAAATGGGTGAGATCAAATTCCCAGTATGGGAAAAACTCATCAAAATATCATCAAGGGTTAGATCATATGTATTTGATAAAACATGGATATGGGATACATATTTTATTAAAAATAAAATGAAATAATAAGAGTTCTCCATTATCCATGATAGAAATATGTGTATTCTCAAATCATAAAAAAATACCATGACATATGTGTTTTGAAACATGAGTTAGTAAACATGATTCATGGATCATATTCATAATTGTAAAGTAATGTAATGTCATGTAAATTTAGCATAATAATATATTATGGGGTAATAAAAAGGAATATGAAATAATTAGATAGTGGATCAGACATCAATATCATACGGCTGATTAGTGACTTATGTTCCACAAACCTATGGTCTATAAGTGATTTAGGTTTCAAAAACCTATAGTTTATAAGTAACTTAGATTTCAAAAACCTATGGTTCATATAAGTGAATTAGTTTTAAAAAACCAAAAGTCCATAAGTGACTCAGGTTTCACAATCCTATGATCTGAACGTATCTCATTAGATATATAATTTTAAGAATTACATTAGAGGGTGATATATAACCCCAAACATCAATTATATGAACATATATATACTAATTTAAAATAACCAGTCATCAAAACATGAATAACCCATGGAAATAAAAAATGGGGTTGGAAACATATCCAAATAGTATCACTGAAATTGATATTAAGAATGAAAATGACCGATACCCAAAATTCAATCACCTAAAAAGAATATTTTATAAAAATATTTATAGTTTTATTAATGAAAAATAATTTCCTTATAAATAAATCCTTTATAGATAAATAGAAAAATACATGTAAAATCCTAAAATAATTTTGTAGAAAACAATTTTATTTTTTGGCATACCAGATTAATATACGGTCACTTTGAAATATCATTTTCAAAAAATTGAAGTAATTATTTTGGAAAATAATTTAATTTTAAAAGGAAATTTAAATAGTAAATCCTTGAAAAATTAATAAATAATATCTCAAGGAAATGTGATGTGGAATATAAAACAAAGTAATAAGGAAGGAAAACATATTTAATATATTAGATTTTTTTAAAATCTCAAATTATAAAAAGTGTAATAAAACTTTCTATAGAAAAGTTGAAAATAGAAATTTGAAGAAAAAAAGAGATATAATATAATCAAGTTTCAAAATATAAAGGATAACATTGGTGGGAATGGAAAAATGGATATGGAAGACAAAGTGCTTACTTGGGAAGGATGAGAATTATTCTTAACATCATTGTAATTTTATAATAAATAAATTCATCATAGAAGGATATTTGAAATAAAAATTCATTTCACCATAGAGAGGAAGAGAACATAAAATATAATACAATTATATGTTGTAAGAACTCATACATATAAGAAAGAAGTTCATGAAGAAATATCATAACTCATAGAAATTAGTTTAGAGTTATCAATATCCATTCAGACATAAGAATTTTTTAATAAAACACCTTGAAATATATGGATTTATATTCAACTTTAAATACCATGAATAAAAGATAATTCATGATATTACATAACCAATAGGTAGTATATTTCAAATTTAAATAAAGTTTGGTTCATAAAACAAAACATGTTTCAATGAAAGGAAAGTGGGACGAAACACCCTTACAAAAATTATATTATGAAGGAACAATAATTTTAAGGGGATTTTATAAGAAGGAAATTTAAATACCCATAAAAAGGAGGAAATGAATCATAATACAATCATAGGTAAGGAAATAACCAAATCATAACAATAAAGTTAAAAAATAACAATAATAAGTCAATGAATGAAAACCGAGTTAACAAAAACCCTTACATCCTGATTATCATTCTAATTGATAACCAATAAACAATATATTATATGATGGATTTTTAAATCCCTTATATTCTATGAAAAAATATGATAAAATAAATAAATTATCAATATATACACCCCAAAAAGTAAATAAGTGGTGAATATTATAAGACCCATTATTTTTTCAGGTTGCGAAAAAGAGTAGAAATTTTATTTTTTGGTTTTTGGAACTTGTGAGGGGTAAAATAGTCATTTTACATTAGAATATGATCTTGAATGATTTTTCTAACTAATCCCTTAGTACCAAAATAGGGGTTTTACCCTAGGTTAGTATTTTTTTGTATAATTCTAATCCATTTTAATTTTTTTAAGAATATTTAATATTTAATTAATTAAATATCAATTTATTTTTGTGTGTTAAAATGATTATATATTTTTAATAGAGAATTATATTTTGATTTTTAATTTTTGGTTGAGTCTTTAATGATGTTATTTTCTTATGTGAGGTGTAAACCCACTTCAGGTTTTAGGACTTGAGGCGAGTTTTTACATGTGTTTAAATTATATTAAATTAATTAATATTAAATTAATAAATATTAACATAATTAATGTTAAATTAATTAAATTTAAATTAGTTAGTAATATACATCCCCAAACTTCATTTTTGTGCACAAAATATGTGTGTGTGTGGGGGGGGGGGGTCTCCCTCATGTGACATTAGAATAGAGGAGGGAGGAGTTGGCACCACCGAACTCCATCTACGACAGTGATCCAGATTGGATTGGGTTATGGTGGATATGAGGCATTAATTTAGAAATCAAGCTTAGAAATTTTCTCTAAGAGGTAGGCATGTTTTATGTTTTAATACATATATTTCTATAGTTTAATTTATTTAAGTTTTTAGAGCCATATTATGTTGGCTGGGGACAGCGTCAGGGTCGATTTGTAGCTATTGTTTTGAAAAAAGGGGTTTTAGGACGCTTATAGGGGTTTTTATTAGTGAAATATCAGTCAAATGAAATGTGGTTTCAATAAATAATGAAATGTTTTCTTTCTATTTTGGGATGATTGAGTTTTTGGGACTAAATCCCATGTAATCTGAGTATATTATAGGCAGTGGGACATGTCCATGTGGACGAGTACACGGGAAGATGCCCCATCTAAGGGGAAATGGCCATGTAGTAGTACACATACAAAGCCCATGTGTGCCTTGGCTATGTAGTAGTACAGAACCAATGTAGGACCCTGGGACGCCCTGAGAGGGGAGGGGTGAATCAGGGTGTCAACTTTTTCTTTTAAACTAACAAATCTTGTTCCCACATTGGTGGGAACTTGTAAAACCTGTTTGATGGATATGATAAGTAATGAAACATTCACATGCAAAGAGATGACACAAAAAGTTTTACTTGGATCACCACTAAGGGCTACGTCCAAGGAACATACTCCAGAAGGTTTTTGGTCGTACCAAATTCCACTATACTTCACTAGTTGTGGATTACAAAGGTTCGGGCACAGTCACTCTGTCCCAAGCACACTGCCTTTATAATTATTTAGGGATAGCTCACTACATCACTCGGGTCACTCCCGTTGACTCCCCTATCTCACTTCCCTTGATGAAGTATCACACAGTTTATAGATGTGAAGGTATCTTCAATAGATTTGCATTGAAGTCTTTTGTCTCCTGTTCAGAATGAGACAATGCTTGCACCAAAGTACTGAGTTGATGCTCTTTTGTATTCAATATTCTTCTTTAGTGTAATGACTGAATGCACTTAATCTTCTTATTCTATTACTTTGATTCCCAATACTAAAACCTGAGTGTATTTATATATTGACCTTTATCTATGCAGATCTGAGTTTAGTTGTATGAACCGTTCTTCTTCTCTTCGCAAAACACAATGAGGGTGTTAAACACCAGTCATGTGTGTGCTGTACCATTTCTCTTCATAAAACAAAATTGTTCACTGTTCTTCCATCTTTTCAAATTAATACGTAATCTATTGCACCGAAGGCATCGAGCAATCTTCCAACTTTGGTGCAGCTCCAAAAAGGATGGGCGAGCTCCAACAAGAACTGACACTCTTCCCCAAGCCTGGCGCGCAAGTCCCAATTCAGCGGGCAAGTCTTCGGTGCGCAGGTCCAAACTGGCCTGCAGGTATCACCAAACCACCTGCGTGACACGACCTTCCTTAACTTCTAACCTGTGCGACTCACTTCCTTTCTCGCCCAAACCGCCTTGGGCGTGCAACCAACAACAGGCGCGCAACTTCAAACACTATCGCGCAAGTCCACCTGCGTGACCACACACTACTTTCACGACTTCCACACATGCGCGACGAGAGCTCTGATTTCTCTAAGTGTAGAACTGCATCCCAAATATATATGGGTGGTCCTCTATTTATAGGCAAAATGGACCCCCTGCGTGACGGCGCTCAAGTGTCCTCACGACGCGCAAGTTCTAGCACACATATCATCTCCCCTAGCCTCTATCATGCAACTCATTTCCGCGACCACACCAATACGTGCACGACCTACTTTCCTTTACCATATTTTGAAGTTCTGTTCATAAATAAAAACCGGTGTGAAAGTTTCCAAACCTCCTAGTCATCGTCGCGCAAGTCCTTTCTCGGTGCGCAAGTCACCTGCGTGACCAACCCAAAACTTGAACGACCCTTATCCCTTTTCCATATTTCCATGTTCTGATCTTGAAAAACATATGGCGCACATGTTTATTCTCCTTCAAATACACGACGCAAAAGTAACTATTCCAAAACCACTTTTCTTTATTTGTGAATGTTTAGGCCCAAAAATTTGGCAAACACTAGAAAAAGGTTCCACCTTGTGTCTGCTCTTTTTGTATTGCCTCCAAATCATCCATTCCTTTGTTGACTTTCTTGAATCAAACATAGATCATTGACCACATATCTTGAACTCAACATTCCACCATGAAATCCCTTTTTTCAACAAATTTTTATGACATTATTTTCTTTGTCAACAAGCACAATCACCTCTGTGATTTTCCTTCTGTAGCAACTCTTCTTCTTTTATCACAAACTCCACTATTGTGATATGTATCCTTTGATAGATCATCATTATAATCTTCATAGTTTGATACAATGTGAAGTGCACGACCATCGCAGAAATCCAATGTGCATGGCCATCGCAGAATTCCAATCCCTTTCACATTGTCTTCTTCTTTAACCATCATTCTCTACTTCAGGAAAAACATGTGATTCTCTTCTTCAATTACGATCTGGCATGGTTCTCATGCAATCATGAATAATTGCATGGTCTTCATAAAAAACCATATTCTTCTCTAATCATCCTCAGATGGATTATACCTCACCATTCTTCACTGTTGTAAACAATGTGTCACCTTTGACACATGTTCTTTGAACTTATGACCAGTACAACAATCATATGAATTTCTATTCATCCATTTCATTGGAGTACTTCTTGATCTCCTTCATTTTGATCTTAATTGACAAATATTGACAACAAATACAACCTTATGCACAAATTGGTCCCAACAACCAAAACCTGGGTGTTTTTAGTTCATGTTTAAGTACATGATTAGGGTATAGGTTTTGTTGTACACACGGTGTACTTAGTGTACACGCCATATACCAATCCCTTGTTACCCATTTGATAGTTTTGGGTATTTTTACACCCATGAGATAGAATTTGACATAGGAAGAGTCCATTTTGACCATTATTACATATATAATGTGATGGTTGAGATTTTTGGGGATTTGAGGACTTTTAAAAGGTGATTAAGTGTGGGTAAGTAATGATTGAGATGTTTTCCTCCAATAGATGGTTCCAACAGTCTTTTGAGAATGAGAAATGAGATGAGACGTAGATTAAGGTTATGATAATGGTTGGTGGAGGTGGCATAGGATATCCATATTCAATGATTGGCATAGGTTGGGATATTCCCTCTCTATCCGGACTGGGTTATGACTCATGATAGAAGATTGACTGGGTATTCAGACCGACCAAGAGTTACTTGGAAATGGGATAACATTGAATACATTTCCCTTATAATATTTTCCCTAGTTAGCCTATATGGATTTAAGATATTAGAGATTTAGTTTTGGTATATTCTATTGAGGATCCCATGAGTGATGCCTCTATCTATGTTCTAACCATGAGGATCTAAAGATGGATGTATATGTTAATGTTTTGACATAGAGGATACCAAGAGGTTTGCCTCCACTTATGTATTGATCTCAAGGATATTGAGTGGGATTATTTCTCTATAGTGATCACCTTGGGGGTCTCACAGGTTCCCAAACATAATATTACCATGAGGGGGTGTATGTGGGTATGGGTAGAGAGGGAATCGAGTTTCACCATAGAATCCACATAAAAATGTTATCCCATTGGGGTGTAGACTATGAAAATGGGGTTAAACCTTCATCCAATACATATCCTTATTTATTCAATAAATTATCTATTTTGATATAGATATGGATACCCAGGTGTACTTTCTTGGACCTCACCTATGGGCTTGATGAGAGTTGATAGTGATGTTAGTGGATTCCCATAGGTTCTTCTTGGGATCCGTATTATGAGCCTTATATTACATGATGATGATGTGGTGGGTGATTAGGGGTGATTCCTAGGTCTAAGTTATTGATATTATATGATACTGTTATGAGATGCCTTAGATTATGATGTCACCATGGCTACCCATTATTTTTTGGGATCTAGATTTTGAGAAACATGAAGAATATCTAGGACATTGGGATTTGATAATAAGTATATATGGGATTCCCTAAAAAACATAGGTCCCAAGGATTCCTATCCTATATAGGATATTTTCATGTAGGATTAGGGGATTATTATGAATAATTTTACCATTATGAAGAGATTAATAAGTTAGCCCTAGGATCTAGCCATCAAGCCTGATGAAATTATGTGTTTCTGATCAGGATGCCCCAGATGATTGGGATCTTACCATTTAGAAAGATGACATGGAGGATGACCTTAGGTTTAGTGACTACCCTAATTCTGAGGCATTGTATTTAATCTATTACTTTAATTGGAGTTTGGAGAGATAAAAAAAATGACTGGGATCTAGATGTTGAACTATTCATGCGGGTTTTTTTCCATTTCATATTAAGAATTATGGATTCATGGGTGACACCCTTGGATCTGGTATTAATGTGTAGGAATGTTCATATTGGCATGATTATATACACCCTGACACTAGAAAATGTATTTATGGTTTATTAGGGTCATGAACCTAAGGATAAATGATTATTTATTTTCTTATATTTTTTATTTTAGTTATTATTGACTGGGATGGACATATTGTATGAGAATGCACTTATGACAGTAGGTAATAGGATAAATGTTGGGGGAAGCCTACAGAGATTCATTTCTCACACACTGTACCTAAACTTTGGTGTACTTTAACACCTTATGTTTTCTTTCAAGTTAATTATAGATATGCAATAGATAAATAATAGGACTAGGTTTACATGATTGGGTTGATCCACTCATGTGGAGTCTCAAGATCATGATGGTGTAGTTTATGATTCCAAAACACCAGTTATATGGCATGGATCAGAGTAAAAATTATATATTTATGTATTTATTTTATTTTAGATATTGTTCTTTTATATGTGATCAATTTGGTGGGAGAACATTTTTTATATATGATCATGTCTGTCTAGGCCTATATACAACATTTCATTTTATTATAGCATGATTATGTTTTATATTCTTCAATATACCCTAAAATCTATGATTCATTGTTATTTATTTATTATGTCACACTCTTATTTTTGGGTATGATCTCTTTATAGTACCACCTTAGACCCTAATATCTATTTGAAACCCTTTGGAGTACGAGGAGGTGTTCCTGAGGTCTTATGGAAATCCAGGATGGGGAACTAGTCGAGTAGCCTCCATACTAGGGTTTTAAAAAGTGGTATTAGTGATTTATTTTTTCTTATAATTTGGGGTAAGGTAGTGAGGATATATAGTAATGTGTTAGAGCCTATGATTGATACCGGGTTGGTCCGTCATAAAAAACAATTCTAGTAGGAAGTTTAGGTTACCATTGATGAGATTATTGTTCTTAGTATTTGATGAAATAGTTGATATGATTTTCTCTTCATATAATGCACATGTGTTTTGAGATTTATGATTTAAAATATATATCTATATCTTAGGACTTAAGAAAGATACTAGTTAGGGATTTGATCTTAGATCGTGTAAGAAATATGTTTTTCATAAATTTCGAGTTTCCTTGTAGGATTTACATGACACGTATGAACCTTCTAGTATGATTTATATCATGGAGGATTGAAGATCATCTAGTTAAAGTGTCAAAAAATTATCATATGTCATTTTTATTTATAGTAACTTTGTGTTATTCTACTTAGTTGGTCTGACTTGTATATGTATATTTTCATCTGATGCAATGTCTAGAAGATCTATTATAAGAATCACATGACAATGGTGACATATTCCCTCGATGTATTGGACATGGAGTGACCCTATTAGGTTAATTTTTGAATTTTATTCCTTCATTCTGAACCACTTTTTGCCTGTTATATTTCATTTTTAGTTACATAATGTGTCAGAAACAACCTATATGTTTTTACCATATAAGTTGTAATGGAATTATACTCATCTGAGCTAGTGGCTATCATTTTTATTAGGTATGAATAATCCAAGATAATGAAGTTATGTATTTATCACCTTGTTTTAGTTTTATTCTATATGGAGGAATTTATGGATGGATTCTTAGGGAGAACCAGTGTTTGGGTAGGTTGATAGTTTTAGCATGAGATTATTCTATAAATATGGAACCCTAGAGTGCGTGTCTGCATGTGTGTTTCCATAGAAATAAAAATTGTAACATGAGGTTACCAATGTGTCCTGATCTTGTGTGTTATGTTTATTCTAGTTGGGATACCTAGTGACACACATTTTTGGCTCATAACTTGGTGAGTTCGGGACTTGTGCAATTTAGGGAAACCCATGTGAGGGGTTAGCCCAGTTTTGATAGTTAATTAGAAATGGGAATCATGAGTAGATGATTTGGTCTATGAGACAATAAATTTGAGGTGCTATTGGGTTTTTGGAGTGGGGATATTGGTTACATATATTTATTTTATGTGAAAATAACCTTGAGTGTTGGAACGTTGGAATGTGTGGCATTAGGAGTGCATTGGTATGAAGGTGATCCTTTTAGGGAAAGACTAGTTGGGAACCTAGCCCTATTGTAGGGAGGAATCTTAGTACACGAACGACAACATAGGTAGAAACTCCTGAATCGGAATATCCCCATATGATGTATAATATTTTAGCTACGTTTAGAATAGGATCTATACTTGATTTTAAATATGAATGCTATTAGTGATCTAGTTTTTTGAAATTGGCAAACATGAAGATCATGATCAATGGTTTATGTCAGTTAGCCTTGGTTCTTGGATCAAGTCTCATGTGAGTGTGAGATCCTATAATAATTTCTTTAGAAATCATGCTACCTTATAGAGGACTGTTGTGGTCAGCATTGATTTTTGGGAAACAATTATTATGTGAAGACAGTTTTATGTAGGTTATGCGCTGTACTGGTTAGAAAATGTTTGGGTCTATTTTTTTATTTAGTTCTTAAGGAAAACTGAGATTTATATCCATAGTGGGCATGTTGAGGTTAGAACTCAAGGAGAGGTGTAAGTGAATCCTTATGGTATGGAGTGTAGCATAGGCCATTTGAGGATGTGATCCTCATTATATGTGGTTTGTATAGTGAAGAGGTTACCAATCATGGTGAGATGGGAATGAGTGGTTGATGTTTTCGTGTTGGCATTTAGGTTTTAGTAGTTTGTTCACATCCATTTATTGTGTGCAGTGATGGATAAAGACAGGGAAATGGATTATAACATTGGTTTTGGGGAATCAATAAGGATACTTCTATGACAATGAACATTATATTAGTAATGATTTATTATCTCTCATCCTGGGAGAGTTGTGGACACTGTGGGATTGTTCATTGGATGGTCAATATAATATTGGTTGTGAAAATTCATGGATTTAATGAATGGATACTGGTTGACCACGAATAATTCTTAAGGATGATATGTGATATGGTGGGGAGATTGTAGGACCTCACAATTTTTTGGGTTGTGAAAATGGGCATAAATTTGAATTTTTAGTTTTAGATGCTCATGAGGGGTTAAATTGTCTTTTTTCCTTGAATATTATCATAGATAATTTTTTTTATCCCTCCATTAGTCCTAGAATAGGATGTTCACCCTAGAGTAGCTTTTCTGAGGAATTCTGAGCTGTTCAAATTTGGGCAGAATATTTAATATTTATATAATTAAATATTAAGTTATTAAGACATTAAAATGATGTGATATTTTGAAAATATCGTCATATTGTGATTTTGAGTCTATGGTTGAGTTCAGAATGGGAGGTTTTTATTGGGTGAGGTATAACGCTACTTCAGGTTCTAGGACTCAGGGTGGGCATTTAAACAAGGGATGCAATTAAATAAAATAAAATAAAATAAAATTTTATTATACCTTGTCATTTACTTCCTATGAACCACATATGGGGGGAGGGTTCTACATCCCCCAATGGTCAAATCTAGAGTTAAGGAGGAGGAGGTGTCATCGGACTCTGCCATGGTGGCGATCGAGAGAAGATCAGTTTACAGTGGCTACAAGGCCTGGATTTAGACTTGAATCTTCAATGTTTTCATCATGATATAGGATTAGTTTTTGTTTTAAGACATATATATCCATATTTTAATTGTTTTAAGTTTATATATCCCAATTATGATTTTTGGGGACCCCTTGGGGATCAATTTCTTGATATTTTTGGGAAAAAGGGGTTTCATGATGATTATAGGGGTTTCCATTTAAGAAATATCGATAACAAGTAACGAGATTTCAAGAACACTTCCCATGTTTTTTTCTTATTCAATGAAGATGGAATGTTTGGGAATAAATTTGATATACTCTCAGTATATGTTGTATAGTGGGACATGTCCACATGATCGAGTACCTGGGAAGAAACCACATGTAAGGGGATGATGGCCATGTAGTAGTACATGACATGACCCCATGTGTTCCATATCCATGTAGTAGTACAAATCTAGACCCATATTGTACCTAGGATATGTATAAGTATGTGGAAAAGTTTGAGGTTTTGGAGTACAAGCCGTGTACTAGTCCCTTGTTACCCATTTGATAGTTTCTGGTGGGTTTATGCACTAGATCCATAATTGGAGATAAGAGGAGTCCATTATGAGTATTTTTACATGTAGAATATGATGGTGGAGCCCATGGTGTGATTTAATGGATTTTAAAAGCCAATTAAATGTGAGTAAGTATGATAGAGAGTTTTTCCTATTGCAGTTGAGTCTACAAGTCTACTGAGAGTGATACATGGGATGAGACCCAAATGAGGGTCATGATAAT
Organism: Viscum album; assembly: GCA_963277665.1. Taxonomy (NCBI): domain Eukaryota; kingdom Viridiplantae; phylum Streptophyta; class Magnoliopsida; order Santalales; family Viscaceae; genus Viscum; species Viscum album. The sequence continues at coordinate 448,677,857 of OY728145.1, forward strand.
GGTTTTAAGAAGTGGAATGGGATAAAAGAGGTCCTTGATTAGTGTAGCTTGGAACTATCCCTGGTTAGTGGGGATATGTCCTGACTCATGGAGGTGGATAATTTGGGTGTTCGTTCTCACCTTGAATGAATTAGTAAGGGGATGATATTGAGGACATATCACATGTGATATTGAACATAGTAGGACTGCAAGGACTTTAGATGTTAGAGACTGTGTTGTGGGATATGATACTGAGGATCCCAATAGGTATGCTTCCACTTGTGCTCTGACCTTGAGTATTCCAATAGGGATTCCTCTACTGAAGTTCTATCTTTGAGGATCCAACGAAGGATGCCTTTGAATATGTATTGACATGAAGAATATAAAGTGGGATTCCTCCTATGATGTGATGACCTAGAAGACTCTATGGGTTCACCATAGTAAGATGACCCTGAGCGGGTGTGTGTGGGAATGGGTAAAGAGTGTAGTGAGTTTCACCTCAGAATCCACACCAGACATGTGATCCATGGGTTTATGGACTCTAGTAATGATCTTAGGTATTCATACAACCCTCTCCATATTTATTCTTACACTTTTCTATTTTTACGTGGTTATGGATACCAAGACATAATTTTTGAGACATAGACAATGGGGTTGATGAGAGGCGGTGGTTATATTGGTGGATTTATAGAGGTACTTCATGGGATATGAATTATGGGCCTTATATAATATGATGATGAAGTGGTGGGTGACCAGGGGTGCTTTATGTTACCCAATTTTTCAGATTTTTTTATACCGGTATGATACGGCTGGGATGTTGACATCATCATGGTTTCCTTGTGAAGTCTAGGATCTAGATTTTTGAGTTCCATGAGGAATGTTTCGGATGTTGGTATTTCATCTCGGGTCTATATGTGATGATGTGTATTCGATACCTCTCTTGTATTCATACCATATCTATGACCATCTGTGTAGGATTTTGAAATTATTGTGATGAATTTAATTATTATGAAGAGATGTCTAAGTTATCCTTAGGATCTGGCCAATTGAGCCTAAGGACATTATGTGTTCCTAATCAGAATGCCTAGGATGACAAGGTTATTTTGATTTAATAAATTGATATAAAAGTTGACCTCAAGGTTTATGAATAACTAGGATGCCCATGCATTGGATTTGAGATATTAATTTTATTGTATTTTGGAGAGTTTCCCCAGAAACCTAAGATATAGTTGTTGAGCCTTTTAGGATGGATTGTTTTCCATTTGATCTAGATAATTATGTATTTTTATGAAGCACCCTAGGATATGGCATTCATACAGACGTATAGTCCTTGTGATGCTTCTATAGACACCCCAAAACTAAATGAAGTAGGTATGTTTGATGTAGTTTATAGTCCTAAGGTTCGATGATTATTATTTTTTCAATCATTCTAAACTAGGTCGGACATATTTCATAATCATGTATTTATAAAAATAAGTAATGGGTTCACCGTTGGGGGTGGCCTTCCAAGATTCTCTTCTCACCCCTTATATATGAACCATGATGTGTGTGTAGACCTTATGTATGATTTTTGGTTATGAACTAACAAATTATGTATAGAAAAGAGGCCAATGATTTCAATATCAACATAATCCACTCATGGAGAATCTCTGGATCGTGTTGGTGCTGCTCAAGAGTCATAGAGACAAGGCATGTTCTATGTATTAGAGTTGGTCGTAGATACTGATGTTTTTATTTTACATTCATGTATTTTTCTAGTATATTTGATCAGCTAAATGGGTGATAAATTTTTTTATGTGATCATGATTGTTTGAGTATGTATGAATAATTTCATTTTAGTGTACCATGTTTTTTATTTATTTATTCCTCTATATAATATGATATCTATGATGATTGGTTGTATATTTATGATTGAACACTTTTTTTGTTAAAGTGGGTTTCCTAGGCCCAACTTAAACAATACATTTCGATTACCATATCATATATATAGTGAGTTATTAATGATAAATTCTTACTATAATAGTGTTGATACTTTTGAATTACTTTTTACCTGGTAATATCATTATATTATTTGTCATATCAACAGGTTGTATCAGATTCAAACTATAACGAGAACCTAAAGATACTTTGACATTAATCTAAAACATATTCCATATAGTCTAAACACGTTATACTGACTCGAAGAAGATAATATTGGAATATTAGGTTTTGGGGGCTTAAGAGAGTCAAGACTTATTCTAATGAATTTCACACTTGGTGGTCTCAATTAGAAGAGATCATGGGGATTAACCCTCCAATAGGAACACCACATGTCCTATGTTTCATTGGTTGTTCCTATTTACAATAATTTATGTTGGATTTTATACTTGATATCATTATCAATGTGTTATATCTAATCATTTACTTTGATTCATGAAAAAAACCATAGAATTTATGTTGTGGTGTGGTATCTTGTGTTGAGAATGTCATTGATGGTATGACATTGGTTGAATGTTAAAGAATGTTTTTTTCACTTTAAAAAGGATGAGATATTTTGGGCCTAGTTTTCAAGGATGGTAGTACCTTTATTAAATATATGTCCATGTTAATTAATTATAGCTTTATCTTGTATGGTCAGAAATAAAAAAATAGGAAAGGATGATGAAATGAAGTGTGAATCCGACATTATAAGATATCGGGGGACAAAGAGATTATATTACATGATGTGTGTTATTAGGAGGTTATCATTTCAATTAATAAAATACATATATTTTGGGGCTTAATGGGTTTCTATACTTCACATGCAGTCTATTATTATCACTCATTACTATGAAGATAAGGTCCTAGAGGGTCACAAACAAAGATTATTCAAAATCTCGATCAATTATAGTGAATTGAAGATTAGAATATGATGGTCTTCATGATGGTGGTCAGGTAATGTCCATGTTTACATGATTTTAAAGGACATAACTAAATTCAATATTATTTTATTTTAGAATAATAACCATTAAATTTATTTACTTATTATATTCACAATTCATTTAGTGAATATAACGAAAAAATATTTTTCTAATGAATATTAAATATTAAATATTAAATATTCAATGTTCATTTAATGTCTATGGGAGTGGAAAGTTGAGTTCATGACTCATATTTTATCATGTAATATAGTTTATGTGTTTCAAGTATCTGATAAAATATCCATGAAATTTGTGGAAAGTTTTAAGCTTAGTTTGTGTCTTTTTTAGTTGGTTTAAAGCGTTAACTTATAAAAGGACCTAAACAAAATTTATGAAAGTTATAACCCAAGTATATAATAATTATTAAGATACAAAATGGGGGTGATAAGGCTTTGATAAAATTCTCACTCCTCTCTCCCCACTCTCATGTTCAAGTGAGAGAAAGTGAAGGGAAGATCATATATATCTCGATCCAAGTTCAAGGATCATTAATTTAATTTACCAAGATCATGATGACGTTGAAGAGACTTTCATTCTCAATTATAGAATCCATATTTTATAGGCTAATAATTAATTTATCTTCTAGAATGCATATGGACTAAAGATTTTTTGGTTTGGTTCCTTTGAGTGATGATCACCAACGATGAGTGAAACATATTTACATTAAAATTCGGGAGTGGTATGATTTTTATATAGTTTTTTGTTTCCAATTTTTAATGATTAATAAATTTTCACATGATCCATGGATGAATCGTGACTAGGGTTTACTGAATATGATGTTTTGACATAAATTCGGACATGAAAAGTTAAAAAATACTATTTTCTTACTTTTTAAAATTCGTAAGATTCTTCAATTGGTATTAGAGTCATCCATGTAATGAATTATGATGAATTTAAAATTTAATTTTCATTTATTCAAGAAGAGGAGATCGTCATGGTCCCGCTGCTAAAAAAAGTGCATCAATTAGAGATTGGATGACTGAGTTATGGTCATTAAAATATAAAAATTATAATTTTTTATGATTAAAACTGAGAAAGGATATATATATACACACACACACACACAAATTTCACTCATTTGGGATTATTTCACCGATCAATGATAAAATTGGGTTGGAAATGATGGTCAGAACCCTGCTTGTGCAGGATCTGTCCAGCTAAGCTTCAGTACCAAGGAAGTTCGAGACAACGAAGACATATTTAAAAATACATTATATTATAAATATGTACATATACATATATATATATAATATATTACACACACACACAAATATATATATATATATCATGTATATGTAGGTTCAATAGAGTAGGTGTGTGGGGGGGGGGGGCTCAACCCATAAGTATAGAAAAGAAGAACCTCCTTGAGTAGGGAGAGAATGTATAATCCACTACTCTAACATGCTTAAATTTTATGAATTATTTTTCAAAGAAATTTAATTTCTTCGATATCTTATGTTACATGCAACATCATGTTTTGACGAACCACAATATACGATTATTTAAACAAGACCATTATAACTTATATGTTAAACATGTAGGTATGATTAAAAAACAAAAAATTAAAAATAAGAATGAATCATTTAGATAAATAAAATATATTGATAAATTAATACTTAATTTATCGTAAATATTTTATATTCTTTGATAATAATTTTTCTCAAAAAAGGTTTTTTACTATTTTTGTGAAAAAATTATAAAATTACTTTCGTCAAATTCAAGAAAATTTATTTTAAAAAATTAAATTCATTTTTTAATAAATATTTTAAAATTAAATTTGGGTTAATTTTTTATAATTTTCTAAAAAGTTTAATTTTATACTGAATATTGAAAAATATTATTTTCTATTCCAAATAGCCTTATCGTTTTATGAATTCACATGGTTCTATATTTTTTGAAAATATTTTAAAAGAAAAATTAATTAATTAATGTTATTATTAATCAAATTTTATTATTTAAAATCAAATTCATGTTGACATTTGATATTAAAATTTTCTATACTTATGAAATATTTCTCTTTGGAAAACTATTTTTTTGTCGCGTCTACGGGTTTAATTTTAAATTAAAATTTTCTATATTTGAGAATGTAATTTGTTAAAATGGATTCCTTATTTGAAATCATAATAATAAATATTTTATAATAATTTCATATGAATATTTGGACATAATGAATAGTAATAATAGTAAATATTAATTATCGTGGTTAAGGTTAAAACTGTTTTTCTGGGGGTTTAAACTAAAAATTGAAGGGTATGTTTTTCAATAAAACTAGTCTAAATCCTATTTTGGGAATATTTAAGCCTCATAATATTCAAAAATATAATCCATATTCATTTTTAATCATTTTACATGGTAATGACTTTATCGATTTGTGTTGTTTTGGGAAAATTTCAAGTAGTTTACAAGTTGGTTCCTTTCACTACTTATAAAAGGAAATACCCTCTCTTATCATATTAACACTTATAAAAAAATATTGTTTTGGAAAATATGTACCAAAATAATTTCCTTAATTCTCTCCTCACATCCCATATTCCTTTTTTTATTAGGAGGCCAATTGAGGATGGATTTTTATGTAAACCTAAGGAGGTCATCCTAATAAGAGGCATCATTCTCAACCGAGAATTTATATATTATTTCTTATTAAAACTCCTTAAAATATTTTTCAATTATAATGATATAATAACAGTATTATCTCACATATATTTATATTTTATTATGTTAATGTAATAATATATGTTTGTGTCTTCTTCCTTCAAATGAAAAATAGAATCGTCAATTGTGTGTACGTCGGACTATCGCATTGAAAATCGATGATATTAATCTTCCATAATTTCATCTAAAAGATATATATAATGATTTAGTGAACATAATTATAGGATATTTATGAAATAACTATACTTTTGGAATTATAATATCCCATATACCTTCTTACTTTCCATTTCGGGGGAATATGATAACGTTGCTCGTGTGTATGACAAACTATCACCACATGAAGCGATGTGATTTATTTTTCACTTATAATTTACATGAAAGTTATTAAGGATATATTTAATTAATACATGTGATATATATGAAAAAAAATTCTACAAAGGTGAATTATTATTTACTTTTCATTCATTCCATATGTTGTGAATACAGAAACAATGTTCATGCGTACGTACGACCTACCATTTTAATGAACAATGTGATTAATTTTTATATCTATAATTTTATGAATGAATGTATTTACTAATATAATTATATATATGATATTTATATCATTATTAAAATTCTGAACATTATGGAACCATAATCAAAGTAAATGGACCAAAACTACTGAACCAAAACATACATGAAAAACAATGAAATTATTACTCGAATCAAGATTTTAACAAGTCTTTTTTTAATAAAATGATAATAAAAAGTTATAAGTATATAATATATGGTATGATATATACGATATTTTTTATATAATATATATTTAATAATTATATATTTATTATACAATACATTTCAACACGTTTTAAAAAAGTTAATACTTGAGGTAAGGTAATTTCATCTCAAATTGTCTTCTTTGGGACATATGATCTGTTATAAACCAATATTTTTTTATGAGGTGTATTTACAACCCAATTTAATTTATATAATTAATTAATTTATTCTCATGGTATTTAAAGTTTTATTTAAATCTTTTATTTCATGGGGCTTGTGATTCAAAAGTTACCAAAGAATGTAAGGGATTTATAGTCTCACTTTTATTTATGGGAGAATTATTCCATATTCACCCCTCTTTTACTTTGTATGGTGTACATAATATTTGAAATATTATATAATTAATATAATTATTTTTCATGATATTTAAAGTTTCATTTTATTTTATTCTTTAATAGGGATTACAATTAAAATGTTACTAAAGAAGTAAGGGATTTTCTTCTCACTTTTATTTCCATGGAACACATGCCTTATACACCACTTTTTTTTTCTTTTGGGAGGTGTATATACTTCCGATGAATGCATTTTATAATTATTATAATGAAATTATAGGATAAAAATATCCATATAATTTCTTTATTTCGTGGGTCTTATGATTCAAAAGATACTAAGGTGGAAAAAGGTTTTTTGTTACTATCTATTTTTTATTGAGATTATTTATGGTTACATTTATGATGACAGAATATTATGATTTATCTATCAAGAAACTAATTAAATTTATTATTATATATTTATTTAATGAAAATAATTTTTTTACTTTCATTTTACTCTCTTTATGCACTTAATATTCCAAAATAAGTTTTTTAAGGAAAAACCGAATCTATTTATCACTTCAGTTGAAAACCCTTTTTCTTCAAAGTCCATGTTTTATAAAAAAATTTTAAATAAAGTTTTATAATTATCCAATGATTGTTAAAATATATTTATACCAATTATTAATTTTTAAAAATTATTTAAAAATAATCTTCTTGTCATTTTCTGAATGATTTATTTTTTATTTTTTACAGAAAATGTGAAAACAATCATTGTATTAACATGTACTTCATGATTTTTTTCACAGTCACGACCATTCACTTATTTTAACCCTCCTATAAAAACGTTTATGGTCAATTGCAAATAAAATTTTTCCTTAATATTTTGGAAATTTTTATTTTTTAAATATGATATTTCAAATGAAAAGTATATTTTCTTCAATAATATTTTAATAATATTTAATGGAATTTGTATTCATCAATGACAAAAACAATTGGTGTTTCTTATTTTTTACTTGGGATATGATATAATGGTACCATCCTTATTATATATTTGGATGGTTTATATTTTTTATTATGCTGAATTTTTTTATGAAACCCCTATCCTTTTCCATGAGTTATGGTATAATGAATTGATGAAATGTTTATGAAACATGTTTCTTTTTTCTAGTTTTATGCTATGATGAAATGTTTACGAAAAAATTTCTTTTTTCATGGGTTATGATATTTTTAATGTTTTATGATCTCGTGGAACAAAAATTTATAGAAAACTTGATATTTTGGACATATATCTCCCTTTATTTCATTGGGTAATGATTTATATTTCATGAGAGAATGATAGGAAATAATCAAATGTTATTGATCTTGTATGGGAAATAGGATGATGTGTTTGACCCACTATGGGAAATAAGAAATGATGACTCATCAGTAATTAAAAAGTAAATATGAGTTAAAGAATTATCTATTCTATTTTGATGGTCTCAGTTGTTAACCTTGATATATGAAATAGATTCTATACTTATGATAGTGCCACACTTATATGACATTAACTTATGGTTCATGATTTATTTACAATGATTTCTCATTCTTTGGATAATTTATTTTGAAAATATGATGTTTTATTCCATGTATCATGTTTAGACTCCATGATAATTTGGGTATGAAATTTATAACTTATATTCATAATCTCATAAAATTAGGCTTATATTATGATTTTATATGATCATCAATTGATATCTTCCTTGTTTATCCTTTCTAAGCATTTTATATCACCCTTTATTATGTTTACATTCCCTAGGTTATGAAGAAAGGTTTATGTAGGGTATGTCTATAAAGAGTACTAAATGGGAAGATCTTTATGGGATCTGTTAAATATCTTTCACGAAATAAGAATAGTGTTTAACTATTATCCAAATACACAAAACATTTATGATCCTCAGATGTTTATTTGTGAAATTTATTTAATATTTATCTATAAAGATATAACATTTATGTATGAAAATCCTGGATTTTTTAATTGGTATTAGAGAAAATGTTTAATTAGGAAACCAGTATGGGAATACTTTATTGAGAACCCTTAGGATAATCCTAAGTATAATAGAATTTAAAAATTTATGGTAAATAATCGATTTTGTTTTTCATAGAAAAACATTCCTATCCAGATAATGCAAATGGATGTGGATATATAACATTTTTACTTAGGGGAAATAACCACAAAAGGAAACATTAAGATGGAATCTATTTTTACTTAGTAGATGAAAATGGGCTTTGCTGCAGACATGGTTTGACACTCCTGGTGGATATTCTTTGGTAAATTTACATTTATTTTAAAAAACATTATGAATGATATGAATAGATGATGACCATATATGAACTTGGTTAAACCTAAGGTTTCGTAGAATGAAAAATAGATTTCATGATTTATACATCCTATTAATTATTGATCACTATGATCAATGATTCTATGTTGACCATTTTGGTTTTACTAAGGGATTGAAGATATAATAATAAAGTTGGGTTGGTGATAGGTGTGATCAAATATTGATGTATCTTATTTGATATTAGTTATAAAAATTCTCTTATATTATGAAAGGTGTCTAGGAATTTTAATTCATATCTTAATCTACTATATATTTAATTATAAGTGAAAACCCTAATGGTATAATGATCTCATCACAAGTCTATGATTCTTATCTAGTTGAATTTCTTGGAATGTTCTTCATGTAAATTCTATTATTCCCCCTCTGGTTTAATTTGATGTTATCTTATTCTTGTATTAGATTTCTATATATAAATACAAGATTAATTGTTAAGGAATTGAAGTAACATTTTACATTAAAAACAAACCTATGATCGGCTATCATTGTGATGATAAATTTGAACATCCAATAAAAAATCAAATCCACTGAACGGGTTTTGATTCCTATTAAAAAGGGGAATTTATCTCATATTGTTAGGGAGAAACTCAATATCAATGATATTCTTATTATGTGGGAGTTTATTCATGTCTTTTTTGGAAGAATTTACCAGTCTTCCCCCAAATCATGAAATTAATTTCTCAATAGAACTTATACCTACTACCTCACCTATTTCAAAAACCCCCTATAGAATCTCCCTGACCGAGTTGCGTGAATTGAAGAAGAAAATCCAAAAAAATTAATAATGGATTCATTTGGCCATTTCTGTCACCTTGGGGCTCACTAGTTATATTTTTATAATAAGAAAGATTGATTTGTGTGACTCTACATTGATTACCATGTACTGAATATGATTAAATTCAAGAAATAGTTTCCTATGCCCCATATTGATGACTTGTTTTATCAGATTCATGAATCTCAATACTTTTCCAAGATTGATATTTGTTACAGATATCATCAATTTAGGGTCAAGAATGAGGTTATACCAAAGACATAATTTCGTATAAGGCATGGTACCTAGGAGTATATAGTGATTCCAATCAGTATTACTAATGAAACCTCTATCTTTATAGATTTAATGAATAGAGACTTTAGAGACTACCTTGATCATTTTGTGGTAGTCTTTATAGATTATATTATTATATATTCCAAGATTAATTAAGAGCATTAATACAACTTTATAATTGTCCTAAAGACCCTAAGGAAGAAAAAAATTTATTGAAAATGTACACATTGTAAATTTTGGATACAAAAGGTTTTATTTTTGGGTTATATAATCTCAAGAGAGGGTATATTGGTGGATCCATCAATGAAAGAGGCAATTGAATGTTGTCCTAGACCAACCATGCTAACTGCCATCCAAATATTTCTTGGTTTGGCTGGATATTATTAAATGGATTGTGGAAACTTTCTCAATAATATATAATCTACTCAACCAGTTAACTTATAATGGAGCCATGTTTCTCTATAAAGATGAATGCAAGGAAAAGTTTAAGGAATTGAATAGAGTATTAGTTAGCACAACTATTCTTACAATAGCCAATAGTGAAGAGGGGTCTGTAAAATATAATGATTCATCCAAGAAGGAGTTAGGATGAATTCTCATGTAAAATGACATGACTATAGCTTATGAATCATTAAAATTGATGGTTCATGAGAAAAATTTACTGGTTCATGATTTAGAGTTAAATGGTGTAATATTTTCATTAAAGATATGGAGGAATAATCATGATAAAGAATGTGTTATATATATAATGATCAAAAAAAGTTATTTATATATTCAAAAAATAGGATTTAAACATATGATAGAGAATTTGGTTATATAAGATTAATGATTATCACTACTCAATACATTAACACCTTGGGAAAGAGAACAAGGTGGCAAATGATTTGAGATGAAATGATCATGAAAAATTATCCATGATAAGGGTAGAAAAAGCTAAAATATTTCTAGATTTTCAAAGGACGGATCTAGGAATCCTAAAGGATATATATAAAATCATATGTTTCTTAAATAAGTGTTCAAACATCAATAAAAGTGATGTTTAAAGGGGTGTAAACAAAATATATAGAGATATAAAAGAAGGTGAGAAATGTTCCTCAGTTTAACCTTGAATATAATATAATCATATGTTTTATAAATATGTATGTGTTCTTCCCATACCCTATTTGAAGAATGAGATGTTATAAGACTCTCATTGTTCTTTATTCTCTATTTATCCAAGAATTAAAAATATTCATAAATATTTGAAAGAGTATTTTTGGTTGGATGGAATAAATAGAGATATCACAGAGTTTGTATATAAGTTCTTTGTATATCAAAAAGTTACGGTTGAGAGATAGAATTATAAGGCGATGTTAAAAACATTACCTAATCTAGAATGGAAATGGGAAAACATCACCATGGTCTTTTTATTGGACCAGCCAAATCATCTAACGGTTATAATGATGTATGGGTTTTATTCAATCACCTTACAAAGTTAACACTCTTCATTTACATCAAATAGGATTTCTCTATGGAATATCTTATAAGGATATACATTAAGGAAGTGGTAAGGTTTTATGGAGTAATAAATTTTATTATATCTGATCGAGATCCAAGGTTTACCTCGAAGTTCAAGTGAAGTTTTCAGCAGGCACTGGACATGGGGATAAGTTTTAGCACATCATATAAACCTCAAACGGATGGCTAGTTTGAGGAAAAAATTCAAACCCTGAGGATATGTTGAGTTAATTTTCTTAGGATTAGAAATGTGGTTGGGATCAACACCTTCCTCTAGTTGAGTTTGTATACAACAATAGATTTCACTTGATTATTCAGATGGATCATTATGAACACCTTTATAGAAAAAAGTTCAAAACAGAAATGTTTTGGGATGAGGTTTGAGAAACAAATCTACTGGAACATGATCTAGATGAAGAAATGAAAGAAAATATCTGATCCATTCAGCGATACATAAGGGTAACACAATGTCATAAAAAAATTATATTTAAAATCACCAGTGTGATCTAGAATTTGAAGATTTTGACTAGGTGTTTCTAAGAATATCTCCCTAGAAGAAGGTAATGTGATTTATAAAGAAGGTAATTGTAATCCCCAATTATATTGGTCCCTTTGAAATTATTGATCATATCAGGATGGTAGCTTGTCGATTGGAACTTCCACCAAACCTCTCACAAGTCCATGATATGTTCCTTATATCTCTCCAAAAGAAGTATATGCATGAACCTTAACATGTATTGAACTCAGAGGTAGTACTAATGGAGAAATATATTTCATACAAGTAATAACCAATAGATATTCAAGATAGTATAGAGAAAATTATATGAAATAAGATCACTCTACTAGCCAATGTTTTGTGGTGAAACCACCAATTTGAAGAAGCTATGTGGGTACTTGAGGATATGATGAGGTAGAATTATCATCATTATTTTGTACCAGAGTGACTAATTTCAAAAGATAAATTCAATTTAAGGGGGTTATTGAATCGCCCCGACCCCAGTTACCCAGAGTTGGTGCATTATTACATAACATTGGCATGATCATAAAAGATCAAGTCTCGAAAGAATTATTATTTTAGTAGCCTTGGAAACACTAGATACATTCATAAGTCTTACATTACATCATACGGTGAAAAACTACAACAACATAGTCTCCATAGTCCACACTCATATCCCCTCAGACTATCCCTGTAGGTCATTCATAAAATACTTCTTCACATACTGAGAAAAATAAAACGTAGGAACAGGTGAGATCAAACTCTCAGTAAGGATTACAATACAATGGAAACTTTCATAAATAAGCATAAACATTTAAGGCAATGTATAACTAAAACAAAAGCCTTTTAACCTTTAACTTCAGCATAATATGGAAAAAATAAAATGAAGTAATGCCATTTATTTATTCAATTGGATATTCTACTAGTCGAATAATCTCATGAAATATCAATAACCACTTTCATAATGATGGAATGCATAATTCCATACTATCATAACCACATAGTCAAGGCCTTGTGCCTAGACTACAAATAAGATTTTGTCAAGGCCTTGTGCCAAGACACTAGTTTGTCTCATGAGACCTACCGATGCATCAAGGATCTATAGTGGGCTCCACCCGCCACTTACTAAGTCCAATGCATTCCTCATATGAAAATGTTTAAACATAACATAAACATTCATATTAAAACTAGCATACGAAATGTCATTACCTTCTCTATAAACCAGGAATGGTATAAAAATAACAATCCACAGTCAAACATATCACAAAACCATCAATACAATATGGAAGGGTTGTATGATAATAAATCAACTTCAAATAAGCTTAAAATCCATCAAAGTATGTTGACATAGATGAAATCAAAACATTTACTTTTGAAATCATTCTTACCTTAATTCTGTCAAAAAGGATAAAAAGTGCCTTGTTTGGAAAACAATGGAATGATTCCTTTATAAACATATTATAAAAAGTAAAACAAGGGTATAAATGACTTTAACCCGTAGTCTATAAAATAGTAATAATGTTTTAAAATACATTTTTATGAAACATGGATGTGGATGATAAATATGACCCAATAGATACATAAAAACAACCTCAGATAATAAAGAGATTGTGAAATTAACCCTTAACTTGTAATTTTCCTTGGTCGAGGGTAGGTTAATCTCCTATATAATATTTAAATAATTGTTATTAAATTATACAAGAATCGTATACATAAATGTGATATCATATAGGATCTTTTAATATTGCTTTGTTAATAATATTTTAGTATTATCGTCGTTTCGGGTGTTCACTTACTCGTTTTATTTTATATGTTTTGTTAAATAAGCCATGTTTTTATCCATAGGTTGTATCTTATTCATATCCAGAATGATATAAAGTCCATAAAAATTATTTTTAATCATCAAATGAAAATTAGTTTTGAATGGATAAGATGGGGAATGAATGTTATCGTGTTCGTGGAGATGGTAGTCCGTACGTACGCACGAGCGACAATATCATTCTCTTGATATTAAAATAATATATAATTGGATGGTGTATCATATATACAGAATCATTATCATATTATATTTATTATTTACATAAATTACACATCATTATTATACCCATCCAAATTATAATGTATTGAATAAAAATTACACCACGACGTGGAGACGGTAAGCCGTATGTACGCACGTATGGTGACATGTCATTCAAGGGATGGATAGAATAATGGATTTTGTTGTACCATATTTATAATAAAATCATAGTATATAGAAGATACTTGAGTTATTATCTTTTAATGGAAACAATAAAGAAAAAGGAAGTGGAAGAAGAAAGGAACTTGAAAGAGGTGGTGAGATTTTTACCTCTTCTTCTGGTTCTTCCTTTTGATTTGATCAAAAGGGCTCCTTAAGATGGATTTATGACTAATGGAAGGCCTCTAGGATGAATTTAGCGAAGTTGAGAGGATATTTGATCAGGGTTTGTCCGAACCAAAAGGCTTTTAGGGTATGAATTTGAGAGAAGGGGGAGTGCCCTTTTATAAGAGGGGTGAGGGGAACCTTAGGAAAAACATAAAATATTATTTTATAATAAATTCATATTCGGTTTATAATGTCTCCAAATTAACTTATTTCTAGGATAAGGTGGTGATGAGTCGAAATACTTTCAACCAATATATTTTAGACAGGTTTGGGTCACTATATTAATCTTATCATTTATGTTTAACTCTTAGTTAAATAGTTTGACATTTACCATGTCTCATTGTATTTTTATATTATATGGTCAATAAACTTACTATAACAAGACAAGAGAATCCCAAGTGGTTCATTATTAATATATATAACCTTATCTAAGTCATTTAGACCAATATTATATTTTTAGGAATTGAATATCAATTAATAATATAATATATATTTTAAATACTCCTTTATGTCAATTTTGACACTATTTAATAATTGATTTTTTAAAGTTCTAACAACATTATTAATTCGAAATAAATTCATTTAAGAAATCCTAACATGTCATATTAACCTATAAAATTAGTGTAATTCAAAAAAGTCTCAAATTACATTTATTTGGATATTTATAATATCAATTATTTTAATATTTCATTAATTAGGTAATTACTGCATCATTATTGTGTCATAAATAAATTAAATTATTTAATGTCAAAAAATTATAAATAAAATATCATTATTTAGGAAATCTTTTTATATTTCTATTTAATTTTTATAATCTAATTTATCTTATGTATAACCCTATATTAAAAATGTTTTAGTTATTAAACTTTGATTTTAACTCTTTTAACTCTTCTTTGAATTAAATAATAATAAATGTCCTAATCTAATCCAAGTGTACCAAAGAGATTCATATTTTATTAATAAGGTTGTTTTGGTCAAATTATACTTAGCTAATAGAATTAGGACATGTGTTAGGGTAATAATAATATCATTTTACCCTTAATTGCCCTATTTACATTTAACCGTGGTAAATAAAAGTAAAAGTTACTATTCACAAAAAATTATTTTTATCTTATTGAACCACATTTTACTATTTGATATTAACTGTGTCTCTCGGATTTTAGAAATTACACTCACAGAAGTGGTAAAATTATGTTTTATGTGAATTTGCAAATTCTTCTAGGAGATGGGTAAAAAATGGTGAAAAGTTAAACAAAAGTTTTATATATCTAACATTATTATAAACTGACTCCAATGAATTACATTGAACTTATATAGGTATTATGTATCTATTTTGAGCTAAAATAAATTTTAATAAAATAAATAATTATTTAAATAAAAATTCGGTTTTAAACTATAACTCAGTGTTTTTCACTATTCATCATAAATTGAAAGTTTTTTGAAAAATACCAAAAATTCACCCTAAGCTAATTTCGAAATTCTGAATCCAAAACTGAAGTCCATTTTGAAAGATAAAATTTATAAAATTTAAAAAACTGGGTATTAATATTCATAACGGCTAGTTTGATTGGTTGTGGTGTGTGTTAGAACACGAAGTTGCGTACAACACACGCTACTGTATTATTAAAAGAGAAGCATACCGTGGAAACTAGAGGTGTTACATTTTCACCTTATTCAAATAATTTCATCCTCGAAATTTCTAGAATATTACTTCATAAAAAGACTCAGTTGTTTCTTCATCATAAGTTCCTCAGGTTTCTACGTTGCCTCTTCCATATTATGGTTTCTCCATAGAACTTTTACCAGACGAGTCGTTCGGTTTCTCAACAGTTGTTCTCTGGTATCAAGAATCCTGACGGGATCTTCGCAATAAAACAGATCGGGTTCCTGTTCTACATCTTCATACGTGAGTACATGCGTTGGGCCAGAGATTTATTTTCTCAATAGTGATACGTGGAACACATCGTGAACCTGGGAGAGATTTGGTGGCATTGCCAAACGGTAAGCTACAACCCCAATTTATTCTTGAATTTTGAAAGGTCCGATGTACCTGAGACTCAATTTCCCTTTCTTATCGAAACGTATAACACCCTTCCATGGAGATACCTTCAAGAAAACATGATCTCCTACCTGAAATTCCAAATCTTTCCTTCGATTATCAGCATATCTCTTCTGCCTACTTCGAGCTACTTTGATGTTGGTTTGGATTACCATCACTTTTCCATAGTTTCCTCCGCAATTTTTGGGCCTACGAGTTTTCTTTTACCAATATCATCCCAACAGGTTGGTGTGCGACATCTCTTTCCATATAATTCTTCATATGGTGCCATCTGAATACTTGAATTAAAGCTATTGTTATAGGAAAATTCTACCAGAGGTAAATATTGATCCCACATACATTGAAAGTCAATGAGCATGATATCGACATTTCTTCTAAGGTTTTAATAGTCCGTTCTGATTTTCCATTAGTTTGGGGGTGGTAGGCAGTTCTCAAATGAAGCTCAGTATCCAGGGATTTTTGAGTACTTTTCTAGAATCTTGAAGTAAAATGGGGATCACGATCAGAAACAACCGATAGTGGTACTCCATTAAGTCTCAAAACTTCAGTAATATATAGTCTTGCTAGACGTTCAAGTGGTAGATCTTCTCTTATGGAAAGAAAATGTGCTGACTTGGTAAGACGATCAACAATGAACCATATTGCATCGTTCCTTCTAGGAGTATTTGGTAGTTCCATGAAAAGGTCTATCATAATATTATCCGATTTCCACTCCTGTATAGGAAGAGGTTGCATGACTCCTCCAGGATGTTGCCTTCCATCTTTCACTTGTTGACAAGCTATACATCTTGACACAAAATCGGCAATATCCCACTTCATGTTGTCCCAACAAAAATGTTCCTTCAAATATCTATACATTTTGGTGTTCCCATGGTGTATAGACAAATTGGAACTATGAGCATCATCCAACAATTACCTTTTTAGATCAGGTATATCGAGAACACAAAGTCTCTTCCAAAATTTCAAAATTCCATCTTCATACACAATGTCACTCAATCTCCCATCATTCCCAACTTTAATATTCTTTTGAAACTCTTCATCATCGGTCTGAGAAATAATTATCCTTTCTACTAAATATGGTTTGGAAACCATTTGAAAAAGCATTGATGTTTCACCTTCCATGGTTATTCCCATATCCGTCTTTACTAGATCCATGAAAATAGGATCCCTTTCAACTCTTATCCTGTTAAAAACTCCATGATCCTTTCTGCTCAAAGCATCTTCCACCTTATTTTCCTTCCTCGGGTGGTAGTGTATCGTGCAATCACAATCCTTGAGTAGTTCAAGACATCTCCTTTGCCTCATGTTGAGTTATTTCTGTGAGAAAATATACTTTAAACTCTTGTGATCAGTATAAATCTCATATTTTTCACCATAGAGATAGTGTCTCCAAATCTTCAAAGAAAAGATTACAACAGCTAACTCAATATCATGAGTAGGATAGTTTTTCTCATGAATTTTTAGCTGTCGTGATGCATAAGTAATAACCCTATCATTCTGCATAAGGACACAACCAAGTCCTTTCTTTGAAGCATCAATATAAATAGAAACTCATCATTCCCCAATGGTAGAGTCAATATAGAAGCATTGAATAATCTTCTCTCCAGTTCTTAGAAACATTCTTCACAATATTTTGTACAAACAAATTTAACCCATTTACGTGTGAGCTTCGTTAAGGGGTTGTCCAATCGGGAAAAATTAGGGATGAAACGTCGATAATAACCTCGTAAACCAATAAAACTGTGTACCTCAGTTATACTCATCAGTGTTGGACATTATTGGATTTCCTTGGTCTTAGAAGGATCAACAGATATTCCATCCTTGGAGACAATATGGCCAAGAAAATAAATCTCTTGAAGCAAGAATTCACACTTGCTAAACTTACCATATAATTCATGTCATCTCAGAGTCTTCAATATAATGCGCAAGTGATTTTCATGATCTTCGTTGGTTTTGGAGTATACCAAGACATCATCAATAAATACCCCTAAAAATTCATCAAGATATTCCTTGAAAACTCTGTTTATTAGATCCATGAAAACAGAGGTCACATTAGTCAGCCCAAAAGGCATTATTGTAAACTTGTAATGCCCGTATCTAGTTCAAAATGCTGTCTTCGGAATTTCTTCCTTCTTTACACACAACTGATGGTATCCAAATCAAAGGTCAATCTTTGAAAAGTATTGATCTCCATGCATTTGGTAAAATAAATCATCAATGTGAGGTAGGGGATACTTGTTCTTTATTGTTATAGCATTGATCTCCCTATAGTCGATACATAACCTCATAGATCCATCTTTCTTCTTAACAAAAAGGATAGGGGCTCCCCATGGAGAAACACTAGGGTGAATAAATCCCTTATTACTCAATTCCTCTTGTTTTTTCTTTAGTTCCACTAATTCCACAGTGGAAATTCTATAAGGGGTCTTCGATATGGGCCTTGAACCAGGAATTAAATCAATGGAAAACTCAATTTGTCGTTTTGAAGAATGTCTGGGTAAATCCTACGGAAAAAACATCAACGAATTCTTTCACAATAGGTACATCCTCTATTTGAAAATTCCTTTCCTCACCCACAATCATTTCATTCTCTTACTCCTGAATAATTGAATTTATTTGAGCTACTGGGGGTGGATCTAAATAAGATTTAGGTGGTGACGATTCTACTCTAAAGATAAGGTTTTCCTTATCATCATCATCGAAAATCATAACCTCCTTCCTATTACAATTAATCTTCACACCATGGTCGGGAAGCCAATCCATACTGAGGATTATATCAAACTCAATCATAGGTATGAAGATGATATCAGCAGATAAAGAACATTTATATGCTCTAATGGGAACTAATTCACAGAACTTTGTAGCAATGATACTTCCCATAAGAGTTTTAACTGACAAATCCCTTGTTAAATCAAATTTGAAATTTCTAATTTTCTTAGCAAACTCTATAGATATGAAACAATGCGATGATATAGAATCAAATAAAGCATTTTCTAAACTTGAGGGAACCATTAAATTACCTTCCACCACGTCTTTCGGAGCTTCTACCTCAGCAGTAGTGATAGCATAAGCTTGGCCTTGATCCCTTGGACTATTCTGAGGTAAGTTCCCCTGACGCTTAGGATATTCATTTTCATAATGTCCCATCTCCTTGCAATTGTAGCATTGAATATCATTAGCTTATTTCTTCCCCTTGTAATCACGGGTTTGGTGGCCTTTTTTACCACACTTGTAACAGAATCCCATTCCCTTCAAGAAAGTACCCGAGTGTTTCTTCCCACATTTACTATAGTATGGATATTCAACTTTCCCCTTATTCCCCTTATTTCCATTTCGGGAGTGATCAACAGATCTCTTCTTCTCTTGCTTTGATTTAAAGTCCTAAGACTTAGAGAATTCCTTTTCTGTCTTGATAGCACATGAGACTATATCATTATACGACGATAAGGATTGTGAGAATAATTCTCGACGGAGAAATGGTTTGAACCCATCAAATAAACAATCAATCTTACTTCTTGGTTTACGTATATAATCTGCATCATGACTTGATAACCTTGTAAAGTTAGAATCATACTTTGCAACATTCTCGTCCTCCTTTTGCCTCAGACTCAAAAAGTTTCTTTCCATATCCGCTTGATGGTCATGAGGAAAGGATTTTTCTATGTGAATATCTTTAAAATACCTCCATTCCATATTTGATACTTCATCTTCTTCCTTCATGTTTTGAATCAATGACCACCATTGATCAGTATCTCCAGGGAGGCGGTAAACTTCCATGCAACTTTTCCCCTTTCGTAACTCCGCAAGGTGTGGAATAATTTCTCTAAGTAATTTATCCATTGCTCCGCTACTAGTGGATTTGAACCCCCATTGAATGTTGGTGGTAGTTCCCTCATGAAGAGAACTAAAATTGATCGTCCATGCTGCAAATCAGGGTGCTCTATATGGGTATGGTTATTATTCATGACCTGAGTTAGTTGTCCTGGTACGGTGATTAGTTGATCAGCACAAGTTTCATCACCAGCCCCACTATAATTATCTTGAGTAGGAGGGAAATCCCTACATAGAGTTTGTGCATTGATAAGGTTTCCATTCCTTTCACTAGGCTCCATTTCTAAATAGTGGCATACACTAGATTAGTTTATGAATCGCAATACATAAATCCAAACTTTTAAAACACTTAACATAAATTATAAAGTTTATAGATATAATCCAAAGTCATAAAAATGTTTTCTTTAAGGAAGTATATACTCCTAAACCATTCATAATGGTTTGTAAAGAAAATTATAATTATCCTAAGCATATCCCCCGAGAGTGTTGTAAACAAGAGTGCAGCAAGGCCCGTTGTCGTGCACCAGTTCCCGTTCGAGTCTAGATCAAAGCGGTGTTTTCAGGTTTTACCCCTAGGTACATCTGTGCCAGAGCCGCCTCTACCTGCTCGTATCCAAATAGGGATGTATTTCTTGGAAAACTCACAAAATCTCTATAATGAAAAAATTCTAGGAAGTTATTCTATACTAATCCTAAAATTCCATCTTAGGTCTATGTTCTCTAATCAGAGTTTATCTAAATACATCTTCCAAGGTTTCTACTAAAATTCCTCTGATACCAACTGTAATGCCCCGACCTGAGTTACCCAGATTTGGTGCATTATTACCTATCATTGTCATTATCATAAAAGATCAAGTCTTGAAAGAACGGTTAGTTTAGTAGCCTTCGAAACACTAGATACATTCATAAGTCTTACATTACATCATACAGTGAAAAAAAAAACAACAACATAGTCTCCATAGTCCACACTCATATCCCCTCAGACTATCCCTGTAGGTCAGTCATAAAATACTTCTTCACATCTTGAGAAAAATAAAACATATAAAGGGATGAGCTCAAATGCTCAGTAAGGGTAACAATATAGTGGAAACTTTCATAAATAAGCACAAACATTTAAGGCAATGTATAACTAAAACAAAAGCCTTTTAAACTTTAACTTCAACATAATATGGAAAAAATAAAATGAAGTAATTCCATTTACTTTTTTCACATGGATATTCTACTAGATGAATAATCACATGCAATATCAATAACCACTTTCATAATGATGGAATGCATAATGAGAAACTATCATAACCACATAGTCAAGGCCTTGTCCCAAGACTACAAATAATATTATGTCAAGGAATTGTGACAAGACACTTGTTTGTCTCATGAGACCTACCGATGCATCGAGGAGATATAGCGGGCTCCACCCGTCACTTACTAAGTCTAATGCATTCCTCATATGAACAGGTTTAAACATAACATAAACATTCGTATTAAAACTAGCATACGAAATGTCAATACGTTCTCCATAAACCATGAACGGTATAAAAATAACACATCCATAGTCAAACATATCACAAAACCTTCAATACAATATGGAAGTTTTTTATCCTAATAAATCCACTTCAAATAAGCAAAAAATCCATCAAAGGATGTTGATATAGATGAAATCAAAACTATTTGCGAGAAATTTCTCTTTTTTTTGAAATCATTTAAAAGTCATATAATTATAAAAGAAAAAATTTACATTTAAAATATTCTTATAAGATTTTTAGGGATGCTTCGACGATTTTATAACAGTAGAAAATTGTCGTGCCCACCGTATATGTTAAAAAAATACATTCTTACCTTAATTCTGTCGAAAAGGTTACAAAGGACCTTGTTTGGAAAACGACGGAAATATTTATTTATAAACATCTTATAAAAAATAAAAAAAGGGTATAAATGACTTTAACCCATAGTCTATAAAATAGTAAGAATGTTTTGAAATACATTTTTCAGAAACATGGATGTGGATGATAAAGATGTCCCAGTAGATACTTATATAAAAACAACCTCGGATAATAAAGAGATTGTGAAATTAACCCTTACCTTGTAATTTTCCTTGGTCGAGGGTAGGTTAACCTCCTCTATAATAGTTAAATCATTGTTATTAAATTATATAAGAATCATATACAAAAATATGATATCATATGTGATCTTTTAATATTTCTTTGTTAATAATATTTTAGTATTATCGTTGTTTCGGGTGTTCATTTACTCGTTTTCTTTTATAGGTTTTGTTACATAAGCCGTGTTTTTTATCCATAGGTTGTATCTTATTCATATCCAGAATGATATCAAGTCCTTAAAAATTATTTTTAATCATAAAATAAAAAATTAGTATTGAATGGATACGATGAAGAATGAATCTTATCGCATTCGTGGAGACGGTAGTCCGTACCTACGCACGAGTGACAATATCATTCTTTTGATATTAAAATAATATATAATTAAATGGAGTATCATATATACAGAATAATTATCATGTTATATTTATTATTTACATGAATTAAACATCATTATTATACCCATCCAAATAATAATGTATTGAATAACAATTACACCACGACGTGGAGACGGTAAGCCGTATGTACACACGTATGGTGACATGTCTTTCAAGGGATGGATAGAATAATGAATTTTGTTGTACCATATTTATAATAACATCAAATTAAATAGAAGATACTAGATTTTTTATCTTATAATAGAAACAAAAAGAAAAAGTTAGTGGAAGAAGAAAGGAACCTGAAAGAGGTGGTGAGATTTTTACCTCTTCTTCGGGTTCTTCCTTTTGATTTGATCAAAAGGGCTCATTAGGTTGGGTTTATGACTAAAGGAAGGACTCTAAGATGAAGTGAGGGAATTTGAGAATATATTTGGGTAGGGTTTGGCCGAACCAAAAGGCTTTGAGGGTATTAATTGGAGAGAAGGGGGAGTTCCCTTTTATAAGAGGGGTGAGGGGCACCTTAGGAAACACTTAAAATATTATTTTATAATAAATTCATATTTAGTTTATAAGGGCTCCAAAGTGACTTATTTTGAGGATAATGTGTTTATGGGTAGAAATAATTTCAACCAATATATTTTAGATAGGTTTGGGTCACTATATTAACCATATCATTTATGATTAACTCTTAGTTAAATAGTTTGACATTTACCATTTCTCTTTGTATTTTTATATTATATGGTTAATAAAATTACTATAACAAGCCAAGAGAACCCCAAGTGATTCATTATTAATATATATAACCTTATCTAAGTCATTTTACGAACCTTATATTTTTAGGAATAGAATATCAATTAATAATATAATATTTGTTTTAAATACTCCTTTATGTCATTTTTGACACTATTTAATAATTGATATTTGTTAAAGTTCTAAATAATTTATTAATTAGAAATAAATTCATTTAATAAATACTAACATGTCATATTAATCTAGAAAATTAGTGTAATTCATAAAAAGTCTCAAATGACATTTATTTGGATATTTATAATATCAATTATTTTAATATTTCATTTATTAGGTAATTACTGCATCACCATTGTGTCATAAATAAAGTAAATAATTTAATGTCTAAAAATTATAAATAAAATACCATTACATATGAAATCGTTTTAAATTTCTAATGAATATTTATAATTGAATTTATCTTATTTATAATCCTATATTAAAAATGTTTTAGTTATTAAACTTTGATTTTAACTCTTTTAACTCTTCTTTGAATTAAATAATAATAAATGTCCTAATCAAATCCAAGTGGACCAAGTAGGTTCATATTTTATTCCTAAGGTTGTGTTTGGTAGAATTATACTTATCCAATAGAATTATGATATGTTTTAGGGTAATAATAATATCATTTTTACCCTTAATTACCCTATTTACATTTAACCGTGGTAAATAAAAGTAAAAACTTACTATTCACCAAAAATTATTTTTATCTTATTGAACCACATTTTACTCCTTGATATTAACCATGTCTCTTTGATTTTATAAATTACACTCACAGAAGCGGTAAAATTATGTTTTATGTGAATTTGCAAATTCTCCTAGGAGATGGGTAAAAGACGGTGACAAGTTCAATAAAATTTTTATATATCTAAAATTATTATAAACCAACTCCAATGAATTAAATTTAACTTATAAAGGTATTATGTATCTATTTTGACCTAAAAAAAATTAAATAAAATAAATAATTATTTAAATAAAATTCGGTTTTAAACTATAACTAAGTGTTTTTTTAATATTCATCAAAAATTGAATGTTTTTAAAAAATACCAAAAATACACCCTAAGCTAATTTAGATATTCTGAATCCAAAAATGAAGTCCATTTTGAAAGATAAAATTTACAAAATTTCAAAAAGTGGGTATTAAGTTTCATAACGGCTAGTTTGATTGGTTGTGGTGTGTGTTAGAACTCGAAGTTGTGTAAAACACACGCTACTGTATTATTCAAAGAGAAGCGTACCGTGGAATCTTGTGTTGTTATATCTATAATGTAACATCTTGATATTTTATAATTTTTTTGAATAAATTTATTTTTTTTGATATATTTTACTACACAAAACACCGAGGTTTAACAAATTTTGATAAACTACTATTTAATCAAAACTGCAATAACCTAGCCATTAAAATTTATCATATGAATAGGAATAAAAAAAATATAAAAGATAAGTATGAATGTTATCAATAAATAAAATATATAGATAGATAATTATTAATATTTTGGTACAGTTCTTATATTCTTTGAAAATATAGGTTTCTCAAAAAATGATTATTATTTCTTTTTGTGAAAAAATATTTTTTAAAATTTTATAAAAATTATTTTAAAAAATAAACTTAATTTTGGGAATAAAAATTTCAATATTATATTAGGGTGAATTTTTTATAATTTTCAAAAAATATTAGTTTTTTAGTGAATAGAGACAAATACTTATTTCCTTTAAAAAATGCCTTTTTGTTTTAAGAATTTACAATGTTAAATATTGTTTAAAAACGTTTTAAAAGTATAATTAGTTTATTTTTGTTATTATTAAACCAATTTTGTTAATTGGATTCAAATTCATGTTGGAATTGTATATTAAAACTTTCTATACGTATGAAAAATTTCTCTTTGGAAAACCGATTTTTCATTATGTCTCAGGTTAACTTTTAAATTAAAATTTTCATCTTTTGTGAATGGAATTTTGAAAAATGGATTATATATTACAAATAATAATAATTTGTTTAAAATAATAAGTAAAACTTAATTTTTTTTCTTAATGACTAGTAAAAATAGTAAAAAGTAATTAATACGGTTAAGTTTAAAATAGTTTTACCCAAGGGTTAAAATAAAAATATAAGTGTAATTTTGCCTATAAAACTTGTCTAGAAACTATTTAAAGTACATATTTAAACATTATAATATACAAAATTTGAATCCATTTTAATTTTTATTCATTTTTTCATGGTACTGACTATTATTTAATGTTTTTAATGAAATTTCCAAGTAGTTTGCAAGTGATTTCTATTCCCCACTCACTAGTACAAAAACTGTTTTTACGGCATAATTTTAACATCAGTTATTTATAACAGACCTGAAAATATGGGTATATTAACTTTTCACATCCATTTTCATAAAAAGGACATGAAATCTATTTTTTACGTCAGTTATAATATAACCAATACAAAAAATCTTATAAAAATTTATGTATCACCTGGGGGTTTCATTATGTGACCTTCCATTATTACGACGGAGATCTCATTTCTCTCTTTCTGAAGCCCTAAATTTATGGTTTCTTCGACTTGGTGGTCCAAATCACACCTTACGATTGAAATAGATACACAAGGTTTCATCTTCCTTGGGTTACACATCAATAATAGATCTTAAGTAAGACTCAAACATTTTCATTTCTATCTTTTCAGACATTATTTGGATTCAAATCTCTAACTGACGATTATTCAACCATGTTTTCTCCATTCTCACATTACCATCTTCATACATTCGGGTTTTTTAGGTTCATTATTGTGCATTCAACCAGGTGTTCTTTTCAGTCATTCTCACATTGATTGTTTATTTTCTTTTGCTGTTTTTGTGAATTTTTTCCAATGTCACAACTATAGACTTGGAAACCTTCACAACCCTCTCCATGTAAGTTCAATTTAGTAGTAATAATGGGGGTTTTAGTTGATGATGGATTGGTTTTAATGATTTTGGAAAAATATGATGGTGTTTTAGGTTCAATAATGAATGGAATTAATTTGTTTGTATAGTGAACTAGCTATTTCATGGAACTTCATTTTGTTAAATCTAAATGAGTTAATACCTTCAACATGGGTGCACTGTGTAATATTTATTTTTGGATATTCTATTTGATGAACCACATATAACAAAAAAATTACATTTTTGTTCTTATGGAATAGTTACCATATTTTTTCTCTTTCATTTTGTGAATCAAACAAGACAATGAATTGTAAATAAATCTAGGTGAAAAATTCTTATCATGGCTTGGGATTAGAATATTTTGATTTCTGATTGATTCAATGTTTCGGTATAATAGTGTATCTCCTAAATTTTTGATAGTGGAATATAAATTATATTTTAAATTATAATTCCATTTTTTTCCAAGTTGATTTATTCAATTATAATAAAGTATCATAATAATAAAATCAAACGTGATAGCTTTTTTTTAGGTCCGCAGCTTGTAAAAATAAGTTAAAGTCGAATTCTCGTTGCACGACTCACATGATTGGGAATGTATATTCTACTTCTAATTTTATAAAGTGTTAATTATTTATGGATTTTACTTAACATGACATTATTTTAAACTAGAACTCAATTTATGATTAAATTATATTATTAAATAAAATATAGAATAATTTTTTATTTTTATTAATAATGTACTATAAATTAATTGTTCTCATTCTAATTATTTTTATGAATATTGTTTTGTGGATATTTATGTTCTTATTTTTTAATAATTTCATAAGGTTATATTATTTTATTTTTACTTGAGACATTTTTTAAAGGAATATATTTTTTAATTCCTTCCGCATGAATAAATTTTCTCATCTATTGTTTCTATTTTCCTTCAAATGTTTCTATTATTGGTTTTCTATATTTTTCGATGTCATTTCAAATATCAAAATTTTATAAATTACTACCTTTGTTTTTGATATTTATTTTTGATATTTTTTATAGATAATGAATCAAAGTTAGATTAATGCACCTCAAATAGGTGTTGAATATGAGGAAGGTGTCGATGATTTTTTGGATTTTTCAAAACAAAATGTTCCAAACAATGACATGTTTTTCTTTCCATGCCTAAAATGTTTAAATATAAGGAAGTTAACAAGAAGAGAGATCAAATATAATTTAATTTGTCATGGTTTTAATTCAAGTTATAGCCCTTGGATTTGGCATGGTGAAACCAGGAATAATTCTAGATCTATTGATCATGGTGCTTTGAAAGATGATAAATCTAATAAATTTGATGAAATGATTCATGATATTGAAGTAGAGACAATTGATAATCAACCAAAAATTGGGTGTTTATATGGTTATTGCAAAAATCCATTTCATCCAAGTTGTATAGAATATACAGTTTTATCGACAATTTAAAGATTGATAAACCTGAAGGTGAAACATGGGTGGAGTGATAAGAGTTTTATAGATCTTCTACAATTGTTGAAAGACATTCTTCCTAAAGATAAAAGTATTCAAGATTCCAAATATAAGGAAAATAAAATATTATGCCCGATGGGATTGGGTTATAGGAAAATACATGTCTTCCCAAATGACTTTATATAGGAATGAATACGAATTTTTGTCAATTTTTCCTACATGTGGGACATCACGGTATAAGATGAAAGAAAAATCATAGTCTGATTTAGAAGTTTTAGAGACCCATGACAAATAATTTTAGTATCTTACTATAATTACTCATGTTAAATGTCACATAAATGACATATTTTAAAGTATTTTTCTTTAAATTTACATCCTTGATTCGTTTTGGGGGTTTCCCTAGGTTTTAGTGAGGAATAGATGAGTATTCATGAATTGGGCCAAACCGTGAGCCCAATTCCAGATTAAAAAATAAATATTGTATCTTTTATAACTTTTTCATTTTTCAACATTATTCATCCATTCAAATTCCTACTTGGCCTCCCCAAACCTATTAACACCACCAAGTATATTTGGAGATTTTAGAAATCCATAACCAAGGTTTATTTGGGTTTTTATCTAAGGGGTTGGGCCTCCCTGAAATCCCAATTCTTGTTTTAAAAATAAATTTTGATTATGTTATAACTTATTCAATTGTTGGGCTTTCTCGGTGACTCTAAGTCTCACCGAAGCCCAATTAACCCAGAAGCGCGTCTGAACTCTCTCCCCCCTCTTTGGAGCTCCGGTTAATCGCAGTTTGGTGTCGAACTTTATAGGATTCCTCAAATCATCCTGATTTGAAGAGGTAAATTATTTCTTTCATAACCCTCTAAATTATCAATATTTTCCATCCATTACAGCTCATAAATTACGTAATAAATATTTTTCAAACGAACCCTGAATGTTGGCTATTTTAAATTTCAGCTACTGGTGTTTTGGAGTGCTTACATTAAGATACTTCAAGTAAATGAGTCCTTTTCTTTCCTCTTTCAAACTACATAAGATTTCATTGATTTTTCTTAGGGTTTTTTTGCTCATAATTTAGTTTCCTAATGTCCATAAACTAGGTTTTAGAACCTAGGGTTTAACTTTGGGATTTCTTGGCCAATTCTTCTGGTTTTAGGTTTGATCTATGTCTCTCTTGGTGCGGCGGGGGTGTGATTTGATTTTCGCACGGAGATTCAAGGGTTTTTGTTACTTTGGTAGATGATTCCATTGTGCAGGAAATTTTTGTGAATTATCTTGAGGTTTTCATTGTACTTTAATGTCTATTTTATTTGAATTTTTCTGTAGAAATTGGTTTTAGTTGCATTTATAATGCAAATGAATTTTAAGTTCCAATATTTGGTGAAATTGGGGGTTTTTCATACAAATATTATATTGGTTCATTTTGGGCTGACCTATAATTACTTAGTTGATTTTATTAGACCATATTAGGACATAGAATCATGTTTTGAATGTTTATTCCTTTTGGTTGTTTCTGCTAATGTTTGTTTAAATGGTGTTTGGGAAGCAAATGGGCTTTAAGTGCCATGTGTGTGTGAAAATGGTGGTTTTTAAAAGATATAACTTCTTGGTTCACATTGGGCTGCCCAATAATTGAATTTATGGTTTAATTAAAAGGAATTGAACTGAATTTTTTCTTTTATGACTTAAAATTGTTCACATAGTGTGCAAAGTGGATATTTTAAAGAGCTTTAGGTGCAAAACAATGTGATGTTTTGAGAGGTTGTTTTATTGAAAATCAAAATATTTTATTGTGTGTTTTAAATGGTATAAAATATGTGTAGCTACTGTACTGTTTGTTTGTGAACAGTAGTGATATTTTATATGCAAAAGGATGTGTGTTGTTTTCTGAAATTGTTTGAGCACAAAAAGGGGAATCCTGGGTACTTAGGTGGGCGGATATATACTAGTTCGGCTAGTGGACCGGATGGGTTGTGTCCCTGTTTCACTGAGAAAATGGATAAAGACAACTCTAACTAAACTATGTGGATGATATCTGGGTACCACTGGGTTATGGATATGCTCCCTACTAGTGGATCATGCACGGGAAAGGATTGTGACTTGGATACTTTACACAGAGGTACAAGGTACATAGGGCCCGAGACTATGTTGTTTCCTAGGGGTGTTACCGGCTTTAGTGCTCATTGGATTAGTGGTATTTACCCTTGTTGTGGGGTTTTCATGGAATTACAATATAGTATCTCACATGTTTATTTAATGTGTTAACATTCTGAACTTCTCGGATTGAAAACTTTTTTCATTTGAATGTTTCATTTCTTTGAATTTTAACACTGTTTCACCTTCTCTATTAAAATTGCTTATTTTTTTCAAATTGTATTTCATGCCCTTTGGAATCATCTGGTGGTATCCTATTGGGCTTAGTCTCACACCCTACTTACACCCCTTGGGTGTAAGTAGACCTGCTTATGCTTGACTCAGGTAAAGGGAAGGCTAAGGGTGATGGCGGTTTAGGGTGTTAGTCCCCATCGTTGGGGCAGAGTTGCGGAGAAGGATTGTGGGTGATGACCCCCATGTCGTGTGGAGTCCATGGGGATGTCCTTATGTTGTCATTATTTTTTTTGGACCACTTTTAGTGTCTTTAAACATATGTATTCAGATCTGGTTTTGTTAAGATTTGTTTAGCATGAAAATTTCAGATTCTAATTATTGATTGTTTTTTTATGTTTTATGCTTTCATACTCGGGTAAATCATTCCCAAACCAGATTTTTTTGATACCCGAGCACTTGTGCCAGCACGTGGGGATAGGGAACGCCCTTCGGGCCTATCCACGGGCCGGGTTTGGTGCCGTTAATGGTGGCTACCAGATTCGGTTCGTGACAAAATGGTATCAGTGGAGGTTAATGTTTTTGGGTTATATTTCTATTTTGGGGTGAGTCGGGATAGACCAGAGCTAGGAATTTCGGGGCTCGGGGTTTTGGTCTTGAGTAGGGTGCCTGGACCGCACCTCTCATGGCAGACCTTGAGTCACCAGGGGATGTTGGAATTTATGGATTGACTTCACTTCCAGGTGAGATGAGTGGGCTTCAGACCACATGTGTACATCAGGTGGATGTGGAGTAGGTGTTTCTTTTATTAATGTAATGTGTTTAGTTTATTTATATTTGATGTATGTGATTACAATTTTCATAATTGTGGTATTGACTATTGTTTTGTGACTGTTGCATTTTTTAGCAACATGCCTCCCTGGAAAGATCCCACATGCCCACAGGAAGAAGCTGGAGAGAGTTTTCCCACACCGATTGATCAGAGGCTCGTGGAGGCTGTGGTTCGGGCTATACAAGCTTTGGGACAGGGACCATCTCCTGCTTTTATTCCTGTTAGGGCAGAAGAGACGGGTCTTAGAAAAGAAAAAGCACTAGAATTTCTGAAAAACAAGCCTCCTACCTTCTGAGGTAGCTCAGAACCCCAGGAAGCGGAAGAATGGCTCAAAGAAGATTGAGCATATGTTTGAGTTCTTTGAAACACCCGAGGAGATCAGGGTGAAGTGTGCCTCATTTTTGTTGGAGGGTCCCATCTGTAAGTGGTGCGAGTCAGTGCTTCAGGCTGGGACGAATGAGCAGATGCGTTGGGGAGATTTCAAGGTTGTCTTCGATGAACAGTACTGCCCTAAGGTGTTGGCTTATGCTAGGTCTAGAGAGTTCATGGAACTTGTTCAGGGGAATCTATATGTGATGGAGTATGCCATCCGCATCACTGAGTTGGTTCGGTATGCACCAGAAATTGTCTCTAATGAGCAAGCGAAGGCCCAGAGGTTTGAGAAAGGCTTGCGAGCAGAAATATACTCCCAGGTGTTCTTGTTTAAGTTGAGGACCTATGCTGAGGTTGTTGATTGGGTGTGATTGGTGGATATTAATAAGAAAGGTAGGGATGCTTTATATGGTTTAGTATCAACAGTGGGCAGTGGCATCTCCTTAGAGAAGAAAAGGAAGCGGGAGGATCATGTGAAGAATGGAGGGGGTAGTTCAGGCCACTCTTCCAGGTAGTTTTCTTCTACGGCTTTTGATGAGAGATTGGTCATGTGCCACCAATGTGGGAAGCCTTTCCATATCTGACCAGCATGTCCACATCCTTCTAAGCCTTGTTACCAGTCTGGAGGTATGGGGCATTTGCATCGTTTCTGTGGTGTGGCACGTCCACTTCTGAGTGGGGATGGGTCAGTGGCTTCAAGAGGAGTTCCAGAACAGTCTGAGCCATCGAGGACTAGGGGATCTCAATTTGGCAACCATGGTGGTAAGGATGGGCCGTCTTCTAGAAAAATCTAGTTCAGGGCATATCCACAGACTAGCGGTCATCCTCAGGCAGATACTGGACATCTCCATGCAGTGGATAAGGCACTAGCAGGATCAGAGGCAGGACCGTTGACAGTTCGAGGTACCGTTCTGATCACATCTTCTATAGATATTTCTCTTTTTGATATTGGTTCTTCTGTTTCATTCATTTTTTCCCATTTTGTGGACATTCTGAATTTGACAACTGAGTTGATGTCTTTTGCGATGGAGTTGGTGACACCGTTGGGAAAGAAGGAGCAGGCTCTCAGGTGCCCATCGTGTGCTATTTTTGTGTCAGGGGTCGAGATGTAGTGGGACCTCTTGGTCTTAGATATGGAATCTTTTGATTTCATACTCGGGATGGATTGGTTAGTATACTTCCAAGCACACATCGATTACTACAGACAGCGTGTGATTTTCACGGTACCTGATGGGAGTCGTCAGGTATTTCATGGAGAATGGGATCCTCGGCCAGGTCACGCAGGGCCTCCACTCCCAGATATGGAAAGTGTTATCTTACAGTTATATTCGTTCATGCTAGAGGATCTTCTTTCCCATGAAGGTTCATTACCTCATGTAGTGAACGAGATTCTGGAGGTATTCCTGGATTATTTTTCAGGTTTTTCCCCGGAGCGGGATATGGTGTTTTCGATTGATCTAGTTCCGGGAACACAATCGATATCTCTTCCCTATTATCGCATGGACCCCACCGAGCTGAGGGAATTAATGATACAGCTAGATGACTTATAATCCAAAGGATTCATTCGCCCGAGCGTCTCTCCTTGGGCCGCTCCTGTGTTGTTCGCAAAAAAGGCTGATGGATCCCTCCAATTGTGCATTGACTACCGGAAGTTGAATAAGGTAACAATTAAGAATAAATACCCTTTTACTAGAATAGATGATTTTCCGATTATTTGAAGGGGGAAAAGTGGTTCTCAAAGATATACCTGCGATCGGGGTATCATCAACTTCGGGTGAAAGAGTCAGATATCCCAAAGATAGCCTTTCGAAGCAGGTATGGACAGTTTGAGTATTTGGTCATGCCCTTCAGATTGACCAATGCTCCAGCGGTCTTTATGGAACTCATGAGAGGAGTGTTCCATCAGTATCTAGATTCCTTTGTTGTGGTGTTCTTGGATGACATTATGGTATACTCTAGCTCTGAGTCAGAACACGAACATCACTTGAGGATTGTTTTGGGTACATTACGAGATCACCGCCTCTATGCAAAGTTGTCAAAGTGCACTTTTTGGCTCAGGGAAGTGACATTTCTGGGGCATGTGATCTCTGAGAAGGGGGTTTAAGTGGACCCCGAGAAGATAAGTGCGGTTATTTCATGGGAGCATCCAGAGAATGTGTTTGAGATCAGAAGTTTCCTTGGCCTGGCTGGTTATTACAGGAGATTCGTATGGGATTTATCTTGGCTTTCTTCACCGATGACTGCCCGCACCCCGAAAGGGGTGATGTTTGTATGGGATCCAGAATTCCAGGCATCATTCGAGGAGCTGAAGAAGCGGTTGGCTACCACCCCTGTGCTGATTTTACCAGAGGCAGGAAAGGGATATGTGGTCTATTGTGATGCTTCAGGTATGGGTCTTGGGTGTGTACTTATGCAGGATGATCATTTGGTCGTGTATGGCTCTCGCAAACTTCAACCACATGAAATGAACAACCCAACCCATGACTTGGAGTTGGAAGCGATGATACATGCTTTGAAGACATGGCATCACCACCTCTTTGGGGAGAATTGTTTGGTATACTCTGATCACAAAATCTTGTCTTATATCTCCTTGCAGAAGTACCTCAACATGAGGCAGCGTCGTTGGATCGAGTACATGCAGGGGTTTGAATTTGACATTGTCTATACCCCAGGTAAGGGCCATGTAGTGGCTGGAGCCTTGAGCAGAAGGGTTCCAGTGCAGGCTTTGAGGAAGTCCAGTGATGAGTGGGCATTGATGGGGCTCTTTTCTCAGATGCATATGGAGACTAGGGAACACAGTTGAGGGGTATTCTTGGCGATCATCCAGTTGAATCCTTCTCTATTGGAGTTGATTATGCGGGAACATCCCAGTGATGAGCTGTGTCAATGGTCAAAGCAGTTTTTTTTCATGGTGGGGAGACATCCTCTGATTGGTCATCATCTCTCGTGGGCATCTTGTGCTTCAAGGGACGTTTGGTAGTGCCATTATCTCTACAGAAGGTGGTGATGCAGGATAGCCACCAGTCTCAGTGGGCTATCCATCCTGGTTCCACTAAGATGTATTATGATGTCCTTCATCAGTTTTGGTGGCCTGTTATGAGATGGGACATAGCAGACTTTGTTTCGAGATGCTACACATGCCATCAGGAGAAAGCAGAGCACCAATGGCCTTCCGGTTTGCTCCAGCCACTACCCATTCCTACCTGGAAGTGGGAGGAGGTTGCCATGGACTTCATTGTTGGCTTACCTCATACACCTCAGTGTAAGAATTCCATTTGGGTGGTGATTGATCGTCTGACCAAATCAGCCCACTTCATTCCGATAAAAGATACAACTAAAGTGAATGAGTTGGGCCATTTGTATCTTGAGGAAGTAGTGAGACTCCATGGAATAACATCAGTAGTTGTCTTAGATAGAGACCCCCGCTTCCCTTCTCGATTTTTGGGAAGGCCTTCAGAAGGCCTTGGGGTCTCAGATTAAGATGATCATTAAATTCCACCCTCAAATGGATGGTCAGACAGAGCGGGCGAATCAGATTTTGGAGGACATTATTTGTGCATGTGTTCTAGACTTTTGAGGTTCTTGGGATATCCATTTGGTATTGGTTTAGTTTTCTTATAATAATAGTTACCAATCCTCAATTCAAATGGCCCCTTTTGAGGTGCTCTATGGTCATCCATGTCGGTCCGCCCTATGTTGGGCTGAGGTAGGAGAGACATCACTATTGGGGCCGAGCCTTGTGCAGGAGACTTCTGAGAAGGTCAGGTTGATCAGGAATCACTTATTGACATCTCAGAGTCGTCATAAATCTTATTCTGACCGGAGGCATCAAGACCTAGAGTTTTCTGTGAGTGACAGGCTATTCTTAAAAGTGGCCCCTCGTCTGGGCCATCGTTGATTGGGGAAGCAAGATAAGATGATGCCACGGTATGTCGGGCCCTTTGAAATCACCGAGTGTATTAGCATGGTTGAATATAGGTTGGCCTTACCTTCTCAGTTGACGTCTATCCATGATGTCTTCCACATCTCTCAGTTGAAGAAATACAACCCGGATCCATCCCATGTGTTGAGTTGTGAAGAACTGGAGATTGATCCTGTCTTGTCTACTGTTGAGAGGCCGGTGAAAATAGTGGAATACCAAGAGAAGATACTTAGAGGTAAGTCTATTCCATTAGTCCGGGTTCTATGGAAGCATGGTAATGATACACATGAGACATGGGAGCGAAAGTCATGGGTCGAGGAAGAGTACCCATTCTTGTTTTCCAATCAAGATTCATGTTGACATTCTGGGGAGGAAATTACTTCATGGTGGGGATAATTGTCACATAAATGACAAATTTTAAAGGTATTTTTCATTTAATTTACATTCTTGATTTGTTTTGGGGGTTTCCCTAGGTTTTAGGGAGGAATAGATGAGTATTCATGAATTGGGCCAAACCGTGAGCCCAATTCCTGATTGAAAAATAAATTTTGTATCTTTTATAACATTTTCATTTTTCAACATTTTTCATCTATTAAAATTTATACTCGGCCACCACTAACCTATTAACACCACAAAGTTAATTTGGAGCTCTTAGAAATCCATAACCAAGGTTTATTTGGGTTTTTATCTGAGGGGTTGGGCCTGCCTGAAAGCCCAATTCTTGTTTTAAAAATAAATGTTGAGTATGTTATAACTTATTCAATTTTTGGTATTTTTCAGTGATTCCAAGTCTCACCCAAGCCCAATTAACCCATCCGCGCATCTGAACTCTATCACCCCTCTTTGGAGCTCTGATTAATATCTATTTGGTTCCGACCTTCATAGGCTTCCTCAAATCGTCCAGATTTGAAGAGGTAAATTATTTCTTTCATAACTCTCTCAATTCTCAATATTTTTCCTCCATTACAGCTCCTAAATTACGTAATAAATATTTTTCTAACGAAACCTGAATTGCGGCTATTTTAAATTTTAGATAATAGTGTTTTGGAGTGATTACTTCAAGATACTTCAAGTAAATGAGTCCTTTTCTTTCCTCTTTCAAACTAATTAGGGTTTCATTCATTTTTCATAGGGTTTCATTGCTTATCATTTAGTTTCCTAATGTCTGGAAACTAGGTTTTCTAACCTAGAGTTTAACTTTGAGATTTATTGGCCAATTCTTGTTGTTTTAGGTTTGATCTAGGTCTCTCTTGGTGTGGCGGGGGTGCGATTT
The DNA here is from genome assembly GCA_963277665.1 of Viscum album. Taxonomy (NCBI): domain Eukaryota; kingdom Viridiplantae; phylum Streptophyta; class Magnoliopsida; order Santalales; family Viscaceae; genus Viscum; species Viscum album. Next base: position 448,714,572 of record OY728145.1, read on the forward strand.
GATTTTCGCACGGAGATTCAAGGGTTTTTGTTACTTTGGTAGGTGATTCTATTGTGCGTGCATATTTTGTGAATTATCTTGTTGTGTTCATGGTACTTTAATGTCTATTGTATTTGAATGTTTCTGTAAAAATTGGTTTTAGTTGCATTTATAATGCAAATGAATTTTAAGTTCCAATATTGGGTGAAATTGGGGGTTTTTTCATACAAATCTTGTATTGGTTCATTTTGGGCTGACCTATAATTACTTATTTTATTTTATTGAACTATATTAGAACTTCAAATCATGTTTTTAATGTTTATTACTTTTGTTTTCTACTGAGAAAGTTTGTTTAAATGGTGTTTGGGAAGCAAATGAGCTTTAAGTCCCATGTTTGTGTGAAAATGGTTGTTTTTAAAAGATATAACTTCTTGATTCACATTGGGCTTCCCCAGAACTGAATTAATGGTTTCATTAAATGGAATTGAACTTAAATTTTTCTTTGATGACTTAAAAGTGTTCACATAGTGGGCAAAGTGGATAGTTTAAAGAGCTTTGGGTGCAAAACAATGTGATGTTTTGAGAGGTTGTTTTATTGAAAATAAAAATATTTTATTGTGTGTTTTAAATGGTATAAAATGTGTGTAGCTACATTCTATTTGTTTGTAACCAGTAGTGATATTTTATATTAAAAACGACGTGTGTTGTTTACTGAAATTCTTTGAACGAAAAAAGGGGAATCCCGAGTACTTAGGTGGGCGGATAAGTACTAGTAAGACTAGTGGACCAGATGGGTTGTGTCCCTATTTCACTGAGAAAATGGATAACTACAACTCTAACTAAACTATGTGGATGATATTTGGGGACCCCTAGGTTATGGGTATGTTCTATACTAGTTTCTCGTGCACAGGAAATGATTGTGACTTGGATACTTTACACTGAGGTACGAGGTACATAGGGCCCGGGACTATCTAGTTTCCTAGGGGTGTTCCTGGTTTTGGTGCTCATTGGATTTGTGGTATTTACCCTTGTTGTGGGGTGTTTTTGGCTGTAATTTACAGTCTCTCACATGTCTATTTAATGTGTTAGCATTATGAAATTCTAGGATTGAAAACTGTTTTAATTTGAAAGTTTCATTTCTTCGAATTTTAACACTGTTTCACCTAGTGTATTAAAATTGCTTGTTTTGTTCACATTGTATTGCATGCCCTTTGGAATCATCTGGAGGTATCCTATTGGGATTCTACTCACACCCTACTTACACCCCTTGGGTGTAATTAGACCTACTTATGCTTGACTCGGTTAAAGGGAAGGCTAAGGGTGATGGCGGTTCAGGGTGATAGTCTCCATCGTTGGGGCGGAGTTGCGGAGAAGGCTTGCGGGTGATGACCCCTTGACGTGTGGAGTCCATGGGGATGTATTTATGTTTTCATTATTTTTTTTGGACCACTTGTAGTGTCTTTAAACATATGTATTCAGATCTGGTTTTGTTAAAAATTATTTAGCATGAAAATTTCAAATTCTAATTATTGAGTGTTTTTTTATGTTTTATGCTTTCATACTCGGGTAAATAATTCCCAAACAAGATTTTTTTGATACCCGGGGACTTGTGCCAGCATGTGGGGATAGGGAACGTCCTTTGGGCCTTTCCACAGGCTGGGTTGGGTTCTGTTAATGGTGGCGACCAGATTCAGTTTGTGACACGAAATATTTATTTTCTAATTCACATGATGTAGAATGGTTAATATAACATGCTAATGAGTAGATATGTGATGTAAAACACATCATCCACCTGATTTTCCACATTGGAAGAAACTTTATCACCAGTTTCCTATACTCGGAAATGATGTTCAAAATCTCAGACTTGGACTGTGCACAGATGGAATGAATCCATATCAAAGCCTTAGTAGCACACATAGTTAATGGACTATTTTATTAGTAATTTAAAACTTATCTCATGAATATTTAATGATTAAAAAATATGTTATGTTGATTTTAATGATATGTGGACCAAAACAGCCCGAAAATCATATTGATATTTTTTTCACCATTAATTGATGATTCAAAACAATTATGGGAGGAAGGTATAAGGGTGTATGATTCTTATAAGATGGAATATATTCAACTACATGTAATGATTATGTTCACTATAAATGACTTCTAAACACATGGAAATTTAACGGAATACAATGTTAAGTGGAATAATGATTTTCCAATTTATGAACAAAAGACTTCATATTGTCAACTAAATCATGGGAGAAAAATAGTATACATGGGTCATATAAATTTTTTTCTTATGGATCACTCTTATAGAAGATTGAAAAAGGATTTAAAAGGATCACACGAATTTGATATTACTCCAAAAAAAATTATCCACTAATCGGTATTTTGAGATGGTGAAAACAATTTATGTGACATTCAAAAAGAGACATAACTCTGGTAATTATAGAAATATTTGGATGAAACGATGAATATTGATTGAGCTACCATATTAGAGATATTATGAGGTGAAACATAACGTCGATGCTATAAACTTGGAAAATAATATCTATGAAAGTTTTATTGGAACATTGTTAGCTATTAAAGGGAAGACTAAATATGGGTTGAATGCAAGAATGGATTTAATCTCAATGGGAATGCATTTGGAGTTGGCTGCCACTCCTGATGGAAGATGAACATTCCTAACCCCGACTTGTCATACATTATCTAAGAAAGAGAAAACTAGATTTTTTTCAATGTCTTCATGATATCAATGTTCCACATGGTTATTCTTCAAATGTAATTTTTTTGTTTTTAAAGTATTTGAAGTTGGAAGGTATGAAATCTCATGAATTTCACATGATGATACAATAGATCTTACCAGTTGCATTGCAAGGAATATTTCCCACCAATATCATAATGACTATCATGAATTTGTGTTATTTTTTTAATTCAATTTTTAATAAGGTGATCGATTTGAATGCTTTGAACATTTTAGATAATGAAGTGGTTTCTATACTATGTCAATTGGAAGTGTATTTTCCTCCATCTTGTTTTTGATATCATAGTGTATTTAATGGTTAATTTTGTGTGAGAAATAAATCCTTATAGACCTATCTATATACATTGGATGTATCCTTTTGAAATATATATAAAGATATTGAAGGGATATGTTAAGAATCTATACCGACCTGAAGCAGTCATTGTTGAGAAGTATATTTCTAAGGAGGTTGCAATTTTTTTCACAAGATATTTTTCTGACATAAAGCACATCGGTTTCCCTATATCTCACCATGAATGAGTTAATTTTGGGGGAGAGGGGATTATAGGCTTGAATGTAAAATCATTGATAGGTGAATAGATAAATAAGGTACAATTATACATCTTGAAAAAAATAGATGATGCTCAACCATATATAACACTATAAATTAATGAGTTGAAACAAAGTTATCCAAATAAGAAAGATATTTAGATTTTGAATGAGTATAAAAAAACTTTTTTTACATGGTTTAAAGAGACTGTGAAACCAGATGCATCAGAAAAATTGATATGGTTAGTGGGAGGTCTAAGTTTAAATTTAATAAATGGTACAGGTATGAAAATGATGGCTATAATTTTCATATGAAATATTCGGACATAGAAGTCCAGTTCATAATAGTAGTGTTCTAGTGTTCATAGAATCATTGAATTTTTTCAAGTGCCCAATAAAAATTCTTAATCTCTGCATCAAAAACATATTATGGAGTCATTGAAGAAATATTGGAGGTTGATTAAATAAAATTTCAAGTTTCATTGTTTAAGTGTAAATGGTTACTCGGTAACAACAGTGTCTGACATGATGAATTTGGAATGCCACTAGTTAATCTGAATAAATTGGAATATACAAATGATAATTTTATCATGGACACTCATGAAAAATAAATTTTCTATGTTCATGATCAATCCAATATGCATTCGGATATTGTTTTACAAGAAAAAAAGTATATTGGTGATGATAAACTTGATGAAGATCCTTATTTATGTGAGGTCCCTATATCCATGGCACGATTAACAAATAATATTAATGAGCACATCGAAGAAATGGTTTGTGCCATATGAAATGATCATAATAAAGGAATTTAGGAAAAAAATATTTAGTACATTCCTAATAATACAGGTAACATATGTTTAATTATGGTTTACTTTTTTAAATTTCATAAGTTAGATATTTTAATTTTTTTTCATTATTAAAACACAAATTATAACTAATAAGTCAAATTGTTTATTTATATTAGTTTAGTTTTGTCTAGTTTTCCATGTTATTCCTTATGTAACATTTCTATTAATTGATTTTGTTGAAAACCAATTATTTTAAATTTAACATTTAAATAAAAACAAAATAAATTTTATAAGAGTATGTAATAAAAGAATTATTTTTGTTTTAAAAATAATTTATCAGGTTAGTGAATTTTTTCTATCATTTCATATCTCATTAATTTTTGTGTAGTTTTCATTAATTTATTTCATTTCATCTCTCATTAATTTTTTTTTATAATTTTAGTTAACTATAAAAAATATGAATAAAAATATGGTATGTTTAGTTTATTTTTCATTATTTCTAATAATTGTTAATTTTGTATTTACATTTGTAGGTAATTCTTAGATTTGTATATTTTAGTACTAATTGATGTTTCTTTAATCAGTAGGATAATGAAAGATCAATACTCTGATCCACCACATATTTCTAGAGATGATCATAGTCATACCTCTAGGGAGGAATATACACATACTCATAAGCATCCTTATCCTTATTTACATGAGATATTTACTTCTATGAAAAAAAGTGTTCGAGGGTTGTTAAACTTGACACCACACATTTACCATAATTATAAGTTTCTCATACCCAAGAAAAAATGATAACTTTGGAATTTGATGATAATGATATTCCAATAGGTCCAAAATCAAAACAAATCAATGCTTTTATATCAGTACAGGCTAAAGAAAAGATAACATTTTTTTCAAAATTGGAAATGTGTTGACAAAACAACATTATCACTATTGTGGGAGTCCATTTTGGTATGATTATTTGTTATTATTTTACTTATCTTAAAATATTTATAGTAATATATTCATTTACCCTTCTTATCAGATGAAATATGATATACCTGACTCTTGAGGAGTCATGAGGAAGTGTTTATCATTGGTATCTAGGAGATGGAGGGATTTTAAATCATCCCTCACATCATAGTTAATTTTTGGAACAGACAACATAAAAATCCATGTGATGTATATCCATTTATAGATGAAGATACATGGAAACAATTTCATGAAAGGTGACAACAAGAAGAGTTATTATTAAGTGAAATGTTACCTTTTTAGATGATTTTTTTGTTAATGGACATATTACTGATTTATTTATTCTTAATTCTTAATGTAATTAAATCAAGGAAATCTCATCAGGATATTGACGCTAGAAATGTTACCATTGTACATTATATCAGGGAGAATATACGTTATTAGAAGAACACATTCTAGTATAAAAACATAAAAATTTTAGATCTAAGTCATTAGGGTCTAAATGGGTTTCCCCTCCTTCCCCCCGCAAGACATGAAAAATGAAAGAGGGCTCGAATGGGAAAAAATGACAATATCTTACGAAAGAGTCAAAATCTGTAGCTAATAATATTTTAAGTTATTTATTTATTTATTGAAGTTAAATTATATGTTTATATATTTTGATTAATTATAGTTTTTTTTTCAAATATTCCACAAAACATTCCATTGAGGAGAAGGGCACACAAGGGGTCTTTATCACTAAGGTTAGATAGAATATTTTAACTAAAAAATCAGGAGAGGCCGAACACCCGGGTCATGTATGAGGATACCCGATAGGTGTATTGGTAAGAAAAGTGTTTCCAAATTTGGAATATTATTCAAATGATCCTATTTATAAAAAATAGAATCTTTAGAAGACAAATTTAAGGATATTCAAGTGACGATGGAGGATAAGATCAGAGCTTCGATATAGGTGATGTTTGAAGACATGCAAGGATTGTTTCGACCTACTAATCAGACTCCTCCACCTCCACTAGAAAATCCCACCGCTCCTACTTATACTACTCACCCATCTATGTTTCTAGATACCGCTACTTCTGATTCTTCCCCAACACCCCTCCTCCATAGCTTCTAAGTTACTGTGAGTTATATGTTGATGATACTCATCTTATTATTTTACATGGGAATATGTATTATATCAGCGATACCATTCATCATCACCAGATTGAGATAGAGTATCATAGGGTCACTATATAAGATATTATAGATAGATCCACAAAAATACCATGTCCTACAGATTAAGTGAGTATAGTTGGACAATGTATCATTAATTTTTTAGTTTGTCCATCTAGATTACTTCAACATATTACCATAGATGTATGTATATGTGTTATATTTTATTTAATTTAGTTAGTAATTTTGTCCTAAATTTAAAGTTTATATATTTCACTAATGTTTTACAGGAATAATTTAAAATTAAAGATATAATGTCTAGAGAACAAAAAAATCAATGTTCCATGACTTCAGATACAGATTCTTTTGGTCTTGATTGATTATCAACGTACTCAATTTTTTTATTGAGAGTATATGAAATTACATTTGATGCTACTATTTGTGGGTGTGAAATGACTATGTGGATTTTGAAAAATTATATCATGGAGCTTATAGCTGGAAATCAAGTGGGCATCAACACGATGATAGTTTTTTACATGTAAGTTTATTAATAATTTTTTTCATTCCATTAATTTATTGAAAATTTATAATTATTTCTTCTTTGTATTAGGTATCTATATAAAATGTGTAAAAATCATGACAAGACAGATGTATATGGATTTATAGACCCACAATTTATTTCTCCTATATCTTTGACAACGACTAATGCTAAAATAACAGTTTATATAGCTGAAAGATTTCATAAGGATGTCATCATTTAGTGTTGGACATTTCCATATCTTCAAATGTATGAAATAGTTTTTCTCATAATATGTTATCTATCACATAAAATATTAACAACTCATATTACATTTTCTTTTATATTATTGGTTATTGGATATTGGGTGTTCTTTCCAGAAGAGAAGAAATTTTATTAGCTATGCTCAATCCATAGTAAAGTGATAGGAATTTTTAAGAATTTATTGAAAACATATGTTTTCTTATTTTAATAATTTTTTATATTATAGTGAATAAAATTTATTATTTTGATATTATTTTTAAATAGGGCATGAAATTAATTTAGAGATATAACAAATAAGAAGTACTCTAAGACCAAATTTGTAAAAGAGAAGGTTAATGTTTATTTAACATTACCAAACTGTGGATATATTTATTAAAAATGCCATTTTGAATTAAAATATCTTTGAAATAGTTTCATAAAACACAAGGTGGAACTGAATGTGGATATTATGTTTTAAGATTCATGTATGAAATAATTTCAACCGGGATAATTAAAAAGTATCGAAAGGTTAGATTTCTTTATAAAGATTTCTGTAATATTTAATGTATTTTTTTTTGAAAATTTAGGTTATATTATTTCTATAATATTTTTGTATCTTTTTTTTTGATAAACTGTCATATAATATAGATGAGTTGATACATTTACACATTGAATAGAAAAATAATTTTATTGGTTTGATTGATATTTAGTTTATCTGAATGTTCAATTGTATGTGCCTTTTGTTGGTTATTATTCTGCTTTTGTTTTGCAATTTTCTAGCTTCTGCTATCGTGGATGTTGAATGAATGTATTATTTTTTTTTTCATGTCGGTTATTGGATAACCGACATGGAAAAACAATTATGCATTTTTTTCACATCGGTTATCCAATAACTGACATGATAAATAGATCATATGTTTTTTACATAGGTTGTTGGATAACCGACATGAAAAACATTACACATGGTTTTCACATCAGTTATTTAATAACTAATTAGAAAACTAATTTATCACATCTGTTATTTTAAATAAACAATGTGATAAAGGGTGCGTAATTTGTTTTTCACATAAGTTACCCAATAACCAATGAGAAAAAACAATTGAATATATTATTTATAATTTAGGTTTTAATTAACTGACATGGAAAAATTATTTACTACATCCTCTACAATAATGTCCCTTAAAAAATGTGAAAATTCATAAAAAACTGACGTGAAAAACCGTTTATCCACTAGTGACTTATAAAAGGACATCCCTCCTCCTCTTCTATTAACACTTATAAAACATCTTAGTTCATAAAATACCTACTTAAATCCTTTCCTTAATTACCTCCTTAAATTATATAGGTCTTTTATTGTTCAAGAAGACAACCTATGAAGGATTTTTTTGTAAACCGAAGGAGGTTATGCACAAAAGATGTATTGTTCTCAAATGAGAATTTTGATTTTATTTATTCTTCCACATCCTTTAAATATTATTAAGATATTATTATATAATAAAAATAGTATATAAAATATTATAATATGTTATTATATTAATTTCATAACATATATCCACCTCTTCTTCTATTAAATGATAAATGCAACTGTCTATTGTGTATACGACAGACTACCGCCTCATAAACGAATGAAATTAATTTTCCATTATCACCTCTCATGGAATGATATAATGATTGATTTGACATATTTATGTGATATTTATGACAAAAATATACTTATTTAATTAAAATATAATTTTTACCTTCTTACATTGAATTCCAAGGGAATATGATAACGTCACTCGTGTGTATGGAGGACTACTGCCTCACGAAGAGATGTGATTCATTTCTAACTTACGGTTTACATGGAAGGTTGTAAGGATATGTTTAATTAATATATGTGATATATATAAAATAATAATAATTATTTAATGTTTAATTATTCTTTAACTTTATTTTATTCTACCCTTAGAGAATTTGGAAACAACGTTTATGAGTACGTACGACATACCGTCTCTATAAACAGTGTAATTAGTTTCTTTATATATAATTTTATGGTTGACTATAGTTATGTATATAATAAATATATATGATATTTATATCATTATTAAAATTATATATACTATTTAACCATAATAAAAGTACACAAAAAAAATCTACTGAACTAAAACATAAATGAAAAATGATGAAGTTATTACCTAAAATAGGATTTTAACAAGAAATTGATAATAAATAACTAATAAATAGTTATATGTAAATAATATATGGTATGATAAAAATTATCATGTTTTTTTAATATATTAATAATAAATACACAATTATTTTAAAAGAGGATCCAATTAATATGATGGTTTTCAGGACTGGAGGTAAGGAAGTTTCATCTCAAATTTTCTTCTTTGGGACATATGTTATATTATGAAATTATATTATATTATGATATGTATATATAGATTATTTGGAATGTTATATCATGAATTTATTAATTATTATGATATTTAAATTCTCATTTAAATATATTCTTTCATGGGCGTATGATTGAAAAGTTACCATTGCATGTAAGGGATTTCTAGTCTCAATTTTATTTCTGGGAGACTTATGTCATATTCTGCACTAGTTTACTTTGTATGGTGTATATACTAACCCTCTTACATGTTATATAAAAAATACAATTCTTTTATATGATATTTAATGTTTAATTTTATGTTATTATTTATTGTTTGTTACAATTAAAATGTTACTAAAGAGGTAAGTGATTTTATTGTCACTTTTATTTCTGTAGGACATATGACTTATACACTACTTATTTCTATTATTTGGTGTATATAATTAACATGAATGAATTTTATGATGATTATTATTAAATTATGGTATATAAATATCAATAAAATGTTATTTCTTATATTGGGCTTATGATTCAAAAGATACTAAAGTGGTAAAATTCTTTATATTATAATCTCATTATTTATCAGAATTGTTTATGGATGAGATTTATAGGATGAAATATTATGATATATATCAAAATAAACTCAGTAATTATCTTAGCATATGTTTATTTCATGAAAAATATTATTTACTTTCATTTTCCTCTCTATATGTAATAAATGTTTGAAGAATAATATTTTAAAGGAAAAACCAAATTTATTTCTCTCTTTGGTCAAAAGCCCTTTTTCTTCTATGTCCATGTTTTATAAAAATGATTTAATGAAAATATTTCCATTATATAATGATTTTATAAATAAATATATTACCATTTTTAATTTTTACAATATTTTTTAAAAGTAATCTTCTTCTTATTTTTAGACCAAGGTAGTTTTGAATTTTTAATAAAAAGGTGAAAGTAATATTTTTTAAACGTGTGTGGCATGAATGAAAATTTCCATAATTACGAGAACTAAATTATTTGAAGCTTCCTTAAAAAAATTTCAAGGTTATTTTTAAATAATTTTTTTCTTATTTTTTTGGAATTTTTTTGATTATAAATTAAATATTTCAAAGTAAAATGATATTTTCCTTAAGAATGTTTTATTTATTTTTATGGAATTTCTATTCATCAATGAAATCAAACTTTGGGGATGATTTTGTTTTATCGGTGATATGATCTAGTGGTACCATCCTTATTATTTATTTTTTTGTTTTATGTTTATGGTTATGATGAAAATATATCTGGGAAACCCATTTATTTTCATGGGTTATGATATAATGTGATGATGAAATGTTTATGAGACAAGTTTATTTTCCTCTGGTTCTACTATGATGAAATGTTTATGAAAACCATTTAATTTTTCATGGGTCATGATTTGAATAATTTTTATAATATTTTCTAACACAAATTTATGTATTAAGTTATGGTTTGGACCTATATCTCACTCTAATTAATTGGGTAAATATTTATGTCACATGAGATAATGATTGGAAACAAGCCGATGTGCTTGATCTACTATGGGAAACGTGATGATGTTCTTGATCCACTATGGGAAACATGTGATGATGCCTCATATTTTATGAAATAGGAAACATGTGTTTATTAACAATCCATTTTTATTTGATGGTTTCAGTTGCTAACCTTGACATATGATATTTTTTTATACTTATGATGGTGTCACACTTATATGACATAAAATTATGGTTCATGATTGATTTATAATGATTTCTCAGTCTAATGGTTCATGTATTTTGAAATTATGATGTTTACTTCTATGCCTAATGTTTATGATCGATGATATATTGGGTATGAAATTTATAATTCATATTAATAATCATAACTCCTATTCTTATTTATGCTTTCATATGATCATCGACTAATATATTCCATGTTTACCCTTATAGAGCATCTAAGATCACCCTTTCTTACATTTAATTTCTCTAGGATATGAAGAGTTGATTAAGATGGTGATTTCTATAAAGAGTTATAAATAGGAAGATATTTAGTTGTGATTTTGAATATCTTTCATTAAATAATAATATTGTAAAACTATCCTCCAAAGACACAAAATATTTGAAATCCCTAGATGTGTATTTGTGAAATTTGTTGAATATTAATATAATAAGATATAATATTTATTTATTAAAAGCCAGGGTCATTACATCCACTTTATTAAAATAGGTTTATAATTTGGAGGAGGCTCAGCTACCCTCGACATTGCATGAATGAATACACCCCATTGGGGGGGGGGGAGATGCAACACCTAAGGTGACACATTAAAAAAATTAAATGTATACTGTACCACATGATAGGTTCCTTCCACCCACCATCATTCAAGGCATGCAGTTGTGGATGCACCAATGACTTGGCACCCCTACCCAGTTGGCCAAACCATGGGTTGGCTAGGTTGGGTTATTCACAAACCGTCTACCCCTTCCAAGTCTTCTCGATGATCCTAAACCCCTCCAAGATGGTGGAAAAGGGAGGGTAGTTAAATGTTTTTGGGAACCGAAATAAATACATTAATTTTTAAAAAATTTATTTTTTTTAATTAAATTAAATAGTTTATAGTATCATGCAACAAGTGTTTTGCGAATTTAAATTAAATTAAATTTATATTAATTCATGATAAATACCCCTAAGATGAATTCATCACAAATTTAATTTTTATGTGAGTTTAATGTGTGTGAACATATCATGATCCATAAACCAACCAATAATTATCTAATTTTATTTATTTATTTATTTATTAAAATGTATTTATTTTAATAATTATTTAATAAATGATGATCTACTTATCGCCTCATTCATCATAATTTTCATATGGTCCTATAAATCTACAATAAATTATATTTATCAATATACTATATACTTGGGATCCCCTTTCTGTGTGTGACTATCATTGTAAAATTGGGAATATTTAATGTGACCCATTTCGTGTGGAGACTTGGAAGAGACACCAGACGAGACTTTGATAAATTGGATGGGTGAGCCCTGCAACTTGAGTTGAATGCATCATGATTCAAGGAGTTACCCCAAGGGTATATGTTGATCCAATTTTCACTCAATGGATCAACCGTTATAATCATATCATGATCATGTAATTTAATTATTCATGGTTTGTTATTTAATGTCTCTGTAGCTTTCACATGTAATGATATAAAATAATAGGAAAAAATGTGTAAATAAAATGAGAATGCATGATGAATGTTTTTCTATTTATACAACTTTAAATATGTTATTTTAGTAACATAGAACAAGTAAGTGTATATAAAAATGATTATATTATTTGAGAATAACTTAAACCCTCAAAATAATATTAAATCATAATTCCTTCGACCACTTAATTATGAGCAAAAATGATTTTTTGAGGTTATGATAAACCCTATTTTTGGGTACCTCCTATTATAGGGGAATTATTATTAGGGATATGGGTCAACATAACTAATGTTGAAAGTAAATAAATGGATGTATTTAACTTGTTTTAACTAAAGTGGTAAAGTGTTGAACAATAAATGATTATCACTTTCAGGGGATGAGATTCCACTCAACAGATCAAGGAGAATCATATTAATGTGGTTGGCCATCTAAAAACATTATCTTGATACTCTATGATTAGTTTCATATCCATAGGTTAGACTATGTGGGGTGGTTTTAAGAATCCTATCTATTAGAATACTAAAGCGGATGAGTATTCCAAATTTAGTAGTTGACGGGTTCTATAATTGTATAAAATAGTGGAAGACATTTACGATAATAAAATCTATAATATCTAATAACTGGTAGTCAATAAAAAATTAATACTATTATTATGTAATGTTTTTATTTTATAAAATGGAATGTAATAACACAAATTGGCTATAAGAAATTTTTGACAAATAACATGTCCTAAATTTTATTAATTTTCAAGTACATTACAAGAGATTATGAAAAGTTCTATTATATGAAGACAAATTATATTTATCAGAGTCCCCGCTACCGGTGGAACCACCTTAGTAAGAGAGGATGAAAAGGAAGCATACAAGGAACAAAAAATTGCGGCATTTGATGTTTTAATCATAACACTATCAATAATTTTCAATTTTTTGGAAACAAAATTATGAAATTGATAGATTCACATGTTATAACATCTTTGAGAATTCATTGAGGAAAAAGTGAAGTAATAAATGAATCAGATGATGATTACCCTGAATATGTGTACATTTAAATATATATAATGATATTTCAATACAACCCTTTATAATATCCTTGTCACCCAATTATTCCAATTTCATTTTGGATTATAAAATGAACAATATGGAGAAAAAACTTCATTAACTATGGGTAAGGTTCATTAAGTAGATAATAACTTAAAGAAAGAATAATATTTAGTTCTTATGATGAAAAGGTTAAATTACAAGGTAGAAAGGTTAATGGAAAGTGTAATTCAAAAGTAACCTTCACAATTTCCATTAAGGATAAGATGAAAAGACTCATAAAAGATGCTATTTTCTTTTCATGTTGCGGGATAAGTGTATGAATGATAAAATGAAATGATTTTAAGTAAAAGAACATAGAGGCTTCAACTTAGTGTATATTCATCATTTTATGTGATGTTTATATCTTAATTTTTTGTATTAGTTACTATATATTCCTCCCATATTTGTATCTGAATGCAGTAATCAAGTAAGTATAGAAACATTACAATAATTTAGGTGAATTATCTAAGTGATTGAGAAAGCATAATTCTGAAGTTAGTGGTGAAAACTACATAATTTTTAATTTCCATTTTTAATGATTATAGTTGAAATTTTATTAACTATTACCAAAAAATTTATTTCATATGTCAATTATAGACAAGAATACAATATTACATTTTGTAATGAATGTTGTTTGTGGTACCTCATACTCCACTAATAGTTTAGAAATTCTTGAATCATTGGAAATATATGATGAATATAAAATTTAATTTTTAATTATCTTGTTGTGGAAAGATAATTATTTTCCCAATAAAACTAAATGTATTTTTCAAGAATATACCCAGTATGATATTTTTAAGATTTGGAGCTAAAAACATTGGTATTATCAACAAATTAATTATTGATTTCTATAAAATTAATCCTTTAGAAATAAATTTATGCCACAAACGTTTCAGAATTAGTTCAGTTACAGAGTGTGAACTATCCTAAGGAGAAACAAAAGGTAAATTTATATACATAATAATATTATTTTAAGAGGTTTAAGGAATGTAAAACTGAATAAAGGAATATGAATTTTTATATTTTCTTTGTGATGATGATCCAAAGAATATCTGAACCATGCATTCATCAATAACTATAAATTTAAAGTGAATTTTTTCTAAACTCACATTTCATTATACACATTAGAGAAATGATATTAGTAAAAGGAGGATCAATGATGAGTATTACATGAAAAAAGTTATCATTAAAATATAGCATAGATAAATTCATAAACACACATTTCTTTATACACATAAAATCCATGATTCTATTAAAATGAGGTTCAATAACATGTCTTTGATGTCTTTTAAAGTCTTCCATTATCTTTTTGATACATTCTTCCCAAATAATAGTGTCAACCCATAACCATCTGCCACATATAATCAAAAATGGATATAATATAAGTTATAATGTAAATGATATCCATTATTTCACAAATCAATGAGTTTAAATATATAGAGTTTTTTAAGGCTAAATCAATAGAAATAATTTCATAAAGAAAAACACATAGTGCTTTTAGAGATTTTATCCTAAAAGTTTTAACAGGATATTACAAAATTACCTAATATAGAAAAGGTACATTCAAGTGATATACTACATTTTTTGAAAAGGGTGGTAATATCTATTTAAGATAGTGGGATAATATTGACTTGTAAAAGTCATAGACTAAAATCCACAAGTATTTGGTATATGAACAAATTCCATAAGGGTTTTTGGAAAATGAATGTTTTAGAGACACATACTATGTAAGATGATTACAACCAATAATTGGTTTTATATTCACTATAGTGGATAATATATTATTCATCCTATAATGAAGAAGTATATTGAAATAAGCTATGGATTCAGGAAAAAAGATACTATGAATGAAAATCAAGTTTGTATTTTGGCAGTTTCTATAATTGATTAAAATCCATTAGTGGGCATTCAAGATAAACTATATGTGGATGGTATAATTTTGATACCAATAAGACTCAATTGGTTTTAAAAATTCATTATTCTTAAATAAATGTTAATTCTACTTATCATAGAAAATTTCTATAATCATTATATTGGAGATTGGATATCAAAACCACCATTCTTGTAGGGTGTCTATATGACTCAAACAAAGATGGTTATTGACACCATAGAATGAAAATATTAAAATAAAGGTATATAGATCCATTTATGGTTTAATTTAAGCAGCACGATCATAGAATATTAAGTTTGAATGCATAAATTACATGTTTTGTACATTGGTTAGAGGAAACACCATGGTTTCCCAAGTAAATATGATGTAAATATATTATAAATAGTTTTTTAGTATTATGATTAGTTAATACTAGAATGAATGTAACTCTCCAAATTTTGACTTCAATTAGTAAACCATGTTCTAGGGAACATGATATTCTAAGGTGGACCTTATGGGTTACTTGGATCCAGTAAAAGTATATATACTAACAATGTATTGAAAAATTTTAAGGGTGAATTATTTCTAATGTTACATGAATTATATCACTACAAGAAGACTTGTGTGGGATATAGGTAGAGGTTATAATGATGCGTATAATTATATATGCTTCAGTGATCTATCCATCACATATTCTATGATATTTACTAGATACATATTTCCAATATATACTTTATGGTATAGAAATATCAGTTAAATCTTGGAGAACTGCATTAGATATAATAAGAACTATCCAATTATAATTGAAAAAATATAGGGGATGTATACATATAACATGGAATGAAAGATACACTAGTTATATGGGGAAATAAACTAGTCTTCATATGAATCAATATGACCTAAAATCATGGTTAGGTTAAAGTCATGAGCAATAGTAGTTTGTTAAAGATATTGGTTTCCATATCTACAAATACTAAGTAAGTTGCAACTTCTGATGCAGTTAAATAAGTAGTATAATAATACATAATGACTTGTTCTAGTTTTTATAATTATAGCAAAGGTACTAGATAAGATGTCAAGATTATAAAATTGGAAAAATGGAATATACTTGGGGATATAATATCTTGAGGATTACTACTCAAGGAGTGAATTAAAAAATAATAGAGTCCCCATATTAAGAAATATAGTAGGTCTAATGACTATATACATAAATTATTAGAATCATGATCTTATCACATGAGTGGTAACAATAATAGTTATCAAGTAAGATCAAGTAAAAGTGGGAGTTTTGTGAATGTGGTTTCCATAGAGTCAACTCAAATAGTAATTTTTTATTGTCATATCATATACATAGTTATTTATGCCTAATGTATTCTTACCATATTAGTTTTGATACTTTAATATCCACTATTTATATTATCTTTTCCTTAGATTATTTTTCATATCAGCAGATTAATGTATTTCCCTACTATAATGAGAAACTTTAGATACTATAACATTAGTATTTAACATATTTATTATGGTTTAGATACATCATACTGACTGGACATATATGATGTTTGACTATCAGGGGCAGGGGGCTCACAAGAATTAAGGGGTCTTCTCATGAAGTTTGTACTTGGTGATCTCATGTATAGAATATTTTGAGGACTAACCCGCTAATAGAACACCACATGTTTTACATTTTTTGGTTATTCCATTTCATGATCACATGTATTGGTATTTATACAATAGATCATTATCAATGTGTTCCCTTGATTGAGACATTGATTCAAGATGAAAACCATGAAATTTATGTTGTGGTGAGGTAGATTACATTGGGTGTTCCATTGATGGTAAGGACTTAGTTTAATGTTCATGAAAATTTTATCACTTCTGAAAGGATGAGATGACTTCGGACTAGTTGACTAGGATAATAATACACTTATTAAATCCATAGACATGGAGATTAAATGGATACTTATCTAGTATAGTCAAAAATAAATATAGTAAGAAAGTATGATGAAATGAAGTGCGTGTCATACTTTATGATATACCATGAGATAAAAAATGGTGTTTATTCATATGAGGCTATCATTAAAATGAATAAAACTTATATCCTTACGGGCCATGATGGTTTTCTAGACTCTACTTCTGGTCTATGAGTATAAATCACTTCTATCAAGATAGGGTCCAAGAGGGACACACAAAAAGAATATTTAGAAGCTTAACCAATTCTAGTTAATTAATGATTAGGACATGGTGGGCCCCACGATGGTGTCTGGGTAATTTCAATGTTTACATGATCATAATAGAAATAAATAAATTTAATACTACTTAAGTTTAGTATGATAACCATTGAATTTATTTAATTATCATATTCATAAGTTATTTAGTGAATATAATGAGAATTGTTTTTGAATGAATATTAAATATTTAATATTCAAGGATTGTTTAATATTTATTGAAATGGAGAGTCCATTTAATGATTTATATTTTATAATTTAATATAGTTTAGGTGTTACAAGTATGTGATAAAATATTAATGACATTTTCGGTAACTTTTTAGTGCTGTTTATGTTATTTTTCAGTACGTTTAAAGGGTTAAATTCCATAAAGACCTAAATAAAATTTATGTAATTTATAAGAATTTTATATAAGAATTTTTAGGATCCAAAATGGAGGTGATAAGGATTTTCTATAATTATCTCTACTCTCCCACTCTCTCAAGTCATAGTGAGATTATGTGAAGGGAAGATCATAAACCATTAAATCCAAGGTCAAGGATATTTAGTTTTATATCCCATCATCATGATGCCATTGAAAAGTGTCAAATTATCCATGATATAACCTAGATTTCATATAAAAATGATTGACCAATCTTACAGAATGTTTTTGGATTCTCTTGTGGGTTTTGGGTTTGGTTCCTTCGAGCAATGATCACCGACAATGAGAAAATGTGTTTCCAATCAAAATCAGATTATGTATAATTTTTATTTAATTTTGAATTTCTAATTCTTCATGATTTGTTAATTTAAACATTTAATATTGATGAATATGGGATAGGTTATACCAGATTAGTTTTTTTGAAGTAAATCTATGAAAAAGTTTAAATTACCATTTTTGGGATTTCACAAATCCCTATGATCCTTCCCTAATATCGTTGTATAATCTCCTTATAATACCACATTTTACCTCCACTATTAGTTAAAAACCTCTAGTTTATGAGGAGGAAAATCTATTGTCTTATAGTGAACAGATATGGGGAACCGGATGAGTGATATTCAGAATGGTGCATTACAAACATGCATCATATCTCAATGAAGCAATATTGAGATAAAAAAAACCATTACCATTGATCCCGCTTAACTAAACATGATATAAACTCTTGGATACAAAAATTACTATATTAATAAAAAATTATAGAAAATTATTCATACCTATAACCTTTTATAAACACATTTTAAAATCATTAATTATAAATATATTCGTTAGTTATATTTCATTTTCATCATTAGTAGTTATTAGTTTTGATTGTTTATTTCATACTAGTTTCATAATGGAGGGGTTAATTATTATTTATATATTCAAATTTAATATTTTTGAGATCATTTTGTTATTATAATAGATGTTTTATAATTATTTAAAATTTTATGATTTAATTTCATATGTATTTTAGTTATGATTCATGATGATGAAGTTGGTGATGATCGTGTTTAGGTAATTTCAACCAACAAAAGGGTGTTAAGAAAATAATAAGGTTAATATTATTATAAAATTTTTATAACCATAAAACAAACATTATTTTCTCATTAAATTATAATAACATGAGTAGTTAATTTTTCATACTCATTCTTCATTGAAATTTACAGCATTGTTCATGTAGGTGGTTAAACCCACCCAAACAAGAACAAATTATAATCAATGAGCGAGTTTTGTTAAAAAGTGATTATTTTGAAATTAAATATTTATTAATAAATTATAATTATATTATTTATGTTTTTCAGGTTTTTGAATTATATTTCATTTTATTTTGATAATAAAATAAATAGAGTATATGAAAAAATACTTCGCTTTTGTGGAGGAGGTAGTCTGCATGTGTGCATGAGCGACACATTCATTTTTGATAGATCGATAGAATAGAAGGTAATGGTTTATAATATGAGAATATTAATAATTTTATAATTAAAATACTAATATATTTAATATAATTTTATAACCTGTCATGTAAGGCAGTGATTAAAAAGCAATCACTCCCTTAATGGAGACGGTTGTCAGCACACACGCATGACGACGTCTTCATTTTTAAAATGGATTTGGTGGATGGTAGAAAATAGATATCACATTATTATAAAATAATTATGAAAAAAATGAAAATTTATGTAATAATAATTTCATGTATATAATTGGATTGAGGGGTTTAATAAGAGAATAATTAAGGGAGATCAGTTGAGAATATCACTTCTCCCTGTAGTTGTTTTCCCTTATATAACATATTAAGGATCCATTAATTTTAATTTTGGAAAGAAAAATGCTCATTATATTTGGGTAAACAGTTTAGGAGATACTAGGTTAGATTTTTGGTTGAGTGAGGGATTTATAATGAGTAGATAAATGGCCTATTGGTGAGCTTTTTTTATTGTTGAAGGGGATGAAATTTTATAAATATGAATTCTTAATATAAAGAGAGAACTTGATTCATAAGGAATGTAGAGAAAAAGTGTAAAATAAAGATATGGGGATGATTTAAGGTAGATAATCCCTTGAAATTTTTTTAACACATGTTTTAAACATATTTTTAAGTCTTTTACTCTTAGATTTTCCACTTTGACCTCCTTTGGTTTTCACCGTGGAAATTAATTTTTTTAGATAAGTAATTTAATTTCAATCAATAAAAAAAATTATCCTTATTATATAATTTAGACCCACTTATTCTAAATATGAAAAAAAATTTATTAAATAAAATCTCCCTATATAATAAAAAATAATTTTAACATTATCACATGTAAAGCGTAAAAACATGTTTTTACAAAAAGCGTATTTTTAAGAATATTTTTTATGCTTATGATAAAAGTATCTATTTTAGTAATTTTAATGAAATTAATTGGATTATTATTAATATAATTAGATTTATTTTAACTTAGAATAAATCCAAAACCTAAATTAATCATATTTTTTATTTAGAAAATATTTCTAAATTTCAATATGTTAAACATTGGTTTTATAAATACAACATAGTTTTTCTAAATGCATAATTTCACTACATAAATATTTTTTTATCCGAAATATTATTATTTTTTAGTTTTTATATTATTATTTATTCTTTATTTAGTCTCAAATTATATGGTTTTGGTAGAAATTATATTTTTCACTATCGCCTAAAAATCAAATATGTTAGAAAAATCTAAAAAATTAAACCAATTTCAATTTTAAAATTATAAATTTAAAAAGACAGTTTATTTAATCAAAATAAATTTATAAAAATATAAAATTTATCTTTTAAATGAAATAAAAAATAAAAATAAAACTTATTTTATTAAGAAATAACATTTTTAAAAATTTGGTGTTCTTAATATTATTCCATATAAAATTTTGAATTTAATGAATATTGATATATTAGTTCATATATAATAATATTTTTAAAATTTTTAATTTAATTTTATAGGATAAAATATACAACACATTGAAAAATAATTATTTGAGAAATAGAAATCCTTTTTAATATTAAACTATAATAACTATTTGTCCTCTAAATGTAAGAAATGATAGTTGAATAATATATTTTTTATTTACATGAGGTTTAATTATTCTTATAATTTTCTTAACAATATTACTCTTATATGTTGTGAATCATTTTACTTTAGTGTTGTATTTGGATAAAGCTATAGAACACAGTATTAAATTAGATAAAAAATATATTCCAAAATCTAAGGGTGTTACACTATTTGAGTATGAAAGAAAAAAGTAAACTTTTTAAATAGAAGGCATGGTAATGTTGGCCAAAGAAATATAAAAAAAATCACCAGAATGTAAAGTATTCATGATGTTTCTAATATTAAGAGCGAGATTTATTATAATTTTTTACATGTTAAAATGAGTACATTACAAATTTATTACAAAAGAGGTTTGAGGTTCACACATCCCATCCATTAGAGCTAATTCAGTCTGATATATATAGGCCAATGTGGAATTAATTTAAAATTGGGATAAGTATTTCATTTTATTTATTTATGTAATTACTAACATTACATTGTTAATGTTTATAAAACATAAATGATACCACCTAAATATGTTTAAGAGTTTAGGGGAAGTTATGAAAACGAGCGTGGTTTATTATGAAAGAATTTCTGAAAAATAATAGTGTTAAGTACACTAATAACAATTTTTAATCTTAAATTAAAAATAATAGTGTTATTTGTGAACTTAATATACCATACACACCATAAAAAATGGTGTGTATGAATAAAATAATTTAAGACTAATAGAGATTGATAAAATGATATTGATAAAAAATGATACCTATTTTTATTTTTTAGGGAAAGCTATTGGAAAAACGATTCATGTTCAAAATCAATGTTTTTATAGACCAAATTATAATATGACCTTATATGGTATGTAATAAAATAATAACCCCTATTTGAAATATCTTATAGTTCCTGGAAGCCCTGTATCATAAACATTAAAGGTTAAAATATGGATAAATTTGAGAAAAGGGGAGTTAATGGATTTTTTCATGGTATCCTTTAAATGGAATAAAATATCACTATTTTAATAAGGATACTAGATGAATATTTGATACTACTGATGTGAAGATCTTAGAACATAAAAAGAAATAATTTTTTGATTATGCAGAATGTTATAAAAGTGATATTTATTCTATTTTTATTAAATAGCCTAAAGAAGTTTCAGAAAAGGATGAAACTGTTCAAGATTTATAGGTTGAATAAGATGATTAAAAAATTTCATTTGACTAGGAAAATTGAAATTTATCTCATCCAAGGATGAGAAGGAATGTTTAGGTCTAAATTATATTTGACAATACAAATTAGTAGGTACAAACTAGGGTATCAGTAAAGTAAAAATCATATACTTTATTTTTCTATCAATTTGATCCTAATGATATTGAAGAATAATTAGAGCATCAAGAGTGAGTTGGTTCCATGAATGAATAATTAGAAGAAATTAAAAAGAATATGAATTGGGAGTTAGTTCTCTAACCTAAAAAAGTATTTTATTGGAACAAAGTGGTTGGTTCAAAAAAAAGTTGAATGAAAAGGGAGAAGCGGTGAGAAATGAAGAAATATTGGAATATAAAATCTATTCTCAGGAAGAAGGATTAGATTTTAATGAGACATTTTCACATATCAAAAGGCTTGAAACCATTATAATTTTTTATATTGTATAAAAAATACAATACAAGATATTATATTTGGATTTCAAGTCTAATTTCTCCAATGGTGAGTTATAAGAGTAATTTTACATGATCAACCATATGGTTTCATTATTAGAGAAGATGATAATTATTTTTTTACATTAAAGAAGGATTTATATGTGTTTAATAATTCCCAAATTGTTTTTTATTATAATTTTGACACCTAATTGAGGAATTTAAATTTCTGAAAGGGAATAGTGGAAAAAATATCTACATTATAGATGAAAAATTGGTTTCTATTCTTATTATTGTTTATGTAGATGAAATAATTTTCACTATAAATGACGAAGAAATGTGTGAGAGGTTTTCATAGGATTTAAATAATTTATTTGAAACGTCTATATTGGGATGGATGAGATATTATTTTGTCATATAAATATCTGAAGAGGAATATCACATTTTTCATTCCTAATATAAATATTCTATGGAACTATTGAAATGATTTGTAATTGATGTTTACAATCCGGTTTACACACCATTCACTGTGAAAAAACTCTATATAAAGATGAATATGGGAAATATATTGATACAAGGGTGTTAATAAAGGTAAATGGAAGTTTTTTATACTTTAAAAATTAAATGATACATTTAATATATGTCATTAATCTATTTTCCAGACGTTAATGTTCACCTAAAGAGTCCCATTTTTAAGTAGGAAAAATGATTCTCAGGTATAGAAAGAGGGAATTTTTTTTATTGAAATACAACAAAAAATAAAAGTGATATATGTTGGGTTATGCAGATGTAGTTTTGGTTGGCTGGGGTTTTGATAAGAGATACACATCTCATAGAGTTTTTTTCCATAGTGATATGTGTGTTTATTATCACACTATAAAATAGAGTTATACTACTTTAAGGAGTAAAGATGTAGAATATTTGTCTATAACTAATTCTATAACTCATTTAATGTGGATGAAGACACTATTGAATGATTTAATGAATGGAGTTAATATTCCTCTTCTTCTCAAATGTGATAATAAATGTGATATAAATCTTTCTAAGAATCATATTCAATATTAAATAAGTAATAACATTGATATTAAATATAAATTTATCAAGGATATTATGGAATAAAATAAATTAAAGTTGGAATATGTTCTAAAAAAGGAGAAAAAGCTATTATGTTCATCAATCCATTGTTTATGAATTCCTTTCATAATCTAAGGTTAATGATTGGTGTTTAGCCTTAAACATCTAATGGATAAGGTGTGTTGTTTTGTACCCTTCCTCTTCTTCTCCTTGGATATTATTTTTAGAGGGCGAGAAAAAAGAAATAAAATAATAAATATTTCATTATATTTATCTTCATAATGTTTTTTGAAGTGGATAAAATTTATAAGGGGAGTATTCATTGATATGAGTTTTTTAAGGGAGAGAATATATTCAGAGAATGTTTTTAAAAAGGGTAAGTAGTGGTTTCAACCTTTTTTTCATTTTTAAAATATTTCAATAGTTTCTTTAAGTATATATATGAATTAATTCTTTACATATTCTATGAAAATTTTAAAGCATTTTATAGGATAAAGAGGTATGTGTTTAAATATGAACCTCATGATTTAAATATTCAATATTATTTCTTACTATACTAAGATAACACAATTATTATTCGACTTACTAAATGACGATTCATTACAAACTTTGATAAGTTTTAAAGGGATTTATGCTTCATAGTTAGAAAAAAAACTCAATGGTGAATATTATGGTGATAAAATATTTAGATTGAATAAGTACTATGGAGAATAATACTTTGAGCATATTTACATGGATTTGATTATTATGTGGTATTGTTTTTTCAAAACCTAAATCATGTTTATAAAAAATGTATTGATTATTGGATTTTTATAAAGGAAATAAAGGAAATATTTTGGGTTATGAAAAGAAACTATCTATAACATATTGAAAGAGGTTTTAAGTTATTTGAGGATGGTTGAAAATGATTCGAGAAGGCCTTGGATCAATTTGAGTGAATTTTGGATTTTATAGAAGGATAAAACCTCATGTTATATCCACTGATTGAGGATTCATGTGGCCAATATTATATAAGATCAATCCATATTTGTTCATGTGGATTATTTACCTACAATAGATCCATATGATCAGTCAATTGTTAATGTGGTTGATTGACTTTTATATGAGGTTGATCCCCATAGTCATTTATAAAAATATTATTAATTGATTTATACTTGTGGTAGATCCTCATAGTCATTCATATAAACACATTTTATTGGTTTTATTTATACATTCGACCCAATTATGGATGATTCATACATTTAGTTTAATACTTTTATATTTTTAATGAAATTTTGAGTGAAAAATAAAATATTTCCATATTTGAGAATCTAGTGAGATATTCGATGAGATGGTTCCTAGTCCTTAATTCAATGATTAAAAAATAATTTTTTTTGTGATATGAATCTAGATGAGGCTTGGTGTGGTATTATTAAATGAAAATATTTTTAATGATCAATTTTATCATAATTTAAACAATTTTTCTTAAGGAAGTAAAAAATAAGATATATTGAGGTGTTTTACACCACAAAAGAAGAAATCAATGACTATATCTATTGAATTCATGAATACATATATGTTTTACGGATATTTAATACATATAAATTATTTTAGAGAGAATAATAAGAGAACAATGATAATATTAATTATTTTATGCATACATAGTGTCTTTAAATGTATGATATATCATGGGAAGAAGATGATGCAAAAATTATGGATAAATGATGAAGATTGCTAATATTTTTTTATAGTTAGTGATGTTTTTTGAATGTTGAGATCAGAGTCTTTAGGTGAATTTAAAAGAATACATCATATAACTATAATATTATAGTTGGGATATTGAAAAGGTAAGAGGATATAATTGAATATTATTCATGAAATGACTGGTGAATATAAATATTTATGCATAAAAGGTATTTTCCTAAAAAGTATTTTTGTTTCCTTAAGAATACATTTATTAAAATCTATTTTTACCACATATAATATTTTAATCTTGAAAAAAAAAATTTATATTGAAAATAAATATGTTTACATTTTGTTAGAAGGAAAATTTTTTATGCATACAAATATGTTATCAATGTAAAAATTGTGTTACCATCATAAAGGTAAAATGATGTAAACAAGTTAAAAAATAAGTTACAAAATATCCAAATATAATAAATCAGTCACTAAATATGTGGATGTGGTCTTTATTTACTGTAAAGACCCATAAATTTCAAGGAAAAGTTTTTCTTAAATACTTTGGAATTTTACGAGTCTGTGGATTCTAACGGCACTTGAATCCAAGGCCCGGTGTGCCCAGAATCAATTTCCGAAGTTTAGCTCAAGTACGTTCAGTAAACGAACCATCAGGTTTTTCTATCTTTTGAACCGATGCTTGGAATTGAAATCCGATGGCACTGATGAACTCGCAACTCCAGTAATTTCATAAGGGGAACTTTACTGTAGATGTGTTTTCACGGGAGGATAAGTTAAAATTTTGTTGATTAAATAAGAAGTGAATAAAATTGTGGAACAATTTTTTTATCTAATGTGGTTATATCCTACATGGGGGAGTTGGGGTGGGACCCATAAGAACCTATCTACTCATGTGAGGATATTTCTGAAGTGGGTCCCACACGAGCCCCAACCTTTCACATTCCCAAAACACTTTTTTTAAACTCCATTCTTAATTGTTAACTCCCCTTTAATTGAGTAACTCTTCCTCTACCCTCTCTCCCTCTTTAATTCTTTCCAACACACACCTTAATTAATTGATTGAACTGCTTCAATTAAATTAATTAAGTGTTTTATTTTTTAAATTTTGAATGCATGGAAAGATTAAATAAAATAAATAGAAGCCTTATTTTATTTGGGTTGGAAATTGTTGTGTGAGGAGGAATTGGGAGAACTCTAGAGTTTTTAATGAAATTCATCCTCAACGAAGGATGGTTCTTCTTCGACGAAGAACATTGAGCCTTCAACATAGAACGACTCGACAGCCACGGTTCTCTATGCTGTTCTTTTTTGTGACAAGGAAGGAGACACCGACATGGGGAATTTTCCAACGACGATGTGCCTTATATTCTCTTCTCCGCGACAAGAGAGGGAACAATGTTTCTTCCTCGGGTGCACTCCGACGACGCACACAAGTTCTCACCTCATGACGTCGTCTTCCACGACACTGACTTTCATCATCAATTGTTGAGGAAGGGTGAATTGTTCCAATTTTTATTTGAATAAAGTTGTTTGTTGTGCTTTGTGAAACCTTGTTCACCTTCGGCCAATTGTTACCGCCTAACGCGGAAGGTGTGGGATGAACAAAAATGGCGCGATGACCCGCCGTCAATTCCTGATCTTTTTCGAATCAGCGACTGAAGGTGGAGGAAGCACGGTGCCGTTGCGCCCTGCCGGGAATGTGGTAGAGGAAGCCGGTGCCGACACACCGGCAGTGCGGAAGGAACCACGACCAACTTTGCAGGTCATGTCAGTGGAAGAACCGGCCAGCCCATCGGTCGGTCGGGCGGAGGTGAGCCGCGGCGCCAGGAGGGCGCCGCACTGAAGAAGTCACGGCCCGTGTGCGCCAGAAGGCCGACCGGCTTAGCCGACCGGTTTGAGAAGGGTGAAACCGCTTGGCGCTACTGGTGTGGATAGACAGGGCGGGGGGGGCTTGGAATCGCTCAGGCTTAGTCCAAGCTGCTCGGCCAGCCGGTCGAGCCAGCAGGACCGCGTGCCCAGCCGGGCCGCACCCCGTCGGGCCGCACCAGGCTGTGCCACGCCGGGTCGGGCCACGCCACTTCGGGCCAGGCCATGCCCCTACGGGCCAAGTTTCTTTTTTTCCATCAGACCGGTCCTTCACCCCTGATGGGTCGGACCCGTCAAACTGGGTTAACCCGACCCACCAGCCCACCAGGCTTAACAGGTCGGGCCAGTTATTCACTTAAACATGAATAACTTAAAGTCTGTGCATCCAATCGATGCGCCGTCTACGGAACTGGGAATATTTTGAAAAGACGGTCCTTTTGTGATAATCTATGTGAGTTTTTGAATGCTTGGATAAATGGCTAGGTTTGGATTGAACATATTTCCAACCGGGCCCTTGGAACGAAAAATCCAATATCTCACAGACCGGGCGTCCGTTTGACACGCCGTCTATCGCATTGAGTTCCTTTTGACAGGACAAAACATCAAGATACATCAACTCTGGAAGTCGTGATATTTGATGTATTGACACCTATTACTCATGGAGTGGACCCTCCCAGAATCGAGTACGCTGTGTGCGGGACCCTAGAGTTAGCTCCGGCTGCGATGACGACTATACATGGATCTTATGTGGGATTGGCAGCAAGGACGACTGTAATTGGATCCTTTGTGGGTTCAGCAGTGATGAAGAATGTACTTGGATCCTATGTGGGTTCGGTAGCGACGGTTACTGTACATGGATCCTACATGGGTTTGGCGGTGATGACTTCTGTACTTGGATCCTACATGGGTTCGGCAGAGGAGATGATTCAGAGGCTACATCTATCATCTCCACCCCTCTTCTTGAGTAGTATACCTATGTGAGATGATTCTTGACTTTCAATCATTATCGTTGGTATTATTGACTTCTTTCCTGTGTGGGATGGTGTTGCATGGGCGCGGAAGTTGGAGCCGTACTGAGATTGATGTCTTAGGTATATGTATGGGTATATATCTAAGTAGAGTTGGTTGATACTTTGTGTTTGTATCTTTCCTTTGTGGATTATCCTTTGTGGATTGTGGGAGACCTTCAGGGGTCTCGGTGTCCTTACTAAGTTTCGTATACTCACCCATGCATGGGCATCGCCTGCACTACATTGTGTTGGTTGCAGACGTTGGAGATCACTGATTGTGGTCGAGGCTGGTGGAGCTGGACGGTATCTGGAGGTGGACCACATGGTGGGACGTACACGGAGAGGACAGATAGACCCAAGGTACCTACGAGACTATATGTACCCACCCTTCATGTGGGATTCTCAGAGGATGACCCGGTGGTTACTATTTTACTTTTAAGCTATTGTAATTTCTTTCTCAGTTGTACCGTACTTTCTGTTGGGTTTGTATACCGGCCCATTTACCTTTCAGCACTTAGTTTTGTACTCAGTTTAATTTGTGTTTTTTTACTTACATAAAGGCAATGACTTCTCTTTTTATCCAGAATTACGTCTTTGGTTCTAGTTGCTATCCCCTGGCCTATGGAAGGCGGGCTTGGGGTAGTCACGGCACATGCCCTGAGGACGGGTCGTGACAAATTGGTATCAGATGAGTCGGTTCTACTGCAGAACTCAGGACTCTGATAATTTCATCTCTGTAAAGAAATAGTGTTAAGAATAATGAGTGTGGTTTTCAGTCCATGGAGTCCAGTGTTGGTGCAGCGGCCGATGTATCCATACACGAGGACCCTAGTTTCTGATTTCCAACTCAGTTCTCGAAAACACTGATTTCATGTGTGTTTCAAAAGTTTTCTTTATTATTACATTGTGTCAGCTCACCAGGTATACTGTATTAACCGTGGCGCACCTGTTGCTTTTCAGGATGGCCCCACGTAGGCAGCCAGCTAGGGTTCCGAGATACGTGCGAGATGGCAGCCCACCGAGCGACGATGCCTCGGTGTAGGGTGCCATTACAGTGGAGGCACCAATGATACAAATACCCTCTAGGCCACCGATACGACCATCCCCATCTACGGAGAGTGAACACCACCTGAGTGCGTTGCATGAGTTTCAGCGACAGAGGCTGCCCTGGTTCTGCAGAGAGACAGATCCTCAGGTAGCCGAGGATTTGCTGGAGGCTATCGTCAGAGTCTTCAGATTGGTAGAGAAACTAGCAGACCTTATGGTGATCCTTTCTGCGAGTCTCCTTCATGCAGAAACAGGTAGATGGTGGAGCCTGATACTCTAGGTGCACGATGAGGCATCTTTACTTTGGACGGACATCTAGAGCCTCTTCCGCTCGGAGTTTTTTCCCGCCACCCTCCGTGCGGTGCACATCTAGGAGTTACTACAACTGCGGTAGGGAAGCATGTCAGTAGCCTAGTACTCGGCGAGATTTACCGACCTCTCGCACTACCCCACGGACATGGTACGAGACCCATTCTTCTAGGCCCAGACCTTTGTGTAGGGACTGGGGCATGAGATCAAGGTTTCAATGATATCCCTCACCTTTCCGACACATGCAGGAGTACTGGAGCGAACCCTTCTTGAGGAGATCTTTTTTGATGAGCCTACGCCAGCAACGAGGCCTACCGCAGGGCGACACGTAGAGGAGTATTCTGCAGCCGGTAGTAGACATATGTCGTAGAGGTCCAAGAGGACTAGACTATCAGGTGGGAGACCTCAGGATACTGGTTCAGATGTGCGGGGCACATGCAGTAGAGCCAGTTATACGAGAGGAAGGTAGTGCTATGCATGCGGCGGGCAGGGCCACATGGCTCATGACTACCCGAACCGCCATGTAGAGGAGTAGAATATGGTTGAGGGACCACCCAGGAAGAGGCAGAGGTTTGACCTTGGTGGTCCGCAGGGAGCAGGCGGACGAGGTATAGGAGCTGGCC
This sequence comes from Viscum album, assembly GCA_963277665.1. Taxonomy (NCBI): domain Eukaryota; kingdom Viridiplantae; phylum Streptophyta; class Magnoliopsida; order Santalales; family Viscaceae; genus Viscum; species Viscum album. The sequence goes on from OY728145.1 coordinate 448,744,975, forward strand.
GAGCAACATGTGGTGGACGATGCTTCGAGGCTCTACCACCACCAACACCAGGAGGGCCACCCCGACCACAGGGAGCTGGCAGACAGGGGTAGGCTAAGCTCCATGAAGTCGAGACCTACGACCACGACACACTTGAGATGATTCAAGGTACTATCTGTGTCTACTCCACCCTTTCTGCAGTTTATATAGACACAAGAGCGAGTCTTTATTTTATTGCCACTACCCTTGTTCGGAGCTCGGAGATTCCGACCGAGCCGTTGGCTTGATCCTTACAGCTAGAGACTCCTACAAGAGCAGACTCAACGATTACACATTGGTGTCAGTAGTGTGAGATTAATCTAGGAGGCAAGAGCTTCAGTTGGGATCTTCTTGTAGAGGAATCGAGGCCTTACGACGTCATAGTGGGTATGGATTGGTTATCTACAGTCCATGCCCATATTGACTATATTAGGCGCAAAGTACGGTGTGTCCGCATAGATGAGAGCAGGTTCACCTTCACCGGTGAGAAGGGAGCCTTTGCAGCGCTGGATGGACTTACACAGAGGAGAGGGCAAACGATCATACATCAGTTGGCTAGTCTCATCCTCGGAGCGGTTGATGTGCAGAGTCCAATTTTTCCGGTTGTGGCAGATTAGTATGCAGAGATTTTCCCAGATGATGTTCCAAGACTACCTCCTTGCAGAGAGTTAGACCTCTACATTGACCTATACCCCGTGACAACATCGATATCTAATCTAGCATATCGGATGGATCCCACTGAGCTTTATGAGCTACGTGTATAGCTGGAGGATTTACAGGGAAAGGGATTCATCCGACCTAGTGTTTCACCCTGGGATTCTCTGATTTTATTCACCAAGAAGGCGGATGGAAGCTTACGACTATGTGTCGACTACCGTCACCTAAATCAGGTGACCATAAAGAACAAGTATCCACTCCTAAGGATTGGCGACCTCTTTGATCAGTTCAAGGAAGCACGATAGTTCTCAAAGATAGACCTCAGGCCAAGCTATCATTAGCTCAGAGTTTGAGATGAGGATGTGAAGAGGACATCCTTTAGCTGTCGGTATGGCCACTACGAGTTTTTGGTTATGCCTTTCGGTGTAACCAACGCACCAGAAGTGTTCATGAGTCTCATGAAAAGGATATTCCATCCTTAACTTGATCGTTTTGTCGTAGTCTTCATCTATGACATACTGATTTAGTCGACTAATGAGGAGGAGCACTCCTACCACATCCGGGTTGTAGTGGACACACTCCGAGAGAACCAGCTTTATGGTAAGCTCTCAAAGTGACAGTTTTGGATTCAAGAGGTTCACTTCTTGGGGCACATCATCTCAGAGGTAGGATTTGTTGTGGATCCTGTGAAGATCGAGGTAGTACTTGCTTGGGAGCCACTCAGGATCATGACGAAGGTACGGTGTTTCCTAGGTCTGGTTGTGTACTATCAGAGATTTGTGCCATACTTCTCCATATTTTCATCAGCGCTTTCCGCTTTGAAAAAGATGGGGAAACCCTCCATGTGTTGAGATAGATGTCAGTAGAGCTTCCAGGAGCTGAGATAGAGATTGACCAGTGCACCCATCTTGAGGCTACTGGAGGAGGGTGTAGGGTATGTAGTTTACTACGATGCATCAGGGAACAGACTCGGGTGTCCTGATGCTAGATTGGGTATTGATCGCCAATGGTTCACGAAATTTGAGGCAGCACGAGCAGAACTACACTACCCATGACCTGGAGTTAGTAGCAGTGGTCTTCCCCTTGAAGATTTGGTAGCACTATTTGATGGGAGAGTGTTTTACAGTCTACTCTGACAACCAGAGTCTTAGGTACATCTTCTCACAAAAGGGACTGAACCTGAGATAGATGAGATGGCTCGAGTTCCTCCAGGACTATGACTTTGAGATAGTATATACTCCTGGGAAGGGGAACATTATGGCTGATGCTCTTAGAAGGAGGTCAGACATTCATCTACTTGGAGAGGCGACGGAGCATTTAACTGTTTTGTAGATATCCTTCGTGGATAGAGATAGGGAAGCCTTCCTACAGTCCCTCACATTCACTCCTCCACTACTTCAGTGGGTCAGATGGGCACAACATGGGGACGTTGACTGTGAGACGTGACATGCTCATATTTCCACAGGGCAGGCGCCTGATGGATTTTATGAAGGAGGAGATCACGTCATCCTTTTCGGGGGACGTACCATGGTACCAATTGCACTACAAGAGGATGTGTTGAGGGAGTTTCACACTTCCCCTCTTGCAGTACATCCAGGAGTGGCGAAGATGTACTAAGATCTCATAATATAGCACTAGTGGCCGGGTATGAAGAAGGTTGTAGCAGAGTTCGTTTCTCGATGCCTCACCTGCCATTAGGTGAAGGCGGAGCACCAGGTATCGGCAGGCTTGGTGTAGCCCTTAGAGGTCCCGGAGTTGAAGTGGGATGAGATATCTATGGATTTCATGACGGGTCTTCCACGTACTACTAGAGGAAACAACTCCATCTGGGTGATCGTAGACCGAATCACCAAGTCGGCCCACTTTTTAACGATTAGAGAGTAGGGCTCAATAGAGAGCTTGGGACACCTCTATGTTCAGGAGATCGTACGACTTCATGGTTTGCCATCTTGTATATTCTATGATCGAGATGCTCGCTTTAATTCCCGGTTTTTTAAGGGGTTGCATGAGGCATTTGGGACACAACTACACCTGAGCACCACCTTTTATCCTCAGACGGATGGCTAGACTGAGAGGACCATTCAGACTCTCGACGACATGCTCCGTGCATGTGTCCTTTACTTTGGTCACAGCTGGGAGGATCAACTACCCTTGTTGGAGTTTGCGTACAACAACAACTACCACTCCACCATCGGGGTGGCACCTTATGAGGCACTGTACGATTGACCAAGCAGATCACCTCTGTGCTAGGCAGACCCTGGGGAGTAAACACTCATAGGACCAGAGATGGTTCAGTCTATGATAGAGAAGGTGTAGATCATCCAAGAGTGGATGAGGACTACACATAGCAGAAATAAGTCCTATACTGATAGGAGACAGAGACCACTGGAGTTCGAGGATGGCGACAATGTTTTATTATGGGTATCACCTCGACGTGGATTACGAAGATTTTGCCAGGGAGACAAGTTATCTCCATGCTTCATCGGACCATTCCAGGTCCTTGTCAGGGTAGGCGAGTTGGCTTACCACCTGGCCCTTCCACCATAGTTGCACCGGGTGGATGGCGTCTTCCATGTATCTCAGCGGAGGAGATCCGTGCATGAGACGACCCACATCATTGATCACGGGGAGTTGGACATTGATGATGGGGATACCTTCATGGAGGACCTGGTGGAGATCTAGGATCGATAGGAGAGGGTCCTACATGGATGGTCGATTGCTCTGGTGTGCATTCTTTGTAATTTTACTAGTTTTTGGCTTCTGGCAGCACTTGATTCCGAGGCTCGGAGTGCTCGGAATCAATTTCCAAAGTTTAGCTTGGGTACGTTCAGTAAACGAACGAGCGGGTTTTTCTATCTTTTGAATCGGTGCTCAGAATTGAAATCTGAGGGCACCGATGAACTCACAACACCAGTAAATGATTAAGGGGACCTTTACCGTAGATGCGTTTTCAAGGGAGGATAAGTTAAAATTTTGTGGATTAAATAAGAAGTGAATAAAATTGTAGAACAATTTTATTTTTTTATCTAATGTGGTTATATCCTACATGGGGGAGTTGGGGTGGGACCCATAATCAACTAACTACTCATGTGAGGATATTTGTGAGGTGGGTCCAACATGATCCCCAACATTTCACATTCCCTAAACTTCATTTTAAAACCCCCTTCTTAATTGTTAACACCCCTTTAATTGAGAAACTCTTCTTCTCCCCTCTCTCCCTCTTTAATTCTTGCCAACGCAAACCTTTATTAATTGATTGAACCTCTTCAATTAAATTAATTAAGTGTTTGATTTTTCAATTTTGAATGCATGGAAAGATTAAATAAAATAAGGAGAAGCCTTATTTTATTTGGGTTGGCAATTGTTGTGTGAGGAGGAATTGGGAGAACTCTAGAGTTTTTGAAGAACATCATCCTCAATGAAGGACAGTTCTTCTCCGATGAAGAACGTCGATCCTTCAACGTAGAATGACTCGACAACCACGGTTCTCCATCCTCTTCTTTATTTGAGACAAGGAAGGAGACACCGATGTGGGGAATTCTATAATGATGATGCACCGTATATTCTAGTCTCTGCGACAAAAGAGGGAACATCGTTTCTTCCTTGGGATCACTTCGAGGACACCCATGAATTCCCACCTCGCGATGTCATCTTCCAAGACGCTGACATTCGTCACCAATTGTTGAGGTAGGGTGAATTGTTCCAATTTTTATTTGAATAAATTTTTTAATTGTGCTTCCTGAAACCTTGTTCACCTTTGACCGATTGTTACCGCCTAACGCGGAGGGCGCGGGCTGAACAAACACGGCCCAACGACCCTTTGTCGTTTCTTGATCTTTTTGGAATCGCCGACCGATGGTGGAGGAAGCACGGCTCCGTCGCACAATACTGGGAACACGACAGAGAAAGACGGCGCCGACATGCTAGCAGTGCGAAAGGAAGCATGACCCACTTTGCGGGCCACGTCAGTGGAAGAACCGGCCGACCGGGCGGAGCCGGACCGCAACTCTAGGAGGGAGTTGCACTGAAGAAGCCACAACCCATCGTGTGGGCCGCGTGTGCCTGAAGGCCGGCCGGTTTGGGAAGGGTGGTGCCACCGGTGTAGACAGACGAGGGGGGGGGGGGGGTCGGAACTCCTCGACCAGCCGGCCGAGCCAGCCGGGCCATGCCACTTCAGGCCAGGCCGCACCCTTACGAGACAATTTGATTTTTTCCTTCAGACTAGTCCGACACCCCTACTTGGTCGGATCCGTCAAACTAGGTTAACCCGACCAGCCAGCCCACTGGGCTTAACGGGTCGGGCCAGTTATTCACATAAACATGAATAACTTAAAGTCCGCGCATCCGATCGATGCGCCGTCTGCGGAACTGGGACTCTTTCGACGATATGGTCCTTTTGCGATACTCTAAGTGAGTTTGGGATAGCTTTGGTAAACGTCTAGGTTTGGATCGAGCATATTTCCAACTGGGCCCCTGGAACGAAAAGGCCAATATATCATGGACCGGGCGTCCATTGGATGTGTCGTCTGTCGCATTGAGTTCTTTTTGACAAGAAAGAACTTCAGGATACATCCAATCTGGACTTCATGACAGTTGATGTATCGACCCCTTTTACTCGTGGAGTGGACCCTCTCAGAATCGAGTACGCTATGTGCGGGAATCCTAGAGCTGACTGCGACTGCAACGACCATGATGACTATACTTTGATCCAACATGGGTTCGACAGCGAGGAAAACTGTACATGGATCCTCCATGGTTTCGGCAGTGAGTACGACTTTACATAGATCCTACGTGGGTTAGGTAGCGATGGTTACTATACATGGATCCTATGTGGGTTCGGCAACGACGACTTTTGTACTTGGATCCTACGTGGGTTCGGCAGAGGAGATGATTCAGAGGCTACATCTATCATCTACACCCCTCTTTGTGAGTAGTATACCTGTGTGAGCTGAGTCTTAACTTTCAATCATTATCATTGGTATGATTGACTTCTTTCCTGTGTGGACTGGTTGTGCCTGGGCGTGGAAGTTGGAGCCATACTAAGATTGATGACTTAGGTATATGTATGGGCATATACCTAAGTAGAGTTGGTTGATACATCATGTTTGTATCTTTTCTTTGTGGATTATCCTTTGTGGATTCTGGGAGAACTTCGGGGGTCTTGGGGTCCTTACTGAGTTTCGTATACTCACCCCTGCATGGGCATCGCCCGTAGTACGTTGTGTTGGTTGTAGACGACAGACAACACTGATCGTGGTCTTGGCTTGCAGAGATGGACAATATCCGGAGGTGGACCACCTTGTGGGATGTACAATGAGCAGACAGACAGACTCGAGGTACCGACAAGACTATCTGTACCCACCCTTCTGGTGGGATTCCCGTAGGACGACCCGGTGGTTGCTGTATTACATTTCAGCAGTTGTACTTTATTTCTCAGTTGTACTGTACTTTCAGTTGGGTTTGTATATCGGCCCATTTACCTTTCATCACTTGCTTTTGTACTCATTTTACTTTGTGTTTGTTTACTTATATAAAGGCAATGCCTTCCCTTTTTATCGGTAATTACGCCTTTGGTGCTAGTCGCCAGCCCCTGGCCTATGGAAGGCGGGCTTGGGGTAGTCACGGTACGGGCCCCGAGGACGGGTTGTGACATTTAACTTTTAAGATTGTAAGATTGAAATGTCCTAAACACAGATGCCACCCAAAATGGTGCCCTGATCTCGGTTGGTCACAAGGCTTCAAGCACATTTCCCTAAATTCCAGTGGTTGCCGACTAGCAACGAAGGACAAGGTGAGTCATTGGGGAGACTATGCCCTCATTACCGGAGTGTTACATTAGATGTAAAAAACATGCAATAGCAGAAGTGAAATAAATAGCACACAACCTATAGTAAGACAAGACATAAATACATATCAATAACTAGAAGTGTCTCATATGAAAATGATGCAGATTTTAGAAGTATCTATAAAGTGCCCAGAACAACATATGGAAATGTAATACAGTACAAGTCCCAAAAAGAACAAAGGACCAAAAAGGTATCCCAACATCAGAAACCTCAGCTTGGTCCTATTCTCCCCTATTCCAAATCCATAGTCAACAACCTATACCATAGAACTTTCCCTTATCATCACCTGCAACCATATAATCTATTTGGGTCCCTGAGGAGGCCCAAAATGGGTGTGAGATAAACATCCCCATAGGAAACCACCTAGGTCTATACCATTCTAAAATAAAATATACATGGTTCTATAAAGTGTAAAAAACAATAAAGTAAGTGTCTATGCCCATGGCATAATTCTATTACAAAGTAAATTTAAACTACCCCTCAAGGCTACCTACAAAAGAGTCATCTTTTAACTAGGAACATAAAAGAAAAGTAAACAAGTCACATGGACACACTGTATATCCGTCTGTATTACGCAACCCATAACCACATTGTATAAAGAAGCCATGTATCCTATGCCCACACCACATAGTGAAGTCAAATATCCCATGGCCACGTCATATAGTGAAGTTTAGACCACAAGGGCTAGATCTAAGGGGTCATGTACCAAGGTATCAATGTAATTATTCTAGACCACAGAGGGTCTGATCCAAGGAGCATGTGCAAGGAATCCCATTGAGTCCCATGGGCGTCCTTGGTGGAAAATCAGTTAGGCACTGGTTGGGGTCCTAGAAGCATGGAAATAGAAAGTTGTATGCAAGCCCACGAAATCTGGATCCACAGGGTAGCAAGGCCCAAGGAATCCCATGGAATAAAGACCCAAGGTGCAGAGTCATCCCAAGGCTTCCACTACCGTGTTCATATCCATGGAGAGCAGTCCATGACATCGATCAACCATTCATTCAATCATTCAATCATTAAATTTAAATAAATATTACATGTGAGTATACCCCCTCATATAAACTTGAATAATCCATGATTATACACTTTCATTCAAACCATTCATTAACTATAAGAATATGGGCCTACCCTCCCATATAAACCATGGAACATGCCATTATCATTTTTAATAGGTATACCCACCCATATCATCTATTCAAAAATACCAGTTAAATTAAAAAGAATGTAATAACTAGATATAACAAGGCCGTGAGGCAGCACATCTTCTAATCAAGCTATTCAAGTTACCAAGGAATTCACGGGCTTCCTCTAACTAGGAAAGAAAAAGAACACATCGCTTCGGTGGTTTAAACAGACATAAAAATATTATTTCCTTAAGGTGCTCTCCTTAGGTGACCTTGAATCATGTAATGGGTGTTAAATCACCTAAATATAACCTATGGGAATCTTCAATATGTCAGAATATAGCTATAGTAAGAAACCCGCCAAAAAATGAGGCCTCAACAGAAAGTTCGACGAGTAGTGAAATGTCTGAATGCTTGAAAATCTCCTGAAAAGCTAAATGAAAGTATAGTCCACTTACCTTGCCTTGGTAGTAGATAGCTCATCCAATATAAAGTCCAAATTTATTCAGGTTTGGAATAAATCTGATGAATGAATGAAGAATGATATATTATTGAAAATGAAACTAAATCCAAATAGTGCAGTCATTGTTCCAAAGAATAAAGAATGACTGAAAAGGAATCAATTACATACTGACGCAGTTTCAATGAGATAGACCATGCTCGAGTCGGAGTCTATAAAACTTATAAAACTAAAAAACTTGAATAGGGGGGTTTTGGCTCTCAAAAAGGAAGGAAATATGTTCTGTCTATCCAAAAATGAGGCCACTGCCTCTTTTATAAAAAAACCTGCTGGGAAAGTACACAACGTGTAGTCCAAGTACACAGTGTGTAATTCCATTTTTTTCTGAATCATAAATGCTAAAAATCATAACGGGAAAATACATGGTGTTTAGGCCAAGTACACATTATTTAGGCAAAGTACACAACATTTACCTGGCCTGCAGCCAGCCTTCAGCTTCTTTTCCCCTTATCTCTCTAAAACAACCCAACCGGCCCATGAAACGACTTAGGGTTTAAGACAAAAAAAAGAAAGTAAACAGATTTAACCCGAAAATAATGATCTGTACCTCAATAAAAACCCAGGATCTTACAATCTTGCCCCCTTATTTCAATTTGTAACTAAATTTCTCTCTAATGGGTGGTCAAGATTCTTCTAAAAACAACTCTGACCACTGAGCATGTACGTCAGCCTCCCTCTCCCAAGTATCTTCCTATAAACAACTGTGCAGCGATAGCACCCCTACTAGTGGAACTGACCAGCCTCAAAGAACATTCATGCTCCTGTCAACTATACGAACCAGATGCTCCTCAAAGGAGGCATCAACCTGAATCTCAACCTCCTCAGGCTGAAAAACATGAGATGGGTCTCCGTGATAGCGACACAACTAAGATACATAAAAGACATCATTCATGGCTAGATACCTATGAGGTAACTACAACCGATAGACAACCGACCAGAATCTCTTCCTAATCTCCAATGACCCGACATATCTTGATGAAAGTTTACCTTGTATCCGGATCTTCCAATGCCTCAACCTTGGTGGAACATGGAAGAAAACGTGATCCCTGACCTCAAAATCTAGTGGTCATCTACGATGATTAGAGCATGAGTTTTGATGAGACTGTGCAGTATCCATCCACTTATGTATAAACTGGACCTTCTTTGAAGTCTCCTGCATGAGATGTAGTCCCAGTAAAGCTACCACTCCTGCCTGTAACCAACACAGTGGGAAACGACATGACCTACCATATAAATCCTTGAAAGGTGCCATCTGTATCATTGCATGCTAACTATTATTGTAGGATAACTCAACCAGTGGAATGTAACTCTCCTAAGAGTCCCCAACATCCTAGACACTTTCTCAAAACATGTCCTCTAGCACCTGTATCATACACTCTAACTATCCATTAGTTTGAGGGTGGTATACTCTTCTCAGAAGAACCTGTGTACCCAGTTCCCTTTGAAAGATCTTATGGAACCAAGATGTAATGTGGGAATCCCTATCTGAAATGAAATTGTGTGGAACCCCATGAAGTCATACGACCTCTCAGATGTAAAACTTTTCAAGATCATCAACTATGAAGGTATCTTTGATTAACATGAAATGTGCGACCGTCGTAAGCCTATCCACAACAACCCACACAATATCATTACCTTGAGATGGCCTCAATAAACCAGTCACAAAATCTATCACGACATCTTCCCATTGCCACTCTGGAATAGGTAACTATTGTAAAATACCAAATGGTTTTTGAGGTTCTACCTTCAATTTCAGATAGGTGGAACACCTCATAACAAAACCAACTACCACTCTCTTCATTCTTGGACACTAGTACTGACATCGCAAGTCACGGTACATATTGGTTACCCCAGGATGCGCTTCCGAAGATGAAGAATTAAACTCCTTCATTTTCTCCTCACATACATCCAATGGAACCCAAACCTGTCCATGGATACATAGAATCTCATCACTGACTACTGTCTAACCAGGAGGAGGGTCCTCACCTACCACACCTTCCCGTAGAACTAGGCATTCAGAATTTGTCAGCTGCGTCATCCAAACTCTGTTCAGTAGGGTTGAGGTCACAACTAAGGATGTTGGAAGAGTCTTCCCTTACCTGTCATGCACCTCTAGATGCATCTAAAAAAATTCCATGAGCATCCAGTCACTACTGGCTTGTTGAACTACCTGTATATGAGTCTTTCTACTCAACTTATCGGCTACTGAATTTCCATTACCTGGAATATAAAAAAGCTCGAAGTCAAATGATTGTAGGTACTCCACCAACCTTTGTTTCCTGAGATTTAGATCTTGCTGTGTAAGGATATACTTGAGGCTTTTGTTGTCCGAGTACACCACAAAATGCTCTACCAATAAATAGTGCCTCTAACAACACAACACGTGAACAACTACAACTAACTTGAGATCATGCATAGGGTAATTCCTCTCATGAGGCCTCATATTCCGATACCCGTACACCACAACTCAATCTCCCTGCATCAGCACTACCCCCAGACCAATACCTAAAGCTTTATAGTACACTATGTAGCTCTTCCCCTACTATGGAAGTTTGAGGACTGGTGGTAATGTCAACCTCCCTTTCATCTCCTGAAAGGCTATCTCGCAAGATTTTGACCACACAAACTTGACACCCTTCTTAGTAAAGCCCTTTAATGGAACTACTAAGCATGAGAAGTCCTGTATAAAACACCTATAATAGCCAAATAGCCCCAAGAAACTCCGTATGTCAACAACATTCTTCGTCTATTCCCAAGAACTATAGATCTCGCCTTCCATAGGTCTACTAACATTCCTATCTCTGAGATGATATGACATAGGAAGTGAATCTGATCCATCCAAAAGTGGGACTTTGTGAGCTTGGTATATATCTAATTCTCTCTCAGTGTATTCAAAATGATCTCAAGACAGTTTTCATAGTCCTATTGATTTTCATAACACAAAAAGATATCATCCACAAAAGAATCCATGTAAGGATGGAACACTCAGTTCATAAAATCCATGAAAACTATTGGCACATTCGTGAGACCGAATGGTATAACCAGATACTTGTACAACCCATACCTACTATGAAAGGCTATACAAGGTATGTCTACTGGTCAAACACACACCTGGTGATATCCTGACCTCATGTCGATCATCAAGAAAACTTGAGATCCTCAAAGTTAATCAAACATGTCATTTATCCATGGAAAAGGATATCTATTTTTAACCATTAGCTAGTTCAGTTTATGATTATATATGCATAGACTAAGAGTTATGTCTGATTTTTTTTCAAAAATGATTAGAAAACCCCATGGAGAAGTACTGGGTTTGATAAACCCCTTTACCTCCAAATCCTATAGCTTCCACTTGAGCTCCTACAACTCCATCGTTGCCATACTGTACGGAGGAATAGATACCAACACAGCTCCTGGAACTAGCTTGATGGAGAAATATACCTCTCTCTCAGGAGGTAAACCAGAAAGGTCATCGAGAAATACACCATTGAAGAACTCAACCACTAGAAGAAATTCCACCTGAATCACACCTTGATCATCTAAATACAAACTAGTGATCTGGGCTATCATCACACCCAGCCTGCGATGCTTGGGTCCATCTTTTCTCTCTTGTACATTCCATTCACCCTTATTAATAGACACTTCACCCTATGGTGATGTAAAATTCACCCTTAGAAGATAACAATCACCGTATTCTCGATAAGATACTAGCCATTACATATTGAGAATGATGTCAAACCCTATCATCTTGATGAAATAAAGACTACAGAGGAATTGGCACCCACCAACCTTAATGGGACACTCCATACCCTAGTGTACATCACCCGTTATAACTCCCACGGGTGTTTCTAGAGTCAAAAATCCTTCATAAATAAAAACCACAAGCCCAAGGATTTTAACAACTCATGTAGAGTTAAAACTGTGAGAGTCACCTGTATAGAAAAGAGAGGATTCAATAGTAGAAGCTACTAATATCATACCTCTAATTCTAGACGATCCAGGATCCTTCTCTTGTTGGGTATATTACATTGCATATGTATGGCCTATACCAAGACCTTGTGACCCTGCCTGGCTACCCTGAGCTAATCCACCCTATTGTCTCTGAGAACCCAGTGTCTGACTACCATGGCCATGACCACCGCTGCCCTGGCCCAACTGACCTACACTACTCCAGCTTCCAGCCTATTGTGGAGATAAATAATCTTCTCCTAAACCTATTGTCAGAGCTGACCCCTACCACTGGAAACTAAAGGGAAGGACTTGAAAAACTGCTGCATGTGACCCATTTTTCACAAGCTCAGCACTCAAATGGGTTGTGGTCGCATTGATTTCCCATATGGCATAGCCTACCACACTGATGGTAAAATACCAAGATGCATGCATCCACATATTGAATAGAACTCACATCATGGGAAGCCTCAAAATGGAAGTTCCTTCCAGAAGGTGTAGATCCACTTGGGTGAGATACAACAATCACCAGTTCCATACCCCAAGATTCCCTCTGGTTATTCTATGTAATCAGTACTTGATTCACAATATCAGTGATATAAGGAAACCCGGAAACATTGACCAAAGATTTGATATCATGTCTTAGACCTTCCTTGAAGCGCCTCACCCTCAACAACTCATCAGTAAGAAATATTAGCGCAAAAATGCTGAAGCTCTGTAAAGTGTGTCAATTATTCCACAACTGTTATTATACCCTACTCCAGATTCATAACATTAGTAGCTCAATCTACTCAGAGAGTTTTTGGGTAAAAATATTCATAGAAGTGGGTTTGGAATTCATCCCAACCCATATTCTGTAGGTCATCAGCCTGGTTCAAAACATCGCACCAGTGCTTCACCACTCCACATAGCATGTAAGTCGCAAGCTTGACCCTCCACTCTGGAGGTGTCTCCAGATGATCAAAAATTTCAATCATGGTCTCTACCCATATCTCTATATCCTGTGGTATATCATCCTTTGAAAATGTAGGATGATACTACTGCTAGAACACCCGTGTCATCTCATCCATAGTCAGGGCTGGCTGTGGTGATCCCTAGATCATCTGTATATATCAAAAGAAGCCCTCATGGAACTGTACATCATCACCTATTTACAGAATAGCCTTAGGTTTCATTGATCGAACTATAGGAGGATAAACCCGTAGCCCGTGGTCCACCATCTCTGAAGTATGTTCATTGCCTCCCTCGTGGCGTACCGCTAATGATTGTTGTGGTGGCATGCCTCTACAATTCTAAACACGCACCTTAGGAAAGAACAACATAAAATCACAAATATAAAATCATAGGATAGGTCAAAACCCTCTTAGACACCCCGTCAAACCCACAAACTGCACCTAAATCTAGGACTGTATAAAGAAAAGCCACAAAACCACTAGAATTGTGCCTCTTGACCACTCAAAAGCTGATCTTGGTCAAGTCTCTATCCAAAATTTCATGTTCCATTTCCAATAGATTTCACTTGTGTTACCCATTAAATTTCACCATGTTTTACTAATTCGGAATCCATGAGGTGACATAACACCTCACGAACCCAACCTTGGTTCCTATTCAAACCATACGTGTAACAACTTCATTTAACATTTACATTTCATCAGTGCATCATTTACCAATTCATAAGCGCCCATAATCCTTATGGATTAAAAGAAGATACCACACCTTTATCTACCACACCCAACTAAAAAAATAGGCAAAACTATCACATCATCTATCACTACATCATGCAATATATAATGCATCCTAGATGGCATGTAATAATGCATGGCATGTGATTCTAACAAGTGTCTATACGATGCATGAGATGGAATACCCTCATCTAATTGTGTTTCAACTGAAATAAAACCTACAATTACATCAATAGTAATACTAGAAATAAAGAGTGTCACCCAACAATGAAATCTAATCAATTGTAATAGTCAAAATCGAAAAAATCAGAACTCAATTTGAGGAAGGTTGGCTTTTCCCTGTACTCAGGGTAGCTACTCCTAGGAACAGTTTATTATAAAACTCTATTTAATTCACATCCATGTATAATTTAGACAAAAATTATGTCAAACTAGAAAAAAACCCTCCTTTGATACCACTTTGTAATGTCCCGAACCTGAATGCCACCCGGAATGGTGCCCCGAGCCCGATTGGTCACAAGGCCTCAAGCACATATCCCCTAATAAAAGAGGCTTCCAAATTGCAGCGAGGGCCTAGGTGAGTCAGTGGGGAGACTATTCTCTCAATATCAGAGTATCACAACAGAAGTCAAAATCATACAATAGTGGAAACAAAATAAACAACACACAACCAAAAGTAAGACAATACATGAATACATATCAATAATAAGAAGTGTCTCATATACAAATGATCCAGATGGAACAAGTATTTAGGAATCATCCAGAGAAACTCATGGAAACATAATACAATACAACTCCCAAAAAGAACAAAATACCAAAAAGGTATCCCAACATCGCAAGCCTCATATTGGTCCAATGCTCCCTTGCTCCAAAGCCACAATAAGAAACCTACACTAGGGTGCTCGACCCTATCATCACCTATAACCATATAATCTGTTTGGGTCCCCCAAGAGTCCCAAAAAGGGTGTGAGATAAATATCCTATTAGGAAACCACCCAGGTCTATACAGTTCTCCCAGAAATTCTAAAAGGTGCTAGAAAGTGTACACAACCAGTAAAGTAAGTGTGTATGCCCATGTCATATGTCTAGTACAAAGTAAAACTATACTAACCCCTCAAGGTGACTTGGAAAAGAGTAATATCCTAACAAGGAAGCTAAAAGAAAAGTAAACAAGTCACACAGCCATGACATACATCTATTTTTATTATAAAACCCACAACTAACCTATATAAAGAAGTCAAGTATTCCATGTCCACGCCGTAGAGTGAATTCAAATATTTCACAACCATGCCATATAGTAAAGTGTAGACCACAGGGGCCGCATCCAAGGAGTTATGTACAAAGGCATCCATGTAATAATTCTAGACCACGGAGGGTCGGATCTAAAATTTTTGTCCAAGGCATCCCATCTAGTCTCATGTGCGTCCCTGGTGGAAACTCAGTTTGACACTGGTTGGGGTCCTAGGAGCATGGAAATACAAAGTCTTATGCGAGCCCAAGGAAGTCGGATCCACATGGTAGCAAGTCCTGAGGCATCCCACAGAATCTATACCCAAGGGGCAGAGTCAACCCAAGGTGTCCACTACCACGTTGTAGATCCATGGAGAGCAGTCCATGGCATCAATCAACAATTCGTTCTAGTATTCAATCATTAAATTTAAATAAACATTCCGTGTGAGTATATCCACTCACATCAACCAGCACAATCCATGAGTATAACCACCCATGAAAACCATTTATTAACTAGAAGCATATAGGAATACTCTCCCATATAAACTATTTAACATGACATTGTCATTTTATATAGGTATAACCATCCATATCATCCATTCAATAATCCCAATTAAATTAACAATCATGAAATAACCAAATATAACAAGGAAAAGAGGCAGTACATCCCTTAATCAAGCTATCCAAGCTATAAAGGCATTAACAAACTTACTTTAACTAATAAAGCACAAGAACACACCCCTTAGGTGGTTTAAATAGTCATTAACATGTTATTTCATTTAAGCTCACCCCTTGGGTGACCTAGAATCATGTAACATGTGTCACCGCACCTAAAAAAACCTATTAGCATCCTCACTTGGCCCAGTTACAACTACGAAAAGAAACTCACCCAAAAACAAGGCCGCACTAGAAAGTCCAACGGCCGGCGAAAAGGCCAAATCCTTGAAAATTACCTAAAAAGATAAAAGAAAGTACATACAACCTACCTTGCCTCAGTTTTAGACAGCTCATCCAGTATTAAGTCCTGATTTGTCCTGGTTTGGAAGAAATATGAAGAACGGATGAAGAATGGGATATTAGGGTATATGATCTTAAATAAAAATAGTTGAGTCACTATTTTGATGAATCAAGAATGACTAAAAAGGAATCAATTACTTAACAATGAAGTTCCAATGAGATATACATCACTTGAATTAGAGTTTGGATGACTTCTAAAACTGAAAAACTAGAATAGAGGGGTTATGGCTCTCAAAGACGGAGGAAATAGGTTCTGTCTGTCAAAAAATGAGGCTACTGCCTATTTTATAAAAAAACCCTCTGGGAAAGTAAATTATGTGTAGGATAAGTACATGGCATGTACTGCACTTTTTTTTCTGAATCATAAAGGCTACATGTTGTGATGGGCATGTACATGTCATGTTGTTCAAGTACAAAATGTGTACCTAGCCTCCAACAGGATTTCATACTATTTCCCCCTTCTTTCGAAAAAACAACCCAATCAGACCATGACCCAACTTAGGGTTTAATCCAAAAAGAAAATTAAACTCGATTAACTCAGAAAGAAATATCCACACCTCAAGAAAAACCCATGAACTTACAAAGATCATCCTGAATTAAAATATGGAGATCACTCAGACATGGTGGTAAGAAAACATTGTTATAGATCTTCTATCCAATAGGGGTGATAAACCAGAGGGACTTATTATTTTTTTACCTCTTTGTTCTCTTCCTATGTTTGGATTTATTTTTTTCTACTTCAGGAGGAGGTTTTGAAATATCCTATCTAATTTTGTGTTTAGTTTTTTTTGTGGAAATATTTTTGTGGGGGTGTCACTTAGCCCATAATTGTGGTCATTATTGAAAATGATAAAAAAATAATGAATTGAGGAGGTTTATAAGTATTTCTTTATAAATACATATTCCCTATCCATTATTGTCCAATTTATATCGACTTTACTTTGAAAGTGACATGACTTTAGTATAAATTAATGATTATTTACAAAAATGATATTCCTCCCTCTTATAAAAGGATGCCTCCTCTACCACTTAAAATATACAAAAAAATTTCAAATACCTCTCTGCATTTTATTATATTTTATTCTCCCATAATATTCTCCCATATTCTTATGATTATAGTCTCAAGAATAAGTCATGAACCTCTCATTTTTAAGAGGTCCTTTGAATGGAAATAGAAGATGTAAACATAAATAATATCTTCTCCTTGATTATTATTCAATATATTCTTCATCTACCTATACATTAATTTTATTTATCACCTCAAAATCATTTTTTTGAAACCATTATACTTTTATAATATTTATATAGTCATCATAAAATAATATGTTTTTACTCATTCAAACATTATAATATGTTCTTGTTTTGTTTGGTTTTACCACTAACAAGAACATTATAATAATGTTCATCTCATGAGTGAATAAGAAAACCTAAATAATGGTAATAATATATAATAATTATTAATTTAATATTTCCTTCTAATTATGTTGTGTTATTTTAAAAAAATATATTTTAAATTAATTCAATTCATTTGTTAATCCAATAATCACTAAAAAGATTATTTTTTAGCATTTCATGAGAACCATAAATATAACTTCAATGAAAATATTACGAGACTCTATAATTATATAAAACATATGAATTAACTTAGAATAATCATTTTTGAGATGATAAAACCATGAATAATACCCAAGGACCAAAACTGCCAAACCAGAACATGTAAGGGTAACAAAATGATTAACACTTGATTGGTATTTTTAACAATAAAAATTAATATATGTGTAATAAGTATATATAAATTGATTGTGTAAAGTAAAATGAATATGAATAATTTTTTATTAATATTAATAATAAATATAGATTTATTATACAGGGAAATTGGAGAGCATCTGACTAAGAGGATTTCTGAGGTAAGTGTTCTTGGTCTAAAATTCAATTCCTTGAGTGATGTTTTATTTTGTACAACATGTTGGATTTTATATGGATTTAATTTTATTAAATAACCCACAAATATATTATATTATAATTTCATGTTATTCATGGGATTTACAAATCTAAATCAGGTTCATTCTTTCAATGGAGTTTGATTCAAGTGTTATAAAAGCTGTAAGGGGTTTTCATCTCAATTTCAATTCATTGAGACATTCTTCATATTATACATCTATTTTAATTTATGTGGTCTATATACTACCTATTTTACATATTATAACCTAAGTATATCAATACTAATGGTATTTTATGTTCCTTATCAGTTTCTTTCTTTCAAGGGTGTTTTTATTTTAAAATCCCCAAGGGGTTTTTATTTAAAATTATCATTAAAAGTTTTAATGTATTTTAACAAAATATTTTTCTGCCATATCCATATCCATTATTTTATTTTAGTAATATTATTCTCTAAACCTAAATGAGCATTAAATATCATTTTATATTAATTTTTTTTCTTTAAAAAAATTATAAAGTAATATTTTTAATATTTTATGTATGGCTCATTTTTTACCTTTTCTATAAATGTGGGGGAAATATTTTTTAACATTAACTACTTGATTTATTTTTCCCAATTCTATATTTATTCTTCATTATAAATGTTCCTTTACATTTTTCCATGGGGTTTCAAATAAAATCCTATTCGCATTGACCTATGATGTTTGTGTTTTTTAATAGTTACAAAAAATGATATTTCTTCTTATTTTCAAAGAAACTTCCAAATGTATTTATAAATTTTTTTTCACTCATGTTAACATACATTAAATATTTATGTGATACACTTGGGACATGATATAATCATACCATCCACCTTATTAATCTTGATATATTTTGATCATGTTATAATATTTACTAATTTGGGTGAAATGTTAACGTTCCATATGTTAGTTTTCATATACATATGTTTATTGATTACCCAATCATGTTCATTATATATTGTATTGTTTATTTATTCTTTTTGTAACACCCCAAGCTTCCACGGTACCTTCCCCTTTGAATAATTAAATAGCAAGAATTGTACTCAACTTTGAGATTCTAACACACCGCGACCAATCAAACTAGCCGTTATGAATAGTAATACCCACTTTTTTTAAATTTTTAAATTTTATCATTCAAAATGGAATTCATTTTTGGATTCGTAATATCAAAATTATCTTAGGGGAATTTTTTTTATTTTTCTGAAAACTTTTAATTTTTGATGAATAGTGAAAATACAAAGCGTTATTGGTTAAAATCGAATTTTTATTTGAATAATTAGTAATTTTATTTTAATTTATTTTAGGAAAAAATAGATACATAATAAATTTATATGTTCAACGTAATTCATTGGAGTCATTTTATAATAAGATTAGATATATAAAATTTTATTGAACTATTTACCGTCTTTTACCCACCTCCTAGGAGCATTTGCAAATTTGTATAAAACATAATTTTACCGCTTCTGTGAGTTGAATTTCAAAAATCTGAGAGACACGGTTAATACTAGTAAGTAAAATGTGGTTCAATAAGATGAAAATAATTTTTGGTGAATAGTAACCTTTTACTTTTATTTCCCACGGTTAAAAGTAAATAGGGTAATTAAGGGTAAAAAGGATATCATAATTACCCTAACACAGGTCCTGATTCTATTGTATAAGTGTAATTAGACCAAAAACAACCGTAGGAATAAAATATGACCCCCTTTGTTCCATTTTTATTAGATTAGGACATTTATTATTATTTTATTTAAAGAAGAGTTAAAATAGTTAAAATCAAAGTTTAATAACTAAACCATTTTTAACATAGGGTTATACATAAAATACATTAGACTATAAATATTCATTATAAATATAAAAATATTTCATGCATAATGGTATTTTAATTATAAATTTTAGACATTAAATAATAAAATATATTTACGAAACAATGATGATGCAGTAATTACCTTTTTAATGAAATATTAAAATAATTGATATTATAAATATCCAAATAAATCCAATTTCAGACTTTTAATGAATTAAATTTATTTTATAGGTTAAAATGACATGTTAGGGTTGATTAAATGGATTTTTTATATGTAATAATGTTGTTATGAATTTAACAGAAACAAAATACCAAATAGTGTAAAAAATGACAAAAAAAGAGTTTTTAAAACAAATATTATACTATTAATTGGTATTCTATTCAAAAAAATCTAAGGCTTGGCCAAAGGGCTTAAATAATATTATATATGTCATTAATGAACCACTTGAGGTTTTTTGGAATTTTATAGTAATTTTGTTAACCATATAATATAAAAATACAAAGAGACATGGTAAATGTCAAACTATTTTACTAATAGTTAAATCTAACAGATAAGGTAAATACGATTAACTAACCTATCTAAAACCTATTTGTTGAGTGGTTTTCGAACCATCCCCTCTTTATCCTTTAAATAATTAATTTTAAATCCATTAGAAACCAGAATTGATTTTTTTATAAAATAATATTTCAAGCTTTTACTAAAGGGATCCTCACCTCACTTATAAAAGGGCACCTACCCTTATCTAAAATTCACACCTTAAAATACATTTGGCTCGGCCAAACCCTGCCCAAATATCCTTTCAACTATCCTCTCTTATCCTAGAGTCCTTACTTTAGTCATAAAACCAACCTAACAATCCATTTTGATCAAATCAAAAGGAAGAACCCGAAGAAGTGGTAAATATTTCATCACCTCTTTCAAGTTCCTTTCTTCTTCCACTTACTCTTTATTTGTTGTTTCAATTCTAAAATAATAAATCCACTATATTATATATACTTTTATTTTATTTTAAAAATACTACAACCATATTCATTATTCTACCAATCCAATAAATGAAAAAGTCACCATACATGCTTACGTACGTATTACCGTCTCCAGGTCGTGGTGTTGTTTGTTATTCAAACACTTCATCATTTGGATGGGTATAATAACGAGTATAAATGATGTAAATAATAAATATAACATGATAAATATTCTGAATATATTATTTACCATCCAATTATATAGGATTTTAATATCAAAAGAATGATATTTTCACTCGTGCGTATGTTCGGATTACCGTCTCCACGAACGCGATTAGATTCATCCACCATCATAATCATTCAAGAATAATTTTCATTTTTTGATTAAAAATAATTTTTATGAACATAATATAATTATGTATATAAATCAAATACATCCTATCCATAACAAACATGGCCTACGTAACCAATAATATAAAGGAAAACGAATTAGTTAACACCTAAAACAATGATAATACTAAAATATCATTGACAAAGTAGTATTAGAGGATCAAATATGATATCATATTAATGTATATGGTTCTTGTATAATTAAAATAACAATTATTTCACCATCATATAGGTGGTTAACCTACAAAAGACCACATAAAAGTACAAGGTAACGGTTAATTTTACAATCTCTTCATTATCTGAGGTTGTTTTTACGTAAGTATCTACTGGGACCACATTATCATACATATCTATGTTTTCATAAAAATGTAATTCAAAACGTTTTTACTATTTAATTGAATATGGGTTAAATTAATTTAAAACTTTATTTGACCATATATGTTTTTAAAGGAATCATTCCATCATTTTCAAAACAAGGTACTTTATGACCTTTTCGACAAAATTATGGTAAGAATGTCTTTTTTTAACTTATACAGTGGTTGCGGCTATTTTATGTTGTTATAACATCGTCGAAGCTTCCCATAAAATCTTACAAGAATATTTTCAAAATAAATGTTTTGTTTTATAATTATATTACTTTTAAATGATTTCAAAATAGAAAGAGATATTTCTCTAAAAAAAGTTTTGATTTCATCTATGTCAACATCCTTTGATGGATTTTAATCTTTTTCGAATTTGATTTATTATGATACAAATCTTCCATATTGTATTGAAGTTTTTTTGATATATTTGACTGTGGATGTTTTTTATACCATTCATGGTTTATGGATAAAGTATTGACAATTCGTATGCTAGTTTTTATACGAATGTTTATGTTATGTTTAAATATTTTCATATGAGAAATGCATTGGACTTAGTAACTGATGGGTAGAGCCCACTATATCTCCTCGATGCGTCAGTATGTATCATGAGAAAAACTAGTGTCTTGGCACAAGAACTTGAAAAAACCTTATTTGTAGTCTTGGCACAAGGCCTTTACTATGTGGTTATGAAGTCTGGCATTATGAATTCCATCATTATGAAAGTGGTTATTGATATTGCATGTGATTATTTGACTAGTAGAATATCCTTGTGAATAATTAAATGGGATTATTTTATTTTCTCTTTCCCATAATATTCTAAAGTTAATGTTTAAAAGGCTTTTGTTTTAGTCTTACATTTCCTTAAATGTTTATGCCTATTTATGAAAGTTTCCACTATATTGTTATCCTTACTGAGCATATGAGATCACCCATTTCTATTTTTTATTTTCCTAGGATGAGAAGAAGTATATTATGACTGACTTGCAGGGATAGTATAAGGGATATGATTGTGGAAAATGGAGACTATGTTGTTTTAGTTTTTCATTTTATAATGTAATGTAAAACTTATGAATGTATATAGTATTTCCAAGGCTACTAAACTAATCGGACTTTTGTGACATTATATTTTGTGATCATGCCAATGTTATGTAATAATATACCGACTCTGGGTAACTAGGGTCAGGAATTACAATTGGTATCAGAGGATGTTTAGTACAAACCTAGGAAACTATATTTAGAAAAACACTAATTAGAGAATATTACCCGAAGGTAGATTTTGAGGATTAGTATAGAAGAACTTCCTAAAATTATGGTAATGTAGAAATTTTTTGAGTTTTACAAGAAATACATCCCCGTATGGATACAAGTAGGTAGAGGCGGCTCTGGCACATATGTACCTAGGGGTAAAACCCGAAAACACTGCTTTGTGATAGACTCGAACTGGAACTGGAGCACGACAACCGCATTGCTGCACACTTGGTTACAACACTCCAGGGGGATATGCTTAGGATAATTATCATTTTCTTTACAAACCATTATAAAGGGTTTATGAATGTATACTTCCTCAAAGAAAATATTTTTATGATTATGGATTTTATCCATAAACTATTCAATTTATGTTAAGTGTTTTACAAGTTTGGAGTTATGTATTGCGATTCATAAACTAATCTAATGTATGAAATTGTTTAGAAATAGATTGTGGAAGGAATGGAAACCGTATCAACGCATGTAATCCATTTTGGGATTTCCCTCATACTCAAGATAATTATAGTGGAGCTGGTGAATGTTGATCAGCTTATCACTATATTGGGAAAACTCACTCAGGTTTTGAATAATAACCTGACCTGTATGGAACACCCTGATCCACAACATGGAGGATCAAATTTAGATTGTTTCGTGAGGAAACAACCACCAACATTCAATGGAATTACAAATCCATTAGTATTTGAACAATGGATAAATTCCTTAGAGAAAATATTTCATGCTTTGGGGAGTATCTAAAGGGAAAATGTTGTCATGGATGTTTATCGCCTCACGGGAGATGCATATCAATGTTGGTCATTGATTGGAAACACAAAAGAAGATGATGAAGTATAAAATATGGAATGTAGGGAGTTTATAGTGCTTTTCATAGAAAAATATTTTCCTCGTGACCATCGAGAGGATATGGAAATACAATTTCTGAGTCTGAGGCAAAAAAAGGATGTGAATGTCTCAAGATATTAGGATAACTGTTTCCGACGCATTCGACGGGGCGCACACATCCATATGTGGAGGATGCGCTGTTGTTGCCCCGCATTCCCGCTTTCCAAAGGCGGGCGGAATTCGTTCCTTATTCAGGTATGTCTACTCCTTGATCGAAACGGGATGATGGGATGTCGGTTCTTCCTTCCGTGGCCTCCTCGGAACTCGTCACCTAGTCCGGGTCTCCCTCATATATTTAATATGTTGTTTGTGAATCTCATTCTCGGTCCCATATCTTCATGGACGCTGGTTAATTACATTACTTCCGTCAAGACTTTCCATAGGGTCTTGACATGGTAGCGTCCTTTGGTCGGAGTAGACGGCAACATCAGGCATGTTGGGGCATCTCTGGGTGCATGGACATAGGAGAACCTGTATTCTTCCTCATAAGAGGGCATCTCAAGGGTACAGAACCCGAGGCATGTATCTGAGGTTTTCCTCAGCTTCCTGTGTTTAACACAGGGTATTCCGAGAGTTTAACGTCTTACGGATACAATTACACCAAAGGCATGTCATCCGAGGTTTTCCTCAGGCATCTCATGTTTATCACGAGATAGGCCATGAGTTTAACGTCTTACGGAGTAGGTTATGGCAAAGGTGTTTCGTCAAAGGTTTTCCTCAAGCATCTCATGTTTATCACGAGGTAGGCCATGAGTTTAACGTCTTTCGGAGACGGTTATGCCAAAGGCATGTCATCCGAGGTTTTCCTCAGGCATCTCATGTTTATCATGAGGTAGGCCGTGAGTTTAACATCTTACGGAGATGGAATAAGGGTGATCGGAAAGTCCCATAGAGATGGATTATATTGGTACATCCCAAGGGGGGATACCTAGAATATGGATAGACTTGGATGCTCAATGAGGACGGATCTGAGGTGGTGCACTCCTAGGAGGGGGGATGTCACACCATAATGGCTGATCTGAACACCACTGAGGGCGGATCAGGGGAAGTGCACCCCAGGATGGGGTACACCATGGATTACCATTGGATGGGACTGAACCTCTTGGAGGTTTCCTACGTACCATGTGTAGAGGACAGGGATCAAAACCCACGTAGTTCTAAGGGGTGATGAATCGGGGTGTACATAGAGGACAACGACCTAGAGATATGCTAGGGCTTACATGTGGAAAGCGGCCCATGTGCCGCTAGGAGCAGCGAGGAGGTGGATGGAATGATCAACCGAGATGTGGCGGCCCGGGCGAGAATTAGGATGGGTGATGGATGAATGAATTAAGTGTAGGAGGAATGAAATGGGACCATCACAGGGGTGATGGTGAAGTTGGGCTTGAGCCTCGAAAAGACCTCCTACGTATCCCCGTGGAAAGGAAGAAAAGTCCGCGTAGTTCGGGATTGTGCCGGTGGACCGATGTGAAGGTGGACCTTGGTCCGATGGATGTTGTCGTCAGCGAACCGACGTGAAGGTGGACCTTGGTCCGATTGGTATTGTTAGCGAACCGACGTGAAGTGGGTCAGAGTGACCAACAGGTGGTGGGCTTGAACCTCTGGGAGGCTTCCTACGTACCATGCCTTGACATGGATCAAAGACCACGTAGTTCAGGTTGGACGCCGGAAGGCCGACGTGAATGAAGAGGACCAGGGTGGGTCCCAGTGGTGGTGGGCTTGGACCTCATGGAGGCTTCCAACGTACCATGCCTTAGCACAGATCAAATACCACGTAGTTCAGGTTGGTCACAATGACTTTACACTGGACCGGAATGCAGTTTAGCATCGTGCAGGATGAAGATGAACCCTGACGTGAATAAACAACGAGAGGTGGTCTTGAACCTCGTAGAGGCTTCCTACATACCATGCCTTGACATGGATCAAAGACACCATAGTTCAAAGGGGCTTCGTCGGCGAACCGACGTGAAGGTGAACCTGGGGGTCCACTGGTGGTGGGTGTCGGTGAACCGACATGAATAAGGGACCTTGGTCTGATGGGAGATGGGCTTGAACCTCAGGGAGGCATCCTATGTACCATGCCTTGACATGGATCAAAGTCCTCATAGTTCGGGTTGGTCACAACGGCTTGCCGTCGGACTGGAATACAGTTTAACGTCATGTTGGACGAGGATGAACTCGACGTGAATAAATGATGGGTGGGCTTGAACCTCAGGGAGGCTTCCTACGTACCTTGCCTTTAAATGGATCAAAGACCTCATAGTTCAAATGATGGAAGTCGTCAGCGAACCGACGTGAAGGTGGACCTTGGCTCGGTGAGAGATGTGCTTGAACCTCGGGGAGGATTCCTACGTACCATGCCTTGACATGGATCAAAGACCTCATAGTTCAAAGAGAAAGTGTGCTTGAACCTCATGGAGGATTCCTATGTACCATGCCTTGACATGGATCAAAGACCTCGTATTTCAAAGGATGGAAGTCGTCAGCGAACCGACGTGAAGGTGGACCTTGGTCCGATGAGAGATGGGTTTGAACCTCAGGGAGGCTTCCTACGTACCATGCCTAGACATGGATCAAATACGTCGTAGTTCAAAGATAAAGTGGGCTTGAACCTCATGGAGGCTTCCTATGTACCATGCCTTGACATGGATCAAAGACCTCATAGTTCAAGGGGGTTCCATCGGTGAACCGACGTGAAAGTAGACCCTGGGGTCCACTAGTAGTGGGATTGAACATTGTGAAGGCTTCCTACATACCATGCCTTGACATGGATCAAATTACTCGTAGTTCGGAGGGTGGGTGTCGGAAAACCGACGTGAAGGTAGACCTTGGTCCGATGGGATATGGGCTTGATCCTTAGGGAGGCTTTCTACATACCATGCCTTGACATGGATCAAAGTCCTCGTAGTTCGGGTTGGTCACAATAGCCAGCCGTCGGACTGGAATACAGTTTAACGTCATGTTGGATAAGGGTATACAGTTTAACGTCATGCTGGAAGAGGGCATACAGTTTAACTTCATGCTGGACGAGGGCATTGCCATGGCCGATTCTCACTCTAAGCCCACGTGAGTCATGCTCGGTGTGAGAAACAAGAGGCTGCAAGGACCTGACGATCATGTCGCGAAGGGTGCGTCCGTGTGAAGCGAAGAGGGGCTTACGCGTTAGGTGGCCCATGGTGCTGGGACTTACTCCAGGATGGAGGCCCAAAGAAAAGGATGACGATGGTTTCGGGCTTGAGCCTTGAAAAGGCTTCCTTTGTATCCCAGTCGTAGGGAATCAAAGTCCACATAGTTCTTCTAATGACGGCTTAACGCCGATTAGGGGTTTCAACGGCTTACCGCTGGATTGGGTGTGAACGGCTTACCACTGGATAATGATGTGAATGGATTACCACTGAATGGGGTCACAACGGCTTAACGCTGGATTGGGTCACAACAGCTTACCGCTGCAAAGGGATGTCAACGACTTACCGCTGCATAGGATCACAACGACTTACCGCTGATTGGGATCACAACAGTGGATGGCGCTTACATGAGTAAGATTCTCAGGCGCCGCTATGGAGCGGAAATGATGAATGGGTCTTACGCAAAGAAGCTTCTTGGGTGCCGCTATGGAGCAGCAATGGTGAATGGGGCTTACACAGGGAAGCTGCCCGGGTGCCGCTAGGGAGCGGCAATGGTGATTGGGGCTTATGCAAGGAGCTTCTCGGGTGCCGCTATGGAGTAGCAATGGTGAATGGGGCTCAGGCAAGGAGCTACCCGGATGCCGCTATGAAGCGACACTGGTGAATGGGGCTTACGCAGGGAAGCTGCCCGGGTGCTGCTAAGGAGCGACAATGGTGAATGGGGCATATGAAAGGAGCTGCCCGGGTGCCACTATGAAGCGACACTGGTGAATGGGGCTTACACAAGGATGCTGCCCGGGTGCCGCTATGGAGCGGCACTGGTGAATGGGGCTTACGCTCGGAAGCTGCCCAGGTGCCGCTATGGAGCGACAATGGTGAATGGGGATTACGCAAAGAATCTTCCCGGGTACCACTAAGGAGAGGCAATGGTGAATGGGGCTTACGCTAGGAAGATGCCCGGGTGCCGCTATGGAGCGACAATGGTGAATGGGGCTTACTCAAGGAAGCTACCCGGGTGCCGCAATGGAGCAACAATTGTGGATGGGGCATACGCAAGGAAAATGCCTGGGTACTGCTAAGGAGCGACAATGGTGAATGGGTCTTACGCTAGGAAGCTGCCCCAGTGCCGTTATAGAGCGGCCATGGTGAATGGGGCTTATGCAAGGAAGCTGCCCGAGTGCTGCTAAGGAGCGGAAATGGTGAATGGGGTTTACACAAGGATGCTGCCTGAGTGCCGCTAAGGAGAGGAAATGGTGAATGGGGCTTACGTGAGGACGCTACCTGGTTGCCACTATGGAGCGACACTAGTGAATGGAGCTTACACAAGGAAAATGCCCGGGTGCCGCTATAGAGCCGCAATGGTGAATGGGGCTTACGCTAGGAAGCTGCCCGGGTGCCGCTATGGAGCGACAACAATGAATGGGGCTTACGCTTGGAAGTTGCCCGGGTGCCGCTATGGAGCAGCACTGGTGAATGGTCCTTACGCTAGGAAGCTGCTCGGGTGCCTCTATGGAGCGGCACTGGTGAATGGGGCTTACATAAGGATACTTCCCGAGTTCCGCTATGGAGCGGAAATGGTGAATGGGGCTTACGCTAGGACGCTGCCTGGGTGCCGCTATGGGGTGGCACTGGTGAATGGGGCTTACTCTAGGAAGTTGCCCAGGTGCCACTATGGAGCGACAACGATGAATGGGGCTTACGCTTGGAAGCTGCCCGGGTGCCGCTATGGAGCGGCACTGGTGAATGGGGCTTACGCTAGGAAGCTGCCCGGGTGCCACTATAGAGCGGCACTGGTGAATGGGGCTTACACAAGGAAGCTGCCCGGGTGCCGCTAAGGAGCGGCAATGGTGAATGGGGCTTACGCAAGGATGCTGCCCGAGTGCCACTAAGGGGCGGCAATGGTGAATGGGGCTTACGCTAGGATGCTGCCTGGGTGCCGCAATGGAGCGGCACTGGTGAATGGGGCTTACGCTAGGAAGTTGCCCGGGTGCCGCTATGGAACGACATCGATGAATGGGGCTTATGCTTGGAAGATGCCCGGGTGCCGCTATGGAGTGGCACTGGTTAATGGGGCTTACGCTAGGAAGCTGTCCATAATGTCTTCCTCATGTCTGGCCATGAGGGCTTCCCAACTCACAAGTGGGTTGAGGCATTTACCTATGCGCTAGTGCACAAGCGGGATAATGCCAAGGGGCATTGGAATTATGCCACTGTAATCATGGCATTGAACATATTATGCTTAGAGTATAAGGCATCTCCTTTTTGGAACAAGAGGCATCCTACGTTAGGAACATAGGGCATACTACAGTTTAGAGTCTTGTAGGTAGGACTATTGGAATCTCATGCTTGGAGTATAAGGCATCTCTCGTATAGGGAAAGAGGCATCCTATGTTTGGGACATAGGGATTACTACAGTTTAGAGTCATGTAGAAAGGAATGTTGGCATCTCATGCTAGGAGCATAAGGCATCTCTCATTTAGAGTAAAAGGCATCTTATTATTGGCACATAGGGTGTACTACAGTTTAAATTCATATAGATAGGACTGTTGGCTTCTTATACTAGGAGCATAAGGCATCTCTTGATTGGGGCAAGAGGCATCCTATGTTTGGGACATAGGGATTACTACAGTTTTGAGTCATGTAGAAAGGACTGTTAGGTAAGTGGTGCCTAGAAATGGTTGGTGTTGGGTCATACGCAAGGGCGACCCTTTCTGGTTCAACCTTGCATTGGAGCCAAGTGATAGGGTTTGGAGGAGTTTCCTGAGGAATGGTTCGACTCAAGGTACTCGGGGAATTCATGGTGAGAACCTCAACTCACAAAATAGGAAAGGATCCAAGAGGAATACATCAACTCAAGGTGTTTCATGGTGTGTGGAGGAGCGTCTCAAATCATTCTATTCCATAGGTTGAAGGTGGGTGCGCATGAGGGCACAATGGAAAATCCCGACATCCCGACCCGAAAAGTTCACGGTGCGAATTGAGGGGGCTCAGCCCCCGCGGTATGGTGGGCACGAAGGTAGGATCCTCGCGAAGGAGAGGTCTCCACGAAGTAGCTTCGCGGAGAATGGCCTCGCGGAGCAATGGTCTCTCGTGGAGCAAAGGGGTGTCACAGAGCAAAGGGGTCTCGCGGATCTTGGTCTCGCGGAGCAGCATCCCGGAGCATGGGCTCACGGAGCATGGACTCACGGAGCCTCGACTCGCGGAGTGACAACTCGAAGGAAGCTGCTCGCATAGCATGGCCTCTTGGAGCCACAATGCGGAGCTCCGCTCAGCCACCCAAGGGGAGAAGTGGTCGTGGCCGTCCCCCGGGAGAAGGGGGGTGAGCTGGGTATTTATAGGCAGGGGCGCCGCGAAGCAGTGCTCACGCGGCGCGAAGTGGCGATGGTTGCTTTGCGGCGGGCTTGCGAACGTCAGGGCGTTCGCGGAGCGTTACCACCTCATCTGCTTCGCGGCGGGTCTTCGCGGCGCGTCGTGAACGTCAGACCAGTTCGTAGAGCCTCTCTCCTCATTACTTCGCGGCGGTGCTCCGCGATCACGGAGGGGGCTTTGCGAATGGGCTTCGCGAACCATATTTCTAGCACAACTTCAAGTGTCCATAACTCCTAATCTGTAACTCCGTTCGGGCCCTACGACCTACCAAATCAAAGCTTGAGAAAAGTTCTATGATCGTGAAGCATTTATGGAAGCATTGGGGAAATTTTGGGGACGCGTTTTCCGGGGTCTACAAATGCCTCCCCTAAGAACGGGGTCCAATGAGGACGAGAAGGGTGAGGCCGACCACAATATGAGGAAACGACTGAGGAAAATGCGTTCATTGGGGTACGTTGTACCATGATCGCATTGAGGATAAATTCCACTAAATATCTAAGCCTGTGTGAGCCATGCTCGGTGCAGGAAACAAGAGATAATAGGAGCTCTTGTACGAGAGTGTTTAATCAAAGGATGGTGTGAGGGGATCGACATGGGACATAAATCACCATTTGTGGGAATCCTAAGAGGGAGAGGGGTCATGGATGGAGAGCATGGCTCTCTGAATAGCCGACCTACTTTTCCCACCCTGCTCTAGTGCACAAGCATGGTAATGCCAGGGGCGTTAGAATCAATCCAAACAGAGGGAAGTGGAAGGTGTGAATCACGATACCCAAAATCCGGAACACTATTGAGATGGAATGACAAAAAAGGACAACTGGTTACCGTGGTGGAGAAATGGTATCCTTACTGCGTTATCCTAAAATGGTGACAACAAATGAGGGTCGACCGTTGACCATGTTGAAAACATGGGGCCATGTCACAAATGTTGTCGATCAATCCTTCGGGACGTTGGCCCAGGATAGTAGGCGGACCCTAGGTCGAGCATCCATACTGTTAGGGGGTCCTTCCAAACATGACCAGTCTTCTGGGACGTTGGCCTAGGATAGTAGGTGAGCCGATGCGGCATGAGACCAGGCCGTTAGGGGGTCCCTTCAGACATGAAATGGGACAAGGGTCCGAATAAGGGGCACGCAAAGCGTGGAATATGGAGTGATGGTTTGTCCAAACAGAATCCAACACTCATGTAATTACACCACCTTGGTGGGAGTACGTCATATGGGTGCATTGGTTTGATCACAGATCATTCCTTCTTCGGGACAGGGCCTCTCTGGCGAGGGGGTCTGTCGCTTCCCAATGGGATCTTGGAGCATCCTGAACTTGTTCAGGGCAAAATTTCAGCAACATAGTTCCCCCTAAGGGGTCAGGACAGAGGGCCAAAAATGGGGAGGAACAAGATTTTGTGATTCCTGGGGATGGACCCTAGGTGAAATGCCTGGGTGTCCCTACGTATCCCATGAGGATGGGAATCAAGACGTACGTAGTTCTGGAAGCACAGTGTAGTCATAGACCAACACTGATAGGTGAAATCCTCTCTCGCAGAGGCTCTGGTGCATCCCATGATTAACATGGGGCATCCTGAACATGTTCAGGGTAGAACCGCAGTTTAGTGTCATGCGTTGAGGACATATGGACTCCTGTAGTTTAACGTCATACAATTTTATGTGGAATAAAAGGGAAGATCCCTAGGAGTGTGTGGTGCGGTAGATATGAAACCGACATGAATGAGGACTTGGAGTCCAAATCACACCACGTACCCCCGGAGGAAACTCTTCAGGTTGAGGGACCAAGAGTGAGGATTAGGCTGGGCCTGAAGCAGAGCAGTCAGGCGTTCATACGTACCCCATGAGGTTGGGAATCAAGCCATATGTTGTTCTGAAGGCACACTTTAACGTCATGTAGGACGATAAGGATCCCAGTTGCGTCGGTACATATCCCACCAAAACTACTAAGCCCACATGAGCCATACTCGATGTGGGAAACAAGAAGTAATGGAGAACATTCCCGACACGAGAATAGGCATGTTAGGGTGAAGGGATGCTCGGTGAATACCGGCCCAATAATACCAATTCGACCACATGGCGCACCTAGATGCGTGAAGAGATAGTGTCGAGTATTTTGGAATCCCACTTGAACATGAGGAAGTGGAAATGTGTGAATCCTGATGCTCGAGATTTGGATAACAATGACGACGGCGTGACGATAGAGGATAACTGTTAACCGTGGCGGAAACATAGCATCTGTATCGTGTTAGACTAGAATGGGGACAGACAGATGAGGGTCGACTGTTGACCATGTTCGAAACATGGGACCATGTCACAAATGTTGTCAGAGATCCGTATGGACGTTGGCCCGAAACGATCGAAGGGCCCTTAGGTCCATCGTTCATGGAGAGCCCTTAAGCCTTGTATCCATGTCATACAAGGGTCCCTTTGGATGTGGAAGAGGATGAAGATGCAAATAGAGAGCTCACGAAGCTTGGTCATGGGATGATGGGAATGTCCCTATGAAAATCCCACATTTAGGGCTCTTTGTCAAAACACATCTGAATATGACAACGAGACGTATTAGATAGAGGGAGCAGATTCCTTTCCCATAGGGAGATATTAGTTTACGGTGTTAGAATTCGGACCATGAATGGGTAAGGGGAGAATGGGACACATGGAAAGGCGGTTACAAAACCCGACGTGAATGAGGACCTAAGCCCTACTTACCATGTGTTCTCTGGGGAAATGCTCGAGTCGAGGGACCGAACATGAAGGTTAGGCTGGGCCTGCGGGGAAGTGCCCGGGCGCTCCTACGTATCTCATGAGGATGAGAATCAAGCCATACGTAGTTCTGAAAGGTGTCATGATAAGGTACCAGTGCTAGGGGAGAAGGGAAGTGCGGGCGTGTCCCTTGCACTGAAATAAGAATAATTTGATAAATCTTGTTTTTCCTTTAAGGTGAGTGGTTTTTTTTCTGTGAAGTG
This sequence comes from Viscum album, assembly GCA_963277665.1. NCBI lineage: Eukaryota > Viridiplantae > Streptophyta > Magnoliopsida > Santalales > Viscaceae > Viscum > Viscum album. The sequence continues at coordinate 448,778,104 of OY728145.1, forward strand.
ACAGGCCAAGGGTAGCAGGCCCTGGTGTCGCCACAAGAATCAAGCCATGATAGGCATTGACAAATGGAATGGAACGTGACAAATACCCAACGTGATGCCCTCTACAACGAGGTCATCACAATACAGTTCCGTTTTTACATCGTGCGGTCAGGACGATAATGTCACAGTTTAGGGTCTTGTGATAGGACCAAGCATTCATTTTAACGTCATGCAGCGCATACGTAGCAGAGGCAATGCTAGGTGGGGAATGTGCGCAGTGTCATGAAACAGAATTGATGGAGACATGATCCCACATCACACTATACGCCACTCCGAGAGGGAGACCTCAGGCCGAGGGGCCTATATAGAGGTAAGAGCAGAAATAGGGGGGAAGACTAGCTCCCTAAATGGGCTGGACCCGAAGACAAGGCGGTCGGGCGGTCCTACGTATCCCATGTGGATGGGAATCAAGCTGAACTATGTTCAAGATGGATCTTAGTTTATGGTCTTAGAGCTCGGACCGTGGGAGCCCCGAAGGGCGCTGTATTGCAGCTTTGTCCCCCTGACATGAAAAGGTGCACTGAGGGATAGCACCAAAACTGTCGAGATTCCACCTGGACATGATGGGGTGGAAAATGATGTGAATCATGCAACCAACATTTGAGGACTGAAGGGGCTGGAATGCCGATAGAGGATTACTGCTGACCATGTTCGCAACACAGCATCCTGTCGCGTTAGCCTGAAATGGGGACAAACAAATGAGCATCGACCGCTGACCATGTTCTCAACGCGGGATTTGTATCAATTTTTTGTCTGAAACCCGTGAGGGAATTGGCTCGTATCGGTAGGAGAGCCCTTGGGAGTTGTATCCAGGATGTTCTTGGTGGTCCCTCTGGGTGTGAAAGATGATGGAATCCCGAATGGAGGGGAACACGAAGCTTGAAAAGTGGAAGGAACTTGACCAAGTTGGATCTGACACACTTGGTCCTGGACTAGAGTACTCTTAACACAAGGGTTGGTAGCTGCAAGGAGTCGAGGGACTCAACTTGAGGGTGATCGAGAGATGGCGGGTTCCCGGGAAAGGGGGAATAGTGCCAAAAACACTATATCATTCCTATATACCCCCCCTTAGAGAGGGACAGGCCAAGGGGCCTAGGTGACAGGGAGATCGAGGGATCTCTATGAAGTGGGGCTGGACCCGAATACTAGACATTCGGGTGGTCCTACATATCCCATGAGGATGGGAATCAAGCCATACGCAGTTCTTGGAAGGGTCTTAGTTTAAGGTATTAGAGCTCGGACCATGGGTGGATGACGATCCTCTGAGTAAGCACGGACCTCAACCTGATCCCTAAGCCCATGTGAGTTAAACTCGGTGTTGGAAACAAGGGGGTAAGATCTCTATCACAATACCTGGGACGTCCACTTAAGGGAATTTGTTGAAGGGCCCCTAAGGACACATATAACATGGATTTGTCCCCCTAATGTGTAGATGCGCACTGAGGGATAGTATCTAGAGTTTCGAGACTCTACTCAAACATGATGAAGTGATGAAGGGTATGAATCGTGTACCCGAAACTTTGCGCTTAATGGGGGTTGGCATGGAGATGGAGGATAACTGTTGATCGTGGCGGAAAAAACAGTCTCCATATCGCATTATCCTGAAGTGGGAACAACAAACGAGCATCGACCGCTGACCATATTTGCAACATGGGATTTTATCGATTTGTTGTCCAAAACCCTCAGGGGAATTGGCCCGTATCAGTAGGAGATCCCTTGGGAATTGAATCCAGGCTGTTATTGGGGGTCCCTCCAGGTGTGAAAGGTAATGGAATCCCTAACGAAGGGACACATAGAGCCTGAAAAGCGGATGGAAACATGTCCTACAGATTCCATCATTCCAGGAAATAAACCAGAGTACCCTTAGGGAAATTGGTGAACCACCGAAAAGGGTCGACGAAACAGCTCAGGATGGAGAGGTACATGGCGTGGTCATTACAAGACCGAAGTGAATGAGGACATAATCCCACACCACACCATATAATCCCCTTGTGGAGGAAGGTTAGACCAAGGGGCCAAGGTGGGATGAAGACTCCCGAGAGATGGGCTGGACTAGAATCCTAGACATTCAGGTGATCCTACGTATCCCATGAGGATAGGAATCAAGCCACACATAGTTCTCTAGATGTAGTTTAACGTCATACGAGATAAGGAGGAGAGTGATATACCCCCAAACAAGGGAGGTTTATGGTACGACGAATAAACAGATGTGAATGAGGAAATAATCCCACACCACACCATACACTCCTATAAGAGGGGACCTGGGACGGGGGCCCGAAAAGTCCATGGGGCCTGATGGGTAGGCATTGGTCAGGAAGGCCTGACCTGCTTGTAGTTTAACATCATACAGTAATGATGGGGGTCGTAGGCCTGGAAAGGCCAATGGGGCCTGAGGCTAGGCCTCAGTCAGGAAGGCCTGGCCTGCTTGCAGTTTAACGTCTTGCAGTAAGGATGAGGGACAGGGGCCCGAGGAGGCCAAGGGGCCTGAGGCTAGGCCTCGGTCAGGAAGGCCTGACCTGCTTTCATTTTAACGTCTTGTAGTAAGGACGAGGGCCAGGGGCCTGAGGAGGCCAAGGGGCCTGAGGCTGGGCCTTGGTCAGGAAGGCCTGACCTACTTGCATTTTAACTTCTTGAATTAAGGATAGGGGCCAGGGGGCCTGAGGCTGGGCCTTGTTCAAGAATGCCTGACCGGCTTGTAGTTTAACGTCTTACAGTAAGGATGGAGGCCATGGGCCCGAAGAGGCCAAGGAGCCTAAGGCTGGGCCTCGGTGAGGGAATTTGTATGACATGGCAAGAAACCTGACGTAAATGAGTACACGATCCCGCATCATCCCGTATACTCCCACAAGAGAATTGGGGTCGTGGGCCCGATTGTCAGCACCACCCAGAGGGAAGTTCGTCGCTTCGGGATGGGGTAGAACAAATAACTGCACTCGATGTTTGGGACATCTTTGGGGTGGACCCGAAGATCCAGGACACTGTTGGCCATGTTCGAAACGCAACGTCCCTATGGTGACCTGATATGGGAGCAAAAAATGAGTGTCGACCGCTGACCGAATTTGAAACGCGGGACTTGTATCAGCTTGTTTCTTAGAAACCCTCGGCGGCATTGGCCCGTATCGGTAGGAGATCCCTTGGGCGTAGTATCCAGGCCATTCTTGGGGGTACCTCCGGGTGTGATAAATGATGGAATCCCAGTCATGGACTGGGTGAAGCATAGCTGTATCCATCCATGAAAGAGGCAAACGTCTCCAGGGGGACGTGCAGCCAGGTCAAGGCTTGCTCGATGTGAGTTGGGGAAAAAGTGTGCACCATGCCATAAGTCTTGACCCCAGGGGAAGATTTTGGGTTTTGGGCTGGGCCAACGGACGAAATTTCCAGCCGTTCCTACGTATCCCATTAGGATGGGAATCAAGCCATACGTAGTTCTTGAAGGCCATGCAGTTTAACGTCATGTGGTGAGTATGTGGGAGGATAGAAGAACGGGAGTGGGCACATGGTGCAACCCTTACAATCCTTGTATGAGCGGGGCTGTATGGGCGGGGCTAAGAAAGCCTACTCCTTACTACACAAGGACCCTATAAGGAAACTATTCCCAGGGGGATAGTGGAAGAGAAGAGCTTGGGGCTGGGCCCAAGATGACGTGTCCGAGCATTCCTACGTATCCCATTAAGATGGGAATCAATACACATGTTGTGTTTGAAGTGAAATTTAGCATCGTTCTGGACGAGAAACGTGTCTCAAATGGGTATTTGTACGGTACGGCGGGTAACCCGACATGAATGAGGATGTAATCCCACACCACACCGTACAATCCCATAAGGGAGTCCGAGTCGACAAAGGCCAAGGGGACCGAGGCTGCGCATTGGTCAGGGAGGCCTGACTGGCTTGCAGTTTAACGTCTTGCAGTAAGGATGGGGGGGATCTTATTTTAATGTCATAGAGCTCGGACAATTTTGCAGTTTATCATCCTACAGGACGGCGGTGCAGTTTAAGGTCGTGCAGGACCATACAGTTTAAGGTCGTGTTGGACCATAATGTGCAGTTTAGGGTCATGCGGGACCGTACAGTTTAAGGTCATGTAGGACCATACAGTTTAAGGTCGTGTGGGACCAAGGTGAAGTTTAAAGTCTTGCTAGACGATAATGTGCAGTTTAACGTCATAACGGATGAAGATAAACAGTTTTACGTCATGCAGGACGATTGTGCAGTTTAATGTCATGTAGGACGATAATGATCAGTTTAACATCATGACAGACGAGGATGAACAGTTTTACATCATGCAGGATGATTGTGCAGTTTAATGTCATGTAGGACGATAAGGATCAGTTTATTGTCATGATGGACAAAGATGAACAATTTTACGTCACGCAGGACGATTGTGCAGTTTAATGTCCTGCCGGATGACAATGATCAGTTTAACGTCATGACGGATGAAGATGAATAGTTTTACGTCATGAAGGATGATTGTGCAGTTTAATGTCCTGCAGGATGATAATGATCAGTTTAACGTCATGACGGATGAAGATGAACAGATTTACGCCATGCAAGACGATGATGCATTTTAATGTCCTTCAGGATGATAATGATAAGTTTAACGTCATGACGGACGAAGATGAACAGTTTTACGTCATGCAGGACGATTGTGCAGTTTAATGTCATGCAGGATGATAATGATCAGTTTAACGTCATGATAGACAAAGATGAACAGTTTTATGTCATGCAGGACAATTGTGCAGTTTAATGTCATGCAGGACGATAATGATCAGTTTAACATCATGACGGATGAAGATGAACAGTTTTACGTCATGCAGGACGATGATGCAGTTTAATGTCGTGGAACTAGGACATGGTTGTTACACAGTTTAACGTCATGCAACTAGGACGTTAAACCACACGAATTGTGTCGGTAGAGGAATGGTCATCTCTACCCCATTCTAGTGGTTTGGGATGAGGGGGAATCTATATGATGGGAATTCCCTAAAATCCCCTGATCATGATGATCCTTCCACGATCTAGTTTCAAGGCCATAGGGAGGGCATCTGTGGTTGATGCAACGTGGTGGTTGGGATGACACAGAGTGTCGCAAGGGTAGTAGGGATGACTACATTACCTCGATCTGGAGGGGCGAAGAATCCAGGAGTGTCAGTACGACGGGGCGACGGAGCCCGCAAGGCATGGAATACTGGAGCGTCCATACGACGGGGCAAGGGAGCCTAGGAGGCGTGGAAGCTTGGATGTTGGTATGACGGGGCGACAGAACCCAGAATGCGTGGAAGCATGGAGCGTCAGAACGACGGGGCAAGGGAGCCTGGGATGCATGGAAGCCTCGACGTCGGTACGACTAGGCGATGGAGACCGGGAGGCGTAGAATCCTGGATGTCAGTACGACAGGGTGACGGAGCCCAGAAGGCGTGGAAGCCTGGAGCGTCGGAACGACGAGGTGAGGGAGCCCAGGAGAAGTGGATTCCTGGACGTCGGTACGACGGGGCGATGGAGCCCAGAAGGCGTGTAATCCTCGAACATCAGTACGATGGGGCGATGGATCCCGGAAGGCGTGGAAGCCTCGAACGTCGGTACGACGGGGCGATGGAGCCCGGAAGGCAGGGAAGCCTTCGTGCCAAACGGTGGCGGTATGAGGAGCACCTCCGTAGTTTCTGATGAAAATAGAGCGGGGTCGACAAAGTGCTGATAGAGTTGGGGAAGGATTCCCCCTTAATAGCCTCATGAGGCGGCAGAGTCGGCAAGGAGCTGATGGAGAAGGGTGGAGGAGCCACCTGTGTGGACACTTGAGGCGGCGGAGTCGGCGAGGATCTGATGGAGATGGGTGGAGGATGCCACCTGCGAGGCCTATTGAGGCGGCAGAGTCGGCGAGGAGCCAATGGAGATGGGTGGCGGATGCCACCTGCGCGACCTCTTGAGGCGGCGGAGTCGGCGAGGAGCCGATGGAGATGGGTGGTGGAGCCACCTGCGCGACCACTTGAGGCAGCGGAGTCGGCGAGGAGCCGATGGAGATGGGTGGTGGATGCCACCTGCACGGCCTCTTGAGGCGGGGGAGTCGGCGAGGAGCCGATGAAGATGGGTGGTGAATGCCACCTGCGCGGCCTCTTGAGGCGGCAGAGTCGACGACGAGCCGATGGAGTCGGGTGGAGGATGCCACCTGGGCGGCCTCTTGAGGCGGCGGAGTCGGAGATGAGCCGATGAAGAGGGGTGGCGGAGCCACCTGCGTGGCCTCTTGAGGCGGAGGAGTCGGTGACGAGCCGATGGAGAGGGGTGGCGAATTCCACCTGCACGGCCTCTTGAGACAGCAGAGTCCGCGAGGAGCTGATGAAGATGGGTGGTGGATGCCACCTGCATGGCCTCTTGAGGCGGCAGAGTCGGCGAGGAGCCGATGGAGTCGGGTGGCGGATGCCACCTGCGCGGCCTCTTGAGCCAGCGGAGTCGGTGAGGAGCTGATGCAGATGGGTTGCGGAGCCACCTGCGTGGCCTCTTGAGGCGGAGGAGTCAGCGAGGATCCGATTGAGACGGGTGGCGGATGCCACCTGTGCGACCTCTTCAGGAGGCGGAGTCGGCGAGGAGCCTATGGAGACGGGTGGCGGATGCCACCTGCGCGGTCTCTTGAGGTGGAGGAGTCAGCGCGGAGCCGATGGAGATGGGTGGTGGAGCCACCTGCGCGGCCACATGAGCCGGCGGAATCGGTGAGGAGCCGATGGATAAGGGTGGCGGATGCCACCTGCACGACCTCTTGAGGTGGCGGAGTCAGCGAGGAGCCGATGGAGATGGGTGCAGGAGCCACCTGCGCAGCCACTTGAGCCGGCAGGGTCGGCAAGGAGCTAATGGGGATGGGTGGAAGAGCCACCTGCGCGGCCTCTTGAGGCGGCGGAGTCAGTGAGGAGCCGATGAATACGGGTGGCGGATGCCACTTCCGTGGCCTCTTGAGGCAGAGGAGTCGGCGAGGAGCCGATGAAGTTGGGTGGCGGAGCCAACTGCGTGGCCTCTTGAGGCGGCGGAGTCGGCAAGGAGCGGATGGAGTCGGGTGGCGGAGCCACCTGTGCGGCCACCTGAGCCAGCGGAGTCGGTAAGGAGCCGATGGAGATGGGTGGCGGAGCCACCTGCGTGGCCTCTTGTGGCGGCGGAGTCGGCGAGGAGCCGATGGAGATGGGTGGAGGAGCCACCTACACGGCCACTTGAACTGGTAGAGTCGGCGAGGAGCCGAAGGAGATGGGTTCCAGATGCCACCTGCGCAGCCTCTTGAGGCGGCAGAGTCGGCGAGGAGCCGATGGAGATGGGTGTCGGAGCCACCTGAGCGGCCTCTTGAGGCGGCGAAGTAGGCGAGGAGCCGATAGAGATGGTTGGCGGAGCCACCTGTGTGGCCTCTTGAGCCAGCGGAGTCGGCAAGGAGCCAATGGAGATGGGTGGCGGAGCCACCTGCGCTGCCTCTTGAGGCGGCGAGAGTCGTCGAGGAGCCGATGGAGGTGGGTGGTAGAGCCACCTGCGCGGCCTCTTGAGGCGGCTGAGTCTGCGAGGAGCCGATGTACTGTAGTCTTCAAACACCGGATGTTACTCATCCTTTCTCATATAATGGAGAGGGGATTCACATGGGTGATGCCTCAATTTTCCCAACACATTTGTTGTACTCTCTATTGAAGGAGAAGACATTCACGTCGGGTTCACCATTTCTGTTTCTGACGCTTTCACCAGGGCGCGCGCATCCGTCTGTGGAGACTCGCTGCTGTTTCCCCGCATTCCCGCTTTCCAAAGGCGGGCGACATTCATTCCTTCTTCAGGTACGTCTGCTCCTTGATCGAAACGGGATGATGGGTTGTCAGTTCTTCTTTCCGTGGATTCCTCCTCGGAACTCGTCACCTAGTCCGGGTCTCCCTCATAGATTTAATACGTTGATTGTGAATCTCATTCCCGGTGCTATATCTTCATGGAAGCTGGTTAATTACACTACTTCCGTCAAGACTTTCCATAGGGTCTTGACATGGTAGCGACCTTCGGTCAGAGTAGATGGCAACATCAAGCATGTCTAGGCATCTCTGGGTGTGTGGACATAGGGGAACCTGTATTCTTCCTCATAAGAGGGCATCTCAAGGGTGCAGAACCCGAGGCATGTATCTGAGGTTTTCCTCGGCTCCCCGTTTTTAACACAGTGTATTCCGCGAGTTTAACGTCTTACGGAGACGATTACGCCAAAGGCATGTCATCCAAGGTTTTCCTCTGGCATCTCATGTTTATCACGAGGTAGGTCGTGACTTTAACATCTTACGGAGATGGTTATGCCTAAGGCGTGTCATCCAAGGTTTTCCTCAGACATCTCATGTTTATCATGAGGTAGTCCGTGAGTTTAATGTCTTGCGGAGATGGTTACACCAAAGGCGTGTCATCCGACGTTTTCCTCAGGCATCTCATGTTTATCAGGAGGTAGGCCGTGAGTTTAACGTCTTACGGAGATGGAATGATGATGATCGGAAAGTCCCATAGAGACGTATTAGATTGGTACATCCCAAGGGGGGAATTCCTAGAAGATGGATAAACTAGGATGCCCAATGAGGACAGATCCAAGGTGGTGCCCTCCTAGGAGGGGGATGTCACACCGTAATGGTTGATCTAAACACCATTGAGGGTGGATCAGGGGAAGTGCACCCCAGGATGGGGTACACCATGGATTACCATTGGTTGGGATTGAACCTCTTGGAGGTTTCCTATGTACCCTGTGTAGAGGTCAAGGATCAAAACCCACGTAGTTCGAAGGGGTGATGAATTGAGGTGTACACAGAGGACAACGCCCCAGAGATATACTGGGGCTTACATGTGGAAAGCGTCCCATGCACTGCTAGGAGTAGCAAGGAGGTGGATGGCATGATCAATTGGGATGTGGAGGCCCGGGCGAGAATCAGGATGGGTGATAGATGGATGAATGAAGTGGAGGGGGAATGAAATGGGACCATCTCAGGGGCGATGGTAATGTTGCGCTTGAGCCTCGAAGAGAACTCCTACGTATCCCCGTGGAAGGGAATCAACGTCCGCGTAGTTCGGGATGGTGCCGATGGACCGACGTGAAGGTGGACCTTGGTCCGATGGATGTTGTCGTCAGCGAACCGACGTGAAGGTGTACCTTGGTCTGATGGGTATTGTCAGCGAACCGACGGGAAGAGGGTCGGAGTGACCAACGGGTGGTGGGCTTGAACCTCTGGGAGGCTTCCTACGTACCATGCCTTGACATGGATCGAAGACCATGTAGTTCAGGTTGGACGCCTGAAGGCCGACATTAATGAGGTGGACCAGGGTGGCCCAGTGGTGGTGGTCTTGGACCTTGTTGAGGCTTCCTACGTACCATGCCTTAGCACGGATCAAAGACCACGTAGTTCTGGTTGGTCACAACGACTTGCCGCTGGACCGGAATGCAGTTTAGCGTCGTGCAGGACGAAGATGAACCCTGAAGTGAATAAACGACAAGAGGTGGGCTTGAACCTCGTAGAGCCTTCCTACGTACCATGCCTTGACATGGATAAATGACCCCGTAGTTCAAAGGGGCTTCGTCGGCGAACCGACGTGAAGGTGAACCCCGGGGTCCACTAGTGGTGGGTGTTATTGAAACGACGTGAATAAGGGACCTTGGTCCGATGGGAGATGGGCTTGAACCTCAGGGAGGCTTCCTACGTACCATGCCTTGACATGGATCAAAGTCCTCGTAGTTCGGGTTGGTCACAACAGCTTACCGTCAGACTAGAATGCAGTTTAATGTCATGTTGGATGAGGATGAACTCAACATGAATAAACGATGGGTGGGATTGAACCTTAGGGAGTCTTCCTACGTAGCATGCCTTAACATTGATCAAATACCTCGTAGTTCAAATGATGGAAGTCGTCAGCGAACTGACAAGAAGGTGGACCTTGGCCCGATGAGAGATGGGCTTGAACCTCGGGGAGGCTTCCTACGTACCATGCATTGACATGGATCAAAGACCTCATATTTCAAATAGAAAGTGGGCTTGAACCTCATGGACGCTTCTTACGTACCATGTCTTGACATGGATCAAAGAACTCGTAGTTCAAAGGATGGAAGTCATCAGCGAACCGACATGAAGGTGGAACTTGGTCCGATGAGAGATGGGCTTGAACCTCGGGGAGGCTTCCTACGTGAAATTCCGAGAAATGGATCAATGTCCTTGTAGATTAAAGATAAAGTGTGCTTGAACCTCATGGAGGCTTCCTACGTACCATTCCTTGACATGGATCAAAGACCTCGTAGTTCAAAGAGGTTCCATCGGTGAACCGACATGAAAGTAGACCCGGGGGTCCACTAGTGGTGGGCTTGAACCTCGTGAAGGCTTCTTACGTACCATGCCTTGACATGGATCAAAGTCCTCGTAGTTCGGAGGGTGGGTGTCGGTGAACCGACGTGAAGGTGGACCTTGGTCAGATGGGAGATGGGCTTGAACATCAGGGAGGCTTCCTACATACCATGCCTTGACATAGATCAAAGTCCTCGTAGTTCGGGTTGGTCACAACGGCTTGTTTTCGGACTGGAATGAATTTTAACGTCATGTTGGACGAGGGTATACAGTTTAACGTCATGCTGGATGAGGGCATACAGTTTAACCTCATGCTGGACGAGGGCATTGCCATGGCCGATGCTCACTGTAAGCCCACGTGAGTCATACTCGTTGTGAGAAACAAGAGGCAGCAAGGACCTGACGATCACGTCGCGAAGGGTGCGTTCGTGAGAAGCGAAGAGGGGCTTACGCGTTAGGCGGCCCATGGTGTTGGGACATACTCTAGGATGGAGGCCCGAAGAAAAGGATGACAATGGTTTCGGGCTTGAGCCTTGAAGAGGATTCCTACGTATCCTTGTGGCAGAGAATCAAAGCCCACGTAGTTCTTCAAATGATGGCTTACTACCGATTAGGGGTTTCAACAGCTTACCGCTGGATTGGGTGTGAACGGCTTACCACTGGATAAGGATGTGAACGACATACCGCTAAATGGGGTCACAACGACTTACTACTAGATTGGGTCACAACAGCTTACCACTGGAAAAGGATGTCAACAGCTTACCGCTGCATAGGATCACAACGGCTTACCGCTGATTGGGATCACAACAGTGGATGGGGCTTACGCGAGGAAGCTGCTCGGGTGCCTCTATGGAGCGGAAATGGTGAATGGGGCTTACGCAAAGAAGCTGCCCGGGTGCCGCTATGGAGCAGCACTGGTGAATGGGGCTTACGCAGGGAAGCTGCCTGGGTGCCGCTAGGGAGCAGCAATGGTGAACGGGGCTTATGCAAGGAGCTGCCCAGGTGCCGCTATGGAGCTGCAATGGTGAATGGGGCTTATGCAAGGAGCTTCCTGGGTGTCGCTATGGAGCAGCAATGGTGAATGGGGCTTATGCAAGGAGCTTCCCGGATGCCGCTATGAAGCGAAACTGGTGAATGGGGATTACGCAGGGAAGCTGACTGGGTGCCGCTGGGGAGCGGCACCAGTGAATGGGGCTTATGCAAGGAGCTGCCCAGGTGCCGCTGTGTAGCGACACTAGTGAATGGGGCTTATGCAGGGAAGCTGCCCGAGTGCCGCTAAGGAGCGACACTGGTGAATGGGGCTTACGCTAGGAAGCTGCCCGGGTGCCGCTATGGAGGCGTAATGGTGAATGGGGCTTACGCAAGGAAGTTGCCCGGGTGCCGCTAAGGAGCGGAAATGGTGAATGGGGCTTACGCTAGGAAGCTGCCCGGGTGCGGATATGGAGCGGGAATGGTGAATGGGGCTTACGAATGGAAGCTGCTCGGGTGCCGCTATGGAGCAGAAATTGCAGATGGGGATTGCGCAAGGAAGCTGCCCGGGTGCTGCTAAGGAGCGACAATGGTGAATGGGGATCACGCTAGGAAGCTTCCCGGGTGCCACTATGGAGCGGCAATGGTGAATGGGGCTTACGCAAGGAAGCTGCCTGAGTGCCGCTAAGGAGCGGCAATGGTGAATGGGGAATACGCAAGGAAGCTGCCCGAGTGCCACTAAGGAGCGGCAATGGTGAATGGGGCTTACGCTAGGACGCTGCCCGGGTGCCGCTATGGAGCGACACTGGTGAATGGGGATTACACAAGGAAGTTGCCCAGGTGCTGCTATGGAGCGGCAATGGTAAATCAGGCTTACGCTAGGAAGATACCCGGGTGCCGCTATGGAACGACAACGATGAATGGGGCTTACGCTTGGAAGCTGCCCGAGTGCCGCTATGGAGCGACACTGGTGAATGGGGCTTACGCTAGGAAGTTTCCCGGGTACCACTATGGAGCGGCACTGGTGAATGAGGCTTACGCAAGGATGCCGCCTGAGTGTCGCTAAGGAGCGGCAATGGTGACTGGGGATAACGCTAGGACGTTGCCCGGGTGCCGCTATGGAGCGGCACTGGTGAATGGGGCATACGCTAGGAATCTACCCGGGTGCCACTATGAAGCGACAACGATGAATGGGGCTTACGCATGGAAGATTCCTGGGTGTCACTATAGAGCGACACTGGTGAATGAGACTTACGCTAGGAAGCTGCCCGGGTGCCGCTATGGAGCAACACTGGTGAATGGGGCTTACGCAAAGAAGCTGCCCGGGTGACGCTAAGGAGCGGCAATGGTGAATGGGGCTTATGCAAGGAAGATGCCCGGGTGCCGCTAAGGAGCCGCATTGGTGAATGGGGCTTACTCTAGGAACCTGCCCGGGTGCAGCTATGGAGCGGCAATGGTGACTGGGGCTTACACAAGGAAGCTACACGGGTGCCGCTAAGGAGTGGCAATGGTGAATGGGGCTTACGCTAGGAAGCTGCCTGGGTGCCGCTATGGAGCGACAATGATGAATGGGGCTTACGCAAGGAAGCTGCCCGGGTGCTGCTAAGGAGCGACAATGGTGAATGGGGCTTACGCTAGGAAGCTGCCCGGGTGCCGCTATGGAGCGGTAATGGTGAATGGGGCTTACGCAAGGAAGCTGTCCCAGTGCCCCTAAGGAGTGGCAATGGTGAATGGGGTTTACGCAAGGATGCTGCCCTAGTGCCGCTAAGGAGCAACAATGGTGAATGGGGCTTACGCTAGGATGCTGCCTGGGTGCCGCTATGGAGCGGCACTGGTGAATTGGGCTTACACAAAGAAGCTGCGCGGGTGCCGCTATGGAGCAGAAACGATGAATGGGGCTTACACTAGGAAGCTGCCCGGGTGCGGTTATGGATCGACAACAATGAATGGGGCTTACGCTTGGAAGCTGCCTGGGTGCCGCTATGGAGAGACACTGGTGAATGGGGCTTATGCAAGGATGATGCCCGAGTGCCGCTAAGGAGCGGCAATGGTGAATGGGGCTTACCCAAGAATGCTGCCTGAGTGACACTAAGGGGTGGCAATGGTGAATGGGGATTACGGTAGGAAGCTGCCCGGGTGCCTCTATGGAGAGACAACGATGAATGGGGCTTACGCTTGGAAGCTGCCCGGGTGCCGCTATTGAGTGACACTGGGGAATGGGGCTTACGCTAGAAAGTTGCATGGGTGCCACTATGGAGTGGCACTGGTGAATGGGGCTTACGCAAGGATGCTGCCCGAGTACCGCTAAGGAGCAACAATGGTGAATGGGGCTTACGCTAGGATGCTGCCCGTGTGCCGCTATAAAGCAACACCGCTGAATGGGGCTTACGCTTGGAAGCTGCTCGGGTGCCGCTATGGAGCGACACTGGTGAATGGGGCTTACGCTAGGAAGCTGCTCGGGTGCCGCTATGGAGCATCACTAGTGAATGGGGCTTAAGCAAGGAAGCTTCCCGAGTGCCGCTAAGGAGCAGAAATGGTGAATGGGGCTTACGCTAGGACACTGCCCTGGTGCCGCTATGGAGCAGCACTGATGAATGGGGCTTACGCTAGGAAGCTTCCCGGGTACCGCTATGGATCGACAACGATGAATGGGGATTACGCTTGGAAGCTGCCCGGGTGCCGCTATGGAGCGGCACTGGTGAATGGGGCTTACGCTAGGAAGCTGCCCGGGTGCCCCTATGGAGCGGCACTGGTGAATGGGGCTTACGCAAGGAAGCTGCCCGGGTGCCGCTATGGAGCGGCAATGGTGAGTGGGGCTTACGCAAGGATGCTGCCCGGGTGCCGCTATGAAGCGGCACTGGTGACTGGGGTTTACGCAGGGAAGCTGCCCGGGTGACACTATGGAGCGGCAATGGTGAATGGGGCTTATGCAAGGAAGCTACCTGGGTGCCGCCAAGGAGAAACAATGCTGAATGGGGCTTACGCTAGGAAGCTGCCCAGGTGCCGCTATGGAGCGGAAATGGTGAATGGGGCTTACGCAAGGAAGCTGCCCTTGTGCCGCTATGGAGTAGCAATTGCGGATGGGGCATAGGCAAGGAAGCTTCCCGGGTGCCGCTAAGGAGCGACAATGGTGAATGGGGATTACGCTAGGAAGCTACCCGGGTGCCGCTATGGAGCGACAATGGTGAATGGGGCTTACGCAAGGAAGATTCCCAAGAGGAGAAGCAATGGTGAATGGGGCTTACGCAAGGATGTTGCCCGAGTGCCGCTAAGGAGCGGCAATGGTGAATGGGGCTTACGCTAGGACGCTGCCCGGGTGCCGCTATGGAGCGGCACTGGTGAATGGGGCTTACGCAAGGAAGCTACCCAAGTGCCACTATGGAGCGGAAATGGTGAATGGGGCTTACGCTAGGAAGCTGCCTGGGTGCCGCTATGGGGTGACAACGATGAATGGGGCTTACGCTTGGAAGCTGCCCGGGTGCCGCTATGGAGCGACACTGGTGAATGGGGCTTAGGCTAGGAAGCTGCCCGGGTTCCGCAATGGAGCGGCACTGGTGAATGGGGCTTACAGAAGGATGTTGCTCGAGTGCCGCTAAGGAGCGGCAATGGTGAATGGGGATTATGTTAGGACACTGCCCGGGTGCCGCTATGGAGCGGCACTGGTGAATGGGGCTTACGCTAGGAAGCTTCCCGGGTTCCACTATGGAGTGACAACGATGAATGGGGCTTACGCTTGGAAGCTGCCCGGGTGCCGCTATGGAGCGGCACTGGTGAATGGGGCTTACGCTAGTAAGCTGCCTGGGTGCCGCTATGGAGCGACACTGGTGAATGGGGCTTACACAAGGAAGTTGTCCGGGTGCCGCTAAGGAGCGGCAATAGTGAATGGGGCTTACGCAAGGATGCTGCCCGAGTGCCGCTAAGTAGCAGAAATAGTGAATGGGGCTTACTCTAGGACGCTTCCCGGGTGCCACTATGGAGCGGCACTGGTGAATGGGGCTTACGCTAGTAAGCTGCCCGGGTGCCGCTATGGAGCGACAAGGATGAGTGGGGCTTAAGCATGGAAGCCGCCCGGGTGCCGCTATGGAGCGGCACTGGTGAATGGGGCTTACGTTAGGAAGCTTCCCGTAATGTCTTCCTCATGTCTGGCCGTGAGGGTATCCCAACTCACTGGTGGGTTGAGGCATTTACTTATGCGCTAGTGCACAAGCGGGATAATTCCAAGGGGCGTTGGAATCATGCCACTATAATCATGGCATTGAGAATATTACGCTTGGAGCATAAGGCATCTCCTGTTTGGAACAAGAGGCATCCTACTTTAGGAACATAGGGCGTACTACAGTTTAGAGTCTTGTAGGTAGGACTATTGGCATCTCATGCTAGGAGCATAAGGCATCTCTCATATAGGGCAAGAGGCATCCTATGTTTGGGACATAGGGATTACTACAGTTTAGAGTCATGTAGAAAGGACTCTTGGCATCTCATGCTAGGAGCATAAGGCATCTTTCATTTGGAGTAAGAGGCATCCAATGGTTGGAACATAGGGTGTACTACAGTTTAAAGTCATATAGATAGGACTGTTGGATTCTTATACTAGGAGCATAAGGCATCTCTTGATTGGAGCAAGAGGCATCCTATGTTTGGGACATAGGGATTACTACAGTTTAGAGTCATGTAGAAAGGACTGTTAGGCAGAAGGTGCCTAGAAATGGTTGGTGTTGGGTCTTACGCAAGGGTGGCCCTTTCTGGTTCAACCTGGAATGGGAGCCAAGTGATAGGGTTTGGAGGAGTTTCCTGAGGAATGGTTCGACTCAAGGTACTCGGGGAATTGATGATGAGAACCTCAACTCACGAAATAGGAAACGAACCAAGAGGAATACTTGAACTCAAGGTGTTTCATGGTGTGTGGAGGAGCGTCTCAAATCATGCTATTCCATAGGTTGAAGGTGGGTTCACATGAGGGCGCAATGGAAAATCCCGACGTCCTGGCCTGAAAAGTTCGTGGTGCGACTGGCGGGGGCGCAGCCCCTGCGGTATGGTGGGCGCGAAGGTAGGATCCTTGCAAAGGAGAGGAATTCATGGAGTAGCTTCGTGGAGCATGGCCTCGCGGAGCAATGGTCTCTCGTAGAGGAAAGGGGTCTCATAGAGCAAAGGGGTCTCGCAGAGCTTGGTCTCACGGAGTAGCATCCCGGAGCATGGGCTCGTGGAGCATGGACTCACGGAGCCTCGGCTCACGGAGCGAACACTCGAAGGAAGCTGCTCGCGGAGCATGGCCTCGTGGAGCTGCAATGTTGAGCTCCACTCGGCCGCCCAAGGGGAGAAGTGGCCGTGGCCATCCCCCTGGATAAGGGGGTGAGCTGGGTATTTATAGGCAGGGGCGCCGCGAAGCAGAGCTCACGCGGCGCGTAGTGGCAGCGGTTGCTTCGCGGCGGGCTCGCAAACGTTATGGCGTTCGCGGAGCGTTACCGCCTCTTATGCTTCGCGGTGGGTCTTCGCTGCGCGTCGCAAATGTCAGAAGGGTTCGCGGAGCCTCTCGCCTCATTACTTCGTGGCGGCGCTCCACGATCACGAAGGGGGCTTCGCGAACCAGATTGCCAGCACAACTTCAAATGTCCAGAACTCTTAATCCGTAACTCCGTTAGGGCCCTACGACCTACCAAATCGAATCTTGCGAAAAGTTCTACGATCTTGAATAATTTATGGAGGCATTGGGAAAATTTTGGGGATGCGTGTTCAGGGGTCTACACTTACTTTACAAGGTTAGCAAGGCATGATACATATTATATAAATAACCCAAGGAGAAAGATTGATCGATTCTTTGATGGGTTAAAACTATTTCTTTGTCAATAAATAGTATCAAAATCCTTCTCATCATATGAGGATATTGTCTTATGTGCTATGAAGACAGAAAATAATTCTCTAAGTCTTATGACATTACAGCAAAGAAGGAGAAAAAGTGATCTGCTGAACACTCTGAAAATGGAAATAAGGGGAAGAAGGGAAAATTTGAATATCCATCATCCAGTAAAGGTGGGAATAAAGACCCCAGTACATGCCTGAAGGGAATTAGAGTCTGTTACATGTGTGGGGAAAAAGGCACCCAAGCTTGTGATTTCAAGGGGAAGAGAGAGGCTGTCAATGTTGAATGCTACAATTATATAGAAAAGGGGCATTATACGAATGAATGTCTTAAGCACCAATGGAACTTACCTTAGAAAAGGCCAAGGGAGAAAGACCAAGATTATGTGATCACTACTACTGAGGTTAAAGCCCCAAAAGACATGGTGGCAGATAATTTAATGGTTTCCTCAAGATTATCAAATACTTTATTTGATTCTGGATCATCGCATGGTTTCATAACTTCCCAGTTTTCTAAGAAAATTAGATATTTTCAATTTGACTTAATAAGGGATTTATCAGTTAAAAAACCTAACGGAAGTATCATTGCAACAAAGATTTGTGAATTACTTCCCATTAGAGGATATAAATGTTCTTTATCTGCTGATCTCATCGTCATACCCATGATTGAATTTGATATAATCCTCGGTATGGATAAGATTTCAGACTATGATGTGAAAATTTAATGTAGGAAAAAGGAGGTTACAATTTTCGATGATGATAAAAATTACCTTATCTTTTGAGAAGAACCATCACCACCTCATTATTATCTAGATCCACTCCCAGTAGCTCTACTAAATTCAATTATTGGGGAGGATGAGAGTGAAATAATTATGGGATACAAAATTAATTTTCGAATAGAGGACGTACCTATTGTGCAAGAATATGTTGATGCGTTTACAAAGGATTTACATGGACATACTCGAGAACGAGAAATTTAGTTTTCCATTGATTTAATTCCTTGTTCAAGGCCCATATTAAGGACCCCTTATAGAATGAACACTGTGGAATTAGTGGAACTAAAGAAACAACTATAGTAATTGAGTAATAAGGGATTTATTCACCCTAGTGTTTCTCCACGGGGATCCCCTGTCCTTTTTGTTAAGAAAAAAGGTGGATCTATGTGATTGTGCATTAACTATAGGGAGATCAATGATATAACAATAAATAACAAGTATCCCCTAACTCGCATTGATGATTTAGTCGACAAACTTCATGGAGCTAAATATTTTTCAAAGATTGAACTTCGATCTGGATATCAGTAGTTTTCTGTGAAGAAGGAAGACATTTCGAAAACTGCATTTAGAACCAGGTACAAGCATTACGAGTTTACAGTAATGCCTTTTGGGCCGACTAATGCACCCTCTATTTTCATGGATCTAATTAAATGTGTTTTCAAATAATATCTTGATGACTTTTTAGGGGTATTTATTGATGATATCCAAGTATACTCCAAAATCTATGAAGATCATGAAAATCACTTGCGCACCATTCTAAAAACCCTTAGAAGAAATGAATTATATGGGAAGTTTTTCAAGTGTGAATTTTGGCTTCAAGATATTTCTTTTCTTGGCCATATTTTCTCTAAGGATGGATTATTTGTTGATCATTCAAAGTCCATGGCAATCCAAGAATGGCCAGCACCAATGAGTATAACTTATGTACACAGTTTTATTGGTTTAGTAGGTTATTATCGGTATTTTTTCCAGAATGTTTCCCGATTGGCTAACCCATTAACCAATATCACATGAAAATGGGTTAATTTTTTTGGAACAAATAGTGTGAAGAATGTTTTGAATAACTGAAAAGAATATTAGTCAATGATCCTATATTGACTCTACCATCAGGGAACGATGGGTTTGTTAATTATAGTGATGCTTCAAAGAAAGGACTTGGTTGTGTCCTTATGCAGAATGATAGAGTCACTGCCTATGCATCACGACATCTAAAAATTCATGAGAAAAACTATCCTACTCATGATCTTGAGTTAGTAGCTGTAATATTTTCTCTGAAAATATGGAGACACTATCTCTATGGTGAAAAATGTGAGATTTTTAGTGATCCCAAGAGTTTAAAGTATATTATCTCACAAAAAGAACTCAACATGAGGCAAAGGTGATGGCTTGAACTACTCAAGGATTATGATTGCACAATACAATACCACCAGAGGAAGGAAAATATAGTGGAAGATGCTTTGAGAAGAAAGGATCATGGAGTTTTGAACAAGATGAGAGTTGAAAGGGATCCTATTTTTATGGATCTAGTGAAAATTGATTTGTGAACAATCTTGGAAGGTGAAACATCAATACTTTTTCAAATGGTTTCCAAACCATATTTACTAGAAAGGATAAAAAGTTCTTTGGATAATGATGAGGAGTTTCAAAAGAATATTAAAGCTGTGAATGATGGGAGATTGAGTGACTTCATATATGAAGATGGGATTTTGAAATTTGGGAAGCGACTTTGTGTTCCTGATATACTGGATCTAAAAAGGGAATTGTTAGATGATTCTCATAGCTCCAATATTTCTATACACCCAAGTAGCACAAATATGTATAGAGATTTTAAGGAACATTTTTGGTGGGGGAAAATGAAGAGGGAGATTTCTGATTTTGTGTCAAGATATATGGTTTGTCAACAAGTGAAAGCTAGAAGGCAACTGCTAGGAGGAGTCATGCATCCTATTCCAATACCTAAGTGAAAATGGGATAATATTTTGATAGACTTTGTCATGGGGCTACCAAAGACTTTTAAAAGGAATGATGCAATATGGTTCATTATTGATCGTCTTAAAAATCAACAATTTTTTTGCTATAAGAGACGATTTACCACTTGAATGTCTAGAAATACAATATATTAATGAAGTTGTAAGAATTCATGGAGTACCCTTATCGATTGTTTCTGACCGTGATCCCCATTTTACATCCAGATTCTAGAAAACACTTCAGAAAGCCATGGATACTGAACTTCATTTGAGCACTGCCTACCACCCTCAAATTGATGGAAAATCAGAACAGAGTATTTAAACCTTAGAAGACATGTTGAGATATTCCTCACTTTACTTTCAAGGTATGTGGGATCAATATTTACCTACGGTATAATTTTACTATAACAATATCTTACATTCAGGTATTCAGATGGAACCATATGAAGCATTATATGGAAAGTGATGTCACACACCAACTTGTTGGTATGATGTTGGTGAAAGAAAACTCGCAGGCCTAACACTTGTTCAGGAAATAATGGAAAAGGTGAAGGTTATCCAAACCCTCATCAAAGTAGCCCAAAGTAGGAAAAAGAGCTATACCGATAACCGAAGGAATGATTTGGAATTTCTAGTAGAAGAACATATTTTCTTGAAGGTATCTCCATGGAAGGGTGTTATACGTTTTGGTAATAATGGTAAATTGAGTCCTAGGTACATTGAACCTTTCGAAATTATAGAATGAATTTGAGTTGTAGCTTATCGTTTGACAATACCTCAAAGTCTCTACCAAGATCATGATGTACTCCACCTATCACTATTGAGAAAATACATTCCTGAACCAACACATGTACTCACCTATGAGAAAATAAAACTAGAACCTAATTTGTCTTATTGTTAAGAGCCTGTCAGAATTATTGATATAAGAGAACAAGTGCAGAGAAACCGGATGACTCGTAAGGTAAAGTTTCTATGGAGAAATCATAAGATGAAAGAGGCAACATGGGAACCAGAGGAACTTATGATGAAGAACCACCCAAATATTTTTCTGCAGTAGTATTATAAGAATTTCAAGGATGAAATTATTTGAAGGACTAAAGAATGTAACACCCAAAGCTTCCATGATATGTTTCCCTTTGAATAATGCAACAACTTGCATTGTACGCAAATTCGAGATTATAACACACCACGACCAATCAAATTATCCGTTATGAATAGTAATACCCACTTTTTGAAATTTTATAAATTTTATCTTTCAAAATGGACTTCATTTTTGGATTAGAATATCAAAATTATCTTAGGGTGAATTTTTGGTATTTTTAGGAAAACATTCAATTTTTGACGAGTAGTGAAAAACACTACGTTATTGGTTAAAACTATCTTTTTATTTAAATAATTATTTATTTTATTTTAATTTATTTTAGGTCAAAATAGATACATAATACATATATATGTTCAACATAATTCATTGGAGTCATTTTATAATAATTTTAGATATATATAAGTTTATCAAACTATTTACCGTCTTTTACCTACATCCTAGAAGCATTTTCAAATTTGTATAAAACCAAATTTTAATCTTATATTAGTTGAATTTAAAAAATCTGAGAGACATGGTTAATATCAGTAAGTAAACTATGGTTCAATAATATGAAAATAATTTTTGGTGAATGTTGACGCTCCTTTTGTCATAGAATCTAAAGATCAGAAAAGGGGAATATCTGAGGTCAAAGTGATTCAACCTTTGAAGAAAATATCAAAAATTTACAAAGGCATGAACAAGGGATCAAAAGCACATGTGCCGCGCAAGTTATATCACTATCGCGCAAGTCCACTTGCGTGACGCCTAGTGGCCACACAAGTGACTTGCGCGACCTAAGTGGTAACCCCCCAGGGTCTTCTCCTGCCTATAAGTAGACCCTGTGGGCCCCCATTTCGAGAGGATTTTTTCCAGAAACTCAGATTTGAGCTCCTGGTGCCCTAGTCTCTTCTCAAAGCTTTTGAAACACTTTTAAGGTAATTTCTTACATAGAAAGGAAGATCTAAAGAGGGGGAGGAAGGCCTAAGTGTTGAAACTCATCAACACTTGCGCGCCTGAGTGGCCATCCCTCAAGGGAAAAGGCCACACTTGCGCGCCGCCTTACTCCTTCAATAGAACTTGCGCGCCACTTTTCTGGAAGAACCTCAAGAGGATTCTAAAGACTATAATCAAGAGTCTCTCAAGTATTACCCTACTGGTTAACCGTCGCGCTAGTACACCATGTGTCGCGCAGGCATACCTGCGTGACCAGGACTTGCGCGCCCACGCAGTACCTACGCGCTTGCCAGGACTTGCGTGCCCCTGCCTTTTTGGGTTCCCTTCTTTCCCATTTCACCCCTCTTAAGCCATTCCACCTTTCCTATTCAAGATTCAACCTTCAAGAAACTCTTCAAATCCATTTATGGCATGATTTCTTGATTTGACTTCCTTATCTGAAAGAAATTCTGTTGAATATCTCTCAAAACCTAGTGATTTACACATCTTTATGTCACTAAATATTGAGATTCATTCATTAAACCTCATCCTTTAAGATGAGATAATCCTTAACCGAGGTCTCCTTTTCAGGACTAATCCCCAGTCATAAATCTTTTAAATTTGGGTATCCTCTTTAGGAGTAATCCCCAAGTCCTCTAATTTGGGCATCCTTCTTTTCAAGAGTATGTCCCAATCATAATTCTTAATTTGGGAATCCTCCTTAGGAGTAAGCCCCAATTCATAAAGTTCTCAAATCTGGGAATCCTCCTCATGAGTAAGCCCCAGTCCCCTAATTTGGGCATCCTCCTCAAGAGTAATCCCCAAACCTTAATTCCCTTAACCTGGGCCTCCTTTTCAGGAGTAAGACCCAGTCTCAAATATGGGCATCCTCTTCAAGAGTAAACCCCATGTCCCTTAATTTTCCAAATCTCTTAACCTGGGCCTCCTTTTCATGAATAAGCCCCAGTATTAATTTCTCTTAACCAGTCCCAATTTACCTTTGATCGGGGATTCCTTTTCAGGATTAAAACCCAATCATAAGTCTTCTCCTAATTTGGACCTCCATTTCAGGAGTAAGACCCATGTTAGTGTATTCAAAATCTCCATGAAGCACATATACCTTTATGGACCCTGTTTCTGGATTTCTTCCCTAATGTAAATCCTAACCTTCATTTATCTGGGTAGTCATATAAACATAAGCCCTACATTATTTCTTATGATTGCATCTTTCATGGCATAATTGTCTAATTTTTACCAATACCTCTTGTTTCTCACACCGAGTACGACTCACGTGAGCTTAGAGTGTAAAAGTAATCGTGACATCCTTCTTTGAGCCATCAATCATAAACATCATACTCCCTTACTCGAACTACGTGGGTTCTGATTCCTTTTCTAAACAAAGGATACGTAGGTATCCCGTCTACGAGTTCGATCCCAACTCTAAAATAATACATGTCCTTCTGGATGAAAATAAACTTCAAGTGCCCCACTGAGTGGCTTTAAAACCATCATGGTCGTCATAATGACCAAGAGACTTCTATATAAATGTGTCGAAGGGTACCATTGACCAAGAATCTCTAATAAATACAGATGATTCTCTATCGATGAAGAACCTCGAATACATACAAAAGATTCTCTAAGTTTCCTACATATTTAATCATTGATTGTCAGATATGAAGGAAAGCTCATTTTATACTTGGTAATGTAATAAGGGTTCACGAACATAACTTAAATCTATAAAGAGAGTCCCGGAGTAGAAAATAATTCCCCTCAAAAAGGTGTGATGAGTCTGACTTCCCATCCTCTCGGCCAATGCAAATTCCTAAGCCTCATCATTCCACAAACTAATGAGGACCTACCTTTGGAAAGTAGGTCTGAATGGATGTGGAATCATTGGATGTTTCCGGTTCTATGAAAAAACCCGTTAGAAACTGATCAGAATGTTTGAACCTCCCATCAAGGTGGTCATCCCCGAATTCCGAGGGAAACAAAAATGGTGAACCCGACGTGAATCCTTAACCAAGTTAAAATAATGTTTTACCCATTTGTTAGGCCCCAATTTAAAACTCAATGAGAGGGCCAACAAAAAAAATCATTGACATATGTGCTCATCCAAAAGATGTAGTCGCTGAATTTATCGTGATTACATCTGTTATATCAAATAGGCACTCTTTTCCAAGATCTTCTGAATTTCTAGAATGGCAGCTCTAAAGTTCACACCTGTGAATACTGCTGCTGTAAATTCCACTACTGCTACTCTTGCTAGATCATCGTCCGTTCTAAGGACGATATCACCTACTCAGCATCTTCAACACTGGGTATCAAACACACTAGTTAAGGAGTACCGTCAACACGGTACCATCCCAACTCTGGAGGCTGCCCGACAAGCCCTCCAAGTAAATAACTCACATCGGTCGTCCAGACAACGACGACCAGTAATCAAGAAGTAGGCGGTGCTGACTACCGTCTCCAACTGTTTCGGGTCGTTATCCCCGGAACGCAATCACCATTCACTCCCTTATTCTGGGGAGGTGAATGAGCAGGTCCCTCAGGACCTTAATTCAAATAGACAAGAGTCCTTCCTGAGGGATCCCGCCAACAATCGCCGCTAGACTCATGCGGAAGTGAGCCCTCAACATGATGAGGGTACCGACTCCAGGTATTCGGCTCAGGTTCCTCGAACCCAAGCAAGCAAGATGAACCACCAGAGGTGGAATCCGGTCAGCAGTGAGCAGGTTCTCATATCTGCCATCTTCGGAGAAGTCCACCAACCTAACTTGATGGAAAGCAACGAGTAGGAACATACAAATGCCCATTTTAATTCCGCTGTCCATTAGACTCGTCTGGCAGCATCACGCCAATCCCGCCAGGAAATTCCAGTGGAGTACTATAGGCAGGAACATACACCTGTTTATACATTATTAGCTAGTCAGCAAGCTCTTCTGACTACATATGATGGATCTCATCAACCACGTTTGGCGAAGTGAAATTAGCAGGCACATACACCTTCTAGTATTAATCAAGTCTACCAACAGTCTTGCTTGGTAGCATTCAAAGAAGTTAGTCGGAAATCCACAACAACAAATAGGAGGCAGACTCAACTCTCTGTCCCCACACTAGAGTACTCTCAGGATTCACTGACAGGAAAAGGAGGATAGAAGCAGGCACATACACCTGATTTGAGTGGAGATCATATGCTTAACCTGGCCATCATTCCTGATCATGGATATACACTTGCTCAGAGCAGCCACTTTCGTCAACAAGTGGTTTCCAAGGCGAGTAAGAAGGAGTCTAAGAAAAAGACCCGCCCAACATAGTCAAGAGATCAAGAGACAATCTGTTACAAGGCCTTGCTCGATGCTGGAGTTCTTGAATCTCTCAGACAATTATATTTTGAAATTCAATATTCTACTCTCTCATTTCCCAATAGTGGGAACATTAATTTTGAAGGTCTTCAACAGACACTTCCTCATGAAGTCTTGCTTCATGAAAATTTGGTTGATCTCGAAGTTTCATCTTCAGATGAGAGCCACAAGAACCCTCTGTGTGGTCAGATGACCAAGGAGCAAGAGATCTCATCTTTTGCTATAACCCATTATGGTGGTCCTCCCCATGATGATGAATTTCGCTGCGAAAGTCCTCTCCACAGTAGTGATGCACATTGCCCGGAAAATACTCCAGTGGAAAATGTAGTGCTGAGAAGCCCTCTTATCTTGAGGCACTTGCAAATGCGAAACCAGTCATGTCTGAAGCTTCATCGCTAGCAGGTGAAAAACTTTCTCAATCAGAAGATAGCCAAGGGTGTAGGTCATTCTACGAACCACCCATTAGTCATGCATCTTCTAGTTTGATCAATGATTTCTCTACCAATCCTGTTGAATCCAATGAAGCAGCCAGGAAACACCAACTCTTGTCAAATTAGGTAGAAGAATCTTCATCAAATGATAAAGAGGAAATGCTGAATACGAGAAAACAACTGGTGAAAGGAGAAGTGCCAGTCATGTTTTTTCCTTTGGCCGACTCTCAGTATAACATTCCCGAAATGTTGACGGAAGATGAAATTCATGATATTCGTATCAACATATGGAAGACTCTTTGTCAGTTGAAAAAGAAAGTATTATCTTATGATGAATATGAAAATAATCTTAAGATAATAGAAGTGTTACAACGTCAGATTGATTTGGCATCTCTATCAGTCTCTCGATATCCGAAGGCTGAAAAGCAGCAGAGAGCCCTTCAACGTTCATGACTTGGCGCACTAAGAAGATTGAGTCAGTTAATTACCAATACCCCATCTGGTATTTGTGTCAGAGGATGGGGTATTCATGGAGCACTGCATTTCACGGTGCTCTCCAGTCAGTAAAGCCCGCCGAAAATGGTCTCATGCAATGTTATTTCCCATGGCCGGCCACAGTCAATGGGATTTGATTGTAATAAAAAGATTTCCGAAGAACATGATTCAACTAGTTCCTCTCAAAATCAAGAATACAAAGAACAAGTTGTTGAATTACTCTTGTATCAAGCAAATGAGAATATTGAACATGCCTCTCATTTGAAGCAAGCACATCACTATGTGACAGAAGTGTCAGAAATCATCCAACGGTCTTTTTAACTGGGTGATAAAAGAGGATACATGTTAATGCATCCAACTAATTTCCGGACTAAGGTTCACAAGATCAGGAGGACTTTCATGAAAGTCTCAGACATAACATGTCAAGATCCACCCCTGCTCTCCAGACTGGGGACTCTTTTAAACCAACCCCTGGAATCAACAAAAAGGATTCAGGGAGTTGAGCAAAAACAGAAGGAGCAGCCCTAGTCCACTGGACTGGGGACTTTTTCAAATCATCAATCCCCTCCTCAAAGAAAGTCGGTCTTTTCTCGATTGGGGAGCAAAACCTCAAGAGGAACGAAGAGCCAAATTATCAGGAGATTCCCTCCAAATTACGGTTCGTCAATAAGTTCCTGAGGGATTGAATCAACAAAAGGCAATGTCTCATCAAAGACATGGAAGAAGGCAATATCATAGAAATGCTGCTAGATGGGATGCGATGAGTTATTCATCAATCAATGCCATCCATGCAGTTGTTTCTGATCCACCAGATGAGGCTCACTCAGGGGACTCAGATGAAGAGGTTCCTACTCAAGAAGATGTACGCACCGACACAAATGAAGATGGTGTGCATACACGAAGTCAAAGGATTACTCAGAACATAGGTAATCCTTCGAGTAACCCAATTCCCCCTCCCCGAAAAGGATCCAACAAAGGGAAGGGAAAGAACCAGGTTACATATCCTTCCTCTGGATAATGTCAATCGCTCTCACTAGAGAAGAGGTTTGCAGAACAAGAGGAAGAAATGAACGAATTTAGAAGGTTGAATACAGAACTACTTTAGAGTAGTCTTCTTCTTAAGCATGCTTGTGTTAGTCAGCCAAAGCAATTTGTTGCAGCTACTGAGATGGATCAAGAATATCCTCCTGTATCAGTACACCCTCACAGGTCTAATCCTATGGGTCAAGTGCAACAAAAGTTAGCAGTGCTACCATCAGTTTCAGCACCAATCACTACATCTGTCCAAGCTCCAGTCATTGCACCTACCCAAGTCCATGTTCAACTGGATGTTTCTCAAAAGTTAATAACTAATATTGAGTCATTAATAGCTCGGTTAGAAACTATGGAAGGGAAGCGTGCACAATTTCATCCAGAAAGGAAAGTTTACTCTGAATCGGTAGATTCAATTTCTCCTCCATCCAGTTTTGGGAACCCTGTAATCCCTATTTTCAATGTATTAGGCGATCCTAAACAACATTTGACGCATTACGTGTCTTGTTGCGATCCTATGATGGGAACTCTAGAGCAGCAAGAAGTAGTGAAACTCAGATGCTTTGTGTGAACCTTTCAAGGACCATCTTTTGTTTGGTATACAAGCTTGCAATCCCGGTAAATTACCGGATGAGAGGATCTTCCCCAAAAATTCCTCCTTCAGTTCAGCTCGATTTTTCCAAATACAATAGTTTTCGATCTTACAAACTGTAAGAAAAGGGAGAATGAAAGGGTCTCTTATTTCATTTCTCGATGGAAGGGATTAACATATTCCATGAGTTTAGCACTCCCTCAAGAAGAATTGTTGCCAATCTGTGTGGAAAATCTACGTGACGAATTACGCACGCCGTTAATCCCTGTGAAATACACAGGAGGGTTTCGAGACCTTACTTCCATCGCTCAGCAGATTGTAGATTCCCTTATATAGGCTAAGGCTAAATCACGTGTAATTCCATCAGCTCCAGGAAAGAGAATGGGTAAAGCAGAAACTGCTACAGTTATTCATAAACAAGCACTTGTACCTATTTCTACCTCAAAACCTTCATCTTCTCGAAGGGCTCCACCTTCTGAGCGCCAACAACAAAGGCCTTTTCGTCCAGACGATCAAAAATATCAATGACGAAAACAATTTAAGGATCTGAAGAGAAAAAAATACTCTTTCCGAAATGAACATGTTCCTTGTTATTTCATTTCGGCTCTGGAAAACAATTTGGTTCAATTACCAATGCCCAAGAGGCCAAACAAGAAAGGAGATGAAGACCGTCCCAATTATTTCTCTTTTCATCAAATGTTGGGGCATCCCATCCAAGAGTGTTTTGTCTTCAAAGTCCTCCAGAAAAATATTGTCGACTTGGGACAAGTCACATTGAACGGCTCCTCAGTCCAGGTAGAATGTGTCTCTACTATAGTTCCAGAGGAGAAAGGTGAATGGAAAGAAGTCAAAAGAAAAAATGCACAGAAGTATGATGATTGGATGGTCAGAAAGACAATCAGTTGAACTCACGATATTTTGTGAACACAATTAAGGAAACCAATTGTGTCTTCTGCCATGAATTTTTCGGAAAAACCCTCTTGGTCAGAGGGAAAGTCTTCAGAGAAACGACATGATTCAAAGAAAGAAAAAGAATCAGAAGAAGATGAGTATGTATCATAGCCTAAGTTGTCTTTGACTTTGGTGGACTTCATGCCATCTACTTCAAAGCCACGGGCACCGCCCCACAAAACGGCACAGCCTAAATAGGATAATCAGGCAGAGTCTTCATCAGACGAAGAGTTAATCTTTGGTTCTGTTAATATGATTAAATTAACAGATCTATATGCCAGTCGAAGTTTTGATTTCAATGAGCCTAAATTCCCTGTATCAAATAGAGGGATCAGAGGAAGTTCCAGGGGCTCAGGATACAGGGGAAGACGTGGATCTTTCAGAAGCCACCATTCCAATTCTACCCCATCTAGAACTTTGTACGCAATAGAAACTCGTGGTAGAGCCCTTCAGCGAGCTCAGTAACAACAAGAAAGTTCTTCTACCAATAGCAAATTCAGTCCTGGTACAGTTATTTTGGAAGACCGGTTGAAGGTTCCATATTCTTCCTCTCAGCAAGTAAATGGATCTAATCGGTCTAATCTTCCAAAACCAGGAATATTGCCAACTCCTATCCCAATACAAGATGAATCAACTTCAAAGCATCTGCTTCCAAAGTACCAGCTAAACCACATATTCCTATTGGGAAACACAGACCTCTAGATCAAAAGTATGATATATTGAAACACTTGGCCCACGTACAAGCCATGTTATCAATTCTGGATGCTCTGAATCTATCAAAAGATCTTCAGGAAGCACTCATCGAGGATTTTTCAAGTCCTCAGGAGTTTGAAACTGAAATTGCTGCAGCTAAAGTCTATCACATAGAGAATAATCCTCCAAAATTCCATGCAATAATATCCTTTACTGATGATGATGAAGATGATGTTGTGCATGGACATATTAGACCATTGTACTTGTCTGGCAAGGTCAATGGCGTGGATGTTCGAATAGCTTTCATTGACAATGGTTCAGGAGTCAACCTCATGACCATTCGTACACTTCGTCGATTGGGCCTCACGGAATCTGATTTATCTCCTTCCACCATGATGCTACATGGATATGATAAAAATGAACAAGAACCACTGGGTGAAGTTACACTCAGAACTAAGTTTGGAGATCTTGTATCCAATTCAGATTTCATGGTTTTTGATCAAGACTCAGCCTTCAACATCGTTCTTGGAAGACCCTTGCTACATCAACATGCGGCTATCCCTTCATCATACCATCAATGTCTCAAATACTGTTTCGATGATCAATTTGGGAGATTGTATGGTGATAAGGCCCCATTCAAGACATGTGAGTCTCAATACATTGAGGCGGAATTATATCACATGAAGCAAAGGGAGAAATCCATAACAAAGGAGATTACCAAAGTTAATGCTCCATATGGTTTGGAAAAAATTCCAGTAAATCCATTTACACATGTGAGTACAGATTATGTGTTGCCTATGAGTCAATTTGACAAGATAGACCCAAATCAAAATACTCTTATGGAAAGATCCATAATGTCAATTACGGTAATCGAGCCAGACAACCTGGGAGAAATTGGTAATCTACCAAGCAGTGATGGAAGCACAAATAGTGACATCTTCATTTCATCTGCTGAAATCCAACAAGTCTATGCTTCACCAATTAGGCCATAAGAAGTTATAGCAACATCGGAGGTGAACAATGATGTCGATTCTCAATCCATCATCTCCTCTTTATTACCCAAAGAAGACCCTTCATCATCAATCGGGTTGGAAATGAAAGCTTCTTCTTCAAGATATGAAAATTTTGACATCTCTTTGGATCATGATAATTCTACTTTATCATCTACTATGCAAGTAGAAATGGAAGAAATAACACATTATGAAGAAGAAGAGGAAGATCTCAGAGATGCTCCTCCAGCATTTGAAGAGGGTATCTCTACCACTGTGGATGAACTCAGAGAAATAAATCTAGGTACAAAAGAAGATCCACGCCCCACTTTAATCATTGCAGCCATGACTCTTGAAGAACAAGAGATGTATATTTCTTTTCTAAAGAAAAATAGAGATATATTTTTTTGGAACTATACAGAAATGCCCGGGCTTGATCCTGATGTTGCTACTCATCATTTGGGTTTACCTGAAGAACATCGAGGATTTAAGCAAGCCGCGAGAAGAACACACCCAACTTATGCTTCCAAAATTGAAGCTGAAGTGGATAAGCTTATCAAAGCTAACTTTGTTAGAGAAGTTCAATATCCCAAATAGTTGGATAATATTGTCCCTGTAAAGAAAAAGAACAGAAAAATTAGAGTTTGCATCGATTTTAGAGATCTTAATCGGCATTTTCCTAAGGATGATTTCCCAGTTCCGATTACAGAACTTCTAATTGATGCAACAGCTAGCTATGAAACACATTCATTCATGGATGGATATTCTGGATATAATTAGATCCGAATGTCCCCAGAAGACAAGGAATCTATAGCCTTCAGAGCCCCTCAGGGTGTGTTTTGCTACCGGGTAATGCCCTTCGGCTTAAAGAATGTAGGTGCAACTTATCATCGTGCCATGCATCGTATCTTCAAACCCTTCTTAGGGAAGTTTGTTGAATGGTATGTAGAGAATTTGGTAGTTAAATCCAAACAACGTTCTAATCACTTGGCTGATTTGGAAGTCATATTTTTCAAGCTTCGACAAAAAAATTTGAAGATGAACCCCTTGAAATGTGCTTTTGGGGTAACCTTAGGAAAATTTCTCAGCATTGTTGTACGCCATCGTGGTATTGAAGTCGATCCCGAGAAGACCATTTCAATCCTTTATATGTCACCTCTTCAAAATTTGAAATAATTAAGAGGACTTCAAGGAAAATTAGCCTATATTTGGCGTTTCATCGCCAATTTAGCAGGAAAAAGTTTACCCTTCATGAAATTGATGAAGAAGGGAGTCACTTACCAGTGGACTGAAGAATGTCAAGAAGCATTTGATATTCTCAAGAAATACCTCTTGAGTCCACCGGTACTCATGCCACCTTTTGATGGAAGACCACTTATCCTGTAAAGACCCGTATCTTGACGTACATGGACATTACATTACATTTGAGGAATACTTAGTACATAACAAAAACACACACTAAAGGATCGTAATAGTTTAGTGTCTTTGGAAACTCGGAACGTAATCTTCTAATCGTGGTGAAAGTTCTTCAATATCTCCCGTAAAGGTCATCCCTTTTTTTTTACCTAAAACCTTTCTTTATATCCTGGGGAAAAGAAAACATAAAAGGGTGAGCTCAAATGCTCAGTAAGGGCAATAAAGGAAATAAAAATCATATCATATCTTTTTGAAAATCATAACCTGCAAAAGAGATCATAAAATCTTAATAAATCATAGAAGTGAAAATGAGATCCCCATAATCATAACATGAAACTTGAAACTTTGTGGCATGCACACATAATCATGGAAAATCATTTCTTGTTAGTCATGAATCATTGCCAAGACTATCTTAGTGGAAAAAGTCCCTTTCTGAATCGAGTAACCCTCGTTTCAGTCCTGTTTCACTGAACCGGTATAACCTACCGTTCCAGCCCTGTCTATCTCATGAGATATAAAATCTTTACCCAATGCATTGGAGGGAGATATAGGTCCCACCCATCTTATAATGAATCCTTTCTTATGTGTGCCACATAATCATAAATCATACATCATCGCATAACCCATGTAATAAAAATGGGATTCTTAAACAACATGACATCATAAAACAATTCATATAAGATAAAGGAATTCATAAAAATGTTTCCATCACAACATAATCAAATCCATGTAATAATAGGGGTAAAAACAGAACCCTTTTATTATCTTAGATGGAAAATAATTTTGATAAAATACTTGAACTCCATTCTTGAGGAAAATATCCTTTCTACTTTAAAAACATTTTTTTTCCTTTCATAACATGTCATATGACTTTAAAATAAAAGAAGTTGATTAAAAATAAACTTGAAAACTTGTAAAGGAAGCTTATTGGAAATAATGTTTTAAAAATCCATTCATGCCGTATAAGTTAAAAAAACATTCTTCGTACTTTTGTCGGAAAAGTCAAAATATACCTCGTACGAAAAACGACAAAAGATTCCTTTCATACATATTACTAAAAACTCACCGAAGGGTAAAAATGGATTAAAACAATTGTAGGTGGATGAAAATAATATTACATATTGATGAAACATGGATGTGGATGATAAAATACACCCCAGTAAATACTTACGAATAAACAATCTCGGATAAAAATGAGATTGTGATATTTCCCTTACCTTAGGTCCAATTTGCTTCGTATGTGTCCGAACCTCCTGTATAATGATTTAAATAATGTCATTGACTTATTACAGAATCATATTCATTGTTATGATATCATATATGGTTCACTTATGACTTTATATTACCCGTTCTTTTGTAAATTCCATGTTAAAGAAGCGTTTTGGGTAAAATCGTTTCATTTATCGTATGTGTTTTGACTTGTTGTTCTTGACATTATTATTACTTATATAATGATTTACTTACTTCCAGAATATAAAATATGATTTATATATCATATATATTCAGTATATATATATATAATAGATAGATAAATAAAATGAAAAACACCGTTCATGGAGACGGTAGTCCGTACGTACGCATGAACGCTGTTTTTCTTTCCTTATTGTCTTGAAATGGAAGTAAGTAGATGACATACATATGTATATATATACATAAATCCAGTAGCTTTATAATGTCATATATTTCATTATTATTTCTTATATATACATTATAATCATTCTTAAATGGTTAACATGGAGAATGAATCTCATCGCGTCGTGGAGACGGTAGTCCGTACGTACGCACGAGCGATGATATCATTTCTATAAATATTGAATTGAATTGGAGTGGATTATACAATATATCAGAATCAATATGATGTTGTAATAACTATGTATAGTTATTCTTTACACCATTATACCCATCCATGTAAGGTGGTGGTGGAAAATAGATTACACCACGGCGTGGAGACGGTATTCCGTACGTACGCACGCGCGGTGATTTCTTTTTCCGTAGGATGGATAGATGGTGAAATAGGGTTGTTTCATACTTATAATAACATATCAGTATATGAGTGATACTGATGTTATTACTTCATAATGAAACAACCTAAGAATAAGAAGTGGAAGAAGAAATAAAGATGAAAGAATTGGTAACGGTAATTACCTCTTCTTTGAAGTGCCTCTTTGAGACCTCCTCTTAGGGCACTAGAATTGGTCTTTGAGGAAGACCAGAACCTCTAGGATGTTGCTAGGGAAGTGGAGAAGAGATTTTGTCAGGGGTTGGCCGAGTTTGAGTGCTCAAATTGGTGTGAGGAGGAGGGGGAGGATGTGTCCTTTTATAGGGGAGGAGAGGGGCACCTTAGGAATATCTCAAAATATTATTTTATATTAAAGTCAAAATCGGATTATAATGGTTCCAAAGGGTCTTATTTCGAAGCTAAAGTGGGGATGGGTCGAAATACTATCAACCAATAGAATTTAGACAAGTTTAGGATATTATTTTAACCTTATCAATTAGATTTAACTCTAAGTTAAATAATTTAACTTTTACCATGTCTTTTTGTTTTCTTTCACTATATGGTTAATACACTTACTATAACATGCCAAACGAACCCCAAATTGTTTATTATTAATATATATATCCTTATCTAAGTCATTTGGCCGAACCTTAGATTTTTAGGAATACAATAACAATTAATAATATAATATTTGATTTAAAAACTATTTTGTGTCAATTTTGACACTATTTGATATATGATTTTTGTGAAAGTAATAACAGAATTAAATGTTCGAAACAAGTTGATTAAATCAAAATTAATATATCATAGTAACCTATAAAATTAGTGGAATTCATAAAAAATCTCAAATTACATTTATTTTGGTGTTTATAACATCAATTATGTCAATATTTCATTAATAAGATAATTACTGCATCATCGTTGTGTCATAAATAAATTAAATTATTTTATGTCTAAAAATTACAAATAAAATACCATCATGTAGGAAATCTTTTTAGATTTCTAATGAATATTTACAATAGAATTTATCTTATGTATTACCCCATATTAAAAATGATTTACTTATTAAACTTTGATTTTAACTATTTTAACCTTTCTTTAAATAAATTAATAATAAATGTCCTAATCTAATCTAAGTGGGCCTAAATGGTCATATTTTATTCCTAAGTTTGTTTTTGGTCGAATTACACTTGTCCAATAGAATTAGGACATGTGTTAGGGTAATAGTAATATCATATTTACCCTTAGTTACCCTATTTACTATTAACCGCGGTAAAAAAAGTAAAAAGTTACTATTCACCAAAAAATTATTTTCATCTCATTGAACCACATTTTAGTCCTTGATATTAACCGTGTCTCTCGTATTTTCGAAATTCCATTCACAGAAGTGGCAAAATTATGTTTTATGAAAAATTCAGTTTTTTTTTAACTACCACTTAGTAGTTTCACTATTCATCAAAAATTGATGTTTTTCAGAACAATGCCAAAATTTCATCCTAAGCTATATTTCATATTCCGAATTCAAAAATGAAATCTATTTTACCAAATTCATAACATAGAAGTTGCATAAATTAATTTTATAATTAAACCCCGCTGTTAAAATAAATAGCGTGTTTTTAGGAAACAATATATATCAAAAGATTGACACTTGATTATGTCAGGTTTAAATGTGAAATTACAACCAATGACCAACATTGTATTAAATTGTAAAAATATATTCTAAATATACTTTAAAACAACTCAAATTAATAATTTATCACTATTAATTATTTCGATTAAAAAAGTTGTTTTTAATTATAATTTAGTAATTTTTCACTATTCATCAGAATATGAAAGTTATCCGAAAAGTACCAAAATTTCACCTTAGGCTAAATTCGATACTCCGAATCCAAGAATGAAGTTCATTTTGAAAAATAAGATTTACAGAATTTTAAAAAGTGGTTATTACTATTCATAACGGCTAGTTTTAATAATATTTTAATAGCACATCGTTGTTTAGTGAAACTCGGTATTGCGTATTACACACGCTATCGAGGAAGGTCGCGATTGCGTGTAATGAAAGGCAAGACAAGGATGCGTGTTGTGCAAGCTCCTTTTGGTGTAGCGTACAACACAAGACATTAATAAAATTAAAAAGAATATTTTTTTATAAAATCTTGGGCTGTTACATTCTACCCCCCTTAAAATGAATTTCGCCCTCGAAATTCGTCAGGGTTATAAATGGTTTACTATTAGAAAGTTTCTTTAATAGAAACCCACATCGTAAAAAGGAATATCAAAACCAATCTTTAAAAACAAAAGTATGAAACGTAACGGTTACCCAAATAAACTAATCATTGGGTTTCCACATAGGTGAAAATATGGATATGGAAGAGAAATCTAACCATCATGTTCTGATGGAGAGTGGTAGAGAACATGGCTATGGAAAAGCCAGTAATCACAAATCCATAGATTTGTGATGATATAAGGTACCATCTGATTCACCAGGTATAAGATCACTAGGACAACATTTTTGGTTTTCAAGATCATTTCCCCTAAAGTTGAAAATTTGAATTAGAATAAATACTTACTTTATTTTGGTACAATCTCACTGTTGTTCGTGCCTTGAACAATTTCCACTTCATCTCTTAAATAAATGAAGTTGAATTAGTTATTCGTGAAGTGTTAGCAGATCATGTGATAGAATGACGGGTCATTCTATCTGTCTCAAACAAAAGGTTAGCAAAAATTATATGCATAAATCGATCTATAGTGAGATTAATCATATATGGTTCCTAAAATGGACTTATACTTCATATATCATACTGCTTAATATAATAAAACTAGTTTCTACTAAACAGGGACTTCCTGTAGGCCAGTGGTAGGCGATAAAGGCCAGTCGCACTTCGGTTGTGGGTTCGATTCCTACAGCCTTGTCCGAAGTGATGGGCTGTCGCCCGTCCTGCAGGTTGTCCTTTTTCCAAAACTATATTACTATAACATCCCATCAATAATATCGAAAAAAATTTCTATCCTTAAACAATACTAACTTACGTCCAACACAATCCATTCCAATCTTTAGGCTTATCCATAATACTGCAGTCCACTCTCATAACATAGTGAAAACAATTACTAGAGATTTAATATCATCGTTGATCCCCATATATCATAAGATATGTTTTGTTGGTCACATTCCAAACATTCAAAGTCCTTAATCATGTATACTCTTGAATACCCATTGAACCTTAGTGAAAACTTGAATGCAGTTAAAAGTTTACACTTTACACATACCAAAATACTCATAATTATTTATACTCAACCCATGATATCACTTAGTCCTTATATCAATCATGAGCTCATGAATACAATCAAACATCTCATTATCTTCTTATCCTTTCATTATGCACTTATCATCTACTTTCCAAAAGTAACTGAATAACCTTTCATGGTTACTGGTAACATTAACCAGACAACAATGTAACAATCCTTACATATCTCTTTATTCCATAGTACCATGAGATTACTTATACAACATTACACATGATAAACATGTAATCATTCCACTACATTCTTAAACCATTAACCGAGCTTCAACAATTCTTTCATCTCACATATCATTTGACGTCTCTTCATCATCATCCACATAAATACTACCCATACGGCCATACTGATTCTCTTCATGAGTCTTTCCCTTAGGACATTGGTTTGCATAATGCCCATACATTCCACATTTAAAACACTTAACCATTTTTGATGTCGTAGCAATACCATTATCCTCATCCATGGTGTTAACTGAACCTTTTCCTTTGCACTTACTTGCTTTGTGTCCTTCCTTTCCACACCCAAAGCATCTTCCAATTCCTTTGAAACATTCTCCTTGATGCCTCTTCCCACATGAATTACATAGGGGAAATTGAACTTTCTTTCCTCTATGATCATCATGAAACTCCATCTTTCTCTTATTAGCCGAGTCAGGAAACTTACCAAATTTTACTTTATTGATCATATTATGAGATTGCTGATTCGGCATAATAATTATGTTTGGACTTCCAAATCCCATTTCATTATGAAGAATATCATTCCATTGTCCATTATATCCTCCATTATCGTGAATCATCTTGTTTCCAGCCATTTTCTAAAACCCAAAAAGAATAGTGTGAGAGGCAAAAATCATGCTAGGGAAAACAACATAATAAAGGGGGAGTACCTTCAATATCTAACATCTTAGGTTTAATTCTATGATCGTTAGCGTAGTTCTAGTACTATAACTTATACGTCTACTTAACCTTAGGGACATCCCTAGACATACCGTAGAAATATCTCTAGGGATCTCACTAATGTTTTCGCATCCTAGTTTCCAAAGGTTGACTAAACCTTTCCTCTAATACCAACTGTAAAGACCCGTATCTTGACGTACATGGACATTACATTACATTTGTGGAATACTTAGTACATAACAAAAACACACACTAAAGGATCGTAATAGTTTAGTGTCTTTGGAAACTCGGAACGTAATCTTCTAATCGTGGTGAAAGTTCTTCAATATCTCCCGTAAAGGTCATCCCTTTTTTTTTACCTAAAACCTTTCTTTATATCCTGGGGAAAAGAAAACATAAAAGGGTGAGCTCAAATTCTCAGCAAGGGCAATAAAGTAAATAAAAATCATATCATATCTTTTTGAAAATCATAACCTGCAAAAGAGATCATAAAATCTTAATAAATCATAGAAGTGAAAATGAGATCCCCATAATCATAACATGAAACTTGAAACTTTGTGGCATGCACACATAATCATGGAAAATCATTTCTTGTTAGTCATGACTCATTGCCAAGACTATCTTAGTGGACAAAGTCCCTTTCTGAATCGAGTAACCCTCGTTTCAGTCCTGTTTCACTGAACCGGTATAACCTACCGTTCCAGCCCTGTCTATCTCATGAGATATAAAATCTTTACCCAATGCATTGGAGGGAGATATAGGTCCCACCCATCTTATAATGAATCCTTTCTTATGTGTGCCACATAATCATAAATCATACATCATCGCATAACCCATGTAATAAAAATGGGATTCTTAAACAACATGACATCATAAAACAATTCATATAAGATAAAGGAATTCATAAAATTGTTTCCATCACAACATAATCAAATCCATGTAATAATAGGGGTAAAAACAGAACCCTTTTATTATCTTAGATGGAAAATAATTTTGATAAAATACTCGAACTCCATTCTTGAGGAAAATATCCTTTCTACTTTAAAAACATTTTTTTTCCTTTCATAACATGTCATATGACTTTAAAATAAAAGAAGTTGATTAAAAATAAACTTGAAAACTTGTAAAGGAAGCTTCTTGGAAATAATGTTTTAAAAATCCATTCATGCCGTATAAGTTAAAAAAACATTCTTCGTACTTTTGTCGGAAAAGTCAAAATGTACCTCGTACGAAAAACGACAAAAGATTCCTTTCATACATATTACTAAAAACTCACCGAAGGGTAAAAATGGATTAAAACAATTGTAGGTGGATGAAAATAATATTACATATTGATGAAACATGGATGTGGATGATAAAATACACCCCAGTAAATACTTACGAATAAACAATCTCGGATAAAAATGAGATTGTGATATTTCCCTTACCTTAGGTCCAATTTGCTTCGTATGTGTCCGAAACTCCTGTATAATGATTTAAATAATGTCATTGACTTATTACAGAATCATATTCATTGTTATGATATCATATATGGTTCACTTATGACTTTATATTACCCGTTCTTTTGTAAATTCCATGTTAAAGAAGCGTTTTGGGTAAAATCGTTTCATTTATCGTAGGTGTTTTGACTAGTTGTTCTTGACATTATTATTACTTATATCATGATTTAATTACTTCCAGAATATAAAATATGATTTATATATCATATATATTCAGTATATATATATATATAATAGATAGATAAATAAAATGGAAAACACCGTTCATGGAGACGGTAGTCCGTACGTACGCATGAACGCTGTTTTTCTTTCCTTATTGTCTTGAAATGGAAGTAAGTAGATGACATACATATGTATATATATACATAAATCCAGTAGCTTTATAATGTCATATATTTCATTATTATTTCTTATATATACATTATAATCATTCTTAAATGGTTAACATGGAGAATGAATCTCATCGTGTCGTGGAGACGGTAGTCCGTACGTACGCACGAGCGATGATATCATTTCTATAAATATTGAATTGAATTGGAGTGGATTATACAATATATCAGAATCAATATGATGTTGTAATAACTATGTATAGTAATTCTTTACACCATTATACCCATCCATGTAAGGTGGTGGTGGAAAATAGATTACACCACGGCGTGGAGACGGTATTCCGTACGTACGCACGCGCGGTGATTTCTTTTTCCGTAGGATGGATAGATGGTGAAATAGGGTTGTTTCATACTTATAATAACATATCAGTATATGAGTGATACTGATGTTATTACTTCATAATGAAACATCCTAAGAAGAAGAAGTGGAAGAAGAAATAAAGATGAAAGAATTGGTAACGGTAATTACCTCTTCTTTGAAGTGCCTCTTTGAGACCTCCTCTTAGGGAACTAGAATTGGTCTTTGAGGAAGACCAGAACCTCTAGGATGTTGCTAGGGAAGTGGATAAGAGATTTTGGCAGGGGTTGGCCGAGTTTGAGTTCTCAAATTGGTGTGAGGAGGAGGGGGAGGAGGTGTCCTTTTATAGGGGAGGAGAGGGGCACCTTAGGAATATCTCAAAATATTATTTTATATTAAAGTCAAAATCGGTTTATAATGGTTCCAAAGGGTCTTATTTCGAAGCTAAAGTGGGTATGGGTCGAAATACTATCAACCAATAGAATTTATACAAGTTTAGGATATTATTGTAACCTTATCAATTAGATTTAACTCTAAGTTAAATAATTTAACTTTTACCATGTCTTTTTGTTTTCTTTCACTATATGGTTAATACACTTACTATAACATGACAAACGAACCCAAAATTGTTTATTATTAATATATATATCCTTATCTAAGTCATTTGGCCGAACCTTAGATTTTTAGGAATACAATAACAATTAATAATATAATATTTGATTTAAAAACAATTTTGTGTCAATTTTGACACTATTTGATATATGATTTTTGTGAAAGTCATAACAGAATTAAATGTTCGAACCAAGTTGATTAAATCAACATTAATATATCATAGTAACCTATAAAATTAGTGGAATTCATAAAAAATCTCAAATTACATTTATTTTGGTGTTTATAACATCAATTATGTCAATATTTCATTAATTATATCATTACTGCATCATCGTTGTGTCATAAATAAATTAAATTATTTTATGTCTAAAAATTACAAATAAACTACCATCATGTAGGAAATCTTTTTAGCTTTCTAATGAATATTTACAATCGAATTTATCTTATGTATAACCCCATATTAAAAATTATTTACTTATTAAACTTTGATTTTAACTATTTTAACCTTTCTTTAAATAAATTAATAATAAATGTCCTAATCGAATCCAAGTGGGCCTAAATGGTCATATGTTATTCCTAGGTTTGTTTTTGGTCGAATTACACTTGTCCAATAGAATTAGGACATGTGTTAGTGTAATAGTAATATCATATTTACCCTTAGTTACCCTATTTACTATTAACCGCGGTAAAAAAAGTAAAAAGTTACTATTCACCAAAAAATTATTTTCATCTCATTGAACCACATTTTAGTCCTTGATATTAACCGTGTCTCTCTTATTTTCGAAATTTCATTCACAGAAGTGGCAAAATTAAGTTTTATGAAAAATTCAGTTTTTTTTAACTACCACTTAGTAGTTTCACTATTCATCAAAAATTGATGTTTTTCAGAACAATGCCAAAATTTCATCCTAAGCTATATTTCATATTCCGAATTCAAAAATGAAATCTATTTTACCAAATTCATAACATAGAAGTTGCATTAATTAATTTTATAATTAAATCCCGCTGTTAAAATAAATAGCGTGTTTTTAGGAAACAATATATATCAAAAGATTGACACTTGATTATGTCTGGTTTAAATGTGAAATTACAACCAATGACCAACATTGTATTAAATTGTAAAAATATATTCTAAATATACTTTAAAACCACTCAAATTAATAATTTATCACTATTAATTATTTCGATTAAAAAAGTTGTTTTTAATTATAATTTAGTAATTTTTCACTATTCATCAGAATATGAAAGTTATCCGAAAAGTACCAAAATTTCACCTTAGGCTAAATTCGATACTCCGAATCCAAGAATGAAGTTCATTTTGAAAAATAAGATTTACAGAATTTTAAAAAGTGGTTATTACTATTCATAACGGCTAGTTTTAATAATATTTTAATAGCACATCGTTGTTTAGTGAAACTCGGTATTGCGTATTACACACGCTATCGAGGAAGGTCGCGATTGCGTGTAATGCAAGGCAAGACAAGGATGCGTGTTGTGCAAGCTCCTTTTGGTGTAGCATACAACACAAGACATTAATAAAATTAAAAAGAATATTTTTTTATAAAATCTTGGACTGTTACATATCCTTTATGTGATAGCTCTAGAGCGATCATTGGGTGCCTTTCTTGCTCAAAAGAATGATGCTGGGAATGAAAACAGTCTACTATCTCAGTCGAAACATGCTTGAAGCAGAAACCCGGTATTCAATTATTGAGAAGTGATCCCTGGAATTAATATTTGCTGTTCAGAAGTTGAGACACTACCTGCAACATCACGAGGTCCAATTGGTATCTCACAATAACCCGCTCAAATTTATCCTAAGTCGTCCAATGCTTACAGGACGTCTGGCAAGGTGGGCAGTTATTTTGCAGCAATTCGACATTCAGTATGTGTCTCAAAAGGCGATAAAGGGCCAAGCTCTGGCTTATTTCCTAGCTGAACACTCTTCATTAGAAGACACACCTTCAGATATTGAACTCCCTGATGAGGAATTCTTATCTATTCAAGAAATTCCTCAGGCATGGGAAATGTATTTTGATGGTGCTTCCAGAAGTTCAACAGGGAGGAAATTGTAAAATCCTAAATCCAAAAAAGTTGGCTTAGGAATTGTGCTCATTTCTCCAGAAAAGGCAGTGTTACCTTATTCCTTCTTATTGTGGGAAGGTGGTACCAATAATGAAGCATAATACCAAGCTCTCATCATAGGTTTGGAATTAGCACTTCAAGCACAAGTGAATCACTTAAAGGTGAAAGGTGATTCAGACATGGTAATCAAACAAGTCAATGGGGATTATGCAATCAGAAAAGAAGATATAATCCCTTTGTATGATTACGTCAGAGAGTTAATGACAGAATTCCCTTTGGAACCGACATTTTCTTATGTCCCAAGATAACAAAATGCTCAAGATGATACATTGGCTAATATAGTCACATCTTTGGCAGATCCAAATCGGGACGAGACAACCATCATTATTTCCCACCATCGTGAAATTTCACCTTATGTTTGAATCAAAATAGAGAAAATTAATGAAATTTGTCCATTCCTGAACTGTGTGGTCATACTACAGGATGGATGTCACCTATCAGGTAATACCTTCAAAATGGAACACTTCCACCTGATAGAGCTGAGAAAGAACAAATCCGGAGACGTGTGGTTAATTTTACTCCTTATGATAGCCCAGATCACTTAGAGAAAATTATCTACAAACGTGGTTTTGATGGAGTTCTCTTCAGATGCATTGAGGGTGAAGAGACAATGGTTGTCACGAAAGAAGTGCATGCAAGAGTTTGTGGTGCCCACCAGTCTGGACATAGACTGTCTGATCAGATTCGAAGGCTTGGATACTTTTGGCCATCAATGATATGAGATTATGTCAATTTCACAAAGAAGTGTCATTCATGCCAAGTATATGCCAACTTCATTCATCAACCTCCAGATTTTCTTCATACAGCTAAATACTCATGGCCATTTTCCACATGCGGAATGGATGTGGTGGGGCCTTACCCTTCGGAAATAGCCAAGTAGTTTAAGTACATTCATACTGCTTCTGACTTCTTTTCCCAATGGGAAGAGGCAATACCTCTCAAGGAAGTCAGTTTTAAATGCGTTTTTAGCTTTATAAAGTCTAACATCATTACCAGATTTGGTGTCCCTCATACCATATTGACTGACAATGACACCAATTTATGTTCATCCGAGGTGAAGAAGTTGT
Organism: Viscum album; assembly: GCA_963277665.1. NCBI lineage: Eukaryota > Viridiplantae > Streptophyta > Magnoliopsida > Santalales > Viscaceae > Viscum > Viscum album. The sequence continues at coordinate 448,822,195 of OY728145.1, forward strand.
ATCAAGAATACAACATCAAATCCAACCATTCATCTCGGTATCATGCAGCGGCCAATAGCCAGATAAAATCCTTTAACAAGAATCTTTAAAATATACTGCAAACGATGGTGGATAAAGAAAAGAGGTCATGGCCTGATAAACTCTTTCATGATTTATGGGCTTATCGGACTACAACCCGCACTGCAACTCGGTCAACTCCATATTCATTGGTATATGGAACGGAAGTCTTCTTGCCCATTGAAGTTCAACTACCCTCACTCAGAGTTTCCATTTGTGATCAATCATCTACATATGAACAATCTCAAAAGAGATTGAATGAATTGGAATGGTTAGATGAGAAAAGATTATGCACTTTGCACCACATGGAAGTCTATTATAATCGAATAGCATGAGCTTTTAACAAAAAAGTTCGTCTTCATTCATTCACTCAGGGAGAATTGGTATTAGTTCTCAGAACTCCAATGATACCAGGAATGAAACCTCCCAATCTTGAGCTAAAATGGGAAGGACCTTATTCAATACATAGGGTCTACTCCAATGGAGCTTATTCATTAATCTCAATGGATGGAGATCTCATCACTACTCCAACCAATGACATATTTTTGAAGAAGTATTTTGTATAAACTGCAAAGTACCTTTTTTCTCCTTGCTATATAACGTTAAACTATACAGCAACGGTCCATACATATGACCTTAAACTATTTTTACTTTCGTCCCACATGACTTTGAACGGTGAAAAAGTTCTTGTCCTTGCTATATGACATTAATCTATATAGCAACGGTCCATACATATGACCTTAAACTATTTGTACTTTCGTCCCACATGATGTTAAACTGTGAAAATGTTCTTGTCCTTTCTATATGACGTTAAACTATACAACAATGATCCATACATATGACCTTAAACTATTTGTACTTTCATCCCACATGATGTTAAACTGTGAAAAAGTTCCCTAAATGGTCCAGTATGACCTTAAACTACAACTAGGTCCAGTATGACCTTAAACCGCATCATCAATGGTCCATGCATATGAGCCTAAACTATTTGCAAGTCCCTTATGTCCAGCATGACGTTAAACTATGATGTCCTAACTACATGACGCTAAACTATATAAAAGTACCTTACGTCCGGAAAGACATTAAACTACATAATCATCAATGGTCCTATATGACCTTAAACTACACCACCGTCTAGCATGACATTAAACCGCACCATCCACGATCCATGCATATGACCTTAAACTATTCTCACTTTCGTCCAACATGACGCTAAACTGTATCGTCCCTTTTTCGTCCAACATGACGTTAAACTGTGAAAAGTCCCCAATGCGTCCAACATGACGTTAAATGGTGTACTCTTTTGTCCTCCCTGCATGACATTAAACTGCATAGTCCCCCTTTCATCCAACATGACATTAAACTCTATTGTCCCCATCGTCCTAACTACATGATGCTAAACTGTATAGAAAGTCCATGATACGTCCTACATGACATTAAACTGTATTTTGTCCCTGCTACATGACACTAAACTTTGCAGCACCAATAGTCCTAATTTCAAGACTTTAAACTGCATAGTCCCTTTATATGTCTAACATGACATTAAACTATGCATCAGTAAGGTTGTCGTTGCCTTTTGTTTCTCACACCGAGTATGAATCACGTGAGCTAAGAGAAAACCTCATCCATAACACTCTCTCTGGGCCACTAACCATGTGTAAGTCCCAACATCATTTTTTAGGTCGTTGTCCCCAAGAACAACTTGATCATTAATTCATTATTTAATTGAACTACACGGGCTTTGATCCTTTCCTTCTAGGTTGTGTATGTAGGCAACCTCCCAAGGTTCAAGCCCAAAACCAATCTCTTCGTGTCGGTTCATCTTCATCTCATACGATGTTAATTCGTGAAACCGCCCATAGAATCAATATCTTTACATTGGTTCACTTTTGTACTTATTATAAGATGTTAAACTATACAACACTTTTTTCCAGTATGACAATAAACTAAATTTTTTTTTGATACCCTCACCTGAGAGGGAACCATTATTTTCCTTGATTTTTCAATCATGTTTCATTTCAAAGACTACGTGCATACATGGCAATGCCCGAACCTTTTATCTTGGGTTAAACCATCAATTAACTAAAGTCCCCTTTCACCCTTCACATGTACGAACCAAATTTGTATAGAGGGTATTTCTAGAACTACGTGGGTTTGATTACCATCATTATGGGATACGTAGGAACGTTCGAGTGTCCCTCGAATCCAGCCCCATGTCTTTGGGCCTATCCCCAAATTCCACTTTCAGTCCCTTGGCTGAAAAGTCCCCATGAAAACACACACTGTGTATTTCTTACAATGGTCCAAGATCTATGACCCTAAACTAAGATCTCTAATCCTTTTGTCCCACATGACGTTAAAATGTAGTTTAAGAACTACGTATGGCTTGATTCTCATCCTTATGGGATACGTAGTGAAGTCCAACATTTCAATTCAGGACCAAACCACAACATGATTATGGTTAGCATTAATCTATGTATCTCTGTATACATTGAACAATACCCATCTTTATTTTTCATAATCCTAACCTTAAATATTTTCAGATCCTCATAACCCTTTTCATGACTTCTAGTCACACAAATGTCAAACTTCTGAGAGTTCTTTTTCCTGACTAGGCAGCACGTGCCCATAGGCGGCCTTGCATAAACAGTCTACATAACAGACTTGTTAGCCAAAAGATACTATTATTTTACTATGTAGCCAATGCCCTTAGGTGGCCCTGCATAATTCAACCCCCTAACGGGTTTGTCGGATAGTGGTAACTTCATTCTTGGGAAGAATGCCTATTTTGCCCTTATTTGTCTTAAACGACAGTATGTAGGGATCCACAAAAATATCCATCCTTAACATATTTGTCCCATATCCTTTTTCATGATCTGAAAGTATTCAAATCTATGGTTTATATTATCCTTCCCTACATTGGGGTCAGACCTTCGTAGAAGTGATATTCATCCAGTTCTTCGATAATCTTGTTTGGAAATATCTTCTCCATATTCAATTAACTCTTTCCATACAGAAAACTCTATACTTTGGAAGATTTGAATCTCCATAAACTTTCACTGGCTTTTAGCACTAGGAAAGTAAATTTATGAGAGTTCTTTTGCCTGACTATGCAGCACGTGCCCATAAGCGGCCTTGTATAAACAATCTATATAACAGACTTGTTAGACAAAAGATACTATTTTATTTAACTATGCATCCAATGACCTTAGGTGGCCCTTCATAATTCAACCCCCTAACGGGTGTTTTAAATAATGGTAACTTCATTCTTGGAAACTACTTCTTCTAATTCCTTTTAGCTCTTTTTCATATCATTCCTCAAATTCAAATATTCTTAAGTCATAGCTTACATATTTTACCTCATACTTGAGTATGGTAATATGCTTTCAGATGAATTTTCAAGGAATTGAGTCAATTCTAATCCATTTCAGTCAAAGCTATTTCGAACTTAAACAGTAGCCTTTATTTGTCCGATGTGCATGACTTTAAACTTCCCAAAAAAGAAAACAGAACTATGAATAAAATTAAAGTCCCCAGCTCACTAAACATACATTTAGTATGATTTAGGTAATATTGAGCAATTAAAAGGTTCAAGTTTGTAGGGTTATTTACATAAATCCTAGTAAAAATCAAACTATGCTTACTAGGCCCATTGGCTTTGGAAAAATCTAAAGCATTTAGCAAAAGAGAATGCAGGTACAAATGAGTGAAGGTGAAAGTGTTTTTCTTTGATGCACAAGAGTTAGAAGGACATCCACAGACTGGAGTCTATTCTCTTTTTCAAGAATTACTAGAGGATTTCAACATAACTCTTTATTTGGTTTACGACATCCCGAGCTTCATCAACAACCACTTGGAATTCATTCATTCAACTGGATACCATAAGAGATGCAGTGATACCAGCTCTTCTTGGAACAATTGTAAAAGAATATTCTTGAGTGCGGTTTGAGAAAATTTCCTGCTGATCAAACAGTGACTTTATTTCTATCCAAGAGACTTGGAAGATGGATACATGGATTTGAGAATGGAGCATTGGAAGTAAAGTGTCATTTGGAGAGAGTACTCTTTTCAGATATTGCTATAATGCCATGTTTGTCTTCTCTCCACCAACCGGCAGCGGAAAACATTACAGCCCATGGGTTTTCCATTTTCATATCTGCAAGGAAATGGCATGGATGGAGAATTTGAAAGATCACACCATTGTTGTTTCTCTTAATGCACAACATAACCGAAATAGAGGGGTAGCAATGTAGCTGCATTTCTGGTGTATAGTTCATTGAATTTGGAACATTGACTCCTTGCAGATGACCATGACCATACTGGGAGAAGTAGATTCTCTGTTGGAAATTAAGATGATACTTCTTTAAGTACATATCCAAATCTAGGAAAGTGCTGTCGCAGATATCATAGTAATCATGGCCAAAAATGTTCATCATGTCATCAATCTGCTTGCTAGCCAGTTCATCAACCATTTCGATTCTCCTGGGAGCCATTGAATCTCCACAAAAAAATTGAATAAACAAACTCTTAAATGGGTTTATGTTTCATAAAATTTGTGAATAAAATTCAGAAAAATGGAAAAGGCATTAAGGCGCACAAGTATGGATGTGCCGCTCAAGTATTTGACGCGCAAGTATCACCGCGCATGCCCAGATACCTTGATAGTAGCGAGACATCAAGGAAAAAACCGGAAAATAGAGCAACCTGCACGGCTAAGGTGACCTGCGCGGCGAGAGCTCGAAGGTATGAAGTCCGGAAATCCAGATGCTTGTACGGAAGTGAGGCCCTCTATTTATAGACATGGCTAGGACCCTCCGTGCCATTCCCTGTGTGATCAAGGGCCGTATCCCTGCACGTCAGGCCTTGCACTCCCAAAGCTCATTTGTGTGCCCTACCTTGCGAGCCCCAATTTCCTTGTCATTATCGATTTCCTCAAAGTCAAATCCTCTATTCTCTCCGGATCCAACTCTGAGGGGGGACTTTTTTTGACGCTCATTTCGTCACAGAATATAAAGATCAGAAAAGAGGAATATCTGAGCTCAAAGTGATTCAACCTTTGAAGAAAATATCAAAAATCAACAAAGGGATGAATAAGGGATCAAAAGCACATGTACCGCACAAGTTATATCACTGTCGCGCAAGTCTACTTGCGCGACGCCTAGTGGTCGCGCAAGTGACTTGCGCGACCAAAGTGGTAACTGCCCAGGGTCTTCTCCTGCCTATAAATAGACCCTATGGGCCCCCATTCGAGATGAGTTTTTACAGAAACTAATATTTGAGATCCCGATGCCCTAGTATCTTCTCAAAGCTTCTGAAACACTTCTAAGTTAATTTCTTACCTAGAACGGAAGATCTAAAGAGGGGGAGGAAGGCCTAAGTGTTGAAACTCATCAACACTTGTGCTCCTGAGTGGCCATCCCTTAAGGGAAAAGGCCACACTTGCGCAATGCCTTACTCATTCAATAGAACTTGTGTGCCACTTTTATGGAAGAACCTCAAGAGGATTCTAAAGGCTTTAATCAAGAGCCGCTCAAGTATTACCCTACTGGTTAACCGTCGCGCAAGTACACTATGTGTCGCGCAGGCATACCTGTGTGACCAGGACTTGCGCGGCCACGCAGTACCTGCACGCCTGCCAGGACTTTCGCGCCCCTGCCTTTTTGGGTTCCCTTCTTGCCCATTTCACCCCTCTTAAGCCATTCCACCTTTCCTATTCAAGATTCAGTCTTCAAGACACTCTTCAAATCCATTTATGTCATGATTTCTTGATTTGACTTCCTTATCAGAATGGAATTCTGTGGAATATCTCTCAAAACCTAGTAATTTACACATATTTATGTCACTAAATATTAAGATTTCATTCATTCAACCTCATACTTTAAGATGAGAGAATCCTTGACCTGGGTCTCATATTCAGGAATAATCCCCAGTCATAAGTCCTCTAAATTTGGGCATCCTCTTTAGGAGTAAGCCCCAAGACCTCTAATTTGGGTATCCTCCTTTTCAGGAGTAATTCCCAGTCATAATTCTTGACTTGGGCATCCTCCTTAGGAGTAAGACCCAATTCTTAAAGTTCCCAAATCTGGGAATCCTCCTTAGGAGTAAGCCACAGTCCCATAATTTGGGAATCCTCCTCAGGAGTAAGCCCCAAACCTTAATTCCCTTAACCTGGGCCTCCTTTTCAGGAGTAAGCCCCAGTCTCAAATATGGGCATCCTCTTCAAGAGTAAACCCCAAGTCCCTTAATTTTTCAAATCTCTTTACATGTGCCTCCTTTTCATGAATAAGCCCCAGTCTTAATTTCTCTTAACTAGTCCCAATTTACCTTTGATCTGGGATTCCTTTTCAGGAGTAAAACCCAATCATAAGTCTTCTCCTAATTTGGACCTCCTTTTAAGGAGTAATCCCCAAGATAGAGTATTCAAAATCTCCATGAAGCACATATACCTTTATGGACCCTGTTCCTGGATTTCTTCCCTAATGCAAATCCTAACCTTCATTTATCTGGGTAGTCATATATACATAAGACCCACATTATTTCTTATGATTTCATCTTTCATGGAATAATTGTCTAATTTTTACCAATACCTCTTGTTTCTCACACCGAGCACGACTCACGTGAGCTTAGAGTGTAAAAGTAATCGTGACATCCTTCTTTGAGCCATCAATCATAAACATCATACTCCCTTACTCGAACTAAGTGGGTTATGATTCCTCTTCTAAACAAAGGATACACAGGTATCCCGTCTACAGGTTCGATCCCAACTCTAAAATAATCCATGTCCTTCTGAATGACAATAAACTTCAAGTGCCCCACTGAGTGGCTTTAAAACCATCATGGTCATCATAATGACCAAGAGACTTCTATATAAATGTGTCGAAGGGTACCATTGACCAAGAATCTCTAATAAATACAGATGATTCTCTATCGATGAAGAACTTCGAATACATACAAAATATTCTCTAAGTTTCCTACATATTTAATCATTGATTGTCAGATCTGAAGAAATCTCATTTTATACTTGGTAATGTAATAAGGATTCACAAAGGTAACTTAAATCTATAAAGAGAGTCCTGGAGTAGACAATAATTCCCCTCAAAAAGGTGTGATGAGTCCGACCTCCCATCCTCTCGACTAATGAAAATTCTTAAGCCTCATCAGTCCACAAACTAATGAGCACCTACCTTTGGAAAGTAGGTCTGAATGGATGTGTAATCATTGGATGTTTCCAGTTCTACGAACAAACCCGTTAGAAACTGATCGGAATTTTTGAACCTCCCATCAAGGAGGTCATCCCCAGATTCCAAGGGAAATGGTGAATAATAACTTTTTACTTTTATTTACCACGATTAAAAGTAAATAGGGTGATTAAGGGTAAAACTTATATCATAATTACCCTAAAACATGTACTAATTCTATTGGTCAAGTTTCATTCGACCAAAAAATGTATTAAGAATAAATTATGATCCCCTTAGGTCAAAATGGATTATATTAGGACATTTATTATTATTTTATTTAAAGAAAAGTTAAAAGAGTTAAAATCAAAGATTAATAACTAAACCATTTTTAATATAGGGTTATATATAAGATAAATTAGACAATAAATATTTATTATAAAAATAAACATATTTCCTACATAATTTTATTTTACTTATAATTTTTAGACACTAAATAATTAAATTTATTTATGACACAATGATGATGTAGAAATTACCTTATTAATGAATGATTAAAATAATTGATATTATAAATATCCAAATAAATCTAATTTGAGACTTTTAATGAATTAAATTAATTTTATAGGTTAATATGACATGTTAGAGTTGATTAAATTAAATATTTGTTAAGTAATAACGTTGTTATGAATTTAACAAAAATAAAATACCAAATAGTATCAAAATTGACATAAAAGAGTTTTTAAAACAAATATTATATTATTAATTGGTATTCTATTCCTAAAAATATAAGGTTAGGACAAAGGGATTAAATAATATTATATATGTCATTAATGACCCACTTGAGGTTCTATAGAAAGTTTATAGTAAGTTTATTAACCATATAATATAAAAATACAACGCGACGTGGTAAATGTCAAACAAATTTAACTACGTGTTAAATCTAAAAGATAAGGTTAATATAATGACCTAAACATGTCTAAAACCTATTTTTTGAGAGGTTTTCGACCCATCCCCACCTTATACATTAAATAATTAATTTTGGATCCTTTAGAAACCAAAAATGATTTTATTATAAAATAATATTTCAAGCTTTTCCTAAAGTGACCCTCACCTCTCTTATAAAAGGGAACCTCACCTTCTCTCAAATTCACACCTTCAAATCCATTTGTCTTGGCCAAACCCTGACCAAATATTCTCTAAAATGTCCTATTCTCATCCTAGAGTCCTTAAATTAGTCAAAAACCCAACCTAAGGAGTCCTTTTGATCAAATCAAAATATTGAACCCAAAGAAGAGGTAAATATTTCATCACCTCTTTCAAGTTCTTTTGTTCTTCCACTTCCTATTTCTTTGTTATTTCCATTATAAAATAATAAATCAAGTATCTTCTATATACTGTGATGTTATTATAAAAATTGTACAACCATATTCATTATTCTATCCATCCTACAAATGACAAATTCACCATACGTGTGTACGTACGGATTACCGTCTCCACGTCATGGTGTAGTTTGTTATTCAAACACTTCATCATTTGGATGGGTATAATAATGAGTATAAATGATTTAAATAATAAATACAACAAGATAATTATTCTGTATATATGATATAACATCCAAATATATACTATTTTAAAATCAATAGAATGATATTGTCCCTCGTGCGTACGTCCAGATTACCATCTCCACAAACGCTATGAGATTCACTCCCCATCATAATCATTCAAGAATAATTTTCATTTTATCATTAAAAATAATGTTTCTGAACATAATATCATTCTGCATATGAATCATATACATCATATCCATAACAAACATGGATTATGTAACCAAGCATCTAAAGGAAAACAAATTCGTTAACACCCAAAACGATGATACTACTGAAATTTCATTAACAAAGAAATATTAGAAGATCATATATCATATCATATTAATATATATGTTTCTTGTATAATTTAATAAAAATTATTTCACTATTATACAGGAGGTTAACCTACCCTCTACCAAGGAAAAGTACAAGGTAGAGGTTAATTCTACAATCTCTTCATTATCCGATGTTGTTTTTACGTAAGTATCTACTGGGACCTCATTCTCATCCACATCTGTTTCTTCATAAAAATGTAATTCAATTTTTTTACTATTTACTAAAATATGGGTTAAATTCTATTATACCCTTATTTGACCATATATTTTTTGGAAGGAATCTTTCCATTGTTTTCCAAACAAGGTACTTTATGACTTTTTTGACAAAATTATGGTAAGAATGTCTTTTTTAACTTATACAGTGGGTGGAACTATTTTCTTCCGTTATAACATATTCAAAGCTTCCCATACAAGCTTACAAGAATATTTTCAAAATAAATTTTTTCTATTATAATTATATGACTTTTAAATTATTTCAAAATAGAGAGATATATTTCTCTAAAAAATGTTTTTATTTCATCTATGTCAACATACTTTGATGGATTTTAAACTTGTTTGAATTTGATTTATTATGATACAAATATTCTATATTGTATTGAAGGTTTCATGATATATTTAACTGTGAATGTGTTATTTTTATACCATTCATGGGTTATGGATAAAGTATTGACATTTCATATGCTAGTTTTAATAGGAATGATTATGTTATATTTAAACCTTTTCTTATGAGGAATGCATTGGAATTAGTAAGTGATGGGTGGAGCCCACTATAGCTCCTAGATGCATCGGTAGATATCATGAGAAAAACTAGTGTCTTGGAAAAAGGCCTTGAAAGCATCTTATTTGTAGTCTTGGAACAAGGCCTTGACTATGTGGTTATGATGTTTGGAATTATGCATTCCATCATTATCAAAGTGGATATTGATATTTCATGTGATTATTCGACTAGTAGAATATCCATGTGAATAATTAAATGGAATTATTTGATTTTATCTTTGAAATATTATTCTAAAGTTCATGTTTAAAAGTCTTTTGTTTTATTCTTACATATACATAAATGTTTATGCTTATTTTCAAAAGTTTCCTCTATATTGTTATCCTTTTAGAGCATCTGAGATCACCCCTTTCTATGTTTTATTTTTCCCAGGATATGAAGAATTATATTATGACTGACCTATAGGAAAAATATAAGGGATATGATTGTGAACCATGGAGACTATTTTGTTGTAGTTTTTCATTTTATAATGTAATGTAAAACTTATGAATGCATCTAGCATTTCCAAGGCAACGGAACTAATCGGTCTTTCGAGACATGATCTTTTGTGATCATGCCAATGTTATGTAATAATACACCAACTCTGGGTAACTAGGGTATGACCATTACAGTTGGTATCAGAGTAAGTTTAGTACAAACCATGGAAACTAGATTTAGAAAAACTTTGATTAGAGAACATTATGCTAAGATAGACATTGAGGATTAGTATAGAAGAAATTCCTAGAATTTTGGTAATGTAGATATTTTGTGAGTTTTCCATGAAATACATCCCTGTCTGGATATGAGCAGGTAGAGATGGATCTGGCACATATGTACCTTTGGGTAAAACCCGAAAACACCGCTTTGAGCTAGACTCGAAGGGGAACTGCTGCACGACAATGAGCCTGGTTGCACTCTCAGTTACGACACTCCTGTGGGATATGCTTAGGATAATTCTCATTTTCATTACAAACCGTTATCATGGGTTTATGAGTATATAATTCCTCAATGAAACCATTTTTATTATTATGGATTACATCCATAAATTTTTCAATTTATGTAAAGTGTTTTACATGTTTGGAGTTATGTATTGAAATTCATAAACTAATCTAGTGTATGCCATTGTTTAAAAATGGATCCTAGTGGAAGGAATGGAAACCATATCAACGCACGTAATCCATGTTGGGATTTCCCTCATACACAAGATAATTATAGTGGAGATGGTGAAGAAACTGGTGCTGATCATCTTATCACCACACTGGGACAATTAACTCAGGTTATGAATAATAACCTTACCTGTATGGAGCACCCTGATCCAAAACGCGGAGGATCAAAGTTCGACCGCTTCATGAGGAAACAATCACACACATTAAATGAGAGTACAAATCAATTCGTATCTAAGTAATGGATAAATTCCTTAGATAAAATATTTCATTCTTTGGGGAGTAACGAAAGTGAAAAATTTGTCATGGAAATTTATCACATCACGGGAGATGCAGATCAATGGTAGTAATCGATTCAAAACACAATCGAAGATTATGAAGTATAAAATATGTGATGGAGGGAGTTTAAAGATATTTTATTAGAAAAATACTTTCCTCGTGACCATCGAGCGGATTTGGAAATACAATTTCTGAGTCTGAAGCAAAAAGAGGATGTGAATGTGGCAAAATATGAGGCTAACTATACAAGGTTAGCAAGGCATTCTACAGATTATATACATAACCCAAGGAGTAAAATTGGTTCATTATTTTATGGGTTAAAACCATTTCTTTATTGAGCATTAGCCTCACAATACTTCTTATCATAAGAAGATATTTTCTCATGTGCTATCAAGACAAAAAAGAATTATCTAAGTATTATGACTTTAAAGTAAAGAAGAAGAATAAGAGATCTTCTGAACACATTGGAAATGGAAATAAGGGGAAGAAGGGAAAAGTTGAATATCCATCCTGCAGTAAATGTGGGAAGAAACACCTCGGTACTTTCCTGAAGGGAATGAGAGTCTTTTACAAGTGTGGTGAAAAAGGCCACCAAGCTCATGATTCCAAGAGGATGAAATATGTTGTCAATGTTTAATGCTACAATTTTATAGAAAAGGGGCATTATGCTAATGAATTTCCTAAGCTCCAAGGGAACTTACCTCAAAAAATTACAAAGGAGAAATGCCAAGATTATGATCACTACTGCCAAGGTTGAAGCTCCGAAAGATGTGGTGGTAGGTAATTTAATGGTTTTCTCATGTTTAGCTAATGCTTTATTTGATTATGGATCATCTCATTGTTTCATATCTTCCCAGTTTTCAAAGAAAATCAGATATTTTCAATTTGACTTAATAAGGGATTTGTCAGTCAAAACGCCTAAGGGAAGTATCATCGTAACAACGTTTTGAGAATCAGTTCCCATTAGGGCATATAAATGTTCTTTATCTGCTGATATCATCATCATACCCATGATTGGATTTGATATAATCCTCAATATAGATTGGTTTTCGGACCATAATGTGGAAATTTGTTGTAATAAGAAGGAAGTTACAATTTTTAAAGATGATAAGAAGTACCTTATCTCTAGAGTAGAAACTTCACCACCTGATTCTTATCTAGATCTTCCCCCCAGCAACTCTACAAAATTAAATTATTGGGTAGGATGAGAATAAAATAATTATGGGAGATGAAAAGAATGTTCGAATAGAGGACTTACCTATTGTGCGAGAATATGTTGATGTGTTTCCAAAGGATTTACCTGGACATCCTCCATAATGAGAAATTGAGTTTTCCATTGATTTAATTCCTGGTTTAAGGCCCATATCGAAGACCCCTTATAGAATAGCCACTATGGAATTAGTGGAACTAAACAAACAACTAGAGGAATTGAGTAATAAGGGATTTCTTTGCCCTAGAATTTCTCCATAGGGAGCCCCTGTCCTTTTTGTTAAGAAGAAAGATGGATCTATGAGGTTGTGCATTGACTACTGGAAGATCATTGATATAACAATAAAGATCAAGTATCCCCTAACTCCAATTGATGATTTATTTGACCAAATTCATGGAGCTGAATATTTTTCAAATATTTACCTTCGATCTGGATATCAACAGTTGTGTGTGAATAAGGAATAAATTCCTAAAATAGCATTTTAAACCAGGTACAGGCATAATGAGTTTACAGTAATGCCTTTTGGGCCAACTAATTCACCATCTTTTTTCATGGATCTAATGAACAGAGTTTTCAAGGAATATATTGATGACTTGGTAGTGCTATTTATTGATGATATGTTGGTATAATCCAAATTATATGAAGATCATGAATATCACTTGCGCACCATTTTGAAAACCATCAGAAGAAATGAATTATACAGGAAGTTTAATAAGTGTGAATTCTGGATTCAAGAGATTTATTTTCATGGCCATATTGTCTCTAAGGATATAATATCTGTTGATCCTTCAAAGACCAAGGCAATCCAAGAATGGCCAACACGGACGAGTATAAATGAGGTACACAGTTTTATTGGTTTAGCAGGTTATTATCAGCGTTTTGTATATAATTTTTCCAGATTGGTTAACCCATTAACCAAGCTCACACATAAATGGATTAAATTTGTTTGAAAAAACGAGTGTGAAGAATGTTTTGAAGAAATGAAGAGAAGATTAGTCAATGCTCATATCTTGACTCTACCATAAGGGAATAATGGGTTTGTAATTTATAGTGATGCTTCAAAGAAAGGACTTGGTTGTGTCCTTATATAGAATGATAGAGTTATTTCCTATGCATCATGACAGCTAAAAATTCATGAGCAAAACTATCCTACCCACCAAATTGAGTTAGAAGCTGTAATATTTTCTCTGAAAATATAGAGACACTATCTCTATGGTGAAAAATGTGAGATTTATACTGATCAAAAGAGTTTGAAATATAGTTTCTTACAAAAAGAACTCAACATGAGGCAAAGACGATGTCTTTAACTACTCAAGGATAATGATTTCACAATACACTACCACTTGGGGAAGGAAAATAAGGTGGCAGATGCTTTGAGTAGAAATGATCACGGAGTTTTGAATAAGATAAGAGTTGAAAGGGATCCTATCTTCATGGATCTAGTGAAAATGGATTTGGGAATAATCATGGAAGGTGAAACATCCATACTTTTACAAATGGTTTCCAAACCATATTTACTAGAAAGGAAAAAATGTTCTCAAGCTGATGATGAGGAGTTTCAAAAGAAGATTAATGCTATGAATGATGGGATATTGAGTGAATTCCTATATGAAGATGGGATTTTGAAATTTGGGAAGAGGCTTTGTGTTCCCAATATACTGGATTAAAAAAGGGAATTGTTACATGATTATCATAGATCCAATATATCTATACACCCTGGTAGAACCAATATGTATAGTGATTTGAAGGAACATTTTTGGTGGGACAACATGAAGAGGGAGATTGCTGATTTTGTGTCATGATGTATGGTTTGTCAACTAGTGAAAGCTAGAAGGCAACAACCAGGAGGAGTCATGTAACCTATTCCCATACCTAGGTGGAAATGTGATAATATTATGATGGAATTTGCCATGGGGTTACCAAAGACTTCTAGAAGGAATGATGCAATATGGTTCATTGTTGATCATCTTACCAAGTCAGCACATTTTCTTGCTATAAGAGATGATTTACCACTTGAACGCCTAGAAAGTAAATATATTACTGAAGTTTTAAGACTTCATAGAGTACCCTTATTGATTGTTTCTAATCATGATCCCCTTTTTACATCAAGATTCTTGAAAACTCTTCAGAAATCCCTGGATACTAAACATCATTTGAGCACTGCCTACCACACTCAAATTGATGGGAAATCAGAACAGACTATTTAAACTTAGAAGACATGTTGAGATCTTTCTCACTTGACTTTCAAGGTATGTGGGATCAATATTTACCTCTGGTAGAATTTTACTATAAAAATAGCTTCCATTTAAGTATTCTGATTGCACTATATGAAACATTATATGGAAAGAGATGTTGCACACAAACTTGTTGGGATGATGTTGGTGAAAGAAAACTCGTAGGACCAGAACTTGTTGAGGAAACAATAGATAATGTGAAGGTTATCCAAACCCACATCAAAGTAGCCTATAGTAGGAAAAAGAGTTATGACTATTACCAAAGGAAGGATTTGGATTTTATAGTAGGAGACTATGGTTTCTTGAAGGTATCTCTATGGAAGGGTGTTTTACGTTTCGGTAAGAAGGGTAAATTGAGTCCCAGGTACATTAGACCTTTAGAAATTATAGAACAAATTGGAGTTGTAGATTATCATTTGGGAATGGCTCCAAGTCTCTCCAAAGTTCATGATGTGTTCCACATATCACTATTGAGAAAATACATGCCTGGCCTAATGCATGTACTCACCATTGTGGAAATCGGACGGGAACCTGATCTGTCTTATTGTGAAGAGCCTACCAAAATTATTGATACAAGAGAACAAGTGCTGAGAAACCGGATGACTCGTCAGGTAAAAGTTCTATGGAGAAACCATAAGATGGAAGAGGCAACGTGGGAACTAGAGGAAGTTATGATAAATAACCTCCCGAATCTTTTTATGCGGTTGTATTATAGAAATTTAGAGGATGAAATTAATTGAATGAGGGAAGAATGTAACACCCCAAGCTTCCACAGTACATTTCCCTTTGAATAATGCAATAGCTTGCATTGTATGCAACTTCGAGATTCCAACACACTACGACCAATCAAAATATCTGTTTTGAATAATAATACCCACTTTTTGAAATTTTATAAATTTTATCTTTCAAAAGGGACTTCATTTTTGGATTCGAAATATCTAAATTAGCTTAGGGTAAATATTTGGTATTTTTCTGAAAATTTTCAATTTTTGATGAATAGTTAAAATACACTGCGTTATTGGTAAAAAAATCTTTTTTATTTAAATAATTATGTATTTTATTTTAATTTATTTTAGGTGAAAACAGATACATAATACATATAAATGTTCAACGTAATTCATTGGAGTCATTTTATAATATGTTTAGATATATGAAAATTTATCAAATTATTTACCGTCTTTTACCCACCTCCTAGGAGCATTTGCAAATTTTTATAAAACTTAATCTTACCGCTTCTATGAGTTTAATTTCAAAAATCTGAGAGAAACAGTTAATATCAGTATGTAAAATGTTGTTCAATAAGATGAAAATATTTTTTGGTGAATAATAACTTTTTTCTTTTATTTTCCACGGTTAAAAGTAAAAAGGGTAATTAAGGGTAAAAATGATATCATAATTTCCCTAACACATGTCCTAATTCTATTGGATAATTTTAATTCAACCAAAAACAACCTTAGGAATAAAATATTATCCCCTTTGGTCCACTTGGATTAGATCAGGAAATTTATTATTATTTCATTTAAAGAAGAGTTAAAACAGTTAAAATCAAAGCTTAATAACTAAACCATATTTAATATAGAATTATACATAAGATAAATTCGACTATAAGTACTAATTAGAAAGATAAAAATGTTTTCTACATAATTTAATTTTTTTTATAATTTTTATACAATAAATAATTAAATTTATTTATGACACAATGATGATGCAGTAGTTACCTTATTAATGTAAGATTAAAATAATTGATATTATGAATATATAGATAAATATAATTTGAGAAATTTAATGAATTAAATTAATTTTATAGGTTAATATGACATGTTATGGTTGATTAAATGAATTTTTTAGAAGTAATAATTCTTTTATGAATTTAGCAAAAACAAAATACCAAATAGTGTCAAAATTGACATAAAAGTGTTTTTAAAACAAATATTATATTTTTAATTTTTATTCTATTATTAATTATCTATGGTTATGTAAAAGGGCTTAAATAAAATTATATATCTCATTAATGAACCACTTGAGGTTCGCTTGTATGTTTATAGTAAGTTTATTAACCGTATAATATAAAAATACAAAGAGACATGGTACATGTCAAACTATTTAACTAAAAGTTAAATCTAAAAGATACAGTTAATATGATGACCTAAACCAGTATAAAACCTATTGGTTGAGAGGTTTTAGACCCATACCCACCTTATCCTTTAAATAATTCATTTTTTATCCTTTTCAAACTGAAAATTATTTTATTATAAAATAATATGTCAAGCTTTTCCAGAAGTGACCCTCACCTCTCTTTTAAATGGGAACGTCCATTTATCTCAAATTAAAACCTTAAAACCCATTTTTATCATCCAACACCTACCCGAATATCCTCTCAACTATCCTAACTTCATCTTAGAGTCGTTTCTTTAGTCATAAATCAAACCTAAGGAGCCCCTTTGATCAAATAAAAAGAAAGAACCTGAAGAAGAGGTAAATATTTCATCACCTCTTCCAAGTTCTTTTCTTCTTCAACTTCCTCTTTCATTATTATTTAAATTATAAAATAATCACTATAGTATCTTCTATATACTGTGATGTTATTATAAAAATGGTACAACCATATTAATTATTCTATCCATCCTATAAATTATGAAGTCTCCATACGTGCGCACGTACGGATTGCCGTCTCCACGTCGTGGTGTAGTTTGTTATTAAAACACTTCATCATTTGGATGGGTATAATAATTAGTATAAATGATTTAAATAAAAATATAACATGATAGTGATTCTATATATATTATATATCATCCAATTATATACGATTTTAATATCAAAATAATGATATTTTCATTCGTGCGTATGTTCGGATTACCGTATCCACGAATGCGATGAGATTCATTCCACATCGTAATCATTCAATAATAATTTTAATTTTATGATTAAAAAAAATTTTATGAACATAATATCATTCTGTATATGAATAAAATACATCATATCCATAAAAAACATAGCTTACGTAACCAAGCATATAATGGAAAAGGAATCAGTTAACACCCGAAATGATGATACAACTGAAATATCATTAACACAACATCATTAAAAGATCATATATGATATCATATTAATGTATATGTTTCTTGTATAATTCAATAACAATAATTTATCCATTATACAGGTGGCTAAAATACCCTCGACCAAGAAAAAGTACAAGGTAAGAGTTAATTCTACAATCTCTTCATTATCTGAGGTTGTTTTTACGTAAATATCTAATGGGACCTCATTATCATCCATATCCGTGTTTTCATAAAAATTTAATTCAAAACATTTTCACTATTTACTAGAATATGGGTCAAAGCCATTTATACCCTTATTTTACCATCTATGTTTTTAAAGGATTCTTTCCGTCATTTTCCAAACAAGGTACTTTATGACCTTTTCGATAAAAATTATGGTAAGAATGTATTTTTTTTAACTTATATGGAGGGTGCAACTATTTTTTGCCATTATAACATCATCAAATATTCCCATAAAATCATAAAATAATATTTTCAAAATAAATGTTTTCTTTTATAATTATATTACTTTTAAATTATTTCAAAATAGAAAGAGATATTTCCCCTAAAAAAGATTATATTTCATCTATGTTAACATGCTTTGATGGATTTTAAACTTGTTTGAATTTGATTTATTATGATAAAAATCCTCCATATTGTATTGAAGGTTTTGTGATATGTTTGAATGTGGATGAATTATTTTTATACCATTCATGGTTTACAGATAAATTATTGACATTTCGTATGCTAGTTTTAATACGAATGTTTATGTTATGTTTAATCCTTTTGATATGAGGAATGCATTGGAATTAGTAAGTGACATGTGGAGACCACTATATCTCCTCGATACTTCGGTATTTCTCATGATACAAACTGGTGTCTTGACATAAGGCCTTGAAAAAATCTTATTTGTAGTCTTGGCACAATGTCGTGACTATGCTGTTATGAAGTCTGGAATTATGCATTCCATCATTATGAAAGTGGATATTGATATTCCATGTGATATTTTGACTAGTAGAATATCCATGTGAATAATTAAATGGAATTATTAGATTTTATCTTTTCCATATTATTATGATGTTCAAGTTTAAAAGGATTTTGTTCTAGTCTTAAATTGCCTTAATTTTTATGCTTATTTATGAAAGTTTCCGCTATATTGTTATCCT
This sequence comes from Viscum album, assembly GCA_963277665.1. NCBI lineage: Eukaryota > Viridiplantae > Streptophyta > Magnoliopsida > Santalales > Viscaceae > Viscum > Viscum album. Next base: position 448,841,195 of record OY728145.1, read on the forward strand.
TACTGAGCATCTGAGCTCACCCCTTTTTATGTTTTATTTTTCCCAGGATATGAAGAAGTATATTATGACTGACCTAGAGGGATATTATATGGGATATGAGTGTGGCCTATGAATAGTATTTTTTTTGTAGTTTTTAATTTCATAATTTAATGTAAAACGTATGAATGTATCTAGTATTCCCAAGGCAACTAAACTAATCGTTCTTTCGAGACATGATCTTTTGTGATCATGCCAATGTTATGTAATAATGCACCAACTCTGGGTATCTAGGCTTGGGGCGTTACACTTCTCATATGATAAATTCATTGTACGTTATTAGTTTTGTGTGGGTATTAAAATTATATATCCCCTCGATGCATTAGTAGGTCTCATGAGACAAAATAATCTTGGTATATAGTTTATTACAAACATATTTATGTATTATTCCTTGGATTAAGGCCATTAATATAAGATTAAGATGTTTGAAATTATGAATTCTATCAGTATGAAACTAGTAATTATTTTCCATGTTATTATTTAAATTCTTTTATCTCATCTATAGATATATTCCTCATTCATGATATCAGTTATATGAAATATTCTGTTATTTTTTTATCTTCTATATTATTTATGCCTTATATATTCTATGATAGCTTATTTTGTACACTACTCCTTAATAACCACATTATCTCACCCATTTTTTTCAGGTCCAAATAATTCCTAGAAGTGAACAATGAATTATTTCAAAGATACACTTGAAGAAATAATTATGTTTTCATTGAAATTTTATGTTTTATTTCATTTATTAATTTGTAATGTGAGAATCTTGTACATATAAATTTAATTAAGACTACAAAACTGTTGGATCCTATGGGATGTGATCCTTTTTATTTTATACCAATGTAATAAAGTAACCATTAGATCTATATTATTAGAGTCAGGGTTGCTACAGTTAGTATCTGAAAAAGTTTAGTATAAATTTTGGGAACTGGATCTGTAAGAACCTTATTAAATAACACAGACATTATAATAAACCCTTATAATATTCAAGAAAAAAATATAGAATATTTTTTACATAGGAATTATATTATATGATTCAATATTATTTATATTATGAGCTAATCTAGTATACTCCATTATTAAGAAATGGATCCCAATGGAATGAAAAAAAGTATTAACACTTGTAACATATGTAAGAATTTACCTTAAGATAAATTCAATGAATTCAATGAGGTTGGTTCTATATTTGAGTGGATTATAACTATAATAGGGTTGTTGGATCAAGTTATAACCAATAAAATTTCCTGTACGGATAATATTTTAGATCCATAATATGGTGAACTAATGTTTGGCTGCTAACCTTCATCATTCAACTAATCCATTAGTATATAAATTATGGATCTATTCCAAAAAAAGATATTTCTTATTTTAAGAAGTAGTGAAATAGAGAAAATTATTATGGTGGTTGTTTCGCACGGATTTCGGGGATGACCTCCTGGACGGGAGATTCAAACGTTCCGGTCAGTTTTTAGAGGGTTTGTTCGTAGAACTGGAAACATCCAATGATTCCACATCCATTTGGACCCACTTTCCAAAGGTAGGCACTCATTAGCTTGTGGACTGATGAGGCTTAGGAATTTTCATTGGTCGAGAGGATGGGAGGTCGGACTCATCGCACCTTTTTGAGGGGAATTATTGTCTACTCCGGGACTCTCTTTATAGATTTAAGTTATGTTCGTGAATCCTTATTACATTACCAAGTATAAAATGTGCTTTCCTTTAGTTTTAACAATCAATGATTAAATATGCAAGAAATTTAGAGAATCTTTTATATGTATTCGAGGTTCTTCATCAATAGAGAATCGTCTAAATCTGTTTAGAGATTCTTGGTCAATGGTATCCTTCAAAACATTTATATAAAAGTCTCTTGGTCATTATGATGACCAGGCTAGTTTTAAAGCCACTCAGTGGGGCACTTTAAGTTTATCGTCATTCAGAAGGACATGGATTATTTCAAAATTGGGATCGAACCCATAAATGGGCTACCTACGTATCCTTTGTTTTGGAAAAGGAATCAGAACCCACGTAGTTCGAGTAATGGAGTATGATGTTTATGATTGATGGCTCAAAGAAGAATGTCATAATTACTTTTACACTCTAAGCTCACGTGAGTCATGCTCGGTGTGAGAAACAAGAGGTATTGGTAAAAATTAGACAATTGTGCCATGAAAGATGCAATCATAAGAAATTTTTTGGGGCTTAGGTATGTATGACTGCCCAGATAGATGAAGGTTTAGGGTTCACTTTTAGGGAGAAAATCCAGGAACAGGGTCCATAAAGGTATATGTGCTTTATGGAGATTTGAATACTCTAATCTTGGGGCTTACTCCTAAGTAGGATGCCCAAGTTAGGAGGGGACTTATGATTGGGTTTTAAAAAGGAAACCCAAATCAAGGGTAAATTAGGACTGGTCAAGAGAAATTTAAAGGGACTTGGGGTTTTACTCCTGAAAAGGAAACCCAAGATTATGACTGGGACTTACTCCTAAAAAAGGAGGCCCAGGTTATTACTGAGTCTTATTCCTAAAAAGGGAGACCCAGGTTAAGGGACTTGGGGTTTACTCCTGAAAAGGATGCCCAAGATTATGACTGAGTCTTATTCCTGAAAAGGAGACCCAGGTTAGGAATTAAGGTTTGGGGCTTACTCCTGAGGAGGATGCCCAAGTTTGGGAACATTAAGAATTTGGGGCTTACTCCTAAAGAAGGATGCCCAGATTTGAAATTGGGGCTTACTCCTGAGGAGGATGCCCAAGTTAAAGGATTATGATTGGGGCTTACTCCTGAGGAGGATGCCCAAGTTAAGGATTCTATCATCTTAAAGGATGAGGTTGAATGAATGAACTCTCTATATTTAGTGATATAAGGATATTTAAATCACTAGGTTTTGAGAGATATTCCACAGAATTCCTTTCAGATAAGGAAGTCAAATCAAGAAATCATGCCATAAATGGTTTTGAAGAGTGTCTTGAAGACTGAATCTTGAAAAGGAAAGGTGTAATGGCTTAAGAGGGGTAAAATGGGAATGATGGGAACCCAAAAAGGTAGGGGCGCACAAGTCTTGAAAGGCGCGCAAGTCTTCCGTGGGCGCGCAAGTTTTGGTCGCGCAGGTATACCTGCGCGACACATGGTATACTTGCGCGATTTTCAACCAGCATTGAAATATTTGAGCGACTCTTTTTTAAACCATTTAGAATCCTGTTGAGGTTCTTCCAGAAAAGGGACACGCAAGTTATATTGAAGGAAATAAATCGGCGCGCAAGTGTTTGATAAGTTTCAACACTTAGGCCTTCCTTCTTCTCTTTAGATCTTCCGTTCAAGGTAAGAAATTACCTTAGAAGTGTTCTGGAAGCTTTGAGAAGAGACTTGGGCGTCGGGAGCTTCAATCCGAGTTTCTGGAAAAATATCCTCTCGAATGGGGGGCCCATAGGGTCTATTTATAGGAAAAAGAAGACCCCGGGAGGTTACAGGGCGGTTACCACTTAGGTCGCGCAAGTCACCTGCGCGACCAAGGGTGTCGCGCAAGTGTACTTGCGCGACAGTGATAAAACTTGCGCGGTACAGTTTCTGTCGATCCTTTGTTCATGCCTTTGTGGATTTTTGATGTTTTCTTCAAAGGTTGAATCACTTTGAGCTCAGATATTCCCTTTTCCAATCTTTAGATTCTGTGACAAAAGGAGCCTCAACAAAAGTCCCCCCTCAGAGTTGGATCCTGAGAGAAATGAGGATTTGACTCTGAGGAAATCGAATCCCTCCAAAGGAAAAGGGAGGCGTGCAAGTCTTCGTTGCACAGAGGGCGGTGCGCAAGTTTTCGTCGCGCAGGCCTTAAGCGCTCTGAGTGCGGCGCGCAGATAGGCCTCCTGGCCTATAAATACACGGCCCTCACCTCCGTACAAGTATCCAGATTTCCGGACTTCATACCTTCTCGATCTCTCACCGCGTAGGTCACCTAAGCCGCGCAAGTCTCTTTTCCACTGTTCCCTCGCTGTCGCACTCCTTTAAAGGTATTCGTACTTGCGCGGTTTAGAATTGCATGTCAAAAACTAGCGCGACACACGAAATACTTGGGCGTCATTGTTTAGACTTGCGCGACTTAATGCCTTGGCCATTTTTCCCGAATTATTTCACAAATTTTATGAAAAATAAACCCATTTAAGAGTTAAATTTGTTCAACTTTTGTGCAGATTCAATGGCTCCTAAGGGAATTGGAACGACTGATGAACTGGCTAGCAAGTGGATTGATGACATGATGAACATCATTGGCCATGATTACTATGATATCTGCGACAGCACTCTCCCAGATTTGGATAAGTACTTGAAGAAATATCATCTTAATTTCCCACAGAGCATCCATCTGCCTCTGTGTGGTCATGGTCATCTGTAAGGAGTCAATGTTCCAAATGAAAATAATTATACACCTGAGATGCAGCTGCACTACTACTCCTCTATTTCGGTTATGCTGTGTATTAAGAGCAATAACAATGGTGTGAACTTTCAAATTCTTCCTCCATGTCATTTCCTTGCAGATATGAAAATGGCAAACCCATGGGCTGAAATATTTTCCACTGCCGGTTGGTGGAGAGAAGACAAACATGGTATTAGAGCAATATCTGAAAAGAGTACTCTCTTAAAATGGCTCTTTACTTCCAATGCTCCATTCTCAAATCCATGTATCCATCTTACAAGTCTCTTTGATAGAAACAAAGTCACTGTTTGATCAGTAGAAAATTTTCTCAAACCGCACTCAAGAACATCCTTTTACAATTTTTCCAAGAAGAGCTAGTATCAATACATCTCTTATTGTATCCAGTTGAATGAATGAATTCCAGGTGGTTTCTGATGAAGCTCGGGATGCCGTAAATAAAATGAAGTGTTATGTTGAAATCCTCTTGTAATTCTTGAAAAAGAGAAGAGACTCCAGTCTGTGGATGTCCTTCTAACTCTTGTGTATCAATGAAAAAATACTTTCATCTTCAATCATTTGTACCTGCATTCTTTCACTACCTGCTTCAAATTTACTTAAGCCAATGGGCTTAGTAAGCATAGTTTGATTTTTACTAGGATTATTACAAATAATCCTACAAACATTGAACTTTTTAATTGCTCAATATTACCTAAATTACACATAAATGTATATTTAGTGAGCTGGAACTTGACTTTTATTCAGAGTTCCTTTGTCTTTTATGGGCAGTTTAAAGTCATGCATGCCGGACATAAAGGGGCTAATGTTTAAGGTCGAAATAGCTTTGACCAAAAAATAGATTAAAATTGATTCAATTCCTTGACAATTTATCTGAAAACATATTACCATACTCAGGTATGAGAGAGAAAAAAATGTAAACTATGGCTTAAGAATATTTGAATATGAGGAATGATATGAAAAAGAGCTAAAAGGCATTAGAAGAAGTAGTTTCCAAGAATGAAGTTACTATTATTTAACAAATCCCGTTAGGGGGTTGAAATATGCAGGGCCACCTATGGGCATTGGCTGCATGGTCAAATAAATAGCATCTTTGGGCTGACAAGTCTGTTATGTGGACTGTTTATGCAAGGCCACCTATGGGCATGTGCTGCATAGTCAGGCAAAAGAACTCCCAGAAATTTACTTTCCTAATGCTAAAAGCCAGTGAAAGTTTATGGAGATTCAAATTTTCTAAAGTATAGAGTTTGTTGTATGGAAAGAGGTACTTGAATATGGAGAAGATATTTCCGAACAAGAATATCGAAGAACTGGATGAATATCACTCCTACGAAGGTCTGACCCAAACGTAGGGAAGAAGAATAAAACATAGACTTGAATACTTTCAGATCATGAAAAAGGATATGGGACAAATATGTTAAGGATTGATATTTTTTTGCGGATCCCTACATACTGTCGTTTAAGACAAATAAGGACAAAAGAGGCATTCTTCCCAAGAATGAAGTTACCATTATTTAACAAAACCCGTTAGGGGGTTGAAATATGCAGGGCCACCTATGGGCATTGGCTGCATGGTCAAATAAATAGTATCTTTCGGCTGACAAGTCTTTTATGTTGACTGTTTATGCAAGGCCACCTATGGGAACGTGCTGCATAGTCAGGAAAAATAATTCTCAGAAGTTTGACATTTTTGTGATTCGAAGTCATGAAAAAGGGTTATGAAGATCTGAAAATATTTAAGGTTAGGATTATAACACATAAAGATGGGTATTGTCCAATGTATATAGAGATACATACGTCAATGATAACCATAATCATGTTCTGGCTGGGTCCTGAAAACCTGGACTTCACTACGTATCTCATAAGAATGAGAATCAAGCCATACGTAGTTCTTGACATGCAGTTTAACGTCGTGCAGAATGAAAGTATGAGTGATCTTAGTTTAGGGTCATAGAATTCAGACCATAATAATGAATACACAGTGTGTGTTTTCATTAGGACTTTTCAGCCAAGGGACTGAAAGTAAAATTTGGGGTTAGGCCCAAAAGACATGGGACTGGATTCGAGGGATACTCGAATGTTCCTACGTATCCCATAAGGATGGGAATCAAGTCCACGTAGTTCTAGGACTACCCTTTGTACAAATTTGGTTCTTACATGTGAAGGGTGAAAGGGGACTTTAGTGCGATGGTGGTTTAACCTAAGATAAAAAGTTTAGGCATTACCATGTATGCATGCAGTCTTTTGAAAATGAAAACCATGATTGAAAAATCAATGTCAATAATAGTTCCTTCTCAAATGAGGAAATCAATGAATATTGTAGTTTATTATCGTATCGGACAAAAGTGTTGTATAGTTTAACGTCATATAACAAGGACGAAAGTGAATCAATGTAAAGATATTGATTCCAGGGGAGGTTTCACGAATCAACATCATATGAGATGGTGGTGAACCGATGTGAAGAGATTGTTTTTGGGCTTGAACCCTGGGAGGTTGCCTACATACCCAGCCTGGAGGGCAAGGATCAAAGTCCGTGTAGTTCAATTAAAGAATGAATTAATGATCAAGTTGTTCTTGTGGACAATGATCTAAATAAAAAATGTTGTTGGGACTTATACATGGTTAGTGGCCCAAAGGGAGTGGTATGGTTGATGTTCGCTCTAATCTCACGTGAGTCATACTCGGTGTGAGAAACAAGAGGTAATAACAACCTTAACGATGCACAGTTTAATGTCATGTAGGACATAAAAAAGGGACTATGCAGTTTAATGTCTTGCAGTTAGGACTATTGGTGCTGCACAGTTTAGTGTCATGTAGCAGGGACAAAATAACAGTTTAATGTCATGTAGGACATATCAAGGACTTTTTGTATAGTTTAGCGTCATGTAGTTAGGACGATGGGGACAATACAGTTTAAAGTCATATTGGACGAAAGGGGGACTGTGCAGTTTAATGTCATGCAGTAAGGACAAAAGAGTGTACCATTTTAACGTCATGTCGGATGAAAGTGCGAATAGTTTAAGGTCATATGCATGGACCGTGAATGGTGCAGTTTAATGTCATACTGGACTTTTGAGATTATATAGTTTAACGTCTTTCCGGACGTGAGGGACTTTTATACAGTTTAGCATCATGTAGTTAGGACGCCACAGTTTAACGTCTTGCTGGACATAAAGGATTTGCAAATAGTTTATGGTCATATACATGGACCAGGGATGATGCAGTTTAAGGTCATGCTGGACAGTTTAGGGAACTTTTTCACAGTTTAATGTCGGGTGGGACGAAGTTGCAGTTTAAAGTCATACTGGACCATTGCTGTATAGTTTAACGTCATATAGCAAGGACGAACTGGTGCTGTACAGTTTAAAGTCATGTAGCTAGGACTAAGGTGAACCAATATGAGGATATCAGTTCTGGGGACTTTTTACAGTTTAACGTCATGTTGGACGATGAAAGTGCCACACAGTTTAATGTCATGTTGCTAGGACACAATATAGTTTAATGTCATCTCGGACAAAATATAGGAACTTCTGTACAATTTAACGTCATGTAGATAGGACATAATACAGTTTAGTGTCATGTAGGACATAATATAGGGACTATGCAGTTTAAAGTCTTACAGTTAGGACTATTGGTGCTGCACAGTTTAGTGTCATGTAGCAGGGACAATACCATGAACCAATGTGATTGTTTTTGGATCTGGGAACAATATTTTGTGTTTATACAAAATACTTCTTCAGAAATCTGGCATTAGTTGGAGTCGTGATGTGTTCTCCATCCATTGATATTAGAGAATATGCTATATTGGAGTAGAGCTTATGTATTGAATAAGGTCCTTCCCATTTTGGTTCAAGCTTGGGAGGCTTCTTTCCTGGTATCATTGGTGCTCTGAGAACCAATACCAATTCTCCCTGAATGAATGAATGAAGACGAACTTTTTTGTTAAAAGCTCGTGCTATTCGATTCTGATAGATTTCCAAGTGGTGAAAAGTGCAAAATATTTTCTCATATAACTGTTCCAATTCATTCAACCGCTTTTGGGATTGCTCATATGTAGATAACTGATCACAAATGGCTATTCTGAGTGAGGGCAATTGAACTTCAATTGGAAAGACTGCTTCTGTTCCATATACCAATGAATATGGAGTTGACCGCGTTGCATTGCGAGTGGTAGTCCGATAAGCCCATAAAGCATGAAAGAGTTTATCAGGCCATGACCTCTTATCTTTATCCACCATCTTTTGAAGTATATTTGAAAGAGTCTTGTTTAAGGCCTCTATCTGGCCATTAGTCGCTGCATGATATCGAGATGAATGGTTGGACTTAATGTTGTATTCTTGATACAATTTCTTTACCTCAGAAGAACAGAAGTTGGTGCCGTTGTCCGTCAATATGGTATGAGGGACACCAAATCTAGTAATGATGTTAGACTTGATGAAGCTATCAATGCATTTAGAACTGACTTCTTTGAGAGGTACTGCCTCTGCCCATTTGGAAAAGAAATCAGTAGCAGTAAGTATGTACTTAAACTGTTTGGCCGTAGCTGAAGGGTAAGGTCCCACCACATCCATTCCCCATGTGGAAAATGGCCATGAGTATTTAGCTGTATGAAGCAACTCTGGAGGTTTATGAATGAAGTTGGCATATACTTGGCATGAATGACACTTCTTTGTGAAATTAACACAATCTTGTATCATTGAAGGCCAAAAGTATCCAAGCCTTCGAATTTTATCAGACAGTCTAGGTCCAGACTGGTGGGCACCACATACTCCTGCATGCACTTCTTTTATGACATCCATTGTCTCTTCACCATCAATACATCTGAATAGAACTCCATCAAAACCACATTTGTAGAGAATTTTCTCGAGGTGGTTTGGGCTATCATAAAGAGTAAAATTGACCACACGTCGCCGAATTTGTTCTTTCTCGCCTCTATCAGGTGGAAGTGTTCCATTTTGAAGGTATTCCCTGATAGGTGACATCCATCCTGTAGTATGACCATACGGTTCAGGAATGGGACTAATTTCATTAATTTCCTCTGTTCTGACTTGAACATAAGGTGAAATTGCACCACGGTGGGCAATACAGATGGTTGTCTCGTCCCGATTTGGATCTGCTAAAGCTGTGGCTATATTAGCCAGTGCATCAGCTTGAGCATTTTGTGATCTTGGGACATAAGAAAATGTCGGTTCTGAAGGGAATTCCGACATTAACTCTCTGATGTAATCATACAAAGGGATTAATTCTTCTTTTCTGATGGCATAATCCCCATTGACTTGTTTGATTACCAGGTCTGAATCACCTTTCACCTTTAAGTGATTCACTTGTGCTTGAAGCTCTAACTCCAAGCCTATAATTAGAGCTTGGTATTCAACTTCATTATTGGTACCACCTTCCCACAAAAAAAAGGAATAAGGTAACACTTCCTTATCTGGAGAAATGAGCACAATTCCTAAACCAACTTTGTTGAATTTAGGATTTTCCATTTTCTTCCCTGTTGGACTTCTAGAAGCACCATCAAAATACATTTCCCATGTTTGAGGACTCTCTTGAATAGAGAAAACTTCCTCATCAGGGAGTTCGATATCTGAATACGTGTCTTCTACTGAAGGATGTTCAGCCAGGAAATCAGCCAGAGCTTGGCCCTTAATTGCCTTTTGAGACACATACTGAATGTCGAACTGCTGTAGAATAACCGCCCACCTTGCCAGACCTCCTGTAAGCATTGGACGACAAAGGATTAATTTGAGCGGATTATTACGAGATACCAATTGGACCTCATGATGTTGCAGGTAGTGTCTCAGTTTCTGAACTGCAAAGATTAATGCTAGGCAGCACTTTTCAATACTTGAATACCGGGTTTCTGCTTCAAGCATAGTTCTATTGAGATAGTAGAGACTATTTTCATTCCCAGCATCATTCTTTTGAGCGAGAAAGGCACCCAATGATCGCTCTAAAGCTGTCACATAGAGGATAAGAGGTCTACCCTCAACAGGTGGCATGAGTACTGGTGGACTCAAGAGGTATTTCTTGAGAACATCAAATGCTTCTTGACATTCTTCATTCCACTGGTAAGTGACTCCTTTCTTCAATAATTTGGTAAACGGTAAACTTTTGTCTGCCAAATTGGCGATGAAACGCCGAATATAGGCTAAGTGTCCTTGAAGTCCTCTTAATTCTTTCAAATTCTGAGGAGGTGACATACCAAGGATTGATTTGGTCTTTTCAGTATCGACTTCAATACCACGATGGCGTACAACAAAGCCAAGGAATTTTCCTGAGGTTACCCCACAAGCACATTTTAAGGGGTTCATCTTCAAATTATGTTGTCGAAGCTTGTGGAATATTAATTTCAAATCAGCCAAGTGATTAGAACGTTGTTTGGATTTAACCACCAAATCATCTACATAGCATTCAACAAACTTCCCTAAAAGAGGTTTTAAGATATGATGCATGGCGCGTTGATATGTTGCACCTGCATTCTTTAAACCAAAGGGCATCACCCGGTAACAAAACACACCTTGAGGAGCTCTGAAGGCTGTATATTCCTCATCTTCTGGGGCCATTCGGATCTGATTATATCCAGAATATCCATCCATGAAAGAAAGTACTTCATAGCCAGCCGTCACATCAATTAAGAGTTCTGTAATCGGAACTGGGAAATAATCTTTAGGACAATACCGATTAAGATCTCTGAAATCGATGCAAACCCTAATTTGTCCGTTCTTCTTCTTTATAGGGAAAATATTAGCCAACCACTTGGGATATTGAACTTCTCTGATGAAGTTATCTTTGATAAGCTTATCCACTTCAGCCTCAATTTTGGAAGCATAGGTTGGGTGTGTTATTCTCGCAGCTTGCTTGAATCCTCTATGTTCTTTCGGTAAACCCAAATGATGGGTGGCAACATCAGGATCAAGCCCAGACATTTCTGTATAATTCCAAGAAAAAATATCTTTATTTTTCTTTAGAAAATAAATATACATCTCTTGCTCTTCAAGGGTCATGGCCGCACTAATTAAAGTGGGGCATGGATCTTTCTCTGTACCCAGATTTACTTCTCTGAGTTCATCCACAGTGGTAGAGATACCCTCTTCAAATGCTGGAGGAGAATCTCTAAGATCTTCCTCTTCCTCTTCATCATGTGTTATTTCTTCCGTTTCTACTTGCAAAATAGATGAAAAAACGAAATGCTCATGATCATAAGAGATGTCAAAATTTTCACATTTTGAAGAAGAAGCTTCCATTTCCGACCCTATTGACGATAAAGGGTCTTCTTTGGGAAATAAAGAGGGGATGATGGATTGAGAATCGACATCATTATTCACCTCTGGTGTTGCTATAACTTCTTCTGGCCTGATTAGCGAAGTATAGACTTGTTGGATTTCAGCAGACGAAATGAAAACGTCACCACTTATGCTTTCATCACTGCTTGGTAAGTTACCAATTTCTCCTATGTTGTCTGGCTCGATTGCCGTAATTGACATTATGGATCTTTCCATAAGAGTATTTTGATTTGGGCCTATTTTGTCAATTTGACTGATAGGTAATACATAATCTGTACTCACATGTGAAAATGTATTTATTGGAATTTTCTCCAAACCATATGGAGCATTAACTTTGGTAATTTCCTTCATTGTAGATTTTTCTCTTCCCTTCATGTGATAAAATTACGCCTCAATGTATTGAGAGTCACATGTATTGAATGGGGCCTTATCACCATACAATGTTCCAACTTGACCATTGAAACAGTATTTGAGACATTGATGGTATGATGAAGGAATAGCTGCATGCTGATGTAGCCAGGGTCTTCCAAGCAAGATATTGATAGCTGAGTCCTGATCAACAATCATGAAATCCGAATTGGAAACAAGATCTCCAAACAGAGCTCTGAGTGTAACTTCTCCCAGTGGTTCTTGTTCATTTTTTTCATATCCTTGTAACATCATGGTAGAAGGAGATAAATCAGATTCTGTGAGGCCCAATCGACGAAGTGTACGAATGGGCATGAGGTTGACTCCTGAACCATTGTCAATGAAATATCTTCGAACATCTATACCATTGAATTTTCCAGATAAGTACAAAGGTTTTATGTGCCCATGCACAACATCATCTTCATCTTTATCAGTAAAAGATATCACTGCATGGCATTCTGCAGGATAATTCTCTATGTGATAGATTTCAGCTGCAGCAATTTCAGCTTCAAACTCCTGAGGACTTGACAAAGCTTCGATGAGTGCTTCCCAAAGATCTTTTGACATATTCAAAGCATCCAAAATTGATAACTTGGATGGTAATTGGGCCAAGTGTTTCAATATATCATACTTTTGATCTAGAGGTCTGCGTTTCCCAATAGGAATATGCGGTTTAGAAGGTACCTTGGAAGCAGATGCTTTGGAAGCTGATGCATCTTGTATTGAAGTTGGAAACATCCTTGGTTTTGGAAGATTAGACTGATTAGATCCATTTACTTGCTGAGATAAAGAAGATGGAACCTTTAATCGGTCTTCCAAAATAACTGTGCCAAAACTGAGTTGGACATTGGTAGAAGAACTTGCTTGTTCTTTTTGAGCTCGCTGAAGGGCTCTACCACGAGTTTCTGCTGCATATACAGTGCTAGCAGGGGTAAAATTAGAGTAGTGGCTTTGGAAAGATCCACGTCTTCCCCTATATCCTGAACCTCTAGAACCTCTTCGGATTCCCTTATTTGATACAGAGAATTCAGGCTCATCAAGACTGGAATATGAATCTGTTAATTAAATCATATTAACAGAACCAAAGATTAACTCTTCATCTAATAAAGACTCTACCTGGTTAGCCTGTTTAGGCTGTGCCGTTTGATGGGACGGTGCTCGTGGCTTTGAAGTAGATGACATGAAATATGCCAGAGTCAAAGACAATTTAGGCTTTGATACATACTCATCTTCTCCTGATTCCTCTTTCTTCTTTGAATTGCGCTGCCCTTTTGAGGATTTATCTTTTGATGGAGGTTTTACTGCAGCTTTTGTAGGAGACAAAATTGGCTTCTTCAATTGTGTTCGCAAAATGGAATGGGTCCGATTGATTGTCTTTCTGACAATCCAATCATCATATTTTTTTGCAGTTTTGCTTTTGACTTCCTGCCACTCGCCTCCTTCCTCTGGATCTGTAGCGGTAATACACGCTACATGAGCTGAAGAACCCTTCAATTTGACTTGTCCCAAGTCGGCCATCTTTTGAAGGAGGTCTTTAAAGAAAAAACACTCCTGGATGGGATGCCCGAACATTTGATGAAAGGGACAATAATTGGGACGGTCTTCATCTCCTTCCTTTTTTGGCCTCTTCGACACTGGTAATTGAACCAAATTATTTTCTAGAGCTGAAATGAAGTAACCAGGAACTTGCTCACTTCAGAAAGAGTAAGTTTTACTCTTCATATCCTCAAATTGTTTTCGTCGTTGATCTTTTTGATCATTTGGACGAAACCGCCTTTGTTGTTGGCGTTCAGGAGGTGGAGCCCTTCGAGAAGATGAAGGTTTTGAAGTAGAAATAGGTACAGGTGCTTGTTTAAGCATAACTATAACAGTTTCTTCTTTACCCATTCTTCTTCCTGGAGCTGATGGAATTACACGAGATTTAACCTTAGCCTGTATAAGTGAATCTTCAATCTGCTGAGCGATTGAAGTAAGGTCTCGAAACCCTCCTGTGTATTTCACAGGGATCAATGACGTGCGTAATTCGTCACGCAAATTTTCCACACATATTGGCAACAATTCCTCCTGAGGGAGTGCTAAACTTAAGGAATACGTTAATCCCTTCCAACGAGCAATGAAATCAGAGACTCTTTCATTCTCCCTTTGGTTGCAGTTTGCAAGATCGAAAACTGTCGTTTTTGGCAAAGTTGAGCTAAACTGAAGAAGGAATTTTTGACGAAGATCCTCCCATCCGATGACTGACCGGGATTGCAAGCTTGTATACCAGACAAAAGCTGGTCCTTGAAAGGTTCGCACGAAGCATCTGTGTTTCACTGCTTCTTGCTGCTCTGGAGTTCCCATCATAGGATAACAACAAGACACGTAATGCGTCAAATGTTGTTCAGGGTCGCATGATCCATTGAAATTAGGGAAAACATGGTTTCCAAAACTGGATGGAGGAGAAATTGAATCTACCCATTCAGGGTAAACTTTCTTTTCAGGTTGAACTTGCACCCGTTTCCCTTCCATAGTTTCTAACCGAGCTGTTAATGACTCAATAGTAGTTATTAACTTTTGAGAAACGTCAGGTTGAACTTTGTTTTGGGTAGGTGCAATGAATGGAGCTTGGAAAGACGTGGTGGTTGGTGCTGCAATTGATGGTAGTGCTGCCAACTGTTGTTGCATTTGACCCGTAGGATTAGACCTCTGTGGGTGTACTGATAAAGGAGGATATTCTTGATCCATCTCAGTAGTTACAACAAATTCTTTCGGCTGTCGGACTTCAGCATTCTTAAGAAGAAGACTACTCTGAAGTAGTTCTGCATTCAACCTTCTTAATTCTTTTATTTCTTCCTCCTGTTGTGCAAACCTTTGCTCTAATGAGAGCGATTGACCTCCTTCAGAGGAAGGGTGAGAAGTAACCTGATTCTTTCCTTTCCCCTTATTGGATCCTTTTCGGAGAGGGGGAAGTGGGTTACTTGAAGGAATACCCAGATTTTGGGTAAGCCTTTGATTACGTGTGCGCACACCTTCTTCATTTAGGTCTGTGTGCGCAACTTCTTGAGCAGGAACCTCTTCGTCTGATCCCTCTGATTGAGCCTCATCTGGTGAATCAGCAGCAACGGCATTGATGACATTAATGGATGCATATTGCATGGAATCCTTTCTATCAGCATTTCTGTGATATTTTCTTCTTCTATGTCCATGATGAGACATGGAATTCCGTTGACTTGATCCCTCATGAACTTCTTGGAGAATCGTCACTTGGAGAGAATCTCCTGATAGCTTGGCTCTTCGTTCCTCTTGAGGCTTATTCCCTAATCGAGAGAATACTGACTTTCTCTGAGGGAGGGATTGAGGATTTGAAAAAGTCCCCAGTCCGGTGGACTGGGGATGTTCCTGCTACTTCCGCTCAACTCCTCGAATCCCATTTGTTGACTCTGAGGGTTGGGTTAGAGAAGTCCCCAGTCTGGCAAGCTGGGGTGTCTCTTGACATGCTATGTCTGAGATCTTCTTAAAATCTTTCTTTATCTTTCGAATCTTAGTTCGGAAATTAGCTGGATGCATTAACCTGTATCCACTTTTATCACCTGGTTCAATAGACTGTTGGATGATTTCCGAAACTTCTGTCATTTGATGACGTGTTTGCTCCAGACGAGAGGCTTGTGCAATATTCTCGCCTGCTTGATGTAGGAGCAATTCAAAAACTTGTTCTCTATATACTAGATTTTGAGAGGAACTAGTTGAAGCCTGTTCTTGAGAAAGCTTTTGATTATGAACAAAGCCCATTGACTATGGCCGGCCATGGGCAATAACATTGCATGAGACCATTTTCGGCGGGCTTTGCTGACTGGAAATCACTGTGAAATGTAGTGCTCCGTGAACACCCCATCCTTTGATATGAACATCAGATGGAGCATTGGCAATTAACTGACGCAATCTTCTTAGTGCGCCAAGGCATGAACGTTGAAGGGTTCTCTGTTGCTTTTCAGCCTTCGGATACCGAGAGACTGATAGAGATGCCAAATCAATCTGACGTTGTAACCCTTCTATTATCTTAAGATGATTTTCATATTCATCATAAGATAATACCTTCTTCTTTAATTGACAAAGAGTTTTCCATATGTTGAGACGAATATCATGGATTCCATCATCCGTCAACATCTTTGGAATGTCGTACTGGGAGTCATCCAAAGGCCAAAACATGACTGGTACTTCACCTTTTGCCAGTTTTTTCCTCATTTTCAGAATTTCCTCTTTATCATTAAATGAAGATTATTCTACCTGTTTTGACCAGAGTTAGTGTTTCCTTGTTGCTTTATCGGATTCAACAAGATTGGTAGAGATATCACTATTCATGCTGGAAGATGAATGACCCAAGGATGGTTCAGAGAATAACCTGAACCCCAGGCTATCTTCTGATGGAGAAAGAGTTTCACTTGCCGATAGTAATGCATCAGACATGACTGGTTTTACATTTGCAAGTGCCTCGAGATAGGAGGGATTTCTCGTCACTACATTGCCTTCAGAAGAATTTTCAAGACAACGTGAATCACTACTGCATAGAGGACTTTCGCAGCGAAGTTCATCACTATGAGGAGGACCGTCATGATGGGTTACAACAAAAGATGAAATCTCTTGCTCCTTGGTCTTCTGACCACACAGAGGGTTCCTGTGGCTCTCATCTGAATAAGAAACTTCAAGATTGACCGAATTTTCATGAAGCAAGTCTTCATAAGGAAGTGTCTATTGAAGACCTTCAGAATTAATGTTCCTGTTATTGGGAACTGAGGGAGTAGAATCTTTAATTCCGACAGATAAATGTTTGAGGGCTTCAAGAACTCCAGCATCGAGCAAGGCTTGGTTACAGATTGGCCTTTGATCTCCTGACTGTGCTGGGCAGATCTTTTTCTAAGATTCCTTATTACTCGCTTTAGAAAACACTTGATGACGAAAGTGATTTCTCTGAGCAGGTGTATGTGCCTGATCAGGAAAGATGGTCAGTTTAGGCTGACGATCTCCACTCAAATCAGGTGTATGTGCCTGACTTGGTTGTCCGTATGATATGGGGGAGTATGCCCCATAACCCTCTTGGACTGGAACAGATGTGTGTGTCTGTTCCGGAGTGAATCGTTGATGTGTCACTCCATTTCTAGGGATAGATTTATGTGTCTGTCCCTGTGATGATGCTGAAGATGTTATGATATCCTGGCAAGCATCCAGAATATGAGCATGAATTTTCTTCTGCTCTTTCACCGTTGACAAAATATGTTTGGTGACTTCAGCCGCCGGAACGGGGATATACGTCCATTCCGGGCTTGGAGTAGGTGTATGTGCCTGCTCCTATCCTCCTTTTCCTGTTAGTGAATCCTGACAGTACTCAAGTGTGGAGGCAGAGAGTTGAGTCTGCCTCCTATTTGTTGTCGGGACTTTCCGACTGACTTCTCCGTGCGCTACCAAGAGAGACTGTTGGTAGGCTTGATTAGTATTAGCAGGTGTATGTGCCTGTTGATTACACTTCGCCAAATGCGGTTGACGAGATCCATCATATGTAGTCAGACGAGCCTACTGGCTAACTGGTGATGTATAAGCAGGTGTATGTTCCTGCCTATGGTACTCCGTCGGAATTGCCTGGCGGGATTGGCTTGATGCTGCCAGACGAGTCTGCTGGACAACGGAATTAAAATGGGCAGGTGTGTGTGCCTGCTCGTTGTTTGCCACCAAGTTAGGTTGGTGTACTTCTCCGGAGATGGCAGGGATGACAACCTGCCTATTGTTAACCGGATTCTGTCTCTGGCGGTTCATCTTGCCTGCTCGGGTTCGAGGAACCTGAGCTGAATGCCTGGAGTCGGTACCCTCATCATGTTGAGGGCGCACTACCGCACGAGTCTGGTGGCGATTGTTGATGGGATCCCTTGAGAAGGACTCCTATCTTTTTGAATTAAGGTCCTGCGGGACCTGCCCATTCACTTCCTCAGAGTAAGGGAGTGAATGGAAATTGCATTCCGAGGATAACGACCCGAAACGGTTGGAGACGGTAGTCAGCACCGCCTGCTTCTTGATCGCTGGATGCCGTTGTCCGGACGACCAGGTAGAGTTGTTAACTTGGAGGGCTTGACGAGTGGCCTCCAGAGTTGGGATAGTACCGTTGCGACGGTACTCCATAACTAGTGCATTAGAAACCCAGCGTTGAAGATGCTGAGTTGGTGATGTCATCCTCAGAGCGGACGACGTTCTAGCAGGAGTAGTAGCATTGGTTTTCACAGCAGCAGACCTCACAGTAGAGGTGTTCACAACAGGAGTATTCACAGAGGTGAATTTAAGGAAATCCATTTTGCAAAAGATCTTGAGAAAAGAGTGCCTGTTCCATATAACAGACATAATCAAGATGAATCCGGCCACTGCATCTTTTGGATGAGCACATGTCAATGATTGCTTTGTTGGCCCAAGGGGCCTAACAAATAAGAAGAATATCACTTTAACTTGGTTAAGGATTCACATCGGGTTCACCATTTTTGTTTCGCACGGATTTCGGGGATGACCTCCTGGACGGGAGATTCAAACGTTCCGATCGGTTTCTAGCAGGTTTGTTCGTAGAACCGGAAACATCCAATGATTCCACATCCGTTTGGACCCACTTTCCAAAGGTAGGCACTCATTAGCTTGTGGACTTATGAGGCTTAGGAATTTTCATTGGTCGAGAGGATGGGAGGTCGGACTCATCACACCTTTTTGAGGGGAATTATTGTCTACTCTGGGACTCTCTTTATAGATTTAAGTTATGTTTGTGAATCCTTATTACATTACCAAGTATAAAATGTGCTTTCCTTTAATTTTAACAATCAATGATTAAATATGCAAGAAATTTAGAGAATATTTTATATGTATTCGAGGTTCTTCATCAATAGAGAATCATCTATATCTGTTTAGAGATTCTTGGTCAATGGTATCCTTCAAAACATTTATATAAAAGTCTCTTGGTCATTATGATGACCAGGCTGGTTTTAAAGCCACTCAGTGGGGCACTTGAAGTTTATCGTCATTCAGAAGGACATGGATTATTTCAAAATTGGGATCGAACCCATAAATGGGCTACCTACGTATCCTTTGTTTTGGAAAAGGAATCAGAACCCACGTAGTTCGAGTAATGGAGTATGATGTTTATGATTGATGGCTCAAAGAAGAATGTCATAATTACTTTTACACTCTAAGCTCACGTGAGTCATGCTCGGTGTGAGAAACAAGAGGTATTGGTAAAAATTAGACAATTGTACCATGAAAGATGAAATCATAAGAAATTTTTTGGGGCTTAGGTATGTATGACTGCCCAGATAGATGAAGGTTTAGGATTCACTTTTAGGGAGAAAATCCAGGAACAGGGTCCATAAAGGTATATGTGCTTTATGGAGATTTGAATACTCTAATCTTGGGGCTTACTCCTAAGGAGGATGCCCAAGTTAGGAGGGGACGTATGATTGGGTTTTAAAAAGGAAACCCAAATCAAGGGTAAATTATGACTGGTTAAGAGAAATTTAAAGGGACTTGGGGTTTTACTCCTGAAAAGGAAACCCAATATTATGACTGGGACTTACTCCTAAAAAGGAGGCCCAGGTTATGACTGAGTCTTATTCCTAAAAAGGGAGACCCAGGTTAAGGGACTTGGGGTTTACTCCTGAAAAGGATGCCCAAGATTATGACTGAGTCTTATTCCTGAAAAGGAGACCCAGGTTAGGAATTAAGGTTTGGGGCTTACTCCTGAGGAGGATGCCCAAGTTTGGGAACTTTAAGAATTTGGGGCTTACTCCTAAAGAAGGATGTCCAGATTTGAAATTGGGGCTTACTCCTGAGGAGGATGCCCAAGTTAAAGGATTATGATTGGGGCTTACTCCTGAGGAGGATGCCCAAGATAAGGATTCTCTCATCTTAAAGGATGAGGTTGAATGAATGAACTCTCTATATTTAGTGACATAAGGATATTTAAATTACTAGGTTTTGAGAGATATTCCACAGAATTCCTTTCAGATAAGGAAGTCAAATCAAGAAATCATGCCATAAATGGATTTGAAGAGTGTCTTGAAGACTGAATCTTGAAAAGGAAAGGTGTAATGGATTAAGAGGGGTAAAATGGGAAAGATGGGTACCCAAAAAGGTAGGGGTGCGCAAGTCTTGAAAGGCGCGAAAGTCTTCCGTGGGCGCGCAAGTTTTGGTCGCGCAGGTATACCTGCGCGACACATGGTGTACTTGCGCGATTTTCAACCAGCATTGAAATATTTGAGCGGCTCTTTTTTAAACCCTTTAGAATCCTCTTGAGGTTCTTCCAGAAAAGGGATGCGCAAGTTATATTGAAGGAAATAAATCGGCGCGCAAGTGTTTGATAAGTTTCAACACTTAGGCCTTCCTTCTTCTCTTTAGATCTTCCGTTCTAGGTAAGAAATTACCTTAGAAGTGTTCCGAAAGCTTTGAGAAGAGACTTGGGCGTCGGGAGCTTCAATACGAGTTTCTGGAAAAAGATCCTCTCGAATGGGGGGCCCACAGGGTCTATTTATAGGCAAAAGAAAACCCCGGGCGGTTACAGGGCGGTTACCACTTAGGTCACGCAAGTCACCTGCGCGACCAAGGGTGTCGCGCAAGTGTACTTGCGCGACAGTGATAAAACTTGCGCAGTGCAGTTGCTGTCGTTCCTTTGTTCATGCCTTTGTGGATTTTTGATGTTTTCTTCAAAGGTTGAATCACTTTGAGCTCAGATATTCCCTTTTCCGATCTTTATATTCTGTGACGAAAGGAGCGTCAACAGTGGTTTATCATCAAAAAAGAGATTCTAATCAATAGTGGTCATTGATTCAAAATAAAAAGGAGTTGATCGGGATATAGAGTTTGGAATGAATAAATTTTAAGGTTATATTCTTTAAAAAATAGTTTCATCAAGAGAATTTAGGTGATATGTAATGTAAATTACTGAACTTAAGACCAAATTAAGAGGAAAATTTTATTTAATTTGAATTCAAATTTCAAGGTTTTCAACTCATTCCACATGTTATATATTTAATAAAAGAAGTAAGATTGACTCCTTCATTGATAGGATAAATCCTAGCTTTGAAATAGAATTAACTTCTCAATCTTTTTCATCATATAAGGATATTGTATCATGTTTAAAAAAGAGAAATAATTCTCTAATTCTTATATATTCAAGTGAAATCAAGAAAAGAAGATGGTGGTTGAGGGCTTTTTAAAGAGAAATTTAGAAAAGGGGAAGAAGGGAAGGGTATAATTTATAAAATGTAATAGTTGTAGAAAGAAACACCCTATTTCATACTTTAAGGGAATGTAAATTTCCTTTAAGTGTGTAGATAAAGGAAATTATTATTAAGAATGTAATGTAAAGAGAGAATCTTCCAAAGTACTATGCTTTAACTGTAAGGATATTGGTCACTATTTAATCAAATTCCCCAACCATCAAGGGAATTTACATTATAATATTCCAAGGCATCATGGTCTAGCTTATGTAATTAGAATAGTTGGGGTTAATGTTCCAAATGAAATTATTGAAGGTACTTTTATCATAAAATAAAATTTAGATAATACTTTATTTTATTTTAGATCAATTCCCTCTTTTATATAGTTCCATATTTTCAAAGATCATGGATTAATTCCATATATAATGTCTATTTATCGGAGACCACTAATTGTTGTCTTACTCAGAGTAACCATATGAACATATACATGCCTCCCCATACACTATAAGGTGCTTACTATAAGCAAGAATATAAAATGTTACTATGGTAAAGCTAACCCTCATATTAGAGAAACAATGTAATAGAAATAACCAAAAGAAACCAAAAATAACAAATATTTATTGTAATATGAAGAATAAATAATGCAAAACATACTATATGAAAATGAAATGTATAGGTATACAACCATATATAAACTCGGTCATTCCAGCATACATCAAAAAATCGACCACTTAGATGATCATGAATAAAAGATAATCAAAAGGGTAAAAATACAAGGTGGCACTTATATTATCCCCAAGAATCATCATAACCTAGTGTCCAAGTCCCATCCATACTATACCACTCAATCAATAATTTTGTGCTTGTTCCCTACTCGAACAAACAATTAGTGAAGTCTTTATGGGTATCAATGTTTCAGAGATGCCTGAGCAGGGTGTGAGGAGAACTCAGTAGGAAAATATTAATAGAGTCCTAAACATGACTATTAAAAGCAACACATGCACATGTGTTATGGCTAACTAAATAAATAAATACATAGTAGAATAAAAAATTAACAATAATAATTGATCCTCATGTTCTAAATTAACAATCGAGATTTACTATACCCACTTCGAATTTTACTGGAAGTCTATAAGTAAGTAATATATCCATAGGGGGATACAAGTCCTCCCATGGGATCTCATGAACATTTCTACTAAAAAGGTATAACCCCAGGATCTTAGGAACTATCCTAGGAATCTCATAACACCATATCAAATTTTATATCCTAGGAATATCTAGGAAACCCTAATCATAAATAATTTCTAGATCCTACGGAGATAATACATGACATCCCATAAATGCCCAGTTTCATTAGATCCTTAGGAGGTAATCCCTTGAATCCCATCATGACTAAACATTCATGGATCCTATGCAGGTAATACCTAGAATCGTAATATCTATAAAAATTCATTGATTTTTTTACGGTAATCCCCGACACCCAATTATCTCTAAACACAATGGATCAAAGGGAGGTAATTGATGGCATCCCAATATCACAAAACATCACATCAATCCTAGGGAGGTAATTCCTGGTATCTTATTATCACGTAATATCCATGGATCCTTGGGAGGTAATACCTAACATCCCACCATTTTAAAAAATACATGAATACTAGTGAGGTAATCTATGTAATCCCATTATCACCAAATGCCATAGATCCTAGGGAGGTAATAACTAGAATCACAATATCACCATACACCACAAGATCCCAAAGAGTAAATCCATGGTAACCCATCACCATCCAATATCATGGATCCTAGGGTGGTAATCCTTGGAATCCAATCACCAATAATCATCATCATATCCTAGGGAGGTAATCTCTCAAACCCCATAACCATAAAACATTATGGATCCAAGGGAGGCAATCCCAAGCATCCCATCACCACTAAACATAATTTGATCATAGGGAGGAAATCCTTGATAATCCATCACCATCCAAAATCCCAGATCATAGATATATAATCTATATTAGTCCATAATCACTAAACACCATCAAATCCTAGGGAGGTAATATATATTATCCCATGATCATCCCCATAACTAGATCCTATGGAGGTAATCCCTGGAATCCTAATCATACATCTGGGGTCTGTATCCACCTAATAAATCCTTATATAAAATAATAAAGGATGGAAATCCATCCAAAACATCTAAACATAACTTGATTTTTCCACTCAGTTTCCTGACCTATTTGGGCTACTTCATCCATATTATCCAAACAACATTAATTTAGGTTCTAAAGTGACACCCAAAACCTTCACTACCCACTCCCACACTAACCCCCTTAAGGGTTACATACCACATGGTACCCACCAAGGTCCCTTAGGTCATAAAAATACACAAACAACCTACATGTTATCCTTGATTTAAAACCCATCTCTCAGTCCATTCTCATCACTCATAGGGTATAACGTCCCTCACAATTTCTATAAAAACATTAAGGCATTATAAGCACCCTTTGAAAATCAATACTACAACCAATTCAGAGAGGTGTCTTAGTGCTAATATGACATCCCAATCCACTATAGGTTGGTCCTTTTACCCAACCTAATGTAAATCTATCAATGTTATACCATCATTGGTGATCACATTATAGTGGGAGGGAACACTTACCCACTCTATATTTAACTAGACCCATGGCTATAATGAATATCATAACCATCTTTTAACATAATTTTGACATTAATCTTAGTAAAATACTTTTCTCTATAAGGAGGTGTTATAGGGAACCTACACGAGGGATGATTTCATCTCCATTTTATTTAATTCTCACCCCTCTATGGTTTCATATCTCAAATTAAACCTTTATAATTAACGACTCATCCATCAATGACAAAGGCATTAATCCAAAGCTCAAGCGGCCAACAGGGTCATTAACACTTTTTTATATTCATTCATAGGAATTAATTTTTAACTAAGAGATTTATTTAATTTTAAAAGGTCAATCAACCATAGTGGTGATACCACATGTCACATTTATGCATAAATAAATTTAATTTACCGAAGGGATATTCTCAAGGGACCACCTACCACAATCAAAGTAGTTTAATTTAAAGAACAACCCAACAAATCTTGTTCAAGTTCACACAAGTCCAATTGGCTATTTATAACTCGTACATGGACCTAAATAAAGAGAAAAAACACATTTAAATTAATTAAAAAGATTTATAATTATTTAAGATATTTAAAATTAATTAAACTATATTTATTGAAAAAATATAACACTGAAATACCGTAGGGTGTTATAAACTCACTAAAACCATGAGTGATGGGGTGTAGTATACTCCGGGAACACACCCAAAATAAATCCACACAAAATCCCATATTATATTTTCTAATCCAAATACCAATGTCATGTAATTTAATAAAAAATCTTTAGAAAATTCATTGGGTGGTGTGCCTCTATCCCAATAGTGTGTAATGATGTGCATTTATCATATCGAGATATCAACTCCATATTTAAATATCAACTAATAAAGGGATTTACACATTTCTCTTGTGTAAATTCCCAAAAAAACCTAAAAATTCATCCATGATTAGAGGGGAAATAATCAAACAAATGAAGGTATAATAATAGAGGAAGAACTAACCCAAACACCCAATAATTTCCATATATCTGAGTAAGATTGAGGGAGATTAAGGGAGGAGGATCTCCCTGGATTATCGCATGAAAGGGAGAATAATGTAGGGGAGAGAGGGTTAAAAGTTCATAGGAAAAAATGGCCATTGTACCTTTTTCAATGAAAATTGATAGGCTTCATGGTTGCTACGCAATTTTCGAAATAGTGCACCTACCTTGCAGTTGGAACTATCTAAATCCTTCTCCATCACACGATTTAGCTACAGAGTTTTCCAAACCATTTTCCAATGGTGCGAATCACCACAAAAAATGAGTTACAATTTTTATAGAGTTTGTTTCAAACCATGAATAAACCATGTTCGAAGCCCCAATCTAAAACCCTTCATATGGTTTTTTCTAACTATGTGGTAACCATGCACTGAGGTAAAACTATTTAAAAATTTACAAACTCCATCCAAAAACTCATAATTCTCACAAGAGAACCTGATAAACCTATTGTGTCTCAATCTATATCAAAAAATAACTCCTCAAGACACTTTACCTCTCATAATTTCAATATGAATTCTAATTTCTAGATAATCCTTAGCCCCATAAACAAAATATTAAAAGTCACTATAGAATTAACAAACTAAAAAGAACAAAGGGTTTTAAAACCACCCCACCATAGCAATTCTTATCACTCAGAAGACTCCGTATTATTTCAAACATTAACACTAACTTATCTCAGTCATCAGTTCATGTCCAATTTTCTATAATCTATGGCAGGAAAGCGAATGAGTTATGCTGCATGAATTGAAACACGTGGTATGTTATTCATCAAGAACCAAGCCTCCTACTTGTAATCATCACTAAAATTGATTTGGAACTCAACTTCACCCATTAATACCGAGACACCATGTAATATTCAATCAATTCATCCTTAAACTCATGGTGCTCTACACCATATGTTTCAACTTTTAAAAGTTGATTCCAATCTATGGTTCCCCCACCATCATAACTACCTACTAAAAGCATATTCATAGTGGTCAAATGACACACTTGGGATAGTTTTCATCTCACTGCACTCAAATTCACCGAAAAACACATGTTAGTCCTCTTCTAGATGATCATTTTAAAATATGAATAACCACACCCACCGATGTGCTCCCTCATCACCCAATTCTAATGTTATGATCCCATAATGAATTAAAAGATCATCTAAATACCCATACCAAAGTCCAGAACTGCATTTTGACATACTTATATGGTTGGATCATCAAATAACCAAACAAGACATCATGATATCACCTCAAGCACTGGTGAACCATCAATATAACTAACCCTCATTTTACATAAACACCATATGAATCATGATTCCAATGCATAACTCCATTCAACCCCACATCTTCTCCTCAAATATTCTATTAAACATTGAACCATAAAAAATTGGATTCACCTATTCCCTAACATCCAAATTTTATATCAAAAATACAATGACTGGTCTCATCACACCACTAACCCTAAAAACATAGGGTCTTCTGTTCTCGACCCCAACTCTGCCATTACCTCACGTAAAAACAGGAAGTATTTATCTGAATCATACCTGAGAACCAACAAAAAGCATCAAATTTTGACCATTCTTAGCTTACCATGATGGTTTCCCTCAATATTCATTAAAATTCATCTATAAAACAGGTCATACCCTCTAACAGCCTAAGGTTCACTCCTCACTATACAACTTCCTTTATACTATTCCTCAAGTGTAACCACATTAGTTTCCAACAACAAGTCTCCCTAAAAATTAATGTCAAGGAACAACTATAGGTCTACCATACCACAATACCCCAATCCATATATGAATTCACCCATCACCATGGAGGGGAATTTACCATTTTATGAAAAATCCTATGTAAACCATGCCTTTATTCAGTCCATTAATTCAATTTATCCTCAGCCAATATCCAACCTATGTCCGATCCACAATTCAAATAGCACGACAGATAAACATCACGTACTAGCTTGATCTCATTGAAACCCTAAAGGTTTACACTCTTATACCACATTCACATTACCCAATTATCACTCCCATGAGTCATACACCATCAATATTTGGATCACATTCCTAAAAAACTAATTATTATAACTGAATATCATTACCATAAAAAAATAAGCACCTCTAACACTCCTATTCAAAATTGAGGCATTTCATTCATTCGAAGGTCTACTGCAAGATAATTTTCCAACCAGTGTCATTCTAAAATCAGAAGCATCTACAAATGATCTATCCACCCTAGATCTGACCACCTAGGATCATAACCTATAATCGCAATAGTATCCATGCCTAAAATTAACATATCCTGATATCCAATCAATTGTAACTTCTGAAAACACCCTTGATACCAAATAACTCATGTGATTTACATCATAAAATCTTATTTCACTTCCATGTATATAACATATATTTTATATTACATACTCTGAATTGATATCACAACCCAAATAATCTACCCATGATTCCCATCTATACGGATCTAATAAGACATAACTTACCCTCTTGCTGAAATTAACCTCATATATATAACTCAAATTATTAGTATCCAAATCCACAACTCAAGGGAACTATGATCTCCCACCTATCCCATAAACTAGGTCTCACATATATTATCACTCATGGGTAATATTCTCCAACATCTCTCTAATATCACATGGATTTTTTTTCTAGAACACCCACTATACGGTTCTCACATATATGTATACATAAAACATCATATGCCATGACATATTCTTACCAGGAAACTGATCATCATCAAGAACCAACATACAATACTAGCCTTATAAGGACCCAAATTTCATCCACTCACACACAAATACACACACAGAAATATTATCTTATGATGATCCATATCAAGTATATCATAATCATATGGTTTGGTTAAGTAGAATTCTAATAAGAAGTTATATGGGAAAACAATATCTTGGTTTTTGATGACACATCAAGTAAGCAAACCATTTTCATTTCAGAATTAGTACCATAATTCACCACAAAGAATTGATCATAAAGGAATTCAACACTTTTACCAACCATCTATGGGTCTCTATACATCCTATAGCAGGAGGGCTAATACATTCTTTCATAAGGAATATATTTCTGTAAGATACACATAATCTTCCATAATAGAATATATCATATGGTTTAGCTGAGTATAATACCACTAATATGTTATATCATACAATTCCATATAAATTAATATTGAAAATTTAAATATGAAAACTCTCATCATCAGTGATATCTATATCAAAAAAGAAAAATAATTTAATTTGAATCGTATGTACCAAAAATGGTGAATGTACACAGTCCTCTATCCAATGATACAAGGGAAAAACAAATAAGTCATAAATATAAAACTTAAGTGTGTCATGCTATGTGAAATAATGAAACCGTAAAATAGGAAACCAAAAATAAAAATCCCATATCCATATTAAACATAAATTTCTATTTGAGAAGGTGTTCTTGATGAACCAATCTCGGGTCCATCTCTTGTTTAGACACATTACTGTATCACATGTTTAATATCTCCCCAAAATAAAAAGTGAAAATAAAAATACTTAATACTAATTTATAAAACCCCATAATAAAAGTAAAATAATTAGTGTCCAACCTAGAGTCCCCAAGTGACCTCAGGAATTCCTCATTATATTTCAGAGGCTGCTGACTAGAAGTGAAGATTTAGTGTATTACACAAGGGAGAATACAATGTTATATCAGAGTAAAAATACAACAAAAATAATAAAATGACATCTATGATGATAAAAATTCATCAATGTATTCAAAGGAAAAAAACCCAAAACATCCTAGATTAAAATATAATTAGGATTCATACAGTCATATAATCACACAGTAATGCCAGTATACATTAACCAATCTCTCACTAGGATAATCATGAATCCCAGATAAATAAAAGAATAAAAAAAGCAATGCTATACTACCATCTCTAATCCTCATCACATCTAGTATATAAGTCCCAGTGTTCTTGATTGAGTAGGATAACTTAGATGGGACTTGGAGACTTGGATGCAATAAAGATAGTAGATACTAGTAGATCATCATAGTATTCTTTTTTAATTTTTTATGATGAAACTGATGAGTGATTTATTGATGTATGCTAGAATGACCATGTGTTTACATGACTGTATGACTCTGTATTATATTTTCATAGAGAATATTGTTTTATTTACTATATATATTATAATTAATATTTATCATCATATATGTATTTGGGTTATTTCTGTTGCGTTTTTTTAATTTGATATGAAGGTATATTATCCCCATGGTAACACCCTAGAACCACACTACTAGTCAACAACCTTTGGAAAATGGGGA
Organism: Viscum album; assembly: GCA_963277665.1. Classification (NCBI taxonomy): domain Eukaryota; kingdom Viridiplantae; phylum Streptophyta; class Magnoliopsida; order Santalales; family Viscaceae; genus Viscum; species Viscum album. Next base: position 448,870,539 of record OY728145.1, read on the forward strand.
TGCACACCTGAGGTCACATGTGGAATCCAGTCAAGACACTAATTAGTGATCTCTGACTTGGGGGATGTTACACCTGAGAACTTTGATAAAGGAGTTGTCTATTAGGACACCAAGTGGAAATATTATTGAAACTTAGAGATATTGAATAATATTTATTCAGACTCACATATATTACCTAGTTTAAAACTTTATTTTTATACATATGACTGGCTTTGAAAGAATAATTGGCATGGATTGGATATTAAAGTATAATGCAAGACTTTATTGCTGAGAGAATGATATGATAATTTTAATAGGAGGTATTGAATCTTTTTTCTATAGAGGGGAGAGTTCATTATCTGATTATTTTCTGGGTTCACCTCCAGTAGCCCACCTTGATGTAATTATGGGAGAGGAGGAAGAGAAAACATAATATATGGATGGGAAAGACATCCTAACAATATAGGATATACCAATTGTTCAATAATAGGATGAAGTATCTTTATAATAATTTCCTGAAAATCAACTTGAGTGTGAAGTCTAATTTTTAATTGAATTCATCCTTGATGAAAACCATATATCAATGATTTACTATAGAATGAAACTAGTGTGATTGTAGGAGTATAAGAAAAAATTATAGTAATTTTTTATAAGTGATTCACATTCCCTATTGTTTCACCTTTGGGAGTCGTTGTCCTATTTGTGAAATGGAATGATGGGTCTTTGAGTTTGTGTACTGATTTAAAGGAAATCAATCCCAATATTGTAAAGAATAAGCATACTTTACCAAACATTTATGACTTATTCAATCCAATTTATGAATATAAATATTATTCAAATATCTATCTTCATTATGGTTATCAAAGTAAAAGAAGGATGATATACGAAATATGGAAATCCATAAAAATTAAATTCATTATGAGTTTTTGGTAATACAAATAGGATTAGAAAATACACCATATTTATTTATGGATATAATGAGTAGTGTATTAAAATATTATATTGATAACTTCATTGTGTTATTAATTATTGATTTTATGATATAATCTAAAACATATGAGGATAATGGGAATAATTTGTGAATCATTCTTGAGAATCATAGAGAAAATGAATTATACAGGAAATTTAGTAAGTTGGAATTTTAGATCTATAAATTTGATTTTCATAGAAATATTATCTCCAAAGATGGAATATTTATTGATCATTTAAAGGTAAAGGAAGTTAAGTAATTGTAAATACCTATGAATATAACTGATATATACTATTTCCTTTGTTTAAAATGTTACTATTGGAAATTGATTCAAAATTTTTCTTGATTGGCCAACCTGTTAAGAAAGATGACAAGTAAAGGGGTCAAATTTGAATGATCAAAGGAATGTGAAGGAAATTTTGAGGATCTAAAATGGATATTCATTAATTCACCAATATTTAATTTAACAATGGTAAAATAAGTATTTATAAAAAATTGTGATGCATGAATCAAAGGACTAGTCTTATTCCTTATAAAAAATGGTATAGTAGCTTCTTATGAATTAATCAAAATTAAGATACATGAACAAAACTATACAAATCATGATCTTGAGTAGAATGTTTTAATCATTTCCTTGAATATATAGAGGCACTATATCTATGGTCAAATATGTGACATATATATAGATAAAAAAAATTGACGTATATATTCTCTCAGAAGGAGATCAATCCGTGGTGATATAAATTATTGGAACTACTTAGAGACTATTCTTATTGATAAACTACCACCATGGGAAGAAAACCATGGTAGATTATTTTTTATGTCAGAAGGACCATATAGTTATATTCATGATAAGGATAAATTTAGATGTATTAATTGTTAGGAAAGAGGAAAAATAATTACTTTTTCAAGAAATCTACAACCATCATTAATAGAGAACATAAATAATTCCCGAAAATTACAAAAGAAAATTAAAGTCATGAATGATGGAAGATTTTCATAGGTCAGATATGAATATGGTGTGTTAATATTTGGAAATAGACTATGTGTCCCATGCATACCTTATCTAAATGGAAATTACTACATTAAGCACAGAACTCAAATTTACCAATACACCATATTAGTATAATGATATATAAAAATTTAAGCGAAATTTTCTTATAGTAAGGTATGAATTAATAAATTTTTGATAATGTATCTAGATAATTGGTTTGAAAGTAGGTAAATAATAAAATAAAACATCCTAATGATGTCATGAAACCTCTCCCTATACCAATTTGGATATGGGACATCAACATAAGGGACAATTTTATTGGATTTACAAAAAAATATTGGAGGAAATATGCCATATGGGTTATTATGGATCACCATAACATGTTTATAAATCTCATAGAAATAAGGGAGGATCTATCCCTTAAACACATTGCATTAAACTATATCAATGAAGTAGTGAGACATCATTGTGAATATCTATTAATTGTATATGTTCATTAAACTTGTTTCACATAAAACTTTTATGGGAGTATTCAGAAGGCTCCCAACATTGAGATACATTTGAGAATCATCTATCATCATCAAATTGATGGGTGGTTTGAATGGACTAGTAAAAAATTAGAGACATGTTGAGATAATTATAAGTTTAATTTTTAGGAACTTGATACTAGTATCTATCTTTGGTATAATTTAAATATATTAATAACATGAATTAAAGAATTCATATAGAAATATATAAGGAATTTTATGATTAGATATGTCGTTCTCTAAATTATTGAGATGAGGTTATATAAAGGATTATAGTAGGTCCTAAACTTGTTTAGGAGACTAATATTAATGTGGAATCTATTCAGAATCATGTGAAGATATCTCAAAGTAGATAAAATAGATATGTTGATGATTAGAGGAAAGAATTTTAATTTCATGTTGGGGATCACATATTTCTAAAAGTATATCTATGGAAGGGAGTTATAAATTATGATATAAAGGGGAAGCTAATAATTAGGTACATTATGTATTTTTATGTTTCAGAGAGTATTAGATAAATTTCCTATGTCTATATATAACACCCAACCTCTCCAAAGTGCATTAACTCTTACATATTTCATCCTTAAGAAGTATATGACACACCCAACACATATACACATCATTAAAGAATTATAAATGGAACATCACTTTTGTAATAATGAAGGCCCTATCACGATTCTTGACATTTGAGAGAATGTTTTGTGGAATTGGAGAACATGGTTAGTGAATGTAATTTTGAGGAATCATAAGATTGAGGAAGTAATGTTAGAACATAAAAAATAAATGATGAATAATTACCCACATTTTTTATGAGTTGATGTATATCAAATCATTAGGAAAAAATTATTGGTGGGTGGAAGGGGGTAATGTAATATGATATATTCTACTATTTCAGGGAAACACTACATTTCCAAACTATAACACAATTAATAATCTATTCATAGTATAATGGGAAATTTTTTATTTATGAATATGGTTAATAGAAAGATTCCTAAATTTTCTAATTTTAATTTTATTAGATGGAAAACATTTTTGGGTTCAATATATTAAAATTATCTTAGGTTTAATTTTTTGGAATTTTCAAAATTTTTTTATTTTGAGTGAATATTCTAAATACACTATTCACAATATTGTGACTTTTAATGACATGATCATGAAGTAAGCATGTGTTAAAAACTTATAATTTTTTTGACTGAAAAAAATATTTATTTATGAAATTAAAATAATTATCTTAAAAATTTTCTGTTGAATTTATAAATCTATTTGTGGTATATTTTTGTTATAATAACAAAACTAATTTGTACTTTTTAATTTAATTAAGTATTCACAATAATACACTTGTTGTTTTATTTATTTTAATCCAAAAAAATATTTTTTTTGATTAAAATTATGGAAATATACATCATTTGATTCAATACTACACATGAGGTTTGTGTAAATTAATTTTTATACTTGAAAATTTTTTTTTCTAAAAATAGTTTTTGTTGCATTAATCATAATTTTTTAAAATAAATTTTTACCACCTCTATGATTTTAATCATAAAAATGGTTTTAATATTTTTAATCATATTTTAAAAATTATTTCTAAAGGTCAATTTACTTTCAAGAATAATAAAAGTTACCAAGGTAAAAACCAAGCTACCATAGTAATGGTAAAATGACGAAAAAGGGTTAAAATAAAGTGATAAATTATCATATTATCATGAAAAACTATCTATAATTTTGTTTTTGAGGTATATATCTACCGATAATTATCCAATCTCCAATATCATGCATTTAGATCGAGTTTCCATTGAAAATGACTTTTCTTTAATAAAAGGTAATGATTATTTATAAAAATATAACTCCTTTCATATTGAGAAAGAGACCTAATACACCCATTCTAATCCACACAAAAAATTAGAATCTATCTCATAACTCCACTATATTTATTTTCCTAATAATCTTATACCACTTTCTTGAGATTATATTTCAAATATAAATTACCGAACCTCTCATTTGAATTTTTTCCTTCAAGAGGGAATTCAAGCTCTCAACGCAAGAAATACATTATTATTTATTATTCTTATATATCTTATTCATATAAATAATCCTTAGTTTTATTTATCAAATTAAAATATTGTATTTAAAAAAGTAACTTTCTAAAAAATTTATATGATCACTATAAAATGTCATGTTCTTACTCATCCAACCATTATAAAATGTTCTTATTTTGGTCAATTTTACAACCCACATAACAATTGTAATAATTTTATTTCATTAATGAATTATAAAACTTAAATTAGGGTAATAATATTTAATAATGATGTATTTATAATGGTTTATTAATTTTGGAGTGGTAATTTAAAAAAAAATATTAATAAAGAGATGTAATTATTTTACTAGTTCAATAATCATCAAAAAATCAAATTCTTAAGTGATTCACGAGAAATATAACCATAAGTTACATGAAATGATTATGGGATTCTATAACTATAAAAATAATTAATTACCTTAGGATGAAAATTCTCTATATGATGAACCCATGAACAATCCTAAAGAACCTGCACTGCCAAACTAGATCATGTAAGGGAAACAAAACGATTGACACTCAAATGTTAATTTCAACAATAAATAATTAATATATGGGTAATAAAGAATTATAAACAAATGGTATAAAGTAATATAAATATTAATAATGTTAATATTCATATTAATAATATTCCAAAATTTATTACACATGGAATTCAGAGAGCATCTGAGTAAGAAAATTTCTAAATTAAGGGTTCATTGTCATAATTTAAATTCCTTAAGATATGTATCATTTTGTACACCATGATTCCTTTTATATGGTTTTAATTTGATTAATTTAAAAATAATCATATTATGTTATAATATTCATTTAATTCATAATATTTAAAAATCCAAATCATGTTTTTTTCATGTATTTTTATTGAAGTGTTATAAAATTCATAATGTTTTTTGTCTGGATTTCATTTCATTGAGGCATGATTCAACCTATAAATAAATTTATATTTATTTCATGTATATACTACCTATTTTAAATATTATATAATAAATCTATTTATACTCATGGTATTTTATTTTCCATACCAAGTTCTTTCTTTAAAGTATGTTTTGATTTTAAATCTATAATTGGTTTTATTTAAAATCATTACTTCAAAAGATTTTAAGTATTTTACCTGACTATTTTTCCACCAAGTTTATATTTTTTATATTATTTCTAGGATTTTATTATCCACACCTCAATTATTTTTAATTTTATTGATATTATCTTTTCATATATTTATAAAATTTTATAAATTAATATTTTTATCATTTTAATTAAAAGTCATTTTTACTTTATAATGGTCTGAAAATAAATTCTTTTAATGTTTACTAGTTGATCACATTTTTCCACCATTATTTAAATTATTTATTATAAATATTTATTTCCATGTTTTCATGATTATTAAAATAAAATATTTTCTCCATTGTTCCATGAATTTTTCATTTTCTTAAATGTTTCCAAAATAAAAAAATTTATATTTTATTATAAAAGAACTTCCTGATGTCTTTATAAATGTTATTTTTTATCTATGGAATCATGATTTAATGTTTTTTTGATACAGTAAGGATATAATATAATGAACATTAAAATTATTCCTTGTAATGGATTATTATCAAGTTATTTGATTTGTTGACTGGGGAAAATATTGACATTCTGTATACTTGTTTTCCAATATGGATGTTGATTTATCACTAAGGCATGTTTATTATTCATTTTATTTCTTATTAATTATTTTCATATTATGAATGAATTGTAATTATTTTGTGATTGTAGGGAACCAAAATTATATATCCCCTTGATTCATCATTATGTATCATGAGACAAACAATCATGGGGTTTAGTGTATGGCTTACCTATTTATGGATAATGTATTGGTACAAGGAATTGATGTTAATATTAATATATTTGACATATTTCATTCTATAACTATGAAACTAGTTATTATTTTCCATGAGAAATTTCATATTTCTATTTCATCCATGGGTATACTTCTATTTCATGATATTGGTTATATGGCATATTTGATTATTATTTGTCTCTTCCATATTATTCATGCATGATCTAATCATTGATTTATTATGTTAAATGGTTTCCCTTAATAATAATAAGAGTTCAAACTTTTATTTTTTTTATCCATAGGGTGATCATATGTGAACTATGAATTATTTCAAGGATATACTAGAACAAATAATAAAGTTCTCACTATAATATTATGTTTTATTTCATGTTTCCAAATTTAATTTGATAATAATGTTTGTATCAAGTTTCCTAATAGTAATAAAATATTTGATCTTATAGGAGGTTAAATTTTATAATCTATACAAATATAAACAATTAACCATAGGCTCTAGGATATTGGACTCAGGGTTATTATAGTTGGTATCAAAGAAAGTTTAGTATAATACATTTGAGAGCTAAAATTATATTGGTATAGTTAGAGAATGGAACCCTATAAAAAATACTTATTAAATTAAATAATTGTATCATGAATTGATAACATACTAGATATGAGTTTCTAAAAACATTTATTGGAATTATATACAATTATTCATGATTTATAGTGTTATTCATGAAATATTTAAATATATGAAAGTGTTTGGAAATGTTTTATAAAGTAAGTACTTAAAAACATGTCAACACTTGAAATTAGTGTAGGGATTTACCTATTTAACAATCCAATGAATCTAGTGATGGAGTTGATATAATTATCATTATATTAGGGAATATGACTCTAGTTATGATTAATAAACTAGCCTATGTGAAACATCATGTTTCTTCTTGAGAAGGTGTTATAATATTGGATCATTTTATGAGGAAACAACCCCAAGGTTTCAATGGAATGAATAATTAATTAGACACAGAAAAAATGAAAAATACTTTAGAGAATATATTCCTTGAATTAGGGTGTAGTTAATATGACAATTTTATCATGGTAGTATGTACTATAAGTATAGAGAGCAATCAATGGTGTTCATTGAAGGTTCCAAGGATTAACAGAAATGTGAGGATATGGGACTATAATGGGTTATTATCAATTTTAATAGAAATTATATAAATAAATTGATGAAGGAATCCATTGAAAATTATATGATAGGATCTTTCACATTTAATTTATAATTAACTTTAAACAATAATTACCTCATATGTGATAATTACTTATTGTCAATTATGATATCTATCTTGTCATGTTGTTATTATAGTTAAGAATCTAAATGAATATTAAATTAGTTGTATTCATTAATTTTCCACATATCTTCAAAGAACACAATTTTTTATTCTAGTTACTATCAAGGAGGAACATAGTACTTCATGTTATTTATTGTTGACCACAATGAGCGATTTTTTCATGTTCTTTCTTGTCATTAAGATGGAAGAAGGAGGATCATTTCTCCAGGGCTTGAGATAATTTCTTAAGTCCTTCCACTATGCACAATATAATCATATCCTCTAAGATGATATAAATTAGAATATATAAGATGGATAATATTTAATAATTTTGCTAAGTCCCTTATTTAAATATTCACTCTAATATATTGTCCATGTCAAATAAAAAGAAAAAGAAAAATATTATATCATTTGACATGTGAATATTTATATATCAATTATTAAATAAATAAATAAATAAAAATTTATTTAAATAAAAATAAATATAATATATAATTTTCATTTGGACCTTTACTCGGGCCATCAACACTCCTTGATATTTATCAAACCTTGAATAATAAAATATTTATTCAAATAAATATATTGTTCATTTAATAAACAAATAAATAATATATTCACTAAAATCATGAATACATACCTATTTAAAAAATATTTTATTCACTAAAATAATTAACAAATATTTATTTAAATATTCATGTAACTAAATAAATATTTATGTTAATATATTCACTGAACTGGTAAATAAATAAAATTTATTTATTACCTTGTGATTAATAAACAAGTGATATTATTCAGATCACATATTCTAAACTAGAATATTATGTTATTAAATTTTTGTGATCAAGGATACTAGAATAATTATAATTCTATAAAAAGAGAATAATATTTACTCTTATTAATTTAATTTAATTTAATTTAATTAGATATTTGATACATTAAGTGTGTGACCTTTTGGGCCTCATTTTCATTGGCCTTTTCTGAACTTACATAAATTCCAAGATTAATGTCTAGTAACACATCAATTCACCCATAGATAAATAATTGAATGACACACTGAAAATAACCATCCTAAAAATTATACTATGTATTATAATCCCTTTGTTTTTGACATCTCAATAAGAAGGATAAAGACTTGTGTGATTACTAATTTCTTCTTGATTTATCTTCCTTTAACATCCTTAAATGAACAAATAAATGAAATACTATGAACATAGATTTAACTAGATAGTTTTATATCAATTAAAGGTCCAGTGATATCATATTCTATTAATATAGAAGGGGAAAATCAATTCTTGACATATTCAATTAAATCCATATAACTTATGATAAAACCATCACATTCTAACTCAGAGTGAGCATATGTCATCATGATTTTCATCCATATGTCAATGTATGAAATTCATGATAATCATTAATAATAATATAAAGTATATAGACTAATACACATATCTGTATATAAGAATATCCAATGAAACTTAATAATGTTAAATTCTTATTGGTGGGTCTTTACTCATAACCTCATATCATAGATATTACAAATAAAAACTTTAAAATATAAAGTCTCAATGTATTATGAGCTTCTAATTCCTGATATGAAAAAATATTCTATGTCCAATCACCGAGATGTTATCTAGATAATAAGATATGTGTTCAAGAATATTATCATAACATCTATAGGTTCTCATTATATCAAGGAACTATGATAAAATTATGATGTGTAAAATACTCTATGTAAATTATCAAATTATTTTTCCATAGAATAAAAAGTATCACATGATAGGATATTTATTAATAATATTTTAATATAAAGTAAAAAATCATTAGGTTGCTGGGAACCAACTCCAACTAACTCTCACTTTCCCTAGAACCAACTTATAACTAATAATTAACTTCATCCGACATTATAACAATGATTTTATGGATGTATGGATATAGATACAAGTAATCACATGATTTCATGTGGTTATACTACTTATAATGACTTCACTACTTTGAGAAAATCCCTTATGATTTGATATCATTAAATATTTATCTTTTTTCCCTAATAAAAACCTTACATATTAGATAATAGTGTAGTTATAATATTACGATAATATATATTATAATTATACTCTTAGAACACCTCTAAAATCTGGAACAAATCATTGCTAAACTTTTCCTTAAGCTACATAAAAAACCATAACATATTTGGTCTATGTAGATATAAATACCACTAAATTTTATAATTTTATATTTCTTATTTACTAAGACTTACTGTGATATAATAATAAATTGATTTGTAGGAAATAGGTTTTATATCTCTTTGATACCTATTATTCCAACTTCTCTAAGTACCAATAAATTATCCTTGGTACTTTTATGGGTATTATTCAATAGTTTTGACTTCTACCCTAAGAAATTATCCTAGTTATATTATATTCATTCCCTCAATTCATTATGTATAATTAATAAAAAACTTTAGTAAAAATCATGTAATATGTGATAAATTCCCATCACTAAAGTGTAGGGAATTTTATTCACCATAAAAATATCCTCCTATATTCTAACACATCATTTTATAGAGATTTTACACTACGTGGCATAAGAAAAAGTTCTCTTTTCAATGGTTCCTTATTTTATTTTTCAACACATTTTCAAAGTATGTTCCATGAGTAGATATAAGTATCCCCATGGAACTATTTTGGTATATATTCTTCCCTATTACATGGGTTTCTAGTTTAATTAATTCTTAGAGAAATATATTTTCCCTAGTCTTTAAAAACTATAAGTCTTATATTATTTAATTATATTATCAATATATTTTACTTAGAAAACTATATCTCTCTCATTACCTCTTTATAGACACATTAAAAACTTTAATTCTAAATAAAACTAAACTCTCTTATGGATTCATCAAAACTAATATTCTATATTCATAATTATTTCTTTAATCTATAAATATATATCTACAATTTTGATATCTTTTTAGAGTTATTTGATGTAAAAAACTCATTAATGCATTATATTTACTTCTTCCACAAGTTTTAAATTATTAAAGATGGAATTGGCAACCTTTTTACCAATTATTTTATCGTATATTGTTTCTATGGAAAATATAATTTTAATATATTTTAGTACAATGACATGAAAATGTATTCATTATAGAATATGTCTAGACGTCTCTTGAAACTTATAGTAACTAAAAAATACTTATTGATACAAAATATACCATCTATATGTAGTTTCTTATTAAATATCCACAAATGGGTTTTAATCAATTGGAGAGACCACTAAAATTAAGAATTGGATTTTGGAACATGGAATCCTTTTTTGAATTCATATAAAATATACAATATTTCTTGTATCCATTTATTGCTTCCTTGTAAGATTTGTTATTAATTTAAAATAATATATCACCAAAAAAAGTGAGTATAAAAACACCTATTTGATTTTAACAATCCTAAAAAGCATGAGTATTTGTAGAAACACATTTTATTTAATATTGTATAGTTTAGTGTCCCTATGCCAACTCATGTTCTTTTGGGGCCTTGAATTCATTTACATATAGATTCCTCCTCCTATATAAAAAGTAAAGTGATACATTTTTATAGAAATCATTTCTATTACTGGACTAATACCTTTCTATCATAGGGATATTAATATCTTAAGTATGATATAGAATAATTAACTGAGATTCAATTAGTGTTTTATTGATGTAAGTTTATTATGAAAAAATTGAATGAAAAATGGTTCTAATCAAAACACATGAAGTTGCGACATAATAATTTTATATAATTATTCAACTTATATAACATATATTAGTTAATATTGTTGTAATATAATTATATGTTATGATTTTATACTAGAAACACCTATTAACATGTATTTTGGAAGACTTACAGTACTTATAAGATTCATCATTGATATACCTTTTACTAACATCACCACCATGATATGTATAAAAAAATATGTTTTTAAGACAAATTCAACTCTATATTTAAATGATCATGATAAAGGTCTTGGAGAAGATCCTACCTTAGTGATAGGAATTCTCTTAGTGGTATTAGAGAGGAAGATTCTCATAGGGTCTCCTAAGGACCTTAAATAGGTCCATATTAGACACCCTCTTTACTTGGGGTTTGAAGTGAAGGAGATCACTATCAGTGATCAAATATATAATTAGTACAACATATTGGGAGAACATGAATTTTGGAATTCTAAATAAGGTTTTTATAAAGATGATATTACTAGTTAGAATATGAGGCAAGTTAGTGTCAAAAAAACTAAGGTTATGAAAATGAAAAAATATATTAGAGAAGGATCTCGAGAAAAAGTTGATATTACTAAAGAAATATTATCCTCGGTTTACACTAACTTAAAAGATTATTGAATTATGGAAGTGATTTTTAATTAGGTATAAAAAATAGAAATAAATGTGGATTTGATTCAAGAGATTATTATACCAATAAGGAATACTCAAAACTGCCTAAAATGATGACCACCATGGTAGTTTGTATGTATTTTGTCACCAATGTTTAAGAAAAGACATCATATAAATAGAACATTGATAGTAATAACCCCTTATAAAATTGATATGGATATATAATCAAGGAATAAGAAATAAATCCAAACATTATAACCAATTCAAGTCTTGAATCAAAAGGAACAAATTTTTCATCAAACTAGTGAATTCCATTAATAGGGAATAATATAGACATAGAAATGGTTAAAGTTAGTCTAAAAATAAATTGGAGGTAGGAAGGAATGTTATCGTTGAAGCTTCTTAATAAATGGTTATACTCTTGAAATCTAAGGAAGAGAAGGAGGATATAGTTTTCTTTAAATATTCTAATAAGGGTATTTATATAAAAGAAAGATAGAAGTTAACACTAATGATGATCAGATCATATTTATTGAAGTTCAATATTATATTTAATCCATTTATTTAACGAAATGAAAATTAATATATACGATTATATAAATACATTAGACAAGATGACATCCTTTCTCGAGGATATAATTCATTAAGAACTATAGTGGAGTGGGTTTTTTATCTAATGGAGTCTATAGAGGATTAAAGGTAATAACAATATATTTTCTTGGAATAGTTAATCCATTTATATTTTATGTAAATATAATTGTGATTTCTGTATTGTTTTCTTGGGTTCCCATTCAACCATAAAAGAATCTTTTTTAGAATAGAAAAAAAATCTATTTATAGAGAATTCATGGTTAATATATTATATAGATATACTACCAAGATGATATTATATATTCTATAAACTATATTCATTACATAGAATTTAAAATCCGAAAATATCATAAAGGAATCTCATTAAGTATATAAATTTACCTATAGATTATCTTTATAGTTTTTCATATGTATCTTGCTAATAAAACTATAAATGATTTTATAGATTGATGGAATTTATTGTCTAAGAGTTTGTTTTTCTAATAACTCAATTATTATGTAAAAATTAATTATTTTTTATCTCTAGAGAAAAGAAACACACTTCAGGATATATCATTGATAAGTAATTTTAATTTTACTCGAAAAAGTGTTACATATCTATAAATAGGTATGATTCCATTTTTATAATTTATATTAATCATTAATTAATTATATTGGATATATTTCATTCAAGTATTAAACTACTATGTTTGTGATATATAATAACAATATTCATTTAAAATATTAAATAATAGCTCATTTTTTAAAAAATTGACAATGAGAAAAATGTTTGAATAACATTCAATAAAAAAAAGTACTTTGACAAGAATAAATCCTCTTGGAAATGTTGAAGTCATGATGTTACCTTATCTGAAATAACCACAAAAAAAATTATATATATATATATATATGGAATTATTGCAGAAAATAGAAAATTAAAATACTTTCAAAAAGATCGAAAGAACCACAAGAATGGATAGTTGCAGTAGCAACAACTAATAACTCATCCTAGGACTCCTGGATTGATATCTGTGTGGGGGTCTTATCATTTTCAACCAATTGTATGGACCATTTTTGATGGCCAAACCCTTATCTGACATATAAATCAACATCCTTAATCTACTTAGAATGTTTTATTTATTTATTTAATCATTTTAAGCATCCCTAGTTACTGGATTTGAATACTAGTATGTGATTTACATGTTGTATCTAATACTAGAGTAGTAAAAATAAATATTATATATAATGAAGAATATAACTGATGTAGAAGCTATTTAATGCTTCTTTTTGAATTCATTGTAGTTCATATTCTAGTGAATTTTTGTACGAGATGTGTAGTAGATAAACTCCTATTATTTAGTCACACTCTTAATATTTTGTTTTATTGATGTAAATTGTATATTATATATTAACTTTAAACTTTTAATTGGATTTTATACCTTTTATTTTACTTTATACACCTTGAAGGGTGATAAACCATTTTCCCACCAATCCTTACCTACTCAGTAAAGAATAATCAAAGGATTCTCAAGAATTTTCTCTATACTATTCATTCTATAATTAATATTGAATATAGTGAATCTTAATGGTAAGTATGATATTATTCGATTAATGGATAATTTATTTTCTATATTAAATCCCAACATTAATAACTAATCAAATAGTTTACACTTGAATAGTGTAGCGTCTATAACATTTATCTTTAGCCTCTATTTCTCCTTTGAAAATTTCAAAGAATGAGTTATCATAGTGTATAAAACCAAGAATTTATATTTTATTTTAATCTATTTGGGTATAGTTAATAATATAATTCAATGAAAATTTAAATCATCCTCTATATATATATCATGTAGGAACCCTTGTCACCTTCACTCACTTATAGGGGTGGATAATCCAAAACAGGGGATTCCAACACATTAATGCTAATTTTCATGTAGTAATATTGTGTAAAAGTTACTATAAAACTCTTGTATATTTTTTCTAGTGAGGAAACGTTATTTGTACTAGCATTTCTATTATTTTACTTACCATTTTATAAAATAAATATTAGAATATGTTAGTACATTACCTTCATTACCATTTGTGATGTAATAAATTAATTTTATAATATATTACTATATTATAAAATCTGAATGTCCCTCACTATTTTATTAAGAATGTCTTTTTTTTGAATATTATAGAATTAATTATCCATATTCCCTTTTAAATAGACCAGGCAAGGGTCTGGTCAAATTATTCAAAGGTATTTGGGTAGGTTTTTCTTGTTAACTACATTAACTTGAGTTCATTGATATATAATGTAGACTCACTAATTCTTATATCATAAATTTAGATTTCCTCAATGCTTGCATCAAAGAAACAACAAGTCTTGTAAGGGAACTAACTCTTAATGCTAAGTTGGTTATGCCATCTTAAGAGTTTTATTAGAACTCCCTAATAAATGAAAGTATACCAATAAAGAATAGACCAATACTTCAATATATGGTTGTATTCTAACTTAAGTGATGTATAAAGATATTTTTATCCCCTTATGAAGGGTTAAACCTGGGGGGTAAATATGAGTGATAAATTTTAAAATGATTATTCCCCGATTATGGATCTTGTTCTCTCACATCGAGGAACACTTTAATTTTTCTTGCGATTTCCTTTCAAGGGGTGATGAAAGAATTAATTGAAATGAGGGTTGGTTAACTTAAACTGGGATACATCAAAGGATTATGCTATAAAATGTGCATATTCATGAAAAGAACTAAAATCTCAATGCATTTACACGTTAAATTTGTAACATCCTTGCTAATCCTCATAGTTCAAGACCATGGACATTTGAAAATTTCATAATAATACACCCCAGGGAATTCATTACTCCACAGGCTGTAACATTCTTCTTGACCAAAGTAAAATGGAAATATTACCCAAGAATGTTGTTTCTATTCAGAAAATGAAATATTGAACTTACAGCGAGAAAATAAAGATATTAGAATAAATCATTCAACCTTCAACCTTACAGATGAGATATAGAATAATACCTCATTCTTTTTACCTTCATTCTATTTAATATGTTCTATGGATTTATATCTCTCTATCCAAAGGCTGATACCACTTCTTAAATATACTATTTTATATTCATTTGTCAAGACAAATGAATACATGAATTGTGTCATTTAAAAAACACTTTAAAATCACTCTTTAAGTGGTGGTTTTAGGTTCCAAAAATCGATGAGTTCAATGTAACATTTTTTTGATATGATGATTAATCATTGAAAAGGAATTCACCATGACATGGTGAAAAAATCCAAAAACTTTTCCATTAACCGTGACGAGCTCCATATCCCAACCTACAGTTGGAATATATTCCAAACAGGTACACATCCATAGATCCACAGCCTCTAAAATGACCACAGTGTGGCTGCCAATGGATATTAGGTTAATTATAAGATCAATACTCCTTTCACCACACCCATAAGGAATACCCCATTACTCATAGGTGAATTCTATATTCATCAAATCAAGTGAAGCAATTTGGCCTCACCCATGTCAACTTCCTTAAATAGCTTTTCTTGACTAAGACCTACTCTATATGGCATGGTGAAAACTCATTGGCTGAGCACCACTGGCATGATCACCTGCATCAAGCCATTTTGTCTTTCTATTTCTCATATCAACCAAGGACACCAATGAAAACCACCATGGATATTTTGGGCATCCTAGGTTCACACAAGGACACTATAAAGACACCATTAGAACCAAAGGGTAATGGTCCTAGATTATTGAATTACTACTTCATTAAACATGATAAACTACATCATTAAACATTCCTTGAATCATCTTTCAAAAATATTTAAAAAAACAACCTAAAAATATTTTTAGGGATTTTTTCTAACTATATACTCCTTTGCATTTTTTTAATACACGCCATACACTTGTAGAGTAGGTTCATATTCCCTTAAAAACACCACTTTCAAAATGTGTATTAATGATCCACCAATCACCAACCCTAAGCTCATATGATACATTCTCATTGTGAGAAAAAATAATTGAAATAGAAATTTTCATGAAAACATACATTGAATTCATTCAATAACCACACATCTCTCCCATTATTTTTTATTTATATACTATCCTATTTTCAATTCACCCTATATCAAACCCACTTAGACATTTATAACCAATTTAAATGAAACCCACATAGATCACTTCCCTAAATATTTTATAAGATAGAGTTACAAAACAAAAAAAAAATAGGTGAGAAAACATAACTTTTTCTGGATAGAAACTATGTGGAGTGGGGGTTCCATCATAGAATAAATTATGTATACAGTTGTAGATCGAATTCAAGAGGCAATTAATGACTCTGAAACACCACTTTGGGTAGTGAATTTTTTTATATTGTTTACTAATTGATATTGAGTGGAAACATACTCGAAGATCACAATTACTTACTCCACCTTCCCCATTACAAAATGATACTTGGTCTTAATGTGCTTGGTTCGTGAATTTCTTATTGGGATTTTTATGATATATATTTCACTTTAGTTCTCACACATTATTTGAAGTGGATAAATTCCATCAAAACCCACATTATTAAGATGTTTCTTCATCTATAGAAACAAAGTGTATGCTTGAGTGACAGTAATATATTAAACCTCCCACGTGCTCAAGGATATGAAATCATGGTTTTTAAATTTCCATGATTTTCAAGAAATCCCAAAATAGAAGTCACCACCAAAAGTATATTTTCAATCTTCATCTGAACCATACTAATTTGTATTTGTAAATCATAATAAATTATTCTATGTATACATTAGCCAATAGTCCATCATTTTATGAGTATTATTTTAACATATTGGATGATGTTTCCTCTAGGATCACTATAAAAATTAGAATATTGAAAATTGTAAAATAAAATGTCTATTTGAGTGGTAGTAAAATAAACCAAACTCTCAATGAGTTGTTAATAATAATTCACATCAACCTTATTTCTATCTTTATATTTTTTGAATATTATTCTTGTCTCTTATAGAGATTCGATAGTCCTAGAATCATCCATTTGGAAACATCCTAAAACATAATTATAATATTTAGTTTGGGATATAAATATCTCATACATTCATTTAATTATATAAAAGACAATGAAAAATGAAAATTCACTAATTATAGATATCTCAAACTCACTCTTCATAGGATATAAAAAATTCTTGCATTTGCTTTCATCAGATCCTCAAAAAATTATACTGACAACATATTTAAGAAACAAATTTTTTTTTCTCATTATCATTCTTTATATAGAGGTTATTATCAAAACATCTTATATGAAATCCAAGATTCTTTAAAAATTTATCTAATGTGGAATTCTATGATCTTGGTGCTTATTTAAGGTCATATAGATACATCTTTAATCAAAACAATTTTCCTTCATCTTCATTAATGAGAAAACCATTTGGTTACTCAATATACACTTAATTTTCAAGGAATGCATTAAAGAATATTTATTTTACATCCATTTGATATACTTTGAAACCATTTTAAACCACCAAAACTAAGAATGATGAAATGTTTTCATGTCATGCTATCGATTAAAATGACTCATCAATATTAATTCCTTTAATTTGGGAATACCCATTTCATACAAGCTATGCATTGTGTTGAATACCCTTTAGATATTTAATAATCTTATTTTGGAACACCCATTTGGTTTTGATAACATTCTTATCAATACGATTTGGAACAATATCCCACTTATCATTATTCTATATTAAATCAAAATCATCATTTATATCATTTACCCAACTCTCATAATTTGTAGCCTCTTTAAAAGAATTTTGTTCCGCCAAAGATAATAATGATACATGCTGCTGATTGTTTATTATTCTTATTTGAACCAAGGTTACCCACTCTCCAACAATGATACCTTCAATGATTTTAGCCCAACCAATTTTTTATATCAGACCTTCTATAATGGATTTATCTTCTTCACCATCTGATTTTTTATCCTATTTTTCATTAGACCGGGAAATTCCCACTGATCCACGTATTTCTTCACTACCCTCAGATTCAAAAACATGTTGGTTGATTTTGGAAATGTTGTCATGTTTGGCTATTATTTTCTCACATTCACCCTAAAAATTTCATTTCACTCAATAATTTTGAAAATTTTATTAATGTATAAAATATAGGATTTTCATATAGATGAATGACTGAGAAAAATTCCTTCATCACCCAGATCTTAAAATTTTATGATCACCCCTTTGTTAAGGATAAAACACTTACTTCCAAACTATCAGAATTATTTGAGTAAAGTATTATTTCAATATCATATTTTAAATGGCGTTCTTCATACATTTGGATATAGTAGTTCTCTATTAGATATATAAACTACTATAAGAACAAATTTCTTCCAATATCTTTCTGAAAGAGACCTCTCTAAATACATTGTTTGAATGTTTTATTGATTATCAAATTTCTTCATTACACTACCCCTTTTTAGTGGGGGTGTTCTTACCACTAAAACCTAATGTTGAATTATATTTTCTTTAAAATATTCTTTTCCTGGATTAGTAGTAAATTTTCTACCATTTTTGTTTTTGAACATTTTAATATTCACATGAATAATATTTTAATCCCCTATATGATAACATGTGACACATATTTGAACCTAAATATTTTGTGTTATATGAATAATAAATTCCATCGTACTGAAATAATGATGAAAAACACATAATACCCTTTTTTGTATGTAGATTTAGGTGATATTAGTGCACATAAATCCACATGCACTAGCTTAAGCGACCATGATGTCTTCACCTTCATTGGAATGAAAGTCCTTTGAATGATCTTCCCATTTTATCATTATTATCAAATGTATGTGTGACCATATGTGAGATAGGTAATGTCACATTCCCCACTATTATTATCCAAAATCATAAAATATTTTTTTATCAAATGGTTAGGTCACCTATTCCATATCCTATTTTCCACCTATTTATAAAATAAATACAAATTTTTCTGTCTAACAGGCTATAGATTTCTATTAGTTATTTTTCATTTTAGAATAGGTGAAAAATAATTTTATTTAATTATACATAACTTTTTTGAACTCCACCATGTGCCTAAAGTCAAAATATTATCTTACACTATGAATATTGTGATTTATCCCTTCAACTAAGAGAACATCTTCTTTACTGAAATCTTTGCCGCCAATTTTGAATTTTCCTAAGACAATAGTTTTAAGTCCTCCATGATTACTAAAACAAATGAAACCATATTTATTGTGATTGATATTAATTGTGATGTCTTTATTTATTGTCCCATGAGATGTACAACCACTATCCACGATCAATGAACCTGACTTGTCCATTTATTTAAGGAAATTTCATCAACATTTTCTTTTTATATACTTCCTTTATTTACCCATGTTAGAGATGAGAATGTATCCTCAACATTGGGATCAAGTAAATATTAATTTTCTAGGAATATTGGTAATTAATTTTTTAGTTTCGATATTTTTGAATAAAGATTATTTATTTTTCGTTCTTCTACTTTGATACATTCTTGATACCATTTATTACCAAATTGATACAAAACTGATTAAATTATGACCATAGACTTCAAAAAAAAGAATCATTTATTAAAAGAAAATTAATTGTTAGAAATTATAAATGCCTATTTGGATTGGTGTTTCTCTTGGAAATATATTATAGAGATAGAAGACACACAGTTTGTGTGTCCCATAATTCCCTGATAAAAGTGTATGTCACTTGATATACTTGTATTTTCCATGGATGCATGATTTGTAACCTTTATAGTGTTATGAAGATATAATTTTACCCATGTATTAGATTATTCTAGTTTAGAAACAAACATTGTTGTCTTCTTCTCTTAATAATTATACACCAATGATTTTTATTTATCTTCAAACCTCCATATTTGAGGAATACATATATGCTCTTCCTTAGAAATTATTTTGGCTTGACTTGGTGATGATGGTTTATAATTACCTATCATCACACTATATGTTAATAATATTTATTTATTATCACACTTTTGATGTAAACTCAAAAATTCTTCTTTGATCTTCTTAATACTTTTAAATCCATCTTAGTTTTGTGTAAACCATAAATGGATTGGGTTTTGTCTTTCACTTTATTCTTAATTTCAACTCCATTTCCTAAATATATAGAAATTTTACATTTGATATTTTCATTCCTTGACCTCAACACTAACTTTACTTCTAATTTTTGTTTCATGTTAATCTCGGAATCGTGCATTGCTATATTGGCCTTTTTAGTGTCTTTTTTTTCCAAACATCAATTTCTTCATGACCCGCCTAAATTTATGTTTAAAGACCAACTATGTAATTAACACCTTCATTATCATCATGCCTATCATAATATTTGGGGTTATTTATAATAGTAATAAACAGATATTGATCCTTGAAATATTCTACTTCTTTTATTTCACTTTATTCATAATAATATTTATTTAGAAAGGAAATATCCTTTTATAAAGAATATCCATTGGATGTTATTTGTACCTTACACATCTATTTTTTACTTACATAGACTGATCCTCACCATCATCATCTTATTAATATTCATTAATACATTTATCCACAAGATTACCCACCTTTCCTCATATAAATCAAACAAGAGAAATATTTACCTTGAACATTCATTTTCATCTCTTAATATTACAGGAAAAAATGTCATAACCTTATAAACTTTATAAACATATTGATTATCATTAGTTAATAGATTTTTCATAGAGTTAAAGGGAACCTAATTGGTACTATAATTCAATCTTGACTCACTTTATTTACATCCCACATCATAATACACAATACTATTATGTATAGAATCAAGTGATATTTATTTTGGATCATTGTATTCTTGAATTGATACCTTTTCATTTAAGTGAGGTGGATTATTTTCATGATCCTCTTCATGATATTATAATATTTAAGATCATCTGTTAGGCATTATATATCATTAAAAATTACACTTAGAATATCCAAAAAGGAATCCACCATATAATTTTAACTCATTCCGAAATTTTCATATTTTTTCTATAGAACATACAACTTTTCATCTCAAAACTTGTAATCTACATCATAAATACTCAGAATATTTTTGAAATTAACATGAGTGGTTTTACATGAAATTACCTCTATGTAAATAGGATTTCCTAACGAAATTCCTAGGGAATTTAGGAATTTGTCATCTGACTCCAATTCTCTATGATCATTATCTATCAAGGATACACTATCCATGTTAACAGTGATTCCAAAAAATGGATAGTATGTAAACTTCTATGCCTATATAACTAATGTAAAATTGTATTCAAATTTTCCATGACTATAAATTATTACCTTAAAATATTATCATAATTATTGGATTTATAATCATTTACATTCATCAGTAGATAATGAAAAACCATCCTCTCATACCATTTTTGAGTCCCTTTTAAGGATTACAACCTGAGAGGTGGGGGGGGGGGATGAATCTTGTTACATAATTTTAATATTATTCTTCCTTGATTTCTTCTCTTATCTTGGGGAACACTTATATTTCAATATCTATTTCCTTTTAATGGGTGATAAAAACAATAAATAAGATGAATGACTTTACTTGGTTCACCTGAAGTTGGATATATCTAAGGAGAATGCATGGTAATGTTCCTATAGACCAAAATAACTAAAAACACAATTTTTTTTATAAGTAAAACCTATAGTTTCCTCAATAACCCTGCTTTTTATCTACCAAGAATGTTTGGAATGTTTAGTGCTTTCCATACCAGGGAACTTACTACTCCACATGATGTAACTTTATTCTTCACCTAAAGATAATGTAAATATTTTCAAATAATGGTGTTTATATTCCCCATATAAAATATCTATCTTTTATCAAAATATTTAATCTCTAAAAATAAATACTTTTACCTTCATCCTTGAAAATGAGATTTGAAATAATACCTTATTATTTTTTCCCTCTCGATTCTTCAAGACAATCTATAGATATATCTATCAATAACCTAGAAATGAACATATTATTCAATATAATCTTTCATATTCATTCATAAATTCCAATTATTTAATGAATTTTGGGCTTAAAAACCTAATTTTAAACAACTCATTATGTTTTAGTAAAACATCTATAAATCCAATATTTCAACGCAATTTATTTTTCGGATCTTCCGACTCGATCCTTAAAATGGAATACACCACATTATGGTGTGAACAACTTGTCCATTTTCCATTAAATATTCTAATATCAACATCCTAGAATATTACTAGAATTCAGTTCACATAGTAACACTTCCTTATAACCATTGCCTTTGAATTTGCCATAGCGTGGCTCCACATTTCTCAAACATTATTTCCCAAATCACAAACCCCTACTCCACACTTGTAAATAACATCATGTGGCTCACAAGTGAATGACCTATTCAAAAAGCCATCTAAAAACCCTTTTAAAACACTTTAAATAGTTTTACTTGACCAAAAATTCTAATATATACCTTTGTTCAAACACAATGTCCATTTTTTCTTAACTTGCTGAGTGCCACAGGTGTGGCCACCTAATTTTTTAAAGGATGGGGCCCAAGCCTCTTTTTATTATTTAAAGCAAAGACCTATTTATACTTGGCAGAGGGAGACCCATTACATAGCCTGAAGGCCCAAGGCCGAGTGACATGAATACTAGGCATGAAAGAAAATTTTTTCTAGCCAAAAGGGCCCCTCGATGAATAGTAATGTTGTAGTACCCAGGCTGCTACAGTCCCTACTACAGTTCTACCGCCACTACAGTACCTTCTACTGTGCCTCCGCGGCTACAATGTCACCGCTGCTACAGTTCCACCACTGCTACAGTACTGTGATAGTGCCCTACTATAGTACCCGAAATTAGTCCCTACCCGAATTTGATCCTAGGTCTTTTGGATGCCACGCTGGAGCCTATACCACTAGGGTACATGCTCGTTGGCAATCACCTAAATCAAAATATTTTTTCTTATTGGTTCTTATATCAACCATGACCACCAATAGACTCCATATGGAACATTTTTTGTCTTCCCATTTCACACAGGGACATCATTAAGCCACCAAGGAGACCACCAAGGTATGGTCCTAACTGTTTTGTAGTTCGGATTCATCAAACATGGGAAACACATTCTATTAGATTCCTGTGAAGCATCCTTTATGAATCTTATCAACAAAAAAACCTAAAAACACTTTTGAGGGATATTACTAACATATATATTACTTAATAGTTTAATTTATTTTGTTAATATTTTGTATAAAAAATATTTATTTTATTAATTAAATGATTATAAATATTATTTGGGTTTTATGTAATTAATTAAACATTTATTATAAAATAATTTTCATATAAGACTATTATTTTATTTCATATTTTCTTTTTTTATTTTATTTATGTTTTTAGTCATGTTTAATCATCAAATAAACCATAAAACATATAATTAAATAAATAACCATGCACTTGAAATATATAAAACCATGGATATGATTATATGCTTTTAAGATAATGGTTGTATTAATGAGTGGAGACAAACCAAAATTTATTTGAGGGGAAGTAACTCCTTGATCCCATACATTGGGTCAAGTTGTAATATTCTTAACCTCTATATCTCATTAGTTGGTTTCACCTTGATTTGGGTCTCAAACCATCTCCTCTCATAGGGAGATTATTCTTTTACATATGCTTATTCACTCACAGGTGAGGGGTCCTATGGGTTTAGGTTTACTGAAAATAAACAATGTATGTGTGGGTGCATATATAAAAAAGAATAAAAGGGATGATACATAGATCATTATATTTAATTTAATAATAAACCATCACTAAAACCCATTCAATACATAATTTAATTTACTAAACCCAGCACATACACTGGTCAGTCAAGTTTATGATCAATCAAAACATGTAATGACTATGTATTTATTCTTACTAGAATTAATTTTTATTCATTAACATTATTATGATATTTTATATTGAATTTATAAATTAATGCAAAAATTAATTAATTAATTAATTAGTTAATAACTTTTCCAAATAGTTTATAAATTCATCAAGATCCTCTCCCTCTATTACTTTCAATAAATTAAATAATTTTAATTTTATTTTAAAAATTTATTCAGTACACTATGTTTAATGAAGGGGATACACAACATGTACCCTCCTGGTTACTTTAATTTCAATACATTAATTTAATATATAAACATTTAATGGAGGATAAATGATGTGTACCATTCCATATACGATTAAATCACTTTTCATTCTATCACTAGGCACAATGTATTACTTAATATATGTATATTATTCATGTACTATGGTCTTACAAGAAATATATTCTCACAAAACATGTTACAACATGCACAACATTTAACATCCAAACCTAACCAATTAGATTGGGAAAGATCAGAGTGCCACTAAAATTTGGTGACATCCCCTAGGCAACGAAGGATAGAACTAATCATTAAGGTCTTGAAAAATTTTAAGGGGATGGTACTCCCCTACATTGATAACCTACAATAAAAAAATGAACATAAGGAATAGATATGATGCATAATAATAAAAAAATAAAATACCAATTACATAAAAATGCATCGTAATAAGAGTCCCAATGGTAAAATATGAACCAATGAGTCCATATCAACAAAATATGTCACATACTAGCCTGAGAGCCAATAAAATGGATCCCCATACAACTTGGTGACATGAACTCAAGCGCACCTCCCTATATGCTAGAGGATTCCGACTAGAAGTGAGGGTATAATGGATGTAAAATGTGGAGAATATACCCTCATGATCAGTACTAAATATGAGTGGAAACATATATATGTAAAAAAAATAATATGAATAGTTCCCTAACAGATAATAATAACAGATAACAGAGAAATTACTAATAAAACCATTCGAAGCATGAAAATGTTGGGTAATAATACAAGAATACAACACATAACAAATACAAATAACATAACAAGAATGAAAAAGTATAAATAAATTAAAGACCCATTTTTTATGTTGCTAGAGTACATGCTCAGCCCCTAGCTCCATGTCAAGTCCTAGTATATAAATAGTAATAACAAGAGGCACAATGGATAGTCCTAACCTACATATAAGATATCTGTATGGGTACACAGTGATATCCCAAATAGGTTGTGAGTAAAACTCATTAAACCACTACTAATGGAACTAGTTTTAGATATAGTTTGTTCATATAAAATGATATAGTGTAAAGGTATTTTAATGGAAGAAATAAAAGAAATAAACCATTTTGGACTAGGTTCCTCATGGGATACTTATCCAATAACACCTATTTCAGCCTGAAATGGAATGTCTTTGAATTTATACATTTTATATAATTATACCCAGACCTTTGGTGTAACCAATCTATCCATGTGAAATGAATATCATAATGGGTTTAATATCTAAATAAGGGAATCAATCATAACATATAAAATAAAGGATATTGGTATTCATTTCTAACAATTCCCATTAATTTATAAGGGAACCATTCTCTACCATTTATCTAATAATAAGAATAAGAATAAGAATAATAATAAAAAGAATAATAATAAAGATAAGGACAACCATTTAAAACAGAATCAATTAGAAATAATGATATGGGGCCCCATGACTAATAATTCAATACGTAATGATATACGGTTCTATGTCCAACCATTTCAATAATAAATGAGAAGGGGAAACTTTCCTAACCAATTATAATAATAATGATACAAAATATCATGTTCATAAATTACAACATAATGATAATGAGTGAAATATCAAACACCAATTAACCATAAATTATTCATTCAATTTAATGTGCCTTATGATCCCTTCCATGGAATTTAGTATCAAAATTAATGTGATGATAATTTCAATAAATAGATAGGTAAATTTCATTTCATAACTAAACAAATTCCATGTGAAAAAACCCATGACTATTAACTATTCAAGAATACCATTAAACATTTCATTTACAATTTCAATAAAGTATAAGTAATGTGGCCATTCCATGCACATTTTATTTAATACAATTAACCATTTAAATTTGTTTAACCATTTTCCTTTTCTTCTGAAAGTGAAAAGGGATAAATATTATTTATAAATTTAGTGGTCATAATCATACATCCTAATTAACAAGGGCCATGTAAGACTCCATGCTAATAAATAACTCATCACGATTCATTTAAATAAACATTTTTCGTTTTGATTCAATTAATAATACTAAAACATTATCTCTTAATTAGCTTAATGGCTCAATTTATGGTATTAAAACATTTAGGATTTCCTTTAACTAAATTACATGTCCCACTAAATAGGTATAAACTCAACACATCTCAAGGGAATTTTAATTACATAATCACAACAAAGCATTAATGGGTATTTATATCAACACACCAAAAAGGGTGGTTAATGTTGAGGTAGAAAAACTCCAATGATGTAATTGGGTCTCAAGGAAAACCAATTCATGGTGATAACCATTTATTTAAATTAATCTAACATTTAGGAGGTGACACAAGTCGAACCTGACATATGTTACAACAACACATTTTATAAATGATGTAACTTTAATGGAATAAAATTTAGACCACTAAAGTTATACCAAGGAGGATTTAATCATCCATTATCGATCATGGATTCATGTTGAAACAAGATAAATTATATGAACATAAAATCCCTGAAAATAATGCAAATGATATTGAATGGAAATAATATCCAATACGGTAAGATAAATAGAGAATGAAATTAGGACTTATAGACATACTGAGGGTGATCAAAGGTGACCAATGACATTTTATTATGAGTTTAGATAGAGGAGATCTCGCCAAATCTAGGGGGAGAAGAAGAGGTAATCTCAATAGTATTATATGCATCAATGGGTGGATAAAGGAGGGTTGTGGATTAAAAGGATCAGAGGGTAAAAACATAATTTCACCTATTTTTAATGGGAATATGGTTTGGTGACACTATTTTCCAAAATATACCCCAACTATATAGATCCCATTATCCATGCGACACACCTTGGATAATTTATGGTCATGGTTAAGGAAACCATGTGCCAACCATGACTTTGTAACTATCTCACACCCACACCCCATATGTCTAGGTGAATAGTTTAACAAGATGCATCCAAGCCATGCAGTTCATCTCTACAATTTATTGAAGAAACCTTGAATTCCCATGGAGTCTTAGATGCATTTTTTTACAAACTATGTGACACCACTATAAGGATAAAAAATTGAGGTACATGGTTAACCCTAACTGTACCCTAACCATGGGCCTCCTAATGTTTTTCTAAAAAATAGGCTCTCATACCTCGATGCTCTTGAAACATATCTAGGACTTTGAGACACCTACATGGCCTTAAAACCCATATAAAAACAACACTTTTATGTATTTTAACTATAATACTTTCATTCAGAATAAAAAATTACAATTTTGCCTATCCACCAAATGAAGATTGAAATTTCTTTTTAAATTTCAACCCCTCCAAAACATGGAAATTTAAAAAAGACCAAAGACACCTAGAGAAACCAAGTACCAATTTGTCACTATTACCAACTCACCTATAAGGAATATATAATATTTAACACTAGAAATACAATACTATAGAATCATGGTGACATTTTTATAATGTATGGGATGTACCCATTACCTATATCTTGATAAACCAAATCTATATATACACTAGGATTAATATACTTCAGTGAGTATATAAAATTAGTAGGAAATCCCCAAGACATACCACACAAATAAATAGATAAAGAAAAAAATATCAAACATTAAATATAAAATAGGAGAGAGAAATATAAAAAAATTGTTCACGATATATATACGTAACTTGGGATATTATGTAGACCATGAAATTATCCCATGTTATGAACACATACCCATAAATCACACACATAAAATGCACATATTATTAAAGAATTACCATTAATCAACCCATTTTAACGAGTGGCACCATTTCCTATTAATGTAATCCTTTATATGGTGGTAAATTCCCTTGATCCCACAATTATCCCTCTTTGAGAGCCCTATACCCACACTACCAGATCTGGTGCTAAAAACAAAATCATTACATTTATAACATTGATACTGATACATGAGATCCAATTAAAACCATCAAAAAATAACAACATCAAAATGAAATTTTGGATCACTCACATACCCAAGGACCTTTTAGGTTTATTGTTTTAGAGAATTAGGTAAAACTATTATATAATAATACCCAAGTCTTTAAATGATCATTTTTCCACTTATACCTAGATTTTAATATTCCATTTTAAGTCTTCAAAATCTCCCATAAAATTATTCACACATGAAACCTTTCTAGAGAAAAGAAATTTAACAGCATTATTCATAACCTGGGGAATAAGAAACATATGAAGGGTGATCTAAAACTCTCATTATGGGTAAACCTAGGATTTTTCAATCGAATGTTACTAGTGATAATAAGATGAGCATAATGGTATGATTCTATAATAAAATTACATGATCATAATATAATAGAATTCAGATCCATCAAAACCCAGATCATGATGCATTTAACCTGGAATAATGATTTAACAAATGAAATATTTATAGGAATCTATTATAATGATCCACGTGACGCCAGTATTTATTAAAGGAAACATTAAAACCCATAGAATGCATAAAAAATGGTTTGGTTTCTTAGATCATTATCCTCATAAAACCCATACACATGGAATAAGAAATATGGTCAACTTTCAACATAATTATCTAGATAAAAAAATCAATACCCAATGCATTAGAGGGATACAAAGAACCCAGCCATCCTTGGATTATAACTTGACAACCCATCCATGGATTAAAACATAAACACCCATAACTAGTTAA
Organism: Viscum album; assembly: GCA_963277665.1. Taxonomy (NCBI): domain Eukaryota; kingdom Viridiplantae; phylum Streptophyta; class Magnoliopsida; order Santalales; family Viscaceae; genus Viscum; species Viscum album. The sequence goes on from OY728145.1 coordinate 448,900,034, forward strand.
TAATAGAACCACCCATCAACACAAAAAATTTACAAAAACCATAAAATGAATAAAGTTATAGGGCTTTCATTACATCATAAAACATATAGAAATAACTATTATTCATTTCATAACTTGATTAACAAGTTGAAATGAAAGGGATTCAATGAAATAATATTTGAATCAATATTAATACATCTAAATAAATAATTAAGGTGGTATCATTACAATATATACCAAATGGATAATAAGTAACATAAGGTTTTTAGTCATTGGTGAATATAAATCCCATTAAAATATCATTAAAACCATTCTTGAGTAAAATAACCAATCTACTTTAAAAATCACTTTTAAAAAATAAACAATTACACAATATTAAAAAATGGTTGGTTTTAAAATAACTATGAAAACTTTTAAATGAATATTTAAATCATTGAGTGGTCATAATAGTGGTAAAATCCATTCATGTTGTAAATTAAGAAAACAAACAACCTTTTCAATCATTTCTAAAGAGATTCAAAAGTGACCCATATAGAAACCATTAATAATATTTTTTTTAAAATAAGGTCATTGAACATGAAAAATAACTTGAAGAAATTATTTATGATTTGAAAAGAACATTCTTGAAAACATTTTAGAAAGCATGGATATGGAAGAAAAATATTCCTAATCTAAAAGAATTTAATAGATCAATATCACTAATATTTTGGTTTTCATGTTTCTTTAATCAATAAGGGATAAAATGAAAACCAAACATGTAAAAAAAATTCATAACCAATGGAGAATATAATATATGTAGTTCAATAAAATAATAATAAATTATTTCCCCAGAATGATCCTTGATCACAAATAATCTGGAAAATAAAAGATATTGTAACACAAAGAATTTACTAATTTGGTAACATTAAAAATTAAAATTAAATAAAATAAATTATATAATATGGATTTATAAATAATAGTAAATACATGAAGTAATATTTTGAATTCATTCATTTGGTTATAAGTACACCATTCAAGGAAATCATGGTGCAATACATGAAACATATCTCAAGAAAATTAGATTGAGACAAGAAAATACCCTCGCAAATTTCATAAATTTTAAAGTGATGATTAATCCACGAAGTGATTATGTGAACATATGTAAATACACATAGAAACATTAAAACATAAAATAAAATAGTTTATAGATCAATTTACAGAAAAATCACGCATTAAAAAAGTTAATGATGTAGAAGTATAACCCAACTATAGGAAATTGAGTTAAGAGACCACTTAGCTCTTGGTAAAATTCATGTTAAATCCCTTTGGATGAAATAATATGGATTAAAACTTATGATACATTTAGGAAATATGTTTTCATGATATAAAATTAAAAATGTTATTATATACATCATATAATAAATATTAGGTTCATAACATTAAAATATGCCTCAATGGAGGAAAATTGAGATGAAATCTCTTAACTTGAGTCCATACTTCCCATGTATGTACTTTAACATTTTTATAATAAAATTATATCAATAATTTACTTGTTCAAGAAAATTTTAATTATTTATTACATTATAATTAAACTAATGTTTTTCATTTATTTTAATGAAATATTAAATTAATTAATCATTTAAGTCCATCACAAACTTCTCTCTTTAAGGAGATATAAATGATATTCATCTCTTATAAAAATCAATGTAAAATCAAAATATTTTCATCCCATCCATTCAAATAATTTCATCAAAGATCATCATCTCTAGAATAATGAAGTACCATGCATTCCTATAATTTAAATGGAATATAGGATACTATAGGAATTGCGGAAGAAGGTCCACTTTCTTTCTCATTGGCATATTAATGGAAATTATATCAAAAGATAACTTGATCGGTAAGACTATTATCGAAATAAATTGGGTAGATATAAATGAATAGGAAGCAAGAATATCAAAAAAATTAGTAGACAGTATATAAGTGAACAATACCATACTTTGAATAGTGGATAGTCCCTCACCACCGTCTTCTGGTGTAGGATCCACTAAATATTATTGGCCAACCTCTACTTTATGGCCTTAACCCCTAGGTACATGACTCACATACATTAAAATTGTATAAGACTACTTCTAATGACCCTTGATGAATCCCTAGGTTGTAGATCACATTTTTCATTCACACCTGTGGAAACACTTCCTCAAATCTCTAGAGAATAATTACTAGAGATGACCCATCTTTTTATACTAATGAAATTTTTTTTAGGTGATATGAAAAACCCATGATAATATCAGATAATCCCACTATAGAATAACTATGGAAATCCTCCTAAGGGGGTGATTAATACATAATCTTCTAAACCTACTTACTAATAATTCACCTCACATCCTCAATCATTCTATTCCTTCTATTAGAAGAGACACTCATCACATGAGTGGGAGTTCTACTCACTTGAGTACTAAGGGGTGGAATAAGACCAAGTAAATGATCCTCATTAAAGATCTTCTCAATAATAAAGGACTTTCACATAACCTATAGGTGTGTTTTTATGTTGATAATCCTAAACTACTAGCTAATATCAAGATGATGAACAATCTTGAACTTTTTGGACTTCTGTTACTTATTTATGGCCAAGAGAGGAGAACCAAATCATTGAAACAAGTGGAGTATATAGATATTGTCATGGAAACCTATTGATTCTCCTAGAATTACTAGGATTCGTCTATCTTTAAAATTTAAGGAAATAATTCACTAATGAATAGGTTCTTGAAGGCCTCCAAAGAAAGGCCCTCATGTCTAACTACTTGTCCCACAACACCCCACCATCGTCTGGAAGGACCCTAAAGTACAAATGCTATAACATTGAACCATAATTCATCCATTGTCTTGAACAAGGTGAATATTCCTTCAATGATATCTGAATATTCCTTAGAATCTTTTGGTCCTCCAAAAAACTGAGTGGCATGCGAATTATTCAGTTGAATGTTACGATAGTATTCAACCATAGTACTTTTTTAACCTCCACCATGGGTAGGTATAATATTAAAGACTCTTGGATGGAGTGAATTTAAAGGTTAAACCACTTGAAAAGGAACATAAGCATTATTAGGTGTATCCTATTGCATAAACAATGGTAGAATTGGTGCATCATCCCTAATAAGAGCATCTAATCATCTTCGAGAAAACATTTTTCTAAAATTCAAAATGAGAATTTAATCATATAAAGTCCTTAAGATATATCCTAAATAGTCTATGGGATCAAAAAACGGTTCTCCAAGGGAGAGACCCATAATATGAGGTATAACACTTATAGATAAAACCAAGGTTCTCTATACCTACACATTTTTTACAAGAATACACACACACACACACAAAACATAATGGTTTACTCATGTTCAAATATTTAATGCCGAAAAAGATATATCACATCCTCTAAGAATACATATATATAATAGAGAATATAGGTCTATCCAAAAAAAATATAACAAATTAAGGAATTAAATCTAAGGTATATTCTACAACACACAATAAGTATATACATGGCAAGTTATCCTACATTCCTAATCATGATGCATTAATGCACCTAAATCCATAAAACTGTAACAGAAATAACACCAATATAAACTCATAGGTCTATTACACACAAGTTATCCATGCATATATGAACTCCCATACCCAAATTATATATATCCTATCTCCTTTATACCATATCTCAGGATAGTCCAATGAAAATAAATAAAACTCACTTATGATACCACTTTGTAATGCCCCAACCCTAACCACAAGGTTCGATCCAGAGAGTCAGAAAACCTCACACACCTCCCCATACAAAATAGGTTGTTGATTAGTATAAAGGGTCTGAATTATGCCAATAATATCCATACACTATAAATATATATAAAATATATATATATAAAAACCAAGAACAAGAATAAGTATAATAATGAAATATAAAATGGAACCCTTGTTATTCAACAAAAAAACCAAGATCCCAATGTGGAAACCAAAACTAGAGTATGCAAGGTATACGAATAATAATAAAGAAAAAAAATGAAAAAATGCTCCAAAGTTTGTCTTAGTACTACTACTAGAACTATGTACTCAGTTGGCTATCCATCATGGGTCCCTTTCCCTCACATATATCCCTAATAACGAAGTATTATTGTAAAAAAAGATTCCCATGTAGGGAATGAGTAATAAAACCCATTAGGACATCAAACATGTTTGCTTAACATGTGTTCATATATATAATAGGTGTATTAAATGATAATAATATATGAATAAGAAATTATAAACAATCATATTCTAATCATTCGTATACAAGCCAAGACACCGAAAACCTAACTGTACCTACTTAAACTCTTTGCTCGAAGCACAATAAAATATTTCAAAGGTGATAAAAAACTATCCACACGGCTAATGAACATGTCACTCGATATCCACCAGGAATTGATTCTCGGTTGGACCAAAAGGCTGACATGTTCTAACACTCCATTAGTACAATCGATAAGGTATTTGTAACAGATCATTGAATCTTGGGTCCGACCATAAGGACATTATGTACCTAACCTATGTACAAGTATATTTTCATCGTAATCACATGTAATGTACTTCCCCCTCTATGGGATAATAATAACATGATATTCCATTTTTTTGAGCTCCATAATAATGCCTCCAAAGGAATGGAAATGCATACAACATGGTAGAGATTATAAAGGAAACAAAATCATGTCATCATTGGAAATTAGTAGCAACGTACATAAACATGTGACCAAAATATAACATGGAAAATTAAAAATAAGAATACCCTTGTAATCAATCATTATAAATGGGTATGAGCGGATACATACACACACCCCACATATGATCACTATCTAGCATAATTAAACATGTGACTCCAACAAAAAAATAATATCTAGGTAACAAGAGTATTAAATGCCTAAAACATGTAAGGAAATTACTACATTATTATTTTTTATGATGTACTAATATATTTATTGATGTTTCAAATCCAGATCACACTACACACCAATGAAAAAAAAATTCGTATGTAAATTATGCCTATAATGGGTTTCAATTCATAAAAGAAGTGGTTTAGAAAAGAGACCAGAGGAGATTCCATGACAAGATGGGAACCAAATATCTCATAAATTCCATCAATAGAACTATTTATAAGATATGTCAAGAAGATGATACCAATTCAAAAACTCCATTATCCATTAAAGATAAAATTGTGATTTTTCATCAAATCTAGAAGAAACCTCATATCTTCTATAAAAACATTGATCTAGAATGAATCCATCATAAAAATAGAGATCAAGATGAGATTAAAGAAGTATAAGGTCTCAAGATGATTTATAAATGATACATACCTAGATTCTTCCACAGTTCATGAGATATCTTGATCTTGTCAAGGGGACATCGCTGACACTTTGAAAACCACATATATTCAATCAATTATCCAAGAATTGATCATTCGATGGAATATGAATCCATAAACTGAGTAACGAAATGATAGATATATGATTTTATAAATGAAATGATGGTATATCTAAAAGAAACCCAAAGAACATAGTTTTTTAAATCACATACCTTAATTCCCAATCAATAAATCTCTTAGATCTTCCAGAATAAAGATTGAGAGGGAAGGAAAATATTGCTGAAGGATATATGAGTCTTAAGATTTTAGAGGGATTCGTTTAGAATAAACAATAGTTCAAAATGGATGTTTATAAGTATTTTTGGATAAAAATTTCTTACATAAATGGTTTGTATTGATGGTTTTAAAAACTATGAACCAATCATGTGAGACATTCCACTTCTTCTATGCACCCACATGGTTTGGGAAAATGGTTTTCAAACCATGCAAAATTCAGGATATTGGGATATAGAGGGTATTACATTGTTTTTTAAGGGATTCTATATTGTTTTTCAAATCATTCCTCATAACTGTTCACTACCCATTGATCTATATCCACATGGCACATGATTTTCTTTGAGAATCACCATAGTTTTGAAAAACTATGATCAGACCATGAACGATCAAAAAATACTTCCAAAACCATCCCCCTGAGTGACTTAATATCACATAAGGAACCCAAAATATCCAATGATTTTACACCTATAATCCCCCTGAGTGACTTAATTATAAGGGAAATAATTTATTTGATGAGATCATCATGGTTGACCATTAGAATCATGTGACATAGTAGAACTACCACTGCCCAATAAATTTAGATGATTTCTATAATAGTGATTTCAATTCCCCTTATGGCTACAATTATAACAGTATTGAGGAAATGCAATGCATTCACTCTTTATATGTTCTAATAAATCATATTGAAAATAACCATGTTGGTTATAAGGATACATAGGGAATGAAACCAATACAATATACTAGTTCTCTAGTTCTCTGAGACCCTAATAATAGTGGTCCCATCTATGCTTATTCTCTAAATTTATGTTTCCATGTATAACAATGTGGAAAAAGGTGTTCACTTGATTTTAATTCCTAGTGATGTATTTCTATACCACCAAAACCTTGTTCACTATGTCTGTGTTGTCTTCAATGTAGCAAATTACCACTAAATAATGAGTGTAAAATAGTAGACCCACTTAGAATATCTGATCCTCGAGTAGTTAACTAGATACCACTTCTATTTAAAAATTAAAATTTTTGGTAAACTGTGATACATATTCAATAACCAAACTTTTACGTACGTCAATTGGAATAATTATATTTTTCGTGACACTCCTAATGAATGTTGGTAAAAATTTTTATTAAATAATTACTCAAATCCATCCCAAGTTAGGATATGGGAATATTTAGTATAAACATTTAGGTCCCACCATTTTTATTAGAAATCATAAAATATAAAGACAATGATATATACATTCATTTAAGATGTGGTCCCCAAGAAGTAAAATATTCTATTAATCATCCCTAACCATGATTTTACTTACTCAATCCTTGAGTCACCGCAAAATATTGTGGGTTATGCCTTTGGGATTCAAGTGAGTGACCCACATGAAATGTTTACTTGTGTTGATTTCCATTTTCAACAACCTATTACAACTTCACAATGATTTTAGAGGTTTTTGGTGAACCTATGGTTGCTTATGTGGAACCATGATATCATTAGTATCCTCTATATGGTTTCTAATTCTCTAGATTAGTGGAATTTTTCCATACGCATCTCAAAATCACCTCTCAGTAACTACTGAATAATTTAATACCATAACTGTTATCCTATAGACAAACCTAACAAGAAATATCATAAAATATCATATAAAAAATTATGTTTTGGTGGGAAATCATTTAAGAATTCATAATACTAGATTTATATCGACTAAACCCATGTTGATTAGGAGGTGAAAACCAATAATCACTTTAAATAATTTTTAAAACTAAATCCCCAAGGTAACTTAATGTTTAATATGAGGAGGTTAGTTACATCATTTTAAACAGACATTTATATTCATGAAACATCCAATCTCAAGATATACCATTCCAGACTGATGGACCAACTAAACTGATAACAATTGTAACACCCCATCCCAGCCCATTTTATTGCAACGAATCTAAGTTCCACTAAACTTAGGTGAAATAACGTAGACATGAAAGGATGATAAAAATTCCAATGTGTTCACAAAAACATGTGATTTTATTTTCCCATACATAGATAGCCGTAAAAAAACAACTCAACATAAAAAAATATACATGATGCATGATATAAACTAACAGAATAACATTGACCTAAAAAATAAAATCATAAATAGGGTCATATTGGTAAAACATAATCCAACAACTCCACATTAAAAAAGACAAAAAGACACCAATATATACCAATAAAAAATGTGTCACCATGAATAACTCCACTACAAGACATCTCTAATAGTCCACTCCAAATTATAAGAATACAACATCAAGGTGATCTTCTAGTAATGTACAAAACCTTCCACTTATATATATCATAGTAAACCCTGTCTACAAATAAAATGGTATTAATATAGTGGGAGAGAGTATATAAAATCGATATAAAATCCCCAAGACTTCCAACACATGCCACCGAAGTAAGAACATGTTAGATAACATTTAATATAAAACAAGAGATAGAAATATAAAATAGTTGTTCCAAACATCCATATACACCACTAGTGATAATACTCACACTATAAAAGTCCCCCAATTCATGAATTCAAACCCATGAAACTCACACACCCAATTAATATCTTTTCAAAGATGTTCTATTGAGCTTCCCATACTTGTAAGGGGTACCCATCCCTTTAGACATAATCCATCATTTGGAGGTAAATTCCCTTAATCCCAAAAGTGGACCCTCAACCAATTCTAACTAAGCATGACCCTTTGTATTTGTATCTTGAACTCATGAACTCGTTTCCATGAAAAATTCTCACACCTAGAATAGTATTTAAATAAAATTTATCATTTATGTATTTCATAGAATGAATTTTGGGTGATGTCAACATCCCATGGTTTCAAAGACAAAAAACCATCAAAAACCATCATGATATCTTTAAAAATAAAATACAATTGTTGTTTTTGATATCAAATAATGAATTTTATAGTAAAGGTGGAGAGGTAAAGAATCAACTTACCACCAAAGTTTTTGAAAATAATAATTGTTCCATGATTCACATATACATGATCACATTTACATTCTTTTGATTCTCAATATCCAACAATCAAGGATTTTTTGGAAAGAGTGTTCAAAAGAAAAATTATTAAAAAAATCCCCTAGATAGATCCTAGAGTTTTCGGGAAAATGTGGAATACTGATGAGTGTCAAAGGAGTTCTTAAATTAATAACCAAGTTATACCTGAAATCATTCATAGTGTTACATAGTTATTCACATCGGTGGTCTCCATGTTATCCAGTTACCCTGAAAAACATGGATTATAAAATTTATATGTCATGAAACTAATTTTGACCATGAATATTTTTTGGGATGTCAATATCATTTTATTCCATGAATGAACTCCAATAAATTTCATTTAAATCTACCCATAAATTATTTACTCCATAAAAATACATTCATGTTGTGAACTTACTCCTATAATAAGATTTCAGAACCCATTCTACTTTCTCTTCCCAATACAACCAGTGGTCTATCTAATCCATACCATAACTTAAAATAAATATCATAAAATTGTAACATACCTCAAACCATGTGTGTCACATATTTTATTGTTTTGTGGGTTATAGTGTGTACTCTGTGTAGTTTTTATTACCACACAACATGAAATAAATATCCACACTGTGTACTTTTGGAAATGCATGTGATGTACATTGCATATAATATATTTTTACATGTTGTGTTTTTCTTATAATTTGCATGAATAATATTCAATAAGAATTTATTTCCCAAATATATTCCAGAAATATCTCCTTATGTACATGGTTCACAAAATATTATTACATGTTATGTAAAACTAGATATACATCATCTAATTATTTATCACTTTAATTATCATTTTTAATATTCACAAGGCAACTCTATCTTGGTGTATAAATTTTCTATGATGTAACATGTTACATGGACAATACAACCAACTACACATACTATAATACATTTTTGGAGACCCACAAAATATGCATTAAATCTCAGTTTGTATCTTACATGGGTTGTTATATGTCACATGATGTGTACATACTTTTGCATACTTCTTAATCAATTTTAAACCACATTTCCTGACCAACAGTCAATACAAAGAATGTATTATAATTGCATACTTTGACTATATATATTTCCATGATTTATAAGGTGTTAATGTTGTGCGGGGTCACATGATGTGTGTTTTAGGAATATGTCATGTATTTCGTACCTTGCCATGTGTTAGGTTAGTGTTTAGTACATTATGTATAATGAATTTCTGTAATAATCCATAATAAATGAATTTATTGATGTGCCATGGGCCTTTTGTGGTCAATTAAGTGTACATGACATGAAATTTATCACTACAGTTCTATGTATCTATGTCGTTCCACCAAAAACTTCAACACATATAAATATTTACTTCGAGCATTCTTCATCTATTATTCAACTAATTATGATAATATGAATACAAATTAATGGGTTATCTTGTCTTTTTATATTACTAATGAAATATTTAAAATGAAATATATGAAACAGACATAAGAAATTGATCAAAAAAATTATAAAGTTTTATAATTCAAAAATTTCCCTCTTTGATACAACTTAAAAATTTTGGGTTTTAGTGGAAGAGTTGGGTTGGTTACCAAACATTATTTTTCACTAATTTGGATGGATAATTTCTGATGAAATTGATAAATTAGACCCTAGAATCTTATAAGAGAGGTTATTTCATATATAAATTTTAATTAATTTTTAATAATAATTACATTTAATGAGATAGATCATTATAATAAATATAAATTCCACACTTATTGTTTCATAATTATAGTTGATAATACAAAAAAATATTCCATAAGGTGTATCCATATGTGCATTATGAATCTTCAAACAACACTCTTTATATTTTAGGTACTAGAGCATATGAACCAAGTACTTCGTGATGTTCATCATCAATCATAATATAAAATTTTATCATGTCCTCTATTTCTCTAAAGAGTGAGGTATGATGACATTATATCTAGGCTTGGGAGAATTTCTTGAGTCACACTACTATATATAACAAACTTATATCTTCTAAGATGATATAAATTATAATATATAACTAAGTTTAATCTTTGACAAGTGAAAAAGGAACTTTATCAAATTTTCCTTATAATATATTCCCCATTTCTAATAGTATTAATAGAATTTTTATATCACATGAAATGTGAATATTTAAATATCATTTTTTAAATAAATAAATTGATATTTATTTAAATGTTATTAAATATAATAAATCATTTTCATCAAGGCCTTAAATTGGATCTTCAATCATCCTTTATATTTAATAAACCTTAAATAAGAAAATATTAAATCAAATAAATTTAGTATTCATTCAAAAAATTTATAAATATTTTTTTAAATGGTGTTGTTTTGGTGATATACTAAAACACTATTTTTTTAAATAAAAGCTTTACATGTGTTTTCTAGATGATTTTTTTACAACCCCTATCATAAAGAGAAAATAATTCAAAAGGGAGTTCGTTTTACCATGTAATGTCATTTTTGTCTCCCAAATTAGCAAGACCATTTGTGATCGTGTTCACTCCATGAAAGGTATGAGTCACAATATAGCTGGTATCTATAAGTGAATTAAAACAGTCCATCCAACATGAAGTAATTGGACATGCAAGGTGAACAACACCAAGGTCATGACCCTCTTGAATGTTTTCATAGTGTAACTAAATGAACTTACCTAATGTAAAATATCATGATGTAGAAACACGTCAATGCACCCATATAAAATGAAGTTAATGAAACAATGACAACAAAAATACTATGAATAATATTGTTTTATATAATCATTATTTCTTAATATCTCATCAAGAAGGTTGAATACTTGTGTCATCACCCTCTCAGCTTGATTTATCTTTTTTCACATCTTGAAATAAAATTCTATATGGACTACCATGGTCATGAATTTAATTAGAAAATTCCATTTCAATCAAATTTCAAAAGATATTTTCTTCTATTAAATTGAAAGGAATACATCCTTTCATTTCTTATTCTATTATTGAAATATTACTATGACACACCAATATCATACTACCTCATTGCATGCATATGTCATGATGGTTTTCATCGATACATCAATGTATGTGATACATGATACACACCAATAATAGTAAAACGTATAAGGTCCAATAAACATTTACTTAACTAGAAATACTCAATGACATATAAAAATATGGAATTCCCATTGGTAGCCTGATCTTTACAACCTCTTCTAAAAAAAACAGAGTATTAAATTCATGAGGGGAAGTATAAATGTATTATGAGCCTCCTTAACATGATAGTAAAACATTATGTCCTTTCAGTCATGAATATTGTTTCTAGAATATATGTCATATGGTTAATAATATTGTTATAACGTCACTAGGTTCTCATTAGAGTATGAAAATTTTAGAACTTTTAGTTGCGTTAAGTACTCTAATGATACTATAACATTATTATTGTAGAGAAGAACAGTCATCATATGATTAGATATTTATATATATTCTAGAAATTGAAATTACACATATAATTAATACCAGGGAAGAAACTACAATAATCATTAATTCAAAACACTAAAAAGGAGGAGGATATATAATTCCTTGAATGAAATATATTGAAGGTGGAATTACTTGAATAATATTGTCTTTGAGAGAAAATATATGGTATAGAAAGGATATTTCTAAATTTAAAATTAAATTAAGAGTATTTTGTTACTGAGTATGTGTCTAACTTTACAATGTTTGCAATACATGTTGTGGACTATGTAAAAAATCTATAAATAATGATATATTAATGCTTTGATGGGATAAAGCTAATACTTTTCAGGGAATTAGCCTCCCTATCATTTTAATCATATGATAAGACAATAACAAGTTGTTCCTATATAGACTTGGATTTTTTGATGTAATATATTTTCAATTGAAATATAGAGAAATATAAGAAGAGTATGTATGAGTTCAATGTAGAATAAAATTTGATAAAAGAAATTATGGGGAAGTTAGAATTTTCAACATGAAATAATTATGGAAGGAGACAATCTTGGGATTAATTAAAGGTATTTATAGTTTTCTTCTAGTGTAGATATAATTTTTATAAATCTCAAGAGTGAAAAGGTAGTAAATAAGTGACTAACTTAAATTGATTCAATAATCAGGAGAATAGATAATATTCTAATCAATTCACCATTAATCAAGGGAATCCTCCTCAGAAGTGGACAAGGGAGATATGAAATGCTTATAAAAGTACTACTGCTGAAGTTAAAGACTAGAATTATGTTATAACATATAAATTGATAATAATTTCAAATAAATATTTTATATTATTTGATTATATATCAAGTTAATATCTTATATATTTCATGTTTATGGAGAACAATGAATCATTTTCTAGTAAATTAAGTAATGAGTTTTCCATGAAACAACATAGTTTGACTATTAATACAATAAAAATATATTCAACTATTTATATTAAAATGTATAAGGGTTTCCTAGTTTAGGACCCATATATTATATTTATGGTTAATTTTAAAATAATTATGTTTATGAATATGATCTCAAATTATAATATAAGATTCTTACATTGATAGAAAGAGATTATAATTTGTAAATACTATATAGAATATCTCGTTTTTAAAATTGAGATATCATTGCTTGAGTATTTTTTGGAATCATATTAAATGGATTAACTTAATTAAATTATTATATAATAATAGGATAAAATATAATCTATAAGATCCCATATTTTTTCAGGTACACCCCTCTTTGATTTTCATTGAATCTACTTTTTTGTGGTTTCTTTATTCATTAAACCTTGGTGGTCATGTTCATTTTGAGGATATAGATATTTTTTAGAGAAAATGACCTAATGTTTGGGGATGTAAGTTTGTTTTAATTAAAATTGTCTAGTTATAAATGTGTTAAATGGAATACAAGGCTTCTCCATTAGTTTGTAAGGCTTAAAAAGTAGTTCAGTATTTTCCTATAGAAACTATTCTGAGAGCTGGTTTTGGACATTAAGATTCCGTGAACATGTTACATGATTTGTAATTCTCTCTAGGAAGATCTCATGAACTAGTTTATGGTGTGAAATGGAAACATGACACAAAAATGTTTCATTTCATTTGATGTTTCATCAGGTTTATTTTAACATGAGATGACATGTAATTCAACATAACTCATAAAATGAAAATTAAATGATGTGAAAGAATTAAACACCATGAATTTTTGGGGATCAATGGTTTTAATTTCATACTTTGAATTTAATTCATTCTTTATCCACCGTGGATCCATCTCCCTCATACCCTAGGGTGACATTCTTCAATTTTGGAGTGATTTATTACCTTGTAGACACCATGATCATGCGTCTAATACCTAGTTTCTACTTGTGATCTTATTCACCTTCATTCATCATTATTATCTCTGGTTAAGAAAATTTATTAACATCAAGTTAAATTCAGGTGGTCTAAAACAATTCCCTATGGTCTATTTCTATTGTTTCATGTATGTGAAATATTATGTGGCTACACTAAAAAAATGATCACATTAAGAAAGAGAATATTGGGTAATGATAATAATTTGGTTAAACTACGCAATGGGCCCCTTTGGATACAATTGCGTCAAGACCTAGCTTGCAGCTACCTGTAGGTTGATCCTACCCTTGATCAATTAATAACTGGATATAGGATTAATGTTTGTTTTAACATGATAGAAAATCATAGGTTATTTTTTGTGATAGATTCACTTTGGGAAATGGATTGATTTATTGTTGAAATGGATTATGATAAATTGATATTAATGGGTATTAAAACTAGCATATAAACGACTAAATATATAATTTAATGAATGAATGGTAAATTTAATGAAAAATATTATTTGGAAGATTAACCATTCTGACTTACAATATGATGTTATGTTATGGAATAGTTTACATTGTGACTTATATCATGACTGATTTTGAAATTATTATATAAAGGTATTGGACTAGATACTAGAATTATTATATAAAGGGATTAGATCGATTACACTAAAATTTTTATATAGTGGTTTGTCTAGTTATGTTTAAATGTTTACATAAAGGGATTTTCCCAGTTATGCTAAAATGATTATATAAAGCGGATTTCCAAGTGATACTGTAATTATTACAGGTATTGAATCAGTTATATAATAATTCCATGGACTTGTGGTCATGGTTGTCATTATTATGCTAAATATTTAGAGATATACCATCATGGTGCTGAAATAGTTTGATTGTTGTATCATATTAATTTAATTAATAAAACTTTTTATCAGTTTATTGCACATACTTATCATTATAATGGTTTAAATTAGACATAGTGGTGTCAACCTACACAGTTTCAATCACAACCAATTTGTTTCACCATTTGGTATCCAAGAAAATTATATGAATGAAGGTTTGGTTAGGGGTAAAGGATATTTTTGTTGATTTTTTCTTGTTAGATGGGTTGGAGCTTGGTTATGGGATCAACATAGGTTTCAAGATAGGGGTATTTTGATTTAATTTGAGTCAGCAAGGTCTTTTATCTATACTAATTTTAATTTTATATTTAGATATATTCCAAATTGGCATTACATGGTTTATAATTTGATTTACCTGGTTCTCCCTCTACCTTATAATTGTTTGATGTACTGTATTTTGTAATTTTGTTACTTTGATATTTGTTTATTTTCATTTTATTATAACTAATCACTAGGGGTGGATGGGTAGTATCCCTACTATATTATCTACACCCCTGCTAGTTGGCAGCCTCTAGAATATAGGGGAAAATGATTGAGGTATATTAACAAACCATATTTATCCAAGTGAGAGAGTGCCAAATCGTGGGATTCTACAAAGTGGTATCAGAGGGACATGTTTATTTTTTTGTTACTTTACTATCTGGGAAAGATAGAAAGGTGACTAGGATTTTTCATCACATGGCAATGAGTTTTTGCATCAGAGTAGCTTACCCATACAAGTGGAAACAATATGTGTATAAAGGGATGTGATTTATGGTCATGATGTTTGTTTATTATAGTTGATGTTATTTAACCTTGGGTGATTCACATGTTGTGTGATGTTATTGTTTCTTGAGATTTTTACTCATTGTCTGGTATGATGCAAGATGAGAATGCATGCCTCATGATCAGCACATAAAGATATATCTTTTCATGAATTGTTAATGATAGGGACATATTTATTTCATGTGATATATTTTCTTATATGAGATATGAAATGAGATACCTGTTATATCTGGTAAATGAATTTAAAGAAATGTTTTTTCATGATAATTAACATGTTAAGACATGTTTATAAAGACCATGAGATAGTGATTATCAATTTTTTTCACCTATTTAGGTTGACTTTTTTCCAATTTTTTATGGAGTGTGTTTTTCTTCTAGAGAAAAATCTTCCTCATCATGTTCGAGTGGAGAATCAAGAGAATGGAAATAAATATTACCCTGATATAGATAAATTGGTGTTTCCTATGGATCATGAGGATCAAATGGGTGTTAATATTTATGAATGATTTATGATGTTCATGCGATCCATGGAAAGGGAGTTTGTTTACACAAAAACTTTGATTTTTGAGATGATGGGAGAGTTTCAGCACTAGCATCCACCTACATTAACTAGGGAGGGATACCCCTTGGCAGTTGAGTTTTAGATTGAGTTAGTAAATATAATATTTAAGATACTAGAGACACCCATAGATAAGAGGTTTAATATTGTTGCATACATGATTCATTGAACTTCCAATCATTGTTGGGATTTTCTAGAGAAATATGGGTAGTAAGAGGGGTTATCTAGGAAGGAATTTGAGAAGAAATTATTGAGTCACTTCTATCATGAAATGTTTATTGATGAGAAGGCTTGTGAGTTAATATATTTGATATTGGAGGACTTTTTGGTGATAAAATACACTGAATATTTCACCAACATGAAATGATTTGTCCAATATTTAGCTACTGATGAGATCTCTAGAGTGAAAAATTTTGGGGATGAACTTCATGATTAGATCAGGTAACAAGTGAATGTTTTCTACATGAGTACATTTTTATATGCGATGAATCAGGCTCCCATCATGGAATGGAATATGAGAGAGGCCTCGAGTAGTATCTATGCTATTTATATAGGGTGAACTGAGATCTCTTATTCTGGTGTAAAGAAGTTCCGTTACAAAAAATATCTCCAATAAAATAGTAGGAAGAGAATCTAGGGTAGAGGGTAGACATCATATTATTGTGTTTTGTTTCATTACTTCTAGTGTGTAATGTTTGGTAAAAATTAACTTCATTTTACACAACCTACATTGGAGTTTCATACTTGAAGTAGTACAAGCCACTTATAAATGTTTTGTAGAGGCATGTAGAAACAAATTAGTGGAAGGGGATGAGGAAAGGAACCCGAGTCTGGTACTGAAACAGCTACCCCTTAGCATATTGGTAGTTGGGATTCTACTATAAATTCAGGTCAAGGTAGGGGAAATAGTACCCCAATACAAAACCATCAGTATTAGGTAGAGGGAATATCCCATGGGAGTTATACTAGAGTCCAAGGTAAATGGGAAAGTCAACTGCATGGGATGTAGTCTACTCATTCTAGTTAGGATGATTGACCTTTTACCAACAGAGGTATTATTATTGTATAATCATCCATTATTTGTGTTATTTTTTATATTGGGGAGTCAAATTCCTTTATAACTTATATTTTTTTCAAATGATTTGGGATTGGTTGTTGAAATAATTTATGATGTCTTGGAAATCGATACACCATTGGGAGTGTGATAAGATAATATCAAAACATGAAATGTGTGTTCTCTAGAAATTATTGGTTACTATTTGTTTTGGTAACTATTTGTGCAGGAAATGATATGTTTTTATTTGATTATTTGTATTGATTGGATAGTTCTGTACCATGTTCATATCTACTATTATCAGAGGAGGGTTACCTTTATGCCTTTAAAAGGAGGATGCCATTTTCACTCGGGTGAGAGGGATCTTGAGGATATTAATGAATGGAAAATTTAGTGAAGATCAAATTTTATCACAAATAAAATATAAGGTCATTCTATATACGATGGTAGAATGCAGTAGTATACATTTCCACCAGTAGTAGTCCATTTTTAGTATGTTTCTCTTAAATAGTTCTACAGATTTCTACTTGAGCAATAGATCATGTTCACGATCAAGTTGGTGCTGGGAGTAGAGTAATTTTCTATCCTACTTTATAGGATGGAACCAGAAGAGCTTTAAGAATTAGAAGACCCATTTGAAATATCTAGAAGCTAAATGTTTCATACATCCTAGTACATTCCCATGAGGTTCTCTAATTCTTTTCAGTAATAAATTTGATGAGACATTGTTCTTATGTGTATATTATCAGAGATTTAATGAGATGAAGGTCATGAATTTATATCCTATTCCATACATTGAGGATTTCATTGATAAACTGAGAGGAGTTATGATCTTCTCTAGGGTCAATTTTACATTAGGATACCCACAGATGAGGGTGAGGCTATCATAAATACCTTATATTCGTTTTGTAAGAAGGCATGGATTGTATGAGTTTGTAGTGATGCCATTGGGTTTGAAAAACTCAATGAAAATATTAATGTCCTAAATAAATTAGATATTTCATCATTTTCTTGAGCATTTTTGTAGGTTTTTGTTGATGATATCATAGTGCACTCCCGATCATCAAACGACCATGGCCAGCATCTTGTCATTATCTTGAGAACACAAAGAGGGAATCAAATTTATGCCAAGATAACCAAATAAGGTTTATAGATGGATAAAGTGAACATCTTGGGTCATTTCATCTCATAGGCTTGAGTGTCATTAGATATAGAAAAAGTTTCATCCATGGTATCTTTGGAGCGACCCAGAATGTCTTTGAGATTTGGAGTATCCTAGGATTAGCAAGTTATTATCTGGGGTTTTTGAGGACTTTCCACATATGGAAGCACTGACTTCCAGGCTGACCAAGAAAGGAGTGATTTTTTTTGTCAAATTATGGTGAGATATATTTTTAGGAGTTTTAGGTAAGGATAACCTCACCAATGATCCTTACATTACCTATACTGGGTAAGGCATATATCATGTACTGTGATACATCTAGATCTAGACTCAAAGTAGTTCTGATATTAGAAAGTCGAGTGGTTGTTTATTGATCCAGAAAGATGAGAACACATGAGAGTAATTATACTACTCATTATATAGGGTTATATTCAATGGTATATTCCATAATATTCTATAGAAATTATCTTATGGGTGATAGATTTTGCAGTATTTGAAGAAGAAAAACAAACGGTACATATTTTCTTAGTAGGAAACAAACCTTTGTTAGAGGAGGTGGGTTGAGTTTCCATAGTATTTATAATTCATGTTGGCTTATAAATAAAGAAATTGAAATGTCTTTTCTGATTCCTTGATCTAGATGTTGTAGATAGAGGCAGTTTGGGAGTCTTATAATTGGTGGAAGATGATAGAACTCCTTAAAAAAATGAAAATAGTATTCCAGGGATCCCAAGAATGAGTATATATGACTAATTTATACGTTATAACTATAAATAATGGTCAGATAAAGACCAAGAAGATATCTAATCCAAAGGGATTAGCTCTAAGATAAGTCTTATATAGTGAAAAACCAAAGTCTAGATAGTTTCTTGGAAGTCTAAATTCTATTCATTTCCATAGATGAATATAGGTTTCTAAAATATTGTGAGAGGAGATGATGACAGAGTTTAATGCTTCTAGATACGTGGTATATCTAGGGATTAAAAAGATGTATCATGATCTCCTTAGATAGTATTGGTGGATAGTAATTAAAAAAGAGGTAGAAGGATTTTTACCGAGATGTTTCACCTCTTAGTAGGTGAAGGATGTGCATCGGGGTCCGTCTAGGCTGTTACAACCTCTGCCCATTTTGGAATGGAAATGGGATGACGTCACTATGGATTTTGAGAAATTATTACTCATGAATCCTCATAAGAATGATATTGTATGGGTGATCTGAGAATGAATAAAGAATATAGAACATTTATTTTCTTGAGTGATCATTGGACTCCTTATATAGAATACCAAGGACAGACTAGTGGGGGATGAATATTACATGCATAGTGATACGTGGATTCCAAATTAGGAATTCTAAGGATGAACATAGAGGGTATTTTTTCATATATTTCATGGGTGGTACTTGATATCCTTTAGTGTACCAACAAGGACATACTCAAATGGAAGTTATGTTATACCCCACCTAGAGAGATACCAAGGTTATTTTGAGGATATCCATGGATGAGATTTTAATGTGGTTGGTTTATGATACACCTGAAGGGATACCTAAAATACAACATTGGAATTCCAAGGATGTGATCAACTTCTAAATTGAATAATGAATGGAATGGTTTATATGATGTGTATTCCAAGGAAAATAAAACTGATGGATTCAGTATTCATCTTACACCTTATGGATTTCCTATTTAGGAATCCTTTGAGAAAATTAGTATGGGTGAGACTGGGATATGCACCATGTCCCAATACTTTATTATTATATGAAATGATTATAAATGAGAACCTAGATTTTATTGGATGTTTAATTCCAAGAATTCCTTTACATATTATATTACTTCCGGCACATTGTGACTATTATATACTAACTGACTTGATGGTACTAGACCTTGGGTGGTTAGCTACTGGGATTATGTATCACACGCTGTTTGGGACACCTTTGGGTAATCAAATGGACTATATTATTTAATATATGGATAAGGGTAGGTTCCATACTATAGGTTCTTGAATGATACTTTGGAGAAAGAGATAACATGACCAATTTGAGGCTCTTGATGATTTTTGGGATATTTTGGACTTTTTTACATTTGATATATGTATTTTATTGTATTGATGTGTGCCTAATTTAGAGTTTTTTGTAGAGACATATGAAATGTATCATCATCATTGTATATGAGGTTCCTTTTGATATTGTTAATATTTATTTCTGTTTAGCTATTGTCTATATGATTTACTACATACACTACTTATTTTTTATTGTTATTCCACTATACAACACTCTGGAGATAAGGGAATAGTCTCCCCATAGACACAAATAGCCCCTCACTACTAGTCAACAACCTCTAGAGTTTGGGGAGATACATCTGAGGCATTGTGGCTAACTAGGATCAGGGAATAGTTGAGTGGATTTTGGATCCAGTACATTACAACCATGATGTATAAATTCCGAAAGAAAAAAAATACCTTTATCATGGTTGCCACCATGATCACTTTTCCATGTTCTTTTTACTCCAGATTTCTTGAAGAACAACACTCATACCTCCATTATGTGGTCTTTTTAGTAGCCCATTTTTCATAGGTACTCTTTAAATATAAAACACCATGTTCTATGGTGTGATATCAATTATATATCCATTTCAGAGTAACTATGATCTTAACCATGGTGTGGGACTCCCCATTGTGATTCAAAAAAAAAAGAATACAAAAATGTATTCATATTTCTTCACTTTGATGACTCTTCTAAATATATTACACAAGCCCTTTTATATTATGAATCTCCAAGACTCCAAGAATATTCTAGTAAAATAAATTTTACATTGAAAATCATGAAAAAAAATCTTAACCATTTTTCATCACACCAATACAAATCCACCTATTATCATCATAAAAATGGCATTATCAACCCGAATTTTGTAAGAACTTTTAAAATCCATTTTATTTTATTATTGGTAGAGAAAGCACTGATAAAGCCACCCTTTTTCATTGGTAAAAAATAATTGATAAATGGGGCCTTTTAGCCCATTTTTTAGCACTAATAAAGGGTTCTTTTATTAATCACAGTTTTATGAGTTCTTTTTTAACACTGATAAACAGATCCATTTTCAATGATAAAATAAGCACTAATTAAACTATGGTTTATTAGTGCTATTAATTGTTTTTACCAGGTTGATCACCCATCAAAACACCATTATCAGTTCTTAAAAGGATCCTTCATTAGTGATATTAAAACAGTTTTATTCGCACTCCTTCACCCCCACTGGTTACCTTTGCCTTTATACGTGCTAAAAAAATATCTGACCTATGTGTGCCTATCTGGATTTGAACATATGACATCCACCTTCACGTTCTTGTGCTTGAAAACTGATCCATATTATTTTATTCTATATTTTATGATGTATCTATATATTTATTTATATATAAATACATATATTTATATATATATCTTTAATCCATATATTTATATATATTTGTATATATTTATATAATTTTTTTTAAATAGATTTATAAAATATGTTTGTGTGGGTGTGCCTATATATATATATTTATAAATATTTGTGTCTATATATATATATATTTATTTACATATATTATATAGTACTATTATTTACATATATTAGAATATATATATATATATATATATTTGTTGGTTAATATAGACACACATAAATATTTATATATAAAAGTTATATATACATTTATAAATGCGTTAAAAATTCATTCAGTTTTTGTTTAAAAAAATGGATAATTAATATGTATTTCTATATAGATTACATATCTAAAAATATATTTTATACGCAATTATGTTTTAATATTTATTTATACAATTAAATATTTTTATATAAATATATACTAATATGTATATATATATATATATGATTATATTTAATTAAAAATAACACTGAAATATTAAAAACGATGAAATTTCTACACCATAATATCTATTTATGTGTAAAAATTTAGAATAAATTCAATATCCATTGAAAAAAGATAAGAATAACCTTCTTAAAAGATGTTTAAATCCCTTAAAATATTAAATAATTAAGGTATCCCAACTATAAGATCCCAGAACCAGATTCCACTCAACAGTGCCTTGAGCCTAGTTGGCCACATGACCTCAAGCACATCTCCCCAAATTCTAGGGGATGATGACTAGCAGTGAGGGCCTAGGTGTGTTAATGGGGAGACTATTCCATCATCACCATAGTGTAGCACAACATAAAATTAACAATGAGGAATTAGTGAAAGAAGTAAATAATAAAGAAAATGGATACACGAATGGAATATATAATAGTATCAAAGGGAATATCATATCCAATGATGACGATAATACATGTCATATGTCTCTAATAAAGTATAAAAAACATGTATACATAGAAGGTTTAAAATACATGGAACAAAAGTTCAAGAAGGCCAAAAGTATCCCAACTAGCATCACAAGACTCTCTATGGTTACATGCTCCCCTACTCCTAAGAATAAACTAAGAACCTATTGTAAGGATCCATCCCTTATCCATAAAATCAATCATATTGTCTATTTGGGTACCCAAAGGTGGGATAAATAGGGTGTGAGACATAATCTAAATAGGAAACCACCCAAGGTCAAGTTCCATCCCATCAGTGAGTATATAATAGTCATAATGCATAGGAAGTAATATAATATGCAAGGAAGTACTGAATATAAACATCCTATAATGTATAGATTCTCATTTAATAATCAAATCTATTTAATTTATAAGTCTCGATACTCAGAGTGTAGTCCGACATCCCCTTTGAAAATAAGTAACCAAAGGATACCAAAAAAATCCATCTATAAAGTATAAAAAATGACCGAATTAAAGCTTGTGATTTGGCTTGGTATACATATCTTATAAATCATTCCATTAATTATTCAATTTTGAACATAATCTAGTCCTTAGAATACATGATTTTGAATATGGGTATCACTCTGTATATAATATTGACCAACACCCTACAATCCCCTCAATATAGAACCTCTCAAGAACCTAGGTATTGGTCTAGGTGTTATATAATGTCTATGCTATTTGAGTCTATCCGTGGAGGTCCACTAAGGGAGACTAAGTATAAACCATGGAAAATGATAAAATTCGCCTTTGAGTTCATCCTTAGCAATCCATATGGAATTCCAAGTATCACGTGGCATATAATAGTCATCCCCTATCAGTCCCTCCTTCGCAGTCCACATATCACTCATGCATAAGCAATGTCAAATCCAAATGAGCTCGTCCATGGAATTCACCCTTTGAATCCATGTGTCACCCAAGGCATATCTGCATTCAACGTCATTCAATACCATTTACTAAATTTCATATAAACACTTCAAGGTAAACACCAATAAAAATTCATTTCAAACTCACCTAAAAAGTTTACACAAGAATTGGAAAAAATTAGAAGGATTTCATTAACGTAACTCACAAGGTAAATTCATTATCAAAATTATTTCAATAATAAACAAGATATTACAAGACAAGCGATGAGGTTCATGGCCATTCACCCCTTACCATTAATTAACTCAATTAAAATTGCTATCATAATTCAATTTACATATCAATTAAAAGTTTAAAACATCCATGACAATGGTTAATGGCACACCTTAATGTTATCCAATCCCAAGACACCCATAGTGGTTCATTTAATTAATCAACCCAACCAAAGGGGTGGTTTTGTTTCAAGTTCATGAACCTATAACCATTCATTGATGGACCTCTTTAACTTAATAGGATATAACTATCAATTTAACTCATGGATTAAAATTCATTTAAAGGGATACACTCCTAGAATTGGGTGTGTGGAACAATGATGTATATATAATAACTCTACTTTAAATAAAAAGAAAAAGATCATATTGTGTAGGTTCGTAGTGAATAGGTCATCCAATATCAGCTCCCGATTCAACTCAGATAGAGGGAAAAATAAAGAATGATCGATGAACCTAATAATAGGGTAAGGTTTCTTGCACCTAACTAGCACAACTGATACCAAACAAAATGGGGAATGAAATAAAAGGACCCGATTACTCACCAATGTTGATCTAAAGAGATAAGCTGCACTTGAATTGGAGAGCAGACATATAGTTGGCAAGAAATCCAAGAATAGTCACACAAGGAGAGATCTCAAAAGTGATGTTGTCTATAGGAGAAAAATGTGAAATTAGGTTTATATTAAAAGAAAAACTTAAGGAAAAAATTAAACTTTTACCCAAAATAAATGATTTCATGGTTTATATTCATACTTTGGACAACCCATATTCCAGCCATGCATGGTTAGCTATAGATAATGGACAATCACATAGTTTTTCCACATGGTTTGAAAAACTATTTGAAAACTGTGAAAAATGAACTATAAAGTTTTCAGACATGGATGAAAAATAGTGTGCCCCAAATTTCATGATTTTCTCTAAATGTGTGGCCTATAGCTTCCCACTATCTAGCATAACATGGTTTTATCTAACCACGCGGCCAACCTTGCATGGTTTGAACTGACCATGCTCTATGATTATTTCACCCAAAGATTGGGTTCGAGGCTCTAAACCAGCCCCATACACCCTCAATACCTCCATGAACTCAAGGGAAATTCTTATTAGGCCATATTTAAACATTTAAACTAAAATTTTATGGGATATAAAGGATCCATATCTCAATGAATAATTGTGTTTTTACAAATTTACTCCATTAAATGAATTTATCCCTAATTTTCCCTTTTAAGTTTAGTCAAGATTGTTTGAAAAAAAATTCAGTCACTACAATCATATATTAGCTTCCCTCTACTAGGACTCATCTTATACTTTTTTATGCTTCCATAGATCCAATGTTAAATGAACTGACCAACCTCAGATAACATTTGTGCTACGATCCATAATTTATATAGGATTCTCATCAAAGGAAACATATACTTGTAACACAACCTCCTTAGTATGAAAGGAATGA
Organism: Viscum album; assembly: GCA_963277665.1. Taxonomy (NCBI): domain Eukaryota; kingdom Viridiplantae; phylum Streptophyta; class Magnoliopsida; order Santalales; family Viscaceae; genus Viscum; species Viscum album. Next base: position 448,925,370 of record OY728145.1, read on the forward strand.
GACAGGTCTAAAAGATGGAGACAAAACTAAGATACATAGAAGATGTCATGCATGGATCAGTACCTCTAAGGTAACCATAACTGATATGCTACCAGCCCAACTCTCTCTTGAATCTAGAACATCTCATCATATCGTGGTGAAATATTACCCTATTTGTTAATCCTCTTATATCCTAGCCTTAGCGAGACTTGTAAAAGACCAGATCCTCAACCTTAAACTCTGGATGTCATCTACAGAGAGTAGTGTATAATTTATGATGAGAATTTGCAGTATCCATTCACTTCCTAATCAACTACACCTGATCTGTGGTCTCTTAAACAATATGCGGTCCAAGAATAGGTGCATATCTTGCCTCTAACCAACACTAAGGTGATCAACATGGACCATGGTACAAATCCTCATAAGATAACATCTATAGAGTATATTGAAATCTATTATTATAGGAAAACCCAACCAGGGGTATATTCCTTTACCAAGAGATTTTAAAATCTTGGATGCATGCCTGTAGAATATCGTCAAGCATGACAATCATGCACTCTAACTGGCCATCGATCTGAGGGATGTAAGTTGTGCTCAAAACCACCAATGTATCAAGTTACCTCTAAAAACTCTTCTAGAAATGTGACACTAACTGGGTGTCTCTATGTAAAATGATAGTGCATGGGACACATGAAGTCATACTATCTTGAAGATATATAACCTCCCAATCTCATCAACTAATAAGGTCTCCTTGATAGGTAAGAAATATATGACCTTTGTGATCCCATAAAAAACAACCCTTACAAAATCATTACCTTGAGGAGTCCAAGGTAAGCCTATCAAAACATCCATTGCGACGTCATCCCATTTCCACTCGGTAATGAAAATCTACTCTAAAAGTCTGGATGTTCACTGTTGTTCTACCTTCACTTGCTGATAGGTGGAACACCTCATGAAAAAACTAGCTACATATCTTTTCATACCCAACCACTAGTATTGGTGATGTAAATCATGATACATGTTGGTGAGTCTAGGGTGAAATACCCAATATGAAGCATGAAAATATCACATTGACTCCTTTCACATGTCTACTGAAACCTATACATGACTATGACCTCACAAAATTTCACCATCTCCGATAGTCGAACAAGGAGGAGGGTCCTCACCTTCCACACTCTCCTGTTGGACTAGGTCCTCAAAATCCAATAACTAACTCATCCTTACTCTATCAAAAAAGATATAGGTAACAACTAAGGATGATAGAATGGTCTGTCCGTGACTATCCTAAACCACCTAGTGCATCTCAGAGAATAAATCCATGAGCTTCCACTCACTACTGGCCTACTAAACTACCTATATCGGCTTACTCATACTTAGTTCATTGGCCACTACATTTCCCTTACCAGGCATGTATGAAAGCTTAAAGTCAAAAGACTGTAGGTATTCAATCCACCTTCACATTTTAGGAGTCAGATAACAGTGTGTAAATATATACTAGAGGGTTTTATTGTCTGTGCACACCAAAAAATGATCTCCATGTAAGTAATGTCTCTAATAGTGAAATTCATGAACTAATTCAGCCCACTCAAGTTCATGCATCACATAATTCCTCTCATGTGGCCTTAACTGCCGAGACCCATACACTACGAATCTATCTCCCTACATAAGGGATTCTCCTAACTCAATACCTGATGCTTCATAGTACATAGTGTAACAACTTCCTGGCTCCAGTAAAATCAATATCGATACTGAATTAAGTCTCCCTATCAACTCATGAAAGAACGTCTTGCAAGAATATAACCATAAGAACTTCACACCCTTCTTAGTGAATCCCTTGAGTGATTCTACTATACATGATACATCTTGTATGAAAATCCAGTATTAACCAGCTAGCCCCAAAGAACTCTATACCTCAAAGATGTTATTGGGATTCTCTTAAGTAACTACAACTCTCACCTTCTATAGATTAACTAATACTCCTATATTTGAGATAATGTGACCTAGGAAATGAATATGATCCATCAAGAAGTGAAATTTCTTGATATTAGCATATAAATGATTCTCTCTAAGTGTATTCAATATGATATCAAGGTGTTTGGAATGATCATGTTGATTGTGAGAATACACCATGATATCATCATGAAAACCACCACAAATAAATCAAGATAAGGATGGAAAACTCAGTTCATCAGTACCATGAAGACTACTGGTGTGTTCATGAGACAAAATGACATAACCAAATACTCATATGGACTATACATACTATGAAAGGCTATACGTGGTATGTATGATGGTTTAACACACACTTGATGGAAACCAGATCTCAAATCAATCATTGATAAAACTTGAGGTCTTTAGAGTTGGTCGAAGAGATCATCTATCTGCCATAGAGAATACTAGTTCTTAACCTTAATCTAGTCTAATTTCTGGTAATCCACACATAGTCTAAGAGTTACATCTAAATTTTTGAGAAAATGACTGGTGAAACCCATAGATAAGAATTATGTTGGATAAACCATTTTCCTCTAAATCCTATACCCACCTTTTGAGATCCTATATCTCAGTGGTTTTTTTTCATGTAAGGGGGAATAGATACCAGTACAAATCTTGACACTAGATTGATAGATAAATCTACCTCCCTCACTAGTGTCAATCAAAAAAAATCCACTAGGAAAATATCTCGAAAAAAATCAACCACTAGAGGGAAATCCACCTGATGTGTTCCCTGATAATCTATATATAAACTCATAATATGAGCTACCATCCATCCCAAAACAAGATTCTATGGTCTAGCTCGACTCGCTAGGAAATCCCATTCACCAGTGTGAATAAACTCTCCCACCATCTGGTGATTTTAACGCCACTCTTTGGTGATATCAATCAAAAATAATAATATAAGGGAACCAAAATATCAATCCTAAGATAGATTTCATAACCTGCCATCTTGAAGAAAAATAGGTTCTATACAAAGTGACACCCATAAATCTCAAGAGAGCACTCCCTACACTGATATGCACCCTTCATTCCAATCCCAAACAGAGTTTCAAGCATCACCAAATAATGAAAAAATATAACACTAAGACCAAGGGTCTCCAAAATGGGAACATATATAAATCTATGATTATTCACTGTATCAAAAAGTTCAGAAGCTATGGTGGAGGCTACCAGAATAGTTCCTATGACAATAGAAGGTTTGAGATTTTTCTCCTCAAGGGTCTACTGCATGGTTTATATTTTTCCTAAACCAAAAACCTATTATACTGCTTGGATACCCTATGTAGATTCACTCTTCTGTCTCTATAAAACTGGGGTATGACTACCATGGCCATGACCACCACCTTGGCCGGATTGGCCAGCTGTACTCTTGATCCCTACCTGATGGGAAGATGTTGACCCTATTCCTGAATGTTGAGTCTGTCCAGACACTCTGTCACTGGATGCTGGTGGAAAATTTCTAAAGAAGTGTTATAGATGGCCCATCTTGGACCATGATGGATACATAACCTGGTCCCTCAATCACTATATCCTCGTATGTCTCATCTTACCACACTAGTATCACCTCGCCCGACTACTTAAGTGTGTGCTCTAGATACTAGTGTAAAAACATGGAAGATCTAGATGATGCTTCCTACTACTAGTTGATATAGTACTAGATCTTCCTACTAAACTACCTTTACTATCACCCATCCTCTCTCAGGTTATGCTTTCTGAGAATTACATTATTCAATATTCTAGAAATGGTAGTTAGCCAAAAGACATTCACCTGTGACCATATATCATACCTGAGGTGATCCTTGAGTCAATTGGATTCAGATAGCTCATCACCCATCAGAATAGGTGAGAAGTGATGGAAATCTATAAAATGGTTTGAGTAATCCATAATTTATAGTGAACCCTACTCAAGGCATAATAACTCTTGTGTTCTTTCAACCCTCAATGTATCAGGATAGAAGTATTACTAAAAGGGAATATGAATACCCATCCATTCCATCTCCCAATGAATATTTGTCTATGTTATGACATCCCACCATCTCTTGGATAAATCATGAATCATATACATATAATGATTTACCCTCCTCTCAATAGGTGCCTCTAGATGCCAAAATATAGATAACATGGCCAATATCCATGACTCCGTAACCTATGGTCCACCATCCCTTGAAAAGGTTGGTGGATTTTTCGTTTGGAAATCGCACATAAACTCTTCCATAATTTGGGGTATGTTGCAGTGCTCCCTAAATAGTATACATGAATCACTTAAACCTTTCACGGAACTATGCCTTAGAACCTGTGTCCAGTACAACTACTAGTTCCATAGCCAGAACTACTAGAAGATCCACTATAATTGCATGTCCCACTACCTATACAGTGTGGTCATCGCCACCCTCCTAGAATAAGACTAGAGGATGTCGTAGTGGAATACATATACAAATTTCAAGTGAAAACCTCATATCAAGATCATTATCAAAGTCACAACTCCAAATAGAATACAAATATATATGATAGGTACAAGCCTTCTTATATAATAACACACCCCTCTGCTTGCTCCATGAATTAGATCTGGGTGGTGTACAGATCATATATAAGTAATATATTCCACCTCCATCCCATTACCAAGGTTGGGTCTAGGTCAATTTCTCCCCTATATACAATTTTAGTTTCCATTTAATTTTCACTTAAGTTCATATATTCATTCTAATTTGAATTAATACTCATTTTACATTTATATCACATTTACTTAAAATAGGTTGAACCAAATGGTTCACCTAATTTTGATTCATATAGTCCAAAACTCCTTAGGAACTAGAGTATAAATTTAACCTAATTCACACCATAACACATTAAATAATAACTATCATTATAGTAGGTATTTCTATCATTAAACCTATCACAAAAACATTAAAACAAGTAATTCATTTAAAATATCATGGAATAATGCATGACATTTGATTCCTATAAAGTACCTAAAATGATGCATGAGATGGAATATCCTTATCTCATTGGTTTGAAACATAATAAAACCCATAATCATTTAAATAATAACATCACAAATAAAGTGCATCACCCATCAGTGGAATAAAATCAACTTTTATAGTCAAAATCTAGAAATAAACAATTTAGTTTGAGGCAATTAGGTTTTTCCTATAAATGGGTTAGCTATTCAAAAGAAAAACTCACTAATAAACTCAATTTCCTTAAAATCTGTTTCTAATCTCTAAAAATAGTAAAACAAAGGAGAAAAGAATCAATTTGATAACACTTTGTAACATCTCGGACCTAGATGGCACTCAATAGTGCCCTGAGCCTGGTTGACCACATGACCTCAAGCACATCTCCCTAAGCAGCTGAGGTTATCGACTAGCAGCGAGGGCCTAGGTGTGTCCATGGGTAGAGTATTCCCTCATCACTAGAGTGCAACACAATATAAAATGAACAACCATTATGTTTTAGAAGCCATAAATCATAAAAACAATAGATGCATGGTATGGATAGATAACAACATCAAAGGGAAGCACATATCCAATAATGATTATAATAAAATCACATGTCTCTAATAATGCATCCAAAACATGTATATACAGAAGGTTTAAAATAAATGTAATAAAAGTAAAAAATTCTAAAAGTATACCAACTAGAATTGTGAGAATCAGCTCAGTCCCATGATCCCCTACTCATAAGAAGTAATCAATAACCTGTAGCAGTTCACTTCCCCTAATTCAAACATCTGTTTGGGTACCCAAAGGTGACCTAAACATGGCGTGAGACATAATCCCAGTAGGAAGCCACCTGAGATCATGTTCCATATAGTCAGCGAGTATATAACAATCATAGTGTTCTTTTAATAATATATTATGAAAGGAAGTACTGAAAGTAAACATTCTATAAAGTCCAGGTTCTCATTTAATAATCAAATCTATTTAGTTATTTAATTCCATTTAATTTATAATTCTTGAGACTCGACATGTAGGTTGGAATCCCTCATGAAAATAGGTAACCAAAGGATTGTCAAACAATACATCCATAAGGTATAAACAAATACCGAATCCAATATTGTGATTTGTCTTGGAAGACACGTCATATAAATAATTCCACTCATCATTAAAATTAAAGCTACAACTAATCCCTGGAATTCATGATTTGGAATTTCGGTATTGTTCTAGGTATAATATAAACCAACACCCTACAATCCCATCCATGGAAAACCTTTCATGAACCCATGTATCACTATAGGTGTTGTATAACGAATCTTCCATTCAAGACTATCCTTATATGTCCACTAAGGGAGACCAAGTATCAACCATGGTATAAATAATAAAATTCCCCTTTGATTATATACTTGGAAATCCATATGTAATTCCAAGTATCACTCTACATATAATAGTCATCCCCTATGAGTTCATCCTTGGTAGTCCAAGTAGCACTCGACTATAAGAAAGTTCAAATAAAAAATATTCCATCCATGGTATTCACCATTTGAATCCATGTGTCACCCATGTCATATCAATATTCAATATCATTCAATACCATAATAAATTTCTTATAAACATGTGAAGGTCAACACCAAGAATAATTCATTTCAAACTCACCTCAAAAGGCGACACAAGAATTGTCCATGATTAAAAGTCTTGGATTAATAAAACTCACATGGGAAATTCATTTTAACCCACATATCATGATTAAAAAAGATATTACAAGGTAGTGGAAAAGGGTTACAGTTATTTATCCATTCCCATTAATAAACACAATTCTAATTGATATCAGAATTCAATTTACATATCAGTCCACTGTTTAAAACATCCATTAAAAGGGTTAAAGGAACACCTCAAAGGTATACAATCTTAAGCAACCCATGGTGATCCATTTAATTAATCAACACACCCAAATTGGTTGTTTCATTTCAAGTTCCTCAACCTATAATCATTCATTAATGGTACCTTTTAATTGAATAGGCCATACATATCAATTTAATTCAAATATTAAAATTCATTTATTGGGTGATGCTCCTAAAATTGGGATCGTGGCACAATGATATATATATATATATATAAACACTATAATTTAAAATAAAGGAATGATATCACCTACTTTAGGTTTTTATAGGATATTTCATCCATTATCATCTCCTGATTCGACTCAGATCGGGAGAAAAAGAAAGAACGAAAAAAGAAAGTAATAATAGGTAAATTTAGCTTGCATCTAAATAAGGAAACATATAACTTACCAAATGAGTAATGGTACAAAAGGATTTTTTTACTCATCGATTCTTATCCATATAAATGAGAGATTCTTAAATCAGATATTTGATGAAGATTCGGTTGAAATTCCAAGAATAGTTACACAAGGAGAGCTCTAAAAAGAGTTTCTCTCCATAGGAGGAGAAAATGAAATTAGGTTTATGTTAAAATAAAAACTTAAGAGATAAATTGAAATTTTATCCAAAATAATAGGGTCAAATAGTTTGGATGCACATTTTGGCCAAACCGTACACCAATCATGCATGCTTAGCTATAGGGAAGGGAACATCACATGGTTTGAATAACCATGCACAAAACATACAGAACTCCACTATCAAAATTGAAAACATGCTGCATGGTTATATACTCCAAATCACATGGATTTCTCTATTTGTGTGACCCATAGCTTTCAAATTTCCATCCTTGCATGGTTTTATCTAAGAGAGTGTATTTCCCTGCATGGTTTGAACTAACCATGCACTAGGCTTATTTCACCCCAAGACCTGGGTTTTTGGCTCCAAAACAGCCCCAGAAACCCTCGATACCTCCATGAACTCAATGTATATTCTTATTTGGACACATATAAACATTTAAACTTAAAATTTATGGAATGTAAAGGATCCATACCTAAAAAAACTAGTTTATACACCAACTAAAAACTTAGTTTTAGAGGCCTTTCAGGCCTTTTTTGACCTTGAATGAAAATAGTGACCAAGGTCTTCCTAATTAAAATAGTGTAGATATTTTCATAGGATTCTATTTGATATATGGTAGATCCAAAATGGGCACAGAAATCAAAATTTATTATCTCTTGATGTTCATGTCATGTTTTCAACATATCATAATATATTAACTAATATTTTAATTTTTCCTATCCCCAAATTGTAATGAAATTTCAATTACTCAACACTAAGATAAAAATTATTAATAAATATTTATTTTTAATTATTGTAATACAAATTCTCATAGATATATTTTATTTTAATTGTTAATTATTATTATATAAATCATATTTATAAAAATATGTTATATATATATATATATTTATATATTAAAAAATTATTTTCAATAATATATATATATATATTTATTTATTAAGGGAACCTTTTACACATAATAAGAACATCATTGATAAAGACCCCTTTTATTTTTGTTAAAAAAAGATCTAGTAATTGTATCCATTATGAATGCTAAAAAAAAATTGTTGATAAAGGGGTTATTTTACCAACTTTGTTTTAGCACTGATAAAGGGGACTCTTCCTCACTTTTTATTAGTGTTTATAAAAAAACACCCTTTATCAGTGATTTTTTTAGCAGTGATAATGGGTAGTGTTGAATAAGAATGATTATTTTGTAGTGTAGTTATGATTATGAACTAAAACACATCCCACAATGGTGTTTTCTTCAAGGCTATTTCATAACAAAATCCTTATTCATTAAATTATAATCCAAATTGCCCAAACCATCTTATCCATATCCATTTTTTATTTTAATATGACATAACCAGATTCATGATAACTTAGTCAATTTAGCGGTGAATGATTCTTTCACTAAAGTATTTCCATTTATCTCTAGATAATTTCTTGTAGGCTCCAACTATTTCCAAATACAGATTATTCTAGAAAAACATATCAAACAACATCAAATATCAATTTATATATAAAAATTTACATTCCTTCTCAAACATAATCTTCCAAATCAGAATCCTTGATATATGGCGATATCAAGATATTTCCCTGTATATCTCTATAAGCAATACCATGTGTACCTCTTCTCTATATCATCCATGAACATGATTAAACTCCAATGAAATATATTTTAATATAAATCATTCTCATGTTATAATAGATATTTCTTAAATGTGAATTGATAACAAAGATATGTATTTAACATATACAAACTTTAAATATTGTAAACCAATCTAACATATAACCTCATAATCATAACAATACCACCTTTGGATTTTTTGAAAATAATTATATAAAATTGAAGACTATATTTTGATTGAGATAATATAAACCTCTTAGTCATTAAATACAAGATCATCAGAGATTCCATATTCTATAGACTTATTTCCTCCATCTATCCCCCTTAGAAATATAATATAACGTGTTTATCATCATAATTTCTTTATCCATTATTACCAATATCCACTACCTCTTTTCATATAATATCATTGCATTGATTTTTTTAAAATAAAAATAAATACCAGGTCAATCCTCAAAAAATTGTTGATAATAAGAGAGTATTCTCTCTATTCATATAACATAAAATCTTTATATGATTCCACATCAATGAACCTCCAACTATTTTTATAAATGAAACAAAAATTATACAATTAGATATTTAGAAATATTTTATTTAATAAATCAATCCCTCAAGGATTTAATCTATTTGTTTACACCTCCAAATAATTTGGTTCTTTCAATAAATTTTTGAATATACTTAGAAACATTAAACCTATATCAAATATACAAAATAGCAACTACAATTTAATCTAATTTATAAGTTCAGTTACATTACTTTTAAGAAACATAATGAGTGATTTTATCATTTTCAACGAGTCATCAAAAAATACTCTAAGCATCTTGATTTAACACTGGTTGTAAATTTGTTTTGATAATACCAATTATGTTTTCTATATCATTCACTAATTTTAATTTTAAACATATAGCTTGAGAAATTTTATTCCTTCAATAAAAAATAACCTAAAATCTCAATCACACTCACCCAAAAGTTTTAGTTCCAAAGTACTAAAGAAAATGGGGGTGATACATAACACACGTTGAATTAGTTAATACTACATTTTTATGACAAAAAATGATACCATTTGATGTTAATTGTAATCTATTTCTTTATAGGTATTAAATATTATCATATGAATCTAATCAAACTTTTAATGATCATTAAAACCTCACATCCACTTTGTTGTATATAATAAAATTATTGTTAATATCTGTTTAGTATCCTAAAAGAAAATTATGTGATGCTACATTGTTAGTTCATTAAAAAAATAGATCAAATATTACCCCATGATTGTAGATACTATTTAAATATATTATCCATCAACTCCTTTAAGGATATCACTTTATAATGGAATGATACCATAATAGGAATTCCAAAATTGGCTCGATATAATTTGGAATGCTTAAGATAAGGACTTGAAAGCTATTTCATTCCAAATCTGAAATTATATCAACCACAAAACATCATATCAGTATGAGTAAAATTTTCAACATTGATTCCTCGTGGTGGAAACATGAGATATTTTGTTTATTATTTTTGTTGTTTACAACAAAAAATTTTCATTATGACTTCTATGTTTCTACATATTTTGAAAAATTATTATTTCAATATGTCAAACCACTTGTTGTCTGAAACATTGAATTTTTTCCAACTAGTGATAAATATTGTGGAATCGATTCTTTCTTAATTATCCATAATGGCTATATCTAACACCTCTAGTTTCATATAAACTATTATCAACATAGTCAATTAGTCTCACAATTCTCATACTCCTACTATGTATTCAAATTCATTGAATGTATACAAAAAATGGTTTATACCTCCCATTAATCATATATCACTAAAATAATCATAACTAAACATTAAGTGTATGGTGGGAGGGTCACCTCTAAAGATCCTCATGCAGAGTAATACGATTTTTCGTTACTATATAATCATGTGTTTCCATTTTTCTTCCCAGCCTTTATAGAGTTGGTCCATGGATTTTCACTTTTTTTAAAACTCATTTCTTCGTAATAAATTTAAAATAATCTATGTTATTTAACTTTTACTCCTTTTCTAATGAGTGACTAATCCCGCATATGCACTAATATTTCTTTTATTATTCCACCATTATTATATAATTTTTTTGAAAGGCATCTTAGGGGTATTTATTTTTGTGAAACCACTAATGAAATATTCCTTAGGAGAATGTGATTTATCACTCTCCTTATCCTTTGGCTTCACTTATATTACCTATATTGAAATATTTTATATTATTCCAAATTTACAAGCTTACTTAACTTGCATAAAAAGATACCATCCAACAGTACTTTGAGTTCCTTCTTGTTACTTTCTTTTATAATTTTGAATAGATTTATTTATTTGGCACAACAGCTTTTCTAGAAATAAGGAATGATGATTATTTGTTAATAATCTTATAAAATATCTTACTTTACATCCATAAAGGATTATTTACCATAATATAATTTGATGTCTAAAAAATAAAACTTTGGAAATCTACCACTTCTTCTATTAAGAACATAAATTTATTCTTTAATGTAATATATTTTCTCTCTAAACATTATTGATTTATTATGGTTTCATGAGTAGTGGCCTTTTTAATCATTCAATATCTTCTAATAATATTACAATATCCTGTAATATGTTCTTTACAACAACATTCATAGAAACATCTATTGTAATGATCATTATTTATTCTTAGTGATTTTAGGAACAATGGTCTTCCTCACCATTCCTTATATTCTTATCTTCTTCTCATATTATAATATATTAAAACATGTATTTACAAAAGTATTCATATAATCTTGAATTTTAATTATCTCTACTTCCTCTTCTCATACATTGATTCCATCTAATTAATTCCATTATACAATTTTTCATCATGTGTCATCACTACCCACTATAATAAAAAATTCCATGAAAGGTTTTGTTTTAATTCCTTAGTGTGGGAAAAAAATTTGTTCTAATATTTATTTTCTATTCAAACCAAATAAATTATTATTATAAGGATAATAATCATAATAATATGGCATTTAACTTATTTATTTTGGAATACAATGATTTTATATTTTTTTTAATGTCATGATATAAAATCAATCCAATTAAATATTAACAATATATTATAGTTTTTCCATGAATTTCACAATAGTAACACATATTAACTTAATTATCATTTTACCTCTATATTTTTTATTTAGACACCTACTTTTTTTAACTTTTATTTATTTATTTATCTTTTTGAAATCCTATTATATCCTTCTCATAGTTCATTTTGGATTTCTTTTTTCATTTAGATAATGATATATCAAACCACAAACATCATTTTCCCATAGTAGTTGGTCTTTTAACTTTAAGACACTCCCAAAAATTTAATAATCTATTAGAAAATCTATTCTGAGTTTTCATTTTTTTTTATGTCGAGTCATCAATATTCTTTAATAATTCCTCTTAAATGAATTACTTTATATTTAGTTTATCTCTTTCATCTAAAAAATATTTCTATTTTTATTCATATTCCATTTTGAGTATCTTTATTTGGTCTTAATTTCCTTTTTTAATGAAAATAAGTAAATTTAAAGTTCTTTAATCATTTTCCTCTTCATATATATTTAAGAATTCTTTCTCGTTATACCTAAAATTAATTATGTTTCAAATATTCTTAATTTTTATTCATGAGTATTGATTGAGAATTTATATCCAAATCCATTTTTCTCATGCATTGATTGATAAAGGAAACATATTCCTTGATATTCTTTCACAATGAGATCTTTAGAGATCCTTGTTATAGTATCATCAAACTCTATTAATAGATTCTTAAAAAATTCATTCCTTTTATGAATCTATTCCTCAATATAATTCATTGAAAACTTTTATAAATATTATTCATCATTACTATTATCATAAGTATTTTAATTGAATTATTTTATAAATCTTATAAAACATTAATATTCAAATTAACTATCTTTTATGTGATCCTAAAAAATAATCCTTTTAAGCATAAAAAATCCTTTCTCAATGGAATATAATTTCTCATTTATTTCATCAATAACTGAACTTAGAATTCTGACTATCATGACATGTTATTTTCTGTTTCGATTAAAACCAATACCAGATTTTTATTCTTTTGGAATTTCATTATTCTCTTCAATTACCAGTTTAATCTAGGAATTCTCAACCTCATGTTGTGGAACATACTCAGAAGACACATCAAATATTCCTCCAATAATTATATTCTTCTTTATTTGAATATTCAATTCTTAATGAGAATAATAAGATCTAATTTAAGACCAATAAATCTATTTGGTTCATTATCCTCTTTATAAAAATGTTCTATGATAAACTAATAATATAACTTCACGATTGATCTTCAAAAATAAAAAAATATTTAGTCATAGATAAAAAAATTTATTAAGAAAAAAACTCAGGTTATGTCCATAACAAAACCTATTGGCTCTATTGGAACTTTTTGTAACAAAATATACACAAGAGGTTAATATATGCCTTATCAAATTTAATTACTTTTTTGACTTTTATTTCTCTTTAGATATTATACTATCATTTGATGTAATTTTTTCAATCATGGATTATCTAATTACATAATTCAATCAATTTTTAAGAACTTATAAAGAAATGTAAAATTCAGAACACACATATATTTTACTTGGTTAACCTAAACCAGGATACATCCAAGGATTATATAGTCAAAATTGTTCCACTATACCAAAATCCACTATTTATCACTGTTTGTGTGAATTTAAGCTTTAGGTATGGTCACACGTCACTAAGGATCACTGCCTATACGTGATTTAGGGATACTCTCATGTCCTCTCAAGGTTAAATTCTTATTGATTAGTTTTGGGATATCTCATATTCTCCCAAGGATCATACCCTTTTCCAATTTCATGTATTTCTCTATAGCCTAACTATTTATAGACTCGTATGAATATTATTAGTTTATTGATATGAACATTACTCCATGATTAGTATAAGTAACTGATATTCCTTGCATCCTCAAATACAAATAGATGATCTAATGAATTCCAAGTGATGCATCCAATTCTACTTCTAGATATATAAAACTCACTATGATAAGAGTTGAGTCATTAGTTTTCCAACATTCATGAAGCAAGAACAATTAATTTTATCAAGATAGAATAATTTCGTCATAAGAATTATCTGCAGGTATATTTTTTCTTTATTATCTCAGTAGCATTAATGTATCCATAACATTACACAACAATGAGTATTCTTCATTATTGTAATTCAGATAAGGTATATTAAAATTTTGTTATTATATTTAACTTATCTCCAAATACACACACCAATTTTACACTTCAAAAGAAAATCATCTATATATATATATTCATAACAAATTCATAATCTCTAATTATTATATAAAATAAGGTTTATATTGGTGACCATTTCTTCTTCTTATATCCACTTTCCCAAAAAAATTGTTCCCCTTCCTTTATGATTTATTTTATACACTATCTTCTTCTCAATTATTTATAGGTAATGATAATATAATCTGGGATTTTTGAATTTCAAAGAAACTTATAACTTTGTCTCATTCTAATCTGAACTTTGGATAATATTCTATAAAATCATCACCATTGTTTCATAGTTACATTTAATGTTTAGTTTTAAACTTCCAAGATGTTTAAGAAGGTACAAATCATAAAAATTGAGTGTAGCTTCGATATTTCTAAACTCCAACTCATGGTCACTATTAAAAATAACTGTGTTGTGCTCTAAAACTGATCAATCACAATTTGTACCTTAGAATACCATGGAGTAACACTTCTCTAGGAGATAAATCCCCTCCACATAACTTCCAAAACACTCACCTATCTATGTTCCTTTTACTCTAGAAATCCTGATGAATAATACATCTACCTCTATTAGGTGGTCCTTTTTAATTTCCCATTTTTCATAGGTATTATTTTAATGAAAAACACCATGTACCATAGTGTGGAATTGCTCTAATCCCCATTTTATATTCACTGTAGCCTTAACCATGGCATGAGACTCTCTATTTTAATTTCCAGAAAAACATAAGCTACTGTATTTTTTTCTTAGTCTCTATTTCCTATTCTCGAATATATTATCAAAATCCTCATAAACTATGTATAACAGAGGATCCAAGACTTTTACACTGAAATATATTAAACGTTTTCAATAATTACATTGACCATGATATGGATAGGATTCTCTATTTCCCACAAGTAGACACCTCAACTAAAATTCTATCACCACAACATGTCCATCAGGTATATCTTATATTAAAATAATTATAGATTGAAATAGAATAAAAAATAGACACAACACAATTTCCAAAGATATTTCCCAATTCACTATGGATTAACCAAATTCACCAATACATGGTGAATTTCTTGGTTAATGATTCATTCAAAAAACTATTTTCTTTATTCGTTAGATAATTTTTTGGAAGATCTAACTATTTGTAAGGAAAAACTATTCTTGAATAAAATTATTAAATATAATCAAATATCTATTTAAATATATATATCACATTCCACCTCAAACATAAATTTCCAAATCCAATTTCTTGATATATAGTGGTATCAAGATTTTTATTTATGTCTCTCTATAAGTGCTATGATGTGAACCTCCTCCCCAGACCTTCCTTCAACATAATGAAAATCCAATATATCAATGTAAATTATTATCATATCAGAATCACCAAGTATTCGATTTCATCTCACACTCAATATATGTCTTCAACATATCCAATATTATATTATTATAAATGAATAATTGTCAACAAATTAAACTTACAACCACCTGGTTGTAATAAAAATAATGTAGAAACTACAAGAGTAGCAAGATAAAGGATTCATAAACCCTTACTTCTCAAATTGGGGAGAACCTTATTTATTGGGGAATAAAAAGGATGTACCTTTGAGGTTGAGCATTGATTATAAATAAATAAATTCCATTACTATAAAAAATATGCTTCCTTTATCACACATTGATGATAAATGTGATTATTTTTAAAGGTATTATTAATTATTATATATTTAAAATTATTATTGTTATCAGTAATTAAAATTTATGACAGTTGATGTACCTTGTATTAATTTTTGTACAACATATGGGAAAAATGTGCTCACTATAATTCCTTTCAGACTAAGAAATATAGTAGTTTTTATAGATATTATGAAGAGAGTATTCAAGAATTATATTGAATTTTTTTCTATTATTTAGTGATAATATCTTGATAATATATTAAATAAAATAATATCACAAAAACCATTTTTGAATTATTCTTTTGACCCATAAAGAAAAAGAGTTATATGGGAAATTTAGTAAGTTTCGATTTCCTCCAAAAAGTTTATTTTCCATGATATATTATCCCTAAGGATGGGATATATTTTTTCCCTTCAATGAATAGGGTAGAAAATGACTATCAAACAATACAAAATATTGTTGATATATGTAGTTTCCTTTCTACTGGTTGGAGTAGGACACTCAAGAGGTGGTAAATTCAGTTCCTAAAAAAATTCTATCAAAATTTTTATTTTAAAATGGTTCCCCAATTTCAAAACAAAATAGGCTAGTCAATCAATGTAGTGAATTTATAATAGTCATATTTTTCAAATAGTTTCTCAGAAGATTGATTATTTATCATTTGTATCAATATGAGATAATGATATAACTTTTAAAACTAATCTAATAATCCAATGCAGTTATAAATACTAGCCAAGACTAACTATAAAAGTAAAATCCAGTTTTTTGATGTACTGGTGAAAATAGGGAATAATAAATTTGAAAAAATAGTAGATATAAAACAAGAGGTTTAGTCTCAAGAAAAGACTTAGTTCTATATACTTGGTGATCACCTGTCACTATGAAATATAGAGATAAAGGTGTTGGTCCACACCCTCGATCAGGGTTAACACAACAATACACATAATTTCCAAGTCACAATATCTCTTCCACTGTTATTATTTGGAAAAAAACACAACTAGGTCACACAGGACCTCTTCCATAGTTCTTTTTGGGATAAAAAAGTTTAAAAACAGAGTTGAGTGAGGATTTCTATTATCCTCCAGTTTAGTGCTGGAGACAGTGTGTGTTTGACAAACATATGAATGCACTACTCAAAAATGAAACAAAACTGTACAAAAAAGAGAAATAATTATTAGACAGAGTTTAGAAGGCTCTATGTGTTGTAGTTCATATCTAGACTCTTTGATGTATCAGAGTTGAAGATGGAGTCCTCTTCTAGAAGCCGACACTAAAAACAAAGTGTCATGGAGCACTGAGTTCAGTCTTCTAAGAGGGTGAGATTTTATTCTCCTTAGGTTTAGTTGAATGATGCAGATATGATGGAACATTGATGGACACTAGCCCTCTGGTTCACAACAAGTAGGAATTAATAGTTCCTAATGTGTTCTTCCTTTCTGTATGTTGCTCACATAGGTCTTTTACTATGTCTACTCGTATCTTCTTTTATATGCATGTGTCTTTAATATTCTTTTCTATATATATATATATATATATACATATATTCTTATATCCCTATAATGTTCATGTTTGAGGTAGATACAATACCTCGTATTTCTGAAGTCCTCATTTAAGATTTCTTCAAAAAACATTAAATTAACCAGTCAAATTAAAACACTCAAAATATGACCGTTTGAAGTTATTTTAAAAAAAAGGTAATTTAAAAAATATATTGGTGAGTCCTCTGTCGGTATCTCCTTATGTTGGTGAATCATTACACTGGTATGTCATTCTGTTGGTATCTACTTATACTAGTGACTCATTTCATCAGTGAATCATTTGAACTATCAGTGAGTCCTTTCATCGGTAGAACAATGTGTCGATAGGTCCTTGTGTCGGTAGGCCTGTGCATCAGTAGGACATTTGAACTATAGGTGAGATAGTCGGACTGTCAGTGTATTGATTTCCCTCTCAGTGATTCATTTACTAGTGAGTCATTTGGAATTGTCGGTGACTCAGTTGAACTATCAGTATCTCATTTATTCTGTTGGTGTTAGTCTTCCATACTTAGAAATTATTTCTTCTTGAACTATCTTACAAAATAAATTTTAACAGAATGTGATAAACATATATGTGATCATGGATAATCATAATTTCAAATTTTGAAACTTGAATAAATATGATTTAAATTATTAGACATGATTAATAGGACATGACATGATTTTTGATTATTAAAACCATTAATACCTGATAGGGTGGGCAATAGTCTCCTGTGGGCCAATAATGTCCCCCTTTTTGATGATCAAAACTGACAAAAAATTAACTTTTAATTATTATCAGAACATTTTTGGGGAAAAAGTGAGAAACCAAACACAGCATAATAGCCAATTAAAACCAAAAAGAGGATAACCTAGATGAAAATAGAATCTACTCCTCCCCAGCTGCACACCGTGATGACCAACCTTCACCATCGCATGACTGCTCGGCTAGCTGTGCCGTGAAGAGTTGCATGGGCCCGATACCGATGGAAGAGCCATACCCTCTCAATCTTCCATATCCAAATGGCATGAAAGGGTGAAATATTCATGGTCTAACCCTCATCTGGAGTAGATTCATGAAGAGTATTGGTTGACAAGCACTATAATTCAGAATAAACTCAAACAAATGAAAAATATGAAAAAGTCTTGAAACCCAAACCATAAATTCCAAAATTAATATGTCCTCACATTATCTTCCACCAAAAACAGTCCATCAACCATCATCACACACCAATCACACTCAAAAATCACTGCAAAAATGAATCCTTCAAAAGATCATTGGATCCAATTGGGAGATAAAGATCCCAACTCAACCCAACCTCCACCAAATCACCGCCGCTGAATTGAAGAAAGAAGCATGATCCCATGAGCAAGAACAAAAAAAATCTATCCAAAATAAAAAAAAATATAAAAAGACAATGTACTAAAGAGAACCATCAGTAGAAATCTGGGATAAATCTAAAACGCAAACCAGATTGAAATCCCACCACCGCCATCCAAAATTCCCACGGAGGCCACACCCAACCACCAGATGCGCATATTCGAAAACGAAGAGGTGTCCCCAAACCGTGAGAGCTGGATCTCAGCCTCTGGTCCTACATCATTCCACCATGGAACCCTATCCATAAAAGGTGGAGTTGGGTGAGAGAAGACTAGAAACAGTGTGCGATGCTGAGATGTATGATCCACATAGTAACATGACACCACCATTGAAGAGGAGAGGCCACCACGAACAGTGGAGTATGAGAGAAGCTGAGCCTGACCAGGATGAAGCAAGGATGAAGCGGTGAGATGGAACCCTTTTTATGATCTCAAATCATGACATTATTTAGTACATTCATTTGATTTGGAATATAATCATTCTTTTTATCATCTCCCATTATTGATGAAATTTCTCAATATATAGATAAGGTATAGAGATAAAATAAATAGTAATGGTATCAATGTAAAAATAAAATACATAAGAGTGATATCAAAGGTAACATAAATAAGGATAATGCCAAACTATTCCCCCCTTTATGGATTATCAAAATGTTAAAAGGGTATTAAGTAAGAATATCATCAATTAAAGGGAAGAAAAGGAATAAGATATATCAATGAGTAAGAGAGATAACAAAAATTAATGAAAGACAAGAGCACAAAAATTTCATTAATGAATGAAGTACAATGTATTAAAATTCAATATGGAAAGACAAAAAAATAGAACTAAACAGACCTATCAGAGAGTTATCCACACTTCTACTTAGGATTAAGAGGTTTCTTCCCTTTAATAGTGGGATCAATAGAGGGTCCAGTCGGTGGTTCCTTAGAATCCAGAGGGTCAAAATATATCTTTAAACGAGGGAGGATTACTACTTCTAGAACATTAGGTTCAAGGGTGGGTTTGTGTTGTGACAACATAGGAGGTTGAGTCTGCTCTTAGATCACTGTATAAATTTGCGTCAAGGACTAAGCAACTAACATCTGAGGTGGAGGCACGGATCCAGCAGGTCCAACATATATAGTAGCTGGCACTAAAATCACTTCACTTTTCAAATACAGGTATGGATTCAATAGATTGATGAAATATTCAATGATTTCAACCCCATACATCATAACATTCTCAAAACCATTTTTATTCTCTATGAATTTATCCAAAAGAGGGGTGAAGTACTTCAATATTTGTACTTATCCTTTGAAGGCTCTGGTCATTAGAGGCAATGCTTGGTTCTCTATGAAATACATTAAAAGACTGGTCAAATAATGGTTGGTAATGATCTTCTTGAAATAGTAATCCACCTTTTCTATGATTTGAGAATTGGAAGTATCAACACTATTGGAATAGAGTCTAACCATATCATGAACATGGTCACCATTTTTTTCAATCCTTGCAAGGCTATCCAAACAGAATCATCAAATAGACCATGAAGCTATTCCTTAACAACAATTCAAACTGCCTTAATGTACAAGGTCTGAGATGTCTAACCAGAGGTTGAAGGAATACTACTCAGAGTTGAGGTATAAGTTTTAAAAGCCTCAAGAATAGTCTCTAGAAATATTTTATACTCTAAGGTCATGTTATTTAATACAGAGGAAATTCAATTCATTTCTTTTCTTAACATGGAAGTATTTTTAACAATTGTCCTAGTAGTTGTGATTATGTTTGGTTTAATCTATTCTATCACTTCCTTGGAAACATTAGCTGCATCAGCCTCACTCATACCCACTATCAGACATGGAATAGAAACATCTTGCCTAAATTTCTTAATTTATGCCATTGAAGATATGAGAGAGTGTAATTAATCAATCAACTCAGTGTTTTCCCTTCTATGTTGTTGAATCTCATGGACTATATGAGATTGAACTGATACACCTACAACTAAACAAATTCCACCATTTGACCATTCATAGTCTACTTTAGGTACAAAGTCACTAGAAAGGGTTTCAACCACTAAATATTTGGGAAAAAGTAAAAATACCTCATCATTTGAGTCTTCATAATCCAAACCCAGTGCTACATACCTAGGATTCATTTCTCATTCAATCATACCATCATCGTCCAGAGGAGTGAGAGTGTTATGTCTTACTCTTCCAGGTTGATGGTCCCCATCAGATTGAACTCTCCTTTCTTGAGGATCCCCCTCAATCTAAGTTGTCCCTACAGGTTTATCACCTTCATCAAGAGGTCTTTTTCTTTCATATACTAACTGAGATTCATGAATCACTTGATCTTCCACTTTATGATGAACCTCAGAATATTCTCTTTCTTAAACAACAAAATCAGGAGGTTCTTGCAACCATTCTTGATCCACAACTTCAACCATATATACATTTCCACCTTAATGAACCTTATTATGTTCATAATCACTTTCACTACCATCATCATCATCATTTCCAGAGGCATGCTTTACACTTCCATTTCTGTCAGCATTTTCTTCACCTTCTTCCTATTTACTACCACTACCTCTGCCACTACCAATTTAATCTTCTTCACTTACTTTATCTTATTATTATTTGGAGACAATATATATACATAAATATTACACACTACCTAATAATTATATCTCCTCATCTACATTGGCTTCAAGTGAGAGACCATCAGAGGGTAAGGCAAGTAGAGGACTAGGAGGTCCAAAACAAAAACTTTTGTGAGAATAAGTGGTGTCAGGATTAATCATATCATTGATAGGTGAACCTTCATCTCTAATTGGTGTAGAAGACTATTATTCTTCTTCAAATGAGTTAACAACTTCCTCATCTAGTCCCAGACCAGGATCAACCATATTTTTAGGCCTAGTTGGATGGTTTATTGGATTGAACTAATCATAAATATTATCTTCATCCCCAACCATTTAATCCTTCCATGGGTTCCAGTTGATGTTCATTATTTTACAGATCTCTTTACTTATGTAGATCCCATTGCACTAAAAACAACTTAATATCCTTCACTAACACAACGTTTATCTTTTAACATAGAAAAGTTTAACCTTGGATAAAACAGGGAATTGGTTTGTCAACAAGGATTGATAATTTCATTTATGTGCACAAAGATAAATTTACATAGATTTAATTTAATGCCTTTTCTCAGTAGATAAACCAAATAGACATCTTGATACATTAGTGATGAAATTTCATATTTCCTGAGATAGGTCTAATGCTGAACAAACATGAACAAAATTATAAAATCTCCATATAACATTGTATAAATACCTCTCTTATGCTCATAATTATCAATAATCTCCTTTAAAGATGTCTCAAAGTAGAAAATATCACTCTCATGTGAAGAAGTACCTTGAAAATCATAAAACACACCATCATGAGTGAATTTAAGACAGTCATCCCATTGTCTTGATGAAAAACAATTCTCTTGCCTTTCACTATGGACTTAATCCAATAAAGGTCACTTTATTCTTTCATGGACTCTATATTCATGTAAAATTAATGAACTACCTTCACGTATAAGGGTCTTCCTTTATCTGAGAACCACTCAATCCATCCTTGATCCTGTAATACCCTGAGCAGGAAAGACATTCTTTCCAAAACAAATTTTGAAAAAACCAATTTTTCTAGAGTAACAACACAGTTCACTAGAGAAGGATTCATAGGTCCAAAATATTTTCTCGATTCCTCTCTATTTCTTAACTGAATGAGACTTTCCACCTTAAAGAGCTTACTTCAAACGTGTTGTTCCAATAGTTTGATTTGAATTTCAGAAGGTGAAAGGTCGGGGGTAGAGAGAGAAACAACTAAATGAGTGTTAAGGTAAATGTTGAGAGTGGATCGACTCAAATTTATATCATTTAGGGATTTTAAAATCACAAAATTGTGAAATCATGAACTGGGTTCAACAAAATAAATGAAACAATATCATTTTAGTAAAACCATAAAATTGATAAAACAAAGATTCATCAGTGTACGCATGAAAAATTATTCATAAAATTAATGGTGTCGGATTGGCAATACATCTGTGTCAACATGATAGAGTATCAACATGACCAAGATTTAGTGTCAGCATAAAAACCGTGTCATCATGAAAACTGTGTTGGTAGGGTAATGTTATCAGTGTCAGCATGATATTGTTGGGTTCATACTGTCATTGTCAGCATGACACTATCTATTTGACTTTTCCAGTGTTTGTATGACAAATTCACTTAAAATTATCAATGTAATAACAACATAAGGTCTTATAGAATGATCATTCCTAAATCATGTATGATGTAGTTCATTATTTTAGAGTTCAATGGGTATGGGAAGATTTCAACATGTTGATGTTTAGTGCCAAAGAATTCTAATGTTATATCACCTTTTTGATAATGGTATCCAAAAAGTGATGTATTAGATAAATGTGTTTTTACTAGAATGGGAAACTTGATTCTTAGAAATATTAATAGCTAGGGAAATGTATGAATTGATATCCATAATATTGTAATGTGTGTTTAATCTACAAAATTTGTGCACAAAAACTACAAGTAGCTTTGTATTCAGCTTTGGTAGTAGATAATGCAACAAAAATTTGTTTCTTAATACACCATGAAACTAGAGACTTTCCTAAAAAGTGACATGTGCCATAGGTTCCCTATCTATCTAACTTACAACCACCAAATTCAGAATCTAAATAACTCATTAAATCAAAAGGTTGTCTTCTAGTATAGAACAATCCTAAATTGGTTTCATACTTGAGTTATTGAAAAATTATTTTGATAGAATATAAATGATATTATTTTATGTTTTCTTTAAAACATTCATACATGTACACCCTAAACATAATATCTATCATAATAGTAGTTATGTAGATTAATATCCCAATAATTCCTCTAATAGTGGCCTGATTAATAGATTTTCCATCTTTATCACAGTCTTACTTACAAGTGGTTCTCATTGGAGTGTCACTAATATTAGTTCTTTAAAATCCAAATGTTTTTGAATGGTATTTATTATATTTACATTGATTAAAAATAATAACTTCTTTATTTTGAAATATCTAAAATTTAAAAAAGAATTTTATTTCACCCATGAAACTCATTTAAAATTCGAATTGCATCATTTTTGAAAAAAAAAACATAAATAATTATTATAGGATATAATAATAATATAATAAACATAAATTTTTACTACTAAAACATATTTGTAAATTTTTTTTATAAAAAGGTAGGATCAACAACCCCTTTTGTAAAACCTTTATAAATAAGAAAAGTGCTGAGCCTATCATACCAATCTCTTAGAGCTTTATTTAAACCATATAAAGGTTTAGTTATTTTAAAAACATGATTTGGAAAGTGTGGATTTTTAAAACTAGGGGATTTTTTAATAAAAACATCCCCAATTATATAAACATTTATGAATTCACTCTTGATATCCATTTGATAATGTTTGAAATCTTGATTTTCTAAATAATTAATTAGGATTCTAATCGCCTCAGGTCTAGCTACTTTTGTGAATATTTTCTCATAGTGAATCCACTATTCATGAATTTGACCTTGTGAAACCAATCTAGCTTTATTTCAAATTATGTTACTAGCTTCATCTACTTTATTCATAAACACCCATTTAGTTCCTATTATCATGGTGTCTTTGGGACTATTTAGAAGTTTCCAAAAATTATTTCTTTCAAACTTATCTAACTCTTCTGTCATACCAATCACCCAAAATTCATTATTCATAGCATCATTGATGTTTTTAGGTTCATGTTGTGACATGAAAGCTTTTTTTTTCAACCTAATTTTTGAGAGAATCTCTGGTTTGATTTCCTTTGTCTAAATCTCAAAAAATATCATCTAAAGGATGGTTATTGAGAGTTCTAACATGTCTAGAAAAAGAAGGTCTAGTAAATTAAGGTTCTTCTATAGATTCGGGTTAATCATGGATAGAATCTAGATATTTTCTATAACTATATGTTTTAACAAATTTCTTCACTGAATAGTTATAATATTTACTATAGATTTCTCAATTTGACATATCATCCTCAAGATTTTATAGATAGGTATTTGGCTCATGTAGATCTGTCTTATCAAACATGAAATGTACATATACTTCAACACATTTGGATCTCTTATTAAAGACTCTATAGGCTTTACAAGAAATTGAATAACCTACGAAAACTCCTTCATCACTCTTAGTGACAAAATTTTCAATATTTTACATAGTGTTAATAATATAGAATTTTCAACCAAAAATTTAAAGTAGGTAAACTTTGGTTCTATATTTTTCCACAAATTATAAGGAGTTATTTTAATGATAGTTCTAATAAAGAATATATTGATTATATATCTTGCTGTATTAAAAAATTCTTCTCAAAATTTTATAGGTTGGTCATACTCCCTAAGCATGATTCTATAAACTTCTTGAAGGGATTTATTTCTTATTTATACAACTCCATTTTTTAGGGTGTCCGAGGAGTAGAGAAGTTATGACAATAGCGATTTTTTGAGGAAACAGATTCAAAATCTTGGTTCTCAAACTCACATCCATTCTCACTTAATAGGGTTTTAATTTTAATACCACTGAGATTTTCTATTTTCCTAGAATATGTGGTGAAATGAGAGAAATCATTCCTTTTTTGATCCAATAAGAAGGTCCAAGTATATCTAGACTAGTCATATAAAAGATCATAGACATCATGATTCCCACATAGAATTTAAATTATAGAAGCTCCAAACAAGTCCATGTGATCCAAATCAAGAGTATGAGAAGTTGAAAATTCATTCCTTGATTTGAAATATATTTTTTTTCTTTTTACACATTTGATAAGGATTATAGACTTTGTCGTTTGGATACCCATGTTTTGGGTATATCCTTGACAAAGACTTTTATAGTGAGCTTTCTATGTGTGTGTATATTGCAGTGTCTTAATATCCTATGACAAAGCCAAGACTCTTAATGAAAAGAAGTAAAATAAGAAACATTTTTAGAAAATAAAGTATCTAAATCTACAACATAAAAATTTTCACTTCTAAAATCATAAAATAGTAACTTAGTTTTAGAATTAAAAAATTTTCATGCATCATTTTGAAATTTAACATTAAAATAATCTTTATATAAATGAGATATACTAAGTATGTTGTATTTTAATACATCAACAAAAATTAATTTAGAAATTAAAACTGACTTAGATTTACCATTCTGGCCAAGGACAATGATTTTTCCTTTAACAATATCCCCAAAAGCTACATTCCCACCAACAATTTTTATAAAGTTCTTGAAGCAAGAGTAATCTCCTATCACGTGGCTTGAACATCCACTATTCAAGTACAATATGATTTTACATGATCTCTTAAAAAGGTTTTCCTACAAAAAAATATTATAAAAGAAAATATTTTGGTACTAGGATTTTTTTGGGTCTAGTTACATTAGTAATAAGAGATTTGGGAAACCACATTTGGTTCATTGGATTCTGGAAAATATGGATTTTCCAAATTCGGATACAAAATTAGTTTTAGTCATATTTCTCTTTCATAGTTGGTATCCAATTCCTGTAGTATGATTAGGATCTACTTGTTTACCAAGATTTTTAACTAATATTTCTTTTACATTGGTAAATATTTCTAGATCTCTTTTCAATTTCGTATTCTATAATTTAAGTACATTGTTATCCTTAAGCAATTGAGCATTTTTCTATTTTTCTACAGTAAGTTCAAATTTAACAATAATAGTCAAATAATGAAATTTATTTAAATATTTGTATTTATCATTTAGGTCATTACAATTGTCTTCTAGAATTTTACAATATTCAAACATTTAATCATTTTTCATATTTTCAAAATTACTTCCCTCTTCAGAATAGTAAGAATTATGTTCAAGAGAGTTTAGTGTTACCTTAGATGTTTTTTCATAAAACACTTATTTTATTTATTAGTATTTTCATAGTGAGAGGATTTTGAGACACTTGAGCTATCATTAGAAGCCCTCCAAGTTGTCTTCATTGAATTTTTATACTTTCTTTCCTAATCATCATAATCCCTATTTCACTTTAGCTTGGGATAGTCAACCTTTACATGCCCCTTTCTTTCTCATTCATAGCTGATAATTTCATTTGAATTATAATATATTTTATAATCCCTTCTCAAATGGACCTTATGATCATACTTCCCTCAATATTTGGTATTTTTGAAGAATTTTTTCTTTCTATAAAATTTCATAATACTTATGGCTATTTGAGACATCTCTCCATCATTGTCTGTAAATTATTTTCCATCACACGAACTTTCAGTCTCATCTTGGGATTTTTCCTTCATCTTAGAGGTATTAGATTTAAAATAAACCTATTTATTTGGTTAAACATCTTCCTCTTTTTTTAATTTTAGTTGTTCCTCATACAACATCAACTTTCCTATCATCTCCTTATTTGGAAACTTGTTGATGTCACAAGATTCCCTAATTGATACATAAGTCCCTCTTTATCTATCTAGTAAGCATATAAGTATTCTAATGATTTACTCCTTGGTTGTAATAACTCGTCCCAAAGAGATCATGGTGTTAAAAATTTCATTAAACCAGAGATACTTGTCTAAAATAGGCTCATCAAGGTTCATCTTAAAATAATCGTACTTAATAGTGGAAGTGTTAAGTCTCATTTCTTTAATATTAGCAGTTTCTTCATGTGAGACAGATAAGGTGTCCAAACTTTCATAGGCATATTTACAAGAATATATTCTATTAAATTCATCATCCCCTAGTGCACAAAATAGAGCGTTCATAGCTTTTCAATTTTTTTTATAATTAGATTTTCTAGCTTTTCTCCATGTAGTTCTAGGAGTTTCAGGTATTTCATATTTTTCTTCTATTACTATCCAAATATAAAACCCTATACTTTATAATTTCATTTTCATCTTAATCTCCCATTTGGCATAGTTAGTTCCATTAATGTAGGGTAGTTTTTTTAGAAACACCTTCCAATATATCATCTATAAAAAAGAAAATATTTTAAAGAGTTAAAAATTTAGAAGCAATAGAAATTTAGAGATCGTTAAAACATAACTAAAATCATATTTGAAAATATTTTTGAAAAATATTTTAAACCCTATGATAAAAAATGTTGGTCGGAGTAGGACACTCTTGTTGGGGGTGAAATGAGTTCCTATAAATTTTTATAAATGATTATTTTAAAAAGTTTCCCAAAATTTTAAACAAAATAGTCCAGTTAATCAAAGTAGTGGATTTATAATAGTCTTATTTTTCAACTAGTTTCAGAGAATATTGATAATTTCTCAACTGTAACAATAAGAGATATTCATACAAATTTTGAAACTAATATAATAAGAAAAATAATTCATAAACACTATCTATGAATAACTATCAAAGTAAAATTCAATTTTATGAAGTATAGGTGAAAACATAGAATACTAAATTTGAAAACACAGCAGATATAAAACAAGTGGTTTAGTCTCAACCTGAGACATAGTTATCTCTTCTTGGTGATCAACTGACACCATGAAATATACAGATAATGGTTTCGATTGACACCTTGGATCGGGGTTAACATAACCATACACAGTCTGTCTAGGTCACAAGTCCTCTTCCACTATTCTTCATGGGAAAAAAATTCAACCAGGTCATACAAGACCTCTTCCACAGTTCTTTGTGGGATAAACATGTGTAAAAATATTGTTGAGTGAGGATATCTGGTATCCTCCAGTTTAGTTTAGGAGAAAATGAGTGTTTTACAGAAAAATGAACACACTTCTCTAAAATTTAATAAAAATATACACAATAGATAAATTAGTATTATGTAGAATTTAGAAGGATTTATGTGTTATGTTGTTCATCTCTAGACACCTTTATATATCAAAGTTGAAGTTGGATTCCTCTTATAGGAGAAGACACTGAAAATAAAGTGTCGTGGAGCACTCTGTTCTGTCTTCCAAGAGGGTGAGATTTTCTTCTATGTTAGTTCCACTAGGTTAGATACCCTATGGGGGGATAAGGGTATGAAAGATTAAAAAAATTGCCCCTTTTGATATTGTTTCGTTATTAGACAAAACTCTCTTTTCTCCCTCTTTCTCATTGTAGAGTATAAACAAATCATAAAGCATGCACTAGACACATCTATTTTACATGGGTCACCCTCACTAGGCTACGTCCAAGGATCATACACCAGCAATGTGGAAATGTACCAAATCCACTATAATCTTGATACTATTTACAGGTTAGAATTGGACTCACTATCGCTCCTAGTTTACAACCAAACACAATTTGAAAGCTCAATACTATATTAATTGATATTTCCTCACTTCTTACTCAGAATATCCACTCACAATTTAAATACTTTTAGGTCCCTTAATTAACTCTAATGAATTCATCCTCAAATTTATGTATATTCTATTTTAATGTCCCAGTTTAATCAATAGATGAATACCAAATTCCCACTAAATAACGTTAAATATCTTTTCACCTCTTTTCAAAACATATTACGTCCTTTTTGAAACCCCTCTTTCACAAAGCACAAACTGGACTTCGCAAATCACCTTTCATGAATCTCATACTATTCTTTGTGAATTACCTCTTTTCGCCATGCTCAAACTATAATTTGCGAAGCACACCTCTTTTGTAATGCTTCAAAAAGCCTTCGTGAAGCTCATAAGTTTCAGTTGGATTTTTATGGCCTTTGTGAATTCCTTTCTTTCTCGATGCTCAAAACATTTGGTTGGCTTATAGCCTTTGTGAATGACTTCGCATACCACCGTCGCAAAACTCCTTTGTAAAATCGGAGAATTAGAATTTTTGTTCAGTCTTTATTTCCTTTGAAATATTTTCTGAAGAGGGTAGCCACATATTTATAGGCTCAGCACTTCTTGAAGCTCAACCACCTCCAGAACACTTTCCAGATCCATCTTCGTGAAGCACCTATATTCACAAAGGTCCAATGAAATTTTATGTTTGTGAATCCCGTCGTAACCATGGAGAACTCCTTCTTCACAGTGCCCATCAAAATTGAAAAGCCTTCCATTAAATACCGTGAATAACACTATCACTGATTATGAAGCTTCATTTTTTATCGGAATCATGAAGATTTTTTCTTTTTTGAAGAATTCTTCCTAAATTCATTTCTTCTTCATGAAACAGAACTCACAAATCCCATCATCGCGAAATTAATTTCTTTTCCACATTTTGATTAGATCTTTTTGGAAATCTAATTTTTGTAATGCACACCAAACTCCAAATTTTTGACCCCAAAAAATAGGAAAAAATGGAAAATAGTGCCACCTTGTATCTGTTCTTTTGTACAGCCTCCAGATATTTCATTCCTTTATCACAGTTCTTTTTCAACATGGATTTTCCAAAAAAACTGCTTGTATTTGAAAATTCACCTTGAAAACCTTCATTTTCAACAGACACAACAAACAGAAAATGCTACAATGTTAGCTTGATGGATGTTTTCCCAACAATCTACCCCTTTGGTTTTGTGGAAAAATCTTCTCAAAACGATTCTCAACACTTTGATA
Organism: Viscum album; assembly: GCA_963277665.1. Taxonomy (NCBI): domain Eukaryota; kingdom Viridiplantae; phylum Streptophyta; class Magnoliopsida; order Santalales; family Viscaceae; genus Viscum; species Viscum album. The sequence continues at coordinate 448,955,757 of OY728145.1, forward strand.
AATCACTGAAGCTCCGTCCATCATCTACCATCTTCCTCCACTCACGATTCAAATAATGACCAAAGATTCACTCCCCACATACTCTAATCCCATATGAGCAATGATCCACGTGATAAATAAGAGTAGGGAAAAAATTTCATCAATGAATCACTGACACCAATTGTAGATACCCTATTGATACCAATAAATTTATTGCATCTAGATCCTTAGCTATCAGGATTTCTAATCTTTGATCGTTCAATTCAGGCAATGTCATATTTAATACTCTCCCCATATCTCATTTATCTCCCCCTAACTCATTTCTCCACATGTCAGCTTATCCCCATGTCTTGACTTTAGACATTTTATCCCATAAAAGACACAATTTCTCCCCATTGGATAGTCATATTTTCTCCCCCTTTTTTCAACAAACCCAAAGATCACTTTTTGGTGGTCTACAATAGAGTTGAGACACATAGCAGTACAGTAGGTAAAAACACATCTTACCTTGGGGGGGGTCTAAATCAACCATTTTTCAAGTGTGGGGAGTTGACTAGACTCCCAATGTTAGTCGATTCCTCACGAACACTTCCTTGGGTAAGGAATTTGTCAGGATATCAACAACCTGTATTTCTATAGGCACATACTCCAACTTCACAAGTACTTGCTCCACATTCTCCTCGATAAAATTATATTTGATATCAATGTGCTTTTTCCATGAGTGATGGAATGAATTTTTTCTATGATTGATAGAACTCAAGTTATCACATTGGATTTTGATCGAAGACTTCACTTCAATGCCCATATCGTCAAGCTTCTGCTTCATACACAGTAACTATGTGCATGCTTGGGTAGTGGAAATATACTCAGCTTCTACGGTGCTCAATGATATGAAATAATTTATCTTTATTAGCCACAAAATACAAAAACCATCTAGATACAAATCACCTCCCAACATATTTTTTTTCATCTATTGATCCATCCCAATGTGCATCTGTATATTCCAAAATCTCTGAATGAGATTTTTCATTATATATAGAACCAAAATCGATAGTTGCTTTAATATACCAAAGTATTATTTTTGATAAACGAATGTGGATTTCCTTGGGATTCCATTGATATCATGATTCTTGTCATGTTAGGAAAATAATATCAGGTATTTTCACTGTAAGGTACAATAAACTTCCAATAACTTGCTCGTATTCTGTTACATTTACTTCCTTTCCATTATCTTCTTTTGATAATTTCGTCTAGGTAGAAACTAGAGTATTCATAACCTTAAAATATTCCATTCCAAATCTTCTCAAAACCTCCTTGTCATATTTGGATTAAGAAATGAATGTGCCATTCATTCCTTGTGTAACCTCTAAAACAAGGAAAAATGTCATCTCTCCAATCATTGAAATTTCAAACTCACTTTTCATAAATTTGGAAGACTGTCTGCACTGAGATTCATCTGATCAGCCAAAAACTATGTCAACGATATACACCAGCACCATCATCCTTTGATTACTGTTGTTGTTGAAATATATATTGAATCAACTCCACCACTGTGAAGGCCAAGATTATTCATATAATGATCAAGCCTCGAGTACTATGCTCTTGGTGCTTGTTTCAGCCCATATAACACTTTTTCAACTGAAAATCATTGTTCTCATCTTTATGAATGAGAAAACTATCTGGATGATCAATATAAAATTTTTATTCTAGAACCCCATTAAAAAATGCAGATTTGATGTCCATCTGGAAAACCTTGAACTTCCATTACACTATAATGACAAAGAATAATATGATTTTTTCTAGCCTTGTAATAGGAGAAAATGTATCATCGACATCAATACCCTATATCTGGTAGTTTCCTTGTCACACTATTATAGATTTGTTTCGAATCACTGTGTAATCTTCATTCATCTTGTTTCGAAAATCCCATTTACCCTTGATGACATTTTTGTCTACTAGCCTCGAAACAATCTCTCACATCTAATTCTTCTCAATCTGATCTAGCTCTTCATTTATAGCCTGAACCCAATTTTCATGTTTAGTTGCATCAGTAAAGTAGTTAGGCTCTACCTAATATAAGAAAGATGTATGCTAAAATGATTTCATTATTTTTTTCTGAACTGGAGCTGAATGATCACCAATGATATTCTACCTATCAATTTCAGCTTGACTACTTGGATTCTTTGATGATATAGACTTTACTTCCTCTAGTTCATTATTTATGTCATCTTCTAAATCAACATCTGCTACTCTTATGCCCCTTGTGTTACATTCCTCTTAAATACATTTATTAGGAAACTGTTCACTGTGCTATTGAGTATTCTCTTCATTTTCCACAATAGTGGCATTATTGTTCTCAACTAATTTTCCGAGCTTATTATTAAGGAATTTTTATGCTTTTATTTTTCCTGAATAGCCAAGTAATATCCCCTCATATCCACGTTAATCAAATTTCTTATGTTTTTCTTTGTTGAGAATGAAGCATTTACTTCCAAAGATTCAAAAGTATTTCACTATTTTATTCTTTGCATACTACATATCATATGGAGTCTTTCCTTCCTTCAGACACAACAGAGCCCTGTTAGAAATTTAGACTAATGTCAATACTGCTTCTTTCCAAAATTTCCCTAGTAGGTATTTTTCAATAAGAATCATTCTTGCCATGTTGTTAATGATATGATTTTTCCTTTCAACCACACCATTCAATTTGGGATTCATTACTAAAGAAACATGATTCCTTATTTTTTGCTTCTCGAGATAGTCTTCCACCCAATATTTTGTGAATTCCATACCATTATTAGTATGAAACTTCAGAATTTTCTTCCCAAGAATCTTTAGGATTCTCTCCTATACTTTTTTTAAACAACTGAACACATTAGACTTATGGGCAATGAAAAATAATCATTCCATTATAATATAATCATAAATGAAAAGAACATAATACCTTTTTCCATCAATGTGGGTCCACAAACATCTGCATGCACTAATTCAAGTACTATTGTTGATTTTTTTTTGAGAATGGTACTATTGTTGACTTATTTTCCTTAGTCTTGTACATTTTTTCTAATGATTTTCGCTTCTTGACATGAATCACATGTATGAGTATGATCATGTGATATCTTAGGGAGGTATCTTCCTACTTCACACATTACCAAATCTTCTAGGGATGGTTGGAATAAATGACCTAGTCATTTTATTCCATAACTTGTTTTCTTCCTCTCTGGACAGAAAGCACATACCTTCTAATCCCCTTACGAGGTAGCGATTTACCTTTGTTCTTTTTCCTTGAAGAACCACTATACCATATCTTTTTTTGATGAATTTTATTTATTAGTAAACATTATATAATGACCTAATTCACATAGCTGACTCACACTATGAAAATTGTGACTGAGACCTTCTACTACTAAAACATCAACACGTCTCATTTCCTTGCCCCAAATTTGGCCTTTCCCGAGCCAATAATATTCCTACCTTCATCATTTCCAAACTTGAAAACTTATTCTTTTTCATATTCTATACCTATAACAAGATCATTATTACATATCATGAGAGATGTGAAACCATTATCAAGGATCCATACACTAGAACAGTATGATTGTTTAAGGGAAATTTATGCCACCACTACCTTCACATCCTTTTTCATTTTGATCCATGTAATTTTCCTCACTCTCAGTGTAGGTTGAAAATCCTTATCTTCCTCAGAGTATAATGCCCCAATATCATCCCACATAGTTACAAATAGATTTTTAATTTTCAACTCAAATATTGGTTTGTTGATTTGCTGCTTTCAACTACATTGATTCTGCCTTGGCACATTCCTCTACATGGTTTATGTACAATATATAAAAATGAGCCCAAATTATCCACACCAAAAACAATTTCCTTCAAAGTATGTTCTATAATATCATTCTCTATTTATATGCCATTATTATTCTTGTTCCCTTCAGTATATCTTGGCTATGGAACACACATACTATGAATTCCCCGGCATTCCACAACAATAACACTTGATATAGGGTGCATTCCTACGTGTCACTTATGCACTGCTATTTTTCCCTTGGGATATTTGAATATTTTGATTCTACTTTATGCCCATATCAACCTTCAATATTGGAATGGGTGCTAGCAGTCTGAATACAATTTTCACAGTTTTTTGATTTCAGTAAAGCTCTACATTTGCCTTAGAATCTGAACATAATTGATGCTTCCTTTCCACCGAACCACTATGCTCCACTTTCAGCTTCTCGGTTTTCAGAGTTATTTTCATTCCATATATTGTAATACGAGTCATGATTTCTTCTTTATCCTTAATATTTTTATTAAAAACAAAAAATTATCTTTAAAATTCATTGATACACTTGATTTTATCTTTCATTGTAGCATTCAAGCCCTCGATATCATTTTTATGTTCTTCAACCTTGATTCTATACTCACTAACTGATTCTGAGTCCTCAGGAGTTGTTGACTTGAGTTTCTCAATTTCTTCCATCAACTCTTACTTATCTTCTTCTTCCTACTGTATATAGATTTTGGCTTCATGAACTACTTTTTTTGATTTCTTTGTTTTAGCTCTCCAAACATCTATCTCTTCAATAGAAGCCTCTAACTCAGCTTGCATATCAACTCTTCCATAAACTTATTATTCTTCATCAATCTCAGTTTATTCTTATTTCTAAGTACCACCAACAACTTCCACCATAGAATTTTCTCCATGATATTTTCATTCAACTATCTCTTCAACCTCCTCAACCTCAGACTCATCCAAACTATCACATTCTTGGGAAAAAAGATTCTACTTCTTAAGGAAATTTCTCTTGAACTATTTCATACCTTTCACATAGGCTGGAGATGTCTTCTAAGGAATATTGGCTTCCCCAACATCATCATTTTCTAGGAACCTTTTTGGATATATTTCTATAATATGACCAACCTTTCCACATATAAAGCAGACAAGTGGAAGTTTCCCTTTAAAATTTCCTTTTTCTAATTGAAGGTTTTAGGAATGGAATGACATCACCTCATTTATCTATTCCTCTTCCAGAGAATCTTCAATAGTGATATTCTTCATGGATTTGAATTCCACCTCTTTGGATTTCCCCTTTTCTATAACATCATTATAATCATTTCACATTTCATATTCTACTAGGGTACTATGCAAGTTATCTAGTGTTAGCTCTTTCAGATCCTTGTCTTCCAATACTGAAACCTTTGGATTGAAGTGAGGTGGAAGTTTCCTTAGGATTCTCTTAACTACCTTTATGTTTTCAATTACATCAACAAGACCTCACATGTCATCCACTATAACATTTACCCTGTCAAAGAATGCATCAATAGACTCATTAGGGTTAATTCTAAGATCTTTATACTTGTTCCATAACACTTGTAGCTTTGTTTCTCTAACCTTTGAATATCCTTCTTATATGTTCAAAAAAAATTCCCACATGGCATGTGATGTTTTTCATGACATCAACTTAATATATATTGCATTGTATAGGGATCCCACTAAAGAATTCATTCCATTGGAGTTAGTATCATATTCCCTTATTTTGGCCTCCGATAGTTCACGACAATTGATGTCAGCTGAGATACCATGCATCTCTATTGTAAACACATCCATTCCCAACAATCGAAAGTAGAGTTGAATCTGATTCTTGCATAAATGAAATTTTTTCCAATATAATATCAGAATCACTTTGTGATTGATAACCTACATTGAGAGAGAAACACTGATATCAACATTTCCCTCTGATAACAATTGTTAGGTCCACTAGATTAGATACCCTGAGGGGGGGGGGTGAATTAGGGTATGAAAGATTAAAACAACAACCCCTTTTGATCTTGTTTCATTGTTAGAAAAAAACTATCTTCTCTCTCTCATTCCCATTACTGAGTACAAAAAATCATAAAGCATGCACATGATAGAACAAATTTACTTGGTTGACCCTCAGTAGGCTTTATCTAAGGAGAATACACCTACAATGTGCCGATGTACAAAATACACTATAATTGCACTGTTGTTGAAAATTTCTAAGTGAATTCACTATCCCTCCTAGTTTACAACAAAACAAAATTTTAAAGGTCACTGGTTTCTCAACTGATGTGTTCTCACTACTTCTTCAAAAGATCCACTCCTAATTTAAAGACTTGTAGGTCCCTTCATTAACTCTAATGAATGCATCATCTACTGAATTTAGATTCTCTATTGATGTTAAACATTCATCCATAGATGAATACCTATTTTCCACTAAACTATGGGAAATACTATTCATCTCTATTCCCAAATATTACTTCCTTCATGAAGCTCCTCTTTTGCAAAGCACAAACTGGCTTTCACGAAGCACCTTTCACGAATCTCAAACTGGTCTTCATGTAGTACCTCTTTTTGCGAAGCTAAAACTATCCTTCATGAAGGACACATCTTTAAAAATTCTCCAACAAGCCTTCATAAAGCTCAAACGTTTTAATTTTCTTTTTAGGGCCTTTGCAAAATCCCTTCTTTCGCGATGCTTAGAACATTCGGTTGGCTTATAGCCTTCATAAATGAATTCGCATACATCGTTCATGAAGCTCCTTTGCGAACTCGGAGACATAGAATTTTCATTGAATCTCTCTTTTCATTAAAATATTTTCTGAAGGGGGTAGCCTCATATTTATAGGCTCGACACTTGGCAAAGCTCCACTGCCTCTAGCACGTTTTCTGGATCCGTCTCTGTGATGCACCTCCATTCGCGAAGATTCATTGTAATTTTCCATTTGCAAAGCCCATCGTAATCGTAGAGAACTCTATCTTTGTGGCTCCCATCGAAATCATGAGGCTTTCTATCAAAGACCATGAAGAACTCCTTCACTGATTGTGAAGCTTAATTTTTTTTTTCAGAATCGCAAAGCTCCTCACTTTCATAAATAATTCCGCATGAATTTTTTTCTCCTCTACAGAACAAAACTCGCAAAGCCCATCTTCACGAAATTAATCACTTTTACATATTCTGATTAGATCTTTGTGCAAATCCAATTTTTAAAATTCTCACAAAACTCGAAATTCTGGACCCCAAAAATTTGGCAATCACTGGAAAACAACGCCACCTTGTATCTATTCTTTTTTACCACCTCCAGATGTTCCATTACTTTATGATGGTTCTTTTTCAACATGGATTTTCAACAACACCTCTAGAACATGAAGATTCACCATGAAAACATGGATTTTCAATATACACAACCAAAACAAAAATGCTGCAATGTTACCTTGAGATATTTTTTCCAAACATTTTCCTTAGGTTCAGTTGAATGATGTAGAGATGATGGAACTTTGATGGACCCCAATCCTCTGGTTCACAATAAGGAGTAATGAAGAGTTCCTCGTATGTTCATCATTTTTGTATGTTACATTAACAGGGCTATTACTATGTCTACTTTTATCTTCTTGTGTATGAGTGTGTCTTTAATAGGATCTTATATATATATATATATATATATATATATATTCTTATATCCCGACATTGTACATGTTTGAGGTAGACAACATACCTCATATTTTTAAATCCTCATTTATGGTGTATGAAAAAAAACATAAAATTAATCAGTCACATTAAAATACTAAAAATATGACCATTTGAATTTATTTTAAATAAAAGGAAATTTAAATATTCTATCAGTGAGTCCCTTATCAGTATATCCTTTTGTTGTGAATCATTCCACTCGTTTGTCATTCTTTTGGTATCTCATTATATCAGTGACTCATTATGTTAGAGACTCATTTTAACTGTTGGTGAGTCCTTACATCCGTAGCCCCATGCATCAGTAGGTCCTTACATCGGCATGTACCTTCATCGGTAGGTCTATGCATCAGTATGCCATTTGAAGTATTAGTAAGGCAGTCTGTCTGTCGGTGTGTCAATTGGAATATAGGTGATTCATCTACTAGTGAGTGGGTTTTCACTATTTGTGGCTCAGTTGAATTTTCTGTATATAATCTCTTCTGTTGGTGTTAGTCTTTCACACAAAGAAAATATTTCTTCTTGGACTGTCATACAAAATAAATACTAACAAAATGTGTTAAACTTATATGTGATCATAGATAATTATAATTACACATTTTTAAACTTCAATATACAATATTGAAATTATTAAACATGATTAATAGTAATTGACATGATTTGTGATTATTAAAACCATTAATATTAGAGAGGGTGACCAACAGTCTCCTATGGGCCAACAATCTCCCCATTTTTGATGATCAGAAATCGTGGAATTATTTAGTACAATAATTTGATGTGGAATATAATCATTATGTCTATCATCTGCCATTATTGATTAATTTTCTCAATATATAGATAAGTTTCAGAGGTAAAATAAATAGTATTGTTATCAATGGAAAAATAAAATACACCAGAGTGATATCAATGTTAATGTAAATAAGAATAATTCCAAACTATTCTCCCCATTTTGGGATTATCAAAAGTGAAAAGGGTATGAAAGAGTAAAATCATCCATTAAATGGAATAAAATGAATACAATATATCAGAGAGTAAGATAGATAACACAAATAGATGAAAGGAAAGAGCATAAAAATTTCATTAATGAATGAAGTATAATTTATTATAAATCATCAAGGAACAAAAAAAAGACAACCAAATATCCCTATCCGAGAGTTACCCACACTACTTCTCAAGATTAAGAGGTTCCTTCCCTTTCTCAGTGGGGTCAATAGAGGGTCTATTAGGTGGTTCTTTAGAAGCTGGAGGGTCTGAAGAAATTTTCAAAGGAGGTAGGATTAAACCTTCTGGAACATTAGGTGCAAGGCTTGATTTGTGTTGTGAAAATACAGGTGGTTGTGTCTTCTCTTGGATCACTGGCCGAATTTGAGTAAAGGCCTGAGCAACTCACATCTGAGGTGGAGGAACTGATCCAGAAGGTCCAATATATGCATTATCATGCACTAAAATCACATCACTTTTCACATGAAGGTATGGATTCAAGAACATGATAAAATCTTCAATGATTTCACCACCATACTTCATAACTTTCTCAAAATAATTTTTATTCACTATGAATTTGTCCAAAATAAGGGTGAAGTACTTGAAATTAGGTACTTGTTCTTTGAAGGATTTGGTCACTGGAGTCAATTACTGTTTCTCAGTCAAATACTTAAAAAGACTTGTAAAATGACATTTGGTAATGACTTTCTAGAAATAGTAATCCACCTCTTCTTTGATTTGAGCATTGCAAGTCTCAACACTCTTTGAATATAGTCTTACCATATCATGAACATGGTCACTATATTTATCAATCTTTTCAAGGTTTTCCAAACCAGAAGCATCTAAGAGAGATTGAATCTCTTATTTAATAAAACATCGAACTGCCTCAATGTCCAAGGTCTGATAAGTTTGATGAGAGGTATAAGGAATATCAATATAAGTTGAGGTATTATTCCTCAAAGATTTAAGAATAGTATCCGCACGACCTTTATACTCCGTGATCAAATTATTTATTACAGTGGAAAGTCTATTCATTTATTTTCTCAACATGGAAGTATTTGAAACAATTGTCTCAACAATTGTGATTAAGTTGGGTTAAATCTCTTATATTAATTTCTATGAAACATTAACTGCACCATCCTCACTCATACCCACTATCTATCTGGGAACATGAAAAAACATTCCAAAAATGCTTCATTTATACTATTAAATATCTGATAGAGTGTAATTCATCACTCAGATCAATATTTCCATTCTTGATTATTTAATCTCATGGACCATATGAGATTGGAATTACACAATAACAACTGAACTAATTTCACCCTTTGACCTTTCAAAGTCTGCTTTAGTGAAAAAGTCACTAAAGGTATCAAACCCTAAATATTTGGCAACACTTACAAATAACTCATCATATGATTCTTCATAATCCAAACCCATTACAACATACCTATGCTTCCTTTGACATTCAATCATAACATCATCATCTAGAGGAGTGCGAGTGTCATGTCTTACTATTCCAGGTTGATTCACCCCATCAGTTTGATCTCTCCTTTCATGAGGCTCCCCCTCAATCTGAGCTATCATCCTTGGTTTCTAACCTTCAGCATGAGGTCTCCTTATTTTATATACTGACTGTGGTGCATGAATCACATGAACTTGCACTTCATCATGAACCTCAACATTTTCTCTTTCTTCAACAATTACGTCAAGAGATTATTCCAACCATTCCTCAACCACATCTTCAACCATCAATATATCTACACCTTGACCATCCTTATGATGGTCACCACCACATTCAATAACTTCGTCATCATCATGTCCAGAGACACTCTCTTCACTTCTATTTTTGTCAAAATTTTCTTCAGCTTCTTTCTCTTCACTACCACTTCCTCTACCACTACCACATTCAGCTTCTTCACTTCCTCCCTTCTTCTTCTTCTTCTTATTTGTCAGGTCCACTATATATACTTACATATTCCACACATCTTGAGACTTCTGTCTCCAAATCTACATTATATTCAAGTGTGGGATCATCAGAGGGTAAGGAAAGTGGAGGACTATGAGGTCCAAAACAAACAACTTTGTAAGCTTAAGTGGTGTCAGGATCACTCCTATAAACAATAAGTGGACCTTGATCTCTGAGAGGTGTGGCAGACTCTTCTTCTTCTTCTGAAGAGTAAAAAACATCATCATATAGTCCCAGAATAGGATCACCAATATTCTTAGGCCTAGATGGATGGTTCATTGGATTTATCTTATCATAAATCTTATCTTCATATCAAACCCATTATCCCTTCCATGGTTTCCAGTTTATCTTTATTATATTAAAAATCTCTTTACTTAAGTAGATCCCACTGTACTCAAGAAAAAAATCATCTTCATCACTAAAACACGTTTATCTTCTATCATAGCAAATATTAACCTTAGAAATAACATGTAATTGGTTTTTCAATAAAGATTTATCATTTCATTTATGCGCACCTAAAGGTATGTGAATTGATTTACCTTAATTCATTTTCTTAGAAGATAAACCAAGTAGACATCTTGATACATTGAGATGAAAATTCCTATTTCTAGAGTCATAAATGATTCTGAATAAACATGAAAAAAATTAAACACTCTCTATATATCTCTGTAGCAATAGGTCTCCTATGCTCATAATTATCAGTAATCTCCTTCAGAGCTATCTCAATGTAGAAAATATTACTCTCAGGTAGAGAGGTACCTTAACAATCATAAAACACACCATCATGAGCAATATTTGTTTTGGATGAGATATTGTCGTCGCTTCGGGTGTTTACAGATTTATTTTCCTTTATATTCTTTGTTATGTGAGCAATATTTGTTTTGGATGAGATATTTATTATTCATATCTAGAATGATATCATGTCTCTAAAACTATTTTTAATCATCAAATGAAATTTAGTTTTGATTGGATATGATGGGGAATTAATCTCATCGTGTTCGTGGAGACGGTAATCCGTACGTACGCACGAGCGACAATACCATTCTTTTGATGTTAAAATAATATATAATTGTATGGTATATAATATATAGAGAATAATTATCATTTTATATTTATTATTTACATTAATTTCACATCATTATTATACCCATTAAAATAATAATTTGTGGAATAACAATTACACCACAACGTGGAGACGGTAGGCTGAACGTACACACATATGGTGATATGTCATCCAAAGGATTGATAAAATACTGAATATGGTTGTACCATATTTATAATAACATCACAGTATATATAAGATACTGTATTTATTATTTTATAATGGAAATAACAATGAAAGAAGAAGTGGAAGAAGAAAGGAACTTGAAAGAGGGTGGTGAAATCATCACCTCTTCTTCGGGTTCTTCAATTTGATTTGATCAAAAGGGCTCTTTAAGTTGGATTTATGACAAAAGGAGGGCCTCTAGGATGAATTCAGGGAAGTTAAGAGGATATTTGGGTAGGGGTGTTCTGAACCAAAATGCTTTAAATGTGTGAATTAGTGAGAAGGGGGAGTTCCCTTTTTTAAGAGGGGTGAGGGGTACCTTAGGAAAATCTAGAAATATTATTTTATAAAAAATTCATATTCTGATTATAATGGCTCCAAAGTGGATTATTTAATGGTTATGGTGGTTATACATCTAAAACCTCTCAACAAATAGGTTTTAGACAGGTTTGGGTCACTATATTAACTTTATCTTTTTGATTTAACTCTTAGTTAAATAGTTTGACATTTACCATATGTCTTTGTATTTTTATATTATATAGTCAATAAACATACTATAAACTTCAAAAATACCTCAAAGTAGTCCATTAATATTACAACTACCATTATATAAGTCTTTTGGATGAACCTTAGTTTTTTAGGAATAAAATATTAATTAATAATATAATATTTGTTTTAAAAACACCTTTATGTCAATTTTGACAATATTTAATAATTGATTTTTGTTAAAGACTTAACAAATTTATTAATTCAAAAAAAATTAATTTATGCAGTCATAACATGTCATATTAACTAATAATTTTTTTATGTCATCAAAATTTCAAATTATATTTTTTTAACATTTATAATACCAATTATTTGATTCTTTCATTAATAAGGAAAATACTGCATCATTATTGTGTCATAAATAAATTTAATAATTCAATGTGTAAAAATTATAAATAAAATTCCATTATATAGGAAATAATTTTATCTTTCTAATTAATATTTATAGTCGAAAATATAACATATATAAACCTATGTAAAAATTGTTTTTCCAAAAGATATATGCGTATGTCATTTTGGTATTTACTTTAACTTAATTAATATAAAGTGTCATTATCACTTACAAGTGGATCCATGGGATCCCAAAATCGACCCAAAGATGACCATGGTTGGAAATGTATCATACAATAGTTTTAGGACACATTTTAGGGTAATTTAGTATTATTATAATATTATTTGTTACCCTTATTTACCGAATTTACCCTATAACCATGGTAAATAAATTATTTACCGAAATAATTATTCAAAATGTCTAAAAATTAAATTTACCTATTTAAAAAATTTGGAGCTCCTAATTATAAATATGGAATCCATTTTTCTAAATTCAAAACACAGAAGTGGCAGAAATTAATTTAATATTAATTCCCGCTGTCAGAACAAAAAGCATGTTTTTAAGAAATAATAACTATCCAAAGATTGTCACTTCCTTATGTCTAGTTTAAATGTGAAATTGCGCCAAATGACCAAAATTGTATTAAATGGTAAGACTATATTCTAAATATACTTCAAAACCACTCAAATTCATAATTTATCACTATTAAATATTTCGATTAAAAAATTTGTTTTTAATTAAAATTTAGTAATTTTCACTATTCATCAAAATATGAATGTTATCTGAAAAGTACCAAAAATTCACCCTAAGATAATTGAAACATTCCAAATCCAAAAATGAAGGCCATTTTGAAATATAAAATTGATAAACTTTCAAAAAGTGGGAATTACTATTCATAATGGCTAGATTGATTGGTTGTGGTGTGTGTTAGAACTCGAAGTTGCGTACGACACACGCTATTGTATTAATCAAAGAGAAGCGTACTGTGGAAGTTTGGGGTGTTACATGTCTCAAGTGTTTTTATATAATAATAATAAATTTTTAATAAATCTGTGTAACTTGGGTGAGTACACAGAGTATAGTTCTGACTACATGGGGTGTACTTTTTTTCACCGTCCATCCGAAGTACACACCCGGGGACATGGCGTGTAGATGTACTTCAGAAATTTCCAGAGTACACAATTTTTTCTGTTGGACACAAGGTGTTTAGTATCTGCGTTATACGGTTTCCATCCAGGCATGCTGTGTACGCGGTACACGGTCCGATCCCAGTCCGAAGGGACTACACGACGTGTTCAGTTGGACCACACGACATGTAATCTGGAAACCGAATGATACTTTTTCATGGTTAACACACGGTGTCATAAATGACATAGATATGATTCAATACATGACCTGATTTGGCATACCAGTCCAATACATTGTACCTAGACTATAGGACATGTACTTCCAAATACACGCCGGGTATTCTAGTGCTGTACGACCATGAACGTTTGGAACCTCCAGATGAGTTCCTCTATTTTATTTTAATCAAAATTCAAATTAGAATTCGCTTTTGTAAGGTGAACAAGAAACGAGAGGGGAGGAACAGATCTCGAGATTTAGATTTTAAAGAACAATTAACTTGAATTGATACAACTAAATTATTAAATACTTAAATCCCCAATGAAAAACTAAATAATTATAATCAACTATATGACACCTATGATAACACGTCTAATTTCTGGGCATAATGGAAGCATGTTGTTGGTAGTGACCAACTTTAATTTTAGCGTAAAAAATAATCAATCCGAGATCCATTATGATTTAAAACACCGAATCTTTGGAATAGAATAAGGAACACAAAACAAAAAAGGGATTCCTTGAACCATAGAGATAGTATCATCATATGTTGGTTATAATTAATTTAATTAATTGATAAGAATTACCTTGATGGAATTCTTTCTTCATTGATGTCTTCAGTCAGGATCTTATGTGACCCATCACTGCATTGTAGAATCCAACTATAGGATTCCTTTAGTGGTTATCCACACATGCTCTACATATCTCTGGATGTCGTCGAAGGGATATCCGAGAGCTATCACAGAAGAACCATCACTTGAAATTTCCAACTTCGATCACCTTGATCTGGTGGTGGTGGATCTCTCTCGGTCTTCAGAGCGTTATTGGAGGATTGAGTTCTTTTGGCCTTGAGAGAACCCTCCAGAATTGTTGTGCACAATGATTGGGGGAAAGTGTTAGGGTTGTGATGATATTTATAATTGGGTTTGAGGTTATATAGTTATGAAAATAAATAATCACATTACACATTTTATTTATTTCATTAATTCTTATTGAGAACCCCCCATGTCGAATGATTAATTCCTTGACATGAGCCCACACTGATTATAATAAATATTATTCAATATAACGATATTATTTCCTCAAAATCACAACTGGAAAAAATACACACTGTGTAATAATTAATACACAATGTGTACTATTTTTCCATAAAACTACATGGTGTGTATATTCAATATACACAGCGTGTACTTTTTTTTATTTTTTTTTCATTATTTCCTCCACCAGATTTGTTAATCCTTGAGTAATGGCTATCAATTTCTTAAATAAATGTAACTGCATTACTATCTAATAAATATATATTATTTTGTCCACAATTTATTCTCTTAAATAACTATTGACGAAATAAATGCGATTAGGAATCCTTAAATAATTATTAAACCACAGTTGGGAATAATATTTATTTCACTTGTTAAATTAATATTTAACTGAGATACATGGACACACTTAGTGTGTGACCCTCTTGGCCTCTTTCTCATTGGCATTAGGAAGTCTTGTCTAAAGTCTCATATTACTGTCTTGCTATGAGTCAAGGCACCCAAGAGAAAGAAGTTGACATCGCATTGATGTGTCCCCTCATACGAATGCTTACCGTGTAATATAATCCCTTTATCATGATATCTCGAATCAAGCGGGTTTCATGCTAGTTCCATCAACCCATGTGCTTGATTATTCTTTCTTTAACATTTCAGAATTGAACTCTCCCATACCTTACCATGGCCATGGATTTATTTAGGATATATAAATTTCATCAAAGGGTTGGAGATATCTACTTACATTATGGAACAGAAGGGACAAATACTTTCTCAGATTATCTATTAATGCAGTATTACTCGTGACGCACCCAACACATCCTACCTCGCTGAAAATAGTGTGTCATCACAGTATTCGTCAATACATCTAAGCGTGCGAATTTTAATACCCATTAATAAAAATCTTAAAGTCTAAGAACCAATACACACGTCCGCAGATTGGAACATCCAATGGCACTATGAAATGTGGATTTCCTACTGGAGGGTTTCGTTCTCATAATATCCTTCTGGTTATTACCAAGGGAACACACCATGAGAAGGGGCCTCAAAGTTTTATGAGTCCTCACCCCTAATTTCCTGTATTATTTGTGTCCCCCAAGTAATATCATCCAACCACAGAACATATATTCAAGAACAGTGTTATGGCATTTTTGGGTTCTCATCATAGCAGGGATCTGCTATGACCATTTCATGCAACAACTTTCCTTAAGATATTATCACATTCTTTGCCATGCAGAAGAACAATCAAGATGTGATAAGGTATTTATTAATTAATAAAGTAAAAATTAGTTTGTTCTAGGCCACCAACTCTAGAAGTTTGTAGGCGCATTTATGGTGGAGAGTCCTCGGGTTGGTGTAGTTCTTATGGTAGAGGTGATCGAGATCTGTAGCATTGTCACGTGATCATGCAATGAACGTGGAGACACTTTTTTAGGTAGGGGATTAGTTTATTATCTTTAATTAGGATCTATCATAAATTAAGCATTATTTAAACCATTGGGTTCCAATGAAATTAACCTAATAATAACTTGAACTGGATTAAATAATTATTATTGATCACATGGTTATGTTTTTGTTTTGTACAATGAGAATGACTTGCCTCTTATTTTACTAGATGGCGTGATATCTACACCTTTCTTGGAATAAAATGTAGAATTGTTAAAGAATGTAAATATGGAATTATATGTTAATTAATTTACTAAAAGATTAAAGAGTCATGTTTAAATAATCTGATCTGTTTTAGATTTAATGTTTCAAGAATGTTAATTAATTTTATCTTCATTTGTTAATGGAATTGAATAAATATGCAAAGAATGATGATGCTTGTTTATAAAATTATTAAATACATATTAAATTAATTGTTTAGTTAATTTGTGAAATCTTGTTAAAGATTTATTCTTAGGTTTACCATAGTTAGAATCTGTTAATAATGAATCAGTTAATTCAAGAAGGAATTTGAATTAGTTGTGTGATAAAATATAATTCTTTATAGGGAATGAGTTTCCCCCCTTTTGGTAAAGGCAACGTGCCTTGTGCTTTAGGGCCGTAATAAACTATTGTGCGTGAAGGCTGGATTCCATAATTTAGGTCCAAGAGCCAGTTTGATATGTTTATTTCTTGCTATTTGTGTTGTGAGAATGGGATGGATGAGTATGGAGGGTTGTTGTAGTGTATGGGGTGGGTAGGCCTGAATGTGATGTGATCCAGGGAGGACTCAACCTTGCGGGCTATTGTGATATTTGGAGTGGGGAGGCCCATTTTTTGTGTATGCAGTTAATGCTTGTAATGGAGGGATGCATTAGGATATGCATGTGAGTGTCAAGGAGGACATAAGGGATAACTAAACGGGTTGATGTTGGCCTTACCCGTTGTTATAAATGTTCTATGCTTGTTTGAATCATTTGTTTGGATGAAAGAACAGTTTTTTTATCTTCTTCCCTTTCCCACTTCTTGAGGTAGATGGATGTGCATTGTTTTTTACCTTGTTTTGTAGATTTGGATGTTTTTATGGAATACTTTCTAATATGGAAAGTGATATTGTTAATAAATGAATAAATGTTTAAACCATGGGGTTGGAGCTTGCTATAAGGGATTGTGGTTATTTCACACACATTTTTTCTATATACAGTTTCCTAAAGACTATTATAGTTATAATTTCTATAGGATGTGATGGCTTGAATATCCTTACATGGTGTATAGGTAGTGATGGATTGAGTTATAATACCTGATGTATGATATACGTTATATGAGCTATGGTGGATCTCAGAAACTACATGGTTACCTTTGGATACATGGATGTGGTGGTGTATTTCACTAGGTTCATGTTGTGGTGCTTCGCCTATGTGTCTATGGGATAGCATTATTATACAGAGATGATCAAGATGTGAGATGTTTGAGAAGAGTAGGAAAATAGTGGGGAATTGGTAACAGTTTACCATTGATATTGTTTATTATATTATGTTCTCTTGAATGCGATACTTGGATAGGGTAGTTATGGTGAGGCTAGGAACTTAGTATAACTTTTTTGGTGATGAGTTAGTTTCACTTGTTGTTCACTATGATTTAAAAATATTTCTTTACCTTTTGTATGTGAGGCTCCTATTGAGTATACTATTATACTAACTCTATGTTTATATAGACAAATTTTCAGGTTAGTTGGATATGGTTGGAGATTATGATGGCTACTAATAGATTGTGGTTTAACAAGAGCTGTGTGTTATTCATGGATACCGCCATCCTTACATTTATTTTGGAACTTGCAGATTTCCTTTCAGCTATAGTAGTTATTTCATGTCATTACATATGTGGACTTTAGATTTTGTTTTATATTGATGTTTGAGAAGGATTTTATTGGTTTCTACGTTATCTATCTCTTTTTCATGTGTTCTCCTAGAGGGTAATGCCTCCTATCTGTGTAGTTATTATACCCTCAATGATTATCATGAACCCGAGGCCTACTAGAGGTGGGACTTGGGTGTCACTATCTCTCGTCTCCTATTTTTGTCCCACGAGTGGTACACTTTTTGGGGCGGGAGTTGTGACAGAGTGGTATCAAGGGTCTGGTTGAGGGATTGGATGAAGTTTGGAGTTAGGTGTAGTTGAGGTTGTGTGTCATGGTAGAGAAACATTCTCAGTTAAGATTAGGAATCATTTTAAACATGAGATACCATCTTAGAACTTGGTATTTAGGCCCCTTGTGATTTGATGCACGAACCTTTAAGCTTACAACATCTAATAAATGTGGATATACTGGTTTTATGGTAGAGACCTAGGAATGGATCCAGAATAATACTTATTTCTACCTGTTCTCAAATAGGTAGACCTTGGGATAGGTAATCCTAAAATGAAAAAATAAAATAATTAATTAATGTTAAGGTATTCCATATTATAGGTCATGAGATTTAACTATTTGTACTTTTATCAGAATTGTCAATCTCAACATCCCCATCTGGTTCATGGAGACTATGTTCAATAGGTTGCACTAGTAGATCAACGCATGGTAGAGGATGATAATGATGACACTTGGAGAAGAAAACAATAGAAGTTTCAATGCTAAAGTCTATAGAGGTATGAGGGTTTTGTTTCAGATATAGTCACAAAATACTAGTTTGAATAGGTTGAGACACCTTCAGATTAATTTGTACTTATAAGGATCACTGGGTATTTTTGGTTTTGATGATGCTGCATGGGGTGGCAAGGTAGTGGTGGTTCTTGTTCATCATAGATTGGGAAGAGGTAGTAGTCTCGTGGGAGGAGTTCTGATACTAGTTTAGAGTTAACTTTCATTCTTCAACCATAAATGAGGCTAGTGAGTAGGAGCTTCTTACCCTTCATTGTGGGAGATCTAGTTTGTGAGATTCTAGGATTTTTATTAGTAAACGTCTTCAATATGGTTCATACCCATTGACATATGAGGAGGATAGGGTAAGTCATTTGGAGGAGGCTATTCATCTATAGATCCAACGTCATGTCACCCCGTTTATGCTGAAGACATATATAGAGGTGATATATAGAGAAGAGGTCATATAAAGGAAATTATATAGAACCATATCATCATGAGAGGGGATTCATTAGGATTCCTCATGAAGCTGAGCTATGGTTCAGGGTTCCCAGTTGTTAGGAAAGAAGTGCATCTCATTATCTAGGAGTAGGTCCCAACCCTCAATGATTAATTTTTATAGGGATGGAGGCTCTCAATCCTATACCAGGGGATAAAAAAATTGTTTTTCTTCAATAATATGAGGAAATCAATATTGAGAGTGCTTTATTTTTGTTAAAAATCAGAGTGCACCAGTTGTTCCACTTCAGGCTCCTCTTTTGAGGTAATTCTAGCGAAGGACGCAACAATAGGTTAATCCAGTTTGGGATATGTAGATATTAGATGAGGAAGTTAGATTATATCCCTAAGATTCTCCATTTCCTTAGAGAGTAGAGTGTGACCATGGAGGTGGTCTTCAACATGGTTTGAGAGGCCGTTGAGTAGGTCGTGGTCAACTTCACGCTTTATCATTTTCAGTGCTAGGTTATATAGACATCATTTGAGGTACCATTTTCTTATTTAATACTTGCGTCAATGCATTATTTGATCTAGGAGTGACACACTCTTTAATATCACCTAGCATTGTGCATTCATTGGGACATAAGGTAGAGAGACATCCAGTTCCCTTGGCATTGACTATCCCTGTTGGAGGTTGAGATAAACTGTTTGATGTATATAGAGACAATGGGATATTTCTGCGACAACATTTATCTTGGGGAGATTTCCTATGTTTATAGATACAACCACATGAAATCATCATTTGACAAGATTGGTTGTATTTGGTGTAGGCTATCTCAAATTTCTTCTAGAGGCATCTTGTGTTCTTCGATGCTGATGGAGAGTCAGTAGTGTTTATTGTTGAGAGAGACTCTCAGATGGGTCACAAATGCATTCCTTCCTTATCTAGATTGATGGATGAGATATTGGTGAGTTTTTCATAGGTTCAACAATCTTCATTTCCCAGAGTAATAAAATAGTACCCTAATGTCTTTCTAGATGAGGTTTTAGCATTACCCCTAAATTAGAGATCGTGATCAGAATGAAACTGCATCTAGACATGTTTCCCATCTCATTGTCTCTATATAATATGACACCTTCTGAGTTGTGAGAGTAGTGTTTAAAAATATGTGGTTAGTTGCTGTGTGGTTTTTTGGCCAAGTGTGTCACTGTGTGGTGAACCTATTTTTTTCATGAAGAAGGTTGTCAGAAGTTTGTAGTTGTGTATTGATTATCATCACTTGAACCATGTCACAGTGAAGAACCACTATACTTTTCAGTGTATTGATGATTTTTTCGATCACATGAAGGGTGAATTTTGGTTCTTTAAGATTGATTTATAGCCAGGATATCCTTAGATGTGTTTAAAGGATGATGATATCAAAAAGGCTGCTCTCCGTTGTCATTGTGGGCATTATGAGTTTATTGTGATGTCATTCGGTGCAATGAATTCTCCAACTGGGTTCATGGGGTTAATAAAATCATTGTGTAATCCACATATGTGGATCAGTATGCAGAGTATCTACGTACTGTTTTGAGAGTTCTTCGTTACGAGTAGTTGTTTGGGAATTTTTTGAAGTTTGGATTTTAGGCTTGAGAATTCTGTTTCAAGGGGCATGTTATATCCCAATTGAGAGTAGTTTTGGATTCATAAAAGTTTAAATAATTCATGTCTTGGGAATCCCCCAAGATAATCAATGAGGTGTGATGTTTTTTTGGTCTTATATGAAATTATAGGTGCTTCGTAGCATATTTCTCTCAAGTTGAAACTTCCCTTGTTGAGTCAATAAGGTTAACCTTATGACTTTTAGATTCCTTCTTGTTTTGAAAATCACAAACACCTTATCTTAATGAAAATCTTATTTTACCCTATATTTTACTTATATAAGGAAAATTTCATTACCCAAGGAAATATATACTTACCTATATTTCATTGATCATATCAATATTTTTCTTATGTATAAAAATAGGATTCATATCTAAAACCTTGGAATCATATAATACTTAGATATGAAGCATTCTGTTTTTGGATCTGAATTCTTGTTACGAACTTTTATGAAGTTTTACTCCAGATTCCCTGTTATGAACTTTTATGAAGTTCAACTCTGAATTCCGATTACGATATTATATAAAGTTCTAACTATGAATTCTAATGATGAATTTTAATTATGAATTCTCATTATGAATTCTAATGATGAAATATGATTACAAATTCTTATTACAAATTCTGATGACGAATTCTGATTATGAATTCTTATTATGAATTCTGATGACGAATTCTAATTAAGAATTCTCATTATGTATTCTAATGATGAATTATGATTACGAATTATCATTCCGAATTATGATGATAAATTCTGATTATGAATTCCCATTATGAATTCTGATGAGGAATTCTGATTAAAATTCTCATTATGAATTCTGATGACGAATTCTAATTACGAATTCTCATTACAAATTATGATTGTGAATTCTGATTACGAATTATAGATACGAACTTGTATGAAGTTCGACTCTGAATTATTCTGATAAACATAATCCGAATATCCTTGTATTATAAACTCGGAATTTATTTTCTGGTTAGACTCCAAACTTTAACTTTCATCACTCTGAACTTTCATTTTTCATCATTCTGAATAGCAGTTTTAGTTATGATTTCACTTGTTATATTATAAAACAATTCCATGCTATCAATTATCAAATAACCTTTGTTTGAGTGACACGTGTATAGGTCTCTCCAAAATTCAAGGAAGAATATGACCGTTGGAGGAGGGAGACGACCGTTGGAGCTGTGCCTATAAATAAGAGCTCATTTGAAAAGAAGACAACACTTGAAAACATCTTTGAAAACTGTTCTTACACACTGATGAAGTAATTTCTAGAGAGAGAGATGTTCATATAAACTCTAAAGCTTCGTGTATAAAGTTTGAACAACTTGTTCAAACCTTGCTTCGTGAAGATTTGATTCGTGCGTCTCCGATTGTTTCTGTCTACAATCGATGGCTTCCGGGGATAGGAAGAAAGAGCTGCCGACTACCGGATTGTTGAGGGCTTGCGGGGATAGCAAGACAGACTCCGATCTTCATATCGAGGGCCTACCCTGGTATGGGTAAGACATACATTCTTGAAATTATAAATCAAGGGACCTCTTATCCAGGGTTGTTGGATACCCTTCTCTTTGGGTTAAAAGAGTTACTGTTTATTACTTGTAGTGTTACTACATTGATATCCGTTGTGCATTTTGTATTGATAAGGAAAGTATAACTTTCATATACTTACTCATTTGTACTCTAATTATATAGGATTCTATATGCTTTAAGGTATAATCTTATTTGTTGTAAACGTTTGTTAATTTTCATTTCCAAAATCTCTTTTCCAGAATCAAGAATGTTATTAGAACTTAGAGGTGTTGTGAATTTTGGTTATGAAAAATTTCCTTAAGGATTTTTTAAAATATACAATTAACCCCCTAGTGTATTTGAGCATCTCATACTTATATATTCAATCCCACATTTGGTATTATAGAGTATATCATACTCACATACCATCTCAAAATTGGTATCAAAGGGTAGTATCAATCTGAATTAATCTCACGATTAGATTCATATGTCTTTCTTCTTCTAATAAATTTCGGATTTTCATATTCAGAATTGAATTTCCGAATTCATATATTTTGGAATCTGTTTTTTAGAATCACATAGTTCTGATTCATTTTTTTCTTAGAAATACATTTTCTTTTTTCCTTTCTTAGGATATTTTCTTTTGTTTACAAACTCATATTACTAACAAGTTTGTGTGCCAAAGACTATCTTAAGAATTAAAGGTTTAAATGTTGGTTCTATTGATAATCTCAATCCTAACAGACCTCCTGTTTTGATGGAAATGATTATGAGTATGGAGAGATAGGATGAAGACTTTTTTTATCAATACTGGAGTTGATAACTATCTAATGCTGACTGGATATTATAAGATTCCGGATAAGGAATTGAGAACCTTTACGAATCAGGAGAAAGCAGAATATCAATCAAATTTCACAGTAAGAAATAATTTGTTGTGTTCCATGACTAGGAACATCTATAGTCAAAGATATTCATGTGAAGCTGCAAACATTATCTAGAAGAAACTTGAAGTTACACATTTTTTTATATCAAAAGTCATAGAGACAAGAAGAGCTATGTTGAGAGCTGAATATCATAGTTTTAACATTACTTATGGAGAACATATAAGCAAAGTTCAATAAAGGTTTATGACTATTGTGAATAGATTAAAATCTATGGGATAAAAAGGTTTAGATGATGAGGCTCTTGTGGATAACATCATAGATATTATGCCAATTGAATTGGATTCTAAGAGGACAACAATTGATGAGAATAGGAAGGTCACTCAGATTTCCATAGATGAGTTGTTTGGAACTCTTCTTTAGTATGAAACCAGAATGAAGAGGGATGGTGAAATTGTTATGAAGAAGAATGGAAATGGAGGAGTTGCTTTTATAACCACTTCTAAACATATGAAAGCCAAGACCCCAGAAAGAGTAACTAGATCAAAGACAAATAAAGTCATTATTCAGTCAGAATCTACTGACACAGAAAAGTCCTAGAATGAATTAGCTAATCTTGCTCAAACAATGAACATGATTTTAGCTCAAAGGAACCATCAGAATAAATACATGAAGAAAAAATACAGTGATAAGAAATATGGAGATGTTATGTGCTATGAATGTAAAAGAACAGGTCATATCAGACATGATTTTCCCTTGTTGAAAAAGAAGGAAAGGAATTCAGAAAGGAACATGAAGAAATTCTATCGGCCTAAGCACAAGAAAAGTCTTAAAGCTAATGATACATGGAGTTCTAGCTATGGATATTCGTCAGAAAGTGAATATTCTGAATTTGATTCATTAGCACAGTTGAATATGGGTTTCATTTCTACTACTTCTTTCCCCAATACATGTCTTATGACCAAGTTACACTCTGCCGAGGCCTTAACAAATTTATTTCATGATAAGAATTACTATTCCAAAAATAGTACTACTAATGAAGATACTTCATCCTCATAAAATGAAGAATTACCTTCATATGATGAAGTATCTAGATTTCCCAAGTTACATGAAGCAAAAAATTGTAAAATTTCTATGAAATTAGACAAGGAAAATACTAGGGAAGAAATTCTTATAAAAGATATTTTAGATCTTTCTTGAGATCATAGAGATAAAGAAGAGCTTTTAGAAAAACTTTCTAAAGACCATGAGAAGCAAATTCTGATAAAGATTAACATTCTAAAGATCTTAAGAATGCTATTTTATAGATAAATGTTTTTGAGGAAAAATCTAAATCTAATGAAATGATTCCCGAGGATAGGAATTTAGTCATTAGGCTAAAATAAAAAATATCTTCTCTTAAGAAGCATGTTGAGAATTTTACCTCTCAGAAGAAAAATTTTGACATGATGTATTCTCAAATTAAACCTCAAGGAAACACTACTGGAGTAGGTTATAGTCACCAAAAACCGGTTTTCAAAAACAACTAGTTTGTTCCTTCTAGAGCCCCATTTTTTACTAAGCTTGAAAGTGGTGGGCATTAGAAGAAATATTTCTCCTTAAATAGAGTTCAATCTCTTGGGCTTCATATATCTTATTTTTCTAAACAATTGTTGATACCCAAAATATTTTTATATGAGAATTCCGGATCCAAGAATGTTTGGATTTTGAAAGCCTAACTTTTTCTTATTTTCAAGAAAATAGGGAATGTACCAACAACAATACGTGGTACATAGAAAATGGATTTTCCCAGCATATGACTGGTAATAAAAACTATTTTGAAAAGATTATCAAAACTAAAAAAGTAAAATTAACTTTCAGAGATAATGCTCAAGGAGAAATTATTGGTATAGGTAACATCCTTCTTCTTGGAAAAACTTTGATTTCAAATGTTTTATTTGTTAAGGGTCTTAATCAAAAACTCATTAGCATAATCCAATTATACGATGAAGACTACCTTGTGAATTTTAGGTATGATAAGTTCTTAGTACACAATTCCAAGGAGGAATTTATTATTTATACCAATAGTCAAGATAATGTTTACACACTAAACTTAGAAGAACTTCAGAGCCAAGAATTACCTTGCCTTAGTACAATGGAAGATCATTCTTGGTTGTGGCATAGAAGTATAGGACATTTTAACCATAGGAACTTATGAAAAATATCTATTAAATGTTTAGTTAAGGATCTATTAGAGATTATATTTTATTCTTTAAAAGTTTGTGACCCTTTTCAATATGGAAAGAAACTTAAATCAAGTTTTAAATTAGTCGGTGAAGTCTCAACTACTGATGCATTGTAGCTAATGCATATCGATCTTTTTGGTCCAACACAAACTGGAAGAATTGGTGGAATGTATTATGTATTTGTCTAAGTTGATGATTACACTAGATTTATGTGGGTCTATTTTCTAGAAAATAAGTATAAAGCCTTATCTTATTTGAAAAGTTTAAGAGCCTAAGAGAAAAATGAGAAAAGCCTTCCATTGAAAACTATTCATAGTAATCATGGAGGAGAATTTCAAAATTCTGATTTTGAAAATTTTTGTAGTAGAAAAGGTATTACTCACAATTTCTTAGCACCCAGAACACCTCAACAGAATGAGGTTATTGAAAGAAGAAATAGAATTCTTCAAGAGATAACTAGAACCATGTTTATTGGGTATTTTGTAGCCAATCATTTTTGGGCTGAAGCTGTAAGTACTTATTATTATACAATAAATTAAGTTTTGATTAGAACTTTTCTAAATAAAACTCGTTATGAGTTATGGAATGGTAGAAAACCTAGACATTCCTACTTTAAGGTTTTTGGATGCAAAGTATTCATCCTGAATACTATAGATAATTTACACAAATTCACACCAAAATCTGATGAAGGAATTTTCTTAGGCTACTCCACATCTTCTAAGGCATATAGAGTTTTCAATAAAAACACTTGTCATGTTGAAGAGACAGTACATGTTAAATTTTATGAAACTGATCCTTTTATTTTTAAACAACCCCAAATTACATCCTCAGATGTGTTTTCAAAAACTAATTAACAACCTCTGATAGAAAATTTTTCTGATAAGGAAAATGATCAAGAAGATACCATTGAAACGTTTACCCCACAAGATTTTCTACCCTATGTTGATGAACAGGTTTTAAAAAACCCAAACCAGTTGATTATAAAGAATCATCTCAGTGATAGCATCATTGGTGATTTCAATAAACATGTAAGGACTATAAGATCCTTAATAAATAAAGTAGAACATCTAGCATTTCTTTCCCAATTAGAACAAAAAAGAACTGATGAAGCTTTAGGTGATGATGATTGGGTCAAATCCATGCAAGATGAACTAAATGAATTCAAAAGGAATAAAGTCTGGACCTTGGTTGAAATACCTAAGAAAGATTCTGTTATTGGAGTAAAATGGGTCTTCAGAAATAAGTGTGATGAAGATGGAATCGTTGTTAGAAATAAATCTAGATTAGTTTCTAAAGGCTATAATCAACAATAAGGAATAAACTATGAATAAACCTATGCTCCAGTAGCTAGACTTGAATCTATTCGTATTTTACTTGCCTTTGTAGCATTCTTCAATTTAAAACTTTTTCAAATGGATGTGAAATGGGCTTTTATTAATGGTTATGTTCAAGAGGATGTTTTTGTTGAAAAACCTCTTGGCTTTGAAGACACAAAACATCCTGATCAAGTTTTTAGACTTACCAAATCTTTGTATAGACTTAAACAAGATCCTCCAGCTTGGTATGATAGACTTACAAGATTTTTACTTCAAAATAACTATGTTAAAGGAAATTCAGATCCAACCCTTTTTATAAATAATGACAAGAAAAATGTTTTGATTGTTCAAATTTATGTTGGTGACATTATATTTGGTTCAACTCGGCAATATTTAACTGATTCCATTGCGGATCTAATGAAATATGAGTTTGAAATTAGTATGAATGGTGAGCTAAATTTTTTCTTAGGTTTACAAATTCCTCAAAAACTAGAAGGAATCTATATATCCCAACTTAAGTATATTAAAGATTTTCTTAAAAAGTATGGATATGAAAACACTAAGAGTATAAGTACTCCCATTGGTACCTCAAACATACTTGATCTTGATGAAGCTGAGAAACCAGTAGATCAAACATCTTTTAGAGGTATGATAGGAAGTCTACTTTACTTGATAGCTAGTCGACCAGACATAATGTTTTCAGTATTCTTATATGCAAGATATCAATCCAATCCAACGGAATCTCATTTAAAGGTAGTAAAAAGAATGTTTCGATATTTAAAGGGAACCATGGATTTATTACTATTTTATACTTCTGGAAATGATTTTGTATTAAAATGTTTTTCAGATGCTGAATTTTGTGGATGTAGAATGGATAGAAAGAGTACATCCGAAACTTGTCATTTCTTATAAGATTCGTTAGTTTCTTAGTCTTGGAAGAAGCAACATTTTGTAACACTCTCCACTGCTGAAGCTGAATATGTAGCAACTGGAAGTTGTTTTGCTCGTGTGTTGCGGATGGAACACACACTCACATACTATGGCTTGAGTTTTACTAAGACTCAAATTTTGTGTGATAACACAAGTGCCATTTCCCTTAGTAATAACCATGTACATCACTCTCGTGTAAAGCACATAGACATTAGACATCACTTTCTTAGGGATCACACACAAAAAGGAGATTCAATTCTTCAATTTATCGGAATGGAAGATCAACTTACTTATATTTTTAAAAAATCTTTACCCTCCAATAGATTTGAATACATTAAATAGATGTTAGTAATGATAATCGTGAGGTAATCTTCCTCCATTAACTTTCTGTTAAACCAATTTCCTTACAGTAATAAACTCCTTTTCATAGCGGGAGTACATCTGTTATCTATATTTTTTTTCAAATTTTCGTAATGAAAATTTTCATAGTTAGTTTTTCAAATTTTCGTAATGGAATTTTCATACTGGAAATTTTCGCACTGGAAATTTTCATACTGAAAATTTTTGTAAGGGAAATTTTTGTAATGGAAATTTTCTTAATGGAAATTTTCATAATGGGAATTTTCACAATGGGAATTTTCATACTCATATATTTTGTAATCGCGTTTTGGTACTCAATGTTTTTGCAATAAAACTTTTAGATCTTAAATTTTTCGTAGTCAATTTTTCATAGTGAGTTTTTTGTAGTAAAATTTTCTTCAAGAACAATATCACCTATTACAAATAATATTCCTTGCCAATCCGAAAGCTTTGATTTCTTTACTTAGGTTTTCGTATTCACTTTTACTTGCTGGTAGTTTCCGTTGTTTTTAAAATATCTTAGATTCAGGTTTCCTTAAATCCAAATGTTTTTTTAAAACCTCACAAGATCAGATTCAAGATTTCCTTGCGGGTATGTTTTCAACCATTAGATCATATCAGAGAGTTTTTCAACCGTTAGATTGGAATTGGAAGTTGAAAGGTCACTTCCATCACCTATATAAAGGGGACCTCCTATGGTTGTCCCACATCAGTTTCCAAGATCTCGCATCTCAAAGATCTGATCCTTTACAAAAGCCCGTTCCGAATTCTTCAGAACTGCTCTGTCTGAATGTCTACAGAAGCCCCTTCTTAGGATATGTCTTCAGTCAAGCTGATCTCAGAGTGTCTGATATATAGGGAGAGGTTTGTACACCAAAACTTCTTTAATAAGTACGACTTTATAATTTCCAAGAAAATCAAGCTCAATGGATGGGAAGATATAGCCATTTCTAAAACTTGAGCTCAGGATGTGGTGTATCTGGATTTTCTTACTGAATTTTATGATTGAGAAAGCTTTTTCAAGGAATATGGAAGGGAGAAGTTCTCCTTCAAAAGCTATGGGAATACGTATGCTTTATCTTATACCAAGGCAGCTATCCTGGTTGTAATTCCCTATGAAGGAGAGGCATGTTTTTTCTCTCATAAGTTGCCAGAGGTTCAGGGTAGTTTTGTTAAGGCAAAGGCTATAGAGTTCCTTGGTCTTTCTCATATAAACACTGCAAAAAAGATTGCCCATCTTTCAACAAATTATTGGATTCTATAGCTTTGGGCACAAGGGTTTATCATACCATGTAAGGGTGATAAGGATACCCTTAAGAGGAGTGACATGTATATCCTAGAATTTTTAGTAAACCTTAGGAAGGTTAAACTCATGAGACAAATCCTCATTACGATTTAGAACATCAAGAATGGAAATCTAAGAGCTCAAAATTATAATGTATCCTCCCCTGCTCTCAAAGTTGATAGTTCAGTGCCTAGAATCCTTCAAGATCCCCTATAGCTCCAAGTCAAGAAATTTCAAGGTGATGCTGATAAGTGATGACACCCTGAAGAGAATGAAAGTAATTTTTTCAAAGGAGCCAGGTGAATTCTATGATCTACCTCAGGATGAGGCAGAAGACAATTAGGAATGTTTTGAGAAATCAGAACCCTCAAAGAAGGTCGGTAAGAAAAATAAGTTGAAGGAAGTGGAATCTGATGATAAAACCCCTAAGTCTAAAGAACCTCAATCGACACCTCCTAAACCCAAAAAGCAAAAATCCTACCCGGATAAGGTGGTAGTAAAGTGGAGAGAGGAGAAAATGAATTGAAAATCATGGGATCCATAGTTAGGTTTGGATCCGGCTGAGACTAAGGCCTTAAAAGAAACAGCTGCTAAAGATCTTAAGAGCCAAGCAAAGGAGAAAAAGCAGAAGAAGAAGATGACAGAGGCCGAGATTTGTCAATCCATTCCGAGGGATGCTGAAATTGATTCCGAGAACATCCCTGTGCCGAAATATTTCGTTGGGGAACAATTTCCTGAGACTCCGGGTAAGAGGTTTATGTCTCCAAAAAAACAACAAGACAAGACTGTGGATGAGAACAAAGATGCAGAAGAAGTGCAAGAAGCTAAGAGAAGTGTTGGCTGTGATGATGTGATCGAGCAGGTTGAAGAGTATCATGACAAAGGGAGTGATTCCGAAAACATTTCACCTCCAGAAATCTGAAGCCGGATCCTCAAAATTGGCTACACCCGCAGATGATGATAAGGGTGAAGAGGAAGTGAACAAACCATCTGAGGAAGAGAGTCATAATCCAGACTTCATTCTTCCTGAGGACATTGAATGTGATCTGAGGAAGAAAAAGTTGATGAAGAAAAGATTTTTCAATTATCCGGGAGAGAGCATGAGTCTCCAACAGAGGAAGAAGTTCCGAAATTTGATAAAGGTAAACAAGTTTTTGTTGACACCCCGAAAAAAAGATATTATCCGAATGAAATAAGTTGGAGGAACTTCTAAGGAGAAGTTGGTAGAGATAGATGAAGAACCATCTCAAAGAAGAATTTCTGATTTAGAGTCATCCGCATTGGGACTTGATTTTGTTGTCCAGTCCCCGAAGAAGTTGGTGGATACCATTCTGATCTTTCCAGCAATTGAGTCCAGATGCCAGATGGTTCAACACAGTATGAATCAAAAGTTAGACTCCATATCCATGGTGATGGAAAGATGTGTTAAGATAGAGGCTGATCACAAAAAATTTCCTGATCAACTATGAAGCCCACAGGAAATCGTTCAAGCATATGACCAAATGGTGTAAGAAAAATATTTAAGATATGAAAGAGCTCGATCAATTCCAAGAAGATGTCAAGGAAGATTTTGGTAACGAAGATGTCAAAATCAAAAATCTTTCAGACAGTTTTCATGAAAAGCTATGTCTAGAACAAAGTTCTCGGATTGAGGATGTAAAAGATCTGAATGGGAAGCTGATCTATATTTTTCAAAGATTGAAAACATAGAAGGATCTCCGTAGCGAGATGCAAGAAATGATTTTGAAGAAAGATGAATTTTTAAAGGCTCAGGAAGAGGCCATGAAGGCTCAGGCAGAGGAAATGAAGGCTAAGGATGACATGATCATGGCATTAGAAAAGCAAGCTAAGGAAGATCATAATGAATTGAAGAAGTTGAATACCATTTTAAAGATTCTAATGCCCAAGGAAAAAGAAAAAAAATAGACCACTCCGATATTTTGTTGTATCTTCCCCTTGCTCTAATTCTTTCAATCGTAATGGATTTCTAGTTGTGTGTTTGGTTGTCTATAATAATATTTCATGTACTTTATTATTTTCGATTTCCTCAAATTTTTTTGGACAATCCCAAAGGGGTATAAGGATCAAAAATTATAAAAGGGAGAAGGAAAAATGTCTAAGTGAAGAAGAATTATCCCTAAGTAAGGGGGAGTGATCATTACGAAGATTTACACATTCAAATAAAATTTCTAATTCCTAAAATCTAGAATACGACCCTTAGAGTTTCAAAGCATAAGGGGGAGTTAGATGTATTCACCATTGTTCATAAACAAAGGGAGATAAGCTTTAATTTCAAAGTCTAGAAATTTATTCTAAGTTCCTACATTCTTTTTTGTAAGGATGTTTTTTCTTTCCAAAAATGGGGAGATTGTTGATTCAATAAGGTTTTCCTAATGACATTTCCATTCCTTATTGTTTTGAAAATCACAAACACCTTATCTTAAAGCGAATATACTTTTACCCAAAATTTTACTTCAATAAGGAAAATTTCCTCACCCAAGGAAATCTAACCATACCTAGACTTCATTGTTCATATCAATATTTTTCTTAAGTATAAAAATAAGATTCATATCTAAAACATCGGAGTCATATAATACTTAGATATGAAGCATTCTGTTTTTTGATCCGAATTCCTGTTATGAACTTTTATGAAGTTTTACTCCAAATTCCCTGTTATGAACTTTTATGAAGTTCAACTATGAATTCTGATTACAAACTTATATAATGTTCTAACTACGGATTCTAATGATAAATTATAATTACGAATTCTCTTTAACAATTCTAATGATGAATTCTGATTACGAATTCTCATTACAAATTCTAATGACGAATTCTGATTACGAATCCTTATTATGAATTCTGATGAAGAATTATAATTCCGAATTATCATTATATATTCTAATGATGAATTATGATTACAAATTCTCATTATGAATTCTGATGATAAATTCTGATTACGAATTCCCAATATGAATTCTAATGATGAATTCTGATTACGAATTAACATTATGAATTTTGAGGATGAATTCTAATTATGAATTTCATTACAAATTCTGATTGTGAATTCTGATTACGAATTATGGATAAGAACTTTTATGAAGTTTGAATCCGAATTAATCAGATAAACAGAATCCGAATATCCTTGTATTATAGACTCTGATTATTTTTCTGGTTAGACTCCGAATTTTATCTTTCATCACTCCGAACATTCATTTTTCTTCAATCTGAATATCAGTTTTAGTTATGCTTTTACATGTTCTATTATAAAACGATTTCGTTCCTTCATTTATGAACTAACCGTTATTTGAGTGACATGTGTACAGGTCCCTCCAAAATTTGATGAAGAATATGACCGTTGGAGGAGGGAGCTGACCGTTGGAGCTGTGCATATAAATAGGAGCTCATTTGAAAAGTAGACAACACTTGACAACATCTTTGACAACCATGCTTACATTAAATTGAAGTACATTCTAGTGAGAGAGGATCTTATAAAGTCTCAAGCTTCGTGGAGAAATTTGAACGACTTGTTGAAAATTTTCTTCATGTAGATTTGCTTCATGCGACTCTGATTATTGCTGTATACAATTGAGGACTTCCGGGGATAGGAAGATAGAGGTTCCGACTACCTGATAGTTAAAGGCTTGTGGGGATAGCAAGACAGACTCTGATCTTGGTATTGAGGGATTACCCTGGTATGAGTAAGAAAGAATTTCTTGAAAGTATAAATCAAGGGACCTCTTATCCATGGTTGTCAGATACCCTTCTCTTTGGGTTTAAAGAGTTATTGTTTGTTACTTGTAGTGTTACTACTTTTTTATCCACTGTTCATTTTGTATTGATAAGGAAAGTATAACTTTCTTATACTTCCTTACATGTACTCTGATTATATAGGATTCTATACACTTTATGGTAGAATCTTAGTTTTTGTATACTTTTATTAAGTTTCATTTCCGGAATCACATTTCTGGAATCAAGAAAGTTATTAGAACTTTTAGTTGTTGTGAATTTTGGTTATATAAAATTTCCTTAATAATTTTTTTAAAGTATTCAATTCACCCCCTCTTGTATTTGAGAATCTCATACATATAAATTCTATCCTATATTTGGTATTATAGTGTATATAATACTCACATACCATCTCTCATCCCTGACAATGTTGACATAGAAGGATTGGGTGTTCTTGTGGACTTATAAGTGTTACATGATTTTGAGTATCTAAAGAAGAAGTTGGTCAGTGTTCCAGATATTTTTATTCTAATAGAAGGATTTTAGGTTGATGTTTTTTATAATGCTTTTCGTCATGGGTTGGGATGTGTTCCAATATAGTAGAGACCCTTCATTTCTTTTGGGTCTAAGCAGTTATGTCCCCATGTTCATAAATATTCCACCCTTGATATCAATTTGGTGGCATATACTAACATAAAAATATGTACTATGATTTGAGAGGTTAGTTTGGTGGCCCGGGGTGAAGCATATAGTTGTTGAGTTTGTGTCTTGAAGTTTGGTCTACCCGAAGGTAAATGCCAATCTATATGTTACTAGTGGGTTTCTCCAGCCATTAGATTTTCCTCAATGGATGTGGGAGGACATGTCGACTGACATTGTTATTGGTCAACCTTGATCTTAGGGAGAATATGACGCTATATGGGTGGAAGTGAATTGTTTGATAAAATCATCCCACTTTATAGTGATCAAGGAGTCGAGCTCAGTAGAGGTTTTCTCAAGATAGTATCTGGTGGAGGTGGCAAGTCTCCATAGAGTCCTAGCGATGATCATTTATGATTGATACCATCATTTTACCTCCATCGGGTGGAGAGGTCTCCAAAATTATTATGGTGCACATCTATGCCTTAGTACTTCTTTTCATCTACAAACATACGGCCAGATAGAGAAGACTATCCATAATATTGAAGACTTGTTGCAATCTTGTGTACTAGATTTTTGAGGTTTATGGATGAGGAATCTACCCTAGGTAGATTTCTCTTACAATAATAGTTTCCAATCCACCATCCGTATGGTGCCATTTGATGCCTTGTATGACCGACCATTCCATTCTTCATTGAGCAGGACTAGGTTTGGAGAGTCAGCAATTCATGGGATGGAATTGGTTCAAAATATGACTGAGATGGTTCAATTTAGTTGTGAGAGGATGAAAGTAGTGAAGAATCATAAAAATCCTATTCCGATCATAGGATGATACCTTTGGAGTTCAACATTGGGGATCATGTGTTCCTAAAGGCAAATTCCTATCTTGGGTAGTGAATGTTAATTGTTAGAGTAAGCTTTATCCCCAGTTTATTGGGACATTCCATGTTCTAGATCATATTTGAGCCATAGAATATTATATAGAATTTACCCATCATGGATAAACTATATTTTCTCATGTCACAACTTCTTCATTATCTTTATGATGACTCTCACTTAATCGATTGGGGTGAGATCGATGTTGGTGATGATTCAACCATTGAGGAGCGCCCTATAGAGATAGAGGAACACCTGGAGAAGGTGTTTCGTAGGTGTTATACCCCCTTCATTCATGTATTATGGTGGCATGATGTCCTGGAAGACATTATTTGGAAACTTTAGTCATAGATACATGCTCAGTACCCAGAGTTGTTTGATGTTTATCTCCTCTATTGTAATTCTATTAATTTTTCTGTTGTAGATATTTTCAGGTTTATACGGTGGATTTTTATTGTTGATTATTGTGGTATTATCTATTTTGAGAGGTATTTACCCTAAAAGATTATTTAGGAGCTTGTTATGGTTGTTTTGTGGTTTCACACTATTCCCTTGGTGAGGTGGTCGAGCTCCTATGGTGGCATTATTCTTAAGACTACAATTAATTTTTATTATTTTCGAGAAACTTTTGAAGAGAAAGTGAGAAACCAAGAGTGCACGGAAAAATAAATATCATAATAGCCATACACATCACCACATCTTCCATAGGGTTCTTCCTCTATAGTTGCTGATTCCCACTCAGAGGCCAGGTTATAATGCCACAAGAGATTAACATACTGGTTGTTAAGATTTTGCTACTCCAATGAACTCGCTTCCTGGCATATCTAGTTGTAACAGAAGATCTTTCCCAAAAGCAAGGACAACCCCTATTCCCCTCTTATAAGTGGACCATGTTCTCATTGGTTTTGGTAGGTAATAATAATCCTTCCTCATCCTTCTCCTGGTTGGAGTTGACATAACTTCATCACACATGGGTATCCTAGATTTTCCACCTCGCACAATATAACTATAGGAAAGTCTGGCCATACCACTCACATTCTCCTTGCCATCATCCCACTTTGTCAATATTAGGCCCAACTTCATTACCCTTGCATACATCCTTTTTCATCAACAAGGGATGAAGGATAGAATCAATCAAAGTAATACATTGATCCACATCTCCATGGTGTCAATAGATTCGTTTCCCATTGAACCACACTCAATCACTGCCTTATGAACGCTGGGCTCCTTTTTCTTGCTAACAACACCGAGGTCTTGATTTTTACTTGACTGAGGTCCCATGTTGTTTGGTATTTGCAGCTAATCCTTGTGTCCCCTCCTTTGCTTCTTCTTGATCATACCTTCCTCAAGAACCTTAAATAATCATTCAACCTCCTCATACCCCGCACCTTCTGAACTACTTCCATCAGGATAATAGGATGCCTCACGAGGGAGCACCTCATTGTCTAGACACTCAAAATAATTAGCATTTTGAAAACCCACTGAACTAAACATGTATCAACTACTCGCTTGTTAACACCTGAAGAAGAAGCGGCCAGGGGGTCTCTCGCCAGGTAACCCATCTAAACCACAACCTCATTTCCAGATAACCTCCCACCTCTACATTGAGGCAACGTCGGGGAATTATCATCAACCTGAACTTCCATTGTTTTACCCCTGTCCTGACCCCTCAAATACCTTTTGCTCCAATCCGCAGCCCCAACATAGGAGGTTCAACACCCGGTTGTGCCATTATGCACTACACCATATTGCTCCCCTGGAGAGCCTAATTTAAATCCGCAACCTTCCTCTCCTAGTCTGTCACCTCCCCCTTGCGTTCACCTTGCATGCAAACATCACTCGGATGAACCAACTAATGGAAGAAAGGGAATAACTCCACCCATTTCTCAATAACCACTGGTTTCTTGCACCTGACCTCCTCGCCAGCTTCATTCCATAGAAACTCCATTGGAGTTTTGAAACATCCACCTCCACACACATGCAGGGTTTGACCGGATGACAAATAACAATAGTATGAGAATCAATGCAAAGGAATTGTCCAACCATATTTTCTAACAGACGATGAATTGCAGGGTTTTGGAATGGAAGAAGGAGATGAGGAAGGCTTACCCAAATAGAAATTATAGAGTAATTTCGATTTAGATATAAGTCAAAGCTCCATCAAGGCAGGTGAAATATGCAACCACCACACCTACTGGGAGAAAATTCCAGAGTGCAAACAAGATCTTACGATGATGAACATCGCACCATCATATGTCTTCTATCCAAAATATCGACAACCTCTCAATCTTGTATCCCCCCAGAACCGAAAATGAACCTATCAAAGTTTCCCACCGATGGTTTCTTGTTTCTGAAACATACAACCAATGTGAGGTTCAGAAGGCACTATGCTTCTGTAAACTCCAAAGATGATAGCGGGACCATGGGCACACCATCATGAAGACTAGGGAACTTCAGATCCAGATTAATCAATGGAAATGAGAGAAGATAATTAGGGTTGGTGAAAGGCGAGATAACGCAAGTCCGGATACGAGGATATTGAGGATCCTACCCATCTTGTTGACAAGCGGGAGAGGGGGGGATGTCGTCGATCCCATTAGGGTTACGCCATCACCATCCCCATCGATCCCAATTCACAATTCTTGTTTCAGATTCTTGATAGGTATCTCACTTGGTGGCTATTCAGATGACCCTTTTATATTTCCTTTCTAGGTTTGTTTTGGATTCTTAAGGACGATAATTTTTTGAGAGGTAACTAATGTTAGGGCCTAGATCTTCATGGAATAAACCTTTTACCATTTACAAAGGCCACGGTTCTAGGAGGAGGCTCAGAGGAAGTATGGAAGAGTTCAGATGGTAAAAGATGGAATGGGGGAGATTTCACACCATGTAACCATTTACATGAAATTAAAGTAGGTTTCATGATGTGTAATAAATCAGGGTTTTAAAATGAATAAAATAAAAATGCAACAAGTTTTTAGGAAAAACCCCAACCCTAAGGATTATATGGTGTGAAATGGGATTAAACATCATGTAAATCCTCTATCTTATATATTTAAAACATTTTCAACTACACTAGTTTATCAAACCTTATTGCTTTATCACCTCTCTCTCAATTCCAAGGGACCCAGAATCCCCATCGTAGGAATTTTTGGGATTCTATTATTAATGATCAATCTCTTTGTTCCCTCATTTTAACCATCATCGATCCACGGAATGTTATACCTATGTTCTTGAAGGTTTTTAGATATGTTCCATTCCATTCCTCTTTTCCAAGATATGGAACATGATATCCATGTTTCTAAAATATTTTTTTGGTTTTCTGTTGGTGCGGTAGTGGCATGAGTTCCTCGGGTGGATGTAGTTCTTATAGGAGAGGTGACCAGGATCCGAAATGTTGGTCCATTATATGGTAAATAACATTAACACCCTTTTGAGGTAGGGGATTCATTTCTTCTATTTAATTAGAAGTGATCATAAATTGACCATGATTTTTTCCAAGGATTCCAATGAAAGTAAGTTTATAATTAATTGAAATGGACAAAATGATTAGTTCGATCACATGGAGATATTGCTGTTTTATACTATGATAACATCTTAGCTCCTTTTTTTCTAGATAGTGTGATATCTATTACTTTCATGTAGCATCTTGTAAAATTTATAAAGAACATAAAGCTATAATTGATTACTAATTAACTGGATAAACGATTAAAGAGGCATGTTTAATGAATCCAATGTGTTGAAGTTTTATTGTTGCGATTATGTAAATTAATTTTATTTTTCCATGTGTTAATGAAATTGAATAAAGATTTTAAGCATGTTGATTCTTGTTGATAAAATAATTAAGAACATTTTAATTTAATTGTTTTATTAGTTTTTGTTAGCTTGTGATAGCTTGCTGCTTAGGTTGCCCATAATTAGAACATGTGAATAGTGAATTAGTTAATTAAAAATGTAATAAGATTCAGTTATATGATAAAATATAATTACTTATAGGGCTATAGTTTCATTATTTCTTATAAATACTGTGTGCCTTGTTCTTTGGGGTTGTGAGAGCTCATTGTGTGTGAAGGATAAATGCCTTGCTTTAGGGATAAGAGCCTGGTTTCTATGTTAGTTTCTTGATGCTTGTGACGTGATCTTGACATCGCTGATCCTGGAGGTTTATTGTGGTATATGGGGTGGGTAGGCCTAGATGTTATGTGAGCCTACGATGGATAAACATAGAGGGCTATTGTTGTATATCGGGTAGGGAGGACCAAATGTTGTGGCCTATACTGATTCTTTTGATGGTGGGATGCATTAGGATATGCATGTGGATGTTGAGGAGGATACCCGGGATGACTAAACTAATTGAATTTAAGATTACCCATTATTTTTAAATTTATATTCTTGTTTCAATCAGTTGTTTGGTCGATGACCAAGTTGTTTGCTTATCTGCTTTCCTTTCCCCACCACTTAAGGAAGATGGATGCACTTGTTTTTTTACTTTTTTTTGTAGCATAGGATTTTTCATAGAATAACTAGTAATATGGAAGGTGATAACATTAATAAATGAATAAATGTTTATCCCATGTGGTTGGATCTTGTTGGGATGGAATGCTTAGGTTATAATTCGGAGAATTCGTGGACTTATTTTTCTTATTCCAAGAGGACGAGGAACTTTTTTTATGATAATGAAATGTAATGTTGAAAATGTTATGGTTAATTAATGGTTAATGAATTAATTAATGTAAATAGAAATCGATGAAATGGACTAATTAATTTAATATAGATATTTAAATAGTTGTGTGCTTATATGATATATGGTCTTAACAGTAGAATCCAAGAGTCCAAGAGGAATTAGATGTAGTTGAGTTTGAGACTCTGTTATTCCCATAGTGTGGTTGTGAGCTATAAAATATCATGTAGATTTTTTTCTTTCCATATTCTAATACACTCCATAGTTTAGGGAAACTAACACTTTAAGGATTCTAATCCCTGGGGGGGGGGTGTTTTCCCCAACACCATTGTGAGAGGATAGATGGATGACTACCCCTTTGGTCCCACTCTCTTCTCTTGGTAGTTACTTGTTCTTGTATGAATGATAGAATGTTTTCCCCATATATTTGTATAAAGGGATGTAATGGATTATTGTTATTTCACATGCATGTATTCTAGATATAGTTTCATAAGGACCACTATATGTATAACATATATAAGATTTGATGTCTTGAGGATCCTTACTTAGTGTATGGGTTGTGATAGATTGAGGTATAATACCTGATGAATGATACAAGTTATACTGGCTGTGGTGGGTCCTAAAAACTACCTGGTCACATTTGGTAATGTGGACGCAGTGTTGTGTTTCATGAGGTAGTAATTGTGGTGCTTCAACCAAGTGTATTTGGGATATCATTTTTGTAGAGATATGCCTAGGACATCTGACATTGGGGAAGAGTGGAAAACCAGTGGGGAAGTGGTAGTGGGGTACCCATTATATTCTTTATTATATTATATACTCTTTTATGTGATACATAGTGAGAGTATACATGGTTAGGATGGGAACTTAATATACCTATTTATGTGACAAGACAGTTTCACTTGTTGTTTATTGTGCTTTAGCATGATTTCTTTACCTTTTTCACACAAGGCTCTAGGGGGGATCCTAATGAGTATACTGTTATAATCACCCTATGTATATATAAACTATTTTCAAATTTATTGGAGAAGGATGGAGATCAAGCTATTTACTACTCTAGTAGGAGATATTTGGGCTTCGTGGTCACTTTCATCTTAACATTTCTTTTAGTACATGAAGTTTCCTTTCAGTTGTAGTAGTTCTTGAATGTCATCAATTATGTGAACTTTGGATTTCCTTTTATATTAATGTGTAATAAGGATTTGATTGGTGTATATCTTATCTCTCTCTTTCACATGTGTTCTCTCAGAGTGAAATGCCTCCCATCTGTGTATTTACTATACCCTCGGTACTATTTTAAAACCCGAAGCATACTAGAGATAGGAAAGAGGTGTCCCTATCTCTCTTCTCCCATTTACTTCCCATGAGGGGTACACTTGGTGATGGAGGGGGTCGTGACATACTCAAACTGTCAAAATTTAATTATTTCTTACATGTATCATTATTGAGGAAGTATCTTTTAGAACCAATACACATAATCAATGTACAAGAAATAATGTTATAGATCATAGGAATTACAATTTAGATGATGAAAAACGAGTTCCCAATGAAGAAATGATGAATAATTTACCTCATTTTTTCAAGGATTCATTTCTAAAATTTTTTAAATAATGATATAATATAAGGATAATATAATACCTAAGAATATACTATAATAAATTAACATGTCATTATAATATCTATCACAAAAGAAACCATTTTTCACTTCATCATAGTAGTAAATTACAAGATAAGAGAAGTAAAATCACTAGAATTATTATACTTAGAGATATATAACACATATTAGTATAGATAGACACCGTAATCTTAAACTCTAGAGGATCTCAATATGTAAATATTTAGAATGAAACATTTTACACTACTAATATGAATAAAAAATAAAAAAATTAATGGAAATTTTATAAACTAATAGAAATAGATGAATGATTTTATAATTAATAATGATGTAAAGTTATTATAATATAAATATGGTTTTTGGAATCTTATCATTTGGAATTGGACCTTTAAAATAGTGAGAGAACCATTGTAATTATAAGACGACAATTATTTATAACATATAATTGTTCAATACAATGAATAATCTAATTTGATAACGGTATAATAAAAAATTAAAATAAATAATTTATCTTTATTGTTAAATGAGAATATAATTAAATACATAAAACTTGGAATAAAAATTAAAATTGTTAATTTTTTTTAACTTTTCACACCAAATTCATGATTTTAAAATGCACTAAGAGTTTTATTTTTTAATTAAAGCTCTCATGTATTGAATATTATTTTCATAAAAAGGAGTTCAAATTTAGAATTATATTATTAAAATTATCCATAGTGAATTTTTCATAATTTGATTAGAATATTGGATTTTAGTGTAAATAATATAATATGGTGTGTATATTCAACATGAATTACAAATTAATTTTGATGTAAAAAGATTCAACAATTAATATAAACGAATCCATGACCTAAAATATTTCAATTTCGTAAAATAATGAATTATACTATATTAAAATTAATTTTCAAACGTATAATGAACTTTACCATTCAAAATATGCCTATTAAGGTTAAAAAAACCTGTTTTTTGAAAAATGATATTTCAAGGTAAAAAATATTATATAAAAAGGAGTTATATTATAATAATTTAAAATGATAAAAATAATTCCACATATGGTAAATACCATGAATTATAACAATGAGATATCCAATGGTTTTTTTAATTTCCCACAACATATATTTCAAAAGAATAAGTATATCAAAATAAATAAAATATTCTCCCTCATTTTCTATTAGTTCCCATGCATCCTTATATTCACATTCACTCCAAAATCAATTATCATAGTTCTATTCTCAATAACACTCTGAATAGTTCCATGAAGGATATGTTCAAAATCTAAAGAGTTCATTCCAATGTTCTTAGAAGCTACTTAATTAGGCAAAGTCCCTTCATATCATATATTCCTTTTCTATATAATCAGTTCCAATCCATTTTCATTTGAATATCAAATTTTTTTATGAATAAATATTAAAAAACCTTTATTGTAATATGAAATATAGATGTCCATTTTATCCCATCTTATCACATTCATAATTCATTATAATGCTAAAATATTTTGATAACCACAAACCATTATCTAAATCACTATGATCTCCATGTATATGTGGTATTATTGATATATTACTTCTAAATAGGGGAAGTTTATAATAAATGATGTTGTATATGTAGTTTTAAAAGTCTCTATTCGGTTTATTATGGATCAAAATAGATTTTGGAAATAGGTCACATTTTCAATCAAAGTATACAGACATAATAGACTTTCCTGGAAAAAATTTTTATATCCTTAATGTGAATAAAATATGTGTGTTACAAAAAATAATATAATTTTTAGAGGGGATTTTTTTATAATTTATTTGGACTTAGAATAATTTAAAAAATAATATTCCAGGATTATTTCATATTGATATCTTTACACAACGATTTCATCCTACCACACTAATATACTTTCATCCTTTCAATAGTTATATATTCTATTTCAATATGAATATAATATAAAGGAAAAAATTATTTATTTTTATTATTCTAGATAAATATATTATTCAATTGAATTGTTAAATATCAAAAATCCATATCATTATTTATATATGGATAACTACTGATTACTTAGACTTGACAATATAGGATGATCTTTAGGGAACATTATGCATTTTATTGTTTATCCATTTTATTCATATGATGGATATATTATAATTAATATGCTGTGGACTTGAAATGGAATTATATAGTCCCTTGATGTATCACTTGGTTTTATGGGACAAACTATCTTGGGTTTATAGAGTATTCCAACCCATTTATGTATGATGTATTTGATTGATGCCATGACATATTGGTTATGATGTTTGAAATTATGTATTAACTCACTATAATATCAGTACTTTTTATCCATGAAATTATATATTTATTTTCATATTCATTAATATATATATTATGCTCATGTTATCAAAAATATGATTTTTTTAATTTAATCCTTCAATATTTTATAAGAATATTTTATGTCGTGATAAATTACATTGTATCGTATCCTAAACAGATCATCTGATCTTACTAATTATATGGTATAGCTATTTTTCCTCGAGAAGAAAATATTACTATATGATACATATATATAAATCAGGGAGTTATAATAAATTTTCATTTATTACTATGATATACTTTATGTTTTCAATGTATTGTAATGATTATGTATTTATCTTGTTTCTTAAGATAACTAAACTATTGCATCCTATATATTGTGATCTTATGTATTATGTATGTAAAAATATATTTTATTTTACAAATAAATACATTTTATGTTCATAGTTATGTTAATTATATGGATTCATATTAATATTTATTATTATGATAATTTTAGAATTAATTTTATTATGATATGGAATAAGAATACAATATTTCTTTTGAAAAAGAACTAGTTTTTATTCAAAGTAAAGTTGTTTTCAAAGTATTATATAGTATTATATAAACGTTAAATTTATAAATTTTAGAATTTATTTTCATAAAATATATTTTTTTTATATTTTCATCTTGTTTGAATTATCATAGGGTTTATTTTTGGTATTTTTCTGAGTAAACTATTTTTTGGAAAATAGTTAAAAAAATAAAGTTTTTTTGTATATCATATCTCTTATGAAATCATCATAATAGAAATATAATAAAAAAATTAATAAAACTTATAGAAAATGTCTTAGAATAAAAATAACAAAAATTTCATCAAAATAGAAATCAATTAATATATATAAGTTTATATTTGAAAATAAATTAGAAAAATAATTATTCATGCTGATGTAGTACTTAAACAACACTGAAAGAGTCAAAACTGGTGTATTTAAAGTGGTATCAGGGATGGGATAAATAATTTCATGAAAAATAAGAGATAAATAATATTTATAATTAAGTATTTTGACATTTATTTTGGTATTTTAATATTATATAACATGTTTATTATCTAAATTCTTACCCATCTTTTGTGAAAGGTAAAAAAGTCAAAATAATAACTTAAATATGGTTTCCTAATTAAGATGGGAATTAAAATAAAATATGAATGATTTTAGATAGTAATATTAATGGATAAATTTTTTTATATTTTTTAATTTATATGTAATAATAAATAATAGGATTATTATCCAAAATACTTAAACAATATCAATGCAATGCTTATTCAATCATGAGAAAATTACAAGAAAATTGGTTAAAAAATATTACGATTTATGTTTTAGATGAATTAGGGTATTTAATTTTTTTAGTGATAAAAATGATTGTTAAGTAATTATTTAATTTATTAAATTTTAATTACAAAGTTATCTA
The DNA here is from genome assembly GCA_963277665.1 of Viscum album. Classification (NCBI taxonomy): domain Eukaryota; kingdom Viridiplantae; phylum Streptophyta; class Magnoliopsida; order Santalales; family Viscaceae; genus Viscum; species Viscum album. The sequence goes on from OY728145.1 coordinate 449,000,626, forward strand.
GATATTCTTAATATAAAATGATGAAAATTACCCTCAAAATTAATTGAAAGAGAATTTAATGTAAAAAATGAATAAATTGACAAAAATATGATTAAATAATATCTTGAAATATGTGGGTTTGGGAATATTCTAAAATATTTTCTATTTTAAATTATTGAACCACTTTACCTTTTAAAATTATAACCTTGACCAATAAATGTTGATTATTTTTTAAAATCTCATTGTCTTTTACCAATAAAAGGTGACTCATTATCACCATCCCAAACCATAGATATGGTTAGTTTTAATCTATATATTCTACCCAAATATCTCATTAAATAACCTTTACATGTTAATAAGGTTTTATAATGGTAATAATACATTTCTCTATAGGATTTGGACTAAATCAAAATGACGTTGTTAGAGGAGAAAGGTAAGAGTTTATAAGCCTCTTTCTCCTTTATTATTTACGTTTGTTTTCCTTGAAACTATTCTAAAAAATATTTTATATTTTTTCCATGATTATATTCCCAAGGAGTTGGGATCCATTTTTGTAAAACATTAATAATAATAATATAATTACCCAAATTGAATTCTTTTTCATAATCCATTACTACATCAAAATACATGGATTTTTCAAAAATGCTATTTTTTGATTCAATTTTCATCATAGTATTTTCAATATCATAAGTAATATTTTAAAGTAACCCTAAAACCATATTTTGGTTAGAATACAATTTTTAAAAAAACCATATTTCCTTTCATTTAAAATATTTTTTTAATTACAGCTCATGATTATGGTTTTACACTACCTATGTGAATGATAATGTTTTCATAAACTTATTTCATCCATGGATATTAATAAAAAATTATTTCATGAATGAATATAATATAAATATATAATAAACATAAATATTATGCCTATAAAATATTAAATTATCCATTTTATAAATTAAATTAATGTTAAATAGTTATAGAAAATGTTCACCATAAAAACAATATTTTTGAGGAAAATTAAATGAATGTTGACTGTTTCATGACCCATTGAACTCCATTAATATCTTAACAATATAGATATAATACATTGATAAATATAAATATTATGAATGTATAGAAAATTATACTTTTTCCATTACCATTATATCACATTAACTTTCGATGTTATGAAAATAATGATCTCAAAATAATTGATGTGAATAATAACAATATGCTAAATTAAGGAAACATAATAATAAATGAAATAAAAGTAATACAAATAAAGAAAATTAGTGAGGAAAAAATTATGAATAAAGTAAATAATTTATATATAATTTTATTATTAAATATGATATAAAATGTATGAAGTGATTTGGGACTTCAGGTAATGGAATTTTTCTTTTCAACCAATACATACAAGATTTTTAAGCCTTTCTATAAACAAATTTTCCTCGATGTTTGTATTTTTTTATTTTACATAATAAGTTTCATTCTATATTATTATATTATTTATTAAAGAAATTATTTTATAGCATTTATTTTCATAAATAAATAAATAAATCACATCAGAAAACATTTTTCTACATGGGATTTTTACAAAGTGTAAAAGTGATATCATTTTTTAATATGTTACACATGAAAAAAAATTATTTCCATGTACTTAGTTTTTATTTATTAAGATTCTTTTCCGTTATTTGTTTTTTCTAAAAAATGGTTATTAAATCCCAGGTAATGTTGGAAGTAAATCAATTTCACACCATTCTTATATTTATTAGATTTTATAAATCTATAATAATAATATTATTAATTATTTTTTTAATTCATAAGGAAATAATATTATTCTCACTAAATTCGATTTCATGTGTTATATGTTTTTATTTAAAATATTTATTTATAAATTTTCGAAATTTAATTTTAAGAAATAAACATAAATTTATAAATAATTAATCCAAAATTATCTTTGGGTGAATTTGTTAATTTTTTTTGAAAAAGTAGATTTTGGGTGAATACTAGAAAATATCGATTTTTAAGAAAACATTATATTATATTCATATATTTATACATTCACATAATATTTTGGATTTTTTTAAATTTTCATTTGTTAATTATTATTAAAAATAATACAATTAGTTTAATTATAATCAATATTACACGTAATTTTTGTATAAAAACAATTTTATACTTAAAATACATTTTTCTAGAAAACTGGTTTTCATCGCATTTGCAGGTATATTGTTAATAAAATTTCTACCTCTTATAAAAACTAAATTTTATAAATTGGATTACATATTTTGAATCATGAGGTTCATATTTGGTAAATAGGCCCTTTTTAATATTTATCATTATGACTAGTAACCTTGGAATAAATATTGTTACCATACTAAGGGTAAAATAGGTAAAACAAGATTAAAACTACATGACATGACTTTAAAATCACCCAAAAAATTATTATTTTTTTAATTTTATGAGTGAATTTTTCTATAATCATCCCAAATTATTAAATTTGGAAATTTACGGCAATTTTCTTGGATAATGACCTTAATATTATTTATAGTAAATATTAAATACAAAATTTCATTCACTTTGTTTTAATATATATAATACTTTTTTCATGGGTATAAAAATATTTTATTCAGAAAAATAAATAGTAGTTTTAAATATGAATGAATTTTTCATCATGAAATTTTTTTGTTGTTTTAGTGATGAAATAATTACCTTTAATGATTATGGAACACCATCATAACACTTGTTAATGTAACAGAAAAATCAACTAAATGAATATAAAAACATTAGAAGGAAAACAATTTCGATGAATTAATGTCTTAAATGTTTTTTAAGGATAAATATAACATATTAAAGTTGTTTTAAAAGTTTATATTCGAATTTTATTACTATATTGATGTATTTAAAGTCAAACAATATGAATTGTCTCGAAAATATATTTAATAATATCTTATGTTAAATAATATTTTATTAAATGATATAGAATTTAAAACAAAATTATTTTGATATTTTAACTATATATTGTCTATAATATCAGTAATTTTATACTTATGCTTCAATTTTCTCTTTATAGTAAATTCCTTGACCCCTAAATAGTAAAAAAACTTTGGTATGATGGTTATAATCAAAAGGGTTAATAATTCGTTAAAACTAAGATATTAAGGTTAAAAAATCACCTAAACTTGTCTAAATTTTAATTTATAATAGGGTTTAGAATAATAAAAACCATATATTATAAATTTATCAATTACATTATTTATGAACCTGAAAATTCATTTATGTTAATTTAAAACATTAAGTAATTCCAAGGGTGCCCCTCCCTTAACTTAAAAAAGGAAACCACATTTCGTATCTTCCGTACAAATTTTGAGAAATCTAGTTAATCCATGAAAAACCAAAAACACTCACCAAAACCATGTAACATATCCTATAGGTATTTATTTTATCATAATACCATCTAAATAATGATTTAACTTTAAACCTAATGGGTTTGTCTGAAGAGGAGGTATAGTTCTTAATGAAGTGTTTTATTTTTTATCTTTCATTATACATCCATTAGTTCTCATATAAAAATTATTATATATTAATAAAATTATATTAAATAACCTAAAATTTTATTATTATTGTGTTATAAAACATTATTCATATCATTATCTATCAAATTAGAAACAAACCCATCATTAGTGAGTACATGTGGACTACTACCTCACGAATTGATGTAATTATTTTTCCATGACTGACTCTCATGGATAGATATAATTATGTATTTAATATATATATATATGATATTAATGAAATAATTATAATTCCTAAAATACAAATTATCTTCAATTTCATTTCCTTTCCATCCATTAAATAATGATTAAACCAATCATGCATAAATGTGGATTATTACATCCAAAAATTGATGTGTTTTGTTTTATGTTAATGCCTCACATAAATGGTTATAAGGATGAAAATAATGAATAAATATTTAATGTATATCATTGTTAATAATAAATATATTATGGAATAATGAACCCTTTGACTGCATCCAATGCACTGACTTTATTTTGTGGTAATAAAATGAATGACCTCGAAACTTCTGAAATAAACTTAATCGATTAAGTAATTAAATATAAAATTATAATATTTAAAAAAAGAATAATTAAATAATTATATTTTATTAATAAATTATATAATAAAAATTATCTTATTATTTATGAAGATAAATAATGTACACGATGATTTAGGCTCGAGGTAAGGGATATGTTACCTTAAAACATTATTTTTAATGTTTTAATGATTTACTTTCTAAATATTTGAATTCCATGTACATATTATCAAAATTATTTTATAGTTGTATCTATATTGAAATAAATAAATTATAAAGATCTATTATTGAATTTATATTAATGGATTTGAAAAGGAAACTTTTTATGTATTTTATATGGAATATTTTGACTTTCTTTAAAAATGAAAAAAGGAATGTTTTATTTTAATGTATACGAATTGACCAAATTTTATAACCATGATAAACATATTAATTTTCTTTATTACCTTAAAATATTCTAAGAATTTTAAAATAAAATGCTTTCCCATTTATTTTAGGTATTTTTTGTTTCTAAAAAATGGTGTTTTATATGGAAAAGATATTTTAAAATATAAAAGAGTATTTCATATGGGATAAAAAGATATTTTCATAGGATTCATGATTAAGGGGTGAAATATTATTATTTTTTCATTATATGGTACTTTAAAATTATATATAAGTACATGTGATCCTAATTTAACCCTCCAATGCGTTGGTTAATGTTCCTTATCTTCAAAGGAAAGAATTAGGGAGTTTGCCAGGGAAGATTTTCTTATGTATTTATCTTGGATCCAGTTACTTATGAATTGAGTGAACATGGTTTTGAAAAATAATTCTATAAATTATATATATATGTTTCAATTTTATTTCTATTGTTTTAAAATATTTTCTTATAGAAATTGTTTTCCCCATATGGATATTATTTATTTTATATTCTCATGGAATAATGTGGAAAAGGTAAAATTTTTATGAGATTTAATGTTTTTCACTAGAGTAATAGATTTCATTCCATTATATCCATTATTTAATTTGTTTTCATCTCATGCTTTTCAAAAAAATTCATATTGTTTAAGGATGATTTTGAAAAATAATAAATCAAGTAGAAAGTCATGAATATTTTTAATGAAAATAAAATAGGTTTTATTTTAAAAACATTATATTCTAGTAAAATTGACACTGAATAGAAATTTAAACTTATTAATATATGTATTATTCGTTAGCTGTGGAGGAAAATTTATCTAAAACTATAAACATAAAAGTTATTAAATAATGAAATAGTGTGAATTCTGATATAAAAACACATGTTTATGTAATGTTTTAAGGTCGGGACATTATAAATGGTTTCAAAGAAAAGATTTAGATAAATTTAGATATTAAGATAAAGTTTATATAATACACTTGATAGAATCTAATTTATCATTAATTATAAAAGAAAGAACATTTTAATATTAACATTTTACTTCATCGAATCATTTTTTTCCAGAATGGTTATCTATATACAAAACATTGAAGTTGATGTATGAAGGTATAAAAAAGATAATATCCTTCCAAATTAGTAGCTTAGATTGGTTTTAATTTAATCTAAGTAGTTTGTTAAAATGATGGATTAGTTGATGCAGGATATAAATGGGTTTTAAATCAAAGTTAGAGAGAAAATAGATTTACCATAAGGGAATATGTCCATTAGATATAATTTTATAAAAAAGTACACTATGGAATTTTATGGAGCATTAGAACTAGTTGTATCCAATGTGTGGATCAATTATATAAAAAATATAATTTAATTCATGTGATGTTTTGAACATTAAAAGGAAACCCTTTTTATTTACTATTTTTAAGGTGAAGTTGATTGGTGGTGTTAATTGGTTAAGAATACCAGAAATAGATGAGATTGACTCAATGGAATAATATACATTTAATAGTCTATATTGGGAGAAATATTTCTATAGGGATTTTTTACATAGAATGATGTAATGATTAAAGGATTTGTTGAAATATCAAGAGGATTAAACAACCACATATGATGAAAATTTTACAATATTGGCTAGGTATGCAACAAAATATATGAAGTACCTTGATTGTAAAATTAATATATTTTAATCATGATTTAAAAAAATTACATGAATATAATTATTCTCATGAGAATATAATGTAATGGAAAATTTATTTTTGATTCTGAGAAAGTTGATATGGACTTTGAGGATATGGTAACCCAAGATAAACATATGTAAATAATATATATGTTTCATTTTTTAATGATTTAATTCCACAACCAGTTACAAAAATCATGGATTGAAAAGTAAAATTTCTTAGAGACTATGTTGGTAAAAATATCCCTCAAGGAATCCTTTCAATGTTTTTAGTGTGATTGTTCTTGTTGAAAAAGATACATGACAAGGAAAGGGGAGGGTTGCTGTTTGCTGAAGTAGGAGTCTAAGGTGGCGCAGTTTCCCAGTGTTTGCCAAATTTTCGGGGTCCAAAATGTGGAGTTTGGATAGAATTTATAAATATGTATTTCCTTGAAGATCTCATCAAAATATGGGAAAAAACATTAGTTTCGTGAATATGGGATTAATTAAAAGTGTTTTGTGAAGGATTAAAGGATTATAATTGTGAGCTTAATGAGTATGGTGAGCATCACAAAATGGTAATGGTTAGGAGAATCATGAGTAGATCATTGTGGTGGTACGAAGTTTTGATGGAAGGTTCCATGATTAAGATGAGCATCCAAAATTGTAAATTTCAATAGAGTTTTGCAAAAAAAAGAGCTTTTCAGGGGAAAATGGGTGCTCCATTAAATGGAGCAGGCATGGCCTAGAAGATTCTAGAATAATTGGAAACACCTATAAATATGCCTATACCCCCCATAAAAAGTATTACTAAGACTAAATGGTAATTATAGGTCTCTGGGTTTGTAAAGGTGGTTTACAGAGGTGGTTGACAGCGGTAAATAATAAAGGTGGTTCAAAAAGGTGGTTTTCAAAGATATTCGTGAAGGATGTAAAAACCAACCAAATAATTAAATCTTCACAAAATTAAGGGAATTAGGAATGGATAAATGAGATTTGTGAAAATTTAGGAGCTTTAAATAGGTCAGTTGAGGATTGGGAAATAGTTATACTTTGAGAAGGCCAGTTTGAGCTTCAAAAAATTAGAGCTTCGTGAGGGCACTGTTCTTTGCAAATGTGTTTTCAGAAGGATTAACCAGTGTTTTGTAGTAAAGTAGTATTCATTAATGGATGAAAGTTGGACATCAATACAAAATCTATATATAGTGGATGATTCATTCATGAGTGATTAGGAAGGTACCTACAAGTCTATAAATTGTGAGTGGATATTCTCAAGAAGTAGTGATTACACTTTCATTGAGAGAGTTATGATCTTTAAAATTGTGTTTGGTTGTAAACGAGGAGGAACAACGAGTACATTCTAAACTTTGTAAACAACAGTGTGATTTTAGTGGATTTGGTACATCAGCACATTGCCATTGTATGTGCATTGTACATAGGCTAGTGAGGGTGAACCTAGTAAAATTAATGTGTCTCATGCATGTTTTAATTCATATTCATACTATGTAGTAGGAAAGAGTGAAAAATGAGTTTTTTACAGTGAAACAATATCAAAAGGGGAAGATGTTTTAATTTTTCATTCCCTGATTCACCCCCTCTTAGGGTATTTGACCTTGTGTACCTAACAAAATGACTATATAAAAATCATATTTTACAATACTTATGAAAATTTGTTCATAATAATTCTCCTATGGATCCTCTTCTAGGTATCTCAGATGACATAATCATATTCATAACCAAGGGAATGGAAATATAAGAAGGGGTTTCCTTAAATTCTCAGTAAGGGAAACATATAAACTAGTCATAATCGATATATCTTAAATAGGATGTATAACACAATTAAAGGAGTAATATCATATAAAAATATCATGAGATTATACGGGAAAATGAAATTTATTGTTGATTATGTATCACGACATAGGAACATAATACTAATGAAAGGTCATAAAAACAAATATTAGAAACATATAAAAACGTGAAATCAATATATAAGAAGAAAAAATATCTTTATTTCGTGGAATATCATAAAAATTTGGAATATTTTGAAAATAAGGATAATTTTAGTGATGTAGTGGCACACACATAAGAATAAGAAAACATTATGAAAAAATCCATGTATTTCCACCATTTAATTTCATATACAAATCCATGTATGTACACCCTTTAGTTTTGTGGAAATAAAATAAAATTATGTCCATGAATAATTATATTATTATATTTAAAACCATAACCAATGAATTATAGTGTAAAATAGGGCCTTACCTATCATCATCCATACATACGATTTCCACATAAAATCAAATCTTATCATAAATAACCCATGTGAAGAAACATGGGTCTCATAAAATTTCTAAAAGGAATCACATAAAAAACATTATCATTTGATTATAATGACATGATCACCCCTAATAGAATATAACAAGTCATTTATTAACAGTTAAATTATTAGAGAGTAATCCATTTAAAATTATAGAGAAATCACAATTGAGATTTCATAAAAACAAATTATAAAACAATTTCACAATAACTTCTTAAAAAGATGTTATTTTCGAGTCACATTCCATTTTTTTTGAAAATAAAGATGAAGAATTTCAAAAATTTCTTTTAATATAATTTCAATAAATATTCCTTGAAAATAAATAAATCTTATATCAAAATTTCATTTAGGAGGGAAGAATGTATGATTATTGAAAGGAAAATCCTTTGAAATTTTGAAATAAGAATTTATTGAAAACTAACATCATTAAAAATACATAACATCCTTCGATTTAATTTAAATTGAAATATATGTATATTTTTAGATAAAAATAATTTTATTTTCCAATAAGGAGTTTAAAAAATTTTTGGGAAGAAAAAATGTGGTTATGGGGGGAAATATTCATTGAAAGAGATAAGAATCATTCTCAATAAAATTTCATTTCGAAAAAATAATAAATTCATTTAGGACGAATAATTTCATGTGAAACATGATTTAAATATAAAATAATGTAAATATACAATATAAAATTATAATAGGATATATATTATCATACTTTAAAAGGTTTTAGACAAAACTATGTGATTATGACCTAATGGAAGGATTTGAGTAATGATAATCACCTATACTTACTCTTGATTAGTATTTTTAATCTAACATTATGTATAAAAAAATATGAATCATATATTTAATAACTTTTTCATTTTTATAACCTTTTATAGAATTACATTATAAATATTCAATACATGTTTATTAGTCAGTTATCATACCAAACCAGGTGTCAGAAAACATGATCCTCTTAAACTTGTTTTGCAATGGTGGGTCTTTTCTGCATTATTATCCCAAGGATAATAATTAATTGATAATAATAGGAACTTTAAATTATATTTTATAATAATTTGTAAATTTAAAACATCATTTATCATGTTCTTAGGTAACGTTCTGTGATGATGAAATCCTAGGTGAGCTCGTTTTGGTGATTTTAACAAATAAAATGTGATATATTAATAACAAAATTAGATATTAATATTATGAATATATTATAAATTATAAATTTTTCATAAGTTTTTATTATAGGTTTTTATTTTTATATAACATTCCATAATTATTAATGACATAAACATTACAAAATCACTAATGTCGGTTATAAAAATGACCTAAACTAGAGTGTGTCATATAGAGTGAAGGGTTAAGAGAATATTTTTATAAAATATTAATATAAACATTAAATAATAATTAATATGTCATAATTATCATTTATATTTTTTAAAATAATTCTTAGAACCAGCAAATATCGGTGGTTATGACAAATGAAATTCTTTGTTCATGGAGGCTATTGTGTGCACGCCCATATGATTAACGATCCCACTTCTCAATGAATGGGTGGAATGATGTTATTTAAAAATTGATAAATTTAAAATTTTACTTATAAGATATAAAACTTATTTATTCATAAAAAGCATACTTGGAACCATCCTTGAGATATGGGTATAGAAAACATACTAAATCACATTTTGGAGCGAGTAGTCCACATATAAACACGATCGATATTATTTATCTTACTTAGTGGATGGAAATATTTAAATATTTGTTGTGTTATTAATTTAATGAGATTTAAAAATAAAATTTATAATTACTTAATTATATTAACTAGGTTATAAATTATTTTATTAACGATTAGAATAAAATAAAAGAGTATGAAAAGGTAATACTTTCGTTCGAAACTTGATTTTTCTCCTTGAAATCTCTTTAAGAAGTACAGGCCTTAATAAAACATAAGGTTACCAAAAGATTATATAGATATGAAAGAGTTATATAAGGAGAAAAAATTCTTAGTTTAAAGGACTAATTCGAAGGCTATGTGTAACTTTAAATGGGTAGAAACAATATCATTTTATAAGAGAATAAATAGAACATTTGTAAACCGACATCATTTTTTAATAATGACATGAAACCATACAAGGGTCAATAGATCAAAAATTGAAAAATATGGGGTTTTGTGAAAATATAAGAACTAAAATAATCACATACAATCATTTTAATACAATTTATGAGTGAGTTAATGTTTATGTTGTTTACTTTTAAAATATTATTGAAAATTACTTTTACCTTAGAAAGAAAATTTTAGCCATTGTAATTAACACTATTTAAAAAAAATTAATATTGGATCCGTTCAATTAATTTGAAATTTGTGATTTAAAATTTTAAAATAATTTTAACACATAAAATTTCTCAAGGTGTGAAAATAATATTTTGAAATAAACAGATTATGTCGTGTAAAAAAAATTTGGATTTTTTTTCAACTTTAAATATATACATAAGATAAAATTAATTGGGATATAAATTTTAGTGTAATAAATTTATTTATTAAAAAAAATAAAATGTAGGAGTATTTCAAGGTAATTTGTAACGAAATTTCACTATATAAACACCTAATGAGAGGAAAATATTGAAAAAATATATTTTATTAATGTAACATATTAACATAGTTTTAAAAATATTGAACATCAGATTATTAGTTTAAATAATATTTTAAAATTCATAATTGTTTCCTTAAATATATTTTATATTTCTTAATAGGTTTTCTAACCTTCTAGGATAATATTACATAATGAAAAAAATCATAAAAATTATAAATTTCACCTAAACCGTATTTTTTCCCTGAAAATAAAACATTTTAGAAAAAAATTGATAAGGAATTCAATTCTTTTTATAAAATTTAAAATCCAATTTTTTTAAATTTATCTTTTTAAAAAATACGTAATACAAAGATATTGGATTCTAATAAAAATAATGTTTCAATATAAACTCTTATGAATTATATACACTCTAAATATTTGAGGGTTTACTATCATATTCTTTTTTATTTATTTATTAATAATTATATCATAATATTTTCTATTTTTTGGTCATTTTGTTTAGTTTTTAATGTATGTTATCGAATATAAAATCAATTTTATAAAGTCTATAATTTTGGGTTTTTACATTCTACCCCTATTAAAATAATTTTATCATATGAATTTTTTATAGAGTAGAAAAATGGAGGATAAATTTCTCTCATCACATCCCTAGGTTCCCACATAGCTTCCTTGAACATATTATTCATCCACGGAAACGTTACCACAAGAGTGGTCTTTCTCTATAGCACCTTATCTCTTCATTCCACGATTTTATGTAATTATTCTTCATATGAGAGACCATATTCCATTTGAATGGATTCTGAATTCTATATATGTGATGTGTCTAGTATGTGCTTATTCAAAAGTGATATATAAAATACATCATGTACTTTCGGGAGATTATAATGTATTTCTAAACGATAATATGCTACCTCGACAGGATCAATGGTCTAGAAGGGATCAATGAACCTAGGTCTAAAAATCCTTTTCTCACAAATATTACAACCCACTTCAATGGAGATATCCAAAGGAACATCTTGTATCTAAAATCAAATTATATATCTCATTAATTATATTATACATCTATCTTTTTTTTAATTTCTAATTCTTTCATTTTCCACTAAATGGTTTGATACTTCTCTATTATTTCTACATATAGTCTAGTACCTATCAAATTACTCTCCCCACCCTTATCTGAGCATGTTAGTGTCCTATGGGTCTTCCCATATAGAGACTCAAATGGCACTATATGAGTTCTAGAATTGTAACTATTCTACAGGATAACTCTAACTAGGGGATTTTTTGATCCTAATATACTTTGAATTCAATTAATCAAGAACTCAGTATATCCACCATAATCTGGATAGTCCGATCAGAGTAAACATATGTATGAGGGTATTAAACTGTGATGAAACTCAATACTTTCCTGAATTATTTATGAATAATTTTACAGAATATTTATGAAAACCATGGGTTATTATCAAATACTATGCAAAGTGGAACCCCATGAAGCATTACTACTTTGTTACATATATCATATAGAGTTGGTCAAAAGAGAAATATTATTTTATGGAGATAAAATATGATGAATTTATAAGGCGATGAACTATAAACCAAATGGTATTTTTTCTCATAAATATTTTGGGGAGTCCCACTAAAAAATAAATGGATTTTTTTTAAAATTTTTATAATGGTATAGGTAATAGTTATAACATACCATTATATTTTAATCATTCATCCAAAACTTTATGGCATACCAAGAATCAAGGTGCGTATTCTAAGATCTACCTATTTATATTATCCCAGTAAATGTTTTTTTGGAATATCTTTACACATTCATGATGCAAAGATTAATAGATATGGATAATCTATGAGAATCATAAAAAATACAATTATTCTTTTATGGATTTTAGGGGATTTATATCTGCATTCTAAACCTTATAAATCCATATTTATAATGTATAAAATCTGGAATACTAAATTCCCATTTTTGTCGATATTCATTAACTTTTGAAATTATTTGACCCTATCATGAATGGATGGTTGGGAATTAATTTTGGAAATACCTGTTTTTTCTATCTCCATTATGATTTCAATATTTATCCATTTTAAATTCATGAGCATTAAATCTTTTTCAATCCTCAACAAGGTGAATATTGAATGATCCTTCCTTCTTGGGGAGTCAACGATATTTTTTAGTTTATAGGGTGGTAATGTATTGAGTAGTAATAGTACTTGATTAGTTATAAAAATATTATTTAGATAATGTTTATCTATTTTTGTAAATATATTCTACTTATGGTCAGTATAAGTATCACACTTCTCGCAATAGATATGATCCTGCAAACTTTTCAAAACAAATACTAGTGCTACCATCTCAAGACCATGATTTGGATATTTCTTCTCATGGGTATTTAATTTGTGTGAATCATAAGTAATTAAAATATCATTATTAATAGTAACACATCTAATAGCATTAAAATACGAATTACTATATATTATAAACCCTTCTCCACTGTAGGGTAGTGAAATCACCTGCCAAACGGACAATCTATTAATAATCTATCTATAGCAGTCCTCACAATCCATTTTATAGAGGAAATTCACCCCCTTTTGGGTTAACATTGTTATTTTTTTTATTATCATGAGAATTATATCCTAAAATTACAATATTATCTAGAAAATACAAGAAAAAATTGGATCTTAGTAACAGAGGTCAGTCTCTACCATTTTTGAATTACACCTATCTTTGACGTGTCTATAATTATAACCACACTGGTTATAAAATGATTTATAAAGGATAATATTTGAAAAAAATATTCACACTTTTTGAACTTGGTTTATAATTTAAACTTTATTATTCTTTTTAGCACAAATCCCAAATTCTCTCCATGTTTACCCTTGTTCATAAAATATATGAGAATCTCATCCATAAATAATACTATAGATTTTCCAAGGAAATATTTTAAGACTAAATTCATAAAAAACCTAAATATAGTCAGAACATTTAATGGAAAAAATGGAATCTCTATAAATTCATAGTGTCCATACCTTGGGTAGAAGTTTAGAGTGGTTATATCTTCTCTCCTAACCCTAAATTAATGATATTAGGATCAGAGGTCAATATTTTAAAAATATTGAGCCCCTCATAGTTGATCAAAAAAATTCTCAATATGTGTAGGAGTATGATTGTTCTATTTTTTATCTTCATAAGTTAAATATAATCAATATGGAGGTGTATTGATCCATCCTTCATCTTAAAAAATAGAACTGGTTCACCCCATGATGAAGCACTCAGGCATACAATGCCCTTATCCTAGTTCTCTTGTAGTTTTTTCTTTAATTATTAAAACTCAATGGGGGAAATACTATAAGTACTATTTTATATATACATAGAACAAACTATAAAGTTGATTTAAAACTCAACCTCATGCCCTAGTGGAAGGTTAGAAAGTTTATTTAAAAATACATTGGCATACCCATTTACAAAAGGCATGACATTAATTGTGACTTCATCCTTGATCATTTGAGCTTGGAGTACCTCATTGTTGGGTATCATAAAACAAGTTATAGAATATTATTCCAAAAGAAAATCATAATGATCCTTTCACTAATATTTGATCATAATATGGATGGGGATATGAAATGAGATATCCTTATCTGGATAATTAATAAGATCTCTATATAGGGATATTAAATCCATACCCAAAATAACATTATAATGAACCAAGGGATGAAGAACTAGATCAATGGGGAGTATCTTACAACAAAAATTAATGTGAGAAGAGTTATATATCATATATGATATCATTATTCCATAAAGGGTTTTCCTAGATAGTTTATTACCCATAGTTTGAGGTGGTAAATCCACATTCATAGAAAAATTGTGAGATTTAAAATAATGTAAAGAACCAAAATAAATAAATGAATTTTCTGATTTATAGTGAATAATTAGTGTATGTTTAAAAATTTCATTATCATGGTCTACCGTCATAGTAGTGATAACATATACTCTCCTTTTCTCTCTTAGTTTAGGTTGTTTTTATGACCTTTTCTTTTCAATAACTCTGGGAATAGGTCTATTATTTATATAATTCCAAAAATATATTAACATAAATTATTGAAGTGTTGGTGGAATACATTTTAGATCCTTGTCCTCCAATTATGTGTTAATTATATTCATAGAACCACCTCAATAGTTTTGTGTAATATAGCCTACCATACTACACTTAAAATACTTCCCTGATTCCCTGAGGTAGTTTCTCAGGTGATTTCTCCCACATTTTTTTACACATATGTAGTTGTAATTTATTTCCCCCATAGATCATATCATTAGATCCTCCATGATAATCCACCTTTTTCCCTTATCCCTCAAAGAATTATAGTCCCCTATTTCTATCTTCCCATTTAGTGAATATCGAACAATCTTTTAGTATCTACCAAAGTATCATATAGATTATTCTTTTCGAAGAATTGGTTCCTATCAAATGAAGATAAAGTTGATAAATATTTTATATTGAAGGATATAACAAGAGGAATACCGTACAAGCCTCATGATGTTTTCTTCCTAAGTGCCAACAGATTCATCCTCTTTTTATTCTAGAACAATGAAATAATATACTACCTTTGTGAGAATAGTTCTAGGAATTTTCTATAAGTAGGATACATTTAGTAACTCCCTAATTCCATAGAGTCTAATTTTTCTTTTTTCATTATATTTTTAATGAGGCTCCACCTTTGGTCAACCACTAATTATAAAGGATAAATTGACCGAAAAATTTTCACTTTCTCTGGTCACTGGAGGAAAAAGAACATCTTTCCTATCACATTTATCCTTTATTCAATAATAATTGGATTTTAAGATACAATAAAAGATGAATGAAGTTGATGATTAAAGGATTTAATATAAATATGATCTTTTTTTTGTGATTTTGATTATTGAACATTATTCTTATTACTATTCATATCTTTTGATAGTTGTGTAAGAATTAAAAAAAGGGTCAGAAAGACAAATCTCATCCCATTTTTAAGACCTTTAAGAAAATTTCTACATTATCCCTCACACTAATTATTATCATGGTTACTCATTGTTCTAGCCATTACTTTAATGAAAATAATGTTTAAGTACATAAGTGAGTTAATATAGTGAGAAAAAACTATGATTTTATAGTATTTACAAGTAAATGATGTACACATACTAACTTAGTAACTTCGAGGATTTAATTGATGTTATCTATTTTAATTTACCTTTTTTATGTTCTCTATTGTAAACCTATTCAAACACCTCATCATGTTTGAGAAATAGAATGCTAATTAACTAAGAATATAACATGGGAGTCTCTATCTAGGTTTATAGTATTAGGCATACTCATTATGCATCAAAGTGATGATCAAGTCAATGATGAAATAATAATTTACCTAGTGATTACCCCTAGGTGCATCTATTCTATATCCACATCCACTTTCAAATATCCAGATAGGGATGTGTTTCTAAGAAAGCAACATAATCTATACTTCACTGAAACATCACTATGTTTTTCAATATTTAGACTCATTTTCATATTTATCACTATAGTTCACTAATATAATACCCAATGTGACTAAACCATCCCTATGATACCAATTATGGAAACCCAAGACAAATAAACATAAATAATTCATTGATTTCATTGATTAATTACTACCATACATAAATAGTCACCCTAACAATGGACTGTATGGTTTAGATTCCTAGATGCTCTCTATATAAAAAAACATATTTTAAAAGAATTATAAACATTTATCCATATCCATTCTGTTATAGAACATATTTATACATCTCATATGGAATAATCATCTTCATAACCTGGAAAATTAAAACATTCGAAGGGGTGTGCTTGAATTATCTTTCGGGGAAATATATCAACTAGTCTTAATAGTTATATATTAAATATAAAGGAAAACATGAGTAAATTATAAATATAAGTTAAAATTATCGTGAGATCATAAGTTAAAAAAACTTGACTGATCATTAAGGATCACGATATTTGAACACAAGACCAAACACTGGTCATTAAAATCATTGATTAGAAACAAATAATGTATATGCTATTAATTCATTATAATGAACAATATCTTTAAAAAATATAAGATCATAAGCATTTATCATAGTTTTAAAATAAGGAAAATATTATATATGTAGTGGAACAAATAGAATCCTAGGAAAACATTTTCAACAAAATCTAAGTATGTACACCCTTTAATTTTGTTTAAAAAACCAACTATATCCACATTTTTTATGAAACAATCCAAGTGTTTCCGCATATCATTTTCTCATGAGATATGAAACTATGACCAATGAACTAAAGGGAGATATTGGACCCCACTAGTCATCATTGATACATACGAGTGCTACATAAAATCAAGTAATTATTTTTATTATAAAAAATCCATGGGAAGAAAATGGGTTTTATAACCTTTCCAAATAGCATCACATAAAAAATGATAATTTGATACCAAAATAATGATCACCATAAATGAGTACATATAAATTTATTTATGAACCATAAATTTAGTGTATAATAATTATTTGAAAATTAATGATAAATCACTTAATAGATTTTTCATAAAAAAACTTTTTTTAATATCATCTTAAAAAACATGATATTTAAGATACATTCCAAAACCATTTTTTAGAAAATGAAGAGGATACATATTAAAAAGTTTGTTTGAAAAAAAATCAATTAAATATATATTGAAAATAAATAAATCATATATGAAAATGTGATACTAAAAGGTCTAATATGTGATCACTAAATATAAAATAATTTAAAATATTTGAAATTTATTTTATTGAAATCCCACATCATGAAAAGGAAATAAAAAAAATTGTTTTTAAATTAAAGGGAATTATAAATATAATTATAGATAAAAATAATTTTAGATTCAATTTGATAATGGAGAACATTGGTGGGAAGTAAAAACTTATATATGGAGGGAAAAATATATTAAAAGCAAGGAGAATTATTCTAAAAAACGTTATTTCCAAAAAATAATTGATTTTAACAAGGAAGAAGAGGTTTTTTTGAAATATGATTCCCCCATAAAAAAATATAAAATAAAACATAACATAATCATCAGTCACAGAAGATCGAACCTGAATTTGTTTTATCGAAATAGAATTGATAATGATCCATGTGAATGATTTTCGTCATAAAAACCCCTTAACTTTACTCCCACTTAGTCAAATGTAATATAAAATACCATATCATGAAAATAACTATCTAAATAACCTATCAATGAAACATATTCATTACTATAAAACATTATAATATTCATTTTAAAATATAAAATACATTTTTTTTCAGATAGTTATCACCCATTTTGAAAATTGGTTGTCAGAAAAAATGATCTTTTTAAACTAGTTTTTTTATTAGAAGTGTTGTTATTCATTATTATCCCAAATTATATCTTTAATATATCATATTATTTATTAGAAATTATTATTTAATATAACTTCTAAATTTCTAATTTCAGGTGGTAATGAAATTAAATATGATCCCATTTTGGTGTGTTTAATGAATAAAAGGCCATATATTAATAACATCATTTGATATTAATATTATGAATCCAAAATAATTTTTACTAATTTAATAAAATATTATTACATGTTTTTTTCTAGAATATAAAATTAATTAATCATCCACTAAATAAATTGTACAATATCACTCATATAGGTGGTAAAAATGACCAAAACAAAAGTGTGTCATAATGATTGAATGAGTAAGAGAACGTTCTAATAAAATGTTATTATAATATTTAAATAATATTTAACATATAATAAGTTTCATATATATTCATTAAACTCATACTTAGATACATACAATATGGTTGGTTATTAAAAATTATTTTTTGTTCATGGAGGATGTAGTCTGCATGTACACGTTATTAACGATCCAATTTCTCATAGAAATAGTAGATTTTTGCTATATGAAAAATAATAATTTTAGAATTTTATTTGTTACTATAAAAAATATTTATTAATAAAATTAATAATCGGTACCATACTCTAGAGATGATGATTGAAAAATCCATATCGTGCCGTGGAGATGGGTATTTACCTGTATGCACGATCAATGTTTTATTGTTTTCTTAGTGGATTGAGGGGATTAAATGTTTTTTGTATAATTAATATAATGAATTTTTAGTATAATAATTTAATTGTTTTAATTATATTAAATGGTTATAAATTATTTTATAATGGTGTAAAAAAAAGACTAAGAGTATGCAATGCAGATATTGGAATCTTGAGTATTTTCCTGGAAAACTCCTTGGAATTGGTGGCCTTAAGCAAGAATAAGGTGTCCATAAGATTATATTGGTGGGAGAGTGTTATAGGATTAGAATAAAGGATTATTTTTAAGGAATAATTTGAAGTTTATATGTAACTTTTAATGGGATTAAGTTCCATCCTTTATAAAAAAGGAAATGGCACTTTTAGAAATACTAATCATTTTTATAATGCCATGACACTATACAAGGCTTAATGGATCAAAATTGTGAAAATAGGGATGTGTGAGAAAATCAATGGTTTAAAATCCTATCATCCATTAATTTTTATATTCATTAAGAGTGATTTAATGATTTTTTTATATTTAACCTTTTACCCAAAATATTTTTTTTCTTTGGTAATTAATTTTTTACCATAGTAATTAACATTAATTACAAAAATTCATATTGGATCATTTAAAAGAATTTAAACCATTAGATTTAAAATTTTAAAATCATTTTAACTCATAAAATTTCTGAATGTGTGGATTTTTTTAAAAAATAAACATAGTTAATCGAGTAAAAATAGTTTTTAAGAGAAAATATTTAATGAATTAAATTTATATAGAGGATAAGATAATATTGGATATTATTTTAAGGAAATAAATTGATTTATTATGAAAAAATGAAATTTAATTTAACATAAAGGAAATAAAAACTAAAAATCACTATTTAAATAATTAACTAAAGGAAAAGTATTTGAACATTTTTTTTATCAAAGTGCCATTTTAATTTTGTATTGAATATATTATACATTGGGTTATAAGATAGAAGAAAGTTTTAGAATTAATAATTTAATTTATTAAATAAATATTTTATTATATTTACATTTTTAAAATCTTGTGTGGTAATCTTACATTTTGATAAAATCCGAAAAATATTATTTTTATAGAAATAATATTTTTTGACTAAAAAATATCCTTTTCAGAAAAAATACAAAAAAATAAATACTAGGAAAATTTTCATATGAGGAAATAAAAAATTAATATTATTTTATACAATTTAAATTCCAAATTTTTAAAATTTTATTGTCAAATAAAACAAAAAAAAAAGAAAATGGATTTTGTTGAAAATAACATTTTTAATATTAACTCATATTAATTATTTAACTTATGAATATTTAATGGTTTAATATATTAATATATAGTATAGATTTATTAATAATTTATTCTTAATATGTCATGGTTTATTATTTTTCTGTTTAAAATATAACATACGTAATTGAACATGACATTAGTTTTACAAAGTCTAGAATTTCAGGTTGTTACACCTAAAAATTATGGACCTCATGCTAGTATTACTAGGAAGCGATAAAGTTAGAAAGAAATTCGGAAGAAAGAAAATAAGTAATCCAGGTGTAATCCCCCATCATGTTCAATGTCTGATGTTATAATGTTTATGGAATATTTTACAGGATATATAAATTGGTGTTGGTGTAGTAAGCTTTGATATATGCCTCATGAATACAATGAAAAGAGTTCTGATCAATCAAAGAATAAATTATTAGATATTATGCTAGAGGTGAGACATTTTTATTTCATTTAATTATGGAATTATCCTAAAGTGTGTCTAAAGTGAGTTAATTATGGTGGAAATCATCATGATTAGAAGGAAAATGTTATGGAAAAATAATCTTCTACTACTAAGGTTGATGTTGGGTCATCTAATGAAGTGGTGATAGGAAAATTAGTTGTTTTTTTGAATTATACCAATGCCTTGTTTGACTATACATATTTAAATTCCATCATTTCTAATAAATATTCATGTAAAATGATAATATCACCTCATGAAAAGATGATAGTTTTTTAGTTGGGGTTCTAGAACCAACTATTTGTAATTTGATTACATATATATTTTATGATTTCAATATTAATAAAATATTATAATATATATTGATCATTTTTACTAGTGAATTTTATGTAATAATGTCCTAGGGTGGCTATCACATTGGTTAAGTTATAGGATAACCCCATTATGATGAGAAACTTAATGTACTATGATGATATTAAAATAATCCTTTCTATAATTGGATAATATACTATGATGGGGGGAATAGAATAATGACTAGCAGTTAAGAGTACTCATATGACAATGTGACGTCGTCTCATTATGTTCTCACTTGGAAATATTGGAAATATAAAATAATGAGAATAGACCCACCAATAGCAATTCTTCATGTTTTTATGTTATCAGATATTCCTATCTCTGAACATGTTTAATGGTCTGTAGAAACTAAAATTATCGTTAATGAACGTCAAAACCCTTACATATATATTTACTGACAAAAAACATGACTCCATATGTTCTTGATAAGTATAGTAAATTGGGTGCATTATGAATGAGATGTGATTAAGGGATAAGTTGAGGAATTATTTGTCATGTCCATCTTTATAAAATTTAATATCTCAAAGCATTAATTGAAATATAACTGTTGCGTTAAATTACATGGAAATGGTGTAAAAATGTGTTTATTTTAGATATTAAATGTAATAAATATCAAGAATATAAGTTGATGAAACAGATGTGAATCCTGGATGATGAGATATTTTGACAAAGTGAGTATATTACACAATGAGTGATCACATGTGGTTATTTATTTTTGACATTATATTCTTTCTCTTAGGTGACCTAACTCGTTTCTAGATAGTAATATTTGAATTTATTTAATCTAGATTAATTAAAATGATAAATAATCATATATGGTTCCATACTAGCTATTTCTATTGATCAATATTGAATTATACTTATATTTAGTTAATGAAATAACTATTATTATTAATAATGAGGAATATTTTATTCATGTATTATCAATCAAAAATAGTTATTGATGAATTAAATATGTAATTAAATATTTCTTCATCCATTGAATAAATATTCAGTAGGATTATTTGATCTAGATTGTGTCCTTTGATGAATATTAATTTTCAAGCTTATAAAATAATATTTATCACTACATCAGTTCAGTCACAGCATAAATTAGAAATACTAATATTATTATATGAAATGGGGATTTTGGGGGATTATTATATTAATTATGGTCCCATAAAAAATTAAATAATATTTTAACCTAAATAATAACACTACAAATAGATGGTTTTATCTATTGTGTAGGGTTAATCGAGACTTCCGAATCAATGCGCAAAATGGTATTCTCTCTCAATTCCTCCTCTCTTCCACTCAAGAATGGGAAGTGATAGATATATTCTTGAAAACTAAAATTAACTATAAGCTATCAAAAAAATCAAAACAATATGATATATCCATAGTTTTGAAACAGAACATTATTTCAATGTTTCTTTGAGATCAAAGTATCACATGTGGATGACCACTATAGAGATTCTGTACTTTGATCCATATAGTGAAACAGAGGAAATCTGAAAAGATATTTTTTTGAATGATCAAAATCCTTATTGGAGATAGTTTATATGATTAGGTAACCATTATTCAGATCTATTATGAATTTATTGTTAATTTAAGGTGAAAAGACCCTCTCTAGGTTTTGGGTTTTCTTATGGAAATTTTTGGTGGAAATATTTTGTTGGTCATGATGTCTACATCTTGAATATTTTTTGAATTATCCATCAAATTGAAAATAAAAACATTACTATTATTTCTCCCCTAAGGCTCTTCAAATGCTTCCACAACCCTCACGTGTTATCAGAGGGGTCATATTTCAAATTTCTCATTATTTATTTGATTGTTGATATATTTTGAACAATAATGGTTAGATATTTCTTTTTAAGAATATTTGTTCTTTAATCCATTATTTAAGTAGCATTATTATGAAATTTTAATTATAATCATTCAGGGTTTAATTTTCTCAAAGGAATGAGAATTTATGAATAATGACTTTATAATCCATTAGTAAGTGCCATGAATTTTGGCTAGTAATACTCAATTACACAATGTGTATTTGGATTACACATTGTTTAACCATGTCCACTGCACGTTGAGGTGCGGAGGGATACATGAAATTCCAAGTAAAAATATGTGTGAATATATTAAATACCACTTATAGACCAGGTAAACATGACACATGGATTTTAATAATGCACATTTTGTAGCTAGCACAAACGTCATGTAGTCTACCCCATTAATGGCGAAATTCAGGAAAACCATGTGGGGAAATGTATTTTCAAACCCCTCTTGGGACTAAAAACCTATAAGTTTTAATGAAATAAATGACTTATTTCTAGTTTACATCGTATTTAGTTTATTATTTCCCATTTCAGAAGTACACATTGAGTTCTTCAGCAAGTTTAGTGCCCACAAGGAAAGTGGAAAAAACGATGTGTAGTTGGAGTACACATCATGTGGCCCCACATATGAAGAACATTTAGAGTCTATTGGTGGGTTGTAAGGACACAAAAAATCATGATACATGATGTTTATCTTTTTATTATTCATAATGTAGTACATTCAAGGTTCATGTCAAAGATATATGAATTTATCCTAGTTACACAATAATTCAGGTAAATAACATGTAAATTATAGGTACATTCTATGTAGTCTCCCAAAAAGGAAAAAATTAAATTACATTAAACTAATAATGGCAATAATAAATAATTATTACATTAATTGGAACAATTTGTGCATGAAAATTTAATAATGGTTTTAATGAATTATTAAATTCTCGATTAATATATTGTAACTATCTATTATTATTGGATTTTCTATTTATTGTCCATGAATGAATTTATTATATGTATTTCCAAGATAAATTAAATATTCATTAATATAAATAGAAATTAATTAATTAATTAATTAATTAATTCAATCAAACTCAGCCTAATAATAATTAATGAATAAAATAAATGTTATCTAGTGAAATTTGAATACCCATTGTATATGTATGATCAATCATGAGCTTTACCAACACATGTTTATTTGTTGGAATTATTTATTTTAATTTATTTCATGTTTTTGAAATTATTAATTATTATATAAAATATGATTGTTGATGTTTCTTTCGTACCTCCTTTATTATAAAGGACCTAATTATCCAAGGTTATTTATGAAGTTACCTTGAACCAATCCTTTGGTTCCCCTCACATGTGTGTGAGTTATAAATATACATAATGAAAAGAGTACACCTAGGTGCATGGAGTTGGTTGAAGATGAAACCCCGAAAGAGACAACCAAGTGATATATAAAGAGGATATGTGGGATACTCCAACTCATGTAATGGCCAGAACAATGTGTTTTCCCCTTGATTATAGGTTGATTTATTGTCTTCTAAATAAATTAACCACTAGATAAAATCATCATTAGGTCATTTATTTTTTTCCATCTTATGCATTTTTTATTTTATGGATGAGGGCCATGATCACACAAATAAATAAACTTATATAAAAATATGGAATATAAATAAATAGATTATGTGTAAATGATTTATTAAAATGTGGTTAATCCCTTAAATAAAATCAAATTAATATTAACAAGACTTGTAATGGACAAAAAATTATAATTTTATAGAAAATAAATAAAACACAACTAAATATTAATTCAGACATGGAATTACATTATTTGATTAGAATAAAAATCAGTGGACTAATTGTTTAACCAACACTCATTTGGAAACTTACTTTTATCAGAGTTATTATAATGGTTTTGGCTTGACTTAACCATCATACAACAAGAAATGTGTTCCTATCTAGACTTGATGTAACTTGGAGGCAAGTGTTGAGGAAATATATGATAGGATTTTAGGATTGGGGAGTCCACACAACTGATCAATGACGTACATTCTTGATGTTATAAAATACATTACTACATAAATATATTCATGTAGCCTAACCAACCCTCATTGGGGCTATGCGAAGGGGGATGTAGATCATTTCCACTATAATGTCCTAGAAACTAGACATCCCATGTACAATGGAGGTGGATGTTGTGACTTGATAAAATTTTGAGAGACTTAATAAAAATAATTTCATTATGTTACACATAATTTGTAATCTACTGAAGTACTAATAATATGGTAGTTTATAATTGTATAAATATTTCACGTTCATCATCCACTTAATCATTGTAATATATTTTTTAGAATGACCATGTTCTTTCTAGTAGTAACTTCTAGGAACGGTTCATATTCCTTCGGGTCATGTAATTCCATGTATAGAAATCTTACATGCTAAAATCATCACTTCTTGATCAAACTTTAAATGTGATGAGTGATGAATATTCCATTTAATATGAAAAATAGTTGAATGATTTTGATTTCATATATGCCTAGCGAACTCATGAAGTCTCATGAAAACATATATTCTTATATCATTCTTAATAATCTATATAGTCATTACTAAGAGATAGTAAGACAAGAAAAATTTGAGATATCCAAGGTGCTCTTCTAAAGTTATCTTGGAGAGGGTGTTCCATCTTGGACTCATAGATTCAAACTCATTGGCTATATTATGTGCTAAATGTATCTTGTGTTTAAACTAAATGAGGAACTCTGTACTGATCTCATAATTTTATCACTCCCTTAGAGAAGAACCAAAATTATTGTAATTTTGTTTGTGAACAACAATGATATATATCTCATAGATCATCTCACTCTTCTTCCCCACGTTTATTAGGGGATGAAGCATAAAAATCTTTTCCCCCTTATGGTGAAAAAATAATAGTCGTGTGAAGATATCTTTGACTAAATATTATTCACAATGCCATTACTTGAGGATAAAATTTAAGGAGAAAAAAATTAATTAGATTCTATGAGTTTTGAGTGTGACAAGAAGGGCTATTGGAAGAAAACCTTCACATATGAAAAGAAATAGGAAACGATTCCAATGCATATACCAAGAAAGCTAGGAGACAGGCAAACCTTCTCCTGAGGAAATAATATAAAATAAAACAAAATTACATTACAAGACATCAAAGAGACACTTTACAAAGTCAAGAATAAAACTCACCACAAAAATTCGGATGAACACGATTAACACAGTAGTCAGGTGCCACAAATGACCACGAGGAGGTAACCTCATTGATTTCCCTTTTCTCAATATCATCCGCCACTTGACTAGCTTCACGGTAAACATGCATGAATTCAATGGAGAGCAAGCCAAGAAGCCAAAGATAGTCAATCCAGGTTGGTAGAATCCTCCATGTCACATTCCTCGAATGCTCTTTCAAAATTTTAACTGCAATAGTCGAATCCAATTCTACCCATAACTCATTCCATCCAAAATGGATAACATACCTAATTGCCTTAATAATGGACCAGAGCTGAGCTTCAATGATGAATCTGTTGCCAATAAAATGAAAGAAGTAGCCTTTGACAAACCCCTGAGAGGTACGGAAAACCCCACCATAGCCAGAGGGCCCCAGAGCACCAGATGCTGCTCCATCAACATTAACCTTTATCCACCGTGGAAGCAGCGGAATCCATCGAATGTATTTCACCATCAGTTGCTTCTTTGTCCTTCCATTAAGACCAAGGGATCTGAATAAAACCAGGTCAGAAACTTCATTTCTCATATAGCTGGTTTTAATATCGGAATCCATTCGAATGGCACGGTAAATTGTTAGAACAACATTGTGAAACCTCGACTATGTGTTATTGAACAACATTTCATTTATGGAATTCCAGATGAAGTAAAAAACAACCGCATTTGCAGCCAAAAAAAGAGTACGAAACTGCTCGCTGAAGTTGGTGGTGCCAATGGCTTGCATTAAACCATCAACCAAATGAAAATTCAATCAACATTTAAAAATCTGCTGCATATAACACCACATTTTGCGGGAAAAATTGTACGAGAGGAAAATATGTGAGATGTTTTCATCTGATTCCAATCAGATATGATAGACCGGAGCAAGGGACATCCCAGTGTGCTGCAAAAAGGAATGCAATGGAAGCCTTCTTTTCCACATTTTCCAAAAATGATGGGAGAGTGCAGGGGGAATAAAGGGCTTAGTGAAGTCTATGACCCATCTAGGGGGGTTTATCAAGGTGCCACAAAGAGACTTGTAGAATTGTTTTATGCTGAAGAGACCATTCATATCCAGAGTACACACTAGAATGTCGTAATCAGTTAAACAATACCTCATAACTTCCATTCTCAGGTGGCTGGGCAGAATTTCAGACAGATTTGGGTCTACAACAAAGTCAGCAATTTATTTGCGCTTAAGAGAGTCTGGGATGATGACCTCATCACAAATGGGCTATGATATCCAAGTGGATTTCTAGCAATTCAGATTGGACTGCTTACAGACCAGCCATTTCGACCGAGCCATAAGATTAGAATAGGCCTGATTTAGAGCAGACCAGACAGAGGATCTCATATAGTGCCCATACCCATTCTACAATTTTTCATTAAATCTAATAATTAAAACCTCCATGGAGGGATGATGATTTTATGAAAGATTCCAGACAATCTTTTCAATAAGAGTGTCATTGAAGATTCAAATGTCTTTAATACCCAATCCGTCCATTTATACTGGCTTAATACAATCTTTCCAGGCACCTGTAACCAATTTCTTCTCATTAATTGAGCCAGTCCAAACCATTTTTCTAATTCTTCTACTTAAATAATTAATCAGTGATCTCAACCACTTATACAGAGAAGAGGAATAAACAAACATTGATGTAATCACTGATTTAACCAAAAAAATTCTCCCATCTTGGGACATGTTTTTTCCTTTCCAGCTTGATTATTGATTGGTGATTCACAACACAATGTTTTTTAAGTGAGATATTTTAACTCCACCACAAAAAAGAGGTACACCAAGGTATGTGAGAGGAAGGGATCCCCTTTTAAACCCCAGCTTCATCGCAGTTCTGTTTTTCCGTGATGTAGAAACTCCATCACCAAAATACACATAGGACTTTCACCAATTAATGACCTGACCTTCAACCTCCTCATAGTGGGAGAAAATTACTCTAATACAAGAAATGGTAACATTTATTTCCATCCCAAAAATCAGGATATCATCAGCATAATGTAAGTCTGATGGGGGCACACAGGTCCCTTGCAATCCTAATTTATTGATACTATCCAAAATTAGTTAGAACAGTGAGGCACCAAATTAAATAATCATCAGTAAAAGAAAACAGCATATCAGAAAGAGGTTCACCCTGTCTAACACCTGTTGAGAATTGAAAAAAACCCTATAGGAGAACCATTAACCAAAATGGATAGTCATTCACTGGATAATATGGACCCAACAAGATCAAGAAACCTTTGAGAGAAGCCATGAATCATGAGAATAGTAAACAGAAAACTCCATCTTATGGAATCTATAGCTTTTGAGAAATCAAATTTAACGACCATATTTCTATCCTTAACCTTTCTTTTCATAGTGTTAACACACTCAGAGGTAGTAAAAAGATAGTCTTGGATATTTCTTCCTAGTACAAACCCACACTAACTCCCAGATATTAGTCCTTGGGCAATTTTACCCACCCGCTGAACCATAATCTTACTGATGAGATTTGGTATTGTATTCCTAATTTAAATAGGTCTAAAGTATTTAATGTCCAAGGAATTCTCCTTTTTAGGAATTAAGGCAATAAAGTTTTAATTAATCTTATAGGGAATATAAGATGAGCTAAAAAATTCATTCATAGCATTGGTAATATCGGTGTGCACAATATCCCAATAGAACGTGAAGAATTTTTTAGTAAATCCATCTAGACACACATCACTTTCAATGTTTAGCGAAAATATAGAATCATGTATCTCCTTTGCACTAGGTATGTCAATGAGTCTCTTATTCTGTTCATATTCAATAGAGGGGTCAAAACATTGAATAATTTTATCAGAATTAACTTTTCCAATATCCGAGTACAACTTCACAATGTATTCTGTCACAACATCATCAATCTCAATCTCTGAAACAAAAAGCCTCCCATCAATGCTAATAGCGTTAAGACTCATCCTGGTCTTTTTATCTTTGTTAATGCAATGAAAGAGTCTTTAGTTTCTATCTACTTACTTTAACCACTAAACATTGAGTTGATTCTGAACCAGATTTTCCTTAAGGGCCAATAGCTTGTCCAGTCTTGAAGCAGCATGTATTTCCTCTAGAGAAGGGGCCTCTTGGAGAAGACCAGATTTTTGAATATCTGATAGGGTATTTTTAGCCTCTCATATATCACTATCAATAGAGTAGAATTAATCCTTACTCCATTGCTTTAGTCTGGCCTTAACCAGCTTCAGTTTATAATAGAGAATGTGAAATGAGATACCCAAGTATCTAGTATTCCAAGCATCCAAAACAATCTCACTGCATCCAGGAATAACAAGCCAAGCATTATTGAATTTGAAAGGAAGAGGGGTTGACCTTACTTTATTGGGAAAAATGTCAAGAAATATAGGATTGTGATCAGAATTTAAACGTGGTAGGGTTCTCCTAGCCACGTCAATCTCCCTGTTCCTATCAACCACTAGTACAAAGCATCTGTCCAGTCTACTGGCCTGTCTCCTATTAATCATGTATCTACTCTATGTATAATAAGAACTAGAGACGGGGACCTCAGAAAGGCTACATTTTTCAATGAATGTTAAAAAATAAGAGGCCAACACTGGATAGAAGTAATCCCTCATTTTTTCCTCCGGCCCCAGAACCATATTAAAATCACCAAGAAGAACCCAACTGCTAGTCATGCTCTCAGAAATTTTAGCTAAGCATCCCCACAATGCTCGCTGTCTTGTGTAAAGATTGAAGGAATAAACAAAAGTTACCACAAGAGAGACATTAATAAAATTACATGAAAGGGTGACATACTGAAGATTAGTCAAAATGGAGTTAACAACAACACAATCATGTTTCATCACCAAAAAAGATTTAGAATTCCCAGTAAACTGATTGCTTGCAACCAGGGCGTATCCCATTGACGCCCATTTGAAGGAGCTCCAATTATCAAATTTCATTCTTGGCTCTTAAATTCCAATAAGAGTAGGAATATTGGTCATAATAAGATATCTAAGGGAGCTGAAAGTGGGAGGATTCCCAATCCCATGAAAATTCAAGAAGAGAATCTTCATTTTTTTTAACCTGATCCTAGTGCTAGGACCATAATAAATCTATTCATCATCCTTCTCAGTGGGAGGAGATTAAGTACCATCAGCATCGTATGATATTTGGTCATCAATCTGAGTTATAGTGTCCTCCCCCACCGATTGTAACAAGGAGAATCTATTGGCCGAATTAGCTTGAACAGTCATCAGGCTAGGAGGGAGTATTCGTTTTGCGGCATTAGAGGTATGGAATTGTAAGAAGTCCCCCTGCTCAATAGAACCTGAGTCATGCCCGGTAGTCTGGTCAAGGTTTTCAGGGCCCGAAACCTTATTTGAAGTCCCCAGAGGAGGAACTCAAGGACCTGACTCCTAACCATGATTCATAGTAGAAGCAGAATTTTAATCAAGATTTTCACCAGTCATAGCATTAACATCAATAAGAAACAAGACTCTACCAAGTCTGTTGGTAGGATCTACATCATGCTTTTTTCCAATCATAGAATTAGTAGTAAATAAAGGGACACTTCTAGGGCTATCAGTCGGGGCTGAATCCTAGAGCTCTGTACCCTCATCAGAATATGCAATATCAGCAAGCACTATTGCAACATCAGACTCAACCAAACTGGGAACATCATCTGCACATATCAATTTCCCAACTTCAATGTTCTGCACACCATCCCCAGCTGAAGTAGCAGGAATTTCCGAGAAATTAGAAGTGTGAATTCCATGATTACCCGATTCAGGCTGCTTAGAACATGCATCAACCTCATGGCTGGTATTCACACCATTATCATCAACTTCCTTACAGTGATCCCTATCTATATGGTTTGCATCAGCCACCATCCCACCTTTTCTAGAAACCCTGGATGGATTATTAAGATATACCTTATCTTCAATGGGATTACCACCAGCCTTGAATGTTAGTACCTTGTTCTTTCTATTCCTACAGTTCGCATCAGCCTGCCATCAACCCTTACAATGATTGTAGATTTTATTTAGATTACAGTTCGAAAGGACATGACCAATGAAGTGACAATTCAAAACAAATTTCGAATTTTGCTCATATAGAATACCAAGAGTGATAATATCATCTTCGGCAGTTAACACAACCTCCTCAATAAGAGTGAAAACCATATCAACTTCGACTAAAATTCTCACATAGTGTCCAAAGGTAGGATTCCCAGTCTGCTTATCAAGTCGAATGGGATTTCCAACCGATGAGGCAATATCCTAGAGAATTTGCGGATGACAATAAAGACAATTCATATTATAGACCTGAATCCGTATTGGTGCAAATGTGTTTTTCATAGTGCTGGTATCAAAATTCCGATCCCACTCATGAATTCGAAGAAAACCCAGATTGAGTGAGACCGAGCCAAGGCACCAAGCGTAACGCTTGAGCTCGTATGATGGAAAAATGATATAATAGAATCCACGACTCATTTATGTCATATTCCATTCATTAAAGTCCCAAATATCAGTAATCCTCACCATGAGTCCATTGAACGCCCATGGATTCACCCCTTTTAGAATCACCGCCCTTGCAATGATCGAGTATCTACAGAGCCTAATCCGCTCCTCCACCGCATTCTGATTCTAAGAGGCATGTGCAACATGCCCTTTGCGAATAATTCATCCCAAAGTTAGAGTTTCACAATCAATATGTGTTGTGTTTTCCACACCATTAACCACATCCGCAAAGATCCTACTTTATTTAGTCTCCCGCGACACAACATGATTCTTCTTTGCACAATGGCTGACTAGATATCCATGCCCCACGATATAAGAATGACAATCATCTTGCTTCCCTGATTCATCGATCGGAACAGGTGCACTCAATCTAGGGTTCGCGCACTCCTCAGTTCCAGACTCCGCTATCTTTCATCGACCATCCTTAACGTGTTGTTGGGTAATGATGTATTAGGCTGGCCTGCCCACCTATGCACCGCACGTCCCCAGCAAGGCCAAAGGTGGAAAAACCTTGGTCTTAGGCCAGTTCCCAATGGGGTAGAGGGGCCCACGAGTGGTTTTCTATCATATAGCGAGTGTTCCCTTGCGAGGACTCAAACTTGGAACCGCGGGGTCAGGATGACACCACCTTTAACCAACTTGATTCTAGTGTGTATATAATAAACTAGAACCCACAACCCAAGATTTGGTGATTAAATCATAAACTTTAGACTTTGAAATTTGATTCTGATAATTGTGACCTATTTTTTACATCCAAAACATACAAAATAAAAAGGAAAAAATTGGATCAAATACATTTTCATGTAACTTTTAGGTTTATAGATTTAGATAAGCAGAAAAAACTCTTACATAAACTATACCAAGGTCATCAAATGATAATTTCTCCCACTGAACAAAACTTTTATTATTTCACATTAAGTCATCATCATCATCCATATGAAATTCCTTCTAGACATAACTAGTTAATCCCCATTCATTATAACATACGAAAATGAAACAGAATAAGGGTGAGATCAAATTCTTAGTAAGGGTAGACATAATAATTAACAATTTAATGTCATAAATGATTATAATAAGTTTATAAGGATATTATGACATAATTATAGTGCATGAGAAAATCATAAAATAACACAGACCCATCAATACCTGGATCATCAAATATTAAAACATATAAAATTCAAGAGTAATAAGAATAAATACAAATGATCCATGTTATACCAATCCTAATCATAAGAAACATTATAAACTTATATAAATGATAACAAAAACATTTTGGTATCTTAAAACATTTTTCTTTATAACTCATGTTAAACCCTTATCAGAAATAACTAGAGCCGAGATAAATCCATCGGATAAACCCTCAAGTAACTCCCTCATTGTTTACCTTAAAGAAACGATACATTACCCAATGAATTAGAGCACTATCTAAGTGAACCCATATTTAAATCTATAATGGGATCTCTCAATAATATCTAGGCTACCCTATCACATAAGCTATAACAGGCTCACCGATACTATCTTTTCCACCCTACCGTATAAGATATATCCAAGAATAACACATAAAGTACACAGATCTTTCATTTCATCATAAACTCATATAAAAATAATTATTCCATTTATAACACGATTAAACCATAGAAAATAAATGGATTTCATGTCAATATTTTTTAAACATGATCAACCCATGGAAATGAAATGAGTTCCGTAACAATCTCTTTGAAACAATCATAATCCATGTAGAGAAAGAAAAAGGACGGTATCCCTAAATTATATACATATTGAAGCATTTCTAACAATAATGGTTTCTGACAATGATGAATAAAAAAACCATTAAAATATCATCAATTTTTTTGAGGAAAATATCCATATTGTTTTGAAAAAAAATTCTTAAAACATCAAACAATTTGAAAATCATTTTCTTTAAAAACAAATTTTACATACAATAAAATTATAGAATATTTGGAAAAAAATTTATTTAAAAACTTGATTGTAAACATGTAAAGAAATCATTAATGAAATAGTAGTTACGATGGTAGGTAAATCCATACATGCCTTACATATTTGACGAACATTAATTTTTCATTATAAAAAAAATAAGAAAACTTCATTGACCGACATACAATAAGAATCTTAATTTGTAAATAAGTTAAAAAAATGGGTAAAAATTTATTTGATAAATCTTTTATAAAATGTTAATTTTTTTTATAAATAATAACTTTGGAAGAAAATGGGTTTCCAACTAATGAGAGAAAAGAATTTATATTTTATTAAAAACACTTTCTAAAATATATTAAGTAAAAAAGAGTGAAAAATGTTATAATTACTTGAACATATCATGATTAACTATATGATAAGATAAATAATGATAATTATAATATTTCAACATTAAATACATAATCCTACACAATCTTAATAAATGATAAGACTGTAAAATGAAACTCTTACCACTTTGGTAACTTTGAATCATAAGACCCATGAATGGATTACATTATGTAAAACTTTAAATACCATGAGAGTAAATAAATTCATTATATTACATTTAAAATGGTATTTATATACACATAATAAAAAATATATGTTCATAACATCACATAAGTCTCAATGAAGTAATATTGTGACAGAAAGCCTTTACCGTTTTGGTAACTAAGAAACTATCAACCCCATGAATGGGAAATCCTTAAATGGATATTTTAAATCCACATATATTTAAATATAAAAAAATACAATACATTAATGGGAAATATATAAAAAACAAAAAAACATTATTGTTGAATATGGCTTATATATCATAGAAATAAATGTGAGATGAGAAAACCCTTACCCCGAGTTCAATTCAACACTCCTGTTATTTTACTTCCAGAATAATAAACTTATTTTAATTAATTTTTTTTATAACTTTTTTAATTTTATTATTTACTTTTATTTCACATATTAAAAATATATATATATTATTACCTAATCAATTTAGTTTAATTAATTTGTTTTTTACCATATTCGGCTTATGTGTGATAAAATGACTTTGGTAGGTTGAATATGGTCAAAGAGGACATTATTTAAAAATCTAGAGAGTAATATTAATGAAATAATTATCATATTTATACATTAATTACACATAAAAAATCATGAAATATGGTTATGAAAAGTAAAAAAAAGTTATGATCATGAATATGGTAGGTCGTATTTATGCATGAGTAACACTGACATTTTTTAAAGATCATTATGGAAAGAAGGTATGTAAAATTTAAATTTATATAATGATAATAATATCATAAATAATATATTATTTAATTATATATATATATATATCGTTATTTTGAATTAGTGATTAAAAAAATAACTACATCTCTTTGAGTAGGTAGTAGTCCACACATCCATGGATGACATTATTATTATTTTATGTGAATGAAAATTTAAAAAAATGATATATATTTTTTCTATAAATGAAAATATGTCAAAAATATATATATAAATTTTCTTTTATATCAAATATATTTATTATATTTTACCTTATTACCATCCATATAACATGTAAGTGAAAAAGAATCATATCCATTCGTGAGGCAGTAATCCTCCCTACACATGAGCGACGTTATCCTACTCCTTAAAAAATAAAATGTAAAATGATATCTAAGATATAATTAATAAATAGGTATAATTACATGGTAAATATCAAATATAAACTTTATTTCCTTCATCATACCCAACCATGAGAGGTGTTAATAGATAAAAATGACAACGTTTCACGAGGCGATAGTCCTCGACACACATGAATGATGATTTCATAACGAATTTCATGGAAGTGTATCTATTTTTGAGTCATGAACTTAAAATAACAACATATAATTATATATTATATACTTATTTGATTATATCATCATGGTATATTATGAATTGAAGGGGGTTGGGGAAGAAATAAAATAAAAACATTCATTGAAGAATGTTACCTCGGGTATCCTCCATAGGTTTTAACCAAAGGAATTACTAGGTTGGATTTTTTCCCAACCAAGGCTTCTGAGATTAGGGGATGGAATTAGATAATTTATTTGGGTAGGGATTTCTGGGAACAAATAGGTATAAATTATTTTATATTGGAGGATAGGGGGTGTCCTTTTATAAGTGGGGTGAGTGACACACTTGTAATTATTTTGGAAGAGTGAATTGAAACCATGTTTGTTTCCATAAACTAGGACCCAATAGTGGATCCATATAAATAATATAATGGATAAGGTTGAAATATTCCTAGAAAAGTGTTTTAACAAGTCTTGGTTCATTTTTACACCTTATATTCTAATTTTAACCACTAAGTAAACTTGTTTTGACCTTAATCACTGTAATTAATTTTTTTAAATTATCAATTTGATAAAAAATTAAGTTGAACTCATTAGATAATATAAAATTATTTTTATTACAAATATCAAATAAATTTTTCTAAATTAAATTCACAATATTTAAATAATTTAATTAAAAAATAATCCAATGAACATGGAAATAAAACAGGTTTTTAAGAAGAGTATTATTTTGGGGAAAAGACAATTATATATTAACTCTATAACTAATAATAATAATTATATGAAAATAAATATATATTTAATAATATAAAATATATAAATTTAATTAAAAACATTACCTTTTATGTATTATTTTAATTAATTAAAAAGGAGAAACATTATGCATTTCAGAACACTTTTTAGAAAAATCGATTTTCAAAACCCAAAGACAAAGTTCTATAAAAAACCAATATAAAGATAATTAAAATTAATTAATAGGATTAAACATAAATTATGTTACTTGAAAAATATTCAAAATATATTGGTACTTTTATATTACTTAAATTATTTAAAATAGATAAATTTTTATAAAAATCAGTATTTTTCACAATTCATTGAAAAATCTATATTTTTTTAAAGATCCCAAAATATCACCGAAAGTAACTTTTGATATTAAAATTTGAAAAATGAATTTCATTTTAAAAAAATAAATTTTATAAATATTGAAAAATTTATTAAAATATTAATGTCATGAAAATCAATACGAAACCTTTTTTTTGAAAAGTCATATTTTTCGAAGAATAGAATCACTTTAAGACAAATTGATGGATTATTTTCTAAAAATATATTAAAACATTATTCTAGGTGATATATATATATATAATAAATTAGTTAATGCTCTTTATAACTTCCAATTTAATGGATAGGTTATAATAGTAATATATATCATGAGTCTTTTATGTTCATTGTTATGTGTTGAATATAACATCGAACATAAAAATATTGGGATTTTGTGTAACAAAAACTGAACTGAGTGTTGTGTGTAAAAAATATTAACATATTGTTATGTGTAACATAGGATAATATCATTGTTTCATGTCATTTACACTATCTAGTATAATTTTTCTCTTTTAACATCTTAATGTGTAACATCTTCTCCCTATAATAAATTACGTCATTGCAATTTGAACTTTATCTCGATAATCACAGGTTGGAAATATGAAAATTCTTTTGTTGTAAAAACCCCTCATAAAAAAGGATAATAAAATTACCTCTTAAGAATATGGAAAGGGATCTTCAATGGTCACATAGAATAATACATAACTAGAATTCCAAATAGAATAACAAAGGTGGGTATGTATGAAAAGTGTAAATAATTAAAGAGAGTGTTTGGGGTAATTGATGAAAATAAAGTGAATGATAAATTGAAATTTAATGTCCTAAGAAAATAAATATTTTATGATTTTAAATACCATAATTTCAATATAATCGAATGTACTAGTGTAATACTTATATTTTATGATACTTTTCTTAGGGTTAAGGAATTTTCTTACTATCTAGACCATGAGAATATGGAAATGTAATTACGTGATGAGTATAATTTCATAATTTGATCTATTTCTCTAAAATATTATTTTATGTTACAATGATGTGTATTCAGGAATAAATTTTCATGCTTGAAGAACAAAATTATATTTTAAAGACAACATAATTATAAAAGGGATAACAACCTATTCCTATAGACTTTAAAAATTAACCAGAACCAAAATAGATTTCTAATGGTAAGATAATTTTAAATAATAATAAACTATCATAAATTAATCTCCAAATAGTAATATGAAAATCTGAAACCAATTAATTATATTAGTAACTTTCCTTAAAATTCTTTGAATAATTCATGACTATATTTGAAACCCAAATATTAGAAGGATTTGATCATATAATTTTCAAAGATAAAACAACTATTATTACAAAAATAAAATCCCATATGTATATTAAATTAAATTAATATTTACTTGAAGTTAATTTAATACATAATTGGTCATCATGTAGGCCGATGGTAGGTATGAGACCCTTATCTTGATTCATTCATGGATTCAAATCCCATCGCCTTGCTGGATACGACGAGTTGTCACCTAGCATATAGGTTATCATTTTTATCTTAAAACAAAAAATTATCCCTAAATAATAGTTTATTCTTATCCTAGGGGTTAAAAATAACTAAACCCAATAAAATTCACCTAAAGAATTTCATTAATTACTTTAAGATCTCATCACTTAAAACATTAAAGGGGTATCTTAGAATTTTAACTTATTTTCAAATATAATATTATTGTACTAAGATGGTATACATAACTCTTACGATAACCTGAGATAAAAAAAATACTAATTTCAACAGTTTTCTAAACTGACCTATAATACCAACTATATTAGCTTAGGATCTGCACTACCATATCTGGTGATA
Organism: Viscum album; assembly: GCA_963277665.1. Classification (NCBI taxonomy): domain Eukaryota; kingdom Viridiplantae; phylum Streptophyta; class Magnoliopsida; order Santalales; family Viscaceae; genus Viscum; species Viscum album. The sequence continues at coordinate 449,039,067 of OY728145.1, forward strand.
TAATCATTAATGTTACATTTCCGGTTTTGATAAATATAATTAAAACCCATTTTTTCAAACAAACCAAATAATATCAAAATGAAAAAATTGGATGACTTCCATTTATAAGGATAATTTAGGTTTACTATTTTAGAGAATTAGGAAAACCCCCTATATAAACAATACCCATTTAATCAAATGATAATTTTCCCAGTTAACCCAGCTTTAATTATTTCACATCAGTTCATCATTATCATCCATATGAAACCCATTCTAGAAATAACTCATTAAACTAAATTATTTATAACATGGGTAAAATCAAAGATAATAAGGGTGAGTTAAAATTATCAGTAAGGGTAAATATAATAATTATAAATTTAATGTCATCAATGATCATAATAAGTGAATAATATTATGATGAAATAATCAGAGCGTGTGAATGAATCATAAAAGAACTCATAACTATACACACATGAATCAAAAAATATGAAATTATAGAAAATGAAATATCTATTAGAATAATTATCATGATCTATGTGATATCAATCATGATAATAAGAAACATTATAAACCCATAGAAATCCTGAAAAAACTTATGTTATCTAGAAACATTTTTCTTTATAACTCATGTCAAAACCATGATTGAAATATTTGGAACCCAGTTAAATCTATTGGAGAAACCATCAGGTAACTACCTCATTATTTTATCTCATGAAAAGGTACATTACCCAATACATTGGAGTGTTATCTGGTCTCATCCATCTTTTAAGCTATAACAGGCACACATGGAGATATCAAGGCCACCCCATCTTTTAAGATAAAATGGGATCACTTGAGGCTATCTAGGCCTGCCCATCATATAATATATTTCTATGAACTAAATACAAAATACACATATTTTAAATTTAATAATAAACTCATAGAAAAAATCATCATTCCTTTTATAATGTGATTAACCAATAGAATGGAAATTAGTTTTATGTTAATCTCGTTTAAACAAGTTCGACCTGTAAAAAATAAAGGGGTTCTATAAAAATCAATTTTAAAAAATATCAATCCTTACAAATAAATAACAATGATGGTATCACTAAAAAATATCCCTGTTGGAGCGTAGGTAACAAAAAGAGTTATTTATGTGTAAGAATAAAAATACCATTAAAATATCATTAATTTTTTATGAGGAAAATATTCTTTTCAATTTGAAAATTACATTTTTAATCAAAAAATATTTTTAAAATACTATTATTTGAAAACCACATTTAAAAAATATGAATTTATATAATATTAAGGAATAAATTTGTTACAAATTACATTGTAAACATGAAAAAATAAATTTTAATAAATGATGGTCATGAAGGTGAGTAAATCTATACATGACATATGTGTTTAAAAAACATTCCTTTTTTACTTTAAAAATATTAGAGAAGCGATTTGATAAGAACAAATTGACATTCCTTTGAAACAATATTGTAAAAAAATGGGTAAAAATGTGTTGAATAAATTTATTTTAATAGGCTAAAACCATTATAAATTTTTTAATAAAAACATGTTTTGGAATATAATGGTTTTCTGACTAAAGAGAGAAATGACGTCGGATATTCATAAAAAACACTTCTCAAAAATTGTTAGTAACAAAGTGTGGATAAATGGTACACATACATGAATATATAATAATAAATAGAGGATACTATAATTTATGTGAATTATAATATTTCAACATCTAAGACTTAATCATACAAAATCTCGATTAATGATGAGATAATAACATGAAACTGTTACCACATTGTTAACTTTCAATAATAAGATCAATGAATGGATTAAATAAAATTAAAAATAAAATTAAAATAATATGATAAAATATTAATTCATGAAATTACATTTCAATTTGTATTTATATACATATCATAAAATAAGATAGGTGTATAATACTACATAAGTCTCAAAGAAGGTGAATTGTGACAAAAAACCCTTACCGTTTTTGTAACTTTAAAACTATAAACCCAAAGAAAGAGAGATCCAAAAATGGATATGAAAATTCCAAAAAATTTATTTATAATAATCACAAAATAAATTCATGGGAAATATATACACCACACAACAAATGTAAGTGCTGAAGATGGAATATATCACACAGAAGTAAATGATAGACGAGAAAACCATTACCTTGAGTTTGCTTCATCACACTTGTTATTGGTATTCCTTAATAACAAAATTAGGTTAAATAAATAATTTTTTGAATTTTGTTTTTCATTTTTATTATTATATTTATTCACTTATTAACAATTTATATGTAATTACTAAATCAATTAATTTTAAATCAGACCTTTTGACTAATCTCAACTTATGTTTCATTAATGACTTTGGTAAGTTGGCTATAGTCAAAGAGAAAATTATTTAAATATATAAATAATATTATTAATTAAATAATTATAAAATTTATACATCAATTATAATTTTAAGACCAATAATTATGGATGTTTATAAAAAATGATATGATGTTATGATCATGGATACTGTAGGCTGTACATATGCATGTGTAAAGTTTCCATTTTTCAATGATCATTATGGAATGATGGTAGGTAAAATTTATATTTACATAATAATCATGATATATTAAATATCATATTTTTTTAATTATACACACTTATATCTATATCATTATTATGATGTTTTGATGAAAAAAGGAACTATATCAATTCTAGGATGTGGTAGTCCATAAGTCAACGAATGACAATATCATTTTTTTAGGGAGTGAAAAGGTAAAAATAAAATTAAAAATTATAATTAAAGAAGGATAAATATTTCATTTATATCACATATATTTATTATCATTACCTTTATTACACTCCACATAACGTGTTAGTAAAAAAATAATCAAACGCTTCGTGATGCGATAGTCTGCTGTACATATTAGTGACATTATCACATCCCTTATAAAATAGAATGAAAAATGATATATATTTTATAATGACTCATGAGGTATAATTATGTTATAAATATCACATAAAAACTTTATATTCATCATCACACCCAACAATGAGAGGTGGTAATTGAAAAAAGAATGACATCATTTTGAGAGGCGATAGTCCCCCATACACATGAATGGTGATTTCATAACCCATTTGATGGAAGTGTGTGTGATTTTAGGTCATATAATATACAAAAATAATCTTACTATATTAAGATAGTAATTATATTATATCATAATGGTATAATATGAATTTAAGGTGGTGTATAAATAAATAAAATAAAAACAATTGTTGAAGAATCTTACCTCTTTTTTGCATATCCACCTTAGGTTTCCACCAAAGGCATTCCTAGGTTAGATTTTTGGAAAAAATAAGGATTTTAGGATTGGGTGAGGGAATTTGTGAATTTATTTGGGAAGGTATTTTCCAAAAAAGTATTGAAGGTGTAAAGAATGTAGAAGAGGATGGTGGCCTTTTATACTTACGGTGAGTAGAACACTTGTAATTGTTTTGAAAGAGTGAATTACACCCAATATTTATTCATCTATACAAGACCAAATAATGGACCATTATAGAGAATAGAATTTATAACCTCAAAATATGTCCTTGAAATTTAGTTTGGATATGTTATGGGTTATCTTTATACATTATATTTTATGTTTAACCACCAATTAAACTCATTTTTAACATAATCATTGTAATTATTTTTAACTGTTTTCACTAATAACTATGATTAAAAATTAAGTTTAACTTATTAGATGATATAAATTATATTTATTTTATATATGGAGTTAATTTTGAAAAATTAAAATTGCAGAAGTGGAATAATTTAATTTAAAATTAACCCCGTAGACACGACAAGACAACATGTTTATAAGAAGAGTATTATTTGTTCAAAAAATGATTCCAGTTTATCTCTATAACATGTAATAATAATTTTATGAAACTTAATTAATATTTACTTATATAAAATAAATAATATTCATTTAAAACACTCCCCATTCAGAATTATTTTTATCAATTTAAAGGATAAACTTTATTCATTTTTAAATAGTTTTTTTCGGAAAAACCCATTTTTAACCCCAAAAAAAAAATTATACTAAAATATATATAACTATGATGAAAATTAATTAAGAAGATAAAATATATCATAGGTTACATTAATATAAATTAAAATTAATTTCTATTTTAAAATTACATAATTTATTGAAATAAAAATACTTTTTACAAAAAATCAGTAGATTTTAGTATTCACAGAAAATTCAATATTTTATAAAAAATAAAAAACATTTACCCTATTTAAATTATTATATTATGATTCAAAAAAACATTATTTTAAAAAATAATTTTTTAGAAATTTTAAAAAATTGCTATAATATAATTTTCATGAAAATAAATAAATAAACCATTTTTTTGAAGATTTTTTTTTTTGAATAATGAAATTAATTTACTAAAATTTGATTGAATATTTAATAATTTTTTTAATAAATTATACTGAGTGTAATATATATATATATATATATCACAAACCATTTAGTATTATTCATATCCACCAATTTAACCATTGGGTAATATCAATAACATATTTCATGGGTCATTTAATTTCAGTGTTGCATGTAGAATACCCTTTAGAACAAAAACATATCAGTATTGAATATACTTCAAGATAAACTAAGTATTGTGTGTAATAAAATCCGTACATAGTGTTTTTTGTATTTGCAGACAAATTCAATTTTATATGTCCTTTATGCTATCAAAATATAATTTTCTTCTTTGAAAATCTTATGGTGATACAATGTTTGTTATCGAGTGTAATTTATCTGTTTCAATAATTTTTGTATTAAAATACTCTTATGGTTATAACAGCTGTATTCAAATACTTGAACTACATAGATTCAGAAAGATTTAATCAGGGGAAACAGATCTATCTCCTGTCAATGGGGAAATACATGTTGTCTTTGCTATTGGGTACTTCCTCTATACATTTCCAGCATGAATGATTTTTGTTTTAAAATATTTTTATTATGTTCCATATATTACCAAGAACATTCTTTATGAATCTATAACTGATACATGTGGATTTATTTTCATATAATGAAATTAGTTTTTATTCTTTGGTAAAAATATCATATGTGATGGTAAGAAAAACATAAATAATGTCCTTTATGTGTTGTATTTAATGAACCAAGTAATGAGAATCAATAATGAATGTACATCACATGAAACACACCAAAAGAAAATATGGCATAAATATCTAGGTCGTGTAAACAAAAAAAAATTAAATTAATTAGACTAAGATGAATTTTAGATTTCCTTGAACTAAAAAAACAAGTTTTCTATCATGCGTGTTTTCAAAAGAGAATGAACAAAGCCCCATTTAGTAGAAAAGGTGAAAGGGATGAAGATATTCTTTAATTAGTTCACATTAATGTATATATACCATTTCCTATTGAATAAAGGGGTGGGTACTCAATATTTATAACTTTTACTGATTATTTTAGAAGATATGGATATGTATAACTAATGAGGTATAAGTTTTATTCCTTTTAGAGATTCAAGTAATACAAGAATAAAGATAAGAAATAGCTTGGTAAGAATAATAAAAAACTCCACTCAGTTTAAAATGGAGAATATCTTAATAAATTCTTTTTTGATTATTTATGAGAGTCATGGATTCTATCTCAATTCAATACTCCTTATATGACTCCGTGTAATGGTTTATGTGAATGGTGTAACCACACATTGTTGGACATGGTGAGATCAATGACGAGTCATGTGAGTCTTAGATTATCCTTTTGGGGATAAATGATACAAACAAAAATATAGAAACTTAACCAATTATCAATTAAAGTGCATGGTAGTATAACATGCTAATTGTAGAATGGAAAGAAAACCGTGTTGTCGTATATACATTTGTGGGGTTGTGAAACATTTGTTAATTCCTCTTTAGGAAACAAAATTACATCCTAGGGAAAATAGTGTACCTCTACAGGATACCCTATGGAAAAGGTTATATTACCTTTAAAACTCCCTAAAATAATGCAACAATGGAAAGACCCACCATATGTCTTTGGATTAAACACATCTATAAAAGATTTATTTAGAGAAAGATAGACTTTAATAAAGTCCTAGATCAAGTTATAAAAGAGTTTCATAGGAATAGATTTCACAAAGTCCCATGGAAGAATATTTTTTAGATACATAAGTACTAAATATAAGTATAAGAGAGGTTAAAGAACCATAACCATATAGTTTTATATTCAATAAGTTTTATGACTCATTATTAGTTTTTAATATCTATCCTCTAACCTAAAAGGAATGTGAAATTTTTATGGATATTTCTTAATGGTAATAAGTAATGAATTCTAAAATGGATTCCATGTAACAAAACCAAGTCTAGAATTTGGAAGATCCTCTAGTACATATAGATCCTATTTTTTCAATTTGTATTCAAGAACAAACTGGACATCGGTGGATAAGTCAGTAATTATAGGGCATGATTGGTTGCAAAAAGGTTTAAATAACATCAATGCATTGACTATGATGAAATATTTCCACTAGTTTCTATCAATAAATCAACTATAATTATACATTCCATTTCATCCTTGAATTACTATTCACATTGGAAAATGGATATCAAAACGACATTCCATAATGGTAAAATTTAGGAAGATGTCTATATGAAACAACCCGAAGGGTTTGTGACTCTAAATAATTCTAGTAATTTATAAAATTTAAAAGATCCATTTATGGAATAAAAAAAGTTTCCAAGACATGGAATATTAATTTTGATGATGCCTTAAAAAAATTATGTTTTATAAATAAAAAATGCGAGCCATATGTCTAGAAGTGGTTTAGTGGGAGTGTAGTTATTTTCTTAATAGTATATATCAATGAAATATTACTATTTGAAACAAAATACCAGTCTTGTAGTCTTCTATAACCAAATTAAATAAGATATTCTTTATGAAGGTCTTAAGTGAGGCAATATATATTATTGGGATCACTATCCACCATAATAGATCTAATTGGATTCTTGGCCTAAGTCAAGGTATTTATATTGACATGATACTTAATAGTTTCATTATTAAAAATCCTATAGGGTAATATTGTCAATTTCACAATGAATTCATCTTTCTATAAAAATGTGTCCTTAGTAACATGTGGATAGATAACTGACCGAAATTATTCCTTACACATATACAATTGGTGTAATCATATATATTATGTTATCTACTAGTCTAGATGCGGCCTATACCGTGAGTGTGGAAGGAAGATATTAGGACTTGTGTTTCAATGTTTGTCAATGATGTGACAATATGTGTTTAGTGAGTTGATGGGGAGAACTGGTGATTATTTGAGAATTTTTATGTGTTCATTTAATTGAATTATATATTTTTCATGAACAATTTCCTTGAAATTGTGATGATTGTATCAACTATTTATAAAGATAAAAGTCCTATTTAAAAAGAAATTTATGAACTATATAATTTTTATAATAATATATAAATTATGAAAAATATATTTCAATTCAAAAAGAAAGTAATTTCATAAAGTAATTAAAAATTACATGCATTAATATAAATATATTATTTATATTTCATAGGGTGAATATGTCTTGGAATTTTCCGGTGATTATGTCATGGAATTGATTAATAGACTAACTCATTTGTTAGACTTTCTAAAAAAGTTTCCAAATACCTAAGCCACCCAAAGGGAAACACAACCACTGATCTGGTGGGAATATCAAACTCATTCCATCCATATAAGTGATATAAGGAAGAATAATGAACATATAGATCACATGAGGATTGGCCATATAGGGTCTGTTAGAACACAAACATGTAGCACGCATGCAGATGTTCTGATTAGGCTTGTTCGCTAACATAGGTGAGACATGCTCAATAAAGTTTGATGGAGTAGTGTGTGAATGATAGAAAAATCCATTTTTCTCACCGATATTATAAGGAATTATGGAGATATATATCTCAACCGATCCAAACATCAATGTCTGGCATCGACACACCTGTATAGTTCACCAACGTTTAAAAAGATAAAGGTAAAATTGATCTTTCCAATCTAATCATCTTGACTATCTGATCATCATGAGTGATCTCAACCAATTTACTGATGCTAAAGAGTTATAGTATCTCCAGATTCAATGTATGTTGTGATAAATATTATTGAGATAAACTTGAATGAAACGGTTTTTGAGATAATGAGGCTTCAACCATCCATGCATGAAATATCCATCTTGTATCAATATATATATATATATATTCAATGAATTTTATTTTTAATAATAAAAATGATGTTTTATAATGCCATTAAGATATATGTTTGGGAGAGATATTTAAAAATGAGGAGAATCATTTGATCCCAATCTCATTCATGTGAGAGGAATTCATCTTAAAGATTCCATGTTCTTGAGTGTAAGATGATTTAAAAATGTAGACCTATTTGGGTTCTTCTCAAAAAGTGATATAACCTAAAATGATGTGTTTTTAGAAAGAATAATTATCTGATCTATAGTGCAATGCATTTGTGGTATCCAGATAAATATCAAGGAACCTAGTTGTGGATTTTTTTTCTTCCACTTGATAGATCATTCATTTTATCAGAAAACAAATTGTTCTAGAAAACACTATTTCATAATGATGAGTTTCCATTAAGTGGTTATTTTGCATGAAGGAGAATAGAATCCCATAATCTCTTTTTTTATCATTTCACTCAAGGTTTTCTTAATGAAACAGAGATACCATGAAGAGATTCATGGAGATTTTCTTCCATGAAGACCTTCAGGTGTTCACAATCTCTTTGAGATAATTGAAACGAATCATTATAACGATATTTTATATTTTTAGGGATAATTTGAGACACTATACTTAATCTATTGTGGATGCAGTGTTCTTGAAGTCATTTAGTATATTTCAAATTGGAGGAGGGCCCATGAGTCATGTAAGATAGTGGGTTTCATGAAGAGGGTAGTGCATATGCACATGAAATCATAAATGCATAATACTTTGAGATAACAAACCCTTATTTAATATATGGTAGAATGAAACGTAATATAAGACGCTGAAAAATTAAAAATAAAATTATATGGTAATGAAAATATGTTTTAGGGTTTCATGGAAATTAGAAAACTGATTAATGAAAGATTAATTCTTTCATAAAAAGACATCAAATAATATTGTGTACACCACTGTCACACATGATTTGAGGCTAAGAGTTATCTTAAATAAGGAATTATTAATTAATGATAATTTGATTTAGTGAAGTAAATGATCAATACATGTTATTAGAAAAATTGAGGAAGACCTAGAGATTCGATCAGTGGTAATTGATGACAATTTAAGTATACATGATGACGTGTGAATTAAAAAGATCGTAGAGGAAGATCAAAATATCATACTAGAGTGGATCAATCCCAAAATATAGGTATAAGACTATCAGTTGGATTCATTTGTATGGGAAGTATTTTAGTTGAAGCTATATGTAGAGGAAGTCTCTCAATTGGAGTTTGGAGTAAGAGATGTTAGTTAGGGGGAATATCCAACTGAGGATGAAGAGTTAGATTGCATGTGGATATAATAAGGAACAATTATAGGATTGACTACTAGGGTGTATAACCAGTTGTAGTGTGAACCACTATAATTGATAAAAATATTATATCATAGAATCCATGTTGGGGGTGGGGGTATAAACAACATGGAAAGGAGTATGAATTTGTATCGAATAGTGTAAATATCATGTGTTGTTCTCTATATTATAATTTATACATACAATTTGGTAATGTCATAATCATTGATTGGATCAAGAACCTGAATAAGTTCAAGTGTTTAAATTAACAAGTAAACGAATTCGTAAAATGAGTGTACCATTGATTAAACCCCCCTCAATAGAACCTAATCCTACTCTAGGCTCTATAAGTGGTACCAGATGATGGGTTCCCCTTAAATATTGAAATAAGTTTTTATGAAGTTCAAAATTAAATAAATATGGGATATATATTATAAGAATATTTCTTCCAAGACATAGTAGAATAAAAAAAAAGACAAGGACAGAAGCTAAAAAATAATCATACAATAAAATGGTTGGCACCACAAACTAAAGTTAATGAAATATGTATATTTTTCAATAATTGTTTTGATTATGATTGTTCTAATAATGATTTCTCATGATTTGATGACGATTGGTCAATTAGTGATCTTATTTTTTATTTTATTGAATATTTGAATAATTTTCCGATGAATTTTATAAATTTTATTTCATGATGTTTCAGGGGGAATATTTTTAATAAATCCCAAATAGGAGAAGAAGTTGACGAACTGGAGAATTAACTAAGTAAGAAGTATAGAAAGTGCATTAATCTCATTAAAAAATTATAATTAAGGGAAAAATCCATTATTGATACCAAATAAGAATTGAAAATATATTCATATAAGAATGTTTTTTCTGAGATAGTGATTGTGGAAGCATTCCATGCACTTAAAAGTTTCACAAAGATTCAATGTCTATCAAGGATACTCAACTATAAGATAGAGAAAACAAGGTAAAGGATATTGAAAATTTCTTATAATAATTAATAAAAATGAATGAAGAAAAAGTAAATAAGGTTAAGTTATATTTTTAATACAATGTGAGAATAATTGAGGATAAAAAGAATTACCTCAACAGGAAGTGTTTATATCTAGTGGTGAGATTAAAAAACTATGAATTACTAAAAGATAAAACATCTCATACTTATAGAAAAATATATTCTTAAAAAACGTATTCTTTTAGGATCAGGACATTATGAAAATAATTTAATCATCCTATAATAAAATGGTACCATGCTCTAAGAAGAAGTTATCATATAACATAGAAACTATCTTATATACTAATTTTGTTTCAAGTGATGGTATATATTCAAATCCAAACTATAGGAAAATATGGATGGTGAGAAGTACTAATCATTTCTCAACCTCAAGGGTGGATGTGAAAAGATGTATTTAGAGGAATTCTAAAGAAGTTTCTAAAAGAGTGGTGGTTCCACTAAAAAAATTGAATATTTTACAATCTAAGAAATATGGACAGACTACAGTAGAAAAGAAGATAAATAGATTCATAGTTTATTTTAATAATTTTTATAATTTTGTGAAAAAAGAATTGTACTATTTGAATAACAATAAAATTAATGAAAATAATAGAAGTCCTGCATTTAGGGGGATAAATATAATATATGAGTAATAGATAATATTAAAAAAAGTTAACTAATGTTAAAGGTGAAACATTAAATACCAGTGAAATGAAGTATCTAAACAGTAAAGCTAGATCTACACCTAATATTTCTCAATGGAAAATTATTATTTCTAATAGTACATGTGATAAACATAAATCTATACTCAGATGGTCTAAGATGAAAATTGATAGATCCTCTCCATTATTAAAGGGAGAAACAAATGTTTCATTAAAATCACCACCCCATAGGAAAAAGAAGTCTCAGTTAGAATAAGTAAAATAATAACATGTTTCGAGATACAATGCATATATAGGAGAAAGATTCAAGATTAATGGTTTGTTCTAGTTCTTTCAAAGTTATGGGTACAAAGACTACTCTTTCTTGTATGAATATTAATTTATAGTAAATATAAATTAATATATGGGAGGTCAAGGTTAATATATTTGAAAACTTTCTCATAGAAATAATGGGTAGACCATAAATCCGTCTAGGTTACCAATTTAGAATAGATATTATTGAACAAAATATATTTGTAGAGGATGTATGTAGAAGGTTCACACAGCTAATAAATTAAAGACAAGAAAGCCAAGATATAATCCCTTTATTTAAGAAGGGATGTGGGTTAAGTAGAAAAATAGTGGTATGACATGTTAATATTCAAAGAAGAAAAAAATTATAAATAAATACTTCTTTGTTATTTGAAAAAATAAACTGAAATTTGATATGAAACTGGAGGTATGTTAAAAACCAATTAGTGAAAAATTAAATAAATTTTATTAAAGACTTGTTAGTGAAAAATTAAAATTATTAATAAAGACTTCTTAGTTATCTACCTTAATTTTTGTCCCAAAAAACATGAAGGCCCCTTGTTATTCCCTATTATTTTATATGTTTTGAGATAAAATGTTGGGAATTAAAGGAGATGTTTTAGGTTCACATATGTACTTCATGAATAGATTGTAACTGATGGATTCTACTGACTTCTATGAAAGGAATGAAAATAGTGAATCCCTTACTTGGGAGAAACCTTGATAAGAATCTAACATTTTACTTAATCTCTATGAATATGGAAATTGTAGACAGATTTTAAATATGGAGGTTAAGGTAATCCGATTTTAAATTCTTTACACCTTCTTAATTTTAATAATCATACAAATTAAGGTGGAGAAAATTATTTTTCCCTTGAACTTTATAATGTGTTTATTGAAGTGTCTTCATGATTTTTAATTTTATTAAATACAAATAAAATTATGAAAAATCCATAAAACAAAAATTGAAAATTTCTGAGAATTACTTCACATGAATGGTAGTTTATAGACTTCATGGAAAACCTTCATTGCATATACACTATCTTCTATACTGGGTTATCCCTCCTAGAGTTATAATTCATTAAAAAATCTCTATTTTCAAATAAAACCATGTGATATCATCAAACTCTTATAATTGTTCAATAAATAATTTTATATGAGAAGAGATAATATTTTTGAGAATATTTTAGAGATGAGAAAAGAACCACATATACCATTTTTAATTGATTTAAAATGATGTGGGGAAAGTTTGAGAATACATATTGAGTTTTAAATAAGTAAATATAATTTGAAAAAAAAAATACAAAGTTGTATATTGTTGGGCTTAGTGTTTCATTTCTTTTTAATGATGTGTGAATGATATATTTGGTGAGTTTATGGTGAGAAGTGGTAATGCTATGGTAATTGTTATATAATAATTTATGTAATTATATCTGTTGCTCATAAAAATATCCTTGTAAATGTGATGACTCTTTGAACTAATTTTAAATCATAATGATATATACAAAGGGAATTTGATGAACTATACATTTGTTACAATAAGATGGAGAAGATGATATGAATATTTCTATGAAAAAATAACATCATTTCTCAACATAATTAAATAATTTCATACTGAAATATAAATATATTGTTTATATTTTTCAAGAAGAGTATAAATATTAATTTGGTGTTTTGTATGACATATAAGTGATTAATTTGATAACAATTTTATTTTACTTACTAAAAAATTATCCAACAAACTAAGTCATTTGTAGGTATCCATAGCCACTACATACATGGGAATATCAACCACCACCTAGACATGGAAGTGGTAGAAGTGAGCATAGTTCCACATGAAGTATATGAGGATTGTATGCATAGGTCCCGTAGGAATGTGTACAGGTTGCGTACATGCAGACAGGTTGGATGGGAAGGCACGATAATGCAGGTGAGGTACGACCCATCAAGCCCATGATATAGTGTTTTTATAGGATAAAACCTTATTCTACTCACTGATACTATAATGAAACATAGAAATATACATGAAATTGATCAACTGAGAAAACCATTGATGTGGGATAGTTGCATAATGGTACTATTCACCCACATTTAGAACGATAAGAATTAAACACATCCATTTGACCTAATCATATGAATCATCTGATCATCCTGAGTTATCTCTTTTACGATTTAGATAATGGAGATTTATATTATTATTGAAGTATATATAATTTGTGACATCCATCTTCAGGCTATGTAAGAATGGATATGTTTTTCATATAGTTGGGCTTCTATCCTCCATGCGTGAAATATATATATTTCATGCATGCTAAAATTTGAAGAATATTAAATTTATAAATGAAAATAAAGTTTCATAAGAATAATTATATACATAGATGAGTTTAATATTTAAATATTAGGAGAATCACACAATCCATATTGCATGTATGTGAGACGAATCCATCTTGAAAAAGTAATGTTTTTCGATGTGATATGGCTGAGAAACATAAAATGATTCAGATGTTTTTTAAAGTAGGGGCACAAATTAAAAAAATATGAGTTATGAGATGGAATAAATCTTGAATATTAGGAGTTGTAAGGCATGGGTGGTTTTCCAGTAAATATTAAATCATCTAACTAAGGATTTGTTACTACCACTTGTGAGATTTATTATTTTCCTTGAAAATATATCATATTTGAAAATATTGTTTCATGAGGGGGAGTTTCCATAAAGTATTTTTCTTCTTTAAATAATAATTTAATCCCACGGTCTCTTGATTTTGAAACCTGGCACTCAAGGTTTTCTTGAAGAAACAAAGAAACCGTGATGCGCTTCATGAAGAAATAGTTCCACAAAGCCTTTTAGGTGTGTGTGACCTCTTTGAGACATCCAAAAACATGGTTTATAACCACATAATATTTTATAAAGTAGAAATTAATACACTATACATAACCAAATTTAGAGGCAATGTGCTTTAATTAATTCAGTTCCTTATGAAAAGCAGTAGATCCCATGAGGAAAGGAAGACAATAGGTTACATGAAGAAGATAGTTCATGCATAAATGCACTAATGAATTCACAAGACAATGAGATAACCAAAAATTAATCACTATAAGGTCATGTGGAACTATAATTAATACAATTAACAATATCACATAACATAAAAAGTCAATAAAAAATATGTGCTAGGGTTCCAAAAAGAGAAGAGACCTGAGTTGTGGAATATTTATTCTTGTATAAAATAACATTGAAGAAGTTTGTGTGCACCACTTTAACACAAGCATTTTGGCCAATATTTCACTTTAATATGATGAAATTAAATCCCAAGAATTTTATTCAATGAGGAAACCTATCAGTATATGTGATTAGAATAATTGATCAAGATCAACAAACTCGATCAGTGGGTCTTGAAGCTACTTTACGTGTAGATGAGAATTTGTGATTCATCATGTTAAGGGATGCATATAAAAAGATTACCCTAAATTGGATAAATACTAGAAAAAAATTATATATTTCATAATTTTATATCGGAGAAGAAAAAGATTTTAGTTGGAGTTAGAAGAAGAAGATGTCTCTCTGTTGGATTTGGGAGTAGGAGACAGTTAGGGGGTTTAACTAATTATGGAAGAAGATTTGGACTGAAAGGGGATACAACTATGTTAAATTACTAAGGTGTGTGGGGAGGGGGGTGTAACCAACATGTAAAGGATAAGTTCTTTGTATCAAACCTTGTAAATACTATGTGATGTGATCTCTCTTATCATTTCGTTATACGAATTGAGACTGTGTCAATCAATGAGTGGATATCGAACCTTAACACATGTAATAGTTTTATTTTAAAAGTAAGATAATTCTTAAAATCAAGTTAACATTTATTCACCACCTCTTAGAGGAACCTAATTTAGAATGGGTCACTGACGAATATATCATGTAGGCCTAGGTGACCACCATCAGATAAAAGTCAATACTATATAAAATTATTAAAGGAATAACAATGACATGTTCATGGTGTAGGGATGATATGAGGAATTAGTAATTGTGTGATAAATATATGCTTATTTCCAAATAGATCAAGATTATATAAAATCATGAACTAGATACATGTTCACTCTCAAGGGAGGTGCTGTGAGATGGTAGAGTTGAAAGGAGACTGTGGTTAAATATTCTAAAAAAAAGAGTATGAATATTTTATGACTTTTGAGGTATCTAAAGATGTAGTATGGATAAAATTATTTATCTATGATATCGACTTTATTACTCTCATTAATGACCCTATTACACTCTATTGTGGTAAAACTAAAGTGGTAGATCTTGAAAATGAGAAAAGGTCACATTAGTGGAAGAAGCACATACATAAAATGTACCATATTTTGATGTATTTTTATTAAAGATTATAATTTGTAGTGAGAAGAATATAAACGGAAGATAACATTGTAGACCCCTTGACTAAATACTTGTCTCATTAGAAACATGATTATCTTGTGAGGTATAGTCGACAAAAATTTGTAGGTAGTTTTCTCTAGTCCATATAGTAAATTATTAGAGTTTTTGTTCTAGAAAAATCCATTAGAAAATTGATTACATATATATTGTAATATTTTAATATTAATAAAACATCTTACTACCTATTTCTCATTATTCTATATTACTTTTACGTAAAACGGTTATAGGGTATTTTTCTAATTGATAAGGTTATATATTCTACACTTTATTATGTGAACCATGATTCGAAATGAAGATATTATTAAAATCCATTCTATAGAAGGATAAAATACTATTATGGGGAACATAGAATCTGGACCGTCAGATGTGAGTACTTGTAACCAGATGAGATATATTCTCATGAAGTTCACAAATGTAAATCTCTAAGATTGGAGATTATGAGAACAAAACCTCCAATAGGAATTATACATGTTTTAGTTTCATAAGGTATTACTATATAAAAATACATGTAATGGTTATTATAATTTAATATTATCATTAATTTAAGTCATGAATAATGCCCTTATATTTATTGAACAAAACCCTGGCGACTTATGTTCGTGGAAAGTAGGGTATGTTGTGTACGTCATGAATGAATTGTTATTAATAAATTAATTGAGGAAGATTTTCTACCTTCCATATGTATGTAATTATATATCTCATGTAAAACCCATTGTTTTTAATATAATAATTTGTTTGATATCTTACAAGATATAAACACCAAGTTAAAGTGAACCCTAAAATAAATTTTTTAAATATGATTATTATAATATAGACATTAAATTGAAAGGAAAGAATTATATTAATTAAATTATGAAATATGTATATATATATAGGTCCTAATAAATATTTTTTTTGTATTATGGATTAGGAAATAAGAACTCAATTTTTAGTAATTTCATTTTATTCTTTGAAAATACACTTTCTTAAAAAAAATTATTTCTTTTTGTGATTGAATATAATAAATAATTTATATAAAATTTGGAGATATTTTTTAAAAAAATTATACAATTTTTAATTCATCCTTCCAAAAATAGTTTATATTTAATTTTTGGGATTTCTATGAAATGAATTATTTTCCAGTGAATATAAAATATATTTTCTTTATTGAAATCTATATTTATGTTTGAATCATTTACAAAGTTCCATTATTTTAAAATGTTTTTGAACATAAAATTTCTTCAATTATATTATTTATATTCCAATTATGTTTATTTTAATAAATTTTAGTATTGAATTTGGTATAAGCATATTTTTATACTAAAATGCCATTTTTCTGAAAAACAATTTTTCATTGTGTTTTGTATTTTAATCTTCAATTATTTTATACCATGTCTAGAAATTGAATTTTGAACTTTTTTCATATTTTTGAATTAGGACCATCAAATTTAGTAAATAGGTACCTTTTATTTTTTGTTGTTAAGAATAGTAACTATAGAAAATAGTTGTCACTCTGGTAAGGGAAAATTAGGTAATTAAGGTTAAAATTAGTTTCATAAAGAATAAATAATAAATACGAAACTCTCCCATATACTATTAGAAGAGTGGATTTTAGATATGTATAAACATGTTTTTAAAATATAGAAACTTGGTTTTGTATTTCTTTGATATTAACCATTATAATATTCAAGTAAAAGATAATGTAAAAATTGCCACTTTTTTTATATCTATAATATTTTATGAAAGGGATAAGAAAACTTATATTCAGTTCTAAATGTTTATCTGAAATATAAATTTTTTTTAATCATGTTCAATAATTTTTTATTTTTAATAATGGAATAATTATTTAAATTCTTAAGAAACACCGAAACATTATTTATTCATATAATATAGAAATAAAATAAATTATTCTAAAAATATTTTAAGAATTGTAATTTGAATAAATTATTGTCTTCCATGAGTTTTTTTGATTAATATAACATATGAGTGTTAAATTAAAGGATTATGTTTTTATTAATTTTTTTCATGTTGTTTTCAATATGTAATTGCATGAATCATTCCAAAAATGAGATTAATGACATTTTATGTTAAATAATATTTTATTAAATACTTTAAAAAACAAAAAAATATTTAAATTGGACAATTAAGATGATAAATTTTCTAAAATTTCATCCCTAATAAATTTATGATCCAATTTTCACCTTATAATTAAAATTATAACCTTTAATATTGAAAATTTCATTATTGTGGTTAAGGTTTAAACTTGTTAACCAAGGGATTAATATGATGATAAGGTTTAAAATAATATTAAAACCAATAAAAATTTGATCAGATGATTATATCGATATTATATATTACTTATCTTATAATCCATTTAATTTTGGAACCATTTCACATAAGTTTGAAACTTTTTATAATATAATATTTCGTTTAATTCTAAAAATGACATAAATGACAGTTTATAATAAATAAAGTTTTTTAATTGATTTTAACTTCAAGAAAATATTTCCATTGGACAAGTGATTTGGATATGGTTTAAAATGTCAACCATGGTGCTATATGGGAAAAATTTCCTTTTATGGTGATTATCCTCACCTCTAAAGAGTAGAAAATGTTTTTATGATGATAATCATAAAATGGGTTAAGAGAGTGTTGAAATAAAAAGATAAAGGTAAAAACATAATCTAATGATATAAAAATTTTACTGGATAAGATTAAGTCAAACCATACCCATACTATACCTTAATTATGTCAATTTAGTTCCATTTTTGAAGGATAAGAAATTTATATTAATCTAATAGTTTATCTAACTCCAAAATTTAATCTTTCTACACTTATGAAAGGGCACCCCCTCTCTTCATTCCTTAACACATGAAAAAACCTTTTCTCCGGCCAATATATATCCAAATCCCTTCCTTATATCCCTGCTCACATCATAGAGGACTTATATTAATTATAAAGGAATCCACTGAAGGATTTATGTATAAACATAAATTGTCTGTCTAAATAAGATTAAGATAAAGAGCATACGTGATGCGTCGGACTCTAGGTAAGAGACAAAATAACATGGCACCTCATTTAAGATTTTTTAATGATTTTTTTCTAAATATATTTTATTAATTTACATATTAATAAAATTAATTTATGGATGTATTTATATGGGATTAAATTAATTATAATGTAAATTTCTTATCTTTCATTGTTTCTCAAAAACGAATCTTTTTACGAAATGTTTTGACATTATTTAAAAATAAAAAAGTAATGTTTTGTTTTAACATATAATGTGTAAATGGATTTTATAGATACCAAAACCATTATTTGATATTTATATTTTTTATAAGATTATATAATTTCACAAATTAAAAAAACTCATTCCCATGTTTCAAGTATTTATGTTTTGAAAATGGGGTTTTAAAAGGAATGGAATTTTCAAAATCTAAAAGTCTTTTTCATTCCTATTTAAAATATTTTTATGGGTTTTATTATTAAATGGTGCAATATTAATATGTTTTATTAATTATCTGTTCCATGTACATTGTTCATGATCATGTGTTCCTAGTTTGGCTCTCCAATTTATTGGATAATGATTATGTTCATCAGATAAATATATTGGAAGTCAACTATATAGTTATTCAAATTGTAAGTTTTATTTAAATGGATAAATTAAGGATTATATGGATATGATGACTGAAGGAACCTACATGAATTTTATATTCTTGATATTGATTTTTCATGGGTTTTTTATTTCAATACGTAAGCTAATGATATTTTTAAAGGATGGATTATACCGTTCTAGGTCTAAAAAAGGATTGTTTTTAAGAAAACATTTTTCATGGGTTTGCATGTTTTTAAATAAACTCCCATGATTATTATTATTCGTTTATTTTATATTATAATTTTTTTATGAAAAACATTGGGATGTGAAAGTTAATTTCCTACGAAATTAAATGATTATTTGAGTTCAAAGTTGATTATATTAAAGGAATTATCTTTTTATGATATCATGCTTTTAAAATGTAAAAATAATTTTGTTTCTTTCTTTCATGTGTCTTAGTGAGATTTTTTTATCATACCATTTTTTTTAAATCTTTTCATAGATTTTATGTTTGGGTAAGAACAAAGAATAAGTAAAATAAAAAAATTTATACATTTTTCAAGAAAATAAATCAATTTTATTTTTGTAAGATTTGTTTTTTGGGAAAAATAGATTTTAGAGTTATTTTCCAACATGTATTGAATGATTTTCCTATGTAAGTGTTTTGTACAAATTAATTATAACTCTAAACAGAAAAAGTTACTATAAATAAATTAAAATGAGTTATTTTATAATGGTTGAATTTAATAATTTATTAAGGAAATGTATTTATAGTTTTCTTCATAGGAAATAATTAGATAACATTGGAGATTAGTAATTTTTAAGAGTTACACATACCATCATGGGATTTTTTATTATTATGTTTGAAAAAAAGTTAAAAGGAATAGAAACCCCCTTTTTAGGTTTCATGTTATGGTATTTTTAGGTGATTAATTATATTTTTAGAGATTTTTTATTGGTTTGATGTATATGTAACAATTATGTTAAACATAAATGACTATTTTATAAGAATTTTGTTAAATTTTTGGGAATGAAAGATGAATGGTATGAGATAACGATTGTGGTTACAACATTATTTAATGTCAAAAATAGTAGGGATATTTTTGAGGATGTTAATATTATTTCTAGGAATTTAATATGAATTATAGTGATATAATTTTAGTAAAAGGACAACCCATTGTCCATGTGGTAACCCATCCCATCCTGTAAGTCTGCGGGGCTTGAAACGAAAACCAAATAAAGACAAGGGTGAAACACCTACCATTTGACTATTTGATGTCCAATTTTGTATAAAATTGTTTTTATTTTCAATTAAATTATTTTAAATATAAATATTAACATGATTTTAGGAAAAAAGTGTTTATCATATAAATGACCATGAGATTCAAAATTGATTTTCGGATTAATGGACTAATGTTACATCGAATGAATATCCTTGTCATTTTTACATTATTTTATGAGATTTTATTTGAGGGGTAATGGTTAAATTATATTTTGGAAGAATATATGATTTTAATGTGGATTTATAATGATTTAGGTTATTTATGGAAATGTTTATCAAGAATTTAAGATTATATGTTTATATCATATATAATTTTGGTATGAGACTTCGAATGAGATAGATGTTATCTGGAGAAAATATTAAATTTATCATGGAAGAATATGTGATAAAATCATTCTAATACATGGGTTTAAATATTATTATGGAATATTTTGAATATTTTAAAGGATAGTTATTTTTTGAATTATTCAGTTTGAATAGTGGGTATTATAGTAGAGCCTTTGAGTTTAATATTGAATTTCTTCATATAAATTTTTATTTTTTAGCCTTTTTCTTACCTTGGAATTACCATTTAAATTTTGGTTACTGTCTAAAAATAGGTAGAATAGATAATTTTATTATTAAAGGATTATTTTATATGTTATATGTTTATTTTAGTGTTTCAGGAATTGAAAATTCATTTATAATACTCATCGTTTGGAGAGAGATATGAGATTGTAGTGGAAATTTATTAATGGATTAAATTACAATTATAATGTATGTATATTTCCTTATGTTCTTAGTATAGATGGTATAAAAATTCCTTAACTCTAGAAAAAGTATATAGAATTTTTTGATCCTAATACCATTTTATTATTAATGGATTAACATATTTAAACCTAAAAGGTTTATGGTTCTATGGTCAACAACTTTCTATTCAATATTCACCTTTTTGTGATTAATGACCTATTTTTATCTCCATAATTATTTGGACATTACGATGCTCCTAAATGCCCATATTTTCACATAAAAATAATTTTATCATATTTAAAAACCTATTTATATGTTAATATAGACGACCTTTATATTCCCATTACCCAATTATCAAGATTAAGTTTTATTAACCATTTTTACAATATGGGTTTTCAATAAATGTATTTTTTAATGTCCAAACATTGATTACCCGGATCAATTTTAAATTTCAAGTACATAATTTATTAATTGGGGGTGAATGTAACCCACCATTTTTTTAAAAGAATATTATGTTTGATAGTGTACATGATTCACAATGCCAAGCTTAAGCGAACAAAAAACATTTCTTATTTGAATATTGAATTTAGAACTTAGCTATAGTGGCTGTGAATATAATTGAATAAATTATGATATATATAAATTTACTAAGAAATTAATTTTTTTGATTAATATTTAGTAAATATGTGCTCATTTTTAGTAAACTAATTTTATTCTTCAAGAATACATTTACTCAAAAATGGGTTTTATTTCTTTTTGGGAGTGAATATTATAAAACATTTCATAAAATATTATAATTTTTATTTGAAAAAAATGATATTACTTTTCAATTCAGTATGTCTAAAATATCTTTGAGTGATGTTTTTTGATTTTTTTTGAAAATATTGATTTTCCAATGAATAGTGAAAAAATACTCATTTTTATTAAAAATTTTAATTTTGTTTGAAGAATTTACAAAGTTCCATTTTTTAAAAGGGTTTAAAAGATTTTTTTACCTTAGAATAATAATAATTACATTGTGTTCATTAGAATTAAATTTATGTCATTATTTTGTAGAAACATTTTTATACCTAAAAGGAATTTTTATGAAAAAATGTTCTTTATTTAATTATTTGTTTAAATCATTCATCAAATTTGGAAACATATATTAATTTTTTTTTGAAAAATTTATTCCATATTTTTAATTAAGATTTAATTTTTTAAAAATATATCCAATTTAATTTTGGTTATTTTTTATAGTAACCATGCTAAGTAATTGTCACCACAGGAAGGGAAAATCGAATAATTCAAGTACAAAATATAATTACATGGACAAAGAATTGACCATAACACTTGACTTTATCCTATTGGATGATTAATATTTGGAAATATACATTTAATAATTGAAAATATTGCAATTTTATTCAAAATTTCATTGATTTTAGTGATGTAATTATTACCTTAAATGCTTAAAAAACACAGACTCGGTATTTATTCAATTAAGAGAAAAATAAAATAAATGATTCTATAAATAATAAATGTAATATAATTTCAGTTAATTATCATGTAACATGATTTGTTTATATATATATATTATTTTATTTATTTAATAAATTATTTTATTTTAATTCAATTTATTTCATGTTTTTTTCAAAGTGAAATAAAATGAATACTATCAAAAATGATATTAATTATATTTAACGTTAATTAATATTTTAAAAAAAATTTGAAAATAAAAGAAATATTTAAATTGGAAAATTATTATTATAAATGGTAAAAAATATAATACATTGGATAGTTATGAGACAATTCTCATCTTATTGTTAAAATTATAACCCTTAAATATTGAAAAATCAATTACCATGAATAAGGAAAAAATTGGTTAACCAAGGGGATAATCCAAACATAATGTTTAAAATGATAAAAAAACCTATCTAAGTTAAAAAAATATGATTATATTAATACAATAGTTTCCATTAATTATAATCAATTTCATTTTAGAACAAATTTTCATGATTTAAACACATGCAATATTATAAAATTTAATATAATTCCAGAAATGATAGAAATGATAAATTATAATAAATAATATTTTATCAAATGATTTAAAATTCCAAAAATACAATAATCGGTCATGTGGTTAGGATATGATTGAACATATAATGAATGGTCCATTTATGTTCCAATTTTCTTTTTTACAATAACTATTTTGATCGCTAAAGATTAAAAACTTTATTATAACGATAATCATCAAAAGGGTTAACAAAGGGTTAAAAAGGATAAGGTAAAAATATTATCTAAACTTATATTTATTTTATTAGATGAGATTATTTCTACCCATAATAATCTTACACTTTAATTATATTAATTTTTATTTATTTTACAAATGGAATTAATTTATATTAATTTAAAACATTGAGTAATTAAAAAAGTTTCAATTTTGTAACTTATAAAAGGGATCCTCCTATTCTATTTCCTTCACACTTCAATAACATTTATGTTTAGGAAATACCTACTAAAATACAATACTTACATTACTCCTCACATCTTAGATTCCTGAGATTTTTTTTAAAATATAACCTATTATGTAATTAGGTACAAACCTAAAGAAGTTGTCTAAAGAAGAGGATGATAAAGATTGTACTTGATGAGTCAGACTCAAGGTAAGGGACACATTAACTAAAAACCTTAATTTAGTTTTTTTAAAGATTTTAATTCTAAATAATTTTCATCCATGTCCATATTCTTCTGGTTATTTTATGGATGCATTTATATGGAAATAAAATAATTATAAAGGACATTCATGTCTCTTTTAGAGGTTTTCCAAAAGAAATATTTATATGGAACATTTTAGATTTATTAACAATAGAAAAAAGGAATTTTTTATTTTAACATATACAATGTTTGATAATTTAACAATCACTACATACATTATTTATATTATTATTTTATAGGAATTAGTGTCATCTTAATTGAAAAAACCCACCATCCATTGTATTGGGTATTTATGATTTGGTAATGGGATTTTAATAGGAAAGGGTATTTCCATATCAAAAGATTATTTTCATATATAATTAAAAGAGTTTATAATGGTTTTATGATGAAATGTTATAAGATTTAAACTTTCTTAATTCATGATATGGTATTTGGAAATTGTTTGTCATCGGATGAGACCGTTATAGCTCTCCAATGTATTGATTAATGATTATGTTTTCTGGATAATTATATTGGATGTTCGTTTTATGGTTATTATAATTTTAAGGTATCTATGAATATGATTTACCAATCAAACTACATGATTTTTATCTACTTATAATGTTTTTTCATGTAATTGTTTTATTTACAAAGATATTATTGTGATATTTTTAAATGAATTATTATTCCATTTTCCGTAAAAAATATTTTTTCAATGAAAATTATTTTTACTGGTTCTCGTGCTTTCTATGAAATCTGCATGAATATGATTGTTGAATTTATATTTTCATATAATGTGTTTTATGAAAAACATTGGGTAGTAAAAGTTAATTTCATGTGAAAGTAAATGATTTTTTGGGCTCAATGTTTTTTATATTAAAAGAAAAATATTTTTATGGTATCACTATTTCAAAATAGGCTAATTAGTTTATCTGCTTCTTTTATGTCCCTTACCTATATTTTTTTTCTCATCCCACAATTTTAAAAAAATTCATTATTTTTTTAGGATGATCAATATGATGACACAAATTTTTATTTCATAAACCGTTCATTACATGGTACGTCATTTAAAAATATATAGTATCTTTTTGGTCTTAGTATCTTCAAAATTAGAACATAATAGATGAGAAAGACCTAAAAATAATCATTCTTATACTATTACTATAATAAATCCTCATACTTTCTTACTAATTTACTTTTACGACATCACATATCCTTAGAAAATACATCAAAGAGAGGGGTGAGCATAAATCCCATCAGGGGAATAGTTAAAGGAGATACTTAGAATGTGGCTAGGAGGTATACCAATAAAACATTTCACAAAGGATTATAACCAGGGTGTTATAAATCATAATTGCCAAGTATATTCACCATGTTATCATAAAATATGTCATCTTTAGCGATTAGTTATTTACCAAATTAATTAGATAGATATTAGAGATCACCCTTCATATGTTTTAATTAATATGAACCATATTGATTGTAAAAAAGTATATCATTAATAACACATGGAAAATAAATAATGAGATTCATGTCAAAATAACACTATACAAAGTTCTTAAATAGTTGATTATAAAATCATTTTCAACCCATTAAAAGGGAAAATTTGTTTAATATATGTAAATATATGAATCAATAAAACATGTTTACATATGGGTGAATACAAATTGAAATGGAAGAGATTTGGGTATTCATGATATTTGAATTTATCATATAGAAAATAAGAATTTATGAAATGAATCTGGTATCATGATAGAGTACATTTTGGTTTATGAAAAGGTAATAATGGTAGGGAATTAAAATCTCTCATTAAAAAAACATAATTTTTTGTATTGAGGGTATTATTGAATGTCTATGCAAATAAATTGGAATAACAATTAATAGTTATACATAAAAGGGGTACTCAGATAAAAATGGATAATAGGAGAATTACCATACTTTTATATTTCCTTCCTAAAACATTTGGGTAGAATATTGACAACATGACATTACTTTACAGGGACTCTTTAGGATTAAAAAGACCATAAAATTGTGGATTATGAATCTAGATTGGAGAGTGGGGGTGGGAAGGGGGTATTTATACTTGAGGAGGGGAGAATTTAAGTCAATAAATAATGACCATTTTTGTATTTAAGGAAGACAATTATTTGGTGGAATTTATTCAAATTATTTTTTTAACACCCCAATATTTTATGAAATTTTTCTTCCCAATATATTTAACTTCTTCAATGATTTGTGTTACATGAAAATGTGAGTTTATGAGAGCCGTGATATTATATTATAAAATTAATTAATTATGTTATCATTTATCTATTAAATTAGATAGTATGAATATGATTAAATAATTTTGGAATTATATACAAATCTTATACTCAATATATATTCTTAGTAAGTCATCCCTCAATTTTTGGTAATGTCATTTTATTCATTAAAAAATATTTATTTCTAGAATGACTTCATATTTATTTTCATGATAAAATATTATAAATAATATTTTGAGATTTTAAAAAATATATTTGATAAAATTAAATTCAATTTTGAAATTAAAAGACCAAAATTATCTTTGGGTAAATTTATTGTATTTTTCTAAAAAGGATGATTTTTCAGTGAATAGTAAAAAATATGGAATTTTATAAAACTGTCATTTTTGTTTTCATATTAATTTTTAATATTATTTTAATTTGATATAAAATTAATAAAATCATTATTTACTTATATTTATTCTAAGTAACTTCAATTTAATCATAAATATACATGATTTTTTATAAGAATATTTTTGTGCTTAAAAACACATTTTTCTTAAAACCTTTTTCATTCAATTTTATGAATTTATGTTAGAAGTAATTTATTCTACATGAAAAAGATGAATTTTAAAAAATATATTCCATATTAGTATTCATGAGTTCAAAATTTTTAAAATACCCCCTTCTATTTTTGTTCAAAATGAATACTAATTGTTGTAAAATTTATCACCCCACTTAAGGGTGGATCTGGTAAATCTAGGTTAAAACTAAGTGATATTGATATAAGTTTTCAACTAAATTATTATTTGATGAATTAAACTCTAAACGCAACAACTATTTTTCAAAATTGAGTTTTTTATGGAATGTTATTCTAAGAAAGTAACTTATATATCATTTAAACAAAAGAAAGTTCCAAAATGTCTCTCTCTTAGTGTTAGATATCATTTATGTGTTCCAAAAGGGATAAATATTAGTTCGGAATTAATAATAAAATTAATTACATTCCTAAGGAAATTATATTCAAAATGAAAATTCACTTTTAATTTTTAGTAATTAAATAATTACCATAAATACTTACACAATGATGATGGGATAATTATTCAATTAATGAATCAATCAATACATGATATTAAAAATATTAAATGTATTATAATCTATGATAATTATGGAGTTAAATTAATTTTATATATGATCATGAAATTTTGTGGATTTTTTGAAATATTAATATTTTTTAAATTATAAGTTTCTTATTGATGTTATTAAAGTCAATTTAATAAATACTGTCAAAATTGAAAATAATGATATTTTATGAAAGAAGTATATTGTTAAATTGTTTAAAAAAATTATATAATGATTAATATGTAATATATTATTGAAAAATTCATCCATTATAAATTTATTATTCGATAGTTACCATATATATAAAAGTATAACATTTTAGGAGTGAAAAATATATTACCACAATTATTGTTAAAATAGGTCAATTAAGGCGTTAAACCGAAAAATAGGGATTAAAATAGAACATTACCCAATTTTTTATTTTTTAGTTATATTTAAGCCATATGCTAAAATATTTTATAATTCTTGACCCTTTGGAAGTATTTGGCTATAGAATTGTCTTATTGTATATTTGTTTGAAATTTCAGAAGTTCCCCTCACCATAGTTATAAAACAATACCTACTCCCTCACTTGTTTACAGGAACGTTGAGACATATAAATTGGACATACTATAAAAATTTCATTTATAAAGTTATATATTTGAATTCTATATCTTTTGGTCTTCTAGAAGATCAACCCCATATCCCTTTAGAGGAGATCTAAAGGAGTCATTTTGAAGAAGAGGTAATCGCTCTAACTGATCACTTTCATTTTAGAATATTATTTATATCATCTGAATATATGAAATTTAACATAAAATATCAAATTAATTATCACTAATATGATTCAATTTTATTAGGATTATTAAAACACCATTATGTACCCTATTTCTCATGAAGAAAGAAGTTAAAGTATTTCTCATGTGTACATACGACTTAACTTCTCCATGCAGTAATAAAATTAATTTTTAATCACCATATTTTGTGAATTTATTTTATCTTTATATATTTTATTTATGAAATAATTATAATTTTTTAATGAAATATCATTTCTACCTTCTTAACATCTGTTCTTTTGGAAAACGATAACATCACTTGTGCGTACATATGGACTACCATCTCTATGATGTGATGTGATTCATTTTTCATTTATATTTCACATGTATGGAAATAAGTATGAATTTTATGAATATATATTATATATATGATATAATATTATTATGGAAATGTGAATTATTATTTTCCTTTATTTCATTTCATCATTTAAGAAATTGAAAAAACATTTATGCTTTTGGAAGACTAATTGTTTCCATGAACGATGCAATTCATTTTTTGAACTGAAATTTTTATGAATGATTATAAACATTTATATAATGAATATATATTATATTAATAAAATCATTATAAAATTTAAAATTATTTGACAGTTTTCAATGTATAAGTACTGGGATTTCAAAATCGAAACAAGCTTGGAAAAGGAAGAAATTATCACCCATAAGAGTGATTTTAATAACACATTAATAATAAATAGATGATAAGATGCTATAAATAAATAATACATGGTATGATAGAAATATATTAATTTAATACAATTATAATAAATTAATATTTATTATACAAGATTTTTAAAAGGAAATAAGGAAATGTGAGACCTGAGGTAAGGGTTTATTTCACAATTTAATCATTATTCGAGATTATTTATGTTTATGTCTATGTTGGGTAATAATTATCTTACTTTATCATTATTTATAAAAAAATTCATTTTTTTTTCAAATCACTTATAACTGTTTAAAATAATTTTCACCCATGTTTTATTTTTTACAAAAACGTTTTAAAGGAATCATTTTATCATTTTCCAAAAAAAGTACTTTGTGAATTTTTCGAAATGAATACGGAAGGAATGATTTTTTTAACTTATAAGGGTTGAGAATATTTTTTTTCTTCCATGAAGCCCTAATTACTTGAATATTCCTTTTCAAATAAAATATTTTTAATTATAAAATTAGTGATTTTCAAAAAAGATAAGTGATTTTAAAATGGAGAAGTTATTTTCCTAAATTATTATTATAAGTGACCTTTCTAAATCCATATTCCATATATGATAATATCCTTTGATGATACTTAATTTTTATTGGGTATATTAATCATGGACTTAATACATATTATTTTTCTATATGGTTTATTTTTATGATGAAAATATGTTGATGCCCTTTTTATGGGTTATACTTTGATGAAATTGTTTTATTTTCATGATTTTTGAGATGGTGAATGTTTTATGATATTGTGTCACATGTATGCATGATTTTAAATATGTGATTGGTGGGAAATTTAACTCCCCTTATTTAATTCTTTAAATATAGTTAACTCATGAGGTAAACATGTTATGCATGAAATTGATTTTATGTTCCCAATTTTATGTATGGACCTAGATTTCATATCCATAAGTTTATATGTGTCCATGGATTTCATGTTCATATATTTATAAGAAGACATGGATTTTATGTCCATAATATTACACATGGATCATGTTTTATGTCTATATGTGTATGTGAGAGACTGAATTGATTTCATTACCTTAATGAGTGAACCTGATTTCATTTATACATGTTCACAATGTTATAATTTTTTACGCATGACACAACTCAATATTATGTCAATGTTATACTATGATGGGTTACATGATTTTATTATAAAATTATTCATTTCTTATGAACTCTCAATATTAATTCCATGAATCAACATTATTATATATAATATGCAAGGTGTATATTTCAAATGTTATGTTCATGTTCTCACACCCTTATGTGGATGTTATGATTTTTTGATTTTTTAAATATCTATTGTTTAAACATAATGAGTATCTGAGGACACCCTTTCTTATGTTTCCTTAGCTAGGTTATTAATAAATGTATTTTAATTGATGTGTCTTCGAAGGTTTCTAGTGATAAAAACTTAGTGGGAAAAAATATAGATGATTTATGAACCAGTTGTTTGTGAGTCGAAGTTCCCAAAGGAATTTGATCTATATGCTTATGGAATGGATCAAACTGTCATGTAATTATTTTTTATATACATATATGTAATAACTATTTATGAAAATTTTGGGTTGTAGTAGTTGGTATTATAGTAATGTTTTGTTAACATTTGGAATAAAAGATAACAAAACATCATTAAGAACCCTAGGTATAGGTTCAATAATATGATAAAATCATAAATGTTTTGACCATGGATGGCTTGGGATAAAACTAAGATATCATAGATTGAAAATAATGTGTCCTGATTTAAACATCTAATGAATTATGTTTTATTATTATATGTTTTTGAACTATAATTATAATTTCGAGCACAATTTTTCATTGTTTTAGTAAATGGATGGAACAAGATGGAATCGTCTGGATAAAGAAAGTGATGACCAATGAAATGAATATCCTCATGAGAAATCAAATTGATTTAGAGTTGGGATGAAATATATTGTGAATATGCTCACTCAACACCCAGAAGCTATTGGGGGAAAATGGATATTGTTTAACCTTTAAATTCACTAAAGATGGAGCATCGTGTTATTGAATATTTTATGAAAAAATGAACACCCTCCTTCTATGGGTCTTTTGATCCAATAGTTTTTTAAAAATGGATCGATGCGATGATAAATATATTTTCCCTTCATCATTACTCAGACCATGAAAACATTGTACAATGTATTTATCATTTAAAAAGTGGTGCAGATCAATGGTGACATTTTATTTAGAATATGAGGAAGTGAGAGGAAATTTCTTCCATAGGATGGGATGGTTTTAAGGGAATATTTTCCGTAAATACATCCCTTGTATTTTATGTACAAAAATAGAGAAATAATTACTTGTTCATAAGAATAAGGATGTTGAATCCATTATAACTTATGAGGAAACCTTTTCAAGGCATTCAATGTATTCTATAAGGTTAATCATAATTATCAAAAGAAGAATTAATCGATTCTTCATTTCTTGAAACCAAGTTTTTTAAAGTAATTATTAAAAAGGGACCATTTAATCTATGAAGAATTCATACTATATGCACTAGAAGTTGAAATTGTAGCAATAAAATATCATGACTCTGGTGATAATAAATATAAGATAAAGCTAAATAGAGACTACAATGGTTTTCCACAGGGATAGAAGAAAACTTTTCAACCTCATATTTTCCAAAAATGTGGTTATTAGAACTCATGTGAATGTTTGAAAGTAATAAGAATATTTTTAATGTGGGGGAAGCCTAACCACTGAGAAAAATAATTTTAGAGTTATGTAAATAGGATAGTCTATAAAATTAATAGAGATAGATATAAATATGACGAACCAATTTCAATTCACTGATATAAATACTATGAGTTTGGGAATTATGAGAATAAATTCTTTAATTAGAGTAAAATTAAATATATTAATCTAGAAAAACTTTTGAAGTCAAAAAAACACTGGAATACTTCTAAAAATACATAATTTTAATAGAATCATGATAGTCAGGGATATCTTATGCTCCAGTATTGAATTGGGGATTCCATATTGACATTGGTATGAATAATACCTACTAAGAACGTTAGTGCTTAGTGATTTTTGATGTGATTTTTGAGAATTTATTATCTATACCTACATAGATTCAAAATAAATTTCTATAATAAAGTTATCATATTTTAAATTTTAATCAACCAATGATTATCTATCAGTTAATGGATGATCCCAAACATCAAATGGAAATATTTTTCGCTAATTTAAGAGAATATTTATATAATAAATTTTGAATTATATTTTATAATCATATATGATTATGTCATTTTGGAAAATTATTAGTTCACCTTAGAGAATATATGATCATGTTATATACATTTTTTTACCAAAATTTATGAGTAATTAAAATTATTGATCATGTAAAGTCATGATAATATTTTTTTTGTATTTTGAATATAGTTGGTAATATTTTAGAGTATTATTAAGAGTAAATACTAATGAGATAGATTAATTTGAAAATTTGGTGACTTTAAATTATGGTAGAGTATGATTTTTCATATTATTTAATAACCTATTCGGTTTTGGTAAATATTCAAGGGTGAGGGAATGAATTATGACTGTTATGATTTGATTATATGTTCTTCTGGCATGAACAATTCATCCTGAATATCCATTTCCTGGAGTAAGGGATCAATTGGAAATAGATTAAAGCCCAACCAAAGGATGAAATTATTTTTACAACATAGAAAGAAATCAATTAAGTTTATTTTATCATGTGTTTTATTGGATTGTAACGTAATCCCGAAAACATTAGGAAAATGAAAATTAGAAAAAAATGTTTTTTTTACTTTTCTTATTAAGAAATAAATGTAATTTTAATAGATCACAAAAAAACATCATTGTGAAGGATATATTTCTCCTCACCAAGATATATATCACTCTCTATCACTACTGTAGAGTTATATTTTTATTCTACATCAATGTTTTTCTATTCACAACTATGTTCTCTTATTTGAAAACCTAGTTATGTGTCATTCCAGATGACATTCATACATACCTTTATCTCTTTTCAAGATAGTGTTTTATTAACCCTTATAACGATGTGGGTTTACATAAACTAATTTTAAAGAGAAAAACATTTTATTATCCAAAATAATTATGAGGGGTCAATTTATTAAGAGGGGGGATGTAACTCTACATGATTTTATGAAACTTTTGTTTCAAATATATTTAATTTCATCAATATCTTTCCACACACGCAACTGCGGGTTTAAGAGAACTATGATATACTATTGAAAATATTATTATTTAATTTCATAAACTTTTTGTTACATTGGAGGGTATTAATATGATTAAATAATTTATGAATCTTATAAAATTCAATACTCTATATAAATTCTTATTAAATTTTCAATAACGCTTTAGTAAAGTCGTTTTATTCTTCAAAAACAATTTCCTTCAAAAATAAATATATAATAATTTATTTTAGGAAATATTATAGGAAAGTTTTGGAATATTTGGAAATTATCTTTTATAAAATGAACATTATTTTTGAAATCAACATATCGAGATTGTATTTGTGTGAAATATTTGTATATTTCTCAAAAGTTTGATTTTACAGTGAATATTGAAAATTCAAATTTTTATAATACTTCCATTTTTCATTTCATATAATGTATGACTAAGATTTTAATTCAAAATAAAAGTAATACATGTATTGTTTAATTATATATAATCAAATTTAATTTCATTTTAATCATCAATATATATAATTTTGTTATAAGTTAATTTTTTTTCATAAAAACACATTTTTTCTAAAAATAGTTTTTATTATGTTTTATGCATTTATATTAAATTTAATTTCTATATATTATAGAAATTGAATATTGAAAATTTTATTCAATTTTTAAAATCATGTGGTTCAAATTTATTAAATAATACTTTTATTTTTGGTCACAATGAACAGTAATTGTGGTAATATTCATCTCTTTAGTAAGGAGTAAATCAGTTAAATATATGTTAAAACTAAGTGATAAGTCCTTAATTATGCATCATAATTCTTATTATATGAATCTAATTCTAACCATGACACATAAGGTTATAAATTAAGTTATTTAAATGACACATTTCCATGAAATTGACTTATATATTATTTAATCCAAAGGAAGTGACAAAATGTTAGTCTCTCAGTTTTAAATATCATTTATGTGTTCACAAGGGGAAAAATTAATTATGAATGAATAATAATATTAAATTTTGTAACAATAAAATTATATTCATGATGGTATTTTGTTTACAATTTTTAGGAATTAAATAATTACATTAAATACTTACACAACACTGATGTGACAATTATTCAATTAATAGTAAAAATAAAATAAATGATATTAAAAATATTAGAATTAATATAATTAGATATAATTAATGTGATCTTGGATTTTTAATGATGGAAATGATATTTCGTTAATGTTTTAAAGTAATTGTTTCTAATTATATGACTTTTATTAATGTTATTAATTTCAATGTAATGAATAGTGTCAAAATTGACAATAATGACATATAATGAAAATAATATATTATTAAATTGTTTATAAATGATTAAAATTTTATAATGGAAACAAATTATAATATTTTGTTGATAATATCATGAATTTTCCATCTATGAGTCAATGGTGACATTATATGTAAAATTATAACCTTTTAAGAGTGAAAAATATGTTACCATAGTTAAAATTAAAATAGGTTAATTAAGGGATTAAACAAAATGATATGGTTTAATATAGGAAAAAACACTATAAATTTTATTGTGGGATTATATTCCAACCATTTCCAACCATATTTTCTAATTAATAACCATTTGGAAGTATTTTTATATATAATAGTCTTATTATAATTTTTTAATAAATTTTAAAATTTCCCCTCACCTCAATTATAAAAGGAAACCTCCTCCCTCAATTATTTACACCACATAGATCCATAGAGGTTGAATATCCTTAAACATTATCTTATAAACTCTATGATCCCCATTATAGAGTTTTATTTATTCCAAAAGACCAACCCTTGAGTCCTTTATATAATATCTAATGAGTTGTTTCGAAGAAGAAATAATCCCTCTAACCAACGACATTCTTTTTAAACTCTTATTTATCACATATTAATCCTATAATTATAAATTTATTATAACAAATACTCTTAAATGTCATTGTGGTTTTTAAAACATAGTTATACACCATTTTCTCTCATCAAACAAGAAGTGAAAGTATTGCTAATACATATGTACGAATTACCCACTCCTTATAGAAATACACTTTATTTTTTATCACAATATTTTATAGATGATTATTAGGATGGTTTTAATGTTTATATATTATATTTCTTATATAATTATACTCATTTCATTATAATATAATGTCTAATTGTCTACGATTTAATCTTTTGGAAAAATATAATGTCGCTCATGCATACATGTGGGCTACCATCTCAATAATGCATAGTGACTTGTTTTTAATTTATATTTTACATGCATGATAATAGGGATAAATTTGAATAATATATATGATATAACAATCATTCTAAAAATATGAATTATTATTTATTACTGTTTCATTCAATTATTCAAAAAAGAGAAATATTGTTCATGCGTACTCATGACCTACCCTCTTCATGAAGAGTGCAATTAATTTTTATATCTATATTTTTATGAATAATTATAAATAAATATATTATTTTTATTCCAATGATTTTATTTTTTGAAATTATGGGACCATGATAAATATATATGGAGCCAGATTTCCAATCCAAAAGATGCTTAACAAACAAAGAATTTATTAATTAGAATAATAATTTTAATAAAAAATAAAAAATAAATAGGTTATAAGATTTCATAAATAAATCATAAATTGTTTAATAGATATATGCTTGTATAATTAATATATAATTAATCCATATTTATTATATATTATGTTTTAAGGTGAACAAGGAAGGGTGAGTCCTTAGGTAAGGATTTATTTCACAACATCATCATTATTTATGACTGTTTATATTTAAGTATCTGATGAGGAATATTACTATTAAATATCCATGTTTTATAATATTTGTAATATTCTTTTAAAATTGATTAAAATTAATGTTTAGTCATTTTTTAAACTTTACAAAAATGGTTTTAAATTAATTGTTTTTGTCATTTCCAAACAAGGTACTTTGTGTGTTTTCCATAAAAATATATATAAGGAATGTTTTTTAACTTATGCTGAATGTTAAGAGTTTCCCACTATCATGATACCATAATTATTTTAATTCTTCCATTAAATTTTTAAAATTTTATATACAATGAATTTTTATCATTTATACGTGTGTATATTTTAAAATAAGGGACGCGATTTTATAATAGAAAAGTAATTTACATTAGAAATTATTCCAAGTGGTATTTCAAAATTATTTTTCCATCTATGATGAAATAATATGATGATACATATTTTTTAATGGGGTAATGATCCAATCATACAAACTTTATTCTATTTATTTATTGTTTAATTTTATAATGATAATATGTTCATGAAACCCATTCGTTTTTTCATAGATTATACTTTGATAAAATAAATTTATTTTCATGAGTTCTCAGATAATGAATATTTTATGATCTTGTGGGACATGTATGTATGATTTTCATTATGTTTAATGTGGGACCTATATCTCCCTCTAATTCATCGGTTAAATATGGATAACTCATATGGTAAATAAGTTATGTGAGGACCTAATTTCATGTTCAGAATTTTATTAATAGACCTTTATTTCATTTCTATACATTTATGTGTGGACCTATCTTTAATGTCCATATGTTTATGTGTGTACATGGATTTCATGTTCATAATAATATTCATGGACCTAGTTTAATGTCCATAAGTTTATGGGAGGGCCTGATTTCATGTACTTAACTTAATGATTGAACCTTTTTCTATTAATACATGTTCATAAAGTTATAGGTTTATGTATATGCCACAAATTCCTATCCTATGTCAATGTTGTTATCTCACAGATTATGTTATATGATTCATTTATGATTAATGGCATTTGAAATGCCAATATTTATGACATTATTTAAGATTAAGATCTATGATATACAAGGTAATGATTTAAAATGTTAATTTTATGTTATCACACCCTTATTCCCATGTCTGTATTAAGTGATTATTAAAATATCTCCGGTTTACCCTTACTAATCATCTGTGGTCACCCTTTCTTATGTTTCCTTTCCCAGGTTATGAAAAATGGTTTTAGAAAGGATATATCTAATAAGGGTTTTATGTACGATGAACATCGTGGGAGATGATATAGATCATTAATCAAATAGTTGTTTGTGCATATATGTTTCCAATGTCACTAGACCTATAATATTCTAGCATGGAACAAAATTTAATGTAATGAATGTTCATCTAGTAAGATTTAAGGGAGGAAAAAATGAAATCTAGTGAGTGTCACTCCAAACGTCTCGACGAACCATCGAACATCAATCATGAATCTAAATTTTTTTAGAGATGTTATGATGTCTCATAGACAATTCATTTCTTTCATGGAATCCTTCGATCTGAAATGGGTTCTCTCTTTCATGTCGACTACTACTATCACAGAAGAGGAAAAAGCCTCATGGAGCATGACTCAGTATAGGCACTGAATGTTAAATATAGAGGGATCAATTTTCTTGAGGCTCTGAATGGATCATAACTTCACAAATCAGCTTTGACAAAGACTCCTATGTTCAAAATGTGGATGATGGAGGATTTTATATAGAAGTTGAACCCAAAGCGATTCAACAGTGGACTCAAATGTGTTAGTTTTCTATTATGGGTCGTATTGCATACTTAAAGGGTGACAAACCCTATTTTTACATTGATCTAAAGCCTCACATTGCTCAATGTTGGTGATTTTATAACATAAAAATGGTCCCATTAGGTAAGGTTTATTTCTATATAATACTATCAATATTAAATTGTATAGTAGTGAACAAACATGCCTCCCAACCAACTGGTATTGAATGGACTAAGAAAAAAAACAAAAGAAAGATAAAGGCCCGTCATTTAATAATATTGAAGCCTCTATGAAGAACATTGAAATGTGGGTTATCAAATCCAAGAGATTGAATCCATTAGGGGTTGAAGTGGAATAATCCTGGGATGAGTAAGTGTAAGAACATGAAAATGAGACTGATGACCAATGTATTTCTAATGAAATTGAAACAATTGTTATGGAAGATCTTAATAAAACTCAAAAAAATCTTGAAGCTACTAACCTGGACTAAAACCTTAGTTCTCCTAGACAATTGGTGAAGGATTTTGACCCTTCATGGACTCCTCATAAATTACTGGAGTGTGAATTGCATCCTCTAGTGTCAGACACTGAGGATATGAATGACTTGAATGATGACTCCCTTAAATTCTCACAGGGTGAAGAAAAAAATACATATATTGATTGTAATGCATGACAAGTATGAAATAGCCCTTCCCCTTCTCAACTTAGTTATAAAAATACTGATATTGTCTTGTTTACATAGGATTATGGT
Organism: Viscum album; assembly: GCA_963277665.1. Lineage (NCBI taxonomy): Eukaryota > Viridiplantae > Streptophyta > Magnoliopsida > Santalales > Viscaceae > Viscum > Viscum album. Next base: position 449,077,609 of record OY728145.1, read on the forward strand.
ACGGATAAACAGTCTGATGAATCCTACATGCTTTATTTTTCAATTCCCACACTTAATGAGGATAAAAATTTACTTATTGATAATACTGCTTTCACTGACTGTCCTCCTTCATATCATGGTTTTGAAAATGCCAGAACGACTTCAGCTATACAGGAACCTGTAAGAAGCCAACAGTCTGAACATGACTATAAAACCAATAAGCTAGTTGTTTCAATTCCAAATGCTCCGTCTCAAAAAACTAAACTGACTATCCAGATGGATTCACAATTTTCTACACTGAACAGTCAATTGGTTTCACCTTTAAACAAAACAATGGGTGATACAACACCTATTTCTTCAACAAAATTAGGTACTCTTGCTTCTATGCTTATAAGCCTTTATGTAGGTGGTTCTAAAACTATTTACAACAATTTTATTTCCAGGGAATATTAAAAAATGTTTACTACACATGATGTGGATCATAATGATATTAATATTAGTATTGTATTAGATTAACCTATGACTGAGTCTTTGTATGACCCTCCAAATAATAATTCTAAGGAAGTCTTAGAAAAAATCCCCTTGGATTCTCCTAAAACTATGCAGAAACAAATCACCAGCCCAAGGAATGTCAAAAAAATAGAAGATCATCTAGACAGAAGGGTTTAAGAAATAAAAAAGGTCGATCTCTAGCTCCAAACCTTGGTTTAATTGAAGATAATTTTCTAGAATTGTCTGAGTATTTCTAACTCTGACACGTTTATAGTTTTATAAATAATTATTAACACTCATCGGCCAATTTTTTTTCTATTACTAAGACCAAAATTAATTTTTCATCTAAATAATCCCACATATTCCAGCATGATTATTCTTGAACAGGTGCAACAAAAAACTCATCTAATGTTGAATCCCTCTGGGTTTTCATGCACTCATCTCTTCAAAATGCCAATGTTTTCAATATTTTTGAGAAAGCCTTTACTTGTGACTTCATAATTGATAGAATTCATTCCATATTATCTTTTATTTATTCAATGAATAGATCTCCATATTGGAGGCCCCTTTGGTATGACCATACCTATTTAGGTACAAATATCAATACTCCTCAGTTTTTGATTAGGGAATTTAATGTTATTCTTAACTCTAGAGAATCAATTGGCTCATATCATGATGCAATTTCCACAAGATAATTTAAAACATCCATTGAAGACAACAAACTTGTATAAATTAATCATACTAATCCCAAATATACTTGTGATAGAAGGAATTATAATAGTTTTGTGGCCTTTTAGTTGGACCGAGCCTTCATGAATGTACCTCCTTTAGATAAATGGGATACCCTCTTCATTATCACCCTCTAAAATATGCACTCTGAGCACCACACCCATTCTAGTCAATGTTTCCATAAAAAATATGAAAGCCTCGTTACCTTTTAGGTTTAAAAATTTGTGGTTTTCTAATGATGAATGCACTGATATCATCAATAGGTTTTGGTCTTCTATGTCCCACTACAATGATGCTTCTACTTGTTCTATTATGTTAAAACACCTAAAACCGATTCTTCAAAGCTGATTCATTTCTATAGCCAAACAAATTAACAATGAAATTTTTCTTCTAGAGGATGATCTTAAACAACTTCAAAATAATAACACTAACTCTCATTTCAACACCGATCCAACTCAAGAAATAAACTAGTATATCAAACTAAACTCTTTGATCACCTTTAAAGAGAACATGAGGAAACAAAATTTTAAAATTAAATGGTTATATAATGGTGAAAGAAACACATAGTTATATAACTCACTTCAAAGAGTCAGGAAATCCTGTAGACCACTATCTCTTTTAAAATATGGTTACAATCTCTACGATAATGAGGATGATATTTCCAGTCATATTTTCTCATACGTTGAATACATATTTAATGATCCTGATAATAACAAAGACCTCCCACCTGAGGTACTTTAGAAGGTGGTTAATTGTGAGGATAACACTTTCCTTATAAGCATACATCATTATCATGAAAATAAAGACAGCATAATTTTTTTGATTTCTAATAGTGATCCAAGTCCTGATGGTTTTAATAATGGTTTCTTTCAACATTATTGGGGTGTTTTACTATTTTATGATTGTAAACTTTTCAAATATTTTTTCTTCAATGGCATCCTCCCTCATGTGCTTAATGCATAATTTCGTTATTTGATTCATAAAGTGGAAAATGCTTATGAGATCCACCTGTTTTGACCCATTTCTCTCATTAAAATCCTTTATAAAATAATCCCCAAAATCATTACTAATAGAATTCCAACTATCAGAGAAAAAATTTTCTCCTAGAACAAAATTGGGTTTATTATGGGTTGATCCATAGAGGATTGTATTTTCATTTCATTTGAATGAATTAATACTCTAAACAAAATTAACAGAGGGGGTAATATTGCCATTAAATTTGACATTAAACATGCTTTTGATACCATGTACTAGAGCTTCATCTTTAAGGTTTTTCAGGGATTGGGCTTTTGTGATTCTTTTATTAATATAGTTAGAACCATACTCAATTATAACTCTATTTATATCTTGGTCAAAGGCTCTCCCAAGGCTATTTTAAATGCACCAAAGTTTTAGGGCAAGGTGATCCCTTATCTGCCATTTTTTCTCCATTATGGAAGATTACCTTAGTCGCCTCCTCACCCATCTTATGGATCAGACCAATCTCAATCCCATTCAAGTTTCTAGGAATGTAAATTCTCCCCCCATATCTTATATGTTTATGATATTATCCTTTTTTACAGGGTGATAAAATAAATATTTGAAACCTAAAAATGCACTCTCCTATTATGAAGTGGTTTCTAGTCAAGTAATTAGTTAGAAAAAATCATCCATTTCCTATGGGAAAAACATTCATCCCAGTAGAAAATGTAATATTATTAATGACAGAGGAATTATAGAAGGTTCTTTCCCTTTTACATATCTCTATGTTCCCTTTATTTTGGACAGACCCATGTCCTCTCATTTTTCTACAATAGTTGACCCTGTTTTTAACTAACTATCTTCTTATAAAGATAAATTCCTACCTATGGTAGGTAGAATATTCCTTTCCAAATCCATTTTGGTTTCTAAAAAGGTCTACTACAAGATGGTTTATAAATTTCCCTATTGGACATATAAAAAAATGAATACCTCTATCAAAAACTTCATTTGGACTGGTAGAACACTGGAAAAAAACTTATGACCTTCCCCTAGCCATCCTGTTTCAAACCTATTTAAAAGGGTGGGATTGGTATAAAAAACATTGATACATTAACGAGGCTCTTCAAGCTAAACTCACCTGTAAACTTCTTTAAAATAATTCTAATTCGATTTCTTTTCTCAAAAAGAGATTCCTTGGAAAACTCAAGGGGAAAAAATTAAATTTTCTCAGCTCCTCTATCTAGCGATAAATTAAACAAATTTTATTCCAGAATTATGAAAAATTCTATATGGATGGTTACCAGGGATTCCTCCATTAATTCTTAGTTTGAAAATCGGCTCGACACCCCCTTAATTTAAATCATTCATCCTGAATAAATCCCTGAAAGAACCACCTTGTCAATTAGAGATATGCTAAATTCTAAAAATGATCGTCTACATGAATCCATTATTCATGTCATCAATAACTAACTTTTTTAAAAAGTGATGACTTTTTAATTTTGGAACCTGCACACAATGGAATGCTTAATTCAAAAAACATTTATACTCATTTTTTCAACTCTAAAAGTGATTTTGGTTAGATAATTTTCTTTGAAAATCCCTCGATAAAACCATCAAGATTAACTTTTATCTGGAAGCTTGCTCACAATAGAATTACCAAAGACAAATTCCTTCAATAATTTGGTATTAAACTCTTCTCTAAGTTTAGAAACTATAATCAATAAATAGAATATTCTAATCATCTCTTCATTTATTGTGCTACTAATTTTTCTCTTTGTAAATATATATTTTTACATCTTTAATAGTATATAGTTGATTCATGACTTTGTCAACTCTCAACTAAAGTGATGTGATGAAATGAAAAATTCTAATCAAATTAAGAACCACTTCCTTTCTATTGTTGCTGAGCTACATCATGTGGTCTAGTATGATAGAAATTACATTACTCATAACAACTTCTCACTAAATCATAATTCATATAGAATGCAGATAATTGTTTCTATATATGAATCTGCATCGATGTAAAAGGGGTACTGAAATAACATTAGGAATGAATTCATAATATTGAGACGTCTTCGGATTGATGGAAAATTTTGTCAACCACGTCACACCAATTAAGTGTTTTGGTATTCTCCCTGTACTGGTTGGATTAGAGTTAATGTGGATGGTTCCTCCAAAGGAAATCCAGGTCCCACGGGTTATGTCTCTATCTTCAGAAATCATCATGTCCAGACACTTGGATATTTTCTTTTTTACATACGGAATTTCCTCTTCTCTGGAGGCTGAAATTATGGGTGTGATATATGTTTTTTCTTTTGAAATGTTCCATGGTTGGAACAATATATGAATTGAATGTGATTTGACTACTATTGTGCAAGAAATGTTTAATGGTCTAACACACCTTGTGTGTCTGATTACTACCCTTTGGATGGATTTCACCCACTTGAATCGTGACATCAACTACATTATAACTCCTATTTATCATGAAGCTAATATGGTTGCTGATGGTCTCGCTAATAAGGGAGTAAATCAAGATATTACCTGGCTTGATGATCTCCATGATGATTTGATACCTCTTCCTGAGAAGAATTGTAATATTAGTCTGTACTATTGACCTATTTAATGTCTTCTTTGTTTTTATATAATTTTTCCTATGGTCTGTTGGCCATGGACCCCCCCCCCCCCCAAATCCAATTAAATGCAATAAATATGAATGAAAAGTTTGGGTCATTATTATTTTGGTTGAAAATTTAAGTTTTAAAAGATGGTTAAGTTCATTTAATAAATTAATGTGCATTTAATGTTTTAGTTTTTAGTAATTTTAAAATTTTAAAATTTTAATTTAACCCACAACATTATTTCCCTTATATTACGGTAAATCTATTTTTACCATAGTAAATTTTTTATGTCGAAAAATTGAAATAAACCTGATTAACTAATTTAGACCTTATAATTCCAAATATTCAATCCATTTTAATTTATTCAATCTATTAATGTGATAAAAATAAATTCCAAATATGTTACGTGAATAACTCATAAAAATAGTTTTCAAGAAAGGTTAAAATCATTGTTTTCAGAAATGTTAATCATGTGTTTCAAAATATAACAAATTATGTACTATGATTTTACTTAAATAAATTTTTTTATTAATTATAAAATACTTTAAATATTGAACATATCCTATTTATATCATAGTATTAATTGTATTTCATAAAAATTTCTACTTAAATTCATAACATAAAATCGACTTTTTTAGAAAATTACCATCAATTCACCCAAACATAATTTCAATGTGATAATTATAAAAAATAATGTTATTACAAAAAAATAATCATATTTGTATGACAATTTTAAATTTAAAATAAATAATTATTTTAATTAAAATTATCCATTTATTATAACATTAAACGTTCCGACTATTATAAAATTTATTTCATGTTTCGTTAAAATATATTATCATTTAATATTTTTTTTAATGTATTTTATGAAATAAATTTATATTTAATACTTCCAAATTAAATATATTTAAATAGATTTTTATTATACACTAAAAAATATTCAAATATGATTATATCATTAAATAAACCCAATGATAATTTTAATGCATCAATGTAACCAATAATAATAATGACCAACTGTCTTATTGAATAAAGGTTATAATTCCCATCAACAAAATTTTACAATGTTCATAATTCCCAATAGTCATATTTTCCTATTAATACATCATAATTCTATATTTATTCATCACTAAATTACTTAAAAATGTTATTACACATCCTTTGATTATGTTTATCATTTTCTTAATGCTTATTTTTTCTTTTAAAATATTTATGGAATGGGAAATCCTTTGGGTTTTTGAAGCCTATAACGTTTTTTTAATGAATGTATTATTATTCCATGTATATATCCCCTTAATTTTCCCCATTATATTATTCTATATCTACGCATGATGTTTAATTATATTTTTAAATTAAAAAAGGTTTTTTTGTGCTTCTATTGTAAAACATAATAAAGAGTAAATGATAGTGTATAGTTTCTTTTTTAAATGAGTAATTTTTTGTCATTAAATTATTCCCCCCTCAATGAAAATTCACCATAAAATTTTTTTTACATAATAATGTGAAATTAAGAGAGGGTAATTTTTTTCATGGCTTCCTCTAGTTCCCATGTAGCCTCTTTAAACTTGTGATTTCTCCACAGGACCTTCACAAGCTGTCTGGTCTAGTTTCTCAAAAATTGGTCCCTTATGTCAAGGATATGGATTGGTTCCTCTTCATAAGAAATCTAATATTCTTAATTATATCCCTTAATATCAAGTACATGCGTTGGGTCAGACATATACTTCTTCAATAGGGTCACATGGAATATATCATGGACATTGAAATGAGTTGGCGATAGTGATAATAAATAAGAAACAAATCCAAAGGGTTACAGAATATAAAATAGATAATGTATCTTGTAAATAGATTCCACTTCCTTTCAAATATCTTACCTCTATTCCATGGTTATATATTGAGGAAAATATGATCCCCAACATGAAAATATAAGTCCTTCCTTCATTTTTATTCAATACTTTTTGTTGTCTTTGACCAACCTTGATGTGTTTATAAAATACTTGAATCTTTAATATAGTCTCCTTCCCAATTTCTAGTACTAATAAATTTTACTTTATCCAAAATTAAAATAACAAATTATATTTATACAATGTTTTCCATAGATATATTAAAATGTATCCCTTTGAAATTTTGAGTGGAAAATGTTGTTATAAGAGAATTCAAAAATAAGAAGAGGTTGATCTCAACTCGCTTTTAATATCAAGTGAACTAGCCCATAACGTATCTTAGAATGTTTAAATAGTCCTATATTACTACCCGAGAGTTTGAGGATTCTAGGATATTCTTAGGTTTATTTATGTATTCATAAACTTTTGATGGATCATCCAAAATCTACAAGTAAATCTTAGAAGATAATAACAAAATCAACAATGCTACTTCATGTAGTCTCACTAGTTTTCAATATAAATGTGAGAGAAGCTATCGAGGGAGAAATAATAGCTTATGGAAATTAAATAGGATGATTTTTTTAATATATCCATAATTACCTAATATAATTACTACCCTTGTGTATCTTCAGAAGCTCACTGAAAAAGTATATATTTATGTTATCCCAATTCCATATCGGTATGGGTGGTCGTTATAGTAGACATTTAGAAATTTATCAATATAAATTTAGTTATTGAAACACTAATAACCTTATAGTTGAATAAAAAATCTTCCTTCTCATATTATCCCACCAATAATAATCATGAAGATCTCTACAGATTTTAGTGCTTTCGGGGTGTAAAGATAATGCTAAGGTATGAGCTTCTTCCATCAGCTCCCACTTTATCTCCAAAATATACAAGATACAAATAATTGATGAAAATTTCAATAAAAACTCATTATTAATATTTAATTTATGAAATTTCCAATTTTTCATAGCATCTATATTCTTTTAAATAAAATGGTAATCTCTTAATGATTTCTTGACATTCTCTTGTAATCTCGGTTGAGAAATATTTTGCGATCGGAATATTAATGTCCCATTCCTTATGATTCCCATGTCAAAACATACTAGGTCCTTGACCAATAGATCTTTCTTAATAATCATCATAGAAATAATACTATGATATTTCTTAATCAATACATATACAACATTGTTCTCTCTTCATGGTGGTACTTAATTGAACAATTGTAGTCTTTATAAATCTCCAACCATCTCTTTTGTCCTACAATAATTTCCTCTTATGTGAATATATACATGAAACTTTTTTGGTATATGTATATATACCAATTTTCCATATAAAGATAGTGTCTCTATATATCTAGGGAAATAATAACTACTACTAACTCCAGATCATGGGTAGGATAAATCTATTCACAATTATTTAACATCTATGATGCATAGAAAATCACATTCTCAATTTTAATTAGAATGCATCCAAGTCCCTTTAAGGAAGCATCACTAAAAAAACAAATACTTCCCCATTAGAGGTTAAAGTTACCACATGTCCACTAACCATACTCCTCTTAAGTTCATGGAAACATTCTTTACACTACATTGTCCAGTTAAACTTATCTCTCTTTCTAGTTAACATAGTTTTTGGATTAAATAGATTTGGAATGTGTTTAAAAAACATTATATTGCATCACATTAGACCAAGGAAATTGAAAATATTAGTTACCGTTTAGGATGTTGCCACTCATACACAACTTTTTGCATTACGCTATTAAGTCAAATTCCTTCACCGAACACGATGTGTTCAACGAAGGTGAATTGTTTTTAACTAAAAATAACATTTTATTAATTTAAAAAATAATTTATTATTAATTATAATTCTTAATATAAACATTATATGATTTTAATTCTCCTTATTGATTTTGGAATATATTTGAAAATCATCTATAAAGACCACTAAAAAATCCTGAAGGTAGTACTTAAAGACTATAGTAATCAAATCTATAAATATGGCAGGAGGATTAGTCAATCCTAATGGTATAACACCAAACTCATGATTTCCATGTATTTTTTGGAAGGAAGTATTTGGGGAATTATCATTAATCAACCTCGATCGATGATACCCTGACCGATGACCAATCTTGTAAAGGAATTGAACTCCGTGAAACTGGTTGAACAAATTATCGATCCATAGAAAGGTATATTTTTCTTCACTATGATCTCATAATGTTCTTTATAATTAATGCATAGTCGCATTGATCCATGATTTTGAATTTAAAAAATACCAAGTGATACCTATGGATAAAAACTTGGTTATACTAAAATACTCTCCAATAGATAAGGTTGTTGGTTATTTAATTCATTTAACTCCACCTATGCAATTCTATATGGTGTTTTAGATACAGGTATGGATCCATGTAGGAGTTCAATTGATAACTCTACCAAATTTTCTTTGGGTGTTCCTGGTAACTCTTTATGAAATACATCATAGTGTTCTTAAAAAGTGGGCACATCTCTTAACCTTATGATTTACCTTTCTCTTTCTTCTTCATTATACACAATTTCTACAAAGAGGGAAAAAATTGGTGATTCATGGAAATACATAGGTAGGTAAATCTCTCCACTAAAGATGATTAGATGATTTCCCTTCCATAATACTAAAATACATTTTCTTATTTAGTTGATCTGGTCATTATCGTTTGAAAAGAAATCCATTCCATGTATTATACCAAATTCAACCATCATAATGATCACCACGTTTAGTGAGATATTGAACACAACAATTATAATTGGGGAATCCATATATATATTTGATGCTTGAATAGTTACACCATTATTTTTAACAAAAACATATATCACTATATGTTCAAGGTATAACACGAAATTCATACCAAACATTAAATAAATAAAATTATGCATCAAACTATAATAAAAAATTGTGATTTCGAGCATTGAGTGTACGATGAGTGTATCTACCACAACATCATTTGGAGCCTCAACATCAGTCATTGTTATTTAAAAATCCTAAAATTTATACCTTTGCCTCTATTTGGGTTGGTGGTAGGTTCCCTCCATTATCTTCTAATTTATACATTGATTAGTAAAATTCCCAAGTTTCATTCACTTATAGAATTGAATAGTAGGTCAATATGGAACCATGTTAAATTTTTCATTAGAAATTATAAGTCATGGATTTAAATCTACATGACAGTTTTAAACTATATAACTATCTCTTACACACTTTTAGCACGTTTACATTCTTTAAAAAAATTAACTAAATTATTCATCCCACATTTTTCTCACATGAGATGTTGTAATTTCTTATTATTTAGAATAGTCCAAAAAATGTGTTCAATCTTTTTCTTCTTATCATTATTTTCATGATTCCACTTTGAAACTCTGAATTCCATTTCAACATAAATATAACACCTCACTATCTTTTTATAATTCTCTACATCTCATATTTTCAATGATTTTAATAGGCATGGTGTCTGTCTTCCAAATAATTGATCAATATTTCAGTTAGAATCAATGAAAAATCATTAAGCATAACACAAAAGCCTTTTAAGGTTAATCTCATAATTTCCAAATAATTCGTTTTCTTATTTGTATAAACTCATGGAATCCTGTATCCATTTTTATCTAGAGGGTTTGAGGATAATACTTGATGAGAAAACCCTTTTGGAGTATTGCTATCGCATGGCATCCACCTCATCCCTTGGATTCATGTTCTTGAACAATGTTCAACATTGATAAGATTCTCCACCTCGGCCATGTAATTATAGAGTAACTTTTTATTGTTTCCAAAAATGGAGTTTAAATAATATATTTTCTAAATATTTTTTACATTGCTATATGATTATTGGATTAGAGAACCCACTAAAAATAGGTGTTTTTTGACACATGAAGGTTTCAACAGTTAGTTGTTCCCTCCTTGGTGAAGAAAAAAACCCCATATGGTTTCAAATTATTTTCTTTACCTAAGTTAACTAATTCATCATTATCATGATGTTTTCAAATATATCTCCCAATAATAGGAAGGCTATCATTATAATTTCAGTTTCATCTGTTGTTTTCTCAATTCCTTTAATTTCCTGCCATTTTTTCTTAAAGGTAAAAACCTATGAGTGAAATCATTTCTTTGGGGATTATTATAATACCAATTCCGAAGGAAGCATTAATCTTGGAATTTTATTATATAATTCGTCTAGGTTGATATAATTCAATCTTAATAAAATTTTTACATTATCTTTATATCATTCACAATGGTTTGTTTGAGATTTTGATTAACCATGGAATATCCCTTAGGAGTGTCAAACCAAGTGTAAAGAGAGGCCCATTTTCATGTGCCTATTTCTGATCAAGTATATTCTTTATATGGTTTTTGTGTGTTACCCCTAGGTAAATATGTACTATAGAAATATCCCCTACAAGTATCTAGACAAGTATATATTTTCTTGGATGACACTTACTAAATACTCATCAAAATAAAAATATTTTCATATATTTATACTTATCCTTGGGGTTTTTGCAAATATTTTCCCATCCAAAATTTAAAAAATAACTAAACCATTCTCTAAAACCAACTACAGAGACACACCTTTATATTTTATAAACCATTATTTACACGGTACAACATTTATCTATATAGAGGATATTTCGGGGTTTAATGTACTGGAAATAGAAACATAATATATGAAAAAGAAATAAATATAAAAATTATTCTAATCCACTTATAGAAAATCATCATGTGTTTTTATTAATTTTATTTTACTACATCTCATATTCTATGGGCATAAATCAAAGATATGGGTGAGAAAAAGGCCGAACAAGGGAATAATCAAAGGAGATACTTAGCATGTGAAAGAGGCAGAATAATAAAACATGATCATATGAATATGAGGAATATTATAATAAAAAAAACATGAATCTTAACATTTAATATTGGATACAACATAAAAATGAAACATTCATAAGGCAATAACCATGGTTGATCACTAGGGGTTTATAATTAAAAAATACTGATGTTATTCAGAAAGGTATCATAATAAATTTCATTGCTAGAGATTAGTTATTTACATAATGAATTTAAGAAATTCCATGGAAAAACTGTAACTTTTCTTAATTCATGTGAGCCTCATTGATTATAAAAAATAATTTAATTAATAAATTTTGGAAAATATATAATAGGGTACATAACAAAATCATTGAGTACAATGTTCTTAAAGACTTGATCATAAAATCAATTTTAACCAATAAAAATGGAAAATCGGTTTAATATATTTAAATACCCAAATAAATAATATATTTTTCCATCTATGAAAATACCCATGTAAATGGAAGAGTTTTGGGTATTCAAAATATGTGAATCTCTCATGTACAAAAGATAAATTTAAGAAATGAATTTGACAACATGACGATATATATTATGGATTTTGAAAAGGGATTAATGTAAGGGAAAGAAGTTCTCCCATTTATAAAATATAATTTTTCTATAAGTTTAATATTAAATGTTCTAGAGAATAAATCCAATAAAACTTTAAAATGGTATTTACAATAGTGATTCTCAGATGAAAAAGGAGAAGATGAGAATTCGCTTACCTTGGAAATTTTCTTTCAATAACTTGATGGTGGAATCTTGAAACCTTTACGGAAACATGGAGGTACTATTTGATATTGAAAAATACTTGAAAATAATGTAATATGATTTTTTAGTGTATAATTGGTCTGGGATGTGGGTATTTATTCCCGAGGAGGGATGACCTTAAGTGAATAAATAATGATTATTTTGTTTTTAAGGATAACCAATATTGGGTGAAATTATTTCAAATTATTTTTGTGGATAATTAATATTTTTCAATGATGGTAAATGATTTACAATACATCAAACACCAATTTAAAGATGTACTTTTTTGGCATTTCAAACTTTTAACATTTAATGTTAACCTGTTATATTATTTCAGTTATACTGCCGTAACACTTTTTTTACCATGATAATTGTTTTTATTTATAAAAATTAAATTATAATTATTACGTAATTTAGAACTTATAAATAAAAATATTAAAAATATTTTACATTATTACACTTATAAAATTGATAAAAATAAATTCCAAATATTTAATGCATATAACACATAAAAAAGTTTTTTTAGAAATGTTAAAATCATGGTTTTCAAAAATGGAAAGAAATACTTTGTAAAGGTAAAAATTTATCGTTGATGTTATTAAATACATAATTTTTTATAATGAATATTTATTAAAAAAATATAAATCTTGATCATATATAAATTATATCATAAGAGTTATTGTATTTTATAAAAACAATATTTTCACTTTTCACCCCAAGAATCATGTTTTTCCTAAAATTTACATAAATTAATCCTAAGATAATTTCTATTTTTTGAGTCTAGAAAGATTTTTTTGTCATAAAAATAATTCTCTATTTTGGAAAATTATATCTTTTTAATAAATCAATTTTTTAATTCAAATTTACCATTTAATTTTGAAATAAACATTCTGATCATTATAAATGTTATTTAGTGATTAATTAAAATTTATTACTATATAAAAATAATTTTATAAGATTTATTCTGGAAATAATTTTTTATATATTACATCCACATAAAAATTATTTTAATTGAATGTGTTTATTGTCTAAAATAATAATACAATTTTTATTATATCATTAAATAACCCCAAAAATAATTTGAACGAATCAACACAACCAACAATATGATTGACCAACTATATTGTTGATTAAATGTCACAATTCCCATCAACCATATTATCAAACGGTCTGCATGAATAAAAATAAAATTTCCATATAAATTTATAATAATTATCTCTTTATCCCTAACTACACTACCTACATAGGTTCTTACACATCATTTGATAGTGCCTAATTTTTTTTCCAAATTGTTCTTTTCCTTTCTTATAATATTTTTGGAAGGAGATATCTTATGTGGTGACTTAAAGCCTTTGGATTTCTATTTAGTGAATTTATTATTATATTATGTACATATCCATTTACTCTTAATCATTTCATTATTCTATATCTTTTCATGGTGAGTAATTATCTTATGAAATGTAAAATTATTTTTATTGTATTCTATTATAAATCATAATAAAAAGAAGTTGAGAGGAAGCCTTTTCTTTATTAAATGAAGAATCATTTTCAGGTTGTTACAAGTAAGAAAAAATAATAAGTCATATTAAAATATTAAATATATTTCTGAAAAAAACATATATCTTTTTAGATGATTTATATTGTAGAAAATATCCATTCTAAGATTAAGTATTAACCATGAATTGTATATTATTTTGTGTATAATTGTAATGGGGTAATTCTATAAAACTATAAACCTAAACAATTATCAATATGAATGAAAAAAAATCCTTTCTAAAGGTTCAATTTAAATATTGATTAAGTTTGGGTCCTTATATATCATCCCTTTTAATGGAAATTGTATCGTCGCCTTAACTACCACTCCCATGAAGTAACTATGTGTTTAGTTCAGATTGTAAAATAAAGACCTATCAAGAATATAAGTTAATGAAAAAAACATTAATCCTACTTGATGAGATATCATGAAAAAGGGATTATATTACATAGTGATTATTTTTATGTGGTAATCAATGTTTGAATAATAATTTTTTTCTCCTGGGTGCCTCAACTCATTACTATATAGTAATATTGGAATTTATGTAAGCCTGCCTAATCCAAATGAGAAAGAATAATAGAGGTTCGCACACTATGTTTTTATGTTATCCTCGATTAAATTATATTGGAATTTATTTAATTAAATAATGATTATTATAATGATTAATGAATATTTTATTCATGTTTTATCAGTGAATTTTTTTTATTGATGAATGAAATATTTAATTATATTTTTTTCTATTCAATAAATAATGAGGGGTTATATTAGACCAAGTTCATGTCTAGTTTCAAATATTAATTTTCAAGAAAGTAAAATAATATTTATCATTCCGTGAGTTAGAAAAACCCATACCAAAATAATAATAATAATTTTTCATGAGGATTGTTGATTATTATTATTTTATTTATGAACCCACACACAATTATAAAATATTTTAACCTAAACCCAAGCTCTATAAATCAATTTGTATGCATATTTTGTAAGGATAATATACACTTGAGACTCATCATGCACAAAACAATTCCCTCTCTATTCAGCATACTCTATTCTTCTCAAGAGCGAGAATCATTTGAACTATTTATATAATATTAATGTAACTAAAAGTGATAAAAAAAGAACAAAACATGGTGGTTGATCCTCTAGAATAGAACCAATTAAATATTTTGATATTTCACAAAGATTAAAGGGACACATATGGATCACAACTAGTGGGATTATATACTCATATCCTAAAAACACAATGAATGTAATCCAAAAAAGTGTTTTTAAGATTATAATCATATCTATTAAAGAAGGTTCTTATGATGAGGTGAACCTTTTTTACATAATATATAAAATAATTATAATTTAACTAGCATATATCCTCTCAGTGTTTCTGGTCATATTATATAAATATTCAGTGGAAATATTTCCTTGGTTGTGGAATTTATATAATGAAAATTTTGAGAAATATCCTTTCAATAAACAAAACATTTATGGTTATTTTGCCAACCATGGTACTTATTCAACACCCAAACCCATCAGATATAACCTTTAGTGAAAACTTTTCATGGAAGTATTAATGTAAAATGATTTATATTATTTGAACCTCCTTATGAGGCGAGAATTTATAACTTCCTTATTTTAATGATCAAAAACCATGATTCATTTAGTACCAATGAATTACATGTTTTATTATAGAATTATAAATAGAAATAAATTTTTTAGGATAATTTGGCTATGTATTGAGGTGATTCATCGCCAGCAAGGAGATACTACTAAGACGAGTTATATCCAGACATGAGTCACTTCTAAGGATGAGATATCACTATCCTTGTCAATTATATCCTTGTCACTGCCTAACTTATGACCACTAGAAGAGATACCACCAAGGAACTAACATTAGGATATTTTACTATTAGGCTTCAAATAAATGATAAAATCTAAGTCACCATTAGCCTCAGTTACCACTAGTCTGAGATACCACCAGTTTGAAATACTGCAAGTATGAGATACTACCAGATGCTGAGTAACCATCAAATTCATGTTATCATTGTTGTCTGAGGACTTTTGTGTTAATTTATCAATGAACATTTATATTTATGGATAAATTGAAAAAGTTTTAATGACACATTCAAAGATGATCTGAGGATTTTGGATCTCCTTCAATCATTACTACTATACATATGGGAAGAACCATCTCTCCATATCACTCTCCATACGAAGACTAATATTTGTAAAATATACTAAAAATACTACAATTGAATCTATTAACCTGTACATGTTTACTGATTTATATTCTGTTAAGATCAATGCCACATAAGCATAAAATATATCACTGAGATTGATTGATAAAATAATAGAGATCAATTGGAACATTCGTGAAAATTCTTATGATCCTTTATTTTGATGCAACATTCAATAAAGAATGCCAAAGTCCTACCCAATGCTAATTTGAGTAATTCAAGCATTCTGAGCACACCCAAATGAGAATCAATATTCTCTTCATATAATTTTGATTTATATATTTTTTCATATAGTGTGTTTTCACTTTGTTAACACACAATGCATCCTACACTTAAACATGAGAATACTATTTATTCCCTATTTTATTTTACTTATATTTTCCCATGGTTTTTGTGGAAGAGGTCCTTGTGTGGCTTGTAATATTTTACTTTCTATGTATAACTGTGGAAGAGAATTTTTATCCTAGACAAATTGTTTCTATTTTTTGTTTACCCGATCCAGGTTGTGGATATGTTTTATTATTATTATAATCTAATTGGATGAAAGTGATTAACATGTAAAGGGTATTAAGTCTCATCTTGATACTGATCCTCTTGTTTATTCTATCATGTTATCTTATTTTTTATATTTTCAAAACCTAATTTTTTTAATCTATAAAAAAACTCTTACTCAGTTAGTTAATATTGGCTAGTGTTTATATATGTTTTTTCTAAGTAAATTAATTTCAAGGGATATGATAATTTTAACATAATTTTAACTCATACATAATCACTCTTTGAGAAATATTTTGAAATGATAGATCTTATATCGATCTATTATTTTGATTAACTGGTCAAATTATTTTATTAAGGGGATTTTAATTTTAATAGAAATTTTTATTGGGAACTTAATCCATCGCCTCTTGATTTAATCAATTAGAAATAAATTTGGTATTAAAGGGGTTTTGAATTCTCTTTTCAACTATAATTTTAGTCATTTTCTAAATATCTAAAAGTTCTATCAATTCTAACCATTAGTACTTTATGGGTAATAGAAAAGAAGGATATGTTACCAATAGACCTGCTTATTGTAATGGAACAAATTAGTATCAATAAAAAATAAAAATAAAAATGCTTTTAGAAATTATTTTTTTTGAAATCTAAACTATAATAGAAGATTATTATGAAATACCAAAAAACTGCTAGAGTGACTGGAAGTGATTCTATTAAAACTGCACATATAATAATTGTGAAGCTATGAATTATTTGTTTTGTGACTTGAATGATGAATAATTCAATATAACATATATTTTAAGACATTTTTTTGAAATATGGGATACCTTATTTTTTCACATGAAGGGTCACCTAATGTTAAGGATATGAGACTAAATACATATACAATCAAGTATGATACTTTAAATATTAATTTTGATGAATCTATTTCTAATATGTATCTCAGTTTCAATGAAATATTGAATACGATTCACTCACATGAAAAACATGTGAAAGATAGAGATCACGTGAGGAGACTTCTTATATGCTCAGTGGATAGATAAAGAGGAACTACTATGTTAATTAGAGAATCTTGTGATTTAAGTAAACTACCTAACATTGAATTGATATGAAAGATGATAATTTATAAAGAAGAGATCATAGTCAATAAAGAGGTCGATGAAGATGAATCAAAATGAAAATCACTATCATTAAACACGAATACCTCCAATCAAATAGAAACGGTACAAAATGTAAATATCAGTGATGAACAATCTCCTAAAGACTATGATGCAGAGATATACCACAGGTGTAGAAGATTTAATAAATTGTATAGGAAAAATAAGTTCTTCCAAAAGTCAAATTTCATAGAAAAATATGAAAACAAGTGAAAGTGGAAAAATTATTGGAAAAGGGATGATACTCAAAACGAAATCACCTTGTATGAATGTAATAGGAAAGTATACATTAATGTAGATAATAAAAAATTGAAATATAAATATAGATATGAGGATAAAGATATATGATTCATGAAATCCATGAAAGTAACATTGAGTGCCTCTGAATATAGCTCTATTGAATCATACAATAATCAAGAATATAAGTCAGATATGGAAATATGGTCTTTTTAGGAAGCACACGAGAGGTACGAAATATGCTTCATACTACTCTAACTATTTTTTCAAGTAATCCTAAAAATGAAGAAAATATTGATATAGAGGAAAACATGTCAAATGATGATTTTTATTAATACTGTTACATGATGGAATACATATTTCATGAACTAAAAATAAATATATGTATCATAAAATCCAGCATGATTTGGAAGTAAATATTAAAACAAAACATTCTATTGAAAAAATAAAAAATGTTCGATTATTGAAAGAGATGAATGAACTAAAACAGTATAATGAACAATTATAGAAAGACATAGAAAGGTAAACCAATGGTAATAAAAATTTAACTTAGATTCTTGGAATGAAAATAACTCCCAAGTATAAAACTATCGTAGGTTATTAACCTAGGTGATGAGAAATTGTAAAAACCATATTTTTGTCCACTTCTAGTTCTAAAAAATCATATATTGTAAGTACATAATCAACTGGACCTAATATAGTATTTATTTATAAAAACTAACAATCTGTTTACAAAAAACCCTTAGGAAATTATCGGTGATAAAATCTATAATTACTAACATAACTAGACCCAAAAGGATTTGGGTACCAATGTCATTTTTTGGTATAATATTTGTTTTTTAGGAGGCCAATTTGAAAACCTATAGAAAAATCTTATGGTTTTTGGACAACATATGTTCTAGACATATGGCTGGTGAATATTCAAATTTCAAAAATTTGATCAATGTTTATGGTGGAAATTCCACTTTTATTGACAATGTGAAAGTGAAAATCACTAACCTTATCCAAATCCATAAATCTAATTTAGTATTAATTTATAATGTATTATATATTTATGGTTTAAAATATGATCATCATATAATTTATCAATTATGGTATGATTGTATTTTTTGTAAATTATAAAAACAATTCTTTTCATATTTTTTATGATAAAAATGTTTTAATATTTATAGATTTCAACAATTATAATTCTTATTTTATTGATTTAAATTATTTATCATCTAAAGATATTTATTGATCATGTGTCTTTAGAAATGAATATTGGTTTTGGAATAGGAGACTAGTCCATTATAATATTCATTTAATTAGAAATATAACTAGAAAGGGGTTAGTTAATGATTTAACAAAACAATAATTATAAAATAATAAGGTTTGAAACCCCAACGAACATGGTAAGGAACATAAAATTTCCTCTAAATATGAGAATGAATTTTCACACTCTCAGTATCTAGAGTTAGTTCACATGGACCTCTTTAGAACATCTAGAGTTTCTATTTTAAATGGGAAACATTATATATATGATCTTATAGATGAAATCACTAGGTAAACTTGGGTATTATTCTTATCTCACAAAAGTTAATCTTGCTATTACCTTATTTTGTTTTCTTAATATATAGAAAATCTAAGTGGAATTATGATTAATACCTACATAAGTTATTATGGTACACAATTTGAAAATCCGGACATTGAATCATTTTTTTCTCAAAACTGTTATGATAAAAACTTTTTTTCCCTTAGGAAATTAAAAACAATTGTATGGATGAAATAAGAAATAAAAAGTTTCATGGTATAACCTAGACTATGCTAAATGAGTATTATTTACCTATCTTGTTCTGGGTAGTGAATATTAATATATCTATTTATATAATAAATAGATTTTTTATTAGAATACTCTTAAAAATAACACCTTATGTGTTATAAAATAATTGTAATCCAAAGTTTAGTTAGATTATAGTTTTTCGTTTCAAAGTCATTATTCTAAATAAAAATGATAATATGGAAAACTTTTCTTCTAAGAGTGATGAATTAATTTTTCTTGGTTATTCAAATTCCAGCAAAACTTATAGAGTGTTTAATAAAAGATCCTAAACAATATATGAGTCTATTCGCATTATATTTTATGAAACTGATCCAAATAAAACAAAGACTATATTTAAGAAACCTTAGGAGGATCTTTCAAATATGAACATTAATTCTGAATATTCTGTTAAATAAACAAAAAATTTATACTGTGAACATCCAGAACCCAGACCTGAAGAATATCTTGGGATAACCAACCCCTCTTTTCAAAAATATGTCAAGAATCATAGAATCCAAAATTTATATACCGTAATAATAAACCAATATATATGAAATCAAACAAGATATTTACATTGGAATAAAATTAAACATCAATATTTCTTGTCACAAATTGAACCAAAGAACATCACTGATGCTATCAATGATAAATTCTGTCTAATTTCTATGCAAGAGGAACTTAATAAATTTTAAATAAACAATGTTTTGGAACATGTTGATATACCTAATGTCACCTTAAATATTGAAACTAATTGGGTGTTTAGGAAAAAGGTTGACGATTCAGGATCTATAATTGAAAAAAAGGATAAATTATATACACAAGGGTATAATCAAGAATAAGGTGTTGATTATGATGCAAACTTTTCACCTATAGCCATAATTGAGTCTAGTAGGATACTACTTTAATATGAAGATAATTCGTATTTAAAAATATATCAAATAGATGTTAAAATTGAATTTCTAAATAGGTTTATTGTTTAAGAATTTTTTTTTGAAAAGGCCCCTTGATTTCAAAATCCATATTTTGAAAATTGTGTTGTTAAATTAATAAAATATTTATATGGTATAAAAAAAGGTCTTGGATCTTTATATGATAGGCTTACCTCTTTTCTAATCTATTTTTATTTCAAAATGTATAGGTGATACAACTAATTTTATAAAAATAATTTCAAAATATGTTTTAATAGTACAAATATATGTAGATGATATAAGTTTTAAATTTACTAAAGATTCCCCATGTATATATTTTTCAAAACTAATTAAATAATTGAAATGAGTTTGATGGATGAAAAAATTATTTCTTAGTTTTTAGATATTTCAAAATAAATAAGGGATTATATTGAATCATCAAAAATATAAAAAAGTTCTTTTAAAATCATTTTTATAAGATAATAAAATAGGGATACTATCATGAGTACTACCAGTAAACATTATCTTGATGAAGCTTAGAAATGAATAGATAAAACTAGTTACAATGGGATGATTGGAAGTCTTTTGAATTTTTCTTCTAGTCGGCATGATTTTTATTGTGTGTATGTGTTCTTACTTCCAAAAAATTCCAAAATATTCACACTTAACTAAAGTTAAGAGAATTTTTAAATAACTAAATTAAAAAACTAATTTTAGAATGTTCAATCCAAGAGGACAATCATTTAATTTAGTAATTCATTTAGATTCTAATTTGGTGGCTATACGTTTGATAGAAAAATTTCATGATGAACATGTAATCTTATTTGAAAATATCTAGTATCATAGTGTAGTAAGAAGAAAAATTTTGTTTCACAGTTTACTACAAAATATGAATACATAGTTTAATGATGTTTCTTTGAAATAATTTTGCGGATGAAACATACTTTACTAGGCATTAGATACTAATTTATACATGTACCTATAAATTTTGATACCACAATTTTGATAAATTTTTCCAAAAATATAGTATCTCAGTCTAGAACAAAGAACATTGATGCAAGACATCACTTTTTGAGATATCATTATCAAAAAGATGATATAACATCAGAAGTTATTATAATTGAACATCATCTTGCAGATATCGTCAAAAATACTTTGACTTATAAATGATTAAAGTAAATCATACAAGAATTAGGAATGAAATGTTTTTGATGATAAGTCACCGATGAAGAGTCATCATTGATGAATCACCATCGATGATTCACCATTGATTAGTCACTGTTGATGAGTCAACATTGATGAGTCACCATTAATGAGAAACTATTTACCAGTCCTCATTAATGAGTCACTATTGATGAGTCACCATTAATGATTCACTGTTGATGAGTCACTATTTATGAGTAACAATTAAAGAGTCACTATTGATGAGTCGCTATTGTGAAGGAGTCACCATATGTTTTTGTCATAATTTCTTTATTACCATTTCTAACATTTTCATGATTAAATTTAAATTGTTTTAAATTTAGTATTATTTTTATTTTTAATCCCTAAATGATAAAACTCTCGCATAATTACAATCGATTCCCTTTACATTTAATACTTTGAACTCCAGAAATCTTCTATTCCTCTTAGACTGATCATTTTTCCTTCATCTCTTTTTAATCTCAAACTTTCAACTGATAAATCAAGACAGAGTGAAGCATCAATAAAAATTGACTCCAAAAGAGGTGAGGAAGTTAAAGATGCACAAAGGATCTGCATGTCATTCTGATGTTGTTTCACGAAACCCACATATGGAGAAATTAGTAATCCAATAAGAAAAGGAAATCGATGTTCAATGGATTCCATCAAAAAAAATCTTGTTCTAAAAGTTATTGATGATAAAAAATTGATTTATTGTATTAGAAAAAATAATTAGGTTTATTATCTGAGGTTGGTCTTTGATTTCTATCAGAATGTTGAGTTTTTTTTGTAGATAAATAAGATGAATTAAGAAGTTTCATTGATAGAGAATAATTTCCCTTTTATTAATTTTAAAGGGAAATGTGCCTAAGAGTACCCCATTAAGGAGTATATGATGATATTCAAGGAATAATTCATAGTGATAGTAAGATTTTTAATTATGAAGAATCACTCTTATAGTTAATAATATGAAGAATCACTCTTATAGTTAATAATTTATTGTACGCTGTGAATACCTATAGATGATTAACTCAATTGTGAGTGTAAAATATTATTCAAATTTCTAAAACATGTCTTGGGTCCTATAAATATAGATTTAAATACTATGATATATTAGGATGTTTACATCTTCCAGTTTTGAAACAGGGAAAAATAATAAATCTTTTTAGATTTTTTATGATACATATATATGATATGTGCAAGAAACGTTATAGATTGAAATATTTGATATATCCCAAGATTTTATATTCTATCTTGTATGCTAAGGGATTAGTCAAATAATGTAAACAATATTAATATACGTATGGTGGTTTTTGTTTATCAAAAAAAACTTTGAAAAGAGTAAATAAAAATTGGAATCTTTGGAAGAAGTGACAACAGATATAAAATAACAAAGCATATGATGAACTAAACCATATTGATAATCAAACCAGACCAAAGGACATGGTGGATATTTTTTATAAGCCTGATGATTTATTTTATTATTATGATGATGATGTTAGTGAAAAAAATAAAGAGGTAGATGGAGAAGAGGAAAAATATTTTTTAGTTGAAGAGAAAAGTGATCCGAAGAATAATAAATCTCCTCATAATGTATCTTTTGTACATTATATTCCACCTAGTTATCAATGATATATAGAACCAATTTTAGAAGAAATCTATAATGATGAAACTGAAGTGATTGTATATGAGTAGTTCAATTTATCTTCTTCCAAATCATCAAGTGATAATAATTATAATGGAAGCGAGAGTGATGTTAATGCTTATATAGAAGCAAATGGAAATTAAAATCATGGAAAATTAGATTTAAATGAATGTAAGTCGGAATATGATCATGATGCTTCAGATGATGAGGAATATGATGGTGGGTATAATGATGATCATTGTGTAGATCTTAGAGATAGTCATATTGTTGGAGCTGAAAAAAGGGATATGATCGGGATCAAGAGATGGTTCTGTCACACACCTAATCACAAGTTATATCATTTTTTTGTATCAAGGATGAATATAGATATAGATATAAGTAGATGTATTTCATACCACCTATTTATAGAGATGATAAGGAAGCTACCTGTGAGGGGGAGAAGTCTCAGAAACCTTATGATCACAATGAGGTAGTAGATCTCACTCAGATTTTTCATCCAGAGCCATCTCCTTCTAAACCTAATATTAATGAATCCTTTCAAATAACAAGAAAATAGACTATGAAAATGAGACTTATTCGGATTGGTGTGGACTCTTGAAGTGCATCCATGAGACCTAGGATCAAATCTGGCGGAGGAATATTTCTGGGTTACTGTAGAAATATTGTAGCAGACACTGTTCAGTATTATAGTAGAAAGAAATATTCACCTTTTGGCCAATGGTTTGGTATTGGAGTTTTCCAAGAATTTTATCCACTTAGGCCTTTATATTAGTAAGGATTTCAGGCCCCCTCATGGCCTTTGTCCCACCTCAAGGCCTTTAGACCTCATGATGTGACGATGCATGCCAGATAGATTCTACAAGGTTCATGATTCAGAGGAGGATTCAGAGTAGGCACATTCACCAGAGCAGAGCAATCAAATTTGGATGAATAAAAGGGGATGAAATTTCCATCATTACTGATCATGTGCATCTTTACACATGATAGCTATATGAATAGCTATGAAAAGGTGGCGAGCTGATAACAATGGAGGCACCAGGGAGGGGCAGTTTTACTTAGTCATTGTTTGTACGAATTCCTCTAAGACCTTCAGGTCTTGTAATTTCACGAAGACTATAGGACATGTAAGGGTTCCACTTCCACCCTTAAAAGGGATATTGGAAAAAATGAATAAAAATTAAAGGCCTTTCAGCTATTCAAGAAAGAGAATATCCTATTCATTTTTATACAATACTTGAAGATAGTGATGTTGAGGAATGATAAACGTGTACTGGTTTTGTTCATCTTGGTCTTGATTACTCAGATTCTGATAATAAAGAAATTGAAAGATCTATTATATAATAAGGATAATTAGTGAATTAGATTGATCAAGATGATGAGCTACAACCATTTACTCCAATGGAGACTGATACACTACCTAAAACTAATGTGCCACATGAGAATATAAGTTATTCTAAAACTCAAATTTTTATTCCACCATATGATATGACAAATCGAGATTTATAATATTTTCAATTAAGTTTGAATTACAATTTTGAATCAATTATAAGAAATTTTCTTTTGGATTTTAAATCTTTTAGAGCTCCCAGTCATCTCCTGTTTCCAAACATAGTGAAGATAGCACCTGATATTTTCTTTAGTTCATTATATCTCATTTACAACCAAAGGTTCAATTTCATATTCAAGAATTATAGGTGGAGAATAGAATATTGTCAAGATTAGTGGACATTATGAAATCCTTTTTAGAGGAAGTGAAAAATTTATTCTTAGAATGTTTGAATAGTTTTTCTCAGAAGTTGAACTACATGTCTACTGTTTTATCTTCATCCTCTAATCCTCCAACTTCTCTAGTGACTATTAATAAATAACTACATAGATTGATTATAAGGGAAGATATAAATAATTATTTGGCATATTTATCAACCCATGAAGAGAAACTAATGCAAATTCATCATCATTGAGAACATGATTATAAAATTATTAGAGAATATTACGTTGATATTAGGACATAGAAGGATTTCATGAATAAATATATAAATTATTATTCATTACGAATTTTTAAAAAGCATTATCTTATTTAAAAAATCATATTCGTGGTAGATAATTTTAAAATTACACTAGTTACAAAGGCTTTTAAACGAAAAGTTAATGAACTGAAGGTTCTCACTCCAGTTTCAAAAATATTTATTGATGAGAAAATATATTTCTTTAGTGATATGAATAGGGGTGGTAATATTATTATAGACATTATCAAAATCATAAAAACCTTTCAACATGTTCTTATTACAACTTTCACTGAATGGGAGAAAATTCTGGTGACAAATGATCTTACAAAAAGATCCACTGAGCAAGATCTATATATACATGTATTGATTACTCAGTCAGATGGTCTTCTGCCACTATCATTTCAACCTATTAGATTATCTTCAGATGTTTCCATCAAACACGTGTATCCTATTCTCATTTGTGATCCTCTTCCTACATCAAAAACCATCCCTTCCATCACAATATATAATCAAACTGTTGCTACTTCTGCTTCAATACCTCAAGAAAACGACAAGGATAATGGAAAAAGAATGTTTCACCTCAATCTATCTATTAAAATTAATCTGATAAGCTGATTCCTTTGATAGATATTCTGTTCTTGTACTCATTCATTTTATCTTTGTACTGACCTTATTTTTCCTCTATGAGCAATGAAATTCCTAACTTTTTTTCATCATTTAAAAAACATTTCTATTTTTACCTATTTCTGTTTATCAAAAAGGGGGAGAAATGATCATTTCTTTTCATATTGGTTTAAGATGTCATTGAAATTATTGTTTTTATATCATTCATATATATTAAAAAAATTTAAGACGTTTTTTTAAAATAAATAGATATATTATTATCTATGTTTCAAAATTAGTAAAAAAATTACATGGTTTGTGATCACCAGAAGGGAGATAATGTTGCAACCGTCTTATAAGGGAAGTGTTTAGAAGTATATTTTCTAATGATCACAAACCATGATTATTTTAGTGATAATGAATTACATGTTTTATGATATCATTTTACATAGTAAGAAACGTTTTATGATAATTAGGATATGTATTGAGAAAAGTCACCACTAACAAAGAGCTACTGCTGAGGTGAGTCACTTCTAGACATGAGCCACCATTAAGGATGAGCTACAACCATCGTTGTCACTGTAAGGTTTATTATTGCAAGAATAGATACCACCAAGGAGCTACCATCAAGAACTATTACTATTAGAATCTGACTCACTGTTGGACTCTATGTCACCGTCAAAAAGAGGTACGACAAGTCTGAGATACCGCCAGTTTGAGATACCACCAGTATAAAATACCGCCAGATGCTGAGTCCCTTCCAGCTTCATACTACCATTTTTGTTTGAGGATGTTGACATGAATGTATCATCGACCATTTCTATTCAAGGATAAATTGACCATGTTTAAATGACACAATCCGATATGATTCAAGGATAATGGATCCCCTTCAAACCATTTCAACTGTATCTATGGGAAGAACCGTCTCTCAATATCACTCTCTATATAATTATAAATATCAAAAAAGTCTACTAAAATTCTTGTGATGGTGTCTGTGAACTTATACTTGTTTACTAATACGTATACAATGAAGATCAACGTGGCATAAGCAAATTATCCATCACATAGATATATTGAGACATTGATAGAGATCAACTAGAACATTCCTTCAAATTACTATCATCCTTTGTTTTGCTGCAACATTCAAGAAATAAGATGAAACTCCTCACCAAAGCTAATCTACGGACTTCGAACATTTTGAGAATACAAGACTGATCATCATTATTCTCTTCATATTATTTTGATTTTACTTTCTATTTTTTTAGTTGTGTGTTGTTACTTTTTTACACACACCATCTCTTGTACTTAAAATAGAGAATACTTGATATTCTATCATTCATTTTACATATGTTTTTCCATGGTGGTTTTGGAAGAGGTCATTCTGTGGACAACACTATTTTAAATCCCACGTATAACTATAGAGGCTTATTATTATCCAAGGTATCTTATTATTGTTGTTTGTTTAAAAAATCTAGGATATGGATATATTTATTTATTTTTTATAATCTTCTTTGAAGTAGGTGATTTTCAAGTTGAGGGGATTACGTCTCATATTGAAACCAAACCTATTCTTTATTATGCCATGTTATTCAGTTTTTTTATTTCCAAAATATAAATTGGGTTTAATCTATAAAAAAACTATTACTTTTTTCAATAATCATAACTAGTGTTTATATATGTTTTGTCAAAGTAAATTTATTTCAAAAGTTAAGATAAATTTAAAATTATTTTAACTTAGATATATTCACTGATTAGGGACTCTTTTAAAAGGATAGATCTTTTATCAACCATCTATTTTAATTAATAGGTCATTTTATTTCGTTAGGTGGATTTGAATTTGGATATAAATTATTATTGGGAACTCAAGTGACCCATATTGAGTTACTCACTCCAATGAACATATATGATACTTATTATTTGTATTAGTGGGATGATTTTTTTTAAAGATCTAGTTCAACTAACCATATTGGTGTTTAGTATTATTTTTAGTATTGATTGAATTATTGTTTATCATTATCAGATATATTTTATAGGTAATAAAGCTAAAATCAATTATTTTATACTATTGATGATATATTAAGAAGGAAAAAATTTATTAAAGCTGTAAGTGAATGTTATCGAGCTTATGTTGTTAAAGAGAATACATCTATTAAATTTTTATATATTCCATTAGTGAATGAATATATAGATATATTTTCTGATTATTTCCCTAGTATTATTTCAAATTTGGTGGTTGATTTTACTTTTGACTTAGTACCCTATTCTAGAAAATTTCAAAAACCCATCATCGAATAGCTCAAGTATAACTTTTGGAATAGAAAAATATGTTACAAGAATTTTCTGATAAAGGTTTTCTTCAACCTAAAAATTCACCATGAGGTTCTACTATTTTATTTATTAAATGTAGATATAATTCAATGAGGGTTTTCATTGATTATTGAGCCTTCAATAACACCATTTTTAATTAAGATTATCCTTTACATCATATAAATGATTTGTTTTATCATATCAATGGAGAATGGTATTTTGTGAATATTGATATAAGGCTAGGATAACATTAGTTGAATGTGAAGGAGAAATATTTTCCAAATATTGAATTTTAAGAATGATATATTAATTATGAGTTTGTGGTTATTTCTTTTGGGTTGTATAATACTCTAGCTCTATTCATGATTCTTATGATAAGTGTTTTGATGATTATTTTGATAAATTTGTGGTTTTTCTTATTAATGATAATTTGGTATATTATAAAATTCTTGAATATCATTAAAGAAACATAAGGATTTTTTTAAAAACCATTCCTAAAAATATGTTATAAGGAATATTTAGTAAATTTGAATTCTGTTTACATAAGATTTCATAACATTGTATTATTATTAATAATGATTTCATAGTTGTAGACACTACTAAAACTAATGTGGTTAAAAAATAGTCAAGTCCCAATTTTTTTATATAGATTCATATTTTTATTATAAGAGTGGTTTACACTAGGTGGTTTTTCTAAAACATTTCCGAATTATCTATCAAAATAAATATGTTAACAATAAAATGAGTTAAATTCATGTATAAAAAAGAGTGTGATGAAGGTTTCTAGGAATTTAAAAGATGATTAAATAATTATCTTGTTGAGGCCCTACCCTCTAAAAATGGATAATATGCATCTAAAATGATGTTTGTTTAATGGAACTTGGTTGTGTTCTGACGTATAATGATCAATTAATTGCTTATGCATCACGTTAATTGGTACCTTATGAGATAAATTGTATACAAATAATCTAGAAATATATTTGGTGTATTTTTAATCCAAAATATTGATACATCATTAATATTAATTAAAGTGTGAAACATATATTGATCATAATAATTTTATGTATATTTTCACACAGAAAGAGTTGAACATGTAGTAGATAAGTTGGATATAACACATATAGGATTATTATTGTATGATTTTACACTATCTAGGAAAATAACACAATGTAGTTAATGGTGGGAGTGAAAAATACAATTCATCATTTACCATATAATTTTTGAATGTGATCCTTTATTTAAGGATTTAATAAATAATGGAAAAGAAATCATTCATGAAAGAAGTTTTTCTATTTTTTTTCAGGAGTCATTGTGCTCATCATTGTTAGATACAGTTAATAATTCTTAGAATGAAGACCATGATATATAAAAAATTAGGTGCATACAAAGAAAGTTACGTTTCTAGAATTTTAAATTGATAAGGAATGTGTTTTGAGATATTGAAAAATAATATATGTGCCCAACAATATCCAATTTGAATGAGGAATTTTTGATTGCAGCTCATAACTCTCATTTTTCTATTCATTCTAGTATTACTAAGATTTATAGAATCCTTTTATTTTATTACTAGTGTTATGGAATAAATATATATATTATAGAGTTTACCATGAAATTTTTGACACGTCAATAAGTTAAAAATTATTAATAATTATCAAAAGTAATTTTTAACCTTTTCTAGCGCTAAGGATAAAATATGAAGATATATAATTTGATTTCATGGAGGTATTTCCAATGATATCTTGAGGTAATACATAAATTTGGGTCATTTCTTATCAATTTACTAAAGCAACACATTTTCATCATATTAAAGATACTATGTAGCTAGATCAACATTATTGAACATATTTTAAGGATTTATTTTGTTTAAATTGAGTTTTTATCTCTATTATATCTATCAATTATCCCATTTTTAGTAATATTATTTTGTAAAGTCCTTTATAAGTCATTGGTCATTGAATTAAATTTTTGTACAACTTTTCATCCCTAGATAGATAGACAATCAAAGAATATGATCCTGACTCCATAAGACATTATATGATATTTCTCAATGGGTTACTATAGAATTTGGGATTAAAATATGTTATTACTTGATTTTTACTATAATAAACGTTTTCATTCCAGTATATAGGTGTCACCTTTTAGGATATAATATGGAAAGTTGTGTCATAATCTAGCTTGATGGAAAACATTAGGTGAAATGAATTTTTTGGGACTATGGATGGAAGAAGGGATTATTGAAATTGTAAATATGATTCAGTAGTATCTGGTAAAATCTGATAGTTTGAAAAAGAGTTACGTAGAAAATCATATGACAAAACCTTTTATTTGAGGTAGGTGATAATGATTTATTTAAAGTATTTATATGAAAAAAACGTTATTCATTTTTTAGAAAGATTAATTTTTGTATACGGTTTATTGGAATCTATGAGATGGTATATAAGGTTGTATTAGTTCATTATTTAGTGGTATTGCATTCATATTTAACCCAAGTACATGATGTGGTCCATGTTTCATTATACATGAAATATGTGATGGATATATCTAATGTTTTGATCTCTATAATAGCATAGTTTGAAGGGAATCATTTATACGAGGAAATGGATATTTATATTTTTGATCATAGAGGTAAGGTGTTGTATAATAATGTTATTCACCAAGATAATTGTTTTTTTGTAAAAACCATTGTGTTCAATACATAAAAAGGCAATCAGAAAATGATATGACGGAAAATTATAACAACTTGTTTAAGTAGTGTAAAAAATTTCAATGATACAATTTATAAAAGGTGGAAATAATGTGTCAACATAGGTAATGTTAATATAAAATCCATTTTATTCATTACTAATATTTCTTATATTTTATAGAGCGTTATTTATTGCAATAATACTAAGTAATTTTTTTAATGAAAAGTGAAATATTTTTTTTACTAAACTTGTTTCCATGTGTTATATACTTTTATTTAAAATATAAATTTCTAAAAAACAAAATTTAAATTTTTAAAATTGAACTTTGTTGTAAAATAAGAAAGTAAAAATTAACTTAGAGTAATTATTCTGGCATCTTTTTAAGATTTTTATTTGTTTTGAATTGTAGAAAATTCCAATTTTAAAAAAGCTGTCTTTTATTTTCTTGCATTTATATATTTAGATTCTTTTTTTTAAAAAACATTATGCATTTATTTGTTATTAATCATGATTAGATAAATTTCATTTTAATCAATATTTCACATGACATTGGTCTAACAACATTTTAATACATAAAAGTCAATTTTCTAGAAAATATAATTTCACTATGTTTTTCTGATTTTTGTTAAATATAATTTATTCCACTTATAAGAATTGAATTTGATATAATTTATTCCTTACTTTAAATTATGAGGTTTTAATTTGGTAAATATATCCCATTATTTTTGTTTATTAGGAATAGTAACCCTGGTAAAAAGATTTTCACCAGGGAATGGTGTAATGGGTAAAAGAAGATTAAAACAATGGGATAAGTGTTTAAAATAACCATATAAATTGCCTTCATTTCATTGGATGAGTTTTTTTTCATAATCATCCAAAATTCATAACTGTGGCAATTTATTTCCACTTTCCTTTGATAATGACCCTAATTTTATTTTATGTAAATGTTAAATATAACATGTTACTCTCTTTTTAAGTATTTATAATACTTTCTAATAGGGATAAAAAGAGTTAATGTTTAGTTCCAAATTATTATTTCAAATTTTGAATTGATTTTATTTATCATGGCAATTTATTTTTAATTTTTATTAATGTAATAATTACCTAAAATTCCTACGTAATGCTGACACAACCATTTTTTATGTAATTAAGAAAATCATGTGAATAGTATTAAAAAAATTAAAATAAAATTTGGATGAATTATTTTATTCCAATAATTTTGAAGATAAATATTTCATAATTATTATTTTATAAAATATTATATTCTAATTATTTTACAATCATGTGTTCTTTGAAGATAAATTATGTCAATAGTCCTAAAAATAAAAATAATGGAATCTTATGTTAAAAAATATGATATTAAATTCTTTTGAATTCATTGAAATATTATATTTCACCAATTTAATGGGATTTGTTAAATATTATCAACCATTATACACTTATGAGGCAATTTACATTTTATAGTTAGTTTCTTGACCCCTAAAGAGTAAAACAGATATCTTGATAATCATCAAAATTGGTAATGGTGGGAGGGTTGTTAAAACTAAAATATTATGGTTAATACATTACCTAAACATGTAAAATTTTTATTATATGATATTATTTTTGACTTATTCTCATTCTATATTAATATTTTATCAATTTTGTTATCATGAACATAAATATTAGTTTATTTTAATTTAATACATAAAGTAATTCCTAGGGTTCCCATCACTTTACATATAAAAGGACACCACATTTATTATCATACATGCACCTTTTAAGAAATATAGTTAATAAAATACCTGAAATTTTTTCTCAAAAATATCATTTTATTTTTCATATAGGTATTGGTTTGATCTTATCACCAATATAACAAGGCATTAATTATAAACCTATACAGGTTGACTGATGTTGAGTAATAGTTATTAGATGAGTGTTTTCATTTTTTATTTATTATTTTAAATACTTAAAACATATATTAACCATTGTGATAATATAAAATGATCTTATACCATATACATAAATATTATTATGATTAAATTTTAACAATGTAATCATCTCCTTCTCCATCAGTTGGGGAATAAAACCATCAATCATGTGTACGTATGATGTACCACCTCATAATATGATGTAATTTTTTCCTCATCACTACCTCAAATAGATGGTAAAAATAATGGATTTAATGTATATCTATATATATATATGATATTAATGAAATAATTATACTTCTGTATAGATAAGATATCATATTTTTTGTACTATTCTATCAATTTATATATCATAGCATCGTCCATGTATTCATGTGGATTGGCACAAACACAAAGCGGTGCGATTTTGTTTCATTACCACCTCAAATGGATGCTAATATTTTTGAAAATAATGAATATATATAATATTCATAACATGTTTAATATTTTGGAGGATTCAGAACTATGACCCCATTGACCATGGTAAACATACCGAAGTTATTTTGATGTTTTTAACGGAACACCATCAAAACATGTGAAGTAAACTTAATTAATTATGTTGTTAAATATAACATGAAAATAAATAAAACAAAATTGAATAATAAAGATGATAAATCTTTTAAAAAATGAAATTATTTGACTAATTTTATTTTTAATAAATATAAATAATGTACATGATGAGTTAGAATCTATGTAATGGACACATTACCTTAATTATTTTTTAAATATTTGAATGATTTATTTTCTAAATAAATTTCCTCAACATGAATATTATTAAAATTATTTTATAGATGTTTTTATATTAATATAAATAAATAAAAAAGGAAAATTTTAAATTTCTTTTAAAGGATATCGAAATGAAAATATTTATATATTTTATATAGAATACATTGATTTTCTTTACAAAATGAAAAAGTAGTGTAATATTTTAATATATATAGATTGAATAAATTTCACCACCACCATGAAAATTATTAATTATTTATATTCATTTACAAGATTCCATAATTTTACAAATAAAACCCCTTTCCCTCAATTCCAAGAAAGTTATGTTTTTTAAAATGGGGTTTTAAAATGAAATGGTATTTTGATATCTAAAAGTATTTGGAATGTGGGATCAAAAGACTATTTCAAGGGATTATGATAAAAAGGTTTATGAATAATTTTTGTTGTTAATTATATGGTACTTGATAATTAAAAATGATAAAAAGTGGGCCCATTATAACATATATAATGGTTAAGAATGATAAATCTTATACGATGGGTGATCCCGGTATAGATACCCATTGCATTGAGAAATGTCAATTTATTATAATAGAAAGAAATAGGGTGTAACCGTGGGATTTTCTCCAATATATATAACTGGGATCTATGTTTTTCTGGCATGAGTGAACATGTGTTATGAATATAGTAATCCATATTGACTGTATGGGTTTAATTTTTTTATATATGGTTTTTATAAGTTTAATTTCATAAAAATAGTATTTCCCATATAGAATTTATTTATTTTATATGATAAAAGAATAATGTTGAAAATATAATAATATTTAGGGTTTTTATGTTTTCCACTAGACTAATGATTTTTTCCTTTTTTATCCTTTATTATGATTTTTTATCATCCGACATTTATCAAATGTTTTCATAGGTTTTATGGATGAGTATGAACATAAAAAAAGTGTTGAATGTTATAGAGATATTTCATTAAAATGAAAAATGATTAATTTTTATTGATTTATTTTATAGAAAAATGTATATTGAGTTTAAGTGTCCTCTTAATAATATGTGCGTTTATTAGGTAATTATGATTATATAATTATATAAAACACTTACTCTAAATGGTCTTCAAGAATGAAATATTGCGAATTATTATAAAAAAATTCAAGATTATATAATGTTTTAAGGTTG
This sequence comes from Viscum album, assembly GCA_963277665.1. Lineage (NCBI taxonomy): Eukaryota > Viridiplantae > Streptophyta > Magnoliopsida > Santalales > Viscaceae > Viscum > Viscum album. The sequence continues at coordinate 449,112,524 of OY728145.1, forward strand.
AATCTTTATAATTATCTTACTTTTATGCTATAAATTGTTTTCTATTCATAATAAATGTTATTCGAAATGTGGATTTTATTTATTCATATTTTATGGGTTAACATTTATGTTTTTGTTTTTTCATGGAAATTTTATTTTTATACATTATAGATGATGATGGTCGGACAGTGATATAACCCTCTAATGGACTAGGTAATGATTCATACTATATTTAAATGATATTGAAATTAAATGATAATATTTTATTCCATTACGAGGGAATACAAGTGAATAAAATTGATGAATATAACTTCTTTATATTTATTCATGTTTTTTATATTTATTTTATTCTTAATGATTATGTTTCTTCATTATTTGAGCATAGATGTTTTCTAATTGAGTGTAAAAATAAGTTCATTTATTTCTACATTAAAGAATATTTTTTTCATGATTTTTTTTGTTTTTAAAGGAAAAAAATTATTTTATTATTATACTCTTTATTATGATTTATTTTTTATCCTATTCTTGAAAGTAATCCCACATGGTTTATAGCTGAATTTGGAAAATAGTGAAGTCAAGATACTATTATAGAGATTTTTCTTGGGTAGGGATATTTTATCGACTTTGAACATGTATATTTGGAAAACTATAAATTTATGGGAAGTATTGATTTTTTAATGTAATGGGTTTTCTAGTCCTCTAAAATCTAAACCGAAATTGGCATTGTAATTTAAGTAATTAAATATTTTATAAAACTCTAGTAATTATATAAAGACTATGTAATTGGTGTTATAATTATTATAAGAGATAGTTTTAGATAAATTTATGTCTTAGGAAGTTGATAGGTAATTAGAGGAATGGAATTATGGGATTATAAAGTGGTGTTTTTATAAAACATTAATTTATTATTATTCCAACATGAGATTTTTTTAATAATTATAATGGGTTTTATGTTTCTGTATCTAATGAATATATATTCCACAATGGTACTCCATAATTTCAATATATTGAATGAATTAAGATTGAAGTTGGAGGAGAATTCCATTTTTTGTCATTACCCTAAAATGGTTGGAGCTCGAGTTGAGCAGTTTTTAGAAATTTAACTGCATTAACACATAAAAAAATAGTGGTACCAATGGAATAATGTGAACAAATTATCTAAAAAACTATTTTTAAATAGTGGATAATTTTATGAAGAAAAAGCCACCGAAATTTGATTAAACCTTAAACATAGTAATAGTTGAATTATTAATAAATTCCTTAAATAAGATATTTTATATTTTTGGTTCTTCAAAGAATCGTAAGGAAAATATTTCAATGTATCCTCTTAAAGGTGAAGCATGTTGAGATGTAAAGTCTAGTTTTAATCCACCATAATTTTATTCACCATATATAAGTTTATGGAAAATTGTTTAGTGGAAGGAGTAAGAACTCAATATGCAGGAAGAAGATGTTCAAATTCTCCAAGAAGCAATAGAATCATTAGAAGTTCATATCTTCCTATGGAGTCAGAAATGACTAAAATGTTTTGTAAAGATTCTAGAAAGTGGAATCTAGAAAATAATACTAGAACAAGTGTCTGAGTTCAATGGAGTTTCAGGATATTACCATTCACGTTCAGAATAGAGGATCTTCTATTAAAGTTAGAAGGATGCGTGACCTAGAAAACCAGTTAGAGTTTCATATAAAAAGATGTGGGGACAGATATACCTGGTGAATTATATATACAAAATGTACATCTTGAATGTATACAGTGTACTAGATAATTACATAGTGAATTATTTAATTTCTAGATTCTTAATACTCTATAATGAAATATTACTTATGATTTTATTAGGTTCATATATTCTCGTATTTTTAGAAAATATAAAGTGGTTTTAGTGTTTTTACCTTACACATAGTAAATCTTGTCGGAATCACATTAATCAGTTTCATCTTTTATGTATATTATAGTCATTAATGTTTCATAATTATATTACTTTTAATGTTTTTTGAGAATTTACCGAGTGAGCTTATGGGTGAATACGGGTGGTGGGTTGGGTTTAGTGACTTCTTACTTCCAAAACACTCATTCGTGGGAGAAAATAGATGGAAATTCAATTTTTTTTGTTGCACTGATATGAATTGAACTTTTAGTGGGTTTTAATGTGATGTTTTAATGGTATTATCAAAAGAATAGGTGTATATAAGTTGTTTTTTCTCCAATCAAGTGATATTAATGATAGATTCAATTCTCAATAAACTTGTAGAAACATATATTTTTTAAATTTCCCAGATGTGGTTTTGATTCTAATAAGAGACTATGGAATGTAAAAGTTATAACATCAAATGAAGTTTAGAATTGAATAGATACATTTGATAGAATGGATTTTGGATTCTAGATAATGTAGTTCAAGTATCAACAAATTCAAAATGACATGGATCTATTGATATCTGGTATACACCTAAAGAAAATAGAGATTTTGTATTGTTAATAGTCAGATAAGAAGAAAATGGTGCTAGTGATGATTTTATTGGAAAGAAATGTTTTGAATAACATACGAGAAAATAATAATATAGAGTATTTAAGGAAATAATTGGTAGATATTTATGAAAAACCAATGATTCGTAATAATATTTTTATGATGTGGTGATTGGTCAAGTTAATGATGTCACATGCAAGATGAACAAAAGATCATGTGAATTACTATAACATGATTCACGAGTAGCTCAAATAAGTATAAGTGACATTAATAGGTTATGTATGGGTGATGCTTCTATTTTTTTAAATTTTATAAATATATGATTTAATTATATCTACAAAGAGTAATTACAATTGAAAAAAGACTTGGCATTTGATGTTATCTTGAACTTTATACTAAATGAGGATATCAGGTGAAGGGAAGCTCATGTATCATTCAGTAATATGATTAATGCTTAATCTATAGGAATATAAACCAATAAGATGTATCCCAAGAAAACATCAAATAATACGTCTCTTGAATGAATTCTGAGTATGTCTATTGGCCTTGGTTTTACATGCTTGAGTTGTGGGATGAAAGGTAATATCATTAATAACTGAATGAAGCATAAGGGGAACACTGAAAGGGAATTTATATCTAGAGAATTCAAATTCTGTTAATACAATTAATAGTGGAAACCAACTTTTTTAGTTTCAATACTTCTCTATATGCCTGAATGATTAACTCTAAAGAATATTTTTATCCAACTGGTGATAAAATTTTCATGGTCAATTATGTATTTTTCGTTTTTGTAAATGTTTATCTACGAATCATGGGTTGATTATTGCTCAAAATAAAAGAGACTGGGGAACTCCTGTTCGAGATGTCATGCTGGAATCTAGAGCAAGAGGCCACCAGAACCGAGCTCCTTAACTGAGAACAGGAGGCCTGTTGTGGTTGATCCTGCGACAAGCAGTCTGGGAACTCAGGGCACAATGTCTGTTGACATATCCATGGGAGCTCCTCCAGACTCGTTGGTGTCTTCTGTGTTCAATCATCTTATGCATGATTTGAATAAGGGGAATGACCCGAAGGAAATTGATCCCAAGGGTGCTGGTGGTGGTGGTGTGGCATTCCCCTCAGATGAATCCATGATTTCATGCCTTCAGCAGGAGCCAGAGGCCTATGTCGTACAAGATCAAGATGTTCATGTTAAAATTAGTTGGATTGATGGTGGTGCGGCTAATCAGAGGAAGTGGAGTAGTAATGTTGTTCTGTGTAAGGGAAGCACGGGTCTTCTTTGAATTTTTAAATGGACCACAAGAAGGGGTTTTCTCCTGCTGTGAAGGAGCTGGATTCTTCTGAATGTAAGGATAATAGATCTGTGGGAGTTGTTGGCAGCTGGAGTGGTCAAGGGAATGATTCTTGTGGAGTGATGATTACAATACCCACGAGGAATCGTTTTCAAGGATTAGGAACTGCAACTGGGGATGAGACGCCTCCATTATGTGCAAGTGGGAACATGAAAAATGTGTCAAAGTAGGATGCTACAGTGTGTAAGGATGGGATAGATGCTGATCAGGAAGTGGTGGAACAACCCCATTGTTTGGCTATCATTGATATGAATAACCAGTTTCAGCGAGACCAATTAGTGAAGTATCAAGAGAAGCGGTACCATGGGAACTGGGGGGATCCTGATAAAAGTGATAATTAAAATTTTATGGACATGATTCGCCATCATACTGTGATATTGTCCATGTGGGGAAAAAGGCGGTTCCGGTGATCCAGGAAAATATGATTGCTCCTCCATGAGGAAAGATGTGGAAGGAATACTCCCACTTTACAAAGATGATTCCTATCAGATCTACTCTCAGGAGTATGCACTCTTCCATTGAGTTTCTTGTGTTAGAGCGATTAAATCAGATGAGGAAGTATGCTATGGTTCTGAAGCACTATGAGAGTTCGGAGTGGGAATCAGTGACTGTGGAAGAGTCTATTTATCATGGAGGTGGTGATGGGTGTGACATTGAGGATTTTTAATGGTTATGTTGGGTCTGTGATGCTTGTTTCCTGTTATTTTCTTTTATTTTAATAAATAGTCAGGGGTTCTGCCTCTGGTTACTCTTTCATGGTAATATCAAAATTAAGAATAAAGGATTTATAAAGATAAAAAATATAAGGAACATCGCCAGTCTATGAAAAACATTTATTTTCATTGGAAAACATGATAAAAAGAGGGTTGGGACTAACTTCATAAATTATGTATAAAATGTTAACCAAGGATGAATAATTATTTTAAGAGGAAAAAATTATGGAATACTTTACATGACTGAAAGATCATATGGAATTAAATTTTGTCAAAAATAAAATTTTTGGTATTGAAATTGTTTCCACTATAGGAAGGTAACCTCGAAAAGAAGAATATAGAAGTGCTAACATCCAATGTCACACTAAATAAAAATCATATAAAAATTGGTAGATTAAATAGTTTAGTACTAGGGATTTAGTGAAGGGTCTCATTCAATTTAGGTGTATGGCATTACAATGGTTGGTATTTTGAGATAGATCACTCAGATGATTGGGGACCTACCCCTATTTAGTATCATGGTGGTTCTCTATATTTTGTATCCTTTTTTATCATTCTAATAGAAAAATGTTGGATTTACTTTTTGAAACATAAATCGTATTTTTTTGGTTTTCATTGTATCCAAATAATTAGTGGTAAGGTAATATGTGTAGAATTTAAATTCCCTTCATAAGGATAATGGTGGTGAGTATATTAGAAAAATATTATATAATTTCTTCATGAATAAAGGTATAAAACATGAGAAGATGGTTCATAAATCTCCAAAGTAGAATAAAATAGTATAATGGAAGAATAAAAAATTGAAAAATTTGGATTTAAGTATCTTATTTCATTGAGGAATGCATAATAGAATTTGGGTTGAGGCACTCAACATGGTGGAATATCTCAACAATTAGAGTTAAACTTTAACAGTATGGTTAGAACGTCCAAAGGAGCTATAGTCTGTTAAATGACATGAAGTTCACTACATTAATGTATCTAAAATCGTTTAATATGGTCATGTTTATATTAAATATCAAGATCTCACAATGAGAAATCTAAAATGTGTTTTTTCATTACATATTGACATAAAAACATTAAATATCAGCTATGAGAAAATGACATGTGACAAGTCATCATAAGTAGATATGTTCTATTCAATTATAATGTTTTGTGTAATGATTAAAAATTACTGTATTATGAATTTTAGGGTGATTAATAAATAATTAAGGACTAATTTTGTTTATTGTAACAGTACTTGAAAACTGCAACATTTGGAGAACATATATGAGAGTATTGAAGGCATTGGAAATTCATAAGCAAGACTATTAGAATATATGTCATAACATTCAATGGTAGATGAATCTTAAGTCGTAGAAATATGTCTTAGAGATTTAGAATATATAGAAGAGTCAATTAGTTTAGAATATATAGCTCAATTAGGGAGATTAACTAGATATAGAAGACTATTACAGACTTCTAGGGCTGATAGAAACTTTCAAATCATAATAGATATTGGTGAATCAGATATTATGGAGGGATAAGAGATACTTAATGATGAAAAATATTGGATTTAATCAATGGATCAAGAATTTAATTCTTTTAATTCCAATATAAATTTGGATATGATAGAGTTTCTAGAATTTATATAGTCACCTAAAGATAATTTGATTTTTTGATTGAAACATGACATTGAATAAAATAAGTATTTCAAACTAAAGTTGGTTTCAAATGGATTTTACAATAGGAAGATTTTGATATCTCATAATAAATTTCACATGTATTTAAGTATCAAACTATTTGATGGTGTTCAATATATTTGTAAAAGAATATTTAGATAGAAAATAGATAGATGTAAGGATATAATTACTAGATGATGAGTTAGAGAAAAAAATTTATATAATGTAACTATAAAATTTCATAAATATTGGGAAGTATAAAATAATCTATGTATTGAATAAATATAATTTCAGTTTAATGAATGATCCATGATAATGGAATCATAAGTTCAATGATTTTATATCAGAGGAAGAATTTCAGAGGTGAAACTCAGATCATTTCTATTATCAGAATCTATTGTATGATAAAATATTTATAATTTTAATTTCTCATGTTGAAGATATGTTATTGGTTAGAAAAAATGATAGGAGGATTTGTAAATTGAATAGTAATGTGTTTTTGATTCTTCAAGATGAAGGATTTGAGCTAGCCATGAAGATTTTCGAGATGATAATAGATATGAGATCCAAAACCATATTAATATCTCATAGAGACTACATCCCGAAGGTCATTGAAATGTTTGGGGTGGACAAATGTACGATATTATCTACCCCTCTTGAAGGAAACATCAAATTACACATGTAACTAGAACCAATAATAGAATAATAATGTAAGAACAAGGAAAGAGTTCATCAAGAATCACCTATTTAAAATTTTATTAATGAAATTATTTTTCCACCTAAAAATATAACATTTTTAATTGGATTTGTATGTTAATTAATGTCTAACCATAGAATGGTACATTGGGAAGATTTATAATCAATCCTTTAGTATATAAAATGAATTAAAGATATAACATTTTTCAAAGAACAAGATCCATTATATGGTTTTATATTTGGGGAGTTCCTTGATTTTTTAGATAAATAGAAGTGAAAAACTAGTTTTTTGATTACCTATATAGGAATAATTATTAGTTAGATATTGAGACTGCAAATGATGGTTACATAAAGTATAGAAATTTTAGTATGTAACTACAAATAATGTAGCAAGGGAGTTAGCATGGATGAAAAGATTGAATAAATAACTCAAAAGATTAAATTAAGGGGGAATTCAATTTTTTCTAAATAATTGTGTGATTCAGTCAGCTTAGAATACATTTTTTCACACAAATAAAAAGTATAATGATATGCAGTTTCAATTCATTATAAATATTCGTGAGGATAATGTTTTTGAAATTTGAAAGGTGGCTAGTATCTAGTATTTCATATCCTTGTTTTATAATTAATTAATGCACCAAACTATGAGTCATCATAAAGCCATAGTGGGGGAAGGATAAATTTAATAAGGATGATAAATACAAAAATCAATGGGAAAATTATGAAAATAAGGTTGTCTTGGAGAGTCTAAAATGATATTTCTCTGAAACATGTTTTCAAATGGGATATCATTTGGATTTGAAGTATGGTTTTAATGTAAGTCCCAAAAAATTACATTATTTTATTAATAGAACTCTTATTATATAATTAATGTTTTATTATGAGCACATAGAAATAATTTTAGACTTATATAAAAAATTTACACATCAAGGATCACTATAATTAGGAATATTAATAGGATTATTGAATGAAATAATCAAAATTGTATTATTTTTGGGAGGCTATAAACATATTCTGTTAAAAATTAGTTTTTTGATAAATGAATATTTATTAGATAAAATTTATTGTATTTAAATATAAGAACAAAACCGTTTTAAATGATTATATATTTTAATTAAGTTGAATTTTATTTTTTTAATAATGGTCAGAATGTTTATTTTTCTATAAAATCATTAAATTTCAATAAATAAGGTTATTTATTTTAAAGTTAAAATTTATATGTTTACAGAACTATTTTTATAAAATAAACATCATTTTTGGGCTCAACTCATCAAACTTTACTTTAATGATACATTTAATAAATTTTCAAACAATTTTAATTATCCTGTGAAAAATTGAAATTTTTCGCTTTAAAAAGCACTATGATTTTATAAAATCATTATAATGTTAGCATGAATAGATTTATCTGATGCATTTTATTTGATAAAAATATAATTTAATAGGTAGAAAAATAAAATTAAAAATATTAATATCAAGTTTTAAATTTATAGCTAATATTTTGGAATGAAAAATATGATTCCAAGATAAAAATATTTTTTGGGTTATGTGCATTAATTGGGATGTTTGGAAGGTATGTTTAAGATTAGGGAGAATTTTAAAATCCAACCACCATATCCAACTCAAAAATAATCTATAAAATATGATGGAATTTATTTCAACCATAAGGGGCAAGCTTATATAATAAAATAACCAATAATATAACCCTTAACCACCCTCCTCAAGTATAAATACCCCATTCCCTCCTCAAATTCCGCATAAAAGACATTTATATCTACTTACCTCTTAATATAACTCTCAATAGCCCCTATTATTTGGTTCTAGTGTTCTATATATTCCCTCTATATCCTTACTAAGCATCCTCCAAAGGTGAGGGAGCCTTCCCAACACTTATTTCGATAAATGTTCTTTTTTGTACAATCCTTTTATTATACATTATTTATGTTATCAAGAGATTTTTAAAACCCCCATTACTATGAATATGAAGTATTTTTAATGAGAGACTTTATTTACCTCTCATTATCGATTTTTCCTAAGTCGTTAGCCAGTTGAAATATGGGTTACTCAACCCACTTTTACGACTACCTTTACAAGACATTTTAAATTCCTTCTTGTATGAAAATAAAATACTTTTCCATGTCATTATTATAATTTAATTATTAAGTCATCAACAAGATATCAAAATTATATATCATTATTCTACATTCATAATCCATTGTAATGCTAATGGTTTCCCACATCCATAAAACTGTCCTAAAAATTTGTAAAGAAAAGTATGTGTGGGTTTCCTAGAAATGATATACCTATATCAATACTATAATTTAATATGGTTTCGGATCATAAATATCTAGAGATCAAAACTCCAAATATATTTTTTTGGGTATATCCCAACCATTATTAATGAGAACAGTGAGTGGGCCCTTATTGCAAATAAAATTTGACACTATTTGAGGATTTTCTTTGAATAATTCACTTACAATTTATAAGCTATAATAAAGGATCGAAATATATGGACTGATGTTTACATTTAATTGAAATCTCTATGCCAAGAATGTACTCTCCATCTCTTAATTTTGTGATTTATTTAATTGTCCTATTATCCTTTACATAGTGAATATCCTATAGTTTCTAAAGATGATTGTTTGGTAATCACAAAGATAACCGCATTAACCATTTGAAGGGGATTATTTACCACCTAATTATTAACCAATTATCAGGTTGTCTATCAATGTCCATATTTATAAAAGAAATTACCATTCCCATCCACTTCAATATCACTAGGAATAGATTTTATGGTATAATTAAAATCTTTACAGAGAATAACCCATTAATGTCTTTGTCTTTCCTTATTATCAAATATGAAAAATGTATCATCTGTTATGCATCCCATGTGGATACCCTCATATTCCTCTTCTGATTAAAGTTTTTTCACCTATAAAATCATCCATCAATTCAATAAGGATCATATTTACTAAATAATATTCCATTTATTTTATGCAGTGTTAATACCCTATAAATTTTCTAAAGGGTATTTATATAGATTTACTCTTACATTCATTTCATACCCATTTATAATCCATGGGTTCATTGTATGATTATTTATTGAATTTATGTATATTATTATTATGGGTCACCAATTAATTGAGGCATATGAACGGTGCATCCTAATAGGGCTCAAATTTATTGCATAAAGAGACATCATTTACTAATGTTAGTGACTCATAAGAGATGAAAAAGTTAACAATATTAATTTACTACTAGCACTAGGTAAATAATAAATATCTAGAGATGAAAATTTCATGATAACTTAGCATCATAGTTTATTAATATTTTATACTACCTTCGAGAAAAGATTTGTTAATATGATGGGTGTTCCCGGAGTATGTTCCAATGTATTGGGTAAAGATACCTTATCCAAAAACCTTGGTAATATGTTTTATAAAACCACAATGATAAGATATGATGATATGTTTATTAATTCCACATGATTTTTTTGTATCCACATTTCCATGTTATTCCTCATATACATATGATCATGTTATGCATCATGTGCTTTTGATCATGTTATGACTCATGTACTTATGATAATGTTATGCTTTATGTACTTATAATCATGTTATTCCTCAGGTACTTATTATCATGTTATGGATCATTAACTTATGATAATGTTATTAAGATCATGTTATATTTCTTATATTTATGATCATGTAATGCCTCATGTACATTTAATCATGTTATGCCTCTTTTTTTCATGTTCATAATCATTTATCATAACTCATATATTACCAATAATGTTCATTTATACTCTTTTTTCATTGTTTAAAACTTGATAATATTTATAAATAACTTTTTCAAAATGCTTCCCATTATTCCTAGGAATAGTAATGAAAGGGATATATGTACGGAATTTACATGTCTGATGAATCCTTTTAGAAGAAATGTATATTTTTCCATGTGTTTAGTTATAAATGTACATAGTTCTAAAAGATACTGAAATTTTGATACTGGGGGTTTATTTTAGATCATGTGACATAATAATATTTTTTCATGTTTATCACTAGATCTGGAAGTGCAGTTCTGGGGATTCTTAATTGGAAGTAGTGTAGTGTTTGGTAATTTCTAGTAATTAGGATTCAAAATATTTGTGTATAGTTCCTTAAATAGATATTTTTTTGAAGAATACCTGGTTACGAATAACAAGTATGAAAATTTAGGATTGAAATATCTTAGGTGTTTATAATGTTTCCTTTCTATAGATAAAATTTAAGTGAACATTTTGGTTTAGTAAGTGTTATTTAAAGATTAAAATCCCAAGGACACAATTCCTCTAAGAGAGAAGATTATAATGTACTGAAAATTTAATTATGTAATTAATATATATCTTATTTTATAAAGTATGTTTTATTTTGAGAACATAGAAATAATTTTACATGTTTATAATATATTTACACATCATTGACCACTTCAACTTGTAATAGTAACATGATTATTAAATGATATAATCAAAATTATATTATTTTTTAGAGACTATAAACATATTCTGTAAAATTGTATTTATAATAAATGAATATTTTCTACATATAATTTTTTTTTCAGGAAATATTATTTTAAACACTATTTAAATGATAATATATTTTTAGCAAATAATAAATTATTTTTTATCATGGTTACAATGTTTAGTTTTCAATGAAATCACGAAATTTAAATATATAAGGATATTTATTTAAAAGATAAAAACCACATAATTAGAGAATTAGTTTTAAAAAATAAAACTAATTCTCTAGACTTAGTACATCAATATTAGTTTAGGGGGAATTTTTAATACTTTTCAAATAATGTGTATTTTCTCATTGAAAAGTGAAAATTACCACTTTAAAATAATCTTTGATTTTCGGAAACCATTATTATGTTAGCATGAATAAAAATTCATGAAAAATTTTATTTCATAAAAATATCACTTCATATGTATGAAAATGAATTTAAAGGTATTAGTTTTCATTTTCAAATTTACACCTTAAATGTTGGAATAAAAATCATAATTTTAAGATAAAGATATTTTTGGGTCCTACGCAGTAATTATATTTTTTGGAAGGTGCATTTAGAATTAAGAATACCAACCTCTGTAACTCATAAATAATCCATAAAATTGGTTTTAATTGATTTCACTCAGAAGTGGTTGGGTTATATAACATAAAACTATTTTATAACCCTTTAAACCACCCCTCCTCAAATATAAATAACCCAATTCCCTCCTCACATTCTATAAAAAATCCATTGATAACTATTTATGTCTAAATATCAATATCAATAGTCTCTCCAAGGTGGTTATATGATTCTATAGTGTCCCAATATCTCTTTAAGAATCATCCTCGCTAGGTGAGGGATCTTTCCCTATACTTATTTCAATTCAAGTTCTTATTTTTCCTAAGCATTCGATTATAAAATAATTATGTTGTAAATTTATTTTAAATACCCCCACTACTGTGAATATGATTTATTTTTAATGAGATACTTTATTTCCCTCTCATTATAGAATTTTCCTTTTTCGTTACTCTATCTATGTAAGGGTTCCTCACCACACATTTACAACTACCTTTCCAAGGTGTTTTAAATTCCTTCTTGTATCAAAATGAAATATTACTATGTGGAGTTGAAATAATTTACATAATTTTCAATTAATGAGATATAAACATTCCAAAAAATTATTATAAATTCACAATCCATCGTAATGCCAAATGTTTCCCACAAACATAAAACAATCCTTAAATTTGTAATGAAAAGTGTACGTGGTTTTCTAATCAATGATTTCCATGTCTAGATAATACATGTGGTTGTGGTTTTGGAAGATGTGAATGTTAATATTAAAAAAAATATTTTTTAGGTATATCCCACCAATCATTCAGATGCATGGTGAGTGTACCCTTTTTGAGAACCTGATTTAACACACCCATGGTATTTTCTATGGATAACTCACATGCACTTTATGAGAAATAATAATGGATTAGAATATGTGGATTTATATTTAAATGGAATTAATATCTTTATGAAAATAATGTACCCTCTATATCTTATTTTTGTAATTTATTTAATTGTTGAAGTATCCTATACCTACTGAATGTCCCATAGTTTCGAAAGTTGATTGTGGGGTATTCACCAAGATTACCACATTAACCATTTGAATGAGATTCTTTCCCATATAATTTTTAACTAATGATCACGTTATATTTCACTACTAATATTTTTCAAAGAAATTTCATTTCTCGTCAATGTCAATATCTTGAGGAATATATTTTATGTGGGAAGTAATATCTATATTGAGAATAACCAATTACTGTATTTGTCTTTTCTTATCGTCAACTGTGAAAAATTATCATCCAATTCCCTTACCATGTGGATACCCTAATAAAAATATTATAATTATAGGGCTTTCACCTATAAAATCATCCATCAATTGACTTGGTTTAATATTGATTAAACCATATTCAATTTATTCTATACTATATAAATACCCTATTAATTCATTGATGGGTATTTACGTAAAATGATTCCTACATTCATTGGATACCGATTAATTATCCATGGATTCATTCTATGACTCTTTGATAAATTTATGTATGTTATTCTTATGTGAAATAGATTAATTAAGGCATATTAACATAGAATTCTGATAGTGCTCCAATTCATTGTTTAAAGCAACAGAGTTAACATATTTAAGTTGTTCATAAGAGAAAAAATTGGTAACTATTACAAGTTACTTCAAAGAGACCAATATATTGGGTAAATAATTAATCTCAATATATGACATGTTCATGATACCTTAGGACCATGTCCTGCTAATATTTTATGATACTTTAGTTAACAATCTTGGTAATATGAATGGTGATCCCTGATAGTGGTCTAATATGTTGGGTAAAGACACCTCATCCAAAATCCATGGTAATATGTTTTACAAAACCCTAATAATGATCTACGGTGATGTGTTTATGAATGTCTCATGATTATGTTGTATCCAATTTCAATGTTATGCCTCATATAGATATGATCATGTTATGCATCATGTAAGTATGATCACGTTATGCCTTATGTACATATGATCATGTTATTCTTCTTATAATTATGATCATGTTATGCCACATGAAATGATTTTCATGTTCTTATGATCATGTTACATCTCTTATATTTATTATTTTTCTATGTATCATGTACTGGTAATTACGTTATGTCTATTGACTTCATGTTTATTTTCTTTTATCATATCTCATTTCTTACCAAAGATGTTCATTTTTTCTCTATTTTCATTATTTAACCCATATTGAAATTTATAACTTACCCATTTAAAATTTTCCCAATTTTCTCTATGAATAGAAATGAAAGTGATATTTTTAAAGAATTTACATGTGTGAAGAATCATTGTGGAAGAAATGTGTATTTTACTATGTGTGTAGTTTTAAATTTACTTAGTTCCCAACGATGATGAAGTTTTGATCTTGGGAGTTTAGTGTAATTCAAACGATATAATAAAATGTTTGTATTTTTAGCACAACATTATGATTTACAGGTTTGAGGAATGTTATTTTATAGAAGACACCAGTTTGATTAATTTCGGGAAATAAGATTTAGAATATTTGTGTATAGAACCTTAAATTAATAGTTTTCTATAGAAGCCTTGATTAAGTATAATGAGTATTTCCATATAAGGAATAACATCACCTAGGTATTTATAATGTGCAATTAATATATAAAACATTTATGTGAACATTTGATATTTATAAAGTGTTATTAAACATGTAAAATTGTAAAGAAACAATTTCTGTATGGTGTAATAATGTGAAATCCCAAAAATCTTTTACATAATTAATGGAACTCTTATTTTCTAATGAAGATTTAATTATGTGAACATAGAAATAATATTAAATTTTCATAATAACATTAACCATTATGTACCACTACAAATAGGATCAATAATATATTATTTAAGGATTGTTGGTGTAGAAATCCATTCCCATGATAGACCAAGGACATTGAAACTATTTGGGAAATCATTTCCTCTACGAGCCACAAAAAAATCACCAAAGGGACATCCTCACGAAGCCCTATTACATATAGATTCATCTCCACAAATGATGAGAAAATATAAAAATGACTTCTACACAACCACCACGAAGCAGTCATGGTCGCCTCTGCGAGTCCGATGAGTACCATGACTGCCATAGAGTAGTGACCGAAGCCTTTGAGAGTCCGACAAATCCACTTCAAATTGGGAAGAACTATATACTTTTCATAGCGTGTTCAAGCATCATGATACCCAATGACTATAAATAGACAAGTCACACTCACCCCGAAGTATCTCTATCCTAAACATTTACCTTCTGAGCTACCATTTTGTGAAGCACCCCTTACTCCACGAACTCGTAAGAAAATGAATCACCTAAGGTATTTGAGTATCATTAAACACCATTCCCTTTGTCCCGATTTACCTATTATTTAATTGGGGATGCCCATTTATAATCTACATGATAATATTGAAGGAAGGAATTTTGGGAACTTGGGTCTTTGGGGAGAATTCATCCTTCCTGAAACACCCACCTTCATGAAGCTTCTTCTCTTTATAAAGAACCAGAGTTTCACAAATAATTTCATAAAAAAAAATTTCTTTGAAAAACCTTCTCCCATGTATCCCTCCAGGCTGGTACAAAGGGAATTAATTCCCATTTGAGTGGTGTCTCATGTTGTGTTTCCCTGAATCATGCTTCTTCTTATAGGCATACTAACATATATTTCTTAATCGCATAGCCACAAAAACATGATCCCCTCGAGTGACCACTCATCCACCTCACTCCCATGGGGAATTTCTTGTGCCTTATCTCTCCTAAGTCCATGTTGGTACAATTTATGTAAGTCCAAGGGATGTGGAGTGAGTCTTGATAATCCAAGATACATGGAATGAAACTACCAAGCACCCTCATCCCAAAAAAATGGTGTGAAACTATGAGTTACCACATGCGTGGTAGGTCTTGGAGGATCTAAAGAAGGCTGAGAATTGGAACCATCCCTCTCTATCACCTTTGGGATTTGTTGACATGTATGCCTTGAGAAGTCTCCCATAATCCTCGACACACATTGATAGGTTTCTCCCTGTACACAAATCCATATCCTCCTCGTACATCTGGACACCCTCATTGGGATTCCCTCCTAGATTACATCCCAATCACTATCTCTGTGCACTATTAGCCATGCATAATTCCCACACTCTTCATTGTGGCCACTCCATTTGCGAAATAGCTATATGGTCTACATATATCTCTTGTTTGTCACTCTGATCATGACTCATTTGGTGCTAGAGTTTAACCTTGACCATGACATCTTCTTCATGATGCCAACCATGCAGAAATCCCATGACCCTCACCCTATATAACATTAAACTACATCCATCCAAACTAATTGTAACTTGATCCCTGTCCTTTAAGAAGTGTATATAGGAAACCTTTAAAAGGATCAAGCCCATAATCCCCCATAATCCACTCTTCTGCGCATTTCACATTGGTGCACATTTGTCCCGAATGACATTAAACTCTATCTACAAACTAGGTAGGTTTTGATCCATCTTGGGTATGTAGGAAGCCTATTTGAGGATCAATATAACGACCCATACTTTACATACATTTTTAATACTTCAAAAATTGAAGCACACTTATTACAACATATGATAAAACCACAAAGGACCGTATAGGTATAGTGTCTTTAGAAACTGGGAAACATAAACAACTGGTTCATAAATCTTCTACAGTGTCTCCCATTTATTTCATCATATCTAGGGTCCCTTTTAGCATATTCTACTTAATATCCATCTTCCTGACCTGGGGAAAAGAAAACATAAAAGGGTGAGCTCAAATGCTCAGGAAGGGAAAATAAAGGAAATAAAAATCATATCATATCTTTTTGAAAATCAAAACCTTCAAAAGATATCATAATATCTTATCATGGAATAAATCATAAAAGTGAAAATGAGATCCCCATAATCATAACATAAAACTTGAAACTTTGTGGCATGCACACATAATCATGGAAAATCATTTCTTGTTAGTCATGACTCATTGCCAAGACTATCTTAGTGGACAAAGTCCCTTCTTGAACCGAGTTCACTCCTCGTTTCAGTCCTGTATCACTGAACCGAAATAACCTTCCGTTCCAGCCATGTCTATCTCATGAGATATAAAATCTTTACCCAATGCATTGGAGGGAGATATAGGTCCCACCCATCTTATAATGAATCCTTTCTTATGTGTGCCACATAATCATAAATCTTACATCATCACATAACCCATGTAATAAAAATGGGATTCTTAAACAACATGACATCATAAAACAATTCATATAAGATAAATGAATTCATAAAAATAATTCCATCACAACATGATCAAATCAATTTAATAATAGTGATAAAAACAGAACCCTTTATTATCTTAGATGGAAAATAATTTTGATAAAACACTTGAACTCCATTCTTGAGGAAAATATCCTTTCTTCTTAAAAAACATTTTTCCTTTCATAACATGTCATACAACATTAAAATAAAAGAAGTTGATTAAAAATAAACTTGAAAACTTGTAAAGGAAGCTTCTTGGAAATAATGTTTTAAAAATCCATTCATTCCATATAAGTTAAAAAAAACATTTTTCGTACTTTTGTCGGAAAAGTCAAAAAGTACCTCGTACGAAAAACGACAAAAGATTCCTTTCATACATATTACTAAAAACTCACCGAAGGGTAAAAATGGATTTAAACAATTGTAGGTGGATGGAAATAATATTACATATTGATGAAACATGGATGTGGATGATAAAATACACCCCAGTAAATACTTACGAATAAACAATCTCGGATAAAAATGAGATTGTGATATTTCCCTTACCTTAGGTCCTATTTGCTTTGTTCGTGTCCGAAGCTCCTGTATAATGGTTTAAATAATGTTATTGACTTATTCCAGAATCATACATATTGATATGATATCATATATGGTCATATTATTAGCTTCTTGTTAGTAATATTTCATTGTTACTTGTTACTCGGGTCTTTATAACTATTTGTTCTTATGCGTGTTTTGTCGAATAAATTCTTATTCTTATCTTTAAGTTATAGATAATTCATTTACATAATGGTATTAGTGTAGTATATATCATATTCATTCATTCAATTCATTTATATAATCATTATGAAATGAAGATCATGTAGAACGAGTCGCATCACATCGTGGAGACGGTATTCCGTACGTACGCACGAGTGATGATATCGTTCCTATGATCGTGGAACTGTATTGGAGTATATATATATTATTTCAGTATCAATATTACTTTATAATAATCATATATAGTTACTCATTACACCATTATACCCATCCTTGTAAGGTGATGGTGGAAAATAGATTACACCACGGCGTGGAGACGGTATTCCGTACGTACGCACGCGCGGTGATTTCATTTTTCCATAGGTTGGATAGAATGTGAATTAGGGTTGTTTCATATTTATAATAACATATAAGTATGTAAGTAATACTGATGTTATTACTTTATCATGAAACAACTAAAGAAGAAGAAGTTGAAGAAGAAAGAAATTGAAAAGATCGGTAATGGATATTACCTCTTCTTTGGAACGCCTCTTTGAATCCTCCACTTAAGGAACTAAGATTGGTCTTTGGAGAAGACCAGGTCCTCTAGGATTATTATAGGGAAGTGGATAGGAGAAAATGGCAGGGGTTGGACGAGCTTGAGTGCTCAAATTGGTGTGAGGAGGTGGGGGAGGAGGTGCCCTTTTATAAGGGAGGAGAGGGGCACCTTAGGAATATCTCAAAATATTATTTTATATTAAAGTCAAAATCGGTTTATAATGGTTCCAAAGGGTCTTATTTAGAAGCTAAAGTGGGGATGGGTCGAAATCCTATCAACCAATAGGATTTAGACAAGTTTAGGGTATTATTTTAACCTTATCAATTAGATTTAACTCTAAGTTAATTAATTTAACTTTTACCGTGTCTTTTTGTTTTCTTTCACTATATGGTTAATACACTTACTATAACATTACAAACGAACCCCAAATTGTTTATTATTAATATATATATCCTTATCTAAGTCATTTGGCCGAACCTTAGATTTTTAGGAATAAAATAACAATTAATAATATAATATTTGATTTAAAAACTACTTTGTGTCAATTTTGACACTATTTGATATATGATTTTTGTGAAAGTCATAACAGAATTATATGTTCGAACCATGTTGATTAAATCAACACTAATATATCATAGTAACCTAGAAAATTAGTGTAATTCATAAAAAGTCTTAAATTACATTTATTTTGGTATTTATATTATCAATTTTGTCAATATTTCATTAATAAGATAATTACTGCATCATCTTTGTGTCATAAATAAATTAAATTATTTGATGTCTAAAAATTACAAATAAACTATCATCATGTAGGAAATCGTTTTAGCTTTCTAATGAATATTTACAATCTAATTTATCTTATGTATAACCCCATATTAAAAATGATTTACTTATTGATCTTTAATTTTAACTATTTTAACTCTTCTTTAAATAAATTAATAATAAATGTCCTAATCTAATCCAAGTGGGCCTAAATGGTCATATTTTATTCCTAAGTTTGTTTTTGGTCGAATTACACTTGTCCAATAGAATTAGGACATGTGTTAGGGTAATATTAATATCATATTTACCCTTAGTTACCCTATTTACTATTAACCGCGGTAAAAAAAAGTAAAAAGTTACTATTCACCAAAAAATTATTTTTATCTCATTGAACCAGATTTTACAAACTGATATCAACCGTGTCTGTCGGATTTTCGAAATTCCATTCACAGAAGCGGTAAAATTAAGTTTTATGCAAAATTCAGTTTTTAACCTACCACTTAGTGGTTTCACTATTCATCAAAAATTGAAAGTTTTCAGAAATATACCAAAATTTCACCCTAGGCTAATTTCGATATTCTGAGTCCAAAAATGAAGTCCATTTTGAAAAATAAAATTTATAAAATTTCAAAAAGTGGTTATTACTATTCATAACGGCTAGTTTTAATAGCATATTGTTGTTTAGTGAAACTCGGTATTGCGTACGACGCAAGCTATCGAGGAAGGTCGCGATCGCGTGTAAAGCAAGCCAAGCAAGTGTTGTGTAGAAAAAGATCCCTTTGATGATTTATATAACATAAAAGTCTCGGGTGTTACATTCTACCCCCCTTAAAAAGAATTTCGCCCTCGAAATTCGTCACTTTGCAACAAACAGATGAGGATACTTCTCCCTCATCATATCCTCAAGCTCCCATGTAGCTTCTTCAAGTTGGTGGTTTCTCCATAAAACTTTCACCAATCGAGTGGTCTTGTTTCATAGAACTTTTTCGCTACGATCCAGAATCTCTATCGGCTGTTCTTCATAAGAAAGATCTTGCTCCAGCGGTACAACTTCTGAGCTGAGTACATGTGAAGGATCAGGTATGTACTTTCTCAGGAGAGATACATGGAACACATCGTGAACTTGAGAGAGATTCGGTGGAAGCGCCAATCGGTAAGCTACCTTCCCAATACGATCCAGTATTTCGAAAGGACCGATATATTTAGGGCTCAACTTCCCCTTCTTTCCAAATCTCATAACCCTCTTCCAGGGAGATATTCGTAAGAACACTTTATCACCCACTTCAAACTCTAGGTCTTTTCTTCGGTTGTCGGCATAACTTTTCTGTCGACTCTGAGCTGCTCTTATGTGTTGTTGAATAGATCTGACCTTTTCTGCCATTTCATCAACGAGATCAAGTCCTAATAGCTTTCTTTCCCCAACTTCATCCCAGCAAGTTGGAGTCCTGCATTTCTTTCCATAGAGAGCTTCATAAGGATCCATCTGAATACTGGAGTGAAAGCTATTATTATAAGAAAATTCCACCAAAGGTAGGTGTTGATCCCAACCTCCTTTGAAATCCATAGATCAAGCTCTCAACATATCTTCTAGGGTTTGAATTGTTCTCTCAGACTGACCGTCTATCTGGGGATGATAAGCAGTGCTGAAACTCAACTTTGTATCCAGAGTATGCTGAAGACTTCACCAGAACTTCAAGGTAAATCTCGGATCCCGATCAGATATAATAGAAAGTGGTACTCCATGCAATCTTACCACTTCCTTTACATATATCCTGGAAAGATGATCTAGAAAGAAATCCTCTCTAATAGGAATGAAGTGTGCAGACTTTGTAAGACGATCAACTATGACCCAGATAGCATTACTGCCTTTGGATGTTTTAGGAAGTCCTGTGACAAAGTCCATAGTGATGTTTTCCCATTTCCATTCGGGTATGGGTAATGGTTGTAACATCCCCTTAGACTTCTGTCTCTCAGCTTTAACTTGTTGACAAACCAAGCATCGAGAGACATATTCAGCAACATCTCTTTTCATGCCATCCCACCAGAAGTACTCTTTCAGGTCCCTATACATCTTCGTGCTTCCAGGATGAATAGAAAATGAAGAACTATGAGCCTCATCCAGCAGATCCTTCTTTAATTCGGGGATGGAAGGAACACAAACCCGATTCCTGAAATTTATTATCCCATCACAATCAAGGTTGAATTCAGGAACATTTCTCACCTTCTTTTGTAACTCGACATCTTCTTTCTGTGCCTCTTTAATCTTCACATGTATAGATGGTTGAACATTCATTTGAGAAAGATAAGATTTTTCCCCTTCCATTATAATTCCAAGATCCATCCTTTGTAAATCCATAAATATTGGATCTTTTGTGATCCTCATCATGGATAAACTAGCATGGTTTTGTCGACTTAATGCATCTGCCACCTTGTTTGCTTTCCCAGGGTGGTAATGGATTGAGCAGTCATAATCCTAAATCAGCTCCAACCATCTTCTTTGACGCATATTCAACTCCTTTTGTGTGAAAATATACTTTAAACTTTTATGATCAGTATAAATATCACACCTTTCACCATAAAGGTAATGCCTCCAAATCTTTAATGCAAAGATTACCGCAGCCAACTCCAAATCATGTGTTGGGTAATTTTGCTCATGGATTTTCAACTGTCGTGAGGCATAAGCTATCACCATATCATTTTGCATAAGAACACACCCCAATCCCTTCTTGGATGCATCACTGTAGATCACAAACCTTTCTCCACTACAAGGTAGTGTGAGCACAGGTGCACTGGATAACCTTCTTTTCAACTCCTTGAAATTCTCTTCACATTCCTCTGTCCAGACAAACTTAACTCCTTTCCAAGTCAACTTGGTGATTGGATTAGATAATCGTGAAAAATCTTTTACAAAACGTCGATAATATCCAGCCAAACCAAGAAAACTTCGGATCTCAGTTACTGTTGTTGGTCTTGACCATCTTTCGGTAACCTCTGTTTTTGCTGGATCCACAGATATCCCCTCTTTTGAGATTATATGACCCAAAAATGCAACTTTTTGAAGCCAAAATTCACACTTGGTAAATTTGGCATAAAGCTTCTCCTTTCTCAGGGTCTTCAATATAATTCTCAAGTGATCTTCATGCTCTTCCTTGCTCTTTGAATAGACAAGAATATCGTCTATAAAGACTACCACAAATTGATCAAGATAGTCTCTAAAGACTCTATTCATTAGATCCATGAAGATAGCAGAGGCATTAGTAAGACCAAATGGCATCACTATAAATTCATAGTGTCCATACCTTGTACGGAAAGCCGTCTTTGGTACATCCTCCCTTTTGACCCTTAATTGATGATACCCTGAACGAAGATCAATCTTGGAAAAGTATTGAGCTCCGCGTAGTTGGTCAAATAAGTCATCAATGCGTGGGAGAGGATATTTGTTCTTGATAGTGATCTTGTTAAGTTCTCGATAATCAATGCAGAGTCTCATTGATCTATCTTTCTTCTTAACAAATAGAACAGGTGCTCCCCAAGGTGACGCACTAGGGCGTATGAATCCCTTATCAAGATTCTCTTGGAGTTGCTTCTTCAATTCCTGCAACTCAATTGGGGCCATTCTATAAGGTGTCTTTGAAATAGGCAAAGCACCCGGTACGAGTTCTATTGAAAACTCAACTTCACGATTTGGTGGAAGACCCGGTAATTCCTCCGGAAAGACATCATCAAACTCCCGTAAAATGGGCATATTCTTAATCGTAAGTTTCTCTCCAACCATTTGAGATAAATAACCTTCATTTAGTGGAATCATGACCCATAAGATGGAAGGAATTTCTACTGGAAGGTTATGTTCATCCTTGCATTGATAGACGATCGTAGATTGATCTGGAATATGAAATGTGACTTCCCTTCTTTGGCAATTGATATGAGCTCCATGTAGAGAAAGACAATCCATGCCAAGAATTACATCAAATTCTACTAAAGGAAGGATCACAAGATTTGCAGGAAGCACTTTCCCACAAACTTCGATCGGAGAAGAATTATAAACTTTTGATGCGATTGATGTGCCATTAGGTGTTGTCACAGCTAACTCAACATCTAATTGTTGAGGTAATACGGTGATACCCTTAGAAAATTCTTCAGAAATAAAAGAGTGGGTGGATCCAGAATCAAATAAAACATTTGCTACTTTAGAGTGGATGGTAAGTGTACCTTTCACCACTTCGTTATCGTACTCCACATCGCTGATAGAAATTGCATGTGACTTTCCTTTGTCTTTAGCCTTAAGATTTTGTTGACTTCGACCATCATCATCAACCCTTGGATTTGGGCATTGATTGGCATAATGCCCCATCTCCTTGCACTTGAAACATTGAAGTGTAGTAGGTTCATTCTGTGTATCCCTTCCTTTGTTTGCGTCATTAGACATCTTCTTCCCATTATCACGGCATTCAAATGCCCGATGACCTTCTTTTCCACATTTAAAACATTTACTTGTCCCTTTAAGACAACTCCCTCCATGTTTCTTTCCACACTTTGAGCATAAGGAAAAGTTCATCTTCTTTTCCGTGTGCTCTTTAGATTTTTCTTTGAATTCCATCTTCCTCTTCTTATCAAACCCGTGTGACTGATGGGTTACTCCAATCTCCATCTCGACTTTGAGAGCACATCGAACGATTTCCTCGTAGCTATTGAAGTCCCTTATGGCTAACGCCCTTCGAAGACTTGGTTTTAAGCCACTAAAGAATCGATCGATCTTACTCCCAGGTTGGATAATAATACCAGAAGCGTACCTTGCAAGTCTTGTAAAATTTTCTTCATAGGTACTAACAGATTCATCATCCCTTTGCTTCAGTTCAAGGAACTCTTTCTCCATCTTTGTTCGGAGAATACAAGGGAAGTACTTATTGAAAAATAAGTTCTTGAACTCGTCCCATTCCATAGACTCAATTTCATCCCTTTGCCTCGTATTCTTAATAAGATTCCACCATTGATCAGCATCTCCTTCCAAACGATACACTACTAGGATGACTTTATCATGTTCAGAACATTGAAGAACTGAAAATATCTTTTCAGTAGTACTAATCCATTGTTCCGCAACTAATGGATCAGTAGACCCACTGAAAGAAGGTGGACGCAGCCTCATGAAGGATTCAACAGAATGTTGCTCCTTCCTTTGCTCGTTTGGAAGTCCTGCATGATTCATAGCTTGATAAAGTTGTGTGAGCATGGCTACAAGATTTTGCATTCCATCTCCCATATCGTTTGGTTGCTCAGGGGGACAATCATTGCATTGCCCATCGCATTCCGCATTAACACGGTTCCTTCGGGTTCCAGCCATTGACTAAAACCAAGAAGAATAGTGTGAGCAACACTAATTATAATAGGAAAACCACATAATTCAAGAATAAAATTTTCATGCTTAAGGTCTTATCCTAGGTTATTCAAGGACATTTCTAAAACACTAAGATTGTGTTCTATGCTTAGACTTATCCTTAGGGTTCTTACTAAGGCTTTCACATCCTAGTTTCCAAAGGTTGACTATACCTTTCCTCTGATACCAACTATAACGACCCATACTTTACATACATTTTTAATACTTCAAAAATTGAAGCACACTTATCACAACATATGATAAAACCACAAAGGACCGTATAGGTATAGTGTCTTTAGAAACTGGGAAACATAAACAACTGGTTCATAAATCTTCTACAGTGTCTCCCATTTATTTCATCATATCTAGGGTACCTTTTAGCATATTCTACTTAATATCCATCTTCCTGAACTGGGGAAAAGAAGACATAAAATGGTGAGCTCAAATGCTCAGCAAGGGCAAATAAAGGAAATAAAAATCATATCATATCTTTTTGAAAATCAAAACCTGCAAAAGATATCATAATATCTTATCATGGAATAAATCATAAAAGTGAAAATGAGATCCCCATAATCATAACATAAAACTTGAAACTTTGTGGCATGCACACATAATCATGGAAAATCATTTCTTGTTAGTCATGACTCATTGCCAAGACTATCTTAGTGGACAAAGTCCCTTTCTGAACCGAGTTCACTCCTCGTTTCAGTCCTGTATCACTGAACCGAAATAACCTTCCATTCCAGCCATGTCTATCTCATGAGATATAAAATCTTTACCCAATGCATTGGAGGGAGATATAGGTCCCACCCATCTTATAATGAATCCTTTCTTATGTGTGCCACATAATCATAAATCTTACATCATCACATAACCCATGTAATAAAAATGGGATTCTTAAACAACATGACATCATAAAACAATTCATATAAGATAAAGGAATTCATAAAAATAATTCCATCACAACATGATCAAATCAATTTAATAATAGGGATAAAAACAGAACCCTTTATTATCTTAGATGGAAAATAATTTTGATAAAACACTTGAACTCCATTCTTGAGGAAAAATATCCTTTCTTCTTCAAAAACATTTTTCCTTTCATAACATGTCATACAACTTTAAAATAAAAGAAGTTGATTAAAAATAAACTTGAAAACTTGTAAAGGAAGCTTCTTGGAAATAATGTTTTAAAAATCCATTCATTCCATATAAGTTAAAAAAACATTCTTCGTACTTTTGTCGGAAAAGTCAAAAAGTACCTCGTACGAAAAACGACAAAAGATTCCTTTCATACATATTACTAAAAACTCACCGAAGGGTAAAAATGGATTTAAACAATTGTAGGTGGATGGAAATAATATTACATATTGATGAAACATGGATGTGGATGATAAAATACACCCCAGTAAATACTTACGAATAAACAATCTCGGATAAAAATGAGATTGTGATATTTCCCTTACCTTAGGTCCTATTTGCTTTGTTCGTGTCCGAAGCTCCTGTATAATGGTTTAAATAATGTTATTGACTTATTCCAGAATCATACATATTGATATATTATCATATATGGTCATATTATTAGCTTCTTGTTAGTAATATTTCATTGTTACTTGTTACTCGGGTCTTTATAACTTTTTGTTCTTATGCGTGTTTTGTCGAATAAATTCTTATTCTTATCTTTAGGTTATAGATAATTCATTTACAGAATGGTATTAGTGTAGTATATACCATATTAATTCATTCAATTCATTTATATAATCATTATGAAATTAAGATCATGTAGAACGAGTCGCATCACATCGTGGAGACGGTATTCCGTACGTACGCACGAGTGATGATATCGTTCCTATGATCGTGGAACTGTATTGGAGTATATATATATTATTTCAGTATCAATATTACTTTATAATAATCATATATAGTTACTCATTACACCATTATACCCATCCTTGTAAGGTGATGGTGGAAAATAGATTACACCACGGCGTGGAGACGGTATTCCGTACGTACGCACGCGCGGTGATTTCATTTTTCCGTAGGATGGATAGAAGGTGAATTAGGGTTGTTTCATATTTATAATAACATATAAGTATGTAAGTAATACTGATGTTATTACTTTATCATGAAACAACTAAAGAAGAAGAAGTTGAAGAAGAAAGAAATTGAAAAGATCGGTAATGGATATTACCTCTTCTTTGGAACGCCTCTTTGAATCCTCCACTTAAGGAACTAAGATTGGTCTTTGGAGAATACCAGGACCTCTATGATTATTCTAGGGAAGTGGATAGGAGAAAATGGCAGGGGTTGGCCGAGCTTGAGTGCTCAAATTGGTGTGAGGAGGAGGGGGAGGAGGTGCCCTTTTATAAGGGAGGAGAGGGGCACCTTAGGAATATCTCAAAATATTATTTTATATTAAAGTCAAAATCGGTTTATAATGGTTCTAAAGGGTCTTATTTCGAATCTAAAGTGGGGATGGGTCGAAATCCTATCAACAAATAGGATTTAGACAAGTTTAGGGTATTATTTTAACCCTATCAATTAGATTTAACTCTAAGTTAATTAATTTAACTTTTACCGTGTCTTTTTGTTTTCTTTCACTATATGGTTAATACACTTACTATAACATGCCAAACGAACCCCAAATTGTTTATTATTAATATATATATCCTTATCTAAGTCATATTGCCGAACCTTAGATTTTTAGGAATAAAATAACAATTAATAATATAATATTTGATTTAAAAACTATTTTGTGTCAATTTTGACACTATTTGATATATGATTTTTGTGAAAGTCATACCAGAATTATATGTTAGAACCAAGTTGATTAAATCAACACTAATATATCATAGTAACCTCGAAAATTAGTGTAATTCATAAAAAGTCTTAAATTACATTTATTTTGGTATTTATATTATCAATTGTGTCAATATTTCATTAATAAGATAATTACTGCATCATCTTTGTGTCATAAATAAATTAAATTATTTGATGTCTAAAAATTACAAATAAAATATCATCATGTAGGAAATCGTTTTAGCTTTCTAATGAATATTTACAATCGAATTTATCTTATGTATAACCCCATATTAAAAATGATTTACTTATTAAACTTTAATTTTAACTATTTTAACCCTTCTTTAAATAAAATAATAATAAATGTCCTAATCTAATCCAAGTGGGCCTAAATGGTCATATTTTATTCCTAAGTTTGTTTTTGGTCGAATTACACTTGTCCAATAGAATTAGGACATGTGTTAGGGTAATATTAATATCATATTTACCCTTAGTTACCCTATTTACTATTAACCGCGGTAAAAAAAAGTAAAAAGTTACTATTCACCAAAAAATTATTTTTATCTCATTGAACCACATTTTACATACTGATATCAACCGTGTCTGTCGGATTTTCGAAATTCCATTCACAGAAGCGGTAAAATTAAGTTTTATGCAAAATTCAGTTTTTAACCTACCACTTAGTGGTTTCACTATTCATCA
The DNA here is from genome assembly GCA_963277665.1 of Viscum album. Taxonomy (NCBI): domain Eukaryota; kingdom Viridiplantae; phylum Streptophyta; class Magnoliopsida; order Santalales; family Viscaceae; genus Viscum; species Viscum album. Next base: position 449,140,678 of record OY728145.1, read on the forward strand.
AAAATTGAAAGTTTTCAGAAAAATACCAAAATTTCACCCTAGGCTAATTTCGATATTCTGAGTCCAAAAATGAAGTCCATTTTGAAAAATAAAATTTATAAAATTTAAAAAAGTGGTTATTACTATTCATAACGGCTAGTTTTAATAGCATATTGTTGTTTAGTGAAACTCGGTATTGCGTACGACGCAAGCTATCGAGGAAGGTCGCGATTGCGTGTAAAGCAAGCCAAGCAAGTGTTGTGTAGAAAAAGATCCCTTTGATGATTTATATAACATAAAAGTCTCGGGTGTTACAATCAATCCAAACCAATGGTAAACCCTAGTACCCCCTCCTAGGTATGTACCCTCATGATGTGATACATACCTTTTTTTGCGAAGCGTCTCTTAGATCCACCTTTCAAGGGTGTTTTGACACCCATGTACAACTAACCATGCATAAGAGCCACACCTCACCATAATCCTCGAACCATGAGTGTCCCTATTTAGATGGAATGATAACCATGTCTAAGCCCCTATCATGTATTCATGTTTTTTCATTTGTTTACACCCTAATTCCATGCCCCACCCCTTAATTACGTGGACCTTGATTCCTAGCCATTAGGACACATTGGAAGCCTCTCTAATGTTAGATTCCATATTCCATTTACATCATGGTTTCTCTTTTGAGCCTTTATATCTTGAGAAGTTCATACCCCATTCCGAGGGTTATATTTCCTCTGGGACCCTATCCATATGCTATATTCTCCCAAGCTTCCTCCTCAGGTGGTGCACCACCACACTAGAACTATCTTGACTTTGATCCCTTCCCTAAATATATGGTATGTAGGAAACCTCCTCATGGTTCAATCCCAAAAACATCATCTTCATAGCAGTTCCATCTCATCCACCCACACCATTCAAAACATCCCCCATATCCATCAGGATTTTACCCAGGCTACTAGATCCCGGTGAACTAATGGAATTTATATATGCAGATAACTATGTGTAATCCCCATATCACTGCTTAAAACTATGTTAATTTTGATCCCTATATTTTAAAAGGGTATGTAGGAAGACTCTCTGAGGTTCAATCCCAGTAAATGGTAATCCTTGGTGTCCCCCTCTACTAGGGTCATCCTTCTATGATCCTCCATTTGTGGTATCCAAATTAGCCTTCATAGATTGACATAGTTACTTTTGGGACACACCATATCAGGTCTGTCTTCATCGGGTTTTCAGATCTATCCATTCGGTATACATCATATGTTCTCGCTCCTAGTGATGTAACCATCTGATCTAATCTCATCAGTGTTTTTATAGTTTTGATCCATCTTCTATAGACATTAAACTCTTGGAACACCCAATGTTAATCATGGGAAGTGAAGGAACACCTCGGATACATGCCACTAACATAAGATTCCCCACATTCGATGGGGGATTCCTCTGGCTTCTGTGCCCTCAAGAATCCCTCTAATAAGGAAGAATTTAGGTGAACCAAGGTTCCAACATGAAGACATTCTAGTGATTCACATCCTCATTACTTCCATGACCAACGGTTGTTTCCTTGACATAAACAACTGGAATGTCCTGATAGATGTAGAGAAATTAACTATCATCCATAAAGATATGGCACTAGAAATGGTTTCAAGAAAAAATTATTAATCATTAAGTGAGATCTGACTAGGCTATGATTTCTGAGGAAGAATCCATGGAAGGTGGAACCGACATCCCATCAACATTTTTCGATCAACGAGCAGGCATTGATGAAGACGTGATGAATGCTACCCGCCATTATAAATTGTGAATGATGGGTACAATGCACAATCCAAGAATGTTAGTGTCGAATGACACTAAAGTAGTGTTACCCAAAATAAAGTATCAAAAATAGAAATAGTGAACCCTATGTGAATATTTTATCCATCAACCATGGATATTAGTAGTGTTTGAGAAATCAGTAGATACAAAATTCACCAGATCTATCCTTCCAGTGTCAAGTGCCCTAGGAAAATATTGGGTCTTGCGCTAGGTAACTGCTTTTATAATATCTGTACTAATAGATGGATCTTCCAACTTTACAGAACCCATGCTACAGGAACCCAGTCACCTCTCGCTTGCAGATGTTGGGGTAAGGGTAGTGCCAATGCGGCAATACTGCATAACTCCATATTCACCACGATGTTGTCCATGACTATAGGGTTCCCATGCCCCATCTCACCCCCAGTGTTTATCCATAGGAGGGAAAAATAGTCTTATTCAATGATATACACCAGAATGGGTCATACCAATGATGGATATGGACCACAAATATCAAGAGGCTTCTATGCCTCTCTATCCCTACTACCCCAAAGGGTAGTGCAGGGAGCCAATGCTCTCCACTCTATCAATCAACCATTTTGAGAGCCTCCCACTAGAATGATCCCATGATTCACTCCACCATACTGATGAGGTATGGTTTGTTCGAGTCATCCCAAATTCAGATAACTCTTGAGATCTACGAAGGAGGTCTTCCACAAAGCCACATCAATGCTGTCGACCTGTCCCTCAGTCCATAGAATAGATGGTCTCTACCCCTTCATCGCCTTCCCTGATTTGGATGAACCAACAACAATGTCAGGTGTCTGCTTAAGAAAAAACCTATTTGGGAGTGCCATATTCTATAACTCCAGTGGTCCATTCCCCAACCAATGCATACTATATGCTCCATGTCATTAATAATCTGGGGCACCACTATGTCTAATCGGGATTGAGACCCCATCCACCCAATGGGTAGTCTGGGATGACTCTTCCAGTCACCAGAATGAGAAGCATCCCTCACGGACCAACCTGTGACATCTAGATCAAGTATAAAGGTCCTCCCCATACTATGGCCAGTCAGCGTGCAGGTCCTCCCTACTCTTGCATCTAGTACGATGGTGCTCCCAATGCCACCAGTTCCAGTCCAAGCGCTGGAACTACCTATCCATTTGAGGTCCAGCACGGAGGTCCTCCCTATCTCCGTGATCCCATACATGGTAATTTTTCATATAGTTTAGGTTATCAGAGCAAAGTACTTCCTCACCCCATTACTCGTCAACACAGAGGTACTCCCCATGTCCTGTTTGTTTAGTGTGAGGATCCTTCTCATACCACCACTACCAACTGGCACATAGGTCCTTCCCATACCCCAGGTGGATGATATATAGGCCCTTTCCATGTCCTTACAAGAACTAAAAACCATTAAGGTCCTCCACACACATACCATACTCGGTATAGAGTTCGTCCCCATACCCAAGATCACACACATGAAGGTCCTAATAATGTTCCATTAAATATATGCTCAGTTTCTCCTCGCACCCCATCACACCCATGTAATATTCCTCCCCACACTCTCACCCAACATGGAGGCCCTCCCCATCTATTTATCATCAATCAGAGTGGAGGTCCTCCCCACTCTGATGACATCAATCATGAAGGTTCCCCCCATTATTCTTACTAGCTCCAACGGAGGGCCTCCATACTCCAGCAACATCTTCCATATCGGTCGTCCCCATGCCGAAGATTTACCATTCCCCGAGGAACCATCCTGGGGGTGAAGGGAGAACTATTTCCACCAAAGGAAGAATCTTACGGAGCTCCAGATCATTTTCAATATTGCATTCATTTCAAATTTTGAAGTAGAGTTTGATTCGATGGTGGATCATTCACCCTGATCATGTCCATCACAGTCTGGGGTAGGAACCGGGCGAATCAACTTCATCCTTCTGGAAGATGAAATGAACCAGATCCATGAGGCCCTCTGTAGGTACATACTGGAGGAATATTTGACCCCTTTTCTGGGTCTTGTAGTGTAGTCCTCCTTATCAATAATAAGATCATTCTATTCATAAACATGAGATTACAAAGTGTTTTTTTGGGGGCCGATAGATGATGAGAACCACCTAGAATCATCACCAATATTTGAAACCTTTTCACATGAAGTGATGGTCAGCACTCTGTCCTATAAGAATGTGATGATGCAGTTAGTACCACATTCTGGAGATGAACTATTATTTAGTGACTAGTCATCCTCCAAAACATTATATCCCCCAACCATACCTCCAACCCAATGGTCCATATCTATACTTTTTTCGGTTCCCCAGCCACCCCGAGTTGAAAAATAGGGTATCCAAGCACTAGACCCTGATTCCAAATGAATGATTTTATGGGAGATTCTTACTGTGGACCGTCTTCGTGATATATTTTGGCCGATTGATACTTTAGACATCAATATTCAATATCCACTCACCCATGATGAAGTCTTGTGCTTCCATAAAACCCTTGGGATGACACACTTATGTCTCTTTCATTGTTGATTAGATTATCCAAAAATCTAGAAACATTATGAACACATTGGATAGAAATTCCGACTGGTTGATTTAGCTTCACTTCATATGTCTCAATACCATGTATCGCTTGGTTATCACCAGACTCTTCAATAAAATGAATTCAAAGCTTCATTGTTCTCTACATAATTATTGAGGAGGCATCTCCACACATCCAGATATGTTGCTAAGGGTAGTATATTGCTATTAACATTAGTCCCATTCTACATCAACCTATCTTAGTTGGTGATATCATGTATATTCTCCTAGGCATAGTCATAGTTATCATGGCTGACCTCATAGATAAAGACACTGAGGTAAGACTCATTGAGGAGAAAATAGCCCATGTGGCAGTGTGGCGTATGTTGGTTCACCTAGGAATTGTCACTCTCCATAAAATACACTTATTTTTTCCTTTTATACCTTGTGAGTCATTGAACCTCAACTGAGACCCCAACAAGGGTAAAATACACCGTAGGGATATTAAGCACTCCAACCCCTCTGGCTCAATACGAAATATAAAGGATAATCATGAAAAGGTTGCGTTGCTCCAACAACCTGCGAAATATAAGAAATTTATTAATGATATCATTTCTAAGTGCATTGAAGAGCGATGACCAGACTATGGTGACCCTGGGTAAGATCCAAACTATCCTCCACCAGGTCAGTAGGGGCAGGTATAGGTTCCCTTGAGAAAGTTTCCCACCATTGATATCAACAACCCAAAATATCCGGACAGGATAGAGGTCCGAGATTTTGGAAAGTGGCTATGGTATGAATAAAACAATCCACACAAGCTATCTGAGAATATTTTCCAATACCCATCCCCATATGTCGTTTCACCAGCTTCCCCACTAGTTTCTCCATAGGTCATCCCATCAGTAGCTCCTTAGGTCATTCCACCAACAACTCTATGAGACACTAGGACCACCTATCATGTTGAAGAAACCACCAATGCACTGGTGGTTACAGATTATCATGAAGGTAAGAAACCTTCCCATGATAATAATATGGACCATCTCATCGCTCACCTAGAGGCCCTTGAAACACAATATATGGAAATACCTCTTGATGGAAATCCATATCTGGCATGGGTGAGTGATATTCCAGCACCCCACGCTTTTGAAAATCATACTTTCTCCCCATTCAACAGGACATGTGACCCACTCCTGCATTTAGTCCTCTTTTTCTCAAGGTATGAACCCATGCTAGGAACTCCATAAAAATAAGAGAGTCAAAAGATTAGGTTATTCATATAGACACTATAAGGGCCTGAGTTCATCTTGAATAACCTGCTACCCATCAGGTCTATAGCTAGTTGGGCGGATCTTTAGAGGTTGTTTCTGTATCAATTTAGCTCCACAATTCGAAAGACATGTATTAATGACTATTTAAAGTGAATGAACAGGATAGATGAGCATGTTGCAGAAATTATCTCTAGGTGTAAGGGCCTCACATATTCACTCAACATGACAATGACTCAATATTAGATATTGGAAAAGTGAGTGGGGAATTTAAAGAATGAACTAGTTCCCTCTCTTATAACCAAGAAAATCCTAGGTGGAATCTGGGATTTTTTGGACAAGGACATGTTCCTAGAGGAATCCCTACAACAATACAGGTAGTTACAATTGCTTCCTCAAAAAACTCTTCCAAAAAGAGAATCCAAGACCAAGAATTCTGTCATTGCACGTGTAGATCCCCTAGGCCACTAGAGTTATTGGTGGTAGAACCTCCTCCGTTACCTCATCGCGGGCCTCAACCTGATGCCCAACCTCAGGTTCAAAATCTCTCACATAAAAATCAGTAGGATCCTCCACATAATTCACTAGCAACACATAGGAGAGATAATTAGGGTCCACATCCTCATTAGGATTTAAACCCTCATCAGGGCCATGGTTCTAGAGTCCCTTTTCTGGAAAAATTAAATAGCGACTAATCATTTGACAAATCTCATGTCCCTAGTTATTTTTTAAGTACCTTGGATTAGGGAATCTAATTTTCTGGAATGCAAGAGACCTAAAGAGGTGGATCTCACTGATCGCTCTGATTACCACCCTTACCACCTAGTCCTTAGATATAATATCATGTAATGAAATGTGTTGATGGACTAGATCCAAAACCTGATTGAAAACAATAAATTCAGGTTGGTCCCTACCTCAACGTATGTGGAATGTTTCTCTATGATGCCTGACAATGACATAGAGGGTGAATGGAAATAGGTTTCCCGCCTTGGGTCTCAGAAATATGATGACTTGATGGAACACTAGGTGGATGTTCATGCTCACTATATCATCTATGCATGTATAAATCATGTTGAATCATATAAAGCTTCCTAATCTCCTCTATTTTCCACTACTACATCCATATCTTAGCCTTCTACATCCCGTAAGGGCATGCATCAACATCGCAGGGGAAAGAAAAGCCTCCTCTAGTGCCGAAGTCGTCTCATAAACTTGTAAACTTCATGACGTAGAGATGGTAATCATCTATAGGATATACCTAGAATTGGTGGATTATTTATGTAATGATTTGGATTATTCCTTAGTGAATACCATCAAGATAGTGGACCCTTACATGGTTCCTAGCAAAGGGAAGTGATAGTAAGATCCTCCAAATATCCCCAGTTGATGCCATCATCGATGAAACTGTGGATACATGAATCATTAATATGCACCGAAAAATTCCTCTAGTGGATCCATGCATGCTACCGAGACTAGATAGCAGGTTCAGTGCATAGCTCAGCCTGCGCAGTCCTCTGTTCCTGTCTCATCAGATTCACCACTACTGCTGTTTGTGCTCTTTGATCAAGTAGAGCCTCCACAACCGCATTATGATCATCCAAGATAAACTATGACTAGACCATAGTCATCCTCCATTCATCCTTTTTTCATCCAGCAATCATTTTTAATGGTTTATATAGTGGCCAATGAAATATTTCTAGTACTAGACTGAATTTTCTAGTTAGACCAGCAGTATCTGTCATTCCACCTTTCATAGAAAACTATTCTGGAAGTATAAAAATATTCTTGAAATAGAAGTATTATGTTATTAATAACCTTTATATATTTATTTCAAAGAAATCACTCATCGAGGCTCTCCTAATATCATAAGATATGTGTGAATCCCTCACAGTGGCTTAAAGAATCTCTTTCCAATTTGAAACCGAGGTAGCAACCACCGATGCCTTCAGTAATGATGAAGCTAATATTTCAAAATGTTAGGACATCATCTCATTCTCAGGAGAAGATAAAGGTTCTCTCATACAGGGTAATATTCACCCATTATACATCACTATCAAGTTTAATGGTATGGAGGTATGAAACTCTCTTGTCAACACAGGTTTCGAGATCAATCTCATCCTGACCCAAACACTCCACCTGTTGGGACTGTCTGAAGAAAATCTTCATCCCTATTACCTAAAGTTTGAAGGTTATGAAAGGATTGAGCAGAGGCTATGTGGGAAGATCTACCTGAAAAACAAGTTTAGGGGCCAGATTTCTAGCACTTCATTGAAGGTTGTCTCATAAGAAATCACCTAAAATGCACTAATGGGTAGACATTGGCTCCATCTTCATGTAATAGTTCTATATTCATATCGTCAATGCATCAATTACCCCATCAATTGTTTAGTGGGATTTATCCAAGGTGATGAATATACCTTTACCTCTTGTGAAGCCCGATATCTAGACTCCAACTACTATAGGATCAAGGGCATACAGGTTCAGTCCAACGAGGTTGAGCACACATCCGTTTTCACCAAACCATGGAAGGATTTGGATGATGCCTTCATCATCCTGATTCACCGATTGGAGGGATTGAACCGAGACTTAGGACACTTAATTTTTGTTTTGGGAAAGTGTGACGAAAGATAACTTATTACTCCTACATAAATCAGTATCAAGTTATATCAGATCCCCTTACCCCTGTAAGGTTTTAGTACATTCTCCCCAGGGAAATAGTAATACACCATACATGCTTGTTTCACTAGGTTGGTTTGAGTTTACTCTAGAGAACATGACTCTACTACTTTGATAATATCAAGTATACACCTTTGGCCAAATGCATGATGGAATCAAATCGAAAACTTTTGTCTCTAGGGTTTCTGTAGTGCAGGAGTCTCCCGATGAATATTTTTCTGCCACTCAGGTTCGCACCATAATTCTGACAGGATCATTTGATTCAGAACAATTGCCTCTTGCCGATAATCCTCTCATCATGGATGATGAAGATGATCTGGAATATGATCCTCCTATGTTTGAATAAGGTGTGTCCACCACCATCAATGAGTTGGTATAGGTAAATCTTGATACTGAGGATGATCCAAAACTAACACTGATCAGCGCACCTATGCCTACCGAATAGCAGAAATAGTCTGTAGATTTTATGAAGCCGTATTAGGATGTATTTTTCTAGATCAATGATGAAATTCCTAGACTAGATCGTCAGGTGACAATCTACTATCTCAGACTCCCATAGATTCATCATGGGTTCAATCAACCTCCCATTAAGATGTACCCCTCTAACGGTGTTGCAGTTAAGTTTGAATTTGATAAGCTCATCAAATCCAACTTCATCCTGGAAGTCCAGTACCTCAGATGGTTAGCCAACATTGTACCTATCAGGGAGAATAATGGAATTTTCAATTTCTTTATCGCCATTCAAGATATAAAATGCTATTGTGTGAAGTAATATTTTCACCGTCCTATGATAGTGCTATTGATCGAAGTTACATTCAGATTCCAGGCTCTCTCTTTCATGGATGGTTATTCGGGATATAATAAGATCTGAATGGCCCCCAAGGATGAAGAATACATCGCCATTAATTCACTACAAGGTACCTTTTATTCCAAGGTAATTCATTTTCTATCATATGAATGTAGGAGTTACTTATCAACATTCCATGCACCACATGTTCAAACTGATCCTTGGGAAGTTGGTGGAACGCTATGTGGATGAGTTGGTGGTTAAATCCCACCCACGTTAAGCCCATCTCAGAGATCTTGAGAAAGTGTTCATATTCTGTTGTTGCCTCCATCTAAAATGAACCCCTAGAAGTGTAACTTTGGGGTTACCTCTAGAAGGTTCCTTATACCTTTCATTAGATACATTTACAATCATATCAATCTAGAGATGATCAAAGCAATAAATCAGATGCCTCCAATAAGAAACCTTTGATAGATCTGATGCTTTCAAGTCCAGTTAGCCTATATAATACAAATCATTGAAAATATAGAAGGAAAGTGTATTCCTTCTCCTGGATCATGAAAAAAGTTGTCATCTACTAATGGGATTAATAATGTCTATCCTCTATTGATGAGATCAAGAAGTACCAGCTACAACCTCTAGTTCTAATGTCACACATCTCTGGAAAGTCGTTGGTCCTCTATGTGATTTCCCTAGAATTATCCCTCGAGGAAATTATATCCTAGAAGAATAAAAAAGGGACATAGAACTATGTATACTATTTTAGTTTCATGCTCCTCAATAGAGAGACAATATATTACTCTCTTAAGAAGATCAGTATTGCACTATTTTTTGCAGTGCAGATATTGCGGCACTATCTCCAACATCATGAGATATAGCTGGTATCTCGTGTGGATCACTAAAGTATATTCTAAACAAAACTATGTTGATAGGCCGTCTAGCTCAGTGGGTAGTGATCCTCAAGTAGTTCGACATCAGGTTCATCCTGTATAAGGATATAAAGGGCTAGGTGCTGATAGACTTCCTTGCTACCCATCCAACTCCTATAGATCAGTCTCCGGATCTTCAATTTCTTTATGAGGCCATTCTATTAGTAAACTAGACCATTCCATGTTGGAAGATTCAATTCAATGGTTCTTCAAGTAGTCCCACACGTATAAGGCTTAATGATCCAAGACTCTATAGGGTAGTATTGGGATCCATCTTTATCATGATTATATAGGTTATTTGCCCATTTGTTCTTTCTTCCAGAAGGTTTCACCAATAAAAAAAAGAGTAACATGCTCTTATCACTGGTCTTGAGCTAACCCTTGAGATTGACATTCCCTACTACATGTAAAGGGGGACTATGAGTTGGTTATCAAGAAGATCAATGGTGACTACGCCATCAGGAAATCGAAGCTCTTAGAGTGCACTCACCACCTAATGACCCAGTTAATTTCCCTACCAACGGTCACACATGTTCCTTGATAAAATAATGGTTGAGACAATTCCTTGGAAAACCTTATTGTGTCTCTCATGGAGCTTGACTAGGATGACCTATTTATCCACATGGTGCATCTTAGGGTCATCGCTCATGTCACTTCGGACGATGATAAGAGCCAGTAGGTAAGTAACCTTACAACTGATGCCTCCACACCAGGACCTCTAGGACCCCCTACTACAATTGAAGAGGCACTTGTTTGGATGAATCCTTTTGTTTATTACCTCCAACATTACAATATCCTTACAAATAGAGTTGAACGTGAGAGAATTCATCGACATGAAATGCAGTTTACCTTCTAGAGTGGTCCCAACCTTGACGAGATCCTCTACAAACGTGGATTCAATGGAGTTTCTTCCATTGCATTAAAGGATATGATATTTAACATTTCATGAAAAAAATTCCACTCCAGTTTCTATGGAGCCCATTCGGAATGGTTAAATATCTCCCACCAGATTCAATGATTTGGATACATCTAGCCCACCATAGTCTGTGAATGTATCGAGTTCACCAAGAGGTGCCATGCATTCTAGATCCATGCCAAATTTATGCATCAGACACTATAACCCACCCATAAAACCATGTAATCCCTTTCATTTATGGTCTTGGGACTCGATGTCATGGGACCATATCCACTAACAACATATCACCAGTGAAGGTTTTTCTTGTCCATCGCATATTTATTTTACAAGTGAGAAGAAGTGATACTGATCAAGGAAGTCAGGGCATGTTCTATCATTGAGTTCATGATATCCAAAATCATTCATCGATTCTAAGTCCCTCATGCCATTCTCACTAATAGTGACAACTACTTTCGGGTAGCTGAGCTGAAGAAACTGTATGTTAATTACAAAATTTTCTCTAGCCGCACTTCCCACTATGGAGAGAAAGAAAATGAGAAGATCGATTCTTTCAACAATAACCTCTTTAACATTTTTTAGAGCATGGTTGGTCAGAAAAAAAAGAGTGGGTCAGAAAAAATCCCAAATTTTCTCTGGGATTACTCGATGATGACTCACAATTCCACTCAGGAGACCCCATATTCCTAGGTTTATGGGACAGAAGTATTCACACCTATACAGATTCTGATTTAATCACTCCCCAATGCTTTTTTTATCAGAAGACTTCATACAAGATTTCCGATGTCTGTCTGGCTGAGTTGAAAGCCCTCAATGAGAATAGGCTCCTGGCCATGCATAATATGAAGAGGCACCAGAACAAGATAGCCAGATCATTAAATAAGAAGGTTTGTCTCCACTCTCATCAACATGACATGATATTGGATATGAGGATTCTAATGATACCTGACATGAAGCCACAAAAGTTGGAACCATAATGAAAGGGAACTTATATCATTCACAATGCTTACCCCAAAAAAGAATACTCTTGGGTCACCATGGATGGTGAAAAAATTAATCCTCCCACCAATGCCAAAATCCTCAAGCAGTAGTTTGTACGAGGATTTCTTTTTTTTTCAGGCCCCATGATGTAAAACATCCCAATATCACCAACCCACAAGATGTTAATCTAAACCCTCATTCTCAAAACATGATTTTAAACTTACTGACATTCAATAAGTACATATAGACTGATAACAATCCTCGTTGGATATGTAGTAATTACTAAATATTTAGTATTTGGGTCCAACCCCATATTCCCTAATTTTCCATCTTTTCTCATCGACAACCTGACATTAGTTATCCCTAGGTATTTCATGTGGCTGTGGTTGGGACCTCTTTTGGCCATCATTCACGCCCGATTTATAAAATATGTACCATTTGATCACTCCTTAGGGACCTCCCCTTCACCCTCATCCTCACCAAATAACAATAAACTTCATGGAAATCAATAACTACATATGACATCATTCTTTCCCTAACATGATACATAAGAATACGTTGACATTTTTCCTTCGGGTCCAGCCCTAGGTCCATTGACATCTCCCTTCTTCATTCAGTCTTCATGATGTAAAACGTCCCAACATCACCATCCCACATGATGTTAAAATAAACCCTTGTATTTACCATATGATGTTAAAATGAAAAATCTTCATGAACTATGCTTGGTTTGATTCATTCCCTCACAAGATACATAGGAACACCAAGGAATTTTGACTTCCCGCCTAGCCTTGGTTCGATACCCCCATTATTTTGGGGGGATACATGATGTGGTGTGAGACATCTCTGGTTATTATTCATGTTGGGTTTGTTACATCACCATTCTACATATACCCATTTGGAAATCCCCATTTTCCCTTTATTACGTCCTTCATGACGTTAAACTACGAGGCCCTCTTCCCCTTTGTATTGTACAATGTTAAACCTTTGCAAGGTCCTTACTGCATGATGTTAAACTGCATGGGTCTTTCATAACTATGAATGGATTGATTCCCATCATTATGGGATATGTTGTAACACCCTTATATTTTGTCTCTAGGTCCAGCCCCAAGTTCTTCAATTCCTCATCGGCCTCTTTTTCATGGGCTTTCTCCTAGGATTGTGAATGGTGTGGTGTGGTGTTCTTTTATCCTCATTCACATTGTGTTATTTTTCCTTGCTATACACACCCCCCTTTAGGATACCCATCCCACTATATCCTTACCACAAGACGTTAAACATCACTTGTCTTTAGAACTATGTGTGGCTTTATTCTCATCCTTATGGGATACATAGGAACGCTCAAATATTTTATCCTTGGTTCTAACCTCAGGTACTGTAAATCCCAATATCTCTATCATCTCTTGGCCTAAGTATAGTATCTTGTGTTCTTGTGGAGTGGTGTGGACTTATCTAGTACTCATTCACATCAGCATTGCAATTAACACATCATGTATCCCCTTTAGGGGCCTCTCCCTTCTACTACGTCCTTACCACATGATGTTAAACTGCATGACATTCAACAAATATGTATGGCTTGATTCCTTCCCTTTCAGGATACATAGTAATACCCGAATATTTTTCCTTCGAGACCATCCCTATATTCCTTTACATTTTTATCCATTTATTCCTTTCATGTTCTTACTTCTGCGACCATAAAATATGATCCCTCCCACCGAACATGAAGTTAAACTACTGTGTATATCCTGATAAGCATGAAACTGCACAAAATTTACTGTCCTTTATATATGACCTTAAAATGAAACTACCCCCTTTTTCCTTCATGATGATAAATTTATTTTTTTCCCTTACCACATGACGTTAAACTTCATGGAATTCAAGAACTATGTATGGATTGATTCCCATCCTTATGGGATACGTATGAACACCTGGACATTTGCCTTCGGGTCCATCCCCATGTTTTTCCTTTCTCCGCTAAGGTATGTGGTTCCCTCTAGGATAATGTGGTGTGGTGTGGGATTATTTTTCCCCAATTCACGTTGGGTTTGAAATATCTGCACCATGTTCCTTCTTTGAGAACACTTCTCTTTTACCTATGTCCTTACCGCATAATATTAAACAACACGGGTCTTCATGAACTATGTGCAGCTTGATTCCCATCCTAATGGAAAACATAGTAATTCCTGATCATTTTTCATTAGGTGTAGACCTAGGTTCATCAGCCCATTTTGACCATTTTACCCACCTGTCTTCTTGAGTCATATGACCCTAGTTGAATCCCTCGACCTATGTCTTGCCTCATTAGTTTGCATTGATGGGCCATGATGTGGGACTTAGAGTGTTGTATTTTTCATGGACATTCTCTCATTACAATTCCAGGCTTTTCATGCAAGTTTTTTGGGTATCCATCATCTTTCACATCCAAAGGGACCCCCAAATGTTATGGACGCTCATCCTTATGGCTCGCCTACAATTCTGGGCCAACATCCTAAAGGATCTTGAGTTACATTTTGAGATAGGTTTGACCCACATTTCGAATATGTTTAGTGGTTGAGTGTGGATTGTTTTTTCCTATCCCAGGTCACATGATATGGATTTTGTGTTTCAAATATGGTAAATGATTATACTCTATCATTATTCCAATCCCAATACATCCAAAATGCTGGTATCATGATTCAAAATTCTTCTCGCATCCTTATGTTCAGATGTAATTTTAGTACTCTTAGTGTTGTCCCTCCATGAACCTTTACACATTGAGCGAGTGGACTAGTGTTGTGGGGTTCTTATGGACTCCACACCTCTGTTACCCTATTGTGGGATTCCATATGTTTTAAAGACCTTCTCAACCCCTTATTTCCCACAATGATCATGGATCATGTGGTCTTAGGATTTCATGAAAAGTTTTATTCTTTAGTTGAATAAACAATAACCCTATAGTCCAATGTCTTTTAACATAAACTAGGATTTCAGGTCCCAAAATCTTGAAATCATGGCTTTAAACACTATATGTATTCTCTCAAGAATTTATGATGCAGTGCAGACCTCTTTGGGCCACATTAACCTCAGATTTCTTTCTGACACATCATTAATTTATTTTTTCTTTGTAAAACTCATTGTATAGTTGAAATTCCATGACCATAAACTAGGAGGATACATCACAATAATATGTGGTGTGGTTTGGAATTGTTTTTTCCTTATTCACATTAGGTTAATTCATATAACCACCACTACAAATTTCTTCTTCGAGATGGTCCACACTCCATGACCTTATACTAATATCTTTAGTGTCCAAGTTTGAAAGACATTAAACTACATAACAACCACGATTTTCCTTGTTCTGGAGGATATATCCCCCTTTGGAATTGGTCATTTACACACCTTCCATTGATAATTACACGTGGATTGATTCCTATCCATATGGAATACGTAATAATGCCTATAAATTTTGTATTTGGATCCATCTCTAGGTCCGTTGACCTACCTATCCCATTAGCCCCAATTATGGTCCGAAATCTATTACCTCAAACTAGGATCCCCTATTCCCTGAAACATGACTTGAAACTATAATTTGGGGTCCAGGAAATATGTCCTTAATCTATGTGTGGAATCCTGGTCATATGATATTAAACTATCCTATGCATCTTCATAATTTATGTACAACGTTAAACAACACACATATCATCCTCATTTGTATGATGTTAAACTGGAAGGAATTCTAGGCCCTCGCCCGAGAGTTTGTACTTGGAAGTAGGTTTGATTGTGATTCAGACCAATACACCAATCCAATATTCCTTCGACACGGTGGCATAATTTCAAGAGTGTTGGATTCCGTTTGAACATATCATCACTCCATACCAACAATCTTTGTTCCCTTTACCTGGATCCTCATCGAGTTTCCCATCCAAAGTAACCCCCTAATGGCATGGTACCATGCTATTTTTTCTCACATACTATCTTTGAAAATCATTATGGAAGACATCAGGTTTCATTTTGGGTTAGGACTTGTGTTTTCAAACATTGTTAGTGGTTGGACCTTGTCTGTTTATCCCCATTTCTGGATAGCGTGATATGGATATTGTCTTTCGAACATGGTCAATAGTTATCATTTATGTTAATTCCACCATCACTGTGTTCTGAATTTTGGGTTTTTTGATTCACGCATCTCATTCCCCTTTGTTCGGAATGGTTCCAACAACCCTAGTGATATCCTGTTCAGGTACTAGAAACACATTGGGAAAGGAAATTTGGCTTCTTAGAGAATCCTATTCTATAGGAAGGATACCCTCTCTCTTAGCCCTAATACATTGGGTGGTCACTCAAGAAATAGGTAACCCCAAGTATTTGATGATTGGATGGCGCTCCGGTATCCAATGTGAATGATTATGTGGTTGTTCGTTTCTTTGACACTGGCTATGACACACATGGTCAAAAAGATTGATTATTAGTTTCTCCATGAATATAATGAGGTGTAATGGTCAATAAAAGTAAAAATATTTCCACGCACTCAGTCTAAAAAAATAAAACATAGAAATATGATTGTGAGTTAAAAACAACAAAGTCAATAGGGATTGGAGCATTCAATGGAGCAGCTCAGCTCAAAACTTTTTGGAGTCTGGAATCCAGGATTTTCTTTTATCACCTAAAATCCATTTCTTCTTCGCTGTACATGGGGAGATGTTCATTAGGCCAAATCCATACTCATTCTTACTCAGAACAGATGTATGATATATAGAATGATAAACTATTATGTTGTTCTTATGATTCTAAAAAATATACATGTAGTCTTGATATGAGTTCTGATTGGGTTTTGGTGAAGTAAGAGCACGTTTTCATCCATGTTTCTAAGTGTTATATATCCAATTCAGCCTCTTCAATCTTCTGAATGTTGACAGACTTCTTCTACTACTAGGCAACACTGTATCTTTGGTCTCCCTCCCATACCATCTCAGTAAGCTAATACTGAATGACCACATGTGGACCACATGAATCTACCCTTCCAATGGATAGATCGTTTAGTCGGAGATGAAGTGCTCCCATCAAGATTTTCCACTCTGATTGTGGGATGCGGTCAATGAAGTGATTGATCTTTTTCCACGACTGGTGGTAGATATCTCACTTATCTTATACATTAGAGGAGGACTCATCCATCCCCTCTAGATATGCAGTTTCATACTTCTCCAACTCAATTTAAATTTTTTATTTTTGAATGTAATTTTGATGGAATGTGAGAAACCCACAAATAATAAAAGTCATACCAAGTTCTAACCTCAAATTAAATTACCAAACTATTATAGAAAAGATTTAAAGATCTTGAATTAATCACCCACTATAAGATACAAGAGAATTATGTTACCATCATGTGTAGATCATCTTTGGTGAGGTCCTCAAAATGATAAGAAAAACTATACCATGTATGAATGTACTATTCTATATTTATTTTCCCCCTATTGATTCCCTGATCTAAAATACGATATTTCATGTTGATCCAATAAACCTTTACATCATTAAGATCAAATCAAATTGTTATAACATATATTCTATCAGCCTCCACATATGAAACATTAATATCAAAATCATGATTCTTTATCTCTTCCTCAGAATGAAGAAGAAGTTTTGGTCAACATGCTTCCTTACCTCTTCCGAGACACCATCAGAGGCCATATGATTAACCAACGACTTAAGATATTCAATCCTTACACCATTATACACACCGAACTTTTCAATTGAATCCCCCATCTCACCAGGAGGATTTTTAGGAAGGTCATGAGACTGAAAAATCTCCCTAAAATTAATACCCTCGCCAAGTACGTGAGTAGTCATTGATCTTAATTTTTTTATTACACCTCAATAAGTTTAAGTTCTGCACTACCAGTGATTTTTCCCATAGTAGTGATCATCATGATCTTGAATGCTTGGACATCTAATTTTTTATTGATCAGTATTCGACTAGGGAAATGAGCTATAGGACCCCCAACCATCCTCATAAACAATACACCCACTACTTGAAGGACTATCCAGACACAGATTATGTCTGTTGAATTGACTTGGTGGGCCATAGTTATGACAATGTAAGGAGGAAGACTTACAAAAATCCATTATTTTCTCATGATCACGGGTTGTTACTATTGGGACCCCAGGACGTGGCCCCCTGTATATGGTTGGGAAATCCGAAGACAGTGAAGGATCCACCTTGGATAACACAACCCTACTGGACCTTGTTCCCACCATTGTCCCAG
The DNA here is from genome assembly GCA_963277665.1 of Viscum album. NCBI lineage: Eukaryota > Viridiplantae > Streptophyta > Magnoliopsida > Santalales > Viscaceae > Viscum > Viscum album. Next base: position 449,158,760 of record OY728145.1, read on the forward strand.
ACATAGGTCCTCGAGCATGCCCCTCCATGCCCGTTGTTTCATGGGAAGGAATATTTTTTGTGAGGAGCTTATGTATTGAACAAATGTCAGTTGATCAACTTATATAACATGAGTAAGATTGTAGAATAAAGGAATTTCTTAGAGCTCAAGTCAAAAATTTCAGTGAAATCTCATAGCTCTGAGGCCACAACTTTGCATTCCTCCAAGGGGCTCCCTCTGTCAGCATCTCCCCCCCAAGACCCTTATGATTCCTCGATAAGAGAAAAGTGCTCCACCACATCAGTAGCATAAAATTGTGGTGGAGATGTTAGAGAATGAAATACATTCTCCCGATTCGACATTGAATGCAGGGTGCACTGGGAGTGCAATATGTTCTCATGATCATCCACATACCGCTCCCCCTCTATCGGGGACACCAAGAAGCAGACCCTAGCCTGACCATAATTTGGAAGGTCCATCCCAAATTGGTTGAGATTGTCACTGATTTCAGAGGAATTGAGGAATGTTTTTTGACATCATATGCTTCCCACACATTTGAGTAAAAAGTATATTCAGGAATGTCAACATAGTGTAGCTGCTTCCTAGGAGCTTAGGTAGGTATTCTATGGAATCCTCTTGGTGGAATCCCTTTCTCATAGTTCTTCATATCATGAGACACTGGGTTTTCTTCTATAACCCCTATTTTGTTTCTACCCAGATACGACCTTTGATTTACTATCCCTGGTACTGATACAGCTCTGGCACCATGGTATGCTCTTACCACTATCTGACCATGACCTCGAGGTTAATGGGGAACCCCATCATCTACATGGATGATCCTTTTAGTCAGCATATCTCCCATGTAGGTTTCCTCCCATAATTTTTGTACTACTCAATCATCCCATAGGCGGCGGTAGGTGGAGGCACTCATTTTCCATATTCATGTCACCCCGCGTGAACATTATATAGAGTTGTCTCATCACACATGGGTGCTCCTCATGTTGTATCCCCTAGTAAAATCATCGGGTTATCAACTTCAAACACTAAAATTTCATCACAAACTGATGCAGTGTATATGGATCTTAGAAAGGCTCGTAATCTACCTACTATATTATAAATCCACCTCGAAATTCCTGTAGATACGATCGATGATACTTAGTCCCTCTCCTATCATTAGTGAATGCACCCATCACTGGCAGGAATAGATGGAAATAAATTTCATTCACTCTTAATATCTTATTCCACACTGTTAACCAGGTCAACATGATTGGAAAATTCCCCACTACATTCAGAATGGCTCGTGAAAATTCTTACTCAAGAGGAAAAATGGGGTTTAAATATTATTATTCCCTCATATTGTTGGTATCCAGCCATACATAATGTGCAATAGTCTGCATATACATTGTGGATTCATCCCCTTACTAATGTGACAATGTGACTTGTACATATTTTCTAATACTGGGACCCCAAGATTGACATGTTTCCCTATCGCTAGCATGGATGCCATAATGAATGTGATCGGCCATATACACATGTGAAAATTTCTGATTGGAAACATCCACCCACAAATGAGCATGAAAATGAACCCATCCAATATAACCACTAGTTGCACCTCAGTGTTGTCATTGAACCCCTTAGAATTACATTGGATATCCTCTAGGATTCTCCATTAAGAACCTTACATGCTATTCTGAGACCCTCTATGGAAGGTAAATAGCTTGTCCGGTAGATTTCTAGGTGCCTCCCCTTCATCACCTGGTTTCTCCAGTGGGATGTTCAGAAAATTTCTGAACCACTTATTGAAGTGGACATCCCTCACCGACTACTTATCATCACCCATCACTAGGTCCATCAAAACCTTCGATAGTCATGGTATCTGTTCCAGATCCTCCCATTTATTCTTCATAGGGAGAAATTCATGGTACATTACTCATAGAATTGGAATCCCGAAAATATGGTGGACATCTTATAGGATGATACTGAACTCCCCTTGAAGAAGATATAAAGTATTGGGCTTCTAAGACCACCTACTCAATGATTCTGGAATTACATCTTTTTGTTGGTAGATATAGAATTAAGAAGCCCAAACAGCCTTAAATAGGTCTACTCGCCTCATCTATACACAAAATATATCACATAATGCACATACCCAGTTGTCTTATGACCTCTCATCCAAGAAATTTCTACCTTGGCGTAGGTCCTAATTATCAGTCCACCTTTTCCCCATGTTCCCTAAAACCAAATTGAGGATATTGTGGTATCTCAGTGGGATTCCTCAGGTTTCTTTTCCTTCCCATTAACATCACTGACATTATTGTAATGGAATTCGATAATTATAGGTGTATGATCCTTCTAGGTATAGCCATAAATATTTCTAATTCACTGGTATTGACCCTACATGCCCCTGAACTAGTAAGTGACCTCATCCCTACTTTCTCCAGGGATAGAAACACCATCCCTCAGACCAAAGCTATAAAATGGAAATCCCTTTCATAGGGGTAGTCTTTTTTCATTTCTGTCCGCAACCTAGTCACTGACTCATGTTTAGAATGACTCCACACACATTCCCAAATCTCTTTATTGTTTGTAAATTCCTCTCTTCGAGAAGAATCTATAGGGACCTCCAGAGCCAGTTACTAATTGGATATTTGTTCTAAGAATTTGGAGTTTTTCTTTCTCTATTCACAGAGATCAATCACGGGTCTTGTTCCTAGATCTTTTTTCGGAGCCTCTAAGGACTCATTGAGATTTATAAAGAATAAAGGGATATCGATGCACCAATTCAGTAAGTAGATTTCTCAACAAACTGATCCAGGGAACCTAGTTATCAGAGAGAGTTCATCGGGTATTGGGTCTTTGAGATTATAGATCTCAAGAACAAAATTCAAGGAGATAGTATGTGGAAAAAAGGTGACCTCAAACCAAACATTTATACTGAGGCCTCACGAGATTCTCGACTACCATGAGATTCACAGTGGACTAATCGTGTGCTCCACATGCCCTCAATATGAAAGTGTTTCATGATCCAAAAGTTTTCAAGGTTTTACCCTCAATATCAGAGCCTCATTTCTCTTAGCTCCCATTATGAGGGGGATGGGGAATGTTTTAGCAATAAAATCTGTTCCCAGGATAGGCCAAGGATGGACAAACTGTTTGGGATACAATTTCATCCATGAGATCAAAAAATATCACCAAAGGGCCTATCTCATGAAGCCCCATTATGAAACCGTTCTTCACCACAAACGGTATGAAGATGAAAGGCAGACCACTTCGAGATCTCCCTGATGTAGTGATGGTCACCTTCGTGAGTCTGGAGACCACCATGATTGCAGATGAGTAGTGATGGAAGCCTCCACGAGTCCAACGGACCCACCTTCGATCGCAAATCATAATCTTTTTTGTAGCGCACCATCGAGTATCACGATCACCTTTGCATTTAAATAGGTGAGTCACCCCACCCGAAAAGATCTGTACCCTGGCGTTTTGTCCTTCCATGCTCCCATTTCATGAAGCACCCATTCCTCTGTGAACCAGTAAGAAAATGAATCAGGCCTTTTATTTGAGCATAAAAAAACATTCAATTTTCCCCTATTTAGACTGATTCAATTTGGGATGCACTTCAGGAATTCCCATAAACCTCGCAAAGGTAGGAGTCCATATTGGGAAATTATGGATTTGCAGATCATTCATACTTCACAAAGCACCGTCATCCGTAAAGCTCCTTATCATCGAGAAGCACCAGAGAATCACAAATCATTTCTTAGTGAGGAATTATACTTCATGAACCACTCTCTCGTACGACCCTCTAAGCTTGTAAGAAGTGATTTCATGTCCCCCCGAGTGGTGTTTCATGTTGCTTTTCCATTCCTCATGCTTCTTCACATATGAAAGCTAATAAGTATTACATATTTTAAAAAACAAAAACTACTGAAAAAATGATATATAACCATGGTTCAAAGCCATGGGTATGGCCCCCAGAACTGTGGGTATAGCATATACCCATGGTTTGGGGAATTGTGGGAAACCAAGGAGTTGGGATAGGTCCATAACCTATACCCACAGTTTTCCAAACCATGGGCATAGTTTGTTTTTCCACTGTGTCAAAGCCTCAAACCCATTGCTATGCTTTCAATTCCTTTTACCTGTGGTATTAAAACCATGGGTATAAAATTAGAAAAAAACAGGCCTGAAAGTCTTGAACCCGCGCCTTCATCAAACTTTTTTTTACACTCGACGGGCCTCACCACATCACCTAGAAGATTTATGTTAATTTAGACATATATTTTTCTAAATATATTAATATTCTTACATATTATGAAAAACGTTAATGATAGGTTTCGAACCCATGGCTCTCACTAAAACCCTAAAGCCACTAACCAACCCATCTGCGACGCTGGAAAATTAATATTTCTATATTTATTTTTAAATATGATTCTCACTTGCTGTATTAGAAAAAATGTAGCTTGTGAGTCTTGATACCGAAACCGATGAATTTAACTCATAAAGACTCCCCAACCAGCCTAAAACATTTATTTGTTATATTTTTTATATCTACTTAAAGGTATTATTTCAAACCATGGGTATAGAAGGGAAAACTATGGGTATAGGATTTCCCGCCGATTTTTTATCCTGCGGATTTGTTTTTTTATGCTATAACGCGACAAAGCTATACCCATGGGTTTTCTGAATCGTGGGTATAGTCCTTCAAAACAAATATCTATACCCACATTTTTTACAAAACCATGGGTAAAACCATTAAAAATAACACTTATACCCACGGATTTGGAAAAAATCGGGGGTATAGGTGACTTTGCACCCACAATTTTGGAAAACTATTGGTATAGGTGATCAAAAAAAACCTATACCCACGGTTTTGAAAAGCCATGGGAATAGGTTGGTATATTATACCTATACCCATTTTTTTCCAAAATTGTGGGTGTTGGTCACCCCTATACTCACAATGTTTCTTAAAACTGTGGGTATAAGGATATTTTCCAATAGAGATGCTTACATAAGCCCCTCAAGTGACCACTCCTCCAGATCACTCGCATAGGGAATTGATTGTTCCTTCATTCCCAAAAGTGTTGTTTGGTACAAGTTATGTATTTACCATGGATGAGGAGTGAGTCCCCATCATTCGAGATGCAGGAAGTTAAACTACCAAGCACCCTCTCCCCCAACACACAATGTTAAGCTATGATTTTCCGCACGTGTTGTAGGCCTAAGATGATCTGAAGGAGCATGAATATTCAAAACACCCCCCTCACTATCCCCCAATTGGATTTGTATCCATGCGATACTTGGGTAATTACCATATAATCCTCGACACACATTGATATGGTGTTCCTTATTGATGAAGCCATACCATCCTCATACATCTAGATACCCTCATCAGGCTTCCCTCTTATTGGAAGTACCAATATCCATCTCCCTAGGCCACTCGTCATACATAAGCCTCACACCATCCTTTTCAGACACACCTTTTGAGACATTCCCACCTAGTATAATACTATCTCATGTTTCTCACTCTGATCATGACTCACATGGGCTTAGAGTTTAATAGTGACCATGGAATCTTCTTCGAGATACTAACCTTGGGTAAGTCCCATTTCTCTCATCCTGTATTATTTTTAACTACAATCCTTAAAACTACATGAACGTTGACCCCTTTACTCTAAGAAGGGTATGAATGAAACCACTACAAGGTTCAATCCCATCACCCCCACAATTGACTACTCCATGCATTTCACTTATGTGTACCTTTATCCCGCACGACGTTAAACTGTGTCTCCAAACTACGCAGGTTTTCATCCCTCTTAGGAACGTAGGAATCCTCTTTGAGGTTCAATACCAACCAAAGGTAAACCCCAGTACTCCCTCATAGGGATTTACCCTCCGGATGTGATACATGCCCTTTTGGGGGTGCATCTACCAAATCCACTTCTCTAGGTTGTTCTAATCCTCATTAGTATCTGACCATGCATAAGCCCCACACTTCACTATAATCATCCAACCAAGAGTTCTTCTATTGCAATCGGCTAATAGCCATTTGTAAGCCCCTATAAACTCGTATTGTTTCTATACATTGTCTACATCCTGTTTCCATGCCCCACTCTTGAACTAAATGGACTTTGATTCCTATACACTATGGTATGTTGGAATCCTATATGAAGTTTGATCCCTTCATCTATTTCGATTTTTTTATCCCTTGATCCATTATGGGTCACGAAGATCATGGTAGAATCCAGGGGTTCTGATTCCTCTAGGCCCCTATCCATGCACTCAATTCTCATGAGCCACCTCCTCAGGTGTCTCATCTCCCTAGTAGAAATAAGTTGACATTGATCCCTAACTTCAACACATAGTACGTAGAAATCCTCCTCGAGGTTCGATCTCTACACCATCATCGTCACATTAGTTTCTTCTCATCCACCCTCACCATTAAACACTTACTCAATTTCCACCATGAATATACCTAGCCTTCCACATACTGATTAACTCATTCCAATAATATGGGTAGCTAACCATGTGTAAGACCCAGACCACCCCTTCAAACTATGTTGGTTTTGAAACCAATGTTGTACACAGGGTATATATGAAGCCTCCTTGAGATTAAATCTCATCCAATGATAAACCTTTCTTCCCCTATACTCAGTCAAGTCTTCTCAGTTCCTCCCTTTGCGGTGTCTTGATTAGCCTTTACAGTGTGAAATATTATCTTTTTTAGGACACACCATCTCAGGTCTGTCCTTATCGGGCGTTTTGATCTATGCATTCGGTAAACTTTCTAGGTTCTCCCTCCCAAGGATGTACCCTTTTGATCCACTCCCATCAGTGTTTTGATCATGGTGATTTATCACCACTAGATGTTAAACTCATGGAATACCCTATGTAAAACATGGGAATCTGAGGAAAACCTATAAAACATGACACTGAAATAATATTTCCCACATTCGACATGGGATTCCTTGAGCTTCTACGCCCTCAAGAATCCCTATAATAAGGGTAAATTCATGTGTACTAAGGTTACAACATTCATACATGCTAGATATGCCTATCATTACTACTTCCTTGAAAAAAGGTTTCTACAATGACATGAACTTTTGGAATGTACTGACATAAGAATTGAAATTAATGGTTCCCACAAGGAGATGACATGGAGAAGGTTTTGACAAAAAAATCTTAATCATTATGGGAGACTCGTACTAGGGGACGAGTTCCAAGGAGGAATTCACATAAGGGGTAACACACAACCAATTATACCATTTCGATTAAGGGGAATACATCATCGATGAGGTGGTGAATGCCATTTGCCTTTGGAAATCAAGAATGCAGGTTACAATGAATAGTCCAAGAAAGTGAGTGTCGAATGATGCTCGGGCAGTACACCCTAGTAGAAGGCATAAAAAATAATGCTATAATCAGAATTGTATTATTTTTTGGAGACTCTAAAATTTTTCTATTAAAATTTTTTTGTATGATAAATGTATAATTTTCAAATTAAATTTATTTTCATGAAATAATATTACGAATCACTTTTTTAATCATAATATATTCTAAAAATGTTTTAAGTAATTTGTATAATGGTCAGAATATTTTTTTTCTAAAATTGATAAATTTAAATAAATAATTATATTTAATTAAAAATTAAAAATATAATTTTTTAAACTTATTTTTATAATATAAACATCATTTTTTGAATCATTACATTAAATATATTTAGGGTATTTTTTTGGAAATTTTCTTACATTATTGATTTTTTGGTGAAAACCCGAAAATTGTTTATTCAAAAAGCACTCTTATTTTATGAAATCATTTTTACCATTTAATAACACTAAAAATAAATTTAAAAATTTAAATTTAAATTTGGGTATTTATACCTTAAATTTTGAAATTTTTTTTGGAATTTTGAGCTAAATATTTATTAATTACTTTCCATTAATTGGGATGATTGGAAGGTAAGTTTTTAATTAGAGATTATTTTATTTTTCAACTACCAATATCACTCAATAATAATTCATAAAATTGGTTGGAATTTATTTCACCCTCAAGTGGTTGGATTATATAATAAAATAACCTATATATATTAACACTTTGAACTATATTTCATCATGTATAAATACCCCATTACCACCCCAAATTCCATAAAAATACCTTGAAAATGATTTAACTATAAATATTTATCTCAAGAGTCCCTCTAAAGTCGTTCCAAGGTACAAATAAGTCATTATATAGCTTTAAGAATCATCCTCCAAATGTAAGTGATCTTTCCCCCCCATTTTTTTTGGTTCTAGTTCTTTTGTATAAGCCTTTTTTTCTAAATTTATTATGTTTTAAAGTTATTTAAAATACCCAAATTACTATGAATATTATTCATTTTTAATTTTACACTTTATTTATCTCTCATTATATATTCCTCATAATTCATTACTTTGTCGAAATAAGGGTTCATCACCCTTCTTTTATGACTACCTTTAAAAGACATTTTAAATTACATCTTGTATAAAAATTAAATATTGTTATGTGTTGTTGGTATAATTTCCATACTATGTTATCAATGATAGATCACTATTTCCTATCATTATACAATCTTCATAAGCCACCATAAATCTAATGGTTTAACAAATCTATAAAACCATCTTAAAACTGGTAGAGAAAAGTGTCTACAAATTTTTTTAACAACGATATCACTATCATAATACTAAAAGTGGAAATAGTTTTGGATCATATTAATCAAGGGATTAAAACCCCATACACAATTTTTAGGTATATCCTTACCATAATTCTAGTACATGGCGAGTAAGACATTAATGTACACATGGAATAAAATTCTCGAGGGATTTTCTTTGGATAATTCACATGCACTTTATGAGCGATAATAAAGGATTAAAATATGTATATTGATATTTATATTCAATTTATATTCCTATTCCAAAAAATATACCCTCAATATCTTCTAGTTTTTATTCCTTAATTTTGGGTATTATCCTCTACATAGATAATTTCCTATAGTTTCTAAAGTTGATTGTTGGGTATTCACCAAGATTACCGCATTAACCCTTTGAAGGGGATTGTCTCCAACCTAATTTGTAACCAATAATCATGTTCTCAATAAATCTCCATATTTATCATATAATTTACATGGATCATCCATGTCATTTTCTCTAGGAATATATTTTAAGGTGCATATAATATCTCTATTGAAAATAACCCATCACTGTATTGGTCTTACCTTATCATCAGATATTCATAAATTGTCTTCCAATGGCTTTACCACATGGATAACCTCATATGAAACTTTTGATTGAAGTCTATTCAAATTGAAAGTAATTTATCGATAGAATGTGGATAATAATTACTAAACCATATACCATTTATTATATATGTGTAAATACCCCATAGATTTATTGAAGGGTATTTGTGTAGAGAGATTCATAAATTCATTGGACACCTATTTATTTTCCCCGGGTTCATGCTATGATTATTATTGAATTTATGTATGTTTTTCTTATGTGTCACACATGAATTAAGGAATATTAATCGTGTTCCCTGACAGTACTCTAATTACTTATTTAAATATATGGTGGTAACTAATGCTAGTTACACCTAAGAGATGAAAAAGATAACTATTCTATGTTACTGACAAGAGTAAAATTTATTGGCTAATAAATTAATCTATAGAGATGAAATTTTCATGATACCTTAGAATCACAACATGGTAATGTTTTAAGATTCTTTTTTAATAAACCTTGGTAATATGAATGTTTCTTCCTAATAGTTATCCAATGCATTGTGTAAAGATAACTTGGTCAAAATCCTTGGTAATATGTTCTATGACACCTATGTGACGAGCATTGGTGATATGTTTATGAATGTATCCTAATTATATTGTATAAATTTTTTCCAATTTATGCCTCATGTAATTATGATAATTTTACACCTAATTGACTTATGATCAAGTAATTCCTCATTTACTTATGATAATGGTATTCCTCTTATAGTTATGATCATGTTATGAATCATGTACTAATGATCTTGTTAATTTGATAATTTTATCTATTTTTACTTATGATTATATTATGACTCATTTACTTATGATCATTTTATGGATCTAGTCCTCATGTTAATGTTATTTTATAATTCCCCATGTCTTAAACATGATTTTCTTTAATGCAATTTTTTCATTTTTTATCCCTTACTGGGCTTTATAGATCCCAATTTTCCTACATTTCCCATTTTCGCTTGGAATAACAATGAAAGGGATATGTATAAGGATGTTACATGTGGGAATAATCATTGCGAAATAAATGTGTATTGTGAGATGTGTATAGTAATAAATTTACCTAGTTCCCAAATGCACTAAACCTTTTATATTTGGAGATTATTGTAATAAATGTAATTTAATAAAAAATATTCTTTTTAGAACCAGATCTATAAGTGTGATTCTGAGGTGTCTTATTTAATATTATTGACGTCCATTAACAGAATTTAAATTTATGATTAATTAGTTAATAGAACATGTAAGAACTCATTTTATAGGTTGTGATAGTTCAACATCTCTATGTAGGAGTAGAAACATAAGATGTTTATATATTTTGTTGGAGTCATAATGGTCCATATAGTTTGGTGAAGACTATACAAATAGGTATTTGGATGAGATTACCTATGTAAGTGGTTGAGTTCATTGGAGTTACTTTTTATCAATAGCCACATTCTAATTAGAATATCTCCTATGAAATTTATAAGGCACTAGACCTAAACAAGTGGATTGATTTTCCTATAAATAGATGTTAAGAAAGATATATGTTGTCTATAATATGGATAAACAATAAATTTTGGTTGTGTATAATATAATATATAATTAAATAGTGATTTGGTGAATTTAAAGCGTAAATAATCTTTAAGGAAATAATATTAACAATTTTTCCAATTGAAAATAATCTTGTACATCTAGTGAATATAAACTAGTTTCAATTTTTCTTTTATGGACACTGTGAAAATTTTATGAAGCATGTTAGTATTTTTTACCATTAATTTGTTTCATGTAACTCTATTTCCTTGAATATTTAAATTTTTTTATTAAGTACGTGTATGGAAGTAATTTCCTACTTGGTAGGGTGTAATGAATTCCTAATGCTGGTACACTTAGTCATGGGTGGAACCATCTAAAGGTTTAGTTTTTCAACAGTGATGTTTATTCATAAACATATGGTGGATCATTGTTTGAAGTTGTAATGGTTTTATCAGATACAGAAAAAGTCATGGGTGGTTGTTCCTAAACAAATTGATCAGTGATGGTTAACAATTAATAATAATAATGGGAAGAAAGAGACTGATACCATAAAATGCAAAGTATTTAGATATATTTTTATGGAAAAATATTTTCTGAAACTCCTTATAAATAGAATGGAATGAGAAAAGAAGGGGACTAAATTGTTGTTTATGAATAATGTTTTACCAGATTGGTTGTTTATGATACTAATTTTTTTCAAAACCATTAAAGTGATATTTATATATTTCATTGAAGTTTTAAATCAATTTTAAAAATGGAATTTGTTAATAAAAAATTTGGTAATTATGAGAATATTATTTTATGTGATGAGAGGGTGAAAATGGATTCTATTGATTATTATATATTTCAAAATATAAATGATAAGAACTAGTCATATTTGGAAAAATAGGGAAACAATCAATAATGAAATTTGGAGATAAAAACCTCCCATGTACTAAATATTTTATATTTTTGTGGAATTTCTAATATGATTTGGATGAGTTTCTTGGAACTGTAAATTTAGATATACTATATACGATTGAAATAAATAAAATATTATTAAACAAATAATGGTTAGAAGGAAGAATAATATCTTAATTGTAATGTGATGGTCCATTATGGAAATGTGTCTCAAAGATAGGTATGACATATTTAAATCATCAATATCAAACGAAGGAGGGTGTAGAATTACCATTTTTCACTAGATCAGAAAATGTTGGTCCATAAAATAAAGTATTAAAATGTACCATATTCATTTAGTCTAATTTTTATTATACCGTTTTGAATTTTGATATACACATTATTTTATTTGTATGAAATTTTATAGAAATATGAAAATATAATCTCATAAAATATAGACTAAATTTTCAAGAAAACGCATGGTGGAGGAATTAAATGAATATAACTTAATATGAATCAAATCTTTATTATATATGTATTCTCTTTTCTAGTAAATATTATTATCTTACTTATACTAGAGTTTGATGTTATATTTTTTCTAGATTGGATTTCAAGTTTTAATTATAAGATATATTTAATAAATAAGGTTGTTATATTAAATTTTTAAAATAAATTTCAGGTCATATTTAATAAATATTTTACAATAGTCCTAATTTATCATGTATATGATAAATTGATAAAATATAGGTTTGAATTTTATATTTTTTTCATATAATTAAAATGAATGATATTTACCAACTTATTAATGATATAATTGTAAATGATGATTAAAATGTATTTATTGATGATTTTCCTGGTGTTTTTTCTAGATTGAGAGGTCGAACATACTATTACACTAGTTAATTATTAAAATATAGTTTTAAAATACCTAATAAAATGGATCAATTACAGCTATTTGAATTGAAGATGAAATTAAAATAATTTCTTGATAGGGGTTTAATTCAACCTAGAACTTCACCTTGGGGTGCTCTAATATTTTTCAGCAAAAAATAAAGATGGATCTATGAGGAATTACAATGACTATATTTCAATCAATATATTACAATAAATAAAATGCATCCCTTACCAAATATTGATGAATTATTTTAATAGTTATTGGGAGCTCAATACTTATCAAAGTTTTACCTTTGGTTTTTATATCATTATGAGATACTTTAAAGAAGATGTTTCAAAAAAGTTACAACAATTATTAGTTTCTAGTTTTTCTCTTATAATTAAAAAATTTAGATGGAATTTTTATTGAATCATGCAAAACAATTACAAAATATTTGTAAAAATTAATGATGATATTTTGGTATATTAAAAATTATATGAGGACCATGAGAAATATTTTAGGATTATTCTCCATACATTAATAAAAAATAATTTATGTTAAATTTTTTATAAAAACATATTTTCGTTACATGAAATTTAATTGTTTGGAGATATTATAATGTAATTAATGATCATGGGTTTTTATCGAAACATGAACTTAAACTAACCTCCCTTGACTTGAAGGGTGTTCCTGATCCCTAGGACCTGGAAAACGAGTTCATTATAATCAAATCAATCACCTTAAGAATGATTTCACCTTCATAAAATAATATAAATAAGATGGATATCGTATAAAAAATACACATATGAATAAAAATTAAATACATGGTAGGAATAGATATAGATAAAGCCAAAACCTAAAATCTATATGGACAAATGGCCAATAAAAATCCCCATAACCAAGATGAAAACCAAACCCACTATAATAGGTCTATATGTGACCAAAGGTCACTATCCAAAGTCAACCTATCCCTTATAATATTGAAATGAAAATAATCAAATTAGAATAAATCAAAACCTACAAAATACTGACATGATCTAAACAACCTAGTAGGCTTCCACCCACCAAATCTACACAGTCACTTTAATATTACATCCTATAAATAATTGTTTAAAATACTTGATAAAAATATACATTTTAATAACTGATTTTTTTTGAAATAAAACACATCCAAATTTTATTATAACTTTTTTTTATTTTTATTCAATGAAATGAATTCCCTGGAAAATACCTTTTTCCATATGAAGTCTTTTTTCCAAAAAAACGTTTTTAATATTCCACTCTAATACTATATCATAAAAACCCCATTTTAAATTCACATCTAAACCATATAATAAGGTTTTAAATTTTTATTTACAAATAGCTCTTGAAAAAATAGATTTATAACTAAAACCATTCATGGTGACCTAAAATATCATTTTAGAAACCACACATTAGTGTTCAAAAAACAAAAAATATTTCTTATTTTTTCATACCTATATATCCCAAATACCATAAGAAAATAAAACACAAATTCAATTTAAATAAATGAAAACCTTTAAAACCTATTTAGAAAACATTTTGTAAATTTTATAATATAACACATAAAATGGGGGACTATCAAAAGTGAACACTATGAAATCAATGTGGGTAGTAATATAAATCATTAATGAAATGGTTTAATGAAACCACCGAATTAATGAGACATAAAAAAAGGATATATAATAATTCATGTAAATGATCTTAATATGGACCCCAATTTCATGAGAATCATCCTTGGAATTGGGTAATAGGGACCCATACTAGCAATAAGGAACCTATACTAACACCAATGAACCTATCAACATCCCTGGTAGTACAATCATACTATCATAAAATAAATATTCCTAGAACACACTAACACCACATCCAAAAAAGGAATCACTCATGTTAGATCCCATATTCTATTGACCATGATTCATTCTACTAAATCCCTTAGTATTGTAGGCCACACACGATTATAAGTGAACTATCTATAGTAAAAATTTCACTTATCTATATCTCTAAAAATTCCACTAGGAACCCTATTAAATTTAATAAACAGGTGATCAATAAATAAATTAAATGAATCAAGAATTAATGAAGTTCAATACATTTACAAAAAATAATCACCAATTATCTAACAACCTTACATCAAACATCCCCCTAGATCACCACCTAGTCTCTACATACATGAAGAAATATCCATAAAAACGAATGTATATACATGGGAAAAATGAGTATCTCATCTCTTCCATAAAAACTCATTTTTCATAAGGTTTTAAAAATACCCTTTAAAATTAAATTGGGATTCCCAATTAACTCAAAATATTTCAAATCCCATATCAATCAATTATTGAGAATAATTTTATTAAAAAAATTAATAAAACTAATTTGAGAACCAATGCTTCCCATAAAACACCCCTAGAAATCATTTAAAGTCATTAAAAGGTTTTAAAACATAATTCACACAGGTTAACACACACCCTTTCAAATTAAGAAGTTCATTTGAACATATTTAAATATTTTAAATATATGAAAATCTTTTTTTTGGAAACCATTTGATTTGAAACCCCAATTTAAAAACCACAAGATGATGTTAACCACTTTATCTAAACCATTTTCATCATTTGAAAACCATTTTGGAATTTATACAACCACTTTTCATCGAAACCTTTCCATAAAAATAATTTTTTAAAATTAATTTCTATCCCTCATGGGATATATATAATCATAATTTAGATAAAGTACCAATTTTTAAACAAAAAATTATATATTATCACGAAACATACATAAGGGACATAGAATCACCTACACTAATACAATAGAAACATGTTTCAATGCATAACCTCTTATAAAGGATGCATAGTAGTAAAAATAAACATCCTATACAACCCATATATAAACACCCCTATGATTATTATCACCCAAAATCAAAACATATATCCCTGTGGATTCTATGGTTAATGAGAGAAAAAATTTAAAGGGAAATGAGGTTATAAAGAAGATGAAACAATTTAGAGGAAATCACCAAGGAGATACCTACTTTAAATCAAGAATAACAGCTATACAAACTGAAGAGGTGAACTGATGGAGATCCATTGGAAGGATCATAGTATGTTTTAATGATATAGAATTTCATGGTGCGGATGTAGGTTTAAAATTGAGTACGTTCAAATACAAGAATTCAAGATTTAATGAAAATGGGAATTCCTCGTGGTTTGCTAATCCATGTGCTGACCATGAAGGCGCCACTTCCAATGATTAACCACTAAGTAAAATTACAATTGAGGACATCTCATAGTTTGATGAACCATGTTTCAATTGAGCCAAATGGAATTATCAAATTGTAGGGATAACTATCAAAGTTGTTATAAGGTTTAAAAAACAAAATTTCATGCTATTCAGTAGTATTCATATGCCACAGTGGCCCCAAATGATTTCCCCTAGAGAAAAAACTGTTTGGAACCAGCTTAAAAAAAACCCATGTTTTTTAACTTTTTAAAGAAAAAAATAAACTAAAAATACATATGGGTAATTATAACCACACAATTTCCCCTAAATTATGCATAAAAGACACTCACAGAAGGAAAATATATTTATTCTTCCATGATTCAAGATAAAACTTCTCATGAACAAAAAATACCATCACTAACAAAGAATTACATAAAATGATATTCATAGTGAAATGTATTATATCAAAATTCCCCCACCATGCCACGTTCTACTCCTAGAAAATTTCTATCTAAAGTAGAGGTCATTAGAACGGTAAACTCTAAAGGTTTTTACAATAAATATCCAAATACAAAAAAAAACCTTATAAGGAAATGAAAAATCCATAAAAAATAGTAAAAACTATCAATAAAATGTTATATTATCTAATAAGGTCCAACGTATAACCATACAATTAGAGGAAATACGCGGGAGGAGAACTTGTATAGGTCTTCCCACAATATATAATTGTTCTAAAATATTATAAAAACTAGAAAAATATATTACAGAATTAAATAAGATTTCACTAGAGAACCACATTCCTAAAATCTAAAAAATGGGAACTAGATCATTATAAAAGTCCCAAATAGAGACTAAATTAGGATCAAAATCCATAAAGGAGCACTATTCAGAAAAATATTGAAGGACCATAATATATGATCACCAAATTCTTGGTATCAAAAAAACAAGGAGCATAGTGATTGGGAACATTCCTTATCAAGAAATTATATTTTTTAAATACTATATCTAAAATATAAACATATTAGTCATTCGGTTTAAACCTAATGAACACCAACCCATAGAGATTCAAATTGGTTACTCAGCTCAGTGTCACCCACAGTCTAACCAAAAAGAAAACTATGCCTCTAGTTATCCAGGCATGTACCTTAGGTTCTCCCCATGTTCAAATAAATAATTTAAAATAAATATATTGCTAATATTATGAAAAATAAACACAAATAACATTAAAAAATAAACAATGAACATCCCCAAACTAACCACTACTCATGCTGAGCAAAAACAGAGCCACCAAATGAACAACACCAGACATATATACATTCAATCTATAGTTATCCCACATTAACTAATCATAAATTCCAAAATATAATGTCAACCAAAATATACAAAATATTTAATCCAAAAGATACCTCAAATTATATCCCCCTCATCAACATCAACGACTCCATGAAAACCAACACTAATCGATCTAACTATTAAACCAAGCCTCATAAGTCAAAACCACTTGAACCATAAGGCCCCAAAAAAATCACTAAGAAACACTACCTTGGGTAATTCAAATAAACATGTATAAGAGGTGAGGATAAAAAACCCCACCCCATTCGGATCCTGGGATGTGATAAAAATTGGATGGAGGAAAAATCTATAAAAATAAGTACACTTCCATTACATTATACCTTTCTTGGAGGATTATTTTGAAATAACATGAGATATTATCCAAATATTGCCATGTACTCTAAAACAAATCACTCTCTAAAATTAACAAAATTTCCCAAAAAACCATCCCATTTAAAAGAAATAGATATTATTTATACATGTTCGAAAAAATTTAAGGGAAAAACACTATACGTTAAACCAATTAAGAGGAAACACCCTTTTTAAATCTAATTATGAAAAAATTCATCCTGTGTAAATTTTGAAATAATCATCACAGGTCAAAACCAAAAAAACATCAAAAATTTAGATTTAAAAATATCAAAAATCATATAAAACAAAAATCCCAATATTATTATTTCCTTATATTTGTAGAAACAACTTACACATAAACAATTTCCGAAAAATTCTATCTCCATTTCAAAAACATTTCAACTGGTTAAAACAATTATAAATTTCATGAAAAAAAGAAGTATCCAAATATCATAATATATTCAAGAACATAAAAATAATTTTATTAATCCTAAGAACATTTTAAAAATAGTTCCTAAGGAATTTCCTAAAACAAGAAACATATTTCCCATGAAATGAACTTTTCACACACACAATCCCAAGTTCACATTACACACCAAAACTAATAAGAATAAGAATGAAAATGGTCTTAACCAAAAGCAAATCCTAGAAATTCCAATATACAATAAAGACTAATGTTAAAATCTTCATATTTTCCAAACAAAACATATAAATCCTATTGTCATGGGATGTAAATATGAAAAAAAACATGGTTGTGGAATCATGTTGGACATGGACAAATGTTTTGTGGTCACTGAATGGGGCTAGGTAATTATTTGGACTACCAAATTATTTTTTTATTTTACTTACTGTATACTTTTGATAGTGGTGAGAAATTTCAATCCTTAGGGAATGTGAATTTTGTGAAACCAAACAATATAAAAAAATTAAGGAAAAATGATTATGTGACTATGAAAATAAAGAGTGAATTTTTTGAAACAATTGTGAATTTGAATAAATAAGGGCAGAATCTAGTAGAAATTAAATATTATCCAAAAAATGGTTGATTTGAGGGAGTATTGGACTATAGAAATTGATTTATGTATCACTACACATACATATTAATGAACCATTAATGTGATAGGGAGGTGTTCAAAAATATATTTAAAATGACTAAATATCTTAATGTGAAAAAACATGTCTAGTAATCACTCCCAATGTTTTATATTTCTACCAAATATTAGGATAAGAGGGATACATCATTGATAAAATATAACCACATTTTTTTATAAATTATGTATTTTAGTAGACATTATAATTGAAAAGGAACAACTACTCTTCACTTGTAGGTAAATGGAGAAGTGTAGAACTTATGATCAAGAAGATTAAAAGAAATAATCTTAGAATGAAATTTTACACACAATGAAATTATATTAATATTCAGTTGATTTTAATTCACTTAAAGGTATCTACTCTATGATTATTATATAATTAAAAAATATATTTGCTTTGATTTTGGCCAAGAAGATCGCAAACTAGAATGATTTAAACCATAACATGAATGAGTAAAATGGATTTCAAGTAATACTAATCTAGTAACCCTAAAATATTTAGATACACATGCTCAATGAAAAAAATATTATTCAATGAATTCATCTTTATATAGTAGTTTAGTAAATAAAGAGATAGAGAAGAGGAAACTCCCTTTTTGAGGTCATATCCTTCCCCTTGATGCATCCCCTAAGAGATGAATTTGAGTGTTATACTCATCGAACAATTACAAAATCCACCAAACCTACCATAAAAAATGTTTTGATGATCCAGGGGGTCCCCTAAAAAAGGATTGGGAAAAATATTAAGAATGGAAAAACATGATAGTTCCAACACTGAGATCACAATCTGTGATGTAGGTGCAATTACAAGCATCCACGTGGTATGGTCCACTGTAGATCTTCTCCATCATTGTGAAATAAGAAGTACTCTCTAACTTAATTAAATTAGATAATTTGTGACTATATTCAGATCTATTTAATGTATTTAGACATGTTTCTATGATCATATAATTGTTTCTCAAGTCTCAGGAAAATTCCGAAAGCTTATAATCATTCTTATATTTGATCTTCTTTGACATTAATGACATTGATATAGTTTCTCTTTGAAATTATTCCAATATTGCTAAATTTATATTCAATTATGAATTTAGATCCCTACAATAATTTTAATCTATTTGAAAAACCCTTTCATGAATTTCGTGACTTGGGTCCACCATTTTGTGGGCCAATTCAACATAGTCTAGGTGATATTACAGAAATGATTAAAATTTGAGAATTAAATTTCTATAGAAACTTCTAAATGAAACACTACCATTACCTAGGTGTAGTTTCATTTCCATCATCCTATGCCCCTAATGACTCTCCCATACTCATTCTTGACGTTCTTCACACTCAAACTCGTACTAACAGTATCATAATGATATGTAGTATTCTTGAAGCATAGTTTTAAGAATTACCCATTAACCATCATCATTTTGTTGACTATAGTTTTATTAATCTAATTATCATGATTTAGTGAAATAGTTTTCCATGATTTAACAAACCATTATTCAATAAATTCTTTTAGTATCCACACATTATGGTCCTGAATCAGTATTCTAAAAAAATATTCAATTAATTATGATGTGGGTTTAATCATCTCTATATTATAGATCTAAAAATCCCATGAAATCAATCAATTAGTAGGATGATTTCTCTATTTTATGATTAATATGGGAATTCATTCAAATAAATTGGGAGTATAACTCTTTTGTGGCTCAACCATAGTACTAGGAATCCAATGAGGCCCTTCCATCATCCACTAAATGATCCGAAAATTCAAAAAATAGAAACCATAACTCTATATTCCTTATCTAGTATTAAAAAGCGATTCAAATACATGGAGTCACATAAATACCACTTGAAAACATCAATGAATCATACTCCATATATTTTAGTTTCATGTTATGAAATTAATCATACACATGTTGATTCTTCAAGTATTAATTATTAACTTCAATATGTGAATCATTATCTCATCATAGTTATTATTTGTAAAAATACTTTTAAACTTGTCTATGGATCGAATTTCCTTTAATTATCCAGAATCAAGCATCATGGAATGAAACTACAAGTCCAGTTAAACTTGAACCAAGGTCCCTTTCTTGATTAATTAAAATTAGGCACCTCATAAGTAATGATTGGTCTATAAAAAGAGATCACTATCCTTGATTTATTCCTCACTCAAGGATCATAAATGGGATTTTAAGACTAAATCCATATATGAGTTCAATAATACTTCATATTGGGCTAGGTTTTATATTTTCCTCAGTTTATATTTGAACCTAACCCTTACTTCTCATTTATAGTGGGTTGTACCTTCCTATGTCATCTTCTACAAATATAAAAAACCATTGAATTTAGGTTTCAATATTATTTTAACAGTTAGTCTTTCCTCCACATTATGTCATTATCAATAATATCCTTACAATTTTGGTCTCTTTGTTTTTATTAGATCAGAATGACAGGTCCTTATTTTCATCATATGGTAACCATCTATGCTCGGTTACTAGATACCGAATAATGTATTGGAATAGATATTAACATTAGATTAAACACCCTTTCTTGGTCACATGATCCTTTGTATGAAAAGTTATCTTCATTCACTTGTGGTCTGTTGAATACATGTGCATTATCATAGGAGTTCCTTCCTATGATATAATAGACATCATGCGGTATCTCAGAATTGTTATGGATGGAATGTCCTTCAGGAATCTACTTGCGTCTCTACACAACAACTTCTTCTTTTGGGGGCTCAATATACCAAATGACCATTTTCATTTCACGATCACTTTGGGACATTTCTAAATTCTCCATAGAAGTTAGGTTAACCTAACTAAAATAAAAAATTTACTTATTTAAATTATAAATTGAAATAGTAAATAGAAATATAAATGAATAAACAAATAAAACAATAAAATCATATTTTAATATTTTATTTTCATGTCAAACCCTATGGAAAATTATGAAATTGATTCCATTACTACTAAAACATAAAAATCTATTGAAAATATATTCATCAATGAAAATATTATTATTACCTTCCAAAGAAATTCTATTAATAAAATACCAATAAAAATTAAATAAAAGGATATTTGAGAATTAAAAATCCCAAAAACTATAATTTTTCAGTATAAAAAACAATGATTAACAATTTCTTCATCAAATCTACTAGAATTCAATAATTTCAAAACGAAATAAAATTTTTTCTTTAAAATACTAATTATTATAAACTAAAAATGTAGAAAAATAAATATATAATTTTCCATATCAAATTTTCCCAAACATATAATTTTTCTTCCACTATATAAACCAATTAGTCAAATTCCGTGGAAGAAAAAATATCTCAAGTCTGAAAAAATGAAATTCAATAATGAATTTATTTTTATAAATATCTTCCACCATGGACCCACTCATGTAGTCAGGTAAATACCCTCATAATATATTATAGATTTAGTGTAAATTTTATTTATTATTTCTCCAAAATGATTGAAATTGATAATTTTGAAGAGGGTTAAACAAAAGTCATTTTGTATCAAATTGAATGTCAAAAATTTTATTTTCCTCCATGATAACAAACCCAAATAATTTAGAATATTAGATTAAATAAATAAAACATTGGATAAAGATGTGTGAAAATTTCTCAATGTAATATATAACTCATCAAATAGTTAATGATTCAAGAAAGAACAATGATAATATCAATGTGGAATATGATTTTTATTTCATAGTCAATCAGGATTCATATCGTACGAGTTTATTTCAAATAAATTAGTTCAATGTCAATGATTATTATATAACATACACATAAAATTTATCCATAATGGGATTTTTAAGATGGAAATTAAATGATTATCACAATTAAATATGAGGGGTAATAGAGATTAACCTCCTCAAAGTGGTAAAATAACCATCAAATTTGAGAAAATGATAACACACTAAATAATTCCAATGTGATACTTGAAAATGGATATTTTTTAAAAAAAAATACCATTTTTTTGATTATTTTAAAATTGAACAATAGTTATTAACATAAAAAACCACTCCTCCACACTTAAAACCCAATATTTTCTTCAATATAGACTCATAACATGGAAGATAATTTAAGAATGACTACTATGAAAGATAGATTTTCAATTCAGTATTAAAAAATAATTTTTAGGATTTATAAAAAATAACCAATTCTTTTACAAAAATGAAAAACATCATAAAAATAAGAGCATGTCGAAGTTTCCAACTAGTTACTACATACATTTTATATAAATAAAATTGTATAAGAGTACATGTGTAAAGTCTTAGTTCAAAAATGATTTCCAAGAAGGCATGAAAATAAGCATGATGTGAAATTAGGTCAACAATAAATTATTATAAAACCAAATAAAATAAGTATCATTTTTCAAATTAATGATTTCATGAAACATCATCATTAAAAGAATGTTAAATACTTGAGATTTCCGAACCACAATGGTTTATTCCAAATCAGATGGGAAGAAATAAGAATAATTTTTTTAAAAAATTAACTCTTCTTGGGTAGATGCACTATAAAATATAAATATCAGGTAGTGTTCCCCTTAAATAATTTGTAAATTTTCCTCTCTTCACCATTTTTGAACTCCTATAAATTTAAAATTGAACCACATTAAAGTATGGAATTTAATATTCAAGAATATTACAGCTAATGATTGATTATAATGTAATCTAATATAGATTTTATCAATCTTGCATCCCTTATTAATCTTCAAAAATAATTTTTATTCTACCGTGGTAAATTCTAATGCCTCATTACAATTTGTCGAGTGACTGCATGGTTGAGTACAGACCAAAGACTCTCCCCCTAAACACAACAACATATATCAAACCTCTTCTATATAAGTTTACAGAGATCGATTAACACATAACTTAATAAAATATATTTAATTAAAAAATATTTAAAAATATAAAATAATAAAAAAACATGGGATTCCCCCATTGAAATGATTGTATTGATGTCTCCATCTATAGTTACTCCCTTTAATTTCTATTTAACATCATTCAATGGGTTATATTTCATTGTAATTTTTATCTCATTATTTTTATGTATCTTTTCTCATGTTTTCTATATTTTTTAGTACACTAGGAACTTGTAGCATTATTCTAAAATATTTTATGTTCCAAGGAATATTTTTTCTATTAACTATTTGTTATTATCCAATAATATAAGGAAAATTAATTTATATTAAATACAACATATTTGATGTTTCTCCAAATTGGTTATTCGTAGTTCAAATATTCTACCCCACAATTGATACTTTCATAAAAATCACAATTAGGTATAACAATTGTTGTAACCCACTCACTGGCATACATAGAATGTATCTCTGAAGAAACTTATTTTTTTAAATCAAGGAATATGGTCCCCCTATATCATCTTAAAACATATCAATATCATGAATAAATATGCTATCTATGTAGCTCAAATAATTAGGGACATTACTAATACCAATATCTAGATATATATCTAGGAAAATAGTTTTAACACTCTCATATAATTATAGAATTTATTTTCAACTATTTAAGAGGAAGAATGAAAAATTATAACGTACATAAAAATTAAAACACTCATTTGATGATAAAATCCCCACTAAAATGGACTCACTATACTCTAGAAGACATATGGATTGAAAAAAATCCAAATGATATGAATGGAAGGGTTATGAGTCATATTCGTTCACATGAAGAGAACTCTAAAAAATGATATCCTTAGTAAAAACCACTTCATAACCTGTAGAAATCAAATTCATATTGTAATTCTAATTTTTTTTATTTTCCTATTTATTATGTGGATTCGGATCTAGCTAAGATATAATAAAATATCCATTGACTGATTCTTTTATTATTTCACAAATAGGTTATGTTTTTCATTCCCAATATAGGATTTTAACATTTTCATAAAAATGTATAATAGTTTTCAACTAACTATATGTGGAGATTCCCCTAAAAAAATTAACTATTTATGATTTCACTCTCTTTAAGGATCATTATTCCCTTTAAATATCAATAAAATCCCCATCGGTGGTTAATAAAGGTTCCCCATAATGATTGAAACTTTTTTTACACAATCCTTTTCAAAAATAAAGAAATCAGTAAGCAAGGTATGTTACCCTATATTGATTAAAAGGTCACATGTATTTCCATAAGGATAAGTAACTAACCTATCATCTAGTTATATAGAGAAGTATGTTGATTTCAACTCCCTAAGATCCTTTCTTTTGGAAATATTGATTGAGGCTTAAGAGTTATTATAATTCTTAGCAGACATAATTTTTTTATCCTATCTTTGTCTTATTATACAATAAATAACAATGCTTTGTGGCTCTTTTAACTTTGAAGGTATCCTATTTTGAAGGAATACACTAAAATACATAGTAATATTAATGGTGGTAAATTTGACCATGTTCAATTTATTATATATTGAACTTTTAATAAATTTTATATAATAATGTTTTTTGTTCCAGGAACTATCAAAAGGTATATTGGTGCTAAATGATTTGATCATATTTAGGAATCTCAGGTATATTTGTTCATAGTTATCAACTGTTTGGGTAAAGGTAACATAAGAGAAATTATTCATCAAAATTTATCCACTAATACCTATCTCTTCAAACCAAACGTTCTTCCTATATTATTTGGTCAGTTTATATTTTATTTTCCCTTTTTCTTTATATAATTAATGATAATGTTTATCAATTTATTCATTCTAGACCATACTATCTCGATTTAATTATTTTTATTTTTCAATATTTTCTGTTTCATATTTAGTTTATTCTTCAATATCAATATCTTTAGATTTTTTCCTAAAATTTGCATGTTTTTTAAAACATAATATTACTGTAAAACCTATTACATTTTCTATTGGGTTGTAACAATTTTATAAAGAAACATACCTTTATCCATAGAGATTAAGTATCATACAAGATAACTTATTTGTAATCCCAAATTAAGAATCATAAGAATCTATATTTTTTAAGAGACAATAGCACTAAAAATTTCTAACATCAAAAACATTAATTCAACATGATAATTTGATGGCCCAACCTTATTTTTATATATAAATTTTGATCTAGAATGTGGTGAGAAACTTGGGTAGAAGAATATTTAATTAATCCTAAATCATTCCTAAATAGATATGGGAATTTTAAATTCCATCATTGTAATTATTGGATTGTGTATCATTGTTAGCCAGATTTCATGTCTTATAATCAATAAACAAGCCATCATAATTTTTATGAATGGGAAAATCAATGTTTGGTCAGTAGTTTAGTGTATTCCCAAACATTCCACAATAATTTTATTATTCTCTAAGTGACTTATAATTGACTAAAATATCATGATGATGGGTTTCATTATTATGAACTGTTATCTTTCTAGAGATTTTATTTTGTAACTTTTTATCTATTTTAATAAATAATTAATTCAATCCATCATGTGTTTCATAAAAAATATCACAAATAGAAAACCGATGAACAATATGTTGGTTTTATGGAGATGCACCACTATAAAACATTTCCATTAAAATTTGGGGAGAAAGATAATCGTTGAGGTATTTTTGAAGAAGACATATAAATGTATTATATGTTTTATAAAATTTATCTATCTAATATTCTATGAGTCCTATAATTTTATGACTCACCTTGGTATCCATATTTATAGAATATAATTTCAAGATGAATGAACTAAATAACTGCACCCACTTATCAAAAATATCTCAATCATGTTGTTGGAAATAATCCATGATTTATCCATCAAGCATAATGGGATCACTGTAAACATATAATAATCATTAATTTAGACATTCAGAGGAATCTAATGGATAATACTTTGAAGAAAATGAAAAAATTGTAGAAAATTAGGGGTAGGTTATCCATTAAAAGACAGTAACAAATTTAGTTAATATTATATCATCTAAACATTTCTAGTCCTTGGGTAAAAATGTATAAATGAAGGGTTGTTAGACATTATGGGAAGTTGATTGTCCAAAACTCCTGGAATATCTTAATTTCAATTCCTAAATTAATGTTGAATAAAATTTTATTTCTCATTATTAGATCAATAAATTTATAGATTATCAATTTCAAGCTTATCTTTATATTTAGATTACTAAAAAGTTTATTAATTTTGGGAATTAAATGTTCAATAAATATCAAAGTATGAATTTTACCTATCGCACGTATATTTTGTTGTGAAAATATAGAAAATTAA
Organism: Viscum album; assembly: GCA_963277665.1. NCBI lineage: Eukaryota > Viridiplantae > Streptophyta > Magnoliopsida > Santalales > Viscaceae > Viscum > Viscum album. The sequence continues at coordinate 449,185,506 of OY728145.1, forward strand.
TGTTACACAATGTTAATAGGAAGATTTTATTATTTATAAAATTTTTTAGATATTTTTTATAATAATTGTTTTAAAACAATTTTTCTGTTGTTTTTTTAATTGGGAACATGTTCTTTCCCTAGAAATAATGCAAAAAGTTAAATGTGGATAGGATGTTGAATATCATGTAAAATAAATTACATATTTTATTTAATAACTACTTTAGATAGTTGTGAGTATGGTTGATCCACATGGAAGGAAAATGACATTAAATGAAACAAAAACAAAAAAAACATAAGAAAAATGATGTAATAGATTAATGAAGTGATGGTAAAAATTATGAGTGAATGTGGTGAAATAATGGTAAAATTCTAGAAAGAAGGAGCAAAATAATTTTAAAGAAGTATTAAGAAAATATAGATGAATTTAATAGAGAAATGGACCATCTTAATTGATATAGATATCATATAAATTTCATTAGATTCAATCAATAATGTGATAGAGATATGTATAAAAAAGATTGTCAAAATACCTACCTATCGTAAAATGAAACAACTTGTCTAGTGATCTCTCTTACGTGGGGATATTTCTAAAAACTTTTAGGATAAGTATGATCTATTATTAATATAAAAGAACCTAATTTTTTTCCAAATAAATTACATATATTGATTTTATTAAAGTAGTAGAACCATACCGTTAGCTATTAGTATATTGATCTAGGATGAAATGTTGCTCATAAGGATTAAAATGAGGAATAACTAGATGAAAGAGTAAAACTATTGAAATTATCATATTTAATGAACTCAATTTTTTCTACATAAATATATCAAATATATTTTTATTAGATATGTAGAAGTGAACTATGTAGTAAATTAGGTTAGGGATATCACTGATTTCAGTGATTTAAATCGAAACATGAATATGTAAAATAGATTTCAACTCATACCAATATAGTTCATCTAAAATATTCATAACAAGAAATTCCATGAAATAAAAATATTATTTAATTAATTCATATTGATATAGAAATTCTAGAACTAAAAAGAAAAGGAAGAATAAAGTCCTCTGTTGAGGTCATATCTTTACTCTAATCTAGATATTGAGGAATATCTTTGAGTGTTATAGTACTTTTAAATCTCCACACTCCATTAAAAACATATCTCCCAATGTTTCAATGATCCATGTGGCCCCTCAAAAAAAATTTAATAAATAGAAATTGAGAATGGAGTCACACGCCAACTTCATCTTTGATCCCATAGTCTGTGATGGAGGTCCAATTACTTTCCGTCACATAGATTGGTTAAATGTGAATCTTCTTATTTACTATGAATCCATAAAAAATATATAACTTAATTTAAAATACCCTCATAACACTATCAATATAAGAAAATGCTTATTCAAAAATGTAGTTTTAAAATTTGGATTTCTATAAACGATGTTAAAAGTGAAATATGCAGCTTTTAATGCCATTTTTTTAAAATAACCAATATTAAAAGTGTATTAAAATATATTTTAACATTATTTTTATAGAAAACAAAAATTAATGTATTAAAAAATTGTTCATATGATCTTACCCTTATTTATTTACATGATATTTCTGAGACACTCATCCTATCGAATCTTGAAGACATGTGAAAATGGCATGATCACCTCTTACAGTTAATTTTTATACTTCGTTCGTTATTTTTTCTGCTTAATATTCCATCACCCATCTTTATTTAATGACCCTCACCATCATTTGGTCTATAGAAACCCTAATATTTTATGATCAGGACCACATTCTATGGTTTTTTGAAAAATTTTACACTTTTTTTACCAAATCCATTCCCATCAATCCTGAATTATTCATCCCTTTCCCACTACATTTGAGTGAATTCATAATGATAAAATATTCCGACTCCATAATTCTTATGTTATTTTGGTAATTTTTATAATATCAATTAACTATTTTTTTATTAGAATCATTATTCATCCATTCCTTTTATATGAATATTATTTATAAGTTATAAATTTTTTTTGTTAAAATTAGTTTAATACAAATTATTTATGACTATATGTTGTTTTATATTATAATTTATTTATATATATAATTATTTGTTTTTATAGTTTTTTTATTATTATAATTTTTGAGGTTTGAAATCATTTTATTTGCCTAAATTGTTTTTATATAACATATTATTTTCATTATAATTACTTTTTTTTGAAATAGTTTTCTTAATGTAATTTGTTTTCTATTTAAAATTATTTTCCACATATAAAATGTTTCATATAAAATTTTGATTGTTTATATATTTTGATTGTTTTTTGTTTTAATCACACACACACACACCTATATATATAATTAAATATTAATATAAATTAATATATTCATATATTATATGTAGACATTATGTAATTAAAGGATCATAAATGAATAAATGAATGGAGAACCAATGATAAATATAGGAAAGGGGTTGTTGATTTATTTGAATTCATTAAAACAAATCATGAAAAAGGATGTGATTTTCTATCCATGAATTTAGTGACTTTTAATGAGAAAATTTGGGTAATCATAAATCAATTATATTCTAATTTTATTAGGTTTTAATCATAATTATACACTCTAGATATGTCATGGTTAAATTACAATCAAGTAAATATTTAATGATGAAGAAGATGATTATCATGAGACTAGGGACCATCATGAAGAATTAATTCATGGTGTATTTATTAAAATCATTGAAAAAAGTATTAAATGACTATATGGATATGATGAGAAACAACTATTCTCTTGTTTCAAAAAATATATAGTGTTTTTAGAAATCAAATGATTTTTTAACTTGAAAGAAAATCATGTTTAGAGTGATAAAAATTTCATCAAATTTATTGAACATTTACAAGGGAAATTTCTAGAAGGAAACAATCTTCTAAATTCCATTCCTGAATAAAAAAAATTATTTCTAGTGGGATTCAGATATAAAAAGATAGATATTTTTATAATGATGGGTCGTGTATTGTAAGGAATTTAAAAGTTCATCAGGATGTCATAAATGTGGGACCTAATGATATAAAATAGGTGAAAAATACAACTTTGATTCTTCCATAAGAACAATAACCAAGCCTCCTAGAAAAGAAATATGTTATCTTTTAATAATACCTCATTTTAATATTCTTTTTTGAAAATTAAAATAATATAATTCTGATAAGATAAAAAATAGACAGATGCATCTTTTATTAAAACCTACATCACCCAACTGATTCAACATAATGGATAATATTTATTCAAAAATTTTATAATTTTTGAAATAATGTTGCAAATCATAGAATGAGACTATGAACAGATGGAATAAATCCATATCAGAAACATAGTATCCAATATAGTTCATGGAATTTTATGTTTTCTATTCACCACTTCTACCAAAAAATGTGTGAAAAGATGAAATATGCGATGACGAGTTAGATTATTTTTTGACCAAATAAATATATGAATGTTATTGATGATTATATATCACCATTGATTGATGATTTTAAATTTCTATAGAGAAATGAGTTAAATTATATGATATATAAAAATTAATATTTTTTTATTGCATGCTATGATAATGTTCAATATAAATGAATTTTATACATATGGAAACATATCTAGATATAGTGTTAGAGGACATAAATATTTTCCAATTCACAAAGGTGGGATTTCATATAATTAATTTTAGAATGAAATAAAAGCAGTGTTTATGTGAAAAAAATATTTACACATATATATCACCCTTATAGAACATTTAAAAATGAATTTAATAGTTCACAAGAGTATTATTTGGCTTCACAACCATTATCAACTATATAATTTTATGAAAGGGTGAAAACATCATTGTTATATTTGGAATGAAATGAAGTTCCTATCATAAAAAAAATATATGGATGAAATGATCCATTAGATTCGAGATACCATATTAGAAATTTATGGAGGTAAAATAGAAGATTGACACTGTGCATGTTGACAATATCATTTGTGACAATCTAATTGAAAAGAAATTTAAACATAAAAATAAAAAAAGGTGGATTATGTGCAAGAATTGATGTAATAACTATGGGAATATGTTTGTCGTGAGATACCATAATAAAATAAAACATAATATATTTTCCTTTATATTGTAACTCATATAAGATATATTATTTTAAAGCTTTCATGTTATTAATTTACCCACATGGATTTCATCAAATGTGAACAATTTGGCGTCATTTATTGAATTAATATTAATATGTATCAAATCACACGACCTTTAGGTATCAATGTAGTAGTTTATATGTGATTCATTTCATATTATATATAAGACACATGTAAGAAAATATTTCACCATGTTGTGTTACCATTTTAATTCTATTTTTTATAAATTCATTGATCTATATTTTCTAGATGTATTGGATAATGGATTTGACCTCATAATTTTTCAACTATTAATATATTTTCTACTATTGATTTTGGATATAATGATTTATATATTGATTCATTGTATATGATAGATAAGAATATATTGGACTATTTATTTATTCCGGATGCATAATTTTAAAATATATATGAAAATATTTATGGAAAATATTAAGAATCTGCATCGAACAGAGGATTAATATTTAAAAAATTGTACCAGAATAAATGATTAATTTATATTCTAATTATTTATATGAAATAGAACACATTGTTCTCCCAATATCATTATATTTTATTGTGTATTGTGATGTTAATGTGACATATATAATAAAGGTAATGTTAATTATATTTGAGGAAGTTATGCATGTACTTTTATACATTTTGAAAAACAAATGTGAGGTTCAACTATATATTTCAAAACATATTGCTAGATTAAATTTTCAATATCGAAGATGAGATGAAAAGTAGTTGATGAATGAGCATACAAATTATTTTTTTCCATCGTTTAAGTAAAATTTCAACATGGATTTATCAACATTATAAACATCAAAATAACTACTAGAGAAGACATGTTTTATTATGATTATATGGACAATAATTGAAATTAATAGAGAATCATTTTACAAAAAAAAACCACAATGATAATAGTAAAATTACAATTAGTGGAATAATTCTCATCAATGAAGTAGTATATTATTCGATTTATAGTGATAAGAACCCAATTTCCCCATCAATAATATATTTCTGTGTTGTTAAGGATATATGGGGAATTTATTATACCAAATTTTCTCCATGTATAACTAGGATGAAAATAATAGCTGTGTGAAACATATTGAGAATGGATTGACACTCATATATTTGAAAAGATTGAGTTTCAAGGATGAATCATTTATCATCATTATGTAGGAAAAACAAATATTATTTTTTTGATCTATAAAATGATCTGTTTTTAAGGGGAAAATTCATTTGGGTGATGAGAATATTTATAACGTTGAATAAATATGTGAAATTTCTTCATGAATTCTATAATTACCCTCAGATAAAAATGAGTTTGATGTGGAAATGCACTATGAAGCATAAAATGATCATCTATAAGGTATATTAGAAAAGAATCCATTATTATCCTTATTAATCAGGTAAATAAATTATATTTTAATGAAAGTAGAATTATGAAGAATATTTTGTTTTTAAATTTGATATTTAAAAATAAAAATTGTCCAAATTAATTCTATTTTTAATAATATTTATTAATTATATTCATATATCTATTTTTAGTAGAAAAAGGATGGCTAATCATTTTCTTATGACTATTTTCTTTATATTATTCATTTTCAGGTTTCTGATTTTCTTTAATAAATTATTTATAATTATTTTTCTATCAGGAACATTCACATTTGAAATCATAACATTTATTTATTTATAATAAAATATAGTTTTAAAATAAATCTTATTTTTATATGTTAATCATTTATATCATTTTTTGTAGTTAATTATTTTATTCACTAGTTTAGTTGTACATTTGTTTCGATGAAAAGTCTAGCATTCATTGTTTTTATTTATATTATGAATAATGAATATTTTATATATTATAATTTTTAAATATTATCTAAATATAGGTACACAATATTTTATTGGAGTAACATATCTAAATCTAAATGACAGACACATAGGTAGGGGAAACAAGGTATGTACATTTATTTAATTAAATATGTCATAGTAATTAAATTATTTGATGAAATTAAACATATATTTCTTCAAATTTTAATCATCTCTTATTCCTATCTATAGATAATGATACTTGAGGCATCTAGTTATGACATTACACATTAACCAAAACATGTACTCGCATGTGGAGACTAGAGGTTGAGAATAAATTTGCATGATAATGACCACCAAATAATGAAACATTCCAATTATTTTAGGATGTACCTGTATTCATATAGTCATTGTAAGATAAATATTTTATTTCGTTATTTGAGGGGAATCAACCAGATAGTAAAATATAATCATGGTAATCCATAGTAGTAAACGTTATAAAATTGTTTATATAATATTCTTATGGTTAAAATATTATACATTTCATATGAATAATACGTAATATATTAAATAATAAATGATATAAAATTTAATGTGATTAAATAAATAAATAAGAAGTGTATATTATTTATGTCAATAATACATATGTATTTTTAGTCAAATTTGTCTTTATTTTATATGTCTGGGATTAAATAGAATCTAGATCCATTCCATAAGTATGTGTTTATAAATATAAATAAATGATAGAAGCATGTCTACATTTTGTTCGAGGAAGACTTTATGTTATGATTTTTGTGTTTTAAAATTTATTTTTAATTTAACATTAGTTAAAAGATATATAATTTATTTTACATATCTATGTTTCATCTAGGAATAATCACTAAGAGAAATAGTTCTAGAATTTATACCCTCATACCTTATCATGTGGATGATATCCTTTATTAAAGGTGAAAATAGTTATCAAAAAAGTTAATGAATTGGGATCCAAGTAATGTAGTAACTCAAAATATGTTCTATATGATGGTCCATCTCCTCCCTAATAACATTGAAATTTGAAAAGGGAAAGAATGAAAAAAGTGGATTTATATTTCCAATCCAATAAAAGAAGTAGCAGATAAAATTTTAAGTAATTAATTATTAATTTGTTTTAATATTACTATTTTGTAAATTTATATCTCCAATATAACATTTGAAAATAACATTTTAGGATAAAATTTAGTATAAAAAAACACATTGGAATATTATCCATGAGAGGATGATGTATATTGTTATAAATAATTTAGGAAATATGGAACAGTTTGGCCTTTGAAGTGGGAGTAGAGATGGTATTAATTTTTGAAATTTTTTGGCAACACCCAATGGGAACATTGATTTGGAAAAAATAATAGGGGAAAACCGATTCCATTAAGGCTAAGCTGGGAAAATAGAATAAGTCGATAGGCGATACAACTAAAACATAATTATCATCTATGGTTGTTAAAATGATGAGATAGATGCCACATTCCTGCCAATATTCCTCCACCTATTCACTCATAACTGACTGTGTACATTATTATCATATGTAGTTTGGTAAAGTAATATTATTGTTAATTGATATTATTTATCCTATAGCTTCAGTTCCACTTCTTACCGAGGAGGTGTCAAAAGTTAGAATTAGTACTGATCATTGTTTTACATCAGGCATCTATTCTTGGTATTCTGCTAAACTTTGGGGCATAGGTTGTTTTTCATTTAAAATTTATCTATAAATTAGAAATTACATATAATTGTTTCCTATAATTACCTTATATAAGAGTTCATGAAATTAAATGAATCACTTCAATAGAATTGAAATTTTAGGAATGAACACCTTCTGATTCCTGAAAGGATATTTATGGGGTAAAAAAGTTATCACTATTTTCTTCTATATTAGATAATTATTATTCTTTTCATATATATGGTGATATATGTGGAAGATATTATATAATGAATATATTTAAAAACAACAACATTAATGTTTTAAATTTTAGGAGCTCATTATACTGGAAATTCAATTATTTTCTATGTTAGTAAATTTATATTACAATTTAATTTTATTTAAGTAAACATATATTAAATTGAATTAATTTTTTAATTTTCTAATCAGGTATATCCAATATATTTACATACAATATGATTTATCTTCTATTTATGGTTTTATTTATCCATAATACAATTCAATAGATGAAAAATACTTGAATGAAGATGCTAGAATTAAATATATATCTGATGGATTGTAAAACTTGTAGATTTTTCCATGTTTTTTTACCATTTTAGGACTAGTAAAAAGACATATACAATTATAAATAACTATTAATTATACTATTATTAATTCTTACTTTTTATATTTTAGTGGAAATTAGATATTATTTGTATTTTTACCAAATTAATGTAAAATATATTTCCAATTTTTTTTGGGTGGTGTTTTTAGAGGATTTACCATGTTGTTAATGATTAATGAAATATTCATTTATTTTATTTCTTTTACTACAATATATCAATTTTTAAAAAGTTTTTATAATTAATATTTGAAAATTCAAAAGGTCAGATATTGAGTTCAAAGTGTCTCATAATTAAATAGTGGAACCATAAAAAATTAAATATACAAAAGTTAATATATAAATTTTATATTTTTGAATACTTCTTTTCCCTTAAAACTATAGTGTATTTAGTTTTAAATTTTTTTTTCATACATTTGGTTTCATTATAATAGTGGGAATATTATATTAATGTATAATATATTAGGATTCATTTCTAAGATAATCCTAAAAAGAACAATAATTGATTTTAAAAAGTGTATTTTCGTTATAAATCTTATATAACATGTTTTACTTTTAAATTCATAACACCTTATTTAGTAGGTTTTTAGGATGTTTCATCATATATTTTAGAATACATAAAACACATTCATAATTTAATTATAGGTTATTTTCTCAGTTTTATTAATTTATAGATTTAATTTCATCTAGGATTATATTAGTAAAAAATGTTGTGTAAGTTTTCAACGAGTTTTACTTCTATGGTTTGTGTTGTTTGTTTATTTGTCTGGTGTGTCATGTTTTTTTATAAGTATTTTATTATATATTTTTAAATATTTTTTCAAAATTATAGACTCTTAATTTAATTCTTAATATAAACATTGAAACACTTCTCAATTGGACAATTTATATCCAATTTGTTTTATAAAAGAAACATTTAATGTACTTTCCACCTAATTTTTTAGTAAAGATAATATGGAAAGATATGTATATATTCTTTCACTATTGGTTTTATAAAACAATATTTCAAAATCATTTTGTATGTACAAATTTATGATGACTTTCAATGTTATTTTAATAAAACTGATGCTAAATGTCCCACTTTTTACGTTGTATATATTAACACAACTTATTCAATGATGTTGAAAGTAAGAAAAAGGTGTCAAAAGTGTTGTTTCAACTAATATTTCTTCAAATTCATGCCTAAAACCTAGACAAGCTTCTAGGATCATACATATTTTTGGTATTATAAGGAAAATTATTGAATCTTATCATGTTTACCAACTTTGATCTTCATCACCATTAATATGATCAACATAGGCTCTCTTTGATTTTATATTGATCTTAGTATTTTAATTATAGCAACCTAGAACCAGTATCTTGGAGCTGGTGTCGGATTAATTAAATTGTTATAAGATACTAGGAATCACATCTTGAAGAACATAATTGTTTAGTAGTCTTGGAAAACTACGTAGTTACATGAAAATATTATTACTATCGAAAACAGAAAATACCAAAAGTATTTTCTTAGAAAATTCAATTATTCCTTTTAGTTTATCGCTAAATATCAATCACAAAACACATAATATTATTCTAGAGAAAATAAAACATTGTAAAAGGGTGAGATAAGATTCTCAATAAGGGTCAGCATACCACAGAAGCGATTAATAAATAATATTAAACATTATTTCATGATAAATAACTGAATCAAATAACATTTAATCAATTAATTGACCATTATATAGTAAGAATAAATCATAATAAAATAATTCCCTATATATAATCACATGATCCTGATAACATAACCATGTATTTTCAATATAAAGAAATAATCACAAGGAATATTGATAACCGAATTAATAATGATTGAATAAATAATGTTTAACATCTAAAACATTCTATTGAGGCCTTTTTCCAAGACATCCAACACTATCAAGGCCTTGTTCCCAGACATCTAGTACCTTTGAGGCCTTTTCCCAAGATATATATATATAACTGGGCAAGGCCTCAGCCAAAACTCAATCTACTTTGTCTCATGAGACATACCGATATAGTGAAGGGATATGTCAGGCCCTACCGTTCATTTAATAAATAAAATTCATTCCTTAGAAAAAGGTGAGAACCGTAATTTACATAAACATTCATATTAAAAATAGAGTACAAAATATAAATAAACTCCCCAATCAAGAAATATAATAATATACCATCTAGATTTAAATTAATGGTATCAAAAAAGTTTGTCCTTAGTCAAAAAACCATAAACCATGAAAATAACGAATAAATATGATATCAATATTACATATCCCAAGTGGATCATAATTATAATAAATTGGTTTTTTTGGAAATAGAGACATAATAAGAACGTCATTGAATTGTTTTTTGAGGAAAATATCTTTTTCACTTTGAAAATAAAATTTGAAAAAAATGTTCATGGAAAATTTTGAAAATAATTTTCACTAAATATATCATTTTTAAACATGTTAAATATGATTTAAAACATTAATTGGTCATGATGGTGTGAAATTTTGTTCATTATATAAAGGTTAAAACACATATTGCTTCCACATTTTTATTAAATATTAAAAAATAACGTTTTTGAAAATGATAGGAATATTCCATTAAATATTTTTTTCTTAAAATTAATAAATGTAAAATTTCATTCATAAGTAATTTTTAAATGGTTATTAGCAATTTTGGAATATTTTTTTATAGAACATGGGTATTAATGAAAAATGATTTTTTATCAAAGAGGGAAATAATGTCTGATTTCACTAATAAAATTTATTAACAATTTTAATTACCAAATATAGGAAAAGTGGAACAACTTCTTCAAAATATAATAATTAAATATAAGAATAGAATATATATTTTTATTGAGATATAAATATCAAATAATTCTACCCTGGTTTACATAATAATGGACAATTTCGAATAATGATGAGATTATGAAACAAACCCTTACCACTCTGGTAAATTTTGAATCATAATCTTCATGAAAATAATAGTTTAATATGAAACATTAAATACAATAAAGATGAATTAATTTATGATATAACATTAAATGGAAATTATTTGCACCACACAAATGAAATAATTGGTGAATATGGAATATGTCTCCAGAAATTAAAAGTGAGACGAGAAACCCTTACCTTTATTCCAACTCATCACATACATTATTTACATTCATGACTAATAAACTTATGTTAATTATTAAATTTAATAAGAAAAACTTTTAATATTATTATTCATTTTATTTCACTTATATTCATGTTATATATGAATCCTTAATTAATTATGTTTATGTTAGATGATTCGATGATATTATTTAAGCGTCAAAAATGATTTTTCTAGGATGACTATGGTCAAAGAATTCATTATTTAATCATACCAAGAATAATAATCATTAAATATTTATAATATTTATGCATAAATTATACTTTTAAATGAAATCATGAAATTTTTTTATGAAAAATAAACTACATTACAGTCTAGGAGATAGTAGGCAGTACATAAACATGATAAACATTTCCATTTTTTACTAATTATAATGAAAATGAGGTAAGTAATATTTTATCATTATAAAATTATAATACTATCATTTATACCATATTAATTATTTAAATATACTTTTATATATCATCTATGTGGTGTGGTGAAGAAAAGAGAGTCACATCGCTTCATGAAGACTCCACACATACATGAATGATGTTATCATATTCACTTGAGTGAAACTGTGAAAAAATTGATATATTATAATGTAAGAATGATGAATATGTCATAAATGTCAAAATTATGTCATCTATATCACATATAATGATTAAATTTTTCTTTATCCCCTTCCATGTAAATTGTTAGTGAAATATGAATCACATCACTTCATGAGGTGGTAATCCACCACACCCACGAGCGACACTATCATATCCCCAATGGAATGGAAAGTAAAAAAAGGAAAATATTGATATTATCAATATAAAGGTATAATTAAGTTATGAAATATCTTATATATATATATATATAAATTTTTTCCTTTACCATACCCAATAGTGATAGGTAGTAATAAAAAAATGAATAATATAAGATCGCAAAGCTGTACACCGCGGTACAAATGAATGATGATTTCGTAACCCATTTTATGAAAGGGGAGTTGGGTTTAGGTCATAAAATTAGTATAATAACATATTAATATATTTATGATACTTATTTTTTTATATCATCATTGTTAAATAACAATTATGGGTGGTGGGTGAAGAAATACAATAAAAAATGCCTATTGAAGAACGATACCACTTGTGCGGGTATCCAACAAAGGTTTACACATAAATACATACTAGGATGGATTTATTCCCAAAATAATTATTCTAGGAGGATATGGGAGAATCTGATATTTTTTTTATTTTCATAACCAAAAGGGTTTGAAGGAGTGAATAAGATATGGGAGTGGGTGGCAATTTGTAGGTGAGGTGACTGGGGAACTTGTAATTTTTGAGAAGAAAAAGGTGTACCCAAATATTTAACATTATAATAGAGTAAAAAATGGATAATTACCTATCCTTAGACATTTTAGGTTATTAATATTTCTATAATATATATTTATGATAATTTTTAATTCATTTTAACTATTAATATTTTAGTTTAACACCCTATAGAACAATTTTAATTAAATACTGTTACTTAATTTCTAATCTTTTCAATATTATTTTTTTTCCAAAATCATGTTTACCTTTTTATTTATTATAAATAATTATTATTTAAAATATATAATCTATTTTAAATAATTAAATTTTACTCAGTTGAAATAATTAATTTGAAATTATTACCAAAGATGTGAGGAGAAAAAGGGTTTTTGAAGAGAAAATGTTCTAATTTTTACAATGTTTTTATAATAAAAATTTAATTTGAAAATGATTACAATGACCTAAAATGGATATATATATAAATGATTTAATATAAATTTAAATAAAATTTTTATTTTAATTTATATGAAGAGGTAGTTTTCAATTAAAACATAGTATTTTCCACTATTTATAAAAAAAGATCATTTTTAGAAAAAATCAAAAAAAGAACCCTAAGATAAATTTGATATGATAATTTTAAAAATTAAGTTTATTATTACAATTTAATATTATTAAATTGGATAAAATTAATTTTTAATTATGTTCCCAACACATTGCTAATACTATGTTCAGAAAAATATATTTTTTACAAAACATTTCTCTCTCTTTTAAATTATTATTATTATCATTTATAATCAATAGATATCCTTTGAATTTATTTTATACATGTGTAAAACATATTTTTTTCATAAATTATTTAATAATATTTATTCCCACCATCTTAATGTCTAGATAGTAATGGTTAGAATTATATTTTAATAGATTATCATGTTTTTTTGAAAACTGATGTTGTATGCATTAGAAGTTATCGAAGAGATTAAATTTATTTAAAAATATATATATCATAATGTTTCATTTTGTTTTATTCTATTATAATAAGGGTGTTTTATGTCAAATGTTATATGAAACATGATGTTTCTATTTTAAAATCTCTAGGGTTTATATCACCCCCATAAAATATTTCTTCCTCACAATTTAATCTTGATTTTGGTAATGAAGTGTGTGATAGTTCAAAATATATTTTATTGAAACCAAAATTATAAAATGGGTAAATTAAACTTCCCAAAAATTAATATTAATGGGATTTGTGAATTTCATTTCGAATAACACAAACTAGGTTTCTATATAAAAGAACATTGGTAGAATTTGATGATTTTGAAATGGATGAGAAGAATAATGCCCAAATAATGATAGAGAGTGGCTTAGATAACTAATAGAGAGAAAGTAAATGATCTTGTGAAAATTAAAACCCAAAAATTCATAAACCAAAAATTATTGTGATATGTCATTGATATCTTTAGAAATTATAGTAATAGGATAATATTTTATTTCAAGATTATTTTTCAAATATTGATGAATTTTCATGAGAAGATATACTTACATGACATCATTCTATTTCATAATCACGATCTCATACACTAGTTTTTCCTTTATTTATTTACACGTCATCTCTTACTCTATGAAATTTAGTTGAATTTTTATTCCTGAAGCACTAAGAGATCATGAGATCTATAATATAATGACTAGTCAATCCTTTTATCTCTAGTTTTCATTTTAAAAAATGGTTATCATAGGATTTATAATATTAATTAATATTTAAATGGTGAAGTAATACATTAATTTATAAAACCTAATTAGTATTTAATCATAAAATTTTTATTAATAGTTATCCTTATTCCCATTCCAAAAGAATAATATCCTAAACATCAAAAACAAGGTCATTAAATTTAAAAAAAAATGTAGTTATGATTAATCATACAAACAACATGATGTGTCTCCTAATAGTCACAAACTAAACATATGAAAACCTTCCCCTTATATTTTCATGAAAAATAGCAGTAACCATAATTAACATAAAACCCTATAAAAATATGTATTATTCATTATTCCTTAAATAAAACAAATATTATTTGATGTACTCCTTAAATCCAAAAATATTGTTTAATCCATCAATCATAGCATAAAACACATATTAACAAATCATTAATTAGTTTTTTGGTACTCTATACTATACAATTTAATTTATCCATATAAATAATCCCTTTATCAAAACATTATTATCTCTTTATTAGGAACATATTATGTATTATTTTTAACTCAATCATGTGTTTCCCAAGAAGTTAAACACTACAGTAAATAATTTTTCTTGGTCATCGGTACCATTCAACATATTCTTTAAAATCATTAGCAAACAATTACTGAAGTGTTATCCTAATAAATTTCATAATTATTATAACAAGGATATCATTGATAAAATAATAAATTACCTTATTCATGAATCCAGACACAAGAAAATTTATCATTTCACTTCATCTATGGTAATATAATGAACTTTAACAAGTTTCCTTGTCTAAAATATATGTATATTACTTTTAATATAGGGTCATTCATTTAGGTAATTCACCATATCCTTAATGTTAAATAATTTAACATTGGAAAATTATTTCATTCCCTTGAAATAATTATCATGGTTTATTTTTTAACAATACTTGAATCAAATTCATTTGTTTTTTAATAATTATATAAGGAGATTCATTTCACATGTATCAAATAATGGAAAATCCTTATTTCCTTTATTCCCTTTATTTATTTTTTTCTCTACCATCCTCTTCTTATCATGCATCTCTTCGAAGCCATAATACATTGAGAATTATTTATTTTCCTTTTTAGGACATGATATTTGTCCTCATATGATGAGAATGATTGGGAGAACGATTCCCTTTGAAATATTTGAAGAATCCCATAAAATAAATGATCATTCTTACTCTTAAATCATATGCATTTATGTGGTCCACATTCTGTCTATTTGTACCCATTTTAAAATGATAGAATACACTATATTAGATCATGTCCTTATGAAACATAATATATAATCCAAAAACTAGTGAAATACATAACATGCATTTAATGTTTTAGGTGTAGTTAATCTCATAATCATAAACATGGTTTCTTTGGAGATATATCTGTTTTTCAAATACACCATAATAGTTTTTACTGAAAATTTGAATTATCCTATGCATATATCCAGATATTGTCAAACGATGTTCTTAACAAGGCTTGTTTTAATGCACTAGTTGATGGTCTGGTGAACCCAATGCACCGTTTTCAGAGTGATTATGACTTTCAACATATGTTATTGAACTAAGTTCACTTGTAGAATCTAGATAAGGATATATATTATAATGAAAACCACATTATATATTCCTTACCAGAGTTTTAATATGTTATTCAATTCTTATCCTCAAATTTAATCATAAGGTTACGTTCTATAATCTATATTTTCTTTAATCTAGTTTCCAAGGTTTATACTGAACTTCCACTGATACCAACTATAGTGATCTATGACCCTAGTTCCCCATAGCCAATTAAATCTTTATTAAACTGGTATAAGACTCAAGGAATCATATCCTTAAGGAAAAAATAGTTTATTAGTATTAGTAAAATAGATAAATACATGTAATTTTAATTAAAATTTAAAACATTAAAAATGTATTTCCTTTGCGAACACTATTATTATCTTTACAGTATCCATGTATATCAGTCACAAAAACAATATTGGTATCATGGGGAAAATAAAACATAAGATACAAGTGAGTTTAGATACTCAGTAAGGGTAACCGTACAATGGAATCTATGAATAAATAAGGAATAATAAATATGGAATGGTAAATAACTGAAACACATGTCATCAAATTGATAACTTTTGCATAATATGGAAGGAAACAATTATGATCAAATAATTACCAATAAAAAATTACTTGATCTTGAAAACATGACCATGGATATTTTATGTTATGAAATAATCAAATGGAATATCAATAAATGAATTCTTAATTTTGGAATGCCTAATGTTGAACATCTAAAAAATATTATTGAGGACATGTTCCAAGATATCTAATTCCATCAAGGCCTTTTGACAAGATATCTAATACCATCAAGGTCATTTCCAAAGATTCTATATAAATGTGTAATTACTCACCCAAAATCAAATCTAGTTTTTCTCATGATACATAACAATGTATCATGGGGCTCTAGAAGGCCCTTCCCATTACATACTAAATCAAACTCATTCATCATATTAAATTGGTTCAATATAAATCAAATAACAATTCACTTTTAAACTATATTACAAAATGTAAATACTTTCCAAAATCAAAAAAATATAATCATAAACCGTCCTGAGAAAAATGAATGCTATCAACATAGTACATCCCCAGTTAAACTGATCATAAACCATCCATAAAATGAACAAAGATGATATCAACCTAACGTATCTTTAGTGCATCATACGTAAACAAATTTTTTATTTGATTGTTGAATTTAAATACAAAAAAATTGAATTAGAAACATTTTTGAGGAAAATAAAATTTCCTCATTGAAAAAAAATTAAGACAAAAAGTAAAAAAACCAAATTTTAAATTAATTTTATTTCAAAAAAACATTGAAAAAATGTAAAATAATATATAAAATATTGATTATTTATGATGGTGGAAAATTTTAGTCATTCCGTACATGTTAAATCAAGGATTAATTTCAATTTGTTAGTGATATCCAAAGAGGAATTGTTTTAAAAATGGCATCAAGTTTACATTCAATTTATTTTTGTAAAAAGTAAAATTGAGTAAAAATTTATTTAATACATCATTTTTAAAATATAAGAAATATGTTTCATTATTTTTTAGAAAACATTTGTTTTCATGAAAAAGGATTTCCACTCGAAGTGTGAAAAAATATAGGATTTTCTTAGAAACATATTCGTAATTATTTGAAGTACTGATGGGATGAAACATTATAGTATTTCTTAAATCAATTATGAATAAGTAGAAGATAATAAAATGTATTAATTTCATGATATAAATATCAAATAATTCCCCCATGTGAGACATAAACATAGAAAAACCAAAATAATTATGTGATTGTGAAATAAACCCCTACCATTTTGGTAAAAATTGAATCCTATGAACAATGACATATATAACATTAAATTTAAATTTAAATACCATGAAGAAAAAATAATTCAAGATATTATATACAAAAATGGAATTATATACACCACATGATAGAAATCTGTGCTGATTATGCCGTATATCTCATGGAAGTAAAGGCGTGATAAAGAACCCTTACCTTTAGTATGTCATGTCATGTACAATATTTTTATTCCATAATAATAAACATATTTAAATTATTTACTTTTTTAAGAACCATATTAAATATTATTAAACCTTTTAATTTGCCCATTACTAGGTTATATATGATTATATAATCAAATAATTTTAAATAAGATGTTTCTATGATATTTTTTCTCAGTCAAAAATGACTTTTATAGGATGACTATAGTCGAATAAGAAATTATTTAAACATATATAGAATAATAATAATGAAATAATTACCATATATATACATAAATTATAATTCTAAAACCAATTATTAAATATGGTAATGAAAAACAAACTATGTTACAATTATGGAGACATTATCCCATACTTACGCATGAGTAACTTTTCCATTTTTCAATGATCATAATCGAAACATGTTATGTAATATTTTATCATTACAGAATTATAATAATATAATAAATTATTATTTTCAAAAATACATATACGTATAATCCTTTTGGTTTCATGATGAAAATATATTCATATCGCTTTGTGAAGGCAGCAATCAACACACACACGAATGATGTTATCATTATTATGTGAGCGAAACGTTAAGAAATAAAATTATAAATTATATATTTTAAAAGATAAATATATCTTCAATTACAAATTTATTTCATTTATATCACATATAATTTTTATATTTATCTTTATCACCTACCATGAAAATTATTTCTAAATGATGAATCACCTCACTTCGTGAGGTGATCATCCACTGTACACACGAACGAAATTATCTTATCCCATATAGAAAAAACATTAAATTGTATATTTATTGTATAATGACTCCATTGGAATACAATTTTCATAAATATTATATATATACATTATATATATCATGATACCCAACCATGAAAGGTGGTAACAAAAAAAACTAATGATATCAGTTTGTGATGCAGTAGTTCGTTGTGCACATGATTGATGATTTCATAACTCATTTAATTAAATTTAAGATGGTTTTAGGTTATAAAATTAACATAAAAACATATATGCATATGTAATATTCACATTTTATTATATATGTATTCTTATATAATTATTTAATGAGGTGGGGGAAAAATAAATTAAAAATTCTCATTGAAGAATGTTACCCCTTCCTTTGGTACCCTGTATAGATTTCAACAAAAAGAATTTTTAGGTTCGATTTATACACAAAAGAAGGCTTATTTAATGATATGAAATAATTTCGGAAGTTATTTTGTAATTTATTTTCTAAAAAAAGGTTTTATGGTGTGAATTAAAGAAAATATGGGGTGTACTGTTATTGGTGTAATGAGTGGCACACTTGTAATTTTTGAAAAGAAAATGGTGTACCGTCATTTTATAAATTCCAAAAGGGTGAAAAATTGAGTATTTTAGAGCCTTAGAAATTTTATGCTTAAACTATTGTAACCAAATATGTTATATACATGTTTTTCTCTCATTTAACACATATCCCTTCAGTTTATCCCCATGTAAACCTATTGTTACCTTAAATATAGTAAATAAATTTTACATTTTTTAATTATTCATTTTTTAAAACAGTTTGGTTGAAATTATTATGTAATATAAATTATTATTTTTCCAAATATTTTATTCAATTTTACAAACTCCATTCAATTAAGTGAAATAAATTTAATTTATAATTAATTTTGAAGACATGATGAGAAAGTGATTTTTCAAAGAGGAAATGTTCAAAAGTTTACAATCTTCTCATATCATAATTTAATATGAAAATGATTACAATGATCTATATTTTATTAATAGATATATGAGTTAATTTATATTTATTTAATCAAATTAAAAATATAATTGTAATTTTTAAATAATTTAAATGAAATGGAAGTTTCAATTAAACTGTAGTATTTCTCATTATTAATCAAAAAATGAGTTTTTTCAAAAAAATACAAAAAATTCACACTAAGATAATTTTGATATTATAATTTCAGAAATTATGTGTATTTTCATATAAATATTCTAAAATTTTGAAAAATTTATTTTAAATGATGTGCATAGTGGATGAGTAATTCTCTTTTCAAAAAAATTAAATTTTTTTTCAGAAAACAATTCATTCCCTTTCAAATCATTCTTATTTTTATTTTTATTCAATAGATAACAATTGAATTTAATTTATACATGTGTAAAACAAAAAAAAATTATAATTTATTTATTACTATTGATGACCTTTATTATAACAGCTATGTTATTACGGTCACAATAATATTTTAAAAAACTGTCATGTTTTTTTCAAAATCAGGTTTTCATTCACTACAGGATATCAATGAAATTGAATTTATTTAAAAATAAATATATCATAAAGTTTCATGGTGTTATATTTTCATCTAATACTTGTGTTTAATTTCATATACATTATCGAACATGATGTTATTATTTTAAAATCAGTAGGTGTTACATTTTAAATTAAGAATTCAAGGAACGACAATCATTTTAAACTATTTTAAATACTCTGATGTGGATTTTGTGACTTGGATCTACCATTATGTCGCCTAGTGCATCATAAACCATGGGAAATTTTGGAAAACCTTAAACTTTTGTTATTAATTTTCAATATAATATTTTGAATGTAGTCCCACCCTTTTGGAGGTGAAGCTTCTTTATTATATTCCAAATCCCCCATCAATTCTCTCTGGATCAGCCTTGACTTTATTAACACCCCAATTCACACAATAAATACTAGTACACTTTATATTATTCTAGAATCATATTTATAAGATCTCTATACACTCCATTGTGTTGTTATTGACTAGTATCATACAGATCATGTTGTATTAAATTATACGAAGCAGTTGTCTGTAGTTGATCATAATTTCAATATAATGAGTTCTTTAATGCTCTACTTATCTCTATCTAGGATATGTATCAATTATTATCAACATGGATTCACGAAATTATGATCATAAATTCAGTATCTCTTCAGTATATATATTAAAATACATTTAAATCATTAAAAATACAAGCATATTGGTCTAATTCATGATCCATATGTCTTCTACATCTTCAAGAAAGTGATTAATATTGAAATAATTTCATCAAAAATCATTAATATATCTACAAAACATTATCCATTAAATGTAATCACAAATCCTCCAATTTCTAAAAAACTTGAATAATATTTTAGATTTGGTTGTCATATTCCTTTAGTTATTCATTGTTTCATCACAATTATTATTTAGAAAAACTATGCACTTTTTTTCTTTGTCTTGATGTCCCTCCGCATATCCATAGTCAATATTAAAGGTAAAAAAAGTGCATATTTAGTCAAACTCAGACCAAGGTTCATTTCTGCAATAATAAAAATCAATCATCTTGATATCAATGTTTAGTCTATAGCAACCCACCAATTGCCCCAATTCCTCTTCCTCTCTCAAGGTTCTTCAATTGGAGTATAGTTCTCAATCCACTTAAAAGTATAGTCATACTTATTCTAGTATTTGTTTTTCATATTTTACTCAGTGTCTCTCCAACCACAACTCTCTCTTCATCTATAGTAATGGATTGCAACATCTTATGTAATTTTCTCCAGTGCTTGGACAACCTTTGAAATTCAGTTTTAGGAGGATTATCACAGTCACAGTTTCCACTATGATAGGTCACTATCTATAATTTTCATGGTAGGTTAGTTTCTTATTTTATGGTAGTTCTGAATGGTAGATTGCTATCTCCCTCATGTGCAACCCTTTACTTCTCTACAATATTTTATTTTTCGTAAGGTAACTCAATAACATTCCTAGTATTTTATCATTTATCAATTATTGGATCTTGTACTATAGTATGAAATTGATACATTACATAGATTTAACATATTATCATAATAACTATACCTTCTGTATAGTATATTTTGCGTGTTAACTTTTAGTAGCATGAATATAGGTATGATAACATGGTATTTTCTTCTTACAGTATCATAAAAAATAATCCCCAACATGGTTCACTTAAATTAGGTATATAATTCATATGCATACATATGTTTCCACACAATGATTTTTTGACCGGATAGCTCAAAATACCCCATGATCATTTTCATTATAGGATAACTTCATTAATTCACCAAATTTGGTCATAGGGTAGGTAAACATGAATAATATTAATAATAATTTATTCAAACTATAAATCAAAATTTCAAATAGATTAAATTTCATTATCTGATAAAAAAATAAAATTTATTCAAATATTTTTTTACTGCTAAACCCAATAGAATATTACGAAACTAATTAGAAGACATAAAAACACTAAAATACCTTCAAAATATAGTCTTCACTAAAAAATTATTTTTTATTATCTCCTAAAATTATGAAATTAAAATATATTAAAAAAATAATGCATAAAACATTTGGTTATTAAATATCCCAAAACTATGTATTTTTATTATAATAAATAATGATTAATAGTTCCATCGTCAAATCAACCAATATTCAATACTATCCAAATAAAATACCAATTTCCTTTGTAAGAATGATTAATAAAGTCATATTATGTGCCAAAATTAATCTATAATTTGCCACTTCATACATATAAAAATCATGGAATGGTCCCCAAAATGTGTTCGGTAACATGTTCATGGTTTTTTTGGTTTTTAGGCCCTAAAAGACAAATGTACACCTTTAATCCATTTTCTATCTCTATCCAAAAATACTAAATATTACTACAATGTAATCCCTAAATATTTTAGTGAGTATTAATCACCATCCTTATAGGAATCAATTCAAAATAACACACATATATCAAATGTGTACGTAGAAATAATATACAAATATCGAATTCCCATAATAATACATGGATCAGGGTGAGAAAGAGATTACAACACAATCCTTGAACTAAATGTTTAAATCCCAATATCCTTATCTATGAACTATCAACATCCCAAATAAGAAGAGAGATATTTTAGATCATAGGCCTAACTGTGAACCTTCGATCTTATACCCTTTTTTATTGAACAAACATGGGGTTCCATCTAACATAACACTCAATCTGGCCGACCATAGGCTACTTGGGTAATCTTAATCCCCACGTGTTGGAAACTTGTCTATAGGAATCACAAGAATTACCTTAGGAATGATTTCTCCTTCATATAATAATCTAAATAAGTAGGGTAATGATTCCAAAAATATATACCACTGAATCATAAATAAATACATAGTGGAAAAAGATACAAATAAACCTGAAACCTAAAAAATACTTGGTCATATCGGTAATAAAAAGATTTGAGAAAAAGATGAAACCCTAAGATGAGACAAAAAGACTCCGAATGTTTGAATCCAACCTTTAAAACATTATATAATCTTTTGTTTTGTTATTAATTTTACTTCCTTTAAAATTGAGTATTTTTCAGGTTTATATCTTTAGAGAATTAGGACCCAAATCATATATAAGAAAACTATAACAATACAAAGTGGATGCCTCTTAACAATATCCATTTTTAAATAATAAAAATCTATTCAAATAAAGAATGATGTGTTTTATGTTACTGTTAACTAAAATCAACATTAATTATTCCAAACCCTCTGTCATCCTTAATTCATGTGATCAATAATAAAAAAATATTGGATTAGCATACAAATCTTAATAATGGATATTAAAATATGTAACCCATTTTTTAATAGATAAACATTAAAACCCATGAAAAACTAGTCATAAGGTAACACTTTTTGAGCCTTAATTATTACAAAATACTTACATTTTAAAATTAAATCATTTCATATTTTTTTGTAATCCCAAGATTACCATAAAACCCATAGTAAGCATTGAAAAAACATTAAGGTACATTGGGACCTAATTATAGTCGTAACTCTTATAAATTGAATATCCATGTGGACGAATTCCATATATTTCAGTATTAAAAATTGAATATCAATATGACTGAATTCCATTTTCTATGAATTATAGGTTATAATGTAACCACCATTCCTTGGTTTATCATAAAACCATCCATTCTTGGTTTATCACGTAAAAAACTATAAAAACTCAATGTTCCATTTTATTATCATAACATATAAAATATTCCCATGTTAAATATGTCACTCTTAAAATTTCATTTTCACTTAACTGAAAACATTTCATTTTATAGAAATAATCAATCATTTTTAAAACCTATTTTCAATAAAAAATACCCAGAAAAGGAAAAAATGGACTTCTATAAAACATGAAGGATTATAAAAGAATCCAAATATTTAAAAAGAAATAAAAACCCATTTATAGTCCTTTTATATCCATTTAAATATGTATGTATAATAATAATATCATAAATATAGACTTGGAGAAAAATTTATGAAAATTAAATATTTAAACATTCAACGCAACACTTAACACTACGAATAATAAAATCATAGTAAACATAAAATAAGAAAATTTTAAGAAACATTAAATAACATGAGAATAAACATAATATGGATAGTTAATTTAAAAATTAATTTATATAATCTTTATAAATTAATAATGGATATCATCAAGATATTTCTCATTGAATGGATATTGAGACGAAATCATTTACCTTGAGTCTGATTCATCACATATGTTCATTATATTATAGAATAATAAACTTATGTTAATTATTATCTTTATTTATAACATTTAAATTATTATCATTATTTTTAAAGATCTTATTACTATGTTATATTAATTATTTATTTATTTGAGTTCATATTGGACATTTTGATGATATTTAGTAAATTAGTCAAAAATGAATTTTGTATTATGTCAATAGTCAAACTAATAATAAGTCCATCATCTATAGAATAATACTCATTACATGATTATAATCTTTATAATACTATAATAATTTTAAATAAAAATATCACGTGTGGTTATGAAAAATAAACTATGTCATAATCATGGAATTGTAGGCCGTGCACACTCATGAGTAACATTTCAATTTTCCAATTATTATTATGAAAAGAAGGTAATTATTATTTTATTATTCCATAAATACCATAATAACATTGATATAGTATTAATCATTTAAATATACTTATATGTATCATCCATGTGATGTAGTGATGAAAAATGAATCACATCTCTTTGTAGAGGTGATAGTTCACGCGCATACATGAACGACGATATTATTTTTTATGTTCATGGGAAGGTAGAATGTAAATGATATATTATTGTATAAAATTGATAAATATTTCATTAATATAATATATATATAAATACCTATACTAATTGAATCCTTATAACCAGTCTTGAGAGATGGTTATGGAAAATGAATTATAAGGTGTTGTGAGGTGGTAGTTTGCCCTAAAAACAAACAATAACTCATTTCCAATTTGATAGAAGTTGAGATGGATTTAGGTGATGAAATTAACATAATAAATTTTTTTATATGTAGGAAAATATAGTTATTATTTCATCATTGTTGAAAAATATTTTATGGATGTGGAAGAATAAATATAATTGAAATACAAAATAAAAAACGATAACTCTTTTTTGGATGATCTCATTTAATTAACCCCTTAACACACATAAAAATGGTTTTATCCATAAAATAAGTAATCTAGAACAAGGTTTAGGATTCTAGGAAGGTAATTTGGAATATATAGGATAAAAAATTGGTTTTAATGTGTGAATAAAAAAGAAGAATGGATTCCCCTTTATAGGAGAGGGGAGGAGCACATTTGGAAATGTTAAAAAAATAAATTAATATAGATAAATTTTATAAGAAAAACATCTAAAAAATTATTGATTGTTAATATCAGAGGATCATGGGTATAAATAAAATCATATAGTGAAATATAGTTTTTTTAACTATTTTTTAATTCCTATATTTATAACCCTTTTTAACATTTTTAATTCTTACCATGATATCATGAAATTTAAAATTTAATGGTCAATATAATTACTGTGAAATTATAAAAGACAAATTAATGAGTTATTGATGAATCATTATGACTTATAACAATAATTTTTCCAAATTGGATATTTTTATAAAATTTATATCATTCAATAAAATATTAATAATTTCAAAATATCATTTTTGTTAATTTTGAAACTATTCATTACTTGATTATTTAAAAATATCATAAAAACATGATATGGTTGAAATAAGTCTCTTAAATCATGAATAACATGTAAAATTAATCAATAAATTTTTTGGATGAAATTAATTCTCTCAAACTATATTATTTTAATATTTCTAATATCAATTATTTGATGTTTCCTTTAATTAAACAATTACTGCATCATCATTGTATAATCCTTTAAGGTAATTATTTATTTATTAATAAATAAAAATAAATTACCATGATTAAGATAAACATTTTATATTTCAAATTAACATTTATAGTCAAACATATCCCTTATATTAACCCATATTAAAAATATGTTACTTGTTAGAAACAAAAGTTCGGAAAAATTGACATTATATATATATTATTATTATTATAAATGTCATACATTGAACTAAATTTATTAAAAACTAATAATTTAATCCAAAGGATGATATATTTAATGAAAACTCATCCATTTAGATTTGGAAAAGTGTAAGTCTAATTTAAATATACTTATAATATTTTTTTTACACATAATTAACTGATTTACCCATAAACATGGTAATAAAAAACATTACTACACTTACTATTCATCATGTACAAAATTAAAATGGACCTACTTAATAAATTTTTTCCTTATTATTAAAAATATTGAATCCATATTTTAAAATTCAATTCAAATAATTTTCCGACATAAATTAAAAATTTGTTCCATTGATAGATCGAGAAAATGAGTTTTTAATGTAAGAACACCCCAAAGATTGAAATGTTTTTATATCCCAATTCAATGTGAAATTTATTATAATGAATTTAATTGGATTAAATAATAAATTATTTACCTAACAATACATTCAGACCAATCTAAATATAATATATAAATATAGACAAATTCTATAATAATGTTTTTTTCAATTAAAGTATAATATTTTTTTGACTATTCATAAATAAATGGTTCTTATCATCAAAATTTCATAACCTTAATAGAAGTAATTTTATAAAATAAACATTAAAATAACAAGGTTATTTTTACAAATATAATTTCTAAAACTGTCATAAATTAGTTTTAAAAGATCTGCGTCATTAATAGGCGGAAAAAATGCCCTTTTGAAAAATACTTCTTTTATAATTAAAATTGGATTTATTGTTATATCATTTCATAAAAACACATAAGATAAATTTTAAATATTTTATTGAATTTATTATATTAATATTTAATTAATTTAATCCAATAAGATTGATTTTTTATTTATCAGTATAAAACACACCTGTACACATTTAAATAGTTTTTTCAGAAAAATATTTCCTTAAATTTTAAAATAGTTTTAAATTAATTTATAATTAATTGGTCACCAAATAATTAATGATATATAAATTTTTAAACCCTATTTTTATTATTTAGTTAATTATTTTCATTCCCACCATCCTAATAGCTAGGTTTTTAAAATAACATTTATATATTAATATTCAATTGTTTGTTTATGCTCAATGTGGCATATCATGTACACTATCAAACATAGTATTTCATTTTTAAAAACTAGGGATGTTAAATTCTCCCCCATTTATGAATTTATTTCCCCTAAATTATTAATTCGAACTCAGTAACTAATGTTTAACTTTTGAAAATACCTTTATTGAAGTCCTATATTGGAAAATGGATTAATGAGACTTCCATATTAAAATGAGGTAAGGGAAGTACGAAGGATACCTGAGAGAACACATACAAGGGTCCTATTTTGGAAAACATGGACATGGAAGAGAAAACTAACGATCATGTTCATATAGAGAGTAATATAGAACATAGTAATGAGAATGTTAACAATCAAAAAACTATAAATTTGTGATGGGTTAAAAGTTCACTGATTTCTCAGTATGAAATGTAAACATATAAGTTTTCTTTAAGATCATTTTCATAGAGGATAGAAATTATACTACTACACAGATTAAAAACAGAATAAAATATAATTACTTGAAAATTATAGTTTCATCCTTTAATTAATTTCCCCCACAAACTCTTCAATTTCCCCAAACTATGAGTATTCAAGATGAATTTTACATGCTTGAGGCTCTAAAGTCAAACACTTGATAATCACATAATCCATGAAAGATTAACTATATACTTATATTGTCTTTAGATATTAACCAAAACCAAAATGGTTACAACATGATAATATAATTGAAAAAAATAAATAAAGATCATATGAAATAAAAATACTTCAATCATGAAAAATCAACAGTAATACCCAAAGATCAACATATGTCATTCAATAAATAACTGATATTAAAAGTCTTAAAAATGATCTAAACTAATATTGAAACCCATAATTTAGAATGATTCGATAATATAGTATTCCATGATAAATTTTAATATATATCTCAAAATAACAACCACCGCTCTTAATTTATCATACCAAAATTTTAATTTTCCAAATCAAATAATCTCTATGTATGTTGTACATTTCCATAGATAACCTGAATCACCATAAATAAAAATAAAAATCAAGATGCTTCCAAAAAAATAATTGAAACTTTATTGTGAAAACTATTCAATTTACCTAAATCTTATAGGAGTCCCAAAATAGAGATCATCTTCCAAAAAAAATTAATAACATAATCGTCAAATAATTTTACAATAAAACACATGTTACAAAACTATAACAACCAATAATTACCTCAAAATCACAGGTCATATAAAACATAAAGGCTACCAATAACTTTAAAACTATTTTCACCAAATTTTAGAGAATGTTTCCCCAAATAACATTTTTTCAAATAATAAACTTAAGGGTTATATGTACATCAAACATTTATTAAATTTGAATAAACAGCTCAAAAAATTTATCAACCTTTTACCACTTTTTAAGGATATTGATTCTGGCTAATATTTGTTTTCATATTTTTATAAATGATTCCTACCATAGAATAATACCTTGGTGTTCACTGATTCCTAGAATATTTATAAAACACTAACATATCATAAATTTGAAAACATAATACATAAACACATCCTTAATTCAACTTCCTTAAACCATTATACATGATTCATCATTCTATTCCTTAATACTATATCCCTAAAATCAAATATATAAATTATATAATTGTGATTAATCAATATCAAAACAAAAAATTTCATTATTAGAAAATAAAAAATAATTCATATCTCAAATCCCGACATCAATATTTCATCGATATCTCCATTATATTCTAGATTAATGGAAAAAATCTACGAAGTAAATATTGATGTCCTTTGTTGTATTTACCTTTTCAAGAGTTTTAGTTAATTTCATAAATTTAAATAAAATTAAAAATAAATCATGACCCATATAATTTTTGCAAAAATAAAAGGTGTCTGATAAGTTAAACAATTTATGGATGGTGATTTGAGTAATATGTAAACTATCATAATCATTTGAACAAGATATTGAAATAATATTGATTATCAAATCATTTAGTAGGGATAATAATTATGTAAAATATCTCTTTCCTTCCATCTTGAAAAATGATCCTTATTCTGTAGAAAATAAAATCATTAAAACATGAAATTAATTATAACTTGTAAAATAGAATATGGTCCTTTTAAATATAATATCTATATAATCTCTATAATAAGTTATCCTTATAATAATATATACCAATATATATTAACTTTATAAATAAAATATCTAAACATAAAATTATTCACCATAAAATCCCATAACATAAAGCCTCAAATTGGGTTTCTAAGGCATTAATCTTATGATCAACCTGAAAATTATAAACCCTTGATGATATCTATAACTCTTAAGAAGACATCCTAATATCAAAATTTTTATAAACCTTTCCTTTATTATAAAATGTATGGAAACAAGCTTTAATTCATTACATAATCATAAGTTATGTCAAGAATTTCACTTTATTTTACATTACAGATCTTTTCATGTTTAGAATGTTATGGAATTAGGCCATAACTCATACATAAAAAACCCATAACAATACAGTGTGAAAACTTCTGCACAATATAAATGTTCCCATAATATAAATCTTTTAAAATAAATCATTAACTCATTTATGATACACTTCATGAAAATAATCATTAATTATTCCAAATCCATACACCTCCTTAACACCGTTGATCAGTATTAAAGAAATTGTGGGAAGAGTTTAAAAATCAATATAAGGGTTATAAAATAAGGAAACCATTAGTCCATTGAAAAATATTAAATCCCATGAAAAGTTTATTATAATGTAATACTTTTTTACCATTAATAATTATTAAATAAATTCCTTTTAAAATAATCCCATTTCATACTCTTTTTGTAATCATAAGATAACAAAAACCCTTTAGAAAGAATAAGAAATACATAAAGGTTCCTTGGGACATAATTATACTTTTGAATCTTATAAATAGAATAACCATGTCGTAGACTTCCATATATTTAACTCTTACAAATGGAATATCTAAATTACCAACTTCCATACCCAATGAATTGTGGGTTATAAGATAACCACACATCCATGTTTTATCAGGGAACCACCCATCCCTAGTTTATCACCTAACCACCCAAGATAAATTACAATTACCATTATATAATAATATAAAACTAATTAAATTATTTTTAAACATATAAATCTTAAAATTTCATTTTCACTCATAATAGAACATTTCATGTTATAGAAATAATCAATCCAATTTCAAAACCCTTTTTCAATAAAAAATAACTAGATAAGTTAAAGAGTGGTTTCCTTAAAAAAATGAATGCTTATAAAGGAATAAAAATATACAAAATAGACCTAAAACATCCATTACAATAATTTTATATCCATATAAATAAATATTTATTATAATATCACTAATAATTATAAGGAGGAAACATTATGAAAACTAAATATCTAAACATTCAAAGCATCCCTTGCCACTTTGAATATTTAAATCCTAATACACATGACATAATACCATTTAATGAAAAACCAAAGATCATGATAATATATAAAATATGGATATGTAAGGCCAAAGTGGTTTTATATACACTTTATAAATTAATGAAGGTGTATATCATTACAAAATGTCTCGATGAATGGTGATTGTGCTGAAATCGCTTACCTTGACCCTAATTCATCACATATGTTATTTATCATCCAAAATAATAAAATTATATCAATTATTTAATTTGATTAAAACAATTCCATTTTTATTATTCCTTTTATATCACTTATTACCCTGTCATAATAATTAATTATTTATTTAGGATCACGTTTGATGTTTTGAGGATATTTAGTTTTTGATTCCAAAATAAATTTGGAATGATGTGAATTGTTAAAGTGGTCAGAAGTACATCATCCCCATAATAATATTCACTAAATGATTATAATTTTTATAGGTAAATTATTATTTAAAATCAAACCATTAAATATGGTTATGAAAAATGAAATACGTAATAATCATCGAGACTATAGGTTATACGTACCCATAAGTAACATTTTTTTATTTTTCAATGATCATTATGAAAAAATTGCATGTATTAATTTTTCTTTACTGAGAATCATAATATATTTAATATCATATTAATAATATAAATATACATCTATATATCTGTCACGACCCGCCTTCACCAAATGGAGGGAAGGGTCAACAGTTTGCAAGGCCCTTCCTTCTTTAAGTTGAAGGAGAGATAATGGCCCTCGAAACCCGCCTTCAATAGGTCCCGGAGTGGCCACTAGCACCAAGGGTATAGAAAATTCTCGCAAATGGAAGGAATTACCCTTTTTATTTTTCAGGATCGGGAAATAGGACAAGTAAACCACCCAAAAAGGGAAAGAAACAGGTGTAAATAAATAAACCCAACAAAGCCCCCATGCATGTTTAAACAGTTTACAACAAGGTGCAAGTACAAAAAGAGGCTCAAGGTACAATACCAAAAGAAAACAAAGGTACGACAACAGAAAAAACTCCAACTGTCTGACTAGTAGGGTCCCGCACAGCCCTAGTAGTCCTCCTGGAAACCTGAAAGTAAACGTAGGGTGAGTATACAAGTACACTCAGTAGGGAAAACCAAGACTCTTGTGCACAAGTGGGGGAACGTACTAAAGTCCCGTGAGAAAAAGAGTAAACCAAACACCTAACAAGGCAAACTATCCATCCCAGGCCTCACCAAGGCTCACTCCCCAAATAACGCAGGTCAAGTAATATATAATAAGATCGCATCGATGTTTGGGTACCCCACGCCACTTTCCCACTGGTTATTGAGACATCCTACGCATCGGACCAATCCCGCCATTGTCACCGCAGTCCCACTGCCACACCCGCCCGCACACACCTGGGCCACAACCACAGGCAGTCCCACTGCCGAATCCCGCCCGCACAAACCTGGGCCTCAACCGCACGCAGTCCCACTGCTGAATCCCGCCCGCACACACTTGGGCCACAACTGTCACATGTAACCATGCCTGCAAACACCTAGGCCAGAACAACCACCGCCACGCCCGAAGACACCTGGGCCTCATCCCGAAGACACTTGGGAAACCACCTGCCGCACACACCTGGCCAACCACCACAACACCCCGCCCGATGGTTCTTGGGCTAATAATGGACTTCAGGCCATCACAGCCTGCCCGAAGGTACTTGGGCTATCCGGGAAAGGGAGCAGAATAGGAGCTAATAACCAGCCACTAAGGATAGTGTTGGAAAAAACACCCTTCCCCCATAAATGGGGGTGTTCGGCACTGAGTGCTCAACTTGGGTGGGGCGCGAATAAGAAACACAAAGCTACAAGTATAGTTATAGGTAACAAACACTCACCCAAAGCTTAGGTTTTCCTAGCCAACCTACAGAACACAACACCACAGCGTCCGAGTCACAGTTCATGACCCTTGCCCAAAAAACCATTTGTCCCATTCTTGTTTCACGTTCAGTTAAAATGTTCAGTTAATTTTAAGCACTACTGGGCAACTACCATAAGCATAACCAAGGAAAGCGTCAAAAGCAAGGATCAACCAAAACAGTCACACCCGGTTCTGTCAACAGAGTATCTCTCCCCAATTTTTGATATCAACAAGTAACCACTCGGATTTAAAACTCACAACCACCGAATCCATACCGACAGGAGATCCCATCCCCCAAATTCAAACAACCACCGAGAGTATAAAAGAACAGGGGATCCCATCCCCTCCCACATTTCCAGCAATCGGCCCGAAAGGAAAACAACCAACTACCACTACCAAAAGAAGTCCGGGATTTTCAGATTTAAACGACTTAACACACTCCATGATTTCAAATTCCGTGTGTTCTAACCTGGAGTTATCATAGAAGGGTTGATCCTGGTGCTTTCAATTATTCGGCCGGATATATGTGATTAACCAATTTCACAGCAGGAGTTCACAATTTCAGCAACCCATTTAAAACATCACGAGGGGATTCATCAGTGCACATACAACGATCACTAACAGCCTCTGTTTTCAGAAAACATAAACCAGCACAACTAAAAAGGATGATCACAAGATAAAGCATAAACAACGATCACAACCCCTTCCCTTTCTTTCTTTAGAACTTCGTTTATTATCTTTATTACGGTTCGGTTCAACCAATTCCATAGGAACAAAAATAACTCCCACCCCGCATGATACACAAAAGTGAGAGACGAGAGAAATTCCCTACTTGTTGATAGATGATCGACGTTTAGGCCGGGGGCGCGGAACTTTAAGGATAACGATGCGGCGGTCCCGATGCACCAGAATAGCCACGATCGAAGAAGGGGGAAACCACGGCCTAACCCTTAATTTATAAGAGCCGGGGACGGTTGAGGTGAAAATGAGAAACCGCGTAAGACGTGGAAGTCGTGGGTTGACCACGCGGCTTGACTCATCATTAAAGGTGCTGAGTGGTTTAAACCGACTCATGAGTCGATTCAGTATTTAATTAAACTTTTGTGCGCGTTTCGGGTCTTTAAGAAACGAGGCAGAATAAGGTTTAAAACCCTATCTGCGAAAAAGGAGCGTTACTAGAATAACTTGGCAAGGCCGGGTGACGTTGGCTGGTTCCGCCGATCGGTCTCGCCGATCGGTCTCACCAATCGGTCTCACCGATCGGTCTCACCGATCGGTCTCCCTGATCGGTCTCGCCGATCGGTCTCACCGATCGGTCTCGCCGATCGGTCTCGCCGATCGGTCTCGCCGATCGGTCTCCCCGATCGGTCTCCCCGATCGGTCTCACCGATCGGTCTCACCAATCCGTCTCGCCGATCGGTCTCACCGATCGGTCTCGCCGATCGGTCTCGCCGATCGGTCTCACCGATCGGTACCCCTTAAGGATCCGGATTTTGGCAAAGGAAGGGACCAATGGGGGTCTGGGTCATCACAATATCATCCATGTGATGTCATGTTGAAAAATGAATCACATCGCTTCGTAGATGTGATAATTCACACGTATGCATGAACGACATTGACATTTTATATTATTGGATAGGTAAGATTCTAAATGATATATTATTATTTTATACTGATAAATAGTTAATGAATAATATATATATATATATTAATTATATATTTATATGCAGTCTACCAAAATGGTTATGAAAAATATATTATATTAGTTCGTGAGGCGGTAGTTTTCTGTACACATAGACGATAAATAATTTCATATTTGATAGAAGTAGTGATGGATTTAGGTGATGATATTATCATAATAAACTTTAATAATATTTAGGATATTGAATATATTTTTTCATCATGTCTGAGGATGATTTTAAGGAAGTGTACGAATAAATATAATAGAAAAACATAATTAAAAACAACACATTTTCTTTGGATGATCTTCTACGATTAACACATTAACACCTCTAATGACTGTGTTATACATAAACTAAGGAATCTATAATATAGGGAAAGATTCATGTATATTATTTTCATAGAGACTTTCTAAACCAAATAAGTTTTTACGTATGAAAAAAGAGAAGAAAACGTGCCCTTTTATAGGAGAGGCGAGGGCCACTCTAGGACGTCTTAAAAATATTTATTAAAAATAAATTAATTTTATAATCCAAATAGAACCAAATGTATTATTTTCCAATATATGATTACAATGTGTATAAATAATTCAATCTAATAAAAACTAGATATTTTTACTACTTTTTAATCCTTATGTATTTGTTTTAACCACTATTTATCTGTTTAATGATTACCATGATATCATGTAGTTTCCACTTTGATGGTTGATATAATTGCTATAAATTTCCCTACGACAAAAAGACGATAAATTTATGAAATGTCAATAATTATCCCAATAATATTCTAAGTTATATATTTTTATAAACATTACATCATTTAATAAAATATTATTTATTTTATAATACCATTTTTCTCATTTTTGACACTATTAATTATTTGAATTTTTATAAATACAATTACAAAATGATATATTCAAAACAAATCTATATTTCATGCATAATACTTTAAATTATCCGTAAATATTTTGTATGAAATTAATTCTTTCATATTATATTTATTTTAATATATATAATATCATTTATTTGATATTTCCTTTAATTAAACAATCATTGTTTCATAATTTTGTAATCCTTTAATGTAATTATTTATTTAATATAAATTGAAAAAAAGTTTCCATGATGAAGACAAAATTATTAGATTTTATATGAATATTTTTACCCAAACATGTCTTATATATAAAACCATATTAAAAATATGTTACTTGTTAGAAACAATAGTGTTATAAAATTAAATTTTATTTGAATATTATATTATAAATTTAATACATCTGTATTAGTAGATTTAAAAGGTTATAATTTCAACCTAATTATGTTTTTGTTGACACACACTCAGAAAATTAAATAAGGACAAGTGTTAGGGTAATTTTATAATATTTGTAATATTATATTTACCTTTAATTACTCGATTTGTTGTTAACCATGAAAACAAAAAATATTATTAAAATCACTATTCAAAATGTCCAAAAATAAGAGAGAAATTTTTAGTAAATTTGGAAATTATGATTCCAAATATTGAATCCATTTTTCAAAATTCATTTCAAATAATTTAATGATATTAATTAAAAATTAATCCAGTTTATAGATTGAGAAAATGAGTTTTTAAAGTAAGAACATCCAAAATATTGAAATTATTTTTTATCCAAAATCAACTTGGAATTCATTCTAAGGGCCTTAATTAGATTTAATGATAAAATATTGATCTAAATATAATTTAAAACTACTCTTAAATATACGAAATCAATATAAATAAATCATATGAAAAAGTAGTTTTTAATTAAAATAAAATATTTTTCATTGTTCAACAAATAGAGAATCTTATCAGAAAAATAACAATGTTTAAAACAAAGTAAATTTTGATAATTTCATTTAAATGGATTTTTTTATTTGGTCAAATATAATTTGAAAGTGTCGAATGTTTTATTTAGAACAGGTACGCCCTCAAAAGGTGGCAAATATGTCTTTTTAGAAAAAAACATTTCCTTTATATTGAAAATTGGATTTGTTCTTAAATAATGTATTGAAAACACATAAGATTAATGTTAAATATTAGATTGAATATATATATATATCATTAATATAATCCAATAGGATCGATTTGTTTTTTATCATTATAAAACACACCTGTTCAAATTTAAATAGTTTTTTCTGAAAAACAATTCCTTTTATTTTAAATAGGGTTGAAATATCATTTATAATTAATTTTCCACCAAATAATTAATTATGTATAAATTTTTAAGCCATATTTTCATAAATTAGTTAATTATGTTCATTTCCACCATTCATAAAGTTAGATCATAATAATAATATTTAAATAATAATATTCAGTTGTTCGCTTAAGCTTTATGTGGCTTATAATGTTCACTATCGAAAATAGTTTTTTTAAAAATAATTCTATTTGGTACATTGTATGACCCGTGTTCATCCACACAAGTTAACATATCCCTCATATTACACAATTATAATAAATCCAACTGGAATGAACCTAGAGACTTCAAATACATGAATTGAATTAACAACCTAATCGATCACCAACCACTAAATATATACAATCACAGTCAAATTAAATCCCAAAAATATATGTTTGACATTCCCAAGAAAGAGAATTTTTTTCCAAAAATAATTCCATGGTAAAAAACAATACATTAATGTTTTGTTCATACATCATTTTATATATTTTTATTAAATGCAAATAATCATTTAGAAAACGCCCATTTATGATAGAACAAATTTTTCGTATACACTAGTTTTATTTTCCAATTTAAATACATATCTTTAAACACCAATTTTAAAAAGAACTTTTGAACTCTGTAAGAATTTTTTCAATTTCAATTTCTTTAAAACACGATTGGATGAAAATTTAAAAAGTAAAATAAGGAACAATGAACTAAAACCACATTTTAGATCTGAAACACCATAGTTTCATAAAGAAAATAATTTCTTCCAATTTCTTACAAGAACATCCCAAATAACATTTAAAAAAACATTTCAATTTAAATTAAAAAATCCTCCAAAACACAATTTTGATTTTTTTGGAATGGTTCTAAAACAACACCAGTAATGGGGGACCATAAAAAGTAGGCTCCATGAAATTAATCAAGGAGGTAAAATAAATCAACCATGGAATAGTTTCTTACAATAAAATGAAAAATATTTGATACAAGAAAATAAAAATAAAAAGTCAACTAAAACAATACTAAATTGGATCCTAGTGTCATGGGATATTTTCTAGGACTCAAGAAATAAAGACCCAAATTGGAGATAATGAGACTAGGATGGAACTACTGAATGAGTGGACATCCCAAGTTCTCCCTATGGAATATTTGTAAATAAACATCTATGGAGAACACTATGAGGATCCGGCCCCAAAACACCCAAAGTAGGTGGCTTCAGAACATGATGTGTACATTTTAACAAATCATGCACTGATAAATTACACATCAGGTATTATCTAGAGAATCAAATTCTGTTCTGGTTCTGGGAAACCTTCCAATCCTGTCATACTTCTTTTTTCTCAAGCTGATACATGAAAATTTATTTCAAAAATCCTAGGGTGACCATATGAATTCCATGTAAGGGGGTTTAAAATAAACCAATATAACTTTTGAAAACAATCTTTAAAACATTACATAATAAAATTTCGTTGATGAAATGTTATAACACATGTAACGTATCATAAAAGTGGTAAAAATAAAGAACATTCTAGATGAAAAATAAGGATACAAGGTTCAATTTAGGAATTCCCATTTGGGGTAATAAGTAAAAGGCCTTGTAAACATGTATGACATATGGATATATAATCACATGATAAAAAGAGAATAATCAGAGTTTTACATAAAGATAATATCTTCAATTTCATACACTGGATACAAATTCAATGAGTGCTAAACATATGTCTTGCCATAAGATTTTTCATTCCGGATACTCATAAGTACTAGCTCTTAACCATGGATATTCTACTAATCGAATATCCATTTGGTTACATAATTATCAAACACATAATGAGGGAATGTATAAATGACGGACCTCTATGTCAAGGCCTTGTTCCATGAACTAAGGGATAACTGTTACCGAACCCCAACCTGGAGAGCATACATTTACTGGTCACCAACCTGGAGAGATTACTTTTACCCGTCTCTAACCCTAAGAGGTTACTTTTATCAGTCTCTAACCTAGAGGGCTTACATTTATTGGTCCCCAACCCAGATCATAATAGTCCAATACATTCCTCATAAGTTAAATTAGGTCGTGTATTCATGGTGTCCCATTCCACCTTGAATAATTAAATTTATTTCATATTACTCAAGGCGTCCCATACCACTTTGTGTAATTTGATTTCCTAGGTTATTATCATGTTATTCCACATTTATGCATCAACGAGTGCTACTATACAATGGAAAAGTAAAGAATGTAAACCATAAATACGTAATTTAGCAGACATTATTTGAAAAAAAGGTAGTAAAAGTTTATCGAATGCATACATGGCTCATTACATTCATTGAAAAAAAGGAAATTTCTAAATGACATCACAAAGTGGTTGGGAAGGGGTTTTCCACATGAGATGTGAAAATGATAACTATTCAATTAAAAATTATTATGAATGAAATTACATGTTATTTAATACACTACTAGGAAGTGGATGTGATCAAATAAATAAATTATGGCACAACTAGCAATAATCACTACAGTTAAAAAAACCTCAAGTGGGAAAAACCTGGTCACATAGTTCAATACAACCTTTGAACCTTTAAATATATTTTTGTCATATAAAAGACTATCTTCTATTTAATCATAAAACACAACAAGTACAATAATACAATAACTTTTAAGCATAGAATCATCATTAATAATTCTTTAACTGAACAAGTTTGACATAATTCTATAGATTAGGATATACACCCTTATGTAAGTACCTTTTAGTTTGTCTTATATAGATACTGACATTACTTAAAGTTTTAGAGAGTATTTACTTCATAACATAATTAACAAATTTCTAATGATCCATTCATAAAATTAAGGTGTCTGAAATTATAACCGCATATACACCAAGTATATATGTGAGTTTACAACTCTTTAATAATTTCTCATTAGTAATAGATACTTAAAACATATTTATTACACCTTCGTTTAAAACCCATCCATGTTGGGTTATGTTATATGTAACCTTCTAAACCTATATAAGATTTATTCACATATAAATGTTTCATGTGGAAAGGCATTAGTTCTTCATATTTGCATATCCCAAAGGTCTGAAGAACCTATAATTGGATATTTGAGGATTTCCACCTAATCTATATGACTATACATGCTTTCATACTTTCATAAATTAAACGTACAACAAATGTATGCATATATAAATATAATGTTCATAGATTATATTTTTATTATATTAAAATAATCCCCTATGTTTGTACAACCTCTTGTTAAGATCATCAGATTGGGAATCAAAACTCATGCTTCGTTTGGAGTATATAAACACTGGGACATACATATATAAATACTAAAACTTTGTATACTAATATAAATCCACTCGAAAACAATGCTTTATTAGCATCCAAGTATTTATTTATAGATTGAAAATGATAACTTTAACAACATAAAATAGGATTAGATTGATTAATGTGTATATATCTGAATGTCCACTAAGCGGATATTCAGTTTTGTATAAGTAAACCCATATTGAACGAACCCAAATATAATCATCGACCTTAGACAAAAATTAGTGCATACAAATTTTTATAACCTTTAGAAAACCCAGATTCACCTTAGATAATATATATATGTATGGGTGTGAGTGTATGGGAATATACATATTCATATATATATATAAAGCTTTTGTATATATGATTTTTCAAGAAAAAAACAAAACATAAAAACACTTACCTCAATATGAGGAGCAGAAGAACTCGATGAAGGCTTGGCTGAAGATTATTTGAGGTTTGAGAGGATAAAACAAGAGGTGTTTCTAGGTGAAACCATTTTATAAACTATATAAAATATAGTAATCTTTTTTTACAACTGTTGAGTAGAACCGAGTCCAACCGGTACATTTATTGTTCGGAGAAGACTTATAGAGAAGTGGGGACAAGGAGGGTCCACCTGGTCTATCAAGGTTGATGAATGAAGAAAAGAAATGGTGAAATGGGTTGTAGGGTTTGGTGCAGCGCATGCCGCGGGAAGGAAGAAGACGACGCAACGGGGTGAGACCGGGGAAAAAATGGACGATCGGGATTTGATCTTGGATTGATCCGATGGTCGGGATACATCTACGGTTTATAAAAGTGATGGGCCGTTCAGATTGATCCGAGGCGAGATCAGGCGGCTCTCGATCATCGCAGGATTTTAAAAACATCGAACGACCACCATTAGATCTTTCCGGATGGGACAACCCATTAAAAAACACAGAGTGGTTCGCCAATTCTGGGGATCGAACCACTGATTGAAATCAATAGCCCATATCGCATGTTGCAAGATCTAACTGCCTGGATTCAATCCCAATTGAAAAATTGTCGTCCCACATCGAAACTGTGAGAGTTCTAGTGGCCCTATATAACCCTAAGACTCACGCAACACTAGCAATAACATTTCACACGCTAAGGATCCTTACACACGGGCTCCCACCTTCCCCGATAGGCTTCAGCCTTCCCTTTCTCGTCGTGACCCTATGCCCACCGTGGTGTTCCTAAGTGCTCCTACTCCCGTACGCCCTTCTGGGAACCTGTGCCTATGCTTGGGCTGACCTTATCATGGGCCAAGGGCTAGGATTAGCCACATCGTGTGAACTACCTCCCTTGGCCTAGCCTTATAGGGCTGGCTCCAGCTGGCCCGATTTTTTGTTAAAACCTAACATAGAAAGATCCTACATCTTAAGGGAAAAAATAATATATATTCATTAAGACCATATAAAAATTATATTTTTAGACATGAATTTCACTTTAAAAATTAGAAGGCTAAAGATTACGATCTATATTTTGGTCTTAGATTGAAATTATTTAAAAACACTAATCCTTTAACATAAAAATTTTAAAATGATAATTCATATAATAGTATTATAAAAAACTTATTTTAATTAAAAAAATAATTTGATTTGAAGATATAAAAAAAATTGTAACACTGTTTAAGTAATGAAAATATTTACATTATAATTGTAATATTTTCAAAGTGTATTTTAATTCCATATTATATTTCACAAATAAGTGTAATTAAAATCATTATATCATAGTTATGGTTTATTTTATAATTTTGAAATTCATAATGTAAATATGTACTTAATTGTTCTTTAGTTAAATCACCACAATGGTAACAACTATAATTATAGCCATTGGATTTACAACGGTCACCCAAGGTAACAGTCAAGTTAGTGCCGTATAAAACCTTGTCTTAGGGTGTCCTAAACATTAATAAAAGAAGAAGAAGAAAAAAAAGGAGAAGAATATGGTGTTTTCCATACTATTGATGCTCATCAAAGTTTACATGATCATGGTGGTGTTGTTCTTTGTTTTCATTGACCTGAAGGGTTTCCTTAATTTACTGTGTCTAGTTGTATTTGTAGGGGGCCTTCTCGTAGTTTTGTTAGGGTTTTTAGTAGGTATATTTTGTTATCATGGCTCCCCTTTTAATCTCGGTGTATTTTAAACACTACGGTGTTCTTATTTAAATGAAAGAGCCCTGTTCTCATATGTGTGTTGTACTCGGTTGTATTATAATATAAATTAAAACCACATTATTATTTTCTTATTAGAAGTATGTTTTGTTTAGTTGTTATGAAATTCAAACAAAATGTTAAAATAAACTTGTCATTACCTGAGAGTCGAGTTTCGGGGTGTTATATTATTCCCCCCTTCAGAGAATTGCATTCTCATAATTCCTTTCACATAACCTCGTTAAAAGACTCCCTTAAAACATCACCACAACACCCATCGTGGAGGATCCTCAGTTAAGGATAGATAAATACCCATGTTAGTGTTTAGTTCTTCTATTTCTCAAGCCCAATAACACTTCAAACAGTATGGGTTAAACTCGTGATGTGTGCACTCAGTCTTCCAAAGAGAGGCTCGATAGGTGGAGAGTTCACAAATGTCTGAACTAACAATTTCTCAGAGAATTCGTTGGGTTGATTCATATATAAAAATGTTAATGACATCAACATGGTCAAACATACTGATGCTCAAGATTTGGTACATGTAGGTTGTGCGTCGGTCCCCTTCCAAGGCATCATATTGAAACAACATCCCTACCCTTAAGTTTCGGGATTGGGTGAAACATAGGAAAATAGAATTATGGTACTTTACCCTTGGTCTATACACATCCAGTTGTGCATTAGCTATACCATGGTAAATATATCCATTCTCTTAATAGGAAAGTAG
This sequence comes from Viscum album, assembly GCA_963277665.1. Lineage (NCBI taxonomy): Eukaryota > Viridiplantae > Streptophyta > Magnoliopsida > Santalales > Viscaceae > Viscum > Viscum album. The sequence continues at coordinate 449,228,290 of OY728145.1, forward strand.
AATGCTCAGACTGTTTAACACATCGTAAAATTTCATGCACGTTTCTTGTAAGTTTAGGAAAGGTCGGTACTCTCTCACACATGCTCTGACTAATATGGTCTCTTATATCTCAATAGCGAGTGATAGTATGTGAGTTCGTCCTTCCATATAAAAATTATGAAAATATTCATATTTAGTAATACCTAAGTAAATTTCTCTTTGTTTATGTTTTGGTTTTCCAGATTTATCTAAACCGAATCCTCTGATACCAATTGTGAGGACCTGACCCTAGAACACCCAGAGCCGGTGCCTTCAGAACGTGATCTGTACATTTTAACAAATCACCCAATGATAAAGTAAACATCATGTTTCATCTAGAGAATTGAATTCGGTTCAGGTTCTATGAAACCAACCACTCCTGTCCTACTTATTTTAGCTCAAGCTGATACCAGAAAATTTTTTTCAAAAAACATTGGGTGAGCATAAGAATTCCACGTAAGGGGTTTAAAATAAACCAATATAACTTTTTAAAATAATCTATAATACTTTACATAAAACACTTTATTTAAAGAAATTTTATAACACATGTAAAATCTCATAAAATTTCTCACCTGAAAGAACATACTAGCCGAAAAAATAAGGATACATGGTTCAATTTAGGAAAACCCTTTAGGGGTAACAATTAAAAGAACTTCTAAACTTGTATGACATATGGATATGTAAGCATAGGTTAAAAAGAGAATAATCAGAGTTGTGCATAAATATAATAAAATCCATTTCATACACAGGATACTAATTCACTGAGTGCTAAACATATGTCATGACATAAGCTTTTACTTTCATTATACTCATAAGTACTTGCTCTTAACCATGGATATTCTATTAATCGGATATCCATTTGGTTACATTATTATAATACACCTATTGATGGAATGTATAAATGTCATACTTCTATGTTAAGGCCTTGTTCCATGACCTAAGGGCTAACTGTGAGCAGACCCCAACTTAGAGAGACATCTTTTACTAGTCTCCAACCCAGAGATCTTACATTTACCGGTCTCCAACCTGGAGAGATTACTTTTACTGGTTTCCAACCCGGAGGGCTTAGGTTTACTGGTCCCCAAACCGGAACACATTAGTCTAATACATTCCTCATATTTCAGATCAGCCTATGTATTCACGGTGTCCCATGCCACCTTGAATAATTAAATTTATTTCATATTACTCAAGGTGTCCCATAGCACTTTGAGTAATTTTATGTCATATCTTATTATCTTGTTATGACACATGCATGCATCAAAGAGTGGTACTACACAATGGAATAGGAAACCAGTTAAACCATAAATACATAATTTGACAGATATTCTTTGAAAATATGGAAGTAAGAGTTTATCGAAGGCATACATGGCTCATTACATTCTGTGAACAAAATACAATTACTAAAGAACATCACATAGAGGTTAGGAAGGGGTTTTCCACATGAGATGTGAAAATGATAACTAATAAATTAAAAATTGTTATAAATAAAATTAAATGTTATTTAATAGACTGTTAGGAAGTATCAGTGATCAAATAAATAAATTACTACTCAACTAATAACAATCACCGTGGTGGATAAAACCTCAAGTGTGCATAACCCGGTGGCATGGTTTAATATAACCTTTGAACCTATAAATATATTTTGGTCAAGACTAAATTTTATCTTTTCTTTAATCATAAAATACAATAAGGTCAATCATACAATACCATTGAAGCATAGAATCATCATTAAAAATTCCTTAACTGAACAAGTTTGACATACTTCTATGGATTAAGACATACACCTTTATATAAGTACCTCTTGGTTTGGCTTACATTGATACTGACATTACTTAAAGTTTTACATGTATTAATTTCATCACATAATTAACAAAGTTCTAATGATCAATTCATAAAATTAAGGTTTTTTAATTTATAACCATGTATACACCAAGTATATATGTGAGATTCGAACTCTTTAATAATTTCTCATTAGTAATAGATAATAGATACTTAAAACATATTTAATATATATAAAAGTTATTAAACCCATCCATGGTAGGTTATGTTATATGTAACCGTGTAAACCTATATAAAAGTTATTAACATATATATGTTTCATGAAGAAAGGAATTATTTCTTCATGTTTTCATAACACAAAGGTATGAAGGACCTAGAATTGGATATTTGAGGATTTCTGCACAATCTATATGACTATACATGGTTTCATACTTTCATAAATTAAACGTACAAAAACGCATGCATATATAAATATATGGTTCATCGATTCTATTTTTATTATAATAAAATAATCCCTTATGTTTGTATAATCTCATGTTAACATCATCAGATTGAGAATCAAAACTCATGTTTGGTTTGGAGTATATAAACGCATTGACATAAATATATAAAGACTAAAATTTTGTATACTAATATAAATCCATTGGAAAACCAATCATTATTCGAATCCAAGTCTTTATTTATAGATTGAAAATAAAATCCTTATCAACATAAAATAGGAGTATATTGAGTTATGTGTATATATCTGAATGTGCATTCCGCGGATATTTGGTTTTTCATAACAAAAACCATATTGATAGATCCCAAATATAATCATCGACCTTAGAAAACAATTAGTACATACAATTTTTTTAACCTCTAGAAAATCCAGATCCACCTTAGAGAGTATATATATGTATAGGTGTGAATGTATGGATATATAAATACTCATATATATATGTAAAGCGTGTATATATAAGAGTTTTCATGAGAAAAACAAAACATAAAAACCCATACCTCTATCTGAGGAGAAGAAGAACTCAAGGAATGCTTTGCTAAAAATGGCTAGAGGTCCGAGAGGAGAAAACTCGAGGGGTTCCTAGGTGCAACCCATTTATAAACTATATAAAATATACTATGTTTTTATTACAACCATTGAGAAGAATTGAGTCCAATCGGTGCAGTTTTTGGCTAGGGAAGACTTATGGACAAATGAGGACAAAGAGGGTCCACATGGTCTATCTAGGATGAAGAAAGAAGAAAAGATATGTTGAAATGGGGTGTAGGGTTCGGTGCAGCGCATGCCATGGTAAAGAAGAAGAAGACACAGTGGGGTGATATCGGGAGAAAACTAGTCTGCCAGGATTCGATCCGGCATTGATCTGATGGGCGGGATACATCCACGGTTTATAAAAGTGATGGACGGTTCAGATTGATCTGAGGTGAGATCGAGAAGCTCTCGATCATCGTGGAATTTTAAAAACATCGAACGACCACGATTAGATCATGACAAATCAGATTTCCCATGAAAAAATGCGGAGGGGTTCACGGCTTCCAGGGATCGATCCTCGGATTGAAATCAATGGCCTGGATTGTATGTGGAAAGCTCTGACAGCCTTTATTCAATCCTAGTTGAACAACTGCCATCCCACATCGAAATGGTGAGAGTTCTGGTGGTCCTTTCTAACCTTGAGCCTCCTATAAGACTATAAATAACATAGCACACACCAGGGAGACTTACACCTGGACTCCTGCCTTCCCCCACAGGCTTCGGCCTACCCTTTCTTGTCGTAACCCTGTGCCCACCGTGGCGCGCCTAAGCGCTCCTTCTCCTGTGCACCCTTCAGGGAACCTGTGCATAAGCTTGGTCCGTCCTTGGCTTGGGATCCGGTCTAGGCCTAGCCACTTCATGTGAGCTTCCTCCCTTAGACTTTCCTTAAAGGGCTAGCCCCAGCTGGCCCAATTTTTTTGTAAAAACCCAACATACAAATATCCTATGTCTTATGGAAAAAATAATATATATTCATTAATACCATATAAAAATTATCTTTTTATATATGACTCTCACTTTAAACATTAGATGCCTAATGATTAAAAAATATGTTATGGTCTTAGCTCAAATTATTTACAGACACTAATCCTTTAAAATATAAATTATAAAATGATAATTCATATACCGGTATTATATAAAACATAGTTTAATTAAAAATATAATTTTATTTTAAGATATTAAACATAATTTGTAACACTATTTGAGATATGAAAATCATTACATTATAATTGATATATTTGGAAAGTGTTTTTAAATTCTTTATTAGATTTCACAACATAAGTGTAATTCAAAGAATTATATCGGAGTTAGGTTTTATCTTATAAATTTTCAATTCATAACATAAAGTTGAACATAATTGTTCTTTAGTCAAATCAACAAAAGGGTAACATCTATAATTATAGTTGTTATATTTCCAAAAGTCACCCAATGCAATGGTCTAGTTGTTTCCATATAAAAAATTTTCTTAGGGTGTCCTAAACATTAAGAAAAGAAGAAGAAGAAGAAGATGATATAGAAGATGGTTCTTGCCATACCGTTGATGCTCAAAATAGTTTAAATGATCAGGGTGGTGTTGTTCTTTGTTTTTATGGAATCAAAGGATCTCTTTATTTACCATGACGTGTTGTATTTGTAGGGGGACTTCCTATAGTTCTGTTAGGGTTTATAGTAGGTATATTTGGTTATCATGGATCCCCTTTTAATCTCGGTGTATTGTAAACACTATGGTGTTCTTATTCAAATGAATGATCTTTGTGCTCATTTGTGTGTTTTACTCAGTTGTATTATAATATAAATTAAAACCACGTTATTATGTTCATATGATAAGTATGTTTTTTTAGTTTTTATGAAATTAAAACAAAATGTATATATAATCTTTCAGTACATGAGAGTCGAATTTTGGGGTGTTACAAACACCACTACCACATGCCACCAAATAAACTTTACCATTATCTCCATTATTATAATAAAAATGTTTCATTCCCCTACCTCCCTCTATCACATGAGACATACTCCCTATTTTACACAATATCTATAAAATGAGTTTCAAATTTCATTATCACAACCTATCCCCCTAGGTACGCTATGACATAACCAAATTAGGTGAATGGTCCAGAAATTACATTACCAAAAAATTAATAAAGTTCAAAACACATTTGAATAAAATACTACCTCTCCTCTAATATCATCACATGAAACAACCCCTCAGATCATCACACAGTGCTCACATATATGAATCCATTCACATAATTTAACGTGCAGGGTAGATACATAGGGCACAAAGAAGGTCTCATCACTTTTATGAAAACTCATATTGTAAAAGATGAAAATTAAACTCTTTGAAATAGTCATTGGATTCCAATCTGTATCACATTATTTATAATCTCATCTCAATATACTCTTGATTCAGTTTTATAAAAATAATAAACACCTATCTGGGAACTCATTCTTCCATTAGAACACTGACACCCCTCATGTTACAATGTTCTTCATTGTGTGTTGTTTTGAGAGGTGGAGTTACATGTTGTGTATTCATTAAATTTTTATTGTAACATGGAATTTTTTGAGTTTTTACTACTATTAATGGTCAATAGGGAACCATATGGCCTCCTTCACAGGAAACAATTTTCAATTTATTTTAAACTATACTTGGTTTAAAAGCATGGGTTGTGCATATTTATTTTCAAATAGAGAAGACCCTATAAGAATACATGTGGGGTACATGGTGTGTATATGGTGTGGAACAATACATGCATATAGTTTTTTAAAACATGAAAAACATTTCTAGTAGAATTTTTTTGACATATAAATTTTATTGGCTTCTACATGGTTTTTCAAATACCCTAGGAATCCCTGATAGGACATTAAAGGCTTGGGGTGGTTCCAAAGGGAGGCATATGGGTTTTTAATTATTTGGACACTCATGAATAACCATGTACATAAAATATTTTCTATTTAGTGGAATGTAAAATATTGGAACATGTTTTTCCTAACCATGTGTCCAAACCGTGCGAGTTGTTCATCTATTTAAATTTTATGATTTTTCTATTATCCCTCTTGATTATTATGGGGGTTCATTACCATTTCACTTCCCCTATTTCATCCCACCATATGGAACTTTTGAGGAGCTCCATTTTATTCTCCCTATGATTCATGGCTTCCCTTAGTGCTTTCTAAGTAGATTTGAGGTGAGTCCACCCTCTATTTCCCTCTTTTTTCCTCCCCAATCATATTTTGGATTCCCCCCCAAGAACGCTAGTTATCTTGTGGCTAGATTTTAGGATTCTAGAAGAATTTAATTATTGGTAATTTGGGGTCTATGGGTTATATATACTTTTTCTTGTATATTGGGTATTATTTCAATTGAAGGCGATATGTACATTCGAGTTTTGGATTGGTTTCCACTTCTTCGGGGTAGGTGTTACAATGGAGTTGTTTCATTTTTCAATTCTAACGTGATTTTGATTTATAAATTATTTTTTATTAAATTATGACTATACGTGATATATCATTTTTGATTTGAAACCATTTAAATCTGTTTTTAACATGGAATAAATGATTTTTATTCTCAATTCCATGTTTTCCTATGTGAAATGAAATGTTTAATTTTGAAAAACTTTTATGAGATGTTCATGTGGCTCTAAGAATTTTTTTCATGATGATAAAATGGTTTTCAGCCATTTTTGGTTATCAATAAGTGGACAAAAGGTTTTAATGGGAATATGGGTTGAAAATGAGTTGTTGACCACAAATTTATTTTTATAAAGGAGTTTCTTGAAGGATTTACAATGATGATCTGAAATGTGTGTGTGGTTTTCAACTTTGGAGAAATACTTTATTGGTCCTTATAATGTGTTTGATGGAAAAATAGGGACTCATGAGCTTTATTTTTTATTTATTAAAAATAGAGGGACCTTTTGTATGGGTGACATTGAAATATTTTAAATATTTGGGTGTTTAAATAATATTTCAACATTTTTTTAGAAAGGTGTTATATAAAAATTAAAAAGAGAATGAAATTAAAAATCCATGATTTATGGTAAAGGCATGATTGGAACATTGGGTTTTTAATAGTGTGAGACACCCCTTTATTACCCCATTCTTGATAACCCCTTGAGTGGGATTTTGATCCCTATGTGACTCTTTTTTTCACCACTTGAGTGGGAATGTGATTATTTTTACTAGAGAGTATTTTTTATTAAGATTTTTATAACTGAATGTTATGTGTGAAGTCATTTTAGGTTATAAATTGCGCAATATACTTATCGTGTTTGTTTCTATGAATCACTTTATTATTGGTCATTCTCTTCAATGTCCTAATATGATGACCTAACATAGTAATCTAGTTATTTCACATTCTACAAGTTTCCCACTAGTCATTATAGGATCACAGGATGGGTGGATGATCATAATTTCTATGATGGTTTTGTGGGATACATTGATGATAATTATAATGTCTTGAGTTTTTGAATAGTTCATTATTTCTGTTAAAATTCAATATTCATTTTTTTTGTCGGGGAAACATAAATTCTAAGCTTCACTACCAAATTCTGAGAGGTTGAAAAATATAAGGAATTATTTTTAAATGGTATTTAAGTCATGAATATTACCTTAGTGTTTTAAATGAGTTATGGTTTTAGGGGGTCTTAAAAGAAATTTTTTTGATATAACATGATAGGGTACAAAGTTTGTTCAAACCATGTATCCTTAAAGGATAAAATTTGAAGAAAGATTTAGTTGTAGATCAATTTTTTTCACACAGTGTGGGTGGGGGTATATGACTATTTGAATATCTGCAGTTTTTAGTAGAGGTGATCCGTACGGGCTATAAATGATTTTGCATATAGTGTTCCTAACTGTGCAAGGTGGGGTTCCACGGATAGTGGAATCTACCTACGATATGCATGGTTTGGTAAATTGTTCCCCTAGTTGTGTGAGGGGTGACCCCTTTAGATAGTGAGTGTGTACAATTTTCTCACAATTAGCCAAACCATTTGAAAAAATCACATCGCACTTTTAAAAAACTGAAATTACATTTCTACCCATCCATGATATTTTTTCATTCATCCCCTCCATTATACTCTATTTCAAAGACATATGATGGGAGCTATCTGTTCCTCTTCCACCTAGGATTCTCCCTACTTCTATTATCTACGTTCTAAATTGAACATCATCATGTGAGCTGTGAGCGTAGTTGTAAGAATTTTAATACCCTTCCTTCAATTATTTTTATCTCTCAATATAGAATACAAAATCCATGTGAGTTATTTTTCAATATTTTCAAGATGTTTTTATATAATCCTGATTTCTCTTATCTTTACTCATGTTAGAAGATGATAATTAATAATTGAGAACCTATGAGAATAGGTTTGGTAGTTCCTATGTTTCTCATAAAGTAAATAGGTGTTCTGGGGTGTGTTATTAAATATGGATATGTGGGTTATCTGAGTGAAACCCTAAAAAATTAATTCTTCCTTTAAATTGTCTAATTGATGTTATGAGATACAGATAAGTATTCTCTATGCAGTTTAAATATGATAATCTGGGTATGATGCTTGTGGTCATATGATAAGGTTAAAATGAATATTTTAAATTTTTAAATTAATTACACGTGTAATGATTTTAGAAGTTAAAATGGAACATGATGGTCATAGATTGAGGTACTGAGGTGATGTAGATCACCATATCAAAGATGAATAGGTTTTTCAATAAGATGGATTTGAATGAGATATATGGGATAATATTGACCAACAAGAATTGAGGTGATATGTTCATTAGGTTGAAGAAGATAGTAATGACCATTCTATAAATGGATGATGAGGTTTTTATATTCCAATTAGGTTTCCCATTTGTGTGTCTTAAGTAACATTTTGCGATTTTTTCTCATCATTGGTGGTCAAAGTTTTCATTGGATTCATGTGAAAAAAAGATAATACTTAGTTGAGGTGGTGTTGACTAATCATTATGGGTGGAGGCCTACGTAGTTATATTTTCATAGGGTATGGTTTGGACCAGTAGGCATGTAGGCGGCACTCATTGTTGAAATCCATTGTTGATGGTGTGTGAGTACATAATTTTCTGGATGAGGATCACTATATATATTTGAGGAGGATGGGATAGAATTATTGGAGGACGAATTTCATCATTCCTTGGATGATGGGACGTAAAGCCAATTGTGTTGTGTTATTAATTCTAGGATAGATATTTCTATGCCTTGAATGTTAGTATGTTAATAAGACATTTTAATATTATTAATTTGAGGAAAAATATCATCATTCTTCAAGACATCAAGCCATTGATCCGATGATTTGTTTTAGAACAGAAGTACACGGGACTTGTAATTTATTTCTTGGGAATGCTGTTGGAATGCCTGGGAGTATTATATGGGATGATTCATGAGTTTTTGGGACTTTGGTTCTAGGTTTAATACATGTATATGATATACAATGGTTCTTCTAGTATGAATGACCATGGATGAATTTTTCAATTATATGGAGTTGACTAAAGCAGGTAATATTATAACTTGTGTCTATTGATCACAGGTGGAGCGAGTCGTTTATTTTTATATGCTATTTTATTTTTTTATTTATATTTGAGAAAACTATATAATTATGTATGTAAGATAGGAACATGTTAATGGAGGCCTAATTAATTAGTAGTCACACCCTACACATGCCCCTCATGACGCATGTAGACTTTATGTTTTTGAGATCAGGTTAGAGACCAAGATCTTACTCTGGACCATAGTGACTAGAGATATTGAAACGTGGGATGGAAGGATAATTTAACATGAATGTTCTCTATATCAATTTAGAATATTTGGGTCCTTTTATTAAATTCTAATATGATCGGACATGGGTGATATTTCATATCAATTTTTATAATACTGTTATGGAATGGGTTGTTATCAGCAAATGGTATTATGCATTGGGCTTGTGTTTACTACACTTTTTTTATTTATTTCACTAATATTGGTATTTCAACTTCTATAATGATATATTATTATGTGTCCATTATTATTATATCAACACCAGAGGGTATAATCTTCCCACTATAACTTAATGCGGACCTCACTTCATGTCAGAATGATTTGGAATACGAGGGGGGCGGGGTACTCCTAAGTCCTGCTGTCCCACCTGTCCAGGGCACAAGTTAAGTGGATTCTGGGTCTGGGTGTTACAATTGGTATCAGTGGTGTTTTTTTGTGTTACTATTTGATTATGGATGACCAGATACTAGGCTCAAGTTGGGACTAGGTAATGAGATCATGTTTGGGTTCCCACAGCCACATGTTCACGGGATAGACCAAGTTGAAATGTGTTGGAAATTGATGTCGTATTTTTGTTCTTTTAAATTTGATTGATTTACACTATGAGTATTGAACATGGGTGTGATGTTAATGGATTGCGAGATTTTGACCCTTGTCCTGGTATGGAAAGGTAGGAGTATTTACGAACCATGATAGTAAATTTGGATTATTTGATGTTTTTATATTCTTATGATTTTCAATGAGAACCTAGAAAATGATATGAGGGGTTTGAATATTTAATGTGCCAAAAAAACACTAACCAATGTTCTCCAGTATAGATTTTTATTGGAATTCTACTCAACTCTCCCAAGTATGTTACTCCCAATGATATTTATATGTGATTCTATGTGGCTGTGGTATTTATATACTGGACTCTCTTATGGGTATTTATGAATAATATAAGGGGTGATCCATTAAAAATTTCAACAAAAAGATAAAAAATAATTTATTATATAACCTTTTGGAGGCGTTTTAATCATCCATCCTAGTTTTATGATATCTAATATTCATTATATGTTATTATTGACTCTATTATAGATAGGAAAGGGGACATGAGTCTATATGATATGTGATTCCTAAATCTATTAGGGGTAGGAAAGTGGCCATGAGGCCGGATGACATATGACATGGGTGCAACAGGGGAGTGTATTGGTGGTGAGAAGTGATATCTATTTTAACATTCCCTATATGTGATATATATATATATGACTATTTGACAATGGTGTTTGGTGTTTTGTGTGATTCCACCTAGATAGATTCAAGTGAAGCATTATGATGGGGGATTTTTGTCGTCTCTAGAACATGTATTTGATTATGCCTATGAGGGTCAGGATGTGGCCCATGAGGGTTGGGATGATCATCATCCATAAGTATAGGCGGGGAAGGTATAGAATATGGATGATTTTGGGCCATGGATATACAAGAATCATATGGAGAGTTTTGTGCACAACAAACAACATAATGAAAAGGGAGGTTAGGGAGTTGATCAATCCATGAATTATTTTACTTGTGAGTTATAATCTAATAACCCACCATTATTTTTATAGGATGGTGGAATAATGATAATAGAGAAGTAAATCGAGTATGTATAAATGAATAGTGACTTGCTCGAGGCAGCACTGGGATGGAGGGTGAAGCTTGATACTTATATTCTCATAGGACCAACAATAAATTAGTGGAATGTAAAGGTGTATGGTGGTAGAAATGCGGGATTGGCATGGAAGGATTTTTCGGCCAAGTTCATCCGGAAAATTTTCCAAGAGATTTTGATGGAAGATAGATCATGTGAGTTCATGAACATAAAATAGGTAGATACTTCCATTATGTAGTATGTGAAATCCTTAAAGACCTTTCTCGATTTACACCTTCTATAGTCGGTGATGAAACCTCTAGGGTGAGTCATTTCAAGGATGGTTTGTGAAATTTAATTTGGGTGAAGGTGAAAATATAAAGTTACAAAATCTTCTAGAATGCAGTAAATAATGATTTAATAGCCCAGGGGAATATAAAAAATTATAGTTATTCGAGCCAAATGATTGTATTATGTGAGACTAAAAACGATGCTTTGGGTAGCTGAAAGGGATTTCATGATGAGTATGAGTTGTATTTTTTGAAAAGAGATTTATGAATACCACTGAGTGGTTTGGGTTTTATAGTGTTATTGTAGTGTTTAAAACTCTTATATGTTTGTAATTTCTATGATCTAGCTCCAAAGTAGTTCCAGGAATGAGGTACAATGGGGCACTTGGAGAGGTTATGCAGGGAGAATTCAAAGACAGCTTGTAGTTAGGGACTAAGTTAGGATTAAGGATATATGGTAGGACTACTAGAGATACAATGTGATATTACCTTTGATTCAACTACATTCATATGTTTAGTTCTAGATAGAGAGACCTAGTAGATTGGCTAGTAGCTGATAGCTGTTATAGATCTATAAGGAGGCTAGGCTTACAGTAGTTGGGCCTCAGGACATGCACATGTTTTTGAGATGAAAAGGTTATATAAGTTTAGAGAAATGATAAAGTAAAGTGGAATGACGGGATTGTGGGATGAATTTTTTTTGGTAATGAAAGATATGTGTATATGAGGCGCATATGTTTTGGTTGAACTTTCCAGACACTAGTTAGAAGATAGGAATGAAATATGATGAATGTTTGTATGTGATGAAAGGGAGTAAATAAATTGTTTGGAAATAATATATATATATATATATTATTGGAATACATTCGATTATTAGTTGTGATTGAATACCTTTGAGAACCAGTGAGACATTGTTTTTTATTGGTATTATGTATAAAACATGTACTACTGAGCAACTAATGATATGAAAGGCTTGATAGGGGTAAAATATGAAGAGGGTGTAATTGAGAACCTGATGAGGTGAATGAATCACTATATGTCATCAGAGGACATGTGTGGCCTAGGATTGTTGTTGGAACAATAAGAATGATTAAATTTTGGTTCATGAAATGATTGGGTAGGTAATTCCTAAGGCGGGAAGTGACACGAGGGGAATTGACATGTGACTAAGTATCCTAGGTAGACTAGGGTAATGATTATGAGATGGGTATGTCCATTTAAATCTTAGCATGAGTCCATATAGACCAGGTTTGAGCTACTGAATGGTTTGGAGTCTATAACATCTAGGGGTTTCTAACAGGACATTTTTCATTGGTAAACCTAAATTTGCATGTTGTTGGTCAGGATAACATAAATTATATACTTTAGAACCTAATTTAAAGAGTATGAATGTGCTAAATATTTTTATATGGGATTTATGGAATGGTATGTGAAAACGGGTTTGGAAGAGTTTATGGTGTGTCAGGCCTCAAAGACATAGTCTTAAAAAAACAAGGACGGGTGGATGGTTTTTTCAAACCATGCTGCCTTACATGGGAAATCATGCATCCCAATTTTCATATTGAGCATGGTTTGTTAAAATTTTCAAAGAGGAGGGCATGATCATGTGAATTTCGGTTGATTTTAGAAATGGGGATCTATGCAGGATAAGAATATATTTTTTCAAATAGTGGAGTTATCAATGTGAGGTCGGGCTCCTTGGACAGTAGAATCTGCATCAGTTCTGCACAATTTGGTAAACAATATGCCTAGACATGCGAGCAGTTACCCCTTTGGATATTAAGTAATAAATTTTTTTTCACGGTTATCCAAAACATATTACCAAACCAGAAAGATCATTTAAAAGGGTGAAATTAAATTTCCACCCATCCCCTCTATTTCTTCTCCTCCTCCTCCTCATTTATCTTTTGTTTCATGCACACAGTATGGGAGAAAACTATTTTAATATCACCGAGGAATTGGCCTCCTTCCTCTATCTAACCTTCAAATTGAATGTCATCATTTTCATTGGGAAATTAGAGTTAATTATTTCAATTATACTGCTTATATTCTTCATTTATCTCTCTATAAGGAATGATAAATCCATGAGAACTATTTTTCCCTACATTCAAGGTATTTCCTAGAATCCCAATTTCTCCCATTTTAGATTAGATTAGAGGTTTATATTAAATGATATAGAATCTATCAGTCAAAGGGTGATGGTTCCTTGATTTCTCCTTACATACACGAGTGTTATGAGATGTGTTATTAAATACACATAATGGGTTTTACATGTAATAACCTTAATAAATTAATTCATGTTTCAAATTGTTTAATTTATGTTATGAGATGTTGATGGGAATAGTATAACCTATTATAATATGATATTATTGGTATGAGGTGTGAGAATGGTTTGGATGGTTATGATGAATATTCCAATTGTTTATGTTAATTAAAGGTTTTATGTCTGCATGAGTTCCAAGGGAACTTGACTGGCATGGCCAAATGTATTAAGGTGCTGTTAATCACTGGGACTAAGATGACATGGTTCGTCTAGCTAAGGTCATGTTCTAAGATATATGGGATGATGATTACCAATGATAATTTGGAAGATTAGATCATTAGGTTGAGTTAGATGTTAATGACCATGCCACATTTGGGAGATGAGGTATGCATCTGCCAATGAGTTTTTAGGATGGTTTTCCACAGGTACATGTTTTTGAATGTTTCGCATCGTTGTTCGATGACATATTTATTAGTGGAGACATAGTTTACTAATACCTCTTGATTGTTTCCAATAACATCTATAACACCAAAAATATTCTTAAAACACTCTCATTGAAGGAGTATATTATAAAAAAAATACTTCCATTAATTTTTACCTTTTGAAGGTCACTACTAAGATTATTTGGTGAGCCAAAATTTTTGAGCACACTCCTTCCATCTATCATGGTTTTTGTTTTTTTATTTTAATTTTGATATTGTCAATTATAGTAGAGTTTTATATTTTATATAATTTTTAAATGAAATAACAATATGTTTGAACCATATTTTTTTTAATATTTATCTTATACTAAATAAATGGAAATTAAACCACATCACCTTCATAAAGAAGAAATTTTTTTACAGTGATAATTGAATATTTTTATATTAGGAACTCATTCATCGTCAATGATGGCATAATTTAATTCCGTTATGTCTAATAAATTTCCCTAACTACAAAAAATTATTTCTCATAGTGTAATTTATATTTATTCAAATAATTTTCATTTTCAGTCATATTTTACCTCATTATATTATATAGGACATTTTGTATATAAATTTGTAATATTAATATAGTTAAAAAAATAATGGTAATTTATTATTGTACTTATCCTTACCTATATGATCATTATTTGAGATTAATGGGAGAAAAATTCATCATATCCATAAATATAACCTATAAATATGAAATAATTAAATGAAAGACCTATTTAACAATTCACATTATTTGTTAATGTTGAACCTATTCCCATTTTCCATTTAATCAAATCACTATAATGTACCTGAATAGGGAGGCTTATTATGTTATAATATATGAAATATGAAACTTTGCAACCAAATTTATTTGGTAGGATTGTTATTGTATCTTTAATAAAAATTATATACTTAGGAGTTTTACCATATCCCCATATGGTTCTCACTATCATATTTTTTATGAGAGTGGGTGCCCTTTCCTATGTCCATCTTGTAAAATTGGACTAACATGTCATGTATATAGTTCTATATACAAATGTACTTAAATTACTATAATAGTATAATTAATTATTCATACACTATAT
Organism: Viscum album; assembly: GCA_963277665.1. NCBI lineage: Eukaryota > Viridiplantae > Streptophyta > Magnoliopsida > Santalales > Viscaceae > Viscum > Viscum album. Next base: position 449,243,585 of record OY728145.1, read on the forward strand.
ATCATTATTAAATAACATTTTATTCCATATAAAAATATTATAGAAGTTCAAAACTATAATGAAAAATCTATTATATGATTATAATACTATTTAAGTATGTCTTATGGTCCAGATACATCAGTCTGATGGAAACAACCCATGAATTAGGTCTCACTATATATTCCAATATATGAGTACTTGTATTTTTTTTATTTACCGGAGATACTTATTAATGTCTATCACTAATCATATAGTTTGATGCATGATACAAAAATAATAGTTTATTTTATTTATAAAGAAACTTGTGTTAGGTCTTTCATTGGTAAAATTTCATTGAGTTAATGATTTTTTTAGGATTTCTCCCTTCCATGTATATGAAAAAGATATCAAGAAAACTTTTCCCCATATGGTAATTCCTAGATTAAAACTATGGCTAGGGTAGATGAATTCAAGTCCATTCAAAAAATTAAAATAATGATATATAAACCATCAAGATGGTTTAAATTTATTATGCATCATGCTTCATAAGATATCTATTTAGAAAGATATTGCATTACACATGTAGTGTTCATAGATTACAACACTAACCATGACTTATCATTATCTCTTATGATTCCAACATGTGTTTATGGATACGGGAAATTTTCTATAATTATTAATCACTTCTATAAATTTAAGGAATAAATGAAAAATAGGCAAAGTGTATCCACAAGAGATTCTGATTTACAAAAATTAGAATTTAAGACGAAGTGGGCCCCGAGTTAAAGGGTTTACCCCAAATCCATACACACATATATATATATATATATTACATTATCATAGAATAATGTGTTGATATGTTATATGGTATGATATATATAAACCATGATATGTGATAGTACATGGATTATAAAAAGTTTTTAATATATTATAGTTACATCATAGAGACAATCTGATATAGATATATATTGAATGATTCATGTGATTATCATATGATACACCAAGGTCACTAAATGTTAAATAGTTAATGTTATAATCACATGTACTATTATAAATTGGATTATTATCATGTTTTAACATGACACATGAGAGGATTGATACATTCATGTCCTAAGTACATGAATGACCAAATCATTAACAAATACATTATGTAATGTATAAATAGAGGATGTGATGATATCTAGGGGCCTATATAAGGAACCATTACCCCAAAGAAGAGATCATTTGATCATATATGGATTCATAATTGACTATCTCATTCTAATCAAAATATATTTTTCTCTTGTTCCCTTTACCATCCATGACACAATCATTTCATAGAAGGATGAAGAATCCTACAAAAACATCATGTGGTTTTTTTTGGATACACCATGGATGATGGATTACTTTTGTTAATCCATGGGGTTATAGTTTTTTTCTATATTTATTGAGTGTTATTTGATCAAAAGAAACCCATCAGTGATATCATATCATTACCATGTATTTTGATTCTAGAAAGCATGCTAAAAATGATGTTTTTGGATATCGTTTTGAATGTTATATTCTATATCAGAAAAATGATGTAATTTTTTCAATGTGGTTATTATAGTGATTTGGGGTTCCATAATATCTAATGTGGTCATTCCATAAAATATCAGATATCATTGGTGGAGACACAACAAAAATTTATATAGTTTCGTAAAATCGTAGTATATTTTATGGTCATTCATATGGTATGATGTTTCCATTTATTGATTTTTATGTTTCCTTAAACATATAATCATATTAATCTTCTGATATAAGGGTATATCATAGAATATGAAACTCTTATACCTATGGGTGATATCATAGGTCAATTATAGAATACAATATAGGTGATGACACATTATATCATATATGGATATTGAAATAGATGATACATAATACCAGATTATCGGCTTTATGTGCTAATATGCACAAGAATAAAGCGGGATACCAATTTTAAGATGAATCACATCCTATGATATAACATATATATTTAATCATGACATACCTATAAATAATTTTTTCTAAAATATATTTAATAATTAAATTAATAAATGAATATTTTTTTAAAAATTATGGAAGAGTTCATTATGGTATATTTACTGAATTTATATAATTATTTATTTATAATTTTTTAATGAAATTATTCTGTTCTTTTGAAAAATTTAATAAATATATATCCATAATATTAAATGATAATTTTAAATACCCTTCAGAAAAATTTTTACATGACTTATAATATAGATACAAAATGTTTACATTAATACTATATGCTTAATTTATAATGATCTTATAGATTAAAAAATAAGGGAAAATATAAATGTGTTTATATTACAATTTTAATTTTTTATATTAGTTTATTTATTTGATCAATATTAATAACCATATCGGATAAATTATTTAAACAATATCAAAACATATTTTGGTAATTTATTTCTTAATGGTTTACATAATATTAAATTCGTGATATTTAGATTATGTAAATTATTTTCAAGGTAGATATGAAATATATCTCTAATTATGAGAAATAATTATCTTACAATTCACCTTTAATCATATTTATCCAATTGTCTCTTATCCATTTTAATAATTTGGGTACTACAGAAAATTAATAAATTCATTCACATAGGGAACAAAAATTTAACTTAATCAACTTGAACAAGGATATTTATTGGAGCACACATTGACAATGTTTTAATATACCATTATCCACTAACTACACTTATTAATAATGGGTTTCGGCTATACATTGGTTTACGCCACATACAATGTTTATGTCTACATTACTACCACACTATGATCATTTTCTCACTTTTACCTTTATTTAACACTACTCTATTGGGGAAAAAAGTCAGATTAAAGGACAATATTGAATAGTCTCATAACTATACATAATGAACTGAATATAGGAAAATTCAGTTGACATCCACATATTGTTCTTTAATGATTGGTTTATAAATACTTCATAAAAATATGTATTTATCTAAGATGTCAGGGGAAATCTTTTTTTTATTCTCTAGAAAAATGTAAATGAGTTCCATGATATGTTCCACTTATTTCTAGCATATAGGCGTGGACTTCCCTTTCCATCATATCACAATAGTATCCCCATTCGTCTATTTCTTTTGGTTTGGAAATGAAAATTAGCATCCTCCCTCTTCTTTGGAACATATTTTTTAATATATTCTGTCACCCATGAATTTTTTCATAGTAGTGGACTTCAATATTTATAGTGATCAATGTTTTTATAATTATCTCAATTCCATAAATCCTTCTCTCTACTCAAAAAGAAATTATACTCTTTTCCCTTTAAGAATAGGTTCAATTATTAATAAATATGATGGGATGATATGTTATTCAATATTATTTTGGAATTGAGTGAGATTCATCCAAACTTCTCCTTTAATTTTGAGACAAGTAATCCAATTCAATTACATTTAATTAATCAAAAAATTGGATATTTTATTCATAGATTCTATAAATTCAAAAACACCATAGTGAACGTCTTAACACCACGAAACAAACATCAATACCATCATAATATATTGCCTATAAATCATCACCTCCATGGTAAAAACATTTATTATGATGTGGCCACCTTAAAAATAGAATATAAAATGAATCATACTTTAGCCTTTTGAGGTTTGACCTTCGTCTGTACATTATATTGACTTGGACAACATCTTGATATAGAAAATACATAGATATATTTTATTGAAGTCACAAAATATCTTAGCGAGATCATTTAATATTAATTTATTAACAATCCATATTTAATGTTTTATTATTTCCTTTTATGTGCATCCATCCATTTTTAAGTAGCTACAACATTGACAGATCCTACAACATGGACAATTCCAAATTCTAAATCCAAAAAAATCTATCCAAACTCCCTTTATATTGTGGAAATCCTTATTGTTATAAAAATACATATAAACCAAAACAACAATATATTAAACACTAAATATTTATGACACAATACCTTTATCGCACAATGGAGTCCACAAATAGGTAGATCCTCTATAAATCACCTCACACACAATGTAGAATTTATGATTCCCCTATGGTTTTGAGTTCTTCATCAGCATAAAATGGTTAAGTATGAATTCTTATGAACTACAGAAGGATCATTATGAGTTCATTGAGGAACCATAGGGTGCCCCCAAAATTTAATAACACACACTTCCATGGTTTTTCTAATATTCTATTACAAATTGTAAAGTTATAAATCCTTATGAGGTCTCTATGAGTACCAATATAAAGTCAAATTCTTCCAATTTCTAGAAACAATCTCCATGGGAAAACCTGATATATTAAAACATGGTTTCTATGTTTAAGATAGAACTTATTTCAAATTATTATGGAAGTTATCTACTTTAATTCCTATAATCGTACACGCTAATAACCCCTTTTTATTGATGAAAAATTTTAGAAAAATAACTTAATATTTTATTAAAAATTATCCAATTATCTTTAATATATAAATAAAAAATCACACATCATCTAATTAAAAATCATAAAATATAATTTAACGATATCCCTCTTTTGTTTATCAGATATACTACTTATCATGAATATATTTACTTTTCCTTTGCTATTATATAAAAGTATTACACTATTAAATCAAATTCTTACCCAATAAATCACAATTATTTATTCTTACCTTATAAGGGGTCGGTATACATCTTATCCTCATATGTGAATTCATTATATATCCATGATGATTCATCATATCCCATTGATATCAAATAAAAATAATAAACCTTCCACTGTGAATAAAAAATGTATAATATAAGGAAAACATATTACCTTGGAAATCCTCCACTTATCGTCTTAATTAACGAGAAAAATATGATTTCAATTTGAATTGTTCATTAAGGATATCATTTGATTTAAATTGTACTTATATTTTTCATTATTCATGTGGAATCATCAAAAAATACTATCCCCCTAACTCAACAAAGATATTTCATCAAATTCAAGGAAATTGAGTTCATCCTTCAATGATATAGTTGAAGATTATGCAATTTCTAAATATAATTCCAACAGATACCAATTATCTAATTTCAAATATAATTGAAACATCATATTTTTATTTCAAGTAACAAAACTTCTTGACTTTGTATTCATTCTAAAATAATGTCATTGGTGCACCTTATAATTTATTAGTGAGCTATCAACACAACCTCTAAACATAACGAGTATTAATTTTCATATAGGAAAAAAGATATTAAGAAAATAACATAAATGGTTTCCATTTCAATTTTCCAATGATAGGTATTTAATGTAGTCAAAACATTTATATTATACTAAAGATATATTTAGGTTATCGTAATAAAATATTCACCAAATAATTGGAAAATAAAAAATGATAAAAGTGTTTAATTCATATCAGATCTATCTATTCAACTCTATAAACCAATCCTGATACAAATTTTTAATGAAAAAAACTTATACATGTTTGATACAATAGAATTTTGTACTTTCTTCTCTAGGTGGATTTTTTAGTTGATGGAGATATCAATTTTTGACTTCCATCTCTAAACACCCCATAAATCCATTATATTAATTACTAATTTTAAAATTAATAATTAAGTATAAATTTAATCCTCTTAAAAATACTTTTGACATATTGAATTAATTAAAAGATAACAAATAACAAACAAAATTTTAAAATTATTTAAATAAATATTAAAACCCTATTTTTTCTATTATTCCATCAAGATGCCTTTTCTGTTTCTTAGAGTATGTTAAAATTTGATGATAAGTGTATTTGTGATGAACACTCATTTTTGACCATGATACCACTTGTGACTCAATTTTTTTCTACGATGCTTCTACGTATAAAAATCATATTATAATTCTAAATTTAGTAAAAAAACAATTTCACTTAACCAATCATTAATTTGGACTTTGATGCATTTTAAAACAATAATTTCGTCTTTCCAGGAAAATTATGGATAGATTATATCTCCCCAAAAACATAAATCCCTTCAATAATAGTTAATAACATTTCAATACACATGAATATGGGTTTCTATTTTCCTTACGTTAATGAAATCCATGATTCAATATGGACTACTTATTTTTCCCTTCTTTTTTAATAAAATATTTGAATTTGAATTTATTTTGATAGAATCCATATTATTTTAAAAAACTTTGTACCTTTTCATTTAATCATAACCCAATGTAAAATCTAATCTTCCTAGAGGTAACTTACCATCACAAATTTCTCCCCTAATCAGTAGTTTTTTGTTTTTTCTTCTAGAATTTTTGTGTTTTTTTATCTCCATACGAAATATTATATTTTTTTGTATATACCTTTCCTTGGGATACAACTTTCACACGTTATTTATAGTTTTATAAATATAAAATTTTATATTGTTATTTATAAATCCTTTTTATCTCTTAAGGATATTTTTAGTCGAGTAACTGAATTATATCTAATTCTCAAGATACATTATGCAAGGATATATTTCTTATTTGTCCCATAAAATCTATAGTTCAGGGGAATACATGTGTTATTGGATGTTGGAATGATACATCATATTATTCTAGATGAAATTATTATAAACCTTCCATTTAATATAAGAGAATCCGAGAATTAATCTTTAGAATTAATTCCATACATTATTTGGTGTAATTGGTTGCATTATTTTCCATGTATTTCTCCATAATCATAATAGTTAATGTATTCAAATGCTTCAAAATAGAAACTATAAATATGTCCATGCATTCAAAAAAAACTTCATATGTTTCCATACCTTCCTCTAAAACACAAATAGTTTTTTTACCTTTATAAGGTAACCCCTTTAGTGAATTTCAATTACCTATATGCTTTTTACTGTTCTTAGAAATTTTTATTGTTTTTTTTCTTCTCATTTTTTATAGAGGATTCATCATATCCAAATCTATATTTTCCCTTAGAACATGGTCTTTGTGATAAGAAATTATTTTAATATTTCCCTTATTAAATATTATATCTGTTCATAATTTCATTATCTATTTATATAGGATAATGAAATAACAAATGAAAATAACATTTTAGAATAAAATTAACCTTGGAATAAGATTACTCTACTTGATTATTGTTTGAGATTAACTCCTCCTTTGATTGACTAATATTTTTATTTTATTCTTAATAAAATGCTTCATATCATTTTTTGAGTGAATTACTAATATACATATCATATTATAATGTATGGTTAAGTTTATATTGAATTTAAATATTCTACATCAAAATGGCATGAATTTGTACAATAGAGTATTTAAGTTTTACATATTCTTGTTACACCCCTCACTTTCATAAAGTAATTCTGATAGGTATGCAACAATATCCTCCATATTGTCCTCAATATTATAATTCTGTTTTAATCAAATAACTTTTTTAATCAAATTGAATCATATACCCCTCATAAGACATCTTATATAACTCAATGGAATGAGAATAATTATTTTCCATTAAATCAATAGTGACATCACCCTGTCTTTTGTTCAAGATTTTGAACCCATAAATTTCAAATTCATCACTTGATATGAATCCCTTGAGACCTATTATACTAATTTATATTTATATTATATCTATTTAGATGATTATATAACTCTTTTGGATGATGAATAGATTATAACTTTTTCATTATTGTCACTTCCACATCATTAATATATTTATCTTTACTAGGGATTCCAGGTTCCTCAGATGAACCTGTAACTTCATTATATAAATCAACAGTTTCGAAATCATAAATAGTCATACTCTAATTTATGGAGACACTATACTCTTTTATGTAAATGTCAATATTTCCATAAATAATTACAAAAAATATAAAACCTTTGGTGTTATTTTTCATCTTCAACATTTTTTCTTATATATAACACAAAATAGTTTATAGCTAAAACAAAATAATAAATCCAAAAACAAAACATATATTTAAAGTGAAATATAAATTCATTTGAAGTATCTTATAATATAGTAAAATTATTAAGTAATTTTTTATTAGTTTTAAGATTCCATAATTGGTGTGGGTGAATTAGGGTATAAATATTTTATTTAATTAATATTTTTTTCCTAAATTTTGACATCCATAATCTGATATTGATATCTTTATTTGTAGGCTCACCATTTTTCAAATGTGATATATTTTGATATACTTAATATTTATCCTGAAATTATCCTTTATTTATATTTTTTCAATTATTACTTACTTATTTCTATTAGTTATGTCTCACAGAATATAAATGAATTTGTGGACATATGATACAAGAATTTATATTTGATCAACCACACTAGGCTAATACAAGGAATATATATTCACATTATGTCAATGTACTGTTATCCACTAACCAAACTGATTAACAGGTGGTTAATACTATTCCTGAGGTCACTACCCTTACAATGTTTAAGGATAGTTTACTACCAAAATGGGATTACATCCCTCACTCTTCCCTTATTTTTCTAACAACTATAAATGAAAAAATGTTGGCCCATAGGAAAAAATATAATAGTCTCACCACTGTAAAAATTCTCTAGATATAGGTATGTACTGTTGATCTCCATTATATATTCATTATAGTTAGGATATGAACTTCTTTATGATCAATATCATATTTCCATGAGAAATCATGTAATTTCGACTTCTTATCCCTTGGAAAAAATATCAATGAGTGACAATATATCATTTTATTCTTTCCAGAATATAGGGTTGTAATGAAATTTATTTAATTTCTCTACAAAAAAAACTATTATTATTTTTCTTTTCATTAAAAAATAGAAAATGTATTGTTATATCTACTTTGTTTCAATGTGTGAACATTTCCTAACCTCATCTACATTTTCATGTAAATGGTCTTCAATATTTATGGATATCCTCGTCTTCATAATTACCTCATTTATATAAATTAATCTTTATATTTCAAGTGATATTCCCTTATTTTCTGAACAAAAACAGATTCCTTAATTTCTGCGTATGACTGTCAAATCCATCCTTCAATCTTATTTGGAAACCAATTAAAACTCATCCAATATATATCTTAAATTTTAGTTAATTTATCCCATTCAATTCTCATCAATTCCTCCTAAAGTATATGATATATAACAACATGATTATTCTGAAATTACACTACCACTACAAAAGATTTAACACCATGGTGAAACCAACTATTCTACTAGAATGTAATGTGTTACACTATGGGATTATAATATATGAATTCATTTAAATAATAAAATTTCATTCAAAAACATTAACCATATTCAACACCAATGAAATATGAAAGCACGGTATATTTAGATAAAAAATAAATATTTATTATGAACACCAAAACCTATACATTAAATTATTAAGAATGTTAAATTGTATCCAATTTATACACTATTTGTAGAAATTAATACAATGGTTTCATTTAATACCTATGAAAATGAATTTATATAACTAAAATAATTAAAACAAACATTTTATGATTAGAAGTTTATTGTTCTAAATATTACCTTTCAATAAGATATGTATATAACTTTCAAGAAACCTATAATCAATTATGATAAAATATAATTGAAATTAATAATTGTTTATTACGAAATTAACTAGTTAATGATAGGAAATAGGAATGAATTGTTTTCCTATAGAAACAATTTTTCATTTTGTTTTCTGATTTTATACTAAAATTGAATGTATAAAATTTATATTTTTTATTTTTCAATAAGATAAAAATTATTTGATTTTGAATAAAAATATTTTTTAATATAAATTTTTGGGATTATTTTTGAAATAATTTTTTTTATGAGAATAGCGAGTAAATATCAATTTTGTTAACAAAAATACTCCTTTTACGAAATTATTGTTATATATGAATGAAAAAATATATTTGAAATTTTTTTATACATTTTAAAATACATTGTTTTTTATAAAACTCATGTATATCATTTTCTAAACATAAGAACTATTTTATTATAAAAATTGTTTTTACTTTTTTTATTAAAAATCAATTTTTATCACTTTTAGAAATTAAATCAATAAAAATGGATTTCATATTTTCGATCAAAACCTTCATATTACTTAATATAGTCAATTTAACTTTTATTCAATTTGAATATTGTTAGTATGATTGATGTTAATGACCATTATAATCATAAAATTATTATATTCAATGAATTGTTTTATTAGTGTTGTTTAATTTTTATTTCAAATTAATTAAATGAAAATATTTTAAATGGTGAGAGTTATATGATTTTAAAGAAAATATATAATTATATTAACAGATATTTAATTGGTAACCTATTCTAAAAAATATAAAGAAATACATAATTTTTAAAACACTATTTTTCATTAAAAACCTGCTTTCCATTTATAAGATGATTTAATTTAAAAGTTTTTTAAATTATTAATTAATTTAATTAGAATAAAGGGATACTAAAATTTGTTTCATCATAAAAAAAGTTGGTAATATATTTTATTTTATATGTTTTTAATACCAAAATTACATAGTTAGTAACTATTTACCAAGGTAAAAAGGGAGATTGAAATACGAATCTAAGAAAAAATAAAAAAAATTGTTTAAAACATTTTTGGAAATACATATTTGATGATTAATTGGATGAAGACGACACCAAAAAATTATTTATAACTTTTTTAGTCTTTTACCCTTGACTAGTGTAATGATATCATCGAGAATGAAAGGTTGTTATAAAATGTTCAATTTCTATCACTTATAAAATGGGTTAATTTCTCCACTTAATTAAATAAAAATTCTATAAAATTACTTCTTAATAATATTTCATTTTCCACTATAGTAATCATATCTCATTTTCATAATCCTATAGTCTCAATTAAATACCCCAAGCCCTTAATTTGAAAGGTGGCTTTCAAGATAAAATTCAATGTATGAAAGTGAGTGCTACTTACTCAATAATATTTACTAACTCTATCTATTCCAAAACTACCCTTAATATAGTAGTATAGTGACCTTAAAATCATTATTATACTGCATGTTTTTTAAAATTAGCTTAAAAAATGATTATTCCTTTCCATAAACATAGAAAAACAATGAATTTCAGGCACATGCAGAAAATGAATATGGAACAAGGTAAGAGATGTCATGCCAAATTCATCTCTTTGGAACATGTTTTGTATTATACATCTAATTTAATTTATGTGTTCAATATACATAAAATTTGAGAAATATTATCATGAATTATATTTTATTCATCAAATATTTTAATAATTTTATTTTATGGTCAATTATAATTCCACTCTATCATGGGGTTTTAATTGAAATGTTACTCAAGTTGTAAGGATTTATTGTCTCTAAATTTCACACCTTTAGACATTTTTTTATTATACTCCATGTATTCATAGGAATATTTTATCTAATTACCTAAAATAATTTTTATCATTATTTATTTATATTTCATGATATTTATTTATATATTCTATCTTCTTTATTTCATGGGTTATTTAATAAAAATTTATAAAAGTCATAAGGGTTTCCCTTCTCAAATTCCTTTCATTAAGAAATTTTTTATTTTTCATACCTAAATTATTATCAGTGTTTTATATAATATATAATTGGTATTTTTTATCAAGAAATGCCATTTATTCATCATATTTATGTTTAAGTTTTTCCCTTGTCTCTTTCAATTGGTTTGAGCTAAATGCTCCTCATATTGTTATGGGTTTTCTTGAACAAAATCTTTTTATAGAGTGATAATCACTCCACAATGATTATAATCTTTAAATATTAAATTATAAAACCCCATATTTATTTTATTTATTATTTTCTTATTCATTTATGTGGAAATTATTTTTCACATGAAATTATTCTTCCTTGGTGAATCTATTGATTCATAAAAAATTTATTATTAAAACAAAAAATTCCCATTCCATTTAGTGTATTTTTTCCATATCTATGTTTTTATTTATCTTTGGTGTTATCATTTCAATAATATAAACTGAAAACGATTTTATCTACAATGATCCTCTATTATCCTTTTATTAATTTTAATACAATGGTTTCACTATCCTTTTAATATTTTTGTTATTTGTTAAAGGAAATTTAAAATATTTTAAGGATTTTTTTTCCATGATTTTATATTATTCTATATTAAATTTTTAACATTTGATTTTTTTATTATCAAGGAAATTATATTGGAATTATTTTGATGATATTTTTTAAGAGTTATTGTCGTCATCTTCAAATTGTTTTTATGGACAGTGACATAAAATAATGATTTTTTGGAAGATTATAAGAAATTAATTTTGATGAAAAATAATTTCTTTTGATTTCTATTCCATTTTAAAAGGTTTCTTATCTAATATTATAATGGTTCATGAATTATTATATATGTTCTATTCTTAAATTATCATTTAGAAATATTATGTTTTTGGTGTCATATGATCATGTTTTTTATTTTATAACATTTAGAAAAATTATGAATATAATTTTATTCTCAATGGTTATTTATAGAAAAAATAATGATTTGATTTCAAGTGGGACTCATATATATGGATAATGAAAGGAAGGGTCCAATATTACAGTCTAGTGCATTGGTTACGGTTTTATATATCATTAGATAACTATGGGAATATATAATGGAATGTTCACTCAGTTAAGAAAATCATGTAGTTATTCCAACTCAACTAGGGGAAACGGTTAGTGATTCCTTCTCAAGCATGGGAACCGGGTAGTGATTCCTGATACACTGTGGAAATAAGATAGTGATTCCTAATATATTATAGAAATTATGTACTAATTACTACTCCACAATGTGAATCTCATATCGATTCCCATGACACTATTTTATGGGAATTAGGTGGTAAAACCTATTATACTATGTTATGATTATCTATCCTCATATATAGGCCACATATTTTAACAAATTAATTAATTATTTAAAAAATATTAATATATATATGATATTACATGATGTAAATACACACCACTTTCTTATAATATGTTTTCAAATACTGTTTGACTTTCGTTTTATGGTTAGAAGACATGTTTTTGATTCCCTTTTTTTGTGTCTTATGTTTATATTTCATGGTCCATAAGGATAAATCAATTTTTAGGGTCATAAAATATGATCCCATGATATTTTCATATGATATTTATCACTTACTCATGTCTTCCATCATGTAATGATCTAATTATTATGAAAATTTAATATGTTTATTTAACTATGAATTTTAGCTCACCCCTTTATTATTTTACATTCCCTAGGATATAAAGATGATTATATCATATGAGATGTATAGAAGTGGGTACATAAGATATTAATGAGTATGAAATGCTAACAAGTGATATAAAATAATTTATCAATGAAACTAATGTCTGAAACACTATACCTATCAAATCCTTGGGTTTTGCCACTATATTTGGGATATGTTGATTTGACCATGGAATCCTCGTAATGTTTATGCATGTTTCACCTGTGTCACCATAGTTGGTACAAAAGGTAATATTTATTTATTTTTAAATATTATTTTAGACAAATTTTGATTTAGGGTAAGATAAATTTAGTGAAAATCAAATAGGTGAGTCTTTATATAGGATGATATCTTGCAGTATTGGAAATGTCTCGAGTATGTTTTTTTCCAAAAAAAACCCACTATATATATATGAGAATGTTGATGTAGATATTATAAAAATTAAAATAGGTGTGGTCACCAAAAAATGGTTGGTTGAGAATTATCTTAATCCTTACCTTAATACATGATGAGTGAGCATTAGTTCATACTAATAGTTAGACACTACTAGGGGATAAGATTTTATTGATCATATGCACTTTAAAAACTATTTTGGGGATTTAATTCCTATTTTATTTTAGGGATTAATTTAAAAACTATAATATAACACATCATAAATTAACCAATGATAAACTAATATTAATATAGTTTGAACTAAAGGTATTATACTCTATTTTAATAACGTAATGATATAAAAGGATTTATGTTTGAATCCATTTTATATTATTGTCAATGATAATCCATTATGATGTAAAACATTTCTTCAGTCTTGTTAACCCCTTTGGTTTTAGAAATGGATGAATCATAGAGGAACCATATTGTTATTTGAAATTATGGACAACACTATAATTTTTCCAATGGGAAACCAAGTGGTCTAAATGTTGGTTTTGGGAATATTGTGGTTTTGCACAAACAAATATCTCATGTTATGATTAACAAAATGATTCTTACTAAAAATTTTATACAACTAAATAAAATAAGGATTAGGATTCATAGAATACCAGATGACGTTGGAAATAATATTCAATAACCGTCATGTTAAAAATTACAAAGGAAGTATATATGAACATTCTATAAATAAAATTGAGAAAGTGATATGTGTGTAAGGATTGGAAATCGAGATCTTGATTTTAGATGAGAGTTGAAGAGGAAAACTAATGAAATGGAGGAGAAGAATGTCTAATGATTCAAATCAAAATAGCGTGGGAATTATAAAATTTAGTGTCCTAATTTAAAGATTAAATAAGATATTGAATATTATAGTCTCGTAAGATAATATAATATGATGAAATGATTCCAATTGAAACTACATATGTTTTAAATGAAATTAAAAAACAATGGATACACTCATAACAAATTCAATACTGTTGGTGTCATATTTGTTTAAAGTCCTACTTAATTTTCTATATCTAGAAAGTATTTTTAACTATGTATCGAGTTATCAATAAAAACACATATTGGTATGAAAATTTCATCCCATGTCTATAATAACTATATAAAAGAAATTGATGGGAATGTGCATCCTAAAAATTATATTATTCACCCATTATAAATATTTGATGTGAAATTGGAAATGTATTAAGTACTCCACATAATTTATAATGTAATTTAATTAAGGGAACACATTTAATATCTCAAACCAACTTATGAAAACTTATCATTGAATGAGTGATGTTGATCTATCTATGAAAATTGATTAACTTATTTATCCCTTAACCCAGATCATGAGGAGCATCTAAATTTGATAGCCCGAGAAACCCCATATACTCTGATAGGTCTATTATGAAGGAATATATGAGTGTTGTAGTCCTACCCAAGATAGTAAGGTTGAAACTAATTTTGCAATAGAATCCCAAGTAATCTATATCATATAAATATCTTAAAATTTTGCAATAGCATGTGAAAATAAAATATAGGACGTTGAAATTTATATTAGGGGGGATGTAAGACAACAATATTTTAATATAAGTCTTTCATTAAATAATACAAAACTTTTCTATATCATACTCTAAATGAAACACTAAACTAAAATGAAACATTGAGAAATTCAGATTAAAATTTAAATAACATGTATCAATGTTAAAAAAATTCATCAAATTACAAATAATGAATATGGGATTCTGATTTATAAATTATTTATTTAAAATAATATAGTATTTTATTTTAATACCATTTAAATTCCACTGATATAGCTAAAACGAATTATATTCTTTTAGTAGTATATATTAATAAATATTTACTTTTCAGGAGATATGAATTTATATTTCTTGAAATATTTGATTAATTATGATAAAATATAATTGTTATGACTAATTTGTTATTACTAATTAAATTAGTTAATGATAAGAAATATTAAAAAATATTTTCCAATAAAAATAATTTTTAACTTTATTTTATGTTTTATTCAAAATTTAAATTGATAAATATTTGAACATGAATTTGAAAAAATGAATTCCACTTTAAGATTTATAATACCAATGAGAGATTAAAAAAATTGGTTTTTTTTTGAAATAATATTTTAGGTGAATTGTGAAAAAATTCAAATTTTGTAAAATAATAACTTTTGTTAGCTTATCATAATATATTAACGAATTAAATGTTTTGAAAAAATTATATATAATATTTATATTTAAAAGAAAAATATATAATTTAAAATTACTCTATGTTTTATATAAAACCCATGTATAACATTTGGGAAACATAAGAAATATTTTATTCTAAAAATTCACTTTATTTTATAATATTTGAAATTACTTTTCATAAATTATAAAATTAATATAAATCCAAATATATTTCCTATTTTAGTTAAACATTATCATATTACATAATAATTTAAATTTAAATTTTGGGTTTAAAATTATAATTAGTAATATTCAAGATAATATCCCTCAAAATGGTTAAATTTTAAATTTCTAAGAATTATTTTATTAATATTGAGTAATTTTTATCTAATCAATTAAATTGAAGTAGTTTAAATTATAAAAATAATATTCATTTAAATAAATATATAAATATATTCTAAAAATTATTTTGTAACTAATTTTAAATAATATGAGGAGACACATAATGGTTAAAACAACATTTAAAAAATAGTTTTTCTATATATAAAATGATTAAATGTAAAAAACAATTTTTTTTATATTAAAATAGATTAAATTTAAGTTCATCAGAGCTATATTTGGATACAGTTTTTATTTAATACTTTTATTAAAACATAATTCACATTCATAAAAAATAGTTAAAATGTATAAAACAAAAAAAGTTAAATGTAAAAACAAACCGAAAAATAACTTCAATATTGATTAAAAAATGCATGTAGATAATTGTTTTGATGATTTATAAAACCAATATATAATGAATCTAACACCAACATCATATATTCAATGGTTATTTTATTACATTGGTGATATATACTAGTGATCACATCCCAAAGGACCAAATAGTTTAGTAGTTTTGGTAAACTAAAAACATTATTTAATATCACAATACATTTTAAAACATGAAATAAAAATGGAAAAATTATAAATTTCACATCCTTGAACTCATTAAATAATTCGTTCATTATATAATAGGGAAAGGAACAAACTAACGGTGAGCTGAAATATTCAAAAGAGTTACATAAATGGGAATATATTATGAATATATAAATCATAATCAATAATTCATAATATATATGGAAACATGAATATATTAATAAGAATTCAATTTAGTCAATAACATGAATATAATTATTAGAAAAGAATTAATCAATATGGAAATGTAAATATATAAAAACACATTACATTTAATAAATAACTTTATAAAAAAATGAATCCATGAATAATATCAATGAAATAATCTCATATATAATAGTAATTATATTATTTTGAAATAAAATTCTTATAATTGGATGTCATGATCTCAAATATCATGATATTTATAATGTCTTGAACATTCACAATATGGTTCAAAAATATAGGTAAAAACACATTTAATTATAGCATACGGATTCACCTAATGAGATTATTAATTCTTTGAGAGTCTATGTCATTCTATACACCACCTATAACTATATTCCCCATAAAATCCTCATATATCGATTGATCTATTTATTTTGAGAACAATATGCATTTTCAATAAATTTTTATATTGAATAAAGAATAAGACATAACAATATTTTATCAGTCAATCAAATAACTTTCATACATGAAGTCCAAATGTAAAAATGATATAAGGTTTGAGAAATAATAATATACATGATAAATAAAATTGATATTTATGGTAAATTTATGCCCAATGATAATTAAAATGAACATATTTCAAGGGAAAATGATTCCAAAATTAATCAAGAAATAGATCATCAATACTTTCCACAGTCAAACTAAACATAATAATTATAGAGTAAAAATAAAGATTTTATCATTAAAAATTATCCTTATTGGAGTATATATAATATACATTTTTTTGTAGTTGATGAATAAAAATAACATAAAAATATCATAGACAATATTCTTGAGTAAAATACCATTTTGACATTGAAAATCACTTTTAAAAATCATAATCTTCTAGAATATTAGGAAAACCATTTTATCTAAAATAATATTATGAACATGTATTGAATGTTTTAATTAAATTAGTAGTCATGAAAGCAGGATTGTTTGTTTGCATACAAAGTACTTTAAAAAAATTATTTTTACATTTTTCTAAGTAAAAAAACATTGTTTGGAAAATGACATTAATATTTATTTTAAAAAAAATTAAAATTAAAATAGGGGTAAAAATGACATTAAAAATTCATAGTAAATCATTTTTTGAAAACACTTTTAAAAACATGCATTTTTATGAAAATGGATTTTTTAGAAAAATGAAACTGTGATTAGTTTTGTTAAAGATATTTTCTCAATCATTTTAAGAACCAAAGAGATAAATATGGTACTTGTTCTTGAAAAAATCATTAAAAACTAGATATGAACAAATTTTAAGGGGTTTAATATACAATTATAAAATAATTTCCATCAAGTTAAAATAATTTATAAACATTAACGATTAAAATGAGATTGAAAAATAAATCTATGACCACTTTAGTAACTCTTGAATAATAATCCCCATGAATGGAGTAAAAAACTTGAAACATTAAATACCATAGATATAAAAACATTCAAGACATATAAAATCAATCATGAATTATATACACCATTTAAAGGTATATAGGTGTATACCATGAAATATGTCCCTAAGAAGATAATTTTAGACGAGATATCCTTACAATGACCATACCCTTGAAGTGAGATTTAATCATTGGATAGATTATGTGAATCAAATTAATATCCACATAAATCAGGAAATAATTAAAAATAAGTTAAAAAAATGGAATTACACACATATTCTCTAAATATCAAAGTCAATGAAGAAGTAATATAACCCAATGAAAATAAATTGAGATACGAAATTATCTATCATTTGGTAATATTCACGTCAAATACCCTTGGATGAAAGAATTTAAATTAGATATTAAAATACAATGAATTATAGAGGATTCATTATAATACATATAGAAGGTTAATTATATAAAACATATAAATGAAATTAGGCGTGTAACATTACAACATGCCTTAATGAACTGAAATTGAGACATAATCCATTACCCCGCACATTCTTTTTGTTGAACATGGTTGAACATTATGTATAATGGTTTTAATCACGATATTAATTTATTAAAAAAACATATTGTTGTTTATAATATTATATATGATTATATTATAACATATTATGACTTGTTCATTAATCATAATTTATTTTTATTATTTCTTTACGTGCAAATAGCCTTGTTATTTCCATGCATGTTTTGTCATCCAAGATCTAGTTATTATGTATTGGATATAGTTACATCATATACCAAATAATATTAATGTTTTAATTATCATATTTAAAGATTATAGTAATTTTGAAATCCATTCTTTAAATTTGAATGTGGAAAATGAGTCGCATCGCTTTGTGGAGACAGTAGGCTATACTTATGTACAAGAGATGAAATCCTTTTCCTAATGGTTGAAATTTTAAGGAATTGAATGGTATATTTTATTTTAATAAATAATATCATTTTATATTAAATATATATACTCATTATTCATATCATTATTACTATCCTTATGAGTTAGTGAATGAAAACAAATTACATCAGTTCACGAGGTGATAGACCACCGTACACATGAGTGATGAATTTATCCCCATTTGATAGAGGCAGATATTGATAAATACTATTATAGAAACATAATAAAATATTATTATAGGTATATATAATTTTATTATATTTTAACTGTTATTATATAATTTATGGTTAATATAATAATTAAAATGAAAGAGATTAGTGAAGACATTTTCATTCTCTTAGAATAATGTCATTTAGATCTCTTATTAAATACCCTAGGGTTGGTATTTTGGGAATAAAATCCAATATATATTATGAATACTTATTTTTGGGTGATATTTTTTTAAGTCTTTTCGATACAAAATTCCTGAGAGGTGTCAATAAGTTAGAGGAGGAAGTTCCATTTTATAATTGAGGGGGATATAAAAGGAAGGTTTTGAAAGAATAAATCAATCCCATCTTCTTCACATGTCACACGTCTCTAAAATGGATAATTATCAATCCTTAGATATTATTACATATCCATAATTCCATATAATAGGATTTCGAAATGTTTTTTTTTGCATGTTAATCGTTATCTTGTTAGTTTGACCCCTAATAAACCCATTTTCACATTACCAGTGGTAATTTTTTTCTATGTTCATTATTTATAATGAAAAAATTATGTTAAAATTATTATATAATTTAAACTGTTATGGTTACAAATATTTAATCCATTTTTTTAATTTAATTTTTTGAATTTTCAGAATTTAATTTAAAACAAAAACCATTAACGTGTAGAAAATGGGTATTCAAGAAATTCATGTTTCAAGCATAAGATGAACCTATATAAAATATATTATTTGTAATCATAATTTTATTGTCATAAAATAATATATTACTATATATAAACTATTTATATTATTAAAATAATTCATAATTAAAGATTATTATAATTAATTATAATAGAGTAAAACTATGAATTCCAAAAAAGTTTTCAGAACATTACGATTTTGTATGAAAATAAAATTATATCAAAATAAGGTATAAAGATGATTAAAAGTTAATTAATTATATTAAATATAATTAAATAATTTTGTTTACTTTTAAAATTTGTTCAAAAAATAACAAGACTTTAATATTAATTAGTTCAGTGGAAATACATAACAGTATTTGAAAAATTGGTAATTTCACTATTCACTGAAAAATCAAACTTTTCAAAAAAATACCAAAATTTCACCATATGGTAATTTTTTTATGATGATTTAAAAAATAATATTATTTTTATAAAATAAAATTTCCAAAATTGGTATACATTTATTATAATTCTATACCTAAAATAGAATATAAAACCATTTTTTGAAGAATATGTATTTTGAAATATAAAATTACTTTACAGAAAATTAAATTTATTATTGTTAAAAATTTATCAATATTTATTTAATTTTTAGGAAATCTATATCTATATTTAATAATTTGTTTAATCCTATTCATACACACAAATTCAAAGTCTAAGTTATAACAATTATTTTTAAATAGTATATCACAGTTCAATTAGGCTCCATGTTGTGTGTCATATATACTATCAAATATAATAACATTATTTAATAGTATTAGGGTTGGGTGTACCAAAAGGTATCAAAGAGATTAAGTTTATTTAAAATAAATATAATTTAAAATTTTAGGGTGTTACATTTTTCTCTCCATCATAAAACTGTGTCCTAGTAATTTGAACATGCACTAAGAAATAAAGGCTTTGAAATTTTAAAATACATTTTATTGAAAATTAATGTCATAAAAAGGATTTAAATAACTTTCTCTTAATAAGTGGGAAAAGTGAGTGTGAAGGTAATCTAGAATAAAACATAACTAGTATTACATATAGGATAATAATGGAGGGATTTGAAAATGTGGACATAGAATAAAATAAAAAATAATTATCAAGAGTGATAGATATCATTGATAACAAGATATATAATGATAAAAATATTGTTAATGACCACAAAACTACAAAGCTACGATGAGTTAAAATACCATTTGAGTCATCAGATCTGATATAAATAAAATACAATTTTGTTTCATGTTCTTTTTATTTATTTTGATGAATTATTTTTCTATCAATGAATAATAGGATATATACTAAATTAGTATATTTATATTTAAAAATAACAATTTCATTATTTGGTTGTACTTTGATCAATATCAACTAAATCTCTTATTCCGTGAAATTAATATCCCAAATCATTTTTTATTCATTATGCACTAAAATTTACTTTCATTAAAGATAATATCCATAAATGAGTGAATAGTCTTTCCATTTATTTCTAAATATTAAAAAAACAAAATGGTTATCACATGTTAATATAATACACTAATCTCTAAACCTCAATAGTAACACTCGTTGTTCAACTACATAATTATCAATCAAATTGTTTAAGTAAAAAAATTCATATTAACCACTATATCACATTGTCCAGTAGTAGGTTCGGCACAATTATTGACCTTTGGTTATGGGTTTATGCCCCAAGGCCTCACTAGACATGATGATCTGTCACTAGACATGTGGGATATTTTATCAAAAACTATATTAATATAATTATTATGAAGTTCCCATACTTTGAATGCCTGTGATTACAACAACATAGAAAATATGTAAAACTGAAACTTTTTCTAATACGTTGTTAAACTCATAATACCAATATATTTTTACAATAATTTTATAGAAATTCTTAGATGAGGACATACATTCATCCCAAAATTAGAAGTATCATTAGATGGTTAACTATTATTAAAATGAAAGTAAAATTGATAAATATACATTAAAAATTAAATTCTTGAATCCAAATAAATAAATACTTAACCCCTTATACATAAATTTAATTCCTTACATGATGAAGGTGTTAACCATTTAATGAGTCCATTGACTCAAATAATACCCAAGTTCCCTACATTTAAGACAATGAACTATAAATGGATTTTCATGATGAAATCTATTTCTATCCACTTAACTTCACACTTTTCCTCTAAAACTCATCACTATATGCCATTATTTTAAACATATTAAAAACTATACTATTCATTTGAGCCATTGTCCTGGGTATGTTATTCTACATATTTGATATAATGGAAATCGAGCATGTTTTCCTCCATTGTCTCCACTACTCGATGTCTTAGTAGACTCCATCAATATTTTTTTATGGAGTATGAGTGTTGGTTAAGGTATAGTTTTTTAGTCATATATATTGATAAATGATTATGCATAATTCTGATGTCTCTAAATCTAATAATCATCTCATTTGTTTACCATAATCACCATATTTTACAACATATTCAATGTGAACATGAATACTTTGGGTTCCAACCATTGAATAAAACAAAAAACCATAGTTTGTGAAATTATTATCATAGTGGGAAAATCATATATTTATTTTTAGGATGTATAAATCCTTTCACCTTATTTTGTATCTAAGACAACATAAAATTAACCTAATTCATTCATTTTTACAATATTTTCACATCCATCATAATTGTTTGTAATGAAAACGTGAATTATCATAAGTATGTCCCATGGTAGTGTCTTAATAGATGTGTAGTAAGACCCATTATCTTGAACCATGTTATGATCAAGTTAAATTCTAGTTCACCATTTCTAGAGTTATTACCACTAGTATAATTATTCTAGAACAAAATCCACTTGTAGTATCCTGATATGGATATATTGCAATGAAAACCCCATAATACAACCCTCACAAAAAATTTAGTATGTTCTTATATACTTATCCATAATTTTTATTATAGGGTTATGTTCCCTATACTTGGTTTTCCAAAGTCTTGTTCTCAGTTTTATACTAAAATTTCTCTCCCTCTAATTGTAAAGACCTCGACCCTAGTAAGACACCTTTTGTGGCAACATTATTACATTGGTGGTTGATATAAGTGATTGATTTCTAATGGACATAATAGTTTATCAGTCTTTGTAAACTAGATACATATTAGAATATAACATCACATTTGAAATAATTAAATATAATACAGTGAATTAAGAATTTTGTATCCTTAAACCCGATCATAGGTAGTAAATAAGGCTTTAACAGTTGAGGGGACTCTGATACAGTAGACTTATTTGAACCAGATGATTGTGTTAGGTGAGCATAGAAGTGATTCCTCGGGTATCCAAAAGATAGGTTGTGAGGAGTATTAGTAGTGTATCTAAGATAGAGATTCAGGAAGACCATTGCAGAGTGGGTTTTCAATGGTGTTATTTAAGCGTGTATAACTGTAACATGTTTAGGCATAGTCTAAGTGGGCACTAAAGGAGTGTTGAGTATGTGGTGAGATGGTGTACATTGTGAG
Source organism: Viscum album (assembly GCA_963277665.1). Classification (NCBI taxonomy): domain Eukaryota; kingdom Viridiplantae; phylum Streptophyta; class Magnoliopsida; order Santalales; family Viscaceae; genus Viscum; species Viscum album. Next base: position 449,267,237 of record OY728145.1, read on the forward strand.
TTTTTATAGGGATACATCTTGGATAGATGAGATCAAGGGATATGGTACAACTCTGGGATCTGAGGTTGAAACGAGAGTGATACTAGGAGGTATTATCTGGTATTCAACAGCACTCATTAGTCATAGATGAGAGAGAGACTGAGTAGTGGGATTAGTGTCCAATAGCTAATGCAACTCTACAAGGAGTATACGCCTTGGGTTGACGAGCATTAGGCTAGGAACATCTTATTGAGCAGGTAGGGATTGAGCAAGAAGGGGAGATGACAACAGTTAGAGGAATACATGGATTTTGGTGTGACCTATTGTTTTTAGGAATGGTGTATATGGGTTCATGAGGTGCACATGTTGTTTTTGAATTAAAAAGATTCTATTTACTATGTAAGAATCATATATTACTTGGGATTGTATGAGATGCATATGAATTAAGAGAATGATGAGACTAAATATATATATATGATGCATGAGTACTTTTGATTATCAGTTGTTATGTATGACCTTTAACCATAAGGGATATGTGGGTTTTTATGGCTGCCTTTTTTGAAATGGGTACTAATGAGCATTTGATGTGTTTCAGGGATTGATTAGAATCGTGTATAACATCAGTGTAATTGAGAACCTAAATAGGTGAAGGAATGATAGTATATACTGGGAGGACATGTTTTTCTAGGTACGATTGGTTGAATAATCAAAATGATTTAATTTGGGTTAGGAAATTTCTGGGAAATTAATTCCAATGATGGGAAGTGACACAAGTGAAATTTACCTATGACTAAGTAATCAACGTAGAAAAGGGCAATTTTAATGAGACTGGTTTTTTTTGGTACCATCTCATTATGAGACATCATATTTTAGGGAGGAGATTTTTTATGGTGGGGAGTCAGTAACATCCCAGGTTTTGAAGGGGTCATTTTTTCTATGGAAACATGAATTTTCTAGTTGGTGGTCAAGATAACATAAATTAGATATATTATAACATAATTACAAGAGTTTTAATGCTCTATGACTTTGTTTTTGGATGGGGTTTAAGGATTGCTGTGTTTATTGGGGGTTTTGATTAGTTTTGGGTGCAATGAGCCCTAAAAACTCAGTTTTGATATGATCAACATGGGATGCAATGTTTTTTCAAACCATGATTCCCTACTAAGGAAAACATACAACCCAAATTTTCTCTAGATCACAATTAGTAAAATAGTTATGGTAAGGGTGTATGTCGATGAGAATGATTGTAGATATTATTAGTGGTGATATACACATGCTACACACTGTTTGTCACAACTTACACCAAGCCATGCAAGGTGGGGTGCCTTCAAAAGAGGAATTTTCATGATTTTTGATTGGTTTAGTAAACTTTGTTTCTAGACTTGTGAGGGGTGATTCCTTTGGATAGTGTGTATGTATGGTTGGTTCAAATATAGTTAACGCATTAAAAAAATTGTGTGGGTCATTTGAAGTGATGAAATATCATCTCTCCCCTCTCGTATATTTCTTATTCTCCCTATCCATTATTTTGTCTTTCATGTGAATATTTTGGGGGCTTTTTATTCTTCATTCACCTCATATTTGGCCTCCTTCCTCTATTCAGGCTGTGAGTTGAATGTCATTGGGTGTGATGAGAGTGTAGAGGTAAGAAACTCAATCCTATTTCTTATATTATTTTCCTATTATACCATATAACATTCAAAATATTTGTGATATACTTTCCTTATTTTCACGGGTTTATTATAGAATCCCAATTTCCCTCATTTTATCTCAGATTAAAGGCTTATATTCAATTATTTATTTCTTATGAGTCTAACATTGGGGGTCCCTATAATTGTCATAAAAAATACTAGTGTTACATGGTGATTTATTTAATATACATATATTGGTTATCTAAGTGACAACCTTAATAAATTAATTCTTGAATTAAATTATTTAATTGATTTTATGAGATACTAATGCGAAGGATCTAACATATTTATGTATAAAATGATGGGTTTAGGGATTGAGTGTGGTTGGGCCCATTATGATGACTATTTGATTGGTTAAATTAATTATATTTGTCATCACTGCATGTGTTTTGAGGGAACGTTATAAGAATATACCAATGTATTGGTGTAATGTTTATCACTAAGACTATGAAAATGGAGTTCATTTGGATGAGGGCATGGACTGAGGTATTTGGGATGGTGTTGGCCAATACGAACTGAGGTGATGTCATCACTAGGTTGAGTCATATATTCATTACCATTCCATATATGGGTGATGAGGTTGGCATGTGGAAATGTAGTTTCTAGCTGTTGTGTCATAGTTAATTATTTGTGGTTTTTTCTCAGTTATGTTGTATGACGTCATTATTGGTGTCATGTGAACAAAAATAGGACTCAGTTAAGGTGGGGTTGACCACTCATTGTGGGTGGAGGCCTCCATATTTATAACATCTTAGGCGGTGGTGTTGAACATCATTTATCGAGGAGGTGGTCACCAAAGAAATAAACGGTTGATAGAGTGTGAGACCATCAGTTGGGGTCTCAATATCATCATATAAATTTGAGGAAAATGGGCCATGATTATTTAAGTATGGATTTTACGATTATTTGGATGTCAGGTTGTCGATTTGATGATCTTTTATTAGTCATTAGAGGATAGATCTCACCATGACTTGTACATCATGGTGTCAATCCAAGGGTGTTTTATTATTCATTTTTAGAAGTAAATTTTTATGCCTCGGGACATAAGGCTTCTTATCTGATTTTGACTTTGGAATATAAGTCCATGGGATTAGTGGTTTATTTATTGGAAGGGTCATTGGGATGTCTGGTGTACCCAATTCGAGGCTGCATGAGGTTTTGGTGGGATGATTTTCTAGGTTACATACAAGTGATTGAGACTTCAATGGTCTACTGGTATGATTACCCATGGATGTATCATTGAAATTTTTAGAATTGGTTGATTCGGATAAAATTCTCAGTTGTGGCTATATATCACAAGTGAACTGAGTGGTTTATTTAAATGTTTGAGTTGTTTCTATTTATTTATATACAAATACAGTATATTATTATGTATTTAATATAGTACACTTTAGTGATGGCCTACTGATTTCTTACTCACTCACTAAATAATCCCCTCAGGATGCATGGATTTTCTGGTCTTGAGATCAGGTCAGGGACTAGGCTTGTGCTATAGACCACAGTGATCATGGATGCATTTACTGGGATTGGATGGTATATGGATCAACTGGGCTCATTACATTAATATAGATTTCATTATATGTCTTTTAATAATATTCATATATGATAATACATTGTAGATCATGAATGTATATTTTTAGATGACTGATATGGCATGTGTTCTTATCTACAAATGGTATTATTCCTTGGGATTGTTTTTAATGTTGTTGTTTATTTTTACAACAAATGAGTTTGGTATTTCTACATCTATAGTGTTTTATTATTATATAACCATTATTAATTTATGAAAACTAAATGGTATAGTCTCCACACTATCACCCAATCCGACCCATGCTTCTAGTCAGCCACCTTTGGCAAATGAGGAGGTTCTCCCAAAGCATAGTGTCCCATCATCCCAGAGCACATGTTAATTGGATCCCATGTTATTGTAATATAATATTATAGACTTAGTGAATTCTCTTTTCTTGTCTGGGTGGTTATACCCATATATTGAATTATGGATGTAATGTTAGGGATCCATAAATAGATCCCATGAAACATTCTACTTCTCAATTCCTGGGTAGTGATTTATGGGAGTTTGAGCTAGTGTACGGGTGTATAATTTCCCCAATATTCAATATTAAAGAACATAAATTTTTGATAATAATGAATCATTATATTGCATGAAATATATAGTTAGTTCCTACTTATGATGTTTTATCGTAATGGTATTTTTGGTTGATTCAATTTAATAATTTGTTTTTAATGATCTTATAAAACCTATTTCGAATTTAAAGACACTTGTGTGAGTGATTTATTGTGGACTTCAAAAAGGGTGTTTCATTTAAATTTTTTTTCTACTAGAAAAATGATTTGAAGTAACCATTTTTTCGGATAAATAAATTGTGTTGTTTTGAGAAATGATAATAGGTTTGTGTCTTTAATACAACTTTGGATGACGAGTTATATTTTTCAGAACATGTGTTTTGGTTTTTGAAAATATAGTGAAAAGATTTTTTATAGTGATTGTGTCCTTTTTTCATATATTTTATATTTGAAAGTTTTAATTTGTTGATTATATTTAAAAATAATTATTGATAATTTCCTTTATGAATTATATTACATAGATGTGGTGGGTTGGTGTAGCCTACTTGGTTTTTTGTCTCATTCCTGAAAAATTTTAGGTTTTAGGTTCTCAGTTGGATCCATCATGTCCATAATGTCCGACATGGAGTGATTTGGGTGATGGTGAGAAACCAAAGGCTGAATAGAGTTGGGTTTGAGGTTAGATTGAGTTGTTTAGTCTAAGGTGGTTTTATTTTCTGTTTTTTTTGTTGTTACTAGTTTGTATCACATGTTTTGGGGATGTTATTGATGTAAATGTAGATGAGTCTAATAATGGTAGTTGGATGTGACCTATTTTTCATGATATTTATTTATTTTAGATCATATATTTATTTGTTCTATTATTATATATTTGATATAAGAAAATAAATTTCCAATGGTGTTCTTATGATTCCCAAGTGCATGTTTCCTATCCATGGAGATTGGGAATGCCCTTTGGGCCTTGTGGTGAATCGGGTTGGGTGATGTGTTTGGTGGAATATCGAGATGGTTCTTCACAAAATGGTATTAAAACATGAGGTTTTCTTTTATAGGAAGATCATAGTCACGAGTTTCCATTGATATTTTGGGATTACCTATTAAAAAGGAGTGTAAAATAATTTTATCTTTAGAGGTAAGGTTGGGGATAATTTATCTAGCTCCTACTTATCTCGAGGCTCAAGATACCAAGGTTTGTTGATCATTGATTTGTAAATACAAGTTTCTTTTAGGTTATTTAAGTGGTCTATATCCGATTTATTTTATATAGATCACCATCTGATTGTGCATGTTATATTTGGGATCATAATTTGGTTTTAAGGAGAAGTGGAAGGGAACTCAAGCTGTATAGTTAGCCCACAAGACATGGGAACCCATTTGGTTCTCATGTTTTTGATTCATCCTTCCTTGCTGGGTGTGTTTTATATATGATTACTGGTCTCCCAAACCATGTTGGTGATGGAATATATTAAACAATTTCCAAAACAATTTCCTATTTAGACTCATCTTGAATTATGGATTTTACTAAAAGTTACTTCTACTCGTATGAGGTTGAATGAGAAGGGTTTTTACCGTATTTCTATGTATTTTTTCTGATCCCTATATGGATTATTTTGTAATTCTTTGAGTTCACCTATATTTTAAAACCTTTTATAATGTATAAATGGTATTGTGAAAAAACTTACATAAAAAATGTTCTGAAAATGGGGAGGTGGAATGAATTCACATGTTTTTTAGAATGTTTTATAATGCAATCGGTTCCCCTATTGTATTCAGTATGTTACAAAAGAAGTTTTTTATTTGAATCAATTTTGGAAGGAATTTTTGGAGAATATAAATGCATTTTGATAATAATATTTTGGATTCTCGGTTTTCAAAATAAAATCATCTTTTAATGTGGTTATTTTAGATATCTCTTGAGGTATTTCTATATCAGTTTTGACATCTAGTTGTGATGAAATAATATGGGTTTTTTTATGAGGGGTGAATCTCTATTATTAATGTTATTTTTATTGGTTGTATGCCTATTAGAATTGTCAAAATGGTTTATTCTCTTTATTTTCCTACCGAAAATCCAAGTGGAGTTGTGAATGGGGAAAATTCATTAAGATCATACCCCCTTTAGCACTTCATGAATTTGTATTCACCTTATTTTGAAGGTGATAAAGAGGAATTTGAAGAGGTAGGGTGGGTGGTAGGGATTTAGTTGATCCAAAATTATATTGGGACACATGAGGCTTTGTGGGAAAAGGCCATTAAGATCATGTGGTTAGTTCTTTATTGAGTTTGTAATGTAGGGGAATTTATTTGATCTTGTGGGATTATGTAGGGGTGATCGACCAGTAAGGAAGTATATTGATCTACATTTTAATCCAGGTGTTTTTTCTCCAGGACTATAGTAAGAAAGTATATGAAATATTATTTCATTGGAGGTGGTTTTTTACTAGATTATAGTTTTAAAATAATCACATTATACAAGACATCCTTTTTGGGAGTTTTTATTAAGGTCATGTGAATAGAAGGTGACTGGTATGAGCAGCATGTGGTGGGTGATTCCATAGTTACCTCTAATGGGAATACAGTTGACTCATTTTGTGATGATAAGAAGTAGGAGGAGTCGATGTATTGGGGATAAAGAGGTCTATCTCATCAAAAGATAAGATATCTTATGTTATTCTAATGTGGGGCTCTGGTGGATGATAATTACTCCTATTTAAATAATCCTTGAGTTTTCCTTTAGTTTGATCCTTTGAGAATACATTATCAATTTTTAGACCATTCCTCTCACGGGGTATCCTTTGTCAGTTCATTAGTTTTTTTGTTAGATAATGAGGATGGTTCTTAATGATTTTTTTGGTTGTTTCAATATTTTTGGGAAGTTTCTTTTGGGTGGTTATTGTTGGGGTTGTTTTTAGGGATTGTTTGAATGTTGGGGTTTTGGCATGTTTTTTTGGGTTATGGAATTCCTCCCTCACCCTTTTTGGAGTTTTCTTAATTGAGTGTGGTTATCATTATTGATCCACATTGGTTGGTTTAACCTCCTTTGGGTGTTACTATTATGAATATTCTTTTTGTTGAGCCATAAAATGTTAATATTTTAGACATGAGAGATTCATTTAGGTGAATGATTGGATAACTAGGTTGTGTGATACACTAGATGAGTGATGTATACTATCTAGTACATGGTTGTAGGAGTTTTTTGGGATGCACCATATATGGTTGATCCAGTGTTAAACTTACTATATATATTCATGCAGTGTCCTAAGGTGAGTTCCCTTGTCATTATTTTGTGTCTCTTTGTGTTTTTTATTCATTCCATTGAGGTTTCAAGTTCTTGTGGTTGAGATTACGTTTATACCATGGTCTCTAGATTGTTATGTTTTGTGTTATCGATAGTGTGTCCTTTTTACCCCCATGTTAGATGAACATAAAATGGAATGGATACAATTTTTGACGAATTAAAAACAGTGGGGAGACCATGTTTGTCCTCTCATGATTTATTTAGCTTCTTGTTAGAGGTTCTAATTTTGATTTTTATTAGAGACATTTGGTATTTTGTGGCTGATCATTTTGATAAATTTTTAGAATTTAGTAGTTGTAATGGTGGTGGATTTGTGTTGAGTGGTTGGTTTGGATAAATCCTCTTGGGATCTGCTATCCTTTCTCCAACATTTTTGTCAACTACGGGAATTTTTGGGGATGAAAGTTGAATGGGGGTGTTTTTTACACCTTTTCTGTCACATTATTGTTCTTTTTGTGTTCATTTGAGATGTGGAGGTCCAAATTTCATTTACATGGAGTTATAGTTATGAATATGAAAATTAATTTGGTCTTCTTACTATTTACTATCAGGGAGGACAGTTTGAGGGAAACATTTTGGCCTCCCTACATGAGGATAATTTTCATTTCATTTTGAACTGTTCAGAGTTTGGACGAACTAGTTGTGCATAGTTATTTCTAGCCCATATAGACCATAAATGAAGTTGTACATGGTCCTTTACATTTCTTTGGTGTGGAACATGGCATGAAACCTATTTGTTAAACTATTCATAAAGTGTGTGGTAGGATATATAATTTTTTAATAAGTAATTTAATGGCTTCCACATGATTTATCAAATTATGTGGGGAACTCGATGAGGTCATTCAAGGATTAGGGGGTCTTAAAATGAGTCATGCAATCTTAATTAACTATTAAACCTATTATGAGAAACCTTGTGGCTTAAAATAATTATGAGGTAGTGTAAGTCACATAGTTAGTGAATGGTTTTCCAAATTGTGCTACCAAACTGTACGATTTGTCCAAGAGTTTAATTTATGAGGTTTTTCCATTTTTGATCTCTTGATTTTAAGGGGTTTGACCCCCATTTCCCTTCCCATAAATCATCTAACCCTAGAGATATTGAGGTGATCCATTTTCATCATCCCATAGAGATTTCTATTCTTCCTTTGTTTTTCTAGATTTAGGAATGTTAATCCTTTATTTCTTTATGTATTCCTTCATTTAATCTCTTATATTGGATTTGGTTTCCCTCATGATCCATAGTTATTTCGTGGATTGATTTTAGGGTTCCAATTGGATTTAATTATGGATCTTTTTAGAGTCTTGGTATTGTACACACCATTTCATATCTCGTAGGTGTGGTCTACATTGATGGTGAAAATTATTTATGTGCTTCTTCATGGTTTCAACTTCCTCGACGTTAGTGTTATTATCCATTTTCTTCATTTTAGAATTGTAATATTTCATTTATTTCTAAATTAATTTGATTGAAATCATGATTATATGTGATATATCATTAGTATCTTAAAAAGCATTCCTTGTGTTTAGTGCTTTCTATAAATGGTTTTTGATTTGAATTCCATAATTTCATGTGTTAAATGAAATGTTTAATTATGATAAGATTTTATTATTTGTCTTTATGGATCTTATAAATCTTTTTCAGGATAAAATAGGGTTTTGACCCATTATTGTTTTAAAATGTGTGCAAAAAGGACTACCGGTGAATATGTATTGGAAAATAGTTCTTGACCTCATATTTTTTATAAAGGGTTTCTTTGAAGAATATAAAATTGAGATTTGAATTATATTTGTGATATGAACCATTTTGAAAAGAGAATATTGGGTCTTGAATTGGGTTTTCTGAAAATGAATGTCCTCATGGGGCTTGTTCTAGGTTTTTTTAAAAGAGGTCTTTTGTGAAAGATAGAATTTGAACTTTTTTAAATGTGTTGGTGGTTTAAAATATTTTCCAATAGTTTTACTATTAATGTGTATTATAGAATGTGGGGATATGCATTTTGAGTTGTGCTTTATGATAAAGTCCTTATTGGAACCTTGGTTTCTAAATTGTTGATGAAACCACTTGATTTACTCTTTCCTAATTTATTCTTATTTTGGGGTTTTTATCACTATTTTATTTTTCTCTCCCATTGAGTTTGAATGTGCTTGTTATCCCTGATGTAAATGTTTTTATATGGATTTTAATTATTGGGTGTTGTGGGTCATTGTATTTTTGGATATTCATTAAGTGTTATAATTGGATCATTTGTTTCTATAACTCACTTATTTATTTCCCATGGGATTATAGTTCCTATGTGGAAGGCCAATATTGTTCCTCTAGTTGGATGAAACATGGTATCTATCTGTTAATCATGGTTAGAATAGGGGCTATGTTGGCGTTCAACATTGATGTGGTATTTATTTGGGCTATTGTAATGACAATATAGACATAACACATATTGATAGATAATTTGGGTATTTATACCTACATACATTTACCTTCTTGTCATGTAAGGGATACCTATGTAGATCCCATGACACATTCAATTGGTTGTTTATTTTCTAGTTATTGTGGAGAGTTTGAGTTAGTGTTTTAGTGTATCATTCCCCATGATTTAATTTTTATGAAACATCATAGTGTTATTATACTATATCTTTTTCTTCCATGTGATATGTAAGTGGATCCTACTTGTGTTGTTTGACTTGTGTGGCTGGTTGTGTTTATACCTTTGAAAATGTGTTTTTGAATGATGTTATAATTCATTTTGTGAATATAAGGAGTCGTATGCTTGTTTATTAAAATGGAATTAAAAGTGGGTGTTTTATTTAAAAGTGGATTTATCTAGAAAAATGTTTTATTATTACTATTTCCATTAAGATAAATTAAATGTGTTGTTTTTAGAAATGATAATGGGTGTGTGGCTTTAAGATGTCTCAGCCTGATGTCTTATTATCAAAACAAGCATGTTTAGTTTTGGAATACAATGATTAAAAATTTTATGGTGATTATAGAATTGTTATGTTTTTATTATATGTTATAATTAAAATCCCATAGTGTAGTTTACATTCAAACAATAATTTATGAATCACCTTAAGAAACACATTTCATATTTTTGGTAGGTTTTGGTTAACTACTAGGATTTTTTCCTATGTCTAAAAACTTTTAGGCCAAATATTTTCAGTTGGATCCTTATTATTCACTATCTCGTAGGGATCATGATTTGGGATATAGTGAGAAACTAAAGGTTATGTAGAGTTGTTTTTTGGCCTCATCTTGAGTTGGTTGGTTTGTGGTAGTTTTCCTTTTCATTAATTCTAGTATTTTTTGTTTGTATCTCATTGCTATTGGATGTTGTTCTTGTATATACAAATTGGTTTTGGTAATGGTAGTGGGATATGGCATGTTTGGAATTTTTTTATTTATATGCCTTCTAAAAGTATTTATTCCACAGTTTTACCTCTTAATTTGGAATAACCATTCCAAAAGGACTTTTGATGATGCATAAACTGTTTCTGAAATCCCATTGGGGTCAAGAATGACCTTCGGTACTTGAAGAAAATTGGGTCGAGTGTCATGATTGGTGGTATCCCATACTAGTTCATTTAAGAAACAACCATTGAAAACATTTAAATACATTTATTGTTTAAAAAAATCATTCACACTAGTTTAAAAACCCCATTTGTTAGTAAGATTTATATTTTAATCACATTAAATACATTAAACAAATTAGATTATATGATTATATAATATTGGATATAAATAACCTATTAAAAACCTCTCTCTGGTTCTCCCCACCACATTTAAAAAAAAATCATCCAATAATTTTTTTAAGGATTTTAAAACCACCTTTCTTTGTATCCATTTCATGTGAGGGGATAAATTTTTTGAAAATTACATCTCATCCCTGATGTGACACATATATTGGAATACATTAGATAAAGAAAAAACTTAAAACAATTAGTATTTTCATCAAATGGAATATTAAGAAACCACATCGAAACACCTAACTCAATCCAATGAAGAAAAGTGAAAAGAAAAGAACTCAATGTCAGATAAAAAAATGGGAAACTAAACATCCTCCAAAACCCCAATATAAACATGCTCCAATGATTTTCCCCACCCTAATGCTAATTTTAATCCCCCTTGATTGAAGTGTTAATGGGTGATAATAATTTCTTCAAAATGAGGAGGTAAAAGATAGGAAGAGGATTATAGGGACATAATGAGGAGAAACCCACTTCAAATCAAGGAAACATGACATAAAAATAGACAAATGGGTGTGATGGAGATCCTTTAACAGATCATGTTATTTTAAAACAATATGGGGGATAAATAGAGTGTTGGAGGATTTAAATTGACCAAGGGATATTTGGGGATTTAAATTTTAAATAAATATGGACTGGCCACAAACATTTCCAACTAGTCTGCCGACCATGTTGTGGAAATTTCCTAGGAAAATCCCCTAGATATTGTTCCAATAAGTGAATTTTAGTTGTAGAATTAACCATATGTTAATTTTAAAAACATTAATTGTAAAATATTATATCCAAATCATATTCTTTTTAAGGTATACCAAAACATTTTCAAGTCATTACCTAGTATCCATATTCCCCAAAGACCCCCACGAACTTTCTTCTTGGGCACACATGGCTTGGAATCAACCATGTGGAAATCTTGTAAAATAACCATATTTATTACACAATGAATTGAAAATATATTTACACAAGGGTAACCATATAGTTTATCATAATTTCTGTGTGAAAATCATAAACATATGGAATATTTTGATATTTTTTAATATTTCCAGACTAACACTCTTTAGAACATACAGTGAAACTTAATAATATTTAATAATATAAAATAAGATCTATGGTAAGCTTAATGATGTCACATGTATCTTATTATGATATAATAGTAAATCCTAATGAAACTAACGTAGTTTTAGAATGTATACGGAAAACCAATATCACTATGATTTTTCAGTTTTATTGTATTAATAGTTCATCACCAATGGTTTGTTGAATACATTTATTTGTTATCATTCCTATTAACTAATTTAACTAGAAATGGTGTTAAATATATTTATATAAAAGAATCTGAGGAAGTATTTCAGTAATTAAATAGAATATTTTCCAATTCTTTGAAATTTGGATTTCCATCCTTAAATTGTGAATTTTTTATTTTTAACAGTGCTTTTTCAATGGGTATTCCATATTTTGAGCCAAAACATGTTTGGGTAATATCATATACATTGTGATAGTTAAAACCCAATGTTGAAAATTTTTAAACAAAAAAACATTAATTTCAAAAATTAGTTTTATCTCAAAATATTTTGATGCATTATTTATATTGGGAGATGTGTGAAATATATACGGATCATTAAAGTTTTATGTATGTATTCACTAAAAAATAATTTTCAAATTGGAAATTTAGGCGGTTAGAATTAACAAATGATATTGATTTTAAAATTCATTATCACACTGGTAAATTATATAATTTATTGGATTATTTCATTCATTGTTAAAATTTATCATTATCCATTTAAAATTTGGAGAATGATCCATTAGTCAATTATTTAATGAAATATGGTATGGATGTTCTTTGTGTAGAAAATTGATTTATTTTCAATTTTGTAACTATAAAATTATTCATGTTTGAAAAAATATGAATGATAAGGAAAAATAATAAATAATGAAAGATAAAAAAATTAATAAAGAAAAGAATGTTTAATGAGTTTAATATTGACGAGAAGAATGTTATAAGATTGGGAAAGTGGAAATGTGTACCAGATAATTCCCAGTTAGAAAAAATAATTATTTTGTATATTCATTGTTCCTCATAATTTATACATATAGGAAGAAATATCATTTTTTGAGATATTTGTAAATATTTTTGGATAAATGGAATAATGAATGAAATTTTTAAATTTATACATGGATTTCATCTCTGGGTAATAATGAGATATGGGATACTGTTTAATACCAAACTAACACTTCTCTTTTTACTCACATTTGATATTATAAGCCTTTAGTTTAAATTTATCATCTTTATTATGAAGATATAATAATATTAAATTATGTTACACTTTTTTGTGAATCTGACATTGATCCTTGCTTGATATCCAATTTTTGTAAAGGAGTTATTGTGCCATTAAGAAAAGATTTATGTTTTAGAGCATCTTTTTATCCTCAAACCGATGGGTGATCATAGCATAAAATTAAATCATAGGTGGATAATTTTTAAAAATATTCATTTTATTATCATTTAGGATGATATAAAAATATTTCATTAATTTAATTTTCTTATAAGATTTATTTATTGCAACTATATATATGGAACTATTTGAATAACTATAAGAAAAAAGATTTCTATTGATAAATTACTAAGATGATGTTTTGGAATTGATGTTATTGGTTCCCATATTGGTGAATGAGATGGTTTAAAAGATGAATTTTCTTCTACAAAATTTAAAGAAATCTTAGAGAAGGGGAATGATAAATATAGACAATAAAAATGAATAATCATCCACTTGAGGTAAGATATCATGTTTTTTTAAAATTTCTTATCGAATGGTGTGACACATTTTTATTAGAATGGGAAATTAATCACATGATTTATTAGTAGATACAAAATCTGGGAGAAAGTGGGATCAATATATTTTTAAGTATATTTTCCTTAATTTTTATATCATTTACATAACATGATTCAAGTATCTATAATAAATAAATAAGTACTAGTTACTTCTCATATATTATGCCCTAATGTAGTATTAATGGAAATGAATAATTCTTATAAGGAACAACCAGTTTATATTCTAGATCATAGGGAATAATTGTTTGAAAAATAAAATAAATTTTAAAATTAAAATTTAGGAAATAATTATATGATTGAATAATAAGCATGTATACTTGAAGAATCTATTCTGTAAAAGCATTCCCACATATTTACCAAAGAGTAAAAAGTATAATGACACTATTTATTTTAGGGGGATGTAATAAATCAATTTTTTTAATAATAAAATATTTTTATGTTAATATTAATGTAAATTATATAATTTAATTTCACTATTTTTTATTATTATATTTATTAATTTAATTTTATTATGATATGGAACAGTAATATGATTATTCATTAAAAAAAGATATAATTTTTATTCTAAATAAATTATTTTCCCTTGTAATATATAGTTATTTATAAAAGGTAAATTTATAAATTATATAAATTTAATTTGGTTATATAGAAATTATTCTTAGTTTTATCATTTAATAATTTTATTAGTGTGAATTATTACAATTTTTTAGAGTAACAGGATTTTTGGTGAATAGTAAAAATCAATTTTATGGAATTCTATTTATTTCATGAAACCATTAGAAAAAAAATATCCTAGAAATTAATGAAAATTATGTAAGATCTCTAACACAAATAAATAATTTATATATCATCTAAATATTATTAAATTAAATTAAATGAAGTTATATGTTGATATAAATATGAAAAAATTATTAATATTGATGTTCTGCTTATAAACATTGGAAAATTCAAAATTCAAGTCCTTAAGATAGTATCTAGGAATATTTTGCTCTTAGAGATAAGATAAGAGATACAAATGACTGTTAATCAATTATTGTGACATATTTTCTTAAATTTTAAAATTTTATTGTTAGTAAATTATTTAGATGCTTTTATTATTCTTGAACAAGGTAAAAGAAGTAAAAATAAAAATATAAATACGTTTTATGATTAGGATAAGAATTAAAATAAATTATGAACTATTTAATGTGGTAATATTTACTAAAAAATATTCTTTATTGAATTAATTTTTTAATATAAAAAATATGATGAGTATCCAAAACACATATGCAATCTAGATGCAACATTTGTGCTTATATGAGAAGAATAATTTTTTTTGAAAATTATTTAAAGGGATAATATGTTATTAAATTAGGTTCTCTCAATAATTTTTGGTATTGATAAGATAAGAAAGTAATGATTTAGAATTTTAAATTATAATTCAATGGTTATATATATTATTAATGTTAAATAATGAAAATAACTTTTAAAATAACTTTAAGGGGAATTTAATGTTAAGACAAAATTTAAAAATTGATTACCTAATAATTAAATCTTATAATCAGGAAATGGGATTTTTTAATGGTTAATAATATCCTAAATTCTTCATCACTATACAACTTCCCCTTTAAAAATGACTTTATTGCCCCTTAAAGATTGAGTATTTTCAAATGTTCCATTGAATATTTCCTATAAACTGAGCCTTATTATCACTTTTCCAAACTAGATATAAGGCTCAAATTCCTCACTAAATTCTAACCAAATATCTCATTAAATTCCAATTTTTATATTAATATGTCTCTACCATTTCCAAAATCATTTTCTCATAATGTTTTGGACTCAAAAAAAATGAGGTTATTTGGGGGGTAAGGTTAGAGTTTCCAAGACCCTTTTCCATTTATTTTTTTTCTATTCCTTGTCTTAAAACTATTTTAAAACGTAATTTTTTTATATAATGAATATATTTCCATGGTATTGTATTATTTTTTTATCTATATATAATTTATTTTGATCCATTATAACTTACTGAAAAACATTTTCAAAGGCGTTTAATATATTAAGATATTGGGTTTTCACAAATATTGTTTTCTATTTTAATTTTGTGTTAAATTATTTCAAAAAAATTAGTAATATTTTAAATTAAACAAAAAATAATAGATTGGTTAGAATATAACATGTTTATATATCTCGAATAATTATTATGATTTCCCATCATTTAAACACTTTTGGAAAAAAGTTACTCATTATGGTGTTTTTATGCTACCAATGTGAATGATGATGTTTTCATAATAATATGTGTTCAATGTATATTCATGAAAATTTATTTCACTATTGATTGTAAAATAAATATGAAAATAATTTATTGATTATTATTTTAAAAATTTTAATTATATATATAAAAGGATTAAGTAGAACCCTTTTTAATAAAAATTAAAAAGAAAATACAAAAAGAAAATGGATAGGGTCATACAAGCACAAATCCCCTCGTGAAAATCAGAACTATTGAAATAAAACAATAAAATATAAAATTCACACTAGTTTGGAGATTTTAAATCACAATAACAGTTAGATTCATAATAAAAAAGGTCCATGAGACCTGGTAACCATGATTAGATTCATATATGAATAGTTCTTCCTCTGTCTTTTTTTCCTAGGAGGAAAAGGTTGAAAAACATCATCATCATTGACAATATTTTTTATCTTGGTAAAAGCATGAATGTATGATTTTTTGGAGTCATCCCCTATATAATCCCACCCTCACAGGTTTCCAGATGTTTCTTTTAGAAACATAATTTTCTCTTGGTTTTCTTGAAATAATCACATCATAACTTGGAGGTTATTTATCCTCAAGCACATGACCAAAGCCTTTATTAACATTTTATACAATCACTCCTGACATCATGTCACCCTCACAATGAGAAACATGCTTATAAACCTATGTCAGGAAGAAACCTATCTCAGATTCATTCAAGGTAGTACTTCATTCTTTTATTTTATACAAAAGAAAATTATGTTTAATAACCTTATCCACTTGAGGATCATATTCAATTTTTTTATGATGCATTTTCCACCACTTGTGAAGCATCAAACCCCAAATTTTCAATACCTCTATTATTTGGGTATTTCCTATCGCCAATAAAAATCCCCTTGTTCTGTATGGTTTCCGACCTAAACTTCTTCCTATAGGATGTATCACGAAGACCTTTTAATGAGAAAAAGGCGCATAAAACATTTTTACAGCACATATCTTTTACATGTCTGATAAATTGATAAGGAATAATAATGTGAGGAAATATATCATGATCCATAGTTAAATACATATCATCATCCAAGGCATACATGAATATATTATGAATCAAGAAATTACTTATATCAACATCAAATAGGAACCTAGAAAGGTGGTTAAATTTCATAGCCTTAGAATTCCTATCCATTTTAATAATAATACCCAAAAATGAGGATTTGTAAAAAAGGATTTTATTGTTCCATATGATCTTGTGGGGGCCAAAAGTTTTTTTCCAGGCTTGATCACTAATATATTTTATGGAAGAAAAGATTGAAACCGAAATCCCAATCTTGAAAGAAACCCATACCTGGAATTAGAGAAATTAACTCAAATCCCCAAGATATTCTCTTGAGATCCTCTGATGAATAAATTATGTTGAAAAATCATCATCCCATTGGTATGCATCTCCAATTTGAAAACTCCCATATAGAGGTTAGATATTGAACCAAATCATCTATCGTCCAAAATTTTCTTCCACAAGGAAGAATAATTTTGCAGGACTTATACATCATTCTGTCATGCCAATGGTGTTTTATTATTCATTTTTTATAAGTAAATTGTCATGAATTAAGTAATACGGCTTCTTATATGATGGTGACTTTTGAATTTAAGTCCATGGGACTTATAGTGTATTTATTGGAAGGGTCGTTGGGAAGTCGGGTGTACTCGATTCGAGGATGCATGAGGTTTTGGAGGAATGATGTTCTAGGGGACATACATGTGATTGAGACATCAATGGTATCCTGGTAAGATTACCCATGGATGTATCATTTCATTTTTTAGAATTGGTTGATGCGGATAAAATTCTTAGTTGTGGCTATATATCACAAGTGAACTAAGTTGTTTATTTAAATGCGTGAGTTGTTTCTATTTATTTATATATGCATACACTGTATAATTATGTATTTAATATAGTTACACATTAGTGATGGCCTACTGATTTCATACTCACACCAGAAATAATCCCATTAGGATGCATGGACTATCTGGTCTTGAGATCAGGTCAGGGACTAGGCTTGTGCTGTGGACCATAGTGATCAGGGATGCATTTACTGGGTTTGGATGGAATATAGATCATCTTGGCTCTTCAAATTAATCTAGATTTAAATATATGTCTTTTCATAATATTCATATATGATCATACATGGCCTTCATTCTCTCTCTTATCTTTGATTTGGTTTCCCCCATTATTTGTATTTATTTAGTGGATTGATTTTATGGTTCCAATTGGATTTAATTATGGATATTTTTAGTGTCTTGGGTTTTTAGACACAATTTCTTATCCTGTAGGTTTGGTCTCCATTGGTGGTGAAAATTATTTATGTTCTTCTTCATGGTTTCCACTTCATTGACATTAGTGTTATTATTCAATTTTTTCATTTATGATTTATAAAATTCCTTTTATTTCTAAATTAATTTTTTTGAAAGCATGATTATATGTGATATATCATTACTAATTTAAAAAATTGTTCGTGTGTTTAGTGCTTTGTATAAATGTGTTTTGATTTGACTTCCATGATTTTATGTGTGAAATGAAATGTTTAATTATGGTAATAAATTATGATTTGTATTTAAGGGTATTATGAATGTTTTTCAGTATAAAAAAGGGTTTTGACCCAATTTTGGTTTACAACGAGTGAAGAAAGGAATACCGGTGAATATGTATTGAAAAAGAGGTGTTGCCCTCATATTTATTATAAAGGGTTTCTTTGAAGTCTATAAAATTGGAATTTTAATTATATATGTGATATGACCCTTTCTGAATAGGGCATATGGGATCTTGAATTGTGTTTTATGAAAACGAATGTCCTCATGGGGCTTGTTCTAGGTTTTTTTAAAAGAAGAGGGCTTTTGTGTAAGAGTTAATTTGAAATGATTTAAATGTGTGGGTGATATAAATTATTTTACAAGGGTTTTTTTAGAATTTTGTATTATAGAATGTGGGGCTAGGAATTTTGTGTTGTGCTTTATGATAAAGTCTTGATTGGAGCCTTGGTTTCTAAATTGTTTATGAAACCCCTTGATTTTCCCATTCTTAATTTCTAGTTATTGGTGGTTTTTATCATGATGAGATTTTATTCTCGAATTGAGTGGGAATGTTCTTGTTATCCCCAATGTAAATTTTTTTATAGGGATATTAATTATTTGTTCTTATGGGTCAATGTATTTTTGGCTATTCATTATGTGTCATAATTGGATCATTTGTTTCTACAAATCACTTTTTTATTTATCATGGGATTACAGGTCCTATGTGGAAGGCCTATATTGTTCCTCTAGTTGGTTGACACACAGTAATTGTCCATTAATCATGGTTGGGATAGGGGCTAAGTGGGGGTTCAAAATTGATGTGATATTTATTTGGGATTTTTTAAGGACAATATGGTCATAACACATGTTGATAGCTAATTTGGGATTTTATACCTATATACATTTACCTTCTTGTCTCGTTAGGGATACCTAGGTAGATCCCATGACACATTCAATTGGTTGATTCTTTGTAAGTTATTCTGGAGAGTTTGAGCTAGTGTTTAGTGCATCATTTCCTCTGATTTCATTTTTATGAAACTTCATAGTGTTATTATAATGTATATTTTTATTCCATGTGATATGTAAGTGGATCCTACTTGTGATGTTTTACTTGTGTGTCTGGTTGTGTTTATTCCTTTGAAAATTTGTTTTTGAATGATGTTTGAATTCATTTTTAGAATATAAATAGTCTTTTGCTTGTTCATTAAAATGGAATTAAAAATGGGTGTTTTATTTAAATGTAGATTTATCTAGAAAAATATTTTACTGTTACCACTTCCATTCAGATAAATTAAATGTGTTTTTTTTTAGAAATGATAATGGGTGTGTGGCTTTGAGATGTTGCAGCCTGATGTCTTATTTTCAAAACAAGCATGTTTAGTGTTGGAATACAAGGATTAATATTTTTTATGGTGATTATGGAATTGTTATGTTTTTGTTACATGTGATATTTCAAATCCCATATTGTAGTTTACCTTCCCAAAACAATTTATGAATCACCTTACGAAACTAATTTCATATTTTTGTTAGGTTTTGGTAAACTACAAGGATTTTTTTCCAATGCCTACAAAATTTTAGGTCAAAGATTCTCATTTGGATCCTTATTATTCTCAATATCGTAGGTATCTTGATTTGGGATATAGTGAGAATCTAAAGGTTATGATGAGTAGTTTTTGGTCTCATCTTGAGTTGGCTGGTTTTTGGTAGTTTACTTTTTCATTAGTTCTATTCATTCTTGTTTGTATCTCTTTTCTATTGGATGGTGTTCGTGTATATACAAATGGGTTTGATCATGGTAGTTGGATATTACGTGTTTGGAATTTTCTTATTTATATTCCTCCTAAAATTATTTATTCCAAGGTTTTATCTCTTAATTTGGAATAACTATTCCAAAAGGACTTCTAATGATGCATAAATTGTTTCCGAAATCCCATTGGGATCTAGAATGACCTTTGGTCCTTGTTAAAAATTGGGCTGAGTGTCATGACTGGTGGTATCCCAGAATAGTTCATTTAAAAACCCACTATTGAAAACATTAAAATACATTTATTGTTTCAAAACATCATTCAAACTAGTTAACAAACCCCATTTGTTATTAAGATTTCTAATTTCATCACATTAAATACATTAAACAAACTAGAGTATATGATTATATATTATTGGATATAAATAACCTTTTTAAAAACCTCTATCTGGTTCTCCCCAACTCATTTAAAAAAATCATCCATTAATTTTTTTTTTGATTTTAAAACCATGATTCATGGTATCCATTTCATGAAGGGGGATAAATATTTTGAAAATTACATTTCATCCCTCATGTGACACATATATTGGAATACCTTAAATAAAAAACAAATTTAAAACAATCAATATTTTCATCAAATAGAATATAAAGTAACCACATTGAAACACCTAAATCAGTCCAATGGAAACAAGTGAAAAACAAAAATTGGATGTCAGATAAAAAAATGGGAAACTAAACATCCTCCAAAACACTAATATAAATTTGTTCCCTTGATTTTCCCCACCCTAATTCTAATTTTAATCCACCTTGATTCAGGGGTTCATGGGTGCAACAAATTTTATCAAAATGCGGAGGTAAAAGATAGGAAGAGGTTTATAGGGACATAACGAATAGAATCACCCTCAAATCAATGAAATTGGACATAAAAATAGAAGAGTGGGTGTGATGGAGCTCCTTTAGATGGCTCATGTTTTTTTTCAAACAATATGGCGTATAACTAGCGTGTTGGAAGATTGTTTCATAGGTCCTTGAAACATGATATTCTAGAATTAAAAATACTTGTTTCAAGGCAGTTTCCATTGTATTTATTCATGGGACTGGAAACATCCAACAATTCATTATCCAAATAGGACCCACTTTCCAAAGGCTATCATTCGTTTATGTTTTAAACATTATAATACTTAAAAACATGGATTGGTCAAGAGGATTGGAGGTCGAACTCATCACACCCTTTTGGGGGGGGATTATTGTCTACTCCGAGACTCTCATTGAAATGAAAACATTTTCATGAATACTTCTTAATTCACCAAGTATATCATAAGTATCCATTGGAATTTAAAATAATTTTTTTAACATGTATAAAATGTTTGGAATTATTAGTATGTATTCTAGGTTTTCCATCAATGGTATCCTCTGATATACTAATTAGTGATTATTTTAATGACCATTTATGATGATACTGGTTTTTAAGCCACTCAGTGGGGCACTATAGAGTTTATTGTCATCCAAGGAGATGAAGGATTGTTTTGATCTTTGGATTGTGCTCATAAAATGAGCTAACTATGTATCCTTGTGAAAGGAATCAGAACCCTCTTAGTTCAGTGCCACATAATGGGACACATCATACCTTTTAAGGTCATGTGATAAGGACCCCTTAGAGGAAGGTGAATACTTATAACTTAGTGTGGTACTTGTTCTAAAACAACCCAAGGACTTTGGAAGGGATATAGGTTTCCAAATAGAATCAAACCCTATTGGGAATATGGCCCAAGGAGAATAGGGTTGATTTGATGTGTTGGGTTTTAACCTCAATGAGGCTTCCTACGTATCCCATGTGGATGGGAATCAAAGTCCACGCAGCTCAATGAATCCCATAGGAGAGTACAGTCCTTTGAGAAAGATGTGTTTGGGCTTATATTCTAAAAAAGGATGCCAAAATTGGGGGAATTAGGGTTGGATTCCTAAGGAGGATATCCATTGAGCTCGGGCTCTAAAAGAGCTTCCTACGTATCCTAGTTTGAACAGGAATCAGAGTTCTCGTAGTTCCTTTCAGTGAGTTTTTGTGCATATCTTATAATAATCATGTATCTCTAAGCCCACATGAGTTTTTCCCGGTGTGAGAAACAAGAGGATGTGAAAGTTCAATAATGACACTTCACACGTTTCCTCCTACGCAAATTGAAGAGGGCGAGGCAGCAAACCTTCCCTATGTTCTTTTTACATAGTCCAATGGTCTAATGTAAGGAAGAAGGGGTGAATGTGAGGGGATTATACAAGTATGGCTACCCTCAAATTGGTTCTGGTTGGGGAGGGAGACATCTCCTATACTTTCCCGGAATGGAAAGTGTGAAGTGTACCTTCCCTACCGGAGAAATGAGGTCCTGGGTCACCGCTTTGAAAATGGAGAGGCCGGAAGCCCACCATCTTCCAAACCAAGAAATTCACAACATTTTTTCTTGGAGAAAATACCATGCGACTGCTAATATACATACCCAGAAGCATCCCATGAATCCTAACCCCATTATGATAAAAATGTGGGAAACATATGACTGCAGAAATAAAAACCCAAATTGGAGACACAATGATGTTCCTTTCCCAAAGGTCTAAGAAGAAAGGAGGTTTTGGGGGAGGTTTCAACTTAGCCCCTTTTGAATAAGGTATCCAAAGAAATAGATACCCCACCATGAAAGGAATCAATGGGTTTTTGAGTTTTTCGTGTAGGTACCTCATGCAGGTATGCCGCGTAGGTACCCCGCGCTGGTTAATCACGTAGGTATGGCGTGCAAATGTACTGCACAGTTGTACTACGTAGGTATGGTGCACAAGTACAACACATAGGTATGAATGGTGATTGAAGAATTTTAAGATCTTTAAATTCATTCCTATTCCCTTTAATTAACCCTTCTCTTAGAGTTTAGAGAACTACCTGGGATAATTTGAGAGATCTAGGAGAAAGAGCTACGCAATGGGAGAATCAAAGAGTCTTTCAAAAAAATTCAGTCTGGAAATGGGGAGCCCAAGGGTCCAATTTATAGGCATGGATGGGCCTGGCCGAAAAAACTTTGGTCTCACAGATATTCCGCATATCTCCACCGCGCAGGTAGTCCACATAGAGGCATCCCAAAATCCCCTCTCACATAGTTTAGATGCATAGTCGTATTGTGCAGCTCGGCCACGTAGCCCTGTCGTGTAGCTCGACAGCGTAGCCCTGTCACATAGCTCTGCCACAGATCTCTTTTGCGAAGGTCGTCTGAGTAGCTCTTTTATGAAGGTTCCAGATATTGGTTGATGTTTCCATTGAACTTTTTGAATCTCTTTAAGGGGTGTCAACAGAATCCCCCCCTCAATATTGGATTCAAAAAAATGGTCAAGTCCTGAGGAAATTTCACAAAGTAATATCGCGCAGATTTGTCATGCAGCTATGGCATCCATCTATGCCACGTATGTATTCTGTTTCCTATAAATAGGTTTCATACTTTAGTGTTTTTTTCTTCACCTGCAATTTCCAATGTTTGGAGCTCTTGTTTGGCACCTCTTTCGTTTAACTGCATCACATTGTGCTCTGGCATAATTCTCCTAAAATTTATTCATGGTAAGATTATCTGTGCGATAGAGCAACGCCAAAAGTACTTCACTGATGGAGTTGCACTGAGATCTTTGTCGAAGGACTTATGCGACTGACTTTGTTGAATGACCTTGTCAAAGGAAAAACGCGATAAGTGTCCTTTTCAAATTTTCATACTTTTTTCTTTAGAAATCTGATCTTTAATTTTGATCATTATTTTTCAAGAAAGAATGACTCATTTGATGACCCATGCCGAGGAAGCTAAGGCACGCCAATGTGAAATAATGAGGATTTTCAAGCCTGATTATTATGACACTATTTAGAGTACTCTTCCATGGCTATGGAAGGTTCTAATTCTGTACTAGGAAGACTATCCACAAAGTCCTTACTTACCTCTATATGCGAATCAACTTTTGAAAGACTCCCATTTTACATATATTATGAAATACTTTCCAAAGAAGTAGATTCTTCAGTATTCCAACAGTAACTGCATGAATATTAGTGCAAGGGGGTTCCATTACAAGAAGGAACAATCCCTATTAGTTTCATCCCTCATCATTTTGCATGGTCTCCAGATATGAAGGATCATGTTGTAGACCCAAGACCACATTGTTATGATTACACTTTCTGAGATTCTCTAACTGATCAATCAAATGGTTGGAAAGGATATTGGGACCTTCATTCTAGAGGGGGTGTGAAACCCGAGTGGATATTAGAATTCTGGGTATGTCAGACTTGTGAAAATTTCAAAAAAGAATTATGAGACATTCATATTTATGAAGCTGTCTGGATGGGAAAAACATATGTTTATCAAAATTAACTCATTCCTGAATTACTGAGCAGATGGAACCCACAAACAAACTCCTTTCATCTAACGCACAACGAAGTTGGTATTATTCTCTCAGACGTTTACCAAATAGCTAAAATTCCTATTCTTTGGGAAATTTATGATGAGTTCATCCCACCTAATTCAACATGGGGTGATGTTACCAGAACCACAACGCTAGCCCATGAATTAGTTAAGATAGTGAATAATTTACCCAAATATTAGAATGATAATCATGCCAAAGTGTGGATGGAATATTTCATAGAACCAACTACATAGAAAGGTCCAACCTGTGGGCATCCTACTATTTGTCCTTCCGCCAATAACCGAGGCAATTCAAGCACATATTGGACTACACTGGAAAGAGCCGATTACAAGCACTGGGGTTATAAAGTCAAACCTGATATAGATGAAAAAGTTCACCTACCTACCTTCCTTGCTATGTGGATAAGTGTTTATTTGCTTCCCGTTCGTGAATCTGGTGGTGGTGTAAGATGAGGGACTTTTGTAATTGCTGCTAAATTGGTATAGGGGAAGTATATTGGGCTAGAAACCCCTGTTTTGGAATGAATTTACCATCTCCTGCTACATTTATACAATGGGAAGGATCCATTTAGAATTTCGGGTCTATTTCAAGTGTTGTACGACTGGATTGCGGCACATTTTTCTTCATACTTAGTATTTAACCCAGTCAGAGTTTCTAATGGTCAATTAACCATGTTCTTATAGAATGTTTTTGGTATTAAGCATCTAATCTTGAGACCTGATGAGGTACTAAAGGTATTGAATGACTTAGCAGAATTCAAATTCTTTCCATTTGGTAATCCACTAACTAGAAAATTTATTAATGATGATAAAGGAGAGTATGAGATGAGATCTTATATGATGGCATCTTGGGATGATGTAATATCAACCAGGATTGATGGTGAAATTATCTATGAGGCTTATGTTCCCTAGAGTTTTTCTCGTCAGTTCAAGTGTCTTCAGTAGTTAAGGAACATTCCACCCACACATGTCAGACATTAGAAGCACCCATTTGTAGAATGACAATTATGGATTCTCATTACTTTAGAG
Organism: Viscum album; assembly: GCA_963277665.1. Classification (NCBI taxonomy): domain Eukaryota; kingdom Viridiplantae; phylum Streptophyta; class Magnoliopsida; order Santalales; family Viscaceae; genus Viscum; species Viscum album. The sequence goes on from OY728145.1 coordinate 449,292,862, forward strand.
GTATCCAAACTATAAATTACATTACCTCTACCAGATGCGTCAATCAGATTGGAAGCTGGGTATCCAAAGCTTGGGATTATTCATATCGTCAAGGGGATCTGAAAAAAGGAGTATATCGATTGGTGGCTACAATGACTGTTGCATGTGAAAATTATGGAAAAAAGTCCATGGAGAAGGATGATATAGGAATTTCAGAGATTTCAGAGCCCTCAAAGCATCTTCGTAGGAAGTACACCAGGAAGAGCAATGATAAAGAAGTAATACCTCCCACACCAAGGCGATCTAGTTGCCGCTGCCCAATAAAGATTCCTACATCACCTGTCGATTTTTTTTGAGAATGAAAAGTCTAAATAAGATCTTCAATTAGAAGGTGTCGAACCTCTTCTACAGTCAACTAGGCCAAAATAGAATTTTGTGTGACCTTCGGCCATTCATTAATGGGAGAATATAACCCTCGATCTTAGGGATGCCTGGGAAATTCTTCAAAATGGCCTTCAAATACCAGATATTGGTGATATCAAAGAACCTTCTGATTTAAATCTGGAAAATAACTTGGATGATGTAAAAAAGTATATTGCATTGATAGAGACATTTTTATATGAAAATAATGAAAAAATCCCAGCTTCTAAATGAGTATCTCATATGCAAGACATAGGAGTCCGTAAAGGGGTAATTATTGACTCTGAGGAGGAGTGGGATATTTATTTTAATACTAAAACTGTGTTTCCTTTTTTTAAATTATTATCAACTCTGATTTATCATTTGGAAACATTAATCATGATGAAAATGTATCTCTACAACTTGAATGTAGAGAAGGATGATCTAGATTGATTCATGAATCGCCTCAATGTAGTCCTTAGGTTCTCCCATTGGTGCAATGAATAATCCTCCTAAGTCGCCAGAACATTCTCCAGGAGCAAGAATCATGACTGGGGTAATAGAGATAGATAATCTGAAACCATTACCTCATGTTTCCCATGCTAATAGAAGTGTTTCAATCTCACCGCAAGCTTTTGAACAGAAACACAAAAGGGAAATGAGATTGCTTCGAAGCGTTCACCGATAGAGTAAGTATTTATACAATCTTCAGAGAATAAAATTTTATCATGACGTTCTAGTAACCATGTTTATCCTCTTGTAGGATCTGTGTCTCTTTCCTCGATCAATGGATTAAGTGTTGATTCCCCACAACTAGAAAAATAAATCACAGGGGAAACCCATGATCATGCCGATGAATCTGTATAATCAAAAGATTCATCAATATCTGCTCCTAGATCTTTTGAGAGAAAGGAAGGCCATGGTAAAATTGAATACATTTCCCAGTTATTTTTTGACAAAGGATCCTGAAAATAATCAATACTGATATTACTATTACTTCCGAAGAAAGGACTGAAGATCCAGGGAAATCTGAAACCAATGCTGAAATAAACCCATCTGATGCTGGAATACCAGTTGAAGATTCAGCAGAACAAAATGTCAATAGAGCCAATTTGGGAGTCAAACAACATTTTTTTGTATACCATAAATGGTGAGGATGTTATAAAATTTCAGGCCGTATATACTAAAATTATGGACACCCTTGATCTGAATATTGATATTCTAGGTTCCATCAAGGATTTTGGATATTTCCATAAGGATATTCAAGTAATTAAGTTACTATTCCTACATTTTCCATACATAATTTGTTCTTCAACGTGATTATTTACATCAAAATTCACCTTATGCATCTTTATCTAAAGAAAATGTCGCAAAGGCTCTTCAAGAACAGGGTGTTCCACTTTATCCTTCTATAGGGGATGAATAAACACTTACAGAGGATCCTTAATGAGGAGATGTTCTGAAGCCTTCAAATTTCATATCCGAAGAAATCCAACCCCCTCCTTAAGAAACACCTCCTCAAAACAACTGAACTGAAAAAACAGGGGATGAATCCAATCTAGTTGCTGACTTATTGTTGGGTAAATATAGTCAGCCATCTGAATCATATTTTTTTCCTCCATTTCAAACTAATAATGACCATGAATTATTATTTAGGGTTATAAGAATACAGATCAGAGAGTGAAGCTTCTACCGTCCCAATAGAAGCAGAATGAAACAATTCTTTAAGCAACCTGTTTCCAGAGTATATTTTACCTCCTGGTAGTGACTCATATTCTGATTTGGAGATGAAATATGCTCTAGGCATGGCACATAAGAAGACATGGTGGCAGATCTGGAACATAATTTCTGAAATTCCTTTAGATGAATTATCATCCCATTTTCCAAAACTCCCAGCAATATTCTGTTTGTTGGGATTTTGTGGATTCAATTACCAGCCAGTCTACGATCCCATGAAAGAGACTATGCGTCGATGGGAGCAGGAGTATAAACTGCGACAAGATTTTGAAGAGGCTAAATGACTCATCATTATCAAGGGATTTCGAGCTGCAGTGGTTGAGGCAGAGACAAATTATAATAAAAAATAACTCAAGATTAGCCAACAAATCAAAGAATCCATGTATAAGTTATTATCTCTTCAACATCAACTTGATGTTGTTCATAACAGGCTTGAGAAACTAAATCAGACATTAGGAGAAACCCAATTGGATGGGATAACTTCCATTTCAACAGCAAAGGAAACACTTCGTTAGGAAGAGGAGGTTGGAGTTTCTCAATTATCTCATCTTCAAAAGGCAGTTGATGGAGCTTATGAAGCGGTTCAACAAATGAAAAGTCATGTTGAATGTTTATTTTAAAACATGATAGAGAGGCTCCAGTTTATGGATGGCCCTACATTTTCACATAAATGAAAGAAAATTTGTTTCCAATCATATACATGATTTCATTCGTGTTCTTCTTTCATTATAAAAATATGAAAGGTAAATGATGATAATGATTCCTTTATGTTAAAAAATTATCATTATAATAACAAGAATGAGGTGGTTAAAATTTTCTTATTAAGATGAGTGATTGAAATAGAATAGTTTGATTATTTATTGGGTTACATGGATAACACAACAAATTTAGTATCTTTTGATTTTTCATTACTAAATATTACCTAAATCAAACAAAAAATTTATATTTAGTGAGTTGAGTCTCGAGTTTTGTTCAGAGAACCCTTTTCGGGTTCTTAGATTGATGAGTATCAAGTATTTTGTTACTGGTAGTTTAAATTCATTCATATTGGACTATAAAGTGCTCATATTTAGGGTCAAATATCTTTGACCATAAATTTTGAATTATATCCCAAAAAATCGTCATGGCAACGAATTGATTTAACATTCCTTATAAATTTGCAAGGGGAAAATTTTTTTTGGGCCAAAATGTTTTATAGATACCAAATTTTAAAGCCTGCATCACCATAATGTGTGACATTTCCAGGAACAAAGTTACCATTACTTGAAAAACCCGTTATGGGGGCTACATTATGCAGGGCCGACTAGGACATATACAGAATAGTCAAATAGTGTCATCTTTTGACTGATAGTCCTGTTATGTTGGAAACATATGCATGGCCGCATAAGGTCATGTACTGCATAGTTAGGCAAAAGAGCTCTCTGAATTTTTCCTCTCTATTGTTAAAAGTCAATGATAGTTTATGGAGATTAAGATTTTTCCAAACCATAGAGTTTGGTTTATGTAGAATGGTACCTGAATATGGAAAGGGTATCTCCAATCAAGATATCCAAAGAATCAGAGGAATAAAAATTTTACAATGGTATGAACCAAATGTAAAATATATGGTGTTTGTAGTTTTAGGTCATACAACTATGACCATAAATGGAAATAATATATAACATGTAGTCAATTAATTTCAAGATTATTTCATAATGTACCGAGAACATGATGAGGGAAATGTGTAAACTATGGTCTTGAAGACTTTGAGATTGTGAGATAGATAATGAGATAAGTATACATGAATGACTGTTTCAAAATATAGATTCTTGTATATTTTCATCAAAGATTAAAGAGGAAAAATAAACTATAAACAAGAACGAAGTTACTATTTTTTTAAAAACTCGTTATGGGGGCTACATTATGCAGGGAAAACTAGGGCATATGTTGCATAGTCAAATAGTGGAAACTTTTGAATGATAGGCCTGTTATGTTGGCAACTTATCCAAGGCCGCCTAAGGTCACGTGCTGTAAAGTTAGACAAAATAGCTCTTTGATATTGAAAACTTTGCTACCAGAAACCATAAGAAATATTATGAAAATATGAAAGAAAAATTCAAGATTAGGAGTGTGAAATATGGAAGGGGGTTATGCCCATTTTATATACGAAATATTTGAATTAATATTCTCCATAAATTTTATTTCCTTTACATATATCTAACTCATATGTAAAATAGAGGCTTTCATTGTTTCCTTTGAATGAATATGGTATTGTGCAGTTCTAAGTCATATAGTGAGGACATTATACTATCTAGTTTTGATTCATGCAGTGAGGACATTATACTATGTAGTTTTGATTCGTGTAGTGAGGAAATTGATATACCCATAAGAAATTTAAAACAACCTATTTATATAATGAATCCATCTACCCAATTTCGAAGCCCACATGATCTATTCTCGATGTGAGAAACAAGGAGCAGTAAGGGTTCTTTTTATAATATAAAGGTGATCCAATTGTAAAATAGGGGTGTCAAATTTCCATGAAATTTAATGTCCTGTGGTAAGGAAGAGAATGAACCAATATGAAATAAAAGGCACATTGTAACTGGATTAATGGATAAAAGCTAAATGTCATTATGTGTCTTGCTGGATAAAGAATCAATCCATGCAAAGTTCTTAAAAAATATCCTATGTAGATTTGATACTTATACAATAAATAAAGGGGGTTTTGATGTTGTTGTTTTTATCACATCTAGGACCAAAATTGGAGATTCAAGTATCTCTACATATATCATTGGAAAAAATGAGAATCAAGCCATACATAGTTTTTGAAACAATCATTCCTCATGTTAATCAAATTTCGCATGAAAAATCAGGGCTTTTAACACATTGTAAGAGAATGGTAAATATTAAGACATAAAATGGTATATGAACCAAATCATAAATCATAAGGAAACACTCCATATATATCTTATTAATATACAAGAGTAGAAAAGAAAATAAGAAAATTTTGTGATTGTGGCTGGGCCCCAAATTGGAGATTCAAGAATCTCTATGTATGTCATTGGAAAAAATGAGAATCAAGCCATATGTAGTTCTTGAAACATGGTTTCTATTCATATCTGACTCTGACATAGGATAGATAGGGACTCATGTACTACTAAAGAGTAGTAATGATGTCAAGAGTATGTACTTATGGAAACATCTAACATTTTATAGAGAAAACATTAGTTTTACAAATGATGTCATGCAGTTTAATGTTATGCGACAAGGACGAAAACACTATGCACTTTAACGTCATGCATCATTGACGCTTATGGTTGTTATGCAGTTTAATGTCTTTAAACTAGGACATGGGGGTTATGTAGTTTCACTTCTTGTAGCAAGGATGTTTTACCATGAAGTTTAATGTTTTTCATTGAGGACTAATTATGAAAAACTATTGATAGTATTTCTTAAAAAATGTTGCATTGGTTGGGGTTTTGATGAGCTCTCTATCCTTTGAGATTAAAGCATATGATCCATTTGAATAAACCTTATGTATGGAATAAGTTCAATCCCACTTTGGCTCATGTTTTGGAGGTTTATTTCCTGGTATCATTGGAGTTCTAAAGACCAATACCGATTCTCCTTGAAGGAATGAATGAAGATGATCATTCTTATTTAAAGCTCGCACAATTCTATTCTGATAGAATTATAGATGATGAATATTATGTAATATTCTCTCATCTAATTGTTCCAAATCATTGATTCTATTCTGGGACATTTCATATTAAGATAATTGATAACTAATTGTAACTCTTAGTTGAGGAAAGTTAATTTAAATTGGTAAAACCACTTTATTTCCATATACTAATGAATAAGGAGTTTCTTGTGTGGAAGTAAGGATAATTGTTCGATAATCCCATAAAGTATTCAAAAGTTTATCTGGCCATGATTGTTTATCTTTATCCACAATATTTTGGAGTATATTTGATAGGGTTTTATTGAAATCCTCTATCTATCCATTGGCTACCGCATGATAGCGAGACGAATGGTTGGATTTGATATTATATTCCTAATATAACTTTTTTACTTCAGCAGAACAAATATTGGTTCCATTGTCCATAAATATAATATGAGGAATGAAAAATATAGTGATGATATTAGTTTTGACAAAACTAATGATGTTTTTAGATCCAACTTCCTTGAGAGGTATTTCCTCAACCCATTTAGATAAGAAATCAGTATCAGTGAGAATATACTTGAACTACTTATCCATGGTTGGAGCATAAGGCCCTACTAAATCCATTCCCCATGTGGAAAATGACCAAGAGTATTTAGCTATATGTAGTAACTCTGGGGGTTGGTGAATGATGTTGGCATGCACATGGAAGGGATTCCATTTTTTTGTGATGTTTTTACAATCATGTATCATTGAAGTCCAAAAATATCCAAGCCTTCAAATCTGATCGGAGAGTCTGTTCCCAGATTGGTGGGAACCACAAGCTCCTGAATGAACTTCTTTCATGAGATTCACAGTTTCTTCTCCATCAATACATCTGAAGATAATCCCATCAAATCCCTGCTTATAAATTATTTTTTGGTGATTTGGACCATTATAAGGAGTAAAATTAGCCGCTCGTCACCAGATATGCTCCTTCTCAGCCCTATTTGGTGGAAGTATCCCATTTTGATGATATTATATGATGTATGTTCTCCATCCCATGGTATGACCATACGGTTCAGAAATTGGGGAAATTTCATGGATTTCCTCCCACATGGTTTGAACAAAAGGAGAAACCATATGGTGATGGGAAATGATAATAAATGTCTCATCCTGATTTGGATCTGGCAAGGGTGTAGCTGCATTAGCTAGTGCATCTGGTTGGGGATCTTTTGATCATGGGACATAGGACAATGTTGGCTCTAAAGGAAATTCAGCCATTAATTCTCTGATGTAATCACAAAAAGTTATAAACTCTTCTTTTCTAATATAGAATTCCCCATTGATTTGTTTGATTACCAGTTCCTATTCACCTTTTATCTTTAAATGATCCATTCACAACTGAAGGGAAAATTCCAAACCTGATATGAGAGCTTGACATTCAACCTCATTATTGGTCCCACCATCTGATAATAGAAAAGAAAAAGCCAAAAATTACTTTTCTGTGGAAATACAGACTATTCCTAATCCAACCTTGTTGAGTTTAGTATTTTCTAGTCTCCTCAATATTTTAATTCTAGAATCACCATAAAAATACATTTCCCATGTCTGGGAATTATCTTTAATAGAGAATACCACTTCATCATGAAATTTAATATTAAATGATGCATCTTCCTCGGATAGATGCTCAACAAAGACATCAGCTAGGGCTTGACCCTTTATTTCCTTTTGAGGTACAAACTAGATATCAAACTGCTACAAAATAACCACCCACCATGCCAGACATCCTGTAAGCATAAGATGATTGTGGATAAATTTGAGTGGTTTATTATGAAATACCAATTGGGCCTCATGATGTTGTAGATAATGCCTCAATTCTTTAATTACAATGATTAATTCCAGGCAACATTTTTCAATATTTGAATACCATGTTTCCACATCAAGCATAGTGAGACAGAGATAGTAAAGGCTGTTTTTACTCCCGACATCATTCTTTCGGGCGAGGAAGGAACCTAGTGATCGCTCTAAAGCTATCACATAGAGAATAAGCAGTCTTCCTTCAACAAGAGATATTAATACTGGTGGACTCAAGTGATATTTCTTAAGGGTATCAAATTTCTCTTGGAAATATTCGGTCCATTTGTAGGTGACTCACTTTTTCATTAATCTGGTGAAGGGTAAACATTTGGCTTCCAAATTTGTGATAAAGCACCGAATATAGGTTTAGTGTCCTTGAAGTCCTCTTAATTCATTCAAATTTCAAGGAGATGACATACCAAGGATTGATTTTGTTTTCTCAAGATCAATATTAATACCATGATGGCTTACAACAAAGCCATGAAATTTTCATAAGGTTACCCAGAAAGCACATTTTAAGGGGTTGATCGTCAAATTGTGTTGTCAAGGTTTGTTGAATTTGATTTCCATATCAGCCAAGTGATCATAAAATTGTATATATTTAAACAAAAAATCATCCACATAACATTCAACAAATCTCCCTAAAAAGGGTTCGATGATATGGTGCATGGAACATTGATACATTACACCTACATTCTTTAGGACAAAGGGCATTACCCGATAGCAAAACACACCTTGGGGGGGCTATGAATGCTGTAGATTCTTCATCATCTGGAGACATTAAGATTTGATTATACCAAGAATATCCATCCATGAAGGAAAGTTCTTCAGAGCCAGCTGTTGCATTAATTAAGGGTTCTATGATCAGAACTGTAAAATCAATCTTTTGACAATACTGATTAAGACCTCTCAAGTCAATGAAAACTCTAATTTGTCAATTATTATTTTTCAAAAGGACAATATTATCCTGCCATTTGAAATATTGAACTTCTTTGATGATGTTATCCTCGATATGCTTATCAACTTCAGCTGAAATTTTGTAGGCATAAGTTGGGTGTGTTCTTCTTGCTACTTGTTTGAATCCTCGATGTTCTTATGGAAAAACCAAATGATGAGTGGCTACATATGGATCAAGACCCGAGATTTCTGTATAATTCTAGGAAAATACATATCGATAGAAATGAAGTATATATTTCTTTCTCTTCAAGTGTCATGGATGCACTAATTAAAGTGGGGTGTGGATCTCCTTTTGAACCCAGATTTATTTCTCTGAGTTCATCCACAGCGGTAGAGATACCCTCTTCAAATGCTGGAGGAGAATCCCTGAGATCTTCATCTTCTTCTTCAATATGTGTTACTTATTCTGTTTCTACATGCATAGTAGATGATGAAGCATAATTTTCATGGTCATGGGAGAAGTAAAAATTTGAACATCTTGGAGAAGAGGCTGCGATTTCTGACCCTATTGATGATGAAGGGTCTTCCTGGGGTTATAGAGAGGATATGATGGATTGAGAATTGAAATCATTGTTTTGCTCTGGTATTTCTATGACTTCTTCTGATAGGGTTTATGAATTATAGAATTGTTGGATTTTGGCGGATGAAATGAAGACATCTTCATCTAAGACTTCATCATTTCTTAGGGAATAAAAAATTTCTCCCATGCTGTCTGGATCGATTGATGTAATTGAAATTATGGATGTTTCTATAAGAGTGTTTGGATTTATGTCTATCCTGTCAATTTGACTGATAGAAAACACCTAATCTGTACTCACATGTATGAATGGGTTTATTGGAATATTTTCTAAACCACATGGAGAATTAATTTTGGTAACCTTATTTTCCATGGATTTTTTCTTTCCCTCCATGTGATAAAATTACTCCAAAATTTATTGAGATTCACATGTTTTGAATGGGGCCTTGTCACCATACAATGTCTCGATTTGACCATTGAAAGAATATTTGAGACATTTATGGTATGATGAAGTTAAACCTCATGTTGATGTAGCAAAGGCCTTCCAAGAAAAATGTTGAAGGTTGTGTCCTGATAAACAACCATGAAATATGAATTAGATATAAGTTCTCCAAACTGAATTATGAGTGTAATTTCTCCAAGAAGTTCTTGTTCATTCTTATCACATCCTTGAAACATCAAATTAGAAAGAGATAAATCAGATTCGGTGAGGCCCAATCGACAAAGTGTACGAATAGGAATGAGATTGACTCATGATCCATTATCAATAAAAGCTTGTCAGATGTCTGTATCATTGACTTTTAAAGATAGATAAAAAGGTCTGATATGACCATGTACGACATCATCTTCATCTTCATCTGTAAATGATATCACTGCCTGGAATTCTGCGGGACCATTCTCAATATGGTAGAACTCAGCCACATAAATTTCTGTTTTAAATTCTTGAGGACTTGACAAAGCCTCACTAAGCGCTTCCCAAAGATCTTTTGATATATTCAAGGCATCCCGAATTGGTAACTTGGTAGGTAATTGGGCCAAATGTTTCAGGACATCATATTTTGGTCCAAATGTCTGCGTTTCCCATCATGAAATTGTTTTTTTGTAGGTGGCTTGGAAGTTGATGCTTTGGTAGTATATGTATCCCGTATCGAAGCAGGAATTGGAAAAACTGTAGCCTCCGGTAGATTAGACCGACTAGAACTATATATTTTATGAGAGGAAGAATGTGTAACATCTAACCAGTCTTCCAAAATAACTGTGTCAGTACCGAATATGCCATGTGTGGAAGAACATTCTTGTTCCCGTTGAGCCCGCTAAAGGGCTTTGCCATGAGTTTCTACCGCATATATAGTTCTGGAAGGGGTAGGATTGAAATAATGTCTTCTGGAATATCCACATCTTTCCCTGTATCCTAAACCTCTATCTCTTCCTCTAACTCATCTGTTAGATATAGGGAAATTAGACTCGTCATTAATGAAACTATCAATTTAATAGGGATTCGTTAAATGAATCATGTTAAAAAAACCAAAGATCAATTATTCATCTGATGAAGACTCTACCTGATAAACCTATTCAGGTTATACCATTTGGTGGAATGGTGCTTGCGCCTTTGAAGCAAATGGCATAAAATTTTCTAGAGTCAAAGTAAACATAGGCTTTGACACATCCTTTCCTTCTTCTGACTGCCCTTCTTTATTCAAATTACGTCGCTTCTTTGATGACATTCCTTCTGATGAATGGGGTCTTTCTATGGTAGAAATAGCAGAAGACACAATTGGTTTATTCAATTGTGTTCGCAAAATTGCTTTAGTTTGGTTGATCATTTTACTTACCATCCAATCATCATATTTCTATGCATATTTACTTTTGACTTTGTGCCACTCGCTTTATTCCTCTTGGTCAGTACCAGTGACACATGCTACCTAGGATGATGAACCTTTCAGTTTTACCTATCCCGAGTCCACCATCTTTGACAGGAGTTCTTTGAAGACAAAACACTCCGGAATGAGATTCCCCAATATCTGATGAAATGGGCAATAGTGGGGGAGGATTTTATATCCTTCCTTCTCCAGCCTTTTGGGCCTTGGGAACTAAAGCAGATTGTTTTCCAAATTCGAGATGAAGTACAAGGAACTTTTCCATTCCGGAAAAGAACAATATTTTTTCTTTAAATCCTCAAATCGTTTCCACCTTTGATCTTTTTGATCATCTTGACGAGGCGGTCGTTGTTGTTGATGCTCAGGGGATGTATCACTTCGATATGATGAAGGTTTTGAAGTGGAAGCAGGTACAAGTGCCTGTTAAAGAATAATTGTAGCATTCTCTACTTTCCCAATTCTCCATCCTAGAACTGATGGAATTACATGTGTTTTAGCCTTAGTCTTTATAAGACAGTCTTCTATCTGCTGAGAGATTGAAGTAAGGTCTCAAAACCCTCCTGCGTATTTCACAGAGGTCAACGGTGTGCATAACTCATCACACATATTTTCCACACATATTGACAAAAATATTTCTTGAGGGAGTCCTATACATAAGGAATATGTTAATCCCTTCTAGCGAGAAATTAAATCTGAAATTATTTCATTTTCCACTTGCTTACAATTGGTAAGAAAAAAAACTTTCTTCTTTGGTAACGTTGAGAAAAATTGAAGATTAATTCTTTGACGAAGATCTTCTGACCCGGTAATTGACCGAGATTGAAAAATTATATACCACACAAATTCAGGTCCTTATAATGACTGTGAAAACACCTGAGATTAACTGCTTCTTGTTGTTGGGGAGTTCCCATCATAGGATCACAATGAGAAACAACACATGTTAAGTGTTGTTATGGATCTCCCGAACCATTAAAAATTGTGAATTTTTCATTTGAATAATTTGATTGGGGGGGGATTTCATCCACCCATTTAGGGTAATATCTCTTTTCTGGTTGAACTTCTTCATGCTTTTCTTCCATATATTCCAACCAAGATGTTAAGGACTCAATGGTAGTCATTAATTTTTTAGAAACATATGGTTGAGCTTGGGCCTGAGCAGGTGCGATAACATGAGTTTGGATGGGTGTGGCAACCGGTACTACCACTGATTGTAGTATTGTCGGTTTCTGTCGTGCATGAACCATAGGATTGGAATTGTGAGGGTGTACTTGTAAAGGGGGATATTTTTTATCCATCCTAGTAGCTGAAAAAAATTTCCTTGATTGATTAACTCTAGCAAGCTTAGGCGGAAGACTTCCATGAAATAGTTCTGCATTTAACCTCCATTATTCCTTCATTTCTTCTTCTTGGTGTGCTAAACTTTCCTATAATGAGAGTGATTGTACTTCTCTAGAGGTAGGGTGGAATGTAAACATACTTTTCTTCTATTCCTAGGCATGTGCCTTTCTGGAGTATGGAAGGGAATTACCCAAAGGAATGTATTTCCACTGGGCAACCCTCTGCCTTTTGGTATTCACACCTCCTTCATTTTCTTCCGTGTGTACAGCCTCTTGAACATGAACTTCTTCATCTGATCCCACTGACTGAGCCTCATGTTCTAGGGGATTAGTGAAAATGAAATTGATGACATTTATCGATGGAAAATGCATTGATGGCATTCTGTTAGTTCTTCATCTAGATTGTTTCCATTTGGGCCTTCAATGAGACTCTGTTATCCTAAAAAAACTTATTTGGAACTGTTTGGTAGACAACAATCTAAAGGAAATCATTGGATAATTCAATTATATGATTTCCTTGTGTCTTCTTCCCTAATTGGGAGAAAACTGAATTCCGCTGAGGAGGGTATTGAAAATGTGAAAAATCCCCCCCCGCCTTGTAGGTTGGGGATGTTTTTTTGTTCTTCTTCTAATATTTGAACATTGTTCAATGAATTCAAAGATTGATTTACATGATCCCCCAACATCACAAGATGGGGTGATTCTTGAACTGATATAGATGAAATATGTGCAACTGCTCTTATGATTTTTTGGATTTTGGTTTGAACATTAGCTGGGTGCATTATCCGATCATCATTAACACTACCTGTTTCAGAAGATCATTGGGTTATTTCATACATTTGCATCCTCTGACGCCTGACATCCTTTAAACGAGATGCCTTCTCATGATTCTAAGAATATTGATGTAAAAGTATCTCAATTACATCTTTTCCTTGAACCTAATTCTGATGAGAACTAGTTGAGGCTTTTTCATGAGAATACATTTGATTATATAAAAAACCTATTGATTTAGGCCGGTTGTGGGAAATAACATTGCATGAGACCACTTTTGGTGGACTTTGCTGATTTTTGAGTGCAGTGAAATGCAAAGCCCCATATGCACCCCATCCTATAATGTGAGCATTAGATGTCGAATCAGAAATTTGTTGGTGTAGCCTTTTTAGAGCATTGATACATGCACGCTGAAGGGTTCTCTTTTGTTTTTCAAACCTTAGAAGTTGGGAAATGAAAAGAGATTACAAGTCAATTTGGCACTGCAACCCTTCTATTAACTTTATATTATTTTGATATAAATCATATGGTAAGACTTTGTTTTTCAAATGATGAAGAATTTTCCATAAGTTGAAATGAATTTCATGAATACAGTATCTTTTCATTAATTCTGGAATATCAAACTGAGAATTTTTTGAATGACAGAACATGGCCGGTATTTCTCCTTTAGCCAATTGTTTCATCATGTTCAACACATCTTCATCATCTTCTACTAGAGGTTTCTACACTTGGTCAGACCAAAGCGGATGCTCTGCATTTGAGGATACATGACCCAAGGGAGGTTTTGAGAATAATTGTTCCTTTAAGTTGTCTTATGATTGATAAAGTGTTTCACCCATAAATGAAAAGGCATGAGACATGACTGGACTTGCGTTTTTCAGTTCCTCACGATAAGAGGGATTTCTTTTTACTAAATTTTCAATTATAGAATTGTTTTGACAATGAAAAATACTACTATATGTATGACTTTTGCAGTGAAAGCCGTCGTGGGGAGGATCACCATGGTGGATTACAATAAGGGATAAATCATCTTGCTCCTTGGTCTTCTGGCCACATGAAGGTTTGTCATGGCTCTCATATAGAGATAAGAACTCTAGATAGACTGAATTTTCATGAAGCATGTTTACATGATGAAGTGTCTGATGAGAAGCTTCAGAATTACAACTACCACTCCCAAAATTTGGTAATGGGAGGGTATGATCTTGAGAAACAATAGAAAAATGCTTGAGGGATTCAACAACTACTGCATTAAGTGGAGCTAAATTACAGCCTGACTCCTTATTTTCCAAAGGTATTTGGTGAGTTTTCTTCTTGGGTGTTCTCTTATACATAGTTGGGGCTACTTATTGGGAAAAGTGGTAAACATGGGCAGGTATATGTTCCTCTCTTGGATTTGTTACAGAAACAGACCGGTTACCTCTAATTAGAAAGGGTGTGTGATCTCGATCTTGTTTTTCATATGATATGGGGGTGTATGCCCCATGACCCTCCTAGACTAGAACAGAGGTGTGTATGAGCTCTGGGATGACATGTTATTGTCTCATCCCATGTGTCTGAACATATTTATGTGTCTGTTCTCCTGATACTGCTGAAGTAGTTCTCAAAATATCTTGACATGTTTCCAGAATATGGGCAGGGATATTAGTCTACCCTTTCAACATTAACAAGATGTGTTTAGTGAATTCAGTGGCTGGAACGAAAATATATGTCCATTCTGTATTTAGATTAGGTGTATTTACCTGCTCCTATCCTCCTTTTCCTATCAGCGGATATTGATAATACTTACTCATAGTGGCATAGAGTTGAGTCTGCTCTAGATTTTTCGTCGGAGCTTTCCGACTAACTTCTCCAAGTGCTTCCAAACAAAACTATTGGTAGGCCTGATGAACATTGGCAGGTGTATCTAACTACTGGATATTCTCCATCATGTATGGTTGACGAGTTTCCTTCAATATTGGTAGACGATACTTCTAACATAATTGGTGATTGTAAACAGGTGTATGTTCCTACTTAGCAGTTGCCACCATATTAGATTGGCAAACTTCTTTGGTTGTAGTCAGAAAAGCTTGCTGACTAGCTGATTAATTATAAATAGGTGTATGTGACTACCTATAGTACTCCACGGTAATTTCCTGGAAGGATTGGTGTGTTACTTCCAGATGAGTCTGTTGAGCAGTGGAATCAGGACAGACGGTTGTATATGCCCGCTCGTTGTTTGTCATCAAGTTAGATTGATGTAATTCTTCGGGGGAGGTAAAGGAGAGAACCTTCTTCCTTTTTACTAGAATTCATCTCTGGTAGTTTGTCTTGCATGCCAGAATCTGAGAGACCTAGGCCAAACATCCATGGGCCACATCCCCATCATGTACGGGATATACTACCGAATGATTCTGGCGGTTATTTCTAGTGGGATTCCTCATGACGGACTCCTGTATTCTTGACATGAGGCCTTCAATGACCTCTTGATCTACCTCCCTATAGTTTGGGAATGATTTATTATTATGTTCTGGGGATAAATACCTGAAACAATTGGAAACTATGGTTGTCACCATTTGATTCATTATCATTAGTCATTGTTGGCAAGATGATCGAGGATTATTTTTGACCTGGAGGGCCTGTCGAGCAGCCTCCAATGTCAGAATTGTACCGTGTTGGCGATATTCCTTTATCATCACATTGGATACCAAACGTTTAAGACACTGGGTTGGTGATAACGTCCTTCCTATTGATGGAGATCCAACTTGGGCAGCAGTCGAGAAGTTCACAGATGATGTCCTTGAGAAATCCATTCTTTGGATTGAAGGGAATTTTATAGAAAATTGAGAACAACAAAAAATTATATGAAAGTGACATATTGTCAAATAGATACATTCATGATTAATTTCATTGTCTAGCCATCCTTTATCAATTGATAAGGGCCTAACATGTGGGTAACAATATTAACTTGGTTGAGGATTCACGTCGGGTTCACCATTTTTGTTTCATAGGTCCTTGAAACATGATATTAAATATTTAAGAATACTTTTTTCTAGGAGGTTTCCATTGTATTTTTTCATGGACTCGGAAAATTCCAACAATTCTTTATCTAAAGTGGACCTGCTTTCCAAAGGAAAGAATTAATTTTATTTTGAAAATATATGATACTTAAGAACATGTATTGGTCGATAGGATGGGAGGTCGGACTCATCAGACCCTTTTGGGGGGAATTATTGTCAACTCTGGGACACTCTATGAAATTAAAACATTCTCATGAATCCTTATTAATTCACCAGGTATATCATAAGTATCCCTTGGAATTTAAAATCACTTATTTAACATGTATAAATTTTTTAGAATTATCGGTATGTATTCGAGGTTTCCCAATAATATTATCCTCAAATATACTAATTAGAGATTCTTTTAATCACTATTTATGATGGTACTAGTTTTTATGCCACTCAGTGGGGCACTCTGAAGATTATTGTCATCCAGGGAGATGAATGTTTGTTTTGATCTTCGGATCATGCTCATAAAATGAGCTACATATGTATCCTTGTGAATGGAATTAGAACACTCGTAGTTCGGTGCCACTTAATGGGAAACATCATACGTTTTAGGGTCATGTGATAAGGACCCCTAAGCGAAAGGTGCTTAGTTACAACTTAGTGTGGGACTTACGTTAAAACAGCCCAAGGAACATTGGAAAGGATATAGGTTTCCAAATAGGATCAAAACCCCTTGGGAATATTGCCCAAAGAGAACATGGTTGACTTGAAGTGTTGGGTTTAAACCTCAATGAGGCATCCTACGTATCCCATATGGATGTGAATCAATGACCACATAGTTAGATGAATCTCATAGGAGAGTATAGTTATTGGAGAAAGATGTGTTTGGGGTTACATTCTGAAAAAATTCCTAAATTTGGGGAAATAGGGTTGGATTACTAAGGAGGATATCCAGGGAGCTCAGTCTCTAAAAGAGCTTCCTATGTATCCTGTTTTGAACAGGAATCAGAGTTCTCATAGTTATTTCCAGTGAGTATTTGTGAATATGTTGTAATCATCACGTATCTCTAAGCCCACGTGAGTCATGCCTGGTGTGAGAAACAAGATGATGTGAAACATTCAACAATGACACTTCACACTTTTCCTCCTATGTTGATGGAAGAGGGCACATCGATCATGGAAGAGGGAGAGGCGATGAACCTTATCTCTATTCTATTTACATTGGACAAGGGTACAATTTAAGGAAGAAAGGTTAAAGTTGAGGGGCTTATACCCGGATGGATGCCCTGAAATTTTTTCTGTTAGGGGAGGGAGACTTCTCCTATACTTACACGGAATTTCATGTTTGAAGTGTACCTTTACTACGAGAGAATTGATTTCTTGAGTCACCTCTATGAAAAGGGAGAGTCTGGAATCCCACCATCTTCAAAACGAGGAACATCCCAACATTGTTTATGGGAGGAAATTCCATGCAACTACAGATATACAAACCCATAAGCATCCCAGGAATCTTAACCCCATTGTGAAAAAATGTGAGAAACCTCTGACTACGGAAATATAAAACAAAATTGGAGACACACTGATGTGCCTTACCCAAAGTTCTACGAAGTCAGGAGGTTTTGGGGAAGGTTTCAACATAGACCCTTTTGAATAAGAGAACCAAAGAAAGAGATACCCGGCCATGAAAGGCTTCAAAGGTTTTTTGAGTTTGTCACATAGGTACCTCACGTAGGTATGCCGCATCGGTACCCCACGCTGCCCAATCGCGCAGGTATGGCGCACAAATGTACCATGCGGTTGTACTACGTAGGTATGGTGCATAGGTACACCTTGTAGGTATGAATGGTGACTGAAGAATTTGAAGAACTTCAAATTCATGCCTATTCATTTTCATTATCCCTTCTCTCAGAGTTTAGAGAACTACCTGGGACATTTTTAGAGATATAGGCGGAAGAGCTACGCAATGGGAGATTCAGAGAGTCATTCAAAAACTTTCTGTCAGGAAATGGGGAGCCCGAGGGTCCTATTTATAGGCAGGGATGGGACTGGCCGAAAAAACATGGGTCCCGATGATATGTCGCGTAGCTCCAGCGTGTAGGTAGCTAGTCCGCGTAGAGTCATCCCAAAATCATCTCGTGCGTAGTTTGGACATGTAGCCATATCGAATAGCTCAACGCATAGCCCTGTCACATATCTCGACTGCATAGCCATGTCGCGCAGCTCAGCCATAGAGCTCTTTCGCGAAGCTGGGCTGAGTAGCTCTTTCATGATGCATTTGGATATTGGTTGATATTTCCTTTGAACTTTATTAATCTATTTAAGGGTTGTCAACAAGGATTTAAATCGACCAAGGGATATTCTGGGATTTGAATTTTAAATAAATATGGACTGGCCACAAACATTTCCAACTAGTCCGTCAACCATGTGGGGGAAATTGACTAAGAAAATCCCCTAGATATTGTTACAACAAGTGAATTTTAGTTGTATAAATAACCATATGTTAATTTTGAAAAATTTAATTGTAAAATATTATAGCCAAATCATATTCTTTTTTAAGGTATACCAAACCATTTTCAAGTCATTACCTAGTATCCATATTCCCCAAAGACCCCAAAAAGCTTCTTCTAGGACACACACGTCTTGGAATCAACCTTTTGGAACTCTTTCAAAATGAACACATTTATTACTAAATGAATTTAAAATCTATTTACACAAGGGTACCCAAATTTTTTATCATAATTTGTGTGAGAAAATCATAATCATATGGAAAATTTTGATATTTTATAATATTTCTATACTAAAACTTGTTAGACCTTACAATAAAAATCAATAAGATTTAATAATATAAAATAAGAACTATGTTAACCCTAACGGTGTCACATGTAACAGATTATGATATAATAGTAAATCCTAATAAAACTAAATTCGGTTTAGAAAGTATACGGCCAACCAACATACCGATGATTTTTTGTATTATTGTATTAATAGTTCATTTCCAATGGTATTTTGAATACATTTATTGGTTATCATTCCTATTAACTAATTTAACTCGAAAGGGTGTCAAATCTATTTACATAAAAGAATGTGAGGAAGGATTTCAGTAGTTAAAAAAATTCAATTCTTTTGAATTAGGATACCCATCTTGAAATTGTGAATTTTTTATTTTTAATAATGCATTATCAATAGGTATTTGATATTTTTAGCCAAAACATGTTTTGGTAATAGCATATACATTATTATAGTTAAAACCCCATGTGAACAATTATCAAAAAAAGAACTTGAAATTCAAAAATCAGTTTTATTTTAATACATTTTGAGGCATTATTTATATTGGGAGATGTGTGAAATATATATAGATTATAAAAGTTTTATATATGTATTCACTACAAAATAATTTTCAAATTGTAAATATAAGAGTTTATAATTAAATGATATTGATTTTATAATTCATTATCACCCTGGTAAATTATATAATTTATTGGATTCATTCAGTCATTGTTAAAATTTATCATTAACCATTTAAAATTTGGAGAATGATCCATTGGTCAATTACTTAATGAAATTTGTTCTGGATATTGTCTCTGTAGAAAATTGATTTATTATCAATTTGGTAACGATACAATTATTCATGTTTGAAAAAATATAAATGTTAAGGAAAAATAATATGTAATGAAAGATAAAAAAATTAATAAAACAATGTTTAATGAGTTTAATATTAATGCGAACTATGTTATAAGATTGAGAATGTGGTAATGTGTACCAGATAATTCCCAGTTAGAAAAAATAATTATTTTTTATGGATCATTGTTCTTCAAACTTTATACATATAGGAAGTAACATTATTTACTGAGATATTTGAAAATAATTTGGATAAATGGAAAAAGAATGAAATTTCAAAATTTATCTAATGATTTCATCTACAGGTAATATTGCGATATGGCCTATTGTTTAATACCCAACAAATTATTCTCCTTTTACTCATATTTGAGATTATAAGTATTTAGTTTAAATTTATCAACTCTATTATGAATATAAAATAATATTAAATTAAGTTACAATTGTTTTTGTATCTGACTGTGATCCTTGGATGATATCCAATTTTTGTAAAGAATTTATTGTGTCATTAGTAAACGAGTTATGTTTTAGAGAATCTTTTTATCCTCAAACCAATGGATGATCATAGAATAAAATTAAATCATATGGGATATTTTTTTAAAATGTTCATTGTATTATCATTTAAGATGATATAAAAATATTTCATTAATTGAATTTTATTGTATGAATTATTTTAATACATGTATATATATGGAACCATTTGAATAACTACAAGAAAAAATGTGTCTATTGAAACTTACTAAGATAATGTTATGGAATTGATGTTGTTGGTTTCCAAATTGGTGAATGAGAAGGTTGAAAAGATGAAATTTCTTCTACATAACTTGAAGAAAGCTTAAAGGAGGAACAAGAAATATATAGCTAATAAAAACGAGGAATAATTTTGTTTAGTTATGATATCACATTTTTTTAAATTTCCTATAGAACAGTGTGACACATTTTTGTTAGAATGGGAAATTAATCCCATGATTTATTAGTAGAAAACAAATCCAAGAAAAATATGGATCAATATATTATTTAGTATATTTTACTACATTTTTATCTAATTTACATAACAAGATTCAAGTATCTATATTAAATAAATATGTACTAGTAGCATCTCATATATTGAGCCCTAATGTAGTATTAATGTAAACGACTCATTCTTATAAAGAACAAGACGTTTATAGTCTAGATCATGGGGAATAATGGTTCAAAAAATAATTTAAATTATCAAATTAAAAACTTAGGTAATAATTATATGATCAAATAAGAATCATGAGTACTTGAATAACTTATGTTATAAAAGCATTCCCTTATATTTACCAAAGAGTAAAATGTATAAGGACACTATTTATTTTATAGGGGATGTCAGAACTCAATTTTTTTACTAATAAAATAATTTTATGTTAATATTAATGTAAATTATATAAATTAATTTCAATATTTTTTTATTATTATAATTATAGAATTAATTGTATTATGATATAGAACAGTAATATGATTATTCATTTAAAATAGATATAATTTTTATTCTAAATAAATTATTTTCCCTTGAATAATATAGTTATTTATATAAGGTAAATTTAAAAATTATATAAATTTAATTTTTTTATATAGGAATTAGTTTTAGTTTTATCATTTAAATTTATATTAGTGTGAACTGTTAAATTTTTTAGAGAAAATTGTTTTTTGGTGAATAGTAAAAATTAATTTTTTTGGAATGCTGTTTATTTTATGAAACCATTAGAAAAAAAAATATATCCTAAAAATTAATAATAATTATGCAATATCTCTATCCTGAATAAATAATTTATATATCATCTAAATATTTTTTAATTAAATGAAATGAAATTATATGTTGATATAAGTATGAAAAAAATTATTAATATTGATGTACTGCTTATAAAGCATTATAAAATTCATAATTCAAGTCCTTATGATGGTATCTAGGAATATTTATCCATTAGAGATAAAATAAGAGATACAAATTAATATTAATCAATTATTGTGACATATTTTCTAGAATTTTAATATTTTATACTAAGTAAATTATTTAGATGTTTATATTGTGCTTGCACAAGCTAAGGAAAGTAAAAATAATAACATAAATACGTTTTATGATTAAGATGACAGTTAAAATAAATTATGAACTATTTAATGTGGTAAAATTTATTAAAAAATATTTTTTATCATATTAATTTTTTAATACTAAAAAATATGATGAGTATCCAAAACACATATGCACTCTTGAAGCAGAATTTGTGTATATATGAGAAGAATAATATTTTTTGAAAATTCTCAAAAGGGATAATATATTAATGAATTAGGTTCTCTCAATAATTTTAGGTATTCAAATGATAAGAAAGTAATGATTAAAAATTGTAAAATATAATTCCATGGTTATATATATTATTAATGTCAAATGATGAAAATAACTTTTAAAATAACTTTAAAGGGGATTTAATGTTAAGACAAAATTTACAAATTGATTACCTAATAATTAAATCTTATAATAAAAAATTGGGGTTTAGTAATGGTTACTAATATCCTAAATTCTTCATCGCTGTACAAATTCCCCTTTAAAAATGAAATTCTTGACCCATAAAGTTTGAGTATTTTCAAATATGCCATTGAATATTTCCTATAAATGGAGCCTTATTATCACATTTACAAACTAGATATAAGGATAGACTTTCTCACTAAATTCTAACGAAATATCTCATTAAATTCCAATTTATACATTAATATGTCTCTAACATTTCCAAAATCATTTTCTCCAACGTTTTTGGACTCAATACCAATGAGGTTGTTCGGGGAGTAAGGTAAGAGTTTCCAAGACCCTTTATCATTTCTGATTTTCTAATCCATATCTTAAAACTCTTTTAAAACATAAATTTTTTATATAATGAATATATTTCATGGTACTGTAATATTTTATATCTATAAATAATCTATTTTTATCCATTATAACTTACTGAACACATTTTCAAAGGCCTTTAATACATCAAGATATTTGGTTTTCACAAATATTGTTTTCTGTTTCAATTTTATGTGAAATTATTTCAAAAACATAAGTAATATATAAAATTAAACAAAAAATAATATATTGGTTAGAATATAACTTGTTTATATATCTTAAATAATTATTAGGGTTCCCCATCATTTAAACACTTTTGGAAAAAAATTACTCATTATTATTTTTTTACGCTACCAATGTGAATGATGGTGTTTTCATAAACATATGTGTTCAATGTATATTCTTGAAAATTTATTTAAATATTTAATATAAAATATATATGAAAATAATTCATTGATTATGATTTTATAAATATTAATTATATATAAAAAAGGATAGGGTATAACCCGTTTTATTAATGAAGAAAAAAAAACAGAGAAAAGAAAATGGATAGGTTCATACAAGAACACATGCCCTCGCGAAAAACTATTGAAAAGAAATAATAAAATATAAAATTCACACTAGTATATTGATTTTAAATCACAATAACAGTTTGAATCATAATAAAAAAGGGCCATGAGGGCTGGTAACCATGATTAGGTTCAAATATGAATAGTTCTTCCTTGGTCTTATTTTCCTAGGAGGAAAAGTTTGAAAAACATCATCATCATTGACAAAATTTTTCGTCTTGGTAAAAGTTTGAATGTAAGATATTTTTTTGGGGAGTCATCCTCTCTATAATCCCACCCTCACTGGTTTTCCTGCATTTCCATTTGCTACATAATTTTCTCTTGGTTCCTTGAAAGAATCACATCTTCACATGTAGGTTATTTCTCCTCAAGTAGATGACCAAAGCCTTCATTAACCTTTTCTACAATCACTCCTAACATCATGTCACCCTCACCATGGGAAAAATTCTTAGAATCCTATTTGTGGAACAAACCTGTCTCAGATTCATTCAACGCAGTACATCAATTTTTCTATTTGATACAAAAGAAAATTATGTTCAGTATCCTTATCCACTTGAGGATACTATTATATTTTTTAAGATACATCTTCCACCTCATGTGAAGCATCAAGACACAAATTTTCTTTAACTCCATTAGTAGGGGATTTCCTATCGCTAACAAAAATCCCCTTATTCTGTATGGTTTCCCACCTAAACTTCTTCCTATAGAAAGTATCATAAAGAACTTTTAATGGAAAAAAGGGACATAAAACATTTTTTAAAAACACATCTTTGACATGTCCGATAAATTGACAATGAATAAAAAAAGTTAGGAAAAACACTCTTGATCCATATTTAAAGACATATAATCATCTAAGGAATACATGAATGTATTATAAATACAGAAAGTAATTATAGAAACTTCAAATAAGACCCTATAAAGGTGGTTAAATTTCATAGCCTTAATAGTCATATCCATTTTAATTAGAATATCTACCATTACGCAAATGTAATAAAGATTTTAGGATTCCATATTATCTTGTGGAGGCCAAAACAATTTGTCTAGACATGATCCCTAAAATATTTTATGGAAAAAAGATTGAATAAGAAATCCCAATCTTGAAAGAAACTCATACCTGGAATTAGAGAAATTAACCCAAATCCCCAAGATCATTTCATGAGATCCACTAATGAATAAATTATGTTGAAAAATAATCATCCCATTGGTATGCATCTCCAATTATAAAACCCCCATATAGAGGTTATATACTGAACCAAATCATCGATCCTCAAAATTTTTCTTCCATATGGAAGAATAAGTCTTCAAATAATTGAGTTCTCACAAATCATAATCCTATCAAGGATGGCTTCCCTAATAGCGACAACACAGTCATTTTCACCCTTTTTCACAATTCACCTGGCAATACCATTACCCAAAAATGATCACAAAACGACCAACGTAAATAAAAACAAAATGTTTAATGAATGAGAAATGATAATAAAAGAAACTAATTTATTAAAAAATTGATTGTATTTGAGAATGTTTTTGAAAAAATAAATAAATAATAAATTTTTTTATTCACAAGGTTAGAAAAAGTACGAGGAATGTTTGGTCCTGATGAAAGGAGATATTTTCAAACCCAAATATTTATTTTTAAGCCATTCTCTGAATATGTTTTCCTCCAATTTAATATTCTACATTTTTTGTTATAGGAAACCTTATATATATATATATAATTCTATGATTTAAAATGTTTATATTTTATTGGACTTGATTTTTGTTATAATAAATAAATATATATATTTTATATTCTTTTCAGAAAACCCTATTTATAATTTTTTTGAAAATAATACCATTTTTGAATGAATTTACTTTCCAACAATCTTTGTAGAATATATTTGTTAATATTCTTCTTTATTTTTTAATGGTCTAATATAGAATTTTCTATTTCCATTGTTTTTTTTATTTTGTTCATTTTAAAATACATATTATTAGAATCATTTAGTATGTTTATTAATATTTTAGTGGATTAAATTTAATGTCTTTACTTATGGGATGAAAAATAATTTTTTATTACTTATTTACATGAAATTATAACTAGTGAGATACTATGCATTTTTAATAATTTAATGGTTCTTGGAATTTATATATGATTATAGGTGGAAGTGAAATATATCCATCCAATATGTTGGGGATAGATTTTTTTATGGATAATCGATGGTAGAATCAGTACATTATAAGAAATTCTATTATGGGAAAATATGAGTGAAAATGGGAGATGTAAAAAATATCCCAAGGTAGCTTCAGATATTTTCTAATGCTTTTATTCTTTTGATTTATTTTTCATTATCCTTTGATCAAAGAATGTTTTTGAGTATATAAACAAAATATAATCATACCAATAAAGAGAAAAAATAGTTTCATTGATTTTCATGTTTTTAAATGGATCAATGGTTGTATTTTAGTTCTATAACCCTTAATGAGATTTATTTTCTCAAGTGAGATTGAAAATTATTTTATAAGGATTATGTATGTGTATGAAAAATATCTGGGTTATGTTATAGTTATAGTTTTGTTTCAAGAGATGTGCAATTATATCATTTTAAAAATTGTATTTTTGAAAAAATATACACTAAGTGTAGGTAAGTATTTTTTAATGTAATGGATTTACAAATATTTTAAAACTATAAACCTAAAAGATCATGGAATTTTATATTATTAAATTATTTCTATAACTCTAATAATTTTATAGTTATTGGGTATGATGTCTTATACTATATAGTAAATAATTATCAGATTAAGCTTACTACATTTATTTTTTATATATGACAATCCAACTATATTAACCTATAGATTGTGTCTTTTTTATTATGTTAGAACAAGATATAACAGACATTTCTTCATTAGATCGATAAATATAATAGTCTTGGATAACTAGTAGCACACATGATTCCCATATTGTATTGGAAATATAATATAACAGTATAAGAAACAATTTTTCAACATTTATATAATTAAAAATATCTTTCATCATATTATAGTAAAAGGGAAAAAATTAAGGGTGATACCGGATTATTAGTTTGGGTTACATATAAAAGAAGTTATCATGAGTAAATAAGGAATAATCAATATATAATGCCTTCTATTTATTCTCACGATACATATCAATGCATGAAGTTGATATCTATGACTGGTCCCCACCCACCAATTGCATGAATTATGCATTCCTCATATTTTGAATGATTAATACATTTTATTCTCAAAATAGCTTATAAATAAACCATTATATTTATTAATTAATGTATATGAATCCAAAATATTTCATCATCATAAACCATTTAGATAATTAATAAATATGGTATTAATCGGTTATATCTCCAGTATCATTAATAGGTGTTGTTATAGATTAAAATACCTTTAAAATATCATGAGAACTTTTCTTGAGGATAATAACGTTTTCATTTTTCAATAAAATATATTAAATCTAGACATTCCTAAATATTAGTATAAATATATTCTCTAAAAGTAAAATTTTAATCATATAACTTAATATTGAAACAAAATTATTGTCATTGTAGTGGTAAAAGTTATTTCTTTGGTGTACATTAAAACAAATATTTTTTACAATATTTTTTTAAAAAGGACCTCATTCAGAAAAATAATAGACATTTACATTTATAACATTCTTTATAAATTTAGGAATGGGAATAGTTTTCATTAATTAATATATGTGTAATTTGAAAAATATTTGATAAATGTTTTTGAATAAAACATGGATGTGTAATAAATATATTCATGATTAATAGGGAAGTAATGTCTCTTTTTCGTAAAAACATTTTCCAAATAATTTTTTTTAGAAAAGACTGTTACATGATACTATATATAAAAATTACATGAATGAACTGAGGAGAATAAAATGAAATCGTTTTATCTTGAGGAGATTATATAATTTCCCTCAATGGTATCTCAAGCATAAGTAATCCTGAAACAAAATGTTATTTTAAAAGAAATCCATTACATTAAGTTCGACAGGAATCATATGTTCATTTAAACTCATATATAATAAATTTAAATTTAATAAAATAAATACATAAATAATAATTATATTAAAAATTATATAATTATAACATTTCAAAACTTCTTTATTAATTACTAATTATTAAAATCATTGTTTCTTAAGGTTAAATATTGTGTTCTTCTTATACATTTCAGTTTAGTTGTTTTATATCATTAATATATTTCACAGTTACAAAATATCCATAATTTTAGTCATTATATAAATATAGTATAAATCCATTATATAATGTTTTAGAATCATCCATGGATCACAATTATGTAAAAATGTCGCTTTATGGAGGTGGTAATCAACACGTACGGAGTAGTGATGTTATAATTTTTATAATTTGTGGAAGGTTAAGAATGTAAATGGTATATTATGTTTTTATAAAAACATTTTTACTAAATAAAATCTATATTAATTATTTCCATAATTTTTACCATCCATGTAAATATGAGATCTAAAATGAATTACACTGCTCTGTGGAGATTGTAATCTGTACGTAAACTTGAGTGACATTTCTTCCTACAATATTATCAAAAAAGGGGGGAAATTTGGTTAAATAATAATGATAACATAAAATTAAAATTATGGAAATATATTATGAATTTATTATTCCTATGATATATTTAGAAGAAGAATATATCAAATAAATTTGATAGATTCATAATGTTTATTTCCTCAACATCAGTAGACCTCCTTCAGATCCCTTACTAAGGACCCTTAAAAAGGTATTTTAAGTATAAAAGAATCCAATAAATCATGGAATTGATAAGTGTAAAAGGGAGTTGGGTAGGTATTGGTCGATCCATATGGCTCATGGTAGTGTAAATAGGATAAAGGATGAGTGTCTATCTGTATGTCGAGAAAAAGACACACATGGAACTAATAAAGAAATTAAATATAATAAATTTATTTTCATATTAAAGGGGAACCATGGGTCTAGAATTTAAATCTTATTATAGGATATATTTCAAAATAACATTAAAAAAATGTTTAGTTTAAGTGGTATTTTAAACCATATCTTTCGGTTTAAAAACTATGTAATCCCTTTTTAACATTAACCCCTATAACTAAATTTTCAATTTTAAAGGGTAATAGTTTTAAAGACAAAGAAAAATATTTCTAATAAATAGATATGGAATGATATTTTTTATAATTTATGATCATACATGTCCTCATTCTTGGTTATTATTAATTTTTTTTGAAAATTAACAAAATATAATTTAATATAAAATACATTAAATGTAATTTTAAGAACGATTCCTATAATTTCACATTAAAAAATTAAGATAAAAGTTTAATTTGAATATAAGAAAATTAAATATGATAAATAAATTAATTATATATATTAATTTAGTTTGGAAAAATAATTATTCCAAATTAACTACCTTTAATGTTGTTTAAAATTATTTACTCTGATTTTCAACAGCTTGTACGAGAAACTTGTCAACATTATAAAAACATTTATGGTAATTATATAATCAATAAAAATTATCAATAAGTTAGAATCATGAAAATAATTTCATTATTCTAAAAATAATATTTAATATTTATTTCTATCCTTATGTGAAAACGTAAGAGAAATTTAAAATCAATAATGTGACATTTTTTATTTCTGCATTACCTAACATATTATATATGTCAATATCAAATAGAATGAAACCAAATGAATATAAATCCAAAATTATATGTTTATGGACTAAATAAACTAAAATAAATGTAAAAAGAAATTATTAGGTATATTATATATTTTATAATATTAAATTTCAAAAATTAAAAATAATTAATTTTAAAATAAACACCGTAAAACGTGATGGGAAACGATTCTATAAAAAATTCATTCTTTAGTATAAAAGAATTTTTATACCAAGATCATATGTAATTATAAAAAAGTTATAAATCAAATAATTCAAAAAATAGTTTTTTTTGAAAACCAATACAATTAAAATTTACGTTATAAAAACAATTGATAATAAGAGAAATTTTTCATTAAAAATTGGAATTTTCACTATTCACCTAAAAAATCATATTGTCCAAACAATTAACAAAAAATTCATCAGACTATATTTTTGATTTTTTTTATTTAAGAAATGATATATTTTTAATAATATTTTATTTATAATTTTGGAATAATTTTAATATTATATCTATTAAAAAAATAAATACAAGCCTTTTTTGATGAAAAACTACTATTAGAGCAGAAAATATATCTTCTAAAAATTGAATAATTATTTACTAATAATTAATCAATACATTTAAAATATATAAATAATAATATAATTTTTCATAATATGGTTAATATTATTCATACCCACCAATCCAAAAAGATGGTGAAAATAATATTTCAATAGTATATTGTTGTTCTTCTTAACTTAGTGTTTCATGTAAATGAACCAATCAAAGGAATTAAATTTATTCAAGGGGAAATAAATCATAAATCTTAAGACGAACAACAATATACTATTGAAATATTATTTTCAGCTTAATAGTGATAAATTATACCCACATATAGAAATTTAGACCTTAAAAATTTATCACATTTTCATAAAAAATCCACGGTTATTTCTTCGACACCGCATCCTCAAGTTCCCACATAGCTTGCTAATTTTTTTGACTTCAGCATAAAACATTGATTGAGTGAGTTGTCTCGTTGTGGAGAAGTTTTTAACTATGATATGGAATATACAATGAGTTTCCAAAATGAGATAGATATTTCTCATCTTTTATGGGATAATATTTTAGAATATGTGAATGATTAGATATAAACATTCATAGGAATGATACATGGAACACATTATGAACATGAGAGAAATTTGGGGCAAGCACCAATGTGTTAAGATACCATCTCGTTAAAATCAATAAATTTGAATGATTTTTTGCATCTAGGGTTAGGATTACTCTTCATTAAAATTCTCATAACCTTTTTCCATAGAGATATGAATAGTAATACCTTATCACCAACTTAAAACTCTAAATCTCCCTGATGTTTGTTAGCAAGTCTTTTTTTATAGACTCTCAGCATACCTTCTGTTCCATTGATTAGATCTTACCTTATATACCATTTCCTTAGATTATTAAAACCCCAAAAAATTCCATCTCCAACATTATCCAAAAGAAATTTAGTCCTCAAATTCCTTTCATATAAGGCTTCATAAGATCCATGTAAATTCAGTTGTGAAATCAATTATTGTATAAAAATTATCCCACTGGAAGGCATTGATACGAACCACCATTCAAATCACTATAGAATGTTACCACCATTAATTTTAGAGTTTTAATGGTATCCTCATGATGCCCCTCAATATAAGGATAATAATTAATTCTAAAACCCAATTCTATATCCATAGCATTTTAATGTCTTATCCATAACATCGAGGTAAACCTCAGATCTCGATTGGATACAATTAAGAGTGGCAGCTGATGGAATCACACAACATCATTAATTTATAATAGAGTAAATATATTAATTTATATATATTTCCTAATATAAAAAAATGAACTAATTTTATGATGTCATTAACTATAACAAAAATAGAAATCCACCCTTTAGATTTTTTGGAGTGTCTGAAAATAAAATTCACAATAATGTTTTTCCATTTCCTTTTTGGTATGTGTAATGGTTATAAACATCCTTTAGACTTATGTCTATCATCATTAACGTAATGAAACAACATGTATCTTGATACATACTCAACAAAATCCCTATATTACCGAATTTAATTACTCTTCCTAATCACAATACATAATCGTACATCCAAAATGAATAAAGAATACTAAATTATGAGATTCATCTAACATCACCTTATTCTAGTCAGGTATTATCAGAAAACATACTCAATTTATAAACCCTATTAATCCATCATGATTAGGGTTGAATTTAGGAACATACCTCACTTTCTTCTATAACTCCACATTTTCCATATGAACATTCTTTATCCTCTCACGAATGGATGGTTGAAAATTCAATTGAGAAAGATAGTATTTGTACCATTTTATCATTATTTCATGTTCCATCTTTTAGAAATTCATAAATATTTTATCTATTCTACTCAATAATGGAAATTATATATCAACTCATTGGAATTGGTGTTGAACCGGGTATTAGTTCTTTTGAAAATTTAACTTAATGAATTTGGAGATGATTCAAAAACTCTTCAAGAAAGACATTAACAAACTCCCATATAATCAACATCTTCTTGATATTTAATAACTCCATACCCATATGAGATAAATAACTATCATGAATAAATTATAAAAACTATATTAGGGAAGTAATTTCCAAAGGGTTTTTCATGTTCATCGTTGCACTTACGAATGATTTGAGGTTGATTAAGAATATAGAATGTAACATACCTTCCTTAAAAATTGATATGAGATATGAACCAATAGAGACAGTCGATGTATGAAATTAGATCAAATTCAAATATTGGAAGAATGAATGTATTTGCATGAATCAAATTCACACATTATTCTATCATGGATGAAAATATACATGAGATTTGATAATATAACCATTTTGAGTTCTCACTACCATCTTGAAATATTATAACTCATGTGGTGATGTGATAGTCATATAAAATTATTCTCATTTAAAGTAATGAGTATAAATAGATTGAAAATAGATAGTTTCACTTTTAGAGTAGATAAAAAGTGTATTATTAAAAAAAATAATTATAAACTTCTACTAATATTGTATTAATTGCATATATATTTACTTATCCCATTGGATTATTATATGGAATGTTCAAATGTTTTTTGGGAAAATCGATTGAATAATTCTCCATAAATTTATAGCTAAATCAATGATTAATAATGTTTAATTTATTTGAGTTTCATTCAAGAGACTTATGATCCCCTTCTCCACACATTATGTATACTCTTACTCCCATTGAGAGTTTAATTGATTGTTTCCTTACATAATTATCAAATGTTGGAAATCCTAGCCACCCATTAATTCTTTTCACACACTTTTTATCTTATTTCTCAGCTGAAAACTTCATATATTAACTTTCATTGAATATATATGACATAGAAAAAATATTCAATATATTGATGGTATTTAAAAACATATCATTGTATAAGTAAAATGTTTAGAAACCAATTCCCTTTGATGAATAGACTTAATCTCATAAAATAAACTATGAATATTTCATTCTAGATTATATATGGAGTCTGTAGAATGCCTCCAAAAAAACAAATGAAGTATGCCTGATAATATGGCACACATTCTTCTGCTGTATGATTTAACGTGATGAAATTAATCTCACTTCCACCTCTATATTATCAAGGGAATTATTTATTGAAGAATGTCACCTTAAAAGTTCCCTATTCCATGATATTAATTTCACTAACCTTTTAGTGTTCAGGAATAATGGACATCATTGATCAGAAACCTATTTCACATAGTAAACGTCCAAAATAACCTTCTCACTTTAATTATATTACATATCTAGGAATATCCTTTCAAGGGAATTAATAAATTTTTAGAAACTAATGGATTATTATTTACAATCAAATATAGATGCATGAGTTATATGAATAGGTCCAACATAAGTGAATCATGAACTGGGAAAATTGGGTTTTACATATATGAAATGATATTTTCCATTACCTATGTCTGATTCCATCATATATCTATAATCTTTGTAGTTGCAACATTAACTATAATGGGTTTCTTTTTGTTAAATTCATAAGTTTATGGTAAGTGATGATTACTAATATTCTACTAGGTAGCTTCACTAAATAGTGACATACACTAAGTTATATCAAAATAATAATGATTTTTGATCCATAATTTACAATATTTATAATGGTAAAAATTCTCATATAGTATATCTGATTATTAGAATTACATTATATCTTTGTTCTTTTACAATATAATTCCCAAGTTTCCCATGGAACTCAATCTTATACAAACTATACCAACCAGACACCAGTATCACATAGCTAGTGTTTATTTTATAATAATGGTACAATACTCAAGAGATCTTACCATGTATGATAGACCAGTTTAGAAGTCTTATAATTCTAGGTATATATATGATTCCCATAATATAGTTGAAATATATAAACATAGAATACAAAAATTATTTGATTCTTGATATCATTCATATTATCCTCCATTATATCTTTGTGAAAAGAAAAAAAATAAAGGGAGAGAATATATTCCGAGTAAGTTTTACATACAATGAATGATATAGAGAGTAAGGAAGTCATAGTCATATGGAAAAGTGGATAATCAAAAATAATTCCATTAAATCTACAAATTGAGTTCAATTGACATCCATGGATGATATCAATATGTAAAGAAAAATGGATAATGAAAGCTAAATTATTAATAATGGAGATTCATAATTTTTCACTTTAATTATCAATACCTATTAACCATGATATCATGAATCTTACCATCATGACCTCTAAACAATGAAATAATTCTTAATAAATGGGTAGATATAAAACAAATATCCATATAATATGGAATGACTTTTTTTATCTGATGATACACATCGATGCATCAAGTTGATATATATATATATATGGTCCTTACCCATCAGTTGCACATCCTATGCATTCTACAAATTTTGAATGATTAATTAAAAACATTCTCAAAATGTCATATAGGTTAAAAATTATCCGTATTGTAACAATAATATGAAATGTTTATATATCATCCTTATAAACTATATATAGAAAGAATAAATATGGTATCATTTGATCTTATCACAAGTAACATCAATGTATTTTGTTGTATATGAAAATACTTATGAATGAACAATAAAACATTACCTTGAAAGAAATACCATTTTCATTTTGAAATAACATCCTTAAAAACAAAAAATTTACAAATTGTTAAGAACAATTTTTTTTAAAAATAACCATATAAACATATAATTTAAATTGAAAAGGAATTATTATTCATGATGGTGGGAAACATTGTTCGTGTAGTGTCCGTTAAAATAATGTTTCAGTTCACACATCTGGAAAAAAGTACATCATTTGAAAAATGAAAAGATGATTCATTCTAAAGAATTTTATAGATTTTTCAAAATGGGTAAAGAATAATTTAATAAATCTTTTAATAAGTGTTAAAAAGTTATATAAAAAATTATAACGAGAAAATATGCATGTAATAAAAAGAGTATAACTGTCACGACCCGTCCTCGGGGCCCGTATCATGACTACCCCAAGACCGCCTTCCATAGGCCAGCGGCTGGTGACTAGAACCAAAGGCATGTATTCCTAAACTGGGATGGAATTACCTTTATAACTAAAAGAAATAATATCAGATCACACAACTGGATGTAATAGGCAATGTAAAACATTATACAAAAGATGTGTTCGAAATTAAAAGGGGATGGAAATACAAGCCCAATAGAAAAATACAAGTACAACTGAAAATCAAGTACAAAGGAAGAAAAGCAAAGTAGATACTGGGTCATCCTCTGGGGTTCCAACCTAAAGGGTAGGTACAGATGGCCTCCTCAGCACTCCACATACCTCTGTCTCCTCCGTGCACCGTCTCTCCGAGTGGTCCACATCTAGGTACCATCCAGTCCTGCTACTCTATGTCTTAGTCAGCGTTGTTCGTCATCAGCAACCACTATAACGAAGTGCGGGCATAACCTATGTAGGGTTGATAATAACGATACTCAGTAGGGACCCCAAGACCCTCATGGTCTGAGAAAATCCAACAAGGATAAACCACAAAGTATGAAATCAACGAATAACCATTACATAGGTATATGCCCATACATATACCTAAGTTATCTAGTAACCCATCTCAATCAAGAGGAAAACACAAAAGTCATTGACTTATCTCAAACGAAAATTTTTATTATGAAAGCCATGGCTGGTGGCATACTCCTCCTCTATCGAGTACAGTGGGCCCGCCACGTCACACAGAGGCACTTACCACTATCCTTATACTGCTATGGAACTCCTTATGTTGAGTACCGTAGGTCTGTCGTGTCACACAGAGGTTCTCCCCACCATGGGTATGCCATGCTCACATAGAGGAGCTCCCACATGTATCCTACTAAGGTACTCCTCTTGTTGAGTATCGTGGGTCTTCCGCTCTCACATAGAGGCACTACCCACCATGGGTCAGCCACGTCACATAGAGGCACACCCCACTGGGCTAGTCGAGTCACTCCGAGTTGAATCGGTCAAGTAGTCGTCAGGTCTCAGCCAGATACTAGGTCTTCATACCCTATCTGCTCGCCTCTAGAAGGGTCCGCTCCGCGAGCTACTGGTCGATACTCCAACTGTCACAAATTGCTACGAAGATGTATCTCAAAGGTCTGACACGTCGTAGGGGTCTCAATGCAATAGAAGGTGCGTCAATGAGTCGCCCTGTCTGTTAGTTATTAGACTTTTCTCATGGGGTACATGTTGGATTCGTGTACCATCCAAGCTGACCGTATCTCAACTATAACACGAACTCCAATCGGGTATTCTCAAAGGTACAGTTGCGTTTAAAGAATACTGGCACTGCTGACGATTCGTCAAATGGACATCTGGTGCCAAAGATATGACCCCAAGAAGGTAAAAGGGTCAGTAGTGGGCCCGAGTCTAGTACGACCCGGTCAGACAAACTCGGCCCAACCCAGTCTGGGCGAACCTGGTCTAAGTCGACCAGGATAGACTCGCTCGGTCTGACCCAGCCCGTTGGGCGGGTCAGCCAGCTACGTTTGGCCCGGTACGTTGCGCCTGTCCCAACGGACTACGGGGGCGGTTCGGCCCGGGCATGGGGCCAGTTTGTCCCAGAGATTTGTGAGGGTGTGGCCCTGCACGGCTCGGCCCGGAGAGCGAGAGGGATTCGGGATTAGAGCTCTGCTGGAAGCACGTGGGTCACGTGAAGTCCGGCTCGGGGGATAGCCGGTTTGGGGTGGCATGCATGGAAGTTGGCTTGTGGGCAGCCGGGCAGGCTGTAGCAGGGCGTCGGGTAGGCCGTGTGGGTGTCGGTAGGTGCTGGGCAGGCCGCGAGGGCATAGGTCAGGGCACAGCAGGGAACCAGGTGCCTGCGGGGTCACTGACAGGGCGACGGGAGGCCGCGGGGGTTCCTGGCAGGGTGCGGCAGAGGCTGGGAGGCTGCACGGGCACCAATAGGGTGTCGATCAGGGTGCCGTGTGCTCGCGGGGGTGCAGGAATGGCATCAAGCCGGGCGCCAGGAGGCCGTGGCGCCGGTTCGGTGGAGCTCGAGCAGGCGCTAGCCGGAAGTGCGATTCACAGAGGTCGCGGGTAGCGCATCCTTTGTCGTTGCCACCTCTGTCTCCTCGTTATTGATAAGTCTCCAGGCCGCAGAACATCACAAGAAGAGAGAGATCTAAGGAGGATATCGGGCCATCTTAGGTTGGCTCACACCCTCTGCAATTAGAGAGATATCATTTGGCTTATCATGGGAAGAAGATGATCAATAATATATCCACATAAATCCCTTATTATCCTTTGAATGAGGTAAGAAAAAGGTACGACTTCAACATGTAATAAAACCCCTACCTCTTGTGCGGCGCATGTTGGCACATTTGCAGAAGGAAGATGATGAAGAGCGTCCTTTTTCTCATCCACCGCAAGTCCCATATTCCGGGCAACATTCGTTTATTGACAATGTTATGGAGGGTAGGTCAGTAGGTGTCCGGGGTAGAAGGTCGAAGAAGAATCGTCATCTGTGTTATTCATGTTCTTCGTTGGGAGGGGTGTTATTCATTAGAGAGGATAAGTTTCTCTATGTTCTCTTCCTCTAACAAGATTCCACCAAAAATAAAGTGCCCAAAATAATAATTTTTCTATTATTTTAATCTTTGGCACAAAATTCAAAAAGGTGAATTAATTGAAAAGGCTCCTCCAATATAATTCATTAGGTTGGCACATTAATGGTGGAGTTGGAAAAAATTCAAAACTAGGGAAGGTGGAGAGGCTCTCCCTCATTAATGAGGGAGAGTTGAGAGGTTACTCTCTTCCCATTAATAGGGGTTGGGTGGTCCCCACCCCTATTATTTAAATGAGAGGTTATTGTCTCGGGTGGTCCCCACATTGTAACCTCTCGCGGGAGGTTTTATTTGGGTGCGCCCCACCACCAAAACCTATCATGGGAGGTTAGGGTGAGGTGGTCCCACCTCTAACTCCCAAGTGGAGGTTTTAACCAACAATCGCAGACATGGAATATTAAAATAATATAAAGTGATTTAGACTTTATTTTAATATTATATTATAAAAATCCAAAAACTAACTTTTATTCTCGACCATCTGTCGTCGAGTTAAAAGTTTTCTTAAGAGAATACCGGAGTTGTGAGGTCAACGGTGCCCTCTGATTGCAATTTCGGGCACCGGTTCAGTAGTTATAAAAACCTGCTCGTACGTTTACTGAACGTACTCAGTCATAACATCAGAAATTGATTTCGGGCAGACCAGGCCTCAGAATCAGGCGCCGTCAATTTTTGCGAACTCATAAAAAATCCCATGTATTTACGAAAAAAATTTCCACCAAATTTACAGGTCTTTACATTCTCCCCACCTCAGGGATATACATACCTGAATGATACAACTTGAACTATGAGAACATGTAGGGGTACTGAGCATGTATCTGAGCTTCCCGCTCCCATGTGCTCTCCTAGAGGATCCCGTGCCACCTGCGAACACACACTAGAGGTATCAACCATCCACGTAGGACTTGCTCCTATCGATCCTCAATCTCCACCATAACCACCGTAAAAGATGCCCTATCGTCGATGTCCAGCTCTCCATGGTGAATGATTTGGGAATAGTCGTGTACGTATCTCCTCAGTTGGGAGACATGGAAGACGTCGTGCACCCTGTGCAACTGAGGTGGAATATCCAAGCGGTATTCCACCTCGCCTACTCTGATGAGGACCTGGAAAGGTCCGATGAATCTCATAGATAGCTTGCAACCTCAGGAAAATCTTCATAGACCTCGTCGAGGCGAGACCCATAGAAAGACGTGGTCTCCATCCTCGAACTCCAGAGGTCTCCATCTCTTATCAGCATATGACTTCTACCTAATCTGTGTAGTCTTCATCTTCACCAAGATGTTCTACACCTTCTCTGTAGTACCTCGTACCATCTTGGGTCCCACTAGTGCTGACTCACCAGGGTCAGTCCATCACAAGGGTGATCTGCAAGGTTGCCCGTACAATGCCTCAAATGATTCCATCCCTATGGTGGAGTGATACCTGTTGTTGTTAGAAAAATCTACCAAAGGTATGTGATCCTTCTAGCTGTGACCGAAGTCAAGGACACAGGCATGTAACTTGTCCTGCAGGGTCTGAATAGTCCTCTTAGTCGGACGATCTGTCTGAGGATGGAAGGCGATGTTTAGATGTAGCTACATCCCAAAAGCGTCATGCAACCTCTTCCATAGCCGAGCTGTAATCCATGCATCACGATCAGAGAAAATATAATAAGGTGCTACATGTATCCGCACAATCTCTTTCACATAGATGCGTCCCAAGCTCTCTAGTGAACCCTACTCTCTGATCGGTATGAAGTGGGAAGACTTGGTGAGTTGGTCGCTGATCACCCAAATTGAGGCGTGACTGCTGGATTTATGTCGAAGACCCATCACGAAGTCCATGGATATCCCACCCCACTTCCACTTTGGGACCTATAAGGGATGAACTAGGCCTGCTGGTACCTGGTTCTCCGCCTTCAATTACTGACAAGTGAGGCACCGTGAGATGAACTATGCTATTGCCTTCTTTATACCTGGCCACCAGTGCTGTCGTCGAAGGTCCTAGTACAGCTTCGCCACTCTTGGATGTACCGCTAAAGGGGATGTGTGGAACACCATCAACACCTCCTTATAAAGTGTCATTGGTACCATAGTATGTCCTCAGAAAATGATGACATGATCCCCACCATCAATGAATCCATCAGGTGCATGCCCTATGGATATCTGAGCGTGTTGCATCTCGCAGTCAGTGTCCCCATTCTACGCCTCCCTAAATCACTGAATGAGTGGGAGAGTGACTATAAGAGACTGTAGAAATGCTAATCCATCCCTATCCCTAAAGGATCTCTGTATGGTAGACTGCTGCTCTGTTGCCTCACCTAGCAGCTAAATACCTGATCTCCTTCTGAGTGCATCTGCAACAACATTCCCCTTTCCAGAAGTATAGACTCTCTCGATGTCATATTCCTAGAGGGAATCAAGCCATCCCCACTTTATCAGGTTCATTTCCTTCTTAGAGAAGATAAACCCGAGACTCTTGTGATCACAGTACATGATAAAACACTCACCCATCAGATAGTGTCTCCATATCATTAAGGCGAAGACCACTGTTTCTAAATCCATGTCATTGGTAGAGTAGTTTTCCTTGTGTTGTCTCATCTGTAGAGAACCATAAGCAATCACTGCTCACTCCTGTATCAGGACACACCCGAGTCCGGTCCCTGATGCATCATAGTAGAATACGTACCCTACACCTTCTTCTAGAAGCCTCAAGATAGGGGAACTAGTCAGTCTCCACCTCAGCTCATAAAATATCAATTGGCATCTCCTCAACCACACGAAGGGTTTCCCCTTTCCCGTCAAGGTTGATAGTTTTGCTGCAAATCTGGAGAAGTTTGGAACAAATCTCCGGTAGTACCCAGCCAAACCGAGAAGACTTCGTACTTCCGTCACACTGCTATGTGGATCCCAATCATGTACCCCCTCTATCTTCCCTGGATCCACTACAACTCAGCCTCTGAGTTGACATGTCAAAAGAAGTGAACCTCTCAAATCCAAAACTAGTACTTAGTGAGCTTAACATAAAGCTGGTGCTCTCGGAGTGTGTCTAGTAATACCTGCAAATAGTAGGCATGCTCGTCCTCAGTAGTTGAGTAGATCAGAATGTCTTCGATGAAGAATACATCAAAGCAATCGAGGTATGGCTAGATGATCCTGTTAATGAGTCCCGTGAACACTTCTAGAGAATTGGTTATGCTAAATGGCATAACCATGAACACGTAGTGGATGTACCGATACATGAAGGCCTTCTTCTGCACATCCTCATCTCGAACTCTGAGATGGGGATAGCCTGATCTGAGGTCTATCTTCGAGAACCATTGAGCTCTCTTCAGCTAATCAAAGAGGTCGTCAATCCTCGAGAGTGGGTACTTTTTCTTCATGGTCACTTGGTTTAGGTTACACTAGTCGACACAAAGCCTTAATCTCCCATCCATCTTCTTGGAAAATATAATTGGGGCTACCTAGGGAGAAACATTAGGTCGGATGAATCCCTTCTCATGCAAGTCTTCCTGCTGTACTCACAGCTCACGAAGCTCAGCGGGAGCCGTCCGATATAATGGAGTAGATATCGGTGTCATCCCAGTGGTACATGTCAATGTAGAATTCCACCTATCTTCGATGAGGTATTATTGGAATATCGTCAAGGAAAACATCCTCATACTGGTTCATCACTACAGGATATGTCGGAATCTCTACATCAACTACTCCGAGGATAAGGCAAGCCAATTGGTGAGTGATCAGCAGCACCCTCCTATTGGTAAGCCCGTACTGTGCTGGAAAGGCTCCCTTCTCACCGGTGAAGGTGAATCTAGTCCTATTCGGGTGGACACACCACACTTTGAGCCCAATACAATCAATATGGGCATGGACTATAGAAAACAAGTCCATACCCAAGATGACATCTTAAGGCCTCAACATCACTGTTTCCGACACTTTCGCCGGGGCGCACGCATCCGTCCGTGGAGGACGCGCGACTGTTGCCCCACATTCCCGCTTTCCAAAGGCGGGCGGCATTCGCTCTTTATTCAGGGACGTCTGCTCCTTGATCGAAACAGGATGATGGGATGTCGGTTCTTCCTTCCGTGGATTCCTCCTCGGAACTCGTTGCCTAGTCCGGGTCTCCCTCATAGATTTAATACGTTGTCCGTGAATCTCATTCCCGGTGCCATATCGTCATGGATGCCGGTTAATTACACTACTTCCGTCAAGACATTCCATAGGGTCTTGACATGGTAGCGCCCTTCGGTCGGAGTAGACGGCAACATCAGGTATGTCAGGGCATCTCTGGGTGCATGGACATTGGGGAACCTGTATTCTTCCTCATGAGAGGGCATCTCAAGGGTGCATAACCCGAGGCATGTATCTGAGGTTTTACTCAGCTTCCCGTGTTTAACACAGGGTATGTTGCAAGATTAACGTCTAGCAGAGACAGTTACACCAAAGGCGTGTCATCCGAGATTTTCCTCAGGAATCTCATGTTTATCACGAGGTAGGCCACGAGTTTAACGTATTGCAGAGACGAAATGAGGGTGGTCAGAACATCCCATAGAGACGGATTAGATTGGTATATCCTTAGGAGGGAACACCTGGAAGGTTTACCAAGGGGATGGATTAGAACGCCCAATGAGGATAGATCTGAGGTGGTGCGCTCCCTAGAGGGGAAAAGGCTGATGAATCGGGGTGTACACAGAGGACAACGACCCAGAGATATGATGGATCTTACACGTGGAAAGCGGCCCATGCGCCGCTAGGAGCAGCGAGGAGGTGGATGGAATGATCCCACCGGGATGTGGCAGCCCGGGTGAGAATCAGGATGGGTGATGGATGGATGAATGAAGTGGAGGGGGAATGAAATGGGACCATCGCAAGGGGGGGAAACAGTGAAGTTGGGCTTGATCCTTGAAGAGGCTTCCTACGTATCCATGTGGTAGGGAATCAAAGTCCGCATAGTTGGGGATGGTGCCGGTAAACTGACGTGAAGCTGGACCTTGGCCCGATGAATGTCGTCAGCGAACCAACATGAAGGTGGACCTTGGTCCGATAGGCATCGTCAGCATACCGACGTGAAGGTGGACCTTGGTCCGATGGGCATCGTTAGCGTACCGACGTGAAGGTGGACCTTGGTCTGATGGGCATCGTCAGTGTACCGACGTGAAGGTGGACCTTGGTCCGATGGGCATCGTCAGCGTACCGATGTGAAAGTAGACCCGTGGGTCCACTAATGGTGGGCTTGAACCTTGGGAAGGTTACCTACGTACCATGCCTTGACATGGATCAATGACCTAGTAGTTCGGGGTGGTCACAACGGCTTTCCGTCGGACGGGAATTGCAGTTTAGCATCGTGCTGGACATTGGTAGAACTCGACATGAATTGGATGATAGTTGGGCTTGAACCTCGTGGAGGCTTCCTACGTACCATGCCTTGACATGGATCAAAGTCCTCGTAGTTCGGAAGAATGGGTGGGTCGCAATGGCTTACCACTGGACCAAAGTGCAGTTTAACGTCGTGCTGGACGGGGGTGAAACCCGACGTGAAAGACGGGTGGGCTTGAACCTCATAGAGGGTTCCTACGTACCATGCCTTGACATGGATCAAAGACCTCATAGTTCACTATGGATTCACCGGTGAACCGACGTGAAAGTAGACCCGGGGGTCCACTATTGGTG
Source organism: Viscum album (assembly GCA_963277665.1). Classification (NCBI taxonomy): domain Eukaryota; kingdom Viridiplantae; phylum Streptophyta; class Magnoliopsida; order Santalales; family Viscaceae; genus Viscum; species Viscum album. Next base: position 449,335,379 of record OY728145.1, read on the forward strand.
GGCTTGAACCTTGTGAAGGCTTCCTACGTACCATGCCTTGACATAGATCAAAGACCTCGTAGTTCAAAAGATGGGTCGCAATGTCTTACCACTGGACCAGAATGGGACCCGACGTGAATGGATTATGGGTGGGCTTGAACCTCGTGGAGGCTTCCTACGTACCATGCCTTGACATGGATCAAAGACCTCGTAGTTCAAAAGAAAAACGGGGGTCAGGGTCGGTGCTCACTCTAAGCCCACGTGAGTCATGCTCGGTGTGAGAAACAAGAGGTTACAAGGACCTGACGATCACGTCGTGAAGGGTGCGTCCGTGAGAAGCGAAGAGGGGCTTACGCGTTGAGCGGCCCATGGTGCTGGGACTTACTCCAGGATGGAGTCCCATAACGGCTTACCGTTGGATAAGGATGCGAACGGCTTACCGTTAAATGGGGTCGCAACGGCTTACCGTTGGATTGGGTCACAACGGCTTACCGCTGGATAGGATCACAACGGCTTACCGCTGATTGGGATCACAACAGTGGATGGGGCTTACGCAAGGAAGCTGCCCGGGTGCCGCTAAGGAGCGGCAAAGGTGAATGGTGCTTACGCTAGGAAGTTTCCCGGGTGCTGCTAAGGAGCGGCACTGGTGAATGGGGCTTATGCAAGAAGCTGCCCGGGTGTCGCCAAGGAGCGGCACTGGTGAATGGGGCTTATACAAGAAGCTTCCCGGGTGTGCTGCTATAGAGAGGCATTGGTGAATGGGGATTATGCAAGAAGCTGCCCGGGTGTGCCGCTATGGAGCGGCACTGGTGACTGGGGCTTACGCAAGGAAGCTTCCCGGGTGTCGCTAAGGAGCGGCACTGGTGAATGGGGCTTATGCAAGAAGCTGCCCGGGTGTCTCCAAGGAGCGGCACTGTTGAATGGGGCTTATGCAAGAAGCTGCCCGGGTGTGCCGCCAAGGAGCAGCAAAGGTGAATGGGGCTTACGCTAGGAAGCTGCCCGGGTGCTGCTAAGGAGCGGCAATGGTGAATGGGGCTTATGCAAGAAGCTTCCCGAGTGTCATCAAGGAGCGGCACTGGTGAATGGGGATTATGTAAGAAGCTTCCCGGGTGTGCCTCTATGGAGCGGCACTGGTGACTGGGGCTTACGCAAGGAAGCTACTCGGGTGTCGCTAAGGAGTGGCACTGGTGAATGGGGATTATGCAAGAAGCTGCCCGGGTGTCGCCAAGGAGTGGCACTGGTGAATGGGGCTTATACAAGAAGTTTCCCGGGTGTGCCGCCAAGGAGCGGCAAAGGTGAATGGCGCTTACGCTAGGAAGCTTCCCGGGTGCTGCTAAGGAGCGGCACTGGTGAATGGGGCTTATGCAAGAAGCTGCCCGGGTGTCGCCAAGGAGCGGCACTGGTGAATGGGGATTATGCAAGAAGCTGCCCGGGTGTGCCGCTATGGAGAGGCACTGGTGAATGGGGCTTATGCAAGAAGCTTCCCGGGTGTGCCGCTATGGAGCGGCACTGGTGACTCGGGCTTACGCAAGGAAGCTGCTCGGGTGTCGCTAAGGAGCGGCACTGGTGAATGGGGCTTATGAAAGAAGCTTCTCGGGTGTGCCACTATGGAGCGACACTGGTGAATGGGGCTTATGCAAGAAGCTGCCCGGGTGTGCCGCTATGGAGCAACACTGGTGACTGGGGCTTACGCAAGGAAGCTTCCCGGGTGTCGCTAAGGAGCGGCACTGGTGAATGGGGCTTATGCAAGAAGCTGCCCGGGTGTCGCCAAGGAGCGGCACTGGTGAATGGGGCTTATGCAAGAAGCTGCCCGGGTGTGCCGCTATGGAGCGGCACTGGTGACTGGGGCTTATGCAAGAATCTGCCCGGGTGTGCCGCTATCGAGCGGCACTGGTGAATGGGGCTTATGCAAGAAGCTTCCCGTAATGTCTTCCTCATGTCTGGCCATGAGGGCATCCCAACTCACTAGTGGGTTGAGGTATGTGCCTATGCGCAAGTGCACAAGCGGGATAACGCCAAGGGCGTTGGAATCAGCCCAAACAAAGGGACAAGAAAAGGGTGAATCACATGCCCGAAATTCGGAATGCGATGAGAGTGGCATGGCGATAGAGGATAACTACTGACCATGTTCGCAACACAGCATCCTATCACGTTAGCCTAAAATGGGGACAAACAAATGAGGGGTCGACTGCTGACCATATTCGAAACACAGGACCTCAAAGTGTCACCCGAAGCCTTTTGGGGCGTTGGCCCAGGACAGCAGGGGGACCATGGGTCTACCATCCATACTGTTAGGGGGTCCCTTCAGACTTTGGAAATGGATGCAGATCCTAATGAAGGACACGCAAAGCGTGGGGTGGAGTTCTGGAATGTTTGAACGGATTCCAATGCTCTTGAAACTATGCCACTATAAACATGGCATTAGGCATCTTATGCTAGGAGCATAGGGCATCTATTGTTTTGGGCAAGAGGCATCCTATCATTTGTTAGATAGGGATAACACTACAGTTTATAGTCATGTAGGTAGGACTATTGGCATCTCATGCTAGGAGCATAAGGCATCTCACGTATAGGACGAGAGGCATCCTATGTTTGGAACATAGGGATAATACTACAGTTTATAGTCTTACATGTAGGACTATTGACATCATAGGCTTGGAGCATAAGGAATCTCTTGCTTGGAGCAAGGGGCATCCTATCATTTGTTAGATAGGGATAATACTACAGTTTAGAGTCATGTAGGTAGGACTATTAGCATCTCATGCTAGGAGCATAAGGCATCTCTCGTATAGGACGAGAGGCATCCTATGTTTGGAACATAGGGATAATACTACAGTTTATAGTCTTATAGGTAGGACTATTGACATCTTAGGCTTGGAGCATAAGGCATCTCTTGCTTGGAGCAAGGGGTATCCTATCATTTGTTAGATAGGGATAATACTACAGTTTAGAGTCATGTAGGTAGGACTATTGGAATCCCATGCTAGGAGCATAAGGCATCTCTCGTATAGGACGAGAGGCATCCTATGTTTGGAACATAGGGATAATACTACAGTTTATAGTCTTGTAGGTAGGACTATTAGGCAGAAGGTGCCTAGAAATGGTTGGTGTTGGGACTTACGCAAAGCAGCCCTTTCTGGTTGAACCTGGCATATGAGCCAAGTGATTGGGTTTGGAGGAGTTACATGAGGAATGGTTCGACTCAAGGTACCTGGGGAATTGATGATGAGAATCTCAACTGACGACATGGAATGAAACCAAGAGGAATATGTCAACTCAAGGTGTTCCATGGTGTGTGGAGGAGTATCTCAAATCATGGTGTTCCATAGGTGGTAGGTGGGAGCGCATAAGGGCCCAATAGAAAATCCCGGCATCCCGGCCGGAAGAGTTCGCGGTGCGAGTCTCAATTTTTCATGGGGGTCTGTGACGGTAGCGAAGGGACCGGCCCGGAGGGCCGGGACTGCAGCCCGACATTGACCTCGAGTGGGGGTGCGGGGGCGCAGCCGCCGCGGTATGGACCGGTGGGTGCGAAGGTAGGATCCTTGCGAAGGACAGGTCTTCGCGAAGGAGCTTCGCGAAGCATGGCCTCGCGGAGCAATAGTTTCTCGCGGAGAAAAGTTCTCGCGAAGTAGCTTCGCAGAGCAAAGTTGTCTCGCGGAGCTTGGTCTCGTGGAGCAGCATTGCGGAGCTTGGTCTCGCGGCGCAGCATCGCGGAGCATGGGATCGCGGAGCAAAGGGCTCTCGCGAAGCTTGGTCTCGCGGAGCAGCAACGCGAAGGAAGCTGCTCGCGGAGCATGGCTTCACGGAGCCGCGATGCGGAGCTCCGCTCGGCCGCCCAAGGGGCGAAGTGGCCATGGCCATCCTCTTGGAGAAGGGGGGTGAGCTGGGTATTTATAGGCAGGGGCGCCGCGAAGCAGAACTTCTGCGCCGCCTCTGGTGCTTCGCGGCGGCTCGCGAACGTCAAACGCGTTCGCGGAGCATCACCGCCTCTGGTGCTTCGCGGTAGATCGCGAACGTCAAATGTGTCCGCGGAGCATCACGGCCTCTAGAGCTTCGCGAGGCCGTGATGGTCAGGGCGCTTCGCGGCGGGGCTTCGCGGGACCGCGCTGCACGGGTGCTTCGCATCGGTGCTTCGCATTAGTTCTTCACGAGGGGTCTTCGTGGCGCATTGCAAACGTCAAACGGGTTCTCGGAGCCTCTCGCCTCATTTGATCGTGGCGGCACTCCGCGATCACGGAGGGGGGCTTCGCGAATGGGCTTTGTGAACCAGATTTCCAGCCCAACATCAAACGTCCATACCTCCTAATCCGTAACTCCGTTCGGGCCCTACGACCTACCAAATCGAAGCTTGCGAAATGGACTACGATCGTGGATCATGTATGGAAGCATTTGGAAAATTTTGGGGACGCGTTTTCGGGGTCTACAATCACTATGAGGAGATCCCAGTTGAAGCTCTCACCTAATTGAGTAAGCTCACACTACCGGAACCAGTGCGTAATCATCGAGTCTGCTCTCGTAAGAGTTTATTACTGTAATGATCGAGCCAGCGGCTCTGTCTGAATCTACGAGATCCAGATGAGGGCAGTGGAAATGATAGAGTTACTAGAACCTATTTCTATAATAACTGAAGCTATGGTGTAGTAGACAAAGATCATATCTCGAATCATCTCCAGAGTGTCATGGTCAAACGCTTCAACTTCCTGAAGTTGAGCTCTCACCTATCCACATACTCCCTGCGGTTGGGGTGGACCTCCTGGTGGTGGTGGTAGTAACACCTCGAAACGTCATCCCCCACTAGCTGCATGACTAGCTCCTCTGCCATGTCCACCTGCTCCTTGTAGACCACCTTGATTGAATCACTATATCTTCCCGGGAGGTCCCTCAAATGTCTGGTTATCATCTGAATGGTGGGTCAGACAATCCAAGCCATGTGACCATTCCCACCACATGAGTAACACTTCCTGCTACTGGTATGTGTTTCTCTGCTCCGTGTGCCCAGCATAACTGATCCTGTGTCATGAGGTCGACCACCTGTAGGTATCATCCTCTTGGAACTCTGTGACATATGTCTACTTCCATCTGCAAAAGAATGCATTGTGTGTCATATAGTGGTGGGTCTCGTTGCTGGAGTCTAATCAACAAGGAAACTCTCCACCATGAGGTCTCTCTATAGCACCCCTGTCTGCATCAGGCTGCCATGTGAGATCATCGGATTTCTGATCTCTCGCCTGAGCCCCGGATCGAAGGTCCGAGCCCTAATGAATTGGTTATGTACCATATCTGTGGAGTACCGTGAGAAGTCAATGGACCTTGTTGAGTATTGTGCTACTGTCATGATACCATGTTGTAGATGAAGTAACTCTTATTTCCACACCGCACAAAGGGTGGCTGGTACAAACTCCACCCGAAACAGGATCTCGAAGTCTTCCCAGAGTAGGGTCTCCTCATCATGAACCTGGAGCATCAGGATCCACCATCTACCTGCTGCTTCCTAATGGAGACACATGGAAAGGATCACCATGAAGTCTGCCAGTGTCCCTACTAGTCAGAAAACACTCACCACAGCCTCCAGCTAATCCTCAGCCACATATGGGTCCGTCTCTCCCCTGAACCTGGGTGGACTCTAGCATTGGAACTCATGAAACATGCTCATGCAGCGTGCATCATCTGCTACTGGGGATGGTGGAATCAGTTGCCTAACAGGAAGTGGTACCACTGGTGCCTCTGTTGGAAAAGGGCCTGGCATAGAGGCCTCTTCGCTCGGTGGGCTTCCAGTACGTACGCCTCTCAGGGCACTAACTGGTCATCCGCGGGGAGGCATCCTGAAAGAAACAGATGCGACATGGTCAAAATATTATACCAACTGAGCTGACCTGGTTGATCTGACTTAAAGAAAAATTTTGAAATCACGCATGCAATCAGTGTTTCCATGCACTATGTCGGAAATCAGAAGTCAGGGCCCTGGTGTATGGATACGTTGGCCACCCGCACCAACACTCGACTCAATGAACTGAAAACCAAACTTAGTACCCTTAACACTATTGATTCATAGAAAATAAAGATCAGAGTTCTATGTTCTGTGGTAGAACTGACTCCTATGATACCAATTTTTCACGAACCGTCCCTCAGGGCACGTATCGTGACAACCCAAAGCCCGCCTTCCATAGGCTAGGGGCTGGCGACTAGCACCAAAGCCATAAATCCCAAAATTGGGAAGGCATTGCCTTTATAACTTTAACCAATCACATCAGACCACACAACTAGAAGTAAAACACAAAGTAAAACTATATAAAAAAGAAGTGTTGGAATGTAGAAGGGGACGGAAATACAAGCCTAATAGGAAAATACAAGTACAACTGAAATGAAATTACAACTGAAGAAAAGTAAAGTAGATACTGGGTCATCCTCTAGGGTTCCTACATGAAGGGTAGGTACAGATGGCCTCCTTAAAACTCGACGTCTGTCCGTCTCCTCTGTGTACCGTCACACCGAGTGGTCCACCTCCAAGTACCATCTAGTCCTCCTACTCTCTTCCTCAGTCAGCACTATCCGTCATCTGCAACTAGCCTCACGATGTGCGGGCATAGCCTGTGTAGTGGTGAGTGTAACAGTATTCAGTAGGGACCCCGAGACACTCAAGGTCTCACAAAATCCAAAAAGGATACACCAAAAAGTATGAAATCAACAGATAACAATTACTTAGGTGTATTCCCATACATATACCAAAGTTATCTAGTAACCCATCTCAATAAATAGGAAAACCCAAAAATCATTAACTCAGCTCAAACTAGGATTTTTATTATCGAAACCATGGCTGGGGGTGTATTCCTCCAATATAGAGTATAGTGGACATGCCATGTCACATAGAGGTGCTTCCCAATATCCTTGTACTGCTGAGGTACTCCTCCTGTCTAGTACCGTGGGTTTTCCACGTCACACAGAGGCACTCCCTACCATGGGTCTGCCGTTCTAACATAGAGGCACTCCCCACTGTGGGAGTGCAGTGTCACATAGAGGTGCTCCCCACTGGGCTAGTCGAGTCACTCTAAGTTGAATCGGTCAAGCAGTCGTTAGGTCTTAGCCAGTTACTATGTCTTTGTACTATGTTCGCTTGCCTCTTGAAGGATCTGATCCATGAGCTACTGGTCGATAATCCAACTATCCTTAAGTTCCATGAAGATGTATCTCAAAGTTCTGCCACGTCATAGGGGTCTCAATGCAAGAGATGATGCGTCAATCGAATGCCTGGTCTGTCAGTTATTAGCAATTTTGTCCCAGGGGCCCGGTTCGATTAATGTACGACCCAACCTGACCATATCCCAACTATACGCCGAACTCTAGTGGGGTATTCGCAAAGGGCCTGTCATGTTCCAAGAATAACTGCGCCGTCGATGGTTCGTCAACCAGACGTCCAGTGCCAAAGATGTGGCCCAGAATGGTAAAATGGTCAGCAGTGGGCCCGAGTCCCGTCTGACATGGTCGTACTGACGAGGCGCAACCCAATCTGGTCCAACCTGGTCTGGGTCGACTCGGACAGACATGCTCGTTCTGACCCGGCCGGTTGGATGGGTCAGCCTGCTATGTTTGGCCCTGTCCACTGGGCCTAGCCCAGCGGACTGCGGGGGCTGTTCGGCCCGGGCTCAGGGCCAGTTCGGCCTGGAGCGTTGCGAGGGCATGGCCCAGCACGGCTTGGCCCAGACGGTGCAAGGGATTTGGGACTCCGAATCTGCCGGAAGCGCACAGGTCGTGCAGAGGCCAGCTCGGGGGCGACCGGTTCGGGGTGGCGCACGCGGAGGCCGGCTCGGGGGCAACCAGGAAGGCCGTGGCAGGGCACCGGACAGGCTGTCGCGCCACTAGAAGGGGCCCGAGCAGGTCACGGGGGTGCCTATCAGGGCACAACAGTGCGACGGGAGGCCGCTGTGGCGCCGACAGGGCGTCGGGCAGGACACGGGGATGCTAGTCATGGTGCAACTGAGGCCTGGAGGCTGCAGGGGCGACAGAAGGGCGCCAGGCAGGGCACCGGGAGGCTGCGGGGGAATCTTTAGGGTGCCAGGTAGGGCGATGGGAAGGTGGGAGGGACATTTCAGTAGAGCTCAGGCCGGCGTGGGCCTATGGTGTGATTCGCAGACGCCGCCGGTAGTGTGGCCTTTGGCATTGCTGCCTCAGTCACCTCGTCATTGATACATCTCCATGCCGTAGAATGTCACAAGAAGAGAGCGATCGATGGAGGATGTCGGGCCATGTTAGGTTGGCCCCCACCCTCCGCGTTTAGGGAGATTTCATTTGGATCATCATGAAAAGAAGATGATTAATAATACGTTTGCATCAATCCCTTATTATCCTTTGAAGAAGGTAAGAAAAAGGTACAAATTCAAAAACGAATAAACCCCTACATCTTGTTCATCGCTCGTTGGTGGAGTAACAGGAGGAAGACGATGAAGACTGTCATTCGTCGCATCCGCCTCACATCTCCAATTCCGAGCTGCATCTGTTAATTGATGACTTTGTAGAGGGTAGGTTGGTAGGTGTCCGGGGTAGAATTTGAAAGAATAATCTTCATCGGTTTTCTTTATGTTCTTCGTAGGGAGGGGTGTTCTTCATTGGAGAAGAAAAGTTTCTCCAAGTGCTCTTCCTCTCCAAATATTCTACCAAAAATAAAGTGCCCAAAATAATAGTTTGTCTATTATTTTAATCATTGGAACAAAATTTCAAAAAGGTGAATTAATTGAGAAGGCTCCTCCAATTTAATTCATTAGGTTGGCACATTAATTTGGGAGTTGGCACAAAATCAAAAACTATGGTAGGTGGAGAGGCTCTCCCTCATTAATGAGGGAGAGTTGAGAGGTTACTCTCTTCCCAATAATAGGGGTTGGTTGTTCCCCATCCCTATTATTTAAATGAGAGGTTATGGTATCGGGTGGTCCCCACATCTTAACCCCTCACGGGAGGATATATTCGGGTGGGACCCACAACTATAACCTCTCATGGGAGGTTAGGGTGCGGTGGTCCCACCTCCAACTCCAAAGTGGAGGTTTTAACCAAAAATCACACACATGGAAGCTTAAAATAAAATAAAGTGTTGTACATTTTATTTTATTTTATTTTTTTATTAAAATATAAAAACTAACTTATATTCTCGACCATCTTTTGTCAAGGGGAAAGTATTCTTAAGTGAATAACGCCACTACATGTTCAACAGTGCCCAAGGATTTCAATTCCGAGCACCGGTTCAGAAGTTATAAAAACTCGCTCGTACATTTACTGAACATACCCGAACAAAACATTAGATATTTATTACAGGAACACCGGGCCTCAGAATCATGCTCCGTCAATTCTCTCAGACTCATAAAAAATCCCATGTCTTTAAGAAACAATTTTCCATGGAATTTCAAGGTCTTCACATCTACACAGAGAGGAAATATTATATTTTACATGAAATCATTCTAACAATAATTTTAATTACCAAATAGTTTTAAATGGTACCATTATGTTAGAATTACATGAATAACTATAGGTGAATAATGTGATATGGGTTTATCATATAATGATTAAATAATTTCCCTCAAATTAAACTCAAACATAAATAATCTCGATGTAAAATGAGATTGTAAAAGAAATCCTTTACCTAATGTTAGACTTACCCCGTAAGTTAATTTTAAATCCTAAATAATAAATTTATATTTATTAAAATTCAATACCATAACAAAATATATAATTATAGTATCTAAATTATCCAATTATAACATTCTGATTATCATGTTTTAATTATATTGTATTAAAATAATAATTTCTGTGTTGTAGTAGTTGAATATTTCATGTAAGTTTCGATGACATAGTTTTGGTCCTTGGAAATTGATAATGGTTATCTCATATCCTTAATATTAATACCTATTTAAATATAATATATATTAATTATATAAATATTTATAATTTTCAATGAATAGAGGATAATAAAAATGAATCATATCAGTTTATAAAGGTGGTAGTCTTTAAGTATACACGACCGACATTATAATTTTTTAATGAGTGGAAGGGTAAGAAGGTAAATTATATATTATATTTAATGAGTCATAATTATTTCATAAATATCATATTCTTTAATTAGATACATATTTAAAACCATTCAAGTAAAATAGTGATGAAAACTGAATTATACGGCTATGTAGAGACATTGAGTGTGTCGTTTGTATGAGAGATGTTTAAGCCTTCTACATGATGGAATAGTGGTGAAAATTGATTGTTTGATAATGATAATAAAATATGAACATTATTATTATATTTTATTACTTATTTTATAACTTATAAATTATATTTTAGGGATTTATAAGAAGAAATAAATTTGAAATTAATAAAAATGATTTTACCTCATCTTCCATAGACATCATTTAGATCCATTTTTAATGACAATTGGAATTCTATTTTATAAATAAAATCACCTTTAAATCATGTATAGTGATGTTTAGAATAGAAATTTTTTGTTTAGGATGATCTAGTTAGATCAAGGTGGTGTATATAAGAGAGGGGAGGGTTGTCCTTTTATAAGTGGAGGAATGGATAACCGGAAATTAATAAAAAGATTTAATTATAATAAATTTGTTTTCATGTAATATTTGAACCATGTGGTTGTAAATTAAATGATATGATACTATATATTTGAGATAAATTAATCCAATAAATTTTTTATAGGTTTATGTGGTATTTTAAACCTTCTCTTATGGTTTAACCCCTTTGTTAAAAAATTGTAACTTTAACCGCGGTAATCACTTTTTAAAATTTGTGAGGGTTATAATTTTACATATGAGGTAAATATTTTTTCATAAATAAGAATGAGATGAAATTTAGAATATTTCTCATTCTAATTATAATATTGTAAAATATTTATGATTTATAAATAATTTAATATATTATTATTGAACATAAAACACTAATGAAGTTATGTTCATAATTATTCACATAATTCAACTTCAAAAACATAATAAAAATGGAATTGAAATATAATAAATTTAAACATAAAGAATAAATTTTTATTAAATATTATATACTTTATCCACCATAATACTTAAAAACACATGTATTTTACTATTTTAAAAAATTATTTACATTAATATTTCCACTGCTTCTACAAGCATTGTGTCAGCGTTATATAAGTATTTAAGGTAATTATAAAATCACAAAAAAATTATTAATAATTTACCATAATTAAACTAATTTCAATACTATAGAAATAAAATTTAAAACATTTTCAAAACATATTATGATCCCTATTTGAATATATAATATAATTTTAAATCTAGAGTGTTACATTTAGTATTTTGTTTCTTTTCTTAAAATGTTATATAGGTGATTATGAATGAAAATGGATCCAAATGGCAGTAAATTATAAAACTAGGCCAGGAAGGAAGAATTAAAATCATAAAAGTGAATAAATTCAAGTATTGGGTACATTTTAATCCCATTTCACATTACTTTTAACATTAATTAACATGATTTACCCTTTTAATGCGGTGATATATATTTATTGTTTTTACTTTTTATTATGACCAGAAATTAAGTTGAACTTATTAAATAATATTAATTATTATGATTAAAATTATAAAATTTATATTAAAATATTAAAGTTCAATATTGTGTAAAATTTGATTTAAAATGAACTCACAAAACACGATGAAAACAATTTTCTGAAAAATGCATTTTATTTGCCTAAAGGTATTTTAATACCAATATCAAGTATAATATTGATCTAAAAGGTATAAATTAAAATATTTTTAATAAAAAGATACAGATTTAATTTTAAAAATAGTCCAAATAAGTATGGGTCTTAGAAAATACTATAGAAGGAAAGGTAATATTCATTCAATATCGATATTTTTACTATTCACCCAAAATCAATATTTTCATAAAATACCAAATATAACCCAAATTTTAATTTCGATATATTGATTTAAAATATGATATCATTATAAAAAATTTAATTTATAAAAGTGTACGGAATTAATTACAATATCCATACACAAAATATAATTAAACCTGTTATTGAAGAAAACATAGTATTGAAACCTAAAATATATTTTCTATAAACATGGAACTTATTTCCAATTAATTAAACAATAAAATTGTATTAAATAAATAAATAATATATATTTTTAATAAATTTTAAATCTTATTCATACTTTGTATTCTAAAGTGTTGGAGGTAATAATATTTCAATAGTATTATGTGGTTCAATTAATCTTGATATTTTTTATGATAAAATTTATCATAGAAACTAAATTAATTTAAAGAGAAATATGTTATAAAATATTATGGTGTTATATTCTACACACTTAATCATAGATTGTTTTCATTTTTGTATCTGAGTTTTAATCAGCTTGATAGAAATAGTGAGATTAGGGAAGGAAATTTCTTATTTTTGATTGCACTAATTTCATTTACACCCCTCAGTGCTTCTTACTATGATTTTCTATGGATATTCATCAAGATTACTAACATATTAAAAAATTTATAACACATGCGGAGCTCTTTAGTTCATATTAATTTATCATCATTATCCTCTAAACTCACGAGGGGCTAATTATACTTCTTTATAGGGTCTAAAAATCAACCCTTTTATTTTTTTCCCATCATCATGATTAGTAACATTTTGAACTAATTATACTCAAGTAGAGATATTTTTCTCATATTAAATTAATTTATTATCCTCTAAACTCATGAGGGAGTCATTATACTACTCTATAGGGTATAAAAATCCACCCTTTTATTTTATCAGTCAACAATAATAATTAAACCCAAATAATCCATGTTTACACTTTTCCCCTTGTAAAAAATATATATTTACTGAAATATAGATTAAAATGAAAAAAAACTATTTTAACGAAAATATAAATACATAAATGTTAATATATTAGAAATTTACCATTAATTATTCCCTTTTGAGTTTATGTGAGGATACTTTTTTATATTAAAAATTGGATTAGATGAATACAATAAATTTGAACATAGAACTACATACATTTATATTTATCAATTTTAACTCATTAAAACATGATTACTAATTAATAATCCAATTAGAGAATAATAGTAAATATATATTGTTCGAATCCCAGTCGACACATTAAAACTTTACTATTCTCACACTAAATGATATTCACTAACCCAACCTAATGTCTTTCCCTACTTATTGTATCAATTTCTTCTCCCCTTGAATCACATGACAAATTTCTCCCCAATTATAAAAATAAAATACAATGATGAATTAAGTTTATTTTATCCCCATTTGAAATAATATTACCTAATATAAATATATGATTAATGGAATAATATAAATCACTGTAAATTTAAATTATTATTCATTTTAAATACATACTATTTATGCGGATGTTATTCATAATTATATTATTAATAAACTTGTGAATTTTTTAATGGATTCATATTATTATTTTTTACTACTGTTTTCACGCACTCATTTATATTCCAATAATTTTTTTCAATATAAATATGTATTTTAATGTTATAATTGTTTTATTTTGAACATAAATTTCATCACTATAATAATATAAATATTAAATTTATCAATATTTTCTAGATTTTTCTTTTTTATAAAACTTTAGGCAACCAATTTTTCATTTCTATCATAAATATGAATATTTTTTGATGGTCTAAAGTATCTATAATGACATTAAACACACCAATATCATCCATATTTAAATTTTTTTATTCTTATAATGACAATAAATTTAATTTTGAGTATAAGCAATAAATATTTCATTTTTTCTCCCTTATTGAGCTTTCTAAAGTAGTTTATTATATATTTATTATAAAATGAATTCTAAAAACTCAAAAACAATTCATCGTTTTCTTCTACATAAAAAACATCACATATGGATTCATGATTGAATTTAACCTTAACACACTATTATGATATGCATTCCCTATAATAGAAACTTCTGGCCTCCAAAAATACATTTTGTTATTATTCTCACTAGAATTTCTTCCTTATATGAAATTTTTTTGTTATTTTATTCAACATGTGATATTTTCAATGGATTTTACAGTGCAATTAAATAATAATAGATTCCATTCATACCATGATCATACTAAAATAATCGATTGTTATATTTTATTCCATTATCTGATCTCAATTTCGTTATAGTATGTATGGTTTCTTTCATAGCATATATCCTTTTATTTTTAAACACAAAATGTTCTTTCTATTTAATTTTCATAAATATAAAACAATTAATTTATATAAATATATGTTATAAGTAAAAAAATAATCATCTCCAATCCTTTAATTCATTCTTATTTCTTAAAAAATATATGAATGAATTAACATGAGAGTCCTATATGTTTTAATTTTAACCTATTTGAGGTTTCCACTAATATTTTTCTCTATTATCAGGTATAACAATTAGTTATTAGTCCTCTTTAAAAATTATAAACATTTTAAACATCATGTTAATAAGTTAACCTTATTATATATTCTTATCCTATATGCAAAATCCTTTGATTAAATAATTTATTCACATTCTTGAAAATAAAGTATCAAAAGTTATTATAATATAAATACATAAAAATAATTCCATTGGTTCTTAAATATTTTTTTAAAAAATAGATCCATATATCAATATATTAAAAAAATGTTCACAATTTTAGAAAATATCTCTATTAACAACATTACAAATTTTATAAACACTTAATTTTTGTTTTTTATTAATCCATCAAAAAATATTCATTCTGGGAACTCAGGTTTTATTATAAATGTTTTTTGTCTCATCAATCTTGATCTTCAATGAGACTTCATTTATAAATATCATATCTTTTTAAACAGTAACTTAAATTATATAGATGATATTTTTTCCCAAATAATATGTTTCAATTAACTTATATCAACTATCCAATGTCTCTCATTCTTTAAATAATTACATGTTACCTTAATAACCAATGAATGTTTTTCAAATATTTTAGCTCATAAATTTCTTCTAAATACCCTTTTAATTAGTTTCAAAGGAATAATAATATTAAAACCCACACATGTTCATCCTCTTAAATAAATATTCCATATGTTTCTACAAGATAATAAAATTGATTCTTATCTTTCGCATTCCTGAAAAAATGTTGTGGTTGTGTCCTGTTCATAATGTTTTTTGGTCTCCCAATTAACCCAAAACATATTCACTATCATGGTAAAAACATATTTGACTAAAAAATATTATTTTGTTTCCCATAAGATTAGTCACATAAATAATATCTTGAAAAAACTCTAATTTAATGATTTTGTTATGAAATAAATATATCAAATAATTTTAACTCTTATAAAATATCTGTTGTCCTTATTTGGTGAACCAAATTTTTTGAGATAACTCATTCCAACTATCATTGTTGTGGTAATATTATTTTATTTATAATATTTCCACCTTAGTGTAGAATTTGATAGTTATATGTTTCTTTGATGAAATAACAACTTGTTTAACAAATCTTTTTTTGTAAAATCTCGAACTTATATTAAATAACTGATTATGAACCTTTACCTTCATAACTAAGAACATATATTTTGATCAGACTTTTAATTTTTTGGATTAGGAACTCATTCACTTTCAATGGATCCTTGATTTACTTCTCTTATTTATTCTATCTCTCACTATATTCAAAGATATATTTTATATAATATAATATAAATTTATTCAAATTAGTCTCCATGTCAATCATATTTCATCTCATAATATTCCAAACGATAGATTTTAAAATAAAGTTAAAAAGTTATGATGTTAATTTTTATTAATGGGAGTTAATTTTGGTACTTATCTTTTCCTCAATGATCATTATTTCAGATTAAAGACAAAATGTTTCATCATAGTAATAAATATAACCCATATATTTTGATTTAACCTAAATAGAGGTCCTAAATACATTGATCATTATCACATTAAAGGAATTAATTGAAAGATCTATTTCTCATTTCACTATCTTGTTAAAAGTTTACCCTATTATCATTTCATATGTAATAAAAGTAATATAATGTCATAAATGGGGGAGTATTTTATGAACATATATTGGAAATATAAAACATTGGAACCAAATTTATTTGGTAGTGTTTTTATCATGTTTTTAAAAACATTCACATATTCATAATTTATAGCATATCCTTATTTGGTTCTTACTATCATATTTTTTTTATAAGAATGGTGGCCATATTTCTAACTCAATATTGTACCATTTTATTAACATGTCATGTATATATTTATATATATTAAATTATTTATGTTACTATACATATATAATTATTTATACATACACTATATATCACAATTTAATAAGATTATATACTATATAAAATTGTTATAGTAGTTCCAAAATATAATGAAAACATTGTGATACTATGAAGATAATATTTAGTTACGTATTATGGTAAATATATTTCATTCTTAAGGGAAACTGATGATGTCTACCTATTTGTTCTGGAAGTATGATAAGAATTTAGAATTATTCTCACAAATTATTCACCTAGTGATATACATGTATAGTAAATCAGGAAGACAGAACCTCCAATGGGAACAACCCAAGTATTAGGTGTTAGTATATATTAGAATATATGTGAATTTGTATTGATTTATTTGCTTGAGAAATTTAGTAATTTGTATCACTAATCATGAATTCTAATGAATGTTGAAACTATAATAATTTTTTTAGTTTTAAGGTAACTTTCATTGGGTGTTTTATTATTGGAATTTTATTCAGTTGATGATTTGTACAGGATTTTCCCTTCAATGTGTAGGAAAAATAAATATATTTCACCTTTATTCTTATGGTAATGAATAATTAAATATATTTCCATGTTTGATGAATACAATTTCATTCAATACATTCAAATATATATAAATAAATCAAGATGAATGTTTCCCTAATGTACACATCCGAGTTTATAAGTTATAGATCTAGAAATATATTACATTACGCATGTAGTGTTCATAGCTATTAAACATAACCATGAATTATCATTATGTCTTTAGAGACCATGATGTTTTTCTATATACCACTATTTTTCTGTGAGTAGGACTCAATTCCATCAAGGTAAGGACTTAAAAGAGATCACAAAAAGTGTATCCATACAATATTCTAATTTTGATAAATCAGAATTTAGGATTAAGTGGGTCCCATGTGAAAGGGATATACCCTAAATACATATCAGGATATATTCAAACATCATAGTTTAAAAAAATTATATGCTATAAATTATGATTCATAGAAACCATTATATGTAATATTACATGGATAATACGTATTTGTTTAATACGATATAGTGATATTATAGCCAATATGTTATATAGAACATTATTGATTGATTCATGTGATTATCTAATGATAAAATAAGGTATCTAAATGTTAAATAGTTATTTTATAGACCACTGATAATAATATCTATAATAATTATGAAGTTTTCATGACTAAAACGAGAGAATTGATACATTAATTTGAAAAGATCTTGACTGACCAATGAATTAACCAATACATTATGTAATATAGGAACTGAGGATGCGATAATGACTTAAGGCTTATATAAGAAGGATTTCCCAATGAGATGGTTATCATTTCATCTTTCATAGATTCCAACTTGATTATCTCATTATAAAAAATATATCTTTTTCTATTCCTCCATTTTCTATCAAAGACAAATGATTGTCATAGAAGGATGGATAATCCAACCCAAAAATCAAGTTATTTAGTTTAGTTTTTAGATATACCATGGATGATGGATTAGTTTACTTTACTTTTTTGTATATATTTTCTTTTTAAAGTTTCATTGAGTGTTAATTTTCTCAAAAAACAATTCACTAGTGTCATATCATTACCATGTCTATTGATTATTGAAATCATGATACACATGATGATTTGTATATTTTTTTGAATTTTATATTTTATATTAAAAAAAATTTCTGATTTTTTGTACTGTTGTTATTTGGGTGATATAGGATATTATAAAGTTCACTTCTTCATGCCATAAAATATGTGACACCATTAGTGGAGATAGAACAAAATATTTGCAGTTTCATAATATCATGGTATATTATATGGTTAGTCATATGGTATTATGGTTCCATTTTGAACTATTTTTCTTCCATAAAGAAATCATAATACCACTCTTACAAAATATGGGTATACCATAAAATATGACACCCCTATACCCAAGGATAATATAAATGGGTAACTATACAATAAAATATAGGCCACGCCGCATTGTATAATATATATATATTGTAATAGATTATACATAATAACAAATCATTAGTCACAATTCATGGTATTCACAATCATAAGGTGAGATGTAAGTTTCAATTTAAATCGCATTTTAAGATATAAGATATATATTTAAATATTACATACCAAGAAAAGTATTTTATATAAATTTCAATAATATTATAAATAATATATTTAAAAATATGTTTATAAATAAGGGATTATATTATTCTGGTATATTTATTGAATTTAAAAAATAATATATTTATAATTTTTTTTAAATTTAATTACTAGGTTTTTTGAATAATTTAATGAATATATATCCATAATATTAATTTATAATATTAAATACCCTATACAAAATATATGACACGAATTATAATTTTGATATAAAATGTTTATGTTTAAATTATATCTGTATTTTATAATGTTTTTATAAATTAAAAAATAAGGAAAAATAGAAATGTTTTTATATTACATTTTAAATTTTTTATAACACTTAATTTGAGCTATTAAAACTAATGAACTCATTTGAGAAATTATTCAAACATTATCAAAATGGGTTCTGGAAATATATTTCATCCATTATCGAATAATATTAAATATATTATATATATATACAATATGTATTTATTAGTATAGTAGATATGAAATATAATATGATAGGTCTAAAAGAGGAATGGGTTTGACATACCCTTAGACGGGTTGGGTTAAATAGGTAATAAAAAGATAATCCAGTTAAAAACATTACCTTAAACTCTAACGGATAAAATATAATATTCACCTAATTATTAGTAGGGTAACTCTTTTTCTCTTTTGATATATATTAATTAGATAAATATTTATATCAACATCCAACTATAATCATATTTTTACAATAGTTTATTAATTACATTTATCAGTACTGAATTTTATAATATAAACACATACACATAGGAAACATAAATTTAACTTGTTTCACTCAAATTGGATGTCGAATAGGATCATAAATAAAAAATGTGTCAGTGTTCCATTATCTAAAAACATCACTAATTAATTTGAGTTTTAATTTATGAATGGTGTAACCATAGTGACCAAGGCTTCTCAAACCTGGATAATAAATTGTTTTAGAAAAATAATCTTCACATTTAAAAAACACACACCTTCCATTCATAATGGTTTAGTGCAATTGGGAACTTGGAAGACAATATTAGAATCTAGTGAAATGTATTTAATGTTTTCCAATAGGATAATCCCATTTAGTACTCTTTTTTAGAAATACCCTATATAAAACCTTTCTCCATTACCTATTTAAATGAATGATATGAATGTGTGGTCCTATATTCTCAATAAGGGTAAACATAATGGATATAAATATATGATCATATGAATGTATACGATAATAATAATGGGATGTGATAATGAACATAACATATTATGTTTATACCCAACCTATCATATATCATAAACATGAGTCATGAAATAAATATTGGTTGTTCATAAGATAAAAATAACAAGTGAATAAAATTAAATTATCCATGAGATCATACCATTGGAATAAAACATATATCTATGGAATACACATCATCTTATATCATTTTGAAAATTTATAAATAGAAACATTTTCACTCAATAAATTTAGTACATGAATAAAGGCCCTCACATAAACTGATTGTCACGAAACCATGTCCATGTATAATATTATATTCATGAATTAAAGGTCCACACATAATGTCATTATAGTTAAGGTACACTTCCAATACCATTATAGTGGAAAATTTCACATAATAAACTAGGTGCACTATCAATTATAGTCATATATATCTCATAAGATATAATTCTTTACCCAATTCATTTTTGGGAGATATAGGTTCCAACCATCTTTGTTAATAACATTTCCATCAAACCAAGTTAAAATTTAATCATAATTAAAAAAAATTAAAATCATAGATATTTGGTCCTTATGATTATAAAACAATCATAATATAAAATCCCATTAAATGAAATGGGTTTCAAAAAAAATTAATCATAACATAACCTATAGAAAATAAACAAGTTTCATAATTATTTCATTATTTCAGCAAAGAGTAAAGCATTTATAAAGAAACATGGTTCATAACAATTTTTCTATGGTATAAACTATGGAATATAAATATATATCATATAAATATTATCATAATATTCTATTTAGACACATAATAAGAAAGATATTCTTCATTCATATCCCCCAAAAAGCATAGGTAACATCAATAGATTTCATATAAGTTAGAAATTGATTTTCAAATATAATTTAAAAACATTTCATGAGGGAATTAGATTTTATTTTAAAATCAATTTTTAAAAATAAAAAATGTTTTAAAATAAGTTTCCTAGAAAATAAACATGATTTATTACAAAAGAATCCTTAAAAATCATTTAAAACATTTTTTGAGGAAAATATCCTTTCCACTTACAAAAAAACAGTATTTAAAACATAAAACATATTTAATATACATTTATTTTAAAATAAGTTAAAAAATAATAATTTATGCTTCATATAAACGATTAGTCATGACTTTATAAAATTTATTTCATTTCATATATGTTAAAATGATGATTCCATTCCCATTTTTTATAAAATCTAAACAGTCATTTTTATGAAAATGATATGAAGATTACATTAAAACGAATTTTCTTAAATGTAAAAAAATTATATTTTCATTAATAAATCATTTATATTGTTAAAAAATTAATTTTTTTAGAAAACATGGTTTTTGAAGGAAATGGGTATTTGAACTAAAAAATGAATTTTATTAAAATAAATATTTTAATACTCCTGAGTACAAATATAGATTAAATGAAGGGAAATTATTTAATATCATCACATAAATAGAGGAGAGGAAAAGTGAAGAGTTTCTTGAAATATATGTGATAGTATTTCATCATTTTTAAGATTATCATAAACTGTCCTGATAAAATCTGAGATTGTAGCATAACACTGTTACCACTTAGGAAAGATTGAAACACAAGAACCATTATGGAATAACATTAATGGAAACATAAAATATGATGTGTATAATTAAATTTATGATATTTAATATCATTGGATATGTATATAGACATCTTTCAATAATAGATGTGCATAACCTAACATATGTCTCAAAGAATGGAAACTGAGATAACAAATCATTTACGGATTTGTAATCTTATAAACTGGAAACACCCTAAAAGAGGGATACCCAAATGGAATTGTAAAACCGAATAATTTAAAAGATATTTATCATAAAAATCTTTCATTGGAAGTATATAAACCACCTCAATGAATTTTTTAGTGAATATGGCTTGTGTATCATAGAAAATAAACAGGAGATGGTAATCGCTTAGCTTAAATCATGAAATCCATGATACATGTTCAAACCTCCTGTAAAATTAATATATGTCTTTTATACTTATATTATAGGATTATTTATATATATTTCATACCATATATGATTTACTTATGAAATTTTATTACCCTTTTTTTATAATTCCATGTTAATGTTACGTTTCTTGTAATAACTAGGTTATTTTTCATATATGTTGGGGTATGTTATATATTTAGTCCAATTAAATTGGTAATGGATCCATACTATCTACAATTTAAACAACGATATAAATATAATATATATTAATTTTATATTTATATATATTAAACCATAAATCATAGTGATATGAAATGAAATACATCCTTCATCGAGACTGTATGTTATACGTATGCAAAAACATTATTTCCATTTTCATGTTAGATTAAAATAAATAAAATTAAATAATATATTATAATTATATAATAATTTATATGTGAAATATATCATATATTTTCGTTAAAACAATCCATTACACATTCCATGTAAATTGTGAATGAAACACTATACTGCATGAGGAAGTAGTACATCATAAACACGAAAGAGATTATCATATTCCAATGAAATGGAGAGTATTAAGGTATATAATAGGTAATAATTCCATAAAAAATAAAATAATAAAAGGATTAAATGTAATATATATAAAAATATAAATCCATAATTATTTTCTACTATGATAGGTGTTAATGAAAAACTGAACGACATTGATTCATGAGACAGTAGTCTGCCACACACAAGAACAATGATTTTGTAACCCATTTGATGGAAGTAAAGATTGTTATTGTTCACGAATGTAAAATTAAAACATATCATTATATCCATGGTACTGAGGTTATTATATAATAATGTTATAAAAAAAATAATTTAAGAATGTGGAGAAATAAATAAAATAAAGTTGTTCATTGAAGAACATTATCTCTTCTTCAGGTATTCTCTTTAGGTTTCTTTGTAAATCCATTCTAGGATGGATAAATGACCAAAATAAGGATTATAGGACACATTTAAGGAATTCGGTAAGTGATTGAGGTAGGTCTTGGATTATCCATATCCTTTTTAATTAGTTAATGATGGAGGAGAGTAGGTGGCCTTTAAGAAGAGGGGAGAGGACATGCTTTGTAATTTTGAAAACAATTGAGTGATCTAAAGTTTTTCATATGTAAAAAGGGTAAAAAATTGAACATTAGTGAATATAATAGATCCAATGTTCTACATATGTCCATAAAATAGTTTTTAGTTATTGTTATATGTTATTTTCATCCTTACCTTTTCATTTTGTCCCTCGGTAATCCCATTTTTATGTTAACCATGATAATTAAATTTTTACTACTATAACATTTAAATTATGTTAAAACAGTATTTTAAGTTTCTATATAACATATATTATGTTCATTAAAAATATTGGATCCATTTTTTTAAATTCAAAAAACAAACCTATAAAAAAATTAATTAATCCCCTTGTGGTGATGACAAAAGGATTTTTTAAAGAGAAAATGATCAAATGTTTACGATGTTTTTAGGTCCAATTTCATAGTTAAATTTCATAAATGACCTAAATTGTGCTGATATATGTTTAATATAGCTAATTATACTTTTAAACTAATTTATAATATAATTTTATTCTATAAATAATTTATGAAAAAAGTGAGTTTTCAATTAAAATCAAATATTTTCACTATTAATTAAAATTTGAATATTTTTTGAAAATAAAAAAAATCACCCTAAGATAATTTTGACATTTTTAATTCAAAAAATATTTTTATTTTATCAAATTAAATTTATAATGGTGTCAAAATTTAGTTTTAAAAAATGTTTGCTTGAAAAATAAACAAAACAATTTTTTTAAATATAGTTTGAACATAAAATTGTATTTATTTGTCACAACACGTCCCCTAAGGCCAGTACCATGACTAATCCCAAGCCCACCTTCTATAGGATAGGGGCTGGCGACTAGCACTGAGAAGGAATATCCCAATGATGGAAGGAATTCTCCTCTAAACTTGTACACACACACCAAACAAAAATTGTAAGTACAACGGGTCTAGAATACCAGCCTAAAACCAAAAAGGAAAGTAAAAAGGGGCTAGAGTACAAGACAAACACCAAAAAGGAATGTAAAACTGCCCTGATCTGTCTTCTCGAGCCCCTGCCTAAAGGGTAGGTGATGGGTATCTTCTTATAGCTGTTGTTGTACGCATGTCCATCATGTCTAACCGAGCACCACCTTTTCCCGTACCACGAAGGTCTCTGAAGAATCGTATGTCCGTCATGTCTCAATGAGAATCCCATGGTACTAGACTACCAATGTCCATATTGAAGAATCAATCACCTCCATGGGACGAGACATGTGCAGGAGAAGCCAGTGGAGGTGTGAGTAACACAATACTCAATAGGGACCACAAACCACAAAGGAAATACCACAAAAGATAGTATGAAATAGGTACTGTCATTACACCATTGAGGAAAGTAGACCAAGTACACTAAGTACACCACTGAGTACTATATTCCAAGTACACTATGTACACCACTGAGGTGAGTACACCAAGTAAACTAAGTACACCAACGTGGAGAGTATGCCAAGAACACAAATTACACCAATGGGGAGTGTACACCATGTACACTGTACACCACTAAGGAGAGTACACAATGTACACTAAGTACACAATTTAGTTGAGTACATTATGTACACCACTGAGGTGAGTATGCCAAGATTCAGCTCACACATGTATAATTTATATTATAGATAGTAACACCATCAGTCGTATCACTGAACACCTTGGGCAGTTGGGGTACTCATACCTGATGATTATTTTGGGTATACTGGGTCACATAGAGCCTCTCCCCACCGTGGGCCTTCTAGGTAACACATAGCCACTTCCCACTGGCCTTGGATTGTTGTGGTATTCATCCCTAAAAATTATTTTTGGTATAATGGGTTACATAGAGCCGGTCCCCACTGTGGCCATGTGGTGTCACATAGAGAAGCATCACACTTTGTCTATCATACTGAGGTACGCCTTCCTGATGAGTGTCATGGGTCTTCCAGGTCACACAGATCCACTCTCCATGGTGGGCATGTCAGGTCACATTGATATACTTCCCTCTAGGCCATCATAGCTGATCTACACAAGTTTTCTTGACAGTAGTCTTCAGGTCTCAGCTAGCCATAGGATATCCGCACGTAGAGAAATTAATTCTGAGAGCAACCATTCCTCAATACAATCTTCGTATTCACATATCCATGAAATACTACTTATATAATGCCAAAATCTCTGCCTCACCATGAGGGTTTCAATACCACAAACGACTCTTCAATCAGATGACTGGTTTGAGATATATTGGTGTTTTAGTAAACAAGGGTCAGTTCCATCCGAGCCCGGTCTGACCTAGGTGCGCCCCATGCTCTGGATTTGTACGAATGGCACGAACCAACCCGGTTAGGATCTAGGCCATCCTGGTCTAGCCAGAGGTCCAGCTCTCTGGGTCACCCGGCGACCTTGTCCCATCTGGTCCGACCCCCAACCGACAGGTTGGTTTGTTCCCAGCCTGGGATGCTCAGCCGCCATGTGTTATTTCGCTGACCTGACCTGCAAAAGTGGGATGTATTTTATTTCGGCATGGGGCGCGTAGCAACCTAGCTGGTGCCCTGCATTCTAGTTCGCAACTGGTAGGCTGTCCTCACTCGGCTGGGACAACTAATGGGAGTTGGTTCAGAGTGCCATGACTGTCTAATACAACCACATTTTGTTTCTTAAAAACATTCACGGGGCTGCATGTAAGCTAATAGCCATGACATGCATATTACGGGATGACCACCAATGCGGCTGAGGTCCTGCATTGTAATTCGACAGCCGCATGCCCTAGTGATGGCGGCTCCTACTATCTCACCACATCCTGAAAAAGTGGCCACTACCACCCTCATTGCATCTTTATGGCGAGCCACCCCTTATCTGTGACCATCGCCACATGACACTTCTGTTGAAGCCTTCCACAGACCATCGAGTCAAATACAGTGGTCTATTCTTCGTGTCGTCTGTACCTCCAACTTCCATTGGGTGACTACTTCCCTACTAAGGCCTCAAAACATTCTTTCCGTTGTTCCAAAGGTTCATCCATGAATAATGCACAAGATGGAGGGGCTCGTGCCATGTTCTTGTTATACCACCCTCTCTGTATTATATTTTAATCATGGGGATATTTAATATTTATGTTCTATCAACCAAATAATTAATCCTGAAACAAAAATTCCCATTAAAAGGCACTCTCCCGCATGAACAAGTGATTTGTGGAAAAACCTATTCATGGGTTGATCAACATTTTTCATTTTAGAATGAAGAATGAAAAGATAAATTCAAGTAAAAGAAACCCTTACCTGGTGGAGGTTTGTTATTGGAGCGATCAGTTCATGGGGATTCTGTTGGAATTCATCACCCTCTGGTCCCATCCTTTAGAGCATGTCGATGTCGTTGGTGATTATCCAACATTAATTTTTCGTCATTGGAAGGGATTATTGTCATAGAATCAACAGAGGAGTTCCACATATTTATCCCCATTTCTCCAAAGTGTTAACCAATTAAAAGAAAAACATATCTCCTCATTTCTATTATGTTGTGTCATTTTTTCGTTATGCAGTATCATTTATGAAACATCATCTATGTCGTGCTTCAGTTAATGAGTTGTTACACTGATCATTTAAGATCCTCAATAATGGGGGTTTTCACCACTTCATCGATGCACTGTAGTGCTAGAATTTCCCCACTCAACGGTGAGGACAAGAAAAGAAATTAATTTTTTTTCTTGAGAGGTTTGAAAATTATCCTTTACCTTCGACCAGCATTGGTCAAGGTTATGTCCGTTATTAGTTAATTTCATTGTTCTAGACCCAATAGTGCCCTTGGATTTTCAATCTGGGAAGCCGTTTCGATGATTCCAAAATCATGCACGTGCATCATTTTTATACCACTTATAAAAAAGTTCCAAAAACTATCTTTCACCCTCTACCCGTGTCAGTCGAGGTTATGATCCGCCTAAAGGAAACACACCCTCACGTCCTCAACGGTACTCTTAGATTTCCAATGCTTGTTACTATTTAGAATTTATGAGTATCTGGAAATAATATAATTGTTACATATTTATTTTATTTGCGTCCAGAAACTAACATCCCCCATTAGCTCATGTCTGCCAACGTTAGGCTCTAACAAAGGAAAGCATTCCCTCATGAGATTGAAAATGGTCTTATATTTTCAATTCAATTAATTGTTTGTGAGTTATAAGAATTTGAAAAAATAAAATAATATTATTTAATTAATTTATATACATTTATGGAATTTTTTGTTTTACTCACTAGAGGCCTGCGCCGAATAAAATTATGTTTCAGATAGGGTAAACCCACCTTCATGAATGCAACAGTTCCATTAGATATCTAATCCAGAAACCCATTTATTATAAATTCCTCTTTTTTAGTGAAAAAGATCACAAGAACTATTTATAACATAATATTTTTTGGCGGATCATTACAGGCACTCTGGACCTTGAAATCGCACATCGTCTCAGCAGTTGGTCTCAAAATAATCCCATTTAATTTTAAATAAATTTCAGGGAATTCCATGGTATTATAATATAATTATAGCTTTTCAAGAAAAGACAGAATATGAATGTTAAATTGTTTTATTGAGTATATATATTATATAAAAATAAATTAATTAATTCACCAAAATTAGTTTATTTATTTCATAAGGATAAACACATTTGATTTCATAAAAATTTTTTATTTTTTAAAAATATTTCCTATATTTTTCAAATAAATTATATTTTATTTTATAATTAATAGATCAATAATGAATTAATTATATTATCATGTGTAAATAATAATTTGATAATTTAGTTAATTTTATTCATACCCACTATTCCAATGTCTTAGTGATATATATTAAATTATATATTAATATTTAAATTGTATGACACACTTCATTTAGAATTTCTGTTTCTTTTAATCAAAGAAAAACTCTATATTTTTTTTAACAAAAACTAAAAATAGTTTTGAATGTAATTTAATTTAAACTTAGTTCTATAGGTAACTAAAGAAAAAATTTGTATTTTGTGTGACACAAAATTTTTGAATAGGTAAAATCTATTTAAAATATAATTTCACAAAATCTCGTTGTGGTAGATTATACCCCCATTAAATCAATTTCTCAATCAAAAATATCTAATTTGGAAAAGAAAGAAATTTTACAACAATACCTTTGGAAGTTCCCTAGTATCTTTCTAAAATGGGGAGTTCTCCAAAAAAACAATGACCATGTGAGTAGCCTTGTTTCATAGAACCTTCCTAATTCAATCCCAAATCACTACCAGTAATTATTCATCACAAATATCATTCTACGGTGTTATTCACTTTGAATTTAGTAGATGTGATGGATCAAGTATGTATATCCTCATGAGTGATACATTGGACACATCAGGAACTTGATAGAGATGTTTTGGAAGTTCTAAATGATAAGTTACAACCCCGATATGATCATGTTTTTTAATGCGAATGATATAATTATATATTAGTCTCCCACATTTCAACCATAGATATACTAGTTGAAATAATATGTTTCCAACCTCAAAATCTATATTGAGTAAATGATTTTGAGCATAACAACCCAGTAAACTTGGTGTAGTACTTAAATCTTGCTGAATTGATTTATTTTCTTTCCAAATCAACATATTGCCTAGTCCTCAATAGCATTCCTTCTAAAACTTCATTCAAGTATGGTATAGTTGTACACATCCATGTATAATAAGATTTATAGAGATACATATGAATTTTTAATTGAAAGTTATCATTTCCAGCAAACATAACTTGAAGAAGGTTTTGATCCAAAAATCCTTTAAAATCAATATATAAAGATCATAGAGTTTCCTATAATGATATGTCCCCAAGATTTATGGGAGTTCTTCCTCAAATATTTTTTCACTATATATGATATCAAAGGGTTTCGTTTCAATATATGTCTCTTAAAATATCATAAATCTTAATAACCTTCTATAAAAAAAACCTCAATTGGGTGTCTTAAAAATTATAAAATTATGATCAAACAAAAAATCATAAACCCATGATGGTATCCATGACTCTTAATTTACTCATACATGAAGAAAATGTGCTTTGAACGTATAATTAAACCATTATTACTTTATTACCTACTTATCATATACAAAAACATTTTGATTAAAATTTTGTTTTCATTCTTGTTCTGATATAATATAAAATGGGATTTTATTATTCCAGAATCCATGTAGAGGGATGTAGTCAAATGAAATTCCACTAATGGATAAAAAATAATACTTTTATTGGGATCATTCATAAATAATCATAAAAAAAATTACCAAATAATTAGTGTAGGATAAGTGTTCCCTAATTTTCATTATTCAGTTCATCCATTAGGATTCCATTAGATTTAACTTCTCCATTTTTATTCAGTGGCTATTTTGAATTTTTCTCAATTTTATCCCTTAGATTGGTGAATTGATTATTATAATTACTGAACTCCATAAACATGAAAAACGAATGTGTGGGTGTTGAATTATATTGATAACTATTTGCAGTACATTCATTCACTGGGCTATTTACATCACAACTACATCATTTATCTTGATGGCTTGGCTTCTCATACTTGAAATGAACTTTTGATCCACTCATGTACTCAACTAAGTGATCATTCCAGTAGTTTTATCTAATAGTATATGGAAACAATTTTTTCCTCTGGGTGATATATTTTTGGATTTCCCAGGGAATCCCATTTTCCTTTTTTATCCCCAAAACCAAGAGTTTTTCTATCTTCCATTTCCATTTTTTGTGCACATTCAATAATTTATTTATAGCATCCAAAGTACCTTATGGATATATCCCTTATAGGAAACGGTTTCAAGCCACTAATTAATTGGTCTACCTTAATATTAGACAAGATTATAGTTTCTAAATAGTTCCTTATAAGCATTATTAAATTTCATTCGTAGGTACCAACAGATTTATCATCCTTCTTCTTATGATATAGAAATTCCTTGTCCATTTTTCTATGAAGAATATGTGGAATTTAATTATTGAAAAATAATATTTTAACTTATCCACTTTCGTCAATTAAATTTATTCTCACTATATCATATTCTAAATAATATTCCAGCATTGATCTACCTCACAATCCAGATGGTAGATATCCAAAGTAATGTTTTCATGCTATTAATACTGGAAAAAAAATATTTTTAGTGGTATTTGTTTATCGAAAACTAAATAATCAGTAGAAACACTAAAATAAGGTTGGTGTTTCCTTATGAAAGACTCAACAAAAAGTTGTTCCATCATTTTTTAATTTGGGAATTAATAATGATTATTATATTGAGAATTTATTGTCAGCATTTGAATGAGGATTTTTTATTACATCTCCAATAAAATTCGTTTTCTCAAAAGGAAAATAATTTAATTAAACCTTAAATTTCATATTATCATAGTTCCTTTGGTTTCCAACCATTGACTAAGACAGGAAGACATGGTATAAAAACCACTAATAAAAATAGAAAATCTCATAGTCTGAAAAATAATTTAGGCGGTCCAAATGAGGAGACCTTATTTTTAATCTATGACACCTTCGGTTCATCCAATGTTATTCATATCAATCATCTATCTAAAACCATTCATTATTTTTCGTAAAGAGTTTGTGAATATAAAAACCATATCCCTAAGGAGTTTCAAACTCGGTGTGAAATAAATCCTATGGTCATGCACCAGTTCTCAATCAAGTCTAACTAAATACAATATTTTTAACATTATTACCCCTAATCACATTATTCTAGAGCCACATCCACTTTTATTTCCTAATAGCTATGTTTTTTCATGGAAACAACTCAATTTATCAGTTAAAAAAATTATAGGCCATTTTACTGCTCTTTGAATTATCCCTAGACTTATCCTTCGAGACATCCCTAGATATATATTTTGATATTTCCTTATGTATGTATATGTAATGTTTTATCAACCAAGTTTCCTATGGTTAAATAAACCTTTTATTTTATTCCAATTATAGATACACATGATTCCCATATATAGAAATTACATATTTTATATGAATATTCATTACATTTAACAAACACATGCAAGTGTAACATAATATTTTAGTGACATTAGAATCATGGAATATAATATTTTAATCTGTAAAAAGATATTAAATGTTTTCCACAATGATCATCCCATTTATTATTCTTAATAGATATACCCAACATAAATCCATTCATCATAATTTGCTGAAAGGAAACACAATTAAGGGTGACCTTAAATTCTTAGTAAGGGTAATAATATAAGATATAAATCTATATTCATATAAAATCATAATATAAGCATAATGGTGTGTGATAATGAACATAAATTATATACGTCACACAAAACAAATGAAAAATTATAAACATGTGTCATGACATATAAATTAGAACTTTATAAGTCATGAATCGTAAAAGAATCAAATAACATGATCCATTAAAACACAACATTCACATAAAACATAGATTTGTGTCATAAAATCATATTATAATATTGTGAACATGTGTAAATAAAAATAGGTTCACTCATTAAGTTAATGATATTAAATTACGACGTTGAATAAATTTATGGGCCTGAAACCAGGAGAACGAATAACATTGTTCACATGAAAGGCAGGTTTACACATAACATCATAATAGTCAAGGTTCTCTCCCAAGACCATCATGGATGATAAAGTCCCATACTGAATCAGTTTTAGTCTCTATTTCATCCAGATCTATCCCATTAGATATGATTGCATACCAAATTCATTTGAGGGAGATATAGGTCCCATTAATATATGGTTTAAATATAATCACATTCACTGGTGTAAATGGTAGATTTAACATTGATTTTTTTTACATTGGTCTTAAGAAAATAAAAAAAAATTAAGATAATACTTTTTGGTGTCAGTTTTCTGAAAAATAAATGTCAAAAAAATCATCAATTTGTTAATTAACCGATGCCAAAAACACCTATAAATAAATTTTGGCATCAGTTTATATAAAACCTGACTTGAAAAAATAATAAAAAATATGTCTTGGTGTTGGTTTCTATATAACTAATGCCAAAAATTATTTTAAAAATTTAAAGTGTTCGTTCGGCTAACCTAAAACGTTAAATCTGTTTCGTTTCTCTCATCTCTCCTGACTCGTGATAGTGTCGATGGCTACCCGTACTACCACCATGGTTTATTTGGTTGATTTATCGCATTATAAGCATCATTTCACAATAATTGGTTCTAATTATTTCATTCTTTATCGTTGGATTTTTGTTTATGTTTGTATTTCTTGATCCTAAGCATCTTCACAACCGCACAAAAATGGGTTTTCTTTTCATTTATGACTATCTTTCATATATAAATTTTTTTGAGAATTTGAAGTGTTTATAATTACAATGAATTAGAATGAGAAAATTGATATTGGTTCCCAATTTATCATCTTCAAATCCTAATATTATATGTTTTTTTTGATAATTTAAAAATAAATTATTTATTATCTAACTCATTCGTATGATTTGATTTAATAAATTGCTAAGGAATTTTTATTCTGTTATTAACAAATTAATTGATAGAATTTTATTTTGATGAAAATATTCGTTTTTATGAATTTTGGATTAAATTGATGACTACTCCTGTCATAGACCGATGATAATGACCCCAGACAATTAATTCAAAAACATAATTGATATATGTATTATCACTGAGATCAGATTCTCCAGAGATTAATAAACTTAGAAATGATTCAATTTTTAATTTTCTTTTGTACATGACATAAAAAAAAATTATTTCATAAATAAATTTTAAAAGGGGGAAAGAGGGAACCTAAAAAAACATCAACCAGTTGTATAATCAATTAATATAATAAATTACTAATAAATTATATAGAAATATAAATGAGTTTGAATGCTTCATACTCTATAGATTCCAATCTATAGAGGAAACTTCCATGTCTAGATCATCATTGTTGAGGTCATCAAAGTGATAATTCATATTATCTAAAGTATTAATGTACACATCCAAAGTTATTTTTCCCATATTGAATCCATGTTCAAAAATCCTACAATGTTTTTTATTGAAAATATTTTACCATTATTTAGATCCACTTCGATATCTCTCATGTAAATTATTTTGGAATCCTCTTTCACTACTTGGACTATGAAAGGAATCCTACAACATCACTTCCAGGGAATGCAGTACCAACACCAAATGATTTATATTTTCATCTTACTACCTTATTATATACACTTGAATATCTTCAGTTTTCACCGTTCCAATCAATTGTTCTGATTCGACTATCCTATCACCATTACCCGCCTATGAATCGTCATATGTTCATCAAATTTTATCACCTGGATTGACTATCTCCTGAAAACACATTCTTAGGGTGTAACTATAACCTAACATCCATGTACCTCAATATTCTTATTTCTTTCAACTGATTTGGTTACCATTGGCTCAGTATATTTGATTATACATTTCAGTATCTAGTTTTCCCCCTTTGTAAACTAGAAACTTTTAAAAAAAATGTTATATTTAATCCCATTCTTTATGCCACATCAAATTACCATAGTCACATGGTGGTCCTATTTACATACAGAAGATGATTGGGTGTCTATTTATTTTTCCCTTTATTCATTTTATATTCTTCACTATCAATGTATGGGAATCTAGAAAAATTAACATGGTTTTTATCACCATAAATGGTGGTGACCTCAATCCCACTATCTCTTATAGAAAACATCCAAGGATCAACTCGATTCGAAACCCTTTCCTTTCTATAACCTTCACATCTATGAAAACTCATGTCATATATTTCTAACTATTTGAATGGTCGGTGATATCAATCATATACTTTAAAATTATTTTAATTATTTAATATGAGTAATATGCATGTTGTGTGTGATTCTGACATTGAGTTTTATAAATGAATTGATATTTAAATTAATTCAATTGTGAAATTATTATACTTGTTATGTGTTATGTTGACAGTGAGTTTTAATGGTGAATTTTTATTGTTTTAATGACTATTTATCATATTTTTTTAAATATCATTATAGTTATAAATGAACATGATATTACATAAAGGTAGTATTAGGTTATTATAGGTTTTTATAATTAACATTTATATGTATATAGATATTTTTTTTAAATGTTTATTTGTTTTAATATATTCCACAATTATATTAGGATCTTGAATTTTAAATTAATCATAATTGGATAAATTTATGACAAAGTAGTAATGCATATGAAAAAGGGGTTGATGATTTATTATAATTTTCTAAAACAAATATTTTATTTTATGTCCATGTGCGAAGTCGTTGAATATGAGAAAGTTAAATTCTAGTGAAGTAAAAGGATCTTCTCATTCGAAATGGGTTTAGCCTTAATTATACAAAATAGATATAACATGGTGAAATTACTATAAATTCAACATCAAATATTGGTGAGAATATTCATGATGAAACATAGGATCATGTTGAAGAATTAATTCATTATTTAGGTGTTGAAACCATTTAAAAAATATGAATTGTTGAATGATGGTATAGAGATTCTGAAAAACCATTATTCCAAAGTTATAGATATACTGTGTAATTAGTAGTTTTGATATTGGTTAACTTGAAATCAAAAAAATGGTGTGATTGATAAATGTTTCTCTAACTTACTTGAGGTTTTAAAAGTGCTACTTCAAGAAGGAAACAATCATCAGATTCCAATTTTTATGTGATGAAAAAGATTATTCCCAATGGGATTAGGGTATAATAAGATACATGCTTTCCCTAATGGGTATGTGTTGTATAGTAACGAATATTAATTTTTATCAAATTTTCTTACGTACGGAATTTCACTCTATAAGATGGATGAAAAGGTCAATTCAACATTATTCTTACATACTGACATTTAGCCTCATTCTAAATGAAATAATTCCTTCACATAATCATTCCATTTAATTTAGATAAATTAACCATGATTCATTCTCAGGAACTGAAATAAAATCTACTGCTAATAAAAAAATTTACCTTCCAATAATTCCTCATTTGAAATGTATATTTTCAAATTCAATTACTTCAAAATAGTTAAGATGAAATTCAGATGACCACATCTCTGATGGTAAATTATGTCACGCTATTGACTAATAAAACTGGAATATATTTGATAAATAATTTCATGCTTTTTAAAGTGAAGTTAGATATCTTATAATAGGAGTTTGTACAGATGGAATGACTCCATATTGGAGCTTAAGAAACCAACATCGTTGATGGCTAGTTTTGTGGGTAGTTTACAACTTATCCCTATAGATATGTTTGAAGATAAAATATGTTATTATGAGTTTGATGATATTTAGATACAAATATCTAGGAAATGATATTGATGTTTATCATTCACCATTGATTGATGATTTGAAACTTCTATGGGTTTCGGGTGTTAATTTTTTGATGCCTTCAAGAGAGAGCATTTTCCGTTACGTGATATGATAATATTCAATATAAATTTTTTTTCTTCATATGGAATATTATCTAGATAAAGTGTTAAGGGGAACAAAGAATGTATGATTTTTGAACAAGAGACATCATATTATCCATTGTATAATGGTTGAATGATAGTGTACACAGGATATAAAATATATCTGTGGATTGATCATATTTATCATTGATTTAAAAAGGCATTTAATGTTTTATAAGAAGACAATAATACCCCAAAAACATTGTCAGTTGAAAAACATTACAAAAGGGTGGAAAATATTTATTTGACTTTTCGAAAGAAAAGAAGTTATGGTATTCTAAATGATATCTGGAAGAAACAATTTATTTTTTTGAACAACCTTGTTGAACTATTTTAGAGATAAAACATAACATTGATATTATACATGATGAGAAAAATATATGTGATAGTTTGATTGGAACATTATTAAACATAAAATAAAAGACAATATATGGATTGAATTCTATATTAAACTTGATAGCAATGGGAATACATTTGGAGTTATCTCCCATTATGAAAGGAAATAGAACATGTTTACCTGTGGCTTGTCACACATTAAGAAAGAGTGTTAAGTTAAATTTTTGTCAGTGTCTATATGGTATAAAATTATTTAGTGTATATTCATAAAATGTGAAGAATTTTGTGTCAGGGAAGGATTGAAAATTTATAGGTATGAAATATCATGACCGTCATGTAATGATGCAATAACTACTATCGGTCATACAACAAGGTGTATTACCGTTTTTATCAGAAAGTCTATAATCATGTTTTGTAATTTTTTCAAATACTTTTTTATCAATGTTTTTTATCCAAACTTGTTTGATGAGTTGGAGAATTAATATAGTCTTATATTTTTTCAACTAGAAATGTATCTTCCTCATACATTTTTTGATATAATGGTTTATCTAGTGATTCATCTATTCCGTGAGATATAAATATACTGGCTGATTTATTTTTGTTGGATATATCCTTTTGAAAGATATAATTTTTTTAAAGGGATATATTAAAAATTATTATTTACTGGAGGCATTTATTGTTAAAAAATATGAATCAGAATAGGTGAATGTGTTATGTTTTGATTATTTGTATGAAATGGAGTATATTGGTCTCCCTATATCTCGATATTTGACAGATGATAGTTAAGGTAGGGGTATTTGAGGCTTAAAGATAATATTAATTAAATTTTATGACGTGATGCATGAATATTTATATATTTTTTACAACATAGATGATGTTCAATCATATGTATCCTCAAATAATGATGAATTAAAGAGGTGATATCCATATATAAATGAAAATTGGTTATGATTGAGCATAAAAATACATTTTTCCTTGTTTAATGAGAAAGTAAGAATACATATATCTACACCAAAAGCATTGAAATTTTTGGTAGGGGTATCATCAAATAATGTGATAACATGGGATGATTTTGATATTAATGGGTCCACATTTTACATAAAAAAGTTGTATGACAAGAGTACCATTCAAAATGGTGGTGTGATGGTTATCGCTGAAGTAGTGCATTTTTCAAGTGAAATAGATAAAAACCCAATTTCTACTTCTTCGGAATATTTTGGAGTTCTTGAGGAGATATGGGAAATTAAATATAAAAAATTTTGTGTCACTGTGTTTATGTGTAATTGGGTTGCTATAAATAGTTATGTGAAACATTATGAATGTGGATTTACACCGATTTATTTTAAAACATTTAATTACAATAAGAAATGATTTATCGTGGTGACACAAGTAAAGAAGATATTTTGTGTCATTGATCCATCAAATTGTTAGTGGTTCACCATTTTTAAAGGAAAAAATAGTATTTGGGTGATGAGAATGATGGTAATGATGTGATTGATTTACATTAGTATTATTCATCTATTACATGATTTCCTGATGATTATAATGAATACAAGGTTGACGTAGCGCATGTATTATGTAAGGATCATGATGAATTAATATGTGAAACACTAAATTAGACTCATAATTTTTCTAGTATTTATTTATATTTTCTTCTTTATTTTGAAACACACAAATGCATGCCTCTTTTTTTACTTAACTCTGCCATCCTTGTTTCTAAATATTTAGTTTTATAATGATATGCTGGTAAAAAATATTTCATTACACTTACTTCTGTCATTTTAAGATATAACGATAGATGACTAGTTAACGATATATTTCTATTTTTTAATATTGTTAAATATTAAGTAAAATACTAATTAAATGAAATAAAACATTTAATTTATAATTTTTTTTCTCAAGACTATAGATATCCCCTTTGGGGAGGATACTTCTCCTATTACTAAATGGAAATCAAGTTCTCAAGTTGGTAAATGTAGTATTACACATTTTCCAAAATAGTCACTTGCTCATTATGATGGGATATTAGATATTCATTTTGATGATAATAATAATTCAATTGTCCCAAATGTTGTTCATCTTATTAGTTATATATCAATTCAGATCTGTTGTAGTATTACTATTTTAGATCCTTATTCGAAGATCATGGATAAGATGGAGAAACAATATCTTTGGGAGGCAATGATGGTAAAATATATTAATTTATTTATTTTGCCTAATTTTTGAATATTAATTATTTTAAATGATATATTTAATTATTCGATTATATATGAAATTCAATTTTGAGGAAACAAAAGAAATTAAGAAAGAACATATCTCTTTATCTATATTTCAAGGGAGTTATTATAAAATAAAACTGATCAAAATCAGGTTTTTGGGAAATGAAATATTTTAAAACCCATGCCTTAATTATCAACTTATAGATCTAGATACATGGAAGAAATTATTTGATATCCTTCGTGAAGAAAAATTTCAGGTATGATAATTATTTTATATTTTAAAATTTATTAAATATTTTTCTATTTTCTTAATAGTTTATTTTTATATAACATGCCTCCTGGAGACGTCATCAAGATACCAAGTTGAAAAATGTATACCCTCATACTCTATCATGTGGAGGGTATCCATTATTTGAGCATAAAATTATTGAATAAAAATTTGAA
This sequence comes from Viscum album, assembly GCA_963277665.1. Taxonomy (NCBI): domain Eukaryota; kingdom Viridiplantae; phylum Streptophyta; class Magnoliopsida; order Santalales; family Viscaceae; genus Viscum; species Viscum album. The sequence goes on from OY728145.1 coordinate 449,373,500, forward strand.
GCATTAATAGATATATCTAGTAGTGGTTCAGAAGAGGTATAGTTTGGTCATCCATCTCCTCCCACTCTCTATAAAAAATAGAGAAGATGGAGATGATAGAAAAATAAAAAGTATATAATAGAGTAAGGGAAGGAAGTAGCTAATAAAATTGTAAGTAAATATTATTTATTTGTCACAAAATTTTCTATTTCATAAATTAAAAAAAAATTTATAACTTTTTAATTTTCCATTTTAGGATGAACTTCAATAGCAAGAAAATATGAATTGTGCTCGGGAGAAACTCTCGACGCGAACCCTAATCTGGTAAGTGCAAATGAAGCTTAATCCTTGCCTGTACGAATCTTACTAGCTATAGAATATTTTGATTAGAGTTGGGATTGGAATTGAAACAATGAGATGGTAGAGAATGCTCCTGAAAGAATTGATCTATCTCAAACAGTGACTTCGAGAGGTATCTCATTTCTTGACCTTTATTAAGGTTTCTCCTCCTCTTATGCAGCATCGAAAAATCGATCATCGATTAAAAAATGGGAAGATGGAGTTTTCTATATTGAGGCTGACCCAGATGTGATTCAACAACAACAATAACTTTTTATGTTTTCTATTATGGGTTGAATTTCATATGAAAAAGGTGATAAATTGTGGTCGTATCAAGATCTGAAACATCGTATTTCTAGCTGCTAGGGTTTTACGAACTGGAAATAAATTCCCCTAGATAGAGGATATTTTCACATGCTTTTTAACTCTCAAGATGCCCTTGATATTGTATGGAGACTAAGAAATATGTAACTTAAGCTGGTTTTCTTTGTATATTAGAATGGGATTTAACTTTCAATCCAAATACTCAAAGGAGTAAATTGACCCAGGTCTGGGTTAGATTCCATAACCTTATTTGGTTATTTTCGCATCTGAAGATCCTCAATGATCTCTCTTCTTGAACTGGAAATCCACTAAATATAGATCAAAGAACGGTAAATGCGGATCTGGGAATGTTTTGCAGGGTTTTGTTGAGATTAATTTAGAAACCTAACCACCTCATTCTGTCATATTCAATGCCAATGAGTATAAGACGGAGGCTAAACTAGAATTTGAGAAACTACCTCCCTTATGTGTCTTTTGTATGATTGTAGGATATTCTATTACAAGTTATAGAGTAGTCCATTGGGTGTCCAACCACAATTCCTCAGAATGGACAGAAGTGAAAAAATATAAAAATGATAAAGGCCCTCCCCCTGATAAACCAGGGCCCTCCATACGAAAAACAGGAAATCGGATTATCAAACCACATCCTATGCCTCGAATTTCATAGGCTGACTTGGTGGAGGATCACGATAAAGAAACTGAGGAACAATCCATTAGACACGACATTGAAAGTGAGATTCTTAAAATTCTAGAACAAACAGACCTGGATTCCCCAGATAAATCTAATATGGTTTCATCACTTGTTCTAGGTGATGATAATGACCATGAACATGCATCAATTTCCACAATGATATTGTCTAATGGAAATATTATCTTCAACTAGAGTGTGATTTGGACTGTTTCTAGTCCTCACTCCTTGTTTCCATCCTCCATCAATGCACAGAAAAGCAATTTTTCTTCAGTGCAAGGGGATATACCTTCTATTAATATTCCTCTGAATCTGGAAAAAACATCTCCTGAGGATAAACATCCACGCTTTACCCCACAAAATCTGAAATCTCCCCCCTCTGAATCTACTCCCTCTGATAGTCATCTTGATTCTATCAACTGTCCTACAATCCCCCTTAATGAGATTGAGTAACCTCGCACTCTTAACTGCCCTTCTTCATCTATCATTCAGTCTGAAATCATATATAATGAAAGAGAAAAGGACATCATCTCCCATAATGATTTAGTATTGGCCCCCATTGAACCTGTTACAAATTCAGATTCTGGGGAGTGGGCCAACTGAGACTTTGTTCCTTCCAAAAGCCTTCAACCTCCTATCCAACCTGTTCACACTAATGTCAAGGAATATGTTTTTGAGCAGAATACTGCTACTAAATTATGAAAATAGGAGAAGATTTTTCCCCCTTACTGAGAAATTTCTCCCAGAAAAACTAGATGGAAAAACTATAGAGGTGAAAATAAAGGGGGTTCACACCCCAAAAACAAGTCTTAATGCATATATTGTTTTGGAATTATCAGGGAATTTCAAACCCAAACACCCTTATTGTGTTAAAAAGACTCATCAGCATTCATCGTCTTAAAATTATTACAATTGGTTAACCTAAAACTCACTTCATGCATAATGCTTGCATATTTTTAATCTTGGTTTTTTCTTTCTTAGGAGCTTGTTACATCTGAAATGTCGTTGAAACTCTTTGGATATTCTTTCATTCTTCCCTAAAAAATTTGAGATTTTTTAGAATTACTAATCAATCATTGACATGTTAATACAATTTTGATCACACACGCATCTACAAAACTATTGTTTATACTAAAAACAATTATTAGGATAGAATACCCCTTTGCAATGAACACTACAACCTTAACAAAACAATTAAGCACCCCTGGATTCTGGTTGGTGACTTCAATGCTATTATTTCTCCTACAAAAAAACATGGTCCTTCACACTCCAATATCTCTTTAAAAGAATTTAAATCCTCTATACAATCTCATATTATTACTGAAGTGAATCTCAGTGGATCCAAATTCACCTAGTATAGACATCATTACAATTGGTTAGTGGCGGGAAAAATTGATAGATCTTTCACTAATGACTCATCCCTCGATAAACGTGATCATATTTCGAGCATTACCTTTCCTAAACTAGCTTCGGACCACCATCCTATCCTGTTCAGTTTTTCTTAGAATTTTCAAAATAATTGTCTTCCTTTTAGGTTTAATATTTCATGGTCCTCAAACCCTGAGTGTGTTACCTTAGTTAATAAAACATGGACCAACATGTGTAGCCCTAATTATTTCTTTACTTGCACCACTAAATTATAAAATCTCAATCATATCCTCAAAAGGTGGTGTAAATCCAAATCTTATCTTATTTACATGGAAATCCAATTCATAGAAAAAGAGCTTATTCAAATTCAAAATAATAAATCTTCCTCAAGTTTTGTTGAAGAACATCAAAATGAAATTAACATCTATTCTAAATTGATTTCTATGCTCAACATTAAAGATAAGATCAAAAATATAATCTTAAATTCTAAATGGATAAATGATGGAGATAGAAATACAAAATTTTATAACTCCCTTCAAAGGGTTAGAAAATTCACTATGCCTCTCTCTTGTTTAAGGGATAGTGATAACCTCATTGATTCAGATGAAGGGATCTCCAATCATGTTGTTTCTTATTTCTAGGAAATTTTCAATGGGACTAATATCAACAAATATCTCTTGCAAAATTTCATCCCAAATATGGTAATTTTCGAAGAAAATCATCTCCTTAATTGAGTCCCCCTAGATAATGAAATTAGGGACAAAGTTTTCAGACTTAATCCTGATAGTGACCCTGGGCCCGGTGGTTACTACAACAATTTTCTTCAAAAAAAACTGTGATTTCATTCAGAATAATGCCTACTTTATGGTTAGAACTTTATTTTAAAAAAGAATTATTCCTCATGGCTTAATCTCTCAATTCCTTAATCTTATTCCCAATGTTGAAAATGATGATGAAATCCATCTCTTCAGACCCATTCCCTTTTAAACTCACTGTTTAAAATTATTACCAAGATCAATGCTAACAACATCTCTGCCATCAGTAATATAATTGTTTCCTAGAATCATTTTGGCTTCATCAAATGTAGATATATACAAGACTGTTTCTATCTCGCCTTTGAATCCTCCAATCTTTTAAATAGAAGCTCTAAAGGCGGGAAAATTTCCATTTAATTCGATATCACTAAAGCGTTTGATACTATTGATTGTATCTTTATATTTAAATTGCTAGCTAATTTTTGTTTCAATGACATTTTTATCAATAGAATCAAAAATATTTTCAACTCAACCCATATCTTGATCCTTGTCAATGAATCTCCAAGAGGCTACTTCAAATGTTCTAAGGAGGACACACAAGGTGATCCACTCTCTTATATCCTTTTATCTATTGCAGAAGATTACTTGAGTCTATTACTCACTCAAGCTATAGATCAAGGCAATATGAAACTGATTCTTGCCTCTTGAAACCTAAACTCCCCATCCCATCTTCTCTAAGTCGATTATATCATTTTATTCATCCAAGGTGAAAAAAGAAATATTAATAACCTCAAACCACCATTTTTCACTATGAGGAAGTATCTGGAGAATGTGTCAACTGGCACAAATCTTTCATCTACTTTAGTAATAGATTCCCCCCAATATAAAAGGTCATGCTATTGATGCTCCAGGGATCTTGGAGGGTTCCATCCCTTTCACCTATCTTGGTGTCCCCATTTTCTAGGGCCGACCCAAATCCATCTATTTCCATCAAATTGTTGATCATATTCATTGGAAACTTTCCTCTTTCAAAGGTAAAACCCTTTCAATGGCGGGTAGAGTTTTCCTTGTTAAATCCACCATTGTCTTAAAATTGGTTTACTAAAGGATGGTCTATAAATGGCCAGTAAGTCTTCTAAAACGTTTTAATATTGCTATAAAAAATTTATTTGGAGTGGAAGTACTCTCGAGTGAAAACTGGTAATGATACCCTGGTCAACCTGTTGTAAACCCATAGAGAAAGGAGGCATTGGTATAAAAAATCATAAAACATTCAATGATGCACTCCAAGAAAGACTCACGTGGTCACTTATTAACAAAAACTACCACTACATTAATTTCCTTAGTGCTCAATTCTTTGATATGCTTAAGACATGTAATATTAATTATATGTGTCCTTCTATATGGCCCTCCATGAGAAATGCCTCCCCCCTCATTTCAGCAAGGACTCTACTCATAATTTTTGGTTTGACAACTGGACTGCCTCCCCCCTCATTTCAAAGGTGACTAATTCCTTTACCCCAGTATCCACTAATATCACCATTAAGGATGTGTTTAATTCTCCAAGTATAATTATTTCCTGTTAATGTTAAAGAGATTTTTGAGAACTACTCTTTAACAACTGATGATGATCTTATGTCATGGGAGCCTTCTCAAAATTGCATGCTTGACTCAAAAAGCATTTATAACATCTGATTTTTTAACTCTAGAAACAATCTAAGGTGGGTTAAAAACATCAACAATGCATGGTTAAAACCATCTCATCTTATTTTTATTTGGTAGATTGTGCACCAAAACGTTCATAATGATATATGTTTTCAATATTATGGTATTAATCTTTATTCTAAATGTAGAATGTGCAATCAATATCATGAGGACATTAATAATCTTTTCCTATCTTGTGATACTACTTATATACTTTGGCATGAAATTTTTGACCTTTTGAGTGCTGATGGATTTAGGATCAAATTATTTTCTCTCAGCTAAAAAGGAAGTTTGACTTTCCGGGTCCCCATAAATAAGAAACCTCTTCCTCACAGTTATTGCGGAGCTCCTTCATGTCCTCTGGAATAGTAGAAATGATTTTATCTTTAAAAAACTCATTCAGATTAAATGCATGTAAAATGAGGATTCTTATAGCTATTAGAGAGGCTAACTTAATTCAAAAGGACCACTACGACAACTCTGTTAACAATTTCGAGATCCTTCACTACATCAGAGTTCATGGAAACTACCCGAAGACCAAATACACTATTGAAGTTTTCCAGAAAGATCCTCCTACTGTATGGGTCAAAGTCAATGTGGATAGAGCTTCAAAGGGAAAACCATGTCCCTTGGGATATGGTGCTGTCTTTCGAGACCATATTGATCAGATCATAGGATGTTTCTCTGGATTCGGTGGTATCTCTTCATCTTTGGAGGCTAATATGAGGGGTGTTATTCCAGTCATTTCCTTTTCCAAAATGCACAACTGAAAGAACATTTGGTTTGAGAGCGACTCTACCACCATAGTGTAATTTATTTGGAAGGGTGTTTCCCATCATGCTTGGGATCTCATCTCTTGATGGATTGATTGTCTTAACTCGCTCAGGAATCTCAATTTCATTATCACTCAGACCTATCGTGAAGAGAACAGGATTGCCGATGGTCTTGATAATATAGGAGTTCCTCACGAAGTCACATGGAGGAATGTCCTTCCTGCAGATTTTCTTCCATTCTATATTAGAGACACCAGAAAAATACCTACTTATCATCTCAGGTAATTCCCCCTTCTTCTCCTTTATTTTTTGAATAAAATTTAGTGATCTGTAATTTTTTAATAACACAAACATCATTAAAGAAAATGAACATTAAGAGCAAGAGACACATGGTTGATTTACCCCTAAGGGTAGGATAGATATCCAAGAGAGTTATTTAGGAAATGTAAAAAACCCTATCCATGTTAGAATATATATTGTGTTTGTTTGTATTTCAAATGTTTTTTGTCAGAGTAATAAATCCAGAGACACAGAAATAGAATCCTTAAAATCCAAGATAAAATTTATGAAACAGTCTATGGGTGATCAAATTCAAGCAGTCATACATAACGATATGATAGAACACATGACAATGCAATCACAGTATGTGTATCTTTCAAAGCCTTCCCATTATGATTAACCGGTTCTGAAGCCTCTACATCCGTCTCAGTCAGACTACTATACCCAACATGGCTACTTTGATCCTCAACCTCCTCACTCGGACCAAACCGTATACTATGATTTGTTTACCGGAGATCCTTATATACATATTGTTGTGTTAGGACTCATGCATTCTTTAGGGGATTGTTTACATTAGCAGTCTATGCAGATGGTTCTGGTTAGATTATCAGAACTTGATATTAATGATCCTAATGCTCCACTATCATTTACTACTAAAGAGATTACCATAGTTATATTTTGCCTATGTCATTTTTTCATCATCCAACTGGATTTCCTTATTATTTTTCATTTGAGGTATAAATTTTTTAAATATTAATTACATATTATTGAAAATTCATTATTATGTTTTCTGACATTTATCTTATATAGTATTATCTTAAAGAAAATGAAATTTCGTGACTAAAACAAAACGTTCAAGAACAACCAATTGTAGATACTTATAATAATTTTTTTGGGATACCAATATTATCTCAAGATTCTTCTTCTTGAAAATATATATGTGTTTTGGAAGAACTCCAATATATATGGAAGAGGTTATCCATTGATATTACTCAATGATTATATCATGAATCTAGTTAATATTTAAGAGATTATCTTAAATGTTTTGAAATTGTTTCCTACGTAATTAAATCGATGTTCTAATTTTTATTTCTTTAATGAAAGATGGTTTAAATTCAATAATTTTATTTCATTTTTAAATTATGTATCCAAACATTATTCTTGTATAAAATGACAGTAAAAAAATTATGATTTTATAGATCCAGAATACAATTCCATGACATTACAACATGTGAACAATCCAAATAGAGGTGCATATATGTGTGATAGATTATCACATATGGAGATTAGGTGTTGGTTTTATTCCATTTCATTATTAGTAACAACAGAAACATTAATATCAACTAATGATTATTATAATTTTCTAAATTGAGATTTTTATTATTATTGGGGGCATTTGGATGTTATGAATGTTTTTCCCAAGTGAACGCACATTATATTGTTTTGGATCTTTTTTAGGGAGTTCTCGTAAAATAATTTGCACGTTAATAAACTTATATGTTTTTTTTCATAAGCTCATTATGTTTAATTCTCATTGTTTATACATGTATTATTAGTTCAAATATATGTAAATGTTATTCATAAAAATAATTTAAAAAAGAACACATGTCGATAATGAATCCAAATATAATCTAATATTTGGAAGAAAATATAATTATTTTTTATATTACATGTTGTAATTATTTTTTAATATATATATATATATTGGATTTTATTATCAATTTAATTTTTTATAACCACAATTTCATCATCAACAAGGACATGTTGAATGTGGTAATTATGTTCTATGATTCATGTACGAGATAACTACAATTGGGGTAACTACTAAATTTCATAAAGGTAGTTATTTTTTTCTATGATTGTATTAAATTTTTTTAATCTCATTTCATTAAATGTTATTGTATACATTCATTAATGATGAATCTTATACCAAAACTGAACTTACCCATATTTAATATTTGTTTGAGAACTCTTTATTAAGTTTGATTATGATTTGAGGTATGTTGATTCTATTTTTTATGAATAATATTACATTTTCCCAATAACATGTGTTAAAAACTAATTCTTTTGTTATAATAGGTTTCTGAAAATAATTATATCAAATTAATTCTTCGATAATAACCAAAAATAATAATGTTGTAAATTTCATGTTTATATATCATAATTCTACTTTATAATAAAAATATATAGACAGCTTTTGGATTAACTAGATAAAATAATATATGTTTTTAAATATTTTTCGTCATTGATAACTATTGTTTGATTGTTGCATAATATGTTTTTATTCAAGGAATATTAATTATTTTCCAAGTGTGTAATGTTCTGATTTTTTTAAAAATTTTATATTAGTTTGCATAAAGACCCCTGCTGAATCATTTAAAAATACTCCGGTTTTGACATTAGTTTATTTAATAAATCAATCTTGAAAACCAACCCATCAGTGGTTTTCAGCATCAGATTATAACATTCCGACATAGGGACCAACCATACTCTCGATTTCCAATGTTGGTTTATTTGTAAAATTAATGCCAGAAACTAATCCCATATTCAATTTCGGCATCATGTTTTGAAAATTGATGCCAAGAAGCTTTTTTTACATCACATTTATAAATATCGGTTAAAAACTGTCATCAAAAATGAAAAAAAGAAGTTAAATACATCTTTTCACTACTATGCCCTTGGTTATATATTAGTTATCTTCACATTATGAAAATTATAAATATATATTCCATATCATCATCAATCAATCATCATATAAAAACACATTAAATAAAATGGGTTTTGAAAAAAGTAAGTCATAACATAACATATGGAAAATATATAGGTTTCATAATAATTTCATCATTTTATCGAAGAATAACCTATTGAAATAAGAATAGTGTTCCATAAGAACATTATTATATTATAATCCATGGAATAGAATTTAATTTCATAAACATATTTTCATAATTATCTTTTAATATCACAAATAAAAATGTTATCCTTGGATTATATCCCAAGTAAAAAATATGTAACATCAAGGCATGTCCTCTTAAATGAAAAATGATTTTGAAAGATCATTTAAAAACATTTTTGGGGAAAATAAACTTTATTTAAAAACCATTTTTATAAAATTAAACCATTCTAAAATTTTTTTTAATAAAAATAACCTTAAAATATTACAAAGAAGATTTAAAAATAATTTAAAGCATTTATTAAGGATAATATTCATTATTCTTTAAAAAAACGTTTTGAAAAAGAAAATTAAAAAACCATTTTATTTTAAAATATAATTGAAAAGTTATAATAGACGAACTGAAGAAATTGGTGTCCATGCCATTGGAAAATTATTTTCTAGTTATACACAGTAAAACGAAAATTCATTTTACATTTTCTATTAAATAAAAACAAGATTTGATTAGAAAATGTCATTAATAATACTTTCAAAAACATTTGTAAAATTTTTAACATGGATGAATATTTATTTAATAAATTACTTAAAAATTTTAATAACATTTAATGAAATCATTTTTATAAATCATTTTTTTGGAATAAAATTTGTTATCAATCAAAACAATTGTTTTTATTAAAAATATATTTTTAGAAATATTATGTTCATGATGAGACGAAGAAGAAGTTAAAACATGTATATTCTCTAGATAACCATAGTATAGTAAAATTAAATAGTTTCTTGAGGGATATATCATAGTATTTTATCATTGAAATTATAATCATGAACAATCTTGATAAACTATGAGATTGTAACATAAAACACCTACCACTTAGGTAACATTGAAATTATAACACCAAGAAGTATTATCAATCATGGAAATTTAAAAAAAAATTAGGTAAAATAAATTCATGATATTTCATTTAAAAGGGTAACAATATACACTTCATAAAATAATATAGGTGTATAACATAACAAACGTGTCAAAGAAGAATGTTGAATAAAAAATCTCTTACCGATTTGTTATGTTTTGAACAGTAACCCTTGTGAAAAAAAGACCCACAATTGGATATGTAAAAAAATAATATTCAGGATAATTATGAAAAAAACATTAAGGGTAAGTATATACACCACATCAAATAAATACATGGTGAATGTCGCTTGTTTCCCATAGAAAATAATGTTGTGATTAAAATACATTACCATAAGTAGTCAATTAATTCAAGTATATTAAAACCAATGTAATAATAAATATATGTTTATTATAAATATATTTTAAAATAATATTTAAATATTTTATAAAATATATGTTTTTATTATGTTTTTTTATTACCCGTTAATTAATAATTCTTCACTAAAGTTGATTTTCTAGTAATAATAACTATGTTTTCCGTATATTTTTTATTTTGATAAATTTGTAATCATATCACATTCATCATGGATTCAACAAAAAAATAATATAAACCATTATATAAATGACATATAAATTCAGTATATAATTTTTTATTTTAATCCATTAATTTTACTAATAGGAAAATAAATACATATTTTATGGAGATGGTAGACTATTTGTTTTCATGAACATTATTTCCATTTTTTTGGATTGAATGAAATGGAAAAAAGTAATATAATATAACTACATGTTTTTTTTTATTTTAAATATATAAAATATGAATATTTAAAATTTATTTAATTAATTTAACATAAATAATGAATGAATCACATCACTTCAAGAGGAAAAAGTTCACCATACATAGGAACAAAATTATCGTATTCTAAAAAACCAGAGAGTGTGAAGGTAGGAATGATATATTATTTATATAATTATAATAATATCATAAATATCATAAATATAAAATATAAAATATAAATACATCATTATTTCTAACTGTGAGATTTGTTAATGGAAATACAAATTACATCGGTTCGTGAGGTGATAGTCCGCAGTACACATGAAAAATGATTTTGTAACCCATTGAATGACAATGGATATTGTTGTAGGTAATGAATTTATCATAAAAAAATATAAATATATCTAATATATTTACTATATTATATAATCATGGTATAATATATATTGAATAATGTGGAAAAACGAATAAAATAAAGATTCTCATTGAAGAACATTACCACTTCTATGAGTATTATACATGATTTTTCATTGAAGTTTTTCTAATTTTGATTTATGTCTAAAATAATAATTCTAAGATGATAAGATAGAATTTAGTATTTCATTTGGTAAGGTATTTTACGAACAAATTATTTCTAAATTTGTGAATAAGGGATGATGTGTGGTGTCAATTTATAAGAAGGGGAGAGGACACACATGGCATTTTAGAAAAGTATCTAGTGATTCCATGTTTTTAATATGTAAAAAGGGTCTAAAATGGAACATTATATAACATTATAGGTTTAATTATATATATATTTACAAAAAATATCTGTTATACAAGTTTATATATTATTTTTACTATTATCGGGGTAAACCCATTTTTACCTGAGTCATTATAATTAATTTTCTATTCATTCACTATTAGTTTTGGTCAAAAATTAAGTTGAACATATTAGATAATAATACTTTTTAGGATTAAAATTATGGAAACAATTTTTCCAAATTCCTTTAAAAAAATTGGAATTTTTTAACATTAATCCTACAGATGTGATGAGAAATCAGGTTTTTAAAGTGAAAATGATGAAAAGTTTACAATGTTTTTTTATTCAATATCAATGTGAAAATGATTACAATGACCTAAATTGGGTTAATATATCTATAATTATAGTAATTATTCTTTTCAAAAACATTAAATACAATTTATCTTTGAAATGAATTTATTTAAAAATACACTTTTAAATTAATATTTATTATTTTTTATTATGCATCAAAAAATAAAACTTTTTATAAAAATAAAAGAATTCAACATAATATAATTTTGATAATATGAATAGAAAAATAATTTTATTTTGTAAAATTCATTTTATAAATTTTTCAACATTTATTTTTAAAATATATTTCTAGAAAATGGTGAAATAATTGTTTTAAAAAAGTAGAGTTTTATGTATAAAATTAGATTTATCATTATCTACTGTATAGAAAAAAATAAGATGAGTGATAAAGAGTTTATTTAATGTATATTTATTTTAAATTTAATTGAAATAATTCAAAAAAAGTTTATTTTTTATTTTATTTAGGTGTGACACAATTTTTTTTGAAGAAAATTGTTTTTTAGAAAAAAAATTCTTTTATTTTCAAATAGTTTTTATTTTCATTTATAATTAATTGGTCTGAAAATAATTAATTATATAAAAATGAATTAAAAATTTTATCATAATTTAGTTAATCATATTCATATATTCCAATCGAACAGTAGGTGATAACTACAAAATTAAATAATAATATTTTAATTGAATGCCTTGTTATGTTTAAACTCGATGTTGTATGTAACACAAGAAAAAATAATTATTGTGTGTGACACAAAAAAAAATTAGTGTGTCTCTAACAAAATATAAACTCATTTATTCTTGTAACATATAAAAAAATTAATATTTTGTGTCACAAAAAATATGCACAATATCAAATCTATCTAATAATTATAATTTTACAAAATCCCGAGGCATTACATTTACTCCTCATAATGTATTTTTGATTACATACTACCATTCTAGGATTATCTTTGTCACACATACCTTTATTAACCACTAATCTAGAGGTAATAAATGTTATCATTAAGGTAAAAACATTACCGTCTGACCACTACAAAATATTCACCATGTGATGTTATTCAATGGTTGGTTGAGAAATAAATAATATAAAATTATATTTCATTGAGAAATTTCGGAAACTATTCTGTTAATTTATGGAAAATGTTTAATTAGTTCCTAGATATGTACTTCTTCGATCTATCATATATTTTGGGACATTATTTCCATTATTTCACTCCAATATTCCTCTTCTTATCTTTATTTAGTTTGGAAATTTATATTCTAATCTTTTCTCTTATTTGGAAAAAATGAGTCAATATATCCCCTCATCATATTTTTTTTCATAATAGTCTTATTCAATATTTATGGAGATCAATGCTCCATAATTCTCTAATTTCTTGAAATCCTTCTCTCTACTTAAATATATATTATCATCTCTTTTATTTATGAAGACCTTTAGGCCTTCATAAATATAATGGGAAGATATATTGATCAATATTATTTTAAATCCAAGTCAAAATCATCCAAATATATCATTTATGTTTAAATAATGTCATCCAATTATATTTACATCAGTTAATCCAAAAATATAAGAATTTGTTTATAGATACTATTGAGTCAAAACAACCATGTTGTAAGACTTAAAACCAGCAAACCACCATCAATTCCCTCATAATTGAAATTATATACCTATTCAATTCCTTGAAATAAAACATCAATTATGTTGTGTCCCCTTAAAAATTATATACAAACTAAATCATAATTACTCCTATTAAGGTGTGGCTTTCTTATATATGGTGTGGTGACTTGGTCCTAATCCAGATCGATAATATCTATAGATATATTTTATATAATTTAATAAAATATCTTAGTGAGATCATTCAATATTCGATGATCCATAATGTTTCTTTAATGATTACTTATTTTCATTTACGTGTGTCGATCGATTTTATTTAATTAGTTACAATATGGATGTATCCTAAAATAAGGAACTCTCCAAAATTCCAAATATATATAAATCTATCTAAACACCTTTTATAATGTGGAAGTCCATATTTTCAGACAAATACTTACACACCGAGTCCACCAATTCTTGAAAACAAAATATTTTTGACACAATTCCTTACCAACACTATGGGGTACCTAAATTTGAAGATCCTCCAAAAATAAACCCACACACATTGCATTATTGTTAGTTCCTATTTGGAACAAGTTAATCATCACCCTAAAATTTTGATGGGTAAAGTATCAAGAACAACTTGAGGAAAATTATGCAATCATTTAGGAACCTTATAAAGTCCAAATAACGGTAGAAAAACACTTCCATGGTGTGGACGATCTTCTTTTCAATAATTCTAATGTTATTAATCATTATTATGTCTCATTTAGTACCCTTATGAAGTCAAACTATTCTAATTTCTTGAAACAACCACCACGTAACAATCTGGCATCTTACATCATTTTTTATATTTATAAGATATAAGTTCTTCAAAATTATTATATACATTCTCCACTTTGGTTCTATGAAACATCAACACAAATAACTACATTATAATGATATAAAAGGTAATAAAATAACATCAATTATTTTGAAAAAAGACCAATAACTTCAATAGATTGAGAAAAAATCCATCATTATTTAATTTACAATCCTTAATTATATTTCAATAATATAACTCTTCAGATTCTTTAAAAACTACACTAATATTGTATCAATTTACTTTTACTTTTCTATTATTGGAAATTACATAACTATTGAATTAAATGGTTCCAACTAAATAATTTTTTTCCACTATAAGGTTTGGGAAAACATGTTATCCCCCTATTTGGATTCATTATATACAAATGATGATTATCTTTACCCTATTGTAGTCAAATAAAAAAATATTCATCTAAGAAAAACAGAGTTATTATATTTTTAAAAAATATTACCTTTTTAATTATCTTTATATATTCAATGTTTAGGGAACAAAATTGATTTATAATTAAATGGTTTTATTTTGGAATATAATTTGATACAAAATTTCATGATATTTTTTCTTCTTCTTGGGGTGTTATTAATAAATATTTTCCCCCCAAACTCAACATAGAATTTCAAAAAAATTCAATGATACTATGATCCTCTTTCAATAATACTCCTCCAAATTTGCATTTTTTATTATAGAGTACTCTTTTATAGAGAAAGTGTGAAACCATCTAGTGAAACCAAGAACACCACACTATATTGTAGGTGGAAGATTTATAATGTCGCAACGTCAACATATTATATGTGTCCTCACTAAAATTATTGAGCTAGCATAGAGTGTTAGAATGAAGATTTTAAGCTAATAACATACCTCTAATTTATTACAATTTCATACTTATATAAAATTCATGTAGTCAAAAATTTTAGATTATACTAGATAAATATTCAATTTATATCAAGTACACATTCACTAAACCATTAGTTAATAAAAAATACTAAAAATGTATTATTCATTGTAAATTTCTCCAGACAGATCAATACACCATTCCTAACAACAATTTATAAATAAAAAAAATTAATACCACCAGTTTAAAATAGTTTTGTATAAATTTATTTCAAGGTCGTTTCTTTGGTTGATGGGAATATCACTTTTTTAATTCTATCATAAAAATGCCCTAGCTCCATTATATTCATTAAAAAACAATAATTAATCATTTTTTACGAATTTCTTCATCCTATAAATGATATTTATATTTTTAAATAATAAACAGATACCAAATTAAAAACCTATTGTCAGAGTCAAATTAATAAATGATGGATTTTTTTTGTTATTCCATTATGAATACTTCTTTATTCATCAAAATCAGAAAGAAATTGATAAAAAAATTCTTTATCATCAATAATTTAATTAGGCCTTGATAACACTTGTGACACTAATGTTTTTCTAAAGCTTCTATATATAAAAATATTCTTATAATTCTAATTTCAGTATGTTCTAACATTCACAACTCCTATAATAAATTTAGACCTCAAATGCTATGACAACATTACATTCATCTTTCAATGAAAATTTCTCACATAAAATATCTCCCAAAAAACAAAAAAAAACACTTCAATAAAAGTTAATAACATATAAATACATTGGTTGATGGGTTTATATTTTCCATAAGTTATGGAAATTGATGGGTTAATCTGGACCAATTTTTCTTTTTTCCTTCAGTTTCAAGCAATTATTCAGATATGAATTTGTTTTCATTGAATCCATCTTCTTTTAAACATCATTGGTTTTGTTTTTTATTTATAACCCAAATTAAAACATGGTATTACTATGTAAATCAAACAATCATAAATTTCTCCACAAATATCTAGTTGGTATTTTTTCCTCTAGAATTTTTTATGCGTTTCTATCCCTATAAGAAATATTATATTTTTTAGTATATTCATTTCCCAGGGATACACCATTAACATATTCATTTCTAGTATGAGTAATATATGGATTTATCTATAATTTATAAATACGTTTTTAATATATCCAATATATTTTGGGTTCAGTAAAGTATTTTGAAATTATTGTTAAGATAATTTCAGTATGTATATATTTGTTATCCCTAATCTGAAATATATTATTCAAGGGAATACGTTTGTTATTAGATGAATGAGTGTTTAAACATTTTATTCTTTCATAAATTATCTTGAAACTCCCCTAGAGATAATATTATAATAGTAGTATTATTTTGAATTATGTCCTACATTATTTAGTGTAATTGATGACATTGTTTTTCAAGTCATTCTCCATCTTCAAAATAGATAATTTTTCCAATGATTTGAAACAGAAACTAGAAATACATACATGAATTCAAAAATAATTCTATATGTTTACATACAATACCGATAAACTCACATTATATTCCTTACCCTTTGTATGAACCTTTTTTTATTGATTTTAATGAATCACTAAAGTTTTCTATTTTGAATTTTCATGTTTTTATTCTTATCATTTTTTAGAGTGGTTATATCATATCCAAGGATATATTTTATATTAGAACATGACTTTGTGAAATAACATTATTATCACATTTCCCATCATAAATATTATAATATTTCATTGTTTCATTATCTATTTCAATAGGATACTCAAATAATAAATGTAATGGATATATAGTAATAAAATTTACCATGGAATGAGATTAATGCACTTGATTATTGGTTGAGATTAAATCCTCCTCTAATTTATTAATAATTTTTTTAGTGAAAATACATAATATTTTTCTTCAGCATATTAGAAATTTAAATATCATATTCTAATGAATGGGTGAGTTTATCTAACATTTCACTTTTCTCCTTCATCATGTTGTTCATTTCAGTAATATATTCATCATAGGTTACCTTATTTTATTAAAAAGATCACATTCATTAACTAATTATGATAAATGTGCAAAAACTCTACAATCTTGAAACTCAAATTCCTAATTTTGATTAAATAAAATTCATGATTATTGGAATCAAATTAAATATTCTACAGAAAAATATCTAATATAATTATATAGATTGAGTATCATTCTTTTCACTTATATCAGTATTGAATTAGACCATTATTTTTTTCAAGTATTTGAACCCATAAAATTAATTTTTAGCACTTGATATGAATATCATGAGACATTAATCATATTTTATATTTTTATTTTATTCTTTTATATGATGATATAAATCCTATAAATGGTGAACATCTTACACATTTAAAATCCTTGGGTCCTCATCCTCTTCAATATATTTTTCTTCGCATGGGATTCAATGTTCCTCTGATAAACCTAGAACTTCACTATATGAATAAATAGTTTCAAAATGATAAATTATCAAACCTTTATTATTAGGATACTACAATATTTACCTAAATTTCACCATTAACAGACAATATAACCCCTTTTTTGTTTTGTTTTTTCTTCAAATTTATCCCCTTTTCTATAAAATAATAGATTAAATGAATAAAAATAATAATAAATCTAAAAATAAAACATTTCTTAAAAGAGAAAAATAGATTCATTAGAAATAACCTACACTAAAATATAATTTATATGGTCTAATTTTTCATTAATTGAGAGATACCCTAATTTAGGGGGGTTGAATAAGGGTATATATATTTTATCTAATAAATCATTTTTTTCATAAACTCTCATTTCCCTAATCTTCTCTTAACCTCTTGATTAGTTAGATCACTACTTTTTTGATATGATAAATGTTTACCCAATTAATATTTAGCATGCCTTTATCATTTAATTAAATTTTTGAAATTTTATTTACTGACTTTGATTAGATATGTCTTAAAAATATAATGGAATTAATGGGTAAATGATACACAGATTTTTCTTGCTTCAAACATACTAGGATAATACATTAAGAATATATCAACATTGTGTCAGTGTACTATTACCTACTAACTACACTAATTAATGGTCAGTTTATGTTATTCCTGGGGTCACTCCACTTACAATGTATAAGGTTAGTTTATTACTACCATGAGATTAATTCCCTTACACTACTATTTGTTTCTCACTACTCCAAATGAAAAAAGTTGTCACATAGGGGGAAATATAATAGTATCACCACTACAAATGATAACCATAATACAAGTAGTTGTTTTTTATTTCCATGAAACTTTCTTCATAGGTAGGATAAGAAATATTTCATGAACAACATTATCTTTCTATGAGATACCATGAAATTTATTCCTCTTATACTTTGAAAAAACATTCAATGAGATATAATATGTCTTCTTCTTCATTCTAACATATTGGGATGTAATTCCATTTCCTTTATTGCAATATATTGACCATATTCTTAATTTTCATTTTATAAAAATATATAAATTATCATTTTATCTGTACTCTAGTTATGTTATATCAACATATCCTCTAATCCTATGATTTTCATAACAATGGTCCTTAATATTTATTGATATCAATGTCTCTATAATTATTTAATTTCAAGTTATTTTTCTCTATATTTAAAGATAGATTCTCATGTTTTTCCACCATATAGATCTTCAAGCCTTCATGTGTATGATTGGAAATCCATACATCAATATTATTTGGAATCCAATAATAACTCATCCAATATATCTCTAAATTTTGAGTCAATAAACCCCATTTTATTTCATTAAATTCCTCAATGAATGCATGATATTTAATTTTTAGATTTTTATAACTTGACCATTCCATCACAGAAGCATTAACACCATGGTATATCATATGGTCCCATCAAAAGAGAAATTGTAAGACCTCATGATTTTAATATGTATGTTCATTTAAATAATAAAAATATATTCAATAACGTCATGCATATGCAAGACTGAACTAAAATGAAACCATAATATATTTATATAAAAATATTAATATTATGTATGGACACTGAAACCTATATATTAAATTATTAGGAATGAAATAGACTATCCAATTTAAAAATATATATTGAAAAGAATAAAATGGATACTTTTAATTCCTCTAAAATTCAATTGTTATACCTAAAATACTTAATACCCAAATTTTATTCCTTGAAATTTATTTTAATAAATGTTACCTTCTAATGAGATATGTAATTTACTTTCATGAATACTGTTAGTAATGATGATAAAAGAAAATTTATATGAATAATTGGTTATTACTCAATTATTCAGTAAATTATAGGAAATATTTAAACAATATATTCTTATAAAAATGTTTTTTATTCTGTTTTATGATTTTATTATAAAATTTAATTTTTTGATTTCATAATTTTTAGTTTTCAAAATTAATAATTTTTTTTTGATTTAGAATAACAGAATTATCTTAATAAAATTTTTTGTGTTTTTGATATAATTTATTTTTATGTGAATAAAGAAAAAGATTGATTTTTCTAAAAACTACCTCTTTTATAACATTATCATAATGTGTGATTGAAGAAATTTTTTGGAATGGTTTTTATACTTTTAATGTTAATATGGTCTTTAATAAAACATGTGTATATAGTTTTTGAAACATAATTAACATCTTATTCAAAAAATTATTAATAATTTCTTAAATTAAAAATTAATTTTTATTACTTGTAGAAAATAAATATAAATAAATGGTTTTCAAATTTTGGTCAAAATTATCATATTATTTAATAAGTTGAATTTCAATTTTTTTCATACAAGTTTGATTATCGTGATTAATATTAATGACTGTAATAATCATAAAACGGGTATTTAAAATGAATTGTTTTATTAATATTGTGTATTATTTTAATTAAATTAAATTATTATTTTTTAAATTAAGAAATTATTATGATTTTTATACACATATGTGATTATATTAACATATATTTAATTTTTAACCTATTACAAATAATATTAAGGAACACATAACATCTTTAACACAAATTTCATCATAAAAATAGTATACCATATATAAAATGATTTAATTTAAAATTTAATTTTATGTAATTTAGAAAATTAATTATATTAAAGAGAAACAAAATTATCATTAAAAATACCCATGTTTGGTAATATATTTTTTATACATTTATTAATACCTGAAATTTATAGTTGAGAAGTAGTTAACATGGAAAAAATAAGCCAAAAGTGAGAACCAACGAAAAATAACTAACAACATGTTGAAAACATGTGTGGAAGTATTTAATTGGGGATTTATCAACCCAATATCACCAAATAATAAATTATTTACAACTTTTGGAGTCTTTGAAACATAAATAGTGTGATTATATCACTGAGAATGAAAGGGTGTTCTAAAACGTTCTATTTTCTTCACTTAAATAAAGGGATACTTTCTCCAATTATGGGAAACATGTTCCGTTGAATTAATTCATAAAAATATTATATTGAAACATATAAGGATACTATATAATGTTCAAAACACTCCAGTAAGAATTACTTACCATAATCCATTCATTTTCAATGTAGATTTCAACAGAAAATTCAATGTACTTTATAGTGTGTTAGTTACCCCATAATATTTTTTTAATATATCTCTTTAAAACTGCCTTGAATGTAGTATAATAATTATATCAAAAACATTAGTATTATTTAATTTTATTATGTTAACATTAAAATTTTTATTTCATTCCATTAACTTACAAAAACAATTGTACATTAACCTTGTATTATATAGAATACCTCCTCCACGAAGTAACATTTTCATCTTGATTTTAATTATTTGTAAAAATAAAAATAAATTTAATTTAAAACCATTAAAATTTTAAAAAATAACCATATTCTTAATTTCATATAATATTATTATAAAACTAACATTTTATTAACCATAATCACCCAACTAATTATAAAACATTCATTTTTGGGAGTATATGATTACCAACCTGAACAACACTACAAAACAGTACCATAAATGACTATAGAAACATAAATAATAATATTATAATAAGTGAATATTAAATTAAATAATTTTTTGGTGCTATAATGGTTATATTAATTATTTTTCTTATAATTAAAATATCATCCTCGATCATTAAAATTACAAAAAATAATCCTACACCAATTTAATTTTCGTACAAACATATGAAAAAAGATACATAATAAATAAATAGCATATGAATACAAAAGGTCTATATTAAAATAAAAATAGAATAATAATTATACTCAAATGTTATCTAATATGATTAATTTTTTATTCCGGATGCTTGGCACATGTGGAAAATGAATTTGGAATAATGTATGGGATGTCCTCCCAAATTCCCCTATTTGAGACATGTTTGGTATTATGAATCTAATTTTGTTTTATGGTAAATATAATGACTATATGGGATATATTATCATGAATTATATTTGAATAATTTTATATTATGTTCAATTAAACTTCTACTCTTTCAATGGATTTTCATTTATTTTTTATCAATCTCTAAGGGTTTCTTTTCTTAAATTTTCACCCTTTGAGACATTTTTCATATTATACTCTATGTTTTATATGTAACGGTGTATCTAATGACATAAAATAATCATTAACATAATTATATTATATTTCAATACATTTAGTGATCTATTTCATGTTCTTTATCTCACATTTTATTCAATCCAAAATTATATGTCATAAGGATTTTCCATCTCAAATTCCTCTATTTTAGACATGTTTTCTAATTTTTACCAAATTTATTATGTACTGTGTATATGTCCCTTAATTGGGAAGATATATCATGGAATAAAATTTATTCCTGATATTTCATTTTTAATTTAATTCTCTCTCTCTTTAATGTGATTTTGAGTTAAATTTCCATCAAATATTTCTGTGTTTTCATGAATCAAATATTTTTCTTGAGTTATAAGCACTGAACATAGATTATAATCACATATGATTAAATTATAATACCATAAAATTATTTTATTTTGTATTTAATTTTTATTTTATTCATTAATAAAGTTTCACATCAAAATATTTTTCTATGAGGAATCTATTACATCATAAAAAATTATTATGTAATGAATAATTCAAATCCCATTTAATGTATTTTACCCATATCCATATTTTTATTTTAACCAAAGGGCATCATTCCATAGTTTAAAATAAACATTTTTTAATCTCCAATGATCATATTTTATCCTTTTATTCATTATAATGGAAATGATTCACTACCATTTTTTCAATTTTCATTTTCGATAATGGAATTTTTAAATATTTGGAAGGTTATTCATTTCCATAATATTATATTCCTTGCTTATACATTATATTTTTAACATATTATTTAGTTCATACAATTTATTCTTTATTGTATTTTTGAATTAAATGTTTTATGATGTTTTGTCATTATATTCAAACAAAATTTATAGATAGTTATATGAAAATCATGTTTTTAAGAGATATTAAAATTTTTATTTTACCAAAAATTATTTTTATAATTTATCTTCCATTTAAAAGGATTATTATAAAATAGAGTAATGGTTTATAAATCACTATATATTTTCTCATATTCAATTTTCATATTGTGAAATTATATTTTGTTTATCATATGATCATGTACTATATGTTATACCATTTAGAATAGCTATTAAAAATAATTTATTCTCATTGGTTATTCATATCAAAATGAATGATTTGATTTCAAGTGGAAATAATATATATGGATGATTATTGGAGGGGTCTTATATTACCCACTAATTAATTGGTTAATGTTTTATATCTCATGATATACAATGGGAATCAGGTATGGAATGCTCAATCCGCTATGATGATCATGTAGTGATAGCTGTTACACTATGGGAATTAGGTAGTGATTCTTTATCGACTATGATAATTAAGTATAAATTATTGATCCACTATAACAATATGGTAGGGATGTCTTATATACTTTGGGAATTAGGTAGTTATTTCTACTCTACAATGGGAATTTGGTAGTGATACCTACTCCACTATGTTATCAAAATCATATGGTGAATAATAAATATTATTTTTTGTTTATCTATGATCGTGTTTAGGCCACATATGTTCCATAATTTTTTATTTAATTCTAAACTATATCAAATGTATAGGATATTCCATGATATAAATGCATTCCACTTTTTTAGGTTATGATTTCAGGTTTCGTTTTATTCTTATAATAATTTTTATGATATCATTTCTTGTGTCTTATATTTCTCTTCGATGGTCTATAATGATAAAATAAATTTTTAGGATCATCACTTTTGATCCCTTGATATTTTAATATGATATTTTTACCTCACCCATTCTCCATCATGTTATAATCTAATGATTTTTATTAGTTGATATTCTTTCTTAATTAATAATTTTGGCTAACATTTTTATTATTTTCTATTCCCTAAGTAATTAACATGATTATATCATATGTGATGTCTAGGAGAGGGTTCAGAAGAGAATATTTATGGTGAAATTATAGCCAATATTGTAAAATATTTTATCTATTCAACTATTCTCCACAAAATTATACCTTTCAATCTTCAGGTTTTGCAACTATTTTTGTGACATAATGATTTAACCAAAGAATCGATGAAATGTTTATTTATGTTTTGATTGGTTCTCCGTATTTGGTATGAAAGGAAGCTTTTTTATTTTTAAATATTAAAATAGTTAAATTTTGTATTAGGGTAAGATAACATTTATAAAAACCATATATATGAATCTATTTATAAAATCATATCTTATAATATTAATAATGTCTTGAGTAGGTTATTTTTTTAAAAAAATATCCCACTATTGATAATAGAATGTTGTTGCATCTATTTCAAAAAATCACATATGGTTATACAACCAGAAAGGGGTTGGATGAGAATTGAATTAATCATTACCATTATACCTTATGAATTGGATTAAGACCTTAATACTCGATAAAAAATCATATGTGATATTTTTTGGTTGATCATATTCACTTTGGGAACCACTGTAGAGGATTGATTTAATAATTAAATTAAGGGAATAAGTGGATAATTATTATATAACCCTTCATAAAGTAACTTATGTTAAAATAAAATTAATATAGGTTGAATGGAATGTATTAAGGTCTAATAAAATGACGTAAAAGTATAAAAAGGTTTTAGGTTGAATCACTTTAATATTCTTGTCTATGGTTATCCATTAATATGATAATTATTCTTCAATAATTTTATCCCTTTTGGTATTGGAAATTTATAGATCTTGAAAGAACCATGTAAAAAATTAAATTGATCGGAAACAATGCTATTTTTTTAATGGAAAACAAAATGGTATAGAATATTGTGTTGAAAATATCATTATCATGCATAAAAATGTATTGTATTATGATTAAAGAATAGAATCTTTCAAAAGAAAATTATCCCACTAAGTAAAAAAGGGAATAAGTATAATAGAAGATTATATAATGAAAATGATGAAGGAATGAAAAAAAATTTCCTCATATTAAAAATGACTAAGAAAATACATATGAACTTTCTAAAAAAGAACATTAAAATGTATTATGTCTGTATGGAATGAAAATTGATATCATTATTTTAGAAGAGAGATTAATAGGACATCCAATGTAATTTAAGGGAATATTTTACATTTCCTCTAATTAAAATTGTTTTGGAATTATGAAAATTATTGTCCTAACCCAAGGATTAATGTGTGTAATGAATGTCTATATCCGCCTATGAGAATGGAAAAGGGAATAACTTTGTAGTTAAAACTAATAAATTTATACATGAAATAGAAAAATTAAGGATACACTCATAACCAACTCAAAAAATTTAGTTTTTATATTTGGTTCAAGTCTTAAATACTTTTCTATATATATAAAAGATTAATGATGATGTATCATGTTATCAAGAAAACACTTATTAGTATGAAAGTTACATCCCAAGTATATATTCCTTATCTAATTAATATATATTAGAATATAAATCCTATAAATCCTATTATCCTTCATTATCAAAATCTTATGTTATTTGGAATGTGGAATATGTACTCCATATAATCTATATATTGACAAAATAGAGATATCATATTTTATATCCCTAGTCAACTTATGAACACTTTTCAATGAATGAGTGATGATGAATAATGTAGGCTAATTTATTCTCTTGTATTGTTCCTAACAAAAAATATATTGAGTATTTATCTTAAATGTATAAGGATAACCCCCTATTTAGATATGTCTATTACGAAGGAGTATATGAGTTTTCAATACATATAAGAGATACTATGGTTGATACCTCTTTATAAATAATATTCAAAGTCATATTTATAATATACAGATCTATAAATATTTCATTAGTATGTGATAATTTAAAATATGAGGCTGAATATGGGGGTATGTAACACTGTAAAATTTTTATGAATGAACTCCCTTAAATAAGCCAAATTTGTTTGATAAAATTCTCTAAACGCAACATCGAACTAAAATAAAGCTGTGATAAATTTAGAAAAAACTATAAACCATATGTATTAGTTCTAAATGAAATCCATTAAATTAGTGGTAATGAACATGAGCTTCCATGTTAAATAATATTTATATAAAGGAATATAATGTTTTTTAATACCCTTGAAATTTAATTAAAATAGGTAAAACAACTAATATAATTTTTTTCTTAAACATTTAGATTAATATTTATTTAATTTCATTGAGATATTAAGAAATATTTCCTAAAACATGCGATTAATGTTAAAATAATTCAATTGGTACGATTAATTTCATAATACTAATTTAATTACCAATAGATGGGAAATATAGAAGAATAATTTTTTGATAAAAATATTTTTTCACAAAACGTTAAAATTTTATTAAAAATTTGAATTTATAAATATAATAATATGAATTATAAAAAATTAAATTATTTTTTGGATTAGAAATATAAATATTATCTTGAAATGTGTTTTTCATTATTTTTTGTGAATAATAATTTTAGGTAAATTGTGAAAAATAATAATTATAATAAAAATGTCACTTTTGTGAACATATCATAATAAAATAATGAAATAAATGATTTGAATCATTTTTATATAAAATATATACATTTCTATTTATGTTAGAATATTCAAAGTTGTTATTTTTTGATAAAACTCTTGTTTAGCCTTTTTAAAACATTATTAATATTCTATTCAAAAATATTTTTTATTTGTTCATATTTGAATTTACCATTAATAAATTTTATAAAACTCATAAATAAAAATGTTATTTTAAATAAAAATTATCATAATATTTAACAGGTTCAATTTCAATTTTGGGCATAAATTTTTTATTACTAATATTAAAGCGAATGACCATGATAACGATAGAACTATTATCTTAAATGGATTGTTTTTTATTATTGTGTAGTTTTTATATAATAAATTAAATTCATATATTTTAAATGGTGACAATAATAATAATTTTAAAGTAATATTTAATTATAGTAAAAAAAGTTAATTTCTATGAAATTATAAATAATATTAATAATCACATAATGGTTAAAACAAGATTTTGTTTATAATAAATATTTAATCTATATATAAAATAATTTATTCTTTATATTTTTTTTATTTTTAAATTTAAATATTTTAAATAATGAATAAACTTATGTTCATCATACCCAATTTTTTATAGAGTTGTTATTTAATATTTTTATAAATACATAAATTACATAGATAATTTATTTACTATGTTTAAAAAAAGGTAAAAGTAAAAACCTAAGAGAAAATGAGATCTGACTTGTTTAGAAAATGATTGAAAATAATTATTTTAGTATTTATATATATATAATTTAAATACATTGACCCATGTATACTATAATTAATTTTTATTTTTATTACATTGGTGCTAGATATAAGTGATCACATCCCAAACAACTAAATACATGAGTAATCATGGTAATCAAGATACATTCTTGAATACCATAATATATTTGAAAATAGGAAATATAACAAGGTTAAAGAAATTTTTTTAATATTTTAACTCATTCAAAGAATCATTACTCATTTCAAGGAAAAGGAAATATAATAAGGAAAAACTCAAGTACTTTATAAGAGTTACAAAAATTGGATGCTGTCATGAATAAATAAAGAATACTCAATAATTGAAAATCTATATAGAAAGGTGAATATCTAAAACAAGATTTCATTTAATCAACAAATTGAAAATTATTATTATACAATGAATAATCAATATTTTAATGTAAAAGTATAAATAAAATTCCATTAATCAATAACTTGAGAAAACAATGTATCCATGAATAATATCAACGCAATAATATCACAGAAAATAATAAATGGATTCTTAAAGAAGGAAATTATTAATATTAGACATCATGATCTTCGACATATTGATAATTTTACCACAAAGATATTTCATAGGAGAGTTTAAAACTATTGTTAAACCCCTATTTAATGAAGACCTTCTAATTTGAATCTAGAGAAAATTTATTCCTAGAAGGGATATATAATTTTTCGCCCTACCGATTATATGATATATAACACATTCCTTATATATAAAATGCTCAATTTATTTTAAGAATAATATGTCTCATCAAATAATTTGCTACTTGAATAAAGAATGCATAATATAAATATTTCACCAATTAATCCAATAAATTTCAATCAAAAAATCCATATGTCAAAATGATGTAAATTTTATAAAATAATAATATCCACGATAAAAAATATGTATATTTATGGAAAATGTATATGCAATGATCTAATAAAAGTGATTATTTTTTGTGAAAGATAATGATTACAAAAACTAATCATGAAATATAATGTCAATACTTACCCCAGTTTACTGGATCATAATCCATCTGGAGAACAAATATGGATGGTATCATTACAACATATCCCTAGACGAGTATATTTAAAATAATGTGTTGTTTTAATTAACGAATAAAAATAATATATAATGATTGTCAAAAAATATTTGGATAAAAAATTCCATATTTAATGAAAAAATAACTTTAGAAAACCATTAATTTCTAGAATTTTAGATTTTTTTTTGAATTTTTTTAAAAATTATAATGGAAACATCAAAACTATGAGTGGTCATGAAAGAAGTAATGTTTTTATTATGCCATGTATATTTAAATGAAGATTCCTTTCAAAAAAAATAATTAGAGTCAAAAGTACTTTTTTTGGAAAATGACATGAATATTCATTTTATTTTTAAAAAAAATCATATTATGAGTCAAAATGAAATTAAAAAATCATATTAAAACAATTTAAAAAACATCGATTTATAATAAAAAGAATTTTTAAACAAAGAGATAATTGAATGTGATAGATACCTTTTATTTTTGGATATTACAAATAGTAACTCAATTTTGTTTATCATGGTTAAAGGGTAAAACAGGTAAATAAGGGTAAAAAATAATATTATAAAAATAATAACTACCCTAACACATGTCCTAATCCTATTGGATGTGATATTTCTGACCATTGGACTCCTTGGGTCAATTTTGGGACCACATGGATTCACTTGGAGGTGAAAAAAACATTTTATAAGAATAAATTTAATATAAAGATAAATATAAACTAAATATATATCTTTTACCAAATGGATTTTAATATAGGGTTATATATCTGATCCGTGATGTCCCAAAACTAATCTCACATTTATTAGTAATATTATGGTTTTATTTTCATGTTAACCAAATATATTTTCAATTTATAAATACCATACATTTCATTTAAATTAAACACCGAAGTGTTTTCATTACAAAAAGGTCAATGGAAAACCATACTAACCAAAAAAACAAATTAAAAGACCTATTAGAGTTATAGGGAGACCACCAAAAACAACAAGAACCCCAAAAAGATAATATGAGTCCATCAGATCCATCACAACAAACATTAGAGTAGTTAGAGCCACTATAACATCACTGGCCATCAATGGGATGATGTGCACCATCTTCGTCAAATTTTTTATGATTTTGGAAACTCCTTAAAGAATGTTCTTATAAGAGTCATAATTGGACTATTTCCTTGGATGACTGTTGTGTTTTAATGGATATAATTATAGTTTCTGGTCATTTGGTGTATTAATTATAAATATCTAAGTATAATTTGGTTTTCCAAAATATTTATGTTATGAATTAAAATTATAATAAAAACTATTATTATGAGCATTAAAAGGATAATGATTTAATATTTTTAACTACACCTTGTGTAATTTTAATATGAGGTGAATATTTAAAACACCTTTCAAATATTTCAAATATTTTGTAAATGTTTTCATTCTTAATGATTAAACATGGTATTTGATAATAATAGAATAGTTTTCGTATAGATATATTAAATTTTAAGTTATAACATTGTGATTAAAGGGAGGTATGTTTTTTATCTCTGAATTTGGAAACATGTTTATAAATAATTTTTTCACAGAAAAGTATAATTTAATTGGTATACCTAAATCTTTTAAAGTTTAAAATGCAAATAATGTTTTATAAAAGTTAAGATGTTATCTTTATTTTTAAAATGAATTTGTTTATTTTCTATGATTTTATGGTTAGTATTGTGAGTTGGATATTTATAAAAAAAATATACCCACCAGGGGACAGCCCTATAGCTAGAATGAGGGAGGAAACATGTGCTAGGTGGCTAAGCCTAGCCCTCATCCTCAACACAAGCCAGCCCGATCGGGGGGCATAGCTAACCTGATGGGAACACAAGGGAACTAGAGGAACCACCATACAGGGCGGCATAGAGGAGTGGGTGGGAGAAAGAGTTCACCAGAAGAAACCGGTATGGGGCTGTACCAGGAGGGTAAATAGTAATCTAACATGATTCTGAGAGACCCGGGCTTATAAATGTCCACGAAACTCCTTCTAATTTTATGTGGGATGATGAAATTTGTTTGGGATTGAATCCAAGACATCTGATCTCTCTACGTGTGATCTTGTCCATTCGTTTCAGTCCGACGCTCGATCCTCATTAGCCGTAGAATCCCCCAAATTTGTTTTTGTGATGTAAATTACTAAAAGATTTAATCACAACCACCAGATATTTTTAAAAAAACGATGTTGAATCTATTCCACCCGATCTATCGCAGATCTAATCATGATCATTTGTCCTTTTAAATATCACAGACTCACCCAAACCATGAGATCAAGGATAGATCAAATGATGTACCTCTTTCATATTTCAATTCTTCTCCTCCCATGGCACCTTATTCTCTTTTGTGTGTGCTGCACTAGTGACCTATTCTACTCCCACATGCACCGAATATCCACACACTTGATAGGTTGATCCTCCTTGCCTTCACATTCCATATAGACCGACTCCCCATGTCAAATAATTAACTGTATAGGCCTCATTTTTTCCAGTAGTAGCATTTAAAATTTTCATTATATTTTATACAAATTATAGTTTATAAACCACTCGTCTCACAACCATGAACCCCTCAGTTCTTCCCCACTAAAACCTCTAGAATGCTCTCATGAGTCTTTGTTGAGCCTCTCCTCCTCCTCAAACCAGGTAGGGTAACTTATTGGGAATTTAATGTTGTGTTGGAAGTTTATATACTTATATAAATATGCATACTGTTATATACATATATAAATCATTGCAGTTTGGGTGAAAACTGGCAAATAATCGACCCTAGGTCTTATGGATTTTGGGTTATGTAATATTTTTTAAACTGGAAGGATTATTTTCCTTTCGTCAGGAAATATATATATATACCTTATATACTCAATTATATATGTACACACACACACACCGAGAGATATATATATATATATATAGTTATTTAACCATACAGTTTTAAAAGAAGATCAATTATTCTCGGTTACAAGACCTCTAAACTTTGAGTTTCCAGGATGAGGTAGATTTTTATTTTATACATAAAGAATTATAATTTCACATATATATATATATATATTAATTTATAGTATACATGGGAATGTATAATTATATAGTTTCTATAACTCAAATCCTGGACCAGTTTTAAGTCTCTCAACATTAGTCATCAAGGATTTATTGACATTTTGATAAAATTTTATGTGTCTATTGATTTTTGTGTAAGACTATTAGGTTTACCCGATTATTCATATAAGTTATATATGTAATCGAGATTTACATTTTTATAAATTTTTTTAACAAATAAACCTTATAAATTTTATATTATGATTGAAAATTTAGGGTCATTCTTAATTAATGTGAATAAAATTTCAATTTCATATGGTTGTCAATGAATTTTTTCTTTAAACCCTTTAATACACAATGTGTACTCTGATATGTGAATATATGTGTATGAAAATAAACTGTTATCCTCAATTTTACTTATAATTTTCCTAGGATTACTAAGATAGAATAAATCATGTGTTTTCAATATTTGTTCCTGTTTAAAACACTACCCTTTATATACACCACGTTGTATGAATAGTTTATACAAACCCTAATTGCGGATATTCCAAATATTATACTTATGATGTGTTTAGTAATTATGGAGAGTTCATTAGTATAATATTTGGTGTTTTATTCTTTAATATTTATTATGAAGAACTTATATATATATATATATATATTAAATGGTTTCAGTTATAGTTGAATCTAATTCTTTCCATTTTCAGCATTTTGTATACCCTTGTCATGTGTTATACTAATGAATTTCAATAATAAATGTATAATAATCTATCAGTTTAATACCCCACCAATAATATTTTCTTTATATTTTTAATTGGTTATGCATCCAGGCGTAATTCCAATATATACTGATTAATAAAGTCTTAGAATTTTGTGTTTATCATTTTTTGTAAGAAAACTATTATTTCTTTTACTGCATTTATTTTCATCACATATGCCTTAATCTTCTTATCATACTCACCAGTCGATGACATATCCATGCAGATGATATTTCTGTAATTAATACTTATATTCCTGATTCCCTATAAATATATATAAATGCTAATGAATGTAATTAGAAAACTTATGGACTTTTATGGAATTCGGAATTAAATTATTCAATGTGGTATGGGACACCTTGAAAAATATGAAATAAGAAAATTATATATTCAAAGTGATATGGAACATTTTGAATAGACCACCCTTTTTGGAATATGAAAAATGTAATGGACTCGGTATAATGGTATGGGGACTAGTTAATGAAAACCCCTCAATGCATCGATAGTTCTCATGAGACAATCTATTCCTGGCACGAGGCTATTGACATTCTAGATTCTTCACATGAGGTCTTGACAGTATCTGATATTATATGTTCCCTCATTATTTTTACGATAATTAATTAACCAAGTTGATATTATACTATTATAATATCAATGGATAAGAGGTCATACTTATGAGTATCAAAAAAATTAAATGCTTATGGAATGACGTTAATTTTACACACATTTATTTACTAGCCAATATATATTTCCCATAAGAAATGAATTAAATTGAATTTATTACCTTTACACGCAACTTTGATTATGTATAACTCTCATTTATTAAATTTATACTTGCATATTCATATGTCATACTTATTTAGAATGCCCTTTACATATTACTCTGAATGAGTATTCCTTTAATTGAATCATGTTTCCTTTTAATTCTGTTTGTATTCTTTTAATTGTACACTTTTATTTCATATAGTATGGTTATGATATGTTACTTGTGTTACAACATTTCTTAAGAGAAATGTTTTATGGAATTTTTTATGGAATTTTTTCAAAGGATATAATTGGTATATTGTTTTGTTTTAAAACCCTTTTCTGGGAATTTCTATGCTCACCCTACCTTTTCATAATAATGTTTCTGAGACAGTTTTCAACTGATGAAGCATGTCAGAAGTAGCTGGTTTCCCAGAATAGGAACTGGATCGATCCTCTTTATGGGACATGATGTGTGAAATATTAGTGCATGTTTTGTTAAAAATATAAACAACATGTTTCATGGAACCAACTCTGGGTATTCTGGGGCCGAGATTTCATAGTTAGTATCAGAGGGTTCAGTTCAGATAACTCTGGGAATCCATAACTGAATAAAGAAAAATATACTTAATCATTACTACGTATGATGATTCCATAATTTTTAGATGTAAAATGGAAATACATGTCTTTTTTCTCTTCCTAATGAGGCCCTAAAAACCATAATTTCCATATCCATACACAATAACTTTGTAAACTATTCCCATATTCGTATGACATGAAAACACCTCTACGATGTGTCCAACTCTCCTCGATTACTTAAAATCCACCGAGGATCAAGTTTGGACTAGCTATTTATGATGCAATCCCAATTTCCATCCTATGCACGTTAGGGAAAGTACTACGAGTTACTTTCTATATGCTTAACCGTAGCCGAGGGCATCCAACCCATTATGGATTTCCAAGAAGCTACAGTAGTGGGAGATCTCTATGCATTAAATATGTGCCAAGTCTAGTCCTATGGCCATTATGGTCAAGTAATGGACTTTGAAGTCTCAGAATTTGAAGCCTATCATTCTATATATAGACATCAAGTACATACTGATGTCTCTCAGATATACACTCTAAATGATGCCTTAAGTGCACACACGAGATTGAACCAGACTACCTGGGTTTGATTTAGTTCAGGGAGATAGAGAGTTTTGAAATTTCATTGGGGATTCGTGTAACTGGGAACTAGGGAAACTATTTTTTCTGGGTGTAGTGTACCTGTTTGTTTATGAAAATACAATTGGTTGTTACTTCTTTCTTCTATATTTTCTGTGTCTTTGTTTCATAGAATGGAATTTCATGAAAACATTCTATTTTCATGTTGAAGGAAAACCCACATTTCATCTCTTCCAGCTCATTTATTGGAATCCATTATGGTTAAAACCTGTGACAAATAATATCTTCCCTTTACAAAACTGCGAAGAACATGCAGAAATATTTATTGGATATCGAATAGTCCAGACATTCTCGGGTCCTGCCAAGGGAATTATTTTGTCTACCACTACATAGCCATCGCCCAACACCTTGAGTACAGGAGAAGGGAAAGATACCATGAAGGACTTTGTATATGCTTCACCCTATCTCAAAACTTCACAGCTAGAGTATAGTTTCGAGAGGTTTCTTTGGAAGGGGACCTATGCGTAGCCTACATGTACTAAATCCTATGAAACAATTTGCATGACCCCATTGATGTCATTCAAATTCTCGGATGATAGACGGTTTGATGAGTCCTTAGAGAGTTTTTCCAGTTGGACATCTCTGAACTCTGTACCATTCGAGCCTCCCTATGGAATCACGAGTTTACATTGTATGAGTTTAACCCGTACTATCTGAGGTGTGTTTGAGACAAGGAAGTAGAAGAATTGAACACCAACTTGGGTATTCTGTTATCCACAATTGAGGATCCTCCATGATGGAGGATGTGCTAAATAACATCATAGAGTTATTTTTAGTGTGGGGGTCTGAATTGAATTGCAAGGAAGAAATTATTTATAGAGGGGAATATTGTGACTCCCCAAAACTAATATCTCATTTAATAGTAATATTATGGTTTTATTTGCAAGGTATCTAAACAAATTTTCCATCTATAAATACTAGACATTTCGTTTAAATAAAACACCAAAGTGTTTACATTACAACATGGTCAAAGGAAAACTGTACTAACCAAAAATATTTATTAAAAGACATATTAAAATTACAGGGAGACCACCCAAGACAACGAGAACCCCACGAAGATAATATGGGTCCTTCAGATCCATCATAGTGAACAATAGAAAGTCCAGATCCACTTCAATAGCACTGAGCATCAATGGGATGATGTGAACCATCTTCTTCAATTTGTTTTGATTTTAGAAACACCTTAAAGGATAGTTTTATAAGAGTCATAATTCGACCATTTCATTGGGTGACCATTGAGTTCTAATCGATATAATTATAGTTGTTGGTCATTTGGGGGATTAATTAAAAATATCTAAGTATAATTTGGTTTTTCCAAAATATGTACATTATGAATTGAAATAATAATAAAACCTGTTATTATGAGATTTAAAGGGACAATGGTTTAATATTTTGAACTACACTTAGTGTGATTTTAAAATGAGGTAAAGATTTCAAACACCTTTCAAATAGTTCAAATGTCTTGTAAATGATTTCATTATTAATTCTTAATCATGGTCATTGAAAATACTAGAATACTTTTTCTATATATATATATATATTAAATTTAAAGTTATAACATTGTTTTTAAAGGGAGGTATGTTTTTTATCTCTGAATTTCGAAACACGTTTATAATTTTTTTCTAAGTCATAGTATAATTTAAGTGGTGTAACTTAATGTTTTAAAGTTTAAAATGAAAATCAGGTTTTATAAAAGGTATGATATGATATTTATAGTTAAAATGAATATTTTCATATTCAATGATTTTATTGTTATTATTATGAGTGGGATTTTATAAAAAAATATACCCACCAGGAGCCAGCCCTCTAGCTGGGCCGAGGGAGGAAGCATGTGCTTGGTGTCTTAGCATAGCCCCCATCCTCAGCATAGGCCGACATGTGCGGGGGGCATAAATACCCAGATGGGCACACAGGGGAACCAGAGGAACCAACGTGCAGGTAGCATAGAGGCATGGTTGGGTGCAAGAGCGCACCCATAGAAGCTGGTATGGGGCGGTACCAGGAGGGGGAGGAGTAATTTGGCATGAGGTCGAGAGCTATGGGCTTATAAAGGGCCATGAAACCTCCCCCAGATTCAATGTGGAAAGGAGAAACTTTCCTAGGGTTGAATCTAGGCTGTCAGATCTCATTATGTGCAATCTAGTCCATCTGTTTCAGTCCGGCACTTGATCCTCATTAGCCGTGAAATCCACCACACTTTTTTTGTGTACCGCCCAATCCAAACGGATCTAATCTCAGATGCCTGAGATTTTTAAAACACTATGTCGAATCTATGCGACCCAATCTACCATAGATCGAATCGCGAATGTCTGTCCTTTTAAATATCATGGATGCACCCCAACCATTGGATCTAGGAAAGATCAATTCTTGGACTTCCTTTCATTTTCTGATTCTTCTCCTACCAAACACCTTCTTGTTCATCATGTGTGTTATATCAGTGACCTATTTTACTCCCACTTGCACCGATTATCCACACATATGACAGGTTGATCCTCCTTGCCTTCACATTCCATGATGTCCGACTCCCCTAGTCAATTAATAAACCGTATATGCTTCGATTTTTCTAGTAGTTTCATTTAAAATATTCATTATATTTTATACATAATATCTCTTATAAACCCCTCGTTGTACCCCAAGAACCCCTCAGTTCTTCCCCCACTAAAACCACCAGCAATCTCCCGTTAGTCTTCCTCGAGCCTCTCCTCCTCCTAAGACAAGGTAGGGGAACTTATATTGCCTTTCATGTTGTGTGGGAAGTTTATATACTTACAGAACTATGTATACTCTTATATATATATATATATACATCCTTGTGGTTTAGGTGAAAACCTGCAAATACCCGACCCTAGGCTTTATGGATTTTGGGTTATGTGATCGTTTTAAACTAGATGGATTACTTCATTTTCGTCATGCAATATACATATATACCTTATATACTCGATTATATATGTACACACACACAGATATATATATATATATACATATGGTTTTAAAATAACCTCTATCATGTTCGGTTTCAAGACCTCTAAACATTGAGTTTCAAAGAATAGATAAATTTTTATTTTAAAAATAAGGAATTATATTTCCATATATATATATATATAAAGTATACATGGGAATGTATAATTATATTGTTTGTATAACTCACCTCCTAGACCAGTTTTAAGTCTCTCAACATTGGAATTCAATGATTTATTGACATTTAGATAAACATGTATGTGTCTGTTAATTTTAATGTAAGACCCATAGGTATACCCAATTGTTCATATATGTTATAGGTGTGATCGAGGTTTAAATTTTTTTAAAAAAATTAATAAATAAAACATTTAAATTTTATATTATGATTTAAAATTTAGGGACTTTGTTAATTAATGTGGCTAGAATTTCAAAGTCACATGGGTTTTGATGAATTTTTGGATTAAACCCTTTGATACATAATGTGTACTCGGATATGTGAATATATGTGTGTGAAAATAAAATTTGATCCTCAATTATACTTATAATTTTACATGTATTACTAAGAAAGAATAAAACATGTGATTTTAAAATATGTTTTTGTTTAAAACACTACTCTTTATAAACACCCATTTGTATGAACAATTTAAACAACCCCTAATTTTGGATATTCTAAATATTATACTTATGATGTGTTTAATAACAGTGGAGAGTACATGAGTATAATTTTTTGGGTTTTCAACATTTATATTCATTTGTAAGAATTTTAAATATATATATATTAAAAGGTGTTAGTTATAGTTTAATACCAATATTACCATTTTTATCATTATGTATATACCCTTGTGATGTGTTATACAAAAGCATTTCTATAATAAATTTATGAGAATATATCATTTTAATACCCCACCTGTAATATTTTTTTTTCTTTCTAATTAATTATGCATCCAGGTAAAATTAAAATATGTATTGATTAATAAAGTCTTAGAATTTTAGTTTTATCATTTAATGTAATAAAACTTGTATTTCATTTAGTGCATTAGCTGTCATAACATATTCCATAATATACTTATCATAATCACCAATCAATGTCATAGTCATGCAGTTGATTATTTTGTAATTAATACTTATATGCCTGATTCACTATATATATATATATGTAAATGAAAATGATTGTAATTAGAAAACCTATAAAATTTAATGTTATTATGAATTAAATTATTCATGGTGGTATTGGACACCTTGAATAATATGAAATGAGAAAATTAAATATTCAAATTGGTATGAGACATTTTGAATATACTACCATTTTTGGCATATGAGGAATGTAATAGAATCGATATAATGGGTTGGGGACCGGTTAATGAAATCCGTGCGATGTATCGATAGTTCTCATGAGACAATTAGGTCATGGAACGAGGCCATTGGAATTCTAGAGTCATGACATGAGGTCTTAATAGGGTCTGATATTATACATTCCCTCATAATATTTATGATG
Source organism: Viscum album (assembly GCA_963277665.1). Classification (NCBI taxonomy): domain Eukaryota; kingdom Viridiplantae; phylum Streptophyta; class Magnoliopsida; order Santalales; family Viscaceae; genus Viscum; species Viscum album. The sequence goes on from OY728145.1 coordinate 449,411,756, forward strand.
ATTAATTAACCAAGTGGATATTCGACTAGTAGAATATCTAGGGTTAGGAGCCAATACTTATGAGTATCAGAAGAATTAAATTCTTCTGGCATGATGTTTATTTTACACACAATGATTTATTGGGTAGGGTATATTTCACAGTAGAAAAGAATAAAATTTAAGTTATTAACTTTATGCGCAACTCTGATTACGTATCACTCTTAGTTTTTAAATTTATACATCAATATTCATATGTAATACTTTTTTAGATTGTCTTTTACTTATTACTCTAAATCAGCATGCATATAATTGAATCATGTTTCCATGTAATTATGTCTATATTCTTATAATTGTGCACTTTTATTTCATAGATTATTGTTTTTATATGTTACCTGTGTTACAACATTTCTTAAGAATAATTTTCCATGGAAAGTTTTAACGAATGTTTTCAAAAGTTATAATTGGTATATTATGTTATTTTTAAACCCCTTACTGGGAATTTGTATGCTCACCCTATGTTTTTTAAATAAATTTTTCAGGTGAATGTTTTCAACTAAAGAACCATGTCAGAAGAAGCTAGTTTCCCAAAACCTTGACTGAATTGATCCTCTCTATGAAACATGATGTGTGAAATATCTGTGCATGTTTTGTCAAAAATTTACACATCATTTTTCAAGGAACCGGCTCCCGGTATTCTGGGGTCAGGTTATCACATGATCTCTATGTATATAAATATTCATTAAAATTCTAAAACAAATTCATACATCATGGAATTTTAATTATAATTTTTATCCATTATATAAATATAGTTATTTATGACACAACAATGATGTAGGGATTACCTCGTTAATGAAAGATTCAAATAAATGAATTTATAAATATTAACAAAATTGTAAAGTGCTTATTTTGATTTCATCTAGGAAATTTATGGATGATATTGACATATTATATTTGATTTAATTCCTTATTTTCAATGGAAACATGTTTTTATGAATTTCTAAAAAACATTCATGAATGAATAGTGTTCAAAATTGACACAATTCATAACATAAAACATAAAATAGTTTATTAAATGATATTAAATTACTAAAAATCTATTTTTCGAAATAATTGTTAAAATAAGTCCAAATATGTCATAAATTTCATTTTTTGGGTTGTTTTACATGATATGACAATTTTATTAACCCACAATGGGTAAATAACATGATATCACGATAAGATTAAAAATGGTAGAATAAGGGAAAAACCAAAAAGATAAGGATAAAAATATATATAAAAACTGGAAAAATATTATTTGATGAAGGTTATTCAATCCAAAATCATCTTATAATAGAATAAAATATGTTTTTAACCATTTTATGTCGAAATTGAATTTATAATGAATTAATATTTTGGAACTTTCCTAATGTGCCCCTCTCCTCTCTTATAAAAACGATACCTCCTCTATCTTGTCTTCACTCCATTTTGAGCCTTTATGATCAGAAAACCATAGAACATTTCTCTTCTCAACATCTCAAGTTACATTCTAGATGTTCTGGTTTTCTCCAAATACCTACTTTGGTACCCTAAGGGGACATTTAAAGGAGGCACATCGAGGAATAGGTAATCTCTTCTTCTGATTTTTTTCAATTTTATTTCTTCCTCAAATTACTCTAATTTAGTTATTACATTATAATATAATAACATAAGTATAACTAATATATTGATATGTTATTATAAATATGAAACAACCCTATTTCACCTTCTATCCATTATACGATAAACAAAATCATCGCGTGTGTGTACGTTCATATTACCATCTCCATGCTATGGTGTTATCTATTTTTCACCCCCACCTTACATAGATGGGTATAATGGTAGAAATAATAACTATATATGATAATTATAACACGATACTAATTATTAGATATTATAAACCATCCACTTAATTACCATTCAATAATTATGGGAATGATATCATCCCTCGTGCGTGCGTACGACATACAGTCTCCACAATGAGATGAGATTAATTCTCCATGTTAACCATTCAAGAATGATTATAAAGTATATATTATAAATAATCATGAAATATATTACATATAAATTCAATTGGATAAATATATATATATGTCATTTACAAACATCCATTTAATACAATAAGGTGAAGAAAACAACAGTCATGCGTGCGTACGACCAACCATCTCCATGAATGGTGTATTCCATTTCATTTATCTATAGATTATATATATACTTATAATATAAGATATATAAAAATCATTTTTTACATTCTGGAAGTTTGTAAATCCTTATCTATGTAATCATATGAACAATAACAAGTCCAAGTACATGTACGACAAATGAAACGATTATAACCCAAAACTTTTCACTAACATGGAATTGGAAAATGAACGGGTAATATAAAGTCATATGTGAATCATATATGATATCATAAATATTATTCTAGTTTTATTACATGTTAAAAAAATTTAAACCCACAATACAAGTTTTTCAGACTTATACAGAAGAAATCATACATAAGGTAACAGATAACTTTTCCAATATCGTTTTATCTAAGATTATTTATTCATAAGTATCTTCTAGGTATATATTTATCATCCAAGTCAATGTTTTCTAAAAAAATTCTCATAAAATGTGTACTATTCTTCTATGTATGTTTAAATTCATTTTTACCCATTTTTACTTTTACTACATGGTTTGGAAATAATATTTATTTTGTTTACCATACATGTTACTTTTTGACTTTTCCAGTAAAAGTATACAGATAAAGTTTTTTTAACTTATAAAGAAGAATGGGGTTTTACATCTTCAAAAAAACTTATTTCCATTAATATTACTCAACATGGTTTCAATTTTAATTTCAAAAAAAAATTATTTTCATTTAAAATGGTGTGTCATTTTGATAAGAGAAAACATTTTTTGAAAAAGAAAGGATATTTTCCATAGGAATTAAGTTCAAGTGTTTTATCAAAATTATTTTCCTTCTATGATGAAATAGTGTTATGTTTCTACCCCTCTTATTAATTTTATTTGATTATGATTATGATGGAATTGTTTTTATTAATTCCATTTATCTTATATGGATTATGTTATGATGGCATGATGATTAGGATTCCCATATTATTTCATAGGTCATGTTATGCTGAATGATTTATGTTGTTTTGGAACATGTAATAATTATTTCATTATGAGATTGGTGGAACCTATATATAACTCTAATGCATTGGGTAAATAATTATATCTCATTAGATAGACATCACTCTAATAGCAAGTAAATATAGTCCAGTAATGCAGGGCTGGAACGGTAAGTAAATACAGTTCAGTAATACATGGCTATAATAACAAGTAAACCTGGTTTTGAAATAGAAAATTTTACACTATACTGGTCTTGGAATGATTGCCTTGGCTAATATTGAAATCATATTATGTTCTTAATAGTTTTCCACAATTACATGTTTTATTCCCAAACTATTATTTCATGGTTAATGTTCTTTTCTGATCTATGACTTACGTACCACCAAGATTTATGTCATTGCACAATATATTGATTTTTAAACTATATCATTTTGTTTTTTACATTCAAATGATTATGGTATGTTTTATGTTCTCAATGTTTAACCATACTGAGAATTTAAGTTCACCCTTTTCATTTTTTCTTTCCCCTATAGATAAAGAATGGTTTTCAGAAGGAAAAAAAAGAGGAAGATATTTGTGGGAGATGTTGAGGTTCTTTCACCATGATTATAAGATTATGTTCCGAGTGTCCAAAGATGCTAAACTAATATGGTCTTCAAGCATCTATTTTTGTCATGTATTAATTATTCCAAAAACGTAAAATAATGTCCTTGTATGTCAAGCATGGGTCTTTATAGTTGGTATTAGAGAGAAGGTTTAGTTATCCTTTGGAAACTAGGACGTGAAATGTTTAGTGTGATCTCTAGAGATATTTCTAAGGTATGTCTAGGGATATCCCTAACGTTAAGGATTCGTATAGGCTACAATCCTAGAATTAGGATAATGATCATGAATAACCTATGATTAAACTTAATATGTTAGAGATTCAATGTACTCCCCCTTGATAGTGTTTTTTCCAAGTATTATTTTTGTCTCTCATACTATTATTTTTGGGGTTTAGATGATGGTTGGATCCTAAAGGAACTATGTTAATGATCAATGCCCTAGTCAATGTAGTTATTGACCTCCTAAACAACAAAATTTTATATAATATGGAATCAAAAATCATATTTCTATACATATAAAAGCTATAAATCATTCTGGAATCCTAAATGATCATATAAGGGAATAACATTCTATTGTGTGCTTCATGAGGAAACATCCACCTTCTCTATCTGGGTAATATGATCCACTTGTTTCTAAACAATGGATCAGTACCATTGAAAAGTTATTTTCCAACCTTTGATTTTTGGAACATGAAAAGTTCATTTTGCATATCTATTGTTTATAAGGTTACGTTGACCGGTGGTGGACCGTAATTTAGAATACATGGCAGCAAGATGAAATCATTTCCATGAAATGGGACTTCTTCAATAAATTTTTATTCAATAAGTACTTTCCTATTATTCTATGAACAAATATGGATAAGGAGTTCCTTGAACTTAAACAAAAGGATAATTAATCCTTGTTACCTATGAAGAAAATTTTACAAGCGTTTCAAGGTACACTTCTGAAATTATCATCCAATCTAAAATAAAGTCGATTGATTCTTTAGTGGCATAAAACAAAGCCTTTGACGCAAATTAGTTATAAGAGACTACAGTATCTATAATAATATTGAGTGTTGTGATATCAAGGTAAAACTGGATGTTGGTGTTACATACCCATCTCATGGTTTAATAAGAATCAAAAGATGGAGTTCAAGGGAAAATATAAAAACTATTATGAAAGAAAGATAAATGTTTCCTTATGCTCAATATATGGACAGAATCATGATGGATATTTTCTTAAAAGGACTAGAAAATGTATCACGTGTGGAGAAGAAGTTTATCAAGCATTTGAGTGTTGTAACAATGGGGAAATAGTAGATAATGATTTTAATGGAGAAAATACTATAGAGAATTCACCACCAACACTTCAATGCTATAAGTGTAAAGAAATGGGGAAATATTCTAACCAATGCCCTAATACTAAGGTTAATGATGATCGACGTCAACAACCTCTTAAGGAAAAAGACAAAGGGACATCCCATGCAGTCACTATTGGTGATGTTGAGTATGAAAACGAAGTGGTGGAATGGTTATCTGATTAGCTAATGTGATAACAAAATATTGTTGTTTAATATCATTTATATTATTATGGAATATTGGAATATCTATATATTTGTCCACTATGGTTTTCGTAAATTATATGGTATCGGTAACCTTGAAAAATTAATGAAATATTTTTAGAATGTAGATTATATGAGAATAATGACGCGATAATGAGAAAATAAGATGTTGGATAGTATTAATGATCTCATGGATGATAAATAAACAAATTGATTTCATGGTTTGAGTATATAGTATTTTTTGTGTACTTGGTGTGTGGAAAGTGTTTATTTTGATAGAATTCATGTTGTCACTATGGTTCTACAACAATTCATGTTATTATCATATATCAAGAAAATTTATGATTATGGAATTTATATTCTTGCAATGTGACAACCAAGAACCTCAAAATGAGATATGGGAGGGAAATATTAAGTCGATTTAGGTCACTTCCTTATAATGTTTTATATTATCAGTTTTTGGAATTATTTTAATGTTATTCCAGTTTAATTTTATGAGATTATTGTATTATCTCATTATTGGTAGACCTATGCATATTTAAGAATATGTTCTAACTTTTTTTTAAGATAGATCGTATGACCTATCATTCTATCGTATAATCTGCTAACACTTCAAGAATGAGAAATTCACCTTCATTTTGTTAAATAAGAGATGAAGTAGATATTTATCAGGAAACGAACAACAATGATATTACACTGAAATCATTTATGTATTTATCCTTATTCAAAAATTATTCAACATTAGGTAAATTATCTAGAAACCAAAAATCTTACCCATGTACCCTCTTATCTGATGAATCATATAGTCCCTTAAATCATCATAGAATTATGGATTTATGGTAGTTAACTTTCTCCGAACCTTATTCTCTATCACTATCTATCAGAACATGATGGTAATATTTCTCTTCTATATTAATATTTTCACTTCCCATATAAGGACCCGACCTTAAACATTACATAATATTGAATTAAATTAATAAGTCGCATTGAGGATCTTTTCTATTTTAGAGTTTTAGAAATTTAGGCTATAACTATTAAATAAAAACTTGAATATTACTAGTAGACACTACTACTCAGTCTCCATTTTTTATAAAATAAAAACTTTTAAAAATAAAAATGATTATTTCCATACATTAGACAACACGACTTTTCCATGATCCCATCCTTGACCCAAATCGTCTTTATGTCCTGTGGAAAACATTTCGAAAAAACTTGGGATGAGCATGAGAGCTCAGTAAGGGATACACAAAGAAGGAAAATTATTAGTTTTTCAAAACAACAAGTAAATCATGAATTCATTAACATAAGTAATACTTTTAACCTTTATGATGTAGTAAATACTCTTCACTGAATAAAATATCATTACTTACCCTTTTGTAACCAAAATATTTCCAAAAAATACATATAAAGAACACATAACATATAAATGTAACATGGGACATAAACATACTTAAATGGAATAATCATACGGTCGACTTCCACACATATCACTAAATGGAATAGCCATACGACAAACTTCCATACATATCACTAAATGTAATAGCCATATCGCTGACATCCATACCCAATGCATTGGAGGTTATAACATAACCACCTGTCCTCGTATTCACGGCACCACCTATCATATGGTTTATCACGTAACCACCCGTCAAATGTCCGAGTACCATTATAACACATAAAATATTTCAAATATAAATATTTAACTAATAAAATTTCATTTTCAATCACAAGAAGTAATTTCAAAGTATTGAAACAAGCAATCCATTTTCAAAAACCGTTTAAGAAATGATTTTTGAATCAAGTTGTCCCATACCACTTTGGTGATTATAATGGAATTATAATTTTAAAACATTAATGTCCATATAAATAAATACTCAAAACTATTTTTAAAACATGGACATTAAATATAAATATTTATAATAATAAATCTTTAAAACTTTTAAAAATGATATTTTTGTTAAAGAGTTTTTAACAAAATGAGATACTCTTGAATACAAATAATTTCAGAATAATAATTAATCAGAACTTTATAACATCATGAGAATAAAGGAATTCATGATATAATATTAAAAAGGACATTATATACACCATATTAGAGTGAATTGGATTAAGGATATATAAATTACATAATTATGATTGAAAATTAAGAATAAAACCAATATAAGAGGATATTAAGTGTCAAACAATCATATTTCATTCACACATATTTATAAGATGACATATTCAAGAAGTACAAGTTTAACCCAAAGAATTGAAATTGGGTTAAGAAGCACCCTTGCAAAAATTCGATAGCCTAACGACATCACATTAAAATTTATAAAATGAGTAGATGAGAGAGAAAATGGTATCTCATCACTTGAACATAAAATTTACATAAATAAGGATGTATAAGAACACATCCCAACATAATAAGATATAAATTAAAAGACATAACCAAACGAAGTCTTTTAAAAAGAGGAGGGTGAATGTTTCCCTTACCGATTTGGGTAACTTTCGAAGCATACCCCACATGAAAAATGGATCATACAATGAAGATATAAATACTCATAAATTAGAGTTTCTTACACAAAGAATACAATCATGGGCAGTACATACACCACACAAAATGATGTAGTGGAAAATATAGCATGAATCTCACGGGGATAAAAGTGAGATGAAAACACCTTACCACGTTGTAATCAATCAAGTCGTATGACCCAAAGTTAATAACCACCAAATGAATCACATAATTCCATGAAGATAATGATAATAATGATAATATATATCAAAATTCGGTACACAATACACCATATTCAATAAATAAGTGGAAAACAATTGAAATATCACAGAATTAAAAGTGAGATAAGAAAATCCCTTACAAAATTTCGGCAGCATAATGGCGCCACATAAAAATTCCTAAAATGAATTGATGAGAGTAAGAGGGGGTCTCTCATCATATGAAAATAAAAATTACAGTATGGTGAATATAAAAGAACATCCTCCAACATAATAACATGGAGCATAAAAGAAATGACATAAAAGAGAGTACATGAAAAGAAAGAGAGAGGTCAGATCCCTTACCTCGTTTCCGACTTGACTCGATAATTCATTAATCTCCTGAATAATAAACTACAGTTAATTAATACTTGCTCAAGAACCTCTTTCATGTTTATTATTCCTTTTATATAAATTCTTCCCAGGTTATAAACATTATGTAATCATATATGTTAATAACGTTCATTTTGACGGTATTTTGCACTTGAGTTAAAAATGAACACCTAATATTTACATGTTGTACATGTGGTCGTTAGTACATTATATAAAGAATTTTTTTCATGATTTAGATATCATATATATCATATATATCCAGTATATACATGTATTTATAATAGTACACAACATTTGGAGGTAAGAAATGAAATGCACCGTTCATGGAGACGGTAAGCCGTACGTATGCATGAACGCTAATTTTTTCTATTTCTTATTTTAATGGAATTAAAACATAATTATACATAGGTATATTATAATTACTTTATAATATCATATATAATATCATTAACGCTTTCCGTTATAAATCCCACATATGTCATTAACATGTCACATCACTTTGAGGGGGCAGTAGTCCGCACTTTCTCAAATGAGATTATCGTATTTAACTTCTATGGAAACCATAAAGGCATGCTATAAATGGAAAATACTAAAGAATAAAGAAAACGTATGCATAATATATATATTATTTAAATATAGTTCCATCATAATGGACATCATGATAAATGGTAGGAGAAAATCGAATTATCATCGTTTTGTGAGGCGTTAGTTTTCCATCCAAAAAACATTATGATCTTCACCCATTAGATGGAGGTGTGTGTACGTTTAGTTCAAATATTTCTCATAAAAACATCCTATTATATTTAGGATACTGGATTTTTTAGAAAATAAAGTAAATAAAACGATTTTAGGGGTTGGAGGAGTAAAATAAAAGAAAACATTTTAAGAGAAACTGTTACCATTAATTTGGGTAACTCCCTTTGGTTTGATCCAAAAAACTTCTTAAAGTTTATTCTACCTAAGGTAAGGCTTCTAGGTGGAGGAGAGTTATTTAGGGAGACTAAGTGATAAGATATTGAATGATTCAAATGGCTTGTGATGTGTGAGAAATTGGTTAGAAGTGGTCTCCTTTTATAAGGGAGAGAGGGGGCTCTTTAGGAAAGTGTTATAATATTATTTTATTATAAACATATCATCGGTTTAAAATGGTCCAAAAATCATTAAACTCAATGATAGGATGAATCAAATTCGAAATAAAATCATCCAATAGGAATTTTATAGGTTTTGGATAATATTTTAATCATTACAATCTTATTTATTTAAATCATTTATTAATGAGGTAAATATTGCATCATTATTGTGTAATGAATAATTTATTTTATTAAATGTATAAAAATTATAAATAAATACTATCATGTAGGAAATAGTTTTAGCTTTAAAATTAATATTTATAGACAATAATATAATTTATATAATCCCTTCTAAAAATTAATTTACTAAAACATATTTTCTTTTTTCATATTTTCCTTTACTTTAAGTTAATTAATCTAAATTGTCATTATCACTCCCTAGTGGATCGATGAGGTCCCAAAATCGACCCAAAGATGCCCATGTTCATTAATGTCTCATTAATAATGTTTGTACAAGTGTTAAGGAATTTTGGAATTATTATAATATTCTTTTTACCGTGAATTACTATATTTACCTTTAACCGCGGTAAATAAAAGTCAAAAGTATATGTTCACCAAAAATTATTTTTATCTTATTAAACCACATTTTACTTCTTGATAACAACCATGTCTATATTATTTTCTAAATTAAATTCACATATGTGGTAAAAGTTTCATTTAAATGAAAAAGTACGTTTTTTAACTACCACTAAGTGGTTTCACTATTCATCAAAAATTGAAGTTTTTCAGAAAAATATCAAAAATTCAGCCTAAGATTTATTTGATATTCCGAATTCAAAAATTATTCCTATTTTATCAAATTCAAAACATATAAGTGGAATTAATTAATTTTAAAATTAATTCTCTTTTGTTAAAACCAATAGCTTGTTTTTAAAAAACTATAACTATCAAAAGATTCGCACTTGTTTATGACCAATTTCAAAGTGAAATTAAATCAAATTACCAACATTAGATTAAATGGTACCAAAATATTTTAGTTTCACATTAAAACTAACTAAAAAGATAATCTATGCATATAAATAAATTAGATTAAACAGAACTTTTGAATTAAAATACAATATTTTTCACTGTTCATTAAAAAAATGAACTTTATCGGAAAAATTCCAAAAATGTACAAAAAGTAAATTTTGAGGTCCCCATTCTAATGAAGGATTTTATTTGGTCATATAGAATGTATTAATGTTACCAAAACTATGTTGAAAAATGGTTCTGCAATAAAAAGCGATAAATCGGCCTTTTAATATAAATTATGCTTAAAATTAGATTCATTCACATTTTAAGCCTCTAACGTTTATTGGATAAATGTAAATACATTTAAAAAACATGTATAGTAATATTGTAGTTAGTTTAGTTCATTCCCTCCAATACAACGGCTAGGTGTTAACTACCATTTAAAATAATAATATATTATTAGTGTGGAATGTAAGATTTCAAAGAAAGCTGTTGTTGCGTATCGGGTACGCTATCGAACGTAGCAACAATTTTGAATTAAAATTAATATTTACTTCAAAAATTAATAAATATGAAAAATTCATATTCTTTATTTACCTAGGATGTTACATCCTTCCCCCCTTTTTGGAATTGCGTCCTCTCAATTTTAAAATTTCGGCTCGAAAACTTTATTGAAAGTTTAATATCAGAAAAAGAGTCAGTAAAAATATCACTTTAAATGAAAGAAAGAGAGGTACAATGGTCACCCGAGTTAACCCATACTAAGATTCCATGAAATCATGGATATGGAGGAGAACAAAAAGGGTCAATTTTTGAGGGAGTGTGATAGAAAACATGTTTAAGAAAAAGTTAACCACCAGCAAATCACAAACTTTTGATGTGTGTAAACGGTCTTTGTTTACCCAGTAGGAAACGTAAACAAAAAAAAATTTGTTTTACATTAATTTTCATAATTTTGAGGAATTTATCTTTTACATATAAAAAAAACATAAGGAAATATACTTACCTTCAACTAGAGTTTCATCTTTTAATAAGTTTCTACAAAAACAAATCATTTATCAAAATGATGGGAATTCAAAAAATGACTTGGTCTCAATAAAAGACCAAGAATCATCTACAAGAGAATCACATAATCCACAAAAGGAGAACTATCTATTTCCCTATTATTTAGACCTCAATTAAAAACAAATTTTTTTGTACAAGATTAGATAATCACCAAAATTATAATCCTATATAAAAAGAAATACTACTCTTAATCCCCAAAATTCAACAAAAAGAACCCATGGTTCAAGAAAGACCATTAAATAAACAGTTATCCTTAAAATTCTTCAATGTAATCCAAACTAAGATTGAAACCCAAATCTCTGAAGGATTTAATCACATAGTCTTTTAAGGTAAATATTAACATTTATCTCCAAATAACATCAATTACTCTTAAATTCTCATACTGAAAAGTAATTAACCCAATCACATATACTCCATGATAGGTTAATCATTTTCATAAATAAATCAAATCATCATGTGTCCATAATAAAATCATAGATTCTTCCAAACTAAAATTTCAACCATTATTCCACAATTGAAATCTCATAGTATTCTATCTTCCTTAGGCATATAGTGTTTCATCAAAAGAGAGGACGTCTTCTACAAAAATCTTTTATCACTTAATCACTAAATCATTTTTCAATACTAAGTATATCCATTTGATAAAACATAAGTTCCAAAAATAAACTTATTCTTGTTCCATAAAAACATTTTACTAATATAATAAGTCATACTAACTAGGGACTTCAAGTAGGCTAGTTTTAGGTGATGCACCCTTGTCGCACTTCAGTTCTGGGTTCGATTCCTACAACCATGCTGGATGCGACAGGTTGTCACCCATCCTTTCGGTTGTCATTTTTATAAAACTCAAAAATGACCCTAAAATGTTTTAACCTCAATGGTTTCCTTATAACTCTCATTTTCATCCAAATTAATTGTGATCTCAACATATTAATTCTCAAAGTCTTATTTCACCTCCATATGATAAAATAAATCAATCCCCAAAATGAGTAACATTATACCTTGTTCATGGTGTCCATTTGGCTTCATCGTCATCTTAGTCACGTAGGTAGAAGGTCCATTAATTGCAACAATTATTTTGAGATCCTTCAAAATCATTTTCTTCCTCCATCCAAATATACCTTGTACAACATGGTTCATATGGGTGTTCACAGAAAAATAGTTTTGGAAAATAATCATCTATGACATATAATTTCAAAACATTTTATAAAACATGATTTCTATAAAATAGTCAACCCAAATTTGAGTTTAAACATTCAATTAATGGTCCTTTTAAAATACCATAGGAATGTGCTGAGAGACTGTATTGTAAAATCAAATATAAATAGGTTTCTCTAGGGTCTCCTTCTTCAACACCTTTTTTAATGTAATAATATGCTTCAAAATATTGTTTTAAGATAAAATATTTAAATATTCCTTGATAATATTTTCCTTTCTTGAGAATATGAGAATATTGTGAAAATATGATTTTTCTAAATATAACCCATGATCCATGATGATAACAAGGTATAGTGGAGGTGTTTGATATCTCAAACAACTGTTTGAAAGTGAGTTGTATGCTAGAAAAAGATTCACAATCATCGTATCATGACTTTGAAATAATTATTGCAAGCATGTCATCAAGAAGAGATAGGAATTTCATTTGAGATCCTCCTCCTTTCATTTGCAACTGAATTTCCTTGATCTGAAAAAGTTATAAAAGAAGGATTTAACTGAAATAAAATATAGGGACTAGCCATATGTCTAAAAAAACTCATAATCCATAAATTTGTCTAAACCGAGATTTGATACAACTATAAGGACACGGCCTTAAACATTACATAATATTTAATTAAATGAATAATTCACATTGAGGATCTTTTCTGGTTTATATTTTTAGAGAATTAGGCCATAACTATTACATAACAACATGAATATTACAAGTAGAAACTACTACTCAGTTTCAATTTTTTTTATAAAATAAAAACTCTTAAAAAGAAACATGTCTAGTTCCATATTTTAGACAGCACGACTTTTCCAAGATCCCATCCTTGACCCTATTTATCTTTATGTCCTGTGGAAAACATTTCAAAAAAACATTGGATGAGCACTAAAATCTCAGTAAGGGATACACAAATAAGGAAAAATATTATTTTTTCACATAAAAAAGTAATCCATGAATACTTTAACATAAGTAATACTTTTCGCCTTTATGAAGCAGTAGATACTCTTCACTGAAAAAAATATCATTACTTACCCTTTTGTAACCAAAAGATTACTCAAAAAATCCATATAAAGAACACATAACATATAAAGGTAACATGGGACAAAAACATACTTAAATGGAATAACCATACGGTCGACTTCCACACATATCACTAAATGGAATAGCCATACGGCTGACTTCCATACATATCACTAAATGGAATAGCCATATGGATGGCTTCCATACCCAATACATTGGAGGTTATAAAGTAACCAACCGTCCTGGTATTCACGGAACCACCCGTCATATGGTTTATCACATAACCACCCATAAAATGTCCATGTACCATTATAACACATAAAATATTGCAGATATAAACATTAACTAATAACATTTCATTTTCAATCACAAGAAGTAATTTCAATATATTTAAATAAGTAATCTATTTTCAAAAACCGTTTAAGATATGATTTTTGAATCACAGTGTACCATACCACTTTGGAGATTTTAATAGAATTATAATTTTAAAAAATTAATGTCCATATAAATACATACTCAAAACAATTTTTAAAACATGGACATTAAAGATAGATATTTATAATAGTAAATCATTAAATCATTTAAAAATGATATTTTTGTTAAAGTGTTTTTAACAAAATGAGAGACTCTTGAATACAAATAGTAGCGGAATAACATTTAATCAGAACATTATAATATCATGAGAATAAAGTGATTCATGATATAATATGAAAAAGGACATTATATACACCATATATGAGTGAATTGGTGCATTACAACAATGAATTCTCAATGGAAATGGAAATTGAGATGAAATCCATTATAAAGACGGTATCCTTTGATTATGGATAAATTGATTACATAATTGTGTGTGAAAAATAAGAATACACCCAATATAAGTGGATATTAAGTGTAAAACAATCATATTTCATTCACACATATTTATAATATGACATATTCAAGAAGTACAAATTTAACCCAAAGAATTGAAATTGGGTTAAGAATCTCCCCTGCAAAAATACAACAGCCTAATGACGTCAAATTAAAATTCAGAAAATGAGTTGATGAGAGAAAAAATGGTATCTCATCACTCTAACATAAAATTTACATCAATAATGATAAAGAAGAATAGATCCTAGCATAATAATATATAAATTAAAAGACATACAAAAAGAAGTCTTTTAAAAAGAGGAGGGTAAAATGTTCCCTTACCGATTTGGGAAAATTTCAAAGCGTTCACCACATGAAAAATGTATCATACAATGAAGATATAAATACTAATAAATTAGAGTATATTACACAAAGAATACAATCATGGGTAGTACATCCACCACAAAAAAGGATGTAGTGGAAAATATAGCATGAATCTCACGGGGATAAAAGTGAGGTGAAAACCCCTTACCATGTTGTAATCAATTGAGTCGTATGACCCAAAGTTAATAACCACTAAATGAATCACATAATTCCATGAATAAAATTATAATAGTGATAATATATTTCAAAAGGTAGTACAAAATACACCATATGCAGTAAATAAGTGGTGAACAATGGAAATCTCCCGGAATTAAAAGTGAGATAATAAAATCCCTTACAAAATTTCGGCAGCATAACAGTGCCACATAAAAATTCCTAAAATGAATTGATGAGAGGAATAGGGGGTCACTAATAATATTAAAATACAAATTAAAGTATCGTGAATATAAAATAACATTCTCCAACATAAGAACATAGAGCATAAAAGAAATGACATAAAAGAGATTACATGAAAAGAAAGTGAGAGGTCAGATCCCTTACCTCGTGTCCGACTTGACTCGATCATTATTTAATATCCTGAATAATAAAATAATGTTAATTTATAATTTATTAAGAACCTTTTTCAATTTTATTATTCTTTTTATATCACTTATTATCATGTTATAAACATTACGTAATCATATAAGTTAATAACGTTCATTTTGTTGATTTTTGGCACTTGAGTTAAAAATGAACACCTTATATATACATGTTGTCCATGTGTTCATTAATATATTTTATATAGAATGGTTTTCCTCATTTAGATATCATATATATCATATACATCCAGTATATACATGTATTTATAATAGTACATAACATTTGGAGGTAAAAAATGAAATGCACCGTTCATGGAGACGGTTAGTCGTACGTATGCATGAACGCTACTTTCATTTCTATTTCTTATTTTAATGGAATTAAAACATAATTATACATAGGTATATTATAATTCCATTATAATATAATATATAATATCATTAACTCTATCCTCCATACATCCCACATAAGGCATTAACGAGTCACATCACTTTGAGGGGGCGGTAGTTCGCGCTTCCTCAAATGAGATTATCGTATTTACCCACTATGAAAACCAAAAAGGAATGATATAAACTGAAAATACAGAAGAATAAAGATAACAAAAAAAATTAATATATATCTTATATAAATACATTTCCATCATAATGGCCACCATGATAAGCTGTAGGAGAAAATCGATCATTCCTGGTTTCGTGAGGCGTTAGTTTTCCATCCGCAGAAACATTATGTTCTTCACCCATTAGAAGGAGGTGTGTGTAAGTGTAGTTAGAATATTTCTCATAACAGCATTATAGTATATTTTGGATACTCTTTTTGATACAAGAGAAAGGAAATAAAAAGATTTTAGGGGTTGGAGAAGTAAAATAAAAGAAAACAATTTAAGATAATATGTTACCTTTAATTTGGGTAACTCCCTTTGCTTTGAACCAATGAACTTATTGAAGTTTCTTATACCTAAGGTAAGGCTTCTAGGTGGAGTATAGGTATGTAGGGAGCCTAATTGGTCAGATTTTGGATGATCCAAAAGGGTTTATTAGTGTGAGGAATTTGATAGAAGTGGTCTCCTTTTATAACGGAGAAGAGGGGCTCTTTAGGAAAGTGTTATAATATTAATTTATTATAAACATATCTTCGGTTTCAAAAGGTCCAAAAATAATTAAACTCAAAGATAATATGACTCATATTCGAAATAAAATCATCCAATAATAATTTGACAGGTTTTAGATAATATTTTAATCATTAGAATGTTATTTCTTTAAATCATTGTTTAATGAGTTAAATACTGCATCATTATTGTGTCATGAATATTTTAATTTATTAAATGTCTAAAAATTTTAAATAAAAATACTATCAGGTAGGAAATAGTTTTATCTTTCAAATTTATATTTATAGTCAATCATATATTCTATATAACCCCTTCTAAAAATTAATTTACTAAAACATATTTTCTTTTGTCATATTTTCTATTACTATAAGTTAATTAATCTAAATTGTCATTATCACTCCCATGTTGATCCATGAGGCCCCAAAATCTACCCAAACATACCAATGGTCGTTAATGACTCAACCAATAAGTTTTGGACAAGTGGTAATGTATTTTTGAATTATTATAATATTCTTTTTACCTTGAATTACCATATTTATCTGTAACCGCTGTAAATAAAAGTCAAAAGTTACTATTCACGAAAAATTATTTTTATCTTATTAAAGCACATTTTACATCTTCAAAACAACCATGTATGTCGGATTTTTGAAATTAATTTCACATATGTTGTAAAAATCTCATTTAAATGAAAAATTCAGTTTTTTTAACTACCACTAAGTGGTTTCACTATTCGTGAAAAATTGATGTTTTTCCGAAAAATACCAAAAATTCAGCCTAAGCTTTATTTGATATTCTGAATTAAAAAATAATGTCTATTTTACCAAATTCAAAACATATAATTTGCATTAATTAATTTTATAATTAATTCCCATTTGTTAAAACAAATTTCGCGTTTTTAAGAATAAATAACTATCAAAAGATTGACACTTGTTTATGTCCAATTTCAAAGTGAAATTAAATCCAATGACCAAAATTGGATTAAATGAAAAAATTATATTTTATTTTCACTTGAAAAATAAATAAAAAGATAATATAACCATATAAATAAATTAGATTTAAAGGTACTTTTGAATTAAAATAAAATATTTTTCACTATTCATTAAAAAAAGAACTTTATCAGAAAAATTCCAAAAATTTACACAATGGAAATTTTGATGACCCCATTCTAAAGAAGGATATTTTTTTTCATATAGAATGTATTGAAGTGACCAAAAATAGGTTTAAAAAGGGTTCCCCATTAAAATGAGATAAATCGGCCTTTTAATGTAAATAATGCTTAAAATTAGATTCATTCACATTTTAAGCCTCTAACATTTATTAGATAAACGTAAATAAATTTAACAAACATGAATAATAATATTTTAGTTAGTTTCGTTCATTCCCTCCAATACAATGGCTAGGTGTTAACTACGGTTTAAAATAATAATATATTATTTGTGTGTAACATAAGATTTCAAAGAAACCCGTTGTTGCGTATCGGGTACGCTATCGAACATAGGAACAATTTTAAAGTAAAATTAATATTTAATACAAAAATTAATAAATATGAAAATTTTATATTCTTTATTTACCTAGGATGTTACATCCCACCTATGTTATACTTTGTGGAAACCCAGTGATGTGTTACATTGAGTAACCGTTATGTTTCTGACATTCTTTTTTAAAATTATCTTTGAGTATTCTTTTTATGATGTCAGTTTATATGAAATTAAATTTTATGTAGAAAACCATTTAAAACCCCGAAAAATTTTGATGGAGAAATTAATTTTAAGGGGGGTGGGAGAATGTAACACCCCAAGATTTTATGAGGTATATTATTTGATTTCTTGTGATGTATACTGCACAAACATTAGAATGAGCTATATGTGACACTGTACTAGCATGTAGTATACACAACAATATTCTTGGCTTGTGTTACATATAATTTCATGTTATTCTGATAGAATTCATGTCACACAACACTGAGTATATATTTTGTTCAATCTATAAATGAACTAAGTATTTATTATGTTATATGAAACACCAATGGAAGCTTCTACTATACGTAACACTGTCTTGGCTTGTGTTACACTCAATAGTGACCTTCCTCGTTATCTTGCGTTGTACGTAATACCGAGTTTCTCTAAACAATTTTATATTATAGAAATATTATTATTTAATTAGATATAAAATAGTTGTTATGAATAATATTGAACACATTTTTAAATTTATAACATTATAATTCATCTTACAAATTTTCTAAAACATTATATGAGAACAAAATCAACTTATTCGGATAAAAGAAACATTTTACGAAAAATGAAGTTTTCTACCTTTTGAAAGAATACCAATTTTAAATCTAGTTTTTTCAGTTTTATATATTCCATTTTGCAAAATAAATTTCTTATTTAGAATAAAAACATCAAAATTTACTTTGGATGATATTTTGGAATTTTTCTGAAAAAATTCTTATTTTTATGAATGGTGAAAAATATTGTATTTTAATACAAAACTGTCTTTTCATATAAATTAATTATATAGATAGATATTACTTAAAATTAGTTTAAAAGAATAATTGGATTATATTTTTAATATTTAATCCAATTTTGTTCGTTGAATGTAATTTCACTTTCAAATTGGATATAAATAGATGTCAATCTTTTGATAGTTATTACTTCTTAAAAAACATGCGTTTACGTTTTGAAAACGAGAATTATTTCTAAATTAATTACTACAACTTATGTGTTTTGAATTTGGAAAAATAGATTCCATATTTGGAATATAAAGGTTCAAATTGTGCAAATAGATACATTTTAGTTTTGGTCATTATGAATAGTAACACCATTATTTATTTTATTTACCGTGGTTAAAGGGTAAATCTAGTAAATAAGGGTATCAAAATATTATAATAATATTAAACTACCCTAAAACATGTCTTAATCCTAATGGATGAGATATGACTGATCGTGACATCTTTGAGTCGATTTGGGGACCCCATGGATTCACATAGATGTGGAAATGACATTTTATAAGAATTAATTGAATTTTAGGATAATTATAACCTAAACATAAATCATTTACTCAATAGATATTAATATAGGGTTATATAACTGATATCTAGGAATATAAATATTTAGTAAAAGGTAAAAATATTTCCTATGTCATGTTATTTTATTTATAAATTTTATACAGTAGATAAATATTATTATTTATTACACAATATTGAGTTAATTAATACCTCATTAATGAAAGATTCAAATAAATGAAATTATAAAAATTTAAACAAATGTAATTTGGTAATATTGATGTCATACAAGAATTTTATTGATAAAATTGACATAATATATTCTATTTAATTCCTTATTTTAGAAGGAATCAAGTTATTATGAATTTTTAAAAAAAGTCATGTATGAATAGTGTCCAAAATTGAAACAATCGATAACTTAAAACATAAAATAATTTATTAAATTATATTAAATTCGTAAAATTTTATGATTCGTCCAAATGGTTAATATAGGACCACATGTGTAAAAAATACATTTTTTGGGTCTTTTTACATAATATGGTAATTACATTAACCCACAATGTGTAAATTAATGATATCACGGTATGACTAATAAGGGTAAAATAAAGGTAAATCCAATAGGATAAGGAAAATAAAATATAAAAAAAACATGTCCAAAAATTATTGGATGATGGTTATTAGAACTAACATCATATTATAGTATAGTAAAATAGGTTTTTTACCATTTTATGTCGAAATTGAATTTATAATAAATTAATATTTTGGAACATTCCTAAAGTGTCCCTCTCCTCTCTTATAAAAAGGGAACCTCCTCCCTCTACTCTTCTCTCCTTTATGATACTTAATGCACTGCCAAACCCTGCCCATTTATCTTCTCAACATCCCTAGTAAAATTATAGAGGTTATTACTTTCTCAAAAGACCAACTATAGTACCCTATGAGGAAATTTAAAGGAGGTATGTTGAGGAAGACACAATCTCTTCTACTGAATCATTAAAATTTATTTCTTCTTCTACTTTATATTATTTAGTTGTTTCATTATAAATTAATAGTATTAGAATCAATAATATACCTATATGTTATTATAAATATGAAACAACATTATTTCACCTTCTATCCATCATAGAGAAAATGAAATCACAGCACGTGCGTAGGTACAGATTACTGTCTCTAATCTGTAGTGTAATCTGTTTTTCACCACCACCTTCCTTGGATAAGTATAATAGTGGATGTAATAACTATATATGATTATTATAACATGATAATAATTTTTAGATATTATAAACCATCCACTTATGTTCCATTCTATAATTATGGGAATGATATTATCACTCGTGCGTATGTACGACTTAACGTCTCCACGACGCGATGAAATTCATTATTCATGTTAACTATTCTAGAATTATTATAATGTATATATGATAAAGAATAATGAAATATAATATATAATAATTATAGTGGATTTTTATACATATATATGTCATTTACTTACTTCCATCCAATTCAATATGGAAACGAAAACAGCGTTCATGCGTACGTACGACCAACCATCTCAATGAACGATGTATTTCATTTCATTAATCAATATCTTTTATATATACTAAAAATAAAAGATATATAAAAATCATTTTTTAAACTATGTGTGTAATTAAATCATGATTTTAGTAATCATATAAAGAATAAAAATTCCAAACACGTATGATAAATGAGATGATTATTACCCAAAATGTTGCATTAACATGGAATTGACAAATGAACTCGTAATATAAAGTCGTAAGTGAGTCCTATTTGATATCATAAATATTAATATGGTTCTATAATAACATAATAATATGTTTAAGCCCACTATACATGAGTTTTACACATATACAGATGAAATCAGACCTAAGGTAATGGATAACTTTTCCAATCTCGTTTTATCCGAGATTGTTTATTTGTAAGTATTTACTAGGTATATATTTTTCATCCATGTCCTAGTTTTTGAAAAACATTATAATAAAATTTGTAATATTATTGTATGTAATTTGAAATTCATTTTTACTAATTTTTATTTTTACTACATGGTTTGGAATGAATTTTTCTTTTTTTACCATACGAGTTTCTTTTTGAATTTTCCAGTAAAAGTACAAGGATAATGTTTTTTTAACTTATAAAGCATGAAAATGTTTTTACATATTCAAAATTACTTATTTACATAAAACATACTCAACATGATATCAAATTTATTTTCAAAAAAACCCTTTCTTTTGACATTCTGTGGCATTTTGAGAAGTGAAAATGTTTTTAAAAAAGAATGGATATTTTCCTCAGGAATTAAGTTCAAGTGTTTTATCAAAATTATTTCCCCTCTAAAATGACATATTGTTATGTTTATACCCCTATTATTATTTATATTTTATTATTTTTATGATGGAATTATTTTTATGAAGTCCATTTATCTTATATGTATTATTTTATGTTGGCGTGCTGTTTAAGAATCCCATTTTATTTCATGGGTCATGCTATGATGAAAGATTTGTGTTTTTTAGGAACATGTAATACTAAATTCATTATGAGATGAGTGGGACCTATGTCCCCCTCAGTTCATTGGGTAATGATTTATTTTTTCAGAGATAAATATGACTAGAATATTAACTAAATATGGTTCAGTAATGTTGGGCTAGAATGTTAAGTAAATCGGGTTTAGTAATACATGGCTGGAACGACAAGTAAAATCAGTTTAGTAATTGACTATTGTCTAGGTTGATGGTCTTGGAAGGAATTCCTTTGCTACTATGGAAATCATATTATATTCTTATTAGTTTTACACAATTACATGTTTTATGCCAATTCTTTTGTATCATGGTTAATGTTATTTTATTATCTATGTCTCACGTACTTCCAAGATATATGTCATTACTCTAGATTTTGATGTTAAATCATTATCTTCATGTTTTTTTACTGTAAAATTTTAATGGTTTGACTTATGTTCTCCATGTTTACCCTTACTAAAAATTTTATAGCAACCTATTTGTTTGTTCTTATCCCCATGATTTAAAGAATGGTTTTACGTAGGAAAATAAAAGGGGAAGAAATTTTTGGGATCTGTTGAAGATCTTTCACAATGATTAGAAGATTATTTTATGAGATTCCAAAGAAACTAAACTAATATGTTCATTGAGCATCTATTTTTTTCATGTATTAAATATTCCAAAAAATTAATGTAATGTCCTTTTACATCAATCATTGGTCTCTACAGATGGCATCAATGAGAAGGTGTAGTTAACCTTTGTAAACTATGATGTGAACACTTTAGTGAGATCCCTAGAGATATTTCTATGGGATGTATAGGGATGTACCTAAGGATATGTATATGTATAGGATACACTCCTAGAATTATGGTAACGATCATGAATAACAGTGGATTAAACCTTATATGTTAGATATTGAATGTAATCACCCATGACTATGTTTTTTTCCTAGTATCATTTTTTCTGTCACACTATTATTTATGGGTTTTAGACGATGGATAGATCCTAGATTAAACATGTTAATAATCAATGCACTATTCAATGCAATTATTTTCTTCTTGAACATCAAAATTTTATTGGAGATGTAAATTTAAAGCTTATTTATATACTTGCACAATCTATGAAACTTTCTGGACTCCCAAATGAGCAGAGAAGGGAACAACATTCTTTTGAGTCCTTCATGGGGCAATGTACACCTTCTTTTAGTGGGTTATATGATCCACTTTTTTCTGAACGATGGATTTGTACCATTGAGAAGATATTTTCCATCATTAGCTTTTTAGAAATGAAAATATCATTTTGTTTGTCTTTCATTTGTAAGGTTAAGTAGACCAGTGGTGGACTGTAATTAATAATAAAAGGCAGAAACATGAAATTGATTCCATGGAATGTGACAAGTTCATGAACAATTTTTTCAATAAGTAATTTCCTCATATTCTTTGATCAAAGATGCAGAAGTAGTTCCTTGAACATTAGCAAAAGGATGATGAATCTATTGGTACCTATAAAGAATATTTTACAAGACTTCCAAGGTACAGTTCTGGAATTATCATCCAACCATAATGTAAAGATGATCGATTCTCCAGTGTCATAAAATAATGTCTTCTAAGGGAATTATCTATAAGAGACTTCAGTAGCTATGAAGACATTGTTTTTTGTGTTTTAAAGGTAGAAATGTAAGTTGGTGTTACATATCCATCTCAAGATTTTAATAAGAAATGAATGATGGAGTTCAAGGGAAAATATCAAAACAATGATGAAAAGAAGATAAATGTTCCCTTATACTCAAAGTGTGAAAAAAAGCACGGGGGTTATTATATTAAAGGGATTAGAAAATGATACAGGTGTGGAAAAGAAGGTAATCATGAAATTGAGTGCCGATGTAATGGAAAAAATATAGCTAATACTGTGAATAGAGAAAAAACTATAGAGAATGCACCACCAACACTTCAATGCTATATGTGCAAGGAAATGGGGCATTATGCTAACCAATTCCCCAATCCAAAGGTTAATCATGATCAACATAAACAACCAATTAAGGTAAAAGACAAAGGGATGTCACATACAATCACTGTTGGAGATGTTGAGTATGAAAATTAAGTGGTGTAATTATTAAGTGATTATGTAATTCGATTCTGAAAAAGAGTTCTCTAATCTCATTCTTATTATTATGGAATATAGGAATATCTATGTATTGGTCTATTATGGTTTTCCACATTTATATGGTACCCTTGACCAAGGAAAGTGATAGAAATATTTTTTTTAAAGTATATGATATTTTCATAATGAAGGGAGAAGGAGAAAATAAAATGTTTCATAGTATTTATGAGCTCCTGACTGATAAAAGGAAAACATTATATCATGGTTTGAGTATATAGAATATTTCGTATATTTGGTGTGTAGAAAGAGTTAATTTTGATAGAATTCATGTTGTCACAATGGCTCACCAGTAATTCATATTATTATCATACTTGTAGATTATAAATGATTATGGTATTTAGATATTTTCAATGTGCCGACCATTAACATCCAAATGAGATATGGGAGAAAAAAATTTACTCGATTTAGTTCACTTCCATGTAATGTTTTATATTTTTAGTTTTTGGAAGTATTTTAATGTTATTCTTTTTGAAGATTATTAGATTATTTTATTATATCACTATAGGCCGACTTATTCATATTTAATAATATGTTCTTACATTTTTGTTAAGATAGATGGAATGCCCTATCATTCTATCGTAGGATCTGCTAACACTTGAGGAATGAAAAAATAATCTTCATTTATTTAAATAAGAGATAAAGTGGTATTTTTTCAGGTAATGATTGTAGACACCATGAAATGTGTTGCATGCTCCTCTATGCAATTGAAGATGTATTTCCATGCACTGCGACTGAAAATGACCTCAAACAGGATCAAAAATCTCATGGTTCGACTCCGCATTTTTCATGGGGGTCAGTGACTACAGCAAAGTAACTGGCCCGAAGGAACCGGCCTGAATGGTCGAGACCACAGCCCAACACTGATCCGAAGCAGGGGTACAGGGGCACAAACCTCGTCGTATGAAGAAATTATTTGTCTATGTCTCTAAAGTGGAACCCAAGGTACCTACACACAAACACTTGCACACCCCATTTCTAGAGTTTATTGAAGTAATATTTTGGCTTTGTCCTTAAAGTGGCACCCTAGTTAGGCCGATTCACGGGCAGCGTGCAGGTAAACATGGGCGCCACCCATCTGGCATGTAGCCTACATGGGCGCCACCCATCCAGTGCGCAGCCTACTTGTGCACCCATATCTGTCACACAACTTACTTGCATGCCCAAACTTCTTTCGCCCAAGGTCCCATTTTTTCCAGTAAATAGACCCTTTGGGTCCTCATTTTCATGGAAAAATTTCCCTGAATATAAATTACATCTTTGGTCACCCAAGTGTTGAAATATTGGGTTCCCTAGACCCAACTATTATGTGCTTTTGATTACCATATCGTGTAAGGTATGCATGATGTCTTCTTATCATTATAGTGTTGACTTTTCTGCATCCACTATTTAAATGGTAATGTCCAATGATTAATTGGCGTATTGAATGGTTATAGCAGTTCCCAGGCTATAATGAGAACCTCTATATACTATGACATTAATATTAAATATATATGTTCTATGGTCTAGATACATCTTACTAATTGGACATAGTAGATGTCTGACCATCAGGTGCTGGGGGCTCTTAAGCATTGAGACTTCTTCTCATGAAGTTCGCACTTGGTGATCTCTAGTAGTGAGATCATGAGGACTGACCCGCCAATAGGAACACCACATGTTTCAGGTGTCATTGGATGTTCCTATCTACGATCATGTGTAATGGTCTCCTGACTTGAGATCTTTACCAATGTATGTCATTTCATCGCGTACTTTGATGCAAGACGAAAACCATGGCAATGAAGTCGTGGCGAGGTAGTCTGTGTCGGGTGTGTCATTGGTGGCATGACATTGGTTGAATGGTCAAGAAAAGATTTGTCGATTCCGGCTAATGGAAGTAATATATCTCAGGCCATGTTGATATGGAAGGTAGTAACTTTATAAGACCGTGGCCATGGAAGTCGAGGGTAAATTCATCCAGTTACATCAACAAACAACAATGCAAGAAAAGGAAGATGACACTAGAGTGCATCCTTCTTTATGAGATATTATAGACAAAGTGATTATATTACACAGTGCGTGTTCGTAGGTTGGTTGCCGCTGCTGTGACAATCCTTATTTCTTCAGGGGCCATGATGGGTTGCTAGATCCCGCTCTTGGTCTGTGAATATTATTCACGACTGTCGAAATAAGGGCCTAGAGGGTCACACACAATAGCGTATTCAAGAATCTGCACGATTCAGTTGAATAGCAGTATTGGACATAGTGGGCCCCACCACATGGGTCCGGGAATTGTCCAAAGTTAAATGATCACCAATGTGATAAGTAAATTCATATTATTCAAGTTTAGAATTATGAGTATTTAATTTATTTATTAAATTTATTTACGAGTTTTAAGTAAATACATGAAAAAATATTAATTGACGAATATTAAATTATTCAAGGTTCAATTAATATTTATGGGAGTGACGAGTCGGGTTAATGACTTAATTATTATCAAGTAATATATTTTAATATATTACAAGTGAATGATAATAATATTTATGGCTCAGTTTAGTAGTCATAAAATTTCGTTAATAGTGCGTTAAGTATTTGGGGCCGGCGAGGCGATACCGGGTATTTTAATTGAGCACTATAAATATGAGAGGTGGGGCATTTGCGAAATACTATTCATGGAGTTTATCTCTCCTCTCCTCTCTCCCACATTCTAGAGAGAGATGCTCTGGATCCAAGGAGCTCGGATGGAGCTCTCTCTCGGGCATCGCTAGCGAAGCGATGCGGTGGTTGTTGGAGCATCGAAGGCATCGTCGCAAATCCGCGATAGCACCCGGATTACGACGAAAGGTGCTCCCGCGGATTCCTTGAAGCGTGTGTGGACGATCTAGAGGAATTCGGCTTCAGATTCTTTGAGCAGCGATCGCCAATGATGAGTAGACGTCATGCGCGGCTTTGGATTTAAACCAGGTATTTTACGGTTTAATTCTGTGATTAAAATCCTCCATGCGTGGTCCTCGGCATTGATCGGACTTCCCTTCACTGACGTCGACAAGTTTACGGCGAACGGCGGTGGAAAATTTTTAAAACCCAACCTATTTGGGGCTTCCGTTGCGCGCCCAGTTCCAACAAGTGGTATCAAAGGGAGCGTGTGTGGATTTTAAGCCAATAAAAATTTAAATTTGCATTAAAATGTTAAGAGGGTGTCGAAACGGTCCCAACGCCGTAGACGGAACCCGAATTGGATATCAGATTGTCAGTCTACAGCCATCCAAAGTCTCGAATTCGGATTCGAGATTGATTTTCGGTACGAAATACTCACCGAAAAATCAATTTGGTTTTGATATTAATTTATTAAAATTAAGTATATTATTATTATAATAATAAAATTATTTGGTTTTATTATAATGCGGCGGCCTCATCCACCTCTTTTACGTCTCCACCCCGCACTGCGTGCGACGCCCTGGCAGCTCCCTGTCCTCCTCCCTGCTCAGAGGAGCCCGGCACACAGCGCCGCGCCACCACCCACCACCCGTCTGTGGCCTCCACCCCGACGACCTGGGACACACCCTGTAGTAGTGAGCTGCTCCGCCGAAACCACCCGGTGCTCAAAGAGCCTCCCGTGCAGACCCACACTACAGCGGCACCTTCCTCCGGCCTCTATCCCACGGAGCAGCACTAGGCTGAAAAACCAGGGTGTCCGCCTGTTCGGATCCCGCTTGAGAAATGCCACCCCCAGCATGCGCTCCCGACCAGGAAAACCAGGTGCATGACTGGCAGCCTCCTTCTGCATCGAAGCTGCGCACAGCAGGCCAGCCTCTCGACTCTTTTTCTGGCCTCCTCCTTCCAACACACTGCCGGCGTCCTCCTTCACCAGGACAGCACCGCGATCTCCCTCGCACGGAGCAGCGGCGCACCAAGCCTAAAAACAAGGCCGCACCTCCTAGTTGCTCCTCTCCTGGACACCACGGCGACTCCACACCCACTAGACCGCGCCTCACACCACCGACCTGCACCACACAAGGTAACCATTTTCACAAAATATGTTTACCCCGAAACAGGTCCTAGTGGGCCTGCCCAGTCTTGAATGGGCTTAGAAGGACCTGCCCATCCAAGAAATCCTCTGTACGGGGTCGGCACTACCCGAGATGGGCATTCGCAGGTTCACCATGACCCACACAGGCCCTGCTCGGGGTAAATGGGGCGTGGTTATTTTTATTTGTATCAGAAGTTAATTAAATTAATTAATTTAATTTCGGTTCAGAATTAAATTTATTAAATATTAACTTTGGATTTAAATTAATGCGGAGAAATTAATTTATTTTCTAATTAATTAAATTAATTAATTAATTTAATTTTAGTTTTAGAATTAAATTAATTAAATGGGACCGAACGACGTAAATATTGGATTAAAAATTAGAGTGAAATTTTTAATTCAATTAAAATTCCCTCAAGTTTAATTTTAATGCATGTTTAATTTTTATTCTGCACTTATTTAATATACGCAAGTTTAATGCGTATATAACTGATCATGAGCTAAGACAGAACAATTCATGTCTGGTGTTTGTTTATTTATTTAATTTAATTATTTAATAATTGCATCTCGTTTAGTAATAATTATTTTAAATTAAAAAGAGGCGATCTGTGTGTCATCTCAGAGTCAGTATATGTATAAGGGCTTGCACGCCCATTCTCAGAGTTGTAAATTTATACCCCGAGACCCCCTCGCCTGTGTGCGAGTACAATTGTATAATGACGAGATAACTAGTGATGCATTTCGTGCCAAGTGATGGCGACACAACAGACATGAGTTGGATGCATTGGATGAGAAGACATTGTTATTCAAGTTGCAAGTCACGCGACTAAAGGTATTTACCCCTAGGGTTTCGGTTGGTCCATTATTCATTCAACGGATCAACCAATAGTACCAGCACATGAGCCGGTGTTTGTTTTATTTCTGCATGGTTTATTATTTTGTGCATGTGTAATTTATTACGTAATCGCTTTGTATAATAATAAACAAGCATGCAAGATAAAATGAACATGTGACACGATGAGATTTCTATTTCTTTCACGACCAGTTGTGAGTGAGATCACATAGTACGTGCTTATAAAATTAGAAAACGATTTCTTTCGTCACACTAAAAATAATAAAACCCTCAATGATATATTAACTCTAAACAGCCTTCCGTCATTCAAAATTCGACAAAACCAGCTGTTTGAGGTGCCGGTTCATGCCTTAGCTGAGGGTGCCTCTTACTACTGGGGAGTCCTTAAAAGCATGATGGGTCGACTTAACTAAAGTGATAGTAAGGATTATCCCTAGCTAACTTTCTATCATTTTAGAGGAAAGCGTTGAGTAAATCAAGTTTTGATTTCAAGAAGCTGGGACTTCACTCAACAGATCAAGGAACCGCATGTTAAAGCGGTTGGCCAGCCAAAAGCCTACCTAGAACCCTCCAAGTAGTGGCGTAGCCTTAGCTTGTAGACTATAGGGGGTGGTTCCAGGATCATTGCCACTAGATTACTCAAGCGACAGAGTATTCCGATTCTAGCACAGAGGGTTCCTAGAATATGATAAAATAGTGGGATACATTAAATGATTTAAGTAATTAATCAAAATGTCTAAATCGGTAATCCAGATAAAAGGCACTTATCTGCTAAAATTTATTTTTGTATAAAAATGGAAAGTTATACCATAAGATTAAAACTGTGATATTATAATGGAAAAAGTAAATGTCCAGAGTGACACGAGTATCCATGAATAGTACAGGCGCGTGCGCATAGTACTATGATATAGGAAACTCAAGGTGTCAGTGTCCCCAACACTGTTAAACTACCTCAAGAAGAGAGGGTGAAAATTTCTTACAGGAGACTAATATACAAAGAATGTGATAGTTATATCATTATTCATTCATCAACGTCTGGTGTCAGTTGCGGTCGCTACACCAGGACATAGATGATATAACATAAAGTCTCATCTATGAGATGTTTCCAAATAGAAAGTGAAGCAATGATATGAATAAGGCGAAGTTTACACCGGCATGTGTAAATTTATAGATTGATAATGATATTTAAATATCATTTTCACCACATTACTCATGTCTCGTTTTAAGTTACAAAATGAACAAGTATTGAGTAAATGCTTCATTACCAATTTAGGTAAGATTCGCAAAGTGAATAAGAATAAAATACAATTAAGCTTCAATTCTTATGGCGGATAAATTGAATGACAATGTGAAAAGTTCAAAGGGATTTAATGCCAGTGACACATTCGCAACATCCTTCAATTAATGAGGTATTAATAGAGGTTATTGTCATTTCATATTATAAAATAATACTACGAAAGTTTAAAATGAATAAACTGATTTAAAGAAGCATGTTTTCACATCTACATCAGGCATATTCATCATTATAATGTTTCTCTTTTACTACTTGGGTATTAAATACAATATGTTGGCAACATATGTGTATTTTAACACGATAAACAAGTTAGTAAAGAAACCTTACTAGAAGTCAGGTGTTTTCTCCAAGTGGCTGTGAAAGGGTGATACCTAGGCCAGTGGTGAGAAGTACATGACTTCTTTAATTTCCATGTGAAAGATTCATGTTGAACTATTGTTGAGTATAACCACAAACATTAATCTCATGTGTCATTGGACGTAAGTAGACATTCTTTCAGTTTCTGGAATGAATTTTGTTTTTGGTAAACTCAATCACTACTTCAGTGATACATGAATCATAGGCAATTAGTGATGAATATAAATGTAAGACTTATACCCAGTTGTGACAGGATAATTCTCTGTCAATTAATACTAAAAATGGACATAATTTATATACCATGTTTTTTATTTAGGCTCGGCACAGCTAAATACTTATGGTATTATCGATGTCTTTAGTTTGGACAAAGGATCCTTTAGAAATAAAGGTATGTCACAAAGCTTTTGGAAATAGTTCAACACGAAAGTGTGAACTATTCCAAGTATAAGCTAAAGGTATATATACTTCATAAGATTATTTTAAGTAATTAAGGAATATCAAAGTGAAGTATTTTCATGGTCAGGAGATATGAGTTGCTTCGGGTTGGGATACCGAAGAATATATCGACCAAGAATTCATCAATCATGATAATGTAGCGTGGATCAATTCCTAAACGCACATTACCTTATCCACATAATGGAATTGATGTTAATGGGGAGGATTGATGATGAAGTCTTACATATCAACATTGATCTACAAAATGTATCTTGGAGTAATTCCTAAAAGCGCATTTTATACATCAATGTATTGATGTAAGTAATATCAATGTTGGAACTAGCAGAAACTTCCACTATATTTCATGAAATGCTTTGCAAATAACAGCAATATCCCACAACCATATGCCAACTATAATGGAAAATGGATATCATATGAGTCATAGTATGATGTAAACCCATTATGTCATAAGAACATGTGTTTGGATGCAAAGAGTTTTTTAGGACATAAACAAACTAGCGTCAAGACAAACTCATTGTGCATTTAGTGTAATAATCCTAACCGTTGTTTAGGATGTTACATAAATCCCTAAGATAGAAGAGTATGTAGTCAAGAAATAGACTACAATTCTATATAAGGATGCACATCTCTATTAGAGATAGTGGGAGCTATATTGACCTGTGTTTAGTCAATGCTCAAAATGCACAAGTAGTCGACATAGGATCTAGTTCCACAAAAACATGTGGAACAAAGAATGTTTCGGAGACACATACTGCGTAGGAAGGATAAAACCATGGTGATGGTTTTTTATATTCACTGCGGTCGGTGATCTATTATTCAATGTGAATAATATTTCATACAATTAAGCAGTATATGGAAATTAGCTAAAATTGATAAGACTAACTAAAATTCAATTAATGGATTCCATGTATCAAAGTATTAAAGGGGCTATTATTTTGAATACTGCGATCGGTATTCAAGTGTGTTGATACATGGATGGTACGAGCTTAGTACCAATAAGGCTCAATTGGTTTCACCAATTTTTCATGCCTAAATCCGTCATAATTTTACTTATCATAGCTAATATCTATGATCAATTTATTTGGCATTAGATGTCATGACCACCAATCTTCGATGGTGTCTATATGAAACAACCAGAAAGGGATGGTCACATCACAGAATGCTGATAAAGGTTTCAAGTTACTAAATTCCGGTTTACGATTAAATTAAGAAACATGATCATAGTATATACATTTAAAACAAATGTTTTCCATGTGTCTACTAGAGGTTAGTGGGAGCGCTACGGTTTTCCAATAAGAAATGTGTTCGGTAACATATGGAAAACAAACATTGGTCTGATAGTTAGTTAAGACCAAAATGAAATTTACTCTCCAATGATTGACTTAAAGTAGCTACCTAAGTTCTAGGGAACATGATCTACTAAGGTAGATCTATAGGTTGCTTGGTTCTAGTCAATCGTACATATAGTGACATTATATTAAAAAAAACATGTTGGAAAAATTCAAGAGATGAATTGTTGCCTATGTCACAGGGCATAATCTCTCCATGTTGACCTGTCCGTGACATGGGAAGAGATAACTGTGGTGAGTTTAAATCCATACGTCGGATCGATGGATCAATCACGTATACCATGATATGTACAAGAACCGATATTGCCAAGGTATATTTTAAAATAGGAAAATATCAGTTATATCCAGGAGCACTACAAGGGATGCAGTCAGAACAATCTAATTTTACTTCGGCAAGTACAAAAGATATTTACCTGGTAAGTAGAGAAGAAAGGATACTAGTATTTGGGGATAAAAACTAGTCTTCTAAAGATCAAGAGATCTAGTATTGCAATTAGGATAAAGGAAATGAGCGAGTCAAGCTCATATAAGCCTGTGGTGGTGAAATCTACAAGACCGAGTACATTGCAGCTTCTAAGATATCTAAGAAGAAGTTAAATGCAGTGATTTGTTCCAGTTCTTGGAATCGCACCTGGTGAGAAAAGTATTAGATTATGATATTCTTACTAGCCAAGATGTCATGTTATGACAGTGACAAAAGGTATACACTTGGGATTCCATCTCTAAATAATTTTTAATCAAAGAGATGAGGTCGTTATAGCAGAATAGCCATGCGGCGGAACCGTGGTGTACCCAATATCTAAGGCCTTTACTCAGCAGAAACATGATTCTTATCATGTGAGTAGCTAAAACGTTTGGTTAGCAAGTCGGCTCTAGTGCAAGTGGGATTGTTGAAATAGTGGGTTCCCTAGACCCAACTATTACGTGCTTTTGATTACCATATTGTGTAAGGTATGCATGATGTCTTCTTATCATTATAGTGTAGACTTTTCTGCATCCACTATTGAAATGGTAATGTCCAAAGATTAATTGTCGTATCGAAATATTATAGTAGATCCAAGGATATAATGAGAACCTCTAGATACTATGACATTAATCTTAAATATTTATGTTCTATGGTCTAGATAAATCTTACTAATTGTACATAGTAGATGTCTGACCATCAGGTGCTGGGGGCTCCTAAGAATTGATAATTCTTCTCATGAAGTTCGCACTTGGTGATCTCTAGTAGTGAGATCATGAGGACTGACCCGCCAATAGGAACACCACATGTTTCAGGTGTCATTGGATGTTCCTATCTACGATCATGTGTAATGGTCTCCTGACTTGAGATCATTACCAATGTATGTCATTTGATCGCTTACTTTGATGCAAGACGAAAACCATGGCAATGAAGTCGTGGCGAGGTAGTTTGTGTCGGGTGCGTCATTGGTGGCATGACATTGGTTGAATGGTCAAGAAAGGATTTTTCGCATCCGGATTAGGGATGTAATATATCTCAGGCCATGTTGATATGGATGGTAGTACCTTTATAATACCATGGCCATAGCAGTCGAGGGTAAATTCACCTAGTTACATCAACAAACAATAAAGAAAGAAAAGGACGATGACACGAGAGTGCATCATGCTTTATGAGATATTATAGACAAAGAGATTATATTACATAGTGCGTGTTTGTAGGTTGGTTGTCGCTGCTGAGACAATCCTTATTTCTTCAGGGGCCATGATGGGTTGCTAGATCCCGCTCTTGGTCTGTAAATACTATTCACAGATGTCGAAATAAGGGCCGAGAGGGTCACACACAATTGCATATTCAAGAATATTCACTATTCAGTTGAATAAGAGTATTTGACATAGTGGGCCCCACCATAGGGGTCCGGGAATTGTCCAAAGTTAAATGATCACCAATGCGATAAATAAATTCATATTATTCGAGTTTAGAATAATGAGTATTGAATTTATTTCTTAAATATATTTACGAGTTTTAAGTAAATACATGAAAAAATATTAATTGACGAATATTAAATTATTCAAGGTTCAATTAATATTTATGGGAGCGATGAGTCGGGTTAATGACTTAATTATTATCATGTAATATATTTTAATATATTACAAGTGAATGATAATAATATTTATGGCTCGGTTTAGTAGTCATAAAATGTCGTTAATAGTGCGTTATGTATTTGGGGCCGGCGAGGCGATACCGGGTATTTTAATTGAGAACTATAAATATGAGAGGAGGGGCATTTGAGAAATACTATTCATGGAGTTTATCTCTCTTATCCTATCTCCTACATTCTAGAGAGAGATGCTCTGGATCCAAGGAGCTCGGATGGAGCTCTCTCTCGGGCATCGCTAGCGAAGCGATGCGGTGGTCTTTGGAGCGTCGAAGGCATCGCCGCAAATCCGCGCTAGCACCCGGATTACGACGAACGGTGCTCCCGCGGATTCCTTGAAGCATGTATGGACGATCTATAGGAATTCGGCTTCGGGTTCTTCGAGCAGCGATCACCAACGACGAGCAGACGTTGTGCGCGGCTTTGGATTTTAACCAGGTATTTTACGGTTTAATTTCGTGCTTAAAATCCTCCATGCGTGGTCCTCGGCTTTGACCGGGATGCCCTTCACCGACGTTGGCAAGTTTACGGCGAACGGCGGTGGAAAAATTTTAAAAACCCACTTATTTGGGGCTTCCGCTGCGCACCCGGTTCCAACACCTAGTGCTTCCCCCAAGTCCTCCTAAATATTCAAGGTAGTTCTTCAATACCTTGAGTAGAGGATTTAAAGAAGTATAATTGGACTTTAGTCCTTTTAGTGATTGAAAACTATAACACTTGCACGCCTAAAGTGCCCAACCTCCCTACATTAGAAACACTTGGCACCACCTATTCCTTTATTATGAAGATGAGCACCCTACTTCTGGAAAGACATGTCAATAATCATGAAGTCGGGAGCCAAGACTCTCCCATGTATTCCTATATAGGTTTTTATCTCTTAAGTGAATATTAGGTCACCCATCCCTACTTGTGCCCTCATACTTGTGCACCCTTATCTACTTGAGAACCCCTTTTTGATTCAATTAATCTCTTCACTTTACAAGCCATCAATCCTTCATCAAATCCACTCATGGTAAGGCTTCTTCTTTTTAGCTCCCTTGTTTGAAATGGATTCTGTTGAGACCTCCACCAAAACCTCATAACATAGAAAATTTTTGGGAAAGGCACATCAATGTGTCTCCTTTTTGGGTTTGTATTTCCACAGTTAGCGGTTTCCCACATTTGTTTTATAAGGGAGTTAAGATACTTGGAATGTCTGAGGTTTTGTATATCCACCGTCACATGGACCTTTCTCCTAGGAACAATGTTGGGATGTTCCAAATTTAGATGAGGGTTTGGGTCCTAGCATCTCCCATCTCAAATAGACGACTCGGTACCTCAGTTCTCGGGTAGGGAAGGTATGCTTCACACTTTCTTTTCCATTTATGAAAATGGGAAGTCTCCCTCCCCTGCCAGGATCAATTTTAGGGAAACTATCATGGTGTAATCCCCTATATTTTCTTTCATGAGGTAGAATCATTACTCCCCCATTCTTTTTCAGTGCCAAAGATCAGAGGGGATATGGGCACATGGACTTTTGTTACACATTCCCTCTCCCATTGGGATTTTTCACCATGGGAAGCATTCCTGGTGTAAGCCCCTAAACTTAATCCATTCCTCCTTACATTGGAACCTTATCCAATCTAAATAGAAATGAGTAAAGGCTTGTCACCTCACCCTCTTCCACTGTCACCTCGCCCTCGTCCACTCTCGCCACCATAGGTGTGCCCCCTTCCATTAGTTGAAGAGGAAAAGTATAGATTATTTAGTTAAATCTTTGACATTCTCTTGTTTCTCACACCGATCTTGACTCATGTGGGCTTAGAGATTTTTCATGGTCACAACATTAGTACAATTTTATAAACTATAATAAATCTGATTCCCACCATAATCGGGATATGTAGGAAGCCTTCTTAGGGGCACGAGCCAACTGGATGTCCTCTTAAGGAATCCAACAATAATTCCCCTAATTTGGGTATCCTCCTTAGAAATAATACAATATTTAAATCCTTAAATAATCGTGGAATACTTTTTAAGAAGTAATCCCAAACTCATTTACCTCAAAGGAATCTACTCTCCTATGAGACTTATCAAACTACGTGGGATTTTATTCCCATCTATATGGGATACGAAGGAATGCTCCTTGAGGTTCAAACCCAATACCTTAAATCAACCCTGTTCTCCTTTGGCCATATTCCCTATAATGTCTGATCCTACATAGAAACCCATATCCTTTCCATGGTACTTGGGCTGCTTTAGCAAAATTCCCTCACTTTGTTTTGAATAAGCACCTTCCTCTTAGATGTCCATAGCACATGACATTAAGCTGTACAAATAGGTCCTTATCACATGACCTTAAATGTTTTTATGTGCCCCATTTAGTGGCACCGAAATATAAGGGTTCTTATTCCTTTTACAAGGATACGTAGGTAGCCCATTTTATGGGCATGTTCCCAAGATCAAACCAAACCATTATCTCCCTAGATGACAATAAATTCCAGAGTTCCCCAATGAGTAGTTTAAAAACTAGTATCATCATAATGATGAATAAATGAATATCTATGTAGTATATGAGAGGATACCATTGATGGGGAACCTCTAATATAGATGGATATCTCTATTAATGAAGATCATCGAATACATACATTTGATTTTTAAACTTTTCACATGATAAATAAGTGATTGTAATTTTCAATGGATACATATGATATAATTGGTGAATTAACAAGGATTCATGAAAATATCTAAAATTATAAATATATTCTCAGAGTAGACAAAAATTCCCCCCAAAAGGGAATGATGAGTCTGACCTCCCTTCCTATGGACCAATTTATGTTCTGAAGTATCGTGAAGTTCACACAACGATATCCTACATTGGAAAAGAAGGCCCCCTTTGGATAAAGAACTATTGGATGTTTCTAGTTCCATAAATAAATATAATGGAAACCACCTGGATGAAGTGTTTCATAAAAGTAGAATATCCATTTCAAGGAACTATGATACAAAAATGGTGAACCCGACGCGAATCCTTAACCAAGTTAATAATGTTACCCACCTATTCTGACCCTATCAATTGATAAAGGGAGGCTAAAAAAGGAATAAATAGCGCATTTATCCATATAAATATATTTTTCATAAATGGATTTTGTTGTTGTTTCATGTTTTTCTCAAAATTCACTTCCCTCCAAAATGGATTTCATCAAGAAAACATCTGTGAACTTCTTGATCCCTACTAAAGCTGGATCCCCAACCACATGAAGGACGTCATCACCAACCCAGCATCTTCAACACTAGGACTCTAATTTTCTGGTAAAGGAATATCTCTATAACTGTAAAATCAAGACTTTGGAGGCTTCTCGGCAGGCCCACCAGGTCAATAACATTTCTAGATCATACGACCAACAACAACCAATAATCAAGAAGCATATGGTTCCAGCCACTGTCTTCAACCATTTCGGGTCCTTTTCCTCAAAATGAATCAATCAATACCTCTAGTTCCATAGGGAGGTGGATCAAGATGCCACTCAAGGCCTCAATTCAAGAATGAAATAGTAATGCCTGAGAACTCCCACCACCAATCTCTGTCAGTAGAATTGGGTGTTAGTGAACCCCAAAACATAATAGGGTGTGTTTCCTCTGGACGTTCGGCCCAGGTCTCTCAGACTCGGGCATGAAAAATGAACCAATGGGGACCACATCCGGCCAATAGGGAGAATGTTCTTACCTCTACCCTATACATAGAATTCCATTAGCCTAACTTGATGACATATAATGAACAGGCACATAAACATGTCCGTACACATTTTTGTTGTCCAACTGACTCATCCGGCAGAAACCCACCAATCCCACCAGACAAATCTAATGGAGTACTATGAACAGGCATATACACCTGCATACATGTTATCATCTAGTCAGTAGGCTCGTCTGACTGCATTTAAAGAAGTCTTCCAATCTAATGTGGTTGGAACTGGTTAACAGGAACACACACCTGTTTACAATAACCAATTCTGGAAGAAGTCTCATATTCCAGTATTGAAGGATGTATGTCAACCATACTTGAAGGGAAACAACCAGTATGCAAATACACCTTCCAATGTTCATTATGTCCTCCAACCGTCTCATTTGGTATCACTCGAAGATGTCATTCACAAAGCTATGATAAAAAATTTGGGGCAGACCCAAATCTTTACCCCCATACATGAGTACTATAAATACCCATTGATAGGAAAAGGTGAACTTGAGAAGTCATATACACCTACTCTAGATACGGAATGGAATTATATTCCCGTTAAATCTGATGAAGTCACCAAACACATCTTATCAATTGTGAAAGGGAAAATACAACTCCCTTCCCATATTCTGGAAGCATGTCGGGTTATTTTAACAACCACTTCATTAGTACCTAAGAAACAAACACATAAATATGTCCCCACACATGAGATGAAACATTGTAATGCCATCCCAAAACATGTACACACCTCTCTTCCTATCTAATAGGGTCATTGATCATACTCCCCATATCTTATGGGCAATAATATCGGTAACATACACCCTTTCTAATTAAAGGTAATCGGTCTGTTCTAGTAACCAACTCATGGAAGGAACATACACCTGCCCATGGTAACCACTTTTCCAATCAATTGGACCCAACTAAGCAAAAAAGAACATCTAAGAAGAATTATCACTAAGCACTGTTGAAAAATCAATAGTCAAGCAGTAAGTTGGCTCCTTTTAATACTGGTGTTCTTAAATCCATCAGACATTTCTTTGTTGTAGCTCAATATCCTATCCTATCGTAACCAAATTATGAGTGGTAGTAGTAATTCTAAAGTTCCCCATCAGACACGTCATCATAAAGGCTTGCTTCATGAAAATTTGATCAATCTAGAGTGCCTATCTTTGGATGAGAGCCACGAAAACCCTCCGTGTGGTAAAACGAAGAGGGTGAAAGAAGATTTATCCCTTGATATAATCCACCATGGTGTTCCTCCCCATGATGGAATTCACTTTGAAAGTCATCTCTATAGTAATATTTCATATTTTTGAGACAATTCTATAATTGAAAATGTATCGACGGGAAATCCCTCATGTCTCAAGGTACATGCAAACACAATGGAAGTCATGTCTGATACCTTGTCATTGATTGGTGAAACACTTTCTCAACCAGAAGACCTCATAAGGGAATGGTCATTCTCAGAACCTCCCTTGGGTCATTTCTCTTCTAATACATAACATCCACTTTGGTCAGACCAGTTGGAGAAACCTCAAGTGAAATACGATGATGATGTGTTAAACATGAGGAAATAATTGGCTAAAGAAGAAGTACCCGCCATGTTCTGGCCTTTGGATAATTCTCAGTATTCCATTCTAGAATTTATTGTAGAATATTGAATACATGATATTGATCGTACCACGATTCACTGTTTTATTCAACCCTTACACCGCAGTTTTAAACTAGTTTTGTAATGAATATTAAAAATATAATAATAAATTGAACTTCATGTTTTAATAAATCAATTAATGTTAATAAATATTATATTGGGCAATGTTACTTGTTTTTATTGTTTCAATGTAGGTGGATGTGATTTGGATGGCCTTTGATGAAGTGGAAGAAAAATGGGCCAAAATTGCATGGATCCATGGACTTCTGTCCACTGTTTTGCATAGTACACAACATCCGTGCATCCACATGGGCTGAAATGTTGTGGGCCTGTCCAGAATTTAATAGGATACATTTCATATTAAGGAACCAAATGATTATTCGGCTTCTATGGGGCCCATCCTATCTGATCTGTCCAAGCCACCGAATTTGGACCAAGTCAAATGCGGTGTTCCGTATTTTTTCAATATCTTGAGTTATAGTTGTACAAACGGTGCCATCCTTTTAGTGGAGATATTCAAGAGGCAGGGCTACAACCGTTTTATTTTTTCCAAAGAGAGATAAGACTGTCTGAAGGCCGAAACGTGTCGTGCAAGTGGATTGATGAAATCTGTGTGCCTAAAACCACCTTCCAATTTTCCTATAAAATGGCACCTTGGGATCCCCATTTGTAAGTTCGGCCAAGAGGCAAGGAGCTGCCATTTTGGAGTCCCCAAGCAGTCTTCTCAACATCCCTAGAGGTTCTGGAGGCTATGGAAAGTTCTACCCCAACATCTTTCTCTTCCCCCTCTCCCATGGGTTTCTAAACCCCTTGTGATCACCCGGGGAGGAATGTGATGTGCATCCCGAGCATCATGTTTGTAATATTTGAATGATCTTTTAAATTCCAGATTGTTGTGTTGTTTTTCATCATCCTCTATTCTTATTTTATTGAGTTATGTACTGGTATGTCATGCTCAACTCATATGATCATGTTTGGGGGTACCCATTCATGTGATGTTTCACACACCGTTCACCACTTTCTTTCCCCCTTTCAATTGCAATGCTTGTGTGGTTTATATTGGTAAATTGAACTCACACAAGTACTGTAAAGGCCATGTACATTTATGTCATGGTATCACAAAGAAATAACATACAAATATGGACAGTTCATCGAGTTTTTCATGTCTTTCCTTGGTGAGTTTTGGTTATGAAGTCAAACACAATTCATCCAATCATCGGCGGTGTCTGGTGAATCATTGTGTGTTTTTTACTGAACCCTAGGAGGTATCCTAGTATAAACTCAGTAACATTCAACTTCTAGGTGTTACAAACCAGGGATTAAAAGATCATAACCTTATATCATGAAGCGATGAAAGATAAACATCATACGAGTACCCCGGGTTGATCACGCTTAATTAATTTTGTTAATCTCTACTTTGTTTTATAGCTTCTATTTTCTATTGTCATCTTTAATAATCAAACCGAAGTATTATAAAACCTCATTTCCCTTTTTAATTTCATAATCAGAACCACATTTTAGAATTAATTATCTAAGGATCCGTCGAGAGACGACCTAGGGTTGCTGCTGTACTGCAGAAATTCTAGTCAAAATTAATCAAATAATTTGACGCGCTCGACAACGTTGTCAATTTTTGGCGCCGTTGACGGGGAGACAAGATAATTTTTTATTTTATTTTATTTTTATTGGGTCATTTTACTTCTTTATTAGTACTCCTCTAAATACCCCACCCCCATTTGATTATTTTTTTTTTGGGTTTTGTCTTTATTTTTTTGTTGTTTTTGGTGTGTTCTGTCTCTCTCTCTCTCTCTCTCTCTCTTCTTCTCAATATCCCTATATAATTTTATAGTATAACATTATATTCTTCTTTCACCCTTATTAAGTTCTTTATATCCATATCAAATAAAAAAACACAACAAACAATCAATCAATCAAACTGGACATCATTGTTTCATGACAAGATCTGGTAAAGGAACACTACTTGAATTTGATCCTGAAATTGAAAAGTCACTTCACACACAAATCAAGGCATCTAGAGAAGGTCAATCAAGTAAAATTGTGGAACCTCATTTAGAACCTCAAGTGGTTCTAAACAAACCCAAAATTGAACCCAATCAAACCCAAGAAAACATGGCTGCTAATAGTCGAACTTTAAAAGAACTTACTACCCCTGATGTGGAGTACCAACCTACGTACATCCAATATCCCGAGGAAGCAGCCAACTTTGAGCTTAGATCAGGTCTCATCCAACTTCTTCCAAAATTCCATGGTCTTCCCGAAGAGGACCCTCACAAACATCTAAAATAGTTTCACATAGTGTGCTCCACCATGAAACCCCAAAATGTGTCTGAGGACCTCATTATGTTTAGGGCCTTCCCTTTCTCCCTTGATGGTGTAGCCAAATATTGGCTATACTATTTTCCTTCCACAATTGGGGGCTGGAATGACCTAAAAAGTCTTTTTCTAGAGAAGTTCTTCCCTGCCTCCCGAACTGCATCAATTAGGAAAGAAATCTATGGAATTAGGCAATCACAAGGAGAGACCCTTCATGAATACTGAGAGAGATTTAAGAGACTTTCCTCAAGATGCCCCCACCACCAGATTAGTGTACAACTATTAATCCAATACTTCTATGAGGGACTTATCCCCATGGATCGTGGAATGATTGATGTTGCAGCTGGTGGTGACCTAGTTGACAAAACTCCTTCTGCCGCTCGTGACTTAATAGCCAACATGGCTCAAAATGCACAACAATTTGGTACACGAGCCATTGCACCAACCCGAGGAGTTCATGAGGTAAGTCATTCAGACCTAGAACAAAAGGTAGACACTAATCTTGATAAGATGCATACCCTTCTAAGGCAATTATCTCAAGAACATGGTAACTCACACTCTAATTCTATTCCATTACATTGTGTTATTTGTTCTGATAACACTCATTTTTCTGACCAGTGCCCACAACTTCAAGATTCATCTGAGTCCTGTGCAGCTATGTTCCAAGGGCGTCCATTCCAACAAGCGCCTCCCTTCAAGAAAGTACCATTCAGGCCAAATCTAAACCCTAGGTGGCAAGCACAACCACAAAACCGACAAGGAGGAAACTCAAGCTACCCGAAGCAGAATTGGTATCAACAAGGCCAAGGTATGAAACCTTCTTATCCTTCAACTTCGCAAAAAAATCATCCTCCTCCTCCTCCCAAATCTAAACCAAGCCTCGAGGAAATGGTGAAACAAATGGCAACCCAGAACCTTCAGTTCCAACAGACCACACAATCGGAAATTCAAGACCTACGAACTCAAGTGGGACAATTGGCGAACACCATCGGTGAGCTTAAGATGCAAGGTTCTGGACAACTACCATCCCAACCCATTGCCAATCCGAATGATAAAGGTAATGTATGTGCAATTACACTTCGTAGTGGTAAATAAGTTTCTCCTTATACTGATCCTATGAAACAGGTATGTCCCCCTCTTGAAAACACTCCTTCCCAACCCTCAAAAATTTCATGTAATGAAAAACAAAACAAAATGGGCAATCAAATTATCATTGATGATTCAAATGAACAATCAATTCCTCTTCCTTTCCCTCAAAGACTCTCTAAATCAATG
Source organism: Viscum album (assembly GCA_963277665.1). Lineage (NCBI taxonomy): Eukaryota > Viridiplantae > Streptophyta > Magnoliopsida > Santalales > Viscaceae > Viscum > Viscum album. The sequence continues at coordinate 449,455,459 of OY728145.1, forward strand.
AAAAACTTTGATAATGAGATTGATAATGAAATAATGGATACATTTAAAAATTTTCAAGTTAATATTCCATTGTTGGATGCAGTCAAGAAAATTCCCCATTATGCCAAATTTCTTAAAGAGATTTGCACCCATAGAAGGAGGTTGAAGGGGAATGAGAGAGTCAACCTGGGGAGGAATGTATCGGCCTTGATTCAACCAGCAATGCCAACCAAATGCAAGGATCCCGGCACATTCACCATACCGTGTACCATAGGGGAGACCTTCTTTTCTGACGCTATGCTAGATTTAGGTGCTTCCATTAATGTAATGCCTCACTCTGTATATAATTATCTACAGGTTGGAGAGCTTCAACCAACATGAATTATCGTGAAAATTTCCAACTGGAGTAAAACACATCCAAAAGGAGTGATTGAGGATGTCCTTGTTAGAGTGAAGAATCTCATCTTCCCCGCTGATTTCTACATTCTTGAGATGGAAGATACCCGAACCCAAGGACATGCCCCTCTCATACTTGGGAGGACATTCCTCAAAACAGCAAAGACGATCATCAATGTTCACAATGGTACATTGTCCATGGAATTCGGAGGAGAAAAGGTAAGTTTTAACATCATTGAGGCTATGAAACACCCTGTTGAAGAGCACTCCACTCTTCCTGTCTATTCGATGGAAGTGCTCTCAAACGATGCACACACACACAATTCTCTCCTCAACCCAAACTCTGATTCTTTTTTGTTTTCTTCACCCTTGGATAATTTGAGTTTTGGTTCTTCATTTGAATGTTGTGTGGGTTCGGAAAAATGTAAATTTTGTTCTTTAATTGATGAGTGTGTTTATTCTGAGGTACCCATGACTATCGATGATTCTTCAAATCTCATTTCAATAGAATCTCTTTCCTTTGAGAATAAACAAGACCAGATAGATAGTTTCATGGACCTCGCTCCCCCTAAATCCCCTCCCTCAATCCAGAAACAACCGGTTTTTGAACTTAAACAACCTCCTACTAATTTAAAATATGCATATCTTGAGGGTATTGACCAATTGCCCGTCATTATTTCCAATAACCTCTCTCCACAACATGAATTGAAACTGCTCAAACATTTGAGAGAGTGTAAAAAGGCAATATGATGGACATTGGCTGATATTCCCGGGATTATCCCATCTATTTTTATGCACCATATACTTTTGGATGATGAGGCTAATCCCGTAATACAATCTCAACGCCGGTTGAATCCCACTCTCCTTGAAGTGGTAAAATTGGAAGTCTGTAAATTACTTGCTGTAGGGATCATTTATCCTATATCTGATAGTAAATGGGTTAGCCCAGTGCAAATTGTGCCTAAAAAAACAGGAGTAACAGTTTTTTCAAATGAAATGAATGAATTGGTTCCAACACGTGTGCAAAACAGTTGGCAAGTCTGTATTGACTATCGTCGACTAAATCAAGCCACGCGGAAGGACCAAATTCCTTTACCTTTCATTGACCAAATTTTAGAACGATTGGCTGGTAAGTCCCATTATTGTTTCTTTGATGGCTATTCGGGTTATTTCCAAATCCATATAGCCCCTGAGGATCAAGAAAAGACAACATTTACCTGTCCATTTGGCACATTTTCATACAGAAGGATGCCATTTAGTCTATGTAATGCTCCTGGTACTTTTCAGCGATGTATGTTGATTATTTTTTTTGAGTACCTTGAGAGATATATGGAAGTCTTTATGGATGATTTCACGGTTTACAGTTCTTCTTGTGATGATTGTTTGGAAAACCTAGGTTCTGTCCTCCACCGCTGCATTGAAAAAGATCTTGTTTTAAATTATGAAAAATGCCATTTTATGGTTGAGCGGGGGATAGTTCTTGGGAATATCATTTAAAATAAGGGAATTCAGGTTGATAAATCTAAAATTTAATTGATTTCATCCCTTCCATATCCAAAATGTGTTCGTGAGGTGCGGTCTTTCTTGGGTAATGCTGGTTTTTACCGACGATTCATTAAAGACTTTAGTAAGATCGCACTTCCTTTATCTCATTTATTACAAAAGGATTATAAGTTTGTGTTTGATAAAAATTGTGAAGATGCATTCAATTCACTAAAAAAGAGTCTCACATCACCTCCCATAATCCAACCACCTAGGTGGGATCTCCCCTTCGAGCTTATGTGTGATGCCTCTAACTTTGCAGTTGGGGCAGTTTTATCACAAAGGGTTGAAAAGGCTCCTCATGTCATTGCGTAGGCCTCGCGTACCCTTGACCCTGCCCAGGTAAACTACACAACCACAGAAAAAGAACTCCTTTCTATTGTGTTTGCCTTGGAAAAATTCTGTTCATATCTTCTTGGGTCAAAAGTGATTGTGTTTTATGACCATGCTGCCCTTCATTTCCTCCTAAAGAAACCTGAAGCCAAGCCTTGCCTCATTCGGTGGATGCTCCTCCTCCAAGAGTTTGACCTTGAGATTAGAGATAAGAGAGGGGTGTATAATGTTGTAGCTGACCACATTAGTATGATTTCCCCACCATTGGACCATCATGTTGACTCACCCCTACCCATTGGTGAATTCTTCCCTCATGAGAACCTTTGTGATGTTGTGGACCTTACCCCCTGGTATGCGGACATTGTGAATTTTCTAGCAACATATAGGGTCCCCCCTGATTTTAGCACTTCACAATCCCAGATACTGAAGCATGATTCTCGTTGGTACATTTGGGATGACCCATACTTGTGGAGAATTTGTAGTAACCAAGTAGTTCGTCGGTGTGTCCTTAACCATGAGTTCACCTCTGTTTTGACCTTCTGCAACACCTTGGCATGTGGGGGCCACTTTGTCTCTCAACGAACAGCTCAAAAGGTCCTTCACTTAGGATTATATTGGCCAACATTGTATAGAGATTCCCATAGGTTTTTTAAATCTTGTACTCGATGTCAATTCACATGGAATATCTCCAAGAGGAATGAAATGCCCCAACAGCCCATGTTATTTTGTGAGATCTTCGATGCATGGGGCATTGACTTCATAGGGCCTTTTCCAAATTCATTTGGCTTTGTATACATCTTATTGGTTATTGACTATGTATCTAAATGGGTGGAAGCAATGGCCACCAGGACCGATGACTCTCGAGTGGTTGTTGATTTTGTGAGGTCCCAGATTTTCAGTAGGTTTGGTCTACCAAGATTCATCATTAGTGATCAGGGTTTACTTTTTTTCAATCGTAACATGAAAAACATGCTTCGTAAGTATGGGGTTGTTCATAAAGACTCCACTTCATATCATCCCCAAACTAACGGTCAATCAGATATTTCAAATCGGGAAGTTAAGCGAATCTTGGAGAAAACGGTACAACCCAATAGGAAAGATTGGAGTTTGCGCTTGGATGATACACATTGGGCGTACCGTACTGCTTTTAAAACACCAATCGGAATGTCACCATATAGGAATGTGTTTGGAAAATCTTGTCACCTCCCAGTGGGGGTAGAACACCGTGCATATTGGGCTGTTAAACAATGTAATATGAACCTTTCAGATACAGGTGAGGAAAGAAAGCTGCAGATTCAAGAGTTGGAAGAAATTCGACGTGATGCATATGAAAACTCTCGAATCTATAAAGAGAAGACGAAGTCTATTCATGATAGCATGATTCACCAGCGGAATTTCCATATTGGTGAGAATTTCCTCATGTACAATTCCATGCTTAAGCTCCACCCAGGTAAGCATCGTTCCCGATGGCTCGGTCCTTATACTGTTACTAATGTTTACCCCTTTGGTGCAATACTGGTTTTGCATGAGCAGAGCGGACGAAGTCTTACCGTCAATGGGCAGCGACTTAAACACTTCTATGAGGATTTTCCAAAGAATCCGGTGGAAGAAATCCACCTTCTCGACGCATAATACCAATAAAACGCACCAGGTTTTATCCTTCCTTCTCACATTTTCAATTATTTCAGTGAGGAAACTGCACATTCTAGGTGTGGGGGGTGGATACATTCTTGGGTTAGTTAGGATTTTTCATCTTTTTCTCCTTTTTTTTTTCTCTTTCTGGCCTTCTTTATGTTATTTTTATTTCTCCCCATCAACAATTTCAAAATTCCATAATGTGGCAACCATAAAGTGGGGAAAGTAAAAATACCATAACAAAGGCTAGAAAGAGAAAGTGTATGAGTTTACCATCAAGGAGTGATTTTTAGTGAATTGGTTTTCTTTCAATGATATAAATGGTTGTATCTATGTGAATCCTTTGAGATGATTGATGCCCATTGTGTGAGTTGTTTTTGGGAAATCGGTGTCACTAATATCTCCAAAAAAAAATTTGCACCAAACCACAAAGTGTGATTATTTCTTACTTAATATAAGGTAAATATATGTTGGGTTAATATTTTTCAGCTTTAAATGATATTTCCATACGTTCGTTCCTTATCCGATCTGTTTCATTACTGTACCAGATTGACCTATGCGTGTGTACCTAATGTCCGACTGTTGTACGCCCTAAAAAAACAAAAAAAAATTGCTGTGTCTTGGGCAGGTCAAAAACCACTCCTCCTCAACCTTTTATCTTGTTATAACTATTGCAATTAGTGTCGTGAAGAGATCAAACAAGGGTTAAGAGATGAGTGTAAGATTGTTTCCAATTGCAACTTCAAAAAAATGAGGGGAGTGATGAAATGTGCAACATATGGGGATATCTAGGTCAGGAGCATATGGTTTGACTTCTAGGAATGCTTAAATGAGTGGGTCTTGAATGATGATTGCAAAGGATGTAGGACAGGTTCAGTGACAAAATCATTTAAGCTGAAAAATGTTAAAATAACATATATTTATTGGATATCAAGTGGAAAGAATAGCATGTAATGGTTTTCACACACACACATGAAGATTTAGTGTCATGGTTTACTTTTGAATTCCTTTCTCAATTGGGTATCATGAATCTTTTTTAATTTCACTATGATATGATTTATGAGACATCTTTTTCTATTTTCACTAGGAAGAACTCCTTGGTGTGGTTCGTGCATTGATCACTTTACTTTAAATAACATTTACTCAAATGTTAAATCTTTAGGATGTTGGAAATATATATATATATATATATATATATGAATCATTGTATTTGGATATGTGACTTTTCCCAGGAGTGCAAATGTTTAGGTGTGGGGGTGTGATCGTACCACGATTCACTGTTTTATTCCACCCTTACACCACAGTTTTAAACTAGTTTTGTAATGAATATTCCAAATATAATAATAAATTTCACTTCATGTTTTAATAAATCAATTAATTTTAATCAATATTATAATGTGCAATGTTACTTTTTTTTATTGTTTCAATGTAGGTGGAGGTGATTTGGATGGCCTTTGATGAAGTGGAAGAAAAATGGGCCAAAATTGCATTGATCCATGGAAATCTATCCACTGTATTGAATAGTACACAAAATCCGTGCATCCAAATGGACTGAACGTTTGTGGTCCTGTACAAAATGTAATAGGATACATTTCACATTAAGGAACCCATTGCTGATTCGGCTTCTATGCGGCCCATCTGAACTGATCTGTCCAAGCCACTGAATTTGGACCAAGTCAAATGCGGTGTTCAGTATTTTATCAATATCATGAGTTATAGTTGTCCAAACGGTGCCACAAGTTCGGTGGAGACAGTCAAGAGGCAGTGCTACAACCTTTCTATTTTCTCCAAAGTGAGATAAGACTGTCTGAAGGCCGAAACGCATTGTGCAAGTGGATTGATGAAATCTCTGTGCCTAAAACCACCTTCCAATTTTCCTATAAAATGGATCCTTGGGATCCCCATTTGTAAGTTCGGCCAAGAGGCAAGGTTCTGCCATTTTGGAGTCCCCAAGGAGTCTTCTCAACATCTCTAGAGGTTCTGGATGCTATGGTAAGTTCTACCCCAACATCTTTCTCTTCCTCCTCTCCCATGGGTTTCTAAACCCCTTGTGATCACTCGGGGAGGAATGCGATGTACATCCCGAGCTTCATGTTTGTAATATTTGAATGATCTTTTAAATTCCAGATTGTTGTGTTGTTTTTCATCATCCTCTATTCTTATTTTATTGAGTTATGTACTGGTATGTCATGCTCAACTCATATGATCATGTTTGGGGGTACCCATTCATGTGATGTTTCACACACCGTTCACCACTTTCTTTCCCCCTTTCAATTGCAGTGTTTGTGTGGTTTATATTGGTAAATTGAACTCACACAATTACTGTCAAGGCCATGTACATTTATTTCATGGTATCACATAGAAATAACATACAAATCTGGACAGTGCATCGAGTTTTTCATGTGTTGCCTTGGTGAGTTTTGGTTATGAAGTCAAACACAATTCATCCAATCATCGGCGGTGTCCGGTGAATCATTGTGTGTTTTTGACTGAACCCTAGGAGGTATCCTAGTATAAACTTAGTAACATTCTACATTCAGGTGTTACAAACCAGGGATTAAAATATCATAACCTTATATCATGAAGCGATGAAGGATAAACATCATACGAGTACCCCGGGTTGATCACGCTTAATTAATTTTGTTAATCTCTACTTTGTTTTATAGCTTCTATTTTCTATTATCATCTTTAATCATCAAACCCAAGTATTATAAAACCCCATTTCCCTTTTTAATTTCATAATTAGAACCACATTTTAGAATTAATGATCTAAGGCTCCGTCGAGAGACGACCTAGGGTTGCTGCAGTACTGCAGAAATTCTAGTCAAAATTAAACAAATAATTTGACGTGCTTGACAACGCAGTCAATATCCACCCCAAACTCTAGATGTATATTTGTCATTTTAAATCGAAAGTACAACCATATAATTAATATCCAAATCATGTAAAGGTAATAGAAGGGTTGCAAAGCCAAATTCACTTGGCATATCTCTCTATTTCCCAACATCCAATGGTTGAAAAATAGAAGATAATCATTCATAATTCTTGCCTCAATGCTCTAAAGAGGCTACACCAGTTAATTTCTAATTCCCCAAATAGTGTTTGTATTAGAGGATGGGGTGAACATTTACTATTACATTTCACTGCACTCTATAATCAGAAACGTCTGCGAGAAGTGGTCTCATGCAATGTTATTTCCCACGGTCGACAACAATAAATAGATTTTGTATGTAATCGAATGTATGATCAAGAACATGCCTCAACCATCTCTCATCAGAGTCTTGCCCAAAGAAATGTAGTTATTGAGTTACTTCTACACCAAGAATCTGAGAATCATTTGTAGGAGTCCCTCTTAGAGGATTCCAGCTGTAAGATAATTATAATAGATGAAATATCAAAGAAATCATCCAAAGAAAGTGATTTGAGAGGTTGTCAGCTAATGCACTCAGGTAATGTCCAAACCAAAATTCAAAAAATCAGAAGAGCAGTTGCACGAATTTCATCCATAACAGTTCAAAAAGAACACCAGATTGCAAGGCTGGGGGATCATTTAATTCAACCTTCAAATTAATCAAACAAAGTTCAATGATTTGAAGAATAAGATGAATAGGAATAGTCCCAGCCTATAGGGTTGGGGGATTTTTTACATCTACAATCCGCTCCTCAATAGATCTCAGTTTTCTCTCGATAAGGGAAGAATCCATCAGGCAATCATTCGAATGAAATATCCAAGGATTCCCTTTGGGTTACTATCTGACAAATAGTTCCTAGTAATTCATTATATAAGCGAACAGAGCCCCATGGAAGATACAAAGGGAGACAATTTTACAAAAATACTAATATAATTTCATCGATGCATTATGCATCAGTGAATATCATTAACACCATTTCAGAAGAACCTCAAGGAAATGATGGCAGTTTAGTGGAATCAGAAGATGAAGTTCTTGTCCATAATATGATATACAATGAAGAAAATAAAGAAGGTGTGCATACTCGAAATCAGAGCCTTACCCAGAATCTAGGTATTCCTTCAAATAACCATCTCCCACCCCTCTGAAAGGCATATTACAAGGAGAAAGGAAAAATTCAGATTGAATCTCACTTTTCCACTAGAGAAGGTCTATCTTTTTCCCTTGAAGAATTATTTAAGGAGTTGAAATGACTCAATATAGAATTACCTTGAAGCATCATTTTTTTTATATGTACTACCCAGATAGGTCCTCAACTGAAAAATCCTATAGGATCTCCTCAAAAAAGAGAATTTTTAGTAACTACGGATGTGGATATTGAATTCCCTCCTCTGGGTACATAATCACGGTAGGATCCAACACATCTTAATAGGCCTATTCCCGTGGGTTATCCAAGGAAAATATTAGCACCTCCATTAGTGGTTTTTCCAGTCATTGCACCAGCTCAAGATCTAGTTTCTATACCTATATATGTTTAAGCTCATTCAAATATTCCCAAAATTCTTATGAGTAAAATTGAGCCATTAACAACCTGATGGAATGCTATGGAGGAACAACACGCATCAGTTCAGCCATAAAATAGAGCTTACCCTAAATAGGTGGATTAAATTCCTCCCCTGCCAAATTTTTTAAATACCACAATTCCAATCTTTAATGGTTCGGGAGATTCAGAACAACACTTAACACATTTTGTTTCTCGTTGTGATATCATGATGGGAACTCCTCAATAAAAAAAGTAGTAAAGCATAGGTGTTTTGTGCAGTCATTACAAGGACCAGATTTGGTATGGTATAAAATTTTACAATCCTGATCAATTACTTGATGGGAAGATCACTGGTAGAAATTACTTCTTCAATTAAGCTCAACGCTACTAAATATGACATTTTTTTATCTTTCCAATTGTAAACAAAGGGATAGTTAAAGAGTTTCAGATGTGATTGAGAAATGGAAAGGATTAACATATTCCATGAGTCTAGGACTCCTTCAAGAATAATTTCTGCCAATTTGGGTGGAAAATATATGTGGTGAGATAAACAAACCATTGATCCATGTGAAATACACTAGAGGGTTTCTAGACCTTACTTCAATCGCACAATAGATAGAAGACTCTATTATAGAAACTAATGATAAAACATATATAATTATATCAGATACGGGGAGTAGGATAGGAAAGGCATAAGATGCTATAATTACAATCAATATGGAACATGTATCTGCTTCTACTTTAAGACCTTCATCATACTTAAGGGCTCCGCCTCCTGAGAATCAGTATCAATAACCGCCTCAACTATATGATCAAAGAGATAAATGAAAGAAATAGTTTGTGGAATTAAAGAACAAAAAATTTATTCTTTCTAGAATGAACAAGTCCTTGGTTACTTCATCCTATCTCTGGAAAACAATTTGGTTCAGATTCAATGTATGATAAAATCAAATTAATAAGGAGATGAAGATATTCTAAATTATTGTCCCTTTCGCTAAATGTTAGGGAATCCTATCAAAGAATTTTTCTTTTTCAAGCACCTCTTTCAAAAGATGGTAGATTATAGACAAATGAGACTCAAAAGTTGGTTATCTCAAGTAGAATGTGTTACCACTACCAATCTAAAAGAAAAAGGTGAATGAAAGGAAGTGAAAAGTAAAAATGTGAAGAAATATTATGATTCGATTATTAGGAAAATGATAAAATGGACTCATTCAATTTTACCAACACAGATGAAATAACCGATTTTTTCTTCTTCCGCACCCGCCACAGCAAAACCACCTTCCTCAAAAGTTTGTTCCTCAATGAAGAGAAGTGATCACAAAGAAAACGTGAATTCAGAATAAGATGAGCTCACGTTAAGGACAATATTTTCCTTGACCCTGGAAGATCTCATGCAATATGTTTCAAAAGAACTGGCACTACCCCACCAAATGGCCGAATCAGAATTAACCTGTAAGGTAGAATCTCTATCAGATGAAGAATTGATCTTTGGTTCTATTATCATTTTCCATTTAATTGTTCTTTATTCCAATGTTGATTCTTGATTATAATGATCCGAAATTCCTTATACCTAATTGGGGAATCAAAGGAAGAGACCAGGGTCAAAGATATAGGAGAAGACATGGGAATTATAGATACCAATATTTGAACTCTACTCCTGCATGAACCATATATACAGCATAATCTTGTGGAAGATCTCTTCTGCGGGATCAACAAGAACAAGGAGTTTCATCCATACAATATAGGTTCTGTTCTGACATGATTATTTTGGAGGACCAATTAGAAGTGACACCATATTCGTATCAGAAAGTTAATAGGCCCAATCAGTCTAATCTACAAGAAATAGGAGTATTTTTGGCTTCTACTCTGACACAGGTTATGTCTACATTAGAATAATCAACTTCCAAAACACCTGCAAATACACATCTTCATGCTAGAAAATGAAGACCGTTGGACCATAAGTATAATTTCTAGAAACAACTGGCCAAAGTACAGGCCTAGTTATCAATTATGGATGATTTGAATCTATCAAATGATATTCGATAAGTACTCATTGAGATTAACACTCTTACCCTAGTTACCCAGAGTCGGTGCATTATTACATAACATCGGCATGATCACAAAAGATCAAGTCTCGAATGACTGATTAGTTTAGTAACCTTGGAAACACTAGATACATACATAAGTCTTACGTTAAATCATAAAGTAAAAAAGCTACAAAAACATAGTCTCCATAGTCCGCACTCATATCTCCTCATACTATCCCTACAGGCCAGTCATATAATAATTTGTCACATCCTGGGAAAAATAAAACATAGAAAGTGGTGAGCTCAGATTCTCAGTAAGGATAACAATATAGTGGAAGCATTCATAAATAAGAATAAACATTTAAGGAAATGTATAAGTAAAACAAAATCCTTTTAAACTTGAAATTCAGCACAATATGGAAACAATAAAGTGAAATAATTCCATTTACTTATTCACATTAATATTCTACTTGTCGAATTATGACAACCATGTTTTTTATTAAAACATAAACATGCTTTATTACATAAAACATCACTTGATACAACAAAGAAGATCGAGAGGTTTAGTGTCTTTAGGGATTAGGACAATTACATAAAAACTTAAAACATGAAATTCAACATCTTTATTGAAAACTTCCATTACATGACCACTACATTCCCTCATACTTAGTATTGCATGGGATAAGCTGAGGACATGTATAAGAAAAGGGTGAGCTATAAAGCCCAGTAAGGGAGTACACATGGAATAACATGAGGAGTACAATATGTGTTAGACAATAGGCATATCAATAGAGAATAAATGAAACAAGAACATAAAGGAATGATAAAGAATGATAATTATAACATGGAAATGTGGCAACAACACGTAACATAGAATTAGCATGAGCCAAGGATCATTGCACATGAAGCATGAGTAAACCCTCATTGCACATGAAGCACGAGTAAACCCTCGTTGCACTTGAATTAGCATGAGTCAAAACTCATTTCACATGACATATCATGATACTATACTTTACCCAATGCATTGGAGCGCTATAAGGGCACACCCTTCTTAAACATTTCATTTCATGCATAAGTGTGCCACATGGATCATAAAACATGGATTCATAAAACATAATCATTTACTTCACAATAAAGGAATTTTGAATTCATACATGAAACTTTATAATCAATAAGTAAACGTGCATAATGGTGAATACCCTTGATGGAGAAATGGGCATGGTAATCACTACACAATGACATTGGCTTAGAATATCGATGCGATTTTGGCAGCGTAATGGTGTGACATAAGAATTCATAAAAATGGTTGATGAGAGATAAAGGGGTTCCTCATCATATTTAGATGTAATGTACAGTAAGGAGGTCATATAGATACATGTCCCATCAATCGAAAAGGAATTTAGATTCCTGATACAAAAGTATTTCTTGAATGTAAAAGAAGAGAGAGAAGTTCCTTTCAGAATTCCGGCATAGTAACCGGTGTACATGGGAGGCATTTAATGAGAGAGAAAGGGGTCACCCATCATTCAAAAAATAAGAGGGCAGTATGGGGGAGGTGCGAAACCATACCCCATCATTCATAATTGAAATTAAAAGGGAAATACAACTTATATAAAATTGACAAAAATGAGAAAGGAAGAAAAAACCCTTACTTGGAAGTGTGCTTCCTAAGGCTAGAGAGAGGCTTGTGAGAGGCTTCTTGGGAGCTTGGGGAACCTTGGGAGGATTCTAGAGAGAGTAGGGCAGAGGTTGGACGAACTCAAAAATATTTTAGTGAGGAGGAAGTGAGATCTTGGTTGGGTTTATATAGGAAAGGTGTGAGAATACTTTATTATTTAGGTTTGGGACCCCTTATATTAAATTAATCCAAACCACAAACCATCCCATGGTTTTTTCCCATGTTTTCTGGAAATGGAAAGAGGAAAACAATATTTTACCAGGACAAGGTCCGAACTTATTAAAATAATAAGGTTGCTTTTGTGTAGATGAGTCACACTCCAATGAAAATTAATTTAAAAAAGAAAAGTGTTGAATAAGTCTTGAGGGGTTCATTAATGCTTTGAAAAGTAATTCAAAAAAAACCCAAAATCAATTTATATTAATGTTAAAACATATATTGGCCGAAAATAAGGAGTATATTATTTGTTTACATCACCATTGGGTCATTATGATGTCATAAAACACATTATATATTTAAACGGTATTTAATTTTTACCCAAAAATTTGACTGTCTCATAAAATTATAAAAAATTCACCGTTGGATAATTTCGATGTCCTGATTCCAGAAATGATATTTATTTTATCTAAAAAAATTTCTAAATATGTTAATTTTCACTTTTAAAATAAAAACCAACATTTATCGAAAATTCAAGGGTTTTGACAGAAATGGCCTTCAAACCTTAACAATAATTTTAATTGCTTTAATAAAATTGTAAGATCATTTATATTTAATAATAATTAATTTAATATTAATAATAATATTTTATAAAAATATTATTTAATTCAAAAATCCCTTAATTTAATGAAATTGAATTCTTAATTAAATAATAACTAAAAACACCATTTTAACTTTAAAAACTATTTACAATGTACCAAAAATGACTAGAAATTATATTCATTATTATATACACAAAAATAATGTACATGAACATAGTACTACTTATTTTTTACATAACCCCTTAAAACAGCCGCATAATACCTAAGGGTAAGGTGTGTAATGGTGACAGACTCTTAGGGCGGCTCGGATAACATCACTCGAGTGGTAATCTCTATCAACTTCCACTTTTCCCATAGACGGTCACATTCGAGCTTGACATAATGAAGCTCATCTTGGGCTTGGTCAAATGCGAATCCCAAGGATGCCACCTCTTTTTCGATCTCCGACAAATGGGCTTCATATTGGGCAATTCTACTGGATGAGGCCATCACTTCCTTTGTCTGAGTAAAATTGGGTTCGTTAAAGCCTTATATTTATACTAATCATGTGATCACTGTTCAATGGCTATAAAAGTAACAGTCACAACTCTTATCATAAAACCAAAGAAGTTTACATCTTATAAAAACATTTTTTTATATAAAGAGATAATTAACTGGATCAAGGGGGATTTTCCATTAATGAAACATTGGGTCGTTACAATATTCCCCCCTTAAGAAATTTCGCCCTCGAAATTTTCCTTTTCCCACACTAAAACAAATGTGGGTAACTCAGCTTCATCATATCCTCCGACTCCCACGTTGCTTCTTCAATCTTGTGGTTTCTCTATAACACCTTGATGAGGGGCATTGTCTTATTTCGTAGAACTTTTTCTCTATGATCTAAGATCTTCACTGGTTGCTCCTCATAAGAAAGATCATCTTGCAACTGTACCACCTCGGAAGAGAGTACATGTGAAAGGTCCGATATGTACTTCCTTAAGAGGGATACATGAAAGACATCATGCACCTTGGCCATAGTAGGTGGAAGTGCTAGTCGATAGGCCACAACCCCAACACGATCAAGAATCTCGAAGGGGCTGATGTACCTTGGACATAACTTCCCATTATTTCCAAACCTCATGACCTTCTTCCACGAAGATATGCATAAAAACACCATGTCTCCAACTTTTAATTCAAGGTCTCGTCGATGATTATCTGCATAACTCTTATGAAGTCTCTGGGCTGCCTTGATATGCTGCTGAATGGTTTTCACCTTCTCTACCATTTCATCGACCATTTCTGGTCCAAGCAGCTTACGTTCACCGACCTCATCCCAACATGCCGGTGTTCTGCACCTTTTCCCATACAGGGCTTCATATGGTGCCATTTAGGTGCTCGAGTGGAAACTGTTATTAGAAGAGAACTGAACCAGAGGAAGATGTTGATCACATCCTCCTTTAAAGTCCATTGAGAATGCTCTCAACATATCCCCAAGTGTTTGGATAGTCCGCTCGGATTAGCCATTAGTTTGAGGATGATAGGCCGTACTGATGTTCAGTTCAGTATTCAGATCACGTTGAAGACTCTTCCAAAACATAGAGGTGAAACTTGGATATCGGTCAGACATAATATATAGTGGTACACCATAAAACCTTACCACTTCACTGATATATATCTGTGTCAGTTGGTCCAAAGAGAAATCCTCTCGAATAGTAATGAAGTGTGCAGTCTGTGTAAGACGATCCACAACAACCCAGATTTCATTGTTGCCTTTGGATGTCCTCAGAAGTCTGGTGACAAAGTCCATGGTGATTTTCTCCCATTTCCATTCTGGTATGGGAAATGGTTGCATCATCTCCTTAGACTTCTGCCTCTCTGCCTTCACTTGCTGACACACTAGGCACTTTGATGTATATTCAACGATCTCCTTCTTCATATTATCCAACCAAAAGTTTTCTTGGAGATCTCGATACATCTTTGTGCTCCCTGAATGAATAGAGAAATTTGAACTATGTGCATCATCGAAAAGATCATTCTTCAGCTCCAGACATGATGGAACACATAGTCTTTCCCCAAACCGCACAATTCCTTCTTCATTAAGATTAAACACCGAGGATTTCCCCTTTTTGATAGCTTCAACGTTTCCTTGAATTCCCACATCATCCTTTTGAGCATCCTTTAACCTATCCAAAAGAGATGGTTGAGCAATAATTTGTGAAAGGATTTATGATGATCCCTTCTTTATGATTCCCACATCCATCTTCATCAAGTCTAAGAAGATTGGATCCTTCTCAATTATCATCATTGATATAATCGCTGGATCCGTTCTACTTAGGGAATCTCCCACCTTGTTCTCTTTTCCAGGGTGGTAATGTATTGAACATTCATAATCCTTGGTGAGATCTATCCATCTTATCTGGTGCATATTATGCTCTTTCTGTGTGAATATATATTTAAGACTCTTGTGGTCAGTATATATCTCACATTTATCTCTATAGAGATAATTCCGCCAGATTTTCACGGAAAAGATCAAAGCCGCCAACTCTAGATCATGCATTGGATAGTTTCTCTCATGGATTTTCAACTTCCTTGAGGCATAGGATATCACTTTATCATTCTGCATCAGCACACAGCCTGATCCCTTCTTTGAGGCATCACTGAATAGCCCAAAAAGTTCCCCACTTGTGGGTAAAGTGAGCACGGGCGCATTGATAAGCCTCTTTTCATCTCCTTGAAGCTTTCTTCACATTCATCACTCCAAGAAAACATTACTCCCTTTCGAGTTAGCTTGGTAAGAGGGTAGGACAATTGTGAGAAATTTGTCACAAATCGTCGATAATATCCAGCTAACCCCATGAAGCTACGGATATCTCTTACCGATGTTGGCCTCGGCCATCCCTCAATTGCATCTATTTTGGAGGGATCCACAGATATCCCATTGCTTGTGATGATATAGACCAAGAATGAGACTTCATTTAACAAGAACTCACACTTGCTGTACTTTTCATAGAGCTTCTCCTTGCGCAAAGTTTCTAGTACAGTTCTTAAACACTCCTCATGATCCTCCTTGGTTTTTGGAGTATATTAGAATATCATCTATAAAGACTACCACAAATTTTTCATGGTAATCTCTAAAGACTCTATTCATCATGTCCATGAATATTTCTAGAGCATTGGGGAGTCCGAAATGCATTACTATGAATTCATAGTTCCCGTATCTTGTACGAAAAGCAGTCTTCGGGACATCTTCCTTCTTCACTCTTACTTGATAATATTCTGACCGCAAGTCCACCATGGAGAAGTATTGTGCTCCACGTAGCTGATCAAACAAGTCATAGATTCTTGGGAGAGGATACTTGTTCTTTATTGTGATTTTGTTAAGTTCGCGATAATTGATGCAAAGTCACATTGACCCATCCTTCTTCTTGACGAAGAGGACTGCTGCACCCCATGGTGAAGCACTTGGGCGTATAAACCCTTTATACAGATTCTCCTGTAGTTTTTTCTTCAGCTCTTCAAGATCAACAACATCCATTCTATATGGATTCTTGGATATTGGTAATTCCCCAGGTATAAGTTCAATTGAGAACTCAACATCTCTACTAGGTGGAAGACCAGGCAGTTCCTCGGGAAACACTTCAGCGAATTCCCTCACAATAGGCATTTCTTCAAGGATTATTTCTTCTTTGGACTCAATCATCTGAGCCAGATACGCGTGCTCATAGGGCAGTAATATCCATTCTTGAGATGATGGAGCTAAATGAGATTCATCTTCCTCCTGACACTTGTAATGAATCAGGGTTTGATTCTCCATATGGAGGGTGATTTCCCTCTCCCGACAATTTATGTTGGCTCTATATAAGGAAAGCCAATCCATGCCAAGAATTTCATCAAATTCCACTAGAGGGAGTACGACGAGGTTCACCGGAAAATTCAAGCCACAAATTATAACAGGGGAGGACTTATATTCATGGGATGAAATGATTTCCCAATTTTCCATACTCACCGACATATTTACTTCCATGATTTTTGGTGGTGTTGGGATTTTTCTACTAAACATTTAATATATAAAAGAATGTATAGAACCTGAATCAAAAAGTACGTTCGCTATTCTTGAATGAATAACTAGCGTACCTGTCACCACTTCGTTGTCGGGGTTCACTTCGGCAGAAGTGATGGCAAATGCTCTTCTTTGCTGTCTTGGAGGTTGTTGGTTGCCTTCGATAACCCTTGGATTAGGGAACTGATTTGCAAAATGACCAGGTTCATTGCATTTGTAGCATTGAACAACGCATTGAGGTTCGAATAGAGCGTTCCTCTCCTATGTCACAACCGCGGGTCCTTCTTACCAACAGTTAATAGCTAGGTTCCCTTCTCTTCCACACCTGAAGCATTTTCTTGTCCCCTTAATGCAATTTCCAGGGTGCTTCTTTCCACACTTTTGGCAAGTGGGGTGCTGGAAATTCTTAGCTCCGTTGGATTTATCCATCGGACCACTAGCATTGAAGTCCAACTTATGCTTCTTTTCCCCATGATACCCATGTGATTCTCTGATCTCCATTTCGACCTTGAGGGAACATCGAACAATTTCCTCATAACTGTAGAAGTCACGGATCGCTAATGCTTTTCGCAAGTTAGGCTTCAGACCACCAAAGAAGCGGTCAACCTTGCATTCGGGGGTCACGACGAAGACGGTATCATATTGTGCAAGCCTTTTGATGTTTTACTTGTATGCTCCCACAAATTCTTCATCTTTTTTCTTGAGGGAAAGGAAGTCCCTTTCCATCTTACGACGGAGGGTGCCCGAAAAATATTTATCAAAAAACATCTTCAGAAATTCCGTCCATTCCAAAGCCTCGATCTCCTCCTCAGGCTTCGTATTTTTGATCAAAGTCCACCATTGATCAACTTCACCATCCATACGATAAGCAGCTAGGAGAACCTTCTCTTTTTTATAACATTGAAGGATGGAGAAGATATTTTCAATGGAGTTGATCCATTGTTCAGCGATCATGGGATCGGATGATCCACTAAAAGTAGGAGGCCTTTTCCTCATAAAGCTCTTGATAGCGACTTGTTCCTTCTTAGGGGGGTTTGAAAATTCCTATTGACCCGTTTTTCTATTCAAAACTTGAGTTAGCTGAGAGAGAAGCATGACAAAGTTCACGATTCCCACTCCCATTGGATTGGGCATCTCATTAGTACAGTCATCACACTGATCTTCACAACGGTTGTCAGCCCGAGTCCTCCTATTACCGGCCTTTGGCTGGAATAAAAGGAAAGTTAGGGGAAACACATAAAGGGTAATTAAAAGAAAAAATTTGATGACTTATAAATAAACTTTCATTCCTTAACTCATGAGTCTATAGGCTTCAATCTTGGATTTTCATGATCTACTTTCTAACAAATATTCATAAGGAATTTTTTTAAAATTCCCTTAATAAGGGATCATACTATGCTTGTGAATTTATCAAAACATATCCCCCGGGAGTGTCATAACCAAGATTGTAGCAAGGCCCGTTGTCGTGCACTAGTTCCCGTTCGTGTCTAGCTCAAAGCGGTGTTTTCGGGTTTTACCCCTAGGATACATCTGTGCCAGTGCCGCCTCAACCTGCTCGTATCCAGACAAGGATGTATTTGTTTGATAAACCACTTACTTAGTATTTACCAAATATTAGAGATGTTTTTATTATACTTAGTCTTGTATCTATGGCTTTTCAATGGTTTTCCTAATCACAAAAATAACTAAACCTATCCTTTGATACCAACTATGACAACCCCGCTTTTTATTATAACTTAAACATGCTTTATTACATAAAACATCACTTGATACAACAAAGTAGATCGAGAGGTTTAGTGTCTTTGGTGCTTAGAATCATTACATAAAAAATTAAAACATGAAATTCAACATCTTTATTGAAAACATCCTTTACATGACCACTACATTCCCTCGTATTTAGCATTGCATGGGATAACCTGAGGACATGCATAAGGAAACGGTGAGCTATAAATCCCAGTAAGGGAGTACAAATGGAATAACATGAGGAGTACAATAAATGTTAGAAAATAGGCATATCAATTGAGAATAAAAGAAACATGAACATAAAGGCATGATAAAGCATGATAATTATAACATGGAAATGTGTCAACAACACTTAACATGGAATTAGCATGATCCAAGGCTCATTGCACATGGAGCATGAGTAAACCCTCATTGCACATGAAGCACAAGTAAACCCTTGTTGCACGTGAATTATCATGAGTCAACACTCATTGCACATGATGTATCATGATACTATACTTTACCCAATGCATTGGAGCGCTATAAGGGTGCACCCTTCTTAAACATTTCATTTCATGCATAAGTGTGCCACATGGATCATAAAACATGGATTCATCAAACATAATAATTTATTACACGATAAAGGAATGTGGAATTCATATAGGAAACTTTATAATCAATAATTAAATGTGCATAAAGGTGAATACCCTTTATGGAGAAATGGGCATGGTATTCACTACCCAATGACATTGGCTTAGAATATCGGTGCGATTTTGGCAGCGTAACGGCGTGACATAAGAATTCATAAAAATCATTGATGAGAGAGAAAGGGGTTCCTCATCATATTTACATGTAATGGACAGTAAGGAGGTCATATAGATACATGTCCCACCAATTGAAAAGGAATTTAGATTCATGATACAAAAGTATTGCTTGAATGTAAATGAAGAGAGAGAGGTTCCTTTCGGAATTTCGGCATAGTAACGGGTGTACATGGGAGGCATTTAATGAGAGAGAAATGGGTCTCCCATCATTTAAACAATAAGAGGGATGTATGGGGGAGGTCCGAAACCATACCCCAACATTCATAATTGAAATTAAAAGGGCAATACAACTTAAAGAAAATTGACGAAAATTAGAAAGGAAGAAAAACCCCTTACTTGGATATGTGCTTCCAAAGGCTAGAGAGAGGCTTGTGAGAGGCTTCTTGGGAGCTTGGGGCACCTTGGGAGGATTATAGAGAGAGTAGGGTAGAGGTTGGACGAACTAAAAAGGATTTTAGTGAGGAGGAAGTGGGGTCTTGGGTGGGTTTATATAGGAAATGTGAGAGAATACTTTATTATTTAGGTTTGGGACCCCTTATATTAAATTAATCCAAACCAAAAACCATCCAATGGTTTTTGCCCATGGGTTCTGGAAAAGGAAAGAGGATTAAAATATTTTACCTGGCCAAGGTCCGAACTTATTAAAATAATAAGGTTGCTTATGTGGAGGTGAGTCACACTCCCATGGAAATTAATTTAAAAAGGCAAAGTGTTGAATAACTCTTGAGGGGTTCATTAATGCTTTGAAAAGTAAGTCAAAAAAACCAAAAATCACTTTATTTTAATGGTAAAACATATATTGGCCGAACATAAGGATTATCGTATTTAATTACATCACCATTGGGTCATTATGATGTCATAAAACACATTATATATTTAAACGGTATTTAATTTTTACCCAAAAATTTGACTGTCTCAGAAAATTATGAAAAATTCACCGTTGGATAATTTCGACGTCCTGATTCCAGAAATGAAATTTATTTTATCGAAAAAAATTTCTAAATATGTTAATTGTCACTTTTAAAATAAGAACCAACATTTATCGAAAATTCATGGGTTTTGACAGAAATGGCCTTCAAACCATAACAAAAATTTTAATTGCATTAATAAAATTATAAGATCATTTATATTTAATAAAAATTAATTTAATAATAATAATAATATTTTATTAAAATATTATTTAATTAAAAAATACCTTAATTTGATATAATTGAATTCTTAATTAAATAATAACTAAAAACACCATTTTTAATTTAAAAGCTATTTACAATGTATCAAAAATGACTAGAAATTATATTCATTATTATATACAAAAAAAATAATGTACATGAGCATAATACTACTAATTTGTTACATAACCCCATAAAACAGCCGCATAAGACCTATGGTTGAGGTGTACGATGGTGATAGACTCTTGGAAAAGCTTGGATAACATCACCCGAGTGGTAATCTCTATCAACTTCCACTTTTCCCGTAGATGGTCACGTTAGAGCTTGACATAATGAAGCTCAGCTTGGTCTTGGTCAAGGGCGAAGCCCAAGGATGCCACATCTTTTCTGAGCTCTGACAAATGGGCTTCGTATGGGGCAATTCTACTGGATGAGGCCATCGCTTCCTCTGTCTGAGTAAAATTGGGTTCATTAAAGCCTTATATTTATACTAATCATGTGTTCACTGCTCGACAACTATAAAAGTATCGGTCACAACTCTTATCATAAAACCAAAGAAGATGACATCTTATAAAAACTTTTTTTAAAGAGAACATTAACTGGATCAAGAGGGATTTTCCATTAATGAAACTTTGGGTCGTTACACGAATAATCACATTCAATATCAAAAACCACTTTCATAATGATAGAATTCATAATTCCAGACTATCATAAACATATAGTCCAGGCCTTGTGCCAAGAATAACAATAAGATTTTGTCAAGGCCTTGTTCGAAGACACTAGTTTGTCTCATGAGACCAACTGATGCATTGAAGAGCTATAGTGGGTTCCACCCATCACTTACTAAGTCAATTGCATTCTTTCTATGAACAAGTTTAAACATAACATAAACATTCATATTAAAACTAGCATACGAAATGTCAATACTTTCTCCATAAACCATGAATGGTATAAAAATAACACATCAAAATTCAAACATATCACAAAAACATCATTACAATATGGATGTTTTGTATCATAATAAATCAACTTCAAATAAGCTTAAAATCCGTCAAAGGATGCTGACATAGATGAAATCAAAACTATTTGAGAGAAATATCTCTATTTTTGAAATAATTTAAAGGTCACATAATTATAAAATAAAAAATTTACATTGAAAATATTTTTTTAAGATTTTAAGGGAAGCTTTGAAGATTTTATAATGGTGGAAAATAGTTGCACGCTCCGTATAAGGTAAAAAAATACATTCTTTACTTAATTCTTCCGAAAAGGTTAAAAAGGTCCTTGTTTGGAAAATGATGGAACGATTCCTTTATAACCATATTATAAAATGTAAAACAATTGTATAAATGACTTTAACCCATAGTCTATAAAATATTAAGAATTTTTTGGAATACATTTTTAAGAAACATTGATGTGGATGATAAAGAGGTTCTAGTTGATAATTACGTATAAACAACCTCGGATAATGAAGTGATTGTGAAATAAACCCTTACATTGTACTTTTCCTTGGTAGAGGGTAGGTTAACCTCATGTGTAATCGTCAAATAATTGTTATTAAATTATACAAGAATCATATACATAAATATGATACTATATATAATCATTTAATATTGCATTGTTAATAATATTTTAGTATTATCGTCGTTTCAGGTGTTCACTTACTCATTTTCATTTATATATTTTGTTACATAAGTCGTGTTATTTTTCCATAGGATGTATCTTATTCATATCCAGAATGATATCAATTCATTAAACATTATTTTTAATCATCAAATGAAATTTAGTCTTGAATGGATACAATTGGGAATTAATCTGATCGAGTTCGTGGAGATGGTAGTCTGTACGTACGCGCGATCGACAACATCATTCTTTTGATATTAAAATAATATATAATTGGATGGTGTATAATATATACAGAATAATTATTATGTTATATTTATTATTTACATGAGTTACATATAAATATTATACCCATCCAAATAATAATGTATTGAATAACAATTACACCACGACTTGGAGACGGTAAGCCGTACATACACACGTATGATGACATGTCATTAAAGGGATGTATAGAATAATAAATTTGGTTATACCATATTTATAATAAAATCACAATATATAAAAGATACTGATGTTATTATTTTTTAATGGAAACAAGAAAGAAAAAGGAAGTGGAAGAAGAAAGGAACTTGAATGAGGTGGTGAGATTTTTACCTCTTCTTCGGGATCTTCTTTTTTATTTGATCAAAAGGGCTCCTGAAGATGGCTTTCTGACTAAAGGAAGGCCTCTAAGATGAAGTGAGGGAAGTTAAGAGGATATTTGGTTAGGGTTTGGCCGAACCAAAAGGCTTTGAATATATGAATTTGAGTGAAGGGGGGTTCCCTTTTATAAGAGTGGTGAGGGGCACCTTAGGAAAAACGTAAAATATTATATTATAATAAATTCATATTTGGTTTATAATGTCTGAAAAGTGACTTATTTCAAGGATAAGGTGGGGATGGGTCAAAAACCTTTCAAAAAATAGATTTTAGAGAGGTTTTGGTCACTATATTAACCTTATTATTTATATTTAACTCTTAGTTAAATAGTTTAACATTTACCATGTCTCTTTGTATTATTATATTATTTGGTTAATAAACATACTATAAAAATCCAAAAGAAGACCAAGTGGTTATTGATTAATATATATTACCTTATCTAAGTAATTTTTCTGAACCATAGATTTTTAGTAATAGAATATCAGTTAATAATATAATATTTGTTTTATATACTCCTTTATATCAATTTTGGCACTATTTAATTATAGATTTTTTTTAGTTCTAAAAACTTTATTAATTCGAAATAAATTATTTTAATCAATACTTACATGACATTTTAACCTATAAAATTAGTGGAATTCATAAAAAGTATCAAATTACATATATTTAGATATTTATAATATCAATTATTTTAAGATTTTATTAATTAGATAATTCGTGCATCACCTTTGTGTCATAAATAAATTAAATTATTTAATGTATAAAAATTATAAATAAAATAAAATTTTGTAGGATATCTTTTTATATTTCGGTTTAATATTTATAATAGAATTTTTCTTATGTATAACCCAATATTAAAAATGTTTTAGTTATTAAACTTTGATTCTAACTCTTTTAACTCTTCTTTGAATTAAATAATAATAAATGTCCTAATCTAATCCATGTGGACCAAAGATGATCATATGTTATTCCTAAGGTTGTTTTTGGTAAAATAATACTTAGAAAATATAATTAAGATATGTGTTAGGGTAATAATAATATCAATTCTACCCTTAATTACCTTATTTACATTTAATAGTGGTAAATAAAAGTAAAACGTTACTCTTCACCAAAAATTATTTTTATGTTATTAAACCACATTTTACTCCTTGATATTAACCATGTCTATCGGATTTTTGAAATTACACTCATAGAAGCGGTAAAATTATGTTTTATTTGAATTTTCAAATTCTCCTAAGAGGTGGGTAAAAGACGGTGAAAAGTTAAATAAAATTTTTATATATCTAAAATTATTCTAAACTAACTTAAATGAATTACATTGAACATATATAGGTATTATGTATCTATTTTGACCTAAATTAAATTTAAATAAAATAAATAATTATTTAAATAAAATTTTGGTTTTAAACGAAATCTCTGTGTTTTTTCACTCTTTATCAAAAATTGAATGTTTTTAGAAAAATAACAAAAATTCACCCTAACCTAATTTCGATATTCCAAATCCAAAAATGAAGTCCATTTTGAAAGATAAAATTTATAAAAATTTTAAAAGTGGGTATTACTATTCATAACGGCTTGCTTGATTGGTTATAGTGTAAATTATAACTTGAAATAGCATACGACACATGCTATTGTATTATTCAAAGAGAAGCGTACCTTGGAAGCTTGGGGTGTTACATTCTCCCCTCTTTCAAATAATTTTGTCCCCAAAATTTCTAGAATATTACTACATAAAAATACTTGGGTGTTTCTTCATCATAAGTTCCTCGGGTTCCCACGTTTCCTCTTCCATATTACGGTTTCTCCATAGAACTTTTACCAGACCAGTCGTCCGGTTTCTGAACACTTGTTCTATGGTATCGAGAATCTGTACGTGCTCTTCGCAATAAGATAGATCAAGTTCCAGTTCTAATTCCTCATAGGTGAGTACATGCTTTGGGTCAGGCATTTATTTTCTCAACAGTTTTATGTGGAACACATCGTGGTCTTTGGAGAGATTTGGCGACACTGCCAAACGATAAGATACAACCCCTAATTCATTAAATAATTTCGAAAGGTCCTATGTACTTGGGACTAACTTTACATTTCTTACCGAAATGTATAACTCCCTTCAATGGAGATACATTCAAGAAATCATGATCTCCTACCTAAAATTCCAGATCCTTCATTGGGTTATTACCATAGCTCTTCTGCCTACTTTGAGATTCTTTGATGTGGTTGTGGATTACCTTCACCTTTTCCATCATTTCCTCCACCAGTTCTGGACCTATGAGTTTTCTTTCACCAACATCATCCCAAAAGGTTGGTGTGCGACATCTCTTTCTGTATAACGCGTCATATGGTGCCATCTGAATACTCGAATGGAAGCTACTGTTATAAGAAAATTCTACCAGAGGAAAATTTTGATCCCACATACCCTGAATGTCAAGTGAGGAAGATCTCAACATGTCTTCTAAGGTTTGAACAGTATGTTCTAATTGTCCATCTATTTAAGGTTGGTAGGCAGTGCTTAAACGAAGTTCTGTATCCAAGGCCATCTAAAGACTCTTCTAGAATCATGAAGTAAAATGGGGATCATGATCAGAAATAATCGATTGGGGTACTTCATGAATCCTCACAACCTCATTAATATATAGTCTTTCTAGATGTTAAAGTGGTAAATTATCCTTTATATCAAGAAAATTAGCTGACTTGGTTAGACGATCAACAATGACCCATATTGCATCAATCCTTCTAGGAGTCTTTGGTAGTCCCATGAAAAAGTCCATCATGATATTATCCCATTTCCACTCAGGTATGTGAAGAGGTTGCATTACTCATCCAGGGTGTTTCCTTACAGCTTTCACTTGTTGACAAACCATACATCTTGACACAAAATCAAAAATCTCCCTCTTCATGTTTTCCCACCAATGATGTTCCTTCAAATCTCTATACATTTTGGTGCTCCCATGGTGTATAAAGAAATTGGAACTATTAGCATCATCCAACAATTCCCTTTTTAGATCAGGTATATCAGTATCACAAAGCCTCTTCCCAAATTTCAAAATCCCAACTTTAAACACAAAGTCACTCAATCTCCCATCATTCATAGCATTAAACTTCTTTTGAAATTACTCATCATCGGTCTGAAAACACTTAATTTTTTCTAGTAAATATGGTTTGGCAACCATTCAAAATAGAATCGATGTTTCACCTTCCATGGTTATTCTAATATCCAACTTTACTATAACCATGAAAAGTGGATCCCTTTAAACTCTCATTTTGTTAAAAACTCCATGATCCTTTCTACTCAAAGCATCTTCCACCTTATTTGACTTCCCTGGGTGGTATTGTATCCTGCAATCATAATCCTTGAGTAGTTAAATCCATCTCTTTTTCCTCATTTTGAGTTCTTTTTGTGAAAAAATAAACTTCAATCTCTTGTAATTGGTATATATCTAACATTTTTCACCACAGAGACAGTGTCTCTATATCTTCAAAGCAAAGATTACAACAGCTAACTCAATATCATGATTAGGATAGTTTTCCTCTTGAATTTTAAGTTGTCTTGATGGATAGACAATAACCCTCTCATTCTTCATAAAGACACAACCAAGTCCTTTCTTTGAGGAATCATTATAAATAACAAAACTATCATTCCCCGATGGTAGAGTCAATATAGGATCATTGACTAATCTTCTCTATAGTTCTTCAGAACATTTTTCACACTCTTTTGTACAAAAAAATTTATCCCCTTTACGAGTGAGCTTTGTTAATGGGTTAGCCAATCGGGCAAAATTCTGGACGAAATGTCGATAATAACCTGCTAAACCAATAAAAATGCGTACCTCAGTTATACTCGTCGGTACTGGCCATTCTTGGATTGCCTTTGTCTTAGAAGGATTAATAGAGATTCCATTCTTGGAGACAATATGGCCAAGATAAGAAATCTCCTAAAGACCGAATCCACACTTGCTAAACAACCCATATAATTCATGTCATCTCAGAGACTTCAATATAATGTGAAATTTGATTTTCATGATCTTCTTAGCTTTTGCAGTAAACCAAGATATCATCAATAAATACCACTACAATGTCATCAAGATATTCCATTGAAAACTCTATTAATTAGATCCATGAAAAAAGGGGGTGCATTAGTCAGCCAAAAAGGTATTACTTTAAACATGTAATGCCCGTACCTGGTTCGAAATTCTATCTTCGGAATGTCTTCCTTCTTCACACACAACTGATGGTATCCCGATCAAAGATCAATCTTTTAAAGTTATTGAGCTCCATGATGTTGGTCAAATAAATCATCAATGTGAGGTAGGGGATATGTGTTCTTTATTGTGATAGAATTGATCTCCCTGTAGTTGATACATAACCTCATATATCCATATTTCTTCTTAACAAAAAGGAAAGGGGCTCCCCATGGAGAAACACTAGGGAGAATAAATTCATTATTACTCAATTCCTATAGTTGTTTCATTAGTTCCACTAATTCCAAAGTTTCCATTCCATAAGGGTTCTTCGATATGGTTTTTGATCCAGGAAGTAAATCAATGGAAAACTGACTTTCTCGTTCTGGAGGATGTCCGGGAAAATCCTCTGGAAAAACATCAACATATTATTTCACAATAGGTACGTCCTCTATTTGAACAATCCTTTCCTCACCCATAGTTATTTCATTCTCTTCCTCCCCAATAATTGATTTTAGTTGAGCTACTGGGTGTGGATCAAGATAAGAATTAGGTGGTGATGATTATGCTCTAAATATAATGTGTTCTTTATCATCATCATCAAAAATTGTATCCTCTTTCTTCTAACAATAAATATTCTCATCATGGTCCTAAATCGTATCCATACAGTGGATTATATCAAATTAAATCATGGGTATGGGGATGAGATCAGCAGATAAAGAACATTTATATGCTCTAATGGGAACAGATTCACAAAAATTTGTTGTAATGATACTTCCCATAAGATTTTTAACTGAAAAATCCCTTGTTAAATAAAATTTGAAATATCTAAATTTCTTAGAAAACATGGAAGATCTGAAATAATGCGATGATCCAGAAACAAATAAAGCATTTTATAAACTAGATGAAACCATTAAATTACCTGCCACCATGTCTTTCGGAGCTTCTCCCTCAGAAGTAGTGATAGCATAAGCTTGGTCGTGATCCTTTGGCCTTTTCTAAGGTAAGTTCCCCTAATTCTTAGGAAATTCATTTGAATAATGTCCCATCTCCCTGAAATTTTATCATTGTACATCGGTAGGTTCCTTCTTCCCCTTGCAATCACGAGCTTGGTGGACTTTTTCATCACACTTGAAACAGATTTTCATTTCTTTCAGGAAAGTACCTGGGTGTTTCTTCCCTCATTTACTGCAGGATGGATATAGAACATTTCCCATCTTCCCCTTATTTCCATTTCTAGAGTGATGATCAGATCTATTTTTCTCTTTATTTGCTTTAAGGTCGTAAGACATAGAGAATTTCTTTTCTGTCTTGATAGCACATGAGACAATATCTTTATATGACAAGAAGGGTTGTGAGACTAATTCTCGACGGAGAAATGGTATCACCCCATCAAAGAAATGATTAATCTTACTTCTTGGGTTATGTATATAATCTGTAGCATGACTTTCTAACCTTGTAAAGTTAGACCCATACTTTTCAACATTCTCATCCTCTTTTTTCCTCAGACTCAAAAATTGTCTTTCCATATCCGCTCGATGGTCATGAGGAAAGTATTTTTCTAATAAAATATCTTTAACATCTCTATATTACATATTTTATACTTCATCAACTTCCAATGTATTTTGAATCATTGACCACCATTGATCGGCATCTCAAGTGAGGTGGTCAACTGCCATGACAACTTTGTCCCTTTTGCTACTCCCCATGGCGTGGAATATTTTATCTAAGGAATTTATTCATTGCTGAGCTACTAGTGGATTTGTACCCACATTGAATGTGGGCGGTTCTTTCCTCATGAAGAGATCAAACATTGACCCTTCACACTGCAGATCAGGGTGCTCCATATGGGTAAGGTTATTATTCATAACCTGAGTGAGTTGTCCCAGTATGGTGATTAGCTGATCAGCACCAGTTGCATCACCAGATCCACTATAATTATCTTGAGCTGCAGGGAAATCCCTAAATGGAATGCGTGCATTGATACAGTTTCCATTCCTTCCACTAGGCACAATTTCTAAACAATGGAATAAACTAGATCAGTTTATGAATCAAAATACATAATTTCATACTTGTAAAACACTTAACATAAATTGAACCATTTTTTGATATAATCCATAATCATAAAAAATATATTTACTTTGAGAAAGTATATTCTCATAAACTCATCATAATGGTTTGTAACAAAAATGATAATTATCATAAGTGTATCCCTATGGAGTGTCATAACCAAGAGTGTAGAAAGGCCCATTGTCATGCCCTAGTTTCCGTTTGAGTCTAGCTCAAAGTGGTGTTTTCAGGTTTTACCCCTAGGTACATCTATGCCATAGCCAACTCTACCTGCTTGTATCCAGACAAGGATTTCTTTCTTTGAAAACTCACAAAATCTATACAATACAAAAATTATAGGAAGTTATTCTATACTAATCCTCAAAGTTCATCTTAGGTCTATGTGCTCTAATCAGAGTTTCTCTAAATCTAGATTCCAAGGTCTGTACTAAACATCCTCTGATACCAAGTGTAACACCCCAACCCTAGTTACCCAATTTCGGTGCATTATTACATAACATTTCCATGATTAGAAAAGATCAAGTCTTGAAAGACCCATTAGTTCAGTAGCCTTGGAAACACTAGATACATTCATAAGTCTTACATTACATCATATAGTGAAAAACTAAAACAACATAGTATCCATAGTTATCACTCATATCCCCTCTGACTATTCCTTCATGTTAGTCATAAAACACTTCTTCACATCCTGGGAAAAATAAAACATAGAAAGGCGTGAGCTCAGATGCTTAGTAAGGATAACAATATAGCGGAAAATTTAATAAATAAGCATAAACAATTAAGGCAATGTATAACTTAAACAAAACCCTTTAAAACTGGAACTTCAGAATAATATGGAAAAAATAAAATGATATAATTCCATTTACTTATTCACAAGGATATTCTACTAGTCTAATACTCACATGAAATATCAATAACCTCTTTCATAATGATGGAATGCATAATTCCAGTCTATCATAACCACATAGTCAGGTCCTGGTACCAAGAATACAAATAAGATTTTGTCAAGGCCTTGTGCCAAGACACTAGTTTGTCTCATGAGACCTACCAATGAATCACGAAGCTATAGCGAGCTGCACCCGTCACTTACTAAGTCCAATGCATTCCTCATATGAACAGTTTTAAACATAACATAAACATTCGTATTAAAACTAGCATACGAAATGTAAATACTTTCCCCATAAACCATGAATGGTATAAAAATAACAAATCTGAAGTCAAACATATCACAAAAACCTTAAATACAATATCTATGTTTTGTATCATGATAAATCAACTTCAAAACAGCTTAAAATATATCAAAGGATGTTGACATAGATGAAATCAAAACTATTTGAGAGAAAAATGACTTTTTTGAAATCATTTAAAAGTAAACTAATTATAAAATAAAAAATTTACTTTGAAAATATTCTTATAAGATTTTAAGTGAAGCTTTGATGATTTTATAATGGAGGAAAATAGCCGCACCCACTGTATAAGTTAAAAATAGAAATTCTTAACTTAATTATGTCGAAAAGGTTAAAAAGGACCTCATTTGAAAAATGACAGAAAGAAGCATTTATAAACATCATATAAAATTTCCAAAAAGTTTATAAATGACTTTAACCCATAGTCTATAATATAATAAGAATGTTTTTAAATATATTTTTAAGAAACATGGATATGGATGATAAAGAGGTCCCAGTTGTTAATTACGTATAAACAACCTCAGATAATGAAGAGATTGTGAAATAAACCCTTACCTTGTAATTTTCCTTGGTCAAGGGTAGGTTAACCTCCTTTATAAAATTTAAATAATTTTTATTAAATTATAAAAGAATCATATACATAAATATGATATCATAAATGATCTTTTAATGTTGTTTTGTTAATAATATTTTAGTATTATCATCGTTTCGGGCGTTCACCTACTCGTTTTCTTTTATATGTTTTGTTACATAAGCTGTGTTTTTTATCCATATTTTTTATTTTATTCATATATATAATGATATCAAGTCCTTAAAAATTATTTTTAATCATAAAATGAAAATTAGTCTTGAATGGATACGATAGGGATTGAATCTCATCGCGTTCGTGAAGACGGTAATCTGTACGTACACATGAGCGAAAATATACTTCTTTTGATATTAAAATAATACATAATTATATGTTGTATCATATATACATAATAATTGTCTTGTTATATTTATTATTTACATGAATTACACATCTTTATTATACCCATCCAAGTAATAATGTATTGAATAACAATTAAAGAATGACGTGGAGACTGTAAGCCGTACACACGCACGTATGGTGACATGTCATTCAAGGGATGGATAGAATAATGAATTTAGTTATACCATATTTATAATAACATCAAATTATATATATGATACTGGTGTTATTATTTTATAATGGAAAAAACAAAGAAAAAGGAAGTGGCAGAAGAAATGAACTTGAAAGTGGTGGTGAGATTTTTTCCTCTTCTTCGAGATCTTCCTTTTGATTTGATCAAAAGGGCTCCTTAAGATGGATTTATAACTAAAGGATGGCCTCTAAAAAGGATGTGAGGGAAGTTTAGAGGATATTTGGTCAGGTTTTGGCCGAACCAAAAGGCTTTCAATGTATGAATTTGAGAAAAGGGGGAGTGCCCTTTTATAAGAAGGGTGAGGGGCACCTATGGAAAAACATAAAATATTATTTTATAATAAATTCAAATTCAGTTTATAATGGCTCCATATTGACTTATTTCGGGGATAAGGTTGGGATGGGTCACAATCCTTTCAACCAATAGATTTTAGACCGGTTTGGGTCACTATATTAACCTTATCATTTATATTTAACTCTTAAATAAATAGATTAACACTTACCATGTCTCTCTGTATTTTTATATTATATGGTAAATAAACATAAAATGACAAGCCAAGAGAACCCCAAGTGGTTAATTATTAATATATATAACCGTATCTAAGTCATATTTCTGAACCTTAGATTTTTAAGAATAGAATATCAATAAATAATAAATTATTAGTTTTAAACACTCCTTTATGTCAATTTTGACACTATTTAATAATTGATTTTTTAAAGTTCTAAAAACATTATTAACTCGAAATAAATTCAGTTAATAAATCCTAAGATGTCATATTAACCTATAAAATTAGTGGAATTTATAAAAAGTCTCAAATTACATAAATTTGGATATTTATAATATCAATTATTTTAATATTTCATTAATTAGAAATTATTACATCCCCATTGTGTTATAAATTAATTAAATTATTTAATGTCTAAAATTTATAAATAAAATACCATAATGTAGGAAATATTTTTATATTTTTAATGAATATTTATAATCGAATTTATCTTATGTATAACCCTATATTAAAAATGTTTTCGTTATTAAACATTGATTTTAACTCTTATAAATGTTCTTTGAATTAAATAATAATAAATGTCCTAATCTAATCCAAGCGGACCAAAGAAGTTCATATTTTATTCCTAAGGTTGTTTTTGGTGGAATTATACTTATCCAATAGAATTTGGACATGTTTTATGGTAATAATAATATCATTTTTACCCTTAATTACCCTATTTACATTTAACCGTGGTAAATAAAAGTATAAAGTTACTATTCACCAAAAAATATTTTTATCTTATTGAACCACATTTTTCTACATCATATTAACTGTGTGTCTCGGATTATCAAAATTGCATTCAAAGAAGCGGTAAAATTATGTTTTATGTGAATTTTCAAATTCTCATAGGATGGGTAAAAGACGGTGAAAAGTTCAATAAAATTTTTATATATGTAAAATTATTCTAAACTAACTCTAATGAATTACATTAAAATTATATAGGTATTATTTATCTATTTTGACCGTAATTAAATTTAAATAAAATAAATAATTATTTAAATAAAAATTTTGTTTTAAACTATAACTCATTGTTTTTTCACTATTAATCACAAATTGAATGTTTTCTGAAAAATACCAAAAATTCACCCTAAGCTATTTTCGATATTCCAAATCCAAAAATGAAGTCAATTTCGAAAGATAAAATTTAAAAAATTTCAAAAATGGGGTATTACTATTCATAACGGCTACTTTGATTGGTTGTGGTGTGTGTTAGAACTCGAAGTTTCGTACAACATATGCTACTGTATTATTCAAAGAGAAGCATACCATGGAAGCTTGGGGTGTTACAATGAGGATTTTTCAATTCCTCAAGAGTTTAAAACAAAATTTGCTGCTGTTGAGGTTAACCGTATAGAGAATGATCCAGTAGAATGTAATGCAGTCATATATTTTACAAATGAAGATGAAGATGATTTTGTATATGGAAATATTAGACCCTTTCATTTTTCTTGAAAAGTCAATGATGTAGACATCCGAAGAGCCTTCATTGATAATGGATCTTGATTCATCCTTATTCTAGTTCATACACTTATTTGATTATTCCTAACTAAATTTGACTTATCTTCGTCGACTTTAATGTTTTAAGGACATGACAATAATGAACAAGAAACTCTGGATGAGATTACACTCAGAACTCAAATTGGAAATCTTGTGTCTAATTTAGATTTCATGGTTGTTGGTCAGGACACAGCCTTTAATATTCTTCTTGGAAGGTCATTGCTGCATCCACATGTATCCATACCTTCGTCATACCACAATGTATTAAGTACTATTTCAATGGCCAAATCGGGACATTTTATGGTGACAAGGAAAAATTCAAAACACGTGAATATCATAAATTGAGACAAAGTTTAATCACCTAGAAGGAGCGAAGTCCTTGAAAAAATAAATAAACAGATTTAATGCTTGAATGGACTAGAAAAGATCCCAGTAAATCCATTCATACATTTGAGTACAGATTATGCGCTGCCCATCAATAAAATTGAAAGGGTAAAACCAAATCCAATCACTCATCCAATAACTTCCATAATGTCAATTTTTGAAACTAATCTTGATAGCATGGGAGAGATTAGTGATTCACCATGTAGTGATGGAAGCCTATATTGAGATTTTTCATTTCATATGATGAATAAAAACAAGTCTCTACTTCTTCAATCAGAGAAGAATAATTTATTGTAATTCAAGATGATGAAAACGATATTTATTCTCAATCCATCATCTATTATTTTTTACAAAATAACAACCCTTCATCATTAATATGGTCAGATACGGTGGCCTCCACTTCAGGATGTTTAAATACTGACTCCCCATCTAACTCTGGGATATTTTCCTCGTCATCTACTATGCTAGTTGAAACAAAAGAGGTAACACGTAATGAGGAAAAAGTGGAATATCTTGGGGATGCTCCTACAACATTTGAGGAAGGTGTCTCTAACACCGTGGATGAGCTCATAGAAATAAATATGGGTACAAAAGAAGATCCATGCCCCCACTCTAATTTGTGTGGCCATGACCCCTAAAGAGAAAGAGGTGTATAATTCATTTCTAATGCAACATGAAGATATATTTTCTTGGAATTATACAGAAATTCCAGGACGTAATCCTGATATACCCACCCATCATTTGGGTTTTCCAGAAGAACATCGTAGATTCAAGAAAGCAGCAAGAAGAACACCCCTGAATCATGCCTCTAAAATTGAAAATGTTGTAGATAAGCTTATAAATTATAAAATTTTTAGGGATGTTCAATATCCCAAATGTCCAGCCAGCATTTTCCCAGTGAAATAGAAGAATCAGAAAATTAGTGTTTTCATTGATTTCAGATATCTAAACCAGTATTGTCCTGAAGATGATTTTCCAGTTTCGATTACAGAGCTTTGAATTGATGCAACAACTGTAAATGACGCTTTTTTCCTTCATGAATTGTTACTCTGGGTATAATCAAATCCATATGGCCCAAGAGGATGTAGAATCTACAGACTTCAGGGCCCCACATGTTGTGTTTTGGTATCGGGTAATTCCCTTTGGTTTAAAGAATGTCGGCACAACATACCAATGTTCCATGATCCATATCTTCAAACCCTTCTTAGGGAAATTAGTTGAATGTTTTGTGGATGATTTGGTGGTCAAATATAGACAACATTCCAATGACATGACTTATTTGGAGACCATATTCGATAAACATCTGAAACACAGTTTATAGATGAACCCCTTGAAATGTGCATTCACGGTAAAATCAGGAAAGATTCTTAGCTTCATTGAATTCCATCATGGTATCAAAGTTGATCCTTATAAAAAATAATCAATCCTTGGTGTGTCACCTCCTTGAAATTTGAAATAATTTATAGGAATCCAAGGACACATGGCCTATATTCAACACTTTATCCCCAATTTGGCAGGAAAGTGTTTACCCTTCACCAGATTAATGAAGAAGGGATTCACTTACCAATATACCAGATACTATCAAGAAGAATTTGATACCCTCAAGATACATCTCTTTAGTCCACCAGTATTAATTACACTTGAAGAGGGAATGCTACTTATTCATTATTTGATATCTTTAGAAGGATCATTGGGTTCCTTTATAGCTCAAAATAATGATGCTAGGAATGAAAACTTCCTTTACTATCCTAGTCGAACTATTCTTGATGCAGAAACTCGATATTCATGTATTGAAAAGTGCTTCCTGGAATTAATCATTGAAGTTCAGAAATTGGGACCCTAACTGCAACATCATGAGTTCTGATTGATATCTCGCAATAACCAGCTCAATTTTATCCTCATTCGTCATATACTTATAGAGAATCTGGCATAGTGGGTAGTTATTTTTCAATATTTTGATATTAATTTTGTGCCTCAAAAGGAAATAAAAGTCCAAGATATGGTCGAATTCCATGCTAAGCATCCATCTCCAAAAGGTACATCATTAAATACTAAACTTCTTTA
This sequence comes from Viscum album, assembly GCA_963277665.1. NCBI lineage: Eukaryota > Viridiplantae > Streptophyta > Magnoliopsida > Santalales > Viscaceae > Viscum > Viscum album. The sequence continues at coordinate 449,491,368 of OY728145.1, forward strand.
TGAGGAGATCTCATCAATTCAGGATAATTCCCAAATAAGTGAAATTTACATTGATGGTTCTTCCATAAGTCCTACTAGGAATAGAATGGGAAACCCTAAACTCAAGAATGTTCTGTTAGGAATTGTCCTTATCTCCCCAAAAAGGTAGTATTGCCTTATTTCTTTTTATTATAGGATGGTGGAACCAACAATGTGGCGGAGTATCAAGATCACATTACTAGTTTGGAATTGTAACTTTAGGTACAAATAAATCACTTGAAGGTAAAAGGTGATTCAGAATTCGTAATCACGAAAATCAATGGGGGAATATTATATCAAAACGAAGAGTTAATCCATTTCTGTTATTTTTTCATAGGTTTAATGGATGAATTTACCTTAGAGCTAACATTTTCTTATGTCCCATGATCACAAAATTCCCAAACAGATGCACTGGCTAATGCAGCTACATCCTTTGCAGGTCCAAATCGGGACGAGACAGTTATTAGCATGGCACGTCGTCGTGTCGTCACACCTTTTGTTCAAACAAGAATAGAGAAAATTAATTAAATTATCCATATATTATTTCTATATGGTCATACCATATGATAGAGAACATACATCATGGAATATCTACAAAATAGAGTACTTCCACCAAATTAGGGTGAAAAAGAACAGATCTGGCAACAAGCAGCCAATTTTACTCTTTATGATAGTCTAGACCACCAAAAGATCCTCTACAAGTGATTATTTGATGGAATCCTCCTCATATGTATTGATGGATAAGATAATGTCACTATCATGAAATAAGACCATTAAAGAGATTATAGTGCCAAAAAGTCTGGGCATAGAATCTATGATCAGATCCGAAGGCTTGGATATGATTGGCCTTCAATGACGTAGATTGTACAAATTTCACTATGAAATGTCATCCCTACAAATTTCATGTCAACTTCATTCATCTACCCTTGGATTTTCTACATAAACCTAAATACTCTAATCCATTTTACACATGGAAGAATGGATGTAGTAGGGCATTATCGTCTAGGTACAGCTAATCAGTTCAAGAATATCCTTATTGCTACATAATTATTTTCTAAATGGGCCAAGGAAAATCCTCTCAAAGATGTTAAAGAAAATATTATTGTTAGTTTGGTCAAGACTAACATCATCAATAGATTTGGAGCCCTTCATACTATATTGACAGAAAATGGCACCAATTTTTGTTCGATTGAGGCAAATAATTTATATTAGGAGGATAATATCAAATTAAACCATTCATCTCTCTGTCATGTGGCATCCAATGGATAGATCGAGGACTTTAAGAAGACCCTATCAAATATACTCTAGAAGATTGTGGGTAAAGATAAGAAATCATGGCCTAATTAAATTTTGAATTCATTATGGGCTTATCGGACAAATACTCATACTACCACCCAAGAAACTCCTTATTCATTGGTATATGGAACCGAAGCAGTTTTTCCAATTGTAATGCAATTGAATTCACTCAGAGTTGCAGTCTGTTATCAATTGTCTATATATGACAGGTCATAGAAGTGCTTTAATGAGTTGGAATGATTAGATGAGAAATGTTTTCAAACTTTTCATCATTTATATGTCTATTAGAATAGAATATCATGATATTTTAACAAAAAATTTCACCTCTGTTCATTTCGTCAAAGAGAATTGGTATTGGTCCTTAGGACTCCAATGATACCAGGGAAGAAACCTCTAAATATAGAGCCAATGTGGGAAGGACCTTATTCCATATATAAGTTCTATTTAAATGGTGCTTATGACTTAATATCAATGGATGGAGAGCTTATTACAACTCTAACCAATGTGATATTTTTGAAGAAATACTTTGTGTAGTTGTAAATATCATCCTCACTACAAGACTTAAATCTGTACAATACAATGTCCTCGCAGGAAGACTAAAAACTGCACTGCCCCATGGCCTTATTGCAAGACTAAAAACTGCACAACCCACATGTACTCACTGCAATACTAAAAACTGCATAGCCCCCATGTCCTTGCTGCAAGAAAAAAACTGCACAACCCTCATGTTCTCATTGAAAGACTAAAAACTACACATTACAACATCCTAGTTTCAAGACATTAAACTGCATAAAAAACATAAGCATCCATGCTACATAACTTTAAGATGTGTAGCATCTTCTTCCTTGTCACATGACGTTAAACTCTATGATATCATTTGTCCTTGTTTCATGACATTAAACTACACAACCAACATTTTATTTATTTTAAATTAGAATCTTCCATAAGAAAACATCATTGATATCATCTCTACTCTTTAGTAGCACATGAGCCCCTCTCGTTCCTATGTCTGAGTCAGATATTCATTGAGAACTTATTTCAAGAACTACATATGGATTGATTCTAATTTTCAATGAGATACATAGAGACGCCTAAATCTCCAATTTTGGGCCCAATCACAATAAAAAAATATTCTTCTTTTTTCTACTCTTGTATATGAATCTGATCTATAAAGAGTGTTTCCTTAAGATATATGATTTCTTCATTATACCATTTAATTTCTTAAAATTTACCATTCTCTCAGTACATGTCAAAATCCCCCATTCTTCATGTCAAACGTGATTGGTGTGAGGAATGATAGTTTAATGAACAATGTACGACTTGATTCTCATCTATTTGAGATACGTAGAGACGCTTAGATCTCCCATCATTGGCCCAGCTGTGAAAAAACCCTTTATTCCTTATATAAGATTCATAACATTATAGGTAATGTTGTAAGAACAATGTATCACTTGATTCATTCCTTCACCAAGACACATAGTGACACTTGGGTCTTATCCCCAGTCTAGTTACAATATGTCTTTATTTTTCACATCGGTTCATCTTCATCCTTACCATATGATGTTAAAACTGCATGGAAATTTAACTCCCCCATTCTACACATGTGTCACCTTTTTATTATGGAAGAAACCCTTACTACTCTATGATTATCACACCAAGGATAGCTCAAGTGGGATTTATAATTGTGATAAAGGATTATTTATATAAATGAGGTGTTTCAATTTCTTATGGCGCTGAAAATGTCCTCACTACAAGACATAAAACTACACATAATAATATTAATTAAATAGAAACAAAGAAAGTGTCAATTTTACATATGATTTATATCTATGTAAATGACATCAAACTCATGGAAAATATTGATTCAAAAATAACTCATGTGCATTTAGAAAACCCTCCTTCCATATTTCACACTCATAATCCTGAATATTTCTATATATTCATAATCATTCTTAAGGTTTCTGGTGACAAAGTTTCTAATATTTAATAACTCTTTTGCCTTGCTGTGCAACATGTACCCTTCGATGGCCTTGCATATGTTGCCTATATAATGGGCCTGTCAGTTTGAAGATGCCATTAGTTTTCTATATAGCATATTCCCCAGTTGTCCATACATAATACATCCCCCATAACAGGTTTGGAAAATAATTGTAATACCATTCTTGGTTATTTTTTATTTGTCCCATTCAAACATTGATTGAAATATACAAGAATCTGTATTAAAATAGTCATTCAAGTATATTTTTCCCATTATCATTCTCTCAATCTAAATTTCTTCAAGACAATGGATTACAAATTTTTCTCCCCATGTGTTTAATGAAATATGATATAACCTTGGAACCACTTTTCCACATATCACATGCTATTTCCATTTATGGTCCTAGTTGTAAGACCTAAAACTACAAACCCCACACCTCCTATGTTTGGGTCAAACCTTCATAGAAGTACTATTCCTCTGATTCTTTGGAAATCAAGGTTTGAAATACCCTTTCCATATTCAGGTACCTTACCCCATAAACCAAACTCTATGCTTTAGAAAACAAGAATCTTCATAATCTTAATTTGGATTTTATTAGTAGAATGTCAGATTTTTGAGATCTATTTTTCCTTACTATGCAGCACGTGCCCTTAGGTGGCCATGCATAATATTCCTACCTAATAGGTCTATATGTAAAAAGATGCTACTATTTGTCTATACAGCATATGCCCCAATTGGACCAACATAATACAACCCCCATAACTAGTTTTTCAAATAATGGAAAATCTGTTTAGGGAAAAAGGCTTCCTCTAATTCTTTTAACCCTTTTCCCATATCATCCTTTCGATTCATAAATTCTTAAATCACAGTTTGCGATTTTTCATTCCATACTTGGATATGGTAGTATATTTATGAACAGATTATCAGGAAATTGAGAGAGTCTCATATCATTGGTCAATGATAAATACCTTAAATTAAAGCCACACAATGTCCTCACCGCATGACTTAAAATTGCACAATACCAATGTCCCCACTACATGACTTAAAACTGCATAGTACCAATGTCCTCATTAAATGACTTAAAACTACACAGTACCAATGTCATCACTGTATGCCTTCAAATTGCACAATATGATATCAAAACTTCCACTTTTTGATAAATTTTAAACATTCCTCATACAAAAAATTTGAATCGAAATGTTTTTCCTATTCCTGACATATGTCAGTATAAAATAGCCCTTTCATTTTTAAAATATATTTCCTTGGAAAAACCACCCACTGAGGTCTTAAGTCACCTAAATCTTATTTTACCCTATCTATTTGTTGAAAAATGTTAAATTCCTAATGAGACCTTTTTCTTGACTATGATGTACATGCCCTTAGGTGGCCTTGAATAAGTTTCCAACATAACGGGCCTGTTAGTTAGAAGATTACACTATTTGGATATGAAGCATATACCCCAGTTGGAAATTCATAATACAAACCCCATAATGGTTTTTCCAAATAATGGTATCTTCGTTCTTGGAAAAGACACCATTATGTTGATAAATGTTTTAAATTTGGTGACCATAAAAGTCATTGCTCATGATTTTCCTTGGAAATAATTAAAAAATATTAAAGAAATTCTTAGTCACTGAGTCTTTTTTGGATCTAATTTCAAAATTTATGGTCAAATATATTTCGACCTTAAACACTATCCCTTTATAATCCAACAGGCATGACTCTAAACTGAAAACAACAAAAGATGTGGTACTCACTAGATTGAGAACATTCAAAGGATACTCTGAACAAAAGTAGGGTCCCAACTCACTAAACATACATTTAATAAGATTTAGGTAATATTGAGAAATAATAAGTCAAAAGATACCATATTTTTGGGGTTTTCTATATAACCCTATAAAAATTCAAACTATGATCGCTAGGCCCAATGTCTTAGGGAAAAATTAGAGCATCCTTTCAAACATGATGTAGACACAAATATAACCAAATAATGTTGGAAGGCATCAATGTTCCTTAATTTTACCATAGAACAGGAATCTTTTTATTCTGAATGAATCAAATTCTAAGGGCGGGGGGATTTTTTAGAAACCATGAAATGTGTTGCATTCACTTATCCGCAATTGATAATGAATTTTCATGTGTTGTGACTGAAAATGTCCTTATCCAGGATCGAAGTGTTATCAGTGTGACTTTTCATATTTCATGGTGGTTAGTTAATGAACCGGCCCGAAAGGCCAATACCACAACCCAACACTTATATGCAGCAGGGGTGTGGGGTGAAGGCCCCATGATATAGTGCAATTTTTTTCCAAAGTCCCTAAAGTGGTGCCCAAGGTACCTGCACACAAACACCTACGCGCCCCCTTGCCAGACCTGATTGATGTAATAATTTTGGTTGTGACCTTAATGAGGGTCCATAGTTAGGAAAAATCACTAGCGGCATGCAAGTTTATATGGGAACCACCCATCTGGTACACAACCTACTTGGGTGCCACGCATCCAGTAGGTAGCCTACTTTCACACCCCTATCCCTCACGTAGCCTACTTGTGTGCCAAAACTCCTTTCTCCCAAGGTCCATTTTTTTCTTATAAAGAGACCCTTGAAGTCTTCATTTGTACAAAATAATTTCTTTGAAGCCCAATTGCCACTCTGGTCACCCTAGTTCATCTCCCAAGTCTTCCTAAACCTTCAGGGTTGTTCTTCAACACCTTGAGAAGAGTATTTAAAGGAGGATCATTGGAATTTAGTTCATTTAGTGTTTGAAAACAATAACACTTTCACACCTAAAGCTCCCAACCTCCTTAAATAAGAAACACTTACGTGCAACCTATTACTTTCAGAGGAACATGAGTGCCCTACTTCTATAACCACCTGTGAAAACTTTGGAAGGATAGAGCCCAATCTTGCCCATGTATTACCATGAAGGTTGTTCATCACTTAAGTGAATATCAGGTCACCCAATTCTACTTGTGCACCCATACTTGCGCTCCTGTATCTAATTGAGCACCCATTTTTTACTCAATTGTCTCTTCCATTTACAATCTATCAAGTTTTCATCAACGCCATTCATGGAAAGGCTTCTTATTCCATGGCTCCCTTGGGTGAAAGGGATTATTTTGAGACCCCCACCAAAACCTCTTGACTTATCAAACCTTTGGGGAAGACACATAAGAATATCTCTTATTTCGGTTTGTATTTCCATAGTCATAGGATTCCCACAATTTTTTTATAAGGGAGTTAGGATACATGGAATTAATGTAGGATTGTATATCCACAACCACATGGAACTTTCTCCAGAGAATAGCGTTGGGATGTTCACAATTATAAGGAGGGTTTGGGTCCTAACCACTCCATTCTCAAAGAGATGACCTGGAACCTCAGGTCTCTAGTAGAGAGCATATGGTTGACACTTTATTTTACATTTATGAAAAGGAGAAGTCTCCCTCCCCAACCATAATCAATTTTTAGGCAACCATCTTGGCGTAAGCCCCTAGATTGTTTTTCAGGATGTAGAATCATTGCTCCTCCCTTATTCTTCAGTGCCCATGATTAAAGGGGAGATGGGAACAAGGACTTTTTTTACCCTTTCCCTCTCCAGTTGGTATTTTTTACCATGGGCCTCCCTCCTGGTGTAAGACTCTAACCATCATCACTTCCTCCTTACATTGGACCCATGTCCAATGTAAATAGAACAGAGGCATGGCTTGCTACCTCACCCTCTTCCATGGTCACCTCGCGCTCGTCCACTCTCACTGCCACAGGTGCGCTCCCTTCCATCAGCAAAAGAGGAAAAGTGTGGATGCTTTTGTTGAATATTTGACATTCTCTTGTTTCCCGCAATGAGCCTGACCCATGTGGGATTAGATATTTTTCATTGTCACCATATTTACACAATTGAAAGAACTATGATAACTCTGATTCCCACTATAATCGGGATACGTATGAAGCCTTCTCAGGGCCCGAGCCCATTGGCTTTCCTCTTCAGGAATCAAACCCTAATCCCTATAATTTGTGCATCCTTCTTATGAATAATCCCCAAATTAAATCCTCAAATCCCCAAGTCTTTCTTTTCAGGAAGTAAGACCAAACCCATTTCTCTCAAAGGACTATACTATCCTATGAGACTTATCTAACTACATGGGATTTGATTTACATCTATATGGGATACGTAGGAAGCCTCCTTGAGTTTCAATCCCAATACCTTAAATCAACCTTGTTCTCCTTGGGCCGTATTCCCAACAGGGTCTAATCTTACTTGGAAACCAATATCCTTTCCATGTTCCTTGGGCAGCTTCAACATAAGTCCCACAATATGATTTGACTAAGAACCTTCTGCTTAGATGTCCATACCACATGACATTAAACTATACGTTTAGTTCCTTATCTCATATCATTAAAAGGATTGATGTATCCCATTCAGTGGTACTGAATTATGAGGGTTCTAAATCCTTTTAAAAGGATACGTAGTTAGCCCATTTTATGGGCATTGATCCATGATCAAACCAAACCTCCATCTCCCTACAAGACAATAAATTATAGAGTTCCTCACAGAGTACCTTAAAACTAGTATCCTCGTAACGATGATTATAAGAATATCTAAGTACTATATGAGAAGATAAAATTTATGGAGAACCTAGAATACATATGGATATATCCATTAATTAAGATCCTCAAATACATACAAATGATTTTAATCTTTTTACATGCTAAATAAGTGGTTGAAAATTTCAAGTCATATTTATGATATACATGGTGAATTAATAAGGATTCCCGAAAATATCTTAAATTATAAAGAGATTCCCAGAGTAGAAAATAATTCCACTCAAAAGGGTGTGATGTGTCCGACCTCCCATCCTCTCGACCAATGCACATTCTTATGTATCGTGAAGTTCAAACTTAATGAGCGTCTTGATCGTACCACGATTCACTGTTTTATTCCACTCTTACACCACTATTTTATACTAGTTTAATAATGAATATTACAAATATAATAATAAATTTCACTTTATTTTTGAATCAATTAATTAATTTTAATCAATATTAAAATGGGAAATGTTACTTGTTTTTATTATTACAATGTAGGTGGAGGTGATTTGGAGGGCCCTTGATGAAGTGGAAGAAAAATGGGCCAAAAGTGCATTGATCCTTGGACATTTATCCACGGTTTTGATTAGTATGAGAACGTCGTGCATCCAAATGGGCTTCACTTTTGTGGGCGGGTCCAAAATGTAAAATTCTACATTTCATATTCAGGAAAACAATCTTGATTCAGCTTTTAAAAGACCCATTCGGATTGATCTTTCCAAGCCACCGAATATGAAAAATGCCAAAAGTGGTGTTCTGTATTTTATCAATATCTCGAGTTGTATTTGTCCAAATGGTTACAAAACATTTGTGGTGATATATAATGCGTGGGGATATAACTTTTCTGTTTTGTCAAAATGGATATTCTATTTTTTAATAGCCGACAACCTTTCTTCAAGTGGTTTATCAAAATCTGGGTGCCCAAAACCACTTCCCATTTTGGCTATAAAAGGACACCATGGGCCCCACATTTGCACGTTCGGCCAGGAGTCATGGTGCTACCATTTTGGAGTCCACAATGAGTCTTCTCAACATCCCTAGAAGTTCTGCAGGCCATTGGAAATGCTATTTCCACATCGTCTTCTTCTTCCTCTCCCATGGGTTTCTAAACCCCTTGTGATCACCTGGGGAGTAACGTGATGTAAATCCCAAGCTTCATGTTTGTAATATTTGAATTAGATTTTGAATTCCAGGTTGTTGTGTTGTTTTTAATCATCCTATATTCTTATTTTATTGAGTTATGTACTGGTATGACATGCTCAACTCATATGATCATGTTTGGGGGTACCCATTCATGTGATGTTTCACACACCGTTCACCACTTTCTTTACCCCCTTTTAATTGCAGTGTTTGTGTGGTTAATATTGGTCAATTGAACTAACATAAACATTTTCAAGGACATGTACATTTATGTCATGGTATCACAAATAAATAACATAAATACCTGGATAGCGCATCGAGTTCTTCGTGTGTTTCCTTGGTGAGTTTCAGTTATGATGTCGAACACAAATCACCCAATCATCGGCGGTGTCTGGTGAATCATTGTGTGTTTTTGACTGAATCCTAGGAGGTATACTAGTATAAACTCAGTAAAATTATGGTTAAAGGTGTTATAAACTATGGATTAAAATATCATAACCCTATATCATGAAGCAATGAAAGATAAACATGATTAGAGTATCCCGGATTGATCACACTTAATTAATATTGTTCATTTCTACTTTGTTTTATCGCTTTCATGTTCTATTGTCATCTTTAATCTACAAACCCAATTATTATAAAACTCAATTTCCCTTTTTACCTTCATAATTAGAACCACACTTTGGAATTAATGATCTAATTCTCCATCGAGAGATGACCTAGGGTTTCCGCTATCTTGCAGAAATTCTAGTTAAAAATAAATAACTAATTTGACGCGCTCGACAACATGATAAAATTTTGGTGTTGTTGCCAGGGAGCCAAGATCATTTTTTTAGTTATTTTCTTTTATTTATTTATTTTAATTCTTAATTATTACACATTTAAATACCCCACCACCATTTGATTTTTTTTTGTTTTGAGTATTGTCTTTATATTTTGTTGTTTTGGGTGTGTTCTTTCTCTCTCTCTCAATCTCTCTCTATTCTTCTCCATCTCCCTCTCTATAATTCTGTATTATAACATTATATTATCTATTCACCAATCATAAGTGATTTTATCCATATTAAAAAAAATCACAAATTATTTGCATGACCCGATATGGTAAAGAAACACTACTTGAATTTGACCCTGAAATTGAAAAGTCACTTCACACACAAATCAAGGCATCTAGAGAAGGTCAATCAAGTAACATTGAGGAACCCCTTTTGGAACCTCATGTGGTCCTAAATCAATCCAAAATTGAGACCAATCAAACCCAAGAAAACATGGTTGTAAATAACCTATATTTAAAAGAATTGACCACCGCTGATGTGGAGTACCAACCTGCTTACATCCAATATCCCGAGAAAGCAGAAAACATTGAGAAGTGATTAGGTCTCATCCACCGTATTTTTAAATTCCATGGTCTTCCCGGTGAGGACCCTCATAAATACCTTATGAATTTTCACATAGTGTACTCCACCATTAAACCCCAAAATGTGTCTGACGACTTAATCAAGTTTAGGTCATTCCCTTTCTCCCTTGATGGTGTAGGCAAAGATTGGATATACTATCTGCCTACCATAATTGGGGGATTTAATGACCTTAAAAGACTATTTCTAGAGAAGTTCATCCCTGCCTCTTGAAATGCATCAATTAGGAACGAAATCTATTGAATTAGGCAATCACAAGGAGAGACCCTTCATGAATACTGGGAGATATTCAAAAGACATTTCTCAAGATTCCCCACCACTAGATTAGTGAACAACTATTAATCCAATACTTCTATGAGGAAATTCTTCCCATGGATCGTGGAATGATTGATGCTGTAGCTGGTGGGGCCCTAATTGATAAAACTCCTTCCACCTCTAGTGACTTAATAGCCAACATGGATCAAAATGCACAACAATTTGGTACACGGGCAATTGCACCAACCCGAGGAGTTCATGAGGTAAGTCATTCATCCCTAGAACAAAATGTAGATACAAAACTTGATGAGATGCATACCATTATAAGGAAATTAGCTCAAGAACAAGGTAAATCACACTCTACTTCTATTCCATTACATTGTGGTTTTTGTTCTGATAACACTCATTTTTCAGACCAGTTCCCACAACCTCAAGATTCATTTGAGTCTTATGAAGTGGTGTTCCCAGGGCATCCATTCCAATAAGCACCTCCCTTCAAGCAAGAACAATTCACGCCAAATCTAAAACTAGGGTGTAAAGCACAACCCCAATACCGACAAGGTGGAAACTCAAGCTAACCAAAGCAGAATTAGTATCAACAAAGCCAAGGTATGAAACCTTCTTATCCATCATCATCTCAAAACAATCCTCCTCCTCCCAAATCTGAACAATGCCTCGATGATATGGTGAAACAAATGGAAACCCAGAACCTCCAGTTCCAACAGACCACACAATCAGCAATTCAAGATTTGCGAACTCAAGTGGGAAAATTGGCGAACACCATCATTGAGCTTAAGATGCAAGGTTCTGGACGACTACCATCTCAACACATTGCCAATCTGAAGGAAAAAGGTAATGTATGTACAATTGCACTTCATAGTGGTAAAGAGGATTCTCCTTCTACTAATTCTACTCAATAGGTATGTCCCCCTCTTGAAAACACTCTTTCTCCACCCATATAAGATTCCAATGAAGAAAAACAAAATAAAAATTACAATAAAATTATCATTAAGGATTCCCATGAACAATCAATTCCTCTTACTTTCCCTCAAAGACTATCCAAATCTACTAAAAACATTGATAATGATATTGAAAATGAAATAATTGATACATTTAAAAAAGTTCATGTTAATATCCCATTGTTGGATGCAGTCAAAGAAATTCCCCGTTATGCCAAATTTGTTAAAGAACATTACACCCATAGACGAAGGCTGAAGGGGAATGAAAGAGTCAACGTGGGTAGGAATGTCTCGTCCTTGACTCAACCAGCAATGCCAACCAAATGCAAGGATCAGGTCACATTCACGATACCATGTAACATAGGGGAGACATTCTTTTATGAATCTATGCCAGATTTAGGTGCTTCCATTAATGTAATGCCTTACTCTGTGTATACTTCTCTACAGGTTGGAGAGATTCAACCAATAGGCATTGTCGTGCAACTTGCCAACCAGAGTACAACACATATAAAATGAGTGATTGAGGATGTCCTTTTTAGAGTGAAGAATCTCATCTTCCATACTTATTTCTACATTCTAGAGATGGAAGATACCCGAACCCAAGGACAAGCTCCTCTCATAATTAGGAGGCCATTATTCAAAACAGAAAATATGATCATCAATGTTCACAATGGTACATTTTCCATGGAATTTGGTGGAGAAAAGGTAAGTTTTAACATCATTGAGGCTATGAAACACCCCGTTGAAGAGCACTCCACTCTTCTTATCTATTCGATGGAAGTGCTCTCAAACGATGCACGCACACACAATTCTCTCCTCAACCCAAACTCTGATTCATTTTAGTTTTCTTCACCCTTGTATGATTTGAGTTTTGATTCATGTTTTGAGTGTTGTGTGGGTTCTGGAAAGTGTAAATTTCGTTCTTTAATTGATGAGTGTGTTCATTCTGAGGTACCCATGATTGTCGATGATTATGGAAGTCTCATTTCTATCGATTCTCTATCTTTAGAGAATAAACATGAGCAGAATGACAGTTTAATGGAGCTCAATCCTCCTAAATCCCCTCCCTCAATCCAAAAGGCACCGGTGTTGGAACTTAAACAACATACTTCTAATTTAAAATATGCATATCTTGAGGTTATTGACCAATTTCCCATCATTATGGCTAATAAACTCTCTCCACAACAGGAATTCAAATTTTTCAAACTATTGAGAGAGAGTAAAAAGGCAATAGGATGGAGATTGGCTGATATTCTCAGGAATAGCCCATCTATTTGTCTGCACCATATACTTTTGGATGATGAGGCTAAACCCGTAAGACAATCTCAACGCTGGTTGAATCCCTCTCTCCTTGAAGTGGTAAAGTTGGAAGTTATTAAATTACCTGCTGCGGGGATCATTTATCCTATATCTCATAGTAAATGGGTTAGCCCAGTGCAAGTTATAAAAAAAATAGGAAAAACAGTTTTGTCAAATGAAAGGAATGAATTGGTTCCAACCCATGTGCAAAACAGTTGGCGAGGCTGTATTGACTACCGACGACTGAATCAAGCCACGCGGAAGGACCACATTCCATTACCTTTCATTGACCAAATTTTTGGACGGTTGAATGGTATGTCCCATTATTGTTTCTTTGATGGCTATTTGGGTTATTTCCAAATCTATATAGCCCCTGAGGATCATGAAAAGACAACATTTACCTGTCTATTTGGCAAAATTGCATACAGAATGATGCCATTCGGTCTATGTAACACTCCTGGTACTTTTCAGCGATGTATGATGAGTATTTTTTCGGAGTACCTTGAGAGTTTTATGGAAGTCTTTATGTATGATTTCACCGTATAAGGATCTTTTTTTGATGATTGTTTAGAACACCTAGGTTCTTTCCTCTACCGCTGCATTGAAAAAGATCTTTTTTTAAATTATGAGAAATGCCATTTTATGTTTGAGCGGGGGATAGTTCTTGGGAATTTCATTTAAAATAGGGGAATTAAAGTTGATAAATATAAAATTGAATTAATTTCAACCCTTACATATCCAATATGTGTTCGTGAGGTGCGATATTTCTTGGGCCTTGCTGGTTTTTAGCTCCGATTTATTAATGAATTTAGTAAGACTTCAATTTCATTGTCTCGGTTATTGCAAATAGATTCTGATTTTTTGTTTTATAAAAATTGTGAGGATGCATTAAATTCACTAAAAAAGAGTCTCACATCACCTCAAATCATCCAACCACCAAGGTGGGATCTCCCCTTCAAAATAATGTGTGATGCCTCTAACTTTGTAGTTGTGGCGGTTTTATCACAAAGGCTTGAGAAGGCTCCTCATGTCATTGTGCATGCCTCGTGTACCCCTGACCCTACCCAGGTAAACTACACAACCACTTAAAAGAACTCATTTCTAGTGTTTTTTCCTTGGAAAATTCTTTTTAAATCTTCTTGGGTCAAATGTGATTTTTTTTTCTGATCATGCTGCCCTTCGTTTCCTCTTAAAGAAACCTGAAGCCACACCCCACCTCATTCGGTGGATGCTCCTCCTCCAGGAGTTTGACCTTGAGATTAGAGATAAGAGAGGAGTGGAAAATGTGGTAGCTGACCACATTAGTAGTATTTCCCCACCACCAGACCATCATGTTGACTCACCACTCCCCATTGGAGAATTCTTCCCTCAAGAGAACCTTTGTGATGTTGTGGACCTTACCCCCATGGTATGCGGACATTGTAAATTTTATAGCAACATCTAGGGTCCCCACTGATTTTATAACATCACAATCCTAGAGTCATAAACATGATTCTAGATGGTACATTTGGGATGAACCATATTTGTGGAGATTTTGTGGTGACCAAGTAGTTCTTTTGTGTGTCCCTGACCATGAGTTCACCTCTATTTTGACCTTCTGCCACACTTTGGCCTGTGGGGGGTCACATTGGCTCTCAACATACAGCTCGAAAGGTACTTGACTCAGGACTTTATTGGCTAAATTTATACAGGAATGCTCGTAGATTTTGTCAAGTCATGTAGTCATTGTCAATTCACAGGGAATATCTCCAAGTGGAATTAAATTCCCCAACAACCCATGTTATTCTGTGAAATTTTTGTTGCCTAGGGCATTGACTTCATGGGGCCATTTCCAAATTCATTTGGATTTGTGTAAATCTTATTGGCTATTGACAATGTATCTAAATGGGTGGATTAAAAGGGAACTAAGACTGATGACTCTTGAGTGGTTGTTGACTTTGTGAGGTCCCAAATTTTTAGTTGGTTTGGTTTACCAAGATTCATCATCAGTGATCACGGTTCACATTTTTTCAATCACAACATGAACAATTTTCATCGTAAGTATGGGGATGATCATAAAGTATCCACTTCATATCACCCCCAAACTAATGGACAAGAAGAAATAAATAATCAGGAAGTTAAATGAATCTTGGAAAAAACGGTACAACCCAATAGGAATGATTTGAGATTGCGCTTGGATGATGCACTTTGGGAATACCGTACAACTATTAAAACCCCATTCGGAATGTCACCATAAAAAATTGTGTTTGGAAAGGCTTGTCACCTCCTAGTGGAGGTAGCACACTGTGCATATTGGGCTGTTAAACAATTTAATATGAACCTTTCAGATTCATGTGAGAAAAGAAAGCTGCAGATTCAAGAGTTGGAATAAATTCGACGTGATGCACATGAAAACTCCCAAGTCTACAAAGAGAAGACAAGGGCTATTCATGACAGCATGATTCAACAGTGGAAGTTCCATATTGGTGATAAGGTCCTCGTGTATAATTCCAGGCTTATGCTCCACCAAGGTAAGCTTCGTTCCCGGTGGTTCAGTCCTTATACTATTACTAATGTTTACCCTTTTGGAGCAATACATATTTTGCATGAGCAGAGTGGACGAAGTCTTACCGTGAATGGGTAGCGACTTAAACACTTTTATGAAGATTTTCTGAAGAATCAGGTGGATTAAATACACTTTCTCAATGCATCATACCAATAAAACACACCAGGTTTTATCCTTCCTTCTCACATTCTCAATTATTTCGGTGAGGACACTGCACATTCTAGGTGTGGGGGGGGGGTTGATAAATTCCTAGGTTAGTTAGGATGTTTCATCATTTTCTCCTTTTGTTTTCTCGTTTTGGCCTTCATTATGTTATTTTCATTTTTCACCATAAATAATTTCGAAGTTCCATGATTTGGAAACCATAATGGGGGGAAAGTAAAAATACCATAACGAAGGATACAAAGAATATTTTGATGAATTTAACATCAAGGAGTTATTTTTTTAGTGATTTGGTTTTATGTCAATGATATAAATGTTCGTATCTATGTGAAACCTTAGAGACGATTGATGCCCCTTGTGTAACTAGTTTTTGGGAAAACTGTATCACTAATATCCCCAAAAAAATTTGCACTAAACCACAATGTGTCAATATTTCTTACTTAATAAAGGGTAAATATATGTTGGGTTAATATTTTTCATATTTAAATGATATTTCAATATGTCTATTCCTTATCTGATCTGTTTCATTACTGTACCAGATTGACCTATGCATGTGTACCTCATGTCCGACTATTGTATGCCATAAAAAAAATAAAAAAATAAAAAAAATTGGCGGTGTCTTGGGCAGGTCAAAAACCACTCCTCCTCAATATTTGATCTTGTTATAACTATTGCAATTAGTATCGTGAGGAGATCAAACAAGGGTTGAGAGATGAGTGTGAGATCTGATCCAATTGCAACTTCAAAAAATTATAATAAATGAGTGGAGTGACGAAATGTGAAACATATGGGGATATCTAGGTCGGGAGCTTATGGTTTGACTTCTGGGAATTCTTAAGTGAGTGGGTCTTGAAATATGATTGCAAAGGATGTAGGATAGTTTCAGTGAAAAATCATTTAATGCTAAATAATGTTAAAATAACGAATAATTATTTGATAGAAAGTGGAAAGAATAGCATGGAATGGTTTTCCCACACACACATGGAGATTTAGTGGAATGTTTGACTTTTTAATTCCTTTCTCTTGTTGGTGTCATGAATATCTTTTAATTTTATTGTGATATGATTTATGAGACATATTTTTCCATTTTTTACTAGGATGAACTCCTTGGTGTGGTTCGTGCATTGATCAAATTATTTCAATTAAAATTTCCTCAAATATTAAATCTTCATGATTTTGGGAATATATATTTGCATCATTTTATTCGGATATGTGATTTTTTTCAAGACTACAAATGTTTAGGTGTGGGGGTGTGATTGTACCACGATTCACTGTTTTATTCCACCCTTACACTGCTGTTTTAAACTAGTTTAATAATGAATATTCCAAATATAATAATAAATTTAACTTTATGTTTGAATCAATTAATTAATGTTAATCAATATTATAATGTTCAATGTTACCTGTTTTTATTATTTCAATTTAGGCGGAGGTGATTTGGAGGTCCCTTGATGAAGTGGAAGAAAAATTGGCCAAAATTGCATGGATCCATGGACATCTCTCCAATGTTTTGAATAGTAATCGAAATTAGTGCATCCAAATGGGCTGATATTTTGTTTTCCAGTCCATAAGTTAAAAGAATACATTTCATATTAAGTATCCCAATCCTGATTCCGCTTCTAAAGAACCCATCCGAACTGATCTGTCCAGGCCACCGAATATGCACAATGTCAAAAGTGGCGTTTTATATGATACCAATATATAATGTTTTGTTTCTCCGAATGGTGCCGAAATTTCGGTGGTGATAGATAATACGTGGGGATACAACTTTCCAGTTTTTGCAATAGGGAGATTTGACTGTCTAGTTTCTGAAAACCTTTGTTCAAGTGGTTTATCAAAATCTGGGTGCCCAAAACCGCTTCCCATTTTGGCTATAAAAAGACACCTTGGGAACCCCATTTGAATGTTCGGCCAGAAGGTAAGGTGCATCCATTTTGGAGTCCCCAAGGAGTCTTCTCAACATCCTTATAAGTTCTGGAGGCTATGGGAAGTGCTACTTCGACATCTTCTTCTTCTTCCTCTCCCATGGGTTTCTAAACCCCTTATGATCACCCAAGGAGTAACGTAATGTAAATCCCAAGCTTCATGTTTGTAATATTTTAATGATTTTTTGAATTCTAGGTTTTTGTGTTGTTTTTAATCATCTTATATTCTTATTTTATTGAGTTATGTACTGGTATGTCATGCTAAACTCATATGATCATGTTTGGGGGTACCCATTAATGTGATGTTTCACACACCGTTCACCACTTCTTTTTCCCCCTTTCAATTGCAGTGTTTGTGTTGTTCATATTGGTCAATTTAACTCACATAAACATTGTAAATTCCATGTACATAATGTCATGGTATCAAAAAGAAATAACATACAAACATGGACAACGCATCGAGTTCTTCGTGTGGTGCCTTGGGGAGTTTCAGTTATGATGTCGAACACAAATCACCCAATCATCAGCGGTGTCCGGTGAATCATTGTGTCTTTTCGACAGAACCCTAGGTGGTATCCTAGTATAAACCCAATAAAATTCTGGTTCTAGATGTTACAAACCAGGGATTAAATGTTCATAAACCTATATCATTATGCGATGAAGGATAAACATCATGAGAGTACCCGAGGTTGATCACAATTAATTGATATTGTTCATTTCTACTTTGTTTTATCGCTTTCATTTTCTATTGTAATATTTAATCATCAAACCCAAGTATTATAAAACTCCATTTCCCTTTTTTACCTTCATAATCAGAACCACACTTTGGAATTAATGATCTAAGGCTTAGTCGAGAGACGACCTAGGGTTGCCGCTATACGGCAGAAATTCTAGTTAAAAATAAACCACTAATTTGACGCGCTCGACAACGCGATCACGTCTACCTTTGGAAAGTAGGTCACATTTCGATAAATAACTGTTGGATGTTTCTGATTCCATAAATAAATCCTATAGAAACCGCATGATAGTAGTGATTCATGGAACTATAATACACATTTCAAGGAGCTATGAAATAATGACCAATGGTAATATTACTCTATAATCAATTATGTATTTGTACTTATGAAAAATTATTCAACATTAGTTAAATGATCTAGAAACCAAAAATATTATCTTATTACCCTCTTATCCAATTAATCTTATGGTACCTTAAATAATCACAGTTATATTGATTTCTTGAAGTTAAATTTCTCTGAAACTTATTCTCTATCACTATCCATCAGAACATGATTGTTAGATTTCTCTTCCATATCAATTTTTTCACTTCCCACCTATTTCTCCTATATGGAAACAATGTGATTAGTTACTTTGGGTAATTGATTTGTTTTAAAAAATCCATTAAAAAATTATGTTTTAGTATTCCTTTTTATGATGTGGGTTTCTATAAAATAACCTTTCATGTATAAAACCATTTATAACCCCGACGAATTTGCATGGAGAAATTCGTTTTAAGGGGGGTAGAATGTAACACCCTGAGATATTATGAGATTTTTTATTTGATGTCTTTAATTTTATGCTACACCAAAATTATCTTGTGCTATAGGAAACATTGTATTTTCTTACAGTATAGGAAACAATATTCTTGGTATGTATTGCATATAACTTCATGTTCTTTTGATATAATTTATATCATGAGAAACTGAGTATAGAATTTTTTCAATGTACTAATGAACTATGCCTGGATTATGTTATATGAAACACCAAATGAATCTAGCACTGCATGTAACACTGACTTGGATTGTGATATATGCAAGAATGACCTTCCTCGATATCTTGCATTTTACGTGATACTTAGTTTCACTAAACAATGATATATTATTGAATTATTGTTATTTAATGGGATATAAACTACCTGTTATGAATAGTATTAGCCACATTTTGAATTTTATAACATTATAATTCTTCTTAAAAATTTTCTACAACACGATATGAGAACCAAAACAATTTTTTTCAGATAAAACTAGTATTTTTGAAAAAAAAATGCATTTTTACCTCCTTTTGTTGGCGTACCCATTTTAAATTTATTTTTTTCCCTATTACATGGTCAATGTGACAAAATAAATTTATTATTTATAAGAGTAACATAAATATTTTCAATGTATTTTATTTTTGTATTTTTCTGATAAAATTCATATTTTTATGAATGGTGAAAAATACTGTATATTACGTCAAAAACACATTTTCATATAATTTATTTATATAGTTATATTATAATTTTAATTGGTTTTAAAGTATAATTGGATTATATTTTTATCATTTAATCCAATTTTTTTTAATAAAAGTTATTTAAATATAAAATTGGACAAAAACATATGTCAATCTTTTGATAGTTATTATTTCTTAAAAAACCCTCTTTTTAGTTTTGACAATGGGAATTAATTTTAAATTAATTAATCCAACTTCTTTGTATAGAATTTTGATATTTTTATTATATATTTATAATATTAGGGTTAAAATTTTGTAAATAATTTACTTTTAGTTTTGGACATTATAAATTGTAACTCCGGTAATTATTTTATTTAACGTGGTTAAATCATAAATTCGTTAAATAAGGGTCAAAATAATATTATAATAATATTAAAATACTCTAAATCATGTAAAAATATTATTAAATGATAATTTTCTGACCATGGTAATCCTTGTATCGATTTTGGGACCCCATGGATTCACTTGGATGTAAAACTGACATTTTATAAGTATTAATTTATTGTAAAGATAATTATAACCTAAACATATATCTTTTACTCAGTCAATTTTAATATAGGGTTATAAGATTAATCATAATGACTATAAATATTCATTATAAATATAATATTATTTCCTACAACATGGTATTTTTTTTAAATTTTAGACCTTAGATAAATATATTTATTTATGACAAAATTATGATGTAGTGAATACCTCATTAATGAAATATTCAAATAAATGAATTTATAAATATTAAAAAAAATTATTTGGTTATATTGATGTCATAAAAAAAATTTATTGATGATAATGAAATATTTTATTTTTTAATGGCTTATTTTAGAATGATCTGGTTATTCGGATTTTTAAAAAAAAATAAAGTTTGAATAATGTCCAAAATTGACGCAATTCATAACATAAAACATAAAATATTTTATTAAATGATATTAAATTCTTAAATTATAATATTCTTCCAAATAGTTATGATAAGTAAAAATCTATCATAAATAATTTTTTTTGGGTCTTTTGGCATGATATGGTAACTACATTAACCTAAAATGTGTAAATAACATGATATCATGGTAAGATTAATATGGGTAAAAAAAAGGTAAAACCAAAAATATGAGGATAAAAAAATATAAAAAACATGTCAAAAAAGTATTGGATAATTGTAATTAGAACCAAAATTATATTTCATTATAATTAAATATGTTTTGTACCATTTTAAGTCGAAAGAGAATATATAATAAATTAATATTTTGGAACTTTCTAAAAGTGACCCTCTCTTCTCTTATAAAAAGGGAACCTCCTCCCTCTCATAATAACTCTATTTTTAGACTTCATTCTCAGAATAATACTACCCATTTATCTTCTCTACATTCCAAGTTACATTCTAGAGGTTTTGGTGTTCTCAAAAGACAAACTCTAGTACCCTAAGAAGAAATTTAAAAGAGGCTTGTTGAGAAAGTCGCAATATCTTCTAACGATTCTTTCAAATTTATATCTTCTTATACTTCATTTTATTTAGTTATATAATTATAACGTAATAATACCAGTATCACTAATATAATGTTTTTTTTATAAATATGAAACAACCCTATTTCACTTTGTATCCATCAAACGGAAAACGAAATCACCACACGTGCGTACGTACAGATTACCGTCTCCACAATGTGGTGTAATATATTTTTCACCACAAACTTTCTAGGATGGATATAATGGTGAAATAATAACTATATATTATTATTACAACATTATACTTATTTTGATCTATTTTATACCATCCAATTCAGTGCCATTCTACAATTATGGGAATGATATCATTGCTCGTGCGTATGTATGGCTTACCATCTCCAAGACACGATAAGATTAATTTTCCATGTTATCCATTCAATAATTATTATAATGTATATATAAAAATAATAATGTATTATATGAAATAATAATTCCACTAGATTTATTTCTATATATATATATTCCATTTACTTATTTCCATCCAATTCAATAAGGAAACAAAAATAAAGTCTATGCGTATGTACTAACTACCATCTCCATGAACGGTGTAATACATTCCATTTATCTATCAATTATATATATAATTAATATATAAGATATATATAAATAATTTTTTAATTTATGGAAGTATTTATATTATTATTTATGTAATCATATGAAGAATAAGAAGTCCTAACATGTACGATAAATGAAACAATTATTACCCAAAACATTACATTAACATGGGATTGACAAATAAATGGGTAATATAAAGATATAATTGAATCATATATGATATCATAAATATGATTATGGTTTTATTACAAGTTAAAAATATGTTTAAACCCACTATACCAGTGTTTCAGACACATACGGATCAAATCAGACCTACGGTAAGGGGTAACATTCCCAATCTCGATTCCTCCAGTGGCCTGAAGGCCTTCATTTTTTATTGATTTTTGATAATCCACCTTTCAAGGGTTGAGTTGGAACCCTTACAAGGCCTTTATATTACATGGCCTATAGGTCTTAGAGGAAAACATTTCCCGTAGGCTTCAAACATTACATACAACCCAGACTAACTTCTTGGAACTACTCCTCCCCAGCATCTTCATGGGAAATCAGCTCTCCAACTTGCATGGATATTCAGCTATGATTTTCCAAGCATGAATAGGATTTTCTCGATGTCAGGTGACATACCCTCTCATTATTTCAATATTTATAGATTCTTTTATGGTGAAAGCTCCTTGCATCTCCTCCTTCTGAAGCTTGTTCCTTGAAGATTTTCTGGATTGCATCTCCACATAAGGTGCCCCGAAGGCATTGAGGTGTCCCGAAGGCCTTACTGACTCGAAGGAATGGGTGTCCCAAAGGACATAAATGACTCTTCTATTTATGTTTAATGTCATTTTACCTATTTTTTATGTTACAAAAAGGTTTAGAAGTAATCATTCTTTTTTTACCATACGAGTTATTTTGAATTTTCTTGTAAAAGATTGATGAGAATGTTTCATTAACATATACAGCATGAACAAGTTTTTATATTGTCAAAACGCCATATTTCCATGAAGCTTCACCAACATGGTTTCAATTTTTTTTCTATAAAATTCGTTTCTTTTAGAATTTTGTGGCATTTTGATAAGAGAAAATATTTTTAAAAAAGAAAGGATATTTTCCTCGGGAATTATGTTCACGAGTTTTATCAATATTATTTTCTCTCTAAGATGACATAGGGTTATGTTTATACCCATATTATTAATTTTAATTGATTATGTTTATGATGGGGTTATTTTTATGAAGACCATTTATCATAAATTTATTATGTTATGATGGTATGATGTTAAAGGATCCAATTTAATTTCACGTGTCATGCTATGATGAGTGATTTAGGTTTGTGTGGAACATGTAAGAATGATTCCATTTTTTATTGGTGGTACCTATATATCCATATAAGGCATTGGGTAATGATTTATATCTCATGATATAGAAATTAAAGGAAGAGAAAGTAAATTTGGATCTGTAATGACGGGCTTGAACGACAAGTAAATCTGATTCTGTAATACATGGCTGAAAAGGCATGTAAACCCAATTCAGAAACGGGCTATGTCCACTATAATGGTCTTGGCCAAAATTTCTTGGATACTATGGAAATAATATTTTTTCATTATTATTTTCCACAATTACATGTTTTTTACAATTCTATTCTATTATGATTAATTTTCTTTTGTGATCTATGCCTTACGTACTGCCAAGATTTATGTCAATGCTCTTGATTTTGATTTTAAGCTTTATATTCATCTTTTTCATTGAAATGTTTGTGATATTATTTTTTCTCAATGTTTACCCTTACTGAGAATTTTAACTCACCCTTTTTATGTTTTCTTTTACCATTGATAAAATTAAAGGTTTTTGGATGGAAAACAAAAGAGGAAGATATTTTTGAAAGATGTTGAAGATCATTCACCATGATGATAATATTATGTTCTGGGTTTCCAAAGACACTAAACTAATGTTGTCTTTTGGAATTTATTTTTTTCATGTATTAATTATTCCAAAAAAGTAATATAATATCCTTGTACATCAATCTTGTGTCTCTAAAACAACATTAAAATATTCTCTAATGAATGGAAATTGAGAAAAAATCCATTACATCACACTTTATTTTGGTTGAACATGATTTAAACTCATATATAATGGTTTTAATAAAGTTAATAATCCATAAAATAACCATATTCAACATTTTATATCAAATATGACCCTATGAAAATATAATTTCACCTTTTCATTTATAATCTTTTTTTTATTATTTCATCATGTGTTAATTGCCTTGTTTTCACACAAATGTTTTTTCAAACAAATTTCGATTCTTGTGTAGAAGATATAGTTACCTGAAATAAATAATGATATTGTTATTATTTATACCATATTTAATTATTTTATGAATTTTTAAATCCAACCTTTAATGAGAGACAAGAAAAACTAGTCACATCGCTTCATGGAGATGGTAGGCTATATGTACGCACAAGCCACAAAATCATTCCTTTAGTGGTTGAAATATTATGGAAGTGGGTAGAATATTAATTATAAATAATTAATATTATGATATATGTATTATATATATTTATTATATCAATCATTATAACTATCTATGTGATTCAGTTATAGAAACAAATTACATCTGTTTACGATTTGGTAGACCTCCATACACATTAGTGATGGATTTTCCCCCATTTGATGGAGGAGTAGATCGATATATATGTGTAAACAAACATAATGAAATAATATTATATGTTTTATAATTGTGTTTTTATATTTTATGTGTTAAGACGTAATTTATGGTGAAAAAAGAATAATTAAAAAGATATATCTTGGGGAAGACAATTACCTTCACTTAGAAGTACATCCTTTGGATATTATATTAAATTCTCTAGGTTTGGTATTTTAGTAATAAAATAACCTATAGAGAGTGGATAATTATTTTTTGGGGTGTATATTTTATGTTTTATTCATCACAAGTTTCTTTGGAGGTGTGAAGATGAGAGGTGAGAAAGTCCACATTTATAATTGAGGAGGAGGACACCAATGGACTTTTTAGAATGAATAAATCAATCACAAATTTTTCACAGGACACAAGGATCTGAAATGGATCATTCACAGACTATAAAATTTTATAAGTTATAAATATGTCCATATAATAGTATTTATACATGATTTTAGGTCTTGTTAACCCATATCGTTTTACTTTACCCCTCGATAAACCCGTGTTAACATTAACTGTGGAAATTGTGTTTTTTACTATTTTCACAATGAATTATAAAACAAATTAATTTTAATTTATTATTTGAAATAAATTATTTGTATTAAAAAAATTGAATTATTTGTTTCCATATTCGATTCAAATAGGTTGCATAATTTATTTTAAAATAAAACATGTAGATGTACCAGAAAAATGTTGTCAAGAAATCATTTTTGAAGCCTAAGATGATCTTATATTGGCGATACGACCAGAAATCATCATGTGGTTGAAATAAATTAATATAGTTTGGTATATATTATATATATTTCATTTAATTAATTCATTGTTTAATATTATTTTAATTAATTAAAATGAAGGTACATTATACAATTAAAAATAGTTTTAATAAAATTACTATTTTATATCTAAAAATAAAGATACAAAAAAATATTGTATAAATATTATGGAAATTTAATTAATTATTATAAATATAATTAAATAATACTTCTTCACACTTATGTAAAATTGAAACCAAAATGGGACGTTAATAGTACTTAATTCAATGAATGATCATATTAGTAATTGAAAAATCAGTATTTTTCACTGTTCACTGACAAATCAAATAGTTAAAAAATACCAAAATTTCAGCCAATGATAATTTGATATTATGATTTAAAATATGATATTATTTTTATAAATTAAATTTTTACAATTTTTATAAAATATATTGTAATTCATAACATAAAATGGAAAATAAAACCAAAATTTGAAGAATATGTATTTTGATGCATAAAATGACTTTTCATAAAAATGTGACTGATTATTAATAAGAATATATCAATAAATGATTTATTATTTAACAACTATCTATATATATTTCATAATTTCCATAATCCTATCCATACCTACCACTTTTAATATTGGGTTACAATAGTCATATTAGAATAGTATCTCATAGTTCTTTTAGGATTTGCATTTCATGTTGTATAATATATAAAACACAATGTTATTATTTTAAAGTATGAAGGTTTCATATTTATCAAGGTATAATATGTTTTAAATATTTTTAAAACAAATTAAATTTGAAATATTTGGGAGTTATATTATGCTCACCTCCAAAATACTTTTTCCTCGTAGTTTGAACATGCACAAGGAAATCAATGGTTTTAAATTTAAAAATTACGCTGTTAAAAAACCACATCATAAAATGTATTTCAAACATTTAACGAGATAATATAGAAAAACACATCAAGTGGTTTCCATGTAGAAGAGAATTGGTGGGAATTGAAAATATGTACATTGAGGAAAAGAATAAACAATTTGGGAGAGTGATATAGATCATTGATCATAAGAATGTGAATTATAAAAATAAACATAATGACCAGAGAATATTAAATCTATGATGAGTTAAAAGACAATTTTTGTCACCAGAGATGAAGTTAATAGGATAAATATTTTGTTCAGGATCCTTTTCCAAATAATATGGAATAATTTATCTATATAAGAATATATGGATATTTACATAATTTTTATATTTTTATTTCAAAAGAAAAATTTCAATTTTTTGTTGTACGTCAATCAATTTATACTTCATCTATTACATCAAAAAATGAATTCCCAAAATTACATTTTATGACTGATGCACTAAAAATTACTTTTAATGGATCATAAGGTGTATACAGGAGTAAAAAGTGTTTCCATATGTTTCCTAAAATTTATGAAAACCAATATGGTTAGCACAAGTTAATATGATACATTAATCTGTAAACCATAATAGTAACACCCATATTTCAACATAATAACTATCAATGAAATTATTTATTAAAAAACAATTTCATATTAACATGTACATAATTTAGGGAAATGGTAGGTGCTGCACCCTTATCGGCCTTCAGTTCTTGTTTCATTTCCTATGGCCTCACCGGATGTAATGAGTTTTCACCCAGTATATGGGATGTACATTAAAAAAAAACTATATTACTAAAATTTCTACAACATTCAAAACATTTGATGACCAAGAATCAATAAAAAATCAAAGATATGATAATACTTAAAGGTTACCCAAACCTTTAATACTATGTTCAGAAAATATAAATATATTCTTCCTTAAATAAATTTTTCATATTTTAAACCAATGGGTTGTGTTTTAGTAAATTTTAAAAATATATCATTAATCTTGAAAGAATTTCATCACAAAATACCAAAACAATTGGTGATGAAGACCTTCAAATATGATTATCCTTAAACTCATATAAACAAGATGGTATCCCTAATTTTATAGTTATTCTTATATGAATACATATATACATAAAAAACATGACACAATACCTAGATGTGTTATGAATTATATATAAAAAATATAGTTGATAAAAATATTTCTATAATTTAATTTTTCAATCCCAATACATAAATTTTTTTTAATAAAAAATGTAATTCTTTGTTATATGAGTTACACTTTTGAAGAGGTAAATCAATAAGATAATTCATATATTCCCTACATTCAAGATAATGATATGTAAATGATTTCTTAGGATGAATTGTTTTTCTCTCCACTAAACTCCACACTTTTCTACATAAATTACTCACTAACTTCCCTTCTTTTCCATACATAAAAATGTTTCCTATTCCATTTATTCATTATCCTAGGTGTCTCATTCTACATGTATAACATAAAGGAAGTGGTTCCATTTTTCATCTACATTCCACCCTCAATCGAGATCTTTGAAGACTCTATACATCACATATTTGGGGACTTGGAGAGTTGGTCAGGGTATAGAATATTAAACATATATCATGATAAATGATTATTTATAATCAAGTTATCATTGACTCTAATCATTATGGAATCTTTTTTCACATAATCACCACACTTTTCAACATATTCACTGTTAATAAGAGTCCTTCAGGTTTAGTCCTTTGCCTAATTCAAAAAAGAATAGCGTGATCAATAATAATTGTAGTGTAAAAAACTTATAATAATTGATAGGATGTTTAAAACATGTCACTATATTTTTATCTAACACACCACATGATTATCCCAGGTCACTCATTTTCATTATCTATTCAAATCCTTCATAATGGTTTGTAATGAAAATGTGAATTATACAATGAATAACCCCTAATAATGTCAAAGAAGGTGCTTAGTAAGGAACATTGTCATGCACTAGGTGGCGATCCAATCAAATCCCAGTGGGCCCTTTTATGATTTACTACTACTATGTATAACAATTCAAAAAACCCATCATCTTGTATTATAATGAAATGGTGTATTTCTAGGAAAACATCTTAACATATTCAAAACTAAAACATTATCATGTCAATCTATACATATAATAAAGTCTATCATAGGGTCAATTTTTATAACCTATATTTTCAAAAATCTTATTTTAAATATTCCTTCTAGAAATTCTCTAATACTAAATGTAAAAACCTCCACCGCATTAATCCGTATTTGGTGGATAATTTATTGCATTATTTCTTGATACAAGTGATCAATTATAAAATTAATGAATTGTTTTGTAGCCTTTGTAAACTAGAAACAAAATATAATCTCACTTTACATTTTAAAAGATTAAATAAAATATAGTGAAAGTAAAAAAAATCATTCATAAACTCATTTAAAGATTATTTCTTCCTATTATGGGGAAAGGAAATATAATTTGGGTTAACACAAATGCTCTGTATGAGTTTCCTAAAGAGAAATTTATCATGAGTAAATAAAGCATAATCAATAAGGAAAAAAATTACATTGTATGTATCAAAAAATACATTCTATTAAATTAATAAAATTAATGGAAAGATTAAATAATTCTTAACAAATAATTAAAGGGAAATATATCAAGACACATACTATTTAATCAATAACTTGAGAAAAAATGGATCCATGGATTATATTAATGAAATAATCTTATAGATAATGAATAATAAATTATTAATGAAGTAAATTCCTCATAATATATGTCATGATCTGAGACATTGTGATATTTAAACCATCAAGACCTTTCAAAATATAGTTTAAAAGTATGGATAAAACCCATTTAATTATAGATTATTAATTCCCCTCATGAGACTATAAATCATTCAATGTGATATATAATTACAGGCCTCATCCATTTATACATTACCAATATATTCCTCATATAATGAATTATCTAATTAATTCATGAACTATTTGACTTATTAACAAATTTATATATTCAACAAATAATAAGTAATATAAATATTTTCCTAGACATTAAAAAACCATTCAAAATAAAAAAACATACGTAGAAATTATAAAAGATTCAAGATATATGAAAATTGTTTATAAACAACATTGTTATTTTGTGGAAATGTGTGTCCACAGATCATAAGAAAGTTAATATTTCACGGGAAAGCTGTTGATTATAAAAATTAACCATGAATGGAAATTTCAATAGATTTATTAGTCAAACTATTAATAAACCAAAAAATAAAGAATAAGGATGAAATAATTATAATATATCCCTAGTGGAGTATTTTTAAAATAATGGGATATTGTCATGATGAATATAAATACCATAAAATATATTTAAAAACAATTCGAGATGAAAATAGCATTTTAGATTTGAAAATTACATTTAAAAATAATAATTTACCTAATATTAAGATAAAGGTTTCTTTGAAAACAAATTCTTAAACATGAAAAGGATGTATCAAAACAAATGAGCCGTAAAGATGGTGGTAAAGGTATATTCATACAGAGTGTGTTAAAACAAATATTCCTTTCACATATTATAATGAAATTTCAAAAGTACCATGTTTATAAAATGATAGCACGATTAATTTTAAAAAATTTTGTAAAAATAACATTACTGGTAAAAATGAATTTAAATGCAAATAATAAAATAATTTTTTAAATTTTTTTAGAATATAATGATTTTGTAGAAAAATTATATTTGACCGATGATAGAAATAATGATGTAATTTACTAAAAATACTTCATAAATAATTTCTAGTCACAAAGAGAGAAATTGATATTATTATTGGAATACATTATAAATAAATAGAGGAGAATAAAATGAAATTATTTTATTATATAATGATCAAATAATTTATATTAAAGTAAATTGAAGTATAAAAAATCATGATTAAAATTACATTAAAACATAATTCTCTTACAACTTTGTTAAATTTGAATCATAGGCCACATGTATGGAATGACATAAAATAAAATTAAATACCACGAATATAAATATAATAATGTCATAAAATATTAAATTGGTTGTAGATATATAGAAAAATAGGATATACATACATGGATATAACATCATTTGAGATTTATATTTAGTATATTACAATAATACATGCTCAAGGATCGTAATAGTTTACTGTCATTGGAAACATGGAAAAAATATTTTCAAACCCAGGGAAATATCTTAAAAATATACCATAATTATCTCCACCTTTAGTACTTATACCTGTAACCTCTATTCATAACCTAGGAAATCAAACATAAGAAAGAGGTGAGCTCAAATGCACTGTAAGGGAAAACAAGCGAGATATGTAAGCATAATCACGAGAATAAGGGTATGATAACAGGATTATGAAAATAAAAGGTCATACAATGCATATCAAATAACTTATAAAAGAAACATGTCATAAATAATAGCAATTACTAACACATGAATCATAAGGTAATAAATAACATAGGCTATGAAATCCTAACATTAGAACAAAAAATGTAACTATTGAAAATACATAAGCATAAACTGATTTCCATAGTATCCAAGGAATCACTTCCAAAACCATCATAGTAGTATGGGTTCACTCCACATACCATCATAGTATTCATGGTTCAATCCCATCGAAATCTTAGTATCATGAGTTCACTCCTCATACCATTTTAGTAGGCACAGTTGACTCCCATGACCATTATTTTTTATCACATGAAATATTAATCTTTACCCAATTAATTATACGGAGATATAGATCCCACCCAAATCATAATGAAATTATACATACATGTTCTAGAATATGTTAACCAATAATATCATAACCCATAAAATGGAATGGTTCACATGAACATATAATCATATAAAAACCTATTAGAAGAGATATGTTTCATAATAATTTCATCTAAAGCATAACTTGTGGAAAGAATGGGATTTCTTAATCATCATTCCATCAAAACATAAACCATTCAGATAAATAACATGAATAGTATTCTTGAACTATAACAAATTATGTCATTATAGGTGGGGAAAGATTTTGATTGATGACTTGGAACATGAATTTTACATTAAAATAAACTTTTTAAAACATAAAATCATTTAAAAAACCTTTTCATTGAATATATATTGAAAATATATATATGAATCAAGAAAATCATTTAAAATAGTTCTTGTGAAACATATATGTTCTTTTTAAAAATAATTTTATTTTCATAAAATGTTGTTCGATTTTAGAAGACTTTTTTTGATAATAACCTTGTACCCATTTAGGGGAATCTTAATGGTAATAAGGAATCATGAAATCAAAAAAAAAATACATTCATTTTTTATAAGTTAAGAAACATTCTTCTCATACTTTTGACGGGAAATTCAACAAGTACATCATTTGGAAAATGAATAAAATATTATATTCAAACAATGTATTAAAAATTAAAAAATATGTAAAAAACAAACTTTAAACATTCATAGGAGAATAAGAAAACATTTTATGAAATTTTTTTTAGAAAACATTGACATGGATGATAAATATTCCCCAACAAAGACATAAAAAATTCACAAATATGGGAGATATTATCAAATCAACACTCATCACATTATAATAAATATAATCATATGCCCCATGAAAGAAATAAATTCATAAGAATATATAAACATTGTAATATTATGAATAATACACATAAAAGAACATTCATGGGAAGTATATACACAATGTAGAAGAAATAAAGTGATCTTTGAGGCATGTGTCTCACATAAATAAATGTCCGAAAAAAACCCCTTACGAAAATTCATCAAAATGTTCCATTTGAAAAAATTTGAATGAAATTAAGAAAAGTCATTTAATTTTCTTTATAATACACTATATACATATAAATAAATATATATATTAATACAAATAATATTTAAATAGAGAAAGGATTAATTATTTTATCATTCAAAGCATCCCAAACCACTTTGACCATTTAAATAATAATCCCAATGTCATCAAATGAATATTTAAATACCATGATGATAAAATTATTCATTATATCAAACATAATATGTGTAGTACATAGGCTACAAGGAATAAATTTGTGGTGAACATGTCATATATCTCATGAAAATTAAATGTAAGATGAAATTCCCAAACCATAATTATGATACTCTCTATATGTGTCTAAAACGTCTTTATAATGGTTTCAAACATATTATTATTCTATATTTGAATCATAATAATATTTAGGATATCATATATGAATTTTTAGTGGATTTATATTAACAATTTATTAATAATTTCTTAGTTAATGCAACATTTTGGGTAATAATTGATTTTGCTATCATTTGTGTTTTAACTTTTTATTATTGATCGTATTTCTTATATAAATATTTAATTAATTACATAATTTTTAAGACTATTTATATATATTATATGTTCTGAATATATATATATATATATTATAGAGAGATATATTAAATGTAATACACCTTTCATTGAGATGGTAGGTCATACGTACGCATAAACACAATTTCTGTTTTCTTATCATATTGTACAGAAATAAGTGAATTCCATATATGCACACACACATAAATAAATAAATATATATATATATAATTTTATTATCATTATTATAGAATATAATTCATACTTATTAATAATAAATATATTTTTTATAATTATCCATGAATGGTGAATGTGGAAGATAGATTTCATCGTGTCGTGGAGACTGTAAGTCATTCATGTTCATGAGTGATGATATCATTCCATATTGGTAAAGGTTATGGAATGGGATTCTATATGAATTATAAAGAAACAATATTATGTAATATTTATTATTTACATCCTTTTTATTCATTGGTATACCCACAAAAAACAAATTCATGAAAAACAGTTTGCACCACAGTGTGGAGACAGTAAGTCGTACGTACAAATGCATGGTGTTTATAGTTTTCGTATGATGGGTAAGACGATTAATATGGATGTATCATAATAATAAAAATATATCATCATGTAGTATATTTTTGAGGGTTTTTTTGGTATGGAAACAACATCGAAATAGGAAGTAGAAGAAAAAAGAAGATTGAATGAGGTGATAAAACAAGTACATACTTTATGGGTATCTCTTTTTGATTTGCACAAAAGAACTCCATAGGAAGGATATATTCCCAAATAATCGCCTCTAGGATTTATTGAGGGAAGTTGGTAAAGGAAATTTGTTTGTTTTGGTTGATCCACAGAATTTTTGAGGTGTAAATTAAAGAGAATGAGAGGTTCCCTTTTATAAGAAGGAGGAGAGTCATATTAGGAAATTTCAAAACTATTAATTTATTATAAATTTTTTTTTGATTTATAATTTCTCCAAATAGAGATATTTATAGGATAAGACGAGGATGGGTCTATCTCCCATTGAGAAATGTATTTTAGACATGGTTAGTTCTTAAAATTAACCTTATATTTTGGCAATAACTATTAGTTAAATGATTTATCTTTTTACCAAGAAAACATTCTTGTTTACACTATAGGATTAATATAGTTACTATAAAATACCACAAGAACACCAATTAGATCATTTATAACATCATGGACACTAAATAAGTTAGATTTTTGATCCCTATATTTTTCTGAATTTTATAGCTTTAAAAAAATATTATATGTTTTAAAATATCGTTTATGTCAATTTTGATACTATTCAATATTTTCATTTTTAATAAATTCAAAACAACTTATAACCTCAATAAAAAACTTAGAAAATTTTAATAATAGGTATAAGTTAACTATATTCTTTTTGGATGTAATTAATTATGTCAAATTATAATTATTTAAATATTTGTAATATCATTTATTTGACATCCCAATTTATTGAACAATTACAGCATCATTTTTATTCAATCCATTAACTGTGATATTTCTTCTTTAAAAATTAAATAATAAATGATAATGATGATGAAAAATTTATTATATTTCAAATTAATAATTAAAGTCGAATATATATTTTGTATTAACTAATATTAAAAATTATTTAATTACTTACATTTGAATATGACACTTTTAACTCTTCTGTAAATAAAATACAATAAACGTTCTAATATAACTCAGTTGTATTAATAATGATCATATTATTGAAATAAGGTTTATTAGGTTCTAAATAAACTTATAATATGAAATTAGAATAAGTTTTAGGGTAATATTATGTTATAATAATAATATTTTTACCTTTAATTTCCATATTTAACTTTAACAACGGTAAATAAAATTCACAAGATACTATTCAATAAAAAATAATTTGATCCTATTACGAAAAATTTTTATACAAATTTCAACCATTTATGTCCATTTTTTAAAATTCAACTCTCAGAAGAAGTTAAATTACAATTACAATTATTCCCCTAAATGGGGCAAGAATATGGGTAAAAGAGATGTTCAGAAGTTTAATAATTTTTTTATCTAGTTTGATTATAAAAATTATTCCAATAAACTAAATAAGATTAATATATGAATTATTTTTCAATTTTTACATTAGAATTAATTTAAAGTAAAATATAATTGTTTAAATGAAAAATTCGATTGTTAACTACTATTTAGTAGTTATTACTATTCATCAAAATTTATATTTTTTAGAAAAAATACCAAAAATTTACCCTAAGATAATTTTGATATTAGGAATTAAAAAAATGTTGTATATTTTACTGTTTTCGACGCTTTCGCTGGGGCGCGCGCATCCGTCTACGGAGGACACGCGGCTTTGTTGCCCCGCATTCCCGCATTCCAAAGGCGGGTGGCATTCGCTCTTTATTCAGGGACGTCTGCTCCTTGATCGAAACGGGATGATGGGATGTCGGTTCTTCCTCCTGTGGATTCATCCTCAGAACTCGTCACCTAGTCTGGGTCTCCCTTATAGATTTAATACGTAGTTCGTGAAACTCTTCCCAGTGCCATGTTTCCATGGACACTGGTTAATTACACTGCTTCTTTTGGGACATTCCAAAGGGTCCAGTCAGGGCAGCAACCTTCGGTCAGGGGAGTAGTCACGTTGAGGCATCAGTAGCGTGTCTGGATGTTGGGGCACCTGGCATGTCTGTCTGTTATCATTGATCACAAGGCTTCTCGAGGGCGTGGAAGCCCGAGGCATCCCACATCGGGCGCGGGGAATCACATGTCGTGGAAACATATCTGAGGTTTTCCTCAGCTTCTCGTGCTTAACACAGGGTATGTCGCGAGTTTAACGTCCAGCGGAGACGGATCAACCCAACCAGAGCATTATCTAGGATAGATCGGATTGAAGAATCCTCCTTGAAGGGATATCGACACCGGGGCTAGCCCGTGGGCGACAGTGAATGGAGTAGAAGGAGAGTGAAGTGGAACCATCGCAGGGGGGCGACAGTGAAGTTGGGATTGAGCCTTGACGAGGCTTCCTATGTATCCCCGTGGCGGGGAATCAAAGTCCGCGTAGTTCGTGATGGTGCCGGTAAACCGACGTGAAGCTGGACCTTGGCCCGATGAATGTCGTCAGCGTACCGACGTGAAGGTGGACCTTGGTCCGATGGGCATCGTCAGCGTACCGACGTGAAGGTGGACCTTGGTCCGATGGGAGTTGGGCTTGAACCTCTAGGAGGATTCCTACGTACCATGCCTTGACATGGATCAAAGACCTCGTAGTTCAAATGGGGTTGGGTCGCAATGGATTACCACTGGACCAGAATGTAGTTTAACGTCATTCTGGACGTAGGTAGAACACGACGTGAATTGGGTGATGGGTGGGATTGAACCTCGTGGAGGCTTCCTACGTACCATGCCTTGACATGGATCAAAGACCTCGTAGTTCAAAATGGGTTTCGCCGGTGAACCGACGTGAAAGTAGACCTTGGTCCACTGTTGGTGGGATTGAACCTCGTGGAGGCTTCCCACGTACCATGCCTTGACATGGATCAAAGACCTCGTAGTTCAGGTGGGGCTTTGTCGGTGAACCGACGTGAAAGTAGACCTTGGTCCACTATTGGTGGGCTTGAACCTCGTGGAGGCTTCCTACGTACCATGCCTTGACATGGATCAAAGACCTCGTAGTTCGGAAGATGCTTTGTCGGTAAACGGACGTGAAAGTAGACCTTGGTCCACTATTGGTGGGCTTGAACCTCGTGGAGGCTTCCTACGTACCATGCCTTGACATGGATCAAATACCTCATAGTTCATATGGGAGTTTGTGGATCGCAATGGCTTACCACTGGACCGGGGTGCAGTTTAACGTCGTACTGGACGGGGTGAAACCCGACGTGAAAGACGGGCGGGCTTGAACCTCAGAAAGGCTTCCTACGTACCATGCCATGACATGGATCAAAGACCTCATAGTTCAGATGGGAGTTTGTGGATCGCAATGGCTTACCACTGGACCGGGGTGCAGTTTAACGTCGTGCTGGACGGGGTGAAACCCGACGTGAAAGACGGGCGGGCTTGAACCTCAGAAAGGCTTCCTACGTACCATGCCTTGACATTGATCAAAGACCTCGTAGTTCGGATGGGGTGTCAGGGTCGGTGCTCACTCTAAGCCCACGTGAGTCATGCTCGGTGTGAGAAACAAGAGGTTGCAAGGACCTGACGATCACGTCGCGAAGGGTGCGTCTGTAAGAAGCGAAGAGGGGCTTACGCGTTGGGCGGCCCATGGTATTGGGTCTTACTCGAGGATGGAGGCCCAGAGGGGGGTGCCTCGTTCCCTATCACGTCCTCCACTGACCTTGGTAGTGGTGAAGTACAGAGATGCACGGGTGAAATCATCCGTACCAAAGGATAGGGGCTTACGCTCTGAGGCAGCCCTTCCCCTGCGAACATAAACCACTCCGACAAGGAGGATCTCATTCCATGTGCGGAAGAGTTCCATTCCCGTGGAGACGAGTGGTGTAACGAATGTTCGAGCTGGGGGGACCCTTCGTGATGGAGACGAGGTTGGGTCACAGTTTAACGTCATGTGTTGAGGACTTGGTGCTTGGCAGTTTAACGTCCTGCAGCTCGGACGAGGTGGGTTCCCTCCACACCCCTAGGACTTACATAACTGGTACCCTCTGGTCCTTGGGGAAGGGAAGGTATCGGTAAGGCCATGGTTAAGGGGGGTAGTGGGGCGAACCATTGAGGGGTCCACGTTAGCGTGGCTATGCGAAGAAGCATTATCCATTAGCGTGCCTATGCGAAGAAGCATTAGGCAAAGCAACGCTACGGGTGGTGTTGTCCATGGGACTTTGAAATCACATCGTGCAAACCTGGAGGGTCGCACGGAAAGGGGAATCACTAAGCAGAGGAGTGTGCTTTGCGAAGTGGGGTGCCTTAGCCTTAGCATGGGGCGTAAGTGTGAATGGGAGGTGCTTCGCGAAGTGGAACAGTGTTCGCGGAGCACTGCCTCGCGAAGAAGGAGTGGTTCGCGAAGCAGGGTCCTTCCAAGCAATGTACTTCGCGAAGTGGAGCGATCCTACCTTAGCATAGGGATGAATTGTATGGGTTGGGTGTTTCACGAAGCACAGGTGCTCCGCGGCTGCCCGAGTTCCCTTGGGAATCCCCTTCCTTCGCGAACGCCCTTGAGCTTCGCGAAGGGCATCCCTCTCGGAAGAGGGGCTCAAAACGAGACAAAGCAGAGTCGTCTCGCGAAGTAGAAATACCTCGCGGAGCTCATGATTCCCAGGGCAAAGCGTGTTTCGCGATTCGGGAGAGGAGAAGCCGAAAGGTCGGGTTGTCCGTCTTTGGTACTCAGGGGGAGTCGAGTATTTATAGGGAAGGGGCGCCGCGAAGCAGGGCTCGCGCGCCGCCTTCGGGGCTTCGCGGCGGCTCGCGAACGTCAAACGGGCTCGCGGAGGATCACCGCCTCTAGAGCTTCGCGGCGGCTCGCGAACGTCAAACGGGTTCGCGGAGGATCACCGCCTCTGGAGCATCACGGCGTCACCATGGTTGGGGCGCTTCGCGGCGAGGCTTCGCGCCGGAGCTTCGCGGCGGAGCTTCGTGAGGCAGCGCGCCGGCCCTTTTTCGTTCCTTTGTTTCGGGCCACATTTTTGGCGCCAACAAATGCCCCCCCCCCCCCTCAGACTTGGATCCGCGGAGGGAAAAGGGTCGAAGTCTGAGGGACAATCGCCAAAACTGTTGGTGGTTCGCGATGCAGCACCGCGAAGGGGGCCCGCGATGCTCTCCGGGGCCGCGGATCCGGACGCGCCGCGATGCTTCGCGCGGTTGGGGCGCGACGCGATGCTCTGGGGTTGCCGCCTATAAATAGGGGGTCCGCCCGCTTTTCTCTTCACGTGCCTTGTCTTTTTGTGCGCTCTCGACTTCGCGAAGCTCCGCGTACTCCGCGACAGCACTCCGCGAATCGAGCTTCGCGGCGAACCGCGAGTCTCCGACTCCGCGTCCGCGCTAGGCGAACTTCTTGTCGGCCTTGGCCAGACTTCGCGACTTGGTCTCGCGACCGATCTTCACGATTCCACTTCGCGGTCGATCTTCGCGATTCAACTTCACAGCCGAGCTTCACGATCCAGGGGAAAAACTTTTCTGAGGGTCGACATTAAAAATGGCCCATCAAGAGGCTGTGCTGGGAGTGCTTGCAGATGCTGCTCATCAGGATGAGATGGCCAACCGTCCAGGCTTGGGGGAAATGGTTCGCAGCCATTCGGATCACACTTCTCTGACAGATCTGCTGTCGGAAGGTGAGAAAGATTATCTGCAGTGCAAGAAACTTCCGTTGTAGGGCTTCGGGCTGAGGGACGACGTCTTCATCCCTGAGGCGAGAAGGGATGAACCAGCTTGCTGGTTCAGGAGCACACCGTGCCAGCACCAATGGTTCAGGGCAGCCGATGGTCATGCGCGGGAGGATTTCACACCCATCACCGCTGACTGTCTCTACAATCATGTGAATGATATCGATGGGAAGCCACTGCAACCGGAGACGTCCCCTCCTCTCTACCGCACCATGCTGAAATCGGCTCTGCAGGATCCGAAGAAGGGATGGTCTGATGAGTGGGACCTGTGCCAGGGCGGCAACTTTACCGATGACTGGGCCTGGGCCTACTGGGTAGGCGCCTCATGCGAGGAGTTCGAGGCCAAGCTGAGGAGAGTGGGATTGTATGAGGCGGCATGGGCCTCCCAGTTCCACATTTACCAGCCAAAGCAGCTGATGCCGGAACTACTGAGTAGATGGTCGTCCAGGACCAACACTTTTCACCTACATCACGGGGAGGTGGGCATCAGCCTGTGGGATGTCCACCAGATTTCTGGGGTCCCAATCTTGGGGGCCATGTATGACGAGTTCCTCCCCGTTGCCAGCGCGTGGGGGGATCCAGAACAAATGCCGCGATTGGCGTCGGCGCTGATGGCGCTCGTCCCTGGAGAGGACAAGGAGGCAGTGAGGGACGTCCACTTCAAGAGGTGGTTCAAATACTTCCTAACCTTCCCAGAGAATCGAGAGTTCCCTCCAAGGCCTCGAACTTGTCCAAGGGCAGCCCAACGGGGCAAGGGGCACTCGTATTGGCGGGTTTTGTAGGACAGCCAATGGAAGACTTGGGGTTTCAGCGTCAGCACCGAACAATATCCAATAGTCAGGCTGGCGGCGTTCATCGCGGCTCTCATCTGTGGGTGGATCCTACCAGTCAGAGATACAAGCATGGGGGTATGGCCCAGCTCGTTCATCATGGCGTCGATGTTGGCCATGGGGCAGCGGATCCACCTGGGGATCCCGATGCTCACCAAACTGTACAGAATTCTGTGGCATATTAGCGAGGGAAAGAAGCCACCAAGAATATGCGGGCCTTTGCACCTCCTGTACGGGTGGATCGCGGCGCATATCAGTGGGATTTACGAGTATCCAAACCCCATTTCGCCGCCGGGATCAGACTTTCGACCCTCCATTCTGAACGCAGTCGGGAGCTTCCCATTCAAACTGGCCGTTCCGATGGTGCTGAATAGGGTGTGGAGGGTGGACGAGTTCAACTTTCATCCCTTCCCACTGCCGACGGGGAGGCTTACTAATGATGGACGGGGAACGGAAGAACATCGGGCTTACCTCCTAGCCTTCCGAGGTGGAGTTTTGGTGGCTCGGATAGATCGTGAGCCAATCTGTGAACCGTACACCCCGCATCGTTTTGCGAGGCAGTTCTGGTGCCTCCAGCGGCTGACCCCGCAGGTATACTGGGAGGTGCGTCACGAGGAGCACCCGTGTGTGATGAGGCAGCTGTGGCTCATGTTCACACGTGAGGATGGAAAGATGCAGATCGCATTGCCTCCGTCCACCGCCGCCTTCGTCTTAGTGAAGGAGTACTCCATCAGCTGGGAGGCCGCTTATCCCGGGGAGATGCTGAAGCAGCCAACGATCCGGGTTGGTGACGGTGGGCCTCCTTTATCCCGAGGTCGGGGTTGGAGGGCAGCTAGGGCCGCTCACGGCAGCGGGGCTGCCATGGCGGAGAGACCCGCACCGGCCGAGGGTTCGGCAGCAGCGGTGGATCCGGTGATTCTGGGAGAGTAGGGTCATTCGGAGGGGCGGCCGCCGAGGGGATTCCGTCGAATAACCGCTCAGGCTCCGGGGAAGCGGCTGCGTCACATCGACATGGCAGAAGATGCCGTCATTCCGGAAGCTTGGGACATTTGGTATGTCAACCGACAATTCCTCAGCCCACCCGAGATGTGGTCCCACCTGAATCACCTCGGGATGAAACTGCTGGGCATAGGCCCAGTTCGGGCTGGATTCATGGTGTCTCCGGCGGAGGCGGGACAATACCTGGACGAGTTGGAGGATTACGTCCACTCCAGTGGTGTCCCTCGCCCAATGACAGACCGGGTGAGGGTACTGTTGAATCAGACGGTCCCCCCACAGTTATCGGTTGTCGATCTGAGGGAGCGCTTCCCCTTGCCGGAGGAATCAGAGGGCTCCTCCCGGGAGGATGAGGCTGGAGGAGGGAGCCCGCTGGAGGAGGGCGAGGTCGGAGACCGAGGCTCAGAATCCGACGATTTCGCGGAGGCTCTCGAGGTAGCATTCCAAACTTCTCTTCTTACGATCTGTTCTTGAATCCCTATGGACTTCTTACCGATGTTTGAGCCATGCAGGAGGAACTTGTTCGTAGGCCCCGTTCTCGCTCCTTGGCAGGTGATGTTGCGGGACCTTTGGAACCCGCACATATGGCTGCGTCCAGT
Organism: Viscum album; assembly: GCA_963277665.1. Classification (NCBI taxonomy): domain Eukaryota; kingdom Viridiplantae; phylum Streptophyta; class Magnoliopsida; order Santalales; family Viscaceae; genus Viscum; species Viscum album. The sequence goes on from OY728145.1 coordinate 449,532,727, forward strand.
TCTGCGTCTGGTGGGACCAGGGGGCCTGAGGCGGCTCCTCTGGAATTCCCAGACCTTCCAACAGTATACGGGGGGCCTCGTCTCGGAGTCCCATCAGTACCGGCTGTTTCGGTGCGGATGTGCGTCGGGTTACGCTGTTCCGCCAGGACGCGTTCGCGCGTGCACCCGTCAACCCGAGGGGATGGGCGCGCGGCTTGTGGTCCCGCAGTCCCGCTTTCCAAGGGCGGGCGGCATCCGTCCCTTATTCAGGGGCGTCTGCTCCTTGATCGAAACCGGGATGATGGGATGTCGGCTCCTCCTTCCTCGGACGTCTCCTCGGAACTTGTCGCCTAATCCGGGTCTCCCTCATAGACTTAAGAATGTTCGTGAATCTCGTTCCCGGCGCCATATCTTCATGGACACCGGTTAATTACGCTGCTTCCGCCCGGACGCTCCAAGGAGTCTGGGCGGGGCAGCAACCTGCGGTGAGAAGGCCGGGTGGCTCTGGGTGCTGGGGGCGTGTTGTAACACTGCGGCTCTGCACGTCTGTCTTCCGTCCCTAATAGGGCTTCTCGAAGGCACGATGGCCTGAGGCATCCCGTACTAGGTGCGGGGAACTGTGTCACCTGAGGTTTTCCTCAGCTTCCCGTGTTTAACACGGGGTATGCCGCGAGTTTAACGTCCAGCGGGGACGGCATCGGACCGATCAACACGAAAAGTGGATCAGATGACAGAACCCCTTGCGGGGAACCTCCGACGCTGGGGCCAGCACATGGGCGGCTTCCCAAGTAACGTGGAGTGAAGTGAAGTGGCATGACCCCACCGGGATGTGGCGGCCCGGGTAAGGATCAGGGTGGATGATGGAGTAAAGAGCTTGGACCCCAGAGGGGCTTCCTACGTACCGCGCGTTAACACGGATCAAAGTCAACGTAGTTCGGGCATACAGTTTAACGTCATGCTGGACGTCGGCAAGCCGACTCACGAAGAGGTCGAGGCCGCCGGGCGGAGGATTGAACCGAACCACCTCGCACGGAGGGGGATGGAACGGCCGGGTGGATCACAGTTTCACGTCATGCTGGACGATAAAAGGGGAAATGGAAAAGGGGGGCTGTGGGGAGGCACCGTGGAGATACACACGGGCGGTCTCCCACAGGGGCGGATTCATAGGTGAATCAACGCAAGCGTGAACCCTGGAGGGGTCCACTGATGGACGAACCGACGTAAATACGACCGGGACGACCAGGTGGTGGGCTTGGACCTCAGGGAGGCTTCCTACGTACCATGTATAGAAGACAGGGATCAAAGTCCACGTAGTTCATTCTGTCAGGACTTACGCACTTGGGGCAGCCCGGATACTGCAAAACTCAGTTGGAAGGGACTTGGACCGAAAGCAAAAGACACCTCGATCCCAGTCAGACCCTCTACTGGCTTCGGCAGTGGGGAGGTGCAATGGAGATACACATGTGCAGCCTCCCACGAGAAACTAGGGGTTTGTAATACCCTGCCCCCGTAGGGAAAAGCCACTCCCATTAAATCGTCCCAAAAGGGGGACAATCCCGACATCCCTGCAGAGACGAGCGGGTGGGGGCCACGTCCAAACCGGGGGAGACCCTGCGTGCGGAGCACGGGATCAGGTTGCGGACGGTTTAGCGTCTTGCCAGACGAAGTACAGTTTAACGTCATGTGTTGAGGACGAGGCACTTGGCAGTTTAACGTCTTGCAGCACGGACGATGGGGGCTAGGCAGTTTAACGTCGTGCAGCTTGGACGGGTGTGCAGTTTAACGTCATGCTGGGCATAGGTTGCCGGACGAAGCACTTGGCAGTTTAACGTCTTGCAGCGCGGACGATGTACAGTTTAACGTCGTGCAGGACGTATAGGCAGTTTAACGTCATGCTGGACGAGTATGCAGTTTAACGTCATGCTGGACATATATGCAGTTTAACGTCATGCTGGACATATATGCAGTTTAACGTCATGCTGGACATAGGTGCGTGTCACTTCGCGCAAGCCTGGAGGGCCGCACGGGAAGACAACGCACGGTGCGGGCACCCGGGATGAGAATCATCGGGTGCCACACAGGCGGGTAACCTTAGGAGGTCAACGGGGACGACCCTGGCAGATTGCGCGCAAAAAGGAAGCTTTGCGCGCAATACTGCGGGCCGGCGCGCAATCGGGGCGGCTGGCGCGCAATTGGGCCAGCGCCTTGCGCGCGGATGCTTGAGATTGCTCACACCGGGCTTCGGATAGCGCGCGGGGGCAACGACTCATTCTTTAACGAATGGCCACTTGAAAGAAGGGGGGGTGCGCGCAATCAGGCCGGATTGCGCGCACCCCGGGGGCAATTGCGCGCAAGCGGGTTCTTTTGCGCGCAAAGGCCTTAGGGTGAGTTTTTATTCAAATGAAAGGAGCCAGCGGGGATTGCGCGCGAAGGCGGACCCCGAGGCTTTCTTGCGCGAAAGAAAGGAGGTTACCTGAAGTTCGTCATTGCGCGCGGAAGGGGTTGAATTGCGCGCACGGGAGACGTTTCGACTTCCAGCAACCCTTGAAACGTTGGGGGTCGCCTTGTATTTATAGGCAACCCCGGGCGCGGAATCCAGGGTGCGAGCGCGAAATTCTTCTCGCGGGCGCGGAATCGGGCGCGGCGCGTAAGGGCGGCGCGCGGACCCGCGGCGCGCAGAATTGCGCGCCGAGCCGGCGCCTTGCGCGCCTCCCGGTGGTTTTCCGCGCGGGACATCACCTTTGCGCGCGGGCCTCTGAAATTCCGCGCACGGCCTCCGGGCCCTCCGAAACATCCTTCCGACTCCAAATATGACCTCGCTTTCCGCATCCGGAGCTTCGTTTGGGAGCAACGGACTTTTCCGGCGTCTACAAAAGCCCCCCCTCGGAATCTGATCGGCGAGAGGTCGCAACGATCGGGTTCCGAGGGAGACGCCGGAATGCCGAAGTCCTGGGCGGCGCGGGACTTAGGCGCGCAAAAAGGGGCACCGGTCGCGAAATTCGCCGCTGCGGTCGCGCAAAGCGCTTTCCGCGCAGCGCGGGCCCGGCCTCGCCTATAAATAGGGGCGCTGGGTCCCGCGTTCCGTACTCTGGCCTTCCGCGCGATAAGCTCCCAAGCTCTCGTGCGCGAAATTGCCTCTTCCGGTCGCGAAATTCGCCCGATCGGCGCGCAAAACCGTCCGGATTTCGCCTGCTTTTGCGCGAAAACCCGGAACTTTGCGCGACAGTCTTCCCAATTGCGCGCCGTCCACTTGGATTGCGCGCCAACCTTCAAACTTTTCCACCAGCCTCGTCCGATCCCGCACTCTTCATCCCTTAACCCGCACGACTCCCGAAACTTCTGAGATGGCCGCGCACAGAGGAAATGAGGGGGATGCCGCCACTCGCAGAGCTGAGATGGCGACGAACGAGGAGGTTTACGGAGCCAAGGAGATTGTTTCCAACAATCAATCCTTGTTCGACTTACTAACGCCGGCCCAGAAGACATATCCACTGTCGGACAACCTGCCGCTCTGGAACTTCGGCATCCTCGATGAGGTTCCGGTGCCAGGGTTCGAGATTGATGCGCCGCGGACCTGGGTGACCCGGGAGGACGAGCTTCTCCGCTATAACATCACCAACAATGGGCATCCTGCCAGGGAGACCAGACACTTGGATGTCTATGTCCTGAACCCGAGGACGCGAACCATTGATGGGGGTGAGCCTACTGTGGAGAATTCTCCAGCCCTCTACTCGAGCACATACCGTCAGAGTGTCACTGACGACACCAAGGGCTGGCTGAAGGACTGGGACTTGCGATCCGGGGGCAACTTTACCAGTGAATGGGCCTGGGCGTTCTGGGTACGCCACACTTGCGATCACTTCGCAGAGGAGCTGCGGTACATCGGCTTGTTCGAGGCGGTGTGGACGTCGCAGTTCCACTTCTACCAGCAGTCTGAGCTCGGGCCGGAGCTGTTCACTCGCTGGTCCCCGGATACCAACACCTTCCATCTTCACCATGGGGAGGTCGGCATCAATCTCTGGGACATCCACTGCATCGGAGGTATCCCGCTGGAGGGCTACCAGTACGATGAGTTCCTGCCACCGAAGAACATCTGGGAGGACAGGTCACGGACTCCCATTCTGACCTGGCATCTTCTTGACCTGGCTACGCAGCGGCTCGGGATCCAAGACTTCCAGAAGGACATAGCCTACAAGGATTGGTTCGGCCAGTTCCTGGAGCATGACCCGGCGGTCAAGATGCCAGGCAGGGGGAAGCGGTGCCCGACCGCAGCTCAGAGGAGCCGGAACGGGTCGTACTGGCGGGTCCTGGAGACGGGCGATTACCGCTCATGGGGGTACCGCGTCATCGAGGCCCGGGACCCGAACGTCCGGTACGCGGCGTTCCTGGCCGCCTTTCTGAGCGGGTGGCTCCTGCCAGTGCGGGATGCGAGGATGGGCGTCCGTCCGGCGACGCTGGCGATGGCGGGCGCCATGGCTGCCAATAAGAGGTACAACCTCGTGGTCCCAGTACTGGCGAGGCTGTATGCCATTCTGGGACGCATCTCACGAGGGGGGTCGCCACGAAGGATCTGTGGGCCCTTTCAGTTCTTCCACGGCTGGGTGGCTGCTCACCTTGGTGGGTATACGTTCCCAAATGCCATCAGTCATCCGGGCAACGGCCTGCGACCCTCCCTGCTGAACATTGCGGGGGTCGCTCCGATGACCCTCAGTGAGGAGGGCGTGAGGGTTCGGATTGGCAATCATGCCAATTTCAACTTCAGCCCGTTCCCCACTCCCGTCGGCCAGATGATCGACAACGGACAGGGCCCGCTGGAGCAGCATGAATACTTCCTGAACATGCGGGGCGGGGTGCTCGTGGCTCGGATCGACGGGAAGGTGATCTGCGAGCCTTACGTGCCGACCCGGTTCGCCAGGCAGTTCGGGTGCCTTCAGCGGATGCCGAAGAGGGTATTCACTGCTGTCCGGGAGGAGACGAACCCCGGCGTCCTTCGCCAGATGTGGCTGATGTTCGTCGCCTTCGGCTCTGGCGACGTCATCACCCTCCCTCCTACCGGAGTTAACGCAGGCTTGGCAACCGAGTACGCCGAACACTGGGCCATCGCGTACCCTGAGGGGCTCTTGCGGAAGCTAGTTCGGCGGCTCGAGGCTACCCGTGCGGAGACCGGGCGTCAAGGAAGGAGGCGAGGCGCCGCCACGCGGGGGAGAACGGAGGCGCGCCAAGCAGCGGAGCCGGCGCGGGCAGGGACTTCGGCGGCGGGCGCATCGCAGGCTGCCGCCACGACCTCGGCGCCCAGAGAGGGGGCACATGCGGCGGTCGAGGAGCGGCCCGGGAAGCAGGTGAGACGTCTGCTCGAACCCTCCCACGATGCAGTCTTCCCGGCGCTGTGGTCGGCCTGGATGACCCTGCGGCAGTCACTGGGGACCGACGTCATCTGGCGAAAGATACTCAGAGAAGGAATCTATCTGCCAGAGGTCGGGCGCCTCCAGATCACCGACAGGGTGGACTTCAACCGGCAATATGCATATCTGACGGCCATGGACGAGTACGCGCGCCAACGTGGTCAGCGTGCGGAGCCATCCCTTCTGGTGAAGGTGATGCTCGGTCTCGAGCCCGCTCCGGAACAGATGCCGCCGGAAGAAGATGACAGTAACGACTCCGAGGAGGAGGAGGAGACGGGGGAGGATGAAGGCTCCGAGGGAAGGTCCCATCGGGGGAGCCCACGGGAGAGCGGCGAGGTGGCCGGCTCTGACAACGTTGATGTCACTGAGCTCCTCGAGGTCCGCTTCTATCCCTACTCAACTTGCTTCATCCATTCTCTTATGCAGCTTCTAACCCGTTTCTCCATCCTTCTCAGGAGCACACGGACGTCGGTCAGGCGTCCTCAACAGGAGTAGGAGAGGCGCCAGCAGGACAAGGCGGGGGCCAGGCACCCATTATCGAATTGACAAGCGCTAAGGGGTCCCCTGCTGCAACTGTTCCTGCGGCGACCGGGGTAGCGGAAGATGATGCTCCGAACTCCCGTAAGTCTCCCTACTTTACTGCTGGTGCTTGCCATTGACGATCCGTGACTAACCATGGCATGCCCTGCGCAGTGATCTCAACATCGGAGGCTCGTCGGGTTGCCGAACCCGGGCCATCTACGAGTGGACCAGTGGTGGACATGCCGCTTGCTCCGGAACAGGCTTCCCAAACCGAGCCGGCCCCACCAACTGCTGATCAAGGGGCTGCGGGCGTCGGCGGTGCTGCCACCGGAGGGAGGTTGGGGGCTGACGAGGGTGTCAGCGCCGCTGGGGAGAGAGAAGAAGGTTGCCCGGATGTTGGGGAACCTATCCCTCGTGAGGACCTCCCAGGGGCGGACCCTGCAGCAGACCTGCTGGCTGCCTTCCCTGCCTACCGGCCTGCCGACCCAGAGGAGATGGATGACTCGGACGTGGAGGCGGTCGAGGATAGCCGGGTAACGCGACGCAGGGGGTGGAAGTGCATCCAGCGCTTCCTCAAGCGAGACCCATCGGAATGGCTGGGGCGCATGGGATCACTTCAGACCTGGCTGCGCTTCCTGTGTGCCGGGGGAGCTGATGCTCAACGCCTCCATCTGACGGTCCGTGATTTCATGGCCGAGAAGATGCGCGAGAGCCGCCGGCGTGCCGACGTCGCACAAAGTCGGGACATGTCGGAGAGCACGCAGGCGCTCATCGCGGCAGAGCAGGAAGTCCGGCGCCTCGAAGGGCAGGCGGCAGAGAAGGAGGCCTTCGTCGCAGCATGTACCGAGCTTGTGGAGCAACTATCGGCACAACTGATCGACGCTCAGGTACAGCTGACGGAGGCGGGCCAACAGATGGTCACACTCCAAGTCGAGCGGGAGCGTGCACAGGCCAGGATTGACGAACTGCGTGCTGCGACCGCCGACGAGGAGAGGGCACGCAGAGAACGAGAAGCAGCCCTGGAGGCCGCCAGCCAAAGGGTAGCGGCATTAGAAAGACTCATTCAGCACGCTAATCCCTAAGGGCTGTTTTTTACCATTCCCAGAACATTTGCTTCCGCTACTTAATATTTGATCCACTTGTACGAATCGCCATATTTATCTGCGTCTTTTGGTTTAACATGCTCAACCACAAATTGTCTCGTGGGAGCGTTAACCAAGCATCAGGCATCCATAATTGGGCCTGGGTTTCTGGAGAAAAGAGGGAGGTCATTCTTGGGAAAGGAGACCTCAGACCTAACCAATGTATCATCCCCCAACTTGTTCCAACACACGAGCGGGACAACGCTAGGGGCGTTGAGATTTTATCCGAACATAGGGAAATGAGAAAGGGTGAATCGCGTGTCCCGAATCCAGACATCCACAACGATCGGCCTTCCAGGAAATGCCCAAGACGGTAGGCGGACAGTGGATCGACCATAACAACTGCAATAGACGGACCGAAAAAGGCCATCATTCATATTGCAGGAGGCGGACCACATGTCATCATGAATACCGCTTTGGGGTTCCTTCAGACACAAGGGTGGAAAATCCAGATCAACAGGGCATGCGAAGCGTGGGGCGAAGTGACGATTTGTTCGGACAGAATCCAACGCTCTCAAAATTGCGCCACCGTGGGGAAAGCGTATTGGGCGGATGCACTAATCTGGCCGTGAGTCACCTCAATTCTCAGACAGCACCTCTCTGACGAGGAAACTGTCGCTTCCCATCATTGCGATGGGGCATCCCGAGCTGAATCGGGGAGAATATCACAACTGCACCACTCTACCCGAAGTCAGGCCAGACGGCCGGCGACGAGGAGGGGCGGGACTTATCGATCCCTGAGGCTGGACCCGAGTCGAAATGTCCGGGCGTTCCTACGTACTCCATCAGGCTGGAGATCAAGCCACACGTAGTTCTGTGAGTGCAGTTTAACGTCATGCAGGACGTAGGACCCCATTTGGGGTAGATCTTAGTTTAGGGTCTTAGATCTCGGACCATAAGGGCTGGATCTTAGTTTAAGGTCTTAGAGCTCGGACCATAAAGGTGGAGGATCTTAGTTTAAGGTCTTAGAGCTCGGACCATAAGGGCTAGAGGATCTTAGTTTACGGTCTTAGAGCTCGGACCATAAGGGCTAGATCTTAGTTTAAGGTCTTAGAGCTCGGACCAGAAGGGGAGATCTTAGTTTAAGGTCTTAGAGCTCGGACCATAAAGGGGGGATCTTAGTTTAAGGTCTTAGAGCTCGGACCATAAGGGGAGATCTTAGTTTAAGGTCTTAGAGCTCGGACCATAAAGGGGGGATCTTAGTTTAAGGTCTTAGAGCTCGGACCATAAGGGGAGATCTTAGTTTAAGGTCTTAGAGCTCGGACCAGAAGGGCTCAAAGCACGCCACATCGTGGTCATATCCCCTGGATATGCGAAGATGCACTGAGGGATAGTGTCAAGAGTGTCGAGGTTTCGCCTGGTCAGAATGGGAGGTGGAAAATGTGAATCATGCGGCCATTCACTCGAGGACCGGGAGCACCGGCGTGACGATATGAGAATACTGCCGACCGTGGCGGAAAAGCAGCATCAACATCGCACCAACCGTTGGTGGAATGAGGCAGCAAACGAGCATCGACCGCTCAATCGCAGGATTTATATCAATTTGCTGCCCGAGGCCATTGGGGGTACCGGCCCGAGTCGGTGGGAGAGCACTGAGGCATTGTGTCCGAACCGTTCACGGGGGCTCCACCCAGGGCGTAGACGATGGGTCCGAATGAAAGGGAGCACGAAGCCTGAAAAGTGGAGGAAACCTGACCAAGCGGATCCTGACCCTCCTGGCAATAAACCAGAGTACTCTTGACACCGGTGGACCACGACAAGGGGTCGGGGAACACGCCTTGAGGGTGACCTGAAGGCGGCGGATTCCCCAGAGAAGGGGGAATCTCTAAGAGGTGGGGGGCTGGACCCGAAGTTTCAAACATCCGGGCGTTCCTACGTATCCCATAAGGATGGGAATCAAGCCGCACGTAGTTCTTGAAGCGCGGTGCAACACAATCGGGCACCAGCGCGGGGAAGAGTGCGGGTCTGACCCTCGCACACAAAAGGAGCGGCATTTGATATTTCTTGTTTGTCCTTAAAGATGAATGGTTTTTCTTTGTGCGGCGACATGCCCGTGATTGAGAAATCTCTGGCGTCGCCACAATAATCAAGCCATGGAAGGCATTGATGAATGGAGTGGTCATTAACCAGCGCCCAACATGAGTGTCCCCTGAGGAGGACATCACGATGCAGTGCCGTTTCTCGTCGGGCGGCCAAGACGATCACAGTTTACGGTCGTGTGGTAGGACCAGACAACACAGTTTAAGGTCGTGTGGTTCGGACCATGGAGGAACCCGCTTACCGCGGTACGGCGGACACGGCGGAGGTGGGAGCATACCCAGCCCTGCGGTCACGCACGATTCCAGGAGAAGAGTCTTGGGATGGGGGTCTGCGTATGTCCATCACCCGAGGGGCAGAGATGCTAGCCTCCAGATATACTGGGCCCAGAACGCAATTGTTCGGGCGACTCCCTCCTCCTTATGGGGACGAGGGTCCAGCTACGCATGGCCCTTAGGGAGGATATCTGCATATATCCTTGGTGCTCAGATCATGGGAGCCTCGAACGACATCATTACCCTGGTTGGTCTGCCTAACGTGTAGAGGCGTACCGGAGGTCGGTATGAAGAGAGTGTCAAGATCCCACTACAACGCACAAAGGCGGAGTGTGATGAGGACTGCGCAACCAATGTTCAGAGCCCGAGAGAGCTGACATGGCGATCAAGGACGTTGCTGACGCATTCGCAACACAACATCCGATCGCGTCAGCCTAAGACGGGGCAAGCAAACGAGCATCAACCGCTCAATCGCAGGATTCATATCGATTTGCGGCCCAAGACCCGCCGGTAAATCGACCCGGAGCGGTGGGAGAGCACTGAGGCATCGTACCCAAACCGCTAACGAGGATCCCTTTGAGTGAAGGCTCGAACAAGAGGAAGCGCGAGGCCTGACAAGCAACACAGGACTTGTCGGGATTGAATCTGACACTACGAGTCATAGACCGAAGCACCCCAAAACATGTTAACAGATCTCCGGAAAGGGTCGGAGGACTCACCCTGAGAGCAACCGAAGGGGGGCAGGTCCCCGTGATCAACCAAGAGACGGGGCTGGACCTGAGACACAAGCGTCCAGGCGGTCCTACGTATCCCATAAGGATGGGAATCAAGCCATACGTAGTTCTGGAAAGGCAGTTTAACGTCATGCAGGACGATGAGGGGTGTGAGGTAGTCCCACACACGGGGGAGGCGTACGGCGCGGCCAGTAGACCGACGCGAATGAGGACATAATCCCCCGCTCACGCGATACGCCTCGCACAAAAAGGAGGGGAACTGGGGCCAGAGGCCCAACGCGGGATAGGGATTCCCGGGAAATGGGGCTGGGCCTGAAACATGATGTCCAGGCGGTCCTACGTATCCCATAAGGATGGGAATCAAGCCATACGTAGTTCTTGAAGTGCAGTTTAACGTCATGCAGGACGATGAGGAAAAAAGAAGGGGGGAGCAGAAGGCATCCCCAAACGTGGAGGGGGGCGTACAGCGTGACGAACAAACCGACGTGAATGAGGGCATAGCCCCACACTCACACCATACGCCGCACACCCCGGGGCAACTGGGCCAAGGGCCCGAGATGGGATGGAAATTCCCGAAGGATGGGGCTGGGCCTGAAACACGAGGGTTCAGGCGGTCCTACGTATCCCATAAGGATGGGAATCAAGCCATACGTAGTTCTGGAGAGGCAGTTTAACGTCATGCAGGACGAATGCTGAACAGTTTAACGTCTTGTAGCTCGGACGTAGTGCAGTTTAGCGTCATGCGGGACGAAGCACTTGGCAGTTTAACGTCTTGCAGCGCGGACGAATGCTAAACAGTTTAACGTCTTGTAGCCTGGACGAATGCAGTTTAACGTCGTGCAGGACGTGGTGACACTCAGGCAAAGTATTGCTTGAGGAACCTAGCGTTGGTGGGAGGAGTGACACGCTCACCATCCATAGTCGCTAGGGAGTACGCGCCATTGGGATAGACCTTGTGGACAACAAAAGGTCCCTCCCACTTGGGCTCCAACTTGGGCGGCTTCCTGCCGGGGATCATCGGTGCTCTTAGGGCTAGCACTAGATCACCCTGTAGGAAGGAGCGGAGGCGAACCTTCTTATTGAAAGCTCGAGCCATCCTGCTTTGATGCCTCTCCAAGTTGTGCAAAGCGCGAAGTCTATTCTCATCCAGTGCTTCCAACTCGACTAGACGGGCTTCAGCAACTCTGTCCGGCGCTTGCTGGTCGTAGACCGCAGTGCGCAAGGACGGTAACTGGATCTCGATGGGCAGGACGGCCTCAGCTCCATACACCAGGGAATAAGGGGTCATCTGGGTGGAATTGCGAGTCGTCGTCCGATAAGCCCAGAGGGCGTTGGGGAGCTTGTCCGGCCAACTCTTCTTGTTCTGACCAACCATCTTTTGCAGAATGTTAGAGAGGGTTTTGTTAAACGCCTCGATCTGTCCATTCGCCTGCGCATGATAGCGAGATGTATGGTTCGAGCGGATGTTATACTTGGCGTACAACTTCTTCAACTCGGCTGCTCGGAAATTGGTTCCGTTATCCGTGAGGATAGCGTGAGGCACTCCAAATCGATAGATGATGTTGGAGGTCACGAAGTCAGCGATCGAACAGGATTTGACCTCTCTGAGCGGAATCGCTTCTGCCCACTTGGAGAAGAAGTCCGTGGCGGTCAGAATGAACCGGCACTGGCGAGCTGTCGCCGGCGGGTAAGGTCCCACAACGTCCAGTCCCCAGACTGCAAAGGGCCAGGAATACCTTGTGGTATGGAGAGGCTCCGGCGGCCGATGCACAAAGTTCGCGTGAACCTGGCACGCATGGCACCTCCTGGCGTACTCGATGCAGTCATGGATCATAGAGGGCCAGAAGTATCCCAACCTCCGAATCTGGTGGGACAGCTTCGGCCCAGTTTGGTGGGCGCCGCATGAACCAGCATGAACCTCTTGCATGACTCGTGGGATCTCAACTCCCTGAAGGCAACGGAGGAGAACACCATCAAATCCGCGTTTGTAGAGGATCTGTTCCAGGCCGGGACTGCTCTGGAGGACGAACTGCGATGCGCGGCGTCGAACTCGCTCGCGCTCGGCCCGATCTGACGGAAGAATGCCATGTTGGAGGTACTCAACCAAAGGCGTCCTCCAATCAGGGGCTGATCCGACTGCTATATCTGGGGTACTCGGGGCTCCGGGCATAGGGGCAACCGTGGTGAGATTACTTACCAACGGGCCGCGATCTTCTTCCGGGATAACGGGAGCGATGAGCCTGCGGCGCGTCACGCGGACGATCAGGTTGTCCTGTTCAGATTCCGCAAGTGACGCAGCCAGGCTGGCCAAAGCATCTGCTCGACCGTTCTGCGACCGGGGAATATGGACAATTTCTGGCCGAGAAGGGAACCGGGCCATCAGAAGGAGGGTGCACTCCAACAATGGCACAAGTTCCGGCTTCCTGACAACATAGTCGCCATTGATCTGCTTAATGACCAGCTCGGAGTCCCCTTTCACACACAGATGGGGCACGTCGATCTCGAGAGCTAACTCGAGGCCGGTGATGAGGGCATGGTATTCCGCCTCATTGTTGGTACAGCCCTCTGAAAACAGGAAAGAGTATGGCAGCACGGCTCGCTCCGGGGTAATGAAGACGATACCCAAGCCCACTCTGTTGAGCTTAGGATTATCGAGTCTCCTACCGGTGGGGCTCCGGGAGGCACCGTCAAAGTGCATCTGCCAGCATGGATCGGCTCGATCAACCGAGAGAATGGTCTCATCAGGAAAGCCTAGATCCAGCGGCTGATCCGCGGAGGTCGGGTGAGCGGCCAGAAAGTCTGCCAACGCTTGCCCTTTGATGGCCTTCTGAGACACATACCTGACGTCGAACTGCTGGAGAATCACAGCCCACCGCGCTAGACGGCCAGTCAACATAGGTCGGCTCAGGATATATTTCAACGGGTCTACCCGAGAAACCAACTGTACCTCATGGTGCTGCAAGTAGTGCCGTAATTTCTGTACGGCAAATACGAGCGCCAGACAGCTCTTCTCGATGGGGGAATACCTAACCTCCGCATCGAGGAGCATGCGACTGAGGTAATAGAGGCTATTCTCTATTCCCTCGTTGTTCTTCTGGGCGAGAAGGGCACCCAGGGACCGTTCCAGGGCGGTCACATAAAGGACCAGCGGCTTTCCGGATACGGGCGGCATCAGGACCGGAGGTTGAAGCAGGTACTGCTTGATTTCCTCGAAAGCGGTCTGACACTCTTTATCCCATACATAGGTGACACCCTTCTTCATAAGCCGAGAAAAGGGCTTACACTTGCCGGCCAGATTCGCGATGAATCGGCGTATATAGGCTAAGTGGCCTTGGAACCCTTGCAGTTCCCGGACGGTACCCGGGGGAGGCATCTGGCTAATCGCCCTGATTTTCTCTGGGTCGATCTCAATACCCCGGTATCTTACCACAAATCCAAGGAACTTTCCGGAGGTGACCCCAAAGGCACACTTCAACGGGTTCATCTTCAGGCAGCGAGACCGGAGGAAGCTGAACACTTTCTCAAGATCTTTGAGATGGTCCTGACGCTGGCGCGATTTGACAACCAAGTCGTCGACGTAGCATTCCACCAGTGTGCCGAGGATTGGCTTGAATATGCGGTGCATCGCCCGTTGATAGGTGGCACCTGCATTCTTCAGGCTGAAGGGCATGACCCGGTAGCAAAAGGTACCTTGGGGGGCCCTGAAGGCAGTGAACTCCTCATCCCCAGGGGCCATCCGAATTTGGTTGTATCCGGAGTATCCATCCATGAAGGAGAGGGCTTGGAACCCTGCTGTGGCATCAATCAACAGCTCTGTCACTGGAAGGGGAAAATCATCCTTCGGACAGTGGCGGTTGAGATCGCGGAAGTCGATGCAGACTCTAATCTGCCCGTTCTTCTTCCTGACCGGCACAATGTTGGCCAGCCATTTGGGGTACTGAACTTCCCTCACGAAGTTGGCTTTGATAAGCTTGTCAACTTCGGCCTCAACCATGGCACCGTGGGATGGGTGCATCTTCCTGGGAGGCTGCTTGAACCCGCGATGGTTCGCCGGGAGACCTAGGCGGTGGACGGCTACCTGAGGATCTAGCCCCGGCATCTCGTCATAGCCCCAAGCGAACACATCACGGTGCTGCCTGAGAAAGTCCACGTACTGCTGCCGCTCCTCAGAGGGCATGGCGGCACTAACCAACGTGGGTCTTGGATCGGCCTCGGTTCCAAGGTTCACCTGTATTAACTCATCGACCGTGGCGGGGACGCCCTCCTCAAAGGCTGGGGGTGCGTCTTCCATACCCTCTCCACTCGGAGAGGGATCATCCACGGGAGAGACTGCGTTGGAAACTGCATTGGGGCTACCAGATCCTGCTGGGCCACTGGTGCTGGCGCGGGCGGTCGCGGCCGTCTCATCAGGAGACTCGCGGACCGTCAAGACCATGGCGACGTCCAACCGGTGAATCGGGAGGACGTAAGCGTCATCCAGACTTGCCCAGGGATCGCTTGCAACAGCGACAGGCTCAACCTCACCTGCCAGGATCTGCTTATCCTTGCTCTTGTAATAGTCCGCGTCCAGATAGCGGGCTTCACATGAGGCAAAAGGAGAGGCATCTCCTTGAAGCACGCCTACTCGACCATTAAGGGAGTATTTTAGGCATTGGTGGTATGACGAGGGAACCGCCGCATGAAGGTGAAGCCATGGCCTGCCCATCAATGCGTTATACGCAGTGTCCTGAGAGACTACCATGAATTCGGTGTTGGCAACCAAGTCACCGAACTGGGTCTTCAAACGTATCTTGCCGACCGGGGTTTGCTCGGTGCGGTCGTACCCCTGGATCCTGAGGTCAGAGGGAATAAAGTCATCCTCAGACAACCCCAATCTCCAGAGCGTCCGAGTTGGAATCAGATTAATCCCGGACCCCGTGTCGACAAGACAGCGCCGGACTTCAAGGCCGTTGAACTGGCCGGTGACATACAGCGGACGAATGTGTCCCTGTATAGGAGGGTCTTCATCCTTACCAGAGAACGAGATAACTGCCTGACATTCGGCGTCCTCGATCGTTTCGGCGTGGAAGGCCTCTGCAGCCGCAACCTCTGTCTCGAACTGGAGGGGGCTCTTCAGGGCTTCAGCGAGTGCCTCGCGCATCTCAGATGACATGCGCAGAGCCTCAAGGATGGAGAGCCTTGCTGGGATGTCGGCCAAGTGCTTCAGGACATCATACTTTTTGGCCAAGCGCGAGCTCCTGGTTGCAGGAGATTGCTCTGCGGTTGGTGGCATGACGGGCCTTACCGGTTGGATCGGCGGTCGACTGGTACTTGGCGCATCTCGTTGTTCACTGGTCGCAGTCCGGGAAATGGTCACCGTACTGGAGTCAGGAGGCCGGGATGGACTTGTGGCAGGGCGGAGCTGGTCGCGACGCGGCTGAGGCGGTTCTGCCCGGTCCCATACCACAAACAGTGGCGGAGGCGAATCCGTCATCCCCGGATGGGGAGCCTGCGCACGTTGAGCTCGATCTTGAGCCTGCCGCCTAGTCTCAGTGGCGTGCACGGCCTGGCCGGAGGTACCGACGGCTGTGCCCCGGCGACTCCTGCTGCTGCGGTTCTTCCGACGGTGGCGACGACCGGGGACGCTAGGGAGGTCCACCTGGTGTTCTTCAACGTCGGGAACCGAAAAGGGATTTACCAGCTCGACGGTGTTAACCGAAGCGTACCCAATACCGTCGTCGGACGAATCATCCATCACCGGGCGGATCCGAGGAGGGACCCCCATCCCCGGGGGCATGAAATCGCCGAGAGTACGGGATAGTGGCGGAACTGGCGGGGCGCACTCTTCCTTCTTGCGCTGCCGCCGTTTGCTCCTCTTGGAGGAGGCAGACTGGGACGACGATGCCGAAGCAGCACCCGCAGGTTCTGGGGGCTCAGGCTGATTCAAGCGCGCACGGATGATTCCCTGGGCGCGAATGGTCGTCTTGCGGGCCATCCAGTTATTATACTTCTGGGACCCGCGGTCGGAGACCAGCTGCCATTCGTCCTCGTTGCCACTATCGTCATCTGATCCCACGAACACGCCCGCTACATGTGCTGGAGCTGGGCCCAACCTGATTACATTGTTGTTAATCTGGTCTTGGAGCCAGTCCTTAAACACATAGCACCGCTGGATGGTGTGCCCCAGGGCCCGATGGTAGGGGCAGTAGCGGGGGTTATCCGTGAGATGTGCCTCCTCTGGCTTCCAACACTCAGGCAGTCGCACAATCCTCTGCTCCAGGGCGCTCCGGAAATAACCGGGGACCTGATCCTCATGGAATGAGTACGTCAGGTGTCGCGGGCCCCTGGGAGCGCGGTCTTGACGAGGGGCTGGAGGGGCCTGCCGAGGAGGTGGACCCTGATTATCTCGCCGGGGTTGCGGCGGTACATTACGCGGAGGGGCCGGCCGGTTCTGAGGCTGCCGTTGCTGGGCCGGGAACTGAGCCCGTGGAGGCGGATTCCTGTGAGGCGGTGGAGCTGGCCTCACCGGCAGCAGCTCCAACGGCCTGGGAGCCTCTATCTGGGCCACAGCAGCGGGCTCAGCCCTGCTGGCTCTCCTTGCAGGAATCATAGGAGGCAGCGGGTGTGCCTGGCTGGCCTGTTGCAGGGCTTCCTCAAGACGTTGAGCTTTGTCTGAGAAGTCCCTGAACCCTCCGGGGTAATTCTGAGTAATCAGGGAAGGGACCAGCTCGGTCTTGACGTTCCCGACGCACATTGTCAGCAACTGCTCCTGAGTCAATGGCATGTCAAGGGAATACGTGAGACCCTTCCATCGGGCGACGAAGTCCGCGACTCGCTCATCAGGCCTCTGCTTGCACTTGAAGAGGTCTGCGATACTCGTCTTCCGGGTCGTGGAACTGAACTGGTAGAGGAACTGTCTACGGAGGTCCTCCCAGCTGGTTACCGACCCGACGGGGAGCTGGCTGTACCAGACAAATGCTGGCCCTTCCAGTGTCTGGACAAAGCAGCGAAGCTTAGCGGCCTCTTGCTGCGCCGGAGTCCCCAACATAGGCCCGCACCTCGAGTTGAAATGGGCCAAATGTTGTGGCGGATCTCCGGTCCCGTTGAAGGGGGCGAAAGTGGGATTCCCGAATCCCGGAGGCGCCGGCATGTCATCCACCCATGCTGGGTATGGCTTGCCGTCCGGTGGGATCGCCACCTGCCGAGTCTCCAAGGCTTCCAAGCGGGCAATGAGTGCCGCCATCGGATCATCCGGACATGGGTTCCAGTCCTGGCGAGGATCTCTAACCACGAGCGCATTGCATGGCCCTTCAATCGGGTCGTCGACCGGATCGTCGAACTCGGCAGCTCGTGGGATGGCTGGCGGAGCGGCCCTTGGGGCAGCGGGAGGAATCCGAGCGGGATCTCTCGGGTAGTCGCGCCGCTCGGGAGGGTGTGGCGAAACATACCGTGCCCTCTTGCCGTAGGCAATGGCCTCTCTCCTGTCGGCAAACACGGCGTAATCACGGTTGCCCAGGAGAGTCTCATCGAGGGGTGGTTGTTCCGGTCCCTGCTGCCCTGGCCTGGGATCACCGTAGTCAGGCCGCCGTTCTGCAGCGCGCTCGGCGAGGAGCTGGTCAACCAGCCTCTTCTGTTCGGCGAGCTGCTGACGTAGCGTAGCCTTCTCGGGATCCTCCTCTTCCTTCCGCATGGAGGCAGATGGGTCGGCGGGCCTTATAGCCTCGCTGTGCTCTTTTCCTTTGCTGACGTTTCGGCTCAACGTCAGTGCTTCAGTGGGTGCGGGGAGCCCCAGGAGGTTCCTCTGATGACGAGTAACTCTCACTGATGGGTCTGACGACGGCTTGTCTTCGGGGGGGAAGCCCCTGTCGAGAAGTTCCAAGTCGTTCCCCTCTCCCGACAGGTCAGCCATATTGACTGTTCCTGTCCCTGGGGATATACCCTCAGGGCCACCCAACGAATCGGGCTGTCGGCGAATCACACTGAAGCGTAGGGCAGCGTACTGCCCCCATCCACGGATATACACGTGGGGAGTGGCTTCCTCGATAACTTTGCGGAGTACTTGAAAGCACTCAACGCATCGTTGTTGGAGGGCCTCGTGGTGCCCAAATGACCCGGGGTGCCGAACCGCGGGGAGCATGGCCAGGTCAATTTGACGGCACTGCTCACCAATATCCTCCAGGTGTAGTTGACTCCCGGGGTATGGCATTTGTAGGCAGTGAAGACGGGAGTGAGTCTCCCGGAGAGTTCGGCGGAAGCACTCGAACTCATCCGGGGTGAGCGATTCGGGTGCATCAAAGCCCGGTCCTGCGACTGGCCAAAACTTCTCAGGGAAGTGGCCCTCTGCAAGGACGGTCCAGAAGCTCCACGACTCAAACTCGGGACCCAGATCTCCTCGGTCCTCTTCCATGGCTGGGAACGGACGGGGAACTGGTAGTGGTGCCGAGGCGGGCCGTCGGGCCGACGGGCTGGCCGGCGGTGAATACGGCGAGCAGGCCGATTGGCCTCCATATCCCGGGCCTCCCCCTGAGGGTGGCGGTGCCCCAGCTACCACATCACGATAGGACGGGCCGGCGAGCGAACATCCTGCCGTAGCATCGGTGCTCGCCGAGGGCGCACCAGATCGTGGTTCGACCGTCGGTCCCCAGAAAAAGTCTCCGGCTTCTCTGATCGAGACGGAAGGCACTTCCGGAGGGGCCGGTACCAACCGCAAGTTTGATCCTTGGGGGTCTACCAGGCCCTCGTTACTCCGGATATACCTTCGGAGAGACGCGGGGATCACATCGATCTCGCTCTCGGGGAGCACGAGGCTGACGTGCCGCATTCCTACCCCTGCCCTTGACTGGCGGGATTGGGGAAGGGGCTCTGTCGCCGAATCGTACTCTGCCTCTGAGTCAGAGAAGCAAACCGGTCGGATCTCTGTCCAGAACTCCGCAACATTCTTCCCTCGGCGTCGACGCCTTGCCTTCCTGCCCCTGGGTGGTTCTTCGGGGCAGGGCTGATCTCTGTCCTGGCGTCCTCCGGCCGCACTGGTGCTGGGGCCGAGAGGACTGGGAACCAAGGTGCGAGGGGCACCGGGACAGATATCAAAGGGGACGCGGGGAGAGATGATCCCGGGCAGGACTCCGGGCCGGGATCGGGAGGTGGGATGACCCATGCCTCCTGGATCGGCCACACAGAGTAGATCCTGCCGGTGAATAGCGCTACCGCGAGGTGGTCCGCGGTGGCTACTGCCAGTGCCAGCAACCGGGAGAGTCAACCCAACCTGCCTTTGGGGCGGTCGGGGCCTCGATCCGGGTCGGGCATAGGAGTTCCCCCCGCTCAGGATGCACAGAGGCCTGGCGACTGGAGCCAGCAGTGGCTTGGGCCAATGCGGCCGCTGTTGCTAGAGCCCCAAGGTGGGCATCCTCTTCCGCTCGTGCCCGACGTTGGCGTCGAGACAGACGAGCCGGGATGAGCGGCGCGGGCAGGTGGAGAGCCTGTTCCTCGACTTGAGGGGCCTGGCGGCGATGTCGCCGTGGCCTGGCGGGAGCCCTTATCGTGGATCCCTGGAGCGGACCTCGGATAGGGTGATCCTGGGCATCTTCCACTTCATCCGCATAGGGAAGGGAACTGTCAGAGCGCTCTGGGGATAAACTCCCGAAGCGATTGGACGTTGAGGTAGGCGGTGGTGCCTCCCTGCGCGGCCCTCGGGGGCGGCGGTGGTGGCGAGGCGCAGCCTCCTCAAGGTCTAGGCGAGCCATGTCCCTAGTGGGGATGACTCCCTCTTCCTCGTATCTCCGCACCAGGGTGTTGATCACCCTTCTCTGGATGACCTCCGAGGGGGAGAGAGGGCGTGGTCGTCCCGCAATTGCGGCTGCTGGGACGGCTGTGGAACGGGCGGGACCGCGCGGAGTAGCCGCGTCGGTGTTTCCCCTGTCCCTGCGCCAGTGGGCGGGTGGCGTTCGGGCACTAGATCGGGTGACCTGATTTCTGAAAGCAGGGAGAATGACCCATTAATACTGACAGGAAAAAGGAATCGACAACCAACCATTAGCGCCACGACGCCTTCCGTGGGGGGAACCCAGGCCCTCGACGTTGCGAGACGGAGTGCCCGATGTCCCTTCCCCAGCCCCTGGCGGGTAAGACTGAATGCTTGGCCGGGCAACACGCCGGTCTTCCAACACCTCTGAAAGCCATCGGTCTTCGTATCGAGGAGAAGAGATTCACGTCGGGTTCACCATTTTTCTGTTTCGGTGCGGATGTGCGTCGGGTTACGCTGTTCCGCCAGGACGCGTTCGCGCGTGCACCCGTCAACCCGAGGGGATGGGCGCGCGGCTTGTGGTCCCGCAGTCCCGCTTTCCAAGGGCGGGCGGCATCCGTCCCTTATTCAGGGGCGTCTGCTCCTTGATCGAAACCGGGATGATGGGATGTCGGCTCCTCCTTCCTCGGACGTCTCCTCGGAACTTGTCGCCTAATCCGGGTCTCCCTCATAGACTTAAGAATGTTCGTGAATCTCGTTCCCGGCGCCATATCTTCATGGACACCGGTTAATTACGCTGCTTCCGCCCGGACGCTCCAAGGAGTCTGGGCGGGGCAGCAACCTGCGGTGAGAAGGCCGGGTGGCTCTGGGTGCTGGGGGCGTGTTGTAACACTGCGGCTCTGCACGTCTGTCTTCCGTCCCTAATAGGGCTTCTCGAAGGCACGATGGCCTGAGGCATCCCGTACTAGGTGCGGGGAACTGTGTCACCTGAGGTTTTCCTCAGCTTCCCGTGTTTAACACGGGGTATGCCGCGAGTTTAACGTCCAGCGGGGACGGCATCGGACCGATCAACACGAAAAGTGGATCAGATGACAGAACCCCTTGCGGGGAACCTCCGACGCTGGGGCCAGCACATGGGCGGCTTCCCAAGTAACGTGGAGTGAAGTGAAGTGGCATGACCCCACCGGGATGTGGCGGCCCGGGTAAGGATCAGGGTGGATGATGGAGTAAAGAGCTTGGACCCCAGAGGGGCTTCCTACGTACCGCGCGTTAACACGGATCAAAGTCAACGTAGTTCGGGCATACAGTTTAACGTCATGCTGGACGTCGGCAAGCCGACTCACGAAGAGGTCGAGGCCGCCGGGCGGAGGATTGAACCGAACCACCTCGCACGGAGGGGGATGGAACGGCCGGGTGGATCACAGTTTCACGTCATGCTGGACGATAAAAGGGGAAATGGAAAAGGGGGGCTGTGGGGAGGCACCGTGGAGATACACACGGGCGGTCTCCCACAGGGGCGGATTCATAGGTGAATCAACGCAAGCGTGAACCCTGGAGGGGTCCACTGATGGACGAACCGACGTAAATACGACCGGGACGACCAGGTGGTGGGCTTGGACCTCAGGGAGGCTTCCTACGTACCCTGTATAGAAGACAGGGATCAAAGTCCACGTAGTTCATTCTGTCAGGGCTTACGCACTTGGGGCAGCCCGGATACTGCAAAACTCAGTTGGAAGGGACTTGGACCGAAAGCAAAAGACACCTCGATCCCAGTCAGACCCTCTACTGGCTTCGGCAGTGGGGAGGTGCAATGGAGATACACATGTGCAGCCTCCCACGAGAAACTAGGGGTTTGTAATACCCTTCCCCCGTAGGGAAAAGCCACTCCCATTAAATCGTCCCAAAAGGGGGACAATCCCGACATCCCTGCAGAGACGAGCGGGTGGGGGCCACGTCCAAACCGGGGGAGACCCTGCGTGCGGAGCACGGGATCAGGTTGCGGACGGTTTAGCGTCTTGCCAGACGAAGTACAGTTTAACGTCATGTGTTGAGGACGAGGCACTTGGCAGTTTAACGTCTTGCAGCACGGACGATGGGGGCTAGGCAGTTTAACGTCGTGCAGCTTGGACGGGTGTGCAGTTTAACGTCATGCTGGGCATAGGTTGCCGGACGAAGCACTTGGCAGTTTAACGTCTTGCAGCGCGGACGATGTACAGTTTAACGTCGTGCAGGACGTATAGGCAGTTTAACGTCATGCTGGACGAGTATGCAGTTTAACGTCATGCTGGACATATATGCAGTTTAACGTCATGCTGGACATATATGCAGTTTAACGTCATGCTGGACATAGGTGCGTGTCACTTCGCGCAAGCCTGGAGGGCCGCACGGGAAGACAACGCACGGTGCGGGCACCCGGGATGAGAATCATCGGGTGCCACACAGGCGGGTAACCTTAGGAGGTCAACGGGGACAACCCTGGCAGATTGCGCGCAAAAAGGAAGCTTTGCGCGCAATACTGCGGGCCGGCGCGCAATCGGGGCGGCTGGCGCGCAATTGGGCCAGCGCCTTGCGCGCGGATGCTTGAGATTGCTCACACCGGGCTTCGGATAGCGCGCGGGGGCAACGGCTCATTCTTTAACGAATGGCCACTTGAAAGAAGGGGGGGTGCGCGCAATCAGGCCGGATTGCGCGCACCCCGGGGGCAATTGCGCGCAAGCGGGTTCTTTTGCGCGGAAAGGCCTTAGGGTGAGTTTTTATTCAAATGAAAGGAGCCAGCGGGGATTGAGCGCGAAGGCGGAC
Source organism: Viscum album (assembly GCA_963277665.1). Taxonomy (NCBI): domain Eukaryota; kingdom Viridiplantae; phylum Streptophyta; class Magnoliopsida; order Santalales; family Viscaceae; genus Viscum; species Viscum album. The sequence continues at coordinate 449,555,335 of OY728145.1, forward strand.
CCCGAGGCTTTCTTGCGCGAAAGAAAGGAGGTTACCTGAAGTTCGTCATTGCGCGCGGAAGGGGTTGAATTGCGCGCACGGGAGACGTTTCGACTTCCAGCAACCCTTGAAACGTTGGGGGTCGCCTTGTATTTATAGGCAACCCCGGGCGCGGAATCCAGGGTGCGAGCGCGAAATTCTTCTCGCGGGCGCGGAATCGGGCGCGGCGCGTAAGGGCGGCGCGCGGACCCGCGGCGCGCAGAATTGCGCGCCGAGCCGGCGCCTTGCGCGCATCCCGGTGGTTTTCCGCGCGAGACATCACCTTTGCGCGCGGGCCTCTGAAATTCCGCGCACGGCCTCCGGGCCCTCCGAAACATCCTTCCGACTCCAAATATGACCTCGCTTTCCGCATCCGGAGCTTCGTTTGGGAGCAACGGACTTTTCCGGCGTCTACACCGGCCCAGGAGCAGCGCTCGGAAGTCGATCTTCGTAAGTCTCCTCCACCGGTCTCCTCGTTGTCACATGTAGGCCATGCCAACTAACGTTTATGTCTCTTTCTGTCATACAGTTCTTCGACTATCGTGGGCTGCTGCAGCGAGGCTGGTCGGGATGTCTGGCGGCGTCCCTCCCAGGGGCATGCCGGTGATGGTGACGATAGTCCCTTCACTTCCTCAAGCTGCGGCACACACCATCACTGGTGGGACCACCAGCAGGGCCGTACCTGAAGTCATCGAGGTGGACTCTGAAGAAGAGGATCAACCGGTCGGTCCCAGCCCTGTCCTGCCTGCGTCGGCGTCAGGTGTCGTACCAGACTCAACACCAGATGCAGATCCTGCTGAGGAATTCCTGCAGGCATATCCTGCGTACGAGCCTGCCGACCGCGCGGATTGGGACGAAACGACCTTTGATGAGGAATACAGCAGCATAGTCCGTCGCCGGTCATGGAAGCTGATCACATGCTTTATCAGGGACACTCCCCAAGCGCAATGGCTGGCCGAAATGGACAGACTCCGCTCGCGGTTGCGCGAACTGTGTGCCGGGGTAATGGATGGCCAACGCCCTCACGTGCTCATCCGAGACCTCATGGCTGAGAAGATTCGGGAGCATGATCGTGGGCTAAGTGTGGGATGGCAGCGGAGGAAGGAGACAAGCATTAGGAATCTCCAGGAGGCTGAAGGCGAGGTCCAACAGATGCAGATCCGGGCCAACGAGATTTCAGCCACTCTTGATGTGCAGTCTGAGCTAGCCTCACAATTGAAGGCCCAGCTGGCAGAGGCTGAGGAGCATATGGGGCAGACCTCTGGAAGGATGGCTGCTATCCGGGCCGAGGTAGAAAGGGCCAGGGCCAGAGTTGACGAATTACACCCCGCCGCTGCTGAAGAGGAGCGGGGGTTGAATCAGCGGCAACAGGCTTTGGACGCCGCAAGTCAATGGGTGGCGGATCTGCAACGCTCCTTTGACGGGGTCAACCCGTCCATGGGGGAAGTCAACCCCCGAGTATTGTAACAAACTCGAAAGAAACTTTTATTAACACTTTTGTGCTTCAACTCTTTCTTTCTCCTTTGTTTTGAGTGTCGTGGCACGCACGATTTCCACTGTTGAATTGCCTTGTTACATCCCTACAATGTTTGCGGGACGTTTGACGACAATTCCTCAAGCCAGTCCAGATTTCCGAATGGTGGGGAAGGCTTGATCGGAGGAGGAACTTCCAGGATAGCCAAATTACTATTTCTTCAACGTGCTCTTATGCAACACCGGGGCAATGCCAAGGGCGCTTAAATCGGTTCAAACAGATGAAAATGGGAAGTGTGAATCACGAAACCCAGATTCGGAACACTGTGGGGATGGCGTGACAATAAAGGACAACCGTTAGCCATGGCGGACAAACGGTATCCCTACTGCGTTAGCCTGAAGTGGGGACAACAAATGAGCATCGACCGCTGACCATATTCGCAACGCGGGATTTTATCAATTTGTCGTCGATCAATCCTTCGGGACATTGACCCGTAACGATAGGAGAGCCCTTGGGCGTAGCATACAGGCCATTATTGGGGGTCCCTCCAAACATGACCAGTCTTCCGGAACATTGGCCCAGGACGGTAGGTGAGCCGATGCGGCATGAGACCAGGCCGTTAGGGGGTTCCTTCAGACATGAAAGAGGACGAGGGTCCGAATAAGGGGAACACAAAGAATGGAACATGGAGTGGTGGTTTGTTTAAACAGAATCCAACACTTCGGTAGTTGCACCACCGTGGTGGGAGTACGCCAGATGGGCGCATCGGCCTGATCGCGAATCATTCTTTCTTCCAGATAGGGCCTCTCTGGTGAGGGCTGGAAATGGGGAGGAACAAGGTTTTGTGATTCCAGGGGCTGAAGCCTAGGAGAAATGCCAGGGTGTCTCTACGTATCCCACGTGAAGATGGGAATCAAGCCACACACAGTTCTGGAAGTGCAGTTTAACGTCATGTGGGACGACGAGCAGCCTGACCGTGTTGGTACACATCCAGCCAAAACTGCTAAGCCCACGTGAGTCGCGCTCGGTGTGGGAAACAAGCAGTAGTGGTGGGAATTTCCCGACGCAGAGGGGGCAGGTTATGGCAAAGGGATACTCGGTGACTACCGGCCCAATGACACTAACACGATAATTTAGCGCACCTAGATGCGCGAAGAGAAAGAGCCGAGTATGATGGAATTCCACTTGAACATAAGGAAGTGGAAACTCGTGAATCATGACGCTCGAGATTCGGATCATGATGATGGCGGCGTGGCGATGGAGGATTACTGCTGACCTCGTTCGCAACACAGCATCCTATCGCGTTAGCCTAAAATGGGGACCAACAAATGAGGGTCGACCGTTGACCATGTTCGAAACACGGGACCATGTCACAAATGTTGTCGGATATCCGTAGGGACGTTGGCCCGAAACGATTGAAGGGCCCTTAGGTCCAGCATTCATAGAGAGCCCTTAAGCTTAGTATCCACGTCGTCCGAGGGTCCTTTTGGATGTGGAAGAGGATGAGGATCTGAATAGCGAGCTCAGGAAGCTTGGTCATGCGATGGGGGGAATATCCCTATGAAAATCCCACGCTTTGGGCTCTTTGTCAAAACACATCTGAATAGGGCAACGAAACGTATTAGAGAGAGGGAGCAGATTCCTTTCCCTTGGGGAGATCTTAGTTTATGGTCATAGAATTCGGACCATGGATGGAAAAAAGGGATCAGGGGACACATGACATCAACACCTGACGTGAATGTGGACATAGTCCTGCTTACCATGCGTTCTCCGAGGAAATGCTCGAGTCGAGAGACCGAACACAAGGGTTAGGCTGGGCCCGCGGGGAAGTACCCGGGCGCTCCTACGTATCTCATAGGGATGAGAATCAAGCCATACGTAGTTCTGGAAGGTGGCACAATAAGGTACCAGTGCCATGGGAAAAGGGAAGTGTGGTCATAGCCCTTTCACTAAGATAAGCGGAATTTGATGTATCTTGTTTGTTATTTAAGGTGAATGGTTTTTTTTGTGAAGCGACAGGCCTAGAATAGTAAGTCATGATGTCGCCACAAGAATCAAGCCGTGATGGGTGTTGACAAATGGCATGGCACATGACCAATACCCAACGTGATGTCCTCCACAGCGAGGTCACCACAATGCGGTGTCGGTTTTCGTCGTGCGGCCAGGACGATAATGTCACAGTTTAGGGTCGTATGATAGGACCAAGCATGCATTTTATCGTCATGCAGCGCAGACGTAGTAGAGACGATGCTAGGCGGGAAATGTGCGCAGTGTTATAAAACACAATTGACAGAGACATAATCCCACCTCAAATTGTACGCCATCCGGAGAGGGAAACCTTAGGCCGAGGGGCCTACACAGAGGTGAAACAGGAAGAGAGACTGGCTTCCCGAATGGGTTGTACCCGGAGACAGGGTGTCTGGGCGGTCCTACGTATCCCATGAAGATGGGAATTAAGTTGGACGTGGTCCCGAATGGATCTTAGTTTATGGTCTTAGAGCTCGGACCATGGGAGCCCCAAAGGGCGCCAGATTACAGCTCTGTCCCCCTAGCATGCAAAGGTGCACTGAGGGATAGCGCCAAAAGTGTCGAGATTCCACCTGGACATGATGGGGTGGAAAATGATGTGAATCATGCAACCAACATTCAAGGACTGAAGGGGATGGCATGACGACAGAGGATTACTGCTGACCATGTTCGCAACACAGCATCCTGTCGCGTTAGCCTGAAATGAGGACTAACAAAACGAGCATCGACCGCTGACCATATTCGCAACGCGGGATTTTATCGATTTGTTGTCCGAAACCCTGGGGGCGTTGGCCCGTATCGGTAGGAGAGCCCTTAGGCGTAGTATCCAGGCCGTTCTTGGGGGTCCCTCCGGGTGTGAATGATGATGGAAGTCCGAATAGAGGGGAACACGAAGCTTGACAAGTGGATGGAACTTGATCAAGTTGAATCTGACACTCCTGGTCCTAGACCAGAGTACTCTTAATACATGGGCGAACCACCGCAGGGAGTCAAGGGACTCAACCTTGAAGGTGATCGAGAGATGGCAGATTCCCAAGGGAAGGGGGCATGGTGCCCAAAACCTTGTATCATACCTACACATCCCCCTTCTGGAGAGGGATAAACTATGTGGCCTAGGTGACTGGGAGATCAGGGGTTCACCAGGAGGTGGGGCTGGACCCGAATTGTAAACATCCAGGTGGTCCTACGTATCCCATTAGAATGGGAATCAAGCCATACGTAGTTCTTAAGGGTGCCTTTTAATGTCATGCAGGACAGGGAATAGGAGGACTGAACCTCAGAACGGGGGCGTGCGTGGTGCAGTTGTTGCAAAACCGACGTGAAAGAAGACGTTGTCCTACACCGCGCCACACAGCCCTGTGATCAGGGTCCTGAAGGCAGGATTAGAGAGGTAAATTTGCTGAACTCAATCTGGGTTCGGAGACAAGGGGTCTTGAACGTAGTTCCAGATGAGAGTCTTAGTTTATGGTCTTAGAGCTCGGACCGTGGGTGGTGACAACTCCCGAGTAAGCACAGATGTCAACCCAATCCCTAAGCCCACGTGAGATAAACTCAGTGTGGGAATCAAGGGGGGTATCCTCATTGCAATACTTGGGGCGTCCATCAAAGGGGAGTCAGCAGAGAGTTCCGAAGGACACCTTTGATGTAGCTTGTTCTCCCAATGCGCAGACGTGCACGGAGGAAAAGTACCGGGGGTTCTGAGATTCTACTCGGACATGGTGAAATGACGAAGGGTGTGAATCGTGTACCCGGCATTTGGGCTTAATGGGTTGGCGTGATGACAGGGGAAAACTGTTATCCATGACGGAAACACAGCGTCTGTATCGCGTTAGCCTGAGGTGGGAACAACAAACGAGCATCGACCGCTGACCATATTCGCAACGCGGGATTTTATCGATTTGTTGTCCGAAACCCTGGGGGCGTTGGCCCGTATCGGTAGGAGATCCCTTGGTCATTGTATCCAGACCGTTCTTGGGGGTCCCTCCGGGTGTGAAAGATGGTGAAAGCCCTGATGCGGGGATACGCAAAGCCTGGAATGCGGGTGCGGACGTGTCCGAGTAAAGCTTGGCATTCCAGGTAATAAACCAGAGTACTCTTAAGTACATTGGTGAACCGCCGAAAAAAAAGGGATCGACGAAACAGCTCAGTAGGGGGTGGGAGCATGGCGTGGTCATCACGAGACCGTCGTGAATGAGGACATAATCCCACACTGCACCATATGATCCCCTCATGGAGGAAGGATGGGCCAAGGGGCCAAGATGGGATGAGGATTCCCAAGAGATGGGGCTAGACCCGAAGCCTAGACGTTCAGGTGGTCCTACGTATCCCATTAAGATGGGAATCAAGCCACGCGTAGTTCTTGAAATGCAGTTTAACGTCATACTGGACGAGGAGGGGAGTAATATACCCCTAAACAAGGGAGGTGTATGGCATGGTAAAGAAGCCGTCGTGAATAAAGACGTAGTCCTACGTCACACCATACGATCCTATAAGATAGGTCCTGGGCCGCGGCCCGGAAAGGCCAAGGGGCCTGGGGCTGAGCCTCGGTCAGGAAGGCCTGACTCGTTTGCAGTTTAACGTCTTACAGGAGGACGGGGGGGAAGGGGCCCAAGGAGGCCAAAGGGCCTGAGGTTGGGCCTCGTAAAGGGAGTTGCATGGCATGGCACATGATCCTGACGTGAATGAGGACGTAGTCCTACACCACACCGTACACTCCGGGTAAGAAGGGACCTAGGCTGTGACCTGGAAAGGCCAAGGGGCCTAAGGTCAAGCATCAATCAGGAAGACCTGACTGGCTTGCAGTTTAACGTCTTACATGAGGACGGGGGTCGGGGACCCAAAAAGGCCAAGGGGCCTGAGGCTGAGCCTCGTAAAGGGAGGGCGTACGACATGGTACGTGATCCTGACGTGAATGAGGACGTAGTCCTACATCACACCTTACACCCTTATATGGAATCCCGGGCCGTGGCCCGGATCGCTAGCACCACCTGGGGGAAGTTTGTCACCTCGGGATGGGGCAAAGGGGATCACTGTTCTTGATGCCTGGGGCATCACGGGGTGGACCCGAAGATCCAGGACACTGTTGACCATGTTCGAAACACAGCGTTCCTATGGTGACCCATATGGGGGCAACAAATGAGCGTCGACCGTTGACCAAATTCACAGCGCGGGACTTGTATCGATTTGTTTCTTGAAAACCCTCGGGGACATTGGCCCGTATCGGTAGGAGAGCCCTTGGGCATTGTATCCAGGCCGTTATCGGGGGTCCCTCAGGGTGTGAAAGGTGACAGAATCCCAGTCAAGGAGTGGGTGAAGCTCAGTTGCGTTCATCCACGAAAGGGGCAAACACCTCCATGGGGGAATGTGCAGCCGGGTCGAGGCTTGCTCGACGTGGGTCGGGGAAAAAGTGTGCACCCTGCCATGTCTTGACCCGAGGGGAAGATTTTGGCTTTGGGCTGGGCCAACGGATGAAATGTCCGGTCGTTCCTACGTATCTCATAAGGATGAGAATCAAGCCATACGTAGTTCTTGAAGGCCATGCAGTTTAGCGTCATGCGGTGAGGACGTGGGAGGGTAGAAGAACGGGAGTGGGCGCATGGTGCGACCTTTACAATCTTTGCGCGAGTGGGGTTTCATGAGAGGGGCCAAGAAAGCCCCCTCCCTACTACACAAAGATCTTCCAAGGAGACTATTCCCAGGGGGAATAGCAGAAGAGAAAAGCTTGGGGCTGGGCTCAAGACGAGGCGTCCGAGCGTTCCTACGTATCCCATGAAGATGGGAATCAAGCCATATATAGTTCTCGACATGCAGTTTAACGTCATGCGGGATGAGGGGCATCTCATTCGGGGATGTGTGCGGTATGGTACATGATCCCAACGTGAGGACGTAGCCCTACAGCGTACCGTACTATCCCGTAAGAGGGTAAGTCGGAGAGAAACGAGGGGGCCTGGGGCCAGACCGCGGTGGAGATGGGGCCAGGGGCCCAAAGAGGCCGAGGGGCCTGAGGCTGAGCCTCGGTCAGGAAGACCTGACTGAATTGCAGTTTAACATCTTGCAGTGAGGACGGAGATGCAGTTTAAGGTCATGCGGGACCCAGTCGCAGTTTAGGGTCGTGCAGGACCCTCTCGCAGTTTAGGGTCGTGCAGGACCACTTTTGCCCTAGGCAAAGTATCGCTTGAGGAATCTGGCATTGGTGGGAGGGGTTACACGCTCTCCATCTGTGGTCACCAAGGAGTATGCTCCATTGGGGTAAACCTTATGGATGATATAAGGCCCTTCCCATTTGGGTTCTAACTTGGGCGGTTTCCTTCCGGGGATCATTGCCGCTCGCAGGGCCAGTACCAGGTCACCCTTTAGAAAAGAGCGGAGACGAACCTTCTTGTCAAAAGCTCTCGCTATCTTGTCCTGATGCCTTTCCAGATTGTGCAGGGCACGAAGCCGGTTCTCATCCAGTGCCTCTAATTCAGCTAGACGGATCTCGGCTACCTCATCTGATGTCTGGTGATCATAAACTGCAGTGCTTAGCGACGGCAGCTGGATCTCAATGGGTAGGACGACCTCAGCTCCATACACCAGGGAATACGGGGTCACCTGGGTAGAGTTGCGAGTCGTCGTCCGGTAAGCCCAGAGGGCGTTGGGGAGCTTGTCCGGCCAACTTTTCTCGTTCTGACCAACCATCTTCTGCAGAATGTTAGAGAGGGTCTTGTTGAACGCCTCGATCTTCCCATTCTCCTGCGCGTGGTAGCGGGAGGTATGGATCGACCGGATATCGTACTTAGCATACAATTTCTTCAATTCAGCTGCTCGGAAGTTGGTGCCGTTATCGGTGAGGACGGCGTGAGGGACTCCAAACCGGTGGATAATGTTGGAGCTCACAAAGTCAACGATGGAACGGGCCTTGACTTCTTTGAGCGGAACTGCTTCTGCCCATTTGGAGAAGAAATCTGTAGCAGTCAGGATGAACCTGCATTGGCGGGCTGTTGCCGGCGGATACGGTCCCACTACATCGAGTCCCCATACCGCAAATGGCCAAGAGTACTTGGTGGGGTGGAGGGGTTCTAGCGGCCGATGCAAGAAGTTGGCGTGTACTTGGCACGCGTGGAATCTCTTGGTGTATCCAATGCAATCGTGGATCATAGAGGGCCAGAAGTACCCTAACCTCCGGATTTGATGGGACAGCTTCGGCCCAGCTTGATGGGCGCCACAGGAACGGGCGTGAACCTCTTGCATAACTTGAGGTATCTCTACTCCTTTGATGCAACGGAGGAGGACACCATCGAAACCCCGTTTATAGAGGATCTGCTCAAGGCTGGGGCCGCTCTAGAGGGTAAATTGAAGTGCGCGGTGTCGGATTCGCTCGCGCTCGGCCCGGTCGTCTGGGAGCTGACCATTTTGGAGATACTCAACAAAAGGCGCTCTCCAGTCGGGGGTGGTTTCAACCACTGCGTCTGACGAACCCGGGACTCCCGATATAGAGGGTCCGGCAGTGAGATGACTTACCCGCAGGAAATCACGGTCCTCTTGGGTGATGGGAGAAATTACTCTCCGGTGGGCCACGTGTATGACCAAATCATCTTGCTCGGGTTCTACGAGCGATGCGGCTAAGCCAGCTAGGGCGTCCGCTTGGCTGTTCTGCGACCGTGGGACATGGGTAACCTTCGGTCGAGAAGAGAACTGGGCCATTAAGAGGAGGGTGTACTCCAGCAACGGTGCAAGCTCTGGCTTCCTGACGACATAGTCGCCATTAACCTGTTTGATTACCAGCTCAGAATCTCCCTTCACATGTAGATGGGGTACATGGATCTCAAGGGCCAACTCGAGGCCGGTGATGAGAGCTTGGTACTCTGCTTCGTTGTTCGTACAACCTTCTGACAACAGGAACGAGTACGGCAGGATGGCTTGCGCCGGGGTAATGAAAACAATACCCAGACCCACTCTGTTGAGCTTGGGGTCGTTGAGCCTTCTACCGGTGGGGCTCCGGGAGGCACCATCGAAATGCATTTGCCAACATGGGACTGCATGATCGACTGAGAGGATCGTCTCGTTGGGGAAATCCAGGTCCAAGGATTGATCCGCGGAGGTTGGATGGGCAGCTAAAAAGTCTGCCAACGCCTGTCCCTTAACGGCCTTCTTAGGCACAAACTTGATGTCAAACTGCTGGAGAATCACCGCCCACCGTGCTAGTCGGCCAGTCAGCATGGGGCGGTTCAGGATGTACATCAGCGGATCCACCTGAGAGATCAATTTCACCTCGTGGTGTTGCAGGTAGTGTCGCAACTTCTACACGGCGAAGACGAGCGCAAGGAAGCTCTTTTCGATAAGGGAATATCTGACCTCCATATTGAGAAGCATGCGACTGAGATAGTAGAGACTGTTCTCAGTGCCCTCGTTATTCTTCTGGGCGAGAAGCGCGCCGAGGGATCTCTCCAGGGCGGTCACGTAAAGGACCAGTGGCTTTCTAGAGACGGGTGGCATCAAGACCGGAGGTTGGAGCAGATACTGCTAGATTTCCTCAAAGGCGATCCGACACTCCTCATCCCATTCGTAGGCAGCGCCTTTCTTCATGAGCCAGGAAAAGGGCTTACACTTTCCGGCCAGATTCGCAATGAATCGGCGTATATAGGCTAAGTGGCCTTGGAGGCCTCGAAGCTCTCGAATGTTGCTCGGGGGAGGCATTTGGCTGATGGCCTTGATCTTCTCCGGGTCGATCTCGATACATCGGTACCTGACAACAAAACCCAGAAACTTCCCGGAGGTGACTCCGAAGGCACACTTCAGCGGGTTCATCTTCAGGTGACGGGAACGGAGGAAACCGAACACTTTCTCAAGGTCTTTGAGATGGTCCTGGCGCTGGCATGATTTGACTACAAGGTCATCCACGTAGCATTCCACCAATGTCCCGAGGATCGGTTTGAATATGCGATGCATGGCCCTCTGATAAGTGGCACCTGCATTTTTCAAACCGAATGGAATTACCCGGTAGAAAAAGGTACCCTGGGGATCCCTGAAAGCAGTGGACTCTTCGTCTTCGGGGGCCATCCGGATCTGGTTATACCCGGAATACCCATCCATGAAAGATTGGGCTTGGAACCCGGCCGTGGCGTCAATCAACAGCTCCGTCACTGGGAGTGGGAAGTCTTCCTTTGGACAGTGTCGATTGAGATCGTGGAAGTCGATTCAGACTCTGATCTTCCCATTCTTCTTCCTGACCGGCACAATGTTGGCGAGCCATTTGGGGTACTGGACCTCCTTAATGAAGTTGGCTTTGATGAGCTTGTCAACTTCGGCCTCAACCATAGCACCATGAGAAGGGTGCATTTTCCTGGGAGGCTGCTTGAACCCACGATGTTTTGCTGGGAGGCCCAGACGGTGGACGGCCACATGGGGATCCAGCCCTGGCATCTCATCGTAACTCCAGGAAAACACATCGCGGTGCTGTTTGAGGATGTCTACATACTACTGCCGCTCCTCGAGGGACATGACCGCACTGATCAATGTGGGTCTTGGATCTGCCTCGCTACCAAGGTTCACCTGTACCAGTTCATCGACCGTGGTAGAGACGCCTTCTTCAAAGGCTGGGGGAGCATCCTCCATGTCTTCCTCCAGAGCCGTGGGGGAATTTCCCGCGACGGAAGATACTTCTGGGCTCTCAAAACCCGAGGGGAAACTGGTTCCGGCTTGGGCAGCAGCGGTCATCACATCAGGAGACTCACTTGTCGTCGAGACCATAGCAATGAATGCATTTGATCCTATCCCATTTGGCCTTCGGCCTAAGGGGCCACGCTTGATGATATCAAAGCAGTGGTGACGTGTCGGCCTGAGTCGGTTAATTCCAGCCCGGAGAAATAGACACGTATGGCGCACAGCCGTTGTCATGAGCTTGACGTCCCGGTACCGTACAGGGGTAGGAGGTTCCGGGATGACCCGATCCTGGTCGATGTAGGAGTACGAGGTGATTTTCCGCCGTCGCTTGGACACGAGAACATGCCTTACTTGCGTACCCGAAACAGCGAAACATTGTCCCATGTCGGGGGTTGTGGCCTCCAACCGGTGGATCGGGAGGATGTAGGCGTCGTCCATGCTTGCCCAGGGATCACTTGTGATCGGGGCAGGCTCATCCTCGCTTACAAGGATTTCCTTGTCCTTACTTTTGTAATAACCCGCATCCAGATAGCGGGCCTCACAAGAAGAGAAAGGGGACGCGTCTCCTTGGAGCACGCCTACTCGACCGTTGAACGAGTAATTAAGGCACTGGTGATACGACGAGGGGACCGCTGCATGCAGATGGAGCCATGACCTACCCATCAATGCGTTGTAGGCGGTGTCCTGAGAAACAACCATGAACTCGGTGCTGGCAATTAAGCCACCGAACTGAGTCTTCAAGAGGATCTTGCCGACCGGGGTTTGCTCTGTCCTGTCGTACCCCTGGATCCTGAGGTCAGAGGGAGTCAAATCACCTTCGGACAGACCCATCTTTCGCAGCGTCCGGGTCGGAATTAGATTGATTCCAGAACCCGTGTCAACGAGGCAGCGACGGACTTCCACACCGTTAAAGTGGGCAGTGATATACATTGGGAGAATGTGCCCCTATATAGGAGGGTCTTCATCTTCACCGGAGAACGAGATAACCACCTGACATTCGGCATTTTCAAACGTCTCAGTTTGGAAGGCTTCCGCAGCTGCTACCTCCATCTCGAACTGGAGGGGACTCCTCAGGGCCTCGACAAGTGCCTCGCGCATCTCGGATGACAGGCGCAAGGCCTCAAGGATGGAAAGCCTCGCCGGAATGCCGGCCAGGTGCTTTAGGACATCATACTTTCTTGCCAAACACAAACCTCTGCTTACAGGGGGTTTTTCGGCATTTGGAGGCATAGCGGGTCCTGCCGGTTGAACTGGCGGTTGGCTAGCACTGGGTACATCCTCCTGCCTGCTAGTAGAAGCCTGGAGAGTAGTCACCGGACTAATATCGGACAGTGGAGGCTGGCCCGTCGCCGGGCAAGACTGGCTGTGATACGAACGAGGCGGCTCTCCCCGATCCAGCAACACGAACGGCGGTGGAGGTAGAGCCGAGGGTGCTGGATGGGTCTGCGCGTGCTGAGATCTGTGCTGAGCCTGCTGCCTGGTCTCGGTAGCGTGCATGGCTTGGCCGCAAGTGCCTGCTGACGTACCTCGATGACCGGCGCGATTGCAATTCCGCTGACGTTGACGTCGGCTGGAAACGTTGGGGCGGTCTTCCTGGGGTTCCCCCTCATCGGGGGTCATATAGGGCTTTACCAGCTCCACGGTGTTAACCGAAGCGTACCCTTGACTATCGCTCGAAGAGTCATCCACCGCTGGGCGGATTCTGGGAAGAATGACCATTTCGGGAGGCATAAAGTCGCCAAGAGTGCGGGATGACGACGGCACTGGCGGTGCACGTTGCTTCTTCTTGCGTCGCCGCTGCTTGCCTTTTTGGGCAGAGGTCGACTGTGAAGAGGATGCTGAGGCACCAGCTACTTCTTCTGAAGGTTCCGACTGCTTCAGGCGTGCCCGGATGATACCCTGGGCACAGACGACGGTTTTTCGAGCCATCCAGTTGTCGTATTTCTGGGACCCGCGGCTAGGGACCTTCTGCCACTCACCTTCGCCGTCGCTGCCGATTTATGATCCCGCAAAGACGCCTGCCACTTGCGCTGGCGCTGGGCCCAACTTGACTATGTTGTTTTTGACCTGGTCCTAAAGCCAGTCTTTAAACACATAGCATCGCCTGAGGGTGTGCCCCAGGATCCGATGATAAGGGCAGTAGTTGGGGTGATCGGTGAGATGCGCCTCTGTCGGCCTTGTGCATTCAGGCATACGCACAATCCCTTGCTCCAGAGCACTTCAGAAGTAGCCAGGGACCTGATTTTCGTTGAATGAATAGGTATGGTACCTTCTTTCCGGATAGGGGGCCCTGGGGGCCTGGTCCTGTCGAGGGACCGGAGGGGCCTGCCGAGGAGGCGGCGCCTGGTTGTCTCGCCTAGGTGGCGGTGGTGCATTGCGCGGGGGAACCTGTCGGTTCTAAGGCGGTCGTTGCTGGGCAGGAGCCTGTGCTTGAGGTGGAGGACCTCTTCGGGGTTGCGGGGGTGGTGCGGCCGGAAACAATTCCAACCGCCTCGGGGCTTCTATTTGAGCCACTGCGGTGGGCTCAGCCCTAGCGGCCCTCCTGGCTGGGATCATAGGGGGCAGCAAACGTGCCTGACTAGCCTGTTGCAGGGCTTCCTCGAGGCGCTGGGCCTTATCCGAGAAATATCTGAACCCTCTAGGGTAGTTCTGGGTAATCAAGGAGGGTACCAGCTCTGTCTTAACATTCCCAACACACATCGTCAGTAATTGCTCCTGAGTCAGTGGCATATCTAGGGAATACGTAAGTCCTTTCCACCGGGCGATGAAGTCTGCAACCCGCTCATCAGGCCTCTGTTTGCACTTGAAGAGGTCCGCAATGCTGGTCTTTCGCGTGGTGGAGCTGAAGTGGTATAAGAACTGCCGGCGAAGATCCTCGCAACCGGTCACCGATCCGATAGGGAGCTGGCTGTACCAGACGAATTCCAGACCTTCCAATGTCTGTACGAAACATTGGAGCTTGGCGGCTTCTTGCTGAGCCGGGGTCCCCAGCATGGGGCCACACCTGGAAGAGAAATGAACCAAGTGCTGGGGTGGGTCCCCTGTCCCGTTAAAAGGCTAGAAAGTGGGGTTCCCAAAACCCGGAGGCGCGGTCATATCATCACCCACGCGGGATAAGGCTTTCCATCCGGTGGGACCTCCACCTGCTGTGTTTCCAACGCCTCGAGGCGGGCTGTGAGTGCCGCAATAAGGTCCTCCGGGTGGGGGTCCCTGTCTTGACGGGGATCCCTAACCACAAGCGCATTGCCAGGTTCTTCGACACGGTAGACGGCTTCGGCTGCTCGCGGGTCGACTGGCTGGACGACCTGCTGGGCGACTGGGGGAACCCGGGTTGGATTCTTCAGATTACCCCGTCGCTCAGGGGGGTTTGGCGAGACATATCGCGCCCTCTTCCCGTATGTTCCGGATTCCGCCCTGTCCGCGGCAGTAGCATGATCAGGGTTGCCCGGAGGCATCTCGCCGGGGGGAAGTTGTTCCTGCCCCTGCTGCCCCGGCCTGAGATTACCATAGTCGGGTCGTCGCTCCGCGGCGCGTTCAGCCAAGAGTTCGTCAACCAGCCTCTTCTGCTCAGCAAGCTGCTGGCGCAACGTGACCTTCTCAGGATCTTCGTCCGTTTTCTGCCCAGAGGCGGACGGGTCGGAGTGCTTGACTATTCCGACGTTCTCCTTACCCTTGCCAGTGCTTCGACCAAGTGCCAGCGACTCGGTGGGTAAGGGGAGACCTAGCAGGTTCCTCTGCTGACGGGTAACTCTCCCTGACGGGTCGAGCAGCGGCGGTACGCCCTCGGATGGTAAGTCTCCATCAAGGAACTCAAGCTCATCTTCCTTATCCACAACGTCGGCCATGTGGACTGTGACCCCTCTTGAGGGCATATCCTCAATGTCGCATAGCGAATCGGGATGTCGTCGGACAGGGTCGAAGAGGAGAGCGGCATAGCGTCCCCAACCACGGACTTGCACATGGGGGGTGGCTTCCCTGACGATTCTGCGGAGTGCTTTAAGACTCTGAACGCATTTTAGTTGAAGGGCGCTCTGGTGGCCTGGCGACTCGGGGTGATGGGCCACAAGGAGTGTGGCCGCATCTATCAGGCGACATTGTTCGCCAATCTACTCGAAGTGCTCTCGACTTCTGGGGTACACTACTCATTCAAAACGGAGGCGGACGTGCGTCGCCCAGAGGGTTCGACAAAAGCATCCCACTTCTTCAGGGGTAAGAGACTCGGGTACGCGGATATTCAGTGCCGCCATGGGCCAGAACTTCTCTGGGAAATAATCCGCTGCAAGGATACTCCAGAAGCTCCTAGGCTCGGACTCAGGGGCTGGCCTTGTGTTTCCCCACTCGTCAACCGGGGGCGGCTGAGGAACCGGAAGCGGTACCGAGGCGGAACTTTGGGATAATAAGCTCGGCGGTGGAGAATACGGCAGACGAGCTGACTGGCCGCCGAATTACAGGCCATCCACCGAAGAGTGAGGTGACTTCGCCACAATGTCACGATACGACGGGCTGATAATCACAGCTTCCGGAACAGGAGCCGCGACTACAGGCGACGGGTCGTGTCGTCGCTCCACCGTCGTGGGCCCCCAAAATAACTCTACGTGATCCCTGGTAGAGGTAGAGGGCTCTTCTGGTGACAGGGGCGATGATTGTGTGGCCGAGACCTGCGGAATTCCCAGGATTTCTTCATCCTGAATGTACCTGCGGAGAGAGACGGGAATCCGGTGGGCCTCAAATTCTGGGAGAACGAGGCTGATGCGTCTGGTTCCTGCCCCAGTCCTCGATACGGATGAGCTGGGACAAGGTTCCATCGCTGAATCGCATTCCGCTTCCGAATCGGAGAAGCGGGCAGGTTTGATCTCCACCTGGGCCTTCCCAGGATTCTCCCTGTGGCGGTGACGACTCGCTCTTATGCCCCTGGGTGGCTCTTCGGGGCAGGGTTGACCCCTATCAGGCAGCCTTGGGGCGGCGCTGGCGCCGTGGCGGAGATGACCCTCAGTCGAGACAGCCAGGGTGCGAGGGGAACCAGGGCAAATGTCAAAGGGTACATGGGGAGGACCTCCATGAACAGTACCCATGTGGGCGGGGCCTCTGTTAGAACTGGCAGGAGCATGGGGAAGACCTCCGTGGTCGATGCGAGTGGAGCGAGGAGGGCCTTCGCCGGTTGCAGAGAGGACGTAGGGAGGCCCCCCACGTTGGAGGAGGACCGGATGGATGGTGCCTTCAGCAGGATGAACTTCATACCCTGTATGGCGGGCGTGGGAAATGTCTCCGCGCTGAGCACCACTGCCGCGGGGCAGGTCTTCCTGCAGGATGGGGGCAGTGCGAGGCATGCCCCCATGACGAACCTCGGAGCGGGGAAGGCCCACGCTCTGTGGAGTAGTGGTACGGGGAGGACCTCCGTACGGGGTGGCATCACCGCGGGTTAGCTCGCGGCGATCACCACTGGGGCCTGCAACCCGAAGAGTCAACCCAGCCTGCCCATGGGGCGGTTGGGGTCTCCTTCTTGGTCGGGCGAGGGGGTGCCCCTGCTCAATGTACGCGGGGGCTTCATAATGTACGTCGGCGGTGGCTCGGGCCACTGTAGCTGTCGACGTGGATGCGCCTGAGCGAGCGTCCTCAGCCCGGGCCAGACGCTGACGTCGAGTTATGCGAGCCGGTGCAGGTGGTGCAGGGACGTAGTCTGCCTGCTCTTCCTGCGGGGCTGGACGGCGGCGCTGATGCGGCCGGACGGGAGCTCTCGCCTGGGGGCCCCGGGTCGGGGCCCTGAGCGGACTGAGCCGGAAAGCACCTTCCTCTTCAGCGTAAGGCGAAGAGTCGTCAAGGCGTTCCGGGGATAGGCTCCCGAAACGGTTGAATGTCGGGGTGGGGAGCAGGGGCTCCCTGCGCGGCCTGTTAGGGCGGCGTTGACGGCGGGGCCTGGAGGCCTCCAGGTCCAAGCGGGCCATATCCCTGGTCGGGATGACCCCTTCTTCCTCATACCTGTGCACGAGGCTATTGATCACCCTTCGTTGGATGACCTCTGATGGGGAAAGGGGACGTGGGCATCCCGCATCCCGTGACGTGGAAGCCGTCGTGGCGGTAGTGGCGCCATGTGGAGTGGCCGTCATGGTGTTGCCCCTGCCCCTGTGCGGGCGAGGAGCGGATGGTGACCGCATTTCCGAAATAGCAACCTGGTTCTTGGAAAGCGAAGGGATCAACTCATCAGTACTGAGAGGAAAAGGATTGACAGCCAGTGCCCCAGCGTTCGTCCATCCTCCATGTCTGTGAGAAGGATCCACGCCAACATGCTACAGAGCGGAGTGCCCCACGTTCTACTACCACGACTTCCGGTGAGTTTTACGACAGGCCCGCCACTTGCTCGGCGGGACCAGGCAACGGATATCTGGATCCGGGGACACGTCAATCTACTGGTGTCTCGAACGCTACAAATCTCCATATTGAGGAGAAGAATTTCAAGTCGGGCTCACCATTTCTGTTTCCGACGCTTTCGCCGGGGCGCGCGCATCCGTCTGCGGAGGATGCGCGGCTTTGTTGCCCCGCATTCCCGCTTTCCAAAGGCAGGCGGCATTCGCTCCTTATTCAGGGACGTCTGCTCCTTGATCGAAACGGGATGATGGGATGTCGGTTCTTCCTCCTGTGGATTCCTCCTCAGAACTCATCACCTAGTCCGGGTCTCCCTTATAGATTTAATACGTAGTTCGTGAAACTTTCCCAGTGCCATGTTTCCATGGACACCGGTTAATTACACTGCTTCTGTCGGGACATTCCAAAGGGTCCAGTCAGGGCAGCAACCTTCGGTCAGGGGAGTAGTCATGTTGAGGCATCAGTAGTGTGTCTGGATGTTGGGGGACCTGGCATGTCTTTCTGTTATCCTTGATCACAAGGTTTCTCGAGGGCGTGGAAGCCCGAGGCATCCCACATCGGGCGCGGGGAATTACATGTCGTGGACACATATCTGAGGTTTTCCTCAGCTTCCCGTGCTTAACACAGGGTATGCCGCGAGTTTAACGTCCAGTGGAGATGGATCAACCCAACCAGAGCATTAGCTAGGATAGATCGGATTGAAGAATCCTCCTTGAAGGGATATCGACACCAGGGCTAGCCCGTGGGCGACAGTGAATGGAGTAGAAGGAGAGTGAAGTGGAACCATCGCAGGGGGGCGACAGTGAAGTTGGGCTTGAGCCTTGACGAGGCTTCCTACGTATCCCTGTGGCGGGGAATCAAAGTCCGCGTAGTTCGGGATGGTGCCGGTAAACCGACGTGAAGCTGGACCTTGGCCCGATGAATGTCGTCAGCGTACCGACGTGAAGGTGGACCATGGTCCGATGGGCATTGTCAGCGTACCGACGTGAAGGTGGACCTTGGTCCGATGGGAGTTGGGCTTGAACCTCTGGGAGGATTCCTACGTACCACGCCTTGACTTGGATCAAAGACCCCATAGTTCAAATGGGGTTGGGTCGCAATGGCTTACCGCTGGACCAGAATGTAGTATAACGTCATGCTGGACGTAGGTAGAACACGACGTGAATTGGGTGATGGGTGGGCTTGAACCTTGTGGAGGCTTCCTACGTACCATGCCTTGACATGGATCAAAGACCTCGTAGTTCAAAAGGGGTTTCGCCAGTGAACCGACGTGAAAGTAGACCTTGGTCCACTGTTGGTGGGCTTGAACCTCGTGGAGGCTTCCCACGTACCATTCCTTGACATGGATCAAAGACCTCGTAGTTCAGGTGGGGATTTGTCGGTGAACCGACGTGAAAGTAGACCTTGGTCCACTATTGGTGGGCTTGAACCTCATGGAGGATTCCTACGTACCATTCCTTGACATGGATCAAATACCTCGTAGTTCGGAAGATGCTTTGTCGGTAAACCGACGTGAAAGTAGACATTGGTCCACTATTGGTGGGATTGAACCTCGTGGAGGATTCCTACGTACCATTCCTTGACATGGATCAAAAACCTCGTAGTTCAGATGGGAGTTTGTGGATCGCAATGGCTTACCACTGGACCGGGGTGCAGTTTAACGTCGTACTGGACGGGGTGAAACCCGACGTGAAAGACGGGCGGGCTTGTACCTCAGAAAGGCTTCCTACGTACCATGCCTTGACATGGATCAAAGACCTCGTAGTTCAGATGGGAGTTTGTGGATCGCAATGGCTTACCACTGGGCCGGGGTGCAGTTTAACGTCGTGCTGGACGGGGTGAAACCCGACGTGAAAGACGGGCGGGCTTGAACCTCAGAAAGGCTTCCTACGTACCATGCCTTGACATGGATCAAAGACCTCGTAGTTCAGATGGGGTGTCAGGGTCGGTGCTCACTCTAAGCCCACGTGAGTCATGCTCGGTGTGAGAAACAAGAGGTTGCAAGGACCTGACGATCACGTCGCGAAGGGTGCGTCCGTGAGAAGCGAAGAGGGGCTTACGCGTTGGGCGGCCCATGGTATTGTGTCTTACTCCAGGATGGAGGCCCAGAGGGGGGTGCCTCGTTCCCTATCACGTCCTCCACTGACCTTGGTAGTGGGGAAGTACAGAGATTCACAGGTGCAATCATCCGTACCAAAGGTTAGGGGCTTACGCTCTGAGATAGCCCTTCCCCTGCGAACATACACCACTCCGACAAGGAGGATCTCATTCCATGTGCGGAAGAGTTCCATTCCTGTGGAGACGAGTGGTGTAACGAATGTTCGAGCTGAGGGGACCCTTCATGAGGGAGACGAGGTTGGGTCACAGTTTAACGTCATGTGTTGAGGACGTGGTGCTTGGCAGTTTAACGTCCTGCAGCTCGGACGAGGTGGGTTCACTCCACACCCCTAGGACTTACATAACCGGTACCCTCTGGTCCTTGGGGAAGGGAAGGTACCGGTAAGGCCATAGTAAAGGGGGGTAGTGGGGCGAACCATTGAGGGGTCAACGTTAGCGTGTCTATGCGAAGAAGCATTAGCCGTTAGCGTGCCTATGCGGAGAAGCATTAGGCGAAGCAACGCTACGGGTGGTGTTGTCCATGGGACTTTGAAATCACATCGTGCAAACCTAGAGGGTCGCACGGAAAGGGGAATCGATAAGCAGAGGAGTGTGCTTTGCGAAGTGGGGTACCTTAGCCTTAGCATGGGGTCTAAGTGTGAATGGGAGGTGCTTCGCGAAGTGGAACAGTGTTCGCGGAGCACTGCCTCGCGAAGAAGGAGTGGTTCGCGAAGCAGGGTCCTGCCAAGCAATGTACTTCGCGAAGTGGAGCGATCCTGCCTTAGCATAGGGGTGACTCGTATGGGTTGGGTGTTTCGCGAAGCACAGGTGCTCCGCGGCTGCCCGGGTTCCCTTGGGAATCCCCTTCCTTCGCGAACGCCCTTGAGCTTCGCGAAGGGCATCCCTCTCGGAAGAGGGGCTCAAAACGAGACAAAGCAGAGTCGTCTAGCGAAGTAGAAATACCTCGCGGAGCTCATGATTCCTGGGGCAAAGCGTGCTTCGCGATTCGGGAGAGGAGAAGCCGAAAGGTCGGGTTGTCCGTCTTTGGGACTCAGGGGGAGTCGAGTATTTATAGGGAAGGGGCGTCGCGAAGCAGGGCTCGCGCGCTGCCTTCGGGGCTTCGCGGCAGCTCGCGAACGTCAAACGGGCTCGCGGAGGATCACCGCCTCTGGAGCATCGCGGTGGCTCGCGAACGTCAAACGGGTTCGCGGAGGATCACTGCCTCTGGAGCTTCGCGGCGTCGCCAGGGTTGGGGCGCTTCGCGTCGAGGCTTCGCGCAGGAGCTTCGCGTCGGAGCTTCGCGAGGCAGCGCGCCGGCCCTTTTTCGTTCCTTTGTTTCGGGCCACATTTTTGGCGCCAACATTTACCAAATTCAATTTCAATGTGTTCATAAAATTAATTTAATTTTTTTCACCAAAGGACACAAAAAGAAGATCTCTTAAGAAAATAGTAGTTTTAAATATATAATGACATTAAAAAAATTAAACTTCTCATTACCAAAATGATCATAAATAATGTTTAAAAATTAGTTTTTTCTATTCATATTAAAATTTTAATGGGTAGTTTATAATTATATTATTTATATAATTATAATAGGAAAGTGTTGTTTTGTAGAAACTCGTTGTTTCGTGTGACACAAGACAAGTCGATGTTGTGTGTAGTGCAAGATTCCCTTGGTGTTGCGTACAAAATTATCCAAAATGAAGTGCTATAGTATAATAAACAAAATCTATATTTTTTATTACATGAAGTGAAATATCAAAATTTAAAATTAATTCAAAAAATAAATTCTTAAAATATTGGGTGTTTCATTCTATCCACCTTAAAAAGAATTCCCCACTCAAAATTCATCCATGATATGAAATTATTAATACTTATATCACATACTAGATCTAAATGCCACTCAATTTGGGCCATGTACTTAGTTTTCCAAATGTCCTTATACTCATTTCCCCAAACTCCAGAGGCTGTCGACTATCAGGGAGGGCCTATAGTGTGATAGTGGGGAAACTATGCCCTCATTGGTAGAGTGTAACACAACGAAAAAATAATGTAAAATAGTGGAAGCAGTAAGCATCATAAAACAAGAATAAACAATAGAATAATGATATGATAAATAACCAAGAATCATTCAATACAAAAAATGTTTCTGCATGCTGCATATTCAAGGAAATCATCCAAACTATTACAATGTAGTAATACACAATATAAGTCTCAATATAAAAAATAATCAAAAGAAAACTAGGAAGAAACTCAAGCCTTAGCTTGGTCCCATGCTCTCTAACTCCTAAGCGGCACATCAAGTACATGTATCTGGTTGCTTTCTGCGATCAACACATGAAATAAAATAATCTATTTTTTCCCAAAAGCATGACCAAAACAGGGTATGAGACTAAATACCAATAGGTAAAGACCAATGGAATGTGCTAATATACCCATTAATATAAATAACATGCAGTGTACACTAGTGAATGAAGAAAAAAAAGCCACTCAAAAGTAAGCACAATAGATATCATAGAAGACTATACAATCAAGTACGACTGAAGACTGAATCCACTCTTGTTCTTTAACTAGGTAGACACGTCAATATTCAATTCATTTCATTATTTAATTTGTAGCTGAATCTGGTCCTGACATCCTAATGTGTAGACCAAGTATCACTTTGGATTTAACCCATTCCATATAGCCCTTTCATGATATAACACCAAAATGGATCAAACCCAACTATATAATAATATTAGTAGTCAATCAGGGTTGAAACCTGGCATATAAGAATTTCAGCATGTTCCAGGTTCAAGACCAGATGTATAATCATTCTAGCAAGTAGTTGGGCTAATCCCAGTGTATAAGAATTTCAGCATTAAAAACATCACATGTATCTTGCCAAATTACATGGCTAAAAAAATATAACTCATGTGGGAAAATCATTCAATTAAAGAATTCCACTCTAAGTAATCCATAAAATAATTTCAAAGTCATGACCATAGGAATCCAAGACCAAATGACTAAACATTGATCATCCAAGGGAAAAATCGCCCACAGGGTGTCCCTCGGGCATGTCAAACAATCTCAAACATGATTTAGCTCAATTAATCAATTACAAAAATTCAACATTATTAATTAGATGAGTCAATTACATTCATGGAAACACCCTATCCATGGGCGCGTGAAACTCCGGAACAAATAAGCAACACAAATATTCATGAAAGGCACAAGACCACCTACCTTGTTGTAGTACGACTCTCCTCATCTACCATCAAGATTTTTTGGGACCTAGAATGAGGTAGATATAAAAAAAGAGAAAAAATTAATAACCTCTGACACATCAATTGATAGAATAAATCAGGAATAAAGGCACTAGTGTAATTGGGAGCTCACGGAGGGGAATCCAACATATCCAACTGTGTTTGAATCGGAGATCGGATGACCAATCTGGAGCCAAAATCCCATTAAGATATCCTAGGCATGCTAATCATTGAATGGGTTTTCCTTTTTTCTTTTCATGGAGAAACTACATACTTCACGAATTATTAATCAATTAAAAAATAGTAAACGGATTGTACATGAGGTTAAATTCCTTGTCCATATTGTTTTCATTCACAAATTTTATTTGTTCATGTACTAGGATTAAGGGTGTGTATCCTTAAATACAGAGTGTGTTCCTATAGGCACATGTCGTGTAGTTCCTTGTCATGGCATGTAATAGTCTTGCATCTATCCCCTCGACCTATTATACCCTATTTTATTATATAAAAATTCAAGATTCATACCTCAAAGGAAGAACCCAGATCTAATAACCCCCCTAAAGCAATTCAGCCAAGAATTTCCCATGCAGGGGTGGTGATGAAATATTTGAGAACAAATCCAGCCACTGTGACTGTACATCAGCCTCCCTCTCCCAAGTATCATCCTCCACTCTTCCATGCTTCCATAACACTCGTATTAAAATAATAGACATACCATAGAGAACCTTCTTTCTATGATCCACAATACGAATGGGATGATCCTCAAAGGACACGTCTTCCTGAAAATACACTTTCTTAGACTAATAGCTGTGAGATAAGTACGAAAATTAACATCATAACTGAGAAACATGGAGGAAATCATGCACACCCCATACCTCTAAGTATATTTCAATCGATAGGACATCATCCCAACCCTCTACAGAATCCCAAATAGACCGATGTATCTTGATGAAAGCTTACCATGTCACCTGATCTTCTTGTGTCCCAACCTCGGATCAAGATGCAAGAAAAATCTACCCCAATCCTCAAACTCTATAGGTCATCTACAGTGTTGGTCTAAGATTTGTAATGAGACTGTGTAGTATCCATCTACTTCTCAATCAACCCTACATAGTAGTTTTATACATGATTCATAGTCCTAGTAAAGCTGCATCACCCACCTCTAGCTAGTATAGGGGTGATCGACCTGGAATACTGTAGAAATAATCATAAGGTTCTATCTATATAGTATATTGGAAGATAATTTTTTATAAAAATTCAACCATGGGAATATTCTTCTCCCATGACCCCCCAATGTCTTGGATTCATGCTCGCAGCATGTCCTCCAGCACCTGAATTATAGGCTCTGACTGGCCTTCAGTCTAAGAGTGGTATGTTGTGCTCAGAAGCATCATTGTACCCAGTGACCTTCAAAACATCTACCATAAATGAGACGTAAAGAGGGAATCCCAATCTGAAATGATATAACAAGGGACCCCATGAAGTCGTACCACATCACAAATATACAGATTCTGATGAACATCAACACCGAAGGTCTCCTTGATTGAAAAGAAGTGAGTAACCATTGTATATCCTTCAAACACCACACGCACTACATTATTACCTCAAGGAGACCTTGATAAACCCATCATGAAATTCATCGTGACATCATCCAATTTCCAATCTGGAATAGGTTACTACTGTAAATGCTCAACTGGCGCTAATGTTCTTCCTTCACTTCTTGATAGGTGGAACACCTCGTAACAAAACCATCCACCTATTTCTTCATACCTGAACACTAGTACTAAAAATGTATGTCACAGTACATCATTGTAACACTGGGATGCACTTCCCAAGATGAAGCATGAAAATACCACATCAACTCCTCATGTATTCCCACTGGATCCCAAACACATCCATGGATCTAAAATCTCACATCATCACCCACCATCCAACCTATAGGTGGATCCTCACCAACTACACTTTCCCATAGCACTAGGCCATCAGGATCAATTAGATATGTAATCCTCACTCGGTCCAGTTTGGTAGAAGTCACAACTAAAGAGGAAAGGAATATCTATCCCTGAATTTCATGAACCTCTAAATGCATCTCATTGAACAACTCTATAAGATTCCACTCTCTACGGGACTCCTAAACTACCTGCAAATGTGTCCTCTAGATTAGTGCATCATCCACTACATTGCCTTTTCCAGGTGTGTTGGAAATCTTGAAGTCATAATATAGAAGGTACTCCACCCACCTTCGTTGGCACAAATTTAGATCAAATAGAATAACGTTTTTCTTGAGTCGTTTGTGGTATGTGTACACAAAAAACACTCTCCCAAATAGGAATGTCTCCAACAACATACGGAATGAACAACCATATCTAAATCTATATTATGTTTCAGATAGTTTCTCTCATGTGGCCTTAACTTCTGAGACCCATATTCATTGACTCGGTCCCCCTGAATAAGAATTTCTCCCAACCCAATACTAGATGCATTGTAGTACACAGTTTAACTCCTTCCCAGCTCTGAAAAAATATGTATTGGTGATGACATTAATATCCCTTTCAGCTCCAAAAATCTAGTCTCACAATAATATGACCATACATACTTCACACCCTTCTTTTTCAAGATCGTCATTGGCACTCATAAGTGTCAGAAGTCCTATATGAAATTCCCGTAGTAACCAGGAATCCTTAGAAAACTCTGCACCTCAACTACTTTCTTGGTCTTCTCCCAAATAACTACTGCTCTCACCTTCTCTAGGTCCATTGATACTCTTGTCTCTGAGAATACATGGCCCAATAAGTGAATCTAATCCATATAGAAGTTTCAATTTAAGATATTATCATACAACTGATGCTCTCTCATCGTACTCAATATTATCTCAAGATGTGTGGTGTGGTCATGTTGGTTGAGATAATATACTGAGATATCATCCATGAAAACCACAACAAAATAATCAAGATAGGGATGGAACACTTGGTTCATGAGTTCCATGAAAACTACTAGAGCGTTTGTGAGACCGAATGGAATAACGACATAATTGTACATACCATACCAACTATGAAAATATATGCAAGGAATGTTTGATTATCTAACATGAACATGATGATAACCAGATCATAGAACAATCTTAGAGAATACTCAATCTCTTCAGAGATGATTTATGAGATAATCTATTTGCGGAAGAGGACACCAGTTCTTAACCATCAACAGGTTTAATTTTCAATCATCCATGCATAGCATGAGGTTATCTTCCACCTTTTTTACAAAAAAGTACTGGTGAACCCCGTGGAGATGTACTGTGTCAAATGAAACCCTTCTCCTCCAATTCCTCTAGCTACCTCTTGAGGTCTTCAAACTCTGTTATATACATCTTATAAGAGGAATGGATACGAGTGCAGCTCCTAGAACTAGGTCGATCATGAACTCCACCTCTATTTCTAGAGGTAACCCTGAAATATCATATGTGAAAACATCCCTGAAATCATCAACCACTGGAGAAAAAATATTTTACATGTTCCGTAGACATCCAAATATAAACTAGTAATATGTGCTTTCATTCCACTCAAACCACATTGCTCTAGTCCATCTCACCTTTCCTAGACATTCCACTCTCACTTATGTTGACATGAACCTCCCTTCGGTGACGTGAATACCACCCTACAATGATATCAATCTACATAGGATTGAAAGACGACTTACCAGTCCATTCTGAGTATGACATCAAGGCATGTCATCTCTAGGACATAGATATTCCAAAGGAAATGACACCCAACAACCTCAATGGTGAACTCCTTACACTGAAGTACACTTTTCATCCTTATTCTTAACAGAGTTTCATGCATCAATACATCATTAAAAGATAATACACAGAACCCAAAGCACTCTATAGCGGAAAAAAATATAAAGCTCTGTGATGCTCCTATATCAAATAGTATAGAAGATAAAACCGAGGTGACTATAATAGTACCTATTACAGTAGGAGGTTTGGGATTGTTCTCATGTTGGTTCTATTGAATTGATAAAGTCTGGCCTCTACTCTATCCCTATGACATAGCCTAGATTCCCTGATTTGATCCACTCTACTACCACTAAAAACCTGGTGTCCGGATTCCACGTACATAACCACTCCCTCAGCCTAAATGACATGACATATTCTAGTTCTCGACTCGTGAGATGCAGCTGGCCCTGCTCTAGAATGTGGAGTTTGTGCAAATCCTCTCTCACAAGCCAGTAGTAGAAACATCCTGTAGTAGCGCTATAGATGTATCATATTTCCACAAGTTGGACATTTAAATGGGTCCATAGGGAAATAAGATTTCATGTGGACAAATTTTCTATAGTAGTAGCACCTCACCTGGATACCTGAAGAAATTTTATAACTACTTGGTTATCTATGAGTAATCTCTAGATGAAATGTTCTTCTACTAGTTAAGATAGTACTAGATCTCGGGGCCAAGCCTTCCTAGCTCACACCACCAAATTCCCTCTGATTCTACATTGTAATAAGTGCTTGATACACTATTGTAGATAAAATAGCCAAATGAAAAATATTCACCTATGATCAGATGTCATACATGAGACCATCCTTGAATAATCTAGTATATGAAAGATCTTTCCCAGCAGAATGTGTGTAAAATGCTGGAGCTGAGTAAAATGAGTGAAGTAATCCATATCTGATATAAGACCCTACTACAGAATCTTGAACTCCCAATTATTTTCGGCCCTCAATGTCTCAGGGTTGAAATATTCATAGAATACTCTCTAGAAGTATTTCCATGGAATATATCAATGGTTCCCTATCTGAGTAACCACGTCTGACCACCTCTTACCAAAATCACACATCAGATAATTTTTTATCTTGACCCCCTCTTAGGAGGCGTCTCCAGATGCTCAAATATTGATAACATGTTCTCTATCCATGAATCGGTAGCCTATGGACCACCTTTCACCGATATCGTTGGCAGATGATGCTGCTAAAACACTTGGGTCAGTTCTTCTATAGAAATGGGAGGTTTTTGTGCTCCCTAAATGGTTTCCACGAAGCACATAAAGACTTCATGGAAAAGTAATTCAGTACATGTGTCTGATATCATAGGAAGTTCAATAATGGGCACGTCTGAAGGGTCCACCGATAGTCCATAGACTACTATCTCTGGTGTATAATCATTTCCACCCTCCCCGCATACTACTAGAGGTTATCGTGGTGGAATTTTTCTATAATGTCCAACACATACACCTCAGTATAATATTATTTATCATGGTGAGAAGTTCAAGAGTGTAAGAACTAAACATGAGTAGAAAAGTCTCAAAAGATTAAAAGAATAGAGTAAACTGTGTGTATATACCACACACTACATGTACCCATATGGTCTTACATAGTCATGTACTGCCGCTATCCTAAGTGTGTAAACATCCCAGGTACACGATGTGTCCACCCGACACAGGCCATGTCCCTTTTAACTATCACATGGGCATGTAACTCCTTTACTTGGG
Source organism: Viscum album (assembly GCA_963277665.1). Classification (NCBI taxonomy): domain Eukaryota; kingdom Viridiplantae; phylum Streptophyta; class Magnoliopsida; order Santalales; family Viscaceae; genus Viscum; species Viscum album. The sequence continues at coordinate 449,583,685 of OY728145.1, forward strand.
TCATGTAAATGTCTACGATACACGACATTCCATCCTGAAACACAACATGTACTCATGTTCTCCCTCTTAACCAGGTTCTTCCACATGGCCAAACTCACACGATTTCTTCTAGGTAAAACTACACTGGGTGTACATACAGTACCTGGTGTGTTCTGAACAAAACTCAACGACCCATGTTTTCCCACACACGGCCGGTAACATTGTCAAAATCCACATGGAATGTACTCAGAGTACAAGGAGTGTACATGGAAAAGTTATTTCTTCCCAAATATAAGTAAACATGGTGTGTGCTCTTAGGACCACAAGCCGTGTTGTATGGGTTTCTAGACAATAATCAATAGAAACCTTCTGGAAGCCCTATTTTCTCAAAATAAAGTAAGGACGTACCAAATTACAATATGTGGGGCCCATAATCCTCATGAAAAAATTCGTGGTATCAACATATAACACATAAGAAAATTTATATCCCATGCCCAAAAAACAATCCAAAAAATTTCGTTCCAAGAGGGCTCATACACTCGTGGATAAAAGTTTTACATCCATCCAATTCAACCATAACATGTATCAATATACCGATCAGAATAGAGTGCATATCTATCATGTTATCTTTCATGTCAACATTCATATCAAGGAATAAATCTATTACCACAACATGCATTCAGTAATGCTCTCTAAATGGCATGGAATGAATGCATGGCATGTGATTCTGGAAAGTGCATATATGAGGAATGAGATGTCACACCCACATCTCATCAGGTTTCAATAAAATATAACCACAAGGATGTCAATAATAACATCAAAAAACAAGTGTTTCACCCAACAATGAAATAAAATTTTCAATAATAACACCAAATAAAAACAATAACAATTAAATTTGAGGTTATTTGGATTTTCCTCATACATAGGGTAACTACTCTTATGCACTTCAAATTACAAAATTCCATTTATTTTATTTCATCACCAAATAATAAATAAAACTAGGAAATAAATCCTTTGATACCACTTTGTAGTGTCTCAGATATGGATGTCAATAAATTGGTGCCTCGTACCCAGTTGGCCCCTTGTCCTCAAGTGCAATTTCCGAAATTCTAGAGGTTGATGAGTAGCAGCGAAGGCCAATGGTGTGATCATGGGGGAAACTATACACTCATTGGAAGAGTGTGACACATTGGAATAATAATATAACATAGTATAAGTAGTAAATAGCATAAAACTAGAATAAATAGTGGAATACTGATAAGATAAATAACCAAGAATCATTCAATACCAAGGACGATGCAATATGCCACATGTTATTGGAAGGAATCCAAAAAAGTAAACTGTAGTAGTACAAAATACAAGTCTCAAAAAAACTAAAGAAACAAAAAGTAACTAAGATGAATTTCAGGCCTCGAATCATTCCCTTGCTCTCCAAATTCAAAGAGGTTCATCAAGTACCTGTAGAAGGACACTTTCCCTGATCAATACATGTAATCATATAATCTATTTGGACCCAAAATCATTACCAAAATAGGGTGTGAGACTCAATCCTAGTAGGAAACCACTAAAGGTCTATGTCAATAATTCAGTGAATATATATAATAGGTAGTGTGTAATAGTGAAAGTAGTAAACAATAGTTACTCAAAAGTAATCCCAACAGATGTCTTAGAGGACAATGAAATCAACTATGGGTGAAGGCTGAATACATGATTGTGCTTTGGAATGATAGACACATCAATAGTCATTTCATTTCATTATTAAATTTACAACGGATTCAAGTCCTGACATCCTGATGTGGAAACCATGTATCACTAATGGTTTAACCCAAACCATTTAACCATGGTATAACATAACACAAAAATAGATCAATACCAACTATATAAGGATTTAAATAGTTAATCAGAATCGAAACACGGTGTATAAGAATTTTGTAATGTGTTAGGTCCAAGACCTAATGTATAAGAATTTAAGGTTGTATCAGGTCCATGTGTGGTCTATAAAAATTTCATCTTTTACAACATCGCATGTAACATACACTGTTACAAGGATATTAACAATATAAGTCATGTGGTAAAATCATTCAATCAATCAATTCAATTCAAAATAACCCATAAAATAATTTCAAAGGCATTCCAATTAACATCATAGGCCAAACTACTAAACGTTGACCATCCATGGGAAAACACACCCATGGGGTGTCCCTAGAAAAAGTCAAACAATCTCAAACATGGTTTAGATCAATTAATCAATTTCCAAATCAAAATTATCCAATACATCAGTTAATTCCATTCATTGTGACACCATATCCCTAGGTGCGTGTCAATCCATTAAGAATAAGAAACATGAAAATTATTGAAAGGCACAAGGACACCAACATCGTTGTAGTATGACTCTAATTATACATTGTTAATCTTTGAAATGATCTAGAATGCGATATGTATACAAGATGAAAAAATACACAACCCTTGATAACTAAATCAAGAAAAGAAATATTGAAGAAAAGATGAAGAGGAATTGATATCTCATAGAGGGGAATCTGACAGATCCAATGGTGTTCTAATTGGAGATCGGACGACGAATCGGGAGTTATAATCCCATTTAGATCACATAGGTACGCTTCTCGTTGAAGTGGATGTCTATTTATATCTTCCTGGAGAAATAATTTATTTCTCGAATTATTAATCAACTAAAAAGTACACGATGTGTACTTGATATTACATGCCATGTCAATACAGTTTTCAGGCCCGACCTTTACATAGTCGTGTACTAGGATTTCACGGCTTGTATCCTTAAATACAAGGCATGTACATATAAGGTCAAAACCTATATTTCGTAATAATGTCATGTAACTGGTCTTTTTCTATCCCCGTGACCTCTTATCCCTCATTTTCTTACATGTAAACTAAGAAGGAATAATTCATTCATCAATGGAAAAACTAGGTTCATAAAACATCTATAGTTCTTTCATAGAAAACACATTATAAAAATCATGTATAAATATGTCTTTTAAAAAGGAAATATATAAACATAATGATTGTCCAAAGTAAATCATTACTGGGATTTTACATAGGAGAACATTGGTGGGAAGTGAAAACACGGATATGGAAGAAAAAACTATTTATCTAGTTATGATGGAGAGTGATAGAGAACATCATGAGGAGAAATTTAACAATCAAAATCCACAAATATGCGATGTTCTAAAGGACCATCTAATTCACCATATTAGATTTTACATGGAAAAAAATTTTGGTTATCAATATCCTTTTCCTAATGTTTAAGAATTAAAGAATAAATACTTACTTGATTTTAGTATAATATCACCATTTGTAATTCCTTGAACAATTTCCATTTCATCTATTATTAAAAGAAATGATGTTGAATTTTTCATTTTTGAAGTGTTATAAAATCATGAGATCAATAAATAGAATGATTGGTCATTCCATCTATCTTTATCAGAAGAAGATAGAATAGGTAATAAAATTTGCATAAGTACACCGATGGAGAGATAATACTTTAATCTCACAAACATATCTTATTTTTAAATTATACTTTCCATAAATAGATAAGCCCAGAATCATTCAGAAAGGTGAAAATACAAAACTTTAGAAATAAGTACACTAAATCATCTTAACATTTATATCACATATATCATAATGAAGTTAATGGTTCTAAAATTCGAAAAATTTGAGTACATTAATCATGTATTCTCTAGAAACATAGAAATAAACTGAATTACCATACATCCTTATTGAATACATGAATGTTTCCATATTGTTAAATCCAACAAAGATATAAGCATCATCCACGATATCCTAATAAACTTGTAAATAAATCCTTAATTAGTTCCATGGAAATCAGGACCAACAATTTACATATTCAGATCAAACATATCATTGTCCAAACACCTTTATCTAATCATAGGGAACATATTAAGGGTTATCTTTCCCCTAATAATAATTTCACCATCACTTATCTAGTCCATAAGAACCATACCACATGCGTATTTAAATACTAAGAAGAAAACACAAAAACTAAACAGTCCTTATATATTTCTTAAATCTTCAACCAATTACATAAACTCTTCAATCTATCATTTTCTATGATTGGAATGGAATATGTAATTCCTTGATTTAGAATAAAATTATTAGGTTAGGGCACTGATTTGGGTAATTCTCATGTTCCCCATAGATAATACATTGAACTCCATAATAGTCCATCATTAAATGACCGTTTTTCCCACAAAGATAGCATCTTCCCATCTGTTTGATGTATTCATTATGGTTCTTCTTCCTTTATTCTTGACATGTATAAAGCATAGACTTCTTTCTTATACATTTCTCACCCTATGAAAAAGCATAAAATTACATCTTCCACTTATTTGATGACTTAGGAATACCACTAAAGTTTACCTTGTTAACCTTATATTGTGATAGCTGATTCACAATCATCACAATTTCATTCTCTTGAGTCATTATTCAATGTCATTACTCATAGTCACCAATTTTTCCATTAGATTCAATGTTAACTTAATTTCTTCCTATTCCCTCCATTTACTAAAACCATATATCAAAGAGTAAGTAATAATTATAATAATGAAGAACCACATAAGAATAAAAAGTCAATGATAGGATACCTAACTTATGACACATTATTTAATTTATGAAAACTTAGATTTACTAAAAGTTATATATAATCAAATATTATTCTAACACATCATAATGGTTCATGAAGAGTTTTTCAATTTCCAAATAATATACCCAAGGAGTGTCAAACTATGTGTGTATCATGGCCCATTGTCGTGTTCTAGATTACCCCGAGTCAGGCCCAGAACATCTTGTTGGAGTTTTTAATCTTAGGTACATATGTGTGAGATCCACATCCTCTTATAGTATCTAGAAAGGGATGTAGTTCTAGGGATCCACTTACTCTATTATTTATATTAAATCTAATATATTTTCCTATTAATTAACTCATACTTGGACTTATGATTAGGGACATCCCTAGACATATACTTAGAAAAATAACTAGATATTTTAATAATGTTTTATCATCCTAGTTTCCAAAGGTTAACTAAACATTTCATTTTTACCAACTATAATGACCCAGGATTGACATACATGGATATTACATCATTTTAAATGTACATTCAGTACATTTCAAAAATAGTTTCTTTAAGACCATAATAGTTTAGTGTATTTGAAAAAATGGAAACAAAATCTTCTACCCTGTTAAATGTTCTTCAACATCTCCAATAATGATCTCCACCTATGGTACTTATACATAAAATTTATTTGTAATCTGGTGAAATGAAACATAATAAATGGGTGTTCTCAAATATATAGTAAGGGTAAACAAGGGAGATATGTAAGCATAATTAGGAGAATAAGGTTATGAGAACATGATTGTTGAAATAGAAGATCACACCCTACATATCAAATATCATATACAAGAAACAATGCATTAATAATGGAAATTCATATGACATAAAGCATAAGGTAATAATAAATACAGGCCAAGAAATCCTAACTTATAAATAAAACATTGAATTTTGGAAATCACATAATAATATACTGATTTTTGTAGAATCCAAGGCATTAGTGTCAAGATCATCTTAGTAGTATGTGCTTACTCCCCATATCATCTTAGCAATAATGGTTCAATCCCATGGAAATCATAGGCGCATGGGTTCAATCCTCATACTATCTTAGTAGTGAGGGTTGACTCCCATGACCATTTTAGTTAATCTCAATAAATATAGATATTTACCAAATGAATCTGAGGAAGATATAGGTCCCCACCATCTCATAATGAAGTCATACAAACATGTTCTACAAAATCATAAACTATCATATCATAGCCCATAAAATGGAATGGGTTTCTTAAACATGTAATCATATAATAAACTATGAAAATAGATATCTCTCATAAAAATTTCATCAAAATAATAACCCGTGGAATGAATGGTTTTTCTTAAACATCATTACATCGAAACATAAACCATTAAGATAAATAATATGAATGGTATATTTAAACTATAACAAAGTATGCAATCATTGGTGGGGATGGATTTTGAAAGATAACATGGAAGACTACTGTTCTTTTAAAACCAAATTTAAAACCAAAAATATATTCAAAACCAATTTCATTGAAACCATATTTTAAACATATAATGTAATTATGAAAACCAATTAAAATATTTCATAAGAAAAATATTATTTCTTTGTTGAAATAACATTCTTTTCCTAAAATGCAAAGAAATTTTAAAAGGAATAGTTTATTAAAAAATAACTTTTTAATATTATAGGGAATGAATCAAGGTAATAAGGTGTCATCAATTTGAAAAAATCTATTCATGATGTAGAAGTTTAAAAAACATTCTTCTCATACATTTTTTGAGAATGTCAAAAACTACATCTTTTGGAAAATGAATAAAAGAATAATTTCAACCCATTTAGTAAAAAATAAAAAATGGGTAAAAATTTACATTAACAATTAACATTATAATTGGAAAAAAATTTAGAAATCATGGACATGGATGATAAATATTTCCCAATGGAGACTTGAAAGGAAATAATCCCAAATATCAAAGAGATTGGGAAATCAATATTAATCACATTGTAATAAATAAAATTGTATGCCCCATGTGAGAAATAAAATCATAATAATATGGTAATATCAAAATATCTTGGATAAAACTCATAAAAGTCATTCATGGGTAGCATGTACACCTCATTGAAGAATCATGTGGTGTTTGTGGCATGTGTCTCACAGAAATAAAGGTAAGGAAAAAATACAAGACATAAAACCATAGTAACATTCCTTTTGAAACATTTGAATTAAATTAAAAATATTCATAAAATGTTCTTTTAAATACTTTATATAACTTTAAATAAATATGTATGATAATACCATGATTATTGAAATAGATAAAGGATTAATTATTTAAACATTCAAAGTATCGCATACCACTTTGAACATTTAAATAATAAACCCAATATCTTCAAAAGAATATTTAAATTCCACAAAGATAAATTCCTTCATTATATCAAACATAATAGGGGTATTACATATACCACACAGAAGAAATAGTTGGTGAATGTGGCATATATATCATGAAAAATAAAAGTGAGAAGAAATTCTCTAACATTAAGTCAGATACTCTTTGTATGTTTCCAAGACACTAGAATAATTCTTTTAAACATATTAGTTTCCTATCAAATAATAATAATAATATATCATATATCATATATGTTTTTTTACGACTTAATATTACATATTTATTAATAATTTCCATGTTAAAGTAACATTTTGGATAATAATTTTCTTTTTTATTCTAAGGGTTTTGAAATGTTATTCATTATAGTATTACTCATATCATGATTTACTTATTTAAAGAATGTATAAGATGAATTCTATATCATATATATTCTGAATATTAATATATTTGATTTAATTATATATGAAATCGAATACATTGTTGATGAAGATGGTAGGAAGTACGTATGCATGAGCACTGCTTCAATATTCGTATCTTATTGAATTGAAAAATGTGAATGCAAAATATGCATATATAGATATATATATATATTAATCTTTTATAATTATTATATCTTATATTTCATACTTATTAATAAAATATACATTTTTTATAATCATTCTATAATGGTGAATGTGGAACATGAATTTCATCGTGTCGTGGAGATAATAATTCATACATAAACACGAGTGGTGATATCATTCGATATTGGTAAAGTGTAGGGAATTGTATGTAAAAATAAATTATAAATAAACAATATTATTACAATTTTATTATTTAAATCCTTTATATTCATCTTCATGATAATAAAAATATAGTATATATGAAAAACAGTTTACACCACGACGTGGAGACGGTAAGCCTTACGTACGTAGGCATAATGATATTGTTTTTCATATGACAGGTAAAAGTAGAAATATGTTTTTAAAATTGTAATAAAATAAATTTCCTATATATTATATAATGGATTTATTAGTTTGGTATGGAATAAACTTAGAATGAGGAATTATAAGAAGAAAATAACTTTGAAAGAGGAGATTAAACTATTACCTCTTTTCAGGTATCTCATTTTGTTTACCTAAAGGGACTCCTTAGGATATATTTATTCCAAAATAATGGAATCTAGGATGTCTTGAGAGAATGTGGGAGAATAAAGTTTCCAGGTTCAACTGAGGAAAAGTGCTTTGATGTGTGAATTAAAGATGAGAGGTGCCCTTTTATAAGAGGGATGGGGGACACTTTATGAAACTCCAAAACTATTAATTTATTATAAAATGATTTTAGATTACAAATTGCTCCAAATTGAGATATTTACTGATAAATATGATTATGGGTATAAAAACAATAAAATAAATAATTTTATACATGTTTAGGTTATAAAATTAACCTTATATTTTGGCTTTAACCATTAGATAACTAATCTATCTTTTATAGTGACAACATGTTTTTTACAATATATTGGTAATATTATTACTATAAAATGCCTAAGGAACCCCAATTGGAACATTAATGACATCATTAAAACTATAAAATTTATTTCCCGAAAACATATATTTTTATAAATTTTATAACATTGAGTATAATATTATTTATTTTAAAGTATCATTTCTGTCAATTTCAAAACAATTATATATTTTAATATTCAAAAATATCAAAAAAACATGAGAACTTCTAAAAAAATATTCAATAATTTCACTAACATATATAAGTTGTATATAAATGTTTTTTACGTAATTAAGTATGCCAAATTATATTTATTTTAATATTTTTAGTATCATTTATTTTATATCCTAATTAATTAAACAATTACTTCATCATTAATATAAAAGCCCTTATTTTAGTTATTTCTTCTCTAAAATTTAAAAATAAATTATAAACATAAATATAAATTTATTATATTTCAAATGAAAAATTATAGTTGAATTTATCTTACCTATTACCCTATCTTAAAGATGATTTAATTGTTACATTTTTAATCTAATACTTTTAATTATTTTTTAAATAAAATGTAATAAATGTATTAATCTTACAGAAGTTGATTAAAGAGGGACATATGTTTGACCTGAGGTTTATTTGGTTCTATATACACATATCCAATGAAATTAGGACAAGTGTTTCAGTAATTATATATTATTATAATATATTTTTACCTTTAATTACACTATTTACCATTAACCACGGTAATGGAATTTTAAAATTTATGATTCACCAAAATTTATTTTCATAATATTAGAAAAAAAAATTTATACTGATTACAACAATGTATGTTCTCTCCTCAACATTTAAATCACAAAAATGGCAAAATTATATTTACTAGTTCTTTCAAAAATGTGGCTAGATAGGGGTAAAAGAGGCGTTCAAAGGATCGATATTTTTTTCTAATTATATTAAAAAATTATTCTAATAACCTAAATTGAAATAATTATTTATTTATTTATTTATTCTGAATTTAAAAAAAAATTTAATGTAAAATTAATTATACATATGAAAAAGTTGGTTTTTAACTACTATACAGTATTTTATCTATTCATCTAAAATTGAAACATTTTAGAAAAATACCATAAATTCACTTTAAGATAATTTTGATATTATAAATTCAAAAATGATTTATATTTTACCAAATTCAATTTCTATGAGTTTATATAATTAAATTTAATATTTTTTTACAAATGGACATAAAGAGTTGTTGTTTTAAGAAAATATTAGTTTTAAACATATAAATAATTCACACAAAAAAAACATTTTTCATTATCAATACCATAATAATTAATATTTAAATATAAGTTATTAATATTCATATTAAATGTTTAATTTATAGGTTATAACTATATTTTTTAAATGATTATAATTGTAAGGTGTCGTTTCCTAGAAACACAGTGTTTCATGTGATGCATGCCAAGTCGGTGTTGGATGTTGTATAAGATTCCCTTTGTGTTTCATATAACAAAATCCAAAAACATAGATATATTATATAATAAAAAATATAGATATATTCAGTATTTCAGGAAGTGAAAATATGAAGAGATTAAATTTATTCGAATATAAAAAATTCATAAAATCTTAGGATGTTACCAGATATGTCTCATAAAATGATATAGGTGTATAACAAATCATATTTCCGAAAGAATATAGTTGGACTTGAGAAACACTTATGAGGATCATAAAAATGAGGTGATAATTAATTAATGGATCTATAATTAGTATAAAATGTAAATACACATAAAACAATTGGAAATAAATCCCTAGATAATAAAATTCATTACACAGATGATCTCATAAATTAAAAAACAATGATGAAGTAATATAAGCCAAATAAATGAAATTATGTTATGAAATTATAAACCACTATGAAATTTTCTGAAAATATCACCATGGGTGAAAGAATTAAATTTTAAACATAAAATACCATTAATTAACATATATTCATGATATTACATATAAAAGGGTTAGTAAATAAAAAATATAAAATTAATTAGGCACGTAACATTATAAGATGACTGAATGAAAAGAAAATTGAGACAAAACCCCTTAACTCACAATTTCTATTGGATGAACATGTTTTAACCTCCTATATAATTGTTTTATCTTGTTAATAATTTATGAAAAAACCATATTCATGTTTATAATATCATATATTATCCTCTTGTAACATCTTACCTCCTTTTCGTTTTAAATATGATATTATTATTATTATTGTTTTGGGTGATAAGGCCCTTTTTTGTCATGAATGTTTTTACAATTAAATTATAGTTAATGTGTATTGAATATACTTAACATGTGATTAAAAAACATATAACATCTAAATATATCATTATTATTCCATTATAAATATATTATGAGAATTAAAATTTTCCTTAACCGTACTGACCCATCAAATTATAACATTTTTATGTTATGGTCAGTTTAAGAACCTACTTGAACAACACATTAATAAACTATATTAACTGATATTTTTACGTAAATATTAATAATATGCTATGATAATAAGAAATTAGTTTATTTAATTTATTAGTTATTATTTGTATATAACATATTTTCAAATTATCATATTTGATTTCTAAAATTACCAAAAATATGATGACATTGATTAAATTTTCATACAAACATATGACAAATAAAAATATAAAAAAAAAATTACAATAAAATTTATATATTAAATAAAATATGTAATATAATTTTTCAGAAAACATTATCTAAGAAAATTAATTTTACTCTTCAGGAAGTTATGTGATTGCATAGAATGAATCTTGAACAAGGTAAGAGTTTTCATCTAAAATTACGCTATTTGAGACATGTTTAGTATTATACACCTAAATTTATTTATTTTTTCTATATAATGATTATTTGATATTTCATATAATGAATTATATTTTAATCATGATATTTTATGTATAATTACAATCCTACCCATTCATGGGTTTTGATTAAAAATTTTTTCTTACTATTAGGGTTTCTTTCCAAAAATTATCACCCCTTGGGACATATTTATTTATATACACCAAATTTTATTTGTAATGGTTTATATAAATATACAGAATTTTTTTACCTTTCTTATCTTATATTTCATGATATTTAATTTTCTATTCCATGATATTTCTACCATGCCAGTTCAATAAAATAATTATAGAATCTGTGAGGGTTTTTATCTAGAATTCTTATATTTGAGATATATTTTATATTCAACACCAAATTTATTTTATATGGTGCATATGAATCCTAATTGTTATTTTATATCATGAAATTATATTATTTATTTTATTTTTTTTTCAATTTAATGATCTTTCTCTTTTAGTTGGTATTGAGTAAAATGTTCCTAAAATTGTAAGGATTTCTGAAGGATCAAATCTTTATAATGAGTTATAATCACTATAGTTTGTTTATAATCTATAAAGACTCAATTTTACTACCTTATGATTTTTTTATATGTTATTTCCATCATAATTTCTAGGTCAATAAGGTTTTACACTATATTCTATTTAATGGATCTATTATTCCATAAATAAATTAATTATATTAAGAATACTTCCCATATCTTTTAATTGATATTTTCATTATCTCCAAGCTTTTTTACTTCATTGCATTGTTTTCTTTTACCTAGTAGAATATCAAATTTTTTAAATTTCGAAATATCTATTTCCAAATTTATTCATTTTGAATTAATTTTATGGTTATCCTTTAAAAGAAGTGGGTTTTAGTAACGGTGTTTTAAAATATTTAAAAGGATCTTATTTTCTATGATCATTTATTATTTCTATATATATTTCATTTTTATCATACATTTTATTTCTTATCCAGGTTATATTTTGGGAATTTCTTTCATTAACGAATGATGATGTTTAATCCTCATCTTCAAAAATGTTTTCTGGAATTTGAATTGAAAATCATGTGATTTAAGGGTAAATTAAGATATTATTTTATGAAAAAATACATATTTTGATTATTTTTTTTCATTTTAAATGGATAATTATATATTAGCGTAATGGTTTATAAATCAATGTATATTTTATCCTAATAACTTATCCTTTTGTGAGATTATTTATTTTGGTATCAAATTGTCTTGTTTTTTAATTGATACTATTACGAAAGGTTTTGAGAAACATATTCTTCTCATGTGTTATTTATGATATGATGTGGGATTTTTTTTTGAATTTGAACTAACCTGTATTGATGATTATGTTTGGGGTCCAATATTACCCTCCATTAGATAATTTAATATTTTATATCTTATGAGATAACTATAGTATTTGAGTATTGACAGTTCACTCCACTATGGGAGTCATGTAGTGTTTTCTACCCCACTATAAGAATATTTTAGTTATTCTACCTTCAATGTGGGAATAAACCAATAATTCGTACTCCATCATGGGAATTTTATTGTGATTACTTATTGGGAATGTTTTTGGAATTATGTAGTGAGGCTTAATCCACAATGTTATGTTTATCATTATGCATATTTGTGCCACATTGTTTTTCAAAATTTATACTTTCCATCCAATACATGGGAAATATTTATGATATTTAATTTTATGAATATATTCTACTTTCATATGTTATAATTCATTGTTCTGTTTGGTTTTCATTATATCCTTCTAAGACTTAATTATAATGAAATTTTTTTGGTATTGTGTTTATATGCCAATATACATAATGATAAATCATGTTTTATGATTGATAGTTATGATCATTGTAACATTTTATTAGATATTTATTTCATTATCATGTTTTACCACATGTTATGATCTAATAATTATGACTATTTTATATGTTCCCCTTATATAACATTTTATCTCACCCCTTTCTTATGTTGATATTTCCCAGGTTATGAAGACGATTATATAATATGATATGTCCATGACAGAGTCTATAAGTTAATATTTATGGATAAATGTCAACATGTTAGGTAAAAAATATTGTTATATAGCTATTCACGAAGACACCTAAGATATATGTCGTCAGGTTAGGAATATATTTGTGAGATGTATATATTTAACCATGGTATTAATTTAATGTCTATGAATTTTTATCTTGGGTACCCATTGAATTTTTATACTTATTTATATATATGATGGAAAAATTATACTGTATCCCTTTCAACTTCAAAATGGTAGATTTACTGAATCCTTCTTTGGCCTTTTTATCAATTAACAGAATCTCTATAATATGGAATCTCAGTCAAAAACTAAATCTAAAAAATCCATAGATATATTATAAAATATTTAACTGAATATATTAGTGTGAAATTCCAATATTAATTGAACCAATATATATTTTTTAGGGTAGTCCTTTTCCTCAGAGGTGTACCTAATAATATTTTTAATGTTTATATGATAGTAATGGATCCTATGGCATAGAACAATCTGAAATTTATATCCACATAACTCCATAAAACATAATTTTATTGTAGAAATCCTTCTTAGGGTGAACAAACATAGAGACTGAAAATATCATGTTTTTTACACAACGAATTAGAGGTGTAGTTCTATCACCATCGAATAAAGGTCCCCAAATTGGTAGTTAATCAAAATTTCACCTCAGAAACATTGTGGTGTGACTATTTCTTCCATGGTATAATATTATCATCGCACATATATTGTAAGGTAGAATCTTTAAAAACTACATGGGGAAACTTATAAAGTCATTAAGTAACCTTTCTCACTCCTCAATATGAAATAATATACACTTCCATGGTGTGTATAATCTTATATTCATAATGATAATGTTATGAAACCTTGAAAAGTCTATATGTTTACCCTTATAATGTCAGAATTACATATTTTATGGAAACACCCCCCATAGTGTAACATGTGATCTTGTAGTGTGGTATATTTCCAAAATAAAAACCATTTTCCATATTCTTTTAGATGTTATTTATTTTGGTTCTAATAATTATCAATACTAAAAACAATTTTTTATTGATAACAAAAGAAATATAATAACCACAAAATTTTTTTGATAAAAAACCTTCAAATTGAATATATTTCCTACAAATATAACATTATCCAATTAGAATTCATCAATTAGATGATCTCATAATATGTTGATATCTACTTTTAATATTAAATATTTTACAAAAATTCCATATAAGTAATATTTTCAAGGAATTCATATCTGAATTAAATATAATATATTTACATTTAAATGATCATGGAATGTATATAATGCATGAAAAAGTGATAAATTATTTATAATTGATTTATTTATGAAATTTTATGAATATTTGATCTCATTTTTAATTATATGAGTGTTTCATTTTTAATTTTTTTTAATACATATTTCATAGATATAAAATTTTAAATTATTAATTTTTGTATTATTTTATTTAAAGAGTTAAAATACAAATCTAAAATTTTAAACATGTACATTTAGAAATATATTTTATTTATAATAGTGTATTTAGTTTTTACATTCAATAAATTTTGATTATACTAGGTTATAAGATTGAATAAAGAAGTTAATTATAATTTATAAATATTTTCTATTATATTTATGATGGAATTGTGGTGTCTCTTATGTTAAGTAACCTGTTTTGAGGGAATATAAGATAGATAACTCACTAGATTAAAGTTTTTTCACTATATTAAAATGTGGTTATTGACTATCTATCACTCAAATATTACTCTTGTGTGGATTTTAACTCTCATTTTATTATAATCTTTTACTTGAAATAAATTAATATAAATTAATCATATGATTCATTTTTATTTGTATAAATATAGTTGGGTTTTTAAGGTTAGGGACACAAGCTATGAGTTTTGTAAAGAGATTGACATAAATGTGTTTTGAACATATTTATTTATTGAAAATAATTGTATTCAAAACAAAATCATGGAAATCATTAATATGTGTAAAGGTAATACATAATATAAAACTATGAGATTAAATCCCATTTAAAATATTGTGATTTTGGTTCATTAAAAAGTGAAATACTATAATGAACTCAATAAATTAATTTGGGTGGACCTAACTGTTGGGTTCATATGAATTATGTTAAGGAAGGAAATAAAGTAATGAGATGACCATAACCATAAGATTCTACATTTCTTATTTTTAAATTGGTTATACTTACCTAGAAAACCCTGACCATTAGGATACCATGTGAATTGAGTTGAGTGAATCTATATGATATATTTGGGATAAGAGTTATCTACTCAACTTTACATGAGGCGTGTGTGATATGATTAACATGAATGCCTATATTATTTAATTATGGACTATTTATATGCTTTAATAGTGAATGTCATGATTAAATATGGATGTTATCCCACTAATGGATATTATAGTTGAAAAATGTGTCATTGATTTAGTGGTAGCATATTTAATAAAATTAAGTAATAAATTATTATAAATTATGATATGAATATTTTAAAAGATTACCATGTAGATAACTTCTTCTTCTTCATCATCATCGAACCTAATTTTTTGATATGACTTTCCAAATATAAGCACGAATCATAGTGAAAAATTATATAGATTACTAAAAAATATAAATTTGTTTCTTAATTAAATAAAAAATTATATGAATAGAATCATCATCTACCATGTAATTAATTTTTGAAGTTATTCATTAGTTACACCTGGATTCTAATTCAAAGCATAAAATGATTCCCTTACTATTTTAGAATAAATAAATAAAAAATAACCTTATGATGTTTTTTCTTAGTTCATAAACACTATTTTATTGAGTGTTCTAGTTATTTTTTTAGAATAAAAATATCCTTCTAATGTACGATCAGGATATGAATGTTGTTCAGAATTTATAGTTAATTAATTTCAAAAAATGAACACTAGTTTAATAAATGATTATAATATTTTGTCTATATGTTGATATAACATCCTAGTAATAGTAAACTTTATTATAATGCATAAGTTTCTATTTTTCATGTTTTTAGGGTGTTGGAGGTGAACCACATTACTTCTATCAAGGAACTAGGGCTTGTCATTAGCTACAGAACCATTTCACAACCTAAATAGTTTATTAAAAATGAGAAATTGTTTCTAGGTAGAAGCCATGAGTCGTGGTCTGATTGTGAAAGGGATACATCATGTTAATTCTTTTCACATCATGAATTGGTTTCCAAGGACTATTTTTCTAATTTGAGTCGATGAATATTTTATTGAATAATAACACTCATAGAACCACATCATGAAACTATGATTCAAAACTTGAATTAGTTCTTCCCTGTGAGTTTATATCATTTAACACATAGTAATTCTATTATATAGATTAAAACTCTCTTATTCGAACCCTAGGATTTATCTAGGTATTTTTTAGTGGCTTAAGATTCTATGTAATCATCATTCTATTTATTCGATATCTAGAATGGTTAGTTGGTCCTCTATTAGTATGTGTAATCATTTTCATTATATATTATTAATTTTTTATAGGAATTGAAAGTGGTGTTATGTTGTGTTTGTGGGATCTATGATGATATATTGATTCTTCCCTAGTCTCTTATAGATCCATTGTGTTTGTGTCTTCAAGAGACTATATATTTTTTTGGTTGTGGTTTATCATGTGAGTTTTTTTAGGTATGTGTTTATCTTACTTCTCCTATACATTTATTTCTTATTAAAATTTATTATAAGATGTGAGTATCATTGTTAGGGTGTTAGATTTTTGTTCATGTATCCCTTTATGATTGTGAGTATCCCATTATAGTTTGTGTATGACCCCAGTTTGAGGTAAGTTGGTTCATATCCTTCTTATGGAACATGAACCATAAATCTTCTTAGCTTTATAATTTTTATTGATCTAAATTTTGATGATTAATTTATTTGTGTGTGAGAAATGTTTTTTGGAGAAGATTATTTTTCCATTATTTTCGTAAATGAAAATTTAATATGAAATCATTCGAAAAAATTATTGAAAAATGGGTTTTCAAAAAATGGTTTTGATGAAATATAAGTGTGGTTCAGAATTATTTTGAAATGTGATTTCCTTGGGAATTTATTTGAAATGTTCCACACATTGGATCCTTAGGTACTTCAGTGTAAGGATTTTTATCTGGAATTGTCCATTAGTGTTGATAGAGGTTCACTTTATTTGTTGTTCCGTTGTACCTACGCTATAGATTAATAGATTATAGGATGTCGTTGACACATAATTGGGGTAATTTTTTACTTATTTCCTCTACTCCCCAAACATTATACAAGAGATATAATGAATTTTAGTGTACAATATTCATTGATGATGTATGGTTGATATAGCTATCATGAATTATGTTATATATGGAATTTTAATCACTTGTGTGTTTTATTTGAGCAACATGGTTTAATATAAAATGACACTTTCTTTTAATGATGAAACTAGTAATTAAATGTTTTCTATGAAAATTCATTGCTTTGATTATTTTTGGAATTGTTAAGAAAGGGGACACTAATTACCATGCTTTACCTAAAAACATCTAAAGTTATAGCATTTCATGTTTTATTTAAAATTGAACAAATTGGGACTTTTTACATAATCATGTTAGGGAAAACCATGGTCGGATACACCTGATCTTATTTTTCTCATACCCTTCACAATACCTATTGGGTGTGTTGAATTTTTAATATTTTAGCTTACTATGAAGGGAATGGAACCATAGTG
Source organism: Viscum album (assembly GCA_963277665.1). Taxonomy (NCBI): domain Eukaryota; kingdom Viridiplantae; phylum Streptophyta; class Magnoliopsida; order Santalales; family Viscaceae; genus Viscum; species Viscum album. The sequence goes on from OY728145.1 coordinate 449,601,790, forward strand.
AGGTGGTGTGGTTTTTTCATTGTTTAAGATGCGTAGCCGGTGGTTAGATAGTGAGAGATTTTACACATATCATATATAGTATAATTTTGTGGTTTTAGTTTCCCATTTATGTTTTTGGGAATGTTATTTGGTTTTTATATATTACTCTTGGGTTCTATCAGTACTTTTGATTCTCCCAATCATTGAATATTTCTTCTATGGTTTCTCCTTATCATTATGTACAAATTCCACGAATATTGTTTTAGGTTGGTTGAAATCATTCCCTCTTTTTTTCTTATTACCTTGTGCTAGCCCATAGACATTGGGGATCGGGAACACCCATTAGGAATGTAGAAGATAGATTTTGGTACTAAATTGGTGGGAATCATGGGTTGGTTAGTTACAAATTGGAATCAAAAGATAGGATATTATTATTATTGGGAAGTTTATAGATATTAAAATTGATTTGGAGGACATTATATGTTGGTTATGGTGAGTTATTAATATGAACCTGCTGCGATGTTCCACATGTTACCATGGGTTGTTGGGATGCAAGGCTCTTGTGTGAAGGATTGACTTTAATCAGAGTTTCTACTTATATTATTTTTTTGATTTGGGATTATCATGTGTTTTGATTATTTTATCCTATTATATTGGTTAGTAACATTACTTTGGTACATATTCCCTGGGCCACCTAGGAGTGTGTAGGGGGAGATGGTCCTCAGGGAAATTACACATTAGATCATAATCTTTTAGATAATATCATATGGGAAGTTTGGTCCATGGACCATTATGTATTGTGGGATCAAAACAAAGGTGTTGTGAATCAACCAGGATCTATGATAGACATGGTTTAGGATTGAGAGTTACTAATTTATAATCCCAAGTAAAATAGGGGTTCAAATGAACCCTAAGGGTTGGAGGAAAATTTGGACAAGATGGACCAGGTATTCAATTACCATGATACACCAGAGTTTTTCATGTTGAAATGCACATAGCTTAAACTATAGGTTCCCAAAAATTGGTGGTGTGATTATATGATAAACAAATAAATCCCTCAGGATTTGATTGGTATATTTTTAAGAGGTTTTTTCATTATATATATCTTCCTATAATCTCTATTCATAGAGAAGTTTCAAAGTACCTCTCTTCTTAAGATAGAGTGTGATTGGTGTTAGAGTACACAGTTCGGTTTGTAGAGATGGTTTGTTTTATCTAGAGGTGGTGTGTCACCCAATGTTATTATGAAATATAATTATTTCTAATAAATTAAATTTATTTTATATATTGTGTTATAAATAGAATGATGTTATTATTTCACTATATGAATTATTAGGATAGCATGCATTTCACACGACACTCAGTTTTAATAAAACCATGTGATATTATTAATGTAGTCATTTAAATGTGATCATTATAAACCAGTCATTAAAATTAGTGATACTAATATTAATAAAACTTATCAAAAATTATTTGTAACTTTTTTTAAAGAGTAAATATGTTTGAAAATAATAATTATTCATTTTCAGTAACGTATTCATATGTTTCGAAAATCAATTTGATCAAAAAAATTATTTTTATTTCCATTCATGAAAATAAATTAAATAAGTGTTTCAAAACATTAGTAAATTTATTTGATAAAATAAATATCATTTTTAAATCATAATTTAAAAATTATATTAGGGTGAATTTTGGAAATTGTTTAGAAAATCATTATTTTTTATGAATAGTGAAAAATACAGAATTTTAAATGAATACTGCCTTTTTGTATAATTAAATTTTTAATGTAAATTATTTTTTAAATTGGGTTTGAAATAAAAATAGTTCTATAATATATAAATTAATCAAATTTAGGTCATTGGAATCAGTTTCATATTATATTTGGATATTATACCATGGTAAACATTTGGTCATTTCCTTTCAAAAACTCGCATTCTCATCGTGTTTGTGGGATTAATTTTAGATATAAAATTTCCAAATATAGGAATAAGTTTATAAAAATAGATTCCATAATTTTAACATAGTATTTTTCAAAAATGGATATATAAAATTATATAAATTATTTACTGTGAATAATTAAAAAATGGGTTTTTTGGGGTTTAAACTACAATGATATGGTGTTAAATACCCAAAAAATTAACAAAATAATTATAAAGCCATATTTTGACATAATAACATCATTTATAGTTAATGGTAAATTATTAAATAATTATTAAATGGAAATTAATTGTTTAGATTCATTCTATCAGAAAAATAAAAGTACTCAACTCACTTCACTTATAAAAGGCCACCAATCACATCTCTATATAACTACATTAAAATACATTTACACGGAAAATAACTTCCAAAATAATGTCTAAAATTCCCTCCTCACATCATATAAGCCTTCTTATAAACTTAAATCAAACAAACTAAGGATTTCGGGGAAAACCTAAAGAAGACATTCGAAGAAGAAGTAACATCAATCAATGATCATTTTTGTTTTATTTATTCCTATACATTAATTAATTATTATTATACCATTATGATATTATAACCTCATTATTTTAATATAAGGAGATGTACTTATTTTAATTAAATCAACTATAGTCATTTTAACTTCTATCAAATGGGCTTTAAAACCACATACATTTGTGTGGCAGACTGTCACCTCATGAACCGATGCCATTTGTTTTTCTAATACCACATGTCATTTTTGTTAAAAATGATGGATTATATTATTATATAAGATATTTATGATTTTATTATACTTATTTTATTATTATATCAAGCATACCTTCATACTATCCATTTTTTCGAAATCTGATAAAGGCAGTCGTGTGTACAATGGATTACCGCATAATGAAGTAATGTAATTAATTAATACATTAAATGGAAGGTTATTAGTATGTTTTTAAGGATAATATGTTACATATATTAGCTAAAAAGATTTTTAAATGATAATATATCATTTAACTTTCCTTATTTCATCCCTAAATGAAAATTGATATAATGCTCATGAGTACGTTCGATTTACTATCTCTATGAATGATGAATTTCATTTTTTATCACTAAATTGTTGGGATAAATAAAAATAAATTTATAATGAATATATTAAATATTTATATCATGTTTAAATTTATGTATATTAGGAAACCATGATCTAATTAATAAGTAAAAAATAAGAAATAAAATCATATAAGAAAATATAGATTTTTACTTGAAACATAACGTTAAGGTAGAATTTTTAATAAACAATTAATAAAAGGTCATAAGAAATTCATAAATTTTATTATATATATAATTATCTTTCTTTAATATATGTATGATAAAATTTTATTTATTAAACATGATGTTTCAAAAATTATTATGGAAGTGATGTATTACGGTAAGATATTTTTGTATACTTTTGTTTTATTTGAAATATACGTTATGTCATGAACATATATTACTTAGTAAGGTGTATATACATAAAAAGTGACTTTTAATATTATAATAGTTTTTCCTTATGATATTTTATGTTCCGTTTTATGATATTCCTTTAGGGGTGTACAATTAAAAGTTACCAATGCTGTATTGATTTTATGTTAAAATCTCATCATTTATCAAGATTATTTATGAATAAGTTTCTGTTTAAAACCTCATATGATCCATCTCTACATAAAGTCATGATTTTCCTTACATGATGGTAATTTGTAACATTATTGTGTAATAATATTATTTTCCCAATCCTTGGTATAAAAAATAATTTTGAAAATGTTTTTAAGAAAATAGTTAATTATTCACCTATTCAATCAGAAATCTCTTTTATTCTAAAACCATGTTTTATATAAATTTTTTCAAAATTGGTTTATTTTTATCCTATAATATATAATAAAACATTACCACTATTTCAATTTATACAATTTTATTGATTGTAATCTACATGTCATTTTCTAAACAATACCTCTTTGGATTTTACTGAAAATGAGAAGTAAATATTTTTTTATTATGTGCTACATGAACAAAACATCCCAAAATCATGACCACTATTTTATTTGACGTATCATATTTATCTATATATGTTTAGTCTAAAAAATAAAAGAAAGCTGATATGTTTTATGACTAAGAATTTTTTTCAATGTGGAAAGGATATTTTCCGGATGAAATGTTTTAAACGATCAATCAAAATCCCTTTATATCTAAGACGATATCTGTTGATGTTACCTATTCCTTAATGAGGATATTATCCAAGGATAAAATTATTATACTTTCACAAAATTTATATGTTTATGATGGAATTGTTTTTTTGAACCCTGTTTCTCATCCATGGGTTATACCATGATACAATTTTTATGAAACTTGCTTCTATTTCCGTGGGTTATGCTATGATTAAATGTTGAAACTATTATGAAACCTATATATTTTATGTAGTATATTATATGGTGAAATATTTATGAATCTAATTTCATTTGATTTGTTATGAGATGATTAATGATTAATGATCTTGTGGAACACATAAAAATTATTTTAATTATGTAATGGTTGGGAACTAAATATTTCCTCCAACGAATTTGGTAAAGATTTATATCACTAGAGACACATAAGAATGAAATGGAGAGTAAACCCAATTCATTAAGGGAATGTGTCCACTATGATATTATTTTTAGTGAACCATATCTACATTTATTCTTTTGGGTGTCAATTAATTCCATGATGATATCCCAAAAAATGAGTCTTGACTAATATAAAAATGATTTTCTATACTTACGTGTATGTTAGAAATAATTATGTTATGATAATGTAATTATCTCACAGATCATGTTCTTTGATTAAATTATGATTCATATGTTATGATATTCCCTTATTAATTCCATGACGTAATATTTTGATCTATGATATGTAGTTTATGGTTTAAAAAGTTTATCGTAATGTTCACATACACTTATGTTCTTGTTATGCTTAGGTATTTCCCAAGTTTATCATTACTGAGAATCTGATCTCACCTATTTTTATTTTTCATTTTAATTTGTTAGCTATAAATGTATTTCATATGATTTTTTAGAAGTGTTCTAGTTATGAAGATCATATTGGGAGATGATGTGGTTTAAATATTGAGTAGTTGGGTTCTTTTACTATTTTCCAAGACACCAAACTATTACAGCCATTATAACTGTGTTTGTGTAATGTAATGAATAATAAAAATGATGTAATATCTATTTATATGGTATTATTTAGTGTCTATATTATTTATTAGAGGAAATATTTAGTTATCCTTATGATTTTAGGATGAGAAAACCATAGTGATATCCATAAGGACATGACTACGGATATGTCTAAGGACAAGTTAATGCATAGGAAAATACAAATGAATTTTAAAAAAGGATAAAGCAATTGGTTTTATTGAAATTACATAATGTCCTAGATACAACAAGTGGATTTGGATCTGGCATAGTGGTATGTAGGGTTAATAATTCCGAGTGGTTCGTTGAGAAAAAATTTATTTTCACCAAATTCATAGAAACAAGACTTACTCAAAACCATGTTTGACACACCCGGGGGATACAATTTACAAATTCACAAACTCTTTATAAACCATCATGAATGATTAAAATAGTTGTGTATAATGAATAACCTATGATAAAAATACTTTTGACAGATTAAAAATAAGATGTTATGATTTATAAATCTTATGAGTGATATTTCGTGATTATTTGGTTCCCCATCCTAATTATTATTTATTTAATTATAATATTTTTGGGCTAGTTAATTTGTGGAACCCAAAGGAACCATATTAATGCATAATGTTATAGATAGTGAAATTATTGTAATCTTGATCATCCAAAAGTTATGAAAGTTGGAATGAGGAATCTTGGTTCAATTCTCATATAAATTTATTAATCTATGAATCATGATGGAATTAAAAATGAACAATAAAGGGAAATATTTTTTGAGTTATTTATGAGGAAAATTCAACCTTATTTTAGGGAGAGTTTTGATACAGTAGTTTCTATCAAATTAATTAACACCACTAAAATGATATTATCTATTCTCTTGTGTTTGAAACATGAATATTACTTTTGGGATGTATATCTTTTTGAAGGATAAGTGTAAAAATGGTGTTCTCATATTAACATTAAGAGGAAACAGGAATGAATTTACTCCATGTAATTGGATGAGTTCAAGAACATATTTTATAATAAGTAGATTCCTCATATCCTTTAGATGATGTCAGAGAAGGAGTTCATTTAGATAAATTAAATGGATGATGGATTTATTGGAACCTATAAGTCGAATTTTAGAAGACATGAAATTCATGATTCGATTATTATCATCCAACCTTAAGGAAATGTAGTACAATTTTGTAGTTGATTAAAACAATGTCTTTGAATGGTGTTAACCAAATGTGCCTATAGTAGGTATTATGATATTTTTCAATTTTCTTTCAAGGTTGAAATGGAGGGTGTAGTTACTTATCAGTCTAATGGTTTAAATAATAAGATTAAAATTTAATTAAAAGGAAAATATAAGAACCATGGTGGGAAGAAAATGATATTTTAGTTATGATCATTGTGTGGGAATAAGCTTTAATGTAATTTTCATAAGGGGATTAGAAAATGTTTTCAGTGTAGAATAGAATTTCATCATGATATCTATTGTCTAGGTAATGGGAAGAAGTTGTATAACGATGTGAATAGATAGAATGTTTTTTGTAATGAACCCCCCACTATATAGTGTTTAAAATTAAAGGAGTATATGCATTATTCCAAACAATTACCATATCTAATGGTTAATGATGATGATCTATGTCAATAACCTCTTAAAATTAGAGATGAATGGAAATCTAACGAGATTACTATTATTAATGATGGGTGAAATGATGATGTGGTGAAAGTTATAAATACCATCAAAAATTTAATTTCTAATGTCTTATATGACCATGGATCTCAAATTTATTTCACATATAAATATTTTTCTATCGTTTTTAAGTTGAAATAAAAAGTATTTGATATAGAATTAGTATAGAAAACCAATAATGGTACAATGATCACATATCAAGGATATGATTCCTCTCAGGTTGATATTGGTGGGAATGTGCTTATATTAAATCATATCATTCTTTCTATAGTTGAATTTGAATTTATCTGGGGAAAGGATTGGCTATCTCAACATTAATCCCACATCAATTGTCGAGGAAGGAAATTCATATACGATATTTCAAACCAATCTACATGTTTCTATAAATATGATGATAATTAAAAAATTACAATGGAGATTACATCATTGTATGGGTCTTAATTCCCCACTAGAAGGGGTGTTTATCTATGATGATTTGAGAGAAAGTATATATAGATGATATAAATATTGTGCAAGAATATGTTGATTTCCTTCCAAAATAGTTTCCTAGAGTTCAAAAAAATGTGATGTTGTATTTTATAAAGAATTCATATATTCTGCCGCGTTAATTAGAAATATTCTATATATAATGGACTTAATTGAGCTGTAGGAATTGAAGATGAAAATATAGGAAAACCTTATGAAAAATATTCATTCGACCAACAGTGATACCTTAGGGTACACCAGTTCATTTTGTCAAAACGAATGATGGATTAATGTGACTCTGCATTATTTATCTGGAATTACAAATGATAAAAACTAAGAATAAGTATCTTATTCAACATATGGATGAATTTTCTGATCATCTTTATAAAGAGTAATAGTTTTACAAGATTTTACTTGCTTTGAAATATTATCATTTAAAGGTCAATAAGTCGGATATTCCCAATTTATCATTCCATATTATGTATGTACACTATTAATATAGAGTTATTATATTTTTTATTCCTAATTCCTCCTCTATCTTAATGGATTTAATGAATAGTGTTTTTAGATATTTGCTTGATTAATTTTTGTATTATTTATAGATGATATTCTTATCTACTAAAAGAGAAAGAAAGAAAAAGAAGTTCACTTAAGAATTTTACTTAAGACCTTATGGGCAGATAAACTATATGAAACATTTTAAAAGATTATATTTTTGTTGTAAATGTTTTCAAAACTGGGTCATATAATATCATGGAAGTGTATATCAGTTGATCCATCAAAGATAGTGTCTATTAGAATCTTACCTAGACCAGCCCTGGCGACTATGATCCATGGGTTTAATGGATTATATGTATATTATTGACAGTTTTTGTAGAATATAAAAATATTATCTAATCCTCTGACAATGTTAACTCATAAGGGATCCATGTTCCTAAGAATATATGAATTTGAGAAACATTTGAAGGAACTGAAGAGTATACTATTTAGTGAACATGTACTTTCTTTAACTTGTAGTAGAAAAATGTTTTCAATATATTGTTATGTATTCAAGAGGGGGATGGTATTTATTTATTATGAATATTGACATTGTTATAATTTTTTCCTCATGAAATTTGAATATCTATGATAAAAATTACCCTACTCATGATTTGGATTTTGCTGGGGTAATTTTTTCATTAAAGAGAGTAATTATCTTTATTGAAAAAAGTTTGATATATATATATATCATAAATGTCTATATTATATATTCAAATAGATGTAGTGGAATATGTGATAAAGATTTTGGTTAGAGATGAATAATTTTTATGAATAGTTAATACGTTACCGCCCTTGTAAAGAGAAAAAGGTGGCTGATTATTTGAGTCGAAATAATCATTCTTGCAATTCCTTGGTGGGGATTACAAAAGATACTATATTTATTTATTTGAAAATGATAGATTTGGAAACCCTGATAAAATGGTAACAATCTTAACTTTTTAAATTTAATATTCAATTATATATCCATGTGAATATTAAACATGCACAGAATGAAGATATATAGCTATAGAAGATGGTTAGAAATGTTCCTGATTTTTACCACGATCATGATGGAATGATAGGTTTCCAGAACTATTTATGCATTCAATCTATACCAGATTGGATGATGGAGTTATTAGAGGAAGATAATATTTTTTCATTCTCTTTTCTTCCAAGATGTATGATGTTTTTTAAATATATAAACGAGTATTTCTAGTGGGATAGAACAAAGAATGATATTAAAGATTTTGTATCTCAGTTTTTGATATGTCAGTAAGTTAATGTTGAAAGAAAAAATTATAAAAGGGATGTTACATCCATTACTCATACTATATTGGAAATCGGAAAATATCACAATGTATTATGTCATTGAAATCCCTAAAATGTCTAACCGGAATAATGTTTTACTGGTTTTTGGTGATCATTTTACCAATTCAGCACACTTAATCACTATCAGAGAATAATTTTCTCCTGATAAAAATTCGAGGATATACATTAAGGATGTGGAAAGGCTGCATTGAATAATACATTATGTTATGTCTGATTAGAATCCAAGGTTTACCAAAATGTTTTAGATATGTCCACATAAAGCTCTCGATAGAGAGTTGATTTTCATAACTGCATATCATCCAAAATATGGCCAGTCTGAGTGAACAATTAAAACCCTAGATGATATGTTGGGATATTTTACTTTGGATATCATAGGTTGTTAGGAAGAACCCCTTTCTCTAGTTGAGTTTTCTTACAGAAATAATCATTCACTCAAGAATCCATATGGCTCCTTATGAAACCATCTATTGAAATAAATTTATATCTCCAACATGATCATGTTATGTGGGAGAAAAAAATATATTCATACATGAGATAGCTGAAGAAATGGAATAAAATGTTAATTTCATCCAGCATCACATCCAGTATCCTCATAGTCGGAAAAAAATTTATGATGATATTCACCAGCATGATCCCGAATTTGAATTTGATGATACAGTTTTTCTAATAATTTCTTCATGGAATAAGGTTATAAAATTCTAGAAGAATGTAAAACTAATCCCTACATATATAAATTCTTTTGTAATTATTGAATACTTCATGATGGTAGCTTAACATTTGGAAATTCAACAAATCTTCTATCAATTCCATGATATGTTCCATTTATATCTCCTAAGGGAGTACATACCTAACCATTCACATGTAAAAAATTCAGAGGTCATACCACTTATGTAATATCATTATTTTGTGGAAATCATGGTGAATATTATAGACCATACAGATAATGTCCAATGAAACATCACCACTCACCTAGTAAATGTTTTGTGGAGACCCCACTAGTTTGAGGAAGCTACCTTGGAACTTAGAGATTTGATGATAAAGAAGTAACCTATTTTGTTTGTATCAGAGTGATGAATTTTAATGGAGAAATTCATTTTATGGGGGTAGAATGTAATAACCCTTCTTTTTATGATTTTTTTCAAATTAATTAAATCTATTTTATAGATTTTATTACACAGAACATCATGTCATATTAGTTCTGGAAACAACACTGAGATAACTTTAGTTACAATGACACCGAGTTTTAAGAAAACCATGATATATTATTAATATAATTATTTAATAATGAGTATTATATCTTAGCTATTAAACATAGATATATGAATAAAAATAATTTATTTGTAAACATTAATTATAATGGTTTTTTATAAGAGAAACATATTGATAAAAAATAATTAATTTTCAGTAATGTTTTTATAGGTAAAAAAAAAATTTTCTCAGAAAAATATTTTTATTTAATTTTGCGAAAATTAAAAAAATTTATTATTAAAACATTTAGAAAATTATTTTGATAATATAACCTTAATTGTTTAAATAATCCATTCAAAATTAAGTTGCTTTAATTATATGTATTTTTCTAAAATGATTCATGTTTCAATAAATGGTGAAGAATGTAGACTTTCACCTGAGAATCAACTTTTCATTTATATTATTTAAATTATTAAATTATATTTTAAATTATTTTAAATTAATTTTAATTAAATTATCTATAAATTAATCAAATTTAGTTTAATGGAATAAATTTTATATTGAATTTTCATATAATAACTTTCTAATGTTTTGAACATTTTCTCTTAAAAACCCACATCCTCATCGTATCTCTGAGATTAATTTTAAATTAATTTTTTTGTAATTATTTGAATGAAATTTTATAATGATATTCCATTATGGAATCAGTATATAATTTATTATCTAATAATTCCAAATTACTGTTTTTAAAAAAATTAATTTTCAAAATATTAATAAATATTTTCCATGGGTAAGGGAAAATGGGTTTGTCAGGGGTTAAACTAAAATTATAATGATTAAAAATATCCTAAAAACATCCATAACCGATTTTCAGGCCATATTTTAACATTATATCTTATATTATTGATAATTGTTTATTATTTGATCCTTTTCACATGAAAATATCATCGGTCTAGTTCATTATTTCAAAAACATTATAAGTGTGCCACTCACCTCACTTATAAAAGGCCACCACTCTCCTATACCCTTTAAACCATCAAACCCATAATAATCAGCCATAAAATGCCCAAATCACATTCTAAAATTACTCCTCTAATCCAATAATCCTTTTTTGGACTAAAATACAGCCATGTAAGGATTTTGGTGCAAACCTACGAAGGATACCTGATGAAGAGGAAACGTTAGCCAATGAGCATTTGTGTTTTATTTCTTACTCCACCTCATAAAATTATTTCTATAAAATGAAGATATATTATGATCATTTTCTTATATATATATATATATTATGTTAATTAAATTTTCTATAACCATCTCCTCTTCCATCAGATGGGATATAAAATCATTATTCATGTGTATGGTAAACTACCACCTTTCAAACTAATGCAATATTTTTTTACATTACCAACTCTAAAAATTGTTTATAATGATATATTAAATATTTATATATTTTATTTTTGATATTATTATACTTTTTGAAATATTATATTACAGATACCATCATACTCTCCATTTTTTTGGAAATTTGATAAAGTCGCTCATGTGTAGGATGAACAACCGCCCCATGAAACGATGTGATTCATTCACACATTACATGAGAGGTTATAAAAATATGTTTTAATAAATATATGTGAAATATATTCCATAAAAGTGATTTATTTATTGATTATATATATAATATACCAATATTCCTTCCAATGTGACAAGAAAACAGAAACAAATTTCTTGCATATGAACAACCTGTCATCCCCATGAATGATGTATTTCATTTTCTATCAATATATTTTAGGGATTACAATAAATAAATACATACATAATATATTTTATAATTATATAATGGTTAAAATTACCAATATTATCATACCATGATCAATGTAATTGGACAAAAAATAAAAAATGAAAACTCATATGTAAAATAAAGTAGTTATTACCCAAAACATAACATTAACATTGAATTGGGTGTAAATTTTTAATATTCGGTCATAAGGAAAAAAATATTTTATGATATATATAAATATATTCTGGTAATTTACATATATATATAATAAATTTAAATTTATTATATATGATGTTTTAATAAGTATGACGAATTTCCCGACACAAGGTAAGATATTTTGGTCTCTATTTCCTTTATTTGATATGTATGTTTTGTTAAACACCTATATTATTTCATGAGGTGAATATAAAGCCCCATTATCATGTAATATCATGATATTATTTATCCTCATGGTATTTTATATTACCTCTTCATGGTGAAAATGATTTAATGTTACCTAAGTGATAATGATTTTATGTTATAATCTTATCATTTATCAGGATGTTTTTATCATTATGATTATAAAATCTCATGATGAATCACTCATGAATATAAGGAATTTTATTATCCTCTGGAAATTTAAGATGTTATCAAGTCATATTACCACTTTCCCACTCCGCGGTATCTAAAATAAATGAGAAACAATTTTCAATGAAATACGACATTATTTCTCTCATTGATTGGAAATATGTTTTCTTATATATCAATGTTTTCAATGAAGGTTTTAAAAAAAATTATTATTAAACTATTTATTAAAATTCATTTTTACCCATTTGTTAATTTTTAGAATATTTTTCCAATCATTTTCTATACAATTCTCATATGGATTTTTCCATAAATGTGAAAGGAATATTTTTTTAACATGTATGGAAAGAATGAAATATCCCATCATCAGGAATATCATTTCTATTGAAGCTTAATTTTAACGAATTAATTGATATTTTTTAAAAAAATTAAAATGTTTTTATGTTTTAATAATATTTTTGAAAATAAAAATGTATACTTTTCCTAAATAATGTTTTAAATGACCGATAAAAATATTTCTCCATCTAATATGACATTCATTATTGTTACATATATTTTACTGAGGATATCATCTAAGTTTATAGTTATTATCCTCTCTATAAATTTATTAATATTATTTTGAAAATATTTTTTATAATGCCCCCTAATTTCTATGAATTTTTTTTAAATTTATGTGAATTTTACGAGCCTTTGAAAATTGACGGCGCGTGATTCCAAGGCCATGAGTTCCCAGAATGAATTTATGAAATTTTATTCAGGTACGTTCAGTAAATGTGCGAGTGTGTTTTTATAACTTTTGAACCATTGCTTAGAATTGAAATCTAAGGGAACCATTGAACTCAGAGTGCTGATATTTGATTAAATAGACTTTCACCTGGACAGCAGTTGGTCGAGGATGGAAGTTAGTTTTTGGGTTTTTCTTGAATGAATAAAATAAAAATAAATTGTACAACATTTTATTTTTATTTTATTTGTTAAAAACCTCCACGTGGATGTTGAGAAGTGGGGACCTCCAGACCATAACCTCCCATTAAAGGATATGGTGGTGGGGACCACTCGAACCTAACTTCCCATTAGAGGTTATGGTGTTGGGGACCACCCAAGGCCTAAACCTCTTGAACTCCCCTTTTAATGAATGAGAAACCTATCAAATCCCACATTAAATGTGGGGGAGTGTCTTCAGCTTCTCCAATATTAATTGTGCCAACCCTCCTCCACAATAATTAAGCCAACACACCACTTTAATTATTCCAAACTCTAAGATTAATTAACCCTATTTTAATTATATTCCATCCAACATAACAGATCACATAATCTATTATTTTAGGGCTACCATTTTGTTTTGGTGGAATTGGGGGAGGAGAGAGATTTGGGAGAAATAATGTTTTCCAATGAAGAACTTCACCTCCCAACGATGAACGCTCCACCAACAAATAATGTTGTCCTCGACTTCGACCTTCTTCCTCGGGACATCTTCCAACGTGGGACGTCTTCATCTACGACGAATCAATGTCTGTAATTCCTTCTCATGCCAACGTCAATGAACAACCTGAGGTAGGGGTTTGTTTCTATTTTTTGATCACTTCCCATGTACCCCATTCTATCTCTTTTGCGGGTTAGAAAAAATCATTGCGGGAGGATAGGATTTCACGTTCATGTTCATGTTATTGATGAGGCATATGCTACCACCCTAACACGGAGGGTACGGGCCAAAAAACATGGTCCGTCCATTCCAAAATTCTTTTGGTGTTCTTCACGATGGAGGAGAATGGAAACCATCCATGGTTGGGGCACTAGACTGATGGCTGACACCACCGTCGGCCGCGACAATGGCGACATCACAATGGTGCCACCCCGCAGCCACTACCACCGCCCCGTGGCCTTGATTCCGACCGTGGCCAATGCAGTCATCCCTTGCTCCAGACCCCCCCTACGGATGGACCGCTGCCCAACGACCGGAATGCCCCCCATGACCGGAATGCCACCCCACGGCCGGACTGCCGACCTGCGGATAGAGCGGGAGGTCCCCGGCACCCCAGCAGGACCGCCACCCCGTGGTCGGCCCGCCGCCCTGCTTCCAAACCGTCGTCCCCGACCGACCCGTCTTGCGCCCTTACGGAACTCTCTGCAGCCTCTCTCAGCCTACCGGGACGGACCTTGTGGGCCAAGTTGAACCCAACAGTCTGGGCCCCACTACAGGATGGGCCAGACCCAACGGCTCAGGTCGGACCAGACCCAGACCCACTACGACCCATTTACATTCTTTGGGCCATAACATTGGCACCAGACAAACATTTGATGAACCCTAAACGACACTGGAAATCATAGAGCGAGATGGTCCCTTGGAGTATACCACACTAAAGTTTCAGATTAAGATGGGGAACAGTCAGGTTGGATTGAGCATGAATCCAAACGGGACAGTGGGACTAAAAGATAAATAACACATATACTGAGCATCCGATGGACGCACTGTCTATTGCGTTGAGACCACTACGATGTGATGGAGCTTTGAGATGCATCTTCGAGGGACTTTTTGGCAGTTGGAGTATAGACCAGTAGCATGTGGATAAGATCCTCCTAGAGATGAGCGAGGATAGTGTGGGAACACAATAGTTGGATGAGACATGATGACTGTTGATCGTTTCGACTCGGAGGGACTTGACAGGCCCATTGGAGAGCACCTTGGTGAAGTGGAAGAATTGCGGTACTTGACAGGTGGAGTACCTCAGCAGGCCACTGTGGGGAGTGCCTCGGTAACACGGCAAACCCACGGTACTCGACAAGTGGAGTACCTTAGCAGTCCAAGGTTAGCATGATGTGCCTCTGTGTGATGCAGTAGGCCCACTATACTCGATAGAGGAGGAGTTCTCCAACATCTGAGGTGTTCGACATTGTGACTGGGAATGTTACTTGATAATACCTCAAGAATAAATCCTTCTCTGAGATGAGTCAGTACCTCTATGTTTTTCATCATTATTGGGATAGATTACTTGATAACTTAGGTATATGTATGGGCTTATACCTATGTAAGGTTATCTGTTGATTTCATACATTGTAATTTATCCTTAATGGATTTTGTGAGACCTAGAGGGTCTTGGGGTCCCTACTGAGTATCGTTTTACTCACCCCTACACGGGATATGCACGTACCTTATTGTGTTGGATGCAGATGACAAACAACGCTGACTGAGGGTGAGAGTACCAGGACTGGACGGTACGTGGAGGTGGACCATATGGCGTTTCAGAATGCAGAGGAGATGGGTGGACATGGAGTGGTGAGGAGGCGATCTATACCTACCCTTCAGTTATGAACCTTGAAGGATGATCCATTAGCTGTCTCTTTTCTTTCTTTAGTTTTATTGTATTTCATTTGTACTTGTACCTTTATTGTTGGGCTTGTATTCTGACCCCCTTTTTACATTCAACACTCTTTTGGATATACAGTTTTCTTGTGTTCATATATTGTTGTGTACTTGGTTACGTGAGTTTTCATGTTATATAAGGGAAAATATTTCACAGTTTTATGGAATATGCCTTTGGTGCTAGTTGCCAGCCCTTGGCATATGGATGGCGGGCTTGGGGTTAGTCATGGCATGGACCCTGGGGGATGGGGCGTCACAAATTGGCATCAGAGGAGTCGGTTCTATTGGAGAACTAGGACTCTGATCTTTTCTTTGAAGCAATATTGTTAAGGGTAATGAGTGCGGTTATTAGTTCAGGGAGTCCAGTGTTGCTGCAGCGGCAGACGTATCCATACACCAGGACCTTGACTTATGATTTCCTACATAGTGCATGAAAAAAGTGATTGTGTGTGTTTTTTCAAAAGGATTGTTTTAAAACTTTTGAGTCATCTCACCAGGTATAATATTTTGATTGTGGTGAACCTGTTTCTTTTCAGGATTCCTCCACAAAGACAGCCAGCTAGAGTTCCAAGAGTTATACACACTGATAGCCCACCGAGTGACGAGGCCTCAGTGCAGGGCCCTCTTCCAGTAGAGGCACCAGCGGAGGCACAAACGATACCATTCCTCATTAGGTCACTGATGCCACAATCCCCCACAACAGACGGTGCACACTACTAGATCGTGTTGCATGAGTTCTAGCACCAAAGGCCACCTTAGATCAGGGGATAGATGGACCCATAAGTGGATGAGGATTGGATAATGGTTGGGGTGAGATTCTTCCAACTCATAGGGACAACCACCGATCTCATGGTGATTCATGCCGCCAACCATCTACAGGCAGCAGCAGGAAGATGGTGGAGCTTTAATCTCTAGGTTCATGACAAGGTGACGCTTCTCTGGGCAGACTTTGAGAGCCTGTTTAGGGTAGAGTTTGTTCCAGTGGCTCTTCGCACAGTGCGCATTCAAGAACTACTTCATCTGCAGCAGGGTAGCATGACTGGGGATTAGAACTCAGTGAGGTTTACTGACCTCTCATCCTACTCCATAGATATGGTTCAAGACCCATTTTTTGGGGTCTAAACCTTTGATTAGGGACTTAGGCGAGAGATCACGGCTTCGATGATCTCTCTCAGCATCCTGACGCGGGCATGGGTGTTAGAGAGATCTCTCTTGTTGGAGAGTTTCCTTACTGAGCAGTCACCAGTAGTGAGACACACTACCAGTCATCACGTAGAGGATTCTTCTATAGTTGGCATCATGGAAACGTCACAGAGGTACAAGACGACCAAACCTATAGGTGGACGACCGCATGACTCGGTATCAGTTGTGCAGGGCACCTGAGGCGGACCCAATTATGCAAGGATTGGGATGTGTTTCACATGTGGAAGGTAGAGTCATATAGCTTGTGATTGTCTGAACCGCCTTTTGGATGATCAAGTGACGGTCGAAGGACCTCCCATGTAGAGATTGAGATTCGATAGAGGAGGCCCACAGGGACCTGGTGGTCATGGAAGAGGATCTGGCCGAGCAGCTGGTCATGGGTGACAATTTGAGATGTTAACTCCACCACTGCTAGGAGGTCCACCACGGCCATTGGGAGTAGGTGGACATGGGAGAGCTCATCTCCAGGCAGCTGAGGCCTACAATCACGATGCTCTAGAGATGTTACGAGGTACGATCTATGTCTACTCCACCTTAGCTATAGTACTTATAGACACAGGCACCGGTCATTCTTTCATTTCCACAACCCCCATTTAGAGCTTAGAGATTTTGACGGAATCGTTTGCTTGATCCTTACTGCTAGAGACTCCTACGGGAGAGGATTCGATGATTACGCACTAAGGCCGGCAGTGTCAGAGTACTCTAGGAGGCAAAAACTTTGGGTGGGAACTTTTAGTATAATAATTGAGGCCTTACGATGTCATCTTGGGAATGGACTGGTTATCTACAGTCCTTGCTTAGATAGACTATAATAGGTGCAAGGTGCGGTGTGTATGCACAGATGGGACCAGTTTTACCTTCACCGTTGAGAATGGAGCCTTTGCAGTGCAGGATGAACTTAATCGGAAGAGAGTTTAGTCGATCACTCATTAGTTGGCTAGCCATACCATAAGAGATATTGAGGTGGAGAGTCCGAGCTATCCTTTAGTGGTGGACTAGTATGCAGATGTTTTCCCTGATGATGTTTTGGGTCTACTTCTTTGTATAGAGGTATAATTTTACATTGACATGTACCCTAAGATGGAACTTATATCTACACCAGCATACCAGATGGCTCCCACAGATCTTTGTGAGTTGTGGGTACAACTATAGGACATGTAGGGTAAGGGATTAATCTGGGACAGTGTTTCTCCCTAGGCAGCCCCAATTTTGTTCCCCATGAAGGAGGATGAGAGCTTGGGACTCTATTTTGAATATCTGTGCCTGAACCAAGTAACTGTGAAGAACAAGTATCTCCTCCTAAGGATTTAAGACCACTTTGATCATCTGAAGGGAACACGGTGGTTTTTAGAGATATACCTCAGGTCAGGTTATCACCAGCTCATAGTGCAAAACGAGGATGTAGAGAAGACGACCTTCAGAAGTTAGTACAACCATTACGAGTTCTTGGTTTGCCTATTCAGTGTGACCAATGCTCCAGCAGTATTCATGGGTCTCATGAACAGGATATTTTAGGAATACCTTGATCTCTTTGTAGTGTTCTTCATCAATGGTATTCTAATCTACTCGACTATTGAGTAGGAGCACGCCTATCATTTACAGGTAGTACTGGACACACTCCGAGAGAACCTGATTTATAGTAATCTCTTGAAGTTCCAGTTCTGGATCTGATAGGTTCAATTTGTAGGATATGTAATATCGGAGGCTTTAGTTTTAGAAGATCCAGTGAATATTTAGGTGGTACTTTCTTGAGAGCCACCCAAGAGTGTGATGGAGGTACAGAGTTTCATGGTTTTGGCTGGATATTATCAGTGGTTTGTGCCAGATTTCTCCAGAATTGTAGCACCACTATCATCCTTGAAAAGGAAGTGGAAACCCTTTGTTTGTTATTAAAAATTCCTGTGGATTTTATAGGAGCTGAGGTAGAGGCTGACTAGTGCCCCCCATCTTGAGGCTTCCAGAAAAGGACGTATGGTACGTTGTTTACTACTACGCATCAGGGACCAAACTCAGATGTGTCCTGATGCAGGAGCGAGCATTGATCGCATATGGTTCACGAGAGGTGAGACATGATGAGTAGAACTACGCTACCCAAGACCTGCAGATAGTAGCAGTGGTCTTTACCATGAATATTTGGAGACACTATATGATGGGAGAGAATTTTATAGTGTACTCTGATCATAAGACTCTCAGGTATATCTTCTCTCAGGAGGACCTGAACCGGATAAAATGATATTGGCTTGATTTACTCATGGAATATGACTTCGACATAGTCTATACTCCTAGGAAGGTGAAAATTGTAGTAGATGCACTCAGAAGGAGGTCTGGTATACAGCTGCAAGGTGAGGTGATGGAGAAGCCGGCTACTTTATAGATATCCTTTGTGGATATAGATGGGGTAACATTTCTACAGTATCATACACCCACTCCCCCCTTCTTCAGAGAGTCAGAAAGGTGCAACATGGGGACACTGGCTGCATGGCAAGACATGGTCAGATATCCAAAGGACATGCACCTGATGGATTTTTGAAGGTGGGGAGCACACCATCCACTGTAGAGGACATACCATGGTACCGGTGTCACTTCAGGAGGATGTGTTGAGGGAGTTCCACACATCCCCTCTAGCGGTATATCCAGAAGTGGCGAAGATGTAAGAGGATCCTTGAAAACAACACTGGTGGCTGGGAATGAAGAAAGAAGTAGCAGATTTTGTCTCTCAGTGCCTAACATTTAAGAAATTGACGGTGGAGCATCAGGTACCAGCAGGCGTGGTTCAACCTTTAGAGGTACCAGAGTGGAAGTGTGATTGGATATCCATGGACTTTGTGATAGTACTTCCACGTACATCAAGTGGACATGACTCTATCTGGGTGATAGTCGACCGACTCACCCAGATGGCCGACATCTTACCAATCAGAGAGAAAGGTTCTGTAGAGAGCTTGGGATGCCTCTATGTGCAGGATATTGCACGGTTACATGGATTACCCTCAATAATTGTCTCCAATTGTGATACATGTTTTACTTCCTGGGTATGGAAGGGGTTGTAGGGGGATTTTAGGATGCAGCTTCGTTTGAGCACCTCCTTCCATCATCAGATGGATGGACAGACTGAGAGGACCATTCAAACCATCAAGGATGTGCTACATGCTTCCATCCTCAACTTCTGTCATAGCTGGGAGGATCACTAGCCTTTTGTGGAGAATACATACAAAAACATCTATCACTGCTCCTTTGGGATGACACCTTTTGAGGTGTTATACGGGCGACCTTGAAAATCACTTTTATACTGAACTGAACAAGGGGAGTCAGCACTCGTGGGGCCAGAGATGGGTTAGGCTACCTCAGAGATGGTGCAGATCATCCAGGAGCATTTGAATACTGCATAGAGTAGGCAATAATTGTATGCCGATAGGAGACAGATACCTATGGAGTTAGAGGATGTTGACCACGTCTTTCTACGGGTCTCACCTCGACAAGGTTTGTGGAGATTTGGTCGAGGCGCCAGGTTATCTCCGAGATTCATCGCACCCTTCTAGGTCCCCAGTAGAGTTTGTGAGGTGGAATACCACATATTTCTTCCACCTTAGTAGGACGGGGTGCATGATTTCATCCACATATCCCAGCTGAGGAGATATGTGCAAGGCCCTTCCCACATTATCGATCATGGAGAGCTGGTAGTCGATGATGACGTGACTATTATGGAGGTTCTAGTGGAGATTGTGGATTATCAGAAGTGGGTCCTACGTGGGCGGTAGATATCTCTGGTGCACGTTCATTGGCAGAACGAGATCCTCCAAGAGAGTACATGGGAAGGGGAGGCTCAGATGCATGCTTAGTACCCCCATTTGTTCCCTTAGTTTGATTTGTGGATTGAGAGGACACAAAGCCCTGAGTAGGGTAGAATATAAAGACACTGGATTTCAATGTAATTTATTTAAATATATGGGAATTTTACAAGTCTGTGAAAATTGACGGCGCGTGATTTCGAGTCTCGGAGTTCCTGGATTGAATTTATGATCTTTTATTCGGGTACGATCGGTAAATTTGCGAGTGGGTTTTTGTATCTTTTGAACCTGTGCCTGGAATTGAAATCTAAGGGCATAATTGAAACTAATGTGTTGGTATTTACTTAAAGATACTTTTACCTCGATATCAGTTGGTCGAGGGTGGAAATTCATTTTTGTGTCTTTCATGAAAGAATAGAATAAAAATGAATTGTACAACATTTTATTTTTATTTTATTTGTTAAAAACCTCAATTTGGAAGTTGAGAAGTGGGGACCACCAGACCTTAACCACCCATGTGAGGTTATGGTGGTGGGGACCACCTGAACCTAACCTCCCATGACAGGATATGGTGGTGGGGACAACCCATGTCCTAAACTTCTTTAAATACCCTCTTAATGAGAGATAAACCTCTCAACTCCCTCATTAAATGTGGGAGAGCCTCTTCAAATCATACAATATTAATTGTGCCAACCCTCCTCCAAAATAATTAAGAAAATTCACCACTTTAATTATGCAACCTATGAGATTAATTATCCCAATTTTAATCATATTCCAAAAAACACAATAGATCACATAATCTATTATTTTGGGGCTACCATTTCATTTTTGTGGAATTGGGGGAGGAGAGAGCTTTGGGAGAAATAATGTTCTCTAATGAATAACTTCACCTACCAACAAAGAACACTCGTCCAATGAAGACCATCGACCTCAACTTTGACCTTCTTCCTTGGGGCTTCTTTCAACGTGGGACGTCTTCATCATTGTAGAATTGACGTCTGTACTTCCTTCTCGCGCCTATTTCAACGAACAACCTGAAATAGGGATTTGTTTCTATTTTTTATCACTTCCCATGTAACCCTTATATTTCTTTTGCAGGTTGGGAACAATCATTTTGGGAGGATATGATTTGACATTTATGTTCATGTTCTTGATGAGCTATATGCGACCACCCTTACACGGAGGGTACGGGCAAAAAAAACATGGTCTGAACCATCTGTAAATCTTGTGGTTTTATTCACAATGGAGGAGAACGACAACTATCCATGGTTGGGGAACGAGAACGGCAGCCGACGCCACCGCTGACTGCGATGAAGGAGACGGTGCAACGGCACCGCCCTATGGCCCCAGCTACCACCCCACGACCTCGGGCCAACCACGACCACCGCCGCCATCCGCGGCTCCCCCCCCACGGCTGGACCGCCACCATGCAGTCAGAGTGCCGCCCCACTGCCAGACCACCGCCCTGCAGGTAGACCGCCACCCCAGGGCCTGACTGCCGCCCCGCGGTCGAACCGTCATTCTCGATGCTGGACCGTCACCCCACGGCCTAACCCTCATCCCTAGACGAGTCTCCCCATAGCCTCGTGCCCTCAAGACACTCTATGCGGCTCCTCGCGGCCTATAGTACTAGACACTGCAGACCGAGTCGAACCCAGTGGGCCTAGCCACACTACGGGCCGGGCCAGACCCAATAGGCCGGGCCGCACTTTGGGCCGGGTCGGTCCGACCTGACTCGGTCCCACTACAACCCATTTACTTTCTTTTGGCCATAATATTGGCACCGGATGACCATTTGTCGAACCGTCAGTGGCGCTGGAATTTTTGGAGCGATATAGTCCCTTTGAGTATACCCCACTAGAGTTTTGTATTATGATGGGGAACTGTCAGCTTGGATAGAGCACAAATCTAACTGGGCCACCATGACTAAAAGGCTAATAACTCACAAACCGGGAATCTGACTGACGTGCCTTCTATTGCGTTGAGACCCATATGATATGGTAGTCCATTGAGATTCTTCTTTGTTGGACATCGTGGCATTTGGAGTATTGACCAATAGATTTTGGAGTGGATCCTCCCAGAGTCGAGCAAGCATAGTGTGGGAACCTAGTGGCTGGATGAGACTTGATGACTAATGACATTTTCGACTCGTAGAAACTTGACAGGCACATGGGGGAGCGCCTTGGTGACGCGTTAGACCCACGGTGGGCAGCGCCTTGGTGATGAGGAAGACCCACGGTACTCGACAGGAGGAGTGCCTCAGTAGTCCAATGTTATTGGGAAGAGCCTCTGTCAGACACAGTAGGCCCACTGTACTCGATAGAGGAGGAGTTCTCCAACAGCCGAGGTGTTCGACGTTGTGACTGAAAATGTTACATGATACTACATCTTGAATACATCCCAAGGTGAGTTGAGTCAGTACCTCTATTTTTTTCTTCATGATTGAGATGGATTACCTGATAACATAGGTATATGTATGGTCTTATACCTATGTATGGTTATCTGTTGATTTCATACTTTCTGATTTATCCTTGATCAATTTTGTGAGACCTAGAGGATCTCGGGGTCGCTACTGAGTATCGTTATACTTACCCTTGCACGGGCTATGCCTGCACCTTATTGTGTTGGATGAAAATGACAAACAACACTGACTGAGCCTGAGAGTACCAAGACTCGATGATACATGGAGGTGGATCAGACGACGTGTTAGTACGCAGAGGAGACGGGTGGACGTGGAGTGATGAGGAGGTGATATGTACCTACCCTTTAGGTATGATCCTCAAAGTAAAAACTAGTAGGTGTCTCTTTTCATTCATCAATTGTATTTTATTTCAGTTGTACTTGTACCTTTACTGTTGCGATTGTATTCGGACCCCCTTTTACATTCAACACTCTTTTTGATATACAGTTTTCTAGTGTTCATATCTTTTTGTGTTCATGGTTACCTGTGTTTGCTGATTATAAAGGCAACGCCATCACAATTTTAGCGAATTTGCCTTTGGTGCTAGTTTCCAGACCTTGGCCTATGGAAGGCGGGCTTGGGATTAGTCACGACACAGGCCTTGGGGGAAGGGTCGTCACAAATTTGTATCAGAGGATTCAATTATACCGAAGAACTCGGACTCCGATATTTTATATGGAACAATAGTGTTAAGGGTAAAGAGTGTGGTTTTCAGTTCCAGCAGTCCAGTGTTGATGCATCGGACGACCTATCCATACACCGGGACCCTGAATTCTGATTTCCGACCCAGCGCATGAAAACACTAATTTCATTTGGGGTTTTAAAAATTTTATTTGTGAAATTTTGAGTCAGATCAACAGATATTACATTTCTACCATAGAACACCTGTTTCTTTTCAGGATTCCTCCATAAAGACAACTATATAGAGTTCTGAGAATTGTATTCAATGATAGCCCGTCGGGCGATGAGGCCTCGGTGTAGGGCCCACTTATGGTAGAGGCACTAGAAATACCATTACCTGTTTGACCACCGATGCCACTAGCCCAAGAGGTAGATGGTGCACGTTGCTTGAGCGTGTTCCACGAGTTCCAGCACCAGAGGCCACCCAGGATCAGGGGAGAGATGGACCCATAGGCGGCTGAGGATTGGCTGGAGGTTGTGGTGAGAGTCAACCGACTCATAGGGACACTAGTTGATCTCATGGTGATTCTTACCGCCATCCTTCTATAGGGAGTAGGAGAAAGATTGTGGAGCTGGATGCTCTAAGTTAATGACGAGGTGATGCTTATCTGGGTAGACTTTGAGATCATGTTTAGGGAAGTGTTTTTTTCGACAACTATTCATGTAGCGCACATTCAGGAGCTACTTCATCTACAACAGGGCAGCATGACTGTGGCTCAGTACTCAGGAAGGTTCACTGACCTCTCAAGTTACTTCACAGATATGGTACAAGACCCATTTTTTAGGGCATGGATCTTCGAGCAGGGACTTAGGAGAGAGATCAGGGCTTCGAGGATTTCACTCAGCATCTCGACATAGGCAGGTGTGTTAGAGAGAGCTATCTTGTTGGAGAGTTTCCTTGCTGAGCAGTCACCAGTAGCGAGACCCACTACCAGTCATCACTTAGTGGAGCCTTCTGCAGATGGAAGTAGTCAAACATCACAGAGTCCCAAGAGGACTAGAACAACATGTGGAGGACCATAGCACTCAGGATCGGTTGTGCGAGACACCCGAGGTGGAGCCAATTATACCAGGGGTAGGCAGCTTTTCACATGCCGCGGGAAGAGTCATATATCATGTGACTGTACAACACGCCAAATGGATGATCAACTGAAGGTTGAAGGACCGCCCATACAGAGATAGGGATTCGACCAAGGAGGCCCGCATGGAGCAGACAGACATGGCAATGGAGCTGGCCAAGAAGCTGGTGGTGGGTGGCGATTCGAGATGTTACCGCCACCACCAACAGGAGGTACACCCCGACTGCAAGGGTTATGTGGACATGGGAGAGCTCCGCTCTAGGTAGCTGGGGCCTACAATCATGATCCTCCGGAGATGATACGATTTACGATCTATGTCTACTCCACCTTAGGTTCACTACTTGTAGACACATGTTACAATCATTCATAAACTGCCACTAACCTCGTTCTGGGCTCGGATATTCTGACGGAATTTTTTGCTCGATCATTATGGCTAAAGACTCTTATGGGAGAAGATTCGATGATTAAACACTGGTTTCGGCTATGTGAACGTACTCTAGGAGGGGAGAGATTCAGCTGGGATCTCTTTGTAGTATAATTGAGGCCTTATGATGTCATTTTGGGTGTGGACTAGTTATCTAGAGTCCATGTTCATATAGACTGTATTAGGCTCAATGTGCGGTGTTTCTGCACGGATGACCAGGTTTACCTTCACTGACAAGAATGGAGCCTTTGCAGCGTAGGATGGACTTAACTGGAGGAGAGTGTAGCTGATCACTCATTAGTTGGCTAGCCTTACCATAGGAAATGTTGATGTGGAGAGTCTGAGCTATCATTTAGTGGTGGACCATTAGATGGATGTCTTCCCTGATGATGTTCTGGGACTACCACTTAGTAGTGAGGTAGACTTTTACATTGACATGTACCCCAGGATGACACTGATATCTACACCCTCATATCAGTTGGCTCCTGCTGAGCTTTGTGAGTTGCGGGTACAGCTAGAGGACATGCAGGGGAAGGGATTCATCATCCCCAGTTTTTCTCCCTAGGAAGCCTCAATTTTGTTCTCCTAGAATACGGATGAGAGTTTGAGACTCTATGATGACTATTGGTGCCTAAACGAGATAACTTTGAAGAACGAGTACCCACTCCCAAGGAATCATGACCTCTTTGATCAGTTGAAGGGAGAATAATGGTTTTCTATGATATAACTCATGTCAGGAAATCACCAGCTCAGAGTGTGATATGAGGATGTGCAGAAGACAGACTTCAGGTGTCGGTACGGCCATTACGAGTTCTTGGTTATGACATTCATCACAACCAATGCTCCAGTAGTGTTCATGGGACTCCTGAACAGGATCTTTCAGCCATATCTTGATCTATTTGTAGTGGTCTTCATCAATGACATTATGATCTACTCGACTACTGAGGAGGAGCATGACAATAATTTGCAGGTAGTACTGGACACACTCTAAGAGCACCAGTTTTATTTTATGCTCTCGAAGTTCCATTTCTGGATCTAAGAGGTCCAATTTCTGGGACATGTCATATCAAAGGCTGGATTTTCAGTGGATCCAATGAAGACTGAGGCAGTACATGCTTGGGATACACCCAAGAGTGTGATAGAGGTACATAGTTTCCTAGGTTTTGTTGGATATTATCGGAGGATTTTGCCAGATTTCTCTAAAATTACAGCACCACTATCAGCCTTGACTAAGAAGAGGCACCTATTTATTTTGTCGAAGAAATGCCAGTGGAGTTTTCTAGAGCTGAGGAAGAGGCTAACTAGTGCCCTGATCTTTAGGCTTCTAGAGGAGGTCATAGGGTACGTAGTTTAATGTGATGCATCAGGGACCAGACTCAGATGTGTGCTGATGCAGGAGTGAGCGTTGATCTCATATGGTTATCAACAGCTGAGACAAGATGAGTAGAACTACGGTACCCATGAACTGACGTTATAAGTAGTGGTATTTTCCATGAATATGTGGCGACACAATTTGATGGGCAAGCATTTTATATTGAACTCTGATCACAAGAGTCTCAGGTATATATTCTCTCATAAGGACCTGAACCAGAGACAACGATATTGGCTGGAGTTCTTCCAGGACTATGACTTCGAGATAGTCTATACTCCATGCAAGGGGAACGTTGTAGGAGATGAACATAGTTGGAGGTCTGGTATAGAGCTACTAGGTGAGGAGACGGAGTAGCAAGGCCGCTTTACAGATATCCATTGTTGATAGAGAAAGAGAATCATTTCTACAGTCTCTTAAAACCACTCCCCAACTTCTTCAGTGAGTCAGGGAGGTGCAACGTGGGGACACTGACTGCATGGCATGACATTCTAAGATATCCACAGGATAGGCACCTGATGAATTTTCTAAAGGTGGGGATCATGACATCCTCTTTAGAGGACATACCATGGTACCAGTGTCTCTTCGGGAGGAAGTGTTGAGGGAGTTCCAGACATCCCCTCAAGTGGTACATCCAGGAGTGGTGATAATGTACTAGGATCCTCGACGACAACACTTGTTGCCGGGAATGAAGAATGTAGTAGCAGAGTTTGTCTCTTGGTGCCTCACATGTTTACAAGTGAAGTACGAGCATCAGGTACCAGTAGGCTTGGCTTTTACTTTAGAGATCCCAGAGTGGAAGTGGAATGGGATATCCACGGACTTCATTAGAGGAATTCGACATACATCCAGGGGACTTGACTCTATCTGGATGATCATCAACCAACTCACCCATACGGCCCACTTCCTACTGATCATAGATAAAGGTTCAGTAGAGATAATGGGACGCCTCTTTCTGAAGGTGATTGTACGGTTAGATGGAGTACCCTCGATGATTGTATCAGATCGTGAAACACATTATTCTTCTTGGATATAGAAGGGGTTGTAGGAGGCTTTCAGGACGCAACTTCATTTGAGCACTGTCTTCCATCCTTAGATGGATGGTCAGTCTAATAGGACAATTAAAACCCTCAAGGACATGATACGCTCTTGTGTCCTAAACTTCCATCATAGTTGGGAGATCACTTTACTTTGGTGGAGTTTTCATAAAACAAGATCTATCACTCCACCTTTAGGATGAAAAATTTTAAGGCATTATACGGGTGACCTTACAGATCACATTTGTGCTGGACTGACCCAGCAGAGTCAGCACTCTTGGGACCATAAATGGTTTGGGCTACCACAGAGATGGTGCAGATCATCCAGGAGAATATGCAGACTACACATAGCAAGATGATGTCATATACTAACTAGAGACAGCGACCTCTGGAGTTTGAGGATGGTGACTACATCTTTCTAGGGGTCTCACCTCGATTGGGTTTGAGACGATTTTTCCAAGGTGGAGAGTTATCTCCGAGATTCATTGGAGACTTCTAGGTCCTCAGTAGAGATGGTGAGGTGGATTACCACTTAGCTCTTCCACCTCAGTTTTACTGGGTTCACAACGTCTTCCACATATCCCAGATGATGAGATACGTGCACAGCCCTTCCCATGTTATCGTCCATGGAGATCTGGAAGTCGACGATGAGGAAACATTTACGGAGGTTCTAGTGGAGATTGAGAATCGACAGAAGGGGGTCCTATGTGGGTGGTCAATATCTCTGGTGGGCGTTTGTTGGTAGCACAGGAATGTCCAGGAGTGCACATGGGAGCGGGAGGATCAGATGTGTTCTCAGTACCCCCATTTGTTCCCTCTATTTCATTTATGGCTTGAGTGGAAGAATGTCTTTGAGGTGGGGAGAATGTAAAGACCCATAATTTCAACGTATTTTTTTTTAATTATATTAGAATTTTATGAGTCTGTGAAAATTGACGGCGTGTGATTACGAGGCCTGGAGTGCCTGGAATGAATTTCTGAACTTTTATTCAGGTATGTTCAGTAAACGTGCAAGCATGTTTTTCAAACTTTTGAACCAGTGCTCAGAATTGAAATCAAAAGGCACCGTTGAACTCGCAGATCCGGTATTCACTTAAAGAGACTTTCACCTCAACAACAGTTGGTCGAGGGTGGAGGTTAGTTATTTTGTTTTTCATGAACGAATAAATTAAAAATAAAATTTAAAACAAATTATTTTTATTATATTTGTTAAAAATCTACATGTGGAAGTTGATAAGTGGGGACCACCAGACCTTACCCTCCCATGAGAGGTTATGGTGGTGGGGACCACCCGAACCTATCCTCCAATGGGAGGTTATGGTGGAGGGGAACACCCAAGGCCTAAAACTCTTGAACACCCCTCTAAATGAAGGATAATCCTCTCAACTCCCTCATTAAATGTGGGAGAGCCTCTTAAACTCCTCCAATATTAATTTTTCCAATCGTCCTCTACAATAATGAATCCAACACACCACTTTAATTGTGACAAACTATGAGATTAATTAACCCAAATTGAATTATATTCCAACAAACATAATAGATCACATAATCTATTATTTTGGGGATACCATTTCATTTTGGTGGAATTGGGGGAGGAGAGAGCTTTGGTAGAAATAATGTTCTCCAACGAAGAACATCACCTCCCAACGAAGAACGCTCCTCCAACAAAGACCACTGACCTCGACTTTGACCTTCTTCCTCGGGACTTCATCGGACATGGGAAGTATTTATCTACGAAAAATTGACATACATACTTCCTTCTTTGGTCAATTTCAACGAACAACCCGAGGTAGGGGTTTGTTTCTATTTATTTAACAATTCCCATGTACCCCCATTCCATTTCTTTTGTGGGTAGGGAACAATCATTACGGGAGGATAGGATTTGACATTCATGTTCATGTTCTTGATGAGACATATGCTACCACCCTAAAGCGGAGGGTATCTTCCAAACAAACAAGGCCTGAGCCTTTCAAAAATCTTGTGTGGTTCTTCGCGATGGAGGAGAACGACAACCATCCATGGTTGGGGAAAGAGAACGACGATCGTCACCACCGCCATACGCAACAAAGTCGACGGCGCAAAATCACCACCTCGTGGCCACCTCCACCTCCCCATGGCCTCTGCGCTGGCCGTGGCCACTTCCCCTGTCCGCGACTATGGACCCCCCTACGGCGAGACCGCTGCCACACGGCCGTACCACCATCCCCGCTGCCGGACTACCACCCCATGACCAAACTGCCATCCCTGGCCGAGCTGCCCTTCGGCCTCGTGCCCTCGCGACACTCTCTACAGCCCCTTGTGGCCTATCGGGCCAGACCCAGCGAGTCAGGCCGAACCCAACGGGCCGGGCCTCACTACCGAACTGGCCACACCCCATGGTCCAGGCCGCACTACGGACCGAGTCGGAAAGGACATTGAACCACTACAACCTATTTACTTTCTTTTGGCCTTATCATTGGCACCAGACGACCGTTTGAAGAACCGTCAACGGTGATGGAAATATCAAGGAGATACGGTCGTTTTGAGTATACACTACAAGAGTTTTGGATTATGATTGGGAATAGTAAGGTCAGATCGAGCACGAATCCAACCGGGCCCTCGGGAGTAAAAGGCTAATAACTCACAGACCGGGCATCCGAATGATGCATCATCTATTGCGTTGAGACCCCTATGACATGGTAGAACATTGAGATGCCTCTTAATGGGATTTTGTGGAAGTTGGAGTGTCGAACAGTAGATTTTGGAGTGGATCCTCCTAGAGACGATCGAGCATAGTGCAGGAACCCAGTGGCTAACTGAGACTTGATGACTGCTGACCATTTCGACTCATAGTGACTTGACTGGCCAAGTGGGGAGTTCCTTGGTGACACGAAAGACCCATGGTGGGGTGTGATTTGGTGATGTGACAGACCCACGGTACTCGACAGGATGAGTACCTTAGTAGTCCAAAGATAGTGGGAAGTGCCTCTGTGTGACGTGGCATGCCCACTGTACTTGATAGAGCAGGAGTTCTCTAGCAGTCGAGGTGTTCGACGTTGTGACTGAGAATGTTACATTATACTAACCCTTGAATGAATCCTGGTGGGAGTTGAGTGAGTACCTCTATGTTTTTCCTCATGATTGAGATGGATTACTTGATAAATTAGGTGTATGTATGGTCATATACCTATGAAGGGTTATCTATTTATTTTATACTTTGTAATTTATCCTTGAGGGATTTTGTAAGACCTAGAGGATCTTGGGGTCCCTACTGAGTATCGTTATACTCACCCCTACAAGGGCTATGCCCTCACCTTGTCATGTTGGATACAGATGACATACAGTGCCGACTGAGGCTGAGAGTACCAGGACTAGACGATACCGAGATGTGGACAATACGGCATGTCGGTACGTATAGGAGACAGGTGGACGTGGGGTACTGAGGAGGCGATCTGTACCTACCCTTCATGTAGGAATTTTTAAGGATGATCTAGTAGTTATCCCTTCTCTTTCTTTAGTTTTACTTGTATCTTTACTTTTGGGATTGCATTCTGGACCCCTTTTTACATTCTGTAATCTTTTGGTTATACAGTTTTCTTGAGTTCATATGACGTTGGGTGCTTGGTTATGTGAGTTTTTAGGTTATAAAGGCAATGGCTTCCCAGTTTTCGGGAATACACCTTTGGTATAGTCTCCAGACCCTAGCATGTAGAAGGAGACCTTGGGGTTAGTCATGACACGGGCCCTGGGGGACAGGTCGTGACATGTTTATTGAACCCACTAATCTTCCACAGGTTATAAACAAGTATATTTTTTTTATAGCCTACTTCTTTTTTACATGGCCTATAAAAGGATGAAATAATGAACTAATTAAGAAAAATAACAATTTTTTAAAGGTAATGATATGATTAACTATTTTTGAATCCTATTTGATTTCATAGTTCATTATATGGTAATTGTTTTATTATCTTTTGAACACATAGAAATTACATTCATTATGTGAAAGTTAGGACCTATATCTCCCTCAAATGCATTGGGTAAATATTTATATCTCATGAGATAAATAGGACTATAACAGGAAGTGAACTTGGTTTCGAAAGGGAATTATAATAATATTATGTTATTGGGAGTGAAACATGACTACATTGATGATTTATGGGGTGAAACCATTCCACTAATATAAGCATAGAAATAACCCGAGACTAATATTGAAATTACTCTTTATGTTGATGTGTTTGATAAATTTCTATGCCTTAGGACAATTTTATTCTCTTATGGATCATGTTGTTTTATTAAAATATGATCCATATCTTATATCATACAATTATTTGTTGAAACCTCATGTCTTTGATCACTTATATATATTTTACTGTTTTCAAATGTTATTCTCAGGTTCTTATACCCATATGTTCATTTTATGATAATGTATCTCCCTTATTTACCCTTACTGAGCATTTGTGCTCATGCTTTGTTATTTTTTCATTTACCCAAGTTACAAAAAATAGTATTATGTATGATATGTCTTATATGGGTGAATGGTATAAAGAGAATAGCTAGAAATGATGAAATTCAACTCTGGAACAATTGTTTTTCTTCCAAATGATCCACAGAAACTATACTATTATGGTACATCAGTGTGTTTATATGTAATTAAATGAATATTGATAAATATTATGTTATATCTATATATGATAATATTAGATCACTATATTTGGTGATGAATGATCAACTGAAAGCTCATAAATACATATAGGGTTTTTGACCAGTCATCCTATTTCATATAAACATGTCAATTCTTACCTCTAATTATGATATGGTATAGATGGGTATAATGGAAGAAATGTAAATGGATGGAAATATTGGATACTCCATCCCATCACTTATATCATGTGATATATTTTTAAGAAAACATGGGATGAAAAAAAGTTTCATGATAAATGAATGTGTGGGGGAGGCGATTATCAATAGCAGACATCATCTACATCATTAAAATTAACCAGTACTGTGCCATTGACTTTTTACAAGTTTGTCAATGTTTGGAACATTATTAGTACATGAACCACAACCATAAAGACAAAAAATATTGTGTTTTCGAAGGCCATTTATATATTCATTCTATCTCATGTCTATTAACCACTACAGTTAAGGATCTCCTTTTCAAAAGTACTCTATGGAACAATTATATTCTTAAAAGTCCATAAGGCTCAACCATAGGCCTCAAGAGTAAAGAAACTTCATTAAAAGATTTATTTTCCAAAGGAGGTTGAAATAGGCCACATTTAATGATAGTTACCATTTTTTATATTTTATTTAAATTTATTTATTCGATAAAGGTTCCACACAGTCATATATATCTATTGATTTTGATGATGTGATTAAACAAAAAACATATCTCATGTCCATTTTTCTAGAGTAGGATACACCTCATGGAAAGAGGAGAGAGTAGGGGTTTCATTGCCTGAATTGTTCTATATTGATTGAAGACGTGGTGTTGGTCTGGTATTACTTCTTTTTTCAATATGGATATATTTAATGTCGTCATTTGGATAGATTGGTTAGTCACTCAACATCATAATATTGATTGTAATCATAATCATGTTTCATTATCCACCACTGATGAAAGCTATTGGGTGTTTCATAGAAGGTGGTACCTGAGGTTTGGTGTTGTATAATATTCTCACCTAGAGCTCAGAAGTCTACTGTAAATCATTTTAGTTGACACTAATGATATTTAATCTCTTGGAGATCTTCACATGGGTATCAAGGAATTCAATAACATTTTCCCAAATGACTAAAAAAGTCTTCCTCTAGAATGGAAGGTTGAATTTTTAATTAATATGGTTCCAGGTACACAACCAATTTCTATACCCTTTTATCATATGGAACTTGGTGAACTGATATATATCTTGATTTAGTTGGAAAATATGATGGAGAATGGGTTTTTTCACTCTAGTGTTTCACTATGGGTAGCCACTTTGATATTTTCAAAGAAGGGTGATGATTCACATTATTTATTTGTGGAATACCAAATGTTGAACCGGTTGACTATAATGAATAAAAACCATTTACCGATGTGAATGACTTGTTTAATCCATTTATATGGGATTTTTTTATAAATTGATCTTCATCCATGTTACCACCAACACATGGTACATTAGTTTGATATCCCAAATCCCACTTTTAT
Source organism: Viscum album (assembly GCA_963277665.1). NCBI lineage: Eukaryota > Viridiplantae > Streptophyta > Magnoliopsida > Santalales > Viscaceae > Viscum > Viscum album. The sequence continues at coordinate 449,635,987 of OY728145.1, forward strand.
AATGACTAATTACCAGTATAAATATCTTTTAATATGTTTTCTTAGGACTACTACTACTTTTTTGTTTATGGATTTGATTAAATAGATATTCTATTAGTATCTCAACACTTGTTTTGTTGTTTTTTGGTTGTTTTCATGGTATAATCATGATCCAAACATGATTATGAGAACCATACTAATCATTTTTTGGAAATATTTTGGATTCCTGGAGTTACTGTGATGCTTTTAAATGATATTTTTTGATGATGTATGTGATGGTCATTGGTTACGTGATTTCAAAACATATACATTTAGGTGATCTAGAGAAGTTGATGTCTATAGTTTTGTAGGATGAAAAAAACGTCTTCAACATATGAAGAATACTAGGTCTTGTTGGGTATTATCAATAGTTATGAAGGATTTTTCAATGTATAAATAACCCTTGACTGCACTTTCCATGAATTTAGTGAAGTCTATATAGGATGCTAAACTTCAGAATTCTTTTGAAGAGTTGAAATATATTCTAACATTACATCCGATTTTGATCTTAAATAATCTAGGTAAGAGGTATGTGGTGTTTTCTTCTATGTTTATGGTTCAAGTATGGGATGCGTGCCTATGATGGATGAACACATCACGACCTATATCTATTTATATCTTCAACCTTATGATAAAAAACACCCTACTAATTATTTGGAGAATTTTATGGTTACACATGATCTTAAGAGATATAATAACTATTAATTTTTGGAGTGGTTCATGGTCTTTTTTGATCATATGATTCTGAGCAATAAATTTTCATAGAAGGGCTTGAATCTTAATGAGTGGTGATGATTAGAATACCATCATATGTTTAATGTCAACATCACCTACAACATGATTTAGGGGAATATAATCATATAAACTCTCATTAGGAATGTTCCATCTAATTCTATATTAGAATAAATGAAATAGTGGAAACTTATGGGGATCTTCACTCAATTTCATCTGGGTGTGAATGAGGATGATTTAGGAATGGTTCATACCAATATTTAGATATTATCATCTCTCCATGACTATATTCTATAGTTCGAATAGTGGGATGGTGAATTTGGAGGAATCCTAGAAACCTTTAATTGAGGGGATACCATTTCAATTTGGTTTATACTATTTAATGCTATTATCCACTTTAGAGATCATTTTTTCATTCCATTATCATTTAGGAAATCATTCTTAAACAATTTTCAATGTTCTTTGTGTTCCATTCACCCAAATAGTATGAATATGTATTATTAAATGGGAAAATGTGTCTAGTGGCCAAGTATAAGGCACAAAATAAATGGATATATTTCCCACAGTTACCCCTTCTATTAAATAAACACATAGCACCTACAACCTTTTGGTGTATCTAGCCTCTTCCAATGCTATTTTGGAACTTCCAATATGTTCCCATGGAATTCATTATTATATTACCATGGAATCCATATGAAAATATTTAAATCCAGGCTGTGATTGATTATTTGATGAATGATTATTAATTTATTCCAATCAAGGACACCATGAAGTCTGAATATCTTAGTAATATGTACATATAGGAGATTATGAGGTTTCAAAGTTCTCTCTATACCATTATTTCAGATAGGGATCCTTGGATTACATTAATATTCTAGAAAAATGGATAATATGTGATGGTGAAATATGTCATATTGAGTACATCATAACATCCATACTTAAAAGGTAAGATGATTCTAGTGATTTAGATCTTGTAGGAAAAAACTACATTCCCAAATCATGGATTTCAGTGGATCATGGGATAGCCATCTAGTGTTGTTTAATTTTTCTTATAATAATAGTTACCACTATTTATCAATAATTGAAAACTTTGTGGCTCTCTATGGTCTCATTTATAGTTCAACTATTTGTTGGGAAGAGGTGGGGGAGTTCTCTCTTATTCAATCGAGTCTCATTCAGGTTACTCAAACTAGGATATATTACAAAATTTGACGCCTCTTCACAAATCAAAGTCGAATGAAGTCATATTTGTATTGTTGATACCATCATTTGGAGATTTACATTAGTGATTGACTGTTTGTGAGTGTCTTTGAATGTTTCTTCCCAATGATTCGCCATTATCTAGGAAAATATATAATGTTAGCATTGAGATGTGTTATAACACTAGAGATCAATGAGATTATTATGAAGGTTTATTACCGGTTGGTATTACTAGATCCGTTGATAGTTATGCAATATATACTCCACATATCTCCACTCAGAAATCAAAATCAGAATCCTTAATATGATATGATTTTAAAGCATATTTAATCATATCTTAATGATTTTATTATGTATGAACTAGTATAGATTTTTTATTCTCATGTGAAATTATTCTATTATAATTATATTTAATTAAAAAAATTTTTATGACCAAATAAATAAGATTCTCATGAGACATGGGAGCAACAGTTATCAGTGTGGGATTAGTGGTCTACCCTCTTTCTAGAGAAACCATCTTCCACATGAATTCCTATTGAAGGAAGGTCCTCTGTTTGGGATAATTTTAAAATCAAGGTTAACACATTATCACTATTAATATTTAACTATATTTTTCTTGGGTTTCCATGGTGTAAGAGATGAAATTAGGTATTTTCTAAAGTTACTAGTGTAGGGAGCTCACTACAAAACCCATCAAGGCCACGAAAGGCTCATTGATGACGTGGACTGGTTTATGGGAAAAATCCATGAGGCAGGTTCCTAATGAGAAAGGGATACATGATTTAAATTATATTCACATTGTGATTTGGTGTCTCATGATTTTTTTAATAAGAGGAGACACATTTTGTAGCATATATCACACTCATGTAATAACACCATGAATCAATGATTCAAAATAATATTCATTTCTTCCCTATCAGTTTAATTCACTACATGTGTATCACTCCTATCATTAAACTTCCTCCTCTCATCCTCAACCACAATGATTACTCATGGCATTTTGGGTGGATTATGATTCTCCAAACTCATCCACTTTGTGCTTTGAACTGTATCTTCGTTGGTTTACCATCTATTAGTATGTGTGATCATTATCTTTTTTATCATTATTTCTATGTGAATTCTAATTAGTGTTTGTCTTTTTTTTTGTTATCTAGAATCATATGATCATGTTTCTCCAATCACTTATAGATCAATTGTGTTCTTCTATTCCATAGGTCAGATCATGTGTTGGTTATGGGGTGACACTATGGCCTCTCAATGAATTTGTTGATCTATTTTTCCACTAAACCATTTTTTATAGAGACGGATTCAAAGATAATAGTATCAATTTAGGGACTTCATTCACTATTTTGGAATACCTTTCAATTGTGTGTGAATCCTATTGCGATTAGTGTGTAACTTGAGTTTGAGGTAGGTGATTTTTTCTCTATCCTATGGTATATGAACAATAATTTCCCTTAGAATAATAAAATTTTCTATAAATTAATTATAATTATTGATTGATTTGAGAGTGTGAAAATTATTTTTGAGAATAGATGGGTTCTCTACTCATTTGGAAAATTAAAAGGCAATTTCAAAGAATTTATTAAGGGACTTCAATTTTTTAGATGATGTTTTTTATTAAATATAAGGGTTTTTTGTGAATTTTTGGTAAATTATATACCTTATGGAATATATTTCAAATGTGTAAATAATGGGATCCTTGCGTACATAGTTATACGTTATAGTTTTATACATTGTCCATATGTGTTCGTAGGGGGTTTAATTTTTAGAGAATACCTCTTTTCCAAAGTAGTGTATTCATAGGTTTTTTAACCTATGAGGAGGTTAACATTATAATGAATTACTCTAATCCCTTGACATCAAACATGCATTTATGAGTTATATTTCACACTAGCAATTGACGAGGTACAGTTGAGCTAAAAAACTAGAATTATGCTATCTTTGGGGATTCTATCCCTTGTGATTTGGCTTTCAAAATAATGGTATGATATGAAAAGATACATGAGTTGATTAATGAAACTAGTTTTTTTAAATATTATTAAAAATATTTATATTGATTTTTTTGGAAGTGTAGAAAATGTGCATACTATTTACCACAATTTTATACAAAAAAATCGTTAACTCATAACATGCCTTATTTTATTTAATAATTAGAATATTTGGATGGTTTCATAGAGACTTGATATGGAACACATGGGGAGGATCCTAGTGATCAAATATATTTAAAACCAATTATAATCCCTTAAGGGTATATAGAAAATATATTTTCTTATTATGTAAGAAAAGAAAGGGGCCATATAGAGGTGGCATGGTATTCGGTCACGTGGGTATGGCTAGATGGCGCTGAGTTAGTGTAACTTTTCCCATATATTAGTGGGGTAAATATTTTTTGTTTTAGTTTTCATATTATTTGGATGGCCATGTACTTTGGGATTTTTCAATTATGGTTGTATCGGTATCATTATTTCTTCCATATTTATCATATTTATTTTTTGGTTATTTCTTTAAACTGTGTCTTTATACAATTTTCTTATTTATGGTTGTGACAAATCATTCCATTTTATTTTTTTCGATTCTTAAGTGCTAGTATCTAGTTTAACGGGACCAAGAATGCCCTTAAGGTTAGTAGTTGATCTATTTAGGAACTAGTTTGGAGGGAGTCACTAGTTATTTCATAATAGTTGTTGATACATGAGATGAGATTGTGATGTTTAATATTTTTTGTTCTTCCAAAAGTACAAAAGGGTAATGGATTATGATAAAAGGAAAAGAGTGGAACATTCAATATTTACCCATTGTTATTGAAACCAAAAGTAGATATAATTATGGAGAAAAAAATTAAATTGGAGGGAACTTATATAGGCTACCTATAGGCTATTAGGGAACTATATTGAAATTATATATCATGTATCAGTGCTATAGAAATCAATTATTTTACTTTTATGGATATATGATAAAAAATATGTAGTTTAGAAATATTTTATTCATCCAGGTGATCCAAATGAAGGTAATAATTTTGAAAATTTAAATATTACATTGATGTTATGAAGAAATTGGTTTATAAATCATGGAAAATAAAAAGCGTTTTTGAGACATAAATTTGAATATGAGGGAATAATTAAATATAAAATTTATCCATCTATTCTCTAGAAACCCAGAAATATAGTTTATATTAATACATTGGCACAATATACAAGGGATAACTCCGCCTAATATATACCATTTTAGTATTCTTAAAAAAATTTCATACATCACTTCCACACTATAACAAAAAATAAAAAATATCAGAGAAGCATTACTCTCAACACTGAATAATCAATCAATGATTCATTGTCCATTTAATATGGAATGGAGAAAAATAAAGGGTGAGGAAAAATGATCATTAAGGTTAATGTACAATGAAATATATCTTGATTGGATAATGAATAATTTATGTGGATGAGTAGAGAAACAAAACACATAAATTAAATCAATAACATGATTTAAAGTTACATTCTTGGTTAATATCAACATAATAATGAAATGGACAATTGACAGTAAATTATTAATAAATGAAATCCATAAATCTGGACATTCAAAATCTTAACATCATGTTGTTGACCATGGTATCATGAATATTACTATCAAGACCTCAAAAAATACATTTTTAATAAATTGTTAGTTGTAAACCATGTAATCATAAAATATGGAATTCCAGATGTTTTTTATCATGAGAACTATCAAAGAATCTAGAGGAGATATATATCCAAGACCCACTCATCAAATTAATTTCATATATAATCCTTATATATTGAATAATCAAAACATTTATTTTTCATAATTCCTTATAATTCAATATTTACTTGCAATGATCCCTGAACATGACATATATCCCGGTTCAATGAGATTACACACTTCATAAACTTCATCCAAATGATAACATATATAGAAATGATATATGTTTGTGACAACATAATAGTAGTGGAAATGATTCCCAACAAAACCATGATATATAAAAATTAACATGAAAGAGAAAATAAGACCAATCAAATGATGGAGAGTGCTTGGTAATGCTATCCTATGTATATTAATGAAAATAAAAACTAAAATTAGTAAATGATGAAAGAGGGACATGAATTCATTAGAAATACATATTTTTTAATAAAACCTAGAATTTTTGAAATATAAATGGAAATAATATAAAATCAGTAAAACTAGAATCCATGTAACATTCTATAATAACAAAGTAATAAATAATTTTCAACATTTTTCAAACCTTTATGAAAATAATACCATTTTATATAGATAACATTTTATATATAAATTCAATAAATAATAAGAAAAATATTTTCATTGAAAATTACCATGGAACCATGTAAAGGGATGTTTTATTTTAATAATGGTTAGTATTGTAGTAAATTGTGTTCATCCCATATACTTTTAAAAAATACCCAAACCATATATTTGTTATAAAGATTATAAGAACCTCATTTAGAAAATAAAAAAAGATCCCTTATAAAAAATGTTAAAAAAATAAATTATAATTGAAAATGAATTTAAATAATCATTAGGTTATAAAGAATAAAATTCTTGAGACAATTAATTAAACCATTATAAGGAAGAAAAATACTATAAGGGAAGACTTTAAAACATTTTTTCCAAAGGAATATACCATTAATTTAAATTAAATTTTGATTCATGACCAAAAAATAAGATTAATATAATGAAAACATATAAACCCCAAAAATAATGATAAGGTTATAAAATAGATGGTGTTTTTATATGAGTTTCCTATAAATTTCTTAATGTATATGTGAACATAAACAAGCATGAAATAAAATTATATTATCATTGATATCATTTATCTCAACACCAACTAAATTCATATGATCTATTATCATCATTAATAATAAATGTTTATTTATTTTAAATCTAAAATATTACCATATTCTTCAATTAATTAAGAATACTTCTTTAAATTTTTCCTCTATGGGAAAACTAGTATATTTCTCATGCATATTTCTTTTCAAATATTGTGATCCACAAACAATTGGAATGATTTCATTATCCATAGAATCATATTCACTTCAGAATTATCGTATTTATTTATTATAATATATTTCCTATTAATCCATTTAAGGTAATGATGACAAATTAATTACATCACTTCAAAGAGATGATAGTGTATACATACACATTATTAATGTTTCCAATTTTTGATTGATGGATTTAAATAATGGTAAATAATAATTTACCTTTGTTGAATATTAAATAGATCTTATATGTCATATATATCATATATATTCATTAAATAAATCCTTATTACCATAGATATAATGAAACTATGAGAAAATAATAACCTAACATTGTTGAGTTTGTAGTATTCACACATGCACAAGCGACATTGTCATATTACAATGGATCGAAGGATTAGAAGGTATGCAATATATTATCTATAAATAATAACAGTAATATCATAATTAAACTATATATTAATTTTATCAATCCTATTATCAATCCATGATTACAATTAATGGAAAATAAACCACATTTCTACAAGGATATGGTAGTCCGTACATACACATGAGTAAAACAATAATTTTCAATTTGATGAAATTTTTTGAATAAGTGTTTTTAAATAACAATAATATCATTTTAGTGTTTTTATGATAGTAATTTTTTACATTGTCATGGTTATAACATAATTATAGGTGCTATAATAATAAAAAAAATGAAATATCTCATTTAAGAGTTATACCTATACATTTTAAATCCTCAATTGTTTTAAACTTAATACCATATTATGATAGTCTTAGGGAAATAAAATATGATATAAGATATGGGGAAGTAATATTAGAATCTATTTTTTCAGGTATTGTTTGTTCTTTGTGGCTTAATGTTTGTGAATAATTATTTAGAGGAGGTTATCATTAATATATGTGGTGGGTGGAAGACATGAAACTACAAGAATTATAAACATACAACATATGTCTACCTCATTTAAAATGGATATGAAATTCATTATCATATATGATATTTTGGTTAAAATATAAATATAAATACAATTATAAAGGTTTATGTGTCATTTTATACCTTATCTTTAGCTTTTACATCTTTAGTAACCCGATTTAACATTAATAGTAACAAAACTTTCCTCACTAATTAAGAGTCTTGGAAGTAATTTTATAAATTTAAAGATCAATATACATGAACCATGAAATATATTATATAAAAAATCATATCCAATTGATTCATGATATGTTTTTTTTAAATTTTTAATTATTTGAAAAAAATTGAAGCCCCAAATACCATTTATAGTAAAAATTCAGTCTAATTAAATATATAGTCTTTAAGGGCTTCAAGATTAAAAATAAATTAAAATCTAAAATATTTAACTTCCATTTATACATGTTAATTATTGAATAAATTCATTAGTCAGTACTACTCATCAAAAGTAGATAAATTTTAATAGGTGGATATTATGTTTATTTAAAAAACATCTATAACCTAATATTCCATTTAAATTAAGTGATTTATTTTAATGGGTGGAATTTTTGCAAAAAAGAAATGATATTTTTCTCTAACCACTCAAAAATTATTCGTTTAAGAAAATATATCAAATTCATCATATGACCATTATAAAATGATGGTTTAAAAAATTATATCCATTTTATTAAATAAAATTAATAAAATTATTTGAAATTAATAAAATTTTCCAAAACAAAATGAAATAAAACTATTTCTGATGATTATGCATTGTAGAAGCATAAAACTATTTAAATGAATGTCAATTATTGAATGAATTCATTAGTCATTTCAACACATCCAATATAGATTAGTTTTAATGAAAGGATATTAAGTTTCTATAAAAAAGTATAATTTCAGGATATTAGTCACTGAAACTCATCAAAAATAGATTAGTTTTACCTCACAGGTTTATCATTAAATAACATGTTTCTCCATTACAAAGGAGACAAAAACTTTCAATAGTGACTATTCGTTATGACTAAAAATTAAATTAAAATATTTTAAAAAATTTATCTTAATAATTATAAACATTAAATTAAATTTTCATGATAAAATTCCCATAATTGGATGAAATTTATTTTAATATAAATTCTCAAAACACATCGACAACAGTTTCTAAAAAATTCATTCGAAGAATAAGACTGAACTTATACCAAAATAAATTATCTTAATGATGAATTTTTACTTAATTATATTATGTTTTATCGAGGTATATTAAGTTTATTTAATATATTTCACAATATAATGAGGCTTTTAAATTACATGATTTATTTAAAATGTGTCAATTTTGAAAAAAATTCGATATTGTTCATTATTCACTCAAAAACCATTATTTTATGAAATAAATATAATAGACATCTTATAAATATTATAAATTAAATATTTGATAAATTATATCCATTTTTTCAAATAAAATTTATAATTTTTTATTGAAATTTCTTAAAATATCCAAAATAAAGTGATACAAAATTATTTTGGAATAAAAAACATTATTAATAAAATAATGAACTTATTGATATATATTTCCAAATGAAAATATTTAAATGATAATAAATTAATTTTACTGAAAATATAATATACTTAATTTATTTTAATCTCTTATATTTAGTAATATATTTAATATATTACGATAAAAATATATTTCACGCGTAAAATAGTTTCATTGAAAAAATATACCTCTTTTATTCAAAATATATCATCATTATCTGTTAGAAATTAATAATACTTGTATAAATTAATATTAATTTTTTCATATATATATATATATATTTCATTATAATATTATTCCAAATCAAAAGCATGAAACCAAAGACTAGGCCCAAATGATAATAGTATATTTTGGTTTGTTTAAGCTCGATGTTTTGTGTGGGGTAGGTTATTGAGCATAGTGTTATTTCAGAGGAAAATATAATGTAAAATACGGGGGTATTATAGTATCCCATATTTTAAAAAATATAATGCACATAAATTTAATTCTTCATTTCTAAACTAAATACATCATAACATAGTAATAAAATTGGATATATATTTATCATAAAGTGTAATTTTTGTATCATGACTAGGAAAAATTTTACTCATGTACCTATATAAGAATAATAATTGAAAATGAGTTTCTAAATACATGACACGGTAGTTGTGCATTGTATTCCACATAATACATGAAAAATTTATCTTAATGTTTCCCATGTTGGATAAATTCCATTATGATTTGGATTTAAAATATGATTAAATTGACATAAATTATTTCTTCCTTTTATATCATCATGATTTCATCCTTCAATGGAAATAATCATGATCTTGATGAATCTTTCACACAAGAAGTTCTAAAATCAACTTTTAATGAACCATAATATCTAAAAAAACTGGATAAAAAAATTTCACTCATTTATAAAAAAATGGTTAACACAAGCTAAAATAATAACTAATATGAATATAACTTCATAAAAAATAATTTCCAAAATCTCAATAGTAACCAATTATAAATTTATAACTCTTAAAATGTGATTTATTAAATTTAATCCTAATAAACATAATATTTTAATCACTTATTCTTTAAAAATTGTCACATTTTACATCCTTAAATAAAGGTTATCACCCAAATATGTATATTCCCTAATTACATATTGAATACCATAATTTGTAACAATTAAATTAAAAAAATGATTAATCTCCTCTAGGTATCACCATGTATTATTTCATAATAACCCTAATGTTCATTTATTCATTAATCAATTAATATCTCCAAAAATATTATATATTCAAAATTATGCCTTTTAGGGGTTATTGATACCATTCTACATATGTTTCCAAAATTCATATTTTCTAAATTATACATAAACTTGTCTAATTTTATATTAATCCTATCATATTTTATTTAATCATCATACAAAACTACTATTTATAAATATATCCAAACCAAAATAATATATTCTCCAATTTAAACACAATTTCCCAGAATTAAAACTCAAAATGGTTACATTCATAGACTATAAATATTCCTTGACTTAATTTTGTATTAAATAAATCAACAAATATTCCATCCATAGAGAAAATATTTCCCAAAAAAGAAACATCCTAAAATCAACATTCACACTTACCATATTTATCATATATTGTATTTTAATATAAATGTTCCATGAATAATTTTCCATAAATTCTTATCCTATTCATAACCATTATAGTATCTCTTGATATCATTAATACAAACCAAAACATAATTATTAGGTCATTACATCATTCTTGGGTACATAGTTTTAATAATTCTTTATCTCTTTATGCTTAAAGGACTATACATCAATAGAAGCTTTTAGGACTTTTTAATTATGATCTTGATGGACTAAATCTCCACAATTCAAAAAAATGGACAATACCTTTAGGAATCTTCCCACATGATTATTACCACATTATTGATAGGTGGTATGTTTAATATTTTTCATTCCATGGTCATTATCACTCAAATATTCATAAAAATCCACTTGAATATTATTTTCAATAAATTCAATAAGGTTTAGATTACATTTAAAAACTAAAGAAAATTGGTTAGGAATAATAAAAAGATAATTTAATATAGCTTATCCCATTTTAGTTTCCCTACATGGTAAATTATATTAAAAAAATTTAGCATTATATTCTATAATAGGATCATGATCTGCTCTACTCTAACACACACTAAACTAACATGATGAACATGGTAATCTCAATATAAACCATTGGTGATGATTCCCTTCCTTCCTCTATAAGACAGATATAATATTTTGTATAATATTATCTAGCTTAAAATATTCAATAACATTTATCCTTAGAATAAAAATCATTATGAAGGTAATCTATCACAAGGGATTATAATGCCTATGTTAGCTATATTTTTCAATTATATAGTTACCAAGGATCATATTAATCTTTCTATAATACTAACTGTAGCAACCAAAGATTCTTAAAATCATAGCCACAATTTAATTTATTACATTAGTACAAGATATAATGGATCACACCACCTACAATAAATTATTTTAGATATATTGGAAATCTAGATACATAAATTACTTTCATATTATATTTAAAATTAAAAATCTAGTAGGAAAAACTTTCTTGCATCCTTGAAAAGTCATTGAGCAATTCATTCATTCATATACTAGTGAAATGGGAAAATATTTTTGATCTTAGATAATCAATAAGTGTAATACATGATATAAGTTATCTTGAGTTAATAAGGATAATTAATATGTAGGAGTGGAGAAACGAAATAAATTCAATTCAATCAAAAAATTGAGTTCAAAGAACAACCCAAGACAATATCAATAATGTAATCCAATGGATAATAGAAACTGAATTAACTATAATGTAAATTGATAATCCATTAAATTTATTATCTTTACATAATGGTAACATCCATGATATCAATAAATCACACCTTCAAGGCCAAGCCCATGGAATCCTAAATAATTATTTAGGTGTAAAAATTTCCCATATAATAATGAATGCATACTATTTGTCCTCATTATACTTTCCATTTCATTAAAGTCCCATATATAACTGGGAACCACCCATAATATTAACATCCTATAAAATCCTAATATATTTAATTAACAATATAATTAATTCAATGAATTCCATATAAGTAATTATTTATCTATATTTAATCAAGAATATAGAATATTTCACCGTTAAATGAAATAAAATTCTTAATAAGCTTTCATCAATCGATAATATGTAATAAATATAATACAATTTAGACAAAATAAATATGGTTGAAATGTTAATTCATAAATCCAAGAAAAAGAAAATATATATATGGAGGATAAAATAATATCTGATTAAATGATTGCGATTGATAATGAATGTGATAATGATAATGTTAACAACACGGAAACCATAAATTAGAAAAGGTTGAAAAATGGAAATCAATTTATCTAACATAAAAATTGTATATTAAAAGGCATACATTTAAAAATAGAAAATAATATATATTCAAAATATTAAAAAAATCATTACTATTTTTTCAAAAAAATTATAAATCACATTAAAAATTATTTTCATTAATTTAGGAAAATAATACCATTAAATGTTGATAAAATTTTAAATAAAAATTTTAATACTTTTATGAAAAATAATTTATTTGAAAATATTCATAGAATATTATAAATAATTATCTAAATTAAGTAATAGTTATTAGGTGGGGGTGAATTTCATTCATGTGGTAAATGTTAAAACATAGATTCCTTCATCACTTTTGGTAAAAAGTAAAAAGTATTTCATTCAAAAAAAGAAAAGAATATTTAAATTAAAAAATAAAAAAAATTAAAATACAGTAAAAAAAGACATCAAATAAATATTTGTATATAAAAAACAATAATTTTGAAATATTTATAATTACATTTACATGTAAAAAATTGAGCTGTAATGGAGACCGTATAATATTCTTTTTTCAAAGAAAGCCCCACACATTTTCCTGAATTATTGATTTTTATCTAAAAAGGGAATAAATTTATAATAAATACATTAAAAAATAATAACTATAGTATAATTAAATATATTGGGTTAATATTATAGGGATCATATAATTCACCAAATTAATATTATAACATTAAAATCATGAAAAATGAGACTGTTAGAGAAATCCCTTACCTCAAATCCAAAATTCATTGTAGGAATTGTTAACCTCTAATATAATAAATTTATATTTATTATTTAGATAATATATAACCATATTTATAATTATCATACCTATTATAATTCACTTTTATATTCTCATCACCAATTAATTAATAATTCATCATTTAAATTTTCTATGAGTTGAAAACTGGTATGTTTCCCATCCATGTTTTGGATTGAAGGTTTTGATACATTGTAATTCCCTAAACCCATAATCTCATAGTCAGTGTATACATTATTAAATTTTCATGATTTATAGGTAATAGAATCATGACGTACCTAATAGTTTAGTATTCTTGGTAAAATAGATACATACATGAAAGTCACATTAAATTTAAAAACATATAATAAACCAAAAAAATCATTGAGATTTCAATTAATCTCTTGATTTTATCATTTTATATCAATAAAAAACCCTTCCTAATATCTTTTTCAAAATAAAACATAATTAATGGGTGATCTTAGATTCACTATAAGGTTAAGCATAGACTGAAAGTTATAAATAAATTATGAATAATCAGAATAGCATGGTAAATAATTGAAATAATGCCATTTACTAAAAACCTAAACATAATATGGATGGAATAAATGCTGAAAAAATAATTCAATTTAAATAATAACATGAAAATGAAACTTAATAATGGATTTTCTAATTAATAGAAAAATCACATGAAAATAAAACATAATCATTTTTATTTAAATTATTATAATAATCATATGAAATTTTAGTAAATGAATTCATAATAATGGAACAAAAAATAGGGGAAGTCTAAAACATACATTTGATACCTTTTTATAAGACATATATATCGTGGAGGCCTTATTACAAGACATATAATAAATGGGTAAGGCCTCGGACAAATCCCACTATAGTTTGTCTCATGAAACCTACTAACACATCAAGAGGCAATAGTGTGCCCCAACAATCACATTATAAGTAAAATGAATCACTAATATGAAAGTGGTGAGACATATTATAAATAAATTCACACATTCAAAAATTAACATAAGAAATGTTAATACCTATTTCAATCAAGTAACATAATTATAAACCATCTAGAGCAAAATGGTGAATAGTAATACAATTATACATCCCTAATTAAACAGATCATAATCCATCCGAACAAAAAAATTTGGACAGTATCAATAAAATATATCATATATGTGAAAAAATTATTATATATGGATAATTTCATTGATGAATAGAAAAAATATAAAAACTTATTTGAAATATATTTTCGAAGAATATAAATTTTAAAATATGAAAATAAATGTTTGATAAAAAATGAACCAAAAATATTTTGAAAATATTATTTTTTGAAAATTACCGTTTAAAAATTGTAAAATATGAATCAAAACATTGATTGGTCATCATGGTGGAAGATTATATTTATGTTGTACACATTAAAACAGTGATCCCTTTTATATTTTTATAAAAGTAAAATGGGATTTTTTTGAAAATAAAAAAATTTAATTTTATTAAAAATATTAAAAATTGGTAAAAATTTCATCATAAATTCATTCATAAAAAGATAAAAACAATTATGAAAACATTTTTTAGGAAATTTTGGTTTTGAGGAAAAGCAATATCAAACTGAAGATTAAAATAAATTTGGATTTTCTTCAAAAACCCATTATTATTCATTTTAAGTACCAATGAGATGTAAATTGTACTATTATTTGAAAATATTCATGAATAATAAGAGTATAATAATATAGATTGATATTAAGATAGAAATATAAAATAATTATCCCATGCGAGACATAAACAAATCCTAAATCGTGATGATATATTCAAATACACCCATACCACTTTTGTAACTTTTGAATCATAAAATCCATGAATGAAATTAAATTAAATTAAACATCATATAACATGAAGAAAAATTAATTCATGACGTAAGATATAAAAATTTCAGTACATATTCCACCCAAAATAAATAAGTAGTGAATATGGGGAATGTTTCACCTAAGTTAATGTGAGAAAAAAACCCTTACAATGAGTTTGAATCATCACATATGTTATACATCTTCTTAAATAATAAAATTATGATAATTACATACATTCATCATAAATTTTTTAATTTTTTCTATTAATTTATCACTTTCATCATGTTATATATGGTTACTTAGTTAATTAAATTTGAATCATATGTTCGATGATATTTTTCTTATGTGTCAAAAATGACATTGGTAGGCTTCCTATTATTTGAGAGGAATTTATTTAAAAATATATTGAATAATATTCAAGAAATTATTATCATATTTATACATCAATTTTAATTTTAAAACCAATCATGAACGATGGCTATGAAAAAGTAACTATATTATAATCATGGAGATGGTAGGTCCTATGTACAAATGAGTAACATTTCCATTTTTCAATGTTCATTAAGGATTGAAGTTATGTAATATGTTATCATTAAATAATGAATAATATCATATTTAATATATTATTTCTTTGAATAAATAAATAAATATTTATATATATCATTCACATGGTGTGGTGATGAAAAGGTAGTCACAAAATTTGGTGAAGGTGGAAGTCCACACATACACATACAATATTATCATATATCAGTGAGTGAAAAGGTAAGAAATAATATTATATGTGATATATTATATATTAATAATGTTAAATATTTCATTAATGTCATAATTATTTCATGTATTTCATATATAATCATTAAAATTATCTTTATTACCTTCTATGTAAATAATTAGTGAAGAAAAAATTAGATCGCTTCACGAGGTAGTAGTCCCCTGTACACAAGAGAGAAATTTTTGTATCCAATATAGAATTAAAAGTAAAAAGGTATATATGAAATAATTATTCAATTTATATAATTATTTTACACATATAATATATGTTATTTAAATACATCATAATTTACAACCATGATATGTGGTAATTGAAATATGAATGACAATTATTTTTAAGGTGGAAGTATACCATACACAAGAATGATAATTTTGTAACCCATCTGATAGAAGAAAAAATGGTTGTAGGTAATTCACATAAAATAAAAAATATTATTATATAGAAGATAATATTTTTATCATATCATATTGGTTTAATTTGAATTGAATTAGTCATAGGAATAAATAATATAAAAATTCTCATTGAAGGATGTTACATCTTCTTTGGGTATAGTCATTAGGTTTTCAACAAAATGAATCATAGGTTGGACTTATTTCATGAATATGGATTATATAGTAATAGTATGAAAGTCTATATTTTTTTGGTCAGGTATTGTCCAATGTCAAATTGTTATAAGGTGTGAAGAGGAGAGAAGATTGGGTAGCCTTTTATTGGTGAGTTGAGTGGAAAACATGAAAATTTTGAAAAGAAAAAGGTGTTCCCACATATTTTCACATCATAAAAAGGTAATAAATGGAGTATTATTTATACATAGACATTATAGAGTAGAAATATAGAGATAAAATATATTTTATACAAGTGATTATGTTATTTAAACTGCTATCTTTTTAGTTTAACTCATGGTCAATAAATTTTTACCTTAACCACCAAAATAATTTTTACCGTTTTTACTATTAATTCTGATAAAAAATTATGATAACATTATTATATAATATAAATTATATATATTAAAATTTTGTCATCAAATATTCCAAATTCCATTAATATAATTGTTAAATTTAAATTTAAATTTAATACCACAATGAAACTAAAAAGTGTGTTTTAAGAAAGAAAATGTCCAAATATTTATAAAGTATTTATATGGAAATTCAATCTCAAAAATAATCAAATTAACCATATTGGATTAATTATTATATAATTTTTCTAATATTATATTACATAAAATTTTAAAAAAAAATTATCTTTGTAAATAATTTAAATTAAAATGGATTGTTTAATTAATATTTAGCATTATTCACTATTAATCGAAAAATGAATCATTTCTAAAAATAAAAAAAATTCAAACTAAGCAAATATTGAATGTATTATTTCAAAAAATTATTTTATTTTATCAAATAAATTTTCTAAATTTTTCAAACAATTATTATAAATTATATTTTTAGTGAGCGACAAATCCTCTTTATAGAAAAACAC
Source organism: Viscum album (assembly GCA_963277665.1). Lineage (NCBI taxonomy): Eukaryota > Viridiplantae > Streptophyta > Magnoliopsida > Santalales > Viscaceae > Viscum > Viscum album. The sequence goes on from OY728145.1 coordinate 449,653,673, forward strand.
AATTTTTCAGAAATCATTTATTTTTATTTGAAATGGTTCTAATTTTATCCATATTTAATAGATGTCCATTTTATTTATTTTCTCAAATGTTTAATACATATTATTATTTAAGACTAGTTAGTTTTATTTATGCTCTCCAATATAATAGAAAAATTATAATAGAAATTTTCAAATAATAATATTTTAAGAGAGTATCACATTTTGATAAAACTGTGTGTTTCATGAATTTAAAAATATAAAAGAGATATAATTTATTTAATATATTGTAATGTCTCTAGTTGTTATATTTACTTTTACTGTTAGTGTTACCTGTCTTCATGATATCGAATATAATGTTGAAATTTTAAAATCTCAGGGTGTTACATCCGTAACATTAGAATGGTTTCATTATATTATGAATCATAAAAAATTGAAATTTAGCATATGTATTCATTATATAATATTTTCTAACCTTCCCTTTAAATGGATGATGAAAAATTAATTTCATAATTTCACTGAATCGATAGACTTCACCTATGCAAGATTGATGTTTCTAGTTTTTTAATTGATGTAACAGAATAAAGGTAGGTAAAAATCAACATTAAAGAATCATTTTTATCATATATATTTGTTAAATATATCCTTACTATAATCCATGTAAATGGAAAATGAGAACTTATTCCCATCACTTCATGAAGGTGGTATTCAACACATAACCTTGAGTGACATTATCATCTTCCAATGATAAGAAGGGTAGGAAAGTAAGTAATATATCATTCATAAAGAATCATAATAATTTCATAAATAATATATATATATATATATTTATATATTATCCATTAGTATATCAATACATTAGTGGTGGTGATGTAAAAAGCCCCACAAAACTATATTGATATGTTAGTCCATACGTATGTTTGAAAAATAGTTTAAAATTACATTGGATGGAAAGTGGATGACTAAGTTGTAGGACATAAAAATTAAAAATATTTCTGAATATGGAAGGTAATTATGTTGTTATATTCTCTTTTTTGGAAATAACTTAAGGAGGTAGAAGAAGAAAAAAACTAAAATCACTCATTAAAGTGATATACAAATTATATAGAAATCATCCTTTGTCTTAAACCATAATCCATCTAAGGAAATTATTAAAGAAATAATATAATATCTATGATATGGGGAAATGAATCTAGGAATGTATTTATATAGAAATTGGACAAGATAAGCAGCTTATATTTTGTGAATATGAGTAGAGGGGAGGTTCCCTTTTTTAAGTGAGGTGGGTGGAAAGCATAAGAATACTAGAAATATTAATATATAATATGTTTCTAACTCATATTAAAGTTCATATAATTATAAGAAATTTTAATATTATGAGTATAATATCAATATATAATCATCTAGTAACTTTTAAACTAGTTTAGGTATCATTTTAACACATTTATTTTTGATTAACCCAATCATTATCCTCATTTAACCATGCCTTTTTATCAAATGTTTCCCTATTTAAGATCCATGTAAATAATTTTATAAATACCTATAAGTAAATTAAATAAAACATTTATGTTAGGATAAACATTTTCCCATCTACTTGAGTTAATATAGGATTTGTATAACTTTTTAATGATTTAAAATAATCATGATGAGAAACTAATTATAATATAAACTCTTTAATCATTAGGTATAAATTATAATTATCAATTATATTCATGGGTCATCATAATTAATGAAAAATACATTATCTATAATTAATTTGAAATCATTTATTTTATTTTCATTAACTATATTAATTGTTTCACTGACATTTTGTTAGTGTTCAATGCTATTATACAATAAAAAAACAAAAACTAAATTAATATTATATAAAATATATATTTATCCTCACTGAAATCATTTATAACCATCCGAATAATATTTTTATAACTATTAAAATATATTAGAGTTATTAAAATATAGAGCGTGACTTTATTTTAGAATTTCTTAACATAATATAACACAAAGGTCATAAAAAAAGTTTTAAAAATGGACTTAATTCAGAAGATAATATTGTTATGGTAGAATTAATCTCATAAAATTAATCAAATTCAAGTGAAGGATTCATTTTGAGACATTATGAAATAATTTTAATCTTAATTAACATGGTTTTCCCATTAACACAGTGATTAAATTAAACAATATTTTACTTCCATTGTGATTAGAAATTTGGTGGACATAATAAAACAATTTACTATACTAATTATAAATTTTAAATTAATTTTTCAATATACAATTCCAATAATTGGTATAAATTTAATTAATTATATGTATGAAAAATAAATTGAAAACAATTTTTTGGAAAATTTGTTTTTGAGAATAAAATAGAACATATACAGAAATAACATATAATTTTACTTAATATGAAATTAATTAGATTAAATTAAATCATAATTGTATTCTGTTTTGATGAAACTATATCCATAATATAATGGGGATTTTAGGTTACTTGATGTAAATAAAACAAGACGTCACATTCTAAAATTATCATTTTCATTATTCCCTAAAATATAATATTTTATGAAAACTATAAAAAATTCCTCATAAGACAATTATGACATGATGATCTCAAAAATTCCATCAATTATTTCAAAACAAATTTAAAAGTGGGATTAATTAACTATCAAATCCATGTAGAATGTGAAATAAAAACCATTTTTGAAGAGAATGAAAATTTGAAGTATAAAATGAATTTATTTTCATTATATTCCTAATATCCATATTTAAAATAATTTTAATTTAAAATATTTAAAATGTAATATAATTATTTATTATGAATTATTTATTAATAGTGATAAATTAAAATAATTATGATAAAAAAATTCACATATAAGAAGTTTTATGAAAATTATATTTTGTACCTATAAAATAAATTATCTTCATTTCCAACTATATAATAATCAATGTAAGATTTATTATTCATTTTTTTAATGACATAATTTCTACATATATTTCATAATTGGTTATTAAAATTCATATCCTTTTAACCAATGGATCGGTCATGATGGTGAAAGTATATTTTTTTCATTTTATATCGGTGTATTGTGTGGTGTACTCTATCAAAGATAATGTTATATCAAAATAAAATATAAACTAAAATATTAGGGTACTACATATAATGAATCTATAAAAGGATATTAAGATTGTTATTATTTCACTTATATGATACTTTAAATAGAATATAGTTTCTTTATGGAATGTGGTAATATATTTGGACATAATTGTACTTATCATTTATCTAATTAATAATTATTTCTTATCAAAAATTAAGATTGAATTTCACTTAATATTAAAAAATGGACAAGATATATCCTTAAATAATAATTTTAAGAGTTACATTATTTAATATAAAATTTCTTTGAAAAAAATTTAACGGAATGGGTCATAAGAATAATTATTATATCTGCCTACGAATTTAGTTTATTAATACTAAAAAAACTATTGTATGCATGTTGATTTTGGTATAAAATAAATAGTTTATTTAAAGTAACTTTTTGAAAATTACATAATTATTATTCACATTATGCTTGGAATCAGAGAGTGTATAAAAATTAGAATACGAGATGAAATAATGATGTACATGATAGACTATGATTTCCCATAGAAAAAAGAAAAATAAATTGAACTCAACATCGAAGAACATGGATGAAACAGAGTGAAATCTACTAGAAATTAACGATTTTCCTAAAAAATTATATCTTAAGATGTAGGAAGTGAGGAATTAAAGGCATAAGATTAGTCCAAAAATGAAAACGATATCTCTAGGAAATGTCTATAGCTAACCTATCATTTTACAAACATAAATAAATGATTTTATGGATAATTAAACATTAAATTATATTCCAAAGATCATAATGACTAGTGTCTTGGAGATTAGGTACATAACTAATCATCAGTATTCAAAAATAAGAACATCATTTATTTAATCTTTATATTGAGATAAAAATATCCATTAAGATCCTATAACATCATTAGATAACCCAGATGATACATGGGTAAAGGGGTGAGCTAAAGGTCCCAGTAAGGAAATAATCCTATGAATAAAACATAGTACATTGATTAGAAAAAATAACATGATGACATAAAATACACTGAATAAGAGTAAATATAATTAATTATAACATATAGAACGTGGGATCATATAATAATGGAATAATATTAATATGAAAGAAAAATAAATCATGACTTTAATATGATTCAAGGACCATTTCATATATAAGATCATGAGTCAATTCTTACCACCATGACTATTGCACATGGAGCATGAGTCAAGGATAACCACCAAGACTATTGAAGATAGTCTTCGAAGACCAAAAATTACCCAATGAATTAAATATCTATCTTAGAACACCCATCATAACATGTTCATGAATATTTGTACCACATGAAGAATCATATGAAATCAATCAAATACAAACATAAGGTTTACCCAATGTAATAATTGGGATTTATAATCTTGTTAAAGGGAATTGCATTAGAGAATATCAAAATTGTGTCCATGAAAGAAATGATTTAAATAATACCCCAACATTAAAAAGTTAAAATAGTCATAGATCACGATAAATTATGTTAAATTATAGTGATAACATGTAATAATTCAATTTAAGAAACTTTAGAAATAAAATAATTTAGTTTGTTTTAAACAATATTAAAGAGAATTTAATACAAGAAATCACATTATAATTTATATAAAATAGTATGTTAACCAAGAAATGTTTCATAATAAAATTATATATTTTATAAAAATAATTTTTACATAAAAATATATTATAGATTGGAATTGAAAATAGGTAATAATTTAGGAAGATCCCATAAATAGGGCTAGCTTATCAGAAATAATTGAGTTGGAAACATTTTAATGACATAAATATCCTCGAAAAAGAAGGATGAACATATACATAGATCCTTTAAGTTTTAAATAAAATGAAAATATATCTTAATTTGTGTAAAAAGATATAAAGAATAACTTGATGGAAAAATTGAGGTTTGGGTATATTTTCTTACATTATTCCACAACGATTCTACCCTTGATCTTAATATACTAAATAATCAAATTATATCCGTTAATTAAATAATTTTTTTTGTATATTCATTTTATTTATTATAATTTAATTAAGTTCATTAATGTCCCTTTTATGGGTTATGAGATTCTATTTCATCATTCAGAGGTATTAGTTTCCTAGGTTTTTATGATTGGTTTACATGTATATGTGTTTAGATAATCATGTAAAATGTGGATAGTTGTCCAGAATGGAACATATATGTTATTAAAGAACATATAGAATATTAAAACCCCATTTTTTTCAAGAATTTAGGATGATTTATTAAATAAAATAATAATGATAATAATTAAGATTAATTTAGTATCTTTTAATCATCACAAACTAGTTTTTATATATATTTTAATATCAAATATATATACTATTTATAGAAAATTAAATAGTTTGTATTGTATATAATACAATATAGTTCAACCATATAAAAGGTTTTTCGGTAGTCTTATATGGATTAATTTAAATAGGAAGGCATGACATCCTTGAATGTGGTAAATCGCTACCTTACGGACAATGTTTTAATTACTAAAATAGAAGTGATAGGAGAAGATATTTTATAGATAATTATTCTATCAACATGAAAAAATTCGAATATATATAATATAATGGAGTATTCGTGACACATGGATTGGGGATTCTGAAGATAAGAATAGAAAATAAAAGAACATAAAAAAATTGAAACCATATGGAAGAGGGTTTTACATCTTGATTCCCTCATATTGAGATCATCCATAAAGAATTGGTTTTTGAATGTTTTTGAGACCAAAATCTCATGGAAGTGGGGGAGGGTATTAAGAGAATATTTGATCATAATTTAGATAAGTCTCATGGGTTTAGAGGTGTGAGCATAATATTTTCTTTTTATAGTGGATGCGGGGGTTGTTTTCTCATTATTTTAATCCCTAGTTAATTATTTTCGCTCAAGAATATGAATAGTGTGAGATTTATCATAAAAAATAATGAAGGATATTTCATGATTTTGGGCTTACATATCCTTACATTGTCTATGACTCCATAATTTTTGTATTTACCATTTATAGAAAACTCATGAATTTTAATATTCACAAAAAATGAGGAATTTCAAAAAAATACCAAAAATGTCCCTAATCATTTTTCGATGTATATAATTAAAAACAAAAAAAAATATAATTAAAATAAATTTCTAAATATGAGAAATAATTATTTTAATTAAAATCAATATTTACTGGGGCAATACAAATTTCAAAATCATAACACCTTTTATAAAATGTTGTAAAATTAATTAGGGTAATATAAAATTATCTTAAAATCACAAGACAATAATTTTTTTATTAATGAATACATTTTATGAAAATATTTTTTTTAAAATTATTAAATTAATAAAAAATTGCAATTAAATATTTATAACATACAAAAATACCCACAAATAATACATAAATTTTAAACTATTTATTTAGTTATACTATAATATAATTATATCATATTACTATTTGAGAGATGCGTAAATTTGTTTTTATAACTTCATAGGTGCGGTTAATATTATATTGTCCAATTTATTATTCATAAGGGTCATTTTTTGATTTCAATGGTCATGTTACTATTTCATTTGAATACGTTCTTTAACATCTTGAAATACATCTAATTTAATTCATTATTCATTTATAAAGTATATTTTTTTTCTTTATGTGGTTTAATTTAATTAATAATATATGAAATAATGATAAGATGGGAATTTACATTGATAAAAAATTGGTTAATTACATTCTTCCCCCTTCTTAAATTTCTCCCTAAATTTTTTTATTACACATTAAAGTGAAAATTGGTCTAGGTACTTCACTTTCATCAATTTCTCTAATTCCCATGTCCCTTCTTCGTACTTATGTTTCCTCCTAATTACTTTTACAAGGTTAGTGGTCTTTTTACGATTAAATTTATCTCTATGACCCTGGATCTTCAATAGGTTCTTGTCATATAAGAGAGCATTCTCTAACTATACCACCTCAAAATTCATTATATAGGAGGGATTTTGTATGTACTTTCTCAAAAGAGGTACATGGAATACATCAGGTACATAAAACATAGTTTATGGAAGTTCTGGTCGATAGACAAGAACTATAAAATGATCAAGGATCTTTAAAGGGCCTATGTTCTTAGGGCATAGCTTCCCATTCATCAAAAATATCATGATTCTCTTCTAAAGACATATGCAGAAGAGTACCATTTCACCAACTATAAACTCTATGTCTTATCGATAAATGTATTCATATTTATGTTCTCAACATTGAGATGGCTTAAAGTGATTAGGAATGGTTTTCAAATTCTCTATTATTTAATACACCATTTTACACCTAGTGGGTTACTTTAACGGACTTTATCCTATCATTCCAATTGTATTCACATTTTCCGATAAAGGGCATAATATGAATCCATTTGGATACCAGAGTGAAAACTAATATTGTAAGAGAACTCCACCCGAGGAAGATGTTGGTCCCATACTATTATAAAGTACATAGAAAATGATGTCAACTTTTCATCCTATGTGAGAAGAGTCTGCTCATATTGGATACCCATTTGAGGATTATAGGTCATAATGAAGTTCAACTCAGTTCTTAGAGCATGTTATGGTGTTTTCTAGAAGATCATGGTGAATCTTATATCTCGATACAATATAATCAATAGTGGTACTCTATACAGCCTTACGACTTCTTTGATATATATTCATTATAGTTGATAGAGTTAGAAGTCCACTCTAATTGTGATAAAGTGAGCTATATTTTTAAGTTTATCAATAATAACCAATATTGAATTATTTCCTTTTTATGTATTTGGAACTCTAGTGAAAAGGTATAGGGTGATGTTTTCCCCTTTTCATATTGGTATGGGTATTGGTTACATTATCCCCTTATGCTTTTGTCTTCCAGCCACCACCTGCTAACATACTCACCACATTTTTGTATATTCAGAAATCTCTTTTTTCATATTGTCCCACCAAAAGTTCTCCAGGAGATCTCGATACATCTTTGTGATCCCTGTATGAGTAGAGAATATTGAGATATGTGTGTTATTTAGAAGCACATTATTTATCTATGGATTGGATGGTACACATATTCATGACCCAAATCGTATAACTTCATCCTCATCGAACTTGAACTCATTAAATTTACCATCCTTGATAGCTTCCACCTTTTTTTTTAATTTCACATCACTTCATTGAGAATCCTTTATTTTCTACATAAGGGATGGTTGATCAATCATTTGGGAATGTTTTGATAATTTTCCTCCCTTAATGATTCCCATGTCGATCCTCTATATGTCTAATATGATTGGATCCATATTAATTCTCATCATTAATAAAGATAAATGATCTTTTCTACCTAGACCATCTGTTACCTTACTTACCTTTCTAGGAGGGTAATGGATTGATTATTTGTAATCCATGATGAGTTATAACATCATTAATGATTTATATTAAGTGACTTATATGTGAATATATATTTGAGACTATTGTGATCAGTATATATCTCACTGTTCCCCCATTGATATAATGCCCCCAGATTTTCAACGTGAAGATCATAGCTGCCAACATCAAATCATTCATATGATAGTTTTCCTCATTAATTTTCCATTACCTAGGGTAAAATTCTATCATATTATCATTTTTAATTATTAGATAGACTAATCCTTTCTTTGAAGAATCTATGTAAAATAAAAAGAGTTCTAAACATTTCGGGAGTGTGAGTACTGGCGCAGTGATAAGTCCCTTTGAGTTCCATAAATATTTCCTTGAATTCTTCAGTTCAGAAAAACATCACTCCAATCCGTGATATCTTGTTTATTGGTTTTTACAATCATTAAAATTTCTTCAAAATTCATCTTCAATACACATCTTGTCCAAAAAATGCATATATTTGTTACATATATTTTTTAGGGCCACTCTTCTAGTTCCTTTTCCATCGAAGGATCCACAAACATCCCTTTACTTGTAATAACATGCCCCAAGAATGATAATTCCACCATCCAAAACATGCCTTTATTATTCTAAGTCTAGATTTTTTCCCTTTTCAAAGTTTGAAACATAGTATTCGAATTCTCCTCATGTTCATCCTTTCTCTTAGAGTATATCAAAATATCATGGATAAAGACTACCTAAAATTTGTCGAGGTAATCTATAAAGACTATATTCATTAAGTCCAGGAATATTCATGCATAATTAGTGAGTCCAAAGGGAGTTACTATGGAATCATAGGGTCTATACATTTTTCTAAAGGTAGTCTTTGGAATATCATCTTCCCTCACCTTTAATTTGCGATATCCTAACTAGAGGCCCATGTTAGAGAAAGAAATGACCCCACATAGCTGTTCAAACAATCCATCTATCTACGGTAGGGCATACTTTTTTTATCATGATTTTATTAAGTTAATGATAATCGATGTAGAAGTTCATTAATACATCCCTATTCACGAAAAGGTGGATCAGTGCACCCCAAGATAAAGCTCTTAGGAATATAAAATCCTTGTCCCAGTTATCCTATAACTGCTTCATTATATCTTCTATCTATACTGTGGCCTTTCAAAAAGGTTTATTTGACTGAGGCAGAGATCCCAGAATAAGCTCAATTGATAAATAAACCTCTCGATCTAGAAGAATAATAGGATATTCTTTAGGGAATAAATCAGTTTAACCTCTCACGATTGACATTGAATCGAGAATGATCATATCCTTTGTCTCAAGAATTCGAGCAAGATATTCATTCTAAGAAGGAATTAATATCCTCATATGTGATGATGATTATGAAGGAGATTCATATTCCTCCTTAAAATTATAATGAATTGAAGGTTGCTTTGGGATGTTAAGGGTGGTCTCCCTTTCCGAACAGTTGATGCTGGGATTGTATAAAGACAACCAATACATATCGAAATTAGAATTAAACTGTACATAATGACGTAAGACAATATTTCCTGGGAGGTTCATTCCACAAACATTAACCAAGAAATATTTATATATTATGGATGATATAGATTCCCCATTATCTATTATCCCAGAAAACAAAACCTTCATACTTTTTAGTGGGTATTTAATAGTTCTACTAAACATGAAAGATAAAAAAGAATGTGTAGAACTAGAATCAAATAGTATGATCACTATTTTTGAATGAATAACAAACATACCTTTCAGAAAATCATTGTCCAACTCCATATAATTAGTAGTGATAGAATATTTACTTCCTTGTTACCTTTGATATTGTTGTTGATTGCCTCCAAAAAACTTGGGCATTGGGAATTGATTTAAAAAATGCCCATATTCCTTGCAGTTGAAACATTTTACTATATATTGAGAATTGATATGAAATTTCTTTTCTTTTTCTACATTAGTGGAATTATTCATGTCCCTTCTTAATATAACAGCTAAAATCCCCATTATTCTGCATTATCAAAATTTACTGGTTCTATTTAGACAGCTCCCAAGTTGATTCTTCCAAACTATTGACACATTGGATATTCAGTTTTCTTTCCATAATGGGGATTATTTACTAATACACCAATATTAGACTCTATTTTCATGTTTTTTTTATGAGGACCATAAGGCCATTGAATTCCTCTGGTCTGCATTTCAGCCATGATGGCACAATAAACAATCTCCTCATTACTTTTGATGTCTTCAATTGACAATGATTATTTTAGACTCATCTTTAGTCCACTAAATACGTGATCCTACTTTATTTCAGTGCTCATTAAAAAGATGAAGGTTCATCTTTCAATACTTTTAATGTATTCTTCATATGCCATGATATAATAATATTCTATACACTTATGCCTAAGGAACTCTCATTCCATCATTAAGTGGAGGATTAGGGGAAAATATATATTGAAAATAATTTCATGAATTCCTCCCAATATGTGGAATAAAGTTTCCCCTTGGAATTATTATTTTTTATCAGTTTTCACCACTGATCAACTTCCCCAACAAAACAATAGACTTCCAGAACAACTTTCTCTTCTTCTGAGCACTTGAGGTTAAGGAATATTTGTAAAATGTAGTTAATCCACTATCCAATGAGTAGGGGATCAAAAGATATAATAAACATGGGATACCATTACAAAATGAATGATTCTATGGAAACATTCACTTTCCGTGGAGAAGGAGGGTGTTCCACATGATTCATGTTATTATTCATAACTTGAACCAGCTGAGCAAGTATTATCATAATGTTTTGAGTACCAGTTCCCAAAATCATTTTTATGTCATTACAAAAATTAAAACATTTCTATTAACATTGATTGTTTTTATGTGTTTTTTATATTTCCATCCATTATCTATGAAAGAGAAAGTGAAATTATGGTGGTTGTATATGTAACATAAAAAAAGGATACATTAAACATAAAATGACAAACATGTAAAGGAAAAGTATATCCTAACTTGTGATTCCCTAGGTCTTAATATATGTTTTCTATGATCTGATTACTATCGTATATTTACTTGGGAGAATTTTTTGTTCCCTTAAAAATGGTTTGTAAGGGGATTATTAATTTACCAATTTATATCCCCCAGGAGTGTAAAACCAGGTGTCCAGTAAGGCTCATTGTTGTGTACCAGGTTACCCTGAGTTAGGCCTGGAAGACCTTATTAGTGTTTCCACTCCTAGGTACATATGTGTAAAAACCACATCCACTTGCAGTATTTATGCATCGATTTACGTTCTTGATAAACCACTTGCTATATAAAGACTAAAATGCAGGTATTTTTTCTCATAGTTATACTAATAACTAGGGCCCTTACTAAAGTGCTCTATTATAAATCTCCAAAAATAACTAAACTATAATATGATACCAACTATATAATACATAGCCTTTTACACACATAATTTAATTATATTAATAATAATTAAACATTAAACTATAATCCAAGGAATGTAATTTCTAGTGTCTTAGAGATTAGGTACATAATTAAGCATCAGGATTCAAAAATAAGAACATATTATATTTAATCTTAGCAGTGAGATCCTAACATCCCTTAAGATCTTATAACTATAGAGGATAACCTTGGGATTACATGAAAAAAATGGGTTATCTAAAAAGACCAGTAAGGAAATAAACATTGGAACAAAACATATCACATAGGATAGAATGCATAATAAGATGACATAAAAGGCATAGAACATGAATAAACATAAGGAATACTTATATATTAAACATGGGATCATATAATAATGGAATCATATTCATGAGTAAAAATAATGAAACATTACATTAGAATGATTCAAGGATCATTTCACATATAGGGTCATCTGTAAAGGCTAAAAAGCAAGACTATTGCCCAATGAGCATGAGTCAAAGCTAACCAACAAGACAGTTGCACACAATGTCTCATGAGACTAAAAATTACCCAATTAATTAGAATAATATCTAGGATAATCCAACATAAAATTTTCCTTAATATTTTTTCAACATGAAGAATCATACATTAGGAATCAAACATAAACATAAGGGTTACACATGGTAAGAATTGGGTATCATAATCATGTCAAAACGCATAACATAAGTGAATAACACAATGGTTCACATGAATGAAAGGATTTAAATAATACATGGACATTCATAAGGTAATATATGAAATAATAATGACAAAATATTTCATGTTTTAGTGATAACATGTAAAAATAGTATTTAAGAAACTTTAGAATTAAATCATTTTTGTGCAGATTAAGAAAAATATTAAAGAGATTTTAAATTAGTAAACAATATAATATTTTATATAAAACTATAAGTTATTAAATAATGTTTACATAATAAAATGATAGATTTTATAAAAATTATGGTGGAATCAAAATAGAATATATAGTGCACATGAAAATGGTTATGATTTCAGTAAGTTCCCTTAAATTGGGATTTCTTATTGAGAAGACATTAGTATAGATCCTTTTAAAAAAATGTATATTTTTGAAAAATATAGATTAATGTATCTTGATAAATAAAATTTTAATATATAATAAATATTTAAAATATGTATATAAGAATAAAATATAATTTAATAAGGGTAAAAATAGAGAAAGAATAACACAAAAGAATAATGGAGGTTTGGGTAGAATCCCTTACCTTATGCCCCAAATGATTGTTCACTTGATATTAATGTCATGAATAATCAAATTAAATAATTTAATTAATTAATATAGAACCTTTATTTTTTTATTTTACTTTGTAAAACATTATTAAGTTCATTTATGTCCCCTTTTTATGGGATATTAGATTCAATTTCATCATTTAGAGGCATTATTTTCCTTGGATTTTAGGATCAGATAACTTGTATATGTGTATAGAAAATATTGTAGAATGAGGATAGTTGTCCAAATCAGAACTTATAAGTTATTAATGAACATATTTAATATTTAAATAAATTGTTTTTTAGAAATAAGTTTGATTCATTTGATAAATCATTAATGGAAATCATTTAGATTAATATAGTGTTTTTTTCATAACAAACTGGTTTTGTTATATTATTAAATTTCATGTATATATACTAGTTACAGATGAATGAATATGTTGTAATACATAAAATACTATATGTTTCAACCATAAAAATAGTTTCATTACAATCCTTGAAAGTGTAATTGAAATATGAGAAGAATATCATCCATGAAGGTTATATATCGGCACCACACATACAGTGTTTTCATTCATAAAATAAAAGAGAGAGGATAAGAGATTTTGGGAATAATTATTCCATAAACATGATAAAATTAATGTGTATATATATATAAAATAATGGAGTTTCCATTCCACATGGAAAAGGGGAGATAAGAGATAATATGAAATTAAAATAACATGAAAATAAATTGAAAGGAAAAAAGAAAAGGGTTTTACCTCTTGATTCTTTCTTATTGAGAAGCTGTTTATGGGATTGGTTTTGGTCTTGGGTTAAGAACAAAATCCCCTGGACATGGGGGATGGTCTTGGGATGAAATTTCAGATTAATTGAAATAATGTTAAATCCATTATAGGTGTGAGGAGAAGAGGTGGTGAGGGGTGGTATTTATAGGGGATGAGAGGGGTGTTTTCTGTTTATTTTAACCGTTAGTTTTTTATTTTAGCAGAAGAATATGAATAGTTTAAGAATTTTCATAAAAAATAATGAAGAATTGTTTGATATTTTTTTCTTACATCATCCATACAACATCTATGAATCCACAATTAATTTCTGTAGAATGTATCGCAAATTACATTATTTTAGTATTCAACAAGAATTTAAGTATTTCAGAAAATTTCGTAAATTCACCCTAAACATTTTTTTTGAAATGGTGAATTAAAAAATGGAGTCCATTTTAGGAAAATAATTATTTAAGTAGGATATGTTTTAATTTCAATAAAAGTCATTATTTTCTTCGAAAAGGCATATTATAAAATTATTACACTTTTTATAATACTTCAAAAAAATAATTAAGGTCTCATAAAATATCATAAAATCATAAGATAAAAAAATATTATTTTTTGAATATATTTTATGAAAAGATATATTTTTTTATTAAATTAGTTAAAAAATTCTAATTAGATATTTATGACTTACAAAAATAACATCACTTAATTAATAATTATAAAACTATTTATTTACTTATATTATTATATAATTATATCGTATTACCATTTATAAGAGGATTAAATTTTATTTATACTTTCACAGGTGATGTTACTATTCAATTTTTACAGATCACGACTCATAAGGGTCACATTACTATTCCTAACGTCAAGTTACTATGTCATCAATATAAAACTGATAACTTTTTGAAATACTTATTATTTAACTCATTAACCATTTAAAAGTTTATATTTTGTTTTTTATGTTATTAAATGTGATTTATACTATATCACATAATTATAATAAGGTAGTTTTCATTGATAAAACTTTTGGTCGTTACAAAATCAACATGTCTCATTGAATGAAACAAACATTCCAGGACATGAAGGACCCCCTAAAAATATTACAGTCACAATTGTAGGACTAAAATATTTCCAAGGATTCTTCCCTAATGACTATATAATGTAAAACACCCAATTAGAAAATAATGAGATTATATAGGACATGAATGAAGTTATATTACTAATTTTAATTCTAAGACCATAATTAAATACCCTTGGATGACCTGTGATAATTTTAAAGAATTTATTGGCCCATTTATGGAGGCCATGGATGTGATTGTCACCTATAAATAGGTGTATATAGTTGGATTTAACGGGATCAATCAATAAGAGAAGTCCTAGATGATGAAACACTATTGTGCTTCATTCCCTTTTTCTTTTCCTTATATTATTTGCATTAAATTATTGTGATTTCTCACCTCTACCAAACCAAATGGACTTCATCATCCATGGAGTGGTTGTTTTTATGATTGACAGAGAAAGGGTGAGGCTAGACCTATGTTTATATGATTTAGTTTTTATGGTTAAATGTGTAAAAATACATTCATTGTGCTTCTTTCTTGATTCAATTATAATATTATTTTCAATACCAAATAAGATTGTGTTAGTGATAGAACAACTAATTCAAATTACCTATATCAAGGATTCATGTATCTCCCCCCCCAATTCATGTATATATAAGATGGTATAGATTATGAGTGGCTAGTGAGTGCACGGTGATCTGCAACACGTGTTTGGGATTGCTGAAGGAACTATTAAGTTTTAGGGGAAAACAATGCATGATCAGGAACTTACCAAATTAATAAAAACTACCTGAGGCGTCAATAAAAATAGGAAGGATATTATAATAATCCAATATTTTAGTTATGGTTATTCACACATTCACCACCTGGACAAGGAACATAAAGGAATAGATGGAATAATATATCTCTTACCTACAATAAGATGAATAATGGGTAATAGTTAATAACCATGTTACCATTGCCCTATATCTATCCAATCCTTCTCTCACCAACCCTATTCTCAACTATTTAAAAATTGATAAATTAAGTTTATTCCTAGTTATAATTTATAAAAATCTAATCAAATCAATTTTACTAAATCAAATAAAAGTTAAATTATTTTTTTTTGTTCATGACACTTAGAGAGACTACCTAGGTTAAGTAGTCTATTGCACTTGGTAAATATTATTGTTTTCCACAACCCATTATTGGTGTTAATAAAAGGTACATGAGTATCTTCCTTATTGGATGGGACATTCCAAGTGAATCCACAAGACCCAGGATCAAATACGGGTGGATCAATATCTCTATGTTACTATAGATGTACTTTAGTAGGTACTATAACAATGTTGTAAAATGTATTATGCAGTAATGTAGATGTCAGAACAATTCATCCATTACACCCTTTGGTACCCAAGTTTGGTCCTTGAGTATATTAGGACTTCTAGCCACTCAGGCATTTGGGTCCGTAATTTTTTTGGGCCACCATAGGGCCTTTGGGCCACCTCAAGGCCTACGTGCCACCTCAAGCCCTTCAGGCCACATGTTGTGCAGCTATAACCAGATAAACCCTACAATGACAATGCTCCATTTGGAAGCACATTCACTATAAAAATGATAACATATTTGGAAGAATGGTCTGGTTCGGAAACTACCATCAGTAAACAGACAATAAATTTATGCCCATGATAGCTAGCAAAAAAAACAATGAAAAGGTGGAGAGCAGACATAATGATGTAGATTATACGAAGGGGTAGTTCAATGTTGTGATAGTCTGGGATGAAATCCTCAAAGACCTTTGGTAATTGTAATTTCATGAAGACTATGGGC
Organism: Viscum album; assembly: GCA_963277665.1. Lineage (NCBI taxonomy): Eukaryota > Viridiplantae > Streptophyta > Magnoliopsida > Santalales > Viscaceae > Viscum > Viscum album. The sequence goes on from OY728145.1 coordinate 449,670,459, forward strand.
TACGTAAGGGTTCCCCTTCAACCGTTAAATGGTGGATTATCAAAAATGAATAAAAATTTATGGCTATTTAGTTGCGTGTGCGTAAAACATTGATCTATTTATGGGTATGAAGTCCCTCAGAAACCAAAAAAATTACTTAATATAGAATGATCCATAGTTAAAATTACCCATTAATTGAATTTGATCCTAAAATGGAATGAAATCTTACCCAACTGTGGAAAATAAACCTGAAACAAGGCTTTGAGGACATAAAGCTAACACATTCCACTAGCACATTAAGTGTACGCTATAAACCTGAAATTAAGGTTAAAAATTCCAACCAAACACATAGATTCTTGTTCTCACCCTAATTTCATAACCAAAAAATCAATTGTTTTTTCCCACATTATAAAATATTATTGATTTTCTCATTAACATTATTCATGTTTATCCTAAACATCATGTTATTTCAAGATAGGAATCAAGGAAACATTACAGTGAATTTATATATATCTTCTTCAATTTCAACCCCCTATGAGTATTACATGAAAAAATTATTTGGAGGGAATTCCCCTTTCCACTAGATGGAGCCGTAAATAAATAGTTTTACAACCAACAACCAGGATAAAACAATGATCGTGAAGATATGAAAAGAATATTTATCAATTTATATTTTGCACATATAGAAGTACTCTAACATATAAAGTGATATATTCCATATGGATCAAAACCTATGAGACACTCTACATTTACATGTAGAGGTTCAAGAAGACTTATGCTTTCCACCCACATAAAAACTATGGAGGAACACCACTTCTGTAAGAACCCGGCTTTTGAGCATGTATGAATTTGAAATTTTCTTAATGTTATTCCAGAGCAGGGCGTTCAGACGACGTGTGATTCCGAACCCCGGTGTGGTCGGAATTATCTTTTATGTGAATTCACAATAGATACAAAAAATAAAAAGAATAACCCCTAACTAGTTTCTTGGATGGGAAAATCGAGGGTACCGTTCAGTCCAGAATGCGCCTCTTACCATAGGAGGTGTGTAACTTTCATGTGCGTGACTCTTCTGTGGAAAACGCCACCAGGGATGCTTTCGTAATTCAGTGGCCCCTGACGTGAACTTTATAACATCTGAACAGAGGCTTGGATTAAAATTTCAAGACAACTCTTGCACTCAAAACATGGTTTTTATCCTAGGGGTGGCATAACCTGAACCTCATTGAGAGATCGGGTATGAGCCTACTGGTGGGGGGTTAAAAAAGTTAATTAATTAAATTCCTTCTACTTTAAAACATCCACCACCCACCCCTATCATTCAATTTCATTTTCTACCTAGATGAATCCCTCTAAACATGCTTCAAGCTTCCCCTCCTCTCCGGTAAGGAAGTGGCATTTCTAGCGTGACGTTCGTGAAGCTATGGGCTATGCCCAGCGAGGTAGGAGTTTGCATTTTCGTTTTTAATTTACACATCTTCCTTAAATAAAATTTTTTGCATTGAAATGCTTTTTTCTTCTTGAGAGAAGGCTATATTTCGCATAGGGATCGATTTGAGATTCCCCAAGATCCTTTTGGATCGCTTTGTTGAGTCCTGGGGTGTCTGGGGTGACCCCGAGATGTTTTCTGGAACATTTCCCCATTTTACGGTGGTTCCAGGGGTTTCCAGTGGGTTTCAGGTGGTCCAGGACAGTAGCCGGCGCAACGGGCTCCCAGGAGGTGGTGACACTATTCCAAAGTAGTGGCCACATCATGGTTTTCAGGTGGGGGCGTGGCGGACCCAGGAGGTGGCGGTAGTCATAGATAGTGGTGGCGGACGGAGGGCACCGGTGCGGGGCAGGACTGGGGTCGCAACACGCGATCCCGAGCAGGAGACTGAGACCCACCTTCGGTGGGTCTCCATGTGGTACAACGACCGGCCACGAGGTCCGGTCAGCCATGTGTTCTGCATGTCAGAAGTTGGGCCACTCAGAAGGGCTACGGGCCGGCGCTGCGGATCGGGCCAGCCAGCGCGGGCCGGCCCGTGCCGGGTGGACCAGGCCGGTCCACCCCAAAGTGGATAACCCCTTGTCTTCAGGCACCTGAAACATCCACAAAGGTTTTCTATTTTGTGTTTCTTCTATGGAAATTCAATCCTTGAATCGAGACGGATATTTTCATATGGTCTCAGGGATTTTTAATTCTCGAGACGGGGGCTCGGTGGCGCGACACGCCTGTTAAGTACGTCACTGAGATCCTTCATTTAGATGGGGTGAACACATCCTATGTACATTTTAGGTGCTGTCAGCAACATTGTAACCCTGGTGTCGAGACAATGTAAACCAGGGTGGTTTCTGGTGTTGAAACAAGAGTTGAGGTGTGGGCCCCATGGGCCATCTTTTAAGTTGTGAGTAGTGTTTTGTGACATTTTCCTCAGACGCCCCTTCGGGGTGAATGAGTACTCTTTTTGGCATGTTCTTTCTAGAGAATTACGATGGCACAGTTTGTCTGACCTCGTTTGGGATTGAGTTGTGGGCCCCATGAGACGTCGTATGGGTATAAAGCGGTGTAGAATAACTTTTTCGTCTGGAGTCCATTTCCAGCGAGTAAGTAGTCAACCTCTCGTGTTTTCTAATGAGGATTAAAACGGTGTAATCTGTTTGGTCATGAGTAGCCTCTTTAGAAATCTCATTAAATGTGGAATCATGAATGGGAATTTGTCGAAGGTTTTTTTGACGCACTCCGACCCAACACATGGTCGCGATGTTAGTGACACCCAGTGATGGCACGAGTAGTGCAGAGTTATCAGACCAGTTTCGGGTATACCCTCTTGTAGGTTTGGGCAGTGGGATACCCCCCGATGTATCATGGTTTCATCTCCAGCGAGGCTAGGTAGTGGGGTACCCATTGACTTAAGGCTTTACCCTCCAGCGGGGCTGGGTAATGGGTTACCCTTTGACATTATGGTTTTCCCTCCAGTGGGGAAGGGCAGTGGGTTACCCATTGACCTCAGGGTTTACCCTCCACCGTGGCTGGGTAATGGGTTACCCGTCGACTTTAGAGTTTACCCTCCAGTGGGGCTAGTCAGTGGGTAACCTGATGACCTTTTGGGGATTACCCTCCGGTGGGGTTGGGTATGGAGTCATCCGATGACCTTTTGGGGTTTACCCTCCAGTTGGGTTTGGAAGTGGGTTACCCAACAACTTCCTTCAGACTCATCCCTTTTCATGAGGCTAGTTAGTGTCATTTTTCTGTGTTTACTATAGTGGGACTTTTGGTGATACAGTTTAGCGATGAGGCATCTTTGACGTGCGGGACTATTGGGAATCAGTGATGAATACACATATAACTATTGTGGAATTATCTTGGGATGAGTTTGGAGATGGAGATCCCCTTATGCACTTGTTAGCCTTTCTTATTGAGCATATATATATATATACAACCTATTTTTGTTCTCACTCGTTAGGTTCAGTTACTCTCCTTCTAGGAGGGGTGAAGACACACGAGGTATGTCACCTGATTTCCGTGTCTAGCTCCTCTTGTTTGCGAGGATTCTACTTACTTTATTTTGTTGGGTTGAGTAGCACTCTCTCTATTCTACTATTACAATTTTATTTATTCTGTCTACTGCTCACCATTTTAATACCTCCTTTGTTTCTCCCTTGAGCTTTCAGGGAATCCTATTATGTATACTTATACTCACACCTGCTTGGGCTTTTCCGGCACTTGTTGTGCCCTTGTAGATGACAGACAGGTCAATCGAGACTACGAAGGAGCGTAGAGGACACAAGAGCTTGGGCTACGTTCAATGGTCGTAGTAGGACTTTCAGGTGTGAGACTCACCAGCTGATTACTTTTGTTTACTTGTCGCCGGGTTGTGGCACTTTTCTAGTTGGGCGGGTATTTTTTTCATTTTTACTATTTAGTATACTTTTCAACACTTTACTTTCTCTTCATCATAAGTTGATGTATGACTGTGGTTGGGTTATAGTTGGCGTTCTTGGGTTTTCTTTTTTACTCTGCACTTCTGCATTGAGTGGGATGTGTGTGTATATAGGTACTTAGGCAAGGGCCTCGCCAAGATCGTTACACCATCGGCACTTGTAACCAACACCTGGCCTATGGAGGCAGGCCTAGGGTAGTTGCGGCTTGACACATGTAGGGCCGGGTAGTGAAAAAGTGGTAACATAGGTGGTTTGTTCCTTGGGGAATTGTTCAGAAGTCCCTAAGAAGGAATTGGTTAGGATTTAGGGAAACATTGTCGACATGTCTCTAGAGAAGCACTCAGGACAGGGAGTCCAGGGATGGTACGGGCGGCCGACCTATCCATTCACCATGTCTCGGATAACCCTCTTGTCCACTCAGCATGATGAGAAATTTGTTAGAGGGAACTTTGGAACATGCATCCGGTAGGATTGAGTCTTTGACCGTCCTTGTTGAGTTAGCTCACTTTTGTTAATACTGATATATATATATATATGCTCATCTGATTTCGGTAATCCTTATAATTTTTAGGATGCCCCCATGACAGCAGTCAGCCAGGTTACCCTCTCCAGTTCGTGACGACGACCTGGCGAGCGACGAGGCGTCAGTTCAGGGACCCTCACATGATCTCCTTCCACCCAGTGCTTCACCAGTAGCCCCTCCACCTGGAGTGTGGTGGTTAGTACCTGAAGAACATGCCATGTTTAAGCATAGGTTGAGTGTTCTCCGAGACTTCCAGCATTAGTGACCACAGAAGTTCTGCGGGGACCCAGATTCCCAGGTAGTGGAAGACTGGATAGAGTCCATGGACTAACTTTTAGGATGGTATGGAAACCAGCGGTCCAGATGGTAGCCCTATCAGCCAGCCTTTTCCACAGGATGGTAAGTTAATGGTGGGGGTTGGTTATGCAGACCCACGATGAGTTGTCTCTCACGTGGGAAAGCTTCCAGTAGCTCTTTAGGGAGGAGTACTCCCCCTCTTGTTTACGTTCTATTCGGTTTCACGAGATTCTAGAGCTGAAGTAGGGGGATAATCGTGGTGTAATACTCGACCTGGTTAACCAATCTGACATACTACTCCCAGGATATGGTCCATGATAGTTACTTCTGGGTGCGGAAGTTTAACAACGGTCTTGAAAGGGAGATCTGTGCTAGTTTAGTACCCCTGTGCTTCTATACATATGTCGGGATGCTAGAGCGGGAACTCATGATAGAGAGCTTCTTGGCTATGGGACGCCAGCTGACAGGGCATAGTAGTGGCCACTTAAGAAGAGAGACTTCGATGACAGGCAGTCGACACAAAGCAGAGCCTCAGTCGAGGAGGCCCTTCTATGACCAGACAGAGGGGAAGGGTCTTACACATCAGTGGCGCCGTGGAGCACCACAGAAGTCAGGAGTGAGCCGGTGCTATGCCTGGGATGGATGGGGTAACCTATCACGGGACTACCAGTACAGGCATACCGTGAAATCGTGGTAGGTAGTGGGTGCACCGTAGTGGTAGAGGCAGCGCTATGACCAGGGATCCCCCAGGAGAGGATAGGGTGGCCCTCAGGGATGTGGTGCAGGTAGAGCAGCAGGAACTTGAGGTGGGAGACATCGGTTCGAGGTCCTTCCACCACCACCACTGTGCATCCCACGCCAGGTCCAGGGAGCTGGCGGTAGGGTCTGTGGGCAGCTTCAGGCTATGGGTGTTCGTGCCCCCTCCACCCCACACATGAGATGGTCTGAGGTACTCATTATTTTTACTATACAGTTGATTCGGTACTTCAAGACATTGGCACCTGTCAGTCCTTTATATCGCTACTTTTGTTACGGGAGTTGGAGTTTCCAGTAGAGGCACTGACACCTGCACATTGCCTCAAGGTTCCTGATGGAAGTGCCTCATTGGTGACCTTTATCAGTAGACAGTGCGAACTGTTGTTTGGAGGATGGAGTTTCACATGGGACCTACTCGTCATCATGATGGAACCATACAACGTCATCTTGGGCATGGATTGGCTATCTATGGTTCACACCCAGATTGACTATTGTCACAGAAGAGTCAGAGGCGTGTTTTCTAATGGAACGATGTTCACCATCCTTGTTAACTGAGACCTCGTGGTAGAGCAGACAAGTACTCTGAGTAGGAGACAACAACCGTTTTATCATCAGTTGGTGAGCAAGTCTCTTGGAGAAGTAGACTCTACATGCACCTAAATCCCTACCATTTTAGAAGAATACATGGATGTCTTTGCCGAGGATTTTCTAGGACTACCTATGAGTCGATAGATGGAGTTATGCATTGACTTGCAACCGGGGACTGCCCCCAATATCATGTGAAGCATATCAGATGGCACCAACAGAGCTTCAGAAGCTACAACTTCAGCTGGACGACCTTCATGAGAAATGATTCATCAGGCCCAGTGTGTCCCCTGGGGAATCTCCGGTTTAGATTGTAAAAACTGTAGATGGGAGTCTGCGACTTTGTTTGGATTACCATCGCTTCAATCATGCCACGATAAAGATCAAGTACCCCTTTCTGAGGATAAATGACCTCTTTGGCCAGTTGAGAGGTGTGAAGTTGTTCTCCAAGATTGATCTTCGATCCGGCTACCACCAGATACAGGTTCGTGAGGATGACATCCCGAAGTTGGCTTTCCATTGTCGATATGGGCATTATGAGTTTCTGGTGATTCCCTTTGGCATAAAAAATGCCCCCGCCATTTTCATGGAATTGATGAACAAGATCTTCTACTCGTACCTGGACTGATTTGTTTTTTCTTTATTGACGACACACACATCTACTCTACGATGGAAGAGGAGCACGGGGAGAATTTGAGGATGGTCCTAGGATTTCCTTGAGATCACCACCTATATGGGAAGCTCTCTAAGTGTCATTTCTAGATTCATGAGGTTCACATTCTGGGAAATTTCATTACAAATCAGGGATTGGGCGTAGATCTCTCAAAGTTAGAGGTAATGATTGCATGGGAGCCACCCAAGAGAGCGCCAGAGGTGCAGAGCTTCCTTGGTTTGGTAGAGTACTACAAGATGTTTTTGGAATATTTCTCTAGGATTGATACCTATTTGACCACATTGACATAGAAGGGACAAACGTTCACCTAGACTGATCAGTGCTAGAAGGACTTCGAGTAGTTGATACTGAGGCTGACTAGTGCTCTAGTGTTGAGGCTTCCAGATGAGGGCGTTGAGTTCGTGGTGTAATGCGATGCTTCATGAGCTGGGCTCGGGTGTGTGCTGATGCAGCATGGAGCAGTTATTTCATATGGGTTGAGGTATTTGAGGCCCTATGAGAAGAATTATGTGACTCATGATTTGGAGATGGCGGCGGTGGAATTTTCTTTGAGGTTGTGGAGACACTACCTTCTGTGTGAGAATTTTGTGGTCTACTCAGACCACCAGAGCCTCAAATACATATTCACTCAGATGGATTTGAATCTGATGCAGAGGCGCTGTATAGAGTTTCTGCAGGACTATGGTTTCGAGATATTATACACTCCAGGAAAGGGAAACATAGTACCATATTCCCTTATCAAGAAGTCCCATGCTCGTTTAGTGTGGGAATCTTCAGAGAAGATGCCTTCCCTATGGCAGACCTTGGTGGAGTAGGAGGGATAACTATTCTACAGTCTATGGTATTAAATACTTCTATCCTTGAGTGTGTGAGAGAGTCACAGCTGGGGGATGTCAACAATGAGGTAATGTGTGATCAAATATCCATGGGCGACGCTCCCGATGGGTATTCTGAATGAGAGAATCACGAGATCATGTTCTAGGGGGAAGCTGTATTACCAGTTGATATGCGGGAGGAGGTGATGTGGGAATTCCACACTTCTCCCTTGGTTGTACATCCTGGTGTAGGGAAAGTGTAAAGAGTCCTTCAGTAGTAGTTTTGGTGGTCTGGTATGAAGAGGAGCGTAGCTGAGTTCGTTTCTCGATGTCTTACCAGTCAGCAGGTGACAACAGAGCATTAGGATTCGGCAGGGTTGTTGTATCCCCTTGATATCATGGATTGGAAGTGAGATTTCATATCTAGGTACTTTGTCACAGGGATTACACGCACTGTGAAGGGCCATGATTCCATTTGGGTGATAGTGGACCGACTCACGAAGTTGGCACACTTCCTTGCCATTAGGGAGCAGAGCTCGGTGGAGAGTGTAGGGCATATGTACGTTTGGGAGATTGTCCACCTTCATGGAGTAGCCTCGATGATCATCTCCGACCATGACGTGCAGTTTACACCGCGATTGTGGTGAGGCCTATAGGAGGCATTTGGGACTCAGCTGCGGATGAGTACAAGTTTTCACTCCCAGAACGACTGGCAGACAAAGCACACTATCCAGGTGTTGGATGATATGATCAGGGCATGCGTGTTAGATTTTGGCCTAAGCTGGGAGGATCACATGACCTTGGTTGAGTTCGTGTACAACAAGAGTTACCAATCTACTATCACCATTGAACCATTTGAGGCCCTCTATGGGAGACTCTGCAGGTCACTGTTGTTCTGGATGGAGGTTGGGGAGACCTCCATCATGGGTCCATCTTTGGTGTGGGCGACGATGGAGAAGCTGCAGGTCATTCATGAGCGGATGAGGATTACTCAGAGCAGACAGAAGTCCTACATAGACCGTCGTTGCGGGCCTTTGTTGTTTGAGTAGGGGGACCATGTCTTTTTGAGAGTCTCTCCGCGGCGTGGTACATGGAGGTTCGGCCAAGGTGAAAATCTATCCCTGAGGATCATTGGGCCTTTTGAGATTGTGCGTAGGGTTATTGAGGTTGCCAACCGTCATGCTCTACCCCCATAGTTGGAGAGGATGCATGATGTCTTCCACGTGTCATGGATGAGGAAATACGTGCATGACACCACACACTTTATCGACTGGGGAGAGTTGGACATAGAGGATGGAGCCAGATTTTCAGAGCACCCATTGGCGGTTGAGGACCGGAAGGAGCGGACGCTGCGTGGACGGACTATTCCTTTGGTTCGTGTGCTGTCGCAGCACAGGAGGGTGCAAGAGAGCACTTGGGAATGGGAGAGAAAAATGTGGGATCGGTTCCCTGATTTGTTTCTTTAGTTTTTTTTGGGGATTAAAAACATGAAGGAGGGAATGATGTAAGAACATGGGTGTTGAGCCTATAAAACTTTGAAATTTTCTTAATGTTATTCCAGAGCAGGGCGTTTAGACGGTGTGTGATTCCGAACCCCGGTGTGGAAGGAATTAAATTCTAAGTGTGTTCACACTATTCACGACATATAAACATAATAACTCCTAACAAGTAGCTCAGATGGGAAAATTGAGGGTTTCGTTGAGTCCGGAACGTGTCATTTACCCTAGGAGGGGTGTAACTTTCGCGTGCGCGACCCTTCTGTGGAAAATGCCACCATGGGTGTTTTTGTAATTTAGCGACCCCGGGCATGTACTTTATAACTTCTGAACGGAGGCTTGGATTAAATTTCAAGACCACTGTTGCGCTTAAAACATTTTTTTTTACCCTAGGGGCGGTTTAACCTCGACCACGTCAAGAGTTTGGGTACGAGCCTACTTGTGGGGGGTTCAAAAAAATGATTAATTTAATTCTTTATACTTAAACACATCCACCCCCACCCTTCTCCGCCCTCTCATTTCCGCCCTAGAGGAATCCCTCTGAACAAGCTTTATGCTTCCCCTCCTCTCTAGAATGGTGGTGGAGTTTTCGGTGGGCCCATTATGAAGCTAAGGGCTACGCCCAGTGCGGTATGAGTTTGCGTTTGCGTTTTTAATTTTTGAATCTTCCTTGAATTAAATTCATTGCATCAAAATGATGTTTTCTTACCGATCAAAGGCCATATTTGTGTAGAGGTCTATTTTAGTTTCCCAATGATCTTTTCACATAGATATTTCGAGTCTCGGGGTGACCCTGGGAAGTTTTCCGGCCAATTTCACCGTTTTCCACTAGTTCTAGGGGTTTTCGGTGGGTTTCAGGCGGTCCGGGAAAGTGGCCAGTGGAGAAGGCTCCCAGGAGGCAGCGACACAGTTCCCAGGCAGCAGAGGCATGGTTCCCAGGTGGTGGGGCGGTGGACCTAGGCGGTGGAGGTGGTCCCAGGCGGTGGCGGCGGCTGGCGGAGGTCGTTGGTGCGGGGTGCGACGAGGATCGTGGCGTGCGACCCCAAGTGGGAGGCCGAGACTCGCCTTTGGAGGCTCTACCTGCGAAACAGTGATAAAAAACGAGGGCCAGTCGGCCAGGTGGACCTTAGGTCATCGACCGGGCTACGTAGGAGGGCTTCGGGCCGGCGCGGTCTAGCCCTGGCCGAGTGGACCGGCTGGACCGAGTCGGTCCATCACAAAGGGGTCACCCCCCTTGTCTTCGGACACCGTAACATCCACTATGGGTGTCCGTTTTGTGTGTCGTCGGTGGCAGTGAAATCCTCGGCTCGAGATGGAAATTTTGAGATGGTATCGGGGATTTTTAATTCTAGATATGGGGGATCGGGGGAACGACACGCCTGCTATGTACCTCACTGGGATCCTTCTTTTGAATGGCGCGAACACTTCTGAAGTCCATTTTAGGAGCTGTTAGCGTTGTTGTAACCTTGTCATCAAGATGATGTAGACCAGGGTGGTTTCAGGCATTGATGATGGATTTGAGGAGTGGGACACACGTGCTGTATTTTAAGCTGTGAGTAGAGTTTTGTGACTTTATCATCAGACTTCCTTTCGGGGGGAATGAGTAGTCGTTCTGGCATGTGTTTCTAAGAGCGTCGTGATGGCCCTATTTTCCCGACATCTTTTTGGACCGAGTTGTGGTCCACATGAGTTGTAGTATGGGCATTAAGTGGTGTTGAATAGCGTTTTTTATGGGAGTCCGTCTCCAGCGAGTATGTAGTCTATCTCATGTGTGTTTCCAAGAGGATTAAAATGGTGTAATCTGTTTGGGCATGCAGAGCCTCTTTCGAGATCTCATTAATTATGGAAACATTAAATGGCATTTGTAAAAGGTTACTTTATTTCACTCTGACCCAATGCACGATTGCGATGTTAGTGAAACCTAGTGATGGAACTGGCAGTGTGGAGATATCGGTCCAGTTTCGGGTATACCCTCCTGCAGGGCTGGGCAGTGCGTTACCCAGCAGCGTATCAGGGTTTACCATCCAGCGAGGCTGGGTAGTGGGTTACCCATTGACTATTGGATTTAGCCTCTAGTGGGGCTGGGTAGTGGGTTACCTGTTGACCTTTGGGTTTACCCTCCAGCGGGGCTGGGTAGTGGGTTACCTGTCAACTTTAGAGTTTACCCTCCAACGGGGACAGGCAGTGGGTCACCCGACGACCTTTTGGGATTTTCCCTCAAGCGGGGTAGGGTAGTGGGTCACCTGACGACCTTTTGGGGTTTAACCTCCAGTTGGGCTTGACAGTGGGTTACCCGATGACCTCCTTTAGACTCTATCCTTTCTATGAGGCTAGTTAGTGGCTTTTCACTATGATTACCAGAGCATTACTTTTGGTGGTACAGTTTAGTGATGAGGCAAATTTGACATGCGGGACTGTTGGAAATTAGTGATGACTACCCTTAGAATAGTTGGCGATGTATCCTGGACTGAGCATGGATATGGAGATCCCCTTACTCACTCATTCTGGTTTCCTGTTGAGCATATATATATATACACCCTATTTTTGTTCCCAATCCTTGGGATCAGCTACTCTCCTTCTAAGTGGGGCGAATACACGTGGGGTATTCCACGTGCTTTCCATGTCTAGATCTTCTTGGTTGGGATGAGTTTACTTCCATTATTATGTTGGGTTAATCCATAATCTCTCTATTGTACTCTTACACTGTTCTTTGTTCTGTCTGCTACTCACCGTTTTAGTACCTCCTTTGTTTCTCCCTCGAGCTTTCAGGGAATCATACTGAGTATCTTTATACTCACCCCTTCTTGGGCTTTTCCTGTACTTAGTGTTCCCTTTCCGATGACAAACAGGTCGATCGAGACTATGGAGGAGTGTAGAGGACACAAGAGCTTGGGGTGTGTTCAGTGATCATAGTTAGACTTTTAGGTGTGAGACTCACCATGCACTTACATTTGTTTACCTGTCACCTGGTTGTGGCACTTTTTTAGTTGGACATGTGGTTTTTCCTTTTTATTGTTCAGTCTAATTTTCAGCACCATACTTGTTCTGCTCTAGAAGTTAATGAATGTCTATGGTTGGGTTATAGTTGTTGTATTTTGGTTTTCTTTTTACTCGGCACTTCTACATCGACTGGGGTGTGTTTGTGTGTACAGATTCTTAGGCGAAGGCCTCCCCGAGATCGTTACACCTTCAGCGCTTGTCGCCAGCCCCTGGCCTATGGAGGCGGGCCTGTGGTAGTTGTGGCTCGAGACCGGTAGGGTCGGGACGCGACAACTTCCTTAAATTCTTCTACCAAGGAATATTCATTAAAGATTGAAACTTTTTCAGCACCTCATATTTAGAAATCCTGATTGAAAAATGATTAGTGAAATCTTAAGGTCTGATTGATAAGGTTTATTATAACTCAAATCAATTATTCACTAGATGTATAGGTATGAGTAAAATATTTAAGGTAAGGACATATGATTCACCATATTTTTTCCAAACCCTAATTGATGAACTCATTAGGTTAGTGAGACAACTTACTACAAACCATGTTAGATAATTGAAATTTCTTCCTATGGTATATGGTTTATGATTTTAAACTATCCATTAAACTAACTAGAAATCTATGATTCATGGAATTAATGTTAATTATTCCACATTCAAAAAGCAGAAAATTCCGAAAGATTCAGGATAGAACCCCTTTACAAAATCAATACCCATCATAGCTTCCATTCCATAAGTAACTATACTAGAACCCACTAGCATTTCAAAAACCCTAAAAAATCCCTACTAGAAATAATCTATTTAATGAAACACATTTTAATAAAAGGACTATTTGAAAACATCAACTTGTTAACTAACAATTAAAGAGCATGATCTGAGGTCTAACATTTTTGGATTGAATTATAAGGTCGGTAACTTAAAATAACCAGTTCAAACTCTTATGGAATTATTATAAAAGAATCATGGATTGAAACAGTCCATGATAGTTCTAAATCCCAAGGAAAGAATAATAATGAATAAAAACAAGTGTGTAAAATTTATACAACCTCCTTAAAAATATAATATGGATGTTGAAAGTCGAATTATGAAGATTTCAATTCCATATGAGATAAGTGTAAAAAAAAAGAAAGAATGGAAGGGTTTAAAAATAGAAACCTAAAATTCCCCTATATTGATAATAATAGGAGAAAACAAAAATTTTACCATTATTCCCTATAGAATTATTTATTCAAAGATGGAATAAGAATATTTTATTTAACAAGATATTAAGCAGACCTTCTAGATTTGACATAAACATTCATCTTTTAGAATCAATTCATTAAATACTTATGTAAGAAGAATTAATGAAAGAGATATGACTAAAAAGTAGGAGACTATATGGAAATGAGTGTATTGTGCTAGGAAATAGCATCCCATCAGTTATTAGACCATTTATACCATATAAACATCAATATCATTGGATATTTCGTATACTAATGGATATTTCAAATTTATTGAAGCATTATGTGAAATGTACCCTTTGATAAATGTATTTCTTAAATATATATTTTCATAAATATATATTTGAAAATGAAATCGAATCAGAGTAGGGGTCCTAATTGAATCAATAAATGTTATTAATAGCAGGAGTTTGGGAAGAAATACTTAGGAAGGTCGAAGATATACTATTCTCAACTAATTTTTACATGAAAAAATTGTTGATTATTAGAGTTCATCAAACTCAACCATTATATTGGGTAAACCAAATTTAAATTAATAAAATACCATCATTAATGAGCATGATGAAACACATTCAATTGAAATTAGATATAGTCAAGTTCATTACAATATACATGATTTTATGAGGCATCTGTCAAGAAGTCATTCAATAAATTCATTCTCACACTCTAAAGTTACATAACCAACAGAAAAATTTGGTACGAATAAAAAATCATATCCATAGAAGATCATTTCTAATTTGAAAAAAACACATAACATATTTGTTCCTTAAATCCCTTAATATTTATTTCATTAATGAAGAAGTGTTAAAATTTAAATTATTTTTAGTTTATTAAATGCGGATAAAAAATGAAAATCAGGATTCAAAAATGGGTTCAAGATGTAAAAAATTTAAGATGATTTTAAATAGATTATTATCATACCTTTATATGAGGAGCATTATATGAGGGAAGAAAACTAGCCAAGATGTGTTACATTTTCCTCACAGTACACCATGAGTTTCACAAGGAAAGGGAAAAATTTATTAAAACAAAAAATCCAAGTGGGGGGTTCTTCTTAGATGGAAGAAAATATAGGCTCATGAGAATATGGTAAATATATACTCAATAAATTAAGAATAAGACCATTATTATATAATAATGTAGATATAATAATAGAATATAAGGGTTTATGGGTTAGGAAAAATAAGGGGAAATAATTCCAAAAAAGGGAAGGGAATAATATTGAAAAGAGCAAAAAAACCTTAATAATTGTGAGGTTAAAATTGAAACAAGACAATAATAAATAACTAGACAGATCAAAAACTAACATGGAGGAATAAAATTTCAAGGATTTTATTATTTTTGGGGTAAGAGTAGGAACAATTCCTATTCTTTATCATATAAAATTCCTTTAACAAGAATAGGGAATGAACCATTTGAAGGATATTTCACACTATCAACGAAATTATCATAGATTACCATTTAGGTTATTTGTTCCTATACAGTTAATTAAATTCTGTAATTCAATTTTAAAATACTTAATCAAATAATAAGTTTTATTGTAATTTGGAACAACCTTAATTTATTTGTGGGGGAGGGTATCTTTTAGTATAGGATAAATTTAAATTATTAATAAAATTTAACCTATCCAAGGATGTAAAAAACATGATTCCTATATGCATCCTATATTTGTTTTCCTTAGTGAAATCATCCATTGAGTCCTATAGGAGTACTATTGAAAAATATTATACTATTATTATTTTTTATTCTAATTTTTATTCCCATTGAACATTCATAGGAGTAAAAAATAAATATATTGAAATATTACTTTATAAATATATTATAGTGTAAAAAAGAGACAATTTCAAAGAAAGGATGATTCAGGTCATTATTTTTATAGAATGGAAATGAATGAAAAGAACCTGTATAATAGGAAAAACGGATCATTTATAAGGGGTTTTTTATTTTACATTCATTAACTTTTAAACCCCCTATAATTTTTGATTCTTTTGTTTGAGCATTAGAATTAAATTTTTTTTCCACAAGTCTTCTTGGTTAACTTGACTAGTCTTTGAGGCATTACATTCATAGTAATACAATTTTCCATGTTTATTTTTTTTAAGATTATGAAATTGAATGAGTAAAATTGGGAATTAACTAATTATAGGTAAGATTAGAAAGTTAATTTTTACGACATGTTATTTAGATTAATTAGATGATTCCGTTAAATGAAATTTCCCTACCATTTTGATACATTGGATTTCTGAGATTTAAGTGTATTGATTTTTTATTCTTATTTCATGTGATAAGTGATTGTCACAAATTCATTTATATTCATTACCTGAGAGGTTTGATCGACTAAATACATTCAATATGACCATGATCATATTTATTGAGTTACATTGTGGCATGAAAGATTTTGAATCCTTTATTATAACTTGTTGAAGTTGTGAAAATGAAAAACAACATTTAACTTAATTAAGGAAATTTATATAATTAATCCCTTATCCATATGATCACCTTTTACATCAACTGATGTGTGTCCAATATAATCATGGAATGACATTTCCTGGGATGAGACTTGTTACAAGAAACTTATATCCATTCATACCCTCCTCTATTTATATTGAATGATATTTTAATGTTTAATTTTAGGAGTTCAAGATTTATTGGAATATGGGATGTATTATCTAGCATGTAAAAAGTGTGGCTGAGTTATTTTGGGTGTTGGGAAAGGATCATGTGTCATTAATTATTCTCATATTTTTCACTATTCTTGAAAATTAATATGTATATAAAATATGAAAAAATGAATTTGTTGTTTTTTTTGAAAATAAAAAATCACCATTTCTAAACTAATGATATATTGATCTTATGTGGATGGGGTATGGATATGATTTTTTTTCCAAACATAAAATTTTTAAAAGAAAAATTATGGAAACAATTAAAGAGGGTGTAATTCTTCAACTATACTTACATAGATTTAATCTATGTTCTAGGAAGAGTGATTTTTTAATTTATAGGAGAAATTTTCATTGCACTTTACATTAGATATCATGATGTATGATTTAGAGAAAAAACCCACCCATTTGAGCCTTAATATTTTGAGAATCAATACTCACCAGTATTATTCCTCGGAGTTATCATAAAATTATTCTCAACTCCCTTATTATTTTCTTTGAATTTTTATATACAATGTGGTGAGAGTAGTTCGTTTGAAAGAATATGGAAAAGGAGAGTGTACCCATGATAAGGGCATCAATCTATATCAATTTTTATCATTAGTAAGGAGAGAAAAAATTCATTTTGAGGTAAATCATGACATGCATGCATTTATAATTATGAATTATGATATATCAATGAATCGTAGGATAAGATCCACCATTTTTTCATCAAAAAGATTAATATACTTTGGTTGATTTGTATCTTTGAGGAGTGTGAAGTAGAATTTTTGTTTTAATGTTTAATATAAAAAGGTCAACCCAATTATTATTAATTATATTTAATTTCTTCAACATTTGAATATAGATAACATTGTGTTCCAATTTAATTTATGTTGAGTTATCATTCTTGATGAAATGAATGTTTTATGTAATGGTGGATTGGAAAAACCATTTTATGGATCTTTATTTGGGTATGAAATATAATACTTAATCAATATAATATATTAAAATTCATAAAATATAACTGATTTGATTTTTTTATGGAATGAATCATATGTTTTTAAAAAATGAGCCTAAAACTACAAAACTCATGTTGCGGAATATGTTCTGTTATTTCATATATAGAAAGGAACAAGACTAATGCTCAAAGCTGAATAATCAGGTTAACACTAAATGAAATCTACTAGAAATTGATGATTTCTGTATTAAATAGTATTTTATTAATTAAGATGTGAAAAAAATCAAGGTTTAAAATTATGATTCAAAGGAAAAACGCATCTCTTGATAATTTCAGCATGTGTCATGCCACGAGGGTCCCCTAAAAATCATCTGACTGTAATTATAGGCCGTAAATCATTCATTGAGTTCTTTACTGATGAATTTATGTTGTAAATAGACCATTTATAATGAAAAAGTTATTGAATGGTCCTATAATGATCCGCTATTTAAAAATGTAATGTTTAGACCAAAATTTAAGACTGTTGGATGACCCATTATACTTTTGATAAATTTACTGACTATTGATTATGAAAAAATGATTTGATTAAAAACTATAAATAGGAGCATAAAGGCTGATTGAAAAGTATTAATTGACAAGGGATAATTTGGATAAAAGACTATTGATATTATAATATCTTGTTTACTTTTACTTATTTTATTTTCATTAAATTACATGAATGTATCCCTTCCCCCAAATCAACAAGACTTCCCCATCCATAAAGGGGTAGTTTCTGAGAGTTATCAGTGAAGGGGGAGGTTAGAAATATAGTTCTAAAAATTATTTATAATGGTTAAATAAATAATAATTCTCACAATCATTTTCTTTCTAGATTCAACACAATTTTTAGTGTGAATACCAATTAGGTTTTTGATTGGGATATTATCTATAATTTCAATTTCAATAGTGGATGATTCATATCTCCTCCACCAATTTCTTGTATGTATATGGTGTAAAAAATTAGGATTGGGTTTTGAGTTCTTGGAAATCACCAGTATGTGTGTGGAATGGAGGAATGAACAATTATTTATGATTAGATAACATTACTCCATCATAGATTTCCCCAATTAAAAAAGGACATATTTTATCAAGACACACATAAGAAGGAGAGTACCTAAATATGAAATTTTAGTTTGGGTTATTTTTTCATTAACCCTCATTCCAAGGGAGAGAAAGGAATCTATTGGATTATTTATATCTTAATATCAATAAAAATAAGAATATATAATAGTTGAAACCACGATACCATTGTTTTGGATCTTTCTAAAGTCACTTAAGAATTGAATTTTATTATATATTTTAAAATCAATAATATAACCATATTTATACTTATAATTTATAAAATTAAATCCTATTAATTTTTAGAAGTCAATAAAAAGTGAATACCAACTTTTTATCTCGTCCTATTTGGGAGACTACTTTGGTAGACAACATTACTTCACTTAATTAAAAATTATTATTTTTCCAAACCCCATGAGACATATGAATAATTAATATGTATGACTCCTTAATATACAAAAAATACTGAACATAAATTAACTGTGATAAAAACCTGTATAAAAAATGGGGTTTTGACATCGAGCCTTGTTTTTGTTTTTAATATGGGTTCTGTTGGAAATTTCATTCCATGAAATGTTGTAAATATATTTTTATAATTTTTTTAAAACAATATTAAATATAGATTTTGTTTTGAATTTTATATTTGTTTACTAAAAATCGGTTCAAAAAATATTTTCTCGATAAAAAAAATGAGAAAATGATAAACTTTACAGGGTTGTGTTTGAGAATCCTCAACAAAAAATAGTTTTGTAGATAAATTTGTTAGTAGAAAATTTAAAAAAAATTAAAAACCATCTAATTATATAATCATAAAAATCAATAGATATTAATGTAAATTTTTCAAAAAAATAATTTTAGAATAAAAGATATAATACTATGGATTTTAATTTTATGAAAGTAACATTAATTAATCATAACGTTCAAAAAATAACTTCGTCATTTTAGAAATATTTTTCAATGATTATATCACCTACGACTCCCTCTAAGTCTTGTAAATTACAATTCATTATTCATTTAGAATATGTGATTATTGAATGGAGTTAGAAATAATAGTTCTAGATAAAATTATATGGCTTTTATTAATATAGAGATTTTGGAGCCTTGAAAGTGTGACATTAGAATGGAACAAGATTATATCATATAATATTTTTAGGTTGGAATAAAAAAACACATGATTTGGATAAAAACATTAAAATTTAGGTTTTTCTTTGGAAGAATTCAAAAATATGGAATGTAAAATTGTATTTTCATTATATGAAAAAAGTAAATTTTATATAGTGATGTATTTTATAATCAATTATATAAAAACTATTGATAAAAATATTCCAAGATATTTTTAGTAATTTTTCTGAATACCATATATAATGTTTTTCATGTTATTGAAATATTTTAATGTTTTTATGATTTTTAACATTATTAATTTGAAAAACGACATCAAAAACAATTTTTATTATCATTTTTTAATTAACCAATGTTAAAAATTATTTAAAAATGTAATTTAAAAAAAACAGTTTAAATGTTTTATTCAAAAAAACTATGGTTAAATATATTGTAAAATATTATTTTATATTATTTATTGAAATAACTGACATTAATAGTTTATATGAATATATTTCTAATATTGGTTATGTAAATTGTCATGACCCGTCCATCGGGGCGCATGTCGTGACTACCCCAAGCCTTCCTTCCATAGGCTAGTGGATAGCAATTGGCACAGAAAGTCTTATTCCCTAAAAATGGGAAGGCATTGCCTTTATAACCAGTAAACTCCCACAACTAATCACAAAGCAAGATACAATCTCACAGTAAAACTATACTGTAAACGGAGTGTGCATAGATATTAAAATGGTCCAGAATACAGGACTAAATGTAAATTACAAGTAATTGAGAAAGTACAAGGAAAACAGGAAACAGATCCTGTGAACACTCGCCAAGGAACCTACCTGAAGAGTAGTTGCATCTCTAAAATGGTCGTCTCTGTGGTATGCCTCATCTAAAGTCCACCATCCTGCTACCTCTAGTCCTAGTACCCTCGTCATCAGTCAGCGTTGTCAGTCGTCTGGACCAATCACTACAAGGTGCGAGCATAGCCCATGTAGGGGTGAGTATAACGATACTTGGTAGGGACCCTGAGACCCCGTAGGTCTCCTAGAGTTCCACAAAGGAATGACCACAAAGAAAGAGACCAAATTTACTTAGGTATATGAGCATACATATACATAATCTATCAACCTATACTCATATCATACATGTGAGAAGAATACCACAAAGGTGAAGTATCACATAGAATAACCTCAATCACAAGCACAAAGTTAAGACAACTCACACCAAGATTTGTTATAGGGGAGGTAACATGTAATATCCCTAGTCACATCCTCAAACACCATGGATGTTGGAGAACTCCTCATCTATCAAGTAAAGTGGGTCTTCCGCTTCATACAGAGGTGCTTCCCAATAATCTTGGACTGCTGAGGTACTCCTCTTGATGAGTACAGTGGGTTTTCTATTTCCCACAAAGGCGCTCAACACCATGGGTCTACTACATCACATAGAGGTGCTCCCCCTCATGGCCTACTTAGGTACTTATCCTGTTGAGTACCATGGGTCCACCACATCACATAGAGGCGCTCCCCCTATGGGTCTGCCGGGTTACACAGAGGCGCTCCCCACTAAGTCTATCGAGTCTTTCCGAGTCGTGACGGTCACCAGTCGTCAGATCTCACCCAGTCGTAGGGTTCTATATGTAGCGTGGTTGGGAGAACCACTCCACAAGAAATTGTTCATATGTCAACCCCCCCTGATGTCTAGTGATAAAATATCTCAAATCTCTGTCATGTATTAAGGGATACATCGCAACAGACTACATTTCAATCAGATGCCCGGTTTATATGTTATTAGTGTTTTCGCTCTGAGGGCCTGGTTGGATTCAAGGTCTGATCCAACCTGGATCTATTCAAACCATATCCAAAACTCAAATAGAGTATTTCAAAAAGGACCGTCTCGATCTAAGGTTTCCGGTGTCTCGGACGGTTTGTCAAACGGACACCCGGTTTACATGTTATGGCCATGAAGGCCTAACCAGGTCCAGATGGGCCCAGGTATTGTCTGAAACGGTCGGACCGACCCGGACTGACCCCACCTAGGACAAACCGAACTAGTTGGGGTCGACCTAGCCTAATTTGGGTCTGGCCCGATTCTGGTCCTGCCCGATTTGAGTTCGGCCTGAATGGCCTGGCCCTTCGTTGGCCCTACCCATGGGATCGTGGTTCGGCCTAGCCCGTGAAGGGGATGGCTGGGTCTAGCCCATTGGTATGGCTTGGCGGTGCGGCTCGCTGTGGTACGGCATGTGGCAGTGCATCCTTCTGGGTGCGACGCACTGCATTGCGGCCCACTCAACTGGAGGTCCACGAAGGCGAGGTCTGTCATGACCGACAATCGGTGGGAGGCACCCACTGGTCCTCCCAAACGGTTCATGGACCGTTTGGCTATTGGAACACAGGACCAGCTGTGGGGATCCCTCCCGGGGTGGCATGCACGGTGGGAAGGACAGTCGGTCCTCCTCCCAGTGGCACGGTCGCACCCTGGTGCTCCACCGCGGTCGGCCAGATGCCGGCCGCTTTCGGCCTCCACCGCAGTGAAGCGGCTGCGACCACTTGATTCATCAGTGTTGTACACATGCGCCACCGTTCCTCCACACGGCCGGCCGGATGCCGACCGCCACCCTTCTCTGCCATGGCCGATGGGCCACGACCTCTTGCTCAACTGGCGGTGCGGATGCATGCCACCCAGCCATTATGCAGCCAATCAGTGTGTCGGTCCTCCTCCTCTTCCGCATGTCACTAAATCTCTATTCTTAGCCCAAAAAACTAAATGATTTCATATTCACGGTCCTTAAGTCATGGGCTCTGCATCCATATATCTCGCTCAACAAAACTCTGTGTTCCAAGTGTCAATAAATATTTGTTGTTGAAGAATGCTTGAAGACCATGTGGAGTATAAAAAGGAAGAGGCAAGGTATATGTGCAAGACGATGGTCATGTTAGTTTGGCCAACATCGTTACGAAACCAGAATATGAAGAATCGATTAAATAAATTCAATCATATATAAAACTCATACATTAAACTGAAATAATTATTTCTAATCCCCAAAGAAGAAAACATCTATGGTTCTACTAGTTGGTTAGTTGATATGTGTCCTTCGTTTATAATAGAAGAACATGGAAATCAATACTCATTAAAATTAAAACCCCAAACTCAATTTTTCGATGGAGGTGGCGCAAGGAAGAAGACGATGTCGTTGAAGAATGTTGATGTTTGTCGCGTCCGCTAGACACTTCTGTTCCAGGATCGGGGTCTGTTCCTTCTTCTTCTTTGTGGGTGGTTCTTCATTGGAGAATGTTCTTCCTGGTTCTCCAAGGCGCCCCCAACTCTCGTTTCCTAATTACTTCCAACAACGAAATAAGGATCCAACATTTTAAAATAATATTAACAATTTAATTAAACTTGGAACATTTAATTAGGTTATGAAGGCACATTAATTAGGGTGAGAAACCAAGAGTCACCTCCCACATTACAAAGGGAGTTCTAGGGTCAATTGGTCCCCACCGTTAATTTTAAAATGGGGGGTTTCATTCTCTGGTGGTCCCCCCCACCAAATTCAAATGGGAGGTTTCACCAAGTAAATTAAAATAAAAAATGCTTTATATTTGTATTCTTTTAACACGCCCACGAAAATTACAAAAGCTATCTTTTACCCTCGACCTACTACGGTCGAGGTGAAGGTATCCCTAAGTGAATATCGGTGCTTTGAGTTCAACAGTGTCCTCAAATTTCAATTCTGAGAACCAGTTCAAATGTTACAGAATGCCGCTCGCACATTTACAGAAAGTACCTAAACAAAAGATCAGAAAATTATTTACAGTCACCCTCAACCCGCGCTGGTCAAGGTTGGCCTTTGACTAAGTGAAACATTTCCCAACGAACCCAACTGTACTCTCGGATTTCCAATCCGAGTTACCATTTAAATTTTATAGATTTTACAATAAAATAATTGTCACTTAATTTTTTTATTTAAGTCCAAAACTAACATTCACTGGTGGCCTACGCCAGCCAATGTTAGTATCTGCCTAAATAAATTATACCCTCATGAGTTCATCTGTGGTATCAGATTTTTAATCTGAGTTACCCTGTGTGTGTTTTAAGCATTTGAAAAATAAAATCACTTTATTTAATTATTTTATTTACACTTATGCCATTTTCGGGTTTTCTCACAGGAGGGCCACGCCGAATAAACTTAAGTCACGCCATGGGTAAACCCGGCATCGTGAGCGCAACGATGCCCTCATATTTCTGATCTGAGCAACCATTTAAGATTTATTTCACATTTCTTGGAAACCTACTTACGCACGCTAATTAAAAAATAAGAAAACATTGATGGGTCATTCCAGGCACTCCGGGCCTTGGAATCACGCGCCGTTAGATTTCATGGTCTCGAAATAATTCCATATAATAAAAAATGGAATTTATAGGACATTACATAAATTACTAATGTAAAAAAATAACAATATTTATGATTTTAGATCATTTATCAAATAACTGATGTTGAAACATTAAAGTTAAAAATATTTTATCTACCAGTGAGTATAAATATATTATTATTTATGTAGCACCATTATAAAATATTTTTTTGATGGGTTTGTATAAATAAGAGTATTGAAAATATGAAATATATATAGAAAATTTTCCTAATAGAAATATGTTGATTAATTAATAGAAAATAATAAATCATTTTTTAATGATAAGAATTTAGTCAAATAATTTTAATAATAAACAATTTTGAAGAAAGAAATTATTTCTTATTATAACAGGGATTATTTAAATTTTATATATTTTATTTAAAAGGTAAATCTATCATATTTAGAATTTTAAATATTTTTAATTTTTTATACATTTAAAATAATAAATAATAAATAATATAATGAGTATCAATTTGTTATAAATGAATATAAAATCATTTGATTGTAAATTCATAAATACATTTCTTTTTAAAATCATTTTTATATGTGCAATCTATTTTTACCGTAATAAATTAATACTATCATTATTGATTAATAATTTTGATGAAATTTATAAATAATATTTTCATGAAATAAAATAACAATCATCTATTGGTTGTTACTAGTAATGGAATAAGCCATAATTAATTTTATGCTTAAAAAATAGATTTTATTTTAAAAATGGTGTTTACCCATTTTATGCCAGGAAGTTATAATAATTTTCTACAAAATTTGGAAATATTATTTGACAAAATAAATATTATTATTGGTTTCTTCATATCAAAATTATCATAGGAATTTTTTTTCAATTGTTTAGAAAAAAAAAGTTTTTTTAGGTGAACAACAAAAATATTGATTTTACAAATACTATCACTTATATAAAATTATAACGACATAGGATTGACCAGAAATTTATAAAACAACTTTTTCACCAAAATAAATATTTATGAAGTAATATAGTTAATATAAAAATAAAAAGTTGAACTTATAATGTTTTTGTTTTTCAATATGGGAACTAATGTAATTTTTTTATTCAAAGAAACCCTATTTTTGGAACTTCTCTCACATAAAAAAAGTATGTATCATATTCTAGAATGAATTAAAAGGGTTTAGTATGAAACTATTTAATAAATAGAATATTTCATGTTGAATTTAAAAAACATACTTACTCTATATTGAAAAATTCTCACACATTCCAAATAAACAATAGCCCATTGGAGTCAAATACCATTAGAAGGGACAAATCAACATGAGAAGGTATTTTTTGATCTCCTCATATGATATATGCACATAGAGCAGTGAAAATTTATAAACGATATAAATATAAGTAAAAAATCATCTTGTTTTGGTTGAATAAATGAATAAGAATTTGATTTTATGTATTATTCCAATCTGCTTTCTTTTTATTAAAATCAATTAGTAGTATTGAACCAGAAATATTTTGATACTATTATTCCATGTCCAATGATTTAAATTTATAATCCACTATTTCTTTAGAGTACATTAGAATGTATTGTTTGGGTGATTTATGATAGTAACCTATGTATTTTAATTCGCTACTATTCTCACTCGCAATATGAGTTTTTTACTTTTAATGTCCATACTCATCATTTTTTTCCACTAAAGATAGAGGAACCTTATTTATGTCCTAATTAGATTCAATTTTTTTACATTTCAATACAATTCTGGTCCCATCCATCTTGGTTGACCTTATCTGCATATGATTTTATAGGGAAGAATAACTATTATGACAATTGGGTTTCATTCCATTATTCATTGTATAACTTTATGAGTCTTGTATTCCCTTATTCACTTCATTCCTCCTTGGGATATTATGTCTTATAGATTTAAATGCATCTATATATTCAACAGAATATGGTCTATAAATTTGATAACCTAAATTATCCATGGTAGTGGCATAATAGTAGTATAGTTCTCTTCTAGAGTTACGATTTTGAGGTTTACCTTCAACTAAGAATTGTATTTTTTTTCCTTTAATGTCGCCATTTTCCAGTCCCCATCCTGATAGTCTGAGAATATTCCATTGATACTTTCATAATAATTTCTCAACATTAGATTTATAGAATCCTTCTATTCTAATCAAGAATTCATAAAATCCACATTGTTTTTCGATTTAATTTAATGAAAATTAAGTCTTCATTGATTAAACATAATACTAATTATTCCTTAATAATCAACATTACACTTAATTTTTTTTAAATGGTTTTTATAGGAAAATTGAAATTTTTCAAAAAATAGTTTGCAATGATTTTTAGGAACATACATTATAGTACATTTTGGACCCATATATAAATTGAATCATGGAAAGAAGATTAAATTTTTTGGATCACCATTTTTTATTTTTCAAATAATTTTAATTCCATTTTTTTCTATAATGAATACTTACCATTGCAAACATTTATCACCATAACTAAGGGTAAAATGTGTTAAATAAGATAAAATAAATCGATAATGATTCTATAAAATATAAAGCTCATGATTAAATCTCATTGGTTGGTTTGATTTATAACAAACACTTATCAGGTTTAAAAATATTATAATTTTAGGATAATTTATGTTATAAATAAATATATATATATATATATAATAATGTTTTCTGAATTTACATGTTTTCCCCATATGTCACTTTCAAATTCTCATATCCTCTCATTGCTTATTCTCAGTTATTGAGAAATATAACTTATATAATCCTAATCCAAACACCTTACTAACATCAATCCATATTTCCTAGAGGTAATTGTCTCACCATAAGATAATCCAAATAATTCTTAATGCGTAAGACAATAGAGTTTTTCCAAATAATAGTTATATCTATTAACCATGTTCATTCATGTTTATTTATTCTTATAGCTCAATCAAAAAAAATCATCAATATTATCGTTTAATAACTTAAGTATCTATAATATAATTTAATTCAATTATTATTATAGAGTAACCCTTTTTAGTCTCATTTTCTATCAAATGGGAAATTAAAGCATCACGTGTATGAACATATAGACTACCTTAACTACAAAGTAATGTTTATCATTTTTCATCACCAACTCACACGGAATTTTATATATATGAATTTAATGGGAATATATGATGATGATTACATAATTATTTTCATTTAAATATAAAATATTATCAACCTTCTTATCCACCCATCAGTTGGGAAATGATAACGTTGATCATTCATATGTGTAGACAGGTACTTTCATGAAAAAATGTGAATAATTTTTCATTTATGAGATATAAGGAGAACTATAAGGATATATTGAATGAATTTATATTATATATATGTCATAAATATGATTCTTTTAATATTAATCACTCTATACCTTCATTCTTTCCAACCATTAGGAATACAATCCCCCTTATATGTGTGTGCCCATTATGACCTCCAAGAAAAACATAATTGTTTTTCCATTACCACATTAATCGGTTGATACTAAAATGTTATGAAAAGAATAAAAATTATATTCACAAAATTATTAAAAAAATATATGAATGTTCCATTTTATAACACCTTCATCCATGAGAAATATTCCAAAGTAGATTTGGAGAAATTTATTGAACAACATTAAGTGATCAGCGTGAGAATGAACTATAAAATGAATGGATACCAAAATCTTAGAAAAGAACCATAAATATTTAGTATGTTTTAAAATAATTGTTAAATAGAAAATTAATAAATTTAATTTTACAATTTATGTTTATATAACGTGTCTATCCAAGTAGGAATCAATTACAGGGGGTTTCCAACTCAATTCAAAAACATTGGGACATATTTTATATTATGAAAATAATTTTTTATATGGTGTACATAAAACCAATTTCAAATATTAAATCATAATTTATTATTTATAAATGACTATTTCAGTTTTTATGAAATTTTTATTTTTCAGGTGATTTTATTTAAAAATTATTTTAGTAATACATTTTTATTTTACAATATCATTTTTATTCACACTTTTTCATGTTCAAATATATATATTAATAGTAATATAATATTTCTATTTTTAAACTACTTTTTTATGATCCTATGTTTTTTATTTTTTCATGTTTTATACCATATTGTAGCATATTTGGTACTCAGAAAGGTAGAAATAATGTATTTAAGAAAAGATAATATTTCAAATCTTTTTTTGTTGGGATCCTTTCTCATCCATATCCATATTATTCCAATTGTTTTATAGAAGTTTGTTTCTATATTTAGAATAATGGTAAATAAATTTTTTTATTTCCTCTAACTATCTTTTAAAATTTTTAAAATTATATTTTTTATTGTTTTTTAAAAAATTAATTTTTTCACGATTTTATATGTAAGGTTATTTTTATCAAATATAGTGTGAATGTATTTTCCCATTTTTATAAACACTATTACCTATTTATCTATCACTATAAATTACACTATTTTTAATGTTTTCTTCTATTATTATATAATGTTTTGGTTTTTATGTAAAAATAGAAGGGAATTATTTTCCAAAAGGATGAAAATAATTTATAAATTATTTAATATGTTGTTCTTACTATAAATTAACATTAAATTTACATGAAGTTATTTATATTGTTTCTATTTCATTTTAATATATTGTTATAATAAAAATTATAGTATTGAAAATATTTATTTATTATTAATTTTTTTTTTTCAATCATAATTTAATAATTTATAAGCTATACTTTATTTTATGCTCACTAAATTTATTTTGATTATGGTCTATATCATTATCTTTATTTGTTAGACATTATTTTTCTCCATCATATCTATATTTTCAGTATCAAGGATATATTCAGTATCATTTTTACTACTTATATATTTTCTAAACCATACCAAATTTCAATATATAATGTTATCTTAAGAATTAATATTATGAAATTTATTTCATTTTTTAGGGAAATATTAATTTTTTTTTATTTTTTGGTACAATAATTTTTTTTATTTTTTCACATATCATATTAATTATATATTATATTTTTAATTCAATATATGTGGAATGAATTGGAAATATACAAATGATTATTGGTTCCTTGTTATAGACAGTTCCTTATTACATTGATATGTCGCAAGAGACAAACAATTATAAAAATCAGTTGGATATTTGGTTTATTTCAAATCATTAATTGACATGTATTTGTATAAGACATTGACAGTAATGTTTATGATGTCTTGGAACAACGCCTTGGCAGTGAGATCATGTTACGTGATATTATGTATTTCTACCATTCAAAATAAAATTATTATTATCCATGTGATTGTTATTTTGATATTTTAGATGGATATATTTCCAATATAATTTTATTGATAAAATGAAATATATATTTTTTAAAGACACATTCATATTTTATTAAACTTTATCTTCTCATTATATATCCACTATATCCTACAATAACTATGAATCTATGGTCACCAAATATTTTGTTTTCATTTCCTTAAGATATGAAGAAGGTTTCATTGAATTATCTTTAAGGATATAAGAATGGCTTTCGTGGTATGTTTTTATCTTTAAATGTAACATAAAATACAAGTATATATCTATATTTCCAAGAATTCTAAATGATCCTCCCATCATAATGAAATACCTTTTACCATTAACCAATGAATTTATGTAAAATATGGAATTGGGTAACTAGATTTGGGTTTTATAAAGTTGTTAAGAAATTTAGTTTAGTTGTATGGATGGGAATTATATTTTAAAGGATAATATCTAGTTAGAGAACTGTAAAAAATCATAAAATAACTAAGAAATTGTACCTTAATAAGGATTTTTATTTCATGGATCAATATTCATAATGATTATTAGATGATTATGTGTGTTCCATTATTCATAGATTGTTCCTAGTGGAAGAAATAGAAATCATATCAATATCCATAGTCGATGTAAGGATTTTCATTATGAGAAATTCAATATGGATATTTTTGTAACTGAATAGATTACACATATATTACAGAATGTTTCTCTGATTATGACCTTTAAACTATCATATATAGGTAATGTGTTTCTTTATATAATTGTTAAATATTATTGAAGTACATTTTTAAAAGTAATCCTCAAATATTAAAAGGATCTAATTGTATATAGGTATCTAAGAAATTTTTCGTTTTCCTCAAAACTATATTTAATGTTTTGGGATATAATGAATTGAAAAAGTTTATAATGATAATATATTATCTAATAGGATAGTATTATTAGTGGTTGTCATTAATTCATAATATTAAGGAGAAATATGGGATAAAAAATATGGAATATAGAAAATTTATGATGATATTATTTGTGAAATGTTTTCATCATGAACCGTTACATGATATGGAATGGAAATTTTAGAATTGAAAGTAGATGAAATAAAAAAATATTGTTGATTAAGAGGAAAACATTAATTGATTATGAATCCATGTTTTAGACTATATACACAATCCCAAAAGTAAGATTTTCTATTTATTTGAAGGACAATAGTTGATCCTTCTAAGGTCTTTAGTTACACAATGTTTTTTTATCATATTATAATATGTTATCAAGTTCCATTTTTATGGAAAAATATTCTTCCTTATGTTATATTTTCAATGGAAATCCAGAGAAGAAGTGTATAACAAAGCCGCAAGAAAAAGGAAATATATTTAAGAAGAATAAGGGAAGATTACAACATTATTATTTTGATTACTATATAAATAAAAAATAAATAATTAGATTAATGTCAATTGGATTATTTGAAATGTGTCATGATAAAGGACATTAGGCCCATGAATGTAACGAAAATAAATAAGACACTAATATAATGTGATTCAACTGTAAAAATATAGTGAACTATTTGAATAAATGGATTATGATTCAAATATTTCTTTGAAAATTATATTGTATTATATATTATGGTTTTCATTGTACAATAAAATTGAATAAGTGCATGTTAATCACTTGGAAATATTTTTTGATTCTATAAAATGATATTAATTGTTTGACAGATTTACCAAATGTGAATTATATCTTCAAAAGGATTTCTTTTCATGAAAATATTATCTCTAAGGATAAAGTATTTATTAATTATTATATAAAAAAGAAGACAATAATTATTATATATAACCTATAATGTTCAAATGTTTTTAGAATATGGTGAATTAGAGTAAATGTATATGAATATATGATTATATTCATTCACATTTGGTCTCGTATATTCTAAAGTGGTTTAGGGATTATTGATTAATGTTGAAAATTGGGTGTAATTGTTATTTTTAGATATATTACAAAATTATGTAACGGTTTAATTTATTATTTATTATTTTATCATGGGAAATTATTTCAGTTTTTGTGAAATATATAGAAATGACATGAATCACCAATTATAAAATAATTCATAAAACTAATAAAAATATCCCTTAATAGATCTTATGGTTAAATAAAAGTTAAATTGTGTTATCTAGTCATGTAAAAATTTTCCTTTTAATTCATAACTTTTAATATAACATGAATCAGATGAATAAAATTTATATGAACAGAACTATAAAAATAAACGACATATATTTTATTTTATTTCTTCAAACTGAAGAAATGAATGATAAATCTATCATGTTTAGTGGAAAAAGTGTCACCCTGATATAAATGAACACTTATGGAAGAACATTTAAAAGTACATGTCATATAAATACTTGTTTATTTTTTAAAAAAAATAGTTACTTATGAAATTTTTTTATAGTCTTATCTTAGAAATAACAAATATTAATAAAATTATTATACTCATTTCGATATCAATTATTTAAAATTTAATGTGAAACAATTAATATTAGTAGGGGAGTATGTAACAGCCCATGGATTAATATTATTAATAAATTGTATAATAGCTTATGATATACACAAAACTAATCATATATAAACAATGAAAAATTAAATATTATTAATACATAAATATGGTAGTTATATCAAAAACATTGGAATAATGGTTTGAATAGGAGTAATAACACTATGAATTTTATTTTGAGAATTTTTCCAATTAAAATATATTGACTAATTTCTTGGAAATTATTATTAAATTTATAATAAAAACAATTAAATCATATAATATTAACTAGATTTAATGTTTAAATGTTTCAATTTTCTATAAAAGGGTTTTGTTTATATTATATACATTTCAATTTAAAGAAAAGTTTCACTTGTTTTTGTTATTAAATTTATTTTTAATGTATTGTTTACATTTAAACTAACAAATAATCATTCACATATTTATTTTCAATTTTTTTAAATGATCCTAAAATCAATAGATGGTAAAAATATAATGGGTTTTCCTAACACTTCATATAAGTGCATAATATATTTAAATCATAAAAAATATTTATTCACAAATTATTATTTATTCTTTATGTAACATATGGAAAATATATTAAATAAATTATATTAAACATCTTATTTTTTTAATTACTTATAAATTAAAGAGAAGAAATTCATTTTATTCTTTCTAAATAAATATTTATTCTAAAAGAGGATTCTGCATGTTATGTGCGTGAAAAATATTTTTTTTTGCAATTTTAGAATTTTATTTCTTAAAATGAATTTTTTTATCATATTAATTTTAGAATATGTTTATTTTATTTGGAAATTTTTTGGATTATTATAGTTTTTGTAGAATGATGCAAAATTTCAATTTACAGATACTATAAATTTTATGACATTATGATGATAAAAAAAAATAACAAGAATGTTTATGAATTTTTTTATAATACAAATTTATATTAAATAGTTTATATAGTTATTTTAAAAATAATATTTTTGTCTTATCAATCCATGTTTTACATTTTTTAAGTTGGTGTAATGTTTTCATTCAAATTAAAACTATTTTTGGTACTTATGTTTAAATCAAATGATATCAAGGCCCCATTGAACTTTTTTAAATAAAAAAATACCTTCTTATTTAAAATAATATAATTTTTTACATGGGAAAAATATAATGTTTTTGGGTGTAAAATTATTTTTATGAATCAAAGATAATTTTCTAAAAAAGGATTTTTATTGTGTTTTTCAAACGCAATTTAAATAAAATTTCAATATTTTAGGATATTAAATCCTAGAAAATGGACTAATGATTTGTGCACAGAATATTATTGTTTTTTAGTTGGTCCAATGTCATTTTTTCATATCTAAGAGTTACCATTGTAAAATTTAATCACCACAGTTAATGGTAAATTTGGTTAAAATGATTAAAATAATGTGATAAGGCCTATAAATAAACAAATTCCTAAATTTAATTAGTTAATTGGATTTTAAAAATATCATTATTATATTTTGAGGATAAAAGGTTGATCCATTTTAATTGGGCATGAAATATAATATAAAATAATGATACAAGTATTTACATCTTCTAAATCCACCTCAATTATAAAAGGTCACCCCTCCTCCTCACTTATTTCACAATCATTGAGAATTTATTATTATAAATTACCTACCAAAATAACTTCCAATATTCATTTACCACATATTGGTGGTGGTTTTCTCACAACATTATCAACATGAAAAACCTATGGTGTAGGTTAATAGAGAAATTCAAAAGAAGAGTAATAAATTTTAACTATGTTCTTTCATGTTTATTTATTCTTCCACCTCATTCAAACATATCATAAAAATTCATATATAATAAAATATGTATCTAAAATATAATTAAATGTTATTATGTTTATGGTGTAACCTACTTTCATCTACTTTTCAATGAAATGATACATCAAATCATTGCTCGTATGTACAAATGAACTACTATCTTGATAAAGTGATGTGTTGTAGGTTCCGGGCGCAGCGGAAGCGCATTGGTGGGTTTTCCCAAATTTAATTTTATCATTAAACAACGTTCAATCCGAGATCCGTCACGATATAAAACGCCAAAACTTCGTAATAGAACGAAGAACAAAAAGAAAAGAAGAGTCCTGGAACCCTTGAGGAGGATCATCATATGTTGATTATAATTAATTTAATTAATGCATAAGAATTACCTTGTTGGAATTATTTCATCATTGATGTGTCCGGTCACAATTCGGTGATCCGTCGTTGCGTCATAGAATCCAAGTGTAGGATTCCTCTAGTGGTGATCCACACGTGTGTCATGTATCTCCGGACATCACCGAAGATATCTCCGGGTGCTACCACGGAAGAACCTTCGCTTGCGATTTCCGCCTTCGACCGCCTTGATCAGGTAGAGGATCTTTCTCTCGTAACATGAGGGTGTTCTTGGTGGAAAGGGAATTCTATCTTGTCTTGAGAGTATTTCCAAATCCGTTGTGCACAACAAAGGCTCTAAAAAAAAAGTTGGGGTTGCGAGGATATTTATAATCAGGTTTGAGGTTAATTGAGTTATGACAATAAATAAATGCATTACGTGTTTTATTTATTTCATTAACTCTTATTGAAAACCCCCATGTCGAAATATTAATTCCTTGACATGCGCCCATTCTGATTATAATAAATATCATTTAATAAAAAAATATTAAATCCTCAAAATCCCAATTGGAAAAACTACACGGCGTGTAATAATTAATACACGGCGTGTACTTGTTTTTCATAAAACTACACAGCATGTATATTTAATATACACGGTGTGTACTTTTATTTTCCATTTTTCTCCACCACATTTATTAGACCTTGAGTAATGACTATTTTTTTCTTAAATAAATGTAACTGCATTACTTGCTAATAAATATATTATTTTATCCACAGTATATTCTCTCAAATAATTAGTGTCAAAATAAATGTGATCAGACATCCTTAAATAAATATTAAACCACAGTCGGGAATAATATTTACTTAACTTGATAAATTAATATTTAACTGAGATACATGGACACACTTATTGTGTGACCCTCTAGGCCTCTTTCTCAGTGGTATTTGGCTGAGCCTGCCTAAAGTCCAAGGTTAGCATCTAGCAACACGCCAAGGCACCCATAGAGAAAGAATTTAACGCCGCAATGACATGTCACCTCCTACGAATGCTTATCGTGTAATATAATCCCTTTGTCTCGATATCTCCAATCAAGCGGGTTGCATGCTAGTGCCATCAACCCATGTGCTTGATTATTCTTTCTTTGACTTCCCGGAATTGAACTTGCCCATACCATACCATGGCCATGGATTTATTTAGGCTATATCAATTCCATCAAAGGGCCTGAGATATCTACTTCCGTTATGGAACGGAAGGGACAAATCCTTTCTCGCATTATCTATTAATGCGGTATTACTCGTGAGGCACCCAACGTATCCTACCTCGCTGCGAACAGTGTGTCGTCACAGTTTTCGTCAATACATCTAAGTGCACGAGTTGTAATACCCATTAATAATAATATAAAAGTCTAAGGATCAATACACACGTTCGTAGATAGGAACATCCAATGACACTATGAAATGTGGATTTCCTACTGGTGGGTCTCGTTCTCATAATATCCTCCTAGATATTACCAAGGGCGCACACCATGAGAAAGAGCCTCAAAGTTTTATGAGTCCTCACCCCTAATGACCTGTATTATTTGTGTCCCTCAAATAATATCATTCGTCCATAGAACATACATTCAAGAACAGTGTTATGGCACTTTCGGGTTCTCATCATAGCAGGGATCCGCTACGACCCTTTAATGAAACAGTTATCCTTAGGAAATTATCACATGACATGTCATGAAGAAGAACAATCAAGATGTGATAAGGATTTTATTTAATGAATAAAGTACAAAGTAGTTGGTTCTAGACCACCAACTCCAACAGACTCCCACTTGGACTAGAGCCAACTGCTAACCACCTTTAACCCGCTAGCTCTCACATGATATTCATGCTTCTGCTGAGATAGGCCTTTAGTCATGGGGTCTTCCACGTTCTTTTCTGTGGACACTCTGCTCACTGAAACTTCACCCCTTTGATAGAAATCCCTCAAGAGGTGATACTTCTGGAGTATGTGCTTTGTCCGTTGATGTGACCTTGGTTCTTTTGCAAGAGCCACCTCTACAGTATTATCACAATACAATGTAATGTGATCTTTACTACTAGGCACCACATCAAGCTCCTGGACAATGTTCCGAATCCAAACAGCTTCTTTGGATGCATCAAAAGCCTCTATATACTCAGACTCCGCTGTGGAATCGGCGACAACTGGCTGCTTTGAACACTTCCATCTCACAGCTCCTCCATTGAGACAGAAAACATATCCAGATTGCGACTTCAGATCATTCTGATCTGTTTGAAAACCAGCATCAGCATACCCTCTGATGAAAAGCTCCTCGTCTCCTCCATACACAAGGAACATATCTTTAGTTCTTCTCAGATACTTACAGAGAGTCTTAACAGCAGTCCAATGCTGTTCTCCTGGATCTTCTTGATATCTGCCTACCATGCTCAGTGCGTAGGCAACATCATGCCTGGTACATAACATGGCATACATGAAGGATCCTATAGCTGAAGCGTATGGGATCTTGCTCATCCTATATTTCTCCGGTTTTATCTGGGGACACATTTTCTTAGAAAGATGTAATCCATGTGACACTGGAACCAATCCCCTCTTGGATTTTTCCATACTAAATTTCTTTAGTATCTGGTCAATGTATGTACCCTGACTTAGTCCAAGATTCCTCTTGGATCTATCACGAATGATCATGATCCCTAGAATGTAGGCTGCTTCTCCTAAGTCCTTCATGGAGAAACACATTCTCAACCAGTCCTTAGCTGACTGTAAGGCTGGTACGTCGTTTCCAATAAGAAATATGTCATCAACATATACCACTAGGATGACGACCGCATTCCCATTAAACCGCTTATAAACACATGGCTCACATTTTTTCTTAATGAAACCAAATTCCTTTATGGCTTCATAAAATCT
Source organism: Viscum album (assembly GCA_963277665.1). Taxonomy (NCBI): domain Eukaryota; kingdom Viridiplantae; phylum Streptophyta; class Magnoliopsida; order Santalales; family Viscaceae; genus Viscum; species Viscum album. The sequence continues at coordinate 449,706,793 of OY728145.1, forward strand.
AATTTTCCATGACCTGGATGTTTTCTTTAATCCATAAATGGATTTCTGCAACTTCCAAACCCGTTTGGCTTCACCTGGTGTCGCAAACCCTTCTGGTTGTGTCATATAGACATCTTCCTGAAGGTTCCTGTTAAGGAATGCTGTTTTGACATCCATCTTCCAAATCTCGTAGTCATGGTAAGCTGCTATGGAAAGTATTATTCTTATGGATTTAAACATGGAAACTGGCGAGAAGGTATCATCATATTCAATTCCTTGACGCTGTCTGAATCCTTTAGCCACTAGCCTTGCTTTATAGGTGCTAACTTGACCTTCCATGTCCAGCTTTCTTTTGAATACCCATTTGCATCCAACAGGCTTTACATCAACTGGCTCATCGACCAGAACCCAAACATGGTTCTGATACATGGAATCCATCTCAGAATTCATAGCTTCTAGCCATCTTGCATCTTTTGAGCTTTCTACTGATTCCTTGTAGGAGAGAGGTTCATCATTGTCCAACAATATTGATTCACCATCCTCGGTGACTAGGAAACCAAATCTCTCTGGTTCCCTTACCTCTCTTGAGCTCCTACGCAGAACTTGTGTTTCTGGAACCTCTTCCACGGGGACCTGTGGAACTTTTTCCTGTACCAAATCATGTGTATCTTCAGCATCAACTTCGTTGAATTCAATCTTGCTCCCACTGTCCTTCTTGAGGATGTACTCCCTCTCAGAAAGACGGCTTGTCTGGTGACAGTCAGTTTCTTGTCTTGGGGGTTATATAGGTAATATCCTTTTCTTTCCTAGGGATATCCTATAAAGATACACTTCGTGCCCCGGGGTGCTATTTTGTTGCCTGAGAAGCCCTTAACAAACGCCTCGCATCCCCATACACGTGTGTGTGACAATGTGGGTTTCCTTCCATTCCATAACTTAGATGGAATTCCATTTGCCGCCTTAGTTGGTACTCGGTTTAATGTGTATGCTGTAGTTTGTAATGCATACCCCAAAAGGATATTGGAAGATCCGCATGACTCATCATCGACCTCACCATGTCCAACAAGGTGCGGTTCCTCCTTTCACTAACACCATTCCACTGTGGTGTATAAGGAGGACTGAGCTGAGATAGAATCCAAGACTCCCGTTGAAGATCAATGAACTCTTGGTTCATATATTCTCCACCTTGATCTGATCGAAGCTTCTTTATCTTCTTACCAAGTTGATTCTCTACTTCATTCTTGAATTCCTTAAATTTCTCTAAGGACTCTGACCTATACCTCGTTATGTAGACATAGCCATATCTACTCAAATCATCAGTAAAAGTAATAAAGTAAGAATATCCACCTCTAGCTTCTACTAAAAATGGTCCACACACATCTGTGTGTACCAATCCTAGAAGCTCTGTGGCCCTTTCACCTTGTCAAAAAAAGGCGGCTTGGTCATTTTTCCTTGTAGACAAGCATGACATCTATCAAGTGGTTTTAGCTCAGTAGAGTCTAAATAGCCATCTTGGGAGAGCTTTGTCAAGCGCTTCTCGTTCACATGACCAAGGCGGTGATGCCATAATTGGGTGATGTATGAGTCATGTGAGTTTGTTTCATTATCGATTGCCAACACTTGGTTTTCGTAATTTAATACATACAAACCATTATTCAAATGTGCCATACCATAACATATGTTGTCAATATAAAAGAGACAACCCTTATTTCCAAACATGAAAATAAATCCATCCATATCCAAACAAGATACAGAAATTATGTTCTTGGTAACACTAGGCACAAAATAACAGTTTTGTAAAACCAAAATCATGCCAGTTGGCAATGAGAGGTGATAGTCTCCAATAGCCAATGAAGCCAGCCTTGCGCCATTGGCAGCTCAAAGATCCACCTCTCCTCTGGAGATCTTTCTAAATCTACTTGGTTCCTGCATTTGAATATAGATGTGAGCCCCACAAGCTGTATCTAATACCCAATGTGTAGAAATAGAAAGATTTCACTCGATAATGAACACACCTTTAGCGTCCCCACGCTTCTGGGTGCAGTTCCTCTTCTAGTGGCCCTGCTTGCCACATGCAAAACACACTGCTTCATGTTCCTTGAACTACCTCTGGATCTTCCCCATCTTGGAGGGACGGTGCTCGGGGGCTTCAGACCATTTATAAGTCTTTGGCCCCTTTGCCTTGTTCTTCCTTTTCATGTTCACCATACGGACCGCGGGTTTGTCACACCCCTTGTCCTTATCTTCCTGGCGAATCAAGGTCAGAAGCTCCGATAGACTCTTCTCATTGCCGCTCATGTTATAGTTGACAATGAAGCTAGAGAAGGTCTTGGGCAATGATGATAGGATGAGATCTGTACACAAATCATCTGGGAATTTAATCCCTAAGATGTCCAAGCGTTCAATGTAGCCAATAAGCTTGACCACATGAGGCCCAGCTGGCGCAGACTCTCCATGCTTCGTGGTAAACAAAGAATTGGAGATCTCATACCTCTCCTGTCTCGCCTTCTCTTGGTAGAGATCTTTAAGGTGAGACATCATGCTATACACATCCATGTTTTCATGTTGCTTCAAGAGCTCATTAGACATGGCCGATAGCATGAAACACTGGACATCTGTGGCATCATCCATGTGTTTCATGTAGAGAGATAATTCCTCATCACTAACCTCTTTCCCAGGTGCAACTGGAATAGGCTCTTCCAGCACATATAATTTCCTTTCGTGGCGAAGGACGACGCGTAAACGCCTCTGCCACTCTTGGAAATTGGTGTCGGTGAGAAGGTTTTCTTTTTCGAGTATGGTGAGAAATGATATGTTTGAAGTCATTTTCTTTCCGTTTCTACAATTTAAGATGAGAAAAGTTTTAGTGCTTTATTATAAAAATTGAGACAAATAAATAAATTAATACTTATTAGTCTCCCACTATTTTATCGAAATCCAATAGCCCTCACCATTGACTTCAGAATATTCTATTGCGTGAATATTCTAGTGGCAAGGATCCATATTTCCCTTCTCATTACCCCAACTAGGGTTGGTCAAGAAACTTTAAGGGTTTTAGGTAGGCATTCAAAAAGCCAACTGCATTAACTCGCAGTTCCTTGATCTGCTGAGTGGACTCCCCCATCCTAAAATCCTTTTTGGGTTTCCTCAACCATTTCCTCTTGGTCACAACAAGTCCTACTGTGGTAGTCAACCCTTGATGCGAACCAAGTCAAGTCAACCCAAAACCTTGAATTAGAATTCCCCGATAATTGAAAGCACCCCAACTAGGGTTGGTCAAGCACTTTGAACTATGGTTCGATTCTAACCAAGATTATGGAAGGCTATGCCGACTTAATATTTATTTTGAGGGATTTTATCCTTATACGTAAATTTCCATTTTATTATCTTTGATTACATGCTTGTTAATATTATGTGGGATATACTTAAGTGATTAACCCTGTCTAAGATAATATTTATGTATAATCCAATTTTATTTTAGTTCCATCTTGCATGCTCATTTAATTCATTAATTGTGTGATCGTGACAACACACCCACAATAAATAATCCATGAAACTAACAGAAATAAAATAAATGGTATGATCATGAGCTTTTCTATAGGTTAGTTTATCTAGAGGTTGATAAACTAACCCAAGACCTAGGGGAGAAACAACTTGAACCTTTCGGGTTCGTGTTTATAGCTTTCCACCTGTCCACCTTTGTATCTCCTTGGATTGGTTTCATCATTGCTCCTGACTTGTGCCACCTCCACTAGCTTGGGAGCTCCATCAATTACATATGCATTTATCTCACACGCATGTGAGGGGAAAAAATGGGTTTTACATAACAGAATCCTTGGGCGCATAGGCCCTACATATTAATGAGGAGATGGCTCGCAGGCCAACAAATTTAATTTAAATAAATAAATTAAAAGAAACCATTCACATACAAAGGTCTCGGTCTAGCTCATGATCATCCATACATGCAATGATATTTACGCATAAATAAAAATAGCATTCAATTCTTTAATCGTTCTTGTTTAAGATAAATAACGCTCAAATCAATTAATTATCTTTAATTAATCAATCCTTTTATCTTAAATCCATTTTCTGAATTTCCTTGAGATTCTCATCCATCATAATTTTAAACAAATAAATTCATTTAAAATTATCCTTGTACACAACTTGTACCTTGGAGGCAACCCGGCGAATTCCCATTTTTTATGCAGATGTTAAATTAAACACATATATATAAAACACCTATCACGTGTTGTGACTCATATTTACTCCTGCACCATGGTACACGTCTCAAGGGTTTGTATAATATAATAATAAATTTTAATAAATCTGCGTAATTGGGATGAGTACACGGCGTGTAGTTCCGACTACACTGCGTGTACTTTTTCTTCACCGTCCATCCGAAGTACAAGCCCGGGGATAGGGCGTGTTAATGTACTTCGGAAATTTTCTGAGTACACGGCGTGTACAGTGGGACACACGCTGTGTAGTATTCGCATTACACGGTTTCCAGCCGGGCAGGCCGTGTACGGAGTACACGACCCAACCCTAACCTGAAGGGATTACACGCCGTGTTCATTAGACCACACGACATGTATTCCGGAAACCGTGTGCCACCTATTTCTGGTCAACACACAGTGTCTTAAATTCTTAGAAAGAATCCAATAGATGGACTGATTTGGTGGATCAGTCAATGAATTGAACCTAGACTACACGGTGTGTACTTCCGAATACCCGCCGTGTATTCTGGTGTTATATGGCCAGAAACATTTGGCTCCTCCGGATGAGTTCCTCTATTTTATTTTAATCAAAATTAAAAGAAAAATCCATTTTTGTGAGGTGAATGAGAAACGAGATAGTCGGAACAGATCTCGATATTCAGATTTCCAGAACGATTAAACATGAATTGAAATAACTAAATTATTAAATGCGTAAATCACCAACAAAAAACTAAATAATTATAACCAAAGATGTGACCCCTCTAATACCACTTGTAGGTTCCGGGCGCAGCAGAAGAGCGTTGGTGGGTTTGCCCAACTTTAATTTTAACGTTAAACAACGTTCAATCCAAGATCCGTCACGATATAAAATGCCGAATCTTCGGAATAGAACGAAGAATGAAAAGAAAAGAAGAGTCCTGGAACCCTTGAGGAGGATCATCATATGTTGATTATAATTAATTTAATTAATGCATAAGAATTAACTTGTTGGAATTATTTCTTCGTTGATGTGTCCGGTCACGATTCGGTGATCCGTCGTTGCGTCGTAGAATCCAAGTGTAGGATTCCTCTAGAAGTGATCCACACGTGCGTCACGTATCTCCGGACATCACCTAAGAGATCTCCGGGTGCTAGCGCGGAAGAACCTTCGCTTGCGATGTCCGCCTTCGACCGCCTTGATCTGGTGGAGGATCTTGCTCTTGTAACTTGAGGGCGATCTTGGTGGAAAGGGAATTCTCTCTTGGCTTGAGAGTATTTCCAAATCCGTTGTTCACAAAAATGGCTCTAAAAAAAAGTTGGGGTTGCGAGGATATTTATAATCGGGTTTGAAGTTAATAGAGTTATGACAATAACTAAACGCGTTATGCGTTTTATTAATTTCATTAACACTTATTGAAAACCCCCATGTCGAATTATTAATTCCTTGACATGTGCCCACGCTGATTATAATAAATATCATTTAATAAAACAATATTAAATCCTCAAAATCCCAATTCGAAAAACTACATGGCGTGTAATAATTAATACACGGCGTGTACTTGTTTTCCATAAAACTACACAGCGTGAATATTTAATACACAAGGTGTGTACTTTTATTTTCCATTTTTCTCCACCATATTTATTAGACCTTGAGTAATGACTATTTATTTCTTAAATAAATGTAACAGCATTACTTTTTAATAAATATATTATTTTATCCACAGTATATTCTCCCAAATAACTACTGTCAAAATAAATGCGATCAGACATCCTTAAATAATTATTAAACCACAGTAGGGAATAATATTTATTTAACTTGTTAAATTAATATTTAACTGAGGTACATGGACACACTTAGTGTGTGACCATCTAGGCCTCTTTCTCAGTGGCATTAGGCTGAGCTTGCCTAAAGTCCAAGGTTAGCGTCTAGCGACATGCCAAGGCACCCATAGAGAAAGAAGTTAATGTCGCAATGACGTGTCACCTCCTACGAACGCTTACCGTGTAATATAATCCCTTTGTCTCGATATCTCTAATCAAGCGGGTCGCATGCTAGTGCCATCAACCCATGTGCTTGATTATTCTTTCTTTGACATCCCGGAATTGAACATGCCCATACCTTACCATGGCAATGTCTTTATTTAGGCTATATCAATTCTATCAAAGGGCCTGAGATATCTACTTCTATTATGGAACGGAAGGGAAAAATCCTTTCTCGCATTATCTATTAATGCGGTATTACTCATGACGCACCCAACGTATCCTACCTCGCTACGAACAGTGTGTCGTCACAGTTTTCTTCAATACATCTATGTGCGCGAGTTTTAATACCCATTAATAATAATCTTAAGGTCTAAGGATTAATACACACGTCCGTAGATAGGAACATCCAATGACACTATGAAATGTGGATTTCCTACTGGTGGGTCTCATACTCATAATATCCTCTTGGATATTAACAAGGGCGCACACCATGAAAAGGTGCCTCAATGTTTTATGAGTCCTCACCCCTAATGACATGTATTATTTGTGTCCCTCAAATAATATCATCCGACCATAGAACATACATTCAAGAACAGTGTTATGGCACTTTCGGGTTATCATCATAGCAGGGATCCGCTACGACCCTTTAATGCAACAGCTGTCCTTAGGACATTATCACATGACATGTCACGCATAAGAACAATCAAGATGTGATAAGGCTTTTATTTAATGAATAAAGTACAAAGTAGTTGGTTCTAGACCACCAACTCCAACATGTGTATCATTGTTCCTCATAAGATCATATGGTTGGTTATAAATATGGATTTAATTTATATATATATATAAAATTTATAAAAATATATTATTCTTTAAATGTAAGATATTATCAACCTTCTTACCCTTCTATCCAATGGAAAATGATAATTTTCTTGTATATACGTATGGAATAACAACTCTATCAAATGATTTTATTTGTATATAATTTATGACATAAATTATAGATAATAAGGTCATATTTATTGAAAATATATGATATTTATTATATAAAAATTAATTTTAAAATATAATCATTTTACACTTATCTATGTTACAACTATTAGGAAAATGAAAATGTTGCCATGCGCATGTGAAAACTAGAACCTCACGGGAAAAAAATATTTTTTTTATTACCACCTTCTTTAAAATAATTTGAAACTATTTACATTGAATAAATTCAATATTCAGGATTTTTTTTAATTCATGTGAGGATGGAACTATTTAATTACAATGTAAACTATAATAAATATACCAATGTATTTATGTAGTAATTCATAGAAAACATTATGTGGTCGACATAAGAAAGAACTTTATAATGAATTGTTGTCAAATGACTATATAAGGACCATAGAAAATGTAATATATATTAAATTGTTTTATAATGATTTAATATAAAAACCGTAATTGTTCATTTTTATGTATATGATATATCCAACCATGATGGAATCCAAGGTAAGGTTTTTTCATTTAAATTCCACATAATTAAGGAGTATTTTATATTATGGACCTAATTTTTTTGTATGGAATATATACTTACAATTTGATATATTATATCATTAATTCCCCTTTCATAATGGTATTTAATGTTTAAATTCATTTTTTCTAATTAATGGGTTTTTAATCAAAAGTTATTAAAGATTTAAAGATTTATTTTTTTAATAACATTCTTATTCTAGATTTTTCATTTTTTAATTTTCATTGGATGAATTATATGCTCATTGTATTATGAAACCCTATATATTTTTTATTTTATATAGATATAGGTTTTCTATGTTTTATTATATTTTTTAGTCTATTTGATAATAAAAAAGATCAGAAAAATATTTTTAATAATAGAAAATAATTTTATTTTAATTTTTATTGGGAATATTTATCTTTCATATATATATTCTTAAATTTTTTTACTAAATTTTCTATCTACTTTTAAATGGTTTATGAGGATATTTTTCTACTACATTTATATTTATTTTAAAAGGACTATGATAAATAATTAATTTTTCTCAATTAATCAATATTTAACTTTTTACAAAAGTGTTAAAGGAATGATATTTCTAATAAATACAACAAAAATTCCTTTTCACAATAATATGTATATTATTATATATTTATATAACCCTATAAAATTACATGGGGTTTCAACGAAATTGTTTCCCCATCATTTATGGAGTTTTTAGTTTTTATACTATAATAAAAAGTTTTTATTAACTAAAATAATGAAACAAACACCTGAAATGATTTTTAACTTCATTATAACAAAAAGACACAATATTTTTATGGAAGGTTATTTTTAATTTTTGAGATTCATTTTCTTCCCAAATTATCAAAATACATTCCATTATTTCAAAAAATCATTTATGATGATTTGAGTGTCTTAGATCATGATTTTCTAAGGTATGGACTACAACTTTTTTTTCATCCACATTTTTGTGATCATGTTCTCTATCCCTATCCATTATTCATTGGAAAATATTTTCATCATTCATTAAAATATTTTTAGTATGATGTACATATTAAATTTGTTTCTTCTACATTGATATTTTATTGAATGGATACCATTTCAATATATTTTCACTGTTGAAGAAATCGTATTAATAATGTTATTTCATTTACTGGAGAAATGCTAATATTTCATAATCTAGATTAAATATAGATATTTATTAATTGATAATTAATATTAATGATTTATTATTTTTCTAATTTAATTTTTGAGTAATAAATTAGGCATTTGTTATTTATGGGTGGGGACCGGTTATAAATATCCCTTCTGTGCATCAATAGGTTTTAAGGGACAAACAGTTGGCTAAATTAGTTAGTAATTTAATTTATACATACCCATTGACTGAACTTTATTAGACCAAGGCTGTAACGGTATGTCTCATTATGTATTGGAATATAGACTTGATTATAAGATCATAAAATCTAACATTATTTATATCCTTCATTAAAATTTAGGTTATTATGTTCCATTATATTTCAATGTTGATATTTCCATGGATATATTTTAAATATTAATTTATTGATAAAATGACATATGTATTGATTATCCACTTTTCCATATTGTGTATCCATTATCTAGTAATGATATATTCTATTGCACACTTAACTTAATGATAATTTGAGCTCAATCATTATTTTTCCATTTACCTAGAATATGAGGAAAAAAATAATTGAATGGTTTTAAAGGTTAAAAGTACGATCTTCATGGTATGTTTTTATATTCTAATGTAATACAGAAGTCATGTAAGTATCCAGTTTGTAACACCCCGTGATTTTATGAAAAATATTCTTTTTATTGTCTTGTGTTGTACGCTACACCAAAATTATCTTGTGATATACGCAACACTATATTTTCTTGCAGTATACGCAACACTATTCATGGCTCGCGTTACACACAATTTCAAGTTCATTTTATAAAAACTATTCTGCGCAACATTATGTATAGATTTTGTTTAATGTATAAATGAAATGAGTTTTTATTACACGCAACACCAAATACAGCTTTCACTACACGCATCCCTGACTTGGCTTGTATTACACACAATAAAGACCTTCCTCGATAGCGTGTGTAGTACGCAATACCAAGTTTTACTAAACGAGATATTATTATAGTATTATTATTAACTAGCCATTATGAATAGTAATACCCAATTTTTGAAATTTCATAAATTTTATCTTTCAAAATGGACTTCATTTTTGGATTCGGAATATCAAAATTAGCTTAGGGTGAAATTTTGGTACTTTTCGGATAACATTCATATTCTGATGAATAGTGAAAATTACTAAATTTTAATTAAAAACAACTTTTTTAATCGAAATAATTAATAGTGATAAATAATTAAATTGATTGGTTTTAAAGTATATTTAGAATATATTTTTACCATTTATTACAATGTTTGTCATTGGATGTAATTTCATATTTAAACTAGACATAAACAAGTGTCAATATTTTGAAAGTTATTATCTCTTAAAAACATTCTACTTGTTTTGACGATGGGAATTAATTTTTAAATTAATTAATGCAACTAATATGTTTTGAATTTGGTAAAATAGACATTATTTTTTAATTCATAATATCAAATACAGCATAGGCCTATTATTTGGTATTTTTCTGGAAACTTTCATTTTTTTGATGAATATTGAAACCACTAAGTGGTAGTTAAAAATTAAAATTTTCCTAAATCATAATTTTACCGCTTCTGTGAGTGGAATTTCAAAAATCCGAGAGACACTGTTAATATCAAGGACTAAATTTTGGTTCAATGAGATTAAAATATTTTTTGTTGAATAGTATCTTTTTAATTTTATTTATCACGGTTAAAAAAAGGATAATTAAAGGTAAAAATGATATTATTATTACCCTAACACATGTCCTAATTCTATTGGATAAGATTAATGTGACCAGAAACAAGCTTAGGAATAAAATATGACCATTTAGGCCCACTTGGATTAGATTAGGACATTTAATATTAATTTATTTAAAGAAGGTTTAAAATAGTTAAAATCAATGTTTAATAAGTAAATCATTTTAAATATAGGGTTATACATAAGAAAAATTTGACAATAAATATTAATTAGAAAGCTAAAAAGCTTTCCTACATAATTGTATTTTATTTATAATTTTTAAACATTAACTAATTTAATTTATTTATGACACAAAGATGATGCAGTAATTATATTATTAATAAAATATTGACATAATTGATGTTATAAATACCCTAATAAATGTAATTTGAGACTGTTTATGAATTTCACTACTTTTCTAGGTTACTAGGACATTTTAGTATTGATTTAGTTAACTTTTGTCGAACTAATAATTCTGTTATGATTTTTAAAAAAAATCAATTACCAAATAGTGTCAAAATTGACATTAAATAGTTTTTAAAACAAATATTATATTATTAATTGTTATTTTATTCTTAAAAGTCTAAGGTTCGACCAAATTACTTAGGTAAGGTTATATATATTAATAATAAACAACTTGGGGTTCATTTGTCTTGTTATATTAAGATTATTAACCTTATAGTGTAAGAAAACAAGAAGACATGGTAAAAGTTAAATTATCTAACTTAAAGTTAAATCTAAATGATAAGGTTAAAATAGAAACCTAAACTTGTCCAAATTCTATTGGATTAGAGTCTTACGACCCATACCCACCTTATCTTCGAAATAACTCAATTTGGAGCTATTAAAAACCGAATATGACTTTATAATAAAATAATATTTTTTGTTCTTCCAATGGTGCCCCTCTCCTCCCTTATAAAAGGGAACCTCCTCCATCTCTTCCTCACACCTCTTTGGCCTTCATACTCGGCCAAACCCTACAAAATTAACTTCTAAATTTCCCTAGAAACATCCTAGAGGTCCTCGTCCTCTTCAAAGACCAATTTTAGTGCCCTAAGTGGACGTCTCAAAGAGGCGCTTCTAAGAAGAGGTAATGTTCGTTACCGATTCTTTCAAATTTATTTCTTCTTCCACTTATTCTTCTTTAGTTGTTTCATTATTAAGTATTAACATCAGTATAAATCATATACATATATGTTATTATAAATATGAAACAACCATATTTCACCATCAATCCATCCTATGGAAAACGAAATCACCGCGTGTGCGTACGTACGAAGTACCATCTCCACGCCGTGGTGTAATCTATTTTCCACCACCACCATACTTGGATGGGTATAATGGTGAAAGTAATCAATATATATGATTATTGTAAAGTGATATTGATTCTGTAATATTATACATACACTTTAATACAATTCGACGATCATGGGAATGATATCATCGCTCGTGCGTACGTACGGAATACCGTCTCCATGACGTGATGTGATTCACTCTCCATGATTACCTTTCAAGAATGATTATAAAGTATATATAATAAGTAATCATAAAATATATGAAATAATAATGCTACTAGATTTATGTATATATTTATTTATTTCATCTACTTAATTCCATTCAATTCAATAAGGAAACGAAAACAGCGTTCATGCGTACGTACGGCCTACCATTTCCATGAACGGTGTATTTTTTTCCATTTATCGATCCATTATATATATGTATATTCTGAATATATATTATATATAAATCATTTTTTACATTCTGGATATAATTAATCATGATCTATGTAATCATATGAGTAATTACAAGTTAAAACACCAATCACAAATAAGACGATTTTACCCAAAACGCTACTTTAACATGAATTTACAAAAGAATGGGTAATATAAAGTCATAAGTGAACCATATATGATATAATAACAATGAATATGATTCTTTAATATGTCAATGACATTATTTAAATCATTATACTGGAGGTTTGGATATGTACGAAGCATATCAGACGTATGGTAAGGGATAATGTTTCAAATCTCATTTCTATCCGAGTTTTCTGATATGTAAGTATTTACTGGGGTTATTGTTATCATCCATGTACATGTTTTATAAAAGTTTTTTATGTATTTTTATTGTCCTTTTTACCCATTTTGACTATTACTACATGCTATGTATGAAATCTTTCTTTTGATTATGTTACGAGGTACTTTTTGACTTTTCTGATGAAAGTACGAGGACAATGTTTTTGTTTAACTTATAAGGCGTGAAATGATTTTTTATGATTTTATAAATCCTTATTTTCATGAAGCTTCCTCCAAAAGATTTCAGGACTATTTTCAACAAAATATTTTTCTTGTAAAATTGCATGATGTTTTGTGAAATGAAAATGATTTTTAAGAAGAAAAGATATTTTCCTCAAGAATTCATTTCAAGTGTTTTATCAAAACCATTTTCCATCTAAGATGAAATTATTTCATATGTGTTTGTTTCAAGTTTAATTTCTCTATGATTTACATGGTTTCACTTTTCATATGATGAAATGTCCATTTGTTTTATATGGATTATGATATGATGGGATGATGTTTATGGAACCCATTTTATTCTTTGGGTTATGATGAATTTTTTAAGTTTATTTTGTGCCACAAGTAATAATGATTTCATTATGAGATGGGTGGGACCTATATCTCCCTCCAATAAGTCGGGTAAAGATTTATTTCTCATGATATAGACATGGATGGAACGGTAAGTTAATCCGGTTCAGTATTACAGGACTGGAACGAGGAGTAAACTCGATTTAGATAGGGACTTTTTCCACTAAGATGGTCTTGGCAGCAATGCCTTGGCTAATATGGAAATCATTAAATGTTCTTAATGGATTCCATAATTAAATGTTTTATTCCCATGCTATTTTATCAGGATTTATGTTCCCTTATGATCTATGCCTTATGTACTTCCATGTTTTATGTCTTTGCTCATGATTTTGATGTTTAAACATTATGTTCATGTTTTTAAGTTCAAATGTATATGGTATGTTTTATTTTATCCATTCTTACCCTTACTGAGCATTTGATATCACCCTTTTTATGTTTTATTTTCCCCCAGGATTAAATGAAAGGTTTAGGGTAAGGAATCAAAATGTGGAAGATATTTATGGGAGAGGTTGAAGATCTTTCACCACGATTAAAATATTATGATCCATGTTTCCAAAGACACTAAACTATTACAGTCCTTCTGTGTCTATTTCTGTTATGTATTAAGTATTTCTCAAAAGAAATATAATGTCCTTGTATGTCAAACTTTGGGTCTCTACAGTCGGTATCAGGGGAAATGTTTAGTCAACCTTTGGAAACTAGGATGCGATAACTTTAGTGAGATCCCTAGAGATATTTATAAGGAATGTCTAGGGTTGTCCCTAAGGTTAACTGTAACTATAGGTCATAGTACTCGAATTACGGTAACGATCTTATAATTAAACCTAAAATGATAGATATTGAAGGTACTCCCCCTTTATTATGTTGTTTTCCCTAGCATAATTTTTTCCTCTCACACTATTTTTTTTGGGTTTTAGACGATGGCTGGAACACGAAGGAACCATGTTGATCAATGCAATGGAAAATGAAATGATTTTCCTCTTGAACAAACAAATGTTATGGGAGATGGAGTGCAAAATCTTATTGCTATACTTACACAAGATATGAATCATTCTGGACTTCCAAATGAGCAGAGAAGGGAACAATATTCTATTGAGTCCTTCATGAGGCAATGTACACCTTATTTCAGTGGGTCTTCTGATCCACATTTTGCTGAACAATGAATCTGTACCACTGAAAAGTAATTTTCAGTTCTTCGATGTTCTGAACATGATAAAGTCATCTTAGCAGTATATAGTTTGGAAGTTGAAGATGATCAATGGTGGAATCTTATCAAGAATACGAGGCCAAGAGATGAAATTGAGTCTATGGAATGGGACGACATCAAGAACATATTTTTCAATAAGTAATTCCCTTGTATTCTTCGAACAAATATGGAGAAGGAGTTTCTTGAACTAAAGAAAAATGGTGATGAATTTATTGGTATATACAAAGAGAATTTTACAAGGCTTTCAACGTATGCATCTGGCTTTATCATCCAACATGAAAGTAAAGTTGATCGATTCTTCAGTGGCTTAAAAAAAATCTTCGAAGGGAATTAGCTATATGAGACTTCAGTATCTATGAAGAAATTCTGCATTTTTCAATCAAGGTAGAAATGGATGTTGGTGTTACATATCCATCTCATGGTTTTGACAAGAAACGAAAGATGGAGTTCAATGAGAAATATCAGAATAATGGTGAAAAGAAGATTAATGTTTCCTTATGCTAAATGTGTGGAAATAAGCATGGTGGATATTGTCTTAAATGGTCTAGAAAATGTTTTAAGTGTGGAAAAGAAGGTCATCGACCAGCTGAGTGTCGATGTAATGGAAAAAGGGTTTCTAATGATGTGAATTAAGAAAATACTGGACATAATGCACCACCAACACTTCAATGCTTCAAGTGCACGAAAATGGGGAATTATGCTAATAAATGACCTATTCCAAGAGTTAGTGATGATCGACATGAGCAACCACATAAGGCAAGGACGAAGGGAAGTCAGATGCGATCACTATTGGCGATGTTGAATATGAAACCCATGTGGTGGAATGATTAAGTGTTTATGTAATGGGATTCTAAAATAATGTTGTGTATAGTATTGTAGAATATTGGAATATTTATGTATTGGTCTATTGTGGTTTTCAATAATTTTATGGTACCTGTAACCATAGAAAGTGATTGAGATATTTTTGGAAAAAAACATAATATGTGCATAATGAAGGGATAAAGAGAAAATGAAATTTTTGAAAGTATTCATGATCTCATGACTGATATAAGGAAATAGTTATATCATGGTTTTAGTATATATAATTTTGGGGTTTTGGTATGTGGAAATAGTTAACTTTTGACAGCACTCATGTTTTCACTAAGATTCAATGGGTATTCATTTTTTCAAGAGAATACATGATTAAGGCCTTCGAATGTTTGGAATGTGACCAACAAGACATATCTTATGATATATGGGGATCAACGATGGTATTAAAATTCTTGTTATATGAAATCTCTGGTAATCAGTTTCACTATAATATGAGAGTGGACTGGAGTATTATGGATAACCCTAAAGATTGGAATGGATTATATTGGACATAAGTTAGTATTGTTTAAGGATAAATTTTTTTTCGATATTATTGATGGGATGTTATAGTAATGTAGTTTTAGAAAAAGGACAACCTACAGGATGGGCGACAGCCCATCGCATCAGACAAGGCTATGGGAATCGAACCCACAACCGAAGTGCGACTGACCTTTATCACCTACCACTGGCCTACAGGAAGTCCCTGTTTAGTAGAAACTAGTTTTATTATATAAAGCAGTATGATATATAAAGTATAAGTCCATTTTAGGAACCATATATGATTAATCTCACTATAGATGGACATATGTATTTTTGATAACTTTTATAACCTTTTGTTTGAGACAGATGGAATGACCCATAATTATATCGCATGATATGTTAATACTTCACGAATGACAAATTAATCTTCATTTCTTTAAGATATGAAGTGGAAATTTTCCAAAGAATGACCAACGGTGAGACTGTACCAAAATCACGAAATTATTTCTTCTAATTCAAATTTCATCAACTTTTAGGGAAATGATGTTGAAAACCAAAACTCTTTTCCTAGTGCCCTTATATCCGATGAATCAGATGGTACCTTAGATAAACACAAATCTATGGCTTTGTGATTGATGGCTTTTTCAAAGCCATGTTCTCTACCACTCTCCATCAGAACATGATGGTCAGATTTCTCCTCTATATCCATATTTTCACCTATGTTATCCTATGTGCAAACCCAGGGATGAGTTATTTGGGAATCCATTATGTTTCTAACATTCGTTTTTTAAATGAAGTTTTAGTATTCCTTTTTACGATGTGGGTTTCTATGGAAGAAACTCTCGTGTAATAAACCATTTATATCCCCAACGAATTTTGAGGGCAAAATTCATTTTAAGGGGGTAGAATGTAACACCCCGAGATTTTATGAAAAATATTCTTTTTAATGTCTTGTTTTGTACGCTACACCAAAATTATCTTGTGATATACGCAACACCGTATTTTTTGGCAGTATATGAAACGCTATTCTTGGCTCGCTTTAAACACAATTTCAAGTTCGTTTTGTAGAAACTATTCTGCTTAACATTATGTATAAATTTTGTTTAATGTATAAATGAAATAAGTTTTTATTATACCCAACACCAAACAGAGCTTTAAATACACGCAACCCTGACTTGGCTTGCATTACACACAATAAAGACCTTTCTCGATTGTGTTTTTAGTACGGAATACCGAGTTTCACAAAACGAGATATTATTATAATATTATTATGAACTAGCTGTTATGAATAGTAATACCCACTTTTTGAAATTTTATAAATTTTATCTTTCAAAATGGACTTAATTTTTGGATTCAGAATATTGAATTTAGCTTAGGGTTAAATTTTGGTACTTTTCGGATAACATTCATATTCTGATGAATAGTGAAAATTACTAAATTTTAATTAAAAACAACTTTTTTAATAGAAATAATTAATAATGATAAATAATTAATTTTAGTGGTTTTAAAGTATATTTAGAATATATTTTTACCATTTAATACAATGTTGGTCATTGGATGTAGTTTCACATTTAAACCAGACATAAACAAGTCTCAATCTTTTGATAGTTATTATCTCTTAAAAACAGGATATTTGTTTTGACGGCGGGAATTAATTTTTAAATTAATTAATTCAAATGATATGTTTTCAATTTGGTAAAATAGTCATCATTTTTAAATTCATAATATCAAATATAGCTTTGGCCTAATTAATGGTATTTTTCTGGAAACTTTCATTTTTTTCGTGAATAGTGAAACCACTAAGTGGTAGTTAAAAAACTGAATTTTTCATAAAACATAATTTTACCACTTCTGTGAGTGGAATTTTGAAAATACGAGAGACACAGTTAATATCAAGTACTAAAATGTGGTTTAATATGATGAAAGTATTTTTTGGTGAATAGTAACTTTTTACTTTAATCTACCACGGTTAAAAGTAAATAGGATAATTAAGGGTAAAAATGATATTATTATTTCCCTAAAACATGACCTAATTCTATTTGATAATGGTAATTCGACCAAAAACAACATTAGGAATAAAATATGACCATTTAGTCCCACTCGGATTAGATTAGGACATTTAATATTAATTTATTTAAAGAAGGGTTAAAATAGTTAAAACCAATGTTTAATAAGTATATCATTTTTAATATAGGGTTATACATAAGATAAATTAGACTATAAGTATTCATTAAAAAGATAAAAATATTTCCTACATAATGGTATTTTATTTATAATTTTTAGATATTAAATAATTTAATTTATTTATGACACAAATATGATGCAGTAATTATCTTATTAATGAAATATTGACATAATGGATGTTATAAATACCCAAATAAATGTAATTTTAGACTGTTTATGAATTCCAATAATTTTATAGGTTAATATGACATGTTAGAATTTATTTATTTAACGTTTTTCAAACTTATCATTCTTTTTGGTGTTTTACAAAAATCAATTACCAAATAGTGTCAAAATTGACATAAAATAGGTTTTAAAACAAATATTATATTATTAATTGTTATTTTATTATTAAAAATCTATGGTTCAGCGAAATGACATAGATACGGTTATATATATTAATAATAAACAACTTGGGGTTCGTTTGGCTTGTTATAGTAAGTTTATTAACCTTATAGTGTATGAAAACAAGAAGACACGATAAAAGTTAAATTATCTAACATAAAGTTAAATCTAAATGATAAGGATAAAATAGAAACCTAAACTTTTCTAAATTCTATTGGATTATAGGATTTCGACCCATCCCCGCCTTAGCTTCGAAATAACTCAATTTAGAGCTATTAAAAACCGAATATGGCTTTATAATAAAATAATATATTTAGTTATTCCAAAGGTGACCCTCTCCTCCCTTATAAAAGGGCACCTCCTCCATCTATTCCTCACACCACTTTGAGCCTTCATTCTCGACAAACCCCTGCCAAATTATCTTCTCCACTTCCCTAGAAACATCCTAGAGGTATTGGTCTTCTTCAAAGACCCATTTTAGTGCCTTAAGAGGAGGTGTCAAAGAGGCGGTTCAAGGAAGAGGTAATGTCTGTTACCGATTCTTCCAACTTTATTTCTACTTCCACTTCTTCTTCTTTAGTTGTTTCATTATGAAGTAATAACATCACTATCACTCATATACTGATATGTTATTATAAGTATGAATCAGACAAATTTCACCATCTATCCATCCTACGGAAAACGAAATCACCGCGTGTGCGTACGTACGGAATACCGTCTCCACGTCGTGGTGTAATCTATTTTCCACCATCACCTTACTTGGATGGGTATAATGGTGAAAGTAATGAATATATATGATTATTGTAAAGTGATACTGATTCTGTAATATTATACATACACTTTAATACAATTCTAAGATCTTGGGAATGACATCATCGCTCGTGCGTACGTACGGAATACCGTCTCCACGACGCGATGAGATTCACTCTCCATGATAACCATTAAAGAATGATTATAAAGTATATATAATAAGTAATCATCAAATATGTGAAAAAATAATGCTACTTTATTTATGTATATATATATATTTATGTCATCTACTTAATTCCATTCAATTCAATAAGGAAACGAAAACAGCGTTCATGTGTACGTACGGCCTACCGTCTCCATGAACGGTGTATTTCTTTCCATTTATCGATCCATTATATATATGTATATTCTGAATATATATTATATATAAATCATATTTTACATTCTGGATGTAATTAATCATGATCTAAGTAATCATATGAATAATTACAAGTTAAAACACGAATGACAAATGAGACGATTTTACCCAAAACGCAACTTTAACATGAATTTACAAAAGAACGGGTAATATAAAGTCATAAGTGAACCAGATATGATATAATAACAATGAGTATGATTCTATAACAAGTAAATGACATTATTTAAATCAATATACAAGAGGATTGGATACGTACGAAGCATATCCGACCTAAGGTAAGGGATAATTTCGCAAATCTCATTTTTATCTGAGATTGCTTATATGTAAGTAATTATTGGGGTTATTGTTATCATCCATGTACATGTTTTCTAAAAGTGTTTTTATGTATGTTTAATGTCCTTTTTACCCTTTTTTACTTTTACTACCTAGTATGTATGAAATATTTCTTTTGTTTACGTTACGAGGTATGTTTTGACTTTTCTGACAAAAGTACGAGGAGAATGTATTTGTTTAACTTATACGGCATGAAATGATTTTTTTACGGTTTTATAAATCCTTATTTTCATGAAGCTTCCTCCAAAAGATTTCATGACTATTTTCAGCAAAATCTTTTTCTTTTAAAATTGAATGATGTTTTGTGAAAAGAAAATGATTTTGAAGAAGAAAGGATATTTTCCTCAAGAATTCATTTCAAGTGTTTTATCGAAACCATTTTCCATCTAAGATGACATTATTTCATATGTGTATGTTTCAAGTTTAATCTCTCTATGATTTACATGGTTTCACTTTTCTTATGATGAAATGTCTATTTGTTTTATATGGATTATGATATGATGGGATGATGTTTATGAAACCCATTTTATTCTTTGTGTTATGATGAATGTTTTAAGTTTATTTTGTGGCACATGTAAGAATGATTTCATTATGAGATTGGTGGGACCTATATCAAACTCCAATGAATTGGGTAATGATTTATATCTCATGAGATAGACATGGCTGGAACGGTAAGTCAATCTGGTTCAGTATTACAAGACTAGAATGAGGAGTGAACTCGATTCAGAAAGGGACTTTGTCCACTAAGATGGTCTCGGAAGCAATGCCTTGGATGCTTTGGAAATCATTACATGTGCTTAATGGATGCCACAATTACATGTTTTATTCCCATGCTATTTGATCATGATTTATGTTCCCTTATAATCTATGACTTATGTACTTCCATGTTTTATGTCGTTGCTCATGATTTTGATATTTAAAAATTATGTTCATGTTTTTAAGTTCAAATGTATATGGTATTTTTTATTTTATCCATGCTTACCCTTACTAAGCATTTTAGCTCACCCTTTTTATGTTTTATTTTCCCCCAGGATGAAAACAATGGTTTAGTGTAAGGAAACAAAAAGTGGAAGATCATTATGGGAGATTTTGAAGATATTTCACCACGATTAGAAGATTGTGTTCCATGTTTCCAAAGACACTAAAATATTATGGTCCTTGTGTGTCTGTTTTTGTTATGTATTAAGTATTCCGCAAAAGTAGTGTAATGTCCATGTATGTCAAGCATCGGGTCTCTACACAATTTTCATTTTTATTAAACAGATCAATCCTTCATTGTGTAATCCCTTATATATTATACCAATTAAATAAATAAATAACCTAGTCAATGTTAATAGATATGGGCATTTTATAATGATTATAATGAACATAGAAGAATTTGATATAGAAAACATAAGTTATTAGCATCATAAAATTTGTGGTTGGGAAGTTAAATAGTTTTCAGAGTTGTTCAAGGATATAAAAATTACTAATATAATTCCAAAGTCTCAAAATTATTTTATATTTCTCTTCATAGATGTTACTCATAAAATATTTTAATGGGATGATTTTATCAAATGTTCATAGAGAGATGCGGAAGTAATTACTTTGACATTTAATCTATCTAATAAAAATTCATAATGTGCATAAAAAAAGGAAATTTGGGATGTATATCATTTATGATACGATTGTATGGGGTATTATTTATGTTTTTTTTAATTTTAAGAAGATTATGTGAATAATAAATGTATCATTTCATTTTTATTGGCAAATATTACTTTATCATTATTTCATGTTGGATGTATATGTAACATAAAATTAAATAAAAATTGGTTTCTAAATGTAAAATATTTATTTATCACTAATTGAGGTTAATTAGAGAGTATTTTATCTTTATCTGGAATTTTAAGGCTAACATTAGTTATATTCTTCTATCAATATACGAAATATGCTCATAATACGCAATTTGTGCATTTTATGAACCATTAGTATACAACATGGATTTCTATACAATAGTTATTCGGTATACTAGGGGTTTATGGTTCAAAATAGGTTTTCCAAAATCCTTGATGTTGGAATTATTTATATCACGATAACCATTAGAACTTGATACATTTTTATGATATCCTTGAGACATCTCTAATTATTGGGTGGTTAGGTATGTTCCTGATGATTTCATCTACAAGAGCTTAACATTGATGGATTTATACCTCTAATATGTTGATTATGAAATTTTTGCATTGGATTAAGAAAAATTGATAAAGTCTATGATTATACCTATGATAAGCCGTATAATGTGATTATCTACACCATGAGGGGAATATTATGTGATCATTTGTAAGGGTCAGTGACATGTTATATATTTATCGACCTGGATATTCTATATTAAGAGATTGAGAATGTATATATAGTTATATGGAATTTAAATACTCTATCTACTTTTTAAAATCAATGTCTTGAACAAAGTGATTATATAAAAATGAATGATTTTATATTATAGAGATTCTGAACATTTGTTTGGAGATACCTGTGTTTGATAGATATTAATCCAAATAAATTTGTTTCTTAAGTAACAGTAATACTTTATTATTGACTTCCCTTTACATATATTTATTAATTTAGGGATTCAATTTTTTTATCAATTTTTAATTGGTTATTAGGATAAAAATAGTTTTTTATTGATAATTAATTTTTAATAATATATTTTCTCTAAAAGTGTTTTTGAGTTTATCTAAAATAGTTATTGCATGATTTTGCACAACGGTTTTATATATTAGATGATACAATTTGAAACTAATGATAGCATTAAGAAAATATTTTTGATGATATCCAACTGAATATTTGGATATTGTTTCACAAGTTATTGTATATGATACAATATTTGGTGAAATGGCACAAATTCTGATAGAATTTTGTGATAGTGGGAGACTAAATATATATACCCTGAATTAATATTTATATAAACTAAAATACCACAATTTAATTTATTAATATGTTTTATGGTATGCTATATAGAAACCAAGGATTTTTATATTTCTTGGATTGGTAATATCAATAAGTATGATACAATTACATAATTTTCAATTTCATATATAGAATAATATTTTTGGATTCCTGTGCTTATTTTTATATACACAAATGTAAAATAATGTTAAATATATAACATTTATATATCTTCCACCATTAGTTAATGTTGTTATGATAATATTATGAAATATATTGTAGTGTTTATGAATTCATGTTTTTAATGCATGAATAACTAAAACATTAACCCATACATTATATAGCCTATGAAATAATGAATATAGAGATTTAGAATTTAATGGGGACTATATATGGATTCAGAAACCATTATATGGTGATATTTCATGCTTTCCTAGTTTCCCATTTAATTATATCATTCTCACCTAAATCTATATTTTCTATCCCCCCATTTATTAATATGGACACTGTAATTTCATATATGGGAGGAGAATGAAACCATAGTGTTCAGTGATGTAGTTCATCCATGGATACACCATAGAGGATGATGTACTTTGACTACTTATAGGGGATCACCATCATGAATCATGATTGATAACTAAGGCATCAGTAATATTTTGTGTATGGTGTATTAAGTTCCTAATTTTTATTATTCATTGATTATATTTGAAACAAGTTAAATATTGGATATTAGGTTTTTAGTTATTTCTACTGCATTGATTGAGTATTAATCGATCCCAGGAAACTGTTCACTATATTAATAGGTTGTTTTAGTCTATGCATGCATGATTACCGGTGAACAAATAAATAAAATTAACTCTATGATATTCAAGAATATAATAATGGAAATAGAATTTATTTCCCATGGTATTCAAATGTTATTTAATTTTATATAACTGAATAAAAGAATTATTTTTTTCATGAATATTATACATTCAAGTTTCATTAAATAGATATAGGATTCAAAATGCCAGTGTAATGATTTATACATTGTAACATGGGCTGTTAGAGTGTTAAAATAGAGTAATATTAATTTTTCATGAAAATAATTATGATTTATTTATGTAATATGAGATTCATTGGTTTATTTATGAGGATTAGGTTTTTTAATATATTTTAAAGAAATTTATCAAACACACGATCTATGTAATTTAGAATATTGATGACCCATAATAGTACATGGTATCATCTTGTATGAATTTACATTCTTTCACATTCTCTCTCTAGTTTAATGACATAAACAATAGATATGAACAAGATTTAATTGATAATTATATCCTAGGAAATTTTGGTGTTATTATAGTTTCAGAATTATCATTGCTTAGAAATTGATCCTCTTAAATTATAACATTTAATTAATAGAATAACGAACCAAATGTTTTGTGAATGTGTGTATGTTTTACGGTGTATATACAATATATCCTTCAATATATAATAATTATTTGATCAGATATTTATGTTATATAATGTATAATACCAATTATATATATATATATATATATATTATTTTTTGATTATTTTTTTCTTTTAGATACATTGGTTAATCTGAGTGCTTATAGTAAAAATATAGAGTTAACATAAAATTTCACCACCAGTAAAGAGAGGCGAGAAGAATCGTTTGAGTTATGATTATTTGTTGTCAAAAAAAATTATTATATATCTATATATTGGGTGTTGGATAAACCCTTTATATTACAAAAATGATTTGATTTATAGGATCCATGTAGATTACAATATTAAAGAAAAATGTGAAGTGGATCTTTGAGAAGATAATGAGGAACAAAAAAATATCACTAGAGAATATACAAAATTATCTTACTTTACCCAAAAGATTTGATATTATAAATATTTTATATATGATCTTTTATAGAAAAAATAACCTATATTCTTTTATCATTAATAATTTAATGTTATTTCATGTTCATACATATAAGTTTTATCGTTTTTAAAAACAAAATATATTATTATATGGAACTTATGGGTAACATTTTATAAATACCTGAGATTAAAAATTTGGAGTTATTAATAAATAAAAAATACATTCAACATAAATCACATCAAACTAATGGGTGGAACAATAATCATGTTCATATAAATGAAAATAGTTTTAAAATGTTACAATAAGAATTATATTTTTATCAAATATAGTAAAAACCCATTGATGTATTTCAAATATGTATAATCGGTAATATGATTAAATAATAACTCAATGTTAAAAGATTCAATGCTATATAACTTATTGAATTAAATTATATTGATATATATGGTCCATTTCAAGAATACATAAGGGGAGGATACTTAGAGGTAAATAATCTTACTGATGAAATTAATAGATATGGTCATGTATACTTAATGATTTAAATGTAAGATTAATTTACAATATTTAAGTAATTTAAAAATGATGAATTGAATAATTTTGGATAGAAAATTAAGAAACTATAGTCACAATGAGGTGTCAAATATATTAACCATGATTTCATTGATCAATTGAATGAGTGTGAGATAGTATCCCAAATCACTCCACCTTAAACAATTATGTGGAATAGTGTTAGTGAAATGTGGAATGAAACCTTTAATGCAATGTTGTGATTGATGATAAGTCAGGTAAAACTTATAGTATCCAATATAGGAAATGTGTTTTAAAAAATAATATATAAACATAACCATGCATTAACTAATATTGAATATGGGATTCCATAAAAATTATCATATAAAAATATACTCCAGATATCATATATCTGTGTACATTGATGTGTTTTTTTTCAATATCATTCCAAATGAAAAATACCATCTTGAAGAAATATGTGTATCTTTTAAATACACTATAAAGACATGGATTAATACTACAAATATTACTATTTATATAAAAATGTAATTAAAAAAATACGTAATATATTTACTGAAGGGGAATATATGTTCATTGTAAATATTAGTATAATGGTTGAATTATATGATATTGAGGATCTATATTCAAATGAATCTACCTCATAAAAAATTCTTTAATAACAAGTAGAATGAATTCTTGAGGGGCTAGTACTACATGGGTGAAGAAGGAATGACAGTGGACTAGATAAAAAGGATTTTATTTTCATTGAGTTAAGTGAAAAATTAATAACCATGTATAATTAACTAGTTATCAATAAGGAATAATTATATAGAAAATAGACACCAGGTGGATGGAAACCAAGAATTCAAAAATTGATTCCTTGTTCATAAATCATATTTGGAAAATATTTGAACCAAAAAAATGTAAAACCTATGGGGTAAAAACACATTTTTAAGATGATGTTGGACATGGATTTTAAGGTAAATACACTTATATAGAGATTGTTTGATATAATTTTCAAAGGAAAAATATGGAATTAACTATGAATAAATATTTTCACCCATCACAATACTAAAAATAATTATAAATCATGTTTCTATAGTATCATTATAACATTATAACATTTTTAAAATTGAGGTAAAAAATACCTTTTTGAATAGGGTATTTGTAAGAGGTTTCTATATGAAAAAATATAAGGGTTTGAGACATCTATAAATTTCAAAAAAAAAATATTATTTAAAAATATCCATATAAGGATTTAAGACTTCATGTAACATTCCAACCCTCCTCAATTTCTTGAGTTGAGGAAGAAGTGCTACTTGGCCATAAGTGACATCCCCAAGGTGACGAAGGCTAGAAATACGTGATGTGGGAATTATAAAGTATCGGGAGGTGATTTGACCTTTGAAATAAAAAAACAAACAAAATTTACCATTAATAAATAAACACTACATGATGTATGCAGACAATTTATTACAACTCAAAATGATACAAAGGAACAACAAAAACAACACCAAACCAATCTAAGAAAGAAAATTAGAAAACCAAGAGAAAAAATAAAATTAAAAAACTCAAATACTCTTAGAATACAATTTGTATCTCCATACCATGCTCCAAGCCCCAACACCACAAGACCACTCAAGAATCACGATTAAGCACTAAGGAAGTGATATGATTTATCTTTATATGTGTATCAAAATAAAACACATGCAAAGAACCCATGTTCAAAAGAAGGGGGTGAGTAATAATACTCATTAGGATCTCCAAAAATTAACTCCCTACTCAGGAAACTATGATAGAACAAGTTATCACAAATATATAAAACATGTTATATAAAACCATTTCAATAAAGAAACAATTTCTAGCAAGTCAAACACATCCTTACCAAGAAAATTTACCCAAAAACTACGTTTCCAATGAAATCAACCAATAAAGTCCTTAAAATTTTTATCATTTAATATTGGATTAACCTATTTCACCTTGAATGAATGAAAACACATCTCAACCAGAATCACAATCCAACCAAACGCACACTCCAACCACACAAACTTGGTGTTATCAATGACTATGGAACATCACATATGAACAGGTCCACATTTTATTATTGTACTTCATTCCACATTACAAAACATTGATTGTGGAAATTCATGCCCATTTTCTATCTCATCATACTCATGTATAACCACTTAAGCCAACAACATTACAATTTCATTTTTTAACAACAAATCAATCCATACTTTCCAAAAAAATAAACCCTTACACAAAGCCTCTTTTTATGCCCAAATTCACTTCAATAAAACAATATTATTATTGAAACAAATCACAAAACATTAATATAAATCAAACCAAGAAAAATATTTTAAAATAATTATTTTAAAACCAAGGTAACCAAGCACATTACCCAAAAATATCACATTTCCCCCCAAATCCCCAAATCATCATTAAATATGTTTTAACCAAGATTAGAACAACAAATTCAAAATAAATATCATGAAAAATATGAATATGAATTAAATAATTCTTAATCTAGAAAGAGCAGTCTCGAGTGAATCTACATACCATTAGTGTTTTGGTGAAAACTACCCTTGACACAAAAGCTCAACAAACCCGGTTAAAAATCCACATATTCAACTTAAATATCATCCCCTAAAATCAAAATAGTCAAATGTTAGAATTATTGGAAACAAAAAAACCATGATATATCAAAAATAAAACTACATCTAAGAAAATGGGAGAGATAATACTAGATCTAAGAAAAACCAAGAAACTACGGAGAAATGAGAATTACCAAAAAAAATATTCCTTCAAATCACAAGTAAAACCCTTAGAAATGATTCTGAAATGAATAGGATAGCATCCATAACCTTAGAGATGAGAAAATCCTAACTGAGGATTGAAATGGTTCTCAAATGGGGTGTTTGGTTTTAAATTATGTGGGATGAGTTTTTGAAAAACCCACTTTTTAACCCACACATCGGTTAGCAACATAGTTTTGCAAACCATGTATTAACCATGCCACCAATATTTCCCCAAAGGGTACCCCAGAAGGTTATCCCACATAGTTAGAAAAACCATATACCAACTGTGATAAATCCCAAAGTTTAAATTTTCTTAATTTACCTGGCTGGCATCACATTATAGTAAACTGCATGCCTTAACTATATGACAACCTATAGGAAGATTCCACCTTATGCATGATTTAATGGAGAAGCTACATTATTTTTATCAACTATTCTAAAACCATGCACCCTTAGAAAAGTTCCAAAACCTTCCCAAAAACCATTCAATCCCTCCTAATCCTTACCGAAACACATTATACAAATAAAATGTCTTAAATAATCTTTACATACCTCAAATCGGGGGTGCTAAATACTCCCCACCATTGGCCTTTTGTACTCAGAATGTAGAAAACCATCAACATGCTTGAAGATGTTGGGCCATTTCTTGGCCATTTCATTCTCCTATTCCCAAGTCTCCCCAATAATATGACCATGTTTCCCAAAAACCTTCACTAGACCGATGCTTTTACCATGAAATTTTTTCCCTTTGCTATCAAAAATCATCACTCAAACATAACCCAATGAAGCATTTGGCTCTAGCAAAACATGATCACATAAAATTCAATGGTCATGATTAGGCTGATACATCTATAACTATTATACATGAAGCACATAGTAAATTGCACTAAACTATAGTGTAAAATCAAACCAATATGACACATATCCAATAAGATAAAGTATCTAAAAGGACTAATATATCTCAGAGATATACTTCCCTTCATTCCAAAATGAAAATATCCCAATCTCAAGGATATTATAAAGAACACATGATCACCCACCATGAATTAAAATGGTTGTACTCGAAGGTCTGTATACAATTTACGATGACTCTGATCCATCTCTATTATCTTCCAGATCTACTTAATTTTATCTATTTTCTCTATGATATGGCCCTACCCCACTATCAATGTCTCACCAGTTTCTAGCCAACAATGTTGATAATGATATTGATTCCTACACAATGATTCAAACTAAGCCATATGAATCGAAATATTACAAATATTATTATATGAGAATTACAGCAAGGGTGTATGCTAATCCCATGATCCAACAAAATTTATCACAAAGTATTGCAACACGTATTCCAATATTTTTATCATCCTATCGGATTTACCATCTTTATGAGTATGATATGTCATACCTATCATCAACTAAGTCTGAAGGGCCTATTTCATGAATTCACTGAAATGAGACTTGAACCTCTGATATCTATTTTATATAATCAAAACTAGCATACAATGCATTTTAACCACCTCACAGATATAGATTTTGGATACATCCTCCACTGTATGAGATTCGCAAATATGGAAAAGTGGTCCAACATTGGTAGTTGATCCAAAATCACCCATATCGAATAATTCTTCTGAACATTTTTTGGGAGACCTGTGAAACAATACATAGATATATTCTCCCATTTTCATACAGGGATAGGTAAAGACTACAACATACATAGTAGTCTCTGATTATCTAACTTGAAATTCTAATAATTCAATAATTTCAATGAAAATTTATCCACTTTCCATTTCATACTCACCCACCAATGATGCAATTTCAATTCCCTATAATTTTTTTGAATTTTTTGGTGGAAAACACATCTCAAATGATAGATACACTATAAAGTTGTTCCTGAAAAGTAACTAGTTCCACCATCTGACTCCAAAACTACAAAATTATGTTCTCATCTAGTTTACATCAATTAAATGTTTCCCTATAATTGAGTACCGACCTCATAGACAAACAATTAGATCCGAAATTTTCACTTATTTTACTAATACATCTAAATCGGGATCCAATAATTCTTGAAAGGAAAATCATATATCAAATGTGACTTCAAATTGTAAATTCATTTCATATATGACC
Source organism: Viscum album (assembly GCA_963277665.1). Lineage (NCBI taxonomy): Eukaryota > Viridiplantae > Streptophyta > Magnoliopsida > Santalales > Viscaceae > Viscum > Viscum album. The sequence goes on from OY728145.1 coordinate 449,736,784, forward strand.
GACATCAACTTATAATGATCTGAAGCTTATTTTTCCACCTGAACATATGACTTTCTATTTAATGGAATACCCACCAAATGTTCTTTACCTAGTGTGTACATCATGTAAAACCCAAGAATCTGGAGATACGACATCAATATAATTTTTCTCAAAATAAAATATATTTTCGAGAGAATATTATTTATACTCTTATGATCTGTAAACACAATGAATTTATCACCAAAGAGATAATGACGCCATGTTTTCAAATCACGAACCACATCCACTAAATCTAAATCATCCATACGTTTGTTATTATCATGAAACCTCTACTACCATGAACCATATGATACAAAATTATCCCCATACATGAGAACACACCCCAACATTGATCCCAACATATCATAATACACAACATAAACTTTTCCTTGTTATTGAAAAACTAGGATTGGTCTTGATGTAAGACAATCCTTGAGATCAAAAAAATACTTCTCACTTTCCTCAATCTATTCCAAATAGAACATTCATCTTTATCAAACCTATCATTGGTGAAGATAGTTGTAATAATTCATGAACAGGGTGTTGGTAATACCAGGATAGTCTAGGAAAAATTCTTATCTCAAAGACATTCTTCGATTGTTTCCACGTGATAATAACCTCTATCTTATATGAATCGACTGAAACACATTTAAAAATAGTTACATGTCCTACGAAACATAACTATTATTTCGAAAAATCACACTTTGATTATTTTTCATAAAATTGAGGGTTTCTCATGATTCCCAACATTATTTCCAAGTGTTTCTCATGATCCACTCTTATCTTTGGATACACTAATATATCATTGAAAAAACAACCATGAAAGAATCTAGATATCTCTAAAATATCTGATTCAGCAGTTCAATGAAGAAAAATGATACATTTGTAAGAAAAAAGTGAATTACCACATCCTCATAATGGACATATATGTTTTTGAGAGATGTTTTGGGGATATCCACCTTCTACACTCGCAATCAGTGATAACCTAATTGTATATCAATTTTGGAGATATAGAGATATCCCCTTAACTGATCGAATAGATCAGTAATGCATGGGGTTGGATATTAGTTATCAATCAAAAATTGGTTAATATTATTATAATAAACACATACCTAAAGGTTTTAATATGCCTTTTTAATTAACAAGACTGGTGTTTCCCATAGATATGTTCTATGGTGGATAAACCATTTCTTTTCTATCTCTTCTAAATACACTATGAATTACCTCAATTCATCTTATTCTATATTGTAAGATGGATTTGAGATAAGCCTTGTCCCTATTAGGAGATCAGTCAATAAATAAACTATCTTATAGGTTGAAACCCATATAAATCATCGTGAATGATTTCAATAAACGATATAAAAAACTACAAGAATTGTTTTCTCCCAGTATTTTCCATTAATGACAAAGGCAATGGTTCAAAATAATATGAGATCCTAAAAAATACTTGTGCCAATAAGTCTATTGGACCCACAATTAAATTGATATTTCCTCTACATTTATTCTTCATTCCATCATTTGTCATGAAAATGACCATTAACGCATAATAGTCGACGTGGGTCTTAAACATTTTCAACCAATCCATACATAGAAAGGATTGACACTTTCTTTGACCCATAGGAGTTTGATGTTTCAAAATAGAAGGCATCATTTCTGGATTTAAACCCAAAAAATCAGAATCATGAGAAATAATGAAATAATTAGATCCACCCATACAAAACAATGAATTCATAATGGTATAATTTAAAAAAATCACACCTCTCACTACGGACGGTCATGAATCATCATCCACCAAAAACTGCTTGGCTCCATACAACTACCTACTAGACACAATATGATTTTTATTACTTTGATTAATGTTCCCTTACTAAGGAGTCAGGGTGTTCCAAAAATCACCATGGATAACTCTATTATACTAAATAAGAGTATCATGCTGCCCTCATCTCATCAAAGCATAAGAATCATGCAACCTCTATAGAATGTCACAAACACCTGGCCTTAGGGCATTTTGATAATAATGTTGAAGATGCACCATTTGGTAGTAATTATAGAATTCTATAGGTGGTTTTGTACAATATCTTTACATGTGTCTTAGAGAGACACACTAATAACATGCTGCCTTAATCTGAGGTTTTAGAGGGCGATTCACTGATCCCACCATTGTATTCTAAGCCATAATATCACATTGGAAATAAGTGCCCCTCTTCCTCTTTCTTCTCAAGTTAGATTTCCCACCATTTTATATGGGAATAAATATACCTCCTCCACCCATAGCTCCCAAGATATATTTTTCATCCATTACATATCTATTCAAAATCTCCGTATAGTTTTTTGTACCTAAAACAATAATTTTGGAACACATTTACTACGTTATCTCTAATTAAAGGTCCATAGCTTAAATAATGTGATAATGGAAACCACTGGCGTAAAATAGAAAAAATTGATGGATTTAGTCACATACTTCATAACCAAAATATTCTTCTATTTCAATCTAAAAAAATTAATCATTCACTTAATTCTGAATGTGTGAGTACAAAATTGTTTGTCAAATATTTCCTCCAAATCCTCTCATACAATAAATTGCTCCTCTTTAGTTTGGACCACAATCACCATACACTGACATAAAATGAAATACATCATATACATCACTAAATTGAGATTCAATCCCATCAGTATTAATAGGAAATTAAATATTCGATTCATGCTATTATGTCACACCTTTTAAATTTATGCTTAAAAATTACCCAAAAATATGGGTGGATTTTTCCTCTGAAACTGAACCGAATGGTCCAAATTCTTCAACTCGTTGCTTTTATTCCCATTATCCACATCCTTAAATGATTTCACTATGCTTTGAACTAGATTTCGGTTCATCTATGGCTCAAGTGAAGCCACATTCTCCATAGCTTCCTCCTGTTGGTCTATATGATGCCTACCTAGTGCTATTTCTATCACCACAACACAAGAACTATACGTATCAATATCTGACATCTGAATGCTAAAAATTTAAATTTTATCACATTACTCTATCACCCATTTTAAAAAAAAATTCACAATCACTCATTTTAAAACAATTTACGGATTTGTCAAAAAATAAACACATTCATATCACAACATAAATCATTACCCCCAATGAGATATGAAATCCTAGTGGTATTTAAATCCTCTAAGGCTTATAATGCTGGTCTCAATGGGTAAAACCACGAAAATGGGATCCCAATGCCTAAAGTGTCTACAAAACACATATGTACCCAACTCCCTATCAAGTTGAATTTCAACATAAAAAGGTTAGCTATGTATTTTTATGATACAAACTTCATGTTTCGATAATCCTCATCCTTATTAACATCCCAAATCAAGGAATAAACTGAGAATGAATGCAAAAACCAAGACCAACAACTGATTCCAAAGGATCGAACAAACTGATACCACTATTAAAATCACGTTGCTCCTTATTGGAATTGGCTGAGTTAGAAGATCTAATTTCATTAAGGGAAAAGCCCAAGGCACAAAAAGCATGAAATAAATGTCGATGGATTCATGAACTATTGAGGGACACTTTTCCTTTTGAAATAAAAAAGAACCAAGAAAACGTACCATTACTAAATAACCACTACATGATTCATGTGAAAAATGTATTACAACTCAAAATGATACCATGGTACAAGAATTAATAATACAATTCAAACAAAGAAACAAAATCAGAGTACCAAGATGAAGGATAAAATGAAAAACTCCAAGAATCCAGGAATATGATCCGTAGATACATACCTCACTCTATGCTCCAACACCACCAAACCTCCAAAAGCATGACAATGAACTAGTAATGATATGAGATGCTTTATATTTACCTATGTATTCTAATATAACATCTGTAAAAGAACCGACGTTCCAAATACATTGGTGAGTAACAATACTCAGTATTCCCTCCCCAAATAACTTCCTTACTCATTCCACCATGACAGAACAAGTTATGACCGATATATAAAATAGTTTATAAAACACCATTTCATCAATTCAATATTTTCCAGTAATTAAAATGCATCCTTACCACAATACCTTACCCAAAAACCACATTTCCATGAAAAAAACCAAAACATTCATTAAATATTTTCTAATTTTACAATGGTATAACCCATTTAACCCAACATGACCTAAAACACATCTAATCCACATAAAAAATTCATCCACAAACAAAATCCAACCACACACACAATCCAAACACACAAACAATCTAACCACACAAACAATCCAACTATACGAGCTCAGTGTTTTCATTCCCAGTGAAACTTCACGTCTTACCTTGTACCATTTTTATTGTAAAACATCACACCACAATATAATCAATTGATGGTGGTACTTCACAACCAATATCTATTTCATACAACTCATGCATAACCACTTAATCTAACAACCATCAAATTTCATTTTTCAACAACATATCACCTAATATTAGCCAATGAAAATTAACCCTTATACAAAACTCTTTTTTAGTCCCAACATCACTTCAATGTAACATCGTGTATATTGAAACCCATTTTCACAAAACATTTACATAAATAAAACTAGGGAATGATTTTTAAATCATCATTCTAAAATCCAAAAAAGAATGAACATTACACAATAATATTACATTCTCCCAAAAATCCCCAAATCATCAACAAATGGAACTCAACAAATATTTCCACAAAACATTCAAAATAAATTTCAATACAAATAATTATTTTGAAATCAAGCGTTTTATTTATAACAAGGGGAGTAGAGACTGAATCCACCTACAATTATGGTTTTGGAGAAAATAACACACGAAATAAGAGCTCACCAAATACATGTGAAAACTCAACAAATATGCCTCAAATCCCTTCCACTAACATCAACAAGGTTAAATAAATCCATTATTGGAAAAACACCATAGATATATCTTAAATGAAACTAGACCAAATAAACAAGGAGTGAGTATTGATTATACCTATGAAATATCAATAAAATACCAAGATAAGTGAATTACCAAAGGAGATTCATGTTCAAGCCCCAAATAAAACACTCTAGAATGCTTTTGAAATGATTGGGAGATGTTTTTTATTCTTGGAAACGTGGAAATCTCGATTCAGGGTTGAAATAAAGTAAACTTGGGTGTTCAGGATTAAAAAACATGTGATATTAATTTTAAAAAACCCAATTATGAACCCGCATATGTTTTAACTACATGATTAGGACAACCATACACTAACATGTGCCTATTACTTCCCCAAAGGAGACCCCACATGGTTAGCCCACACAGTTAGAAAAAAATTCAACAACAATGAAAAATCCCACTGTCTTATATTGCATGATTTACTATGGGTATTTTTATTGTTTTGTTAACCATTATCCATAACTGTGTTCAAACCCATAGCCTACTTCCTCTTTTTCCTGACTTCTTGGAGAAGCCGTGTGGTTTTCACTAACCGTGGTCAAACTGTGCATCCTTATAAAATCCCAAAAACCAACCCAAAAGCAATTGAAAATCTTCTAAACCTTACCCAACCACATTATAAACATAAAATGGCATATATAAGGGTTACATACCTGAAGATAGTTTGTTCTACAATGCATCACAATTATAGAGTGTTAATTTCTAGGAAACCAAAAATGAAATTAGTTTCGTTGGAAATGGAAGTGAGTCTTATATTTACATGAATGTTAATGGTAGTAAAATTATTTTTCTAGGAGTTACATATTGATTAAATATTGGTATTAAATAATTAAGTTCATGTGTTTTAGTTAGTTATAATTTAGTTCATGGAATGATTTTCCATGAAAGACTCAAGTGATGCATCCAAGATTCTATATGAAAATATCATTCAAGATTTATTCAAGAGGTTGGTTGATTTAAGATAGACTTTATATATTAAAATTTTACTTAAATGATAAAATACAGAAACAACATATGGATTATTTTTTCTAATATCACATGTTATAAATATCTCTATGAATATGTGTCTATAATCATATATTGATGTAACAAAATTGTGTGGAATTAGTTATGCCTATATATTAAATTATATATTGTATACCATTATATAAACTAGGTTTAATGTTGACTATTCCTTGATAATGGTGGCATTATATTAAAACAATATTGGTGAGAAACACTATCAAGTAGATAATACAATCCAGAAGTAATTGTTACATGCCAAGTTAATATTTTCAATTTATTGGGGAGATTGAGATCCTATATTGATGGTTTTCACAAATTATATTATCTAGTTTGGTCATATTTATAAAAAATCATATTTATGTTTTTTTATATATTTTAATTGTTGTGTAGTGATATATATAATCTTAAAACACTCCATGGTCACTAATCATGTTTTAAAATATGTGTATATTTTTTATTCTGATATATCTAATAAAATGATATTGTAACAAACTTTAGTATATTTAATTTCTATTAATCCATGAAATATAGAACATATTTCAACATATTTTGACAATTCTATAATAGTGGTACTTTATAAGGACCCCATGTCATATAATAGGAAAAAGTATATAGATCTAAATTTTAATCGCTTGGTAAATATTACATTAAGAGGTGAAGTTGTAGTTAATTGAGTATATATAGAAGAAAAAATAGAAAACAACTGACTAAAATCATTTATTTATAGAAGTAAAATTTTCATTTGAGAGATAGAGGATTGTGAGTAGTTAATTGTAGGATTGAGTGAATGTTGGATTATTGTGAATGAGGTTTCCCTAAACCCAATAAAATAATGAACTTTTCAATTACGAAGTCATGGATATCAATATATATATTAAAAATATAATTATTTTTACATTATAGTAATATTAATTATATATCTACAATTTGTTACAATTTCATTATATTTTGTATTATATCAAATTATTATATCTGTTCATAGATATAATGAGATCCTGGTTGTAATATAGTAGTAATATTTAAGGATATCATATAGTGTAGAAAAATCAATTTAGTAAAAAAAAAATGATGTATCACTATTATATTTCATTGTATTATAATAATTATTCTTTATTATCATAAATCATATTCACGGTACTCTTTAATTATGGGAAAATTATAAATAATGTCCCACTAATAGGAACACCATATGTTTAAGGTGTATTCGAGTATTTCTTTCGACAAGTATGAGTATTGATCTCTTGAATTAGAAAATATTTACACTATAATTTAATCAAATTTATTAATGTAGTATGATATCCATAAGAGAATATATTGGTTTTTATTTATTTTACATCAGATATTTCATGTGTAGTTTAACATTGAATGAATGATCAATAGAATGTTTTCAGTTTCAAGTATAGGAACATGATATATATAGACCTTTGACTCAGATGGTAAATACTAGATTAAATATATGGGCATGGTAAATGAATTTAATGCCATTAAATATAGTTAAATAATGAAAAATATATCATGAAAAGATAGTAAGAAAACATTTGTGTTGTAATTCATGAGACATCGATCATGGGGGGTGAATTAAAGTATTTCACAACTAAAATTTCTCTTCTAGTGGATAATTTATTTGTTGAATCATGTTTCCATGCCAATTGAAACTAGTATTCTACCTATTGATCTCTCCATCCACTATGAATTACAAATAATATGAAGAATGTTTATTATGAAATAGGAATATACTTTTTACATGATTAACCGTCATTATTCTAAATCTAATGATAATACCCTTAGTTGGTGCACCAAAATCCATTATAAAGTTACTTTTTTGGAAGATATAAGATTTTTGTGAATTCACTCTTCTCCAAGGTTCCCAAAATGTATAATGGTTTGGATGATATCTCACTAACTCCCAAGGGTTACACCCTTATTCTATCTTATATAAATATCCAAATGAAATTAGTTTATAGACTCATATATCTCTTTCTAGTTAATTAAAAAGTTTGTTTCCCCATGATTATCTCTAATAAATTTATCTTTCTATATAATGATTCTAGATTTAATTACCAAGTTCATACCATGTGATTTACCCAATTACATTTCCATATATAAAAAACTCATTGTGAGAAGACATGTATCTTGATCTTCAAACAAGCTTTACATATTAGTGATACACTAAATAAATATAGATAAACATTAAGAATTATCTAATTGATCTTAATATTATTCAACCATTCAACTCATTTTGATCCATATCTATTAGTTAATTCTATTCATTTCATTTTTTAATTTTATTCACAACACATTATATCCTTAAAAATTTATCTTTAAAAAAAATTATTTATAATCTATAAAATAGATCTAATATAGATACTCAACAAATCACATATTAATTAACACCTTCCTTCTCCCTTTTCTAAATTATCATTTCTCATTCATTATTAGCAGCGTACTCCCAATCTAAATAGAATGGAAAACTATATCCAAGTAATGTTGAAAATAAAATTAATAATTAAAATAAATACATATTATTATTCAAAATCGAGATTTAAATTATATTATTATAGGGATGAACATCAGGGCTTAAACTATGAAAAATGATTCATATCCAAGATTTTTCATGAGAATTAATCCAATATAGTGCTAAGAAGAATATTAAGGTGAGATTAATTTATATAAAAAATAATTAACCATACATTGATGAAAATAAAAATTTCATATATATAAATATAAATATGAATTTTCTTGTTATATTGTTTAGTGAAATTATATATCATTAGAATATTTGGATATATATTGTGTATAAATAAGAATGTTTTAAGATTATAACTGACGTTTTTAAACATAGTCATAGTGTCTACGATGGTTTTACTGAATCTCTCATCACATAATGGGAAGAGCCACACCACAAAACATTTCCCTTTGATTAATATATCATAAAGGAGAGTGTTTCATTTTGGAATACATTGCATGCATTTTGAGAAGATGAAAATCTATGTCCTGTGAAAATACATGATTGATTTATTTAATGGAGAATGTAAATGTGTAGAAATTAAATTATGGTATTTGTTCTCTTCTTTTTGAGATAATATTTGAGAAAATAACTTGATGGATCATGCGGTGTATTTTTTCTTTCACAAAAATAATGAAGTGTTTGTTTTTATAGTTATAGAAAATGTAACATCCCAGGTAAATAATGAATAAAACATTTTCATATTTATTAATATTTACGAATTAAATATTAATTTTACTTTAAAGGGGTTTCTATGTTCGATAGCGCACCCAATAAGCAACATAGAGTTTCTTTGAAATCTTACGTTGCACACTAGTAATAAATTAATATTATTTTAAATGGTAGTTAACATATAGTCATTGTATTGGTGGGAAAGGATATAAATAACTAAAATATGATTATATATGTTTTTTTAAATGTTTTTACTTTTATCTAATAAAAGAGAACTGCTTAAAATAAGGAAAGAATTCAATTTTAGGCATATATGCCCTAATTTTCACTAAAGGTTCACTTATCGCCTTTTGATGGCGAACCGTCATTAAATATAGTTTTGTTCAATATTATAAATTCTATTGGACCAAATAAAACTCTTCTTTAGAATTGGGACATAAAAAATTACTTTGTGTAAATTCTTGGTATTTTTCCAATAAAGTTCATTTTTTAATGAATAGTGTAAAATGTTGTATTTTAATTCAAAACCTCTTTTTAATATAATTTATTTATATGATTAGATTATATTTTGAATTGGATTTAAAGTGAAATTAGAATATATTTTTACCATTTAATACAATAGTGTTCGTTGGAATTAATTTCACTTTGAAATCTGACTTAAACTAATGTCAATCATTTGATACTTATTGTTTCATAAAAACACGCTATTTGTCATGATAGCGGGAATTAATTATTAAATTAATTAATGTGACTTATATGTCTTTAATTTTTTAAAATAGACTTAATTTTTGAATTCGGAATATCAAATATAGCTTAGGGTGAAATTTTGGTATTTGTTTTGAAAAACATCAATTTTTGATGAATAGTGAAACCACTAAGTGGTACTTATAAAAACTGATTTTTCGTTTAAATGAAATTTTACCACTTTTGTGTTTTGAATTTAAAAAATCCTACATACATGGTTTTCATTAATAAGTAAAATTTGGTTCAAGGGGATTAAAATAATTTTTTGGTGAATAGTAACTTTTAAGTTTTTAATCGTGATTAGAGGTAATTAGTGTAGTTTAAGGTAAAAATAATGTTTTAATAATATGAGATGAGCTTGACACATGTCCTACCCTCATTGGATGTGTCATGGCCGACCAAGAAAATCCATGGGTAAACTTGGGGACCCCATGGAGCCACTTTTTTTGGGAAATGAAATAAATAACTTTTTATTAAATGTTAAAGTAAAAATGACACAAACATGAGACGTTTTAATAAAAAAAAATTTACATGGGGTTATAAAGGTCAGAGTTTTGACTATAAATATTCATTAGAAATCTAAAAATATTTCCTACAGCATGATATTTTTTTATAATTTTTATAAATTAAATATATTAAAATATTTATGACATCAGGATGATGTAGCGATTACCTCATTAATAATGGAATTTAATAAAATGAAAAGATAATGTAAAATCTATAACCTACACATGTCCAAAACCTATTGGATGGGTATATTTCGAACCCATATCACCTTATCCTAGAATTATATCAATGTGGGACCTCTTAAATCCGAATATCATTTAAAAATAATGTGACTTTCCTTTACTTTCCAAGAGTGGCCCTCCTCTCCTCTTATAAAAGGCCCCCACGTCTACCTCTTTACCCACACTTCCAATGCCATTGGCTCGGCCAAACCCTGCACATTTTGTCTCTCCACATCCCTCTTTTACTCTTTGAAGCCTCACTTTGGGCATAAGTCTTCCCAAGGAAGCCTTTGAGATCAAACCAAAGGGAGTTACCCGATTTTAAGGTAATGTCTTCTTTTGAGTCCTTTTGTTTTTTTTTGCTTCTCCAACCCCCTAACCTCTTTTTATTATTTTCTTTTGTAAAAACTCCAGTATATTCAATATACTTGGATGTTGTTATAAGAAGTATTCAAGCTACACTTACACACACCTACATCTAATGGTTAAAGAACATATTATTTCTGTGGATGGCGAATTTCTGCCTCCCGAAACGATGATTGTTCAACATTCTATTAACACCTTCAAAGGTGGCCATTAATATGAATCTATATTTATATATGTTATATAATATGTTTATGTTTTCCTTATGATTCTGTATTTTTCATTTTGAGCATACCTTTATGGATTCAATTGTGGGTAAACACGATAATTTCATTTTAGGAAGTGCGGACTGCCGCCCCCTCAAAGTGATTTGATTCGTTAATGCCATATGTGGGACGTATAAAGGATGGATTTAAAGTTATTATATATGATGTTATAAAGGAATTATAATATACCACTATATCATTATTATTTATTTCCATTAATGTATGAGATAGAAATGAAAGTAGCGTTCATGCGTACGTACGGCTTACCGTCACCATGAATGGTGCATTTCATTTCTTATCCCCTAATGTAATGTACTATTATAAGTACATATATATAATGGATATATATGATGTATGTTACATATAAATGATGAATATAATTCTGGAATTAAAATATACATACCTCTCATTTAGTTGTAATTCCATTAATATGGCAAAGAAATGAAAGTAGCGTTCATGCGTACGTACTGCTTACCGTCTCCATGATCGGTGCATTTCATTTCTTACCTCTAAATAATTATGCAATATTATAAATACATGTATATTCTGGATATATATGATATATATGATATCCAAATCATGAATATCATTCTGGATATAATGAACCTTTGACCACAAGAACAACATGTAATTGTAAGAAGTTCACTTTTGACTCAAGTACCAAATATCGACAAACGACCGTTATCAACTTAAATGACTAAATAATGTTCATAACATGGTAATAAGTTATATAAAAGGAATAATGAACTTGAAAAAGGTTCTTAATCAAGTAGAAATTAACTCAAGTTTATTATTCAGGACTGTTTCGGTGCGGATGTGCGTCAGGTTTCTGTTCCGACGCTGTTCCGCCAGGACGCGTTCGCGCGTGCACCCATCGACCCGAGGGGATGGGCACGCGCGGCTTGTGGCCCCACAGTCCCGCTTTCCAAGGGTGGGCGGCATTCGTCCCTTCTTCAGGGGCGTCTGCTCCTTGATCGAAACCGGGATGATGGGATGTCGGCTCCTCCTTCCGTGGACGTCTCCTCGGAACTCGTCACCTAATCCGGGTCTCCCTCATAGATTTAAGAATGTTCGTGAATCTCGTTCTCGGCGCCATATCTTCATGGACACCGGTTAATTACGCTGCTTCCGCCCGGACGCTCCAAGGGGTCTGGTCGGGGCAGCAACCTGCGGTGAGGAGACCGGGTGGCTCTGGGTGTCGGGGGCGTGTCTTAACACTGCGACTCTGCATGTCTGCCTTCCGTCCCTAATAGGGCTTCTCAAAGGCGTGATGGCCTGAGACATCCCGCGCTGGGTGCGGGGAACAGTGTCACCTGAGGTTTTTCTCAGCTTCCCATGTTTAACACGGGGTATGCCGCGAGTTTAACGTTTAGCGGGGACGACATCGGACTAATCAACACGAGAAGTGGATCAGATGACAGAACCCCTTGCGAGGAACCTCCGACGCTGTGGCCAGCACATGGGCGGCTTCCCGAGTGAAGTGGAGTGGAATGAAGTGGCATGACCCCACCGGGATGTGGCGGCCTGGGTAAGGATCAGGATGGATGATGGAGTGAAGAGCTTGGACCCCGTAGGGGCTTCCTATGTACCGCGCGTTAGCGCGGATCAAAGTCAGCGTAGTTTGGACATACAGTTTAACGTCATGCTGGACGTCGGCAAGCCGACTCACGAAGAGGTCGAGGCCGCCGGGCGGAGGATTGAACCGAACCACCTCGCACAGAGGGGGATGGAACGGCCAGGTGGATCACAGTTTCACGTCATGCTGGACGTTGGCAGGAGAAAAAGGCAGTGGGGAAGCACAATGGAGATACACATGTGCAGTCTCCCACAAGGGCGGATTCATAGGTGAATCGACGCAAGTGTGAACCCGGGAGGGGTCCACTGATGGACGAACCGACGTGAATATGACCGGGATGACCAGGTGGTGGGATTGAACCTCGGAGAGGCTTCCTACGTACCCTATTTAGGAGACAGGGATCAAAGTCCACGTAGTTCGTTCGGTTTGTAGCACTCTACCCCCGTGGGCGAAGGCCACTCCAATCCCGACATCCCTGCAGAGACGAGCGGGTGGGGGCCACATCCAAACCGGGAGGACCCTGCGTGCGAGACACGGGATCGGGTGATGCGGACGGTTTAACGTCTTGCCGGACGAAGTACAGTTTAACGTCGTTTGTTGAGGACGAAGCGGACAGTTTAACGTCTTGCCGGATGAATTACAGTTTAACGTCGTGTGTTGAGGACGAAGATGCTTGGCAGTTTAACGTCTTGTCGCGCGGATGATATGCTAGGCAGTTTAACGTCGTGCAGCTTGGACGTGGTACAGTTTAACGTCATGTTGGACAAAACACTGGGCAGTTTAACGTCTTGCAGCGCGGACGATGTACAGTTTAACGTCATGTTGGATGAAACACTTGGCAGTTTAACGTCTTGCAGCGCGGACGATGTGCTAGGTAGTTTAACGTCTTTGCAGCTTGGACGTGGTATAGTTTAACGTCATGTTGGACGAAACACTGGGCAGTTTAACGTCTTGCAGCGCGGACGTAGTACAGTTTAACGTCATGTTGGACGAAGGTGCTTGGCAGTTTAACGTCTTGCAGCGCGGACATGGTACAGTTTAACGTCATGTTGGACGAAGATTCCTGGCGGTTTAATGTCTTGCCGCGCAGACGATGATGGTGCAGCCGATGGGTCCGTGTCACTTCGCGCGAGCCTGGAGGGCCGCACGGGAAGACAATGCACGGTGCGGGCACACGGGATGAAGATGATCGGGCGCCACGTAGGCGGGTACCCTCAGGGGGTCAAAGGGGGCGACCTCTGCGGGTTGCGCGCAAAAGAGAAGCATGGCGCGCAATACCGCGGGTCGGCGCGCAAATGGGCGGGCTGGCGCGCAATTGGGCCAGCACTTTGCGCGCGGAAGATAGAGAATGCGCGCACCGGGCTTCGGATAGCGCGCGGGGGAAACGGCTCATTCTTCAATCGAATGGCCACTTTAAAAAAGGGGTGGTGCGCGCAATCGGGCCGGATTGCGCGCACCCGGGGGAAATTGCGCGCAAGAGGCTTCTTTTGCGCGCAAAGGCCTTTGGGTGAAGAATTATTCAAAGGAAAGGAGCCAAAGGGATTACGCGCGAAGGCGAACCCCTAGGCTTTCTTGCGCGAAAGAAAGGAGGTTACCTGAAGATTGGCATTGCGCACGAAGGGGGTTAAATTGCGCGAACGAGCGACTCTTCGAATTCTGGAAACCTTCAAAACGTCGGGGGTCGCCTTATATTTATAGGCAACCCCGGGCGCGGAATCCGGTTCGCGGGCGCGGAATTCCCTTCGCGGGCGCGGAATTGGGCCCGGCGCGCAAGGGAGTCGCGCGGGCCATGGGCGCGCAAAATTGCGCGCCGGTCCAGCGCATTGCGCGCATCCCGGGACGTTTGCGCGTGGCACTACAACTTTGCGCGCGGCTCTCCAAAATTCCGCGCAAGCCTTCCGGTCCTTCTGAAACGCGGTTCTGGCTCCAAATATGACCTCGCTTCCCGCATCCGGAGCTTCGTTTGGGAACAACGGACTTTTCCGGCGTCTACAAAAGCCCCCCATCGGAATCTGATCGGCGAGAGGTCGCAATGATCGGGTTCCGAGGGAGACGCCGGAATAGCGAAGTCCTGGGTGGCGCGGGACTGTGGCGCGCAAAAAGGGGCGTCGGGCGCGAAATTCGCTGTCTTGTTCGCGCAAAGCTCTTTCCGCACAGTGCGGACACCGGGCCTCGCCTATAAATAGGGGCCCTGGGTCCCCCGCACCGTACACCGGCCTTCCGTGCGATAAGCATTCGAGCTCTCGTGCGCGAAATTACCCTTTCCGGCGCGGAATTCACCCGTTCGTCGCGCAAACCCTCCGGATTTCGGCCTGTTTTTTGCGCGAACACCCGGGGTTTTACGCGACAAACTTCCCAATTGCGCGCCGTCCACTAGGATTGCGCGCCAACTCTCAAACTTCTCTGCCAGCCTCGTCCTATTCCGCACGCTTCATCCCTTAACCCGCACGACTCCCGGAGCTTCTGAGATGGCGGCGAATCAAGGAAATGAAGGGGATGCCGCTATTCGCAGAGCTGAGATGGCGGCGAACGAGGAGGTCTACGGAGCCAAGGAGATTGTTTCCAACAATCAATCCTTGTTCTACTTGCTGACGCCGGCCCAGAAGACATATCCGCTGTCGGACAACCTGCCGCTCTGGAACTTTGGCATCCTAGATGAGGTTTCGGTGCCAGGGTTCGAGGTTGATGCGCCACGGACCTGGGTGACTCGGGAGGACGATATTCCCCGCTATAACATCACCAACAATGGGCATCCTGCCAGGGAGACCAGGCACTTAGATGTCTATGTCCTGAACCCGAGGACGCGAACCATCGTCGGAAGTGAGCCTACTGCGGAGAACTCTCCAGCCCCTTACTCGAGCACATATCGCCAGAGTGTCACCGACGACACCAAGGGCTGGCTGAAGGACTAGGACTTGCGGTCTGGGGGAAATTTCACCAGTGAGTGGGCCTGGGAGTTCTGGGTACGCCACACTTGGGATCACTTCACGGAGGAGCTGCAGTACATCGGCCTGTTTGAGGCGGTGTGGACGTCGCAGTTCCACTTCTACCAGCAGTCCGAGCTCGGGCCGGAGCTGTTCACCTGCTGGTCCCCGGATACCAACACCTTCCATCTTCACCATGGGGAGGTCGGCATCGGCCTCTGGGACATCCACTGCATCGGAGGTATCCCGCTGGAGGGTTACCAATACGATGAGTTCCTGCCTCCGAAGAACATCTGGGAAGACAGGTCACGGACTCCCATTCTGACATGGCATCTGCTTGACCTGGCTACGCAGCGGCTCGGGATCAAGGACTTCCACAAGGACATAGCCTACAAGGAGTGGTTCGGCCAGTTCTTGGAGCATGACCCGGCGGTCAAGATGCCAGGTAGGGGGAAGCGGTGCCCGACCGCGGCTCAGAGGAGCCGGAACGGGTCGTACTGGCGGGTCCTGGAGACGGGCGACTACCGCTCATGGGGGTACCGCGTCATCGAGGCCCAGGACCCAAATGTCCGGTACGCGGCGTTCCTGGACGCCTTTCTGAGTGGGTGGCTCCTGCCAGTGTGGGACGTGAGAATGGGTGTCCGCCCGGCGACACTGGCGATGGCGGGCGCCATGGATGCCAACAAAAGATACAACCTCGGGGTCCCGGTGCTGGCTAAGTTGTACGCCATCCTGGGACGCATCTCGCGAGGGGGGTCGCCACGAAGGATCTGTGGGCCCTTCCAATTCTTCCACGGCTACGTGGCTGCTCACCTTTGTGGGTACATGTTTCCAAACGTCGTCATTCCTCCGGGAAACGGCCTGCGACCCTCCCTGCTGAACAACGCGGGCGTCGCTCCGATGACCCTAAATGAGGAGGGCGTGAGGATTCAGATTGGAAATCACGCCAATTTCAACTTCTGCCTGTTCCCCACTCCTGCTGGCCAGATGATCGACAATGGGCAGGGTCCTCTGGAGCAGCACGAATACTTCCTGAACATGCGGGGTGGGGTGCTCGTGGCTCGGATCGACGGGAAGGTGATCTGCGAGCCTTACGTGCCAACCCGGTTCTCCAGGCAGTTCAGGTGCCTTCAACGGATGCCGAAGAGGGTATTCACTGCTGTCCGGGAGGAGGCGAACCCTGGCGTCCTTCGCCAGATGTGGCTGATGTTCGCCGCTTTCGGCTCCGGCGACGTCATCACTCTCCCTCCTACCGGGGTCGACGCAGGCTTGGCAACCGAGTACGCTGAACACTGGGCCATCACATACCCCGAGGGGATTCTACGGAAACCAGTTCGGCGACTCGAGGTCACCCGTGTGGAGACCGGGCGTCAAGGAAGGAGGCAAGGCTCCGTTACGCGGGGGAGAACGGAGGTGCTCCAAGCAGTGGAGCCGGCACGAGCAGGGACTTCGGCGGCGGGCACATCGCAGGCTGCCGCTACGACCTCGGCGCCCAGAGAGGGGGCACGTGCGGTGGTCGAAGAGAGGCCCGGGAAGCAGGTAAGGCGTCTGCTCGAACCCTCCAACGATGCAGTCTTCCTAGCATTGTGGTCGGCCTGGATGACCCTGCGGCAGTCGCTGGGGACCGAAATCATCTGGTAGAAGATAACCAGCGAAGGAATCCATATGCCAGAGGTCGGGCGCCTCCAGGTCGCCGACAGGGTGAACTTCCACCAGCGGTATGCGTATCTGACGGCCATGGACGAGTACGCGCGCCAACGTGGTTAGCGTGCGGAGCCATCCCTTCTGGTGAAGGTGATGCTCGGTCTAGAGCCCGCTCCAGAACAGATGCCGCCGGAGGAAGATGACAGTAGCAACGACTCCGAGGAAGAGGAAGAGACGTGGGAGGATGAAGGCTCCGAGGGAAGGTCCCATCAGGGGAGCCCGCGGGAGAGCGGCGAGGTGGCCGGCTCTGGAAATATCGATATCACTGAGCTCCTCGAGGTCCGCTTCTATCCCTACTCAACCTGCTTCATCCATTCTCTTATGCAGCTTCTAACCCATTTCTTCACCTTCCTCAGGAGTGCACGGATGTTGGTCAGGCATCCTCAGTAGGAGTAGGAGAGGCGTCAGTAGGACAAGGCGGGGGCCAGACGCCCATCATTGAATTGACAAGCGCTGAGGGGTCCCCTGCTGCAATTGTTCCTGCGGCGGTCGGGACAGCGGAAGATGACGACTTGGATTCCCGTAAGTCTCCTTACCTTACTATCGGTGCTTGCCGTTGACGATCCGTGACTAACCATGGCATGCCCTGCGCAGTGATCTCAACACTGGAGGCTCGTCGGGCTGCCGAACCCGGGCCATCCACGAGTGGACCGGTGGCAGACATGCCGCCTGCTCCGGAACAGACTTCCCAAACCGAGCCGGCCCCACCAACTGCTGATCAAGGTGCTGCGGACGCCGGCGGTGCTTCCATCGGAGAGAGGTCGGGGGCTGACGAGGGTGTCAACGCCACTGGGGCGAGAGAAGAAGGTCGCCCAGATGTTGGGGAACCTATCCCCCATGAGGACATCCCAGGGGGCGGACCCTGCAGCAGACCTGCTGGCTGCCTTCCCTGCCTACCGCCCTGCCGACCCCGAGGATATGGACGACTCAGACGCGGAGGCGGTCGAGGAGAGCCGGATAACGCGCCGCAGGGGGTGGAAGTGCATACAGCGCTTCCTCAAGCGACCCTCATTGGAGTGGCTGGGGCGCATGGGATCGCTTCAAACCTGGCTGCGCTTCCTGTGTGCCGGGGGAGCTGATGCTCAACGCCTCCATCTGACGGTTCGTGATTTCATGGCCGAAAAGATGCGCGAGAGTCGCCGGCGTGCCGACGTCGCACAAAGTCGGGACATGCCGGAGAGCACGCGGGCGCTCCTCATGGCGGAGCAGGAAGTCCGGCGCCTCGAAGGGCAGGCGGCAGAGAAGGAGGCCTTCGTTGCAACGTGCACTGAGCTTGTGGAGCAACTAGCGGCCCAGCTGGTTGACTCCCAGGTACAGCTGACGGAGGGGGGCCAACAGATGGTCACACTTCAAGTCGAGCGGGAGCGTGCACAGGCCAGGTTCGACGAACTGCGTGCTGCGACCGCCGACGAGGAGAGGGCACGCAGAGAGCGAGAAGCAGATCTGGAGGCCGCCAGCCAAAGGGTAGCGGCGTTAGAAAGACTAATTCAGCACGCTAATCCCTAGGGGCTTTGTTTTTGCCACTCCCAGAACATTTTCTTCCGCTACTCGATTTTTCGATCCATTTGTATGAACCAATATATTTATCTGCATCTTTTGGCTTAACATGCTCAACCAAAAATTCATTGTCTCGCGGGAGCGTTAACCAAGCTTCAGGCATCCGTAATTGGGCCTGGATTTCTAAAGAAAAGAGGGAGATCATTCCTAGGAAAGGAGACCTCAGACCTAATCAATGTATCATCCCCCCAACTTTTTCCGACACACGAGCGGGACAACGCTAGGGGCGTTGAGATTTTATCCGAACATAGGGAGATGAGAAAGGGTGAATCGCGTGTCCCGAATTCAGAAATCCACAACGGTCGGCCTTCCAGGAAATGCCAATGACGGAAAGAGGACAATGGATCAATCGACCATACTACTGCAATAGACGGACTGAAGGTCATCATTCATATTGCAGGAGGCGGATCACATGTCATCATCAATGCCGCTTTGGGGGTTCCTTCAGGCACAAGGGTGGAAATCCAGATCAACAGGGCATGCGAAGCGTGGGGCGAAGTGACGATTTGTTCGGACAGAATCCTACGCTCTCAAAATTGCGCCACCGTGGGGAAAGTGTATTAGGAGGATGCACTAATCTGGCCGTGAATCACCTCAATTCTCAGACAGAACCTCTTTGACGAGGAAACTGTCGCTTCCCATCATTGCAATGGGGCATCCCGAGCTGAATTGGGGAAAATATCACAATCGCACCACTCTACCAGAAGCCAGGCCAGACGGCCGGCGACGAGGATGGGAGGGACTTAGCGATCCCTGAGGCTGGACCCGAGTCGAAATGCCCGAGCGTTCCTACGTACTCCATCAGGCTGGAGATCAAGCCACACGTAGTTCTGAAAGTGCAGTTTTAACGTCATGCGGGACGTAGAACCCCGTTTGGGGAGATCTTAGTTTAAGGTCTTAGAGCTCGGACCATAGGGGCAGATCTTAGTTTAAGGTCTTAGAGCTCGGACCATAAGAACCTCAAAGTATGCCACATCGTGGTCCTATCCCCTGGATATGCGAAGATGCCCTGAGGGATAGTGTCAAGAGTGCCGAGATTTTTCCTGGTCAGAATGGGGGGTGGAAAACGTAATGTGAATCATGCGGCCATTCACTCAAGGACTGGGGGCACCGGCGTAACGATATGGGAGTACTGCCGACCGTGGCGGAAAGGCAGCATCCATATCGCACTGACCGTTGATGGAATGAGGCAGCAAACGAGCATCAACCGCTCAAGCTCAGGATTCATATCGATTTGCTGCCCGAGGCCCTTGGGGGCACCAGCCCGAGTCGGTGGGAGAGCACTGAGGCATTGTGTCCAGACCGCTCACGGGGGCTCCACCCAGGGCGTAGGCGATGGGTCCGAATGAAAGGGAGCACGAAGCCTGAAAAGAGGAAGGAACCTGACCAAGCTGAACCTGACCCTCCTGGCAATAAACCAGAGTACTCTTGACACCGGTGGACCACTGCAAGGGGTCGAGGGACACGCCTTGAGGGTGACCCGAAGGCGGCGGATTCCCAAGAGAAGGGGAATCTCTAAGAGGTGGGGGGCTGGACCCGAAGTTTCAAACATCCGGGCATTCCTAAGTATCCCATAAGGATGGGAATCAAGCCACACGTAGTTCTTGAAGCGTGGCGCAACACAATCGGGCACCAGCGCGGGGAGGGCTGCGGGTCTGGCCCTCGCACACAGAAGAAGCGGTATTTGATATTTCTTGTTTTTCCTTAAAGATGGATGGTTTTTCTTTGTGTAGCGACATGCCTGTGATTAGGAAATCCCTGGCGTCACCACAATAATCAAGCCATAAAAGGCATTGACAAATGGCGTGGTTAGTAACCAGCGCCCAACGTGAGTGTCCTCTGAGGAGAACATCACGATGCAGTGTCGTTTCTCGTCGGGCGGCCAAGATGATCACAGTTTACGGTCGTGTGGTAGGACCAGACAACACAGTTTAAGGTCGTGTGGTTCGGACCATGGAGGAATCCGCTTATTGCGATATGGCGGACCCAGTGGAGGTGGGAACATACCCAGCCCTACGGTCACGCACGATTCCAGGAGAAGGATCCTGGGATAGGGGCCTGCGTATGTCCATCACCCGAGGGGCAGAGATGCTAGCCTCCAGCTATACTGGGCCCAGAACGTGATTGTTCGGGCGACTCCTTCCTCCTTATGGGGACGAGGGTCCAGCTACACATGGACCTTAGGGAGGACATTAGCATATATCCTTGGTGCTCAGATCGTGGGAGCCTCGAAAGACACCATTACCCTGGTTGGCTTGCCTAACGTGTAAAGGTGTACTGAAGGTCAGTATGAAGAGAGTGTCGAGATTCCACTACAACGCACAAAGGCGGAGTGTGATGAGGACCGTGCAACCAATGTTCGGAGCCTGAAAGAGCCGACATGGCGATCAAGGATGTCGATGACCATATTCGCAACACAACATCTGATCGCGTCAGCCTAGGACGGGGCAAGCAAACGAGCATCAACCACTCAAGCGCAGGATTCATATCGATTTGCGGCCCAGGACCCGCCGGTAAATCGACCCGGAGCGGTAGGAGAGCACTGAGGCATCGTACCCAAACCGCTAACGAGGATCCCTTTGAGTGAAGGCTCGAACAAGAGGAAGCGCGCGGCCCGACAAGCAACACAGGACTTGTCGGGATTGAATCCGACACCACGGGTCATAGACCGAAGTACCCAAAACATGTTAACAGATCACCGGAAAGGGTCGGAGGACTCATCCTGAGAGCAACCAAAAGGCAGCAGATCCCCGTGATCAACCAAGAGACGGGGCTGGACCTGAGACACAAGCGTCCAGGCGGTCCTACGTATCCCATAAGGATGGGAATCAAGCCGCACGTAGTTCTTGAGAGGTAGTTTAATGTCATGCAGGACGATGGGGGGTGTGAGGTGGTCCCACACACTGGGGGGCGTACGACGCGGCCAGTAGGCCAACGTGAATGAGGACATAATCCCCCGCTCACGCCATACGCCTCACACAAAAAAAGGGGAACTTGGGCCAGAGGCCCAACGCGGGATAGAGACTCCCGGGAAATGGGGTTGGGCCTGAAACATGGATGTTCAGGCGGTCCTACCTATCCCATAAGGATGGGAATCAAGCCACACGTAGTTCTTGAAGTGCAGTTTAACGTCATGCAGGACGAAAAGAGAAAAGGGGGGAGCAGAAGGCATCCCCAAACGTGGGGGGCGTACAGCGTGGCGAGAAAACCGACGTGAATGAGGGCATAGCCCCGCGTTCACACCATACGCCGCACACCCGGAGGCAACTGGGCCAAGGGCCCGAGATGGGATGGAAATTCCCGAAGGATGGGGCTGGGCCTGAAACATGAATGTTCAGGCGGTCCTACGTATCCCATAAGGATGGGAATCAAGCCGTACATAGTTCTTGAAGTGAAGTTTAACGTCATGCGGGACGGATGCTGAACAGTTTAACGTCTTGTAGCTCGGACGTGGTGCAGTTTAGCATCATGCAGGACGAATGCAGTTTAACATCGTGCGGGACGAACTGCAGTTTAACGTCGTGTGGGACGAAGTACAGTTTAACGTTGTGTTGGACGAAGATGCTTGGCAGTTTAACGTCTTGCTGCGCGGACGATGTGCTAGGCAGTTTAACGTCGTGCAGCTTGGACGTGGTACAGTTTATCGTCATGTTGGACGAAACACTGGGCAGTTTAACGTCTTGCAGCGCGGACGATGTACAGTTTAACGTCATGTTGGACGAAACACTTGGCAGTTTAACGTCTTGCAGCGCGGACGATGTGCTAGGCAGTTTAACGTCGTGCAGCTTGGACGTGGTACAGTTTAACGTCATGTTGGACGAAACACTGGGCAGTTTAACGTCTTGCAGCGCGGACGATGTACAGTTTAACATCATGTTGGACGAAACACTTGGCAGTTTAACGTCTTGCAGCGCGGACGATGTGCTAGGCAGTTTAACGTCGTGCAGCTTAGACGTGGTACTGTTTAACGTCATGTTGGACGAAACACTGGGCAGTTTAACGTCTTGCAGCGCGGACGATGTACAGTTTAACGTCATGTTGGACGAAACACTTGGCAGTTTAACGTCTTGCAGCGCGGACGATGTGCTAGGCAGTTTAACGTCGTGCAGCTTGGACGTGGTACAGTTTAACGTCATGTTGGACGAAACACTGGGCAGTTTAACGTCTTGCAGCGCGGACGATGTACAGTTTAACGTCATGTTGGACGAAACACTTGGCAGTTTAACGTCTTGCAGCGCGGACGATGTGCTAGGAAGTTTAACGTCGTGCAGCTTGGACGTGGTACAATTTAACGTCATGTTGGAACAAACACTGGGCAGTTTAACGTCTTACAGCGCGGACGATGTACAATTTAACGTCATGTTGGACAAAACACTTGGCAGTTTAACGTCTTGCAGCGCGGACGATGTGCTAGGCAGTTTAACGTCGTGCAGCTTGGACATAGTGCACTCAGGAAAAGTACTGCTTGAGGAACCTAGCGTTGGTGGGAGGAGTGACACGCTCACCATCCATAGTTGCTAGGGAGTACGCGCCATTGGGATAGACCTTGTGGACAACAAAAGGTCCCTCCCACTTGGGCTCCAACTTGGGTGGCTTCCTGCCGGGGATCATTGGCGCTCTTAGGGCCAGCACTAGGTCACCCTGCAGGAAGGAGCGGGGGAGAACCTTCTTATTGAAAGCTCGAGCCATTCTGCTTTGATGCCTCTCCAAGTTGTGCAAAGCGCGAAGTCTATTCTCATCCAGTGCTTCCAACACGACTAGACGGGCTTCAGCAGCTCTGTCCGGCGCTTGCTGGTCGTAGACCGCAGTGCGCAAGGACGGTAACTGGATCTCGATGGGCAGGACGGCCTCAGCTCCATACACCAGGGAATAAGGGGTCATCTGGGTGGAATTGCGAGTCGTCGTCCGATAAGCCCAGAGGGCGTTGGGGAGCTTGTCCGGCCAACTCTTCTTGTTCTGACCAACCATCTTTTGCAGAATGTTAGAGAAGGTTTTGTTAAACGCCTCAATCTGTCCATTCGCCTGCGCATGATAGCGAGATGTATGGTTCGAGCGAATGTTGTACTTGGCGTACAACTTCTTCAACTCGGCTGCTCGGAAATTGGCTCCGTTATCCGTGAGGATAGCGTGAGGCACTCCAAATCGATAAATGATGTTGGAGGTCACGAAGTCAGCGATCGAACAGGATTTGACCTCTCTGAGCGGAATCGACTCTGCCCATTTTGAGAAGAAGTCCGTAGCGGTCAAAATGAACTGGCACTGGCGAGCCGTCGCCGGCGGGTAAGGTCCCACAACGTCCATCCCCCAGACTGCAAAGGGCCAAGAATACCTAGTGGTATGGAGAAGCTCCGGCGGCCGATGCATAAAGTTCGCATGAACCTGGCACGCATGGCACCTCCTGGCATACTCGATGCAGTCATGGATCATGGAGGGCCAGAAGTATCCCAACATCCGAATCTGGTGGGACAGCTTTGGCCCAGTATGATGGGCACCGCATGAACCAGCATGAACCTCTTGCATGACTCGTGGGATCTCAACTCCATGAAGGCAACGGAGGAGAACACCATCAAATCCGCGTCTATAGAGGATCTGCTCCAGGCCGGGACTGCTCTGGAGGACAAACTGCGATGCGCGGCGTCGAACTCGCTCGCGCTCGGCCCGATCTGACGGGAGAATGCCATGTTGGAGGTACTCAACCAAAGGCGTCCTCCAATCAGGGGCTGGTTCGACTGCCATATCTGGGGTACTCGGGGCTCCGGGCATAGGGGTAACCGTGGTGAGATTACTTACCGACGGGCCGCGATCTCCCTCTGGGATAACGGGAGCTATGAGCCTGCGGTGCGTCACGCGGACGATCAGGTTATCCTGTTCAGGCTCTGCAAGTGACGCATCAAGGCTGGAAAAAGCATCTGCTCGACCATTCTGCGACCGGGGAATATGGACAATTTCTGGCCGAGAAGGGAACTGGGCCATCAGAAGGAGGGTGCACTCCAGCAATGACACAAGTTCCGGCTTCCTGACAACATAGTCGCCATTGATCTGCTTAACGACCAGCTCAGAGTCCCCTTTCACACACAGATGGGGCACGTCGATCTCGAGAGCTAACTCGAGGCCGGTGATGAGGGCATGGTATTTCGCCTCATTGTTGGTACAGCCCTCTGACAACAGGAAAGAGTATGGCAGCACGGCTTGCTCCGGGGTAATGAAGACGATACCCAAGCCCACTCTGTTGAGCTTAGGATTATCGAGCCTTCTACCGGTGGGGCTCCAGGAGGCACCGTCAAAGTGAATCTGCCAGCACGGATCGGCATGATCGACTGAGAGAATGGCCTCATCAGGAAAGCCTAGATCTAGCGGCTGATCCGCGGAGGTCGGGTGAGCAGCCAGAAAGTTTGCCAATGCTTGCCCTTTGATGGCCTTCTGAGACACATACCTGATGTCGAACAGCTGGAGAATCACAGCCCACCGTGCTAGACAGCCAGTCAACATAGGCCGGCTCAGGATATATTTCAACGGGTCTACCCGAGAAACCAACTGTACCTCATGGTGCTGCAAGTAGTGCCGTAATTTCTGCATGGCAAATACGAGCGCCAGGCAGCTCTTCTCGATGGGGGAATACCTGACTTCCGCATCGAGGAGAATGCGACTGAGGTAATAGAGGCTATTCTCTGTTCCCTCGTTGTTCTTCTGGGCGAGAAGGGCACCCAGGGACCGTTCCAGGGCGGTCACATAAAGGACCAGTGGCTTCCCGGATACAGGCGGCATTAGAACCGGAGCTTGAAGCAGGTACTGCTTGATTTCCTCGAATGCGGTCTGACACTCTTTATCCCATACATAGCTGGCACCTTTCTTCATGAGCCGAGAAAAGGGCATACACTTGCCGGCCAGATTCGCGATGAATCGGCGTATATAGGCTAAGTGGCCTTGGAACCCTTGCAGTTCCCGGATGTTACTTGGGGGAGGCATCTGGCTAATCGCCCTGATCTTCTCCGGGTCGATCTCAATACCCCGGTATCTTACCACAAATCCAAGGAACTTTTCGGAGGTGACCCTGAAGGCACACTTCAACGGGTTCATCTTCAGGCAGCGAGACCGGAGGAAGCCGAACACTTTCTCAAGATCTTTGAGATGGTCCTGACGCTGGCTCGATTTGACCACCAAGTCTTCGACGTAGAATTCCACCAGTGTGCCGAGGATTGGCTTGAATATGCGGTGCATCGCCCGTTGATAGGTGGCACCAGCATTCTTCAGGCCGAAGGGCATGACCTGGTAACAAAAGATACCTTGGGGGGCCCTGAAGGCAGTGAACTCCTCATCCTCAGGGGCCATCCGGATTTGGTTGTATTCGGAGTATCCATCCAGGAAGGAGAGGGCTTGGAACCCTGCCGTGGCGTCAATCAACAGCTCTGTCACCGGAAGGGGAAAATCATCCTTCGGACAGTGGCGGTTGAGATCGCGGAAGTCGATACAGACTCTGATCTGCCTGTTCTTCTTCCTCACCGGCACAATGTTGTCCAGCCATTTGGGTTACTGAACTTCCCTCACGAAGTTGGCTTTGATAATCTTGTCAACTTCGGCCTCAACCATGGCACCGTGGAATGGGTGCATCTTCCTGGGAGGCTGCTTGAACCCGCGATGGTTCGCCGAGAGACCAAGGCGGTGGACGCCTACCTGAGGATCTAGCCCTAACATCTCATCATAGCCCCAAGCGAATACATCACGATGCTGCCTGAGGAAGTCCACGTACTGCTGCCGCTCCTCAGAGGGCATGGAGGCACTGACCAATGTGGGTCTTGGATCTGCCTCGGTTCTAAGGTTCACCTGTACTAACTCATCGACTGTGGGGGAGACGCCCTCCTCAAAGACTGGGGGTGCATCTTCCACGTCCTCTCCACTCGGGAAGGGATCGTCCACGGGAGAGACTGCGTTGAAAACTACATTGGGGTTACCAGATCCTGCTGGGCTGCTGGTGCTGGCACGGGCGGTTGCGGTCATCTCATCAGGAGACTCACAGGCCGTCGAGACCACAGCTACGTCCAACCGTTGAATCGGGAGGACGTAAGCGTCATCCAAGCTTGCCCAGGGATCACTAGCAACAGCGACAGGCTCAACCTCACCTGCCAGGATCTGCTTGTCCTTGCTCTTGTAATAGTCCGCGTCCAGGTAGCGGGCTTCACATGAGGCAAAAGGAGAGGCATCTCCCTGAAGCACGCCTACCCGACCGTTAAGGGAGCATTTGAGGCATTGGTGGTATGATGAGGGAACCGCCGCGTGAAGTTGGAGCCATGGCCTGCCCATCAATGCGTTGTACGCAGTGTCTTGAGAGACTACCATGAATTCGGTGTTGGCAACCAAGTCACCGAACTGGGTCTTCAAGCGTATCGTGCCGACCGGGGTTTGCTCGGTGCGGTCGTACCCCTGGATCCTGAGGTCGGAGGGGATCAAGTCATCCTCAGACAACCCCAATCTCCAGAGCGTCCGAGTTAGAATCAGGTTAATCCCGGACCCCGTGTCGACAAGACAGCGCCGGACTTCAAGGCCATTGAACTGGCCAGTAACATACAGCGGACGAATGTGCCCCTGTATAGGAGGGTCTTCATCCTTACCAGAGAACGAGATAACTGCCTGACATTCGGCATCCTCAATCGTTTCGGCGTGAAAGGCCTCTGTAGCCGCAACCTCTGTCTCAAACTGGAGGGGGCTTTTCAGGGCTTCAGCGAGTGGCTCACGCATCTCAGATGACATGCGCAGAGCCTCAAGGACGGAGAGCCTTGCTGGGATGTCGGCCAAGTGCTTTAGGACATCATACTTTTTGGCCAACCGCAATCCCCTGGTTGCAGGAGGTTGCTCTGCGGTTGGAGGCATGACGGGCCTTGCTGATTGGACCGGCAGCTGACTGGTGCTTGGCGCATCCCGCTGTTCATTGGTTGAAGCCCCTGAAGTAGTCACCGTACTGGGGTCAGCAGGCCGAGACGGACTTGCGGCAGGGCGGAGCTGATCGCGACGCGGCTGAGGCGGTTCTTCCTGGTCCCACACCACAAACAGTGGCGGAGGTGAATCCGTCATCCCCGGATGGGGGGGCTGCACACGCTGAGCTCGGTTTTGAGCCTGCTGCCTAGTCTCAGTGGCGTGCACGTCCTGGCTGGAGGTACCAACTGATGTGCCCCGGCGACTCCTGTTGTTGTGGTTCCTCTGACGGTGGCGACGACCGGGGACACTAGGGAGGTCCACCTGGTGTTCTTCAACGTCGGGAACCGAAAAGGGATTTACCAGCCCGACGGTATTAACCGAAGCGTACCCAACACTGTCATCGGACGAATCTTCCATCGCCGGGCGGATCCGAGGAGGGACCCCCATCTCTGGGGGCATTAAATCTCCGAGAGTGCGGGATAGTGGCGGAATTGGCGGGGCGCGCTCTTCCTTCTTGCGCCGCCGCCGTTTGCTCTTCTCCGAAGAGGCAGGCTGGGATGACGATGCCAAAGCAGCACCCGCAGATTCTGGGTTCTCAGGATGAATCAAGCGCGCACTAATGATTCCATGGGCGCGAATGATCGTCTTGCGGGCCATCCGGTTTTTATACTTCTGGGATCCGGGGTCGGAGACCAGCTGCCATTCGTCCTCATTGCCGCCATCGTCATCTGATCCCACGAACACGCCCGCCACTTGTGCTAGAGCTGGGCCCAACCTGATTACATTGTTGTTAATCTGGTCTTGGAGCCAGTCCTTAAACACGTAGCACCGCCGGATGGTGTGCCCCAGGGACCGATGGTAAGGGCAGTAGCGGGGGTTATCCGTGAGATGTGCTTCCTCTGGATTCCAACACTCAGGCAGTCGCACAATCCTCTGCTCTAGGGCGCTCCGGAAATAACCGGGGACCTGATCCTCGTGGAATGAGTAAGTCAGGTATCGCGGGCCCCTGGGAGCATGGTCTTGACGAGGGGCTGGAGGGGCCTGCCGAGGAGGTGGACCCTGATTATCTCGCCTGGGTTGTGGCGGTACATTACACGGAGGGGCCGGCCGGTTCTGAGGCTGCCACTGCTGGGCCGGGAACTGAGCCCGTGGAGGCGGATTCCTGTGAGGCTGTGGAGCTGGCCTCACCGGTAGCAGCTCCAACGACTTGGGGGCCTCTATCTGGGCAACAGCAGCGGGCTCAGCCCTGTTGGCTCTCCTTGCAGGAATCATAGGAGGCAGTGGGTGTGCCTGATTGGCCTGTTGCAGGGATTCCTCAAGACGTTGAGCTTTGTCTGAGAAGTCCCTGAACCCTCCAGGGTAATTCTGAGTGATCAAGGATGGGACCACCTCGGTCTTGACGTTCCCGACACACATTGTCAGCAGCTGCTCCTAAGTCAATGGCATGTCAAGGGAATACGTGAGACCCTTCCATCGGGTGACGAAATCCGCGACTCGCTCATCAGGCCTCTGTTTGCACTTGAAGAGGTCTGCGATACTCGTCTTCCGGGTCGTGGAACTGAACTGGTAGAGGAATTGTCTACGAAGGTCCTCCCAGCTAGTTATCGACCCGACGGGGAGCTGGCTGTACCAGACAAATGCTATCCCTTCCAGTGTCTGGACAAAGCAGCGAAGCTTAGCGGCCTCCTGCTGCGCCGGAGTTCCCAACATAGGCCCGCACCTCGAGTTGAAATGGGCCAAATGCTGTGGCGGATCTCTAGTCCCGTTGAAGGGGGCGAAAGTGGGATTCCCGAATCTCGGAGGTGCCGGCATGTCATCCACCCATGCTGGGTATGGCTTGCCGTCCGGTGGGATCGCCACTTGCCGAGTCTCCAAGGCTTCCAAGCGGGCGATGAGTGCCTCCATCGGATCATCCGGACATGGGTTCCAGTCCTGGCGAGGATCTCTAACCACGAGCGCATTGCATGGCCCTTCATTCGGGTCGTCGACCGGGTCGTCGAACTCAGCGGCTCGTGGGATGGCGGGCGGAGCGGCCCTTGGGGCAGCGGGAGGAATCCGAGCGGGGTCTCTCAGGTAGTCATGCCGCTCGAGAGGGTGCGGTGAAACATAATGTTCCCTCTTGCCATAGGCAATGGCCTCTCCCCTGTCGGCGAACACGGCATAATCACGGTTGCCCGGGAGAGCCTCATCGAGGGGTGGTTGTTCCTGTCCCTGCTGTCCTGGCCTAGGATCACCGTAGTCAGGCCGCTGCTCTGCAACGCGCTCGGCGAGGAGCTGGTCAACTAGCTTTTTCTGCTCGGCGAGCTGTTGACGTAGCATAGCCTTCTCGGGATCCTCATCCGCCCTCTGCATGGAGGCAGATGGGTCGGCGGGCTTCATAGCCCCGCCGTGCTCTTTACCTTTGCTGACGTTTCGGCTCAACGTCAGTGCTTCAGTGGGTGTGGGGAGACCCAGGAGGTTCCTCTGGTGACGAGTAACTCTCGCCGATGGATCCAACAACGGCTTGTCTTCGGGGGGAGAGCCCCCTTCGAGAAGTTCCAAGCCGTTCCCCTCCCCCGACATGTCAGCCATATTGACCGTTTCCGTCCCTGGGGATGTACCCTCAGGGCCACCCAGCGAATCGGGCTGTCGGCGAATCGCACTGAAACGTAGGGCAGCGTACTTCCCCCATCCACGGATATACACGTGGGGAGTGGCTCCCTCGATAACTTTGCAGAGTACTTGAAAACACTCAACGCATCGTTGTTGGAGGGCCTCGTGTTGCCCAAATGACCCGGGGTGCCGAACCGCGGGGAGCGTGGCCAGGTCAATTTGACGGCACTGCTCACCAATATCCTCCAGGTGTGCTTGACTCCCGGGATATGGAATTTGTAGGCGGTGAAGACGGGAGTGAGTCTCCCGGAGAGTTCGGCGGAAGCATTCGAACTCATTCGGGGTGAGTGATTCGGGTGCATCAAAGTCCGGTCCTGCGACTGGCCAAAACTTCTCAGGGAAGTGGCCCTCTGCAAGGACGGTCCAGAAGCTCCATGACTCAAAATCGGGACCCAGGTCTCCTTGGTCCTCTTCAACGACTGGGAATGGACGGGGAACCGGCAGTGGTGCCGAGGCGGGCCGCCGGGCCGACAGGCTGGCCGGCGGGGAATACAGCGAGCATGCCGATTGGCCTCCATATCCCGGGCCGCCCTCTAAGGGTGGCGGTGCCCCAGCTACCACATCACGATAGGACGGGCCGGTGAGCGAACATCCTGCCGTAGCGTCGGTGCTCGCCGAGGGTGCACTAGATCGTGGTTTGACCGTCGATCCCCAGAAAAAGTCTCCAGCTTCTCTGATCGAGGCAGAAGGTGCTTCCGGAGGGGCCGGTACCAACCGCAAGCTTGATCCTTAGGGGTCTACCAGGCCCTCACTACTCCGGATATACCTTCGGAGAGAAGCGGGGATCGTATCGATCTCGCTCTCGGGAAGTACGAGGCTGACGTGCCGCATTCCTACCCCTGCCCCTAGCTAGCGGGATCGGGGGGAGGGCTCTGTCGCCGAATCATACTCCGCCTCTGTATCAGAGAAACGAACCGGTCGGATCTCTGTCCGGAATTCCGTAACATTCTTCCCTCGGCGTCGACGCCTCGCCTTCCTGCCCCTGGGTGGTTCTTCGGGGCATGGCTGATCTCTGTCCTGGCGTCCTCCGGCCGCACCGGTGTTGGGGCCAAGAGGACTGGAAACCAAGGTGCGAGGAGCACCGGGACAGATATCAAAGGGGACGCGGGAAGAGATGATTCCGGGCAGGCCTCCAGGCCGCGATCGAAAGGTGGGGTGACCCATGCCTCTTGGATCGGCCACCTGGAGTAGACCCTGTTGGTGAATAGCGCTACCGCGAGGTGGTCCGCGGTGGCTATTGCCTGTACCAGCAACCGGGAGAGTCAACCCAACCTGCCTTTGGGGCAGTCGGGTCCTCGATCCAGGTCGGGCATAGAAGTGCCCCTGCTCAGGATGCACAGGGGCCTGGTGACTGGAGCCAGTAGTGGCTTGAGCCAACGTGGCCGCTGTTTCTAGGGCCCCAAGGTGGGCGTCCTCTTCCGCTCGTGCCCGACGTTGGCGTCGGGACAAACGAGTCGGGATGAGCGGCGCGGGCAGGTGGAGAGCCCATTCCTCGTCTTGAGAGGCCTGGCGGCGATGTCGCCGTGGCCTGACAGGAGCCCTTATCGCAGATCCCTGGAGCGAATCTCGGATAGGGTGGTCCCGGACATCTTCCACCTCATCCGCATAGGGGAAGGAGTTGTCGGAGCGCTCCGAGGATAATCTCCCGAAGCGGTTGAACGTCGAGGTAGGCAACGGTGCCTCCCTGCACGGCCCTCGGGGGCGGCGTTGGTGGCGAGGTGCAGCTTCCTCGAGGTCTAGGCGAGCCATGTCCCTGGTGGGGATGACTCCCTCTTCCTCATATCTCCGCACCAAGTTGTTTATCACCCTTCTCTGGATGACCTCCGAGGGGGAGAGAGGGCGTGGTTGCCCCGCAGCAGCGGCTGCTGGGACGGCTGTGGAACGGGCGGGACCGCGCGGAGTAGCCGCATCGGTGTTTCCCCTACCACTGTGCCAGTGGGCGGGTGGCGATCGGGCATTGGATTGGGCGACTTGACTCCTGAAAGCAGGGAGAAAACCCATTAACACTGACAGGAAAAGGAATCGACAACCAACCATTAGTGCCGCGAAGCCTTCCGTGGGGGGAACCCAGGCCATCGACGTCGTGAGACGGAGTGCCCGATTTCCCTTCCCCAGCCCCTGGCGGGTTTCATGCTCCGGTGTTGAATGCTCGGTCGAGCAGCATGCTGGTCTTCCAATACCTCTGAAAGCCATCGGTCTTTGTATGGAGGAGAAGAGATTCACGTCGGGTTCACCATTTTTCTGTTTCGGTGCGGATGTGCGTCGGGTTTCTGTTCCGACGCTGTTCCGCCATGACGCGTTCGCGCGTGCACCCGTCGACCCGAGGGGATGGGCGCACGCGGCTTGTGGCCCCGCAGTCCCGCTTTCCAAGGGCGGGCGACATTCGTCCCTTCTTCAGGGGCGTCTGCTCCTTGATCGAAACCGGGATGATGGGATGTCGGCTCCTCCTTTCGTGGACGTCTCCTCGGAACTCGTCGCCTAATCCGGGTCTCCCTCATAGATTTAAGAATGTTCGTGAATCTCGTTCCCGGCGCCATATCTTCATGGACACCGGTTAATTACGCTGCTTCCGCCCGGACGCTCCAAGGGGTCTGGTCGGGGCAGCAACCTGCGGTGAGGAGACCGGGTGGCTCTGGGTGTCGGGGGCGTGTCTTAACACTGCGACTCTGCATGTCTGCCTTCCGTCCCTAATAGGGCTTCTCAAAGGCGTCATGGCCTGAGGCATCCCGCACTGGGTGCGGGGAACAGTGTCACCTGAGGTTTTCCTCAGCTTCCCATGTTTAACACGGGGTATGTCGCGAGTTTAACGTCCAGCGGGGACGGCATCGGACTGATCAACACGAGAAGTGGATCAGATGACAGAACCCCTTGCGAGGAACCTCCGACGCTGGGGCCAGCACATGGGCGGCTTCCCGAGTGAAGTGGAGTGGAATGAAGTGGCATGACCCCACCGGGATGTGGCGGCCCGGGTAAGGATCAGGATGGATGATGGAGTGAAGAGCTTGGACCCCGTAGGGGATTCCTACATACCGCGTGTTAGCGCGGATCAAAGTCAGCGTAGTTCGGACATACAGTTTAACATCATGCTGGACGTCGGCAAGCCGTCTCACGAAGAGGTCGAGGCCGCCGGGCGGAGGATTGAACCGAACCACCTCGCACAGAGGGGGATGGAACGGCCGGGTGGATCACAGTTTCACGTCATGCTGGACGTTGGCAGGAGAAAAAGGCAGTGGGGAAGCACAATGGAGATACACATGTGCAGTCTCCCACAAGGGAGGATTCATAGGTGAATCGACGCAAGTGTGAACCCGTGAGGGGTCCACTGATGGACGAACCGACGTGAATACGACCGGGACGACCAGGTGGTGGGCTTGAACCTCGGAGAGGCTTCCTACGTACCCTGTTTAGGAGACAGGGATCAATGTCCACGTAGTTCGTTCGGTTTGTAGCACTCTACCCCCGTGGGCGAAGGCCACTCCAATCCCGACATCCCTGCAGAGACGAGCGGGTGGGGGCCACATCCAAACCGGGAGGACCCTGCGTGCGAGACACGGGATCGGGTGATGCGGACGGTTTAACGTCTTGCCGGATGAAGTACAGTTTAACGTCATGTGTTGGGGACGAAGCGGACGGTTTAACGTCTTGCCGGACGAGGTACAGTTTAACGTCGTGTGTTGAGGACGAAGATGCTTGGCAGTTTAACATCTTGTCGCGCGGACGATATGCTAGGCAGTTTAACGTCGTGCAGCTTGGACGTGGTACAGTTTAACGTCATGTTGGACGAAACACTGGGCAGTTTAACGTCTTGCAGTGCAGACGATGTACAGTTTAACGTCATGTTGGACGAAACACTTGGCAGTTTAACGTCTTTCAGCGCGGACGATGTGCTAGGCAGTTTAACGTCGTGCAGCTTGGACGTGGTACAGTTTAACGTCATGTTGGACGAAACACTGGGCAGTTTAACGTCTTGCAGCACGGACGTAGTACAGTTTAACATCATGTTGGACGAAGGTGCTTGGCAGTTTAACGTCTTGCAGCGCGGACGTGGTACAGTTTAACGTCATGTTGGACGAAGATGCTTGGCGGTTTAACGTCTTGCCGCGCGGACGATGATGGTGCCGCCGATGGGTCCGTGTCACTTCGCGCGAGCCTGGAGGGCCGCACGGGAAGACAACGCACGGTGCGGGCACCCGGGATGAAGATGATCGGGCGCCACGTAGGCGGGTACCCTCAGGGGGTAAAAGGGGGCGACCTCGGCGGGTTGCGCGCAAAAGAGAAGCATGGCGCGCAATACCGCGGGTCGGCGCGCAAATGGGCGGGCTGGCGCGCAATTGGGCCAGCACTTTGCGTGCGGAAGATAGAGATTGCACGCACCGGGCTTCGGATAGCGTGTGGGGGCAACGACTCATTCTTTAATCGAATGACCACTTTAAAAAAGGGGGGGTGCGCGCAAGAGGCTTCTTTTGCGCGCAAAGGCCTTTGGGTGAAGAATTATTCAAAGGAAAGGAGGCAAAGGGATTACGCGCGAAGGCGAACCCCGAGGCTTTCTTGCGCGAAAGAAAGGAGGTTACCTGAAGATCGACATTGCGCGCGGAGGTGGTTGGATTGCGCGAACGAGCAACTCTTCGAATTCCGGCAACCTTCAAAACGTCGGGGGTCGCCTTATATTTATAGGCAACCCCGGGCACGGAATCCGGTTCGCGGGCTCGGAATTCCCTTCGCGGGCACGGAATCGGGCCCGGCGCGCAAGGGAGTCGCGCGGGCCATGGGCGCGCAAAATTTCACCCCGGTCCAGCGCATTGCGCGCATCCCGGGAGGTTTGCGCGTGACACTACAACTTTGCGCGCGGCTCTCCAAAATTCCACGCAAGCCTTCCGGTCCTTCTGAAACGCGCTTCTGGCTCCAAATATGACCTCGCTTCCCGCATCCGGAGCTTCGTTTGGGAACAACTGACTTTTCCGGCGTCTACAAGGATGTTAAAGAACGATCGAGTCAAGTCGGACCTGAGGTAAGGGAACTTCATAACCCAAATTCCTTTCTTTCGGTTGATCTACTACTTCTTGTTTATTTCATGATATGATTATGCGAGAAATTAATTTTGATATCCTGTATTTAATTTATACATTCTTTATGTGTGCTTATAGTGAATACACAAAATTGATCTATTTTATTTACAAAATGATCTTGGTAAGGGACTTCGTCTCAATCTCCTTTAATTGAGGAATATTTCATTTTATACACTACTATCTTTTATACGGTGTATAAACCCATTTGACTTTTACTTTTATACAAAAGGAATCTTTTTCTACGAAGAGTTTTACTAAATGACAAAAAGGAATGTTTCTTTTAACGTACGCAGTGACAACGACCATTTCCGCCGCCACGATTATTATTTTGTCTTTGGCTTCCTCAAGAAGCCGTGATATTTTTAAAATAAAATAAATACCATATAATCTTTTATGTATTTTGGTATTGAAAATTGTTTTTATAATGGATTTGTTATGTCAATATATTTATGTGATATATTGTGATCAAAGTGTGGAAATGTTTTCTTTCAATTATATTTGTTTTATTTTTTATGATTTTATAATGGTACTTGGACATTTGACGGGTGGTTATGTGATAAACCATATGACGGGTGGTGCCGTGAATACCAGGATGGGTGGTTACGTTATAACCTCCAATGCATTGGGTATGGAAGTCGGCCGTATAGCTATTCCATTAAGTATGTGTGGAAGTCGACCGTATGGTTATTTCATTTAAGTATGTTTATGCCCCAAGTTACCTTTATATGTTATGTGTTCTTTATATGGGATTTATGGTAATCCTTTGGTTACAAAAGGGTAAGTAATGATATTTTATTCAGTGAAGAGTTTTTACTACTTCATGAAGGTGAAGGTATTACTTTGATAAAGTGTACATGGTTTACTTGTTGTTTTGATAAACTAACTGTTTTCATTCATTGTGTATCCCTTAATGAGCTTTTTAGGCTCACCCCATGTTTTTTTGAATTTTTTTTCACAGAACTTATTTTGGAATAGGGTCAAGGATGGGATCAAGGGAATGTCATGCTATATAAAACATGGAACTAGACATGTTTCTTTTTAAGAGTTTTTTTATTCTATGGAAACATAGTAGAAGTGTCTACCTTGTAAATCTTTTGAGATGTAATAGTTATGTTCTAATTCTCTAAAACTCTAAACCTGAAAATATCCTCAATGTGAATTATTAATTTAATTCAATATAATGTAAGGTTTAAGTTCGAGGCCTTATAGTTGGTATCAGAGGTCGGTTTAGACAACATTAAGAGTTAGAAAATTGTTAAATTTATAAATTAATTTAAGGTATGATTGAAATGATATAGCATTTAAAGATTACCATGTTGCTTCGCCTAAGGTATTTCAGTGTTAAGAATGGTTTTTCATAGAGGAAGCATTGAAGGTTTTTTGTGAAGGCATACTGAGGGAATTGACCTTCCAAATAATCATACTGAGATGGTCAAAATCAGAATTGAGCATTTTACTGCAGTGATGGTTCAGTTGAATCAGCTGATAAATGGTGGTTGTGTTATTGATGATATTTTGGTGTTTTCTAAAAGTAAAGAGGAGCATGAAAGTCATTTAAGGGTTATCTTGCAACCCTTAAAATAAAAGAAACTATATGGAAAATTCAGAAAGTGTGAGTTTTGGTTACAACAAATTTATTTACTAGGTCACATTGTTTCATAAGATGGCATAACTGTTGATCATGCTAAAACAAAAGTTGTTGAAGAATGGCCAAGACCCACAAATGTAACCGGGATCCGTATTTTTCTTGGGTTGGCAGGTTACTACTGAAGGTTTGTTGAACATTTTTCACGGTTATCTAGTCCAATGACTAAGCTAACTCGGGAGGGTGTTAAGTTTATCTGGACAAAATAATGTGATGATTATTTTCAGGAGTTGAAAAGAAGATTGGTGAATGCTCCAGTTTTGGCACTTCCTTCCAGGAATGGTGAGTTTGTTATATACAGTGATTCTTCGTTGAAGGGACTTGGCTATGTCCAGATGCAGAATGATCAGGTAATTTCTTATGCTTCACGTTAGTTGAAAACTCATGAGCTAAATTACCCTACACATGATTTGAAATTAGATGCTGTTGTTTCTGCTTTAAAAATTTAGAGGCATCATTTGTATAGAGTAAAGTGTGAAATATATACTGATCACAAAATTTTAAAGTATATATTCACTTAGAAAGAATTAAACATGAGACAGAGGAGATGGCTGGAAATAATCAAGGATTATCATTGTACAATTCACTACCATCCGGGAAAAGAAAATAAAGTGGCCAATGCTTTGAGTCGAAAAAGTAATGCTTCATTAACCATGCTACGTTTGGAATGAGATCCTTTGGTTTTTGATTTGATGAACTTTGGCATAGATGTTGTTGGTGCAAGAAGTTCTTCTGTTTTGTTTCAGGTATCAGTGAGATCATCCCTATCAGATAGAATTAAGCAATCATAGAGGGAAGACAGTGAGTTGCAGAAAAAGGTAGAGCTGGTTCAGAAGGGTAAGTTTCCTGAATTCATCATTGATAATGATTGTGTTTTGCAGTTTGTGAAGAGATTATATGTGCCTTTTGATTCATAGTTTAAGAATGAGTTGTTATGTGAGGCTCATAGTTCCCCGTTTTCAGTTCATCCTGGCAGTACTAAGATGTACATAGATCTGCGGGAGTATTACTGGTGGGATGGAATGAAAAGGGATATTGCTGATTTTACTGTGAAGTGTTTGACTTGTAAGCAGGTTAAAGCATAGCGGCAGTTACCGAAAGGGATGCTTCAGCCTTTACCAGTGCTAGAGTGGAAATGGGAAAACATATCCATGGACTTTGTTGTGGGATTACTGAGGACATCTCGAGGTAATAATACAATCTGGGTTATTTTTGATCGCTTGACTAAATCTTCTCATTTCCTTGCTATACGAGATACTTTTTCACTAGATCAACTTTTCCATTTTTATCTTAAAGAGATAGTCAGGTTACATTGAGTTCCTTTCTCCATTGTGTCTGATCGTGATCCCAGGTTTACTTCTAACTTTTGGAAAGGCCTTCAGAAGTGGTTGGGTACTGAATTAAATATTAGTACAGCTTTTCATCCTCAATCAGATGAGCAGTCAGAATGAACAATTCAGACCTTGGAGAATATGCTACGAGCTTGTTCGATGGATTATCAGGGAAGTTGGGACCAACGTCTTTCTTTGGACGAGTTTTCTTATAATAACAGTTTTCATTCCTATATACAGATGGAACCATTTGGGGCATTATATGAGAAGCGGTGTCGAACTCTAGCTTTTTGGGATGAAGTGGATGAAAGGAAGTTGATAGGACCAGAATTGATAGAAGAGTTGGCAGAAAATGTTCAGTTGATTTAGAAACACATGAGAACAGCTCAGAGCAGGTAGAAGAGTTATGCGGATAACCATAGGAAGGATCTATCTTTTGAGGTAGGTGATCATGTTTTTCTCAAGGTTTCTCCATGGAAAAGTGTGATCTGATTTGTTAAGAAATGAAAGCTGAGTCCAAGGTTCATTGGACCATATGAAATTCTGGAGAAAGTTGGATCAGTTGCATACATAGTGGATTTACCTCCGAGTTTATCTCAAGTACACAATGTTTTTCATGTTTCGATGTTGAGGAGGTATATGCCAGATCCATCTCATGTTTTGAGTCCAGAGGTAGTTCAGCTGGAAGAGAACGTATCTTATGAAGTACAAACGGTCCAAATTCTTGACCGAAGAGAGAAAGTGTTGAGAAATAAGGTAATTCCCCAGGTAATGGTTTTTTGGAAAAACCATATGGTTGAAGAGGCAACATGGGAATCTGAAAATGGTATGAGGGATAAATACCCCCACTTAGTTTGATAAGTGAATAAAATTGTAAGGAAGCAATTCCCAAAAGGGAGGAAGGATGTAACATCCTAGGTAAATAATGAATAAAACATTTTCATATTTATTAATATTTACGAATTAAAGATTAATTTTACTTTAAAGGGGTTTCTATGTTCGATAGCGTACCCGATACGCAACAAAGAGTTTCTTTGAAACCTTACGTTGCACACTAGTAATAAAATAATATTATTTTAAATGGTAGTTAACACATAGCCAATGTATTGGAAGGAAAGGATAGAAATAACTAAAATATGATTATATATATTTTTTTAAATGTTTTTACTTTTATCTAATAAAAGATAAAGGCTTAAAATATGGAAAGAATTCAATTTTAGGCATATATGCCCTAATTTTCACTAGAGGTTCACTTATCGCCTTTTGATGGAGAACCGTCATTAAATATAGTTTTGTTCACTCTTATACATTCTATTGGACCAAATAAAACTCTTCTTTAAAATTGGGACATCAAAATTTACTTTGTGTATATTTTTGGTATTTTTCCGATAAAGTTCATTTTTTAATAAATAGTGTAAAATGTTGTATTTTAATTCAAAACCTATTTTTAATCTAAATTTTTTATATGATTAGATTATCTTTTGAATTGGATTTAAAGTTAAATTATAATATATTTTTACAATTTAATCCGATAGTGGTCGTTGGAATTAATTTCACTTTGAAATCGGACTTAAACTAGTGTCAATCTTTTGATACTTACTGTTTCATAAAAACACGCTATTTGTCATGACAATGGAAATTAATTATTAAATTCATTAATGTGACTTATATGTTTAGAATTTTTTTAAAATATACTTTATTTTTGAATTTGGAATATCAAATATAGATTTGGGTAAATTTTTAGTATTTTTCTGAAAAACTTCAATTTTTGATGAATAGTGAAACCACTAAGTGGTACTTATAAAATCTGATTTTTCGTTTAAATGAAATTTTACCACTTCTATGTTTTGAATTTCAAAAATCCGACATACATGGTTGTCATTAAGAAGTAAAATGTGGTTCAATGGGATTAAAATAATTTCTTGGTGAATAGTAACTTTTAAGTTTTTAATTGCGATTAGAGGTAATTAGTGTTGTTTAAGGTAAAAATAATGTTTTAATAATATGAGATGAGCTTGACACATGTCCTACCCCCATTGGATGTGTCATGGCCGACCAATAAAGTCCATGGTTCAACTTGGGGACCCCATGGAGCCACTTTGTTTGGGAAATGACATAAATAAGTTTTTATTAAATGTTAAAGTAAAATTGACACAAACATGATATGTTTTACTAAAACAATTTTTACATGGGGTTATACAAGTCAGATTTTTGACTATAAATATTAATTAGAAATAAAAAACGATTTCCTACATCATGATAGTTTTTTTATAATTTTTAGAAATTAAATATATTAAATTATGTATGACATCATGATGATGCAACGATTACCACATTAATAGTGGATTTAAATAAAATGAAAAGATAATGTAAAATCTATGACCTATACATGTCCAAAACCTATTGGATGGGTATATTTTGAACCCTTGTCACCTTATCCTAGAATTATATCAACGTGGGACCTCTTAAATCTGAATATCATTTTAAAATAAATTGACTTTTCATTACTTTCCAAGAGTGCCCCTCCTCTCCTCTTATAAAAGGCCCCCACCTCTACCTCTTTACCCACACTTCCAAAGCCTTTGGCTCGGCCTAAACCTGCCCATTTTGTCTCTCCACATCCCTCTCTTACTCCTTGAAGCCTCCCTTTGGGCAGAAGTCTTCCCAAGGAAGCCTTTGAGCTCAAACCAAAGGGAGTTACCCGATTTTACGGTAATGTCTTCTTTTGAGTCCTTTTGTTTTATTTTGCTTCTCCATCCCCCTAAACACTTTTTAATCTTTTATTTTGTAACAACTCCAGTATATTAAAAATAATATGATGTTTTTATAAGAATTATTTGATCTACACTTACACATACCTACATCTAATGGTTAAAGAACATACTGTTTCCGTGGATGGAGAATTTCTGCCTCCCGAAACGATGATTGTTCAACATTCATTTAACACCTTCAAAGGTGGCCATTAAGATGACACTATATTTAAATGTGATATATAATATGTTTATGTTTTCCTTAAGCTTCTGTATTTTTCATTTTGATCATACCTTTATGGATTCCATTATGGGTAAACACGATAATTTCATTTTAGGAAGTGCGGACTACCGCCCCCTCAAAGTGATTTTATTTGTTAATGCCATAGGTGGGACGTATAAAGGATGGATTTAATGTTATTATATATGATGTTATACTGGAATTATAATATACCTCTATATCATTATTATTTTTTTCCATTAATGTATGAGATATAAAAGAATGTAGCGTTCATGCGTACGTATGGCTTATCGTCTCCATGAACGGTGCATTTCATTTCTTATCCCCAAATGTAATGTACTATTATAAGTACATATATATAATGGATATATATGATGTTTGTTACAAATAAATGATCAATATAATTCTGGAATTAAAATATACATACCTCTTATTTATTTTTAATTCCATTAATATGACAAAGAAATGAAAGTAGCGTTTATGCGTATGTACGACTTACCGTCTCCATGAACGGTGCATTTCATTTATTACCTCTAAATGATTATGTAATATTATAAATACATGTATATTCTGGATATATGTGATATATATGATATCCAAATCATGAATATCATTCTGGATATAATAAACCTTTG
This sequence comes from Viscum album, assembly GCA_963277665.1. Lineage (NCBI taxonomy): Eukaryota > Viridiplantae > Streptophyta > Magnoliopsida > Santalales > Viscaceae > Viscum > Viscum album. The sequence goes on from OY728145.1 coordinate 449,778,992, forward strand.
ACCACACGAACAACATGTAATTGTAAGAAGTTCAATTTTGACTCAAGTACCAAATATCGACAAACGACCGTTATCAACTTAAATGACTACATAATGTTCATAACATGGTAATAGGTGATATAAAATGAAGAATTAACTTGAAAAAGGTTCTTAATCAAGTAGAAATTAACTCAAGTTTATTATTCAGGATGTTAAAGAATGATCGAGTCAAGTCGGACCCGAGGTAAGGGAATTTCTTATCCTAAATTCCTTTCTTTGGGTTGATCTTCTACTTCTTGTTTATTTCATTATATGATTATGTGAGAAATGAATTTTGATATCCTGTTTTTTTATTTATACTTTCGTTACGTGTACTTATAGTGAATACACATAATTGATCTATTTTATTTACAAAATGATCTTGGTAAGGGACTTCGTCTCATTCTCCTTTCATTGAAGCATATTTCGTTTTATACACAACTATCTTTTATACTGTGTATAAACCCCTTTGACTTTTACTTTTATACAAAAGGAATCTTTTTCTACGAAGAGTTTTACTAAACGAAAAAAAGGAATGTTTCTTTTAACGTACACGGTGACAACGGCCTTATCCGTCGCCGTGATTATTATTTTGTCTTTGGCTTCCTCAACAAGCCGTAATGTTTTTAAAATGAAATAAATACCATATAATATTTTATGTATTTTGGTATTGAAATTTTTTTTATAATGGATTTGTTATGTCAATATACTTATGTGATATATTGTGATCAAAGTGTGTAAATGCTTTCTTTCAATAATATTTGTTTTATGTTTTATGATTTTATAATGGTACTTGGACATTTGACAGGTGGTTACGTGATAAACCATATGACGGGTGGTGTCGTGAATACCAGGACGGGTGGTTACATTATAACCTCCAATGCATTGGGTATGGAAGTCGGCCATATGGATATTCCATTAAGTACGTGTGGAAGTCGACCGTATGGTTATTCTATTTAAGTATGTTTATGTCCCATGTTACGTTTATATGTTATGTGTTCTTTATATGGGTTTTATGGTAATACTTTGGTTACAAAAGGGTAAGTACTGATATTTTATTCAGTGAAGTTTTTTTACTACTTCATGAAGGTGAAGGTATTACATTGATAAAGTATACATGGTTTACTTGTTGTTTTTATAAACTAATAGTTTTCATTATTTGTGTACCCTTACTGAGTTTTTTATGCTCACCCCAAGTTTTTTTGAAATGTTTTTCACAGGAATTATTGTGGAATAGGGTCAAGGATGGGATCAAGGGAAAGTCATGCTATATAAAACATGGAACTAGACATGTTTCTTTTTAAGAGTTTTTTTATTCTATGGAAACTTAGTAGAAGTGTCTACCTTGTAAATCTTTTGAGATGTAATAGTTTTGTTCTAATTCTATAAAACTCTAAACCTGAAAAGATCCTCAATGTGAATTATTCATTTAATTCAATATTAAGTAAGGTTTAAGGCTAGGACCTTATAGAAAAATACCAAAAAAAGAATTTTTTTCTTCTCATATTGGATAAATAGTGGTTTTAGAGTAATATTTTTGTGCCTATATAGATAATTATATAAACTTTATTGTTATAGAAAACTTGATAGAAGAGCATAACATAGAGTAGTGAGTAAAGGGAAAATAAAGAACCTAATTGAAGAAGAAGTGTAGTTGATGTGGTTCTCAATAAAATTCCATATAGGTATTTATGTATGAAATTATAAGAAGATTATGTTAGATAAAATAAAATTCATTTGACACAAAATTTTTCAAATGTTTGAAAAAATTAATAAGAAGAAGATCTGCGAAAATGGTTGACTTGGATGATGGCATTATGAATATTTTCTGGCTGTCACATTCCATGGATGTTGGAGTTGTAAGAATCCCACCATGTAGATTCTATAAAAGAATTTTTAAAATGGAAGGTACAAGTGGTGATGTTCATTCTACTTTTATTGATTAATAAATTGTATTCATTGAATGTATTGATAGGAATCATATATGATTATATGGATTATGCAACACCCTATGAATAATAGTGACATACACAATGAAGTTTGGGAGATAAGAACCACTATTGTGCTAATAGATTTATGAATACACATGAGTGGATTACATTCACATATAGTGTATTCTAAAAATTTACTTATATAATATTTTAAACATGGAACAAGATGATAATTTGTTCTTTGAAATTACCATAATTTTATGAATTTATTTATAGTATAAAATCTATGACTGTAAAAACCTAATCACTATAGGGATTGTGTTAACACATCAAGGCTATGCCTTGTAGAAACATCTAAACCATTATTTAATACATTACATGAATTGTATGCGGTGTATTTATCTATTAAAATAAAAATAGATCCACATATATAGAAAATGGTTATAGAGGTTAAAATGAATAGGGATTAAATGATATAATTAAAATAGAAATTTGATAGAAGATCTGTAAAAAGAAAACTCAACACCACTCATGTGTCTTCATGAATCCATGAGAAATAAATCATTCCTTATTACCAGGTTTTTCACAAATAAGAAATATTTTAATAAAATAATAATTTTTTAATTCCTTCTTATGTTTGGATGTTTTTATTTTGTATTTTACTATATTCTCAACATTTTACTGAAAACAAAAATCAATAATTATTCAAATAATTATAATAAATAAATAAATAAATTATAATTCATGGTTACCTACCATTGAGTGCTTTGTCTTCAAGATATTGTAATAATCCAAAACATTCTTACTGATTCCAAATTTCTAAATTTGGGGACTCCACTTATATATTCTACCATTGGAGAGATATTATGGTTTTCATTAGTAATTTCTATCCACTATTCAATATTTATGATCTTTTCATCCTTATACTATAATTATAGTTTCACTTCCTCCTACCTTGAGGAAAATTACTTTTTAGATTTTATCCACTCTTCATGAACTATTTTGAGAGGGACAATGATCACCTTTATTTCCTTCACTTGTCCATTTTTTCTTCTAAGTCATGTGGATTCACTTCAAGAATATCTCTTCAAAATGTTATTTTTTTCTCCCATTCCAATAGTATATTAATTGAAGGACACTAAATTGTCAAGTTATCTATGATTCTCTATAAAAGAAATATACAATAGATACATAATGAACTCTATGTAAGATATATAATTTATCAAATTTAGCATGAAATTTTTACATATCTCGATGATTATTTCATGACTCCATATGATTAAGAACATTTTGTTGTTGTCACATCATTAATGGAACAAATAAATATTTTATTGTCCTGGAGATAATTAAAATATTTTTATATGCATGCATCATTAAAAAAAAGTTTTTCTTTAGGTAAGTAAATAAAATTATTAACAAATTTCTTGAGTGAAATATGTTTCTTCATAGGGGACTTTTGGTTCATATTTTTGTTCTTATTATATTTAAACATTATCTATTCTTCCCTAAACATTTTATTTAATCTACATTTTTTGATATCCTTATTCACATATTTTCGAATAGATCCTATTTTATACAACTCATCCAACATTATTTATATGTCCATATCAGTCTTGTAGAAATCTATATAATGGAATACGAACTCTTTAAAAGCGTCTTGTAAGTACATATTATAGATATATTCAATTATAAAAATTCATTTATCTTTATATAATATAATTCCATTAGAACATCTAAAAATACGGAATTATTAAGATAAGATGAATGATTCTAAAAGGTACCTTTAATAATGAAATGAAATAATTATTATAACTAGAAAAATGAATTCTAGTAAATACAATATCATACACTAAAAAATATATATAATGTATAATTCTCAACTAATATTATGTAAAATATGTTATGTTGATTCCAAAGTAAAACATTTTTATTTAGATTCCATTTACTTTATCATAGGATACACCTTGAGGGGGGATGAATCTAGTTTCAAACTAATGTTTTTATATCACACAATATCCCCTTTTGGTTCTTGATCCCGTGTTGATGAGAAATAGTGTTCAAATAGATTATCATGTCAACTACTCCCACATATAATGAATATAAAAAATGAAAATAATTAAATTAATAGAGATGATTTAAATATTTATCATTCACTATTATACATACAAAGAGAAAAAATTCATTATTGTTCCATTATACAATTAGTAAAAAATAAAATCTTGGTTTTAGTGGATGTACGATTTAGCTGAATTTTTCAGCAACCAAATATCACAACTTGTATACTGTTTTAGGGAATATCTCACTTCCTCTATATGGTCACTTTCATCATATAATTCATATAATACAACAAATGATACTAGATTATAGAGTGGTGGGTATCTTCTCAGTTTAACAACATGATGTCATAACAATAGAAAACCCATTTTGAATGGTCCAAGACATCATTTGTGATTCAAAAACCCCATATGAATGTTCCTGGAAGATATGAACACTAGTTTGTCTTGGAATGATTTGAACAATTGACTAAATTTATATTAAATTTATTTTGGTGTATTTATTTTATTAATGGAAGTATTCAAGAGATTGTGTAAAATTTTGGATTTTATTTTTCATCAAATTGAATGAAAACAAAAAAAATGGAAAAATAAGTTATAAATATTATATTTGTAATTTATGTTTATTTCAATGTGGTCAATCATCAATTTGTTTTCAAACCACCTAACTAATTAAATAGAATCATTATCATTCAACTACTTACAACTTACGTTGTTAGGTTTATGAGAATACAAGTTTAATCAAGGATCCTCAAGAATACCAATAACTCTGTTTTTCACCTTGGTAGGATGTCAAGAATATTAATTAATCGAGAGATTAAATGTTCGTAAACATCAGGTAGAGACCATATTCCATTTATCTTCTAAATAAATCCCATCCACTAGTATGGTCATTGAATTAATGGTTTCTAATACTTTAATTTCAAAAAAGTGAAAGAATATAATAATGGTGATGGGACATAAAGTGATGATTGCCACTTCTATATCCCACCCCTATTGTCTCGCTAGATTTGGGTAAGAATAATTGAAATTATGATCAATATATTCTCAATTATTCCCCCTTGGACCACCCATAATAGGTTATCTCTTTAAAATCATGATACAAGTGGTTATAGGTACATCACAGTGATTTAGAAAAAAATAAAACATAAAATTAGAGAATAATTACACCCATATAGAATAAAAGATGAAAAAAAAATTATTTTATATAATTTGAATGATAGGATAATTATCCTTGTTCAACCCTCTAGATAGGAATCAACTATTCTAACACTCAATTCCCCTTAAATATAATGTTATCTTCGACCTCTTCTTGAAATTATGAAAATATTCTTATCCAAAACTAAGTTAGTATATTATATATTCCTCCACATGTATTATTATTTTCCACCATTTAGTTTAAATAAAATCAAGTTTCATGACTGTCTCCCATGATTAATCTTCATATGAAATTAGCTAATGATTTTCTATTTTTTTGTTATAGTTGAGAGAGATAAATAATAAGAATGTATTTAATAACTTAAATGTATTGATCAAACCCGAATTTTCTCATATATGGGGTTGACAGAGAATCATAAGGGAATTGAGAGATATTACTATAATTTATAATTGATCAATAAATGAGACTAAATTTCAATGATAAAATGATTCAATATAACAACGAAATTTATGTTTTATGTTTAATATAACATTACGTAGTGTGTATAGGTTGACTAATGTGGTGTGAAAAAATGTATTAAACTTTAATGTATCATATGCATCACTATTTTGATGTAATTGATCACACATGAGATTCATTCATAGAATGTTAATGTCACATTTCTAGAGTGTTTTACACCAATCAAAGCATTGAATTTATGTTGGTTACACTTATGTGTGAAGGGGAGTGAGATTTATTCATATTAATGAACTATAGTGGATAATCATACATGTGTAAATTTATTCTCAATTAAATATTATATGTGGAAATTTTATTTTACCTATCCAAGATAATATTCAATGATTTATATTCAAATTCACATTCTCGGGGAATTTAATGTTTCTATTTTCTTCCAATACACCTTATGATATTAAATTTACTTCAATAATGGTTATTATCTTGGCTAAAAACACCTTCAATCATTCCATGGAAAACATAACCATTTCAAACTAAAACACATTTAGATGTAAATGGATTCTAATACACCACCAACTATTTTAAACTCATTATTTTATTATAAAACATGAAAATTCCAGTATCACCATAATATAGTGAGATCACACAGTTAAAATATTATTCTATTAATAGTAAAATGATTCATTACAATATCAAGATCATTAAAAAACTATAATATTCTACAAAAATAAGATTTATCTTCATCTAACATCCACTATAGTTAGATTTCACATTTCACCTTAATGATGAACTTGCAAAGCCATGAAATTTATATATAGATATGTGAAGGTTTTCCTCTATATCTCCCCATTACTTTTATATTGGTACCAAATATCCAAATATTTTTATGATCATTCTAATCCTCCAATTTCATATAAGTTAATGATGAAAATTTACATATCATCAAGTGGTGAATGACTCATGGAACAAGCCTTTATAGGGGAGTGAAAGGGTCAAGATTAAGAACAAGTTAAGATGCCTCAAATCCAATATTCATTCATGGATGAATATCCAACCTCTATGGTTTCATGAAATGGATGTGGTGATGATATATATGAAACTACTAGAATTTGGGCTGGAAGAGGAATGTAATGATTTGATTTCATGGTATAAATGATCCTCATGAATGAATAGTTGGAACACATGCACTCAAGAATTACATGTATCTATGAAGGAGACCATAATACATCATTTTTCCATCTTTTTATTAAGTGGGAATGGCATATCACCATCCCAAACATAGTTATCGATAATCAATCCTACACTAAAGATAGGTACATGGTAGGTTTGATGGACTAATACCAATTCAAGGAGATATTAGAATGTTCTAAATCCTACATGTGTTGTGGATATCTAATAGAGAATGGTAAAATACTAAATATGATCCCTCATACTATCCCTAGTTTAGTAAATTATTTGATTAAAGATTAATGGGTTGAGAAGGATAATTATGATGCGATGGACAGTCTTAACCGAAAGGGAACAACAGACCCAAATGGATTCGCTAGATATTTCTACTGAGGGTCATTGAATCCGGTTAAGAGTGATATTATGATGGATATGTAGGAATTATTCCGTGGTAGTAGTCTCCCTCGAGTTTCTAGTGTTACCACATCGATGCTCATCCCCAAAATCAAAGATCCTTCTTCTATCCATCATTACAAACCTATTATAATTTGAAATTATACATACAAGGTGTTGGAAAATTTTATCAATGGATGGATCTATATTCATCTCCTATGGTGTATATATAACAATAAAAATTGTTTTCTTAAGGGGTGTTAAATCCAAGGGGATATAAAATTGATGCATAAACTAATCAATGATACTTATATCAAGGAATGGAGATCAAAAATGGAAATCCCATTCGACCTAGATAAGGGTTATGATTTCATCGAGTGAAATGTTTTAATAAAAGTGTTATCATGTATGGTTTTCTCATCCCATGCCTCAGATCTTATGTTTAGGTTTATTTGTAGTCCAAGAAATTTAATATTTTTTTGGGATAAAATAATGTAATCCTCAATTATTCAAGAGATTAATAATGGAAGACTCATCGTACAAACTTTTCTTCGTCATATACAAGATGCTCTTAGATGGATCATCAATATGAGAATTGAAAGGGGTAATATCATTCCATTTAGGTGCAGATTGAACTCTCATTTCACCTACCATCACATGTTTCTTGCTGATACTATTATCTTTATGATTGTTAGAAATAGATAAGTCTATTGTATTAACAATTTTATTGATGACTACTGTAAGATTACTTGTCAAATAAATAATCAAGTAAAGATAAAATTCTATATCTCAAGAAAGTGCTCGAATAGGTGGGTGTGTTCTCTAGACATCATCTACGACATGCATCAAAGTAACTTCCTAATGGAGTACCTTAGTTCCCCAATATCCTCAAGAATTATGTAAATCCATCATTTTGATCATATCACTAGAATAAGGGCATGCATTATTTTGAACAGGAAATATAATAATCATTCCATTGGTATACAAATTTCTTTGATGGATAGTGTTCTTTCTTCCATACAAATCCATTCCCTATCAGCCATAATGGTCTTAAAATGGTTTATTTTCAATATTGAAAACATCATGGAAGCATTTATTTAGGATTCACACAAGGATATAAAGAACCACTATGTGTCATGGGTAAGGATGTTCCGAAAAAAGATAGAGGGTGGAATCTGTGAAAAAAATATCCAGGACACATTGCATTGCATTCATGAAAACCTCATGTGGGAGACTATTATATAACATACCCTATGTGAGGGGTATTTTATGATAAAAACGATGGAGGAGTGATGGGTGGGAAAGGATGAAACTATTATTATGTATGGACCATGATTTACCTTCATATTAAAACTATTTATAATCACACTCAATGGATAATGGAGAGGGTTGATATCTCATTTTAGAGTCATAAATATGTTTGATACATACTTGGATTCCTGAGGTTCCCTATTCCAAATATTACCTTTGGATATGATGGCATGCATGTGAGCTTTATTAATACCATTATTGACTCAAACCATATATATACTTATAATCTTATTGAAATGAACAAATAGTAAGGAAAATGTGTTTTCACTGAATATGTGTATGGTGTATTTTTTGTAAAGGATTATTTGAGGGTGGTGTTCTCATCAAGAAAATTTGATAACTAGAGGAATCCCTTTAGTGAAAGGAGGTGTCTGTAAAATATAACTTCCTTGTATAGAGAATAAGGAATCATGAACTGTCTATTGCTTATAACATTAACCAAACATGCATCAAGTTTGTACTGAAATGCTCATGTTGTATAGATTTTCATGAGGAGACCTCATAGAACCTCTTCAACAATTGTGACTAGACTCATTCTGTTTGGAGTTACTTCTTTTCACTATATTTTCCTCTTAGGATTTAATGAATCTAAAGTTTATTAATCTTTGGTTCTAGGGTGTGGGAGAATCTGCACGTGAGAAGAAAGTTAGAAACATGATCAAGTTAGTAGGGTTCTCATGTATATGGTCGTCACAAAACTCAACATGATTTGAAGGGGGTTTTGTTTGGGTAAAATTGCGGATATATATACCAGGAACCTCTTGGTTTACAAGATTAGGAACCATAAGAAATAGTAGGAAGTCCCCAACATTAGAAAACTCCTAGAAAAAAACTCTCCCAATTGATCTAATCTCATAGGCTATTAATGTCATCGGGGTTTTTCGGAACCCCCACCTCTGTAGAAAAAACTTAACATTGATGGTTCATATAGCATGGGACCCATTCGTGATGTATCTGTGATTTTAAATACTAGGTGTTCTTTTATATATTATTTTACTTCATAATTTTTATATCTAAACTCTCTCTAGGATTATTCAATGGAGATGTTAAATGGTCTCCACCTTTACTGTCAAAGGAGATTTATTATGGATCTCTTGAAAAAAAATATTCGACTCTCTATGATTTATTGCATAGTTTAGGTACCGATCATTGGTTAATTCCATATATCATTAGAAGCCTTAGATAACATATCAATAATAATATGAATTTCCTACATTCAGTGATATAGTGTAACATGGTCTAATACTATCTTGCCTCCATGATGGTCCTGGGGTCTGACATAATTTTCTTCTCATGCACGAACTCCCTTCCTCTAGAGGGGAAAAAGCTAGTGAGAGGCGATGTACTCATTCTCCACTATTCATGAACTCCCTAATCCCCTTATCATGCTTATATTTATTTATTTTTATTATGCACCTTATTCTAAAATAAATATAATGATGATGATGATGATCATAAAATTCTTTATTTTCAAAAATATTATTCATTGGAGGTTGTTTTACCCATGAATTATATGAATAACTCTAGAGACTATGATGTGTGGATATATTTTAGTGATTCATTATGAGTAGAGATCACAACTATCGAGATAATGGATTAGTGGGTAACACATAATATGTATACATAATATCTAATATTTCAAATGAGTCAAAATCTTGGACATAATGGGTCCCATAACCATGAACTTATATTTGTGCAAGTATAATTGATGAAATCAATAAAATAATATGAAATTATAAGTTATTCATTTTTAGAGTAATATTAATAAAATTTATTTTTCAAGGTATTCAAAAGTAATTTCATCTTAAAAAGGTGAAATCATGATGACACATTATTATTAAATGTAATTCATTCAAGGTTTTTAAAATAAATAAAAGAGGAAAAAATAGGAGGTAATGGTTCATATTTTATCACATGACATTATATATCATTGTAAATGAGTGATTTAATTTATGTTATTATTATGATGGTATATTTAATTCATAAGTGAATATTTTGGTTGTTTATAAGGTTCAAATTCGCTAAGCGAACTAATGGAAAATTTAAAATTTATAAAAATAGTATCTAAATGTCTTTTATAACTAAGATATGCTAAGATATCCTAATTATTAAATTTACCATTTTAGTTTTATGTATCAATTATATATAGATAATTATTAGACAAGAAAAATATTTGATTGGTCCTCCATTTTTAGATCAAGTTCACATTCTGGTGAGGATCATGCGAGCATCATGAAGCACTAAAAATGATTTCATCCTAGAACATAAATTCCTTCATAGAATGAACCATAGGATTTAGTGCACAAGTTAATGATATATAGGATTTTCACATTGGATCCTTAATGCTATAATGATATATGGATGATATTAGTATCATAGATCACCCAAACAGGCTGTGGTATAATTTTGTTTAGAATATATAAAGCATAATTCAACTGAACAAGTATATATATATATAATAAAATACAAGTGTTTTTGGATCAGATCTACTGTTGTAAAAATTATTTGATATAAAACTTTTGAATATATATAAATTTTATGTATTAACTACACTAGTATTCCTTCAATGTATATTATTGGAAATAAGTTATTAAAAAATTTACCTTCTAAAAAATATATATCTATAAATAAGAACTTGAAATTTTTTAATTTGTCTTCATTTTTTATCAATTCTCAATCTATTGATGTTATGATGTTTATTTCATTTATATTTATCATTTAAAAAATATGGATTATTTATTTATTTTTATGAAAACAGAGATATGAAATCATTTATAACTCAACTTTCACACTCAATATTTTTTTAACTCGATAAAATGTTTGGAAAACATACTGTCTGTAATGTTTATATGAGATAGGATCATTTTATGATAATTTTCTGTACATATATTTCAAAATAATGATGGGAGGTCATTTCAATCCATAAAAGGGGATTATTTTTAGTCTGGTCCTTTTTTTAGTTTTATCTTTATTTTTTGAACATTTCCCAATAACAATTCCGCTAACTATTATAAAAAAATAAATTTAATGATGTTATTTCATCATTATAATACTCTTTATGGGTGTTTTTTTGCCATTTGGATGAGTCTTTTTGTTCTTAATAAGATAAGGTATTCGATGATGTAAATATTTTTGTTGAATGAGAACGGTGTGAGGATGAAACACAATAACACATGGCGTTATGCAGTGATAACGGGAAAAATAGACATTTCCTTTTCCTAATGGTAAATATGGAAAATTTATAGAGAATAAATATAATAAAACCCATTCTATTAGAAGAAAATATATTTTTCTTGAGTAATTGATTGAGGGGATGCAAAAACCTTAGATGCCTTTCCATTATACATGGAGAAATGGATGAAGAGATTCATTGTGTAAGATAAAGAATACCACAATGGTCATGGGGAACTCATGTAATGAATTGGAGATTAAGATTTCCCACAAGATTAGATATTGTGGACCATATCATCGATCCAATGTATTGAAGGAAATGAAACTATGTATTTCTCAATACACTGAGGAACTTGGCCTATTGAGTTGAGGTTTCACCTATAAGACACTGTGACCCCAAAATGGGCAAGGTGATCCCCGTATTAATGAGGATTTTCTTTGAATATTGGAATGATATTTTTTATTCTTAAAGTGAGAAGGAACTTGAAAAAAAAATCAATAGAGATAGGAATTTTAATGTGCATTTCACATATGTATTACATTGACAATGTCATTAGGTCATGAAAAAATCTATTTTGGTGGGATTATTGGATAAAGATGCACTAAATACATATGATTTTATTTTGATCTTTTGTGAAATTTTATTCAATGATTAAATAATCATGAGCCTCAATTTTAGGCCATGATTTTATTAGATATTTTATATTGTTTTTAATATTTTATTAGGTGAATTAATTTAGTATTAATTTATTCTAAAAAATATTGGGAAATAGGAAATGAGGGATTTATTGTGGAATATTTTTGTGGATTCATTGAGACGTTATTGAGGATTTATGTGTAGATTTTTAAGGCCAATAATATTGAGACAAGATTTAATTTTTTTTCAGGATCACCTACTAAATTGAGAAAATCATAACTAAATAAATGAGAGAGAGTATCTCTGAGAAAATAACAATGAGAGAGTTAGATACACCATGTATCCAGGGGAGAATAAAAAATTTTAAATCCTTGTATCAACTATGTACCTGAGTATTCATGAAGCTTAAAAATATTCAGGACACTGAATACCTAGAGGATGATTGAAGACTAATATGTTGAGGATAATTTTTTGTTGTTAAAGATCATGCATATAATGTATACATTAAAATCTATTGATCAATATTTTCACAACGGAGGATTTAATTTAAAAGGGGTTCATGAGAAACCAAGGATAATAATAGGATCATTCTTTATTAGATCATAATTTCGGAATAAGGGTATCATTTATTAGACTCTTGATCAATAAAGGAAACATTGGATCTTGTGTTTTATAAAATTATTGATATAATAGAAAATATATATTGGGGGTACTAACCCACATAGATAAGTGTATTAATGACTAGTAAAACCATAAAAATATCATGTTCTATGATCTTTCTTAGTTTCTAAATATATGTTTTGGTTTAGATATTATATTAAGGGGATCAAGAAACTTCACATGTTCAAAATATTGAGTTTAAAGGGAAAAACACAAAAAATTAAAGATATCATATATTAAACCATCAAATCTTAGTGATCTAATCATATATTATACTAACAAGTGGAATTTATGTGTGGTTACTTTTAAAGATCCATATAGTATGGTGAATCTTATCTTGATGAAGAGCTATCCAAATCATAGATTTCATGGAAAAAAAATATTTAGTGGAATATAATTATTCCATACCTATATTACCTTGGAATAGTTGACATAGATAAAAATACTGTAGGATTATATCCATGAAAAAGATTATCATATTAATCAATATAAAAATGAGTATAGATGTGGATAAAATGGAATATAATATTAATTTAATGATATAATCATAGAAATTATACATCGATGTAATGGGTATTCTGATTGTAAATTGGATATAATTAAAATTGAGAATAAGTTATAAAATAAATCTGATTGATAATTTAGACAAACTACATGTTTGGAATAATATATCTGGGGAAATTAAAAAGGGAGATGATAAAGATATTGAGAGCTATTTTAGGCATGTATATTAAATAGTCGATAATATGCATGGATTTGTTGAGACAAATAATTACTCTCATATTATGACGAAGACTATGAGTACCTTTCTATATCAGTCTTATCCTAAATTTTAATATATTGGGGATTAAGAAGACCTTTCACAAGAATAACATCAGAATATTTGTATTTCTTATGAAATGTGGATGGCGACTGATTTCAAAAACAAAAAAAATTTAAATGTGTCCTTTGAAATCAAGAGAAATGGAAAAGATTATTTGAATGGTATCTTTTGTGATTAATAATCCAATAATGATGATGATTTCATCGATGTTGTAACCCTCTTATATAATATATTCATAAAGGGAAAATTTAAAGGAAAACATAACCAATTTTTGTAATTTTTTTAATAACAATTATATCAGTCATTTTACAAAATTTTTACTAAAGGATTAGGTTGAGGAATATAAATCAGACTAGGAAGAGGAGTCTCCCCAAATAAGAATGGAGTTAGTAATAATAATAATTTTCCAAAACAAATACATAATTTTTTTTGAGACTGAATGATGAACTATCTTGAAATTTTAATAAATAAGTTAGTCACTTTTCTTACCGGAAGAAAATTTATGGCTCATAATATAGTGATGATGATAGAGAATAGTGAATAGAACATGATTTTGAATTGAAATGTAAGTTGAAATATTGTATTGAAAAAATTAAAAAACTCATATAATAATAGAATATAGATTTCAAGGATAAAAACAAGGATACTGAGTATATATATGAATTTAGCAATCTGAAATCAAAATATATTTAAGACATCAAGATAAAAAAGTAAATAATTAGTAAAAAAGAAATAAACGAAGGTGATATTTAAGAGAGATTGACATGGAATGAATAATAACTATCCTTGAAAAAAAGAAAAAATACCCATTATTCATCATAAGTTGAATTGATTTAAAGAATACTTCACCAATGTAATTTAAGAGAATAATAAATTATTAAATTCTAGAGATATTTAAAACTCTAACAAGAATTTTAAAAATATTTTTAATCTATCCCAAAACAGATATACAATTAATAACAATGTTGGTCCAAAAAGTAATCCCAAAACTATTCAATCTATGAATTATAATAGAAAATATTCCATACCAACAGAAGAATATAGGTCAATAAAACCAAAAACCCCTTTGAAATAGATGGCTTAAAATGGACTGGAACAACAACAATAACAAAATATGGAATCATCAAAAAATATATTAATATAAGATTTATTATTGGATATTTGGAAGGTATAAACATTGTCTTTTAATTTTGGTACAATCTTTGTTTTCTAGGTAAGAGGAAAGAACACCAGGGGTCTTTTGGGGGAAATGATATCGAAAACTCAAGGAGACCATGTTTTCCAAAAATTAGAAGATAAATTTCTTGGGAATATATCCATAAGTGATGATTTGAAAAATCAATTGATATGTGAATGGGGGAAGAAGATTTGGAATAAATCAATGAATTCCGTGATATTTTTGTTGACTAATAATGAATAAGAAATATTTAACTTCTAATAAATGGAACTGATGTTGGTGTAAAAATTGATTTCAAGGAAACTAAATATCAGAAATAAGATTTTGAAGGGAAATAAGGAGAAAAAATTCTGGTTAAGGATAATTATATAAAAAAGAAGTTGAGGATAGAAGGAATGGATGGCCTAGGGTAAGTGGAAAGTCATTTACCTAATTTCAAATCTAATCCAAATATAGGTCCCCCCTTATGCCCATTTATTCATGTTTACTTGTTTTATAACTTATGAAATTCAAGTATATTTTTTTATTTTTAAACTTTTGTAAAAAACAAAATTATTTTTACATGGATTATTAACTCATTATTAAGAGGATAAGAGTGCATCCCTTAAAGTGGAGCTCACATGAGAAGGAAAATTATCTAAAAATTTATTCAATCAGATCTCAAATTTCTATATAGATTTTAGAATATAAAGAATGTGTAATGAAAATAATCCTGAATTATTTTGTTCTGAATTTTAATAATAAATGTTTAATTGGTGAGTGTTGGATGACATTGTGTCAGGAAAAGGTAGTTGTCTATAATACACATTATCTTTTTTATGTGTTGGTGGAGATGTGTATATACTATAATGAATTTTTTTAAATATGGTTATATAGACCGATGGGTGAGTTAATTATTATTTTTTATGGATATGTGAGAAAAACATGGTTATATCTCTATATTTATCTATAGGCTTTTCAAAAATAGACTTCGGGAAGATTAATCAAAAGATCTTTGATATTATAATCTTTTATTTCATCCCTCTCTTTATAGTGGAAAACATGTAGGATAATATGTTTTTTAAAATTAATTATATGTTGAGAAGTGTAACTCCCTTACCCTAGTAACATAATGTCGGTGCATTATTAAATAACATTTTTTGATAACATGGAAATCATGTCTCGAAAGACAGATCAGTTTAGTATTATTGTAAACAATATTCATAAATAAGTTCAACTTTACAACATGAAAAAAAATAAAACATGAATTTATTCCATTAAAAACATCCAAGAATCCTAGATTATTCATGTAAGTCACTCATAACAAACTTCTTTCATATCATGCGGAAAATGAAACACAAGAAAGGGGTGATCTCAAAAGCTCAGTAAGGGTAGGCAATACAACAGAAGATAATATAAATATTTAGAATGGGGAATAATTGAAACCACATGCCTCTACCAATAATAAAAATTAATACTTTTATGGTAGGAATATGAGTTGAGTAAATAATTACATAATAAAACATAATCATCGGTATTCTACTAGTCCAATAACCACATGAACCATCAATACTATTTTCCAAGTGAAGGAATGTATAATACCTGACATTCTGAAACATTGTTTCAGGGCCTCGACCAAGAATTCTAAAAATGATTAAGGCCTCGAAAAAAAACATATATCACATTGGGAAGGACCTCAACCAATTCCACATCTAGTTGTCTCATATGACTTACTGATACGTCGATGAGCTATAGTAGGTTCCACTCCTCACTTACTAAGTCCAATACATTCCTCATATGAAAAGGTTGAAATATAACATAAACATTCATATTGAAACTATCATATAAAATGTAAATACTTTAACCATAAACCATGAATGGTAATAAAATAGAATATACATAGTCAAACATATCACAAAACTATCAATAAAATATGTAAATTTTGTATCATAATAAATCAACTTAAAAAAAACATAAATTCCATTAATGAATGTTGGCATAGATGAAATCAAATCCTTTTTTGGGAAAATATCTATTTCTATTTTGAAATAATTTAAGAGTCACATAATTATAAAGAAAAAATTTATTTTGAAAATATTTTTATAAGCTTTTAAGAGAATCTTCGATGATGTTATCACGACATAAAATAGTCGCACCCTCTTTATATGTAAAAAACATTCTTACCTTAATTTTGTCGAAAAAAGGTCATAAAGTAAATTATTTGGAAAATGAAGGAAAGATTACTTTCAAAACATATAAAGTCAAATAAGGGTATAAATTAATTTAACCCATTGTCGATTAAATTTTAAAAATGTATAGAAATACATTTTTAAGAAACATGAATGTGGATGATAAAGAGTTCCCAGTAGATAATTACGTATAATCAACCTCGGATAATAAAGAGATTGTTAAATTAACCCTAACCTTATACATTTCCTTCGTCGAAGATAGATTAAACTCCATTATAATGGTGAAATAATTGTTATTAAATTATACAAGAATCATATACATTAATATGATATCATATATGATCTTTAACATTTCTTTGTTAATAATATCTTAGTATTATCATTGTTTCAGGTATTAGCAGATTTGTTTTCTTTTATATTATTTGTAATGTGATTAATATTCGTCATGGATGGGATGTATCTTATTCATAAACAGAATTATATAATTTCTTTAAACATTATTTTTAATCGTCTAATGAAAATTATTATTCAATGGATATGATGGGGAATAAATCACATTGCGTTCCTAGAGACGGTAATCCGTACGTAAGCACGAATGACAAAATCATTTTTTTTGAAATGAAAAAAAATATAATTAGATGGTATATCATATATAAATAATAATTATCAGGTTATATTCATTATATAAATGGATTACACATCATTATTATACCCATCCAAAAAATAATGCATGGAATAACAATCACACCACAACCTGGAGACGGTAAGCTGTACATACACACATATGGTGACATGTCATTCAAAGGATGGATAGACATTGAATTTGGCTTTACCATATTCATAATAATAATATATTATATAGAAGATACTGGCGTTATTATTGTAGAAATGAAACAACAAAGAAAGTGGAAATGGAAGAAGAAAGGAACTTGAAAGAGGTGATAAAATATTTACCTCTTCGCCGGGTTCTTCTTTTTGATTTGATCAAAAGGGATCCATAGGTTGTCCTTCTAACTAAAGGAATTCCACTAAGATGACGGTAGGACTGTGTAGAGGGTATTTTTGAAGAGTTTGTCTGAGCCAAAGGGCATTGAAGGTGTTAATTAGAGATACGGGGGGAGTTCCCTTTTATTAGAGGGGTTAGGGGAACCTTAAGAAAAACTTGAAATATTATTTTTTAATAAATTCATTTACGGTTTATAAGGGCTCAAAAATGGATTATATAAAGTCCAAGGAGGGGCTAGGTCGAAAACTACCCAACCAATAGGTTTTAGATAGGTTTGGATCACTATATTAACTTTATCTTTAGATTTTACTCTTAGTTAAACAGTTTGACATTTACCATGTCTCTTTGTATTTTATATTATATGGTTAATAAACCTACTATATAATTCCAAGAGAACCCCAAGTGGTTCATTAATGATACACCTATCATTATATAAGTATTTTGGCCGATACTTATATTTTTATGCATAGAATAACAATTAATAATATAATATTTGAATTAAAAACTCTTTTATGTCAATTTGAAACTATTTGGTATTTTGTTTTTTCTAAATTCAAAACAGCATTATTAATTCGCAAAAAATTCATATAAAAAACCCTAATATGTAATATTAACCTATAAAATTACTTTAATTCATAAAAAGTGTCAAATTACATTTATTTGGTTATTTATAATGTCAATTATTTTTATATTTCATTAATATGATAATTACTTCATCATCATTGTGTTAAAAATAAAGTTAAGTATTTAATGACTAAAAATTATAAATAAAAAACCATTATGTAATAAATATTTTCATATTTCTAATTAATATTTATAGTCTAATTTATCTTATGTATAACCCTATATTAATAATGCATTAGTTATGAAAATTTGAATTTAACCCTTTTAACACTTCTTTAAATTAAATAATAATAACTGTCCTAATCCAAACCAAGTGGACCTAAAGGATCATATTTTATACCTATGATTTTATTTTCTTAATTACACTTATCCAATATAATTTGGACATGTGTTAGTATAACAATAATATCATTATTACATTTAATTACCCTATTTACTTTTAACTGTGGAAAATTAACGAAAAAAGTTACTATTTAAGAAAAATTATTTTCATCTTATTGAACCACATTTTTCTTGATGATATAAACTATGTCTCTTGTATTTTTTAAATTAAATCATAGAAGTGGTAAAATTGTGTTTTATGCAAATTTGTAAATGCTCCGAGGAGGTGAGTAAAAGACGGTAAAAAGTTCAATAAAATTTTTATACATCTAAACTAATTATAAAATAACTCTAATGAATTACTTTGAACATATATAAGTATTATGTATCTATTTTGACATAAAATAAATTTAAATAAAAAAATAATTATTTAAATAAAAAGTCAGTTTTAACCAATAACTCAGTGTTTTTCACTATTCATCAAAAATTGAAGTTTCATAGAAAAATACCAAAAATTCATCCAAAGCTATATTTGTTATTATGAATTGTAAAATTATGTCTATTTTAAAAAATTAAAAACAAATATGTTGCATTAGTTATTTTAAAATAAATTCCCGTTGTCAAAACAAATAGCATGTTTTTAATAAATAATTACTATCAAAAGATTGTCAATTGTTTGTGTATAATTTCAAAGTGAAATTAATTGCAAAGACCAAAATTGGATTAAATTGTAAAAATATAATCTAATTATACTCTAAAACCATTCAAAATTATTATTGAACACAATAATTTGTTTATTAAAAAATTTGTTTTTAATTAATATTTAGTATTTTCACTATTCACCCAAATATTAAAGTAATCTAAAAAACACAAAAAATTTATAGAAACTAAAATTTTATGTCCCCATTTTAAATAAATAGATTATTTTGTCAAATTTAATATATAATAGAGTCAATTATTGTTTTTAAAAAGGCTTCACCATAAAAGGCAGTAAAACTGCATTTTTTGAAAAATACTTCTTTTTTCTAAAACAAATATAATTTGTCCTTATATTATATCTAAGAAATACTAAATATGATTCTTAAAATTATTTGGGATATATATATAATTCAAAATGTGGTTTTTACTGTTCATAAACATTTTTTAAATGGCTAGTTTGACAGATCATGGTGCACATGAACTTAGTGTTGCGTACATCGCATGCTATTGTATTATTTAAAGTGAAACATGCGGTGGGAGTTCGGGGTGTTACATTATTCCATACTTCAATAAATTGTGTCCTCCAAATTTGAATTTTTTTTTCTAAAATACAAGGTTAAAAATAGAAAATACCTTTGTGGGAAACCCACATCAGAAATAGGGTTAATAATATTTAGTCTTAATAAGATGGAAAGGGAAATGAAAAAGTTACCACCAAATTATGATATCAATTAAGAGAACATTGGTGGAAATGAGAGATACATAATTGGAGGGAAACCGTTAATATTTATAGGGGTGATTGATATCATTAAGTAGAAACAAGTGTAAAATTGAGGGCCCTAAATCCATCAATCAACGATGACTTAAAATATCATCGGTTCAAAAAAACATAAGGTATCAGGATAACACATTTTTTGTTTTAATATCCCATAACTAAAGTTTAAGAATTAATGTATTTATAGAATAAGAGGATATATATATATATATACATGACAAGTAGACTTCCATATTTAACTATTTCCAACCACAAACTCATATTTTACTCTAAAAGATAATAGAACTTAAAAAATATTCTATTTATCCTATTCAAATAGGGTTCCAAAAACATTATAATTCACCTAACAGATCCTTTACAAAAAGAAACTACATTATACAATCTAGGGACTTCATGTAGTCTGGTGATTGGCGATAAATCCCAATCACACTATGGTTCTGGGTTTGATTCCCGAAACATTGTCTAACACGACGGGGTATCACATGGTCTGCATGTTGTCCTTTTTATAAAAATCCAAAAATAACATTAACAATAGTATCCAATTACAAACATAATCCATTAAAACCTTTAGACCTATCCAAAATACTTGTATCCAAACTCACAGTCCTAAATTTATAAGGAAGTTAAACACAATGAGGATCCTTTTTTCCATGTAATAACATGTGAACACATTAATCATGTATTATTTTAAAACTTGGTAACACCCTGAATTACCATAAAACCTTATTTATAACATTCATTCTCTCTTATCATTTATATAATACTGGATATATTCCTTATATCCAAAAATATTTAATATTCCAACAATGATAAAATAAAAAAACTATTAATCAGTTCTAAGGATGTAAATAATATCCGATAAAATTTATCCAAATCAACCATCTCTTATTCCAAAATCACTACCTCATTATCAGTGACATATTAAGGATTACATTTCCTTCAACCATTTATGTTTCAAAAAAGTGTAGCTTACTATTAAGTCACTTTTCTTAGAACCATAAAATCTCTAATCCTTAATAAAATAGTACTGCAGTACAATCCTTATTTATCTCCGTAATTCATATAACCAGTAAATTGTTGATACAACACTCAAATGAAATAATTCAATAATAACAACATAAGAACACTAGTCATTCATCTTCATCTGAGGCAGTATCATAACATGATTATTATCTAATAGAATCATTTAATGTATACTCTGATGGTTGTGACATTGATTTGCGTAGTGTCTCAAAGCCTTTCAGATGAAGCATTGTACATTTGAAACTTTTTTTTACCCTTGGAATCAAGTACTTGGTGTCATTTTTCTCCACACTTATAACAAACTCTCATCCCCTTAAAATATTTACCAAGGGGATTCTTTCCATAGTTATCACAAATGGGAAAATCCTTCTTTTCCCTCTTCCCTTTATCCATATTTCTATCTTCCATCCTTTTATTCTCTTTCTTCCATTCAAAGCCATATGGCTGAGATAATTCTTTAATTTTCTTGTTAACACATGATACTATTTCTTCATATGATGAGGATTCATGGGAGACTATTTTCTTTCTAAATGTTGGCTTAATACTGTGAAAGATATGATCCTTCTTACTCTTTTGATCATACGAATTGTTGAAATTCACATTCGTTCTACTAGGCACCATTTATATACAATGGCATACACTAGGCCAGTTTATGAATTGAAATAAATAATTCCAAACTTGTAAAATACATAATGTAAATTGAATAGTTTATGGATATAATTCATAATCATAAAAAAATGTTTTCTTAGGGAAATTATATACTCATAAACATATCATAACAGTTTGTAAAGAAAATGAGAATTATTCTAAGAATATCCCTCGGGAGTATCGTATCCAAGAGTGCAGCAAGGCTCGTTGTCGTGCACTAGTTCCTGTTCAAGTCTTGATCAAAGCATTGATTTCAGGTTTTACCCCTAGGTGCATCTGTACAAGATCCGCCTCTACCTGCTCATATCCAGACATGGATGTATTTCTTAGAAAACTCACAAAATCTCTACAATACCAAAATTCTATGATTTTCTTATATACTAATCCTCAAAGTCTATCTTAGGGATATGTGCTCTAATCAGAGTTTATCTAAATCTTGTTTCCATGGTTTGTACAAAACGTCCTCTGATACCAATGGTAACTCCCCAACCCTAGTTACTCAGAGTCAGAGTATTATTACATAACATTGGAAAGATCACAAGGAAATAATTTCTCAAAAGACCGATCAATTTAGTATTACTTTATACTAGATTCATACATAAGTTCAAATTTACAACATGAAAAGAAATAGAACACGAATTTATTACATTAAAAACATTAAAGCCTCCAAGATTAGGCCTGGAAGTCACTCGTAACTAACTTCTTCATATCCTGGGAAAAAGAAACATAAGAAATGGGTGAGCTCAAATGCTTAGTAAGGGTAAGAAATACAATAGAAGATAACATAAATATTAAGAATAGAGAATAATTGAAACCACATGCCTTTACCAATAATAAACATGAATAATTTTATGGAAGGAATATGATCTGAGTAAATAATGCCATAATAAAACATAATCATGGGTATTACACTAGTCTAATGACCACATTAACCATCCATATCATTTTTATAATGATGGAATGTATAATGCCAGACATTCTGAACCATTTTGTCATGGCCTCGCCCAAGACGTCTTAAAATGATTAAGTCCTCAACCAAAACCATATATAAAATTAGGAAAGTCCTCAGCCAATTCAACATCTAGTTGTCTCATGAGACCGACCAATACATTGAGGAGATATAGCGAGCTCCACCCATCAGTTACTAAGTTCAATACATTCCTCATAAGAAAAGATTTAAATATAACATAAACCTTCGTATTTAAATTAGCATACGAAATGTCAACACATTAACTATAACTCATCAATGGTATAAAAATAACCCATACACTGTCAAACATATGACAAAAACTTCAATAAAATATGGAAGTTTTTTATCATAATAAATCAACATCAAATAAACATAAAATCCATCAAAGGATGTTGACATAGATGAAATCAAAACCTTTTTTTGATAAATATCTCTTTATATTTTGAAATATTTTAAGAGACACATAATTATAAAGAAAATATTTATTTTGAAAATATTCTTATAAGCTTGTAAGAGAATCTTAGACGATGTTATAATGGCAGAAAATAGCCGCACCCACCGTATAAGTAAAAAAACATCCTTACCTTAATTTTTTCAAAAAAGGTAATAAAGTAGCTTGTTTGGAAAATGACAGAAATATTTATTTCAAAACATATAAGGTCAAATATAGGTGTAAATGACTTTACAAAATTTTCTAGTAAATAGTAAAAATGTTTTTAAATACATTTTTATGAAACATGGATGTGGATTATAAAGAGGTCCTAGTAGATAATTACATATACACAACCTCTGATAATAAAGAGATTGTGAAATTACCCCTTACCTTTTACTTTTTCTTGGTAAAGTTTAGGTTAACCTCCAGTATAATTGCGAAATAATTGTCATTAAATTATACAAGATTCATATACTTTAATATGATATCATATATGATCTTTTAACATTTATTTGTGAATAATATCTTAGTATTATCGTTGTTTCAGGTGTTAAAAGATTCGTTTTACTTTATATTCATTGTTATTTGTCTCATATTTTATACATATTGGATGTATCCTATTCATATCCAAAATTATATCATTTCTTTAAACATTATTTTTAATCATCTAATGAAAATTAGTCTTGAATGGATATGATGGGGAATGAATCTCATCGTGTTCGTGGAGACGGTAACCCATACGTACGCACGATCAAAAACACCATTCTTTTGATATTAAAATAATATATAATTTGATGGTTTATAATATATATAGAATCATTATAATGTTAGATTAATTATTTATATGAATTGCACATCATTATTATACCCATCCAAATAATAATGCATTGAATAACAATTACACCATGACGTAGAGACGGTAAGTTGTACGTACAAACGTATGGTGACAAGTCATTTAATGGATGGATAGAAAAATGAATTTGGTTATCCAATATTTATAATAACATCACAGTATTTAAAATATACTAGAGTTATTATTTTTGAATTCAAAAAACAAAGAAATAGGAAGTGGAAGAAGAAAGGATCTTGAAAGATGTGATGAAATATTTACCTCTTCGTCGGGTTCTTCCTTTTGATTTGATCAAAATGGATCCTTAGGTTTTATTAACGACTAAAGGAAGGCCACTATGACTAATGGAGGACAGTCTATAGTGTATTTGGGCAGAGTTTGGCCTTCCAAATGGCTTTGATGGTGTGAATTAGAAAGAAGGCATAGTGCTCTTTTATAAGAGGGGTTAGGGGCACCTTAGAAAAAACTAGAAATATTATTTTATAATAAAATAATTTTCCGTTTCTAATGGATAAAAGGTGGATTATTTAAATGATAAGGTGGGTATGGGTCGAAAAACACTCATCCAAAAGGTTTTAGATAGGTTTGGGTCAATATATTAACATTATCTTTTAGATTTAACTCACAGTTAATTAGTTTGACATTTACCATGTCTCTGTGTATTTTTATATTATATGGTTAATAAACATACTAGATACTTCCAAGCGAACCCCAAGTGGTTAATTAATGATACAAAAATAATTATATAATTCTTTTTTCTAAACCATAGATTTGTAGGAATAGAATATCAATTTATAATATAATATTTGTTTTAAAAATTCTTTTTTGTCAATTTTGACACAATTTGGTATTTTGTTTTTTCAAAATTCATAACAGCATTATTACTTTGAAAACAATTCATTTAACCAACAATAATATGTCATATTAACCTATAAAGTTAGTGGAATTAATAAAAAGTCTCATATTACATTTATTTGGATATTTATAGTGCCCATTATTTTAATATTTGATTAATATAGTTATTACTACATCATCATTCTATTATAAATATATTTAATTATTTAATGTCTAAAAATTACAAAGAAAATACCATTATATATGTGATATTTTTAGCTTTATAATGAATATTTGTAGTCGAATTTATATTTTGTATACCTTTTTATTAAAAAAATTTTAGTTATGAAAACTCGAATTTAACACTTTTAACTCTTCATTAAATTAAAAAATAATAAATGTCCTAGTCTAATCCCAGTAGACCTAAAGGATCACATTTTCTTTATAAGGTTGTTTTTGGTCGAATTAAATTTATCTAGTAGAATTAGGACATGTGTTAGGGTAATAATAATATCATTTTTACTTTTGATTTCCCTATTTACTTTTAACTATGGTAAATAAAAGAAAAAGGTCACTATTCACCAAATATTATTTTCATCTTCTTGAACCACGTTTTAATTACAGATATAAACCATGTCTCTCAGATTTTTTAAATTCAATTCACAAAAGTATTAAAATTAATTTTTATGCAAATTTTCAAATTTTTCTAGGATGTGGGTAAAAGACGGTAAAAAGTTCAATAAAATATTTATATATCTAAAATTATGATAAAATGACTCCAATGAATTACATTGAACATATATAGGTATAATGTATATATTTTGACCAAAAAATAATTTAAATAAAATAAATAATTATTTAAATACAAAGTCGGTTTTAACCAATAACTCAGTGTTTTTCTCTATTCATCAAAAAATTAAACTTTCTCAGAAAAATACCAAACATTCTGCCTAAGCTATATTTGATATTCTGAATTAAAAAATTATGTCTATTTTACCAAATTCAAAACATATAAGTTGCATTAATTAATTTAAAATTAGTCACCGTTGTCAAAAAAATAGCGTGTTTTTAAGAAATAATGACTATCAAAAGATTGAATCTTTTTTATGTATAATTTCAATGTGAAATTAATTAAAATTAGTAAAATTGGATTATATGTTAAAAATATAAACTAATTATACTTTAAAACCTTTAAAATGTATAATCAAACACTATAAATTATTTTTATTAAAAATGTTGTTTTCAATTAATATTTAGTATTTTTCACTATTCACCCAAATATGAAAGTTATCAAAAAAACACCAAAAATTTATAGAAACTATATTTTAATTTCCCAATTCTAAATAAAAAGTTCATTTCGTTAAATTGAATATATAAAAGTGTCATTTAATTGATTTAAATAGGGTTCTCCATTAAAAGGCGGTAAAACTATATTTTTTTTAAATAATTCTTTTATCTAAAAAAATATAATTTGTCCTTATATTATGTCTAAGAAACTCAAAATATGAATGTTAAAATTATATGGGATATATATTTAATTAAAAATGTGTTTTTTACTATTCATAGCCATTTTTTAAACGGCTAGTTTGACAGGTTGTGGTGCGCATGAACTCTATGTTGCGTACATCGCATGCTATTGTATTATTTAAAGATATACGTACTATATGAGTTCATGGTGTTACAAGAAGAACCACTTTAATATATATATATATTTATTCTCAATAAGGATGAGAAGAATCCATGATTCACATATTTACATTTTCATTTATAATGTTTTGATACATTTTCAAAAAAATTAATGGGTAAATTTATGGGAGCATTGGATAACTATTATATATTATCAAAAAGATAATATATTTGATGATCTAGATATGTCTTCTGATGGATAAAGGAAGGTTCATTACATCCTATAGAACCAAACATTGTTTTAATTTCCAAAATAAAAAGCCCATCCATTGGAGGTCCCTATAGTGGCATTCAAGAGCATTTGTTTGATACAACGAAGCCCAAAACTGGTGTACAAATGTTTGGAGAGATTTTGGATGATGAAATGGCTAATACATCCAATAATAGACCATTTAAATGGGAATGGTGGTTGGTGAGATTCATTTTGTAACATGGTGAAGACCACTAATTTAATAGAGAATCCATGGAATATGTTGATGATTGAGATGGTCATCATGGTCAAAACTTGGTGACCACTATTGTGACCTAAGACTTTTACACCTATTATTAAATTACTTCTAAATATAAATATAAAATAACACAATAAAAAGATCATAAAATTAATCATTTCATTATAATAATAGGTTCATATTACATCAAAATGAACATAATACATGGATTATTTATCAAATTATCCTTCATAAGATTTCAAATCCGTCTGATATTCTTAATTTTATGGTATAACCTTGGGAATACAATGGAAAAAAGGTTTGTTTTCAAAATAACAGTAATGTTATAAACATGATAAAGAAACGTGACATGTGAGTCATGGTATACCATGATATCATATAAGTGAAGGATCAAGAATAATCATATTGAAAAATAATATAAGTAATATGGTATTATAATATCAAGGTAACATAATAAATTTGAAAATAGTATATTGAATGATATAAACATGAGTTAAGGAAAACATCCTATGCAATAAAAAATGTTTTTAATACAAACATCCCCTAATTACAACCCATTTATTGTGAGTCCTAGTGTCTTTGGGAGACTAGGTTCATAATACATGAAAGTGATACTGATGATAAAAAAATTTTATACATAAGGATATCATAAATCCTTTAGAACTTCTAAAATGTATTGGATAACTTATGAAATACATAGAAAAAATGCATTATATTAAAATACTATCAAGGGAATAAACCTGATAAGGAGAATTGACATGTAGGTCATGATATAAGATGATATCATAATATATAAGGATCATGATTAATCAAATAAAAACATAAAATAAGAAACAATGTATCATAAAAGTATGGTAATATAGGAAATTTTGTAGAAACAAATAACATGACACAAACATGTGTCAGCAATAACTTCCTAAACAATATCACTTGGTGGACAAAGTCCTATAGTAGATGAAATATCATGCATCTATTAAATTTACCAATTAATTTGATAAATGTATGGGAATACCCATCTTAACATGTTCATAATATATGTATTCAACAAAATGGAAATCAATGATATTTTATAACATAAGAATTAACAATTGAATTAAAATGGGTTTCATAATCTTTCTTTATATTGTAATAAATGGAAATTTTATAATGATTGAATTTTAGAAATAATCATAAATAATGTATTGAAATATAAAATGAATTGATAACATTAAAGATATAGATAAACTTAATTAGAGAGAGAAAGTTCATAACCCGATGGAAAGGGATGTTTTGAGACCTCCCATACCTCAAGACAGAATAGTCACATGAAGTCTATATATTCCTAAATAATAACCTTGTGTTAATTATTTAATTTTCTAAACACTATTTTAATCTTTATAAATTTTATTACATATGATACCTTGTCATATTGAATTATTTAACTTATTAATTTTACATCTGACATTTTGACGATGAACATCTCATTTAACCAAAAGAACATTGGTATATTTACTATTGTCAATGGAATTTTTATTCAATCACATATATAATTCAAATGATGAATTAATAATCAATATCATACATAAATTATACATTTATAACTAACCGTAAAATATGGTTATGAAAAATGAACTATGTTACAACCATGTAGATGGTATGGCATATGCAGACATGAGTAACACTTCCATTGTTTGATGATCATCACAAAACAATGTATGTGTTATTTAAACATCAAATAAATATATTAATAAAATAAATATAATATTATTTATTTAAATACCCGTACATATTCCAATCATGTGATTTAGTAATAAAAATGAATCATATTTCTTCATGAGGCAATAGTACGCCGTATACACATGTAGAATTATCATTTATTCAATGGACGGTAAGGTAATAAATATAGAATGTATTTAATTTGTATAATAATTAAAAATTCATTAATATAATATATAAACATAAATCACATCACTTCATGAGACAATATTTCACCATACACAAACAAAATTATTATATTCTATATGAAATTTAATATAATAATATATATGTAATATTATATTTCTAGTAGTAAAAAATTTATAACAAATAAAATTTATTATTAATATATAAATCATTATATCTAGCTATCAGAAGCAGTGATGGAAACTGAATTATGCTATTTCACGAGGCGATAGTTCATTGTACACATGATGAACTGTTTCATTCAACATTTGTTGGAGGAGCATATAGTTTTATGTAACTACATTAACATAAAAATATTTTGAATATGTAAGATAATAATTTTTATATAATCATGGTATAATAATATTTTAATAATAAGGATGATGAAATATAATAAATTTATAGATTAAGGACATTACCTCTTCTTCAGAAAACATATATAGTATTGCACTAATTCTTTTATAAGAAAAAATTATGATCAATAAATGAATTATAGTATGTGTTAAGGAAAGTTAGGAAGTTATTTGGAAACATATATTCTTAATAGTGTGGTTTTATTACTATTAATAATAGAGGAGAGGGGTGGCCTTTTATAATTGGTGGGATAAGACAAATTTATATTCATGGAAAAGAGATAATTACACCCGTGTTTTTCTCAAACTAAAAGATTAAAAATGGAAACCATTAAAATAATAGAATATAAAAGGATTAAATATTACCATGAAATATTTATTAGTCTTTTTTATGTCATTTTTAACACTTATCATTTTAGTGTATACCCTGATAAATAATTTTTTATCTTAACCGTAACAGATAATTATTATAGTTATCACAAATCATTATTTCTGAATATTAGGATGAAATTATTATATAATATAAATTAATAATATTTTAAATATGGAATCCATTTTTCAAAATCCAACACATAGATGTAAAAATTTTTAATTTAAAATTAAACTCATGGACATTTCAAAATGGGTTTTCAAAATTCATTTTTATGGAAAATATGATCTCATATTAAAAATATTAAAAGTAATAGTAATTAAATGAATTTAAAATAATATTATTGGGTATATAATATAAAATTTTCATTTAAATATTTCCCATTAGGGATTATTTTAATTAATTAAAAAAGATAATTATAATGAACATTGAAACATTTCTAAGAAAATGTGTTTTTAAATCCTATGAATAACATTACACTAAAATCCAATATAATGATTAATAAATGTAATTAATTTAATTTAATGTAAACAAATAATACTTATTTTGACTATAAATTATCTTAAAAATAATAATTGGACATAATATATATAAAATAAATGGAAGTATTTGTTAAAATAAGTGTTTTCACTATTCATTGAAAATTTAAAAATTTATGAAAAAAACAAAATATTCACCCTATGTTAATATTGATATGATCAATTAAAAAATGAATACATTATATCATATATTTTAATAATGTGTTAAAAAATAATTACAGTATTTTCTCACATAAAAGAGTAAAAATCAATCTTTAAGGAAAGAAATTTTCAATACAGTAAATGATATTCCTTAAAATAAAGTTATTAGTTTTTAAAAATATAGAAATAAATTTATATTTTTTAGGACCTTTATATAGGTTACATAAATTATATAATCCTACTCATACCACATAATTTGATGACTTGGTTATAATATTCATATATAAATAATTATATTTCATTGTTAGTTTAGGCTTGGTGTTATATTTCATATACGCTATCAAAAGTATTATAATTATTTTAAAATTTTTGGATGTAATAGAAACAGTATGGGGATATGTGATTTAAAATAATAATTTCCATGTTTTTGTAACTACACCTTCGATTTAATTTTTTAGATTTAAGACTTCACTTATGAGATATGGTGTTCCCAAAACATGTCTGGTGATCCTTTTAGTGAAGAGTATTTTATCAGATGATGGAAGGGTAATTTTTTATTCATAAACTGAAAGGAATCATTGAAATAATTTTATATACTAGGTTATGTCAAAGATAATTTATCATGGAGATTAAATTGTCCATTTCTTGGTATTTAGAATCAATGTATTTTGGTGGTAATATTGGTTGGAGATGCACAAATGTGGATGATTTGATTATACTGATACAAGAATGGTTATTCAATGATTCAATAATCAAGGACCATTATTTGAGTCCATCATCCTAGAAAATATAAATGGTTGGTTTTAATAGTTTATAAATTGAATTAATTGAGAATTAATTCATTATATAAAATAGTTATAAAAAAGACCATAAGGAAGTTAATGTATACTATGGTTACCAAGTTATCAAGAGATTATTGAAGGGTTTTGGGTAGTTTTGTAAAGATAATAATTCTAATAAATGTGGCCACATTATTTGGATTTTTTAATCCTATTACATTGGTATAATCATCCCCTAAAAAACTGAAGGTAGTACCTAAAAGAATAAGGAAACTGAGACAGTTTTATTTTCCCAATATCAAGATGAGAAGAATAAGAGTCAAAATAAGATATTTTATATATAAATGAGAATTTTGTAAGATAATAAATACTATGAAAACTCAAGATATAGAGGAATACACAAGAATAGAAATCTGGGGATCATCATTGGATGTTAAATATCATGAATCAAAAATACATTAGAAAATATGTTGATCCAACTATTCATAGTGGAAAATTAAATTTTCAAGTAGTGATAGAGAAACAAATGAAAAGATGAATTTCATTAAATAATGAAACATTTATGTAAAAAAGTAGTGTTTATTCTATTGAAATATACAAGTGAAAATAACATTATAGATTATTTGTTTTTGGATATTATTGATATAGTAGAGGGTCCATGTTTGGGTATTAAGAAACATGGTAAGGGTGGGAACATTTACCAAATGTTTCTAGACCATACATTCTTCAATATCTGTTTCTTTTTATACATGAGTCAAGGTAGAGTGATTTTAATGAGTGTATCAAGAAACATTATATATTTAATAGGTGTAGTTTTAAGGGAACCATTAGTTAAATAATAGAGATCACACATCCACGACCACCCATTGTTAGTTATCTAATAAGATCGATGACTAAAACTGATATCTATAACCCCTTATTGATGGATTTTACTATTTTTTAAATCCATATATTTAGAAGATATGTAAATTATAACTCTAAATTTAAATGAAATATAACAAAAAAAATATTTTATGAGAATTATTCTTTATAATTCACTGATGTCTTGTGTTGTACGCTATACAAACATTAGCTTGTTCTATACGCAACACTGTATTAGCTTGTAGTATATGCAACACTATTCTTGGCTCGTGTTACAAACAATTTCATGTTCATTTTATAGAAATTATTCTATGAAAAATTATTTATAGATTTTTCTTTATGTATAAATGAAATATGTTTTTATTATGTTATACGCAACAAAAAAGGGAGATTTCACTACAATCAACCTTGACTTGGCTTACGTTACACGCAATCGTGATTATCCTCGATTGTGTGTGTAGTACGCAATACCGAGTTTCACTAAAGAACGATATATTGTTATAATATTATTATGGACTAGCCATTATGAATATTATATACTAAATTTTTTTTGTTATAAAATTATTATTCATCTTACACATTTTTCGAGAGCATCGTATGAGAACAAAATAAATTTTTCAAGTAAAATAAGTATTTTAAAAAAAATGCAGTTTTTCCACCTTTTGATGGGCCATCCACTTTAAATATTGTTTTTGACATGTTCAATTTGAAAAAATAAAATTCTTATTTGGAATAAGGATATAAAAATTTACTTTGGATAAATTTTTCATATTATTCATATAACTTTCATATTTTAATGAATAATAAAAACACGCTATATATTAATTAAAAACAACTTTTCTCATCGCCATAATTTATATAGTTAAATTATAATATTGAATGGTTTTAAATTTTAAATAAAATATATTTTTACCATTTAATATAATTTATGTCATTATAATTAATTTTACATTGAATTCATTGGTAAAATCATTTCAATCTTTTGCAATATTTTTTCTTTTAAAACTCATTTTCTTAACAATGGGATTAATTTTAAATTAATTTCTGAAACATCTGTGATTTGAATTTGGAAAATAGGATACCATATTTTGAATCAGTAGGTCAAAATTTTGTTAATAATCTACATTTTATTTTTAGTCATTATGACTAGTAATTATGGTAAATTTTATTTACCATAGGTAAATCAGAAAATTTAAGGGTAAATATAATTTTATAAAATTTTCCTAACACTTTTCCTAATATAATTGGATGATTATATTTTACCCTAAATCATTCTTGTGTCTAAATGGACTCTAATAGAACCCAGTTGTGTTTGATTAAGACCTTTTATTTATTTTATTTAATGGAAAGTGAATTGTCTCACTCAAACTTTAATAATTAGATGATTTTTAATATGTGGTTATACAGAATATAAATTATATTATAAATAATAATTTTAAATATAAAATGTTTTTATTTATCATGGTAATTTATTTGTATTTTTTAAGAAATATTTAATTACCTTAATAGCTTATACATTAATGAGGAAGAAATTATTTATTTAGTGAAAAATCAATAATATAGTTTTTATTAAAATACCAATACCTATAAAAATGACCATAAACTTGAACAAACATTATTTTTCAAGTATATATATACCCTAATCATCCAAGGGTCTATTTGTGGACCATTTGGAGTCTCATACAACTGATTAGGTCATTTATATTATTTTCTTTTAAATGATGTTAAAGATGTCACCTTCATAAATTATTAAATATAACAATTTAAATGTTGTTATTTTAAGATGATAAATTCAAGTAAAATATAATTATGAAATGTATTATATTTTTATTCATCATATGATTTTATTTTTAATTTGTATGCAGAAAATAAATATATTAAATAATTAAAAAAAATGCTATAGTAATTATTTTATTAAGAGATATACCAAATAAATGGTTCTAACAATATTAAAATAAATAATATATGAACAAATTAATGTTCCCCATGAATTTTTTTGATTAATATTACAATTTAATAATCTATTATATTTTTTTGTTTGAACATATCTTTTGCGTGGTTTTTATTTAAATTCAAATGATGAATAGTGTCAAAATTAACACTATTGACATTTTATAAAAACAACATATTAATAAATTATTTAATAATCACAAAAATATTTAAAAACTACAAATTGAAAATTATATGGTCTAAAAGGTTATAAATTATCCAATTATATTAAATTTACAACATTTATGTTGGTATTTATAACAATTTAGAATTCAGAATTTTAATACCCCAAATAAAATTAAAAAGATTAAATAATGATAAATCAAGTTCATAAGGTTTACAATAAACATAAAACATGTAAAAATTTTATTGGTTTATGAGATTACAACCCTATATCATCCCATCTACTAATTGAGCAATCTTCGGAGGGTTTTAAGTTGGGTTTCATTTTATTATTAATTAATATTTTTAGGTTTCCAAAAGTTCTCCTCTCCTCTCCTATATAAGGGAACCTCCTCCCTCTCCTCCTCACAGAACATTGAGCTTTCAATCTCGGCCAAACACTGCCAAATTTCTCTTCTCCACTTCCCTAGAAATATAAATGTGGTCCTATTCTTCTTCAAAGACCAACTCTAGAACCGTAAGATGAAGCTTAAAAGAGGGGCGTCGAAGAAGAGGTAATCTCTTCTACTAATTCTTTCAAGTTTTCATTATTTTGCAACTTCTTCTTCTTTAGTTTATTCATTATAAAGTAATAACATAATTATCAGTAATATACCGATATGTTATTATAAATACGAAACAACCCCATTTCACCATTTATCAACCCTATGTAAAACAAAATCACCGCGCGTGCATACGTACGGAATACCGTCTCCACGCCGTGGTGTAATCTATTTTTCCACCACCACCTTACTTGGATGGGTATAATGGTGTAAAGAGTAACTATATATAGTTATTATAACATCATACTGATTCTTTGATTTTATATCATCCACATAAATTTAATTCAATAATAATGGGAACGATATCATCGCTCGTGCGTACGTACGGATTACCGTCTCCACGACGCGATGAGATTCATTCTCTATGTTATCCATTATAGAATGATTATAAAGTATATATAATGAATAATAATGAAATATAGGACATGATAAATCTACTATATTTATGTATATATATATATTTCATCTACTTACTTCCATTCAAGTCAATAAAGAAAGGAAAACAACGATCATGCGTACGTACGACCTACCATCTCCAAGAACGGTGTATTTCATTTCATTTATCTATCTATTATATATATATATATAATAAATATATATTATATAAAATCATGAATAAAATTATGGAAGTATGTAAATCATGATATAAGTAATAATAATATAAAAAAACAAGTCCAAACACCTATGATAAATAAAATGATTTTACCCAAACCAACGCTTTAACATGGAATTTACAAAAGAACGGGTAATATAAAGTCATAAGTGAACCATAAATGATATCATAACAATGAATATGATTCTGTAATAATTCAATGACATTATTTAAATAATTATATAGGAGTTTTGGATAGGTATGAAGCATATCAGACCTAAGTTAAGCGATAATTATTCCAATCTTGTTCTTATATGAGACTGTTTATTAGTAAGTATTTACTGGGGTTATTGTTATCGTCCTTAACCATGTTTTATAAAAGTGTTTTTATGTA
The DNA here is from genome assembly GCA_963277665.1 of Viscum album. Taxonomy (NCBI): domain Eukaryota; kingdom Viridiplantae; phylum Streptophyta; class Magnoliopsida; order Santalales; family Viscaceae; genus Viscum; species Viscum album. The sequence goes on from OY728145.1 coordinate 449,815,098, forward strand.
GGTTTAAAGTCATTTTTACCCATTTTTAAATATTACCACATGATATGACAGGAATATTTCTTTTTTTACCATAAAAGTAACTTTTTTACTTGTCTGTTATCAGTACGAAGAACATGCTTTTTTAACTTATACGGCATGAACAGATTTTTAAGGTCTCATAAAGCCTGATTTCCATAATATTTCATGATTATTTTAAATTAATTCTTTTAATTTTATGATATAATGGAATTTTTTGAAAATAAATTGATTTTGAAGAGGAAAGGATATTTCCCTCAAGAATTCATTTCAAGTGTTTATTCAAAACAATTTCCCATATATGGTGACCTGATTTAGTATGATTATGTCTCAAGTATAATGACTATATTATTTTAATGGTTTTACTTTTCTTATGAATAAATGTATCCATTTGTTTTATATGGATTATGTTAAGATGGGGTGATGTTTATGAAACCCATTTTATTCTTTGGGTTATGATTCATGATTTATAATTGAGTTGTAGAACAAATAAGAATGACTTGATGATGAGAGGGGTGGGACTTATATCTCCCTCAAATTCATTGGATAAATATTTATATCTCATGAGATAGACATGCCTAGAATGGTAAGTTAATCCAGTTTACTATTAAAGGACTGGAACGAGGAGTGAACTCGATTCAGAAAGGGACTTTGTCCATTAAGATGGTAATGGAAGCAATGCCTTGGCTACTATGGAAATAATATCATGTGCTTAACGGTTTTCCATAATTACATGTTTTATTCCCATGATATTCTATCATGATTGACGTTCCATCATGGTCTATGCCTTACGTACTGCCATGATTTGTTTCACAACTCAAGATTTTGATGTTTAAACTTTATGTTCATGTTTTGAAGTTCAAATGTATATGGTTTGTTTTATTTTCTCCATGCATACCCTTACTAAGCATTTGAGCTCTCCCCTTTTTATTTTTTCTTTTCCCCATGATATAAAGAAAGGTTTTAGGTAAAAAACAAAAGGGAAAGATCTTTATGGGAGATATTGAAGATCTTTCAACATGATTAGTAGATTATGTTCCAAGTTTCCAAAGACACTAAACTATTACGGTACTTTGGTTTCTGTTTTTGTTATGTATTAAGAATTCTGAAAAATTAATGTAATGTCCATGTACATAAAGCTATAGGTATCTACAGTTGGTATCAGAGAAAAGGTTTAGTTAACCTTTGGAAACTAGGATGAGAAAACTTTAGTAAGATCCCTAGAGATATTTCTTAGGTATGTATAGGGATGTTCCTATGTTTTAGTATAACTATAGGTTATAGTCCTAGAATTATGTTGATGATCATGAATAACCTAGGGTGAACCTATGTTGTCAAGGATTAAATAATGTGTGATATGTTACACATCCCACAAGTGACTTTTTATGATTATGTTGTTCCTTGTTATTTTAACTTCTTCTTACACCATGGTTTTTGGTTTTATTCAATGGAGGGAACCAGAAGGAATTGGGTGAACATTGAATCCAATGGAAAGATTGGTGATTATGAGCAGGAAAATTTCATAATTCATAGAGAGAGAGATATTGTGATAGTGTCGAATTAGTCATCGCGATATATGATTAACAAGGTGAACATTAGTGGTATTCCTAATTAATCAAATAAGGGAAGATGTAATTTCTTTCATGTTCTCATGGTGAGGAGAATATAGAAAGGAATATTGATATTTCTAATGAAGGGAAGAAAAACATTGATGAATATATAAAATGGAGGGGAAGATGTTATCTGTGTGGGGAGAAGGGTCATAGAGTGATAGGTTGTTATGGGGTTCAATGTCTTATCTGTGGAGAACATGGGAATTACCCAACTCAATGCCCTGACCTAAGAGGATACTTCTAAATTGAGAAAGGACCAATTTCGTGCCAATCATTGAAGAGGATGGATTTAATGGAATATTTATTGGAATTCAAAAATAATGTTGTTGAGGTACTTTATGGTATATTGAAATATCTATGTATTGGTCCATTGTGGTTTTCCATAAGACTATGGTACCGGTAACCATGAAAAGTGATTTAAATATTTTTTGAAAGAAGATCAAATGCACATAATGAAGGGATAAGGAGAAAATAATATGTATGATAATACTCATGAGCTCATGACTGGTATAAGGATAAAGTGATATCATGGTTTGAGTATATCGAAATTTTTGGGAATTTTGTATGTGGATAGAGTTAAATTTTGACAGCATTCATGTTTTGACTATGGTTCTATGGAAATTTATGTTTCAAGAGAATACATGTTTAAGTAATTGACATGTTTGGAATGTGATGAATAAGATATATCTTATGATATACGGGGGATAAATGATGGTATTCATATGCTTGGTAGATGACCTCCCTAGAAATCATTTTCTCTATAATATGAGATTGGATAGAAGTATTTTGGTTAAGCCTAAAGATTGTAATGGATTATGTTAGAGATCATATAGTATTGTTTAGGGATATAACATTTTGATATTATTTCTAAAATGTTATAATAGTATAGTTTTCGAAAATGGAAAACCAATAAAACGGGTGACAACCTGTCGCATCAGACAAGGTTGCGGGAATCGAACCAACAACCGATGTGCGACAAGCCTTTATCACCTACCACTGGCCTGCAGGATGTCCCTGGTTAGTAGAAATTAATTTTATTTTATTAAGTGGTATCATAGTTGAATTATAAGTCCATTTTTGGTACCATATATGATCAATATCACCATAGATGGACCTATGTATAAATTTTTTTCTAACCTTAGGTTTGAGATAAATGGAATGACCTATAATTCTATCGCATAATCCGCTAACACTTCACAGAAGACAAATTCAACTTCATTTCTTTAAAAGATGAAGTGAAAATTATTCAAGGCACAAACAACCGTTAGATTATACCAAAATCAAGTAATTATTTCTTTTAATTAAAAAATTAATCAACATTAGGGAAATGATATTGAAAACCAAAAAATTTTTCCTAGTGCCCTCAGATCTGATGATTCAGATGGTACCTTAGATCTTCACAAATTTATGACTTTGTTATTGTTGTCTTTTTCATATCCATGTACTCTACCTCTCTCCATCAAAACATGATGGTTAGGTTTTCCTTCCAAATCCATATTTCCACCTTTGTTCTCTTATGTGGAAACCCAGTGATGAGTTAATCTGGGTAACCGTCGTGTTTCATACTTCACTTTTTAATATTAAGTTTTAGTATTTCTTTTTAAAATGTTTGTTTTATGAAAGAAACTTTCAAGTAGTAAACCATTTACAACCCCGATGAATTTCGAGGGAGAAATTCTTTTAAGGGGGGTAGAATGTAACAACCCAAGATTTTATGAGATTTATTATTTTTAATTTCATTGATGTCTTCTGTTGTACGGTACACCAAATTTATCTTGTTATATACGCAACATTGTATTAGCTTGTAGTATACGTAACATTATTCTTGGCTTGTGTTACACACAATTTCAAGTTCATTTTGTAGAAATTATTCTACACAACATTAAGTATAGATTTTTTAATGTATAACTGAAATAATTTTTTATTATGTTATATGCAAAAAAAGGGATCTTGCACTACACTCAACCTTGACGTGGTTTGCATTACACGCAATCATGACCTTCCTCAATAGCGTGTGTAGTACGCAATACCGGGTTTCACTAAACAACAATATATTGTTATAATATTATTATGGACTAGACATTGTGAATAGTAATAACTAAATTTTGAATGTTATAACATTATTATTCATCTTAAAAATTTTCTAGAACATTATATGAGATCAAAATAAATTTTTTGAGTAAAATATGTATTTTAAAAAAATGCAGTTTTACTGCATTTTGATGTCACATCCACTTTAAATCTAGTTTTGACATGTTCAATTTGAAAAAATGAAATTATTATTTAGAATCATGATATAAAAATTTACTTTGGGTAAATTTTTCATATTATTCTGATAACTTTCATATTTTAATGAATAGTAAAAACACGCAATATTTTAATTAAAAACAAATTTGTTCATCGCAATAATTTATATTGTTAAATAAAAATATTGAATGGTTTTAAAGTATAAATACAATATATCATTACCATTTAATATAATAAATGTCATTTGCATTGATTTTACATTGGATTCATAGGTAAAATCATTTCGATATTTGGAATGTTTTAACTTTTAAAACTCTTTTTCTTAACAATGAGATTGATTTTAAATTAATTTATGCAACTTCTGTGATTTTAATTTTAAAAAATGAATACCATAATTTGAATCAATAGGTCCAAAATATGTTAATAGGTTACTTTTAATTTTTTTTATTATGAATAGTAACTACGGTAAATGTTATTTACCATAGTTAAAGGTAAATCGGGCAATTAAGGGTAAATATAAAATTAAAAAATTATCCTAACACTTGTACAAATAGAATTGGATGATTATATTTTACCATAAATTATACATCGGTTGAAATGGAATCTAATTGAACCCACTTGTATTTGATTAGGACCTTTTATTTATTTTATTTAAAGGAAAGTGAAATGCCTCACTCAAACTTTAATAATTAAATGATTTTTTATATGAGGTTATACATTATATAAATTAGATTATAAAGAATCATTTAAAAGATATTTTTTTTATCATGGTAATTTATTTTTAATTTTTAAGAAATATTTAATTACCTTAGTAGCTTATAAATTAATGATGAAGAAATTATTTATTTAGTGAAAAATCAATAATATCGTTTTCATTAAAATAACAATACCTATCAAAAGACCATAAACTTGACCAAACATTATTGGTAGAGTATATATATTCCCTAATCATCCAAGGGTAGATTTTCGGACCATTGGGAGCCTTATACAACTGATTAGGACATTTGTATTATTTTATTTTAAATGATGTCAAAGATGTCACCTTCATAATTTAATAAATATAACAATTTAAATGTTTTTATTTTAAGATGATAAATTAGAGTAAAATATTATTATTAAAGGTATTATATTTATCATTATCATAAGATTTTATTTTTAATTTTTATGCAACAAATAAGTATATTAAATAATTATACAATAATGTTGTAGTAATTATTTTATTAAGAGATATACCAAATAAATGGTTTTGACAATATTAAACTAAATAATATATTATCAAATTAATGTACCCCATGAATTTTTTTTTATGAATATCAAAAGTTAGGAATCTATTATATATTTCGGTTCGAACATATCTTCTTTGTGGTTTTTATTTAAATTCAAATGATGAATAGTGTCAAAATTGAAACTATTGATATTTTATAAAAATAACATATTATTAAATTATTTAAAAATCCCAAAAATATTTAAAAACTAAAAATTGAAAATTATATGGTCTAAAAGGTTATATAGTATGAAATTATGGGAAATTTACAACATTTAAGTATGTATTTATAACATTTTAAAATTTAGAATTTATTTACCACAAATAAAATTAAATATATTAAATAATGATATATCATGTTTATAAGGGTTAAAATAAACTCAAACATGTATAAATTTTATTTTTTGATGAGATTAAAACCCTATCTCATCTCATTTTATAATTGAGTAATATTCGGGGGTTTTAAGTGTGGTTTCATTTTATTATTAATTAATATTTTTAATGTTTCTAAAAGTGTTCCTCTCCTCTTTTATATAAGGGTACCTCCTCCCTATCCTCCTCACACCACTTTTATCTTTCATGCTTTGAAAACACTAGAAAAATTTCTCTTCTTCACTTCCCTAGAAATATAATAGAGGTCCTGGTCTTCTTCAAATACCAACTCTAGTTCCTTAAGAGGAAGCTTAAAAGAGGTGTGTCGAAGAAGAAGTAATCTCTTCTACCGATTCCATCAAATATTCTTTCTTTTCCAACTTCATCTTGTTTAGTTGTTTCATTATAAATTAATAACAACAGTATAACTAATATACTTATATGTTATTATAAATATGAAACAACCCTATTTCACATTCTATATATCCTATGGAAAACGAAATCACCACGTGTGCGTACGTACGGAATACTATCTCCACGTCGTGGTATAATCTCTTTTTTCACCACCACATTACTTGTATGGGTATAATGATGTAAAGAATAAATATATATAGTTATTAAAAAATCATACTGATTATGAGATATTATATCATCCACTCCAATTCAATTCAATAATTATGGAAACGATCTCATCGCGCGTGCGTACGTACAGATTACCGTCTCAAGGACGTGATGAGATTCATTCTCCATGTTAACCATTCAAAAATGATTATAAAGTATATATAATGAATAATAATAAAATATATTACATGATAAATATACTAGATTTATGTATATATATATATCATCTACTTACTACATTTCAAGTCAATAAGGAAAGGAAAACAACGTCCATGCGTACATACGACCTACCATCTCCATGAACAGCGTATTTCATTTCATTTATAGATCTATTATATATATATATGTATACTAAATATATATGATATATAAATAACGATTTAAATTCTGGGAGTATTTAAATCATGATATAAGTAATAATAATATCAAGAACAACACATCCAAACACGAATGATAAATTAAACGATTTTACCCAAAACATTGCTTTAACATGAAATTTACAAAAGAACGGGTAATATAAAGTCATAAGTGAACCATATAAGATATCATAACATTGAAAATGATTCTATAATAAGTCAGTGACATTATTTAATTCATTATATAGGAGTTTTAGATATGTACGATGCATATCGGACCTATGGTATGGGATAATTATTCCAATCTCGGTATTATCTGAGATTGTATATTCGTAAGTATTTACTAGGGTTATTGTTATCATTGATGTCCATGATTTATGAAAATGTTTTTATATAAGTTTAATGTCCTCTTTACACATTTTAACTTTTACCACATGTTATGAAAGGAATATTTCGGTTTTTTACCAAAGGAGGATGTTTTTTACTTTTCTATTAAAAGTACGAAGATAATGCTTTTTTAACTTATACGGAATGAAAAGATTTTTATAGTTTCATAAAGCCTTATTTTCATAAGATTTAATTATTATTTTAAACCAAATCATTTTCTTTTAAAATAGAATGGAATCTTTTGAAAATAAAATGATTTTGAAGAAGAAATGATATTTTTCTCAAGAATTCATTTCAAGTGTTTATTAAAAATTATTTCCCATATAAGGTGGCCTTATTTATTATGATTGTGTCTAAAGTATAATGTATCTATTTGTCACGAACCATCCTCAGGGCCCGTTCCATGACTATCCCAAGCCCACCTTCCATAGGCCATGGGCTGGAGACTAGCACAAAAGGCGTAAATCCCGATAAAAGGAAAGGCATTGCCTTTATATATGAAAACAAACACCACAAAGTACACAAACTGAACTAAACGCTAAGTAAACTGACTATAAAAGTATGTGCTAGAAAGTAAATGGGCCAGTATACAAACCCAACTGAAAGCACAGTACAACTGAGAAAAGAAAGTACAATAGCTGAAATGTAGAGCAGCAACCACCATGATGTCCTCTGGAACTCCAACCTGAAGGGTGAGTATAGATAGTCTCGTCATCTCCTCGAGTCCGTATGTCCACTCCGTGTACGTCACACCTGATAGTACACCACCGTATACCGTCCCGCTCCTGATGACTCAACTACAACCAGCGTTTTCCGTCGTCTGCAACCAACTAAACATAGTGCGGGCAGAGCCCGTGCATGGGTGAGTATACGATACTCAATAGGGACCCCGAGACCCCCGAAGGCCTCCCAGAATCCATATAAGATAAACCACAAGGGAAAGATACAAATACTATGTATCAACCAACACTACTTAGGTATATGGACATACATATACATAAGTCATTAATTCCAGTTTGGATCCAACTTCCGAGCCCATGTTCCACCCTATCCACAAATGAAAGTACAACCCAATCCACAAAGGAAAGAACAACCCAATCCACACAGGAAAGAAAGTCAATCATATCGAAGACAATGATTGAAAGTCAAGACACAGCTCACTCAAGTATACTATTCATGAAGTGTGGTTGAGATGACTGGTGTAGCCTCAGAATCATCTCATCTACCGAACCCATGTAGGATCCAGGTACATATGTTGTCGATGCTGAAGCCACGTTGGATCCAAGTACAGTTGTCATCGCTGCTGAACCCACGGAGGATCCAAGTACAGTCGTCCTAGCTGCCGAACCCACATAGGATCCAAGTACAGTCATCATCGATGTCGAACCCACAGAGGATCCAAGTACATTCGTCCTCGCTGAGGAATCCATGTAGGATCCAAGTACAGTCGTCCTCGCTACTGAACCCACATAGGATCCAAGTACAGTCTCCATCATTGTCGCAGTCGCAGCCAGCTCTAGGATTCCTGCACACAGCACGCTCGATTCCCGGAGGGTCTGCTCCACGAGCCAAGGAATCAATACATCAACTGTCACAAAGTCCAGAGTTGATGTATCACAATGTTCCGTCTCATCAATAGGAACTCAATGAGATAGATGACGCGTCAATCAGACACCTGGTCTGAGAGATATTGGATTTTCCATCCTAGGGGCCCGGTTGGGTTTTAAGCTAAAACCAACCCCAACATACTCCAGCTATGTCCAAACATCATGTGGAGTAATAAAAAAGAACCAACTCACTATTATGAATTCAATATAACTGACGAAACATCATTCAGACGTCCGGTCATTAAGTTATAAGAGGTTCTGCTCCAAGGGCCCGGTAGGTTTCGGGTTCGAACCCACTGGGCTATACTCAAACATTAACGAAATATTGAGTGTAATATACCAAAATTACCGAATCGATCCAAGGATCCCAACGCAACTAACGGTGCGTCGATCAAAGGTCTGTATCCCATGATATGGAATTTAGAACGAATCTGTCTGAAAATAGGGCGTTTGGGCCCGGTCTGACCCGGTCCAATACCCCTCTGGGTTGGCCTGACCCGGGTCAACCCGACCTGGGTCTGTGTCCGGCCAAATTGGGCGTGGCCCGGCCCGGATGGCGCGACCTGGCCCAGATTGCGCGGTCCGGCCTGGCGCTGGCGGCCCAGCCCGACGCGGGTGGCCCGGCCCGGCGCGGGTGGCCCGACCCAGCTCGGACGCCGTCCACGGTTCAGCTCGGCTCTCGGCCAAGCGGGATGCGACGGGGGGCATCGCCCCCTATTTCTGAAATGGCTGGAAATTAAGGTTGACCTTTTCTAACTGTGGGACCCGAGGGGGGTCCACCTCCAGGTGGCCCCGGCGGCCGGCTCAGCCGGCCGCTCCTCTGAAACCACCGCATCTCTCGTCCGACCGGCGCGGTGGAACGGCATCGCGCCCCTCCGCTGTGGTCCGCTCTTGGTTGCGGCCTCCATCAGCCTCACCGGCACGGCACGATGGCGCTGCGCTCCATAGCTGTGGTGGCTCAAGCCGTGGCCCTTTTCATTTCCACGCAGTGCAACGACACCACACCGCTTTCACCTCAAACATCAATGATAAACAACAAGATAAGGGGAGGAGGATCAGTCGTGTTTGTGTTGTCCGACCTCATTCTGTTATGTTGATAACAAGCGGTCAAAGGAACAAGAATTCTCAACGACAAAAAAGCACAATTTTAATTAATTAAAATGGAACTTAACCCCAACCTCAACAAAAGTTTTCGAACGATGAGCGTTGAGGAAAACAGCGTCGCCAGATGAGGTTCTGTAAACATCAACGGTGAGTGTCATAGGAGGAAGCAACATCTCCCTTCCTTTGTCAAGGAGAGAATATTATATGGCATGATGTCGTTGGAGAGTCACCGCATCGGTGCCTCATCCTTTGTTGTGGAGGAATAAGGGGACGGAAGAAACCGGGTCGTCGATGCGATGATCCTTGACGAAGTTTTGTCAATCTTCATTGAGGATGATGTTATTCACTAGAATAGAGCTCTCTGAAATTATAACATAACAAGCCAACCCAATAAAATAAGACTCCTCATATTTTATTATTTCAAGCCATGCATTTCAAATTAAAAAAACTAAAAAATTGAATTCACTTAATTAATTAAACCACGAGTTGTCTAATTAATTAAGTGATATGATGTCATTATTAATGTGGAAGAGGAGAAGCCAGATAATTAAAGGACACCAAAATTTAATGGGCAGTTGCCAACTTTAATAGGGGGTTTAGAGGAGTTTAAGGAATGTGAAGGGGTGGGGATCATGTGGGCCCTACCTCAAAAATATCCTAACATGGGTAGTTAGGGTCTTGTGGGTCCCACCCCAACTACCCCATGTAGGATATAACCATTAGATAAGAAAAAAAAATTTACCACAATTTTATTTACATCACATTTAATCCTCAATTTTTAACAACTTCTCCTGAGGAAACGCACCTTCGGGAAATGTTTTCATAAGAAATTAACAGCGTTGGGGTTTCATCAGTACACTCAGATTTCGATTCCGAGCACCGGTTCAAAAGATAGAAAATCCTGCTTGTTCGTTCACTGAACGTACCCGAGCCAAACTTCAGAAATTGATTCCGGATACATCTGGCCTCGGAATCAGGTGCTTTCAGAAACTGCGTTCTCGAAAAATCCCAAATAAATTAAAAAAATGTTCCTTGAATTTCACGGGTATTTCCATTACTCCCACCTCAGGGATTTATGTCCTCGTAATAATATATCACATAGTAGGGGAAAAAATGAGGGTACTGAGCCCGCATCTGAGCCTCCCGGTCCCATGTGCTCTCCTGGAGGTTCCCGTACTACCACCTGATGGGCACTAGAGGAATCAACCGTCCACGTAGGACCTGCTCTTATCGATCCTAGATCTCCACAGGGACCTCCCTAAAAGTCTCCCCATCATTGATGTCCAGCTACCCGTGATCAATGATATGTGTCGGGTCGTGCACGTATCTCCTTAGCTGAGATATGTTAAAGACGTCGTGTACCCGGTGTAACTGAGGTGGAAGAGCCAGGCGATAAGCCACCTCTCGTATCCTGCTGAGAACCTACAATGGTCAAATGAAGCGTAGAGATAACTTGTCGCCCTGGAAAAATCTCCGTAATCCGTTCTGAGGTGAGACCCATAAGAAAACGTGGTCACCAACCACGAACTCTAGTAGTCTCCGCCTCCTGTCAGCATATGACTTCTATCGGCTCTGTGCAGTCCTCATCTGCTCCTGGATGATATGTACCTTCTCATTCGTGGCATGGACCATCTCTGGTCCTACAATTGATGACTCCCCAGGGTCTGTCCAGCATAGAGATGATCTGCAATGTCAGTTGTACAATGCCTCGTATGGTGCCATCCCGATGGTGGAGTGGTAGCTTTTTTTGTATGCAAACTCCACCAAGGGTAGGTGATCCTCCCAGCTACGACCAAAGTCTAGGATACATGCACGGAGAATTTCCTCAAGAGTCTGAATGGTCCTATTCGTCTGGCCATCCGTCTGTGGGTGAAAGGCGGTGCTCAGGCGTAGCTGCGTCCCAAATGCCTCCTACAACCCCTTCTTAAGCCGGGAAGTAAAGCGAGCATCTCGATCAGAGATGATAGTCGATGGAACACCATGAATCCGTATGATATCTTGAATGTAGAGGCGTCAAAATCTCTTCACTGAGCCCTGCTCTCTGTTGGGTAAGAAGTGGGACGACTTGGTGAGTCGGTCTACGATCACCCAGATGGAGTCATGTCCTCTGGAAGTACGTGGAAGCCCAGTCACAAAATCCATAGATATCCCATCGCATTTCCACTCTGGGACCTCTAAGGGTTGTACCATGCCAGCTGGTACCTGGTGCTCTGCCTTCACCTACAGGAAAGTGAGGCATCGTGAAACAAACTCTACCACAACCTTTTTTAAACCCAGGCACCAGTGCTATTGTTTGAGATCCCGGTACATCTTTTATACTCCAGGATGTACTGCTAGAGGGGAAGTGTGAAACTCCCTCAGCACCTCCTCCTGTAATGAATTTGGTACCATGGTACATCCCCTGAAAAGGATGACGTGCTATCCTCCTACAGAAAATTCATCAGGTGCCTATCCTGAGGATATATGTCCACGTCTCGTCTCATAGTCAATGTCCCCATGTTGTGCCTCTCTGTCCAGCTGATGTAGTGGAGGGGTGACTGTGAGCGACTGATGAACGGCTGCTCCATATCTATCCACAAAGGATATATATAAAGCGTCTAACTGCTCTGTCTCCTCTCCAAGTAACCGAATGCCTGAACTCCTATTGAGAGCATCCTCTACTACATTCCCCTTCCCATGAGTATAGACAATATCAATGTCATTGTCATGAAGGAACTCAAGCCATCGCCGCTGTCTCAGGATCAGGTCCTTCTATGAGAAGATGTACCTGAGACTCTGGTGGTCAGAGTAGAGTGTAAAGTGCTCTCCCATCATGTAGTGCCACTACATCTTCAAGGCGAATACCACCCATAGTTTACTTCCCTCTCCTGTATCAGGACACACCCGAGTCCTGTCCCTGATGCGTCGTAGTAAACTACGTACCCTACTCCCTCCTCCGGTAGCCTCAAGATGGATGCACTGGTCAATCACTGTCTCAGCTCCTGGAAGCTCCGTTGACATATATATGATCACACGAAGGGTTTCCCCTTCTTCATCAATGTTTAAAGTGGTGCTGCATCTCTGGAGAAGTCTGGCACAAATCTCTGATAGTACCCAGCCAGACCCTGGAAACTCTGCACCTTCGTCACGCTCCTGGGTGGCTCCCAATCTAGCACTACCTCGATCTTCATAAGAACCACCGCAACTCCCGCCTCAGAGATAATGTGCCCCAAGAAGTGGACCTCTAGAATCCATAACAAGCACTTCCAGATTTTACCATAATGATGGTTCTCTCGGAGTGTATCAAGTACAACCCGCAAGTGGTAGGTGTGATCCTCCACAGTAGTCGAGTAAATCAAAATGTTGTCGATGAATACTATGATAAATCGATCGAGGTAAGGCTAGAATATCCTTTTAATGAGACTCATTAACACTGTTGGAGTGTTGGTTACGACGAAAGGCATAACCAAGAACTCATAGTTGACATGCCGACACCTAAAGGTCGTCTTCTGTACATCCTCGTCTCGAACTCTAAGCTGATGATAGCCTGACCTGAGGTCTATCATCGAGAACGATTGTGATCCCTTGAGCTGATCAAAGAGGTCATCAATCCTTGGAAGCAGATACTTTTTCTTCATGATCACCTGGTTTAGGCAATGATAATTGACATAAGGTCGCAAGCTCCCGACCGCCTTCTTGGCGAACAGAATCGGTGAAGCCTAGGGTGAAACACTAGGTCGAATGAATCCTTTGCCCTGCAAGTCCTCAAGCTGTACCCGCAGCTCATGTAGCTCAACGGGAGCCATCCGATATGCTGGAGTAGATATCGGGGTTGTCCCATCGTACAAGTCAATATATAAGTCGACCTCTCTGCGAGGAGGTAGTCCTGGAACGTCTTTAGGAAAAAAGTCTGCATACTGATCCACCACAACAAGAAAACTCGGACTCCTCACATCAACTGATCCTAGGATGAGACTAGCCAACTGATGAGTGATTGGTTGTCCTCTCCTCTGAGTGAGTCCATAAAGTGCTGCAAAGGCTCCCTTCTCACCGGTGAAGGTAAACCTGCTCCCATTAGTGCAGACACACCACACCTTGCGCCTAATACAGTCGATCTGAGCATGGACCATTGATAACCAATCCATGCCTGAGATGACGTCGTAAGGACTTGACGCTACTAAAAGAAGATCCTAGTTCATGCTATCGCATCCTAGAGTAATCTCACACTACCGGCACTAGTGTGTAATCGTCGAGTCTTCTTCCGTAGGAGTCTCTAGCCGTAAGGATCGAGCTAACAGCTCTGTCAGAATCTCCGAGATCCGAAAAAGGGCAGTGATAATGAAATAATGGCTCACTCATGTTTCTATAAGAACTAAAGAAAGGGTGGATTAGACACAAATAGTACCCCGATTCATCTCAGGTGTGATTTGGTCATAGGCCTCCACTGCCTGAAGCTGAGCCTGCCTCTACCCGCCACCTCCCTGTGGTCGGGGTGGCCCTCCTGGTGGTGGTGGTGGTAGATCCTTGAAGCGTCGTCCACCACCTGCTACTCGTCCAGCTCCTCTACCTCTTCCGCCTGCTCCCTGCGGACCACCATGGTTGAAACTCTGCCTCTTCATGGGTGGTCCCTCAACCATCTGTTTCTCCTCTACATGGCGGGTCGGTCAGTCACGTGCCAGGTGGCCCTGCCCGCCGCATGCATAGAAATGTAAGCATCTCATATGACGGGTTCTGCTGCATGTGACCTGCACTTCCGAACCAGTATCCTGAGGTCACCCACCTGATGGTTCGGTCCACTTGGACCCCTATGACATCCGTCGACTGACAGCTGTTGAAGACTCTTCCACATGCCGCCCTGCGGTAGGTCTCGCTGCGAGTGTAGGCTCAACAAGAAAGATCCCTATAAGAAGGGCTCTCTCCAGTACTACTGCCTGTGTCGTAATACTGAGGGAGATCATCAAAGCCCTGATCTCATGCCTCAGTCCCTGCTCGAATGTCCGGCCCCGGATAAATGGGTCGCGTACCATGTAAGTGGAATAGAGGGAGAGGTCGGTAAATCTCTCTGAGTATTGGTCTACTGACATGCTGCCCTTCCGCAGCTGTAGTAACTCCTCAATGCACACCGCACGGAGGGTGGCTGGAATGAACTCTGATCAGAAGAGGCTCTCGAATTCTGTCCAAAGAAGAGATGCCTTGTTGTGCACCTGGAGCATTAGGATCCACCATCTACCTACTGCCGCATGAAGGAGACTCGCCGCAAGGATCACCATGGAATCTGCTGGTATCCGTACCAATCAGAAGAATCATACAACAGCCTCCAGCCATCCTTGGCTGCCTGAGGGTCTGTCTCCCCATGGAACCAGGGCGGTCTCTGATGCTGAAACTCTTGTAGTGCAGTCAGGTGAAGTGCACTCTCAGCTGCTGGGGTCGGTGGCATCGGCGGCTCGCCGGGTAGAGGTACCGTCGGTGCCTCTGCTGTAATGGGGCCCTGCACCCAGGCCTCGTCGCTCGGAGTGCTACCATCTCGCACAAATCTCGGAACCCCAGCTGGCTGCCATCGTGGGGCCATCCTGAAAAGTAACTGGTGAGCCATAGTTAATACAGTATACATGGTGAGCTGACACAATGTAATCAATAAGAAAACTTTTGAAACACACATGCAATCAATGTTTTCATGTATTGAGTTAGAAATCAGAAGTCAGGGTCCTGGTGTATGGATACGTCGGCTGCCGCACCAACACTGGATTCCCTGGATTGATAACCATACTCAATTCTCGTAGTAATATTGCTTCATGTAGAATACATTATCAAAGTATTTAGTTTTTCGGTAGAACCGACTCCTCTAATACCAATTTGTCACGACCCATCCTTGGGGCCCATTTCGTGACTACCCCAAGACCAACTTCCATAGGCCAGGGGCTGGCGACTAGCACCAAAGGTGTAAATATCTATAATAGGAAAGGAATTTCCTTTAAATAAGAAAGAAAAATACCATAGAGTACACAAAATGAAGTAAACGCTATGTAAACTGAGTATAAAAGTAAGTGCTGGAAATTAAATTGGCCAGTATATAAACCCAACTGAAAAGCACACTACAATTGAGAAAAGAAAGTACAATAGCTGAAAAGTAGAGCAGCAACCACCAAGATGTCCTCCAGAACTCCCACCTAAAGGGTGTGTACCGATAGTCTTGTCGGCTCCTCGAGTCCGGCCATCCACTCTGTGCACGTCCCACTTGATAGTCCACCACCAAATATCGTCCCGCTCCTTAGGCCTCATCCAAGATCAACGTTTTCCGTCAACTACAACCAACACAACAAATTACAGGCATATCCCGTGCAGGGGTGAGTATACGATACTCATTAGGGACCCTGAGACCCCCGAAGGCCTCCAAGAATCCACAAAGGACAAACCACAATGGAAAGATACAAATATGAATTATCAACCCACACTACTTAGGTATATGCCCATACATATACCTAAGTCATCAATTCCAGTTCGGCTCTGACTTTCGAGCCCATGTTCAACCTTGTCCACACAGGAAAGCACAACCCAATACACACAATAAAGCAAGTCAATCATATAGAAGATAATTATTTAAAATGAAGACTC
Organism: Viscum album; assembly: GCA_963277665.1. Classification (NCBI taxonomy): domain Eukaryota; kingdom Viridiplantae; phylum Streptophyta; class Magnoliopsida; order Santalales; family Viscaceae; genus Viscum; species Viscum album. The sequence continues at coordinate 449,831,275 of OY728145.1, forward strand.
ATCTCACACATATATACTATTCATGAAGAGGGGTGGTGATGATTGATGTAGGCTCTGAATCATCTCCTCTGCCGAACCCACGTAGGATCCATGTACAGATTTCATCGCTGCCGAACCCATATAGGATCCATGTATAGTAACATTCGCTGCCAACCCACGTAGGATCCAAATACAGTCGTCATCACTGCTGAACCCCCGGAGGATTCATGTACAGTCGTCCTCGTGGCCGAACCCACATAAAATCTAAGAACAGTTGTCATTGTTTCCGAACCCACGGAGTATCCAAGTATAGTTTTCCTCACTTACGAACCCACGTAGGATCCAATACAGTCTTCCTTGCTGCCAAACCCACATAGGATCTAAGTACAGTCGCCATCGTCGTCGCAGTCGAAGACAGCTCTAGGGTTCCCGCACACAGCACACTCAAGTTCGAACAAACCCATCCGTACACAAACATTACCAAAAGCTTGATTTTAATATACCAAAACAACCGTCTCGATCCAAGGATCCCAATGCAACTGACGTTGAATAGATCAGAGGTCTGTAGCCCAAGATATGTGCGTTTGAATGAATCTGTCTGAAAATAGGGGGTTTGGGCCCGGTTCGACCCGACCTAATACCCAATGGGTCGTCCCGAACCGGGTCGACCTGACCCGGGTCCGGGTCCGGCCCAATTGGGGGCGACCCGGCCTGGCGTTGGTGGCCCGGCCTGACGAGGGTGGCCCGGCCCAACGTGGGAGGCCTGGCCTGCGTGGCCTGCGGCCCGGCTCGGAAGTCGGCCATGGTTCGTCTTGGCTCTCGGCCGAGCGGGGTGCGAAGGGGGGCGTCGCCCCCTGTTTCATAAATGGCCGGCCATTAAGGATAGCCTTTTGTAACCACGGGACCCGAGGAGGTCCCGCCTCCAGGTGGCACTGGCGGCCGGCTCTGCCGGCTGCTCCTCTGAAACCGCAACGACCTTAGGCCGTGACACCCATCTGACTAGCGCGGCGTGACGGCACCGTTCCCATCCTTCGCGGCCCACTCCTGGACACGGCCCCCTTAATCTTCAAAGGCATGGCGTGATGGCACTGCGCACCACCACCGTGGCCCACTCCGGTCTTGGCCCTTTTTGTTCCCGCACGGTGCAACGACATCGCGCCGCCTTCACGTCAAACTTCAATGATAAACAACATGAGAAAGGGAGGAGGATCGGTCGTGTTTGTGCGGTCCGACCTCCTCCCGTTGTCTTGATAACAAGCGGCCAAAGGAACAAAATTTCTCAACGATAAACAAAGCATAATTTTAATTAATTAAAATTGAACTTAACCCCTACATCAACAAAACATTTTGAGCGATGAGCATCGTGGAAAACGACGTCGTAGGATGAGGTTCAGAAAGCGTCGATGGTGAGCGTCCGAGGAGGAAGCAGTGTCTCCCTTCCTTTTTCGCGGAGAGAAGATTATATGGCATGACATCGTTGGCGAGTTCCCATGTCGGTACCTCCTCCTTTTTCGTGGAAGAAGAAGAGGATAGAAGAAACCGGGTAACCGAGTCGATGATCCTTGATGAAGTGTTTCTGTTCTTCATTGAGGATGAAGTTCTTGAAGTGAATAGAGCTCTCCCAAATTCTCACTCAACAAGACAACCCAATAAAATAAGACCCTTATTTTTTTATTTCAAGCAATGTATTTCAAATTAAAAAAATTCAAAAATTGAATTTAGTTAATTAATTAAACCTTGGTTTGTCTAATTAATTAAGTGATATGTTGGCATTATTAATGTGGAAGAGGAGAATCCACATAATTAAAAGACACAAAAATTCAATGGGAAGTTTCCAACATTAAGAGGGGGTTTAGAGGAGTTTAAGGAATGTGAAGGGGTGGGGATCGTGTGGGCCCCACCTCACAAATATCCTAACATGGGTAGTTAGGGGCTTGTGGGTCCCACCCAAACTACCCCATGTAAGATATAACCATTAGATAAATAAAATTAAACTGTACCACAATTTTATTTACTTCATATTTAATCCTCAATTTTTAACAACTCCTCCTGAGTAAACGCACCTTTGGGAAAGGTCATATTAAGCAATTACCGGTGCTACGGTTTCAACGGTGCCCTCAGATTTTGATTCCAAGCACCAGTTGAAAAGATATAAAAACCCTCAAGTTCGTTCACTGAACGTACCTGAGCCAAACTTCGGAAATTGATTCTGGGCACACCAGGCCTTAGAATCAGGTGTCGTCATAAACTGAGTACTCGTAATATCCCAATGTATTTAAGAAAAACATTTCCTTGAAATTGACGGCTCTTTACACTATTATTTTCATGGTTTTTGTTTTTCTTCTGAAGAAATGTATCCATTTGTTTTATATGGATTATATTAAGATGGTATGATGTTTATAAAACCCATTTTATTCTTTGGGTTATGATTGATGATTTATGAATGAGTTGTGGCAAATGTAATAATGATTTGATTAGGAGATGGGTAGGACCAATATCTCCCTCTAATGCATTAGGTAATGATTTATATCTCATGAGATAGACATGGCTGGAACAGTAAGTTAATCTGGTTCAGTGTTACAGGACTGGAATGAGGAGTGAACTCGATTCAGAAATGGACTTTGTCCACTAAGTTGGTCTTGGCAGAAATTCATTGGCTACTATGGAAATCATATCATGTGCTTAATGGGTTTCCACAATTACATGTTTTATTCTGATGCTATTTTATCATGATTTATGTTCCTTCATGGTCTATGCCTTATGTACTACCAAGATTTATTTCCCAACTCAATATTTTTAGTTTTAAACATTATGGTCATGTTTTTCAGTTCAAATGTATATGATTTGTTTTATTTTCTACATGCTTACCCTTAATGATCATTTGGGCTCACCCCTTTTTATGTTTTATTTTCCCAATGATAAAAAGAAAAATTTTAGGTAATAAAAAAAGGGGAAGATCTTTATGGGAGATGTTGAACATCTTTCAACATGATTAGAAGATTATGTTACCTGATTCCAATTACACAAAATTATTACGGTCCTTTGCTCTCTGTTTTTGTTATGTATTAAGTATTCTGCAAAAGTAATGTAACTTCTATGTACATAAAGCTATGGGTATCTACATGAAATGTGTATTGATGATTGGATTAGGACTATAAGATAAGCATCATTAAATTATTCATTTTGTAAATTAATGCCCACGTAGTTTGGTAATGTATAAAAATATAGGTTGAAATTTTTTATTTTATGTGATAAGGACCATATTGGTGCATTTTAAAGTCACATGACTATAAACAATAGTATTCATTTTTAGGTCACAGAACCTGGACTAAAACATACTACAATATTAGTCCATATGAAAATTTATTCTTCAATTTCTTTAATGCCTAAAAATGAGATTATAGGTTTATGTTCCTAATAAATGTTTTCTATATGTCTTTCTCATGAATTATAATTTCTTGTTTAAATGATTAAATGTATCGGATAAAGGTAAGAGTAGGGTGGGAAGGAAAACATGTTGAATTACTATTTGTAACTCCAACAGACTGACGGCTAAAGGAAGCTTATGATCCCACATATCACATAATTAAAACCATATATTAGTGTTTCACATTTTCATAAAACATTAATTATTTCAACTTATCACAACACATTTAAATGAAACTAATTTCATAAATATTTCATCATAACATAATTAAATCATGGAATGAAATTTATTCATAGAAGTATCCACGAATCCTAAAAATAATAATCCATATATAGAAATAATTTGGATGATGTCATAATATCATATCCCTAGTGAATCAAAATAATAATTGATAGATTCTGACATAGATGAAAAATACATTTAAAATAACATTTAATCATTAATTTGAAAATTTGGGAACTATCATTTTCATTTGGTATCATTACAAATAAACCGTTTCTATAATATTGATAACTTTATTATTTGATAATAAATATATAAAAATGTAATGGAATAATTATGAATACTCAATGATATTATATAAATAAAATCCACTCATTACATATTCATCAAAAAAGATGATTGTTAATACATATTTATAAAAAATAAATATTGAGTAATACATGTTTATTTGAAAGGATTTCTTTAAATATTTATTAAAATAAATTATTTTATGTAATAATTACCATTTTATGAAATCTAATTATATAAAAAAACTTCGATAATATTTTTAGAACATAGACATGAGAAAAAATTCCCCAACCAAAGTGGAAATATGGTCATATTTTATAAAAAACTTTTCCTTAATATTTTTATATAAAAACGAGAGAAAAATTAAATGTAAGTATGGATACCTAGTAAAAGCCCAACATATAATAATTTATATGGGATTTATTTGATAAAAATTATATAATTATCCTAAAAGAGATTCAATCAAAAACTTTCCCTATTAAAAATGATATTGCAAAATAAAACATTACATCATCTGTAAATTTTGAAACATGAAAACTCTTGAGATGAATATAATAAAATTAAACATAATAATCGTAGAATATTTTAAATTAATTTATAGAATAGAAATTACATATATACAAAGAAACACACAAAAAATAGGTAGGAAGCTTGGGAGAGTTGAACTTTTGACCTCCCCAACACCCCACATGGTGTTTTCCACTACGCTTGGCCCTAGGGAAAAAATTCAACAAATATATTTATATTCATTATATGTCATATAATTGGGTATTATATAAAATAAATAAAAAAAAATTTGTTCACAACATGAAACATATCGCAATGAAACAACATTGTGATGAAATCCCATGACCATAAGTCTTGTATTGCATTATACAAATTCAAAGTCCATTTCTAATAAATTTATTTTTATTAAAAATATATCATATAACCATATTTGTAAATAACAGTCTATATATCATTGTTTAATATTCTCAAATTACCTTTTTATAAATAAATATTTATTAAAATGATCATTTGAGTGAAAACTGGTTTGTTTTCCATACATATTTTGGTTTGATGGTTCTAGTCATTGCACCTTGTTAGTTGTTTCATCATCTAATAAATCATAATTATATCATAATTATAATATTTTTTCATTATATAAACATTTATAAACCTATATATAAATAAGTGATGAAGAATATCTTACCTTACATAATAAAGATGGTAGTCCGTACGCACAAACAAGTGATCTATCCAATTTTTTGATGGATGAAAAAAAGATCGGATACAATAATTAACCTTTAGATAATCTTAATAATATAATAAATATAATATATATTCATTAAATATGTTATTATGTTAATTCATGTAAAATGTAAAGGATAACAAATGGCATCTATTTGTTAAGGAGGTAGTCCACAAGAATGATAATGTGATGCTATATGTTTCCAAAAGATGAGAGGATGACATAAAATGGACATAAAACAACCTAAAATCATATTAGTATACTGAGAATGAAAATTTAATTATGTATATATGGTTATATAATATTGGGTGTTGGATTAAGAGTAATGAAACATGAATTTTATCTTTAAGTACATATACATCTTCATCATGTATCTTACATTGAAAAGAACATTAAGGCTCGTTGAATGGGTCTTTTGGGAGTAAAAACACCTCATGGTCATGGATAAATATTTTTAAGAGGGTATTTCTGTTGATCTTGTTTCAGTTAAGGTTCTAATGTGGTTTTGATAAGGCATGAGAGAATGTACCGCTTTATAAGTGAGGGATAGGAAAAAAAGTAATTATTAAGAACATTTAAATATAACAAATCCAATATAATGTGAAAGTGGATCCAAATTATATAAATTTAAAATATTATGTGATATAATTTCTAAATAAATTCAACCATTAGGTTTTTTGATGGTTTAGTTAGTTTTATACCTTACAATAGAGATAAACACTTACTATGGTTACTACTCATTATCACAAAAAAATTATCCTCATTAAAAATATTGAATATGATTACTACAAATTTAGAATCCATTTAAATAAAATTAAATGTATAGATTCGATGGAAATTATTATTAAAATAACCAGGAAGAATGTAATGAAAATAGGTTTTAAAAAAATAAATTTTAAGCATAACATTTAAGTTAATCCAATTTCATTCATATTAAAGACCATTAGATGAAAGATAAACGATATGATTGAATACGTAATACTAAAAATTGATTAAATAATTTAGAAATATTTTTTAATTTAATTTATTAGGAAAAAACACATCGAACACATAAAATTCAATTATCAGAAATGACATTTCTTTTTAACATAAAATTTTATATTCTTAATTTTCAAACAATTTATAACAAATGAATATATTTTATACACGTTGAAAAATAATCTTTAATATGTCTAGAAAACTGAATAAAATTTTAAATAAATCATAAATGACAAAAAGGATGCTCATAATAATAAATTTCAAAATAGTTTTTAGGATCAATAAATTTCCAATGTAAATTAGACATTATTTTATAAAATTATATTTCATCTAAACACCATATAATGTAAATTATTTAATAATATATGACCATTATTCACATTGGTTCATTATTTTATTCTTCATAATCTATCCAATATATCCAATTTATTAAAGATAAAAAATATTATAAAATCTTTGGTGTATAATTGATCCTGAACCAGGAGTCCAAGTTACATTACTATAGTTACCCTGCCATCGTCATTAGAAATGATGATGGTAGAAATGATTATGAAATTATATATTATAATATAGTATTTTTATATAGATTATTTTCTATTAATAACATTTTTTGATATCATCCATGATGGTTTTCAACTTAATAATTTTCAAGGATGTCCAGGTGCATAAAAAATCATGTTGTTCTTTCGTTGTAAGATGTCAGAGAAGAGTGAATGCAGGAAGTGTAAAGATAATTATGGGTTATGATAGATCAAAAATATATTTGATCCACAATCAAATGTAAATTAATTAGTGAATCTATGTAATAGCTTATGCATATTCTATATATTTGATATCATCTTATCCTAAATTGATTATAGAAATCATATTTATTTTCATTATAGTGGATAAAGACCGTGAATGGTGAATGAGGGAAATCAGGAAGCTTTATAAAAGTGGATTTCCTAGTAGAAATCATTGATCATGCATAAAGTTATAACTAGAGTGATAAATACAACCCCATCTAACTATATGACATTCTATTGGAATAGAGAAAAGATCATAGTGGATTATGGGGGACTAATGTAATGATGCTTGATGGAATCCCATATGACATTATTAATATTACATGGTGAAGGGATCCACTTCTAAAATTGGATATAAATGTGCTATCATGGGGGGCCTTAATGAAAGAGATTCATCTTCTTGGGTCCCTTTTTGGAAATTGTGATGAAGCTCCACCTGATTTCCATTAAGTTACATTAATCTAAAAATCTGAAATTCAATGAGACAAAGAGTGGTGAGAAGCTCCTGAATTGAGTTATGAGTGACCAAGGGGTGAGTTTCAACAATAAATAGCTGAATTTTGATGGAATGGATTTTATAAAGACCATTAAATATGGATCAATCCTTTTTAAAAAGGGAGTATCCCCTTCCAAAGATGGAGGTGATGCTAGTAAAATAGAACCCATACTTTCTTGATTAGTCCACCCATAGTACAAGAATCCTAGATATAAAGAACCATAAAAACATGGATTGGGGCTATTGTGGGGGAACTCAAATAGATATATAGACCATAAGGGGATTGCCTTTAGGGGTGGTTATGCTCTTCTGAACGAAGACCTTCCTCAAATATGGAAAATTCTCTCAATGTTTATGGATTGAAACTAGGTTGAAAACAAAGCTCGTGATCATGTAAACCTTGTCATGGATAGATTTGGGAGTTCCTTAATGATGAAACTAATTTCATGAACTCCAAATATAATAAAAACCAGAAGTATGGATGGTCACACACACCTTAAATTCATGAGTGTTTTTACCCATAACATGGAACCAAAGGTGTAGGATGCCCGTGTTGGTGTCCTTCTAGATATCCATCATAGTGAAGTACCCAATGGATGGAAACACTTAAAAAATCCAATCAAATTAAAAAAAATATTTTTTGGGACATTTTTTCTTGGGGTTATTCAAATAGAATCATTTTGAAGAAATATTAATCCCACTTCACTTGACTACCTCATTTGTGGAGATAATGTGGTTCGATAAATACCAAACTAAAAAGTCAAAAATTGAGGAGATATCATTTCACCATAGGAACACAATCCACTAATCCTGCACCAGGGTTACATGGATCATGTAATGATAAGCCATATATTAGAAAATACATCGTGGGATCAGATGATAATGCATTGATATTGTTCATCTATCATCTTGACAGTGCATAAAAACATATTAAAAATCTTATTTAAAAAAAATATTTATAAAGGATGAATATTTTCAATATTTTTTGAATAAAATATCATGATTTGGGAACTCCATGAGGCTTATAGATTCACTCTCACAGTTTTAATTATATAAAATGAAATCAATGTGACAAAAAATACATCGCAAAAGTGATAGAAGAATATTAATATTGATTTAAATCTTAGGATCTAGGTTAGAAACTCTACCATTATGTGCTTGAATACCCATTCCACAATTACCCAAAACAAACCTATCAAAATATGCGAACCATAAAATAAATCCCAATATATATTTCCCTATAAAATTTATATCATTATTTAGATACTCCTCAGGTTAACCTAAACTTATCTAATGGATCGAAAATCCTAAACCACAAATCCCAGTGGTACAACCAATATAAGTGGGAATCCCAAAAAAAATAATCGATTAGATTTTAAATTTTCTAGTAATTTTTTTTGGATCCTTGAGAAAATAAAATATATGCATGGTTATGGATGTGATGGTGATTTTTACATGGGTAATTCTTCTTCAATTAAGAGGAAGCATTTATTCCAATTGTTGATATGATTTCAGATCCTGTCAACCACACCCTCAGAGTGGTAATTGTGATGTATACTAGGGTATATCAATGCTCTCAAGTAGTCCCTAGGAAAGCAACTACATGTAACACCTATAATATTATCAATTCTTATAACTAGTCATTATGATCATTGAGTGGAAATTAACACACTACCCTTATCATAGTTAATGGTTTGAACACTCTCTATACCATAATCTTAATAAAAAAAATAAAATCTCGAATCAATTATCCACACCCATTGAGGAAGAAGATCATGTCATTAGTGAAGAGGATAAAATTAAATCAATTAAAATATTTCCTATACTAGAATTGAAGGATATAACTGAGATCAAGGTGACTAAAAATTAATATTATGGGGGAATCACGGATAAAAATTAATGAAATGGTATGGAGAGGGTCTCCCTAACTTTCCCCTCGTACCAATTTTATGAAACCACATTTCTTCCCAATTATAGTGATTGATATCCAGAGTTGATGTCGAACCTGAGAAAAACGACCATTATCCCAAGTAGATAAACCCATGTATTCCATTAACAAGCGAATAAAGCTAATACAACCTATATTATGTTTTATCCATGTAAAAATTGATATAAATGTTATACCCATGTTTTTTTAATTCCAAACAAACCCATTCTAAGGATTCATAGCATCTAGAATGAGAAATACAATGATCTGGTCATTGGATATAGGGTATTTCTCCTATACAACATGAGAGGCATAATTAGAATCTAATGTCAACATATCATACATGATACATAGGAAAAAATTATAGGATTGAAAAAAACCATACAATATGTATATCATGATTTTATCTTCTTTCAAAAAATACTTTCTCATAACCAACACTGTAGGTGATCAATGGGTTTTAAATCAGGTTGTCATTTATATCCATCGTGTTCATAATGTCATGTCTACTCCAGACACACAATTTGAAACCAATACCATATTGGTGGAAAACTATATTTTAAATTAATATATTCTTATCCAATTATATACGGATATTAGTACTGTTAGACAATGAGTAAATGACATTATATATCATGGAATTGCCAATAAGGTTCTAAAATAATCAATGGAATAGGAATGTGAGTCACTGATTGTTCCAACAGATGATGATTAATCACAAAATAAATATAATATTTTTAAATTAAATTTATTCTTATAGATGTTCTTATATCATTATTCCAGATAATGGAATTAGCTATAGTGGCCAAAAGATACTGTGAGAATGTTTCTACATGATCTTTAGAGGATTATCGCAAAGTGGTTTACTCTGTTTATGAGGAAGGGAAAAACCAATGGTACAGATGAAAAAAGGAAGAATTTAATCCATAGTTTAAATTATGATTCCTATGTTTTATGAGACTATCCCTAACCCCTCCCCATTAGGAATCAAGCACCGTCAAGAAAGAAAAACACTATATATGTGAATCCTTCTAATTAAAGGTGTTACTGTTGATGTCCATCCATGATTTCTATATGTATATATATATATATATATATATATATATTGAAAGCCACACATTAAAATAAAATTTATAGATCGTAGACTCACTGCCTTTAGGATCACACTACGTAAAGAATTTTAGGTGAACCCCAAGGATGCTATTAAATAGACCCTTGGAAATGCCGAAAGACCTATTATTATAACATCCATGTCTAAATCAGATGGAGAACTGAGAATAGTTATTAAAACCCCCAATACTAGTGGATTTTGAAAATGTATCTATATAATGACCAAACACATCTACAAAATTATGAAGCCCATAATTACCTTGATTATAATAACATATCCCATAATATTTCCATAGACTCAAAAAATGTAGGATATCCTGGAATTCATAAATTCTTCTTCTTATTCTACCATGTTTTTATAAATAGATAAGGAATCAGATCAACATCATGCAATTTTCAACCCTCATCATAGGTTTCCATCATTTTTTGATGTTTTCCCAAATAATATCATAGAGGTAGCCATAATAGGGAGTGGAACATGCCTAATGGGTGGCCAGGATATGATCATGAAAATAAATTCCATGTGATGTCTATTGTTAGTAATACTTCAATGACTGATGCTACTATTAATCCCAATAAAGTGGACCATATTATAGTAATTTTAATTGAAGGGGATCCGAACATACAGTCCAACACATAAAATTAATATCATGAGTGATCATATTTTTTGTAGCGAATCATAGTATACATTGACTAGTATGTAATTTTTATACCATTCACAGTGCTACATTCTCAATAAAGAATACAAAACCTATAGTTTCCTACCTTCACACATCAATAATAAATGTATACTAGTGATAGGTATGTACAAAAACCTTAAATATTATAATAAATTACTGTAAATATTTTTTCAGTGACATCATCCTAGATGACATCACACCATTTGATTGTGACACTAAACTAGACCATGAGTACCTATATCTGCTTCACACTGACTTTAACATGATTAGAATAATATTTGGAAGATGATTTAATATAAACCCAATATCCATATTTATTAGATGAAACATTTATTGAATGATAAATTTTATTTTTAAAGAAAGTGATATTTTCAATTACTGGTAAAATTATGGTTTAAAAATATAATACACAAGGGTTTCAACTAAGAAGAAGAGGCTTGGGCATATAGCTTAGAGGATGAATCAAATATCTATAATATAAGACTTAATTATATGTACTTAAATAAATATATAATTTCAATGGGGGTGACATTAAAGATTCAATTCATGGGTGATGGGAAATCTAATCATATTATAAACCATTATTAAGAGCTGGATTCCGCTATGGGGTAACTCAAAAAAAATAGTATAATATTTCAGATTAGTACAATAATAATAGGATAAGGATGGATGTTAAGGTAATGAATATTCTCTCTACAGGTGAGATCAAAACTGAAAGGGTAGTAATGTTTTGATAAAATGATGACTTGGAAGAAACAAATGGTGGAAAATTACAGGACTCCATTAGGGGAATTTTTTATGTACTAATATCAATACGAGATATTCCCATTTATGGATGTTCATATTCCATTTTTCAACAAAATGAAAACGAATATTGTTCTAAATTTTTTTTATTTTTTTATTCATATATAACACTTTTATTATCAATTTTAAAAAATATAATTCTTTTGGTATTAATGCAAAGATAAATCTAAGGAATTTTAACAATTATTTCAAATTAATATAGTCAAACATGGTTACAAAACACTTGAGGTAAAAGCGTTTTCTTTTGAGGCATGGCTCACATCCATTTTTTGTAAAAAACCATCATCATACACTAGAGTTGATCTATTTAGATTATTTATTCATGGTTGTGGATAATGGATGAGTATAAAAATAAATACTAACAAGGTACTCTATATTTTTTCTATTTGGATTTTTTCTTCCAAAGAGTTTCTCACATATGGTTTTAGGTATAAATATCATCACTATACAAAAGTGTTGGCCCATTTGTATTATAATATGACATAATGTGAGGAGGATCTAAAAGAAGTATCGGTAATGTTGATTCTTATTTTATAGAGTGTATGAGTACCATAAAAATATTTTTTTAATAGTCTCACATAGGTATATGAATTATAATGTTATATGATTACTCTTATTTTTTCTGTGTCCAATGGTCTTAGAATGTATGGATTATCTTTTTCTCAGATCATTTTCTTGAACCCACATGATTTATTTCATATTATTTATTGGGTTATTTTTTCCTAAGAAACAAATAGTGGAGACTTAGTGGATGAATCTCATCATTCTATAAGGTTTACCTTTATAGGTTTTTTAATTAATAAGATTTTCACCCTTTCCCACTTCATGATCTCAATGATGTACAAGATGTTTAAAATGAATACCTATTGAGTTGATACATGTATTTTATCCAAGCCTCTCATTATGGGGATTTAACTTAGTGAATTATATGTATATTTTCTTTGGATGTTTTAAGTCTTGAATGTCATACCAATCAAGATAATGTTTATGGTCAGAAAGATTTTCCCAAATATCATTGTAGTTTAATATATTTTATACATTAAAACATATAAGGCACACTCTATCAGGAATGGTCACGAAAGCCTGACCTTAATGAAGGAATAATTTCTAATAATAGAGTATATCATAATATGGGGGAATTTAGTTTATGTTCATGATGGAAGGACAATAATGTAATGTGATTTTGGGTCACAAAATGATGATAAATTATTGGTTTAATAAAAACTATTCATATCCCCACATTGATGGTGTGTATGATGAATGGACGGATAACATATAAGATGTTGAATATACTAGGATATGTGGATAATGTAATTTTTAAATCATGACTCCATAGTATATAATCATTAGTTATGAGATGCAAGATGTATTTTTTGATGACTGTTGTTCAAATTCGAATGATGGGTTGTGATAAATTTGTTTTGGGACATATCTAGAAACATTTTCATTAGATAAAAATCCCATGGTTGGTAATTTTGATTTAGGTAATTCATGTAGATCCACATTGGGGATTGTTTTATATCCAAACATAACTTTATTTTGAATCTATATTAACTAATTACGGATTTCCATGAAAGCTTTTTGGTGATTAAATCAATTTGGAAATGAATTGTGTTAATCAGAAAAGGGTATTCAAGGAGGGGTTTGGTACTATAAAATTTATATCATATATGTAGAACATACATCAGGTTAATGAGATATGACATGAAATTATAACATTTTTTCTATTGAGATGTTTTTCCATTGAGTATAACAAGGATCTTTCTTAGAATATATGGTTGTCCCCACAAGATTTTTTCCTTTTTCATTTCAAGATCAAATTTCACTCCACACCCTCCAAATGGTAATCATAGTGAGCATAGACTATAATTCTTATCATCCCTCCCTTAATGGTATTTCAAGAAAAAAAAATTTATGCCTCACTAATTAGCATTTTAAGATATTATTTTTTACTTTTTAGGGTAGAATAAATGGTTTTTTTAAGTTGGAAGAAATATCACTACACTTTTAGGTCATGGAACAAAAACCATGGGTCAAGAAGAAATAAGACCAATTAGTTTTCAAAGGTTAAAAAACATCACAATACCTTTTTAAATAAGTAGTAATTATGTTTTAACTCATGAATCATGGTTTTTAGATTATGAATGTTGATTATAGATAGGTACGTTGGAGATGAACACATAACATATTCATATATTATGTTTTAGGCCACGAGTTCTATGTATATGATTATTCGAGGATGCAATTCATAAAAGAAAAATAATCCAATTGTTGAAAAAAAAATTAGTGGTTATTATGAATATCTATATTAGAGAATTAATGAATATGTATATACACATTTCTATTGATGTTACATGAACCCATCACACATATCCATGAACGGATCTTGGAAATGATGGACACCTGAGTCACTAAGTGTAACTTATGGGGTGGGATATTTTGAAATGTTGATGATGAAATCCCAGCCCTTAGTTAATGTTTTTCATTCTACTACAATCCTTTGAGAATGAGTGAAATTATATGATGGTTTGTAGATGGGTCAAATATATATTATATAGATAACACTATATGTATTGAAATAGTAATAATGAAGACATACATATTTTATTTGCACTCTTAATAGTTTATGGGAATTTTTGATGGTCTATATGTCATGATGTTCAATTTTATGTGATAAGGACTTTAGTTTTATGTATTTTTTCTTCATGTGATGAGTAATTAGGTGTCATGCATTCTAACATCATGTGATAATGATTATATTGTGATTTAGTTTAACATCTTGTAATGAGGACTCAGGTTTCATGAAATTTAACATAATGTGATCAAGACTCAAGTGTTAGGTATTTAAAATTCTCGTGAAAGGGCTTAGATCATACAATTTAATTCCATGAAGTTGGGACACATGATCGATGTAGTTAAAAATATTTGATACAGATTAAAACTAAAATTTTTAATATTATCCTATAGAAAATCTGATTTTTGGTTTTTAATGTCAGGTGGAAAGGACATTGGTTTTTTTAGTTTAATTACATGATATTTTGACTCATACAATGTAAAATAATGTAATGTGGTCTTTTATTAATATAGATAATTTTATGTGGATATAACTAATACATGAGACCACCTCATATGAATAGAATGTCTATAAGTTCTTGCTATAAGAATGAATCATCGAAAATCATGGGACATTTTTACTGGAATAATAAATTTGTATTAAACCACACCATAGTATACTTTTGTTATTATAATATACAAAAAACATTTCCCAAATTTCTATGAATGATCCCAAGACTTGAGGAAAAGAATTATAATTTTTTATTTTTTAAAAAGAAATGACTATAGGATATAAAAAAAATTCATCTGGGCCTAATATAGAGGATAGATCCATCACTTTGTATCCCGTTAGGTTAGGAATAAATATCGAAATAGATCTGATGATGGTGTTTTTTATCATGGGTTTAGTGAACCACAACATTTGAGGATTCCAGGATTGTCTTATCTATCCATCATCCGAATGTAATATAATAAATATCTTTATTTTTATCAAGATGTCATAAACGAGGTGGGAATATTTTCTAAACGAATTGTGGGTTTGGACTAGGATATGAAAGAAAGAATTCCTATATACCCCATGAAGGTTTTAATCATGTAAAACATAGTTCATAAGTTTTCTTCAACATAAATAAGACTCATATATAGTATAGGAGATGTTTATTTTGTATAATTTATGTTTGGGACTAAGAAAGTGGATCTATAAATCACTATGATTCCTATAACATCTGTAACTATGAAATGTATCATACATTAGGCATATTTTATATTAATAAAAATCATGTTAAAAATGATAAGATCAGGTTTATAACTAGCATGGGGTATTTAATTAATATTTTCATGGATGGGGAGACACCCTATAATAAGGAATAAGGGGAAATAATTCCATATTGGTAGAATTTATGGCTAGGAATATGATTGATGATCCAAGAATAAATAAATATCCTATAATTTCCAAAATTAAGAAACCAATAATTCATCATTGAGGTATTTTTATCTCCAGGTACTTCCATAGACAATGATCACTCACCTGTACATCACTGTCAAGTAATGGAATGGGGTCTCACTAATAATCATCACTAATTTGTTTGAGTTTTCATGTATGGATGACCATATGCCATTCAGTTTATATAAATATAACATGGACTAATCTACCTACCTTTTAGTATATCAAAAATTAACCATTCCCATATGAGTGGTTAACTAGGATCTCTATGTTCACATGAATCATGCTCATTATGAGAAACAATAGATGAATTTGATGTTATTTAGTTCTCATGAGAATAATTATAGTCCAAATATGGGGAATACTTCCATTTTAGAGAATGAATGAAAACGCTACATATGTTCAACTACCAATTTTGGAGAAGTGATTGTGAATGATCAGCATACATGATTTGGCTAGGGATAGAAGATACTTTCAACAAGAGAAACCCTAAAAGAAGAGGAATCAAGATACACAAATTTCTTGTGTATATATGAATGGGGGTGTTCATAACTCATGGTAGGCTATTATAAATTTGTCACAACACAATGTGGTCCCTAACAATGTTTTATCTATCATATAAAAGAGACAATCCATACTAATTTTGGTTTATAATTAGTTTATGGTCTTTCATGATTAGATAAAATGTCTTATAGATTAACACCATGGGACAAGGAATAAAGGGGGAATCATTCACTTTATTCCTACTAACATATTTGTAAAATAAATTCATTATGTCTCCCACATGGATCTGAGTCTCATGTGGTTGAAATTCTATGAGGATGTAACTTTATGGTTTGATTAATTTCTTTAAGAATAGAGAGAACAACAAGTAGTTAAATTTCAATTGGTAAGAATTAAAACTGAGTAATTTGAATTCATTCAAATGGGAATAATAACATGTAGTTTAATGTCACTTGGAATGAACCAAAACCAGATATTTTTATATATTTTTTAATGTAACTAATATCATGAACATTAATTTCATGATAAAATAACTAAATACACCCATTTAAAATTATTTATGAAACTATTTTTTTCTATATATTTAAATGTTGTATAGATCATATTTCATGAAGTGATTTGAGACTATATGAAATATTCATTGGAAAATATTTTAATTTTGGGGTGTGTGATTCACACATTTCTCATGTTTTCTAAGGAGTATGTTTTGATGGATTAGACCTTGTTCATGTTTTAATTTCCATCTCATTTTTTTCAAGTTTCATATGTATCTATCTTGCAATAATAGAGGTTTTGAGAAACAATACTCGATCAAAATAGAGTAATGAGAGAAGATGAGTTTTCATATTGAAATATCATGAAACTCATTTTTGATAGACCTATATATTCTTCAATAGAAGCATCATTATCTCATATAGGATCTCCAATTCATCCATCTTCTAATGATATAATTTACATTTAAGAAAATGGTTGAAAATGATTATGTGAATAAAGGAAAATTATACCTCAATTTTCAGGAATTACTTTGTTCAACAAACAAGTTCATATGGTGACACTTTCCAAGAAGTGTGGTTTATGGTGCAATAAGGCTACCAGGAATGTAGAATTTTATCTACCTATGATTTCTTATAATTATTTGTAAGAAACTCTTGGGTATTTTGTAGAGTTGAAAGAAATACTATGTTTTTCTATTTAATTATTTATGTTAGTTTGATGAGTGGTTGGATAGAATGTTCTACTCTTAATATATCTATTTCAACTCATAAAAATCATTTTTGGTTCATTTTTCTCTCAATATTGTTGTATAGGCATGAAATCCAACATTGATACTATATTAACAATGTATATTATAACCGTTTTACCATCATCCATGAGTGGTACAACCCATCCTATATGATTAAAACATCATAGATAATAATTAAATACTTCAGCATCCTAGATGTAGTTGGGAGATTTGACCCCATGAAATCTATTTCCTTCATACTAAACAATCATTATGATTTAAAGGAGTGGAATAGTTCAATAGGATTATGAATTATGCTAGTGTGTATATACAAAGAAACATAATTTCTTTATCACCTCCCTATAATCATATATCATTAAAGGCCAAAAGAATTTAAGGATCTTGATTGGGTGTGGGAATTTAGTTCATGGCTAGTGAGAACTACAAGTTCATAAAAATAATTATTGTACGACTGTGAGAGTAACTCATCCAATAATTCTTCATTGAAGGGCCCCATAAAATTCTTATTTATAGTGGACAAATTTGGAATATTTACCATCGTAGTGGGTTTAGTTCACCACCGCATAATGAATCTTATCGTTCATGGATTTATCTACTATAATAACATTATTTGATAGTTAGTTACTTACATGAGGCATCCAAATAATCATGTAATTTACAGATGTGGATATAAGATTGTACAAATTTAGTGAAGCCTTGATTTGATTTATTTCTACCAAGATGTTGTCGATTAATGACGAGAACATCATATGAAGAGAAATTTTATTAGAAGTCTTATCCTATTCCCAACATACTAGTGTAGTAGTAAAATGGGATGATGTATCTATATGACTATTATAAGATCAAATAATGTGGTTTAGAGTCACCGTTAGGGGAATATCATCCCCTAACTCTTAAAAATTATCAAAAAGATGAATTAATTTATCCTAGATGATTGAATTCTATCCATCAATTTTGATGAATAAATTTTATGAATTTCTTTTGTTTTTTGATAAGAAAGTAGAATCTTTAGGGAAAATTCATGGGAAATGATAAAGAAATCGTACTCTTCCTAATATGTGTGGAGTCATTCTAATAGGTAAAATGAATTGGGAAATACTATCATTATTTTAAAATAAAGAAAATCCCTAAGAAAACATGCGTATAATTTTTATTATCCATGAATGTTTCTTTTGATCTATGAGAAGCATTGTCATTGTATATCTCCAACACCTGAGATATACCTTATATTAAGATTTCTTCCTTATCATGGAGATCATTACATAATAGAAACATCTCATATGATAGATGTTCTGTGAGAATATCTTCCAATAGACTCCCCATAATCTTCTTTTTGAGGATTGAACTATATGTATTTTTTGAGGGTAAATATCTGTTGTCTAAGTCCTTTGGTTTGAATTCAGCTTTTAAGGACACAATTTAAATGGTCAAAGTGAGATACTAAATTTTCCTCAGGATTCTAAAGAAAATGAATCAATTATATACTAGGATTACCAATCATATATTTTTCATCTCTATATTTTTATTTATATCTTTGATTCACATAATGGTAAAACTAAGAAATAAAAAATCTCATCTTAACCTTCTTCATTCTTCTATGTTCGGAGTGCACTAATATAATTATATAGATTCACTTAATAAATGATAAAATTAATTCCTTCAGATATAATAATCAAGACTAATGTTTTGTATAGGTATTTCTTTAGTTTATCAAAATATAGTTTGTATTTTATTTCTCACTTATAATCCACTTCTTAGTTTTTTATTCTATAACAGGGTAATAATTTCCATGTGAAAATTGTGATGAATTGTTTGATGTAGATGAGATTCAATTATAATACTCTCAATTACTTATGGTTATAGGTTAAATGTATATTATGAATTTTAATATTCTTTTTGTGATCAAATTCATTACCATGACCATACATCATAAGGATAAGAAAATTTCATTTTTACACTATGACGTAGAACTTTTGGGGGTTTATTTTTGGCTGTTTTATCATACCATAAAATAAATGGATTCCTAGTCACTGTGATGGTCACAATGCTATAAATATTTTAAAATAATTTATTACACTTATCCGCATAAGTTATTTCTCAATAAGGAAATGAATAAATAATTCATATAGAGTTGATATTTACCACAAACAGTCTTTAAGTTGAAAGGCATTACATGATAGAACTAAATCCCCTCGAGTGCTTTTAAATATATTGTTTAAACATTATCTAGATGATTTTGAATATGATTTGAAATGGATTACTCATTTATGAATGAGAGGGACTCAAATATATCTAGAACAATTATTGGAAATTTTCTGACTGGGACAGATATTTGATGATTCAAAAAATTAATTTTGAGGTCCAGATGTTAATAATGACATGGATATGATCATTTTTTTTCATGAATAGGACAATTGATTCTAAATGTTTTTGGTATTTTATTAATATGATGATGTTTTAATTAATGAGTGAGTTAACATTACTATCTACATTAGAATAAAGAGTATGATGTATTCCTTTTTGTTTCATTCATTAATCAATGGGGGTTGTCTAGTAGGCTTAGGTGATGAGTGACCTCTATTTTATTTAATATAAGAATCATTGAATAGTTCCAAGACAAAATGTAAAGATTTTATTTTAAAAAGGAAGTATAATCCTCAAAATACAAAGGGTTCTTGTCTACACTTATGACCATGGGTCTTGTATTCTCCTATTTATCAAAATTAACATACCTGAGAACTACTATGGTGATAGATATTCCATCCTCAAATAGTAGAGATGCATCTCAAAGAAGATATTATTCATCTCCCCATGTCATAATATTTTTAGGGATAATAGGTATAGGGGGAATATTTTATATTGAAATGTATGTGTGAAAATATTCATATTTTGAAAAAAAATGATAAGAAACCCATGAGTAGTAAGGATACATGTGATAATTTATTAATGTCAGGGGAATTGTGAATATCTTATAATTCTTTCAAATTATCATTTTTGGTAGAGAAAATACCATTATACTAAATTTCAAGAGTATTTATGAAGGAAACATTGGTTCCCACTAATGATGTGTAGGAATCCTATAACCCCAATGCTGATGAAATGATCTTCCTAGGTTCCAAATAAAATGAATGATTATTTAGGATATGGGTTTTAAAAATTGAGAATTCGTTTTCCACTTATGAAATTTTGTCCTCATCATAAATACATGCCTTATTTGTAATAGATGTCACTATATTTATATTGGAATGTTAAGTCTATAGACCCTGGAAAATCTCTAGAGATGGTTCTATACCACTCATGAGATTTATGGGTAATAAATTTCCACACCAACTAAGATCCAATGGTTTTCTATAATGGTTTTAAAAAAGATAGGATATGTAACTAGAATATCATTTCCTATAATCAGATATTTTCATTACCTCCTGTAGAAGAATTCATTAATTATCTAGGGGTATAAATATTAAAAATGCGAATTATCACCGCATGGAACTGAAAATATTCCATTTGTTGGGTACATTAGGTGTTTATGATATGATAAAAGAACCACTATAGTCATATCAAGCAATCATATTCCATATTGAATATTTTAGGTCATTTCCTAATTAACAAACATGAATTTAGAGTATTATTAGAAGTAACTAATTTATTTATTTGGTCCTTCTAAGATGATTTTGTTATGTTTTATCATTCCCTAAATGGAAAATTTTAGGGGAGAATGGTCTTCTTCTCCATAACCAAAGCATTGGAGAATCTAGAATTGTATGAGAGTAATCCCATAGGAATTTTCATTCATATCATGATATGTCTCAACATTATTGAGTTTTCTTACGATGTACATTGGTTTTATGGATCCCTAGATGGTGGAATCATGATCATTTTCTACTAATAAAGTAATTTGGAGGCAATACACTATGGAATTCTCTACATGATAAACATCAACCACCATAACTTTGACCTAAAACATGAATGGCCTTTAATGTCACCCAATGTGTGGCTCTTTATGTTCCTTTAAGTATTATTGAATTTAGAACCGAATGATTTTCCACGATATAAGTCAGTTGATTCATTATATTTTACATTCACACTATGTGTTGGAGCCTCCCAATTTGGGGTAGTTCCTTAGATGGAGGCTTTGAGGATAAGGAATTTGGTACTGATAATCCTCATACCTAGAAAGAATTTAGAATAATGTTTGTTACTAGTTTTTTATTTTGGGTAGAATTTGATATATATATTTTTTGATCAGACATCTACATGACTATCAAATTATTATCTACGGTAATTGGATTTGAACGAACCCTATAGGATTTAAGACAATATTTATATTCTCAATGGGATAACTAAATTTTATTTATATATTATCATCCATAATATATATTTAGTATGGAAAAAACTCATATATTGGGATATATCATGAAAATAGCTTCCTCAATTACCTCAAAAATTAGGACATTTCCCTCTACCCCTATAATTTACAAGAAACTATAGTTCACATGTATAATATTCTTTGTAAAATGTTCTTCCAAGTTAATGAAATTGATAGAGAAAAAAATGACTCTTCCTTGGATTGGGGTTCCATTTGAAAGGGCAGTTCCCATTCCTTGAATGATGGAGGTGCGAAACTCATAAGAGTTTGGAATAATTCCGGATTTTTTTGAGGTCTATATTCCTATACACTATTCAACATTCTTTGATTACACTTGGATTTATTGGATAGAGTCCAGAGTGTATATTTGGAAGATGCATTTTTATTATGGTCTACAACTAGTTTAATGAGTTTCAACCTTATTATAACATAAGAAATAATGGTTATCTTTTGGTTTATTGACCCTTTAGACTTTCATTCATTCTTGGATGGGGATTCTTATAAATATTATTCTTCCTATGACTGGGTATAGGGAACATATGATACCAATGCTATAGGTTTTCCCAACATTACCTATCTAAAAAATACTATTTTCTCAATGTAGTTATTTAGTATGTATCCTTCTTGAATATTGTGTCCCAACATCACATAGATGGGTAAATAGTTTAGGTGATCATTAAGGTTGACTTCATCATATTTTCTTACCTTAGTTATCCTGAAGAGATTATTTTCCTTGGGTTTAATGAAATTTCCTAGGACCTTATCCTTTTGAAAATACTAGGTTCTGTTTCTTATGTCATTTTATCATGGGACTCCTTTATCCTTCCTTTCCTCAAGAGGAGGTCATTTTTTCAAATTTTGTAACATCACAGAATTTTTCAAGAGACACAGAGCATGAATAGTTACTATGATTGTCTTGGGTTTAGTATTTAGAATAAGTTTGTAAGCATCTTATTTTCCCAACCACATTCCCAATGTAGCATACATAGGGTAATATTTCACTAATTTTCACATATTTTCATCATCTCAGAACTATGAAATAACTCCAAACTCCATAATTTTTTATGGATACATAAATGAGATAAGAAGAGTTCCTAACTCGTCAAGTATAATATCAATAAAAATAACTAATATATTTTTCAATATTAGTTATAAGGTTATAACGTATGATAGGGAATTCCATTTGGAATTGATGTTTGATACCCTCCTATTCATTCACATAATATAATTTTAGAGGTTAGGGAACCTTATCTTCCTCAAAATATAAATAAATTGATAAAGGAACTGATATTGTAGGTATTCCTAGATTTTGATGGAATCAACCAGAACATTTATTATACTAACTGAATATAGCTCCCTCTAATTTTTATATAATGTAATTGAGATTTTTTTCCTTATACTAATAAAATATTTCTCTCATGGGGTAACATCGGGTCATTAGATTCGAACGTTTTTTTTTAATCAACAAAGACAATGATGATTGGGAAGGATGGACATCCAAATGACAACACAATATTAGTGGCATCCACTTGTTCAGGATATGGTTTCCTCTCAAGTTCCACTCTGGCTTTCCATCCTTCTTTGACTTATATTTAGGAAGAGAGGAACCCGATAAAGAATATGATCACTAAATGAAATATTTTCAAGGATGATCAATGAACATGAGAAGTTAGAGAATAGTGATATTACCACCCCACATATATTTATTGTTGAATACCTATTCATGATATAGCCAGGTTACAATCCATAAGTGAGGGAAGACACTTTTCTCATATTGGAATCTAATATTATTCTTCATCCACCATGTTTAGGAATACCAATTTATTATATACAATGTTTTCATAATGAACGTAATCTGAAAATTTGGGTTGATTCACTCATTCTTAATGATTGTGAGGTGAATTTTATTATTATTATTTATGTCTTTTCTCATGTTTAATATTTTGCTTACGTAATTCATAATTGATAAATTTCATATTATCAATATTATTATCAACTTACAATAGATCTTATTTTGAAGAGAGAACCACAACAAATTTTTGTGGAGAGTGGGATATATAAGAATTTTTCCCATTATAATTAGATGAAGTATATCAAATGAGTGATAAAAATCATTCAGACCTACCCAGTTTTGGTTCTAACTTGGTTGTTTTGTGTGAATTCTTTAGTAATGTGTTTTAGTGAAAACCACATCATTGGAAAGTCATTCTTAATTACATTCCTCAAAATCAATTTGATGACCTGCATCTTATATTAGATTAGTATTAATGAAATTAACCAAAACATATCAATTAGTTATAATTATCTCATTATCATATATATGTTATATTGAATCATTATTCATTATTCCCACTTGAAAAATAACATCATTATGCTCCTTTATATAATTTTTAATGTGTGGTTTTCATCTAACAAATTCTATAGGGAATAACATTCATGGATGGACCTTCCCTTAGTAGTGATTAGTTGATAGTAATAATAATTTAGTCCATAAGTATCCTTAATAATTGGATTTTATATAACATGGGTGTTTATTTTAATGGTTGTATTGGTGGGGGTGTTTTCTCTTAGAGGTTAATACTCAATATTGAAAAGAATGATTTTTTGAGGAGGTGGAAACATTTCCCCACCCCTAACGGTTATGGACGATCCAATCATTCCACACAAAAAAAATATTTAAGGATTTTAGAAACCTCGGGGTTGTGGTGGGGGTATAAATTCCCCCATCTCTAAGGACATGGTCTAATACTGGATGTATTCCATAATAGCTACCAATTCAGTCTTCGTTATTTTTTATTCCTTTACTCGGAAACATTGCATTTTTAGTTGATGATAAAAATGTGACCTAAATTTCCCCTATGGATATCTAAAAATAAATATCTATTCCATTATCATATAATATTATTTTATAAATATTTTAATGTCTTCTAATAGGATCAATCTATGATATGGTCTCTATGTTTAAATTGTTTTTCCTTAAGACATGCAGTTTGATTTTGTTAGATAGGCCAATTGAAATATATTGTATTTATGAAAAAACAATATCCCACGTCGATTTAGTGATATAATTTCCTCCAAGTAAGACTCTATTTATTTGGGAATGGGATAAATTGAAACATTACAAACTCCCCATGATACAGACATCAGATGTGTTATTGAAGATTATCTACAAAATTGCCTTCAAAAATTATATATAATCATTCCAAAAGGCCGAAAACTATTTCATGAAACTTGGATTCTAAACTAATTAGAAAGTATAAAAGCTAATAGGAAACTAGAACATGTTCATAATATAATTATTAATATAATAATCCTAATAAGGTAGATGATTTTCATTGAGCATAAGAAGATTCATCCGTATGTTCGGGCATAAGGAAGGAATATACTATTCTTTCTATAATTGAGAGATGTCACATTGAGGATTAGAAATTGTATAAAATGTGATTTAGTGGTAATTATGTATGATTTTTTTTCATATTTTGTATTTTTCATCATAATCTATGTTAGATGGTGAACCTAATTAACAATACCAATGTGGTTGCAATATAATTGAGTTATATGAATGGGGAGGGTTTCCTGAGGTCTAATGAATTAAATAAAATTATATGTAGGGTGAGGGATATTTGGACCATGAAATTCCCACCTAACCATATATTGATGTAGATGAAATATCATAGATGGGACTTCAGGCTATGGGTATCACTATATTCAATATTTAATTACTCTTAAAAATTAGATAGTTCCCAAATAATCTTTGACAAGGTGGAGGGATTCTTCGAAAAGAGACTTAAAGGGTGTCTCCCTTATCATTGACAAAGATATATGATGATATCATTGGGGTTTTGAGTGAATATTTTCATGTCCTCTATTTTTCAATATATTATTGTAATGGGTTTTAACATGAAAAGATAGAATGTGATCTTTCCATTATACATCCATAGAATTGAGTCGTTTTTCTTCCTATGCCTGAAGGGGAACATGGACATGTGCCTGATTTGGAGCCTCTTCCAAAATAGACCACGATACCATTTGGAATGATGTGTGAATACGATCAAACACAATCTACTCTACTTGAATATGATGATGGTCATTATTAAGGAGAAGAGGTATATTTTCCACTATTGAGTGGTCGTCAAGATATACTGACACACTTCTTCAACATTTTAAGGAGTAGGAATATGGGCCTACTTTTTCATAATAATTGGTATATGATGAATATATCCATAAACATACGCTATTTTGATATTTTGTTCTCTTAACATGATGTGGCAGGGGATATAGTCATGTCTGATTATTTCCTCATAGACATGATGATGAGAATCAGTAATAGTAATATGAATATTGATGGGATTTGGGGAAAATTTTAGCACTTATAATCCACTCATATTTGGTTAACATCGACGAGCTTCATATATAGGTTCCAGAATACAGGTCAAACCCTAGTCAATGATAGGATATACTAAAGTTCTCATTAGATGTTTTAGGGGAATTGGAAGTGCATATTAAGGAATCACAAACCAAGACAATTTTTCCATAATCCATGAATAATCCATAAGGTATATAATGGATAATATTAAAGACTGAAAGACTTGATATGAAGGTTAATTGAAAAAATACTAGATATAAAAATATATGATCTTTTAAAATGTTATTTTTAATTAATCTATTAAATTATAGAATTATATTTTAGTTAGTTCATTCTTAAATAGATATTTATCAGTAGACCACTATTGGGATGCCATGATTGTGTTAAAAGAATCACCCCTATATGTCAAATAGTGGTGATCTATATGTTATACTAAAACCATTAATCATTGATGTTTTATTATTTGGTGATAGCATGGATGAATATATCTATTTTGATGATAAATTTTGATCACAAAAAAATAGTTCAATCACGATTGGATTCACTCTAGTAGAAGAGGATTATTTCCCTGTGTTTTACATATCATTCTAGGGAAGTTATCTTTGGGAATGAGGAAATACTCTCTAGAAATCATTAACAAAAATGAAATAATTTAGATCTCTAGCAGTTAATATCATATCTAGTATTATATAATTCGAGGGTTTGAAATTAAAAAATTATGCATGGGACCTTATTATCTAACTATTTCTAAGAAATTATCATGTCAATATAATAACAGTATTATTATTATTTTCATTACATGTAGTAAATTCATTGATAAAATTAATTTGATTTTATAGAATAATTAAATTATTTGTTATTCAAAAAAAATTTAATATGAAATTTCTTGTGAGACCATGAAACATGATCCACACATCCTCCTCAATATTTATCAATCCCTGAATAATGAATAATTATTTAATTAAATAAATTTCACTTCATTTTTCATCGATAAATATATAAATATTATATTCTCAATAATTGTGGAAACATATTTTTTAAAAATAATTACAATAAATTAATATAAATCTTATTACCATTTGAATAAACTGGAGTAAATAATAACATTATTTTTAGGTAATTTAATTAATAATTATAAGGTGAATAAATATTTATTAAATAATAAACTCAAATATATATTCTATAGAAAAAATAGTGACTGAATATTTGTGATCAAACCAACATGAATCCTTATTAATCCAAAAAATGGAAAAAAAATTCCAAACATGTTAAATTCATAGGGAATATTTTGGATGTTCAGAATACATTGAGTGTGTGACCATCTAGGCCCCTTCCATAATGGAACAAGTGTTTATTCCTAAAACACCAATGTTATAATCAAGAAATACACCAAGGATTCTATAGGGAAATACGTTAATGTTACAATGACTTGTAACCTCCAACAAACATATATTGTATAATATAATACCTTTATCATGATATATATAATTTATAATGTTGCATATTAGTGTCATAAACCTATATACATATTGTTTATTTCTTCGACTTTTTAAAAGAAAACATGATGAAAACAAAACCCTGAACTTGGATTAATTAGTAATTTCAATTCACATCAATGTTCCTGATATATTTACTACTATTAAAGAAAAAAGGGATATATCATTTCTTATATTATTTATTAACACAATTTCAGTTGTGATGCATCCAACATAACATACTTCACAGGGATCATAGGTCATCACTGATTTCATAAAAAAATAAATGCATGTGAATCATAACATTAATTAATAAAAACATTAAATTATAAGGATCATTTCAAGCCTATGAAAATAGTAATTTACAATGACACATATAAATCCGGATTTCCTATTAGTTTATCAAGTTCATATAATATTCTACAACTATGATTATGACGGATTTACACCAAAATAGAGTGTCTCAATGTCTAATGAGCCTCCACCTCTG
Source organism: Viscum album (assembly GCA_963277665.1). Lineage (NCBI taxonomy): Eukaryota > Viridiplantae > Streptophyta > Magnoliopsida > Santalales > Viscaceae > Viscum > Viscum album. Next base: position 449,859,643 of record OY728145.1, read on the forward strand.
ATCGTCAATATATTTGTTGTCCCATAATATGATATAATTTGACCATAGAACATATAATTAAGAATATTATCATGGAACTTCAAGTTTATCATCATAGTAGGGAACTACTATGATATTTTATTTGAAAATGTATACATAAGACATTATCACATATTTTCACAAATTATAATAATCTTATTGTGATAAGATAATTTTTATTATTATTTAACAACATGGATAAATGTAATCAAAATGTATATTGATAATTTTTTAAGTGAATAAACTCGAATAAAATACCATCATAATTAGATCCAATTGCTATCAACCTTAAATCATATATCTCTCATATGGTTTCAATACTTATAATTATGAGACAATTCTTTATTAAAGGGGTACAAAATGTTTTCTTATGTGGATAATCCACTCAGAAATGACTTCTCCCTGTTGATAAAAATCCTTCATGAGGTGATATTTTTAAATCATGTCCTTCATCCATTGAGGTTACCTAGGCTCCATTATGAGAACTATAAATAATAGAGTGTGATAGTAAAATTATATACAATCATAAGTGGAAACATGATTCATTTGACTCTTTTAGATCACAAATCCCCCATTGAGACTGAATACATATCATGTCTCTGGCATTATATCATTCTAACATGTTTAGAAACTAGAATCTATATATCCTCCAATTACTAGTTTTTAATCTCCTCAATATACAAGGAACATATCATTTGTATTCCTAAAATACTTAAGTACAACCTAAGATGATGACCAGTGTTGTTATCCAAGTTGATTATGATATATAACTACCCTGATGAATTTATAAGAATCATATATAATAATAAATTGCCTGGAATATGTTTTATATGCTATCACAGATACATAATGGATCCTACTTAATCTATTTATCTCTCTCCTATTATGTCAGAGGATACATTTTTGGGAGATATGTATAACATGTGGAAGTTGAACCAACCCACTATTTTATTATTTTATACAAAATATATTTAGTATCTATTCAATGTATCTTATTTTACGTAGTCCATGTAGACTTTTTTATTGTTATTGAATAATCTTTATGTCATGGATATATGATGCTTCACCTATTTCCTTCATGGAGAATATATTTTTTTACCATTCTTTAATAGACATTAAAAATAGTAAGTAATTTTAATTTAAGTAAAATTTCATCAAAATATATGACTAAGAAAATTTTTCACTCATACTAATATATTTTTAAACAAATTCCTCACATTTATATTTTAAGAAACCAAAATATTTTATAATTTCACTATACTATATGTTCTAGGGCCTAGATTCCTATTATAATTCATAAATGTATCTATATAGGAATTATATCTTATTAACTTTTATTGGAGTCACAAACAATTTTTTTTTCATATAGATGACTTCAAGAATATTTCTATTATGGAAATTTGTTTTTGAGATCCATCTAAAAATCCATTTTCTATGGAATTATATAATGAAATAATAAATTTTATTGATTTAAAAATATCAAATAGATAAAATTATTAATAATAGTCAATCGTATGATGTTTATTAAACCATTTATTTATATTTAATACTTCACAGGTACATACCTTACCTTATATGTCCTATTTTCTATTGAATACCCATTTTCACCAAATCCAATTTACATCCACATCATAATCAAGCAGAAACAAAACATGGTTATCATATATAAAATTTATCGTATAATTTTTGAATTATTACTATCTTATATCTTTTTATTTATTTATTTCCTCCATGGATTAAATAATATATTTATTTTCAAAAATATGTGTCACCATATTCATTGACTAAAAACCATATCTTTTTGGTTCAATGACCTCTCTAGTGCTTCTATGTAGTATTTTTATATTAGGAACAATATCTTCCCCAATGACCTATATAATCTAATCATGAAAAACATGTTATGTATCTTGAGCATAATCATCATAAAATTCAATCTTAATCCCACAATAATTCATGGGAATGTTTTAATTTACATGTAAAAGGACTTTTCTAGTGATTTCGACATTTTTTTCTGACTGGTTTTATAGATAGTATCCTCTTTTTTCCTTTGGATACCCTATAAAGAAACACATGATAGCTTTGGGTTCAATTTTGTTTCAAGAAATTTCATTAACATTCAACACACTACCATATGAACATTTACATAACAATGCAGTTTTTAATCCACATTTCAAATTGAATTAAGTATTTTATCCATGTTAGTTGGTACATGGTTTTGTGTGCATGATTTTATGTATAATTTGAATCTCTTCGTTGTTATTGAATAATTTATTGGGCCATTATAAAAATAACCATTTCAATAAGTTATGGTTCCTCTAACTAAAACCATTATATTATAGTGTATATGGGAGGGCCGTTTTGGGATGTGATCCCACGCTCCTATAGAAAGGTAATGAAATATTTTTTTAAATACACTCCTCCTTGATCAGATCAAAAATACTTTTGTTTTTAACAAGTTGAGTATATACATGATTCTTTAATTATTGTAATTTCTCAAAAGTTTCAAACATATACATTATTATGTAGATGTATCAATATTTAATTAGTTAATCAGTAAAAGTAATGAGGTAAGAACACCACTTCTAAAATATATTTGCAATTTTCTTAAACAATCAATGTGTACCAATTCAATAAGCTTTGTATCTCTTTCACCTTTACCACCGAAATGTGTTTTATTCTTTTTTCATAGTGAAAAACAATATATCTATGAAGTGGGTTTTCCTTAAAATACTAAAATTAACAATTATGATAGAGATTTTTACAACACCTATTATTTACATAAAAAATATGGAAATTCCATAGTTGTAAAATTAGTCATGAAAACATTATTTTTTATCAAAATCCAATAACTGGTTTTCATAATTTAATATATAAATACCATTATTTAAATGTTGACACCTTAGTTTTTGTTTAATTAATAAATTTAAATTATTTTATGTGTATATAAAATATTATTTATCTAGGAATGATAAAAAAATTATTTTCCTCAATATAGTTGTTACATTATTACAATGTTTTATAATAATGAACATCATAGGTAGTAATGTAATGTGGTTGTCCCTAATGTATAGAGTCTCTAGCCTCATGCAATTAAAAACCCCTAAATCCACATACCCTCTAAAAATAATTACAAATCAACGTGAATCATTTATTTTAATATCGACATGATATCGAAAATATATATATAACACAAAATGTATATATCTTGAAACATCTCACTAAATAATGAATGTACCTAAATCTTCCCATCCCTTCTTTGACATAGTGTAGTTATTCTCCCATAATCAATGAATTATTCATGTAAAAAATAAAATACCCTTTTCCATTACGTGTCTCCAAATTTTCATTTTCATGAAAGGATAATGCTTGAGATCCTTATATTTGGAATGAATATTGGGGCCCTTTTTATGGTTCGTATATTTTATATTCACAATAAGGAATTCATGTTTTTTACGGAACACGTCTTTAATTACATTGGGAATCAATATAAGTGGTTCTCATAGATACATCATACAATTTACCATATAATAATTTATAATGATGCTGGGGAAGCTCATAGGTAGTGATGAAAAAATGAGATCTATGAAAAACTAATTAGGGATCATAAATTTCATGATTTCCAATCACTGAGTACGGAAAATAATCATGACTACTTGTGGCCCAGCTTGCACAAAATATTTTTGAATGCATGTGAGCACTGCATTAGAGATCTCATATTCCTCTTATATAGCCTTATCTTGATAATTCTCATGAGGGTGAGACATAATTTATTATGCATCAATATCCTCGTGTTTTGTTAAATTCCCACTAGAAATAGATGAAATAATACAACATTTGAAATATATAAAATGATATATATATATATATATATATATATATATATATATGTTTCATATAGAGAGATATTTCTGACTGACTAGCCAGTTAGTCAGTCAGTTCAGTAAGATGGTTTTCCCTGGCATATAATTTCAATTCAATTAGTATTATAAATCATTGGTTCCCATACAATTCATGTAATTTAAATATAGTGAGATGGTTATCCCTCAAAAATATAGATCATACAGATATAGTTTATGTCATGTGGGTTTTCATTTCAATATTAAATATAACATAATTTTTTAACTTTATATATATTATAAAATTTGATAATTATTAATCTCCAAGAATTTTATTGAATCCCAAAAGATATCAACATTTGTTTTGGAATATGATGTCACTTGGATATCCTAGTGGAGAGGATCGATATTTCCATTTTCATAACCCTTAAGTAGGTTGAGAAAACTAATCAAATTTATTTAGGTAGGAATAATGTTCCTAATAAATTAACACAATGATCCTTGATTCATTAACTGGAAACCCAAATACTGATTTCACTACATTGGATTTCCTCAACACATTTCTTACATATAACAGTATTTATCGCAGAGGTGATAAAACCCTAATGAATGATAGGTTATATAGAATTGATACTGAATATAGAGATTTACTAATAACTGAGATCACCCTAATAACTGTTTTTTAGTCACATTGAGTTATGTTTTGATTTATACCAAGGTAGTAGAAGGCTATATAGACATAATATTTTGTTTGAGATATTTTTATATTTCTGTATAGAAATTATATTTTATTTTATTTCAATCATGTTAATATTAAGTGTATTTTATAGATTTTTTAGTTGTGGTTTGATAATTATTATAGATATAAATATTTATTATTTCTATTTCACATGTTTGTTAATTAATTATACTAGTGATTTTAAATCCATAAATATTTAACTTTGAAAAAACATTAATATGTCTATGATCATCTGTATTGATTGGTTTATGAATTATATGATAAAAGAACACTTGAACATAACGAACTAAATCATAGAACCATGAATGGCTCAAGTTACAGTAATCTATTTATTCCCTGATGTAACTGACAGATCTGTTTTACATAGGCTCCAAACATGAACTGCCTCCACTCATATAGTATATATGTCCAATAAAAAATTGTAGTCACACATAAGTGAGGGGAACCAACATATTGGTTAATGCCATAAATATAAAAGTAACATTTAGCATGTAGTCCCTTACATAATGAGAGGACAGGAATGATCAACATGAAATTTATAAATTTAATAGTTATTTATGAATAAATGAAATATAAAATTAATAAAACAAGTCACATAAATAGTTTGGTGATAAATTTAATATTTCATATTATTTCAATAAATATTAGATTATTTATTCCTGAAAATATGTTTTATTTTATATTTATGTTGAGATAATTTCAGGAAAATAATATTAATATCAATATTTTAACATGGGGTATACATGGAACTAAGAAAACAATATGATCCCTTGTATTATTATTTAGTTTTTAAACCTAGTACCATGTAGACCCAATTATGATATTTTTTACAAAATATTCACATTATATAATGTTGCAAAATGAGTTATTGATGGTATTATATGAAGACTTAGAGAGGAATCCACTAGAATTCCCTAAAGAATGCAGAGAAATGGAAACCCTCCACCAAAGTGAATCCATTATCCTGTAGAGGATTTAGTTTTTATAAACATCATTCATTATATGATATTTAGTCGTCATTGATATCAACCATTGAATTCTATGGTGATGATTAATGGATTTTGTAGCATGTTTTGATCATCAGAAGTGGGAATTTACCCTTGATTACTCTAACATGGTGATGGTAAAGATACATTGGGAGAAAAACTCATTGTAACCTAAGAAATAATTAAATGAAATGTAATTCTTTAAAAACAATATTTAATTTTAAAATATATGTGAAACGATACTCCCTAATTGTTTTATGGTTCCTGTAAATTATCCCTATATTAATTATATTGGTCATAATGATTTGTAATCATCTGTTTCATGGATTCTTCAAGGATTATATAGAAAATATACATTTTTTATGCCTGTAGAAGATCATATATTGTCCCTAGACCCTTCAAGTGGTATAAAATGGGTCACTTGACCATTTATAATTATTTATTATTCGATGATCGATTATATGAAATTATTATTAGTTTTCTATTATAGTTTACATTTTCATTAATCTAGAATTTAATAAACATGTACTATATTTTATAAATCACTATTCATATGATTATTATTAGATTAATCCAGTTAGGAATAGATGAATAATGATCATAGACATTATCAGTAGGTTGTTTAGATTCTGGATAGTTGATGTGAACAAAAATCATTTGACTAAAAGTATATGTTTTGTACCTAATGTCAATGCACATTGATGTGTACAAGTATACATGACATGACACGTAGTAACAAAATGTGTTGTATTTAATAGACTCCACATTTTGACCAAACCATATTGACACATAGTTATTTAGGATGTATTGTATGTAACAGGAGTAAATATTGTGTCGTCTATATAGTTTACCAGTGAAATATGTACTAACTATTTTGTAAAATATATAAAACAATTTAAAGTGACACTGAAATAATATATATTTAATGAGATACTTGGTGTGTTGATGGAATACAAAACATGTCACTCATTAATACCTATATATAATGAACAAGATGATTCAAAAACTAATAATTTAAAAACATGGAACCAAAAAATGAATTCATGTAACTCATTAGTTCTAATTATGTAACCCGGTCTAGATATATGATGAGTCGGAAGGCATTTTACCCAAATATGTAGAAACACATGATCATAGAGTGTATCATATAAATACATTTCATGTATTCACCCAGTAAATAATACAATTAAATTACATAAATAATAATTAAATATAAAACTTAACAACTAGATATACTCTTAACATATGATTTGTTGACTATGTAATAAAAGCCTAAATAATTAATAAATCCTAAATTAATATACAATAATTATCTATATTTACTAGTTGGTCCATTTAGTTTTTATTCATTATTTAAGTTTGGTAACTCCAAGATACCATGCATGGTCGTTAACAAGAAGGGAATTAATAAATTATTTAACTAATTATTTGAATTAATTCAAGTGCATTTAAAATAATACTATAGAATAAATGGAAGTGAATCATAATTACTATAAATTTTCATATCAATTTCAGGCTTCATGTAAGACCACGAGTTTATGAATTCCAATGTATCTGATTCATTTATTTAATTTATTATTAGGTTCTTTTTCTGTAATAATTTAATAAATTAAATAATGGAATGTGAGTTATTCAATTCCACTCATTATTTAAGGTAATGTTTTCCCATGAGATCTTTTATTTAAAACCCCATAACAAATCCTTCGGTTCCCCATACCAATATGTTATTAAAGTAGGTAATGGATAAATAACTCATGTGATTGTAGGTGGTTTAATTTTGGAGCCATGATAATATCAATTGGGGAGGTTCATAAGAGCACTGACGTAATTCTAAAACAATAACAATTCATGGTTCCATGGGTTAAATACCAAGGTTCAAATGTTGGTTTATCATTAACTAAATAAACAATGCATTAGAGAATATAATGTTCATACCACATTATTTATTTTATTTCTAAAAATTTCAGGGATAATAATTTTTATATTTAAAATCTTTAGACTAAAAAATAAAATAACATACTCAATAGAAGTAAAATAAATATTATAGTTTCCATATATGTTATCTTGACATGGTTAATCACTTATGAAAAAATTACAAAATATTATCAAATATTTATAAGGTAAACTCTTTATTATACACTAAGTAATAATATATAATAAATTAAAATATTAGGTTTGTATGGCCTTCAACTACTAGGGTAAAAAGAAAAACCAAAGATCAAAGTTCTAGGATGACCATCATGTGGGTGCTCTGAATTATTAGGGAATATCTATCTTGATTTTTGGGCTGACATAACTTATATAACATGATGTTATGATAACCACTGTGAGGCATAGTTAAAATAATAGGGAAAGTGTTGATGAAATACAAATATAGTTTTTCTAGATTGGGGAGTCCACTCAATGGATTGTGGATTTTCAAGATAATTTTGTTGGAAAGTGATGACTCCATAAATATCTATGATTAAATTCTTAAAACATCATATTTATTAAGATAAGGAACATATGGACACATTCCACTAGGTCATATATATGCAACTCGTTATTTTGAAACTAGTGAGGATGGGTATTGGGTAAAGATTAAATATCATGATATTCATAAAATGAATTAATCTTATTATCTATTTTTGTAATACATAAAAGTACTAAAATAATACTCTTATTTATTATAGATATCAAAATCCACATACAATCAATGATATTTTTGTTTCAAAAATTACACAAGAATATGATTATTGCTAAATTGAATATCCAATAATGATATACATGACTATGTTTTGTAATATGATATGCATCGACGTTATAGGTTCTAAAACCCCACTTCCCGAGGTTCTTTGAAAAGAGGACACTTTGGAAAATGTAATTGGGGAACCTTTTTCCTTCATGAAAATAATCAAATGAGGACCTCTCTATACCAATTTATAGATATATATCTAGGGTTTAGTGCAGTATTCATGGAATTTATGTATAAAAGGGAATTCATGTAATGATAGGCAAGACATAGTCACAGTAGTGGATATTAAAGCACTAGGTTGGGTGACACATACCGATGGGTGTAGAAGAAATGGATTTATTATTAGGGATTTTATAAGACAATTAATTTAGTCCACTATGCCTTCATAATTACCAATTCTTATTCCTTACATTTTCTAATGGGTTCTAAAATATGTAATGTGTTTTTTTAATCTTATCAAATTTTATATTCCCTTATTAAAAACTCTTTGAATTTTTAAGGGAATTATGGGTTCTCTTACCATTTACAAAATATATTCAATTTATGAATATTTTATATTTTCTCTTACACATAGATGATATCATGTAAATTTTGAACCATGTCATTGATTTTAATTCCTTATATGGAATTGGAGGATACTTTTATTCCTTTTATAGTTTATCATACCCATTAAATGATTAAAAGTATATTTATGAAAATATCACTATTTTTTCTACCCTAGAAGGACAGAAAGGAAATATATATTCTTAAACAATCCCTGAGATTGTTAACCCATTATGTAATGAAATGTGAGGACACATTTCATCCTATAAAAATTATATTATTATTAACTTCTCTATAAGAATATGAGTTACTTTTTCATTTTACATAAAAATACAAGTTGAGATAACCTTAAAATAAATCACTCTTATCAACTAATTACAATAACATGTCATACCATATATGGCATGCTATGGTGGTAGCTTGAAAATATCATGATGAATCAACATGTGTGTGGTATATTTGGTTATATATCATTTTTTAATATATTTCAGCAACATACATGTATTTTTTGGATTATAATAGGCACCCCACTTGTAGTGTCATACTTGTAATTGAACTGAAAGGATACAAATGGAAATTAATGGATAAGAAAAATAATTATTCAGTAGATCAGTATATGAAAAGTACTAAGTATATTTATGAAAATTAAGTATATCCATTGGATTATGAAATAATACTAAGGTTACATGGAGGTTAGTTATATCATATTCATCCTTTTTATTATATTACTTGTATATAGAAGATCATGAAAATCCATTGAGTTGTCCTCTTTTGGTTTATATATCCATGAAAATATTATTTTTTAGTTATTTAATGCTATATATTAATTTTAATAGTTATCCTTATATAATGATATCATATTTTATTGTTATTTAAGTCTATATTGATATGATTCTAATATTTTTGTATATACAATTTTCTTCTTTGATAATATTGAATTTTTACACCAATTACTCATTATCATAACATCCATAATAATCGATAGTAACTGAAATATAAGGTGGCAAGCATCATGTATTCCCAGAATCCATGATGGAACAATGGATCAATATAATTGATAATGAAGCTAGTAGATTAAGCATCTAGCCTAATATAAAATGATGTTTTTCTTGAAAGTTATCTATGACTTTTTAATGATAACATTTTACTATTTATGTATCATAATCCTATATTTTATTTATTCCTATAATGATCATGAAAAAATATTTCATGATTTTATTTCAATTGTTTAATGTACCATGTGAGTATTATTTTCCTTAATTATATTATTTTTATATGATTATTAGGTCATATCATAACATTTGATCAGAAAAATATGTATAAACAACAACACTTGTGTTTTGTGACAACCCATAATTTTATAAAAATAATTTATTTTCATATAATTATGGTATATTTAGTAATACAAAAAAATTCACATTCACAATATGATAAAACATACTACATTTTATTATATTAATTGAAAAAATAAATTTTGGGAATAACATTTTTGTAAGAATTGAAATTATTTAAAGGGGATAATAAAAGTATAAAATAATATTACTAACTTATGTGTTAACCTAGTTCTATTAATGATTACTAAATCATGGTTTTCATGTTCTTAATGAGTTTTATGTCTTATTCTATAGTTTAGTAAAATAATGTAGGTTGAATGGGAATTTGGCTAAGTATGAGTCACCATTGAGGATGAGTTACTAGCAAGGTCGAATCACTATTGGGGCTGATTCATTATCAGAGGATAACTCATCAATGTACTAAAAATGGAAAATTGTTGGAAAATAAAACCCTCACGCATGACACCATTGATGATGTGTCACTACGAAGGATGAGTCACCGTGGAGATCCAAAATAAACTAGGTGTTGGAATTATCAACCATCAGCCACGTGTCACTACTAGAGAATAAATTTTGTAACGTATGGAATTAATCACTACCAGAAGAGGATATACTGTCAAACCAGAGTCAATAATGAGGTGACATTCTTTTACTGTGTAATTTTGGAAAAGATTTTACATGACTTTGTCTCTTATAGACTCATTCACTACCTGAAATAGTCACCACCAGATCAAGAAAAAACTATAGAGTTGTCACTATTTGAATGATTCACCACTAATGTTTTATTTATTTTGAACTAAATATTTCTAATGACATTATTATCAAATTTAATGCCAATTATTATTTTTATTATTTTTTTATTTTTTGCATAGATATGCATTAATGAATTTTTTCCATCCCAGAGTATGAATATTTCTTATTTATAGGTGATTTATTTTTATATGTTTATTGATTCATGATCCTAATGAAAGATATCCTAGACTCCCCCGAGAAAAATTCAAGATGATGCACTAAAAATAGATAAGAAAATACATTCTTACTCTAAGAAAACATCAAATAACCTGAATAATTTCATTTTAATATGTGATTACTCACTATTTCATACATTCAAACATCTATGAAAGAGTGAAGCTTATAGATAAAAATTTTTATGACACTCTATAGTAAAACAAATTATAGAAATATGGCTTGGGAATCTTTTTAAACTACACTGAAGGTTTCATGAGCTATAGATAATATCATACTGAGAAATATGATCTATCAACATATTTAACTGGATATATTTTTTATTTATCTTTAAATTATGATTATTGTGTGTATAATATATAATTTAAGAACTAAAAGTGTCTTTATATTTAAACTGGATGATGCTAGATATTTTCTCAAACACTATTTTACCAGTTTTACCATGTGAGGTTGTAGAGTTTTATGTGTGCCTAGTTTCAACTTTTCTCCCATGATTAATATATATGAAGTCCCTTTTTGGAATGGAAAATTTTCAAACTATTGTATACACAATACAGGTTGAGGATCAATTTTTATTTTTATAAAAAATACATTGAAGCAGTTGATTTCCAAGTGAATAGGACTATGTATCGGCTTGAGAATGATCCTTATGTTTTATTTTGATATGTGTTTTCTTTGTTTCATTTTTAAGAATTAAAACTAAATCAATTTTGAACTGAAAACAACAACCACCACTTTGATAATTAACATTATTTAGTGTTTATACGATTTTTTATTGAGTAAACTATATTCAAATGTTAATTCCATATTATGTATTGTTTTAACTTGGACCTAAAAAATCTTAAATAATTATTTTAAAAGTTGAAGATCCATATCTATAGTATGTTTTATATACTTAAAATCATTTAAATTGTTCTCAGGATTTTATTTAAAATTATTTTTAAGAGAAACGTTTATTCGATACTCAAGTCACCCCTCTTGAAAAACTCACTCTTACCAACCTTTAGTATAAATGGATTAACATTGGAATCAAGGAGTTTCAAAAATGTTTAAACTGTGATTTTAGTTTTGAATTAAATATCATAAAATTATGTTAGGTATAAATTTAATTCATTAAATGGATAATAGATAATAATGGAATGCTACTAACAAGCCTAATTTTTTCAATGGAAATATTTATTCTCAATGGATTATCAAAATAAAAATTCATATATAATGTATGGGTTTTGGGATTTGTTCTTATACTGGGGATACATATGTGTTACCTAGGGATAATATGAGTACATGCGATGATACTAAAAAACTAGCCTATAATAATAATTGAAAATATATGAATCCCATGTATTATCCCTCAAGAGATGAATAATTTAAAATAATTTTTGCTAGTAAAATAGTATTTCAAATTTGGGAATCATTAGTTGTTTGTCATGAAAGGACAACCAATTTCAATGAAAGGATATTGAATACATATACAACTAAGTATGATACTTCTAAGATGAGTTTTGATGAATTAATTTCTGACATGTATCTCATGTTTAAGATAATAGTGAAAACCATGAGTTCACATGGAAATCATATATTTGACAAGAATCAGATTATGAAACTACTTATATTCCTTAATAAATGATGGATAGAGACACCAATATCAATCAGAGTGTCTTATGATTTCATACAACTGCTATTTAAGGATTTAATTGGAATGATAATGATATACAAAGAATAAATGAAGGTAAATAGAGAAGAGGATGATGAAATGAAAATAAAATCAGTATATTTCAAGTCAAATTCATTCAAAAAATGAAATATAAAAGGAAAAGATACAAATTTAATGTTCCAGTGACAGTGATTCACCACCTAATAGTTATAGGGACATGCCCTGTGTGGCCATAAGATTCAAAAATTTATATAGTAAGAAGAAATTTTTTCAAAAATCCTAGTTATAATGTAAAGTGTGATAGAGAAGGAATCTCGTATAAATATTGGAAAAGGGATGATAATACAAATGATCTAACCTTCTAGGAATGAAAGCACAAACAAATGATAAATAAGACATTCAAGAATTGAAATATAATAAAAATATAAGGAAAAGGATATAAAATTCATGAAATCCATATATGAAACATAGTGTTACATTGAATACGGACCCAATGACTCAGAATGTACTCCTAAAAAGAAGTGAGACATATCCAACATGTACATCTTGGAAAATGTCTCTAAGGTACCTACTATATCATATGTGATTATTTTAGACTCTTCAGATAAGGAAACAATGATAATTATATGACTAATAAATAAATGTTTGAATATTATAATATTATTGAGAAAAAATTTAATAAACATATTGATAAATATAAAGTGATGAAAAATGAATGATTTATCTAGAAATACTAAATATGAATTTTTTATAGAGATAGGGAAGTATCCTTAGTATTTAAAGAGGAATACTAAACATAAATTTTCTAATGAGATACTTATGATGGATTTATAAATTTTTAAAAATGTTAGATAAACCCTTACAGATATTCTAGTAAAAAATATTGCGCCAATGTCTGTTATAGATCTACGATACAAACCTAGATAGAGAAGAATAGATAAGATTACATTTCAACCAATATATAATTTGGAATTTTATAGTATTAGTTATTTTTAAAAAGGATTCAAAAAAGTTTTTATTTCAAAAAATTTATAGTCTATTAATAATATATCTAGTAAAAATTATTGGGTTCAAATCCCAGATTACTAAAAAATCTGGACCCGAGGAATTATGGGTACCAAAATCATTTCTTGTATAAATATTGTCTGGTATGAAAGCTGCATGAAGACTGTCTATAAAATTCTATGGTACCTAGATAGTGTATGTTCATGTCATATGACATGGGACTACTCATGCTTCAGTAGCCTCATAAATTATGATGGTGGTCATGTCACCTTTGGTGAAAATACTAAATGAAAAATATTTTCCTTGGAAAAATTGGCAACACTAATTATGTTTTAATTTGGAAAGTATAGATTTTTTATGATTTGAATTATAATTTTCATAGCACATCACAATTATGTTTTCAAATTTTCATGTCAAATTTGAAAATAATTCATGTAATCTTTTCGATTCTAAAGATGATTTAGTTTTTACGACTTTAATGAATGAGAATACTTGTGTTGTCAATCTAGATTCATTAATTTCACAATATTTTTCCTGATATAGAGATTTTAATAGATAATATTGTCTTTAACATTGGAAAATAGGGAACTCTAGTATTCACTCACATAGAAATCATACAACTAATGTTGTAGTCAAGGATCTACCAAAATAATAGTTCCTAACCGAAACATTATATGACCACTGTCAAAAAGGGAAAAAGAACAAGAATTCTTTTCAATCAAAGAAATAATATTCAACTTATCAACCTCTAGAGTTGGTTAATATGGATTTTTTTTGGAATATCTATAGTTTATAGTCTAAATGGGAGGCACTATGATAATATACTTGAATATGAATTTTCCATTTATACTTGGGTATTCTTTTTAACTCACAAGAGTAAAAACTTTTCTTAGTACACCATGTATTCTAAATCATTAGAAAACATAAGTGGACTTATAATTAATATGTTAATAACTGACCATGACCGTCTAATTGAAAATCATGACATTGAATCATTTTTCTCCCTAAATGTCTATAATTATACATTCTTTGCTTCTATGACCCCTCAACAGAATGGAGTCATAGAAGGAAAAAATAGAACAGTTCAAGTGATAAACGAGACTATGCTATATCAATATAACTTACCTATCTACTTTTGGGATGATGATGTTAATAGAACCTGTTACAAAATAAATAATGTTTTAAAAAGACCCATCTTGAAGAAAACCCATTAGGAGATTTGGTATAGTAGGATTCCTATAGTTAATTAAAATATAGTTTATGGTTTCAATGTTATTATTCTTAACACTAATGATAATCATGAACCATTTTCCTCCAAAAGTGATGATATAATTTTCTTAGTTAACACAACCTCCAGAAAATCATATAGTGTTTTTCATAAAAGGACCAACACTATGGAAGAGTCAATTCATATAAAATTTGATGAGACAGGTCCACATGAGTTTATGAATTCTTTATTAAAAAATGAGGTTGATTTATCTTATTTAAACATAAATTCCAATCCTTTGGATACTGCTATGAAATAGGAATAAATCATCCACATATGAAGAACTTATATTACTTGAACATGATCTTTTACAGACCCATGAGGTGTCCATCTCCTTTTTTCCACGATATTTTAGGACCCATGAGTACCATCCTTTAGGTTTTTTTGTTTTACATCTAGATAGAGTTACACAATGTTGTCATTATCTAATAAATCAAGTTGAAATCAACCATTTTTGTCTAAAATTTATCTAAATAATATCAATGAGGAAATTACTGTTGAATTATAGGTAATGTCTATAAAAGAAAACCCCAATCAATCTAAAATAAATAATTTATGGGAACTTGTAGAAATATCCAAGGAAACCATGACTATTAGTAATAAATGGGTTGTTAGAAACATGGTTGATGAATCAGTAATGATAGTAAGAAATAAGGCTATACTTTCTATGCAAGGGTGAAATAAAGATGAAGATATAGACAATGAAGATTCATTTTCTCTAGTATCTTGACCTGAATCCATTCAAATACTGCTCAGCTATATAGCTCATCTAGACATCAAAATTTAACAACTGGATGCTGAAATGTTATTCTTAAATGGGAATATTGTTGAGTAAGTTTTTTTGAACAACTCCATGGTTTTTAAATACCCATAATCCAAAATTTGTTTACAAATTAACAAAATATTTATATAGTTAAAAATAAGATCCATGATATTGTTATGGTAGGCTTAACACTTTTCTAATTTCAAATGGTTTCTCAAAAGTTATAGCTAATCCTTCCAGTTTTTTTAAAAATATTTTTTAATTTTCTTTAGATTTACAAGTTTATGTAGATGATATTATATTTTGATGATCAAAATATTCTATGTACTGATGTTTCATGTATGATGAAAATTGTATTTTAAATGAGTTTCAGGGATTAATTATAGTTCATTCTTGGTTGTCGGGTTTTTAGAACTAAATAAGGAAATATTATCAATGAATGTAAATATACTAAGTATCATTTAAAAAAATAATAAAGATAAAACTAAGAGTGGTGATAATCTTATCACTACAACATATACGTTGGATCCTGATGAAGTTGGAAAATAATCAAATCAAAGCAGTTATAGAGGTATGATTTGAATTATTCTATACTAAACTATTAGATGACCATATGTTATGTTTAGTGTGTGTATGTATGCTCAATTACATGAAATCCCAAAATAGTAGCATTTGGTTAATGTAAAAATAATTTTAAAATACCTCAAATGTAATAACATTTATGGAATTTTTTACCCAAGGGGATAAGAATATTTCTAATGTAGTCATTTAGATGTTGATTTTGGAAGATGTAATTTAGTTAGAAAAATATCCTCTATAAAATGTCACCTTTATGAAATTCTCTAGTTTCCTCGCATAGTAAGAAACAAATTTATGTTTCACTTTCTATTTCTAAAGCAAAATACATAGCTTCTGGTTGTTTTTGTGATTATATTTTTTAGATGAAAGAAACATTACTATAATATGGATATCAATTATGATATTTCTCTATTAATTAGGATAAAAGAATTCAAATAAATATTACTAACAACCCAATATATCATTCTAGAACAAAGTATCTTGATATAAAAAATCATTTTTTGTGAGGTAATTTTCTTAATAGTGATATCATTGGTGAATACATTAGTACAGAATATCTTCTTGGTGATATTATTACTAAGAATTTGAATTCTGAGATAATGAATTACATAAAACATGTTCTAGTAATGATTAATTTTTCATAAAAATAATTTTTTGGGATTCACTATTTTAATAACTCACTATTGTGATTTATCACCATTATAATTATCTCACAATTATTATTTATCACTATTGTGGTTTTTAATAGTTTTGATTACTCACCAGTGTGGTTTCTCACTATTTTTATTTCTCACCCTTGTGATTTCTCACCGTTGAAAACCTTTCACCATTGAAAACATATCACCATTTTCAAATTCATGCCTTTTTAATTGCTATATGTTTATGTAACAATTTATATTTTAATTTTTGAAATTATTTATTTTTATAATTTTTTATTTGATTCGAATTCAATTAATTATTTTCAATTTCTATTACTAAATCCCAAAAATTCCAAAATAATATAAATTAATAATTTTTCTAATGAAAACGCATTTCTTTTCTTGCTCCACTATCTTGGACCCTATGTAAACTTTATCATGTATCTATGGACCTATAATGATATTCCCCTAAACCTAAAGAGATATTGTTCATGGTCAGAATGGAGTAAAATTTAGAATCCTTACATGATGAGTCATGTACCATAAAGAAGTATAATGGGGAGTCTAGTCATTATTATGAGTTTGATTCATTGAATCTATGTCATTCAAAGAGGGTTAGTGTACCCGAGAAAGAATTTTAAGAATAATGGTTAGTCTGGATCAAGTTGTTAGTACTCAAAGTTCTACATAACCTAGGATGGATGGAATGGTTCTATTTTAATGAGGGAAATTTTTATCATAGGTTGGTATACCATTTTTACCAGTATGTGGGGTTATACTTTAACAATAAAAAATACATTGTCAGAAGTAGGGTGAATGGTATATTTGTTTCGTTAAGATAGTTGGCTCCATGTTTTTGAGTACAACATGAAGGATTACAAAATGACTACCAAAGAAGTATTGTAGATTATAATGTTTTTTTATAAACATGACCTTGTTGAGTTGATACGAGATAGAATAGTTTGATTACTGACTAAATTAGATCACTATTATGATAACAATATTCTTTTTTAGGTTCATTCAACACATTTGTTGTCCTCGAAAAAAAGTCATTGCTACTTTGAGATACCTAGATTTTTATTTACCATTCCATCGAAAGGAATGGTAATGATCCAATTTTATATGTATATGATTATTTATTTAGTAGTTATGAGTAATCCTACCAATAAAAAACACCATTGACCTCTCCTATTTTAATTTCATCAATGTTAGAATCCAATTGTATTTTTGGTACAGATAACGAAGTTTTAGAGTATTCTGGTGGTTTTTGCATTACTAGAATAACTTGTAAAAGAATGAAAATAATTTTGAATCAATGGGAAAATAAATTGGTGGAAGTTGGTGGAAATATAATTAGTAAATCTAATCCTTTAAACCATCCTAAAATATTAAAATACCTTATTGATCCATGTATGGAACTAGATTATGTAGTATAATATTTTGATTTTGATGAGAAAGAAAAATCTACTGCCCCTAGAGATGTAGAGGAGAAGGAATTATCTCTGGTTGAAGGAAGTTTCCCTTATTTGTCATGACAATATATTGCTATTTCTTATGGGGATCATATTAAACCTAGGGGTCTACCTAATATAGATAAATTTTAAATGAATTGATGAGGATAAAACCAAATTTTCAGGTGAAAAGTAATTTAAAAGTACATCCAAATCCTATGGGGAAAATGAAAATTGTAACTATGAAGAAGAAAAAGAAGAATATGATGAAAATGGTGATGAATATAATTATGTAAATAGTGAAGTAAATAAGGTTAATAATGTAAATGTAAATGTATATGATGATTATGATGATGCAGGATCTAACAATGATAGTCCTAGAATCCATGTAAGAAATAATTATATTGTGATACCTAATAACCGACATTATTCTACATGAATATCAAGGTTCTATAGGTCTGATGAGTGAACCAGCATGGTTAAGGGTGTTGATAAATCAATTAGAGAATAAAGAAAAGAATTATTTTAGGATGAGGAATCCAATGTATTGTGATTCATCCTGTTGAGTATTATATTGGTGATATTTATATGCCTATAGAATATGATTACATGGTTGATGAGAAGACTATTTTTAAACAGTCATTGGAAGAGAAAAGGAAGGTTACATAAATTTATGAGAAATTAGTTTCTGTGAATATGGGAGATAACCCTACTTCTATTGATAAAATAGGTGAATTATATATATATTTTTAGAAATCTATTGGTGTACCTACTATGGTGGTATCAATAGTGACTAATTATTTAGTTGTTGAGATTCATTTTATGTATTCTGAAAATTGGATTGACCTAATGTATGATGAATATTATATGTTTTATAGTAATTTTGGTATCCCACCAAAGAATGGTGGACCTTATCATTGAAAAGAAATAGATCCTAAGGTTTCATTGGTTGGTCAAATTGAAATTTCTGGTGTTTCTTAAAAAAATTCAGAGAGAGTTGTTTATCATTCAATAACACATGTTCTAATGGATATAAACACTAAGGGTGATTTGAATTATTTCTATGAAAAGGGTTTTTTTAAGTTTTATATGATGTTGAAAAATTAGAGTACTTTGAGTACTATCTTATGTGAACATGATAAAAGCTGTTTTTTATATGGTGATACACTATAATCAATAAAAAATGATGCACCACATTATGGATGTGCAAATTTAAAGTTGGTGAATAGCCAGGGTGTTGGAGATTGGGAAGTCTATGTTATAAGGGATGAAAAAAGCATTTGATTATTCCAATGATGCTCTACTTGAGGGGATAAATAATATGCCTTCCACAAATTCTACTTCTTCCACTCATCCTATTGATGTTGAAATGATATGATATTTTTTGAGAAAAGATCGTTCATCTACTTCAAATGATGTTCTTGACCAACCGCAGGTGTCTTTAAGAGAACTATGATTTGCCAGGGATCATGTACTCATGTTGGTCAAGTAGTATGTGAATGATGTGAAGGATTAATGTGAAATCATAAGCAAACCTATCAAATATTATATTTCAAATATTTTCACTTAGAATGAGGTGAATTCTCATTTCATATATTTGGATGAAAATATAAGGATGCCTTCATTCAGTCAATCCTTTAAGGAACAAGTGATCTGGTTGAAGTTTATTACTCTGGTACTTCGATTGTTATCGATGAGAAGAAATATTTATTTAATTACATGGAGAGATGTGTAAAAATAATGGATTTCATAAATATCATGAATAAATTTCTATATGTTTATAGAATGGTTATTGCAGCTCACGTGTCCATACCTGTTATAGCTCATAAAACTCTTTTAGCTACTCCTCCAGAGCATTTTAGGCCAAGTGTTACCAAATATCCGCATGAACCTTCACAATATAAATTTCATCCTTATTCTATATCACCTAGAGAATATGTGTAGTACCTCATACCAATCAATAATTATAGATTCTCATTATTTTATTGATTTTCCTCTAGATACTCTACCTATTACTGCTGCCGCAACTCTTGTTCATCATACTGAACCTCAAGCTCCTTAATTTTCTAATCTGAATCACTCTGTATTAGCAAAATAGAAGTGAAAAACACATCATGATCCCTCATTATATTCATTGAAGCATTGATTCTTATACATTTTATTTTTGATTGGAATGTTTTTTGTGTAGCATTGTGAGGAAACATTGTGTTTTTACTATCAATGAATTTTTCTGAATGGAAATATTTTTTGATTTTTATTATTATGTTCCTCTTATATAAATTTATTTTTCAATTCATTTTGTGATAATCTGAAAATATGGATAATGTTTAATGGTATTTATTTCTATTTTATTATTCCTTTGATAATATATTTTTCCTATGGTTTATACTAATATTCATTTCAATGTATTTCTAAATACTTTTTTTGATACCATGTTTTCACTGATTCTAATTTTTATTAATAACATGATTACATTTTTATTTCGATACCATCTAATTAATATGATTTCTAACTTATGTATATTATTAAACATTGAATCCACGTTGTATTAAATAACATGATTTATTACTGATATAGTGTATATAAAATTCCATAGTTTGTGATCATCAAAAGTGGTAGATTATTGGCCTCAATGTATTAATGATCACGAAATCAAGTTTTATTTGATATTAATGAGTTTTATGTTTTATGAAAAAATTTAACAATATAAGAAAGGTTGGAATGAAATTTGGATAAGTATGAATCATAGTTGAGGATGATTCAACACCAAGGCCGACACACCGTTGAGGTTGAGTCGCCACTAAAGGTTAACTCATCAATGAACTGAAAAATGGAAAAGTGTTGGAAACACTCACCGTCATATATGACAATGTTGAATATGATAGACCACCAAGGATGAGTCACTGCTAAGATAAAAAATTTCCTATGTATTGGAATTACCTACCATCAGGTAAGTGACACATCCATAGAATAAATTTTGTAATGTATGGAATGAATCGTCTATAGAAGATGACCTACCAACAGATATGAGTCAAAGATGACGTGCCAATTTTTTAGAGTGGAATTTTGGAAAAGTGTTAACATAGAACTATCTGCGCTAGACTCAGTCACAACCAGAACTAGTCATCGCCATATCATGACACCACTAGAGAATTTTAATCATTATAAAAACTCACATATTCTATTTTATTTATTATGAATTAATTATTTCTAGTAGCTATATTATAAAATGAACTGGAAAGATTTATTTTAATAATTATTAAATATATGTAGTGATGCATTAAATAATTTTCCATCCCTATGTATGATGATGAAGGATAACAAGATTATTTCTATTCTTATGGATATTAGTTCATTTTATTTCTAAAATATTTAAAAACTCCCTTGTGTTAAAGTGATGTAGATGCACTAAAAATAGCCAAATAAAATACACACGTACAATGAGAACACATTGAAGACTCAAAGAACACCATTTTTATATGTTATTACATGCTTATTCTTACCTTCACATGTATATGAAAGAGTGGATCTTAGAGAACATAGTTTTTACAACACACTTTTATATAGAAAATTACAATAACAAAATAATGAAGAATTATTTCGGACTACACTGAATGAGACATGAGCTGTAGTGTATATCATATCGAGAAACATGATCCTTCTATATATTTCACTTTCCCTATTTTTTATTTATATTTAAATTAAACGTAGTGTGTGTATACTTTGTTTTTTAAACCCACAAATTGTCTATTACTTTAAACTGTAAGACACCATATATAATCTCATAACACACTTTTACCAATTTTCCCACATGTCATGGTAGAGGTCTGTGCGTAGCCTATTTTAACTTTTCTTCCACAATTATTATGAAAGAGGTCACTATGTGTCATGGATTGTTGTCATAATATTTTATATTTTATCTAGGTTGTGGAAAAAATATTTCTTATATAAACTACCTTGCATCAGGTGATTTCCAAGTGCATAGGACTATTTCTCAGCTTCAGACTAAACCACATATTTTATTTCACTATGTGTTTTGTTCGTTTCATTTCGAATGCTTAAAATAGATTTTTTAATGAAAACACAACCACTAAATTGATAGTTATCTTTAATTGGTGTTTATATATGTTTTTTATTGAGTAAATTAATTTCACATGTTTAATTTATATAATATATTGTTTTAATCATGACCTAATAATTCATAAGATATTCTATTAAAAGATCATGATCTATATAAATTTATTTTTTGGTTAATTGGGTGATATTTAAATTAAATTTTTTATTTTACTAAACTTTTCCTAATAGAAATTTGTATTTGGTACTCAATTCAGCACTTTAGAGATACTCACTTTCAATAAAACATGAGAATTTTGATATGATTGATCCACCAGAATAACGTCACCGAGGAACAATGAAAATGAAATAAATAAAAATATTAGTAATAAAATATTCACCATGAAAAATATATATATATATATATATATATACCAGATATAAAATAAAAGTTATTGAAAAATTTATTAAAAATTTGGTATTTATGATATTTAGGGAACCAATGAGACCATTATAAATCTAAATGATGGAATAATAATCGGATTATTATAATAGTTACATGACCATTAGAATAGTAACCTTACCATTTTGAATAGAAACCTTAATATTTGAATAAAATCATCCCAAATGTATTTTTAAAATAAATTTTAGGTATCATATAAAAATAAATTATTATATAATCGAACCATGGTAGATGTAAGTAATGTTTATCAAAATGATAAATTAACTATTTGTAATTTTTCTGAAATATTAATTTATTAATTGACCTTTTATAATATATCTAATGTTTTAAAAATATTTTTATATTCCATTTTTATATAAATTATTATTAGTTATTATTATAATTATTAGATTATTTAATAACACCATAATTAATTTTTTAGTTTTCAAAAAATTGACCAAAATATTAAAATTTGTATTTTTTAAAGAAATAAGATTTGTATTTATAAAATAAATTTATATTATTTAGAAACATATTTTTATAAAATTAATTTCTTTACTATAAAATAAAATTTTAAAAATAGGTAGGTATAATCTTTTGAATATTTTAAATGGTTTAATTTTTTTGAATAGTGAAACATGATAAAATAAAGTATTTAGCATTATAAGCTAAATGCATGAGTTTTTTAGTCATAGATATGGTACGAACCCATTTTTCATTTTAACATTCACCATATACTCTATATTATTATAATAAACAATACTCATTTCTTTCTTAGGCCAAAATAATAATATGGTTATTATAATATTCAAATACACCCTTCTCCACACGTTAAACATACCACCACCCCCTTCTACTCAGAACATATAATCACATGAGTTTGAAACACTTCTTCAAACTTATCATCCCAAAAATATCTTATTTTTTCCCTGTGATTCTAATCTCATCCAAAAACAATTCATGGATTATAAAGGGTGTTATTAGGAGGAGGCGACTAAATGGAGAGGTATGATTCCTAACTAATCTCTTTTAATTTTATTCATCTTATAAAACAAAATATAATAATCATACACCTAATAACAGTAAACTATTTATCATAAAAACAATGAGAAATTATTATTAGGTTGAATATACATCTAGAAACCTCTATTCATTAATTTATAAAATCAATCCATTGTTTACAATATGGTTGGTTCACCGCCTCCATGAATAAGTCTCTTCTTTTTCCTCCATCTCTTTCAAGGATCATCATAAGATTGTTTTTATGGTTAGGAAAGATTATAGTAATTATATTATAAATATATAATTCTATATAATGAATATACTTCAAAAATATTAATTAAAATCCAATCTAGTTTGTAACAGTTGGTAAAACCACCTAAATGAACTAACCATACATCATTACAATTTGTTTACTTAAGGATTTTCCCCCTTTTCAGAACAAATATAGATACATGGGACCCTTTAAATTTCATTAAGCTCATGAATATCATTCCATTTTATTTATAGAGTTTTATTCCCACTATAATATAACATCAACACTATTTTTAAAGTGATCATACCTTGGAACCATAAAATGAATACTCCTAAAATAAAAAATTTAAACCTTACATATCATTGAAATTTGTACCAATGAACATAATAAAATCATAATAACTCAATTATATACATAAAAGTATTTGAATTTGGTAATTAGCGAAACTAAATTTATTATATATGATGTTAAGTGAAAGTGATGAATGATTCTGGAACATAGTGAACGAGATCCCTCTAAAACACACCACTACTTTGGGTTATGAATTTTACTTTTATAACTCACTTTATCTCTATCTATCTATCCTTAATGTTATGTAATGATTATAAACATTTTATATATGTATAATCCAAACATACATAGATTATTCTAAATTTCATTTACAACAAAATACATTCCTTATGTTCATTTCCCAAGCACCATAATTATGATTTTTTTATAATGATATGTGGAATAACAATTCCACCCATTACCTTCCTTATGTAATACTTATGTTTTGGAATAATTATTTATTTCCTTTTTTGGTACATATAAAAATGTACATGTTATGATGTGTGCACCTAGATAGCACTCCAATGCATTGGAAAAATATGTTTTTCTCATGAGACGTTATGTATGATATTTGGGAGTAAACATAATACATTATTCATATGTGTACACCATGTGATGTTGTCTTGGTTATTAGACTTTATATAATCTTATGTCATGTTTTATGTTGTTATTGTAGTCTTTTATTTACATGATCTAATTATTCCTTGTTCATTATGTTATTATCCCATGTAAGTTTTCATGAGCCTTCAATTTTATTATATTATTTTATGTCATTTGAATCACATATTATGATATATTTTCATGTTTATACCTTTATGAATAATTATATCTAACCCATTTATTTTATTTATTCACCTGATTATCTTATATATATTTAAGTAGATAAAATATATTTAGGATATTTTTAGGGAGATTGAAATAAATTTGGTCAATTTTAGTTTCACATAAATGTATTATGAATATAGTCTTACAAATATACTAGTCACTTCGATCCATTGGTTGTATTTAAAAGATATTTAAATAAAAAATAATTTAATAATTTGTTTGAAAATCATGGGATTCTATAGTCGGTATCTAAGAATGGTCTAGTTATATTTGTGAATTATGACTATAATAATTTAGTTAGAACCATATGGATAAGTATAATTAAAAGAAAATATTTTGGAATTTTGGAATATTATAGTTCCCATAGTTTTCATGAAATTAAATCCTAGTATGGATACTATAAGTGGATGTGGATTTGGAAAATTTATTACTAGGAGTAATAACTCTATAAAGGGTGTATTGGTTATTAACTTGTTAATAACCTAGTTCATGGCATAAAGTCCATTCTAGGCACTAGTTTTGACACACTTGAAGGGTTTTCTTTTAAATTTTCAGAAACCATTTTATAACCAATAGTAAAGACATGAAAAAAAATTTAGGCTACCAAAACATAATAGGAAAATTATCATAGTACCATTCATTGAATCATATAGACTCATAAGCAAGGTTATACATTGCATTTATTGTTTATTACTTCTATGTTTATAGTTCCACATTTAATATATTTATTAATTAAATTATTCACATTCCCTTTCCACTTATTTAAGTTAATGGAGGGATTTTTGGAAAAATTTTCCAACAAACATTATGATATACAATGCAGCAATTTCCCTAATGGCATGCCAAAATATATGGGATTTGGAGTTGGGATAATCATAGCTATACTGGTTCAGATGACTCATTAGATTAATACTATCTTGAATTATGTGGAAATTTATCCTTCTATAATAAAATAGAATGTTTTTCGAAATTTGTTTAGGTGATCACTACAACAAATAGGTCTTTTAATAGAGTTAAAAACCACCTTTAATAGCACTTGAAAAGCTTTGTTAATTACAGAAAAAATAAAGTGGGGTCCCCTTTATCAGTGCTCTAAATAGCACTGATAAAGGGTCACCTTTATCCACACTATGAAATTCCGAGTAGGTTCCTCCTTTATCAGCGTTTTTTTATCACTGGTAAAGGGAAAGCTTTATCATCGTTATTTTGAGCACTGATAAATTTCCCCTTTATCCGTACTATTTTGAGCGCTGAAAATTGTTTAATATATCATTGTTCAAAATAGTGCAGATAAAGATAGCCTTTATCATTTGTAAATAAGATATGATATATCAATCATTTATCAGTGCTTAATTAGCACGGATAAAGGCCATGTTGCCTAAGAAAACCCAGCACCTGCACAACACCTGCACACCTGAGACATCACCTGCACACACAACACAAACAACACCTACACACAAATCATAGAAGAACGAAAATAGTATACACATTTACTTGAAACCATGAATACAAAAAAAAGAAACATCTATATATATTTCAAATAAAGTTTTATATGGTTACAATTACAATTATCCAACAAACAGTTAAAAACATTATTGTTTTACCCTTTTTGCATCTATAATCCGCTCTCAAAAATTGTTGTCCATGGTATTAGTTAATGAAAAAAGAATTAGAACTCAGGAATGAAATTCACCAATATAAGAAAAAAATTATTATATTAGTAATACAATAAATAAATAAATTAAACATAAATACGAATGAATACATTAATAAAATTTCAATTGCTACCTGTCACAAACTTTACATGTCCATATTTTCTTTGATTGAATTAATATTTTTGAAGAGGCTCAACATTATTTATTGACATATAAATTCTATTTTGTTAATATTACATGGATGAGAAAATAAGAAAAAATGTCAACAACAACATAGAATCCAAAAGGATTCATTTATTCATAATAAAAAAAGGGTGGAATCTTCACAGGTTATACAATATGACACATACATGATAGTGTAATAAATATCATAGGAGTATTCAATTTTAGAATAAATTATAACATTTTCCTAGTGACACCACCATCCTAGATAGTTTATAAACCTAATAGTTATATATATCAATAGCCTATATGTGTGTACTCTCCCATGCCAGGTCAAAGAGAATGAGTGTTCCTCCGTCCACATTAGAAATTGGGTCCAACCCTACTTGGACCCTAACCACTTATGCCTCTACAAATACCCCATACAAAATCTAAGGTCACGTCAAAGGTATTGATGGAATTTATATCTCAGTTTAAGAGAGGTCTTGATTAAAACCCAACAATTAGTAAGGCCATGAACATACCAGTTAACATTCTACATGATATCCTTGTTCATTAGTGTGTTTATCCAAACCCTCTCCCTCCCCTCCCCAAGGTATCCCCTCTAGATAAACCCCTCCCTACCCCTGGACCACCCCCTCCCAACCACTGGACACCCTCCTCCCTCCACCAATCCACATGATGCCCCCTCCATTATTTTGGACAACCCCTCCCTCCCGATGTAGACCCCTCCCTTTCCCTAGATAGTCCCCTTCCATCCCCCTCGATTCCCCCTCCCCTTTTGGATAGCACCCTCCCCTCCTAGACACCCTCTTCTCCTGGACACCTCCTCCTTCTGAGAGATCCCCCCTCACCATGCAGCCCCGTCCCTTTCCCTGTACATCCCCCTTCACACCCCCTGGATAGCCCCCACCCCATTTGACACCCCCCACTCCTAGATACCCCCCACTTCTAGACACCCCTCCCTCCTGGACACCCCCTCTTTCCTAGACACTCACACCCACACTCCCAACTGGACACCACCTCCCTCCTATACATCTCCTCCCTCTTAGTTATTTAGTGTATACCCAATAATAAACTTATCTATTCAAATTATTTTCATCATCAATTTGATAAAAGAAAAAATATTATTCATACATCATCATTCACTAATATTAATTATAAAATCATATATATCATGAAGAGATACAGTTCAACAAATCAAGGAAAAAAACCAAAATAATATATTGGGGGAATAGGAATGAAATTTCAAAAAAATTATCAAACATATAATTTAAAAATATATAAAGATGAAACACTGAGATCCTATGACAAAAGCGGAGGATGCCAATCCTCTAGAAAGTGGGAGAAGGGATATATATATATATATATATATAGTGGGGATACATCTTCTAGAATTCAGTTTATATTAAAATATATCTCATTCTGTAGATTTCATTCACATGACAAGATTGAGGGTAAAAATTGATTTTGTTGAGAGTGTCCTCATAACTGTTACAGATCATAGATTATTCCTTTTATCAAACTCATATATCAACAGTAATTTTTACAGCCAATATATTCTAAAACAACATTGGTGTAGAGAAAAAGTGTGTTTCTTAGAAATTTAATGTGAGAAAGGTAAATGATGCGTATGTTGGGTCTTTATGACATTAAATAAGATATATTTGCCCTCAAATTTAAATAGAATATAATTCAAGGGGCCTAACATGCGCTTGAAATTGGATTGGTTGGTTGGAACTTTTTAGGCCTCACTACAGACCCACATCAGGCTACTCTAGATGTGATCTACCCATTATATATTACCAGTATTGAATGAAATTGAATGGATCTATTCCTGGACACCCCCTCCCGTCTAGACACACCCCCTCCCTCCCCTCTTAGACACCCCACTAATGGACACCACCCTGGACACCCCCTCCCTCTTGGACACCCCCCACTCCTGACACCACCTGGACACCCCCTCCCTCCTGGACACCCCCTCCTTCCTAGACACCCCATCCCACTTGGAGACCCCCTGGAGACACCCTCACTCTTGGAAACCACCCTCCCCTATTGAACACCCCACACTCCTGGACACCCCCGCCCACCCTCACACCTAGACAACAGTCCCTCCAGGAAACCCCCTCCCTTCTGGACACAACCCCTCCCTCCCATCCTAG
The DNA here is from genome assembly GCA_963277665.1 of Viscum album. Lineage (NCBI taxonomy): Eukaryota > Viridiplantae > Streptophyta > Magnoliopsida > Santalales > Viscaceae > Viscum > Viscum album. Next base: position 449,889,040 of record OY728145.1, read on the forward strand.
ACACCCCACTCATGGACACCTCCCTATACACCCCCTTCTTTTTGCACACCCCCCCCCCCCCCCCCACTTCTGGAAACACCCTGGACACCCCCCCCCCCCCACTCCCTCATAGACACCCCTCCCCCACCCACTTGAAGACCCCTTCCCTCCTGGAAACCCCCTCCCCACCTGGACACCCCCCCAATCCTCGACAGCCCCCACCAACCCTAACACCTAGACACCCCCTCCCTCCTGGACACCCTCTCCTTTTGGACACACCCCCTCCCTCCACTCGTGGACACCCCAATGGACACCCCTCCCTCCTGGACACCCCCTCCGTTCTGGACACACCCCTCCCTCCCCTCTTAAACACCACACTCATGGACACCCCGCTGGACACCCCTCCCTCTTGGAGACCTCCGTTCCCTTCTGGACACCCCCCACTGCCAGAAATCCCCCTCCCTTCTAGACACCCCCACCCATATATAAGGGAAACGAATTAGAAAATTGAAAATCCATGATATTGGTTCACAACAAGATTTTAAGATGCTCATGAGTGGATTGAATGACTATGCATTGGACGACTTCCACACTATCAACCACTCTAGGCCAATGAACTGCAACCTCCTCAGCTTCAATTCTTGAATTTTTTTGTATAAGAAGAATGAAAATTTAGATTAATTATGAAAATATAGGATTTTCGTTTAAAAATGGACTTGTGTAAGAAAGGGGCACATGACTAAATAGAAATATCATATTAAGTGCATGAATTTTTCAAAGTTATGTGATCACATCACCATAATAGGATCATGTAATCAAAAGAAGCTATGGGATTTATACGATTACATGATCCTTGAAGCTTTATGTGATCATGTAAATAAGACAAGTATACACGAATCATGGTTAATGTGAATTACCTTAATTGATTATGTGATTTGTTTATGTGATTTGATCATGTTTTGATATCACACGATCAGTTCACATGAAGCATTCATACAAAATAGATTATGTGACACAATCACGTTAAGAGAATTAAGTGAAGTAGAGAAAAAACCTGAGAGTTCTCATAGAGCTATGAAATATTGAGTCAGTAGTGAAATAGATTTCCCATTACCTCTATGATCGAGCAGACACAACGTCATTGCTCTTCCAGAAATGGCATGTCACATGGATTGAAATATTCTAAAATAAATTATCCCTGCATGGAATAATGAAAATAAAATCAACATTTCAAAATATAATTTTTCGTTAAAATAGACATATTATATCGCAACACTACCATTACATATTTCCAAATGGTTTCTTTGGTCTAGATATAAACTAATAACAAAACTAATGATTTTTTGTGCTCTTTACTACTGTTGGTTAACTACTGCTTACCATAACATCTGATCTGAACATCCAATATGGAATCCCCGTTATGCAAAGAGGTTGTTAACCATCAATAGTGAAGAGTCCTTAGTTTTGTTATTTAATTAATGAGTGTTACACCACCAATATTCTTCCAATACACTACATCAGTAGAAAAAACTGCATAAATGACATAAATACAGAATATAAATGATTCATGCCATAATAGTTTAGGTCTAGTGACTTTGGAAGCATAGAAACATAAAGAACTAGTTTATTAGACTCACTCATTATGATATGCTTTACTAGAAAGACAAAGAATTTCTAAAATCATTCTTCATAAACTAAGGATATAAAACATAGAAAAGGGTGACCATATATGCTCAATAAGTGTAAACAATGGTGATATCAATGATCATAAAATTATAACATAATTAGTAGGAATTCACCTTAATTTTATTTGTGTAAAATCTTCCATTAGGTATGTTTCCCATTCGTTTCAAAACACATATATATAATCTTGTGAATATGAGTTTTTGCTGCAGTCATGGTAGTACTAAAAAAATATAAATACACAAAGGATTAAAAAATATTTTAAATGAACCCATAATTATTTTCGAAAATATCTCTTAAGGGTTGCTAGTTTTTTGATGAAATATGATATCTTTCAAAAATTTACATACATAATAACCACAGTCCTTTCTGTTTTTTTGTTTTGGACACTGCATAATATTCGTGAAAAATAAGTAATTTGTTCTGATATGTGTTTGGATAGTGCATTGTTATTATATATACCAGGATACTTTTCCAGTTTTATTTCTTGAAGGTGTTCTTGTCCTTAGGCCCTAGATTTATTCCATGATATAGATGATTCTGATACACCACCCTATCAAAACATAATCCTCATTAGAAGAAAATATATATTATATAACTAGATGTTTAGTTCTAAAATGTTGTATCTATTATATTACAAATTAATAAACTCCACCATGTGTGGTCAGTTTGTTTCATATCCATGCATTGAATACATAAAATAAATCTTTGGAGTATCCAAATTGACTTCAATCAGCATCCAATGCTTGCTAAAAACACAAAAAGGAATAAGTAATGAATGAAACAAAATATTGTTGATATAATTAAATTTTATAGTTTTACCTTTCAATGATGTTATTAAAAAGACTTTTTCATTCATAATTTTGTTTGAAACGATTTGAGCAGGGATAGCATAATTGCAGACTTCTTTCTTAGAATCTATTTCGTCTTTTTAAGAGGTGATGTGAGGACTAAAGAGTCGAAGATTTTGTTCATGGAGAAATCCCTTCAATTGGTTTTCATATATATGTCTGAGAAAAATATTAAATGTATTTATACATAATTATTAGAGTATATCAGCTTTTGTAAAATCAAATCATAAAAACATACCTCATGTATACATTTACAACTGAGGTTCCTAGCCATTCATACATTAGGATTTCATTTACATTTTTAGAACTAATAAAATCCCATTTTTGCTCTATGTAAATACTTTTTCAAAGTCAACTATGTGTGTATTGTATCCTATCAATATTGTATCCACATGAGACTACAATGATATTAACTATGGATATAGAACGGGCGGGGGTGAAGGTTCTCTGAATAGACTGTTTCAATCGGTTGGTTGATCCTTGAGATAGTTTTGAGCTAATATTTCATTTCACCCCCTTATCATGGACGTTCCTTAATAACATTCATCAGTTCCGACCTTTCTTCATTAAATGTTGATGGTCCATCTTGAAAAATAAATTATAAATGGATACCTTATTATTGAAATATCTTTATAATAATTGATGCCCATGAAATGAATGTTTAAAAAACTTGTTCAACCGTATGAATGACATCATCATCCTTTGGAAAAAGTAGCTCTGCACTCAGCTCATTAGCTATATTAATAGACACTCTGAAATGATCAGTTGGATGTTGTCTATTGCTTTTCATATCATTCTATATATTGAACATCATAGCCCTCACAACAAGGATATAGGTTGGAGTTGATAGATATAAATCATAGTCATTTTCACCCAGTATAATATTATTACAGGAACGGTGTCAGGGTCTATGTGATTCACATTTCATAGAAACAATTATAAAAACATTTATTACCTCAGATATGTCGGGTTTGTTTGGGGAATGGTTCGCCTCAAAGCTAGTGGGGGTGGGGAGGGATCTTAATTCACGGGGTGTTATTGAGTTGATTCTTCTCTTTTCCTATCCCCAATATAACACGATATCATCTCTCTCTGGTATTTTAATTATTCTTAATAAATAGATAATTTTTCTAGCATCATTTTAATTTCCTCAGTTTGATCCTCCTCTTGTTTTTGTTTTTGAAAATATTTTTGGGGTGTCGCACCAAAACCCGCACCTCTAGCGCGGCCATACTGTTCTGGCTGCTTCAACGCCATTGAATGTATGTCTTCATCTTGTGTTGGTGTTGTTGGTTTATGTGACTATGTCAGATAAAAATTATAGGAAAATAATTACTCATTGTTAGGTAATAGAAATTTAAAGAAAATCACATTTATATTTTTTCATACTTACACATGTTTCCCTCGCTTTTCATGTGTTTTCATCTATTAGAAGCCTATATTTATTTACATGATCCTCCTTCCAAAGAATATGGCTTTGGATGGATATGGTTATCGATTATGATTCATCAATCTGCATATAAATAGAAAAACATGGTTATATTGTTATTTTATGTCACATATGAGTAGTATGGTAGATTTAAAAGACATAAATTTTTTTTTCTCAAGTGAAGTATACTCTATCCTTGCTTTACGGTAGGGGTATGCTGGTTTTGTTGCACATTATTTATTTTAAGCACTTAGTTGTTGTTACATAAATAAAAACTGTCAATCAAAGTGATGAATACAAGAAATGTCAAATAATGTATTACTACACAAAATGTACTTGAAAAGTTTGCTCTGCACGAAGATTTCTAAATGCATCCCAACTACTTGGGATATCAATTTTTCATAAAGAGGAGGTGGGTGTGTCTTTATTTTCCCTTCAACATCTTCAAGATGATATTTCATTAAAATTGTGCAGAATCTTCTACGAATCCTTCCAAAAACTCTTAATACATATTTCTTGTGTGAGGCATCTACTATAAATGAACTATGCAATGGATGATGAAGAGTAAGACAATTTTTTAGTATTTTATTTTATTTTAATAAATTAAAAGAATTATGTTATAATGTTACTGTAATATCTTCCGACATTTGTGTCTTAAGAACGGTGACAACATGGTGCCACGACTGTACATCAATTAAAACACGTTGTAGAGTGACAATTTCAATGTAGCTACTAATGATGTCTTTGTTGGGGTTAACATGTTGGCCTCGCTTATTCCTTCCCGCCTAAAATTTGATTCCTTTTTCTAGTTTCCTTAAGGATTTTGGTGAACTCTATCAAACTACAGTACACTTGTTTTTTTTGGGCTGCCAGGGTTTCATTTCCTACCATTTCCTCAGAAGCATCATCATTATATTCTGACAAAGAACAAGAATCGACACTAGGACTAGCAGCAATAGTTTGAAAACCCTATTGTACCTCAGCATTGGGACCAATAATAATTGGATGAGAAAACTTTTGAATCTCTGCACTGGGACCAGCAGCAGCAGGTTGAGAGACCTGTTGTGCCTCGGTATTGGCCGCATCAGCAGGTTCATAAGTCATTATCAGCAGAAGTGGTTTAAAATTTAATTTAGATTACATAAAATCAGCAATGAACAGATAATAACAAAATGTAACATAATGTATATTACAATAAAAAATAACCTGATTATTGAACTCTTTTTTTAAGGCTGAAGGGATTTGTACCCTCTATAACCTATGTAAATCCCATCATTGTGGTCTCCCTTGATATAAAAAATGACGTCTATATTGGGATCGATGCTAAATGATTGTGAAGTCCCTATGAAAGGGTCATCCTCCATTGATCTTTCATAAGACCCTTCAGTTATTTGGTTGATAATAGAAGAATTGACCATTTTCAGTTTGTGGGGTATGGAACATAAAATACTAGTATTTCCTATGACTCCATTGTAAATGGTTTGTCATTATCCCCTTCTATACTGAAATAAACATTCATGAATCCCAACTGATCTATTTTAATAGTTCACCTGTTATCAACCCACTTGCATTGAAAAATCAACACGTAGAATTTTGTATAATCCAACTACCATATTTTTTTAATGATCCCAAAGTATAACATATTCACATAAATTGGATTTCTATCCTTAGCACCAGAAACATGCATCACTTCAGCCACAAGTTTAACCCTACTATTCTACATGGTACTTTTTTCATCATTTAAATTATTATATAATGTATAACAATTAAATGCATAATAATTATAGTATAATACATACACACCTTCTCCTCTAGCTATCCATCGAAGTAATTCTAAAATTGAGTCTGGATGTTCATCTATCTTCTTAATAAATAGTCCTGAAACCATCTTATAAACTGTCTAATATGTGTATCTGATATCCATTTTTTATCCCTATATGGATTTAATTTCCTAATAATTTCTTTTTGGGATTGAACATATGAGTCAATGTTGAAACTCTTATGCAAAGTGTAATGGTGGGAGTGCTCCTGATATGTAATATTTATTGTGAAAACATCTCTTCAATAAATTCCTTCACCCTCAAGCTTCCAAGTGTGATAAGATTTTGTTAGGCCAAAATATTCCACACCAGACAGGTATTCGGTACATAATTCAATGACTTACTCAACAATATATTTCTCCGCAATACAACCCTCTGGACAACATCAATTTTTTTACATACCCTTTTGAAATCTGCGTATACTGTTCAATAGGGTATATCCATCTATAATATACAGGAACACATTGTTGAATATCTCTTACCAAATGAACCATGAAATGAACCATTAAATCGAAAAATGTTAGCCGGAAGAACATTTCCAGTTCACATAATAAAATGTCTATTTCTCTTTCCATAGATAGAAATTTCGCTAGGTCTATAACTTTACTGCATATAGCATTGAATACGTAATAGATCTTCATTTATGTATGGCAGTCATTCGTGGAAAAAACACAACTTAAATCTATAGGAATTAGATCTTGTATCAAAACATGGTAGTCATGTGATTTTAGACCTTTTAATTTTAAATTTCTCATTGACACAATGATCATTATATTTGATTAATACCCCTCTGGAACCTTTACATAATTAAAGAAGATGAAAAATAGATATCTCTCCTTCCTGGAAAGAGTGCAAGCATCAGGAGAAGAAATGTTCATTTTTCACCCTTCACTAGATCCAACTCTTCTCGTATCCTCATCTCAACCATGTCCAATCTAGCCTTAATTACATCCTTTGTTTTTTCGGGTACATTTAGCAACATTTCGATGGAACTATAACATATATTTTATTCAACATCCATGCCATCAAGAAAATTTCTTCCATACAGACAATTCCAGTATGGTAATTAAAAAAACTAATCTCTTTTTCCAACCGGTTTTCGTAAGGTTTTTTGAAAATATCTTAACAAAATTAGTGTCCACATATTTTAATTTCTCAAACAATTGATAAACTATTACCGGAGATAGTGTTTTATGTTCTTCTAAACTTCTATCAAATGATTTCATCCACGAACGGTACTTATGTCGTCAGGGTAGAAATATGTGATGTCCTTGAAACATAGTTTTCAATGAATGTTTCAACTTAATTTTCAGTGTACCTTCTTCAAAAATGGGACACCCTTGAGTTCCTTTAATGATATATCCTGAAAATTTTCTATAAGTAGGAAATTAATTTATCATCCACTACAACATAGCTTTCAAATTTAAATATTCATTTTTGAAGAATCATACAAAGTAATACGTGAATCCCACAAAAATTTCGAATATTCGATCAATGGATCAAAATAAACATCAATATCCTTACCTGATTGTTTTGGAATGGATATAAGCATAGATAACATGATGTATTTTCATTTCATGCATAACCATGGTGGTATGTTATAATTTACCAACATAATCGTCCATGAACTGTAACTCGTGCTTTGAAAACCAAAAGGATTTACCCCATCTTTAGATGACGCAAAATGAAGGTTTCTATGATTTTTTCCAAATTCGGTATAATCATGATCAATTATCTTCCACCAAGGATATTCTATTGGGTGATGTTGTTTCCCATCATTAATTCTTTTATTTTAATGCCATGTAAATTGTCCTCAAGTCTCCTCACTTTCATATAGGTGCCTAAACCATGGAATGATTCGAATGTACCATACGAATTTCATAGGACATGAATCATCTTTCTTGTATCGAGAAGCACCAAACTTTGGGAATTCATTAAGTTAGTTTTGTTCCTTAATAAACAATATATAGTCCATAAGACTAGTGTGTATTCTTTCAGAGATTATACCCATCGTGCGTAGCATTCGTTTGGCATCGTAAGTTCAGCTTGGGAGCTCATTATCTTCTTGGATCATGTCATTCAAGAGAGTGAGAACTTCTGTAAAACTGGTGCCACTCCACCAGTTTCATGCTTTCTAGTTATACAACTCTTATATGGATGATAATGCTATATATTTAGTGAAACATGCATAAAACTGCATTTTTTTCTCAACTCGTTAACATCTCAAACAATTTTGGGCAATCATGATGTTCATCTTCAACTGTCCTTGTCATTTCCTTAATAAGTTATTCACCATCAGTCACATCTATAATCACATCCTCCATATGATCGTCTTCATTGTTCATGCTTGTAATTATATTAGATGATACATAAAACAATGTGTTATCCAAGCCATTACCTATATTCATTTTCCCCATGTTTATTCCAACATGTATATGTTTGATCTATTTGGCGATAAATTAGGTGTTCTTCCAACTCCTCTAGACTAATTTGTCTTGAATAACAACAATGTAAACATGTAAAATGGATTTGAGAAAGTCCACATGCATGATCTTTTACGAACTTAATAAAGTATTTCACACCTTCTTCTTACTCTTTTGTCAACTAATTGGCATTCATCCATTCTTTATTCATATTCCTCCTATTTGATACAGTAATATTAATATATAACCAACTAATTACACAAAATTTATTCAACAAGCTATGATAATTCCTTGCACTATAATGTTTTAGAATCCCACATGTAATCAATATGCACTGTTGAAAACCGGTTTTTAGTGTCTCTATAGAAACATAATGTCTATAGTCAAGAACTATATGGCTAAACTAATGGATGGTATGATTTTAAATAGAGTTCTAATAGGTTTAAGGATTCATTAAATGTGATTTTATGGTTATTTGACTAGGTTGTCCATAAAGTATCTCATAGAGTCCTCTAGTGAAGTGGTTTTAAAGGATTTAGTGGAATTGAACTAGTAAAAAAGTGGTGGTTATATTGAAATGGGTAAATTTTGGATTGATATTCAATGGTGGAAGAACTACAACATGGAAAAATAATGCCATACCAATCATTCCAATAACAGAAACACCATATAAATAAACAATTGTGCCCACAATTGCAACACCATACAAACCAAACAATCAAAATTTCATATTTTACAATTCATCCAGTATTCAATATTGTTTGTTAATTTAGGGGTTATCACAGAAGTTTTATCATACTGGGGCATTCATTCATAAGTCAACTAAACGTAAATTACCAATTGGTATATTCAAATGTTCAATAGGAACCAACCAACATGCTATTCATTTAGAGCACAAACAAGGACCAGTTACGGCCATGATTTTTCGCAGGGCATTTATCCCATAAATTTCACATTATAACCATCAATATCAAATAGTAATAACATGCGAACAAGAGGAAACAAATGAGTATAATTGAAAAAATCACATTGTAGGTGTAGTTAAGCACTCTGTAGAGGTGCATTCGCGGTAGAGGAGAGGCGTGCAGTAGAGGATATTTCCAACTAAAAAAGAAAATATATAATGAGAACAAATATGTTATACCTATCCAAATTGGGCCCAATAAGATTTAGGAATTGTAAATTTCTCGTTAGACATCATTGAAAACTGTATGTGATGATCCATGAAACCCATCAATTCAAGGGTACAATTTTTTCACTAAACACATAATCAGGTTCATGGTGATACCCACCACGATCCTGATCCAAAGTGCTCCACACCATCATAAACGCCTATTGTAACCAATCATCCAGTAGTCCAACCACCCTCTTGGTGTGGTTTGAAACTAACCAAAACAAAACACATATGAAAAAAACCTCCAAAATCATGTACTAGTTGTCATATTTTATTCCAAAGAGAGTCAACCAAGTCTCTACTGCTTATGAAAAAGGCCCTAACACGCTGACATTCTCTCAAAAAATTTGAGTCATACCTCAAAATGAACATTTCATACCCAATGTGAAGTAACCATTTTACACTATTGTCTACAACATCTTATCAAATGGAAGACACTACCACTACATTTTTACACATGCTTCAATCCTTGAATCATGTGTATAAATAGGTCCACTCCCTAAATAATGTGATGCATGGGTTTCACCCACAAAATCACATGACGAATCAAGATTTACCTCATGAATCACAATTGGATCACATCAGTTTTATCCTTATCATTCTGTAAACATATAAAATTTATCTAGTACATCATTTAAAATCTCAATATGGTATTTATGTGGGACCAGATAAATCAGATTCACCAACTCAATGACATAAAAATTCCTTATGAACCATCCAATAACCAGTCCAATTATACTGAAGACCCTTGTAACATGAGGGTCATACCTCCATAGTGAATTATCCATCAATTATCACATATATTTAATATATGTGATGATATTTATCCTCCAATGGCCCAAAGGCATTCATATTTTTATTTTTATTATAATAAACCCCCTTTTAATGGTATAAGGGTAGAACCCAGACATCAAGGACTTATGTTATTACAGGACCCGAAGGTCAATGAGATAAAAACCAAACAAACAACATGAAGCTACCCCACCCCAGCATATGATCGAAATAATTATCTCCACCATTACTAGACTGTTCAGTGGGAAAGTATCCTATGTCAAAGAACATGCCTGATCTGACGGCTAATTCCATACCCTCTCAAACAGCCAAATCTGAAATGCCCTGCAAAGGTGAATCATCAGCTTTGATTCCACATTTGGACATATTCCATGGGGTCAAGTCCAGCTATAGCACCAACCTAGATGCTCAAAGACCAGAATGAGCCGGTCAGGAGTAGATGCCCCCAACCTACCAAGACCCTGAATCTCCTTAACAAACACCCTAAACGACCTTCAATCCAAAAACCAAAAGTATCAGGGGAATCAACCCTCAATCACCACACAATAAAAGATCCAATTAACTATAAAAACCATGAGAAACAACCATCATAAAGAATAAAATCATAGACCATTCACCAAAGAAGAAGCTGGAAGCACCCCATCACAACCACTAAGCATCTCCATCCTCAGTCACAGAAACTCGACGAGGAAGACAATCTAGAGAGCATGAAACCAAGTCTTCATCACTAGGGATGGGAAGAGCTAGCAACACCTAAATTGAGAGTCTCTAATGAAGGGATCCAAGAAGACCGAGCCAGAAATACCAATCTGGCCTGGACCCAGACCGATCAAACCATGGAATAACCCCCACCAGATTCCAGATCGGATGAACTGAAGAAAGAAGAAGGACCCAATGATGAAGAGGGGGCCTACCAAAGATGCCGTAAGAACACAGTTAAAGAAAACTCATTGAAATCCTCCAGCAATCATAAAACATCAGAACAAGTAGAGACCTCCCCCCTCTGGGCCACTTCGGGGCCGACGCCGAGCCGCTCAAGATAAGAGTCACTGCCCGTAGCCGCCAAGACTGTCTCCATCCACCCAGAACCGAACTCACTGATCACTAATATGAGATAGTGACATCCGGCAGGCTGATTGGGAACTGCTGAAGAAGGGGACATCGACACCGAGCTGACCGAGAAAATAGAGGAGGGGAAGGAATGAGGCCGATGGAGGAAAACCTAAACCTAGAGAGAGTAGGGGTGTTTCCGCTCAGAGGAGTGATTCTCGCATGATGTTTATTTGATATTTGATAATATTTATCATACCTAATCTCTATGATGAAATATCAAGAGACACATATTCCCCGATCCCTAAAATATTATACCCATCACCCACTGAAATTCATCTGAAATGAATGTCGCACCCTCAACAACCATTGTTTTACACCCCACTACATGTTTAACTTATAACACTTATCTTTAATCCCCGAAAACTATTCTATCACCAATTGTGTGTTGCTTCCCATGATCCATGATCATTTATCCAAATAAACACATGTCTGAGATGAACTCTCATATCAAACATGACAGTATAATTGTTCCATTTACAAGGGATCCTCCACCATAGATTGAAATTTTCCATTTCATCAAAAACCACAAGAAATTGATTCTTAAATAATTTATTTAACTCCATTGGTCCTCGGATCACAATTTATATCTCACCGACTTAAAATTTAAATTGGTACCATGCATAATAGGTGTGTACCATTCTCACCTCATCCCATATAATGGGTGTACAATATTGTACCACCTGATCAAATTACATGACTCATGATCCCACAAGTCAAACACCATTTTGTTATACAGAATTTCCATCTCCTTGAGATACTATCATTAACCTGATCTATAAACATTCCAATGTACACCCTATGCAACTGCATGAGCCAGCCTCCAGAACAATTATCAACAAGCCTTGTTATCGAAATAATGCATGTCTAGACAGGTGTAAATCTCTATGATACCCTGAATTAACACATGAATTTGACAAACCTGAGTCCTATATCATCTATATTAGGTTCACATGCCAAAACCCATGACCATGGTCCATGGTTTTTCAATCATCAAAACAAAGAACCTCCATGCAACTTTCCAACAATATTAACATTCTTAAAATTTTCATGAAAACCGCACTAATGCCTTCCAAATGGTATCATCTCAAAATCACATGTGTATATCCATAATATAATAGATAATACACTATTAAACACATCAAAAAACACAGTTCTAGGAATCAAACTAATCTTACCCTTGAAACAAACCTTGATACCAAAAACCTCGACACTCATGGCGCCCTTCTCAAAAATATTCCAAGGAATCTCAATTCTTATACAAGCTCAGGTCAAGGAAATTACCCATACCTTCCACATTACCAATGTCTAAGGCATCACGGTGAATATATCCCATACATTATATGATACCACTTATGATAATCACAACTCAAAGCATATACCTTTGCTTCATGTTTCTAAAGAATTCACAATACTAGGCTAACCCCTAAAATATTTCACCATCATAGAACGAATTTAATCCCATCCATAATACCCGAAACACTCAAAGAATATACCTTTTTGGAGGAGACAACGACAGTAGAGGCACAGAAGGCGGAGGGAGCGGTAGTGGAGGCAGCGGCGGTGGAGGTAGCGGTGGGGGAGGCAGCGGTGGCGGAGGCAACAGCATGAGAGGTAGCAACTGCAGAGGTAGTGGCGGTGGAGGCAGCAACCGCTGAGGAAGTGGAGGAAGAGGACGAGGACGATCACAACAGAGGGCGAGGAAAAGAAGTAGTGGCGAAGGATGAAGAGGAGGAGTGGACGTGGCAGAGGAGGGGTCAAGTTCAACTTCCATGAAGGCTTTAACGTGTGCGAGAGAGGGGCATGTTAGTGTTATTTTATTAAAACTGATGGATCCTTTATAGGTGCTAGTTAAAAGCGCTGATAAAGGTGTGTTTTATCAGTTCTAAAATAAAAGCGCTGATAAAGATGACCTTTATCAGCGCAAAAGAAAGTGCTGATAATGTAGCTATTTATTAGTGCTATAATTTTACCGCTGGTAAATAGTTGTTTTATTAGCGGTTTTTTAGCGATGATAAAGGTCTATCTAAAAAGCGCTGATAAAACATCTATTTATCAGTGATAAAATTATTGTGTTGATAAATACTTTTTTTATAAAATTATAAAATTATAAATTTATTTTTATTCTGATATATTTATTTAAAAAAATATATAGGATAAATATATATTTATTTATTAATAATTATAATTATAAATATTATATATTTATAAATATTCGTATATAATTTTTAATGTATACATATACATTAATTTTGAATATAGATATAACAATTTTATATAAATTAATAATAAAAACATTTGTATGTGCTAATAAGAGAACTGATAAATGTACACTTTTTCCGTGCTGATAAAGGGTACACCTTTATCAGTGCTTGTTTTAGCATTGATAATGTTTACCTTTTTCAGTGATTTCTGTTTAGAGCTAATAATGAGAAGCACATCCCTAGCCCTGTTTTGTGGTAGTGGATATGAGACTCCAAACATTAGTGGATCCTTTAATCCCTTCATCATTTTACAATGTAATAACACCATTTAAATTATATTATCTATCCTAAAATGCTCAAAATAATTATAATTCATGTTGGTAATATGTATTCTAGATGGGTAAGTGGATTAGTTGGGCACATTGATCAAGAACATGGTGTCCAAAGAGATTATTGATTACATAGTATAGGAATGATTCATGAAATTGTGTCTAAATTAATATTTTCTCCAAATATTCCATATTAAAATAAATAAGTATCTCAAATGTATTATGTAAAATAAATATGAGTCCATCATGGTGTATGATGAACATACGACATGTCTTGCATGGTACATCCCTTGCTTTTCAATAAACACAAAAATAATTGTAGAATTATTATTTAGTAGGTTCGAAATGAGTGTATTAAAAGATCTAGTTATTAGATAATGTAATAGTTATGAATATTTTTTTAATTTTCCCATATAATTCTGATAGATATCGATGAATCACAATTGTATTGTTGATATGAAGAAAAAAAATAATAAAATGGATATTAATTCTTGTTTATATATAGATAAATATAATGGTGGACAAAAAAACATCTCTCATGTCAAAATGGTGGGAAGAAGTATCCTGAAAATATATAAAGGGGTCTAGGAGATAATTCTTGTGTGGAAAATAAGGGTACAAAGACAATCAATGAAACATATATATGAATAAAACACTAATGTGACACAAGAAAAGTGGTTTCTATTCAATAATAAGAATATGGTTCAGTTATTAAACTAGAATGAACATATGAGCTAATAAATGAATCACCTGAGATATGGGATGTTAGATACAATCAAATACAATAACCTCCAATTCATATAGTGAAATAAAGAGCATACATTATCTTTAATAGTCATGTGGATCCTAAAAATGATTTCATGATGAATACACGATTTATTGATTCAAGAATAGATTACAAAAATTTTGAGTCTAGTTATAATAATTTATTCATGTATTTCATGTCTAGTATATATTTTGAAAAACCAACTCAAAAAACTTGGTTGAACAATCTATTAAAAAAATAAGGAAAATATTGAATCACATATAAATTACTACCCCTAATTAATTTTTGTGGACAAAACCTCACAAAACAATATTGTCTTATTAACATCCAAGTATTTTGAGGTTATATTTGGCATGGATCGAATTCCCTTATATAAAACCAACATCAATTTTCTAGAAAGGGGGATCAATCTTCACATCCTAATTCATCCAATGATTCAGAAATAGTTTATGGAGGAGGATGAATCTCCTTTCGAATCATTTTAAAAAGTGTGGATAATATTTCATTTCAATAAATAATATTAAGATTCATTCAATTAGGCAATGCAGATAATATTGCTTCAATATATTCCCTTAATAAGTGATTATACTAATATATTCCATGATCAATTATATGGTCTTCCTTTGGAATGAGAGGAGGATTTACCAACTGAACATATACCTAGATATTTTACTATATGCACTTCCTCATATAGAATGGCTATTATTGAGTTAGAGGAACTAAATAAGTAGTGAAAATGGAATCTATATATGACTATCATATACTAAGGTTACTTACTAAGTTGTGCACTAGACCACTATTTCATGAATATTATGGTTCAATAAGCCTCTACATTTATTTTTGTGAACTCAAAAAACATGATAAACAACAAGTATTCCCTACCGTAGATAAATAACCTATGAAATCAACTATATGAGCATAGATTTCCCTCTAAGGATTTCATTTTTTAGAATATCTCCAATTAATGTTAGAGAAGGAATATATTTGGAAAAATTACAATTGAACATGGTGTGGACTGTAGGATTTTATAGTGATTCCATTCAAACATACTAATGTTTGAGAAACCATTATACACATAGTGAATTGAGTCTCCAAAGATTACCTACAAAATATGATGCAGTCTTCAAGGATGATATAATAATATTATATAACTGTAGGGAGATACATGATGAGAATTTAAATATTGTACTAAATGCATTGAGGAAGGAGAAGTTTTATGAATAGTACTATATTTATGAGTTATGGATAGAGGAAGTACAATTATTCAGAATCTCATTACTAGGAAATGGATATGTGTAGACCCTTCTATATAAGCTGAAATTGATGAGTGGCCCAAACCAAAAATTTTAAATAGATGTATATAATTTTATTTGACTATACGGATATTAGAAACGATTTTTTATAAACTTTTCATTATTTTTAAACCTGATAACCAAGCACACTTGAAAGTGGCGTAATTATTTTTTGGACTGATGAATATGAAGAGATAATTAAATAACTAAAATAGAGGATTATCACTAAAAAAGTAAAAACCCTTACTTCATGTTGAGATATATTTTTTGTATATATATATGCTGAAAATATGTTCATGGGTTGTGTACTGATAAAAAATAATAATGTGATATCTTACTCTAAAATTAATTTAAATTTTATTTAGGATAACTGACCAAAAAATGATATATAGTTAGATGTATTTTTATTTGAAATCATAATATGTAGGTATTATCTCAATATTGATAATATGGATATATATATGGATCATAATATCATAAAATATATGTTCAAAAAAAGTGGCATAATATGAGCCAATGAATATTTTTAGAGATAATAAAGGAATATGATTACTCATTCCACTATTATCCTTGGAAATAAAATAAAGTGGATGATTCTATATGTAGATAGAATCTAGTAAACATATTAATTATGAGAATTAAGATGGTTTCAGTCATCTTAGATTTGAAAAGGAAGGACATAAGGATCATAAAAGAATTAACCTCAATATTCATTTCTCAAATTATTTCCTTATCAACCATTTTGGAGATGATATAGGATTCTAAAATTATTTGATGTGCAAATTAAAATAATTTGGAAACTATAAGAAATGAAAAATGATAAGTTTTTAAAACTAATTAAGAATGATTTATTATAATTAAGTCACAACTATCTGTACCATAAAATCATGTGATAGATTTGGATTTGTTGAATGATTCACATAACCTAACTTCCTCCATTCACCAAGAAAGCATAAAAATGTTTTAATAAAATTTGAGAGAACTATAAGTAGAACAATTTTATGAAGGTGATCATAGAATATATATAAATGTTCCTTTTATTTCAATAACTGATGGCTGATATGAAAAAATCCAATGGATAATTCAACCATTACACATACCGACATAGAAATAGGAAAACGTCGCCCAGAAATGTTTTTACTAATCATCTGATAAAATATATGAAAAATAATTTTATACTGGACGTGGTGGAGTATATTATAAAGGAACCTCATTTCATCACTATTTAATATGAAATATCACTAGATTAGCATTAAAGGTTATATATTAGATAAGTGGTGTGGATGTATGAAAATTCATTATTGATTTTATCTGATTGAGATATTATATTTTAATCTATGTTTTGGAAGAATATATAAAATTCTATAAATATTGATTTGAAATTTAGCATGACTTATCTCCCCTAAACTGATTTCTAGTCTTATTAAACTATCCTAAAACATGATGATATATTGAGATAATTTTCAAAGGACATCAATGGAGGATGGGATCAACTTGTTCCTATAGTAGAGTTCTTGTAAAATAATTATTTCCACCCCAGATTAAAAATATATCCATATGATTCCCTTTATTGGTAGAGTTTAGAAAACATATATATTGGGATGATATTGGAAAAAAGAAGTTATTGGTTCTTTAAATGGTTGATGAGATGGTATAAAAGTCCAGGACCATTCAATAACATATCGAGGATACTCAATATTGATAAAAGAACAATGATGGAAATCATCAAGGAAACATAGTGTTCAATGATGGAGATAATGTATTCATATAAATATATTAATGGAATATATTCATGATATTTAGGAAGAAGGGAATGTTAATTCCTAGGTACATCATTTCCTTCGATATTATTCATCGCATAATAGTTGTGTCCTATCAAATAGAACTCCCACAGTCTATTTATTATGTATATGAAGTATTTTTTGTATCCTAATTGTGGAAGAACATTCATTTTTATTCATATGTATTGAATTAAAATGTGGTATAGTTGGGAAATGATCTTTCTTATGAGAAGAATTATGTGGATATTTATGACCATAAAGATGATGATCTATGAAGCAATATAACACTTCTAGTAAAAGTATTATATAGAAAGTACATGGTAGTGATAAATAAAGCCATAGGAATCCATGAAGCAGAACAAAAATCACTTTTTACCATAAAATGTAAAATTAAATTTTAATGGTGAAATTTCTTAAAGGGGAATGAATATAACAACCCACAGTTTTATCAACGTATGTTCCTTTCATATAATTGTTTCGAATTAATTAATATAGAATAATGAATATGCACAACCTGTTAAAATGTACTAAATTTTATTAAATAAATTTAAAATTAACATTTATAGAATAAAAATTGACATAATAATTGATGGTGTTATAAGTGTTTACAAAATAGACAATAAGATCACTAAAATATCAAAAAAATTTATACTCGTCCAACCATAACAAATTCATTTAGAACAAAATTATAGAAATTATCAGAATATTAGTAATAAAATATTCATCTTGAATATGAAAATATATATAACCTTGAGATAAAATATAATTGAACTTAAAATGAGAGAATTAAGAGGTATTTATTGAAATTAGGAAACCTATATGACCATTACATATATAATAGTTGGAATAGTAATAAGACCTTTAGAATAATAACATGGCCATTAGTTTAGTGATTTAACCATTAGGAATAGTATCTTATCTGACTGAATTGAATCCTCACCTTTGTATGTGTAAAATAATAATTGGGTATCATATAAAATGAAAATATCATATATATATATATATATATATATATACAGACACCCACACATTTTTAAAAGTAAATAAATGTTTCCAAAAAGAAAATTTATTTACTTGTATTTTTTTGGAAAACATAAATTGTTTAATTTCCATACACAATTAAATTTTATTATATATTAATGTTTTATTTTCATAAATTGGGTTTATAAATTAATATTTTTGTTTATTATAAGAGTACTGTAATTATAGGTGATAATAAATAATTTTATAAACAGTCAAAAAATAAAATATAATATTAAAATTGATATTTTTAAAATAAATGAGGATTTTATTTACAAATAGTGTTTCTCATCTTTGAATATTCAATATCATAAAATGGATTTTTTAATGTACACGTCAAAAATGATTATGTTGATTTTTTGGAAATTTTATAAAATAGCTTATTTTTTTGAATATTAAAAATGGTCAAATACAGAAGTTGATATTATAAGTTAAATAAATAAATGATTCAATAATGGATGATGTAAGGACCCATTTATTTTAACTCACATGAACTAGTAACAATATTTAGCAATAAGATTCAATACTGTTGGAATGATTTTCCATGAAAACAAACTAATTAATATAATATTTAATAACATCCAACACCACCCATTATATATTCCAAACCTCACACCCTACTCCCCTATAAACTTATAATCTATAGAGCATGAAAACATTCTTCTTAAATATTGTAACAGCCCTAGCTTCCACGATACGCTTCTCTTTCAATAATGCAATAACTTGCATTGTACGCAAGTTCAAGATTCTAACACACCACAACTAATCAAAACAGCCATTATGAATAGTAATACCCACTTCTTTAAATTATTTAGATTTTATATTTAAAAATGGACTTCATTTTTGGATTCGGAATGTCGAAATTATCCTATGTTGAATTTTTTGTCATTTTCTGAGAACTTCCAAATTTTTTTGAATAGTGAAAAATACATAAAACAAATTTTTTAATCAAAATAATATATATTGATAAATAATACTATTGAGTGGTTTTAAAGTATAATTAGAATATATTTTTACCATTTTATCCAATGGTGTTCATTAGAATTAATTTCACTTTTAAATTGGACATAAACAATTGTCAGTCTTTTGAAATATATTGTTTCTTAAAAACACGCTATTTGTTGTAACAGCGGGAATTAATTATAAAATTAATCAACGCAACATATATGTTTGTAATTTCATAAAATAGACATCATTTTTGAATTCGGAATATCAATTATAGCTTAGGGTGAAATTTTGGCAATGTTCGGAAAAACTTCAATTTTTGATGAATAGTGAAACCACTAAGTGGTAGTTAAATAACTGATATTTCATTTAAATGAAATATTACCACTTCTGTGATTTGATTTTAAAAAATCCAACATACATGGTTGTTATTAGGAATTAAAATGTGGTTCAATGGGATTAAAATAATTTTTTGGTGAATAGTAACTTTTAAGTTTTATTAATCTCGATTAAAGGTAATTAGTGAAATTTAAGGTAAAAATGGTATTATAAAAATATTAAATTATCATTAAACTTGTCCTAAGCCTATTGGATGAGTATATTTCGAACCCTTATCACCTTAGCCTCGAAATATATAAGTGTGGGACCTTTAAAATTTGAAACTCATTGTATAATAAAGTAACATTTTATTACTTTCCAAGAGTGCCCCACCTCTCCACTTATAAAAGGCCCCCACCACTACCACCTTACTCACACTTTCAAAGCCTTTTGGCTCGGCCAAACTATTCCCAAATACTCTCCCAACTTCCCTCCCTTACTACTAGAAGCCTCACCTTGGGCAGAATTCTTCCCAAGGAAGCCTTTGGCTCAAATCAAAAGAGTTACTCGATTTTAAAGTAATGTCTTCTCTTATGTTATTTTGTTTTATTTTTCTTATCCAACCTCTTAAACTCTTTTTATTAAATTATTTTGTAACAACACCAGTATCCTAAATATACTAGGATTTTTTATATGAATTATTCGAGCTACACTTACACACACCTACATCTAATGGTTAAAGAACATACTGTTTCTGTGGATGGCGAATTTCTGCCTCACGAAACGATGATTGTTCAACACTCATATAACACCTTCAAAGGTGGCCATTAAGATGTCACTGTATTTAAATATATGATATATATTATGTTTATGTTTTACTTAAGTTTATTTATTTTTCATTTTTGGCATACCTTTTTTGTTTCCATTATGGGTAAACGCGATATTTTCATTTTAGTAAGTGCGGACTACAACCCCCTCAAAGTGATTTGAATCGTTAATGCCATATGGGGGATTTATAAAGGATGGAGTAAATGATATTACATATGATATTATACTAGAATTATAATATACCTTTATATCATTATGATTTCATTAAATACGAAATAGAAATGAAAGTAGCGTTCATGTGTACGTACGGCTTACCGTCTCCATGAACGGTGCATTTCATTTCTTACCTCTAAACGTTATGGAATATTATAAATGCATGTATATACTGGATATAGATGAGATATATTATATCTATATCATGAATATAATTCTGGATATAATTGATATTTCACCACATGAACAACTTGTAATTATAAGAAGTTTATTTTTGACTCAAGTACCAAAGATCGACAAAACGACCGTTATTAACTTAAATAATTACACAATGTTCATAACATGGTAATTAGTGATATAACAGGAGTAAAAAACTTGAAAATGGTTTTTAAGCAATTATAAATTAACTCTAGTTTATTATTCAGGAGGTTAAAGAACGGTCGAGTCAAGACAGGACACAAGGTAAGGGAATTTCATAGCCCAATTTCCATTCTTTGGGTTAATCTCCTACTTTCAAATTATGTCATGATATTATTATGTCCTATCTTGTATTTTTACTTTCTTTATGTTTAATTATAGTGAATACACATAATAGACCTATTTTATTTTAAAAATGATCTTTGTATGGACTTCGTCTCAATCTCCTTTCATTGAGGCATATTTTGTTTTATACACAAATTTCATTTATACGGTGTATAAACCCCGTTGACTTTTACTTTTATTC
Organism: Viscum album; assembly: GCA_963277665.1. NCBI lineage: Eukaryota > Viridiplantae > Streptophyta > Magnoliopsida > Santalales > Viscaceae > Viscum > Viscum album. The sequence continues at coordinate 449,910,721 of OY728145.1, forward strand.
AAAAGGAATATTTTTATACAAAGCATTTTTACTAAAAGAGAAAATGGAATGTTTTTTCTTACGTATGCGGCGACAACGACTTCTCCACCGCCGTGACTATTATTTGAGTTTCGGCTTCCTCTACAAGCCGTAACATTGTTTTTAAATGAAAAATAAATTCAAAGTTTTAATTTTCTTTAATTTTGGTTTTGAAAATAGTTTTCAAAGTGTTTTTATTATAACAATGTGTTGAATTGATATCTTGTGATTGAAATGTGGAAATGTTATGTTTCATTTATGCATGTTTTATGTGATACGATTATGTTATGGTTTATGATATGTTTAAACCTGTTCATATGAGGAATGCATTGGACTTAATAAGTGAAGGGTGGAGCCCGCTATAGCTCCTTGATGCATCGGTAGGTCTCATGAGACAAACTAGTGTCTTGGCACGAGGCTTTGACAAAATCTTATCGTATACTTGGCACAGGGCCATGGCTACATGGTTATGATAGTCTGGCATTATGCATTCCATCATTATGAAAGTGGTTATTGATATTTAATGTGATTATTCGACTAGTAGAATATCCATGTGAGTAAGTAAATGGCATTATTTCATTTTACTTTTTCCATATTATGCTAATGTTCAAGTTTAAAAGGCTTTTGTTTTAGTTATACATTGCCTTAAATGTTAATTTTTATTTATGAAAGATTCGGCTATATTGTTATCCCTACTGAGCATCTGAGCTCACCCCTTTAAATGTTTTACTTCTTCCAGGATGTGAAGAAGTATATTATGAATGACCTACAGGGATAGTAAGAAGAGGATATGAGTGTGGACTATGGAGACTTTGTTATTGTAGTTTTGTTTTACTTTATGAGGTAAAGTAAGACTTATGAATGTATCTAGTGTTTCCAAGGCTACTAAACTAATCGGTCTTTCGAGACTTGATCTTTTGTGATCATGCCAATGCTATGCGGTAATGCATCGACTCTAGGTAACTGGGGTTTGGGAGTTACAGCTGGTATCAGAGGCATTTTAGTACTAACCTTGGAAGCTATATTTAGATAAACTCTGATTAGAGCACATATCCCAAAGATAGACTTTGAGGATTAGTATAGAGGAACTTCCTAGAATTTTGGTATTATAGAGATTTTGTGAGTTTTCCAAGAAATACATCCCTATCTGGATACGATCAGGTAGAGGTAGCTCTGGCACAGATGTACCTAGGGGTATAACCCAAAAACACTACTTTGAGCTAGACTCGAACGGGAATGGGTGCACGACAACGGGCCTTGCTGCACTCTTGGTTACGACACTCCCGGGGGATATGCTTAGGATAATGCTCATTTTCCTTACAAACCATTATGAAGGGTTTATGAGTATATACTTCCTCAAAGAAAATATTTTTTTATGATTATGGATTATATCCATAAACCGTTCAATTTACATTAAGTATTTTACATGTTTTGAATTATTCATTGCAATTCATAAACTAACCTAGTTTATTCCATTGTATAGAAATGGTGCCCAGTGGAAGGAATGTGAACTCCAGCAATACGTATGATCCAAAGCGTAAGAAGGATCATATCTTTCACGGTATTAAGCAAACATTTAGAAGGTAAATAATCTCCCATGTGTTCTCAACATATGAAGAAATAGTATCATGTGTTAATAACATAAGTAAAGAATTATCTGAGTCTAATGGCTTTGAAGGGAAGAAAGAGAAGAAAAGGATGGAAGAGAGAATGATGGAAAAAGGGACGTGGGAAAAGAAGAATTTTCAAATATGTGATAATTGTGGGATGAAACACCTTGGAACTTGCCTAAAGGGGATGGGAGTTTGTTATAAGTTTGGAGAAAAAGGACACCAAGTACGTGACTACAAGGGTAAGAAAAAGGTTTCAAATGTACAATGCTTCATCTGCAAGGAGTGGGGACACTACGCAAACCAATGTCCAAATCATCAGAGTGTGCCCCAAATGATGTTATTGGATAATAATCAAGTTATGATACTACCACAGACGAGGAGGAATGATTATAGTTCTTGTGTTGTTATTAATGAATTTTGTAATTTGATTGTTGTATCATTGATGTACTGGTTATAATAATTATGGAGTATATAAGGATTGTACTGCAGTACTATTTCATCAAGGACTTGAGATTGTTGGGAGGAGAAAAAGGGAGTGATGGCAAGAGGGGGGTGAATTGCCTTTTAAAAATGATTAACAAATTAAAATCAAAGTAAAGAATGCAGCGGAAATAAAAGAGGCAAGACACGCAATTGATAACGGAGTTCGGCCAAAAACCCGGCCTACGTCTCCGCTCCCAACTCAACCGTTGAGAGATTCCTACCGCTTGCTTTTCAATGGTTTTAGCAAGAAACCCACTAGGCTTTGAGGTAGCACTAGAACCTATTACATCTTGCTTTTGGTGGTTAAGCAAGAACCCACTTGCTTTTGATGGTTGAGCAAGAACCCACTATCCTTCTTACAGGTGAAGGATAGCTCACCTATGTCTCAAGCTATTTAAAGGAAAGCTTGACAACCTCTTCACACCTTAATGGTGATGTGAAACCCAAAAGAAAGAGGGGATGAGAAATAGAGTGGTTTGTAGACACAAACCCAAATTAAGCTCAAAATAGATAAACAAGAAAATCCGTAATGGGAGAATCCTTGGGCGCCTTTAATTGATAGGAGAGGTTGAAGGCCGCTTCCAAGCTTCTTTGGAGGAGCTCCTTGGATGTGGAAGTTGTTGGAGCAAGATGGGTTCCTTGAAGGAAGTCTGCCGGAGGTATGCCAAATGATGAACAACGTGTCTGTGGGCTTTGTATATGATCCGGTGGTTGTCTGGGGCTTCCTTGGCCTTTATTTATAGGCATGGAACCCTTTGGGAGTCTTCGGAGCCGTTGGAAAAGGCCTCGGAGCCGTTGGAGGCCAAAAGAGGGTTGACTAGTCAAAGCCAACGGCTAGTTGGACTGGTCTACCGGCTGGCCGGTACAGCTCCACCGGCTGGCCGGTGCCTTGGCAGAGGAGAAGAATTTTGGTCCAGGCTCCACCGGCTGACCGGTGGAGGAGCCACCGGCTGGCCGGTGGGGAGACAGTAGCTGGCCAATTGGACTGGGTGCCACCGGCTGGCCGGTGACAGAGCCACCGGCTGACCGGTGGAACCTGGCAGTGGGCAATGCCTCTGCCTGGTCCACTGGCTGGCGGTGCTATCACACCGGTTGGCCGGTGGACTGCAATTCAGTCCACTTTGAGATTCTTTCTTGGGCCATTTTATTGGCAACCTTGTGCCTATTAACAAAAACACATGAAACAAGGTTAAACACATATGAAAGTGATTGTGATCATGAAAATCAAAGAGCGAGGGGAACGAGAGGTACAACAATCTCCCCCTATTTTGATGATCACAATCACCAAAAAATGTAAAAACTTAAATTAAAGGCATGCTTTACTGAATAAAATGAAATGTAAAGCAAAGCATGATCAAAAAGGTTTCTCCCCCAATCAATCAAGAAATTTCTCCCCCTTTGTGATTATCAAAATAGAATGGGGCATAAAACTTGATTGAGGGAAAATTGAAAATCAAGATTTTAAGCCAATTGAAATTTTTGAAATTTTGAATCAAAAATTGAATAACAGTTTGAATTGAAAGTTTTGAATCAAAAATTGAATAACAGTTTGAATTGAAAGTTTTGAATCAAAAATTGAATAACAGTTTGAATTGAAAGTTTTGAATCAAAAATTGAATAACAATTTGATTTGAAAGTTTTGAAACCAAGAGTTGAAATTGAAATGAAAAATTTGAATTGAGAGTTTTGATACCAAGTGTTGAGTTTGAAATGAAAAATTTTGAATACACAAAAATGCATAAAAGATCCTAACTCCCCCTAAATAAATCACCGGGGAGAGGTTTTTGAAACCGAAATAAATTTTGGGCCGGAGAGACTCGCTAATAGAGAATTTTCAATCCATACTTGCCTAGTGGCGGGTCTTCTCCTATAAAATTCATCGGAATAGAAAATAGTCTTTGGCCTACCGTACCGGGCATTTTTGCAATCACACTCATAAATGAGGTGCCCGGATTTCTTACAATAATTACAAAATTTAAAACTAGAGCTCCCCCTTACAAAAATAGTGGGTGCATGGGAGGAGGAAGCTATATTGGTGTAGCCAAGTCCATTGTTGGTTCCAGATACTCGTTGAGAACCTAAGAGTTTGGACAAATTTTGTTCACCTTGGGTGAACTTGGCTAGGGATTCCCTAAGGTCCTTAATGGTTGATTCCAAAGAATCAACATTGGGGAAATTTTGGATTTTTAGGGAGAGTTCCTCCTTCTATTTGAGAAGTTGGTCTTTTTCGGAGGAAAGCTTTTTGAAATTCTTTTTCAAAGCAACGAATTTTGACGAGAGTTCGTGAAAACCATTTTCTAATTGGTCTCACACATGTTGGAGTTCTTCGTATGACAAATGATTGAAAGAATTAGAAGAACTAGAGGATGAGGAAGAAGAGTCGGAAGAAGTTACCTCGTGAAATGCCATTAGGCATTTGTTACCTTGGTCGCTCGAGGAGGAGGAGGATGATGAAGAGGAGGTGTCACTCCATGTCGCCTTGAGGACCTTTTTCTTTCCTTTTTCCTTAGCCCGTTTCTTGTTGAGTGGGCAATCGGGCTTGTAATGGCCCTTTTCGCCGCACCCGTAGCATTTCACCTTGGGCTCGACTTTTGCGGTGGATTCTTGCTTTCGCGCCTTGCGAGATTTCTTCTTCTTCTTGTGCTTCTTCATGAATTTTTGCATTTGGCGGGCTAGATTCTCCATTTCCGAGTCACCGCTTGATGATGAAGAAGATGAAGATGATGATGATGAGGAGGAGCTTACTTCCTTTTGTACCTTGAGGGCGATGTTCTTTGGTGTCTTGATTGGTGTGCCCTCCTTTTGAGCTTGCCTCCTCATCGTGATCTCGTAGGTCATTAGGGATCCAATGAGCTCCTCGACCGGCATGTTTTTGACATCCTTAGCTTCTTGGATTGCCGTCACTTTAGGTGCCCATGATCTCGGAAGAACCCATAGAATCTTCTTGACCATTGCTTCAGCTGAAACATCATCACCAAGAGATTTTCTACCATTGCAAACGTCAGTGAAGCGTGTAAACATTTCAGAAATAGACTCATTTGGATGCATTGAAAAAGATTCAGAGTCTTGTCTATACATATCTAATCTAGTATCATTGACTTTATTAGTGCCTTCATGGGTCACTTCTAAAAGTTTCCAGATTTCATGTGAGGAGGTGCATGTGGACACTCGATTGAATTCATTTCGGTCAAGGCCGCAATGTAGAGTGTTCATGGCTTTGCCATCAAGCTCGAAATTTCTAATATCGGCTTGGGTCCATTTGGATTCGTCGGGGGAAGACAAAGAATAACCTTGCATGACAATTTTGTAAATAAGATATCCTATGCTTCTTAAAAAAGTAGTCATGCGGGTTTTCCAATAATTATAGTCGGTCCCATCAAAAAATGGAGCACGACCCAAAGAAAAGCCTTCGGGGGCGAAAGAGGTTGAAGCCATCAAAAAAGATCTTGAATTTGAAACCGGTTAGGGTATTACTCAAACTTTGCCTCTGATACCAATTGTTGGGTGGAGAAAAGGGAGTGATGGCAAGAGGGGGGGTGAATTGCCTTTTAAAAATGATTAACAAATTAAAATCAAAGTAAATAATGCAGCGGAAATAAAAGAGGCAAGACACGCAATTGATAACGGAGTTCGGCCAAAAACCCGGCCTACGTCTCCGCTCCCAACTCAACCGTTGAGAGATTCCTACCTCTTGCTTTTCAATGGTTTTAGCAAGAAACCCACTAGGCTTTGAGGTAGCACTAGAACCTATTACAGCTTGCTTTTGGTGGTTAAGCAAGAACCCACTTGCTTTTGATGGTTGAGCAAGAACCCACTATCCTTCTTACAGGTGAAGGATAGCTCACCTATATCTCAAGCTATTTAAAGGAAAGCTTGACAACCTCTTCACACCTTAATGGTGATGTGAAACCCAAAAGAAAGAGGGGATGAGAAATAGAGTGGTTTGTAGACACAAACCCAAATTAAGCTCAAAATAGATAAACAAGAAAAACCGTAATGGGAGAAGCCTTGGGCGCCTTTGATTGATAGGAGAGGTTGAAGGCCGCTTCGAAGCTTCTTTGGAGGAGCTCCTTGGATGTGGAAGTTGTTGGAGCAAGATGGGTTCCTTGAAGGAAGTCTGCCGGAGGTATGCCAAATGATGAAAAACGTGTCCGTGGGCTTTGTATATGATCCGGTGGTTGTCTGGGGCTTCCTTGGCCTTTATTTATAGGCATGGAACCCTTGGGGAGTCTTCGGAGCCGTTGGAAAAGGCCTCGGAGCCGTTGGAGGCCAAAAGAGGGTTGACCAGTCAAAGCCAACGGCTAGTTTGACTGGTCTACCGGCTGGCCGGTACAGCTCCACCGGCTGGCCGGTGCCTTGGCAGAGGAGAAGAATTTTGGTCCAGGCTCCACCGGCTGACCGGTGGAGGAGCCACCGGCTGGCCGGTGGGGAGACAGTAGCTGGCCAATTGGTCTGGGTGCCACCGGCTGGCCGGTGACAGAGCCACCGGCTGACCGGTGGAACCTGGCAGTGGGCAATGCCTCTGCCAGGTCCACCAGCCGGCTGGTGCTATCACACTGGTTGGCCGGTGGACTGCAATTCAGTCCACATTGAGATTCTTTCTTGGGCCATTTTCTTGGCAACCTTGTGCCTATTAACAAAAACACTTGAAATAAGGTTAAACACATATGAAAGTGATTGTGATCATGAAAATCAAAGAGCGAGGGGAACGAGAGGTACAACAGAGATTGTGTGGAACCAAGAAAAGTGACTCCACGGTAGGATAATTTTTTGGAAAATATATGGTTGAGAGAAAGAAAAACCATAATATGGTTTTGATACCAAGATAGTGATTTTGTAATAAGACATGATTGATGTGGATAAATTATATTAGATATTCTTAACTTCTTTGAAACTGATTAATGATTTGTATACATTTTTGGATAGAAGGATTATATCTAGTATTCTATAAGGAATAAGGGATTATTGTAATTCAGGATGTTGTAGTGTTTTAAAATAATACATGATGAAGGTGTTCGCATGTTGTTACATGGAAAAAAATGGGATCTTCATTATGTTTACATTCCTCATAAAATTTGGACTGTGAGTTGGACAAAAGTATTTTGGATAACTATAAAGGTTGGAATGGATTATGTTGAAATTTGGATAGTAATGTTTATGGTTAAAACATTTATGAATATTATTTTTGGAATATTATAATAGTTTTCGAAAAAGGTCAACCTTCAGGTTGGCCGATAACCCGTCGCTTCAGACAAAGTCGCAGGAATCGAACCCACAACCATATTGCGATAGGCCTTTATAACCTACCACTAGCCTACAGGAAGTCCCTGGTTATTACAAAATAGTTTTCGTAATCTAAATGGTATGTGTTAATATTTTGAACCTTGTACAATTAGGATAAATATATTATTTTTGAGTTCTATTATCTTTTTGAGTGAAAGATGAGTTTGTGGTAGAAATTAGTTGAAGGTTGAAACTCTACTTGTCAAGCATAAATATATATATATACCTATATCTTATTCTATGAATAAATTGATTCTTAAAAATTATTAAAGGGATATTAAAACAAAAAAACATGTTATCCTAATACCTTATGTATTGTTGAACTGATTATATTTTAAATCAACATAGATTAAAGACTTTGAGGCCCTCAATTTTACACTTGTTTGTGATTGATGACCTCAATAACTCCCTATAAATATTTACGGTTTTCCTCCAACTATATGTCTCTAATTGCCACCAATGTTCTCCTAATCGAGATCATAATTGGGTGGTGAATTTTTCATTTCCATTTCCCTCTTATTAAGGCTAAATTTTATTAACCTTATTTCCGATGTGGGTTTTCCACAAAGGTATTTTCTCTTTTCAACCATTCATTTTCAAAGAAAAATTTAAAATTGCGAGGACGCAATTTATTGAAGTAGGGGAGAATGTAACACCCCGAGCTTCCACGATACGCTTCTCTTTCAATAATGCAATAGCTTGCACTGTACGCAAGTTCGAGATTCTAACACATCGCGACTAATCAAAATAGCCATTATGAATAGTAATAACCACTTTTTTAAATTTTATATATTTTATATTTCAAAATGGACTTCATTTTTGGATTCGGAATGTCGAAATAATCCTATGATGATTTTTTTTGTAATTTTCTGAGAACTTCCAAATTTTTATGAATAGTGAAAAATACATAAAACAACTTTTTTAATAAAAATAATTTATAGGGTTAAGTTATACTATTGAGTGGTTTTAAAGTATAATTAGAATATATTTTCACCATTTTATCCAATGGTGGTCATTATAATTAATTTGACATTAAAATTGGACATAAACAATTGTCAATCTTTTGATATATATTGTTTCTTAAAAACACGCTATTTGTTGTGACAGTGGGAATTATTTATAAAATTAATTAATGCAACTTATATGTTTGGAATTTCATAAAATAGACCTAATTTTTGAATTCATAATATCAATTATATCTTAGGGTGAAATTTTGGCATTGTTCTGAAAAACTTCAATTTTTGATGAATAGTGAAACCACTAAGTGGTAGTTAAATAACTGATTTTTGGTTTAAATGAAATATTACCACTTCTGTGATTTGAATTTCAAAAATCCGACATATATGGTTGTCATTAGGAAGTAAAATGTGGTTCAATGGGATTAAAATAATTTTTCGGTGAATAGTAACTTTTAAGTTTAATTAATCGCGATTAAAGGTAATTAGTAAAATTTTATGTAAAAATGGTATTATAAAAATATGAAATTACCTTTACACATGTCCAAAGCCTATTGGATGAGTATATTTCGAACCCTTATCACCTTAGCCTAGAAATATATAAGTGTGGGACCTTTAAAATCCAAAACGCATTGTATAATAAATTAACATTTCATTACTTTCCAAGAGTGCCCCTCCTCTCCACTTATAAAAGGCCCCCACCACTACCACCTAACTCACACTTTCAAAGCCTTTTGGCTCGACCAACCTCAACCCAAATACTCTCCCAACTTCCCTACCTTACTCCTAGAAGCCTCACTTTGGGCAGAATTCTTCCCAAAGAAGCCTTTGGCTCAAATCAAAAGAGTTACCCGATTTTAAGGTAATGTCTTCTCTTATGTTATTTTGTTTTATTTTGCTTATCCAACCTTCTAAACTCTTTTTATTAATTTCTTTTGTAACAACACCAGTATCCTCAATATACTAGGATGTTTTTATATGAATTATTCGAGCTACACATACACACACCTACATCTAATGGTTAAAGAACATACTGTTTTTGTGGATGGCGAATTTCTGCCTCACGAAACGATGATTGTTCAACACTCATATAACACCTTCAAAGGTGGAGATTAATATGTCACTCTATTTATATATATTATATATAATATGTTTATGTTTTACTTATGGTTCTGTATTTTTCATTTATGGCATACCTTTATTGTTTCCATTATGGGTAAACGCGATATTTTCATTTTAGGAAGTGCGGACTACCGCCCCCTCAAAGTGATTTGAATCGTTAATGCCATATGTGGGATGTATAAAGTATGTAGTAAATGATATTATATATGATATTATACTGGAATAATAATATACCTTTATATCATTATGATTTCATTAAATACGAAATAGAAATGAAAGTAGCGTTCATGCGTACATACGGCTTACCGTCTCCATGAACGGTGCATTTCATTTCTTACCTCTAAACGTTATGGAATATTATAAATGCATGTTTATACTGGATATATATGAGATATAGGATATCTATATCATGAATATAATTCTGGATATAATGGATATTTCACCACATGAACAACTTTTAATTATAAAATATTAATTTTTGACACAAGTACCAAAGATCGACAAAACGACTGTTATTAACTTAAATAATTACATAATGTTCATAACATGGTAATAAGTGATATAAGAGGAATAAAAAACATGAAAAAGGTTCTTAAAAAATTATAAATTAACTCTAGTTTATTATTCAGGAGGTTAAAGAACGGTCGAGTGAAGACAGGATGCAAGGTAAGGGAATTTCATAACCCAATTTCCATTCTTTGGGTTAATCTACTACTTTCAAATTATGTCATGATATTATTATGTCCTATCTTGTATTTTTACATTATTTATGTGTACTTATAGTGAATACACATAATAGATCTATTTTCTTTTAAAAATTATCTTTGTAAGGACTTCGTCTCAATCTCCTTTCATATAGGCATATTTTTTTATACACAAATTTCTTTTATACGGTGTATAAACCTCTTTGACTTTTACTTTTATCCAAAAGGAATCATTTTATATGAAGCGTTTATGCTAAACAAAAAAAGGAATTTTTTTCCTTACGTATGCGGCAACAACGACTTCTCCACCGCCATGACTATTATTTGAGTTTCGGCATTCTCTACAAGCCGTAACTTTTTTTAATGAAAAATAAATACAAAGTTTTAATTTTCTTTTATTTTGGTATTGAAAATAGTTTTCAAAGTGTTTTTATTATAACAATTCATTGAATTGATATCTTGTGATTGAAATGTGGAAATTTTATGTTTCCTTTATACATGTTTTATGTGATATGATTATGTTATGGTTTATGATATGTTTAACCCTGTTCATATGAGGAATGCATTGGACTTAATAAGTGACGGGTGGAGCCCGCTATAGCTCCTTGATGCATCGGTAGGTCTCATGAGACAAACTAGTGTCTTGGCACGAGGCCTTGACAAAATATTATTGTAGACTTGGCACGAGGCCTTGGCTACATGGTTATGATAGTCTGGCATTATGCATTCCATCATTATGAAAGTAGTTATTGATATTTCATGTGATTATTCGACTAGAAGAATATCCATGTGAGTAAGTAAATGGAATTATTTCATTTTACTTTTTCCATATTATTCTAAAGTTCATGTTTAAAAAGATTTTGTTTTAGTGATACATTTCCTTAAATGTTAATGTTTTTTTATGAAAGCTTCCGCTATATTGTTATCCTTACTGAGCATCTGAGCTCAGCCCTTTCAATGATTTACTTTTTCCAGGATGTGAAGAAGTATATTATGAATGACCTGCAGGGATAATATAAGGGGATATGAAGAGAAGATGTTTTAGTTTTGTTTTACTTTATGTTGTAATGTAAGACTTATGAATGTATCTAGTGTTTCCAAGGCTACTAAACTAATCGGTCTTTTGAGACTTGATCTTTTGTGATCATGCCAATGCTACGCAATAATGCACCGACTCTGGGTAAGTGGTGTTGGGGCGTTGCATATATCTTCCAAATCCTTCTTTAATATCCTAGTGCTCTTTGTCTCATCCAAATCCAAATTCAAGGATCCTTATGTTGAAGCATTACAGGATGTGACTAATGGAAGATACATGATTTTGGACTAATATCATTCAAATTTACTATTATTCTACATTACATTTTTTATCCATACATATACATATAGAAACATAATTACCCTATGAATAATTAATTTTTTTTATTATTTTTGAATATTGATCTTAAACACTCTCTTATTTCATTTTCAAAATGAAAGAATTGTTTATAATATGATTTCTTCACCACCTCTAGGAACAACAAACATCATTTTCCTCCACTACATTCATGGATGGTCATAAAATTATTATGATTGTTAAATAATATTATAATAATTATAATACAATGTATTTAATGTTTTATATTGAATAGGTATCCATAAAATTAATTAAAATTAATATTGTTTGTGATGGTTAGTAAAACTCCCAAATGAATTAACCACAAAATGTTAAGGTTTTTAAATAAGGGTTTATACCTTTGAAAAAACACATATGAATACATGGAACCATTTTAATTTAAATATGTTCATTATTAAGATCTCATCTAATTTCAAGAGTCTTATTCCCATTCGGAAGGAACTTTAATAATATCCATGAGTGTTCCGTCCATAAGACCATACAAAACTCTCCTGGAACAACAAAATTAAAAAACATATATCACTAAAATAGTAATAGAAGAAGATATTAAAATTATAATTAAAAAAATATACTGAATTTTTTTGTAATTTTTTAATTATTTAATCATAATTTATTATCCAGTATATTAATTAGAATCACCAAATGATTCTCGATCATAAGGCAATAAATCTCACCGAACCTTCCTTTTTCATTGTGTAATGAACATTATCTCCCTAAATAATCTCCTCTCATAGTTTAATGTTATATAATTATTATAAATTATTTATATATACCTATTAAATATATAACTATCTTATACACTGTTCTTTTTTATGGGGAAATAGATTTCATATGCACATTTCGCAAATTAATTTTATATGATATCTCATTGTATAATGACATGAGGCAAGATTATGCAACACATTTATTTCAATGGTAATTTATTATGTTTTTTCTTAATTACTTATTTTTTTTGGGAAAAAAATGATTAAGAACAAGTTATGATATGTGTACCTATATAATGATCCTGTGAAATGTGTTATGTTTTTTTATCTCATGATACATTATTTATGGGATTAGGAAGTGAACCAAATCCATTATGGGACTCTATATGTCATAGAATATTGTCTCGATGGCCAGAATAGACATATTCTAATGACATGATTTTTTGTTACAAACACATTACCATGATTCCATGATCTAATGATTCCGTGTTCTTTATGTTAATACCCCCATGTGATTTTTCATTATCCTTCTCTAGTATGATATTATTTTATTTAATTTTACTCACAAGTTACGAATTATTGTAATATATATTCCCGAACAGGACTTAATAGATCAAAATTTCATAATATTTATTAGCCAGTTTTTCAAATAAATATTTATGAGAAGAAATAGATTAATGACATAAATATTGTGATTAAAAATAATGTCTTTTATTATATTCACTTTGATGTATTAATAAACTAGTCTTCTAAATACATTAGGCCTTCTGTTGAATTAGATAAATTTAATAGAAATTTATGTTAAAAGGAAAGAAATAATATGCGTAAAAGGATTGTGTGAATTAATGTTTTTATCATATTGATCTATTTAGTAACCAATTATGTTATTAATTTTTTCCATGTTAGTTATTATACAATAAATGTCTTCATCAGATTAATATTTGAATACATATTTAATTAAAGTATTTTTTTGTCAAATGATAAAATATATAGTTAATTACCAATGATATGAATCATCTAGGTTGTAAATGTGTGTTTTAATCATGATTTGGTCTTTATTATTATGTTAAATGTTTTATAATTTTGATACATGGCGTATAAATTATCATAACTAGTATCACAAATATATTTAGTTAATTTTGAGAATTATGTTATGGAGAATAATATGATGATACATAAAAGAAACCTTTTTTATCTAATTTATATTATGTTAATATATATTAATTTATACTTTTCACATTCATATGATTTATTATAATATTTTACTTTGGGTACTATTATTTACAATTATTATTTTTTATTTCAAAAATGGATGGAAATTAAAAATATTTAGGTATTAAAGAATTTAATGTCTAAATATATTATTATACCATTGAAAAAATATATATATTTATAGTAGGTATCCATAATATCATGGATGAAAATTCTTGATTATCTATTCATTTTAATAATTAATAGAACTATTAAAATCTCCCAAATTATCCAAATATGTAATAATGAGTTATTGATTTCATCAAGTAGAAATGACCACCATCCTTAAGTATATATATTAATCTAATAATTTATAATAATGTAAAATATAATATGAATAATACAATATATTATGTAATGTTTAGTTTATGAAAATATTTTTTTTCTATTTATCATTTTAATATTTAGGTAGATAAATATTGGGAACTAATTAATAATACAAGGAAATATGATGAAACTGACCTCATCAAATGAGAGAATTTTATGAAAATATTTCTAATCAAATAAATTTCCCATACACATTATATTTAATCAATTTATGAAACAATTATGAATAAAAAACGTAATATATAAGAAATTATTATTACTATGTGATCATTATAAGTCATTGATGTTATGGCTCTGATTTTTTCAGCGATCCAAAAAGTAAAATATTATTGCTTCTTTTAAGGACTAAAACGAAAAATCTAAAATGTTTTAGTAAAAAAAACATATATATATATATATTAATTACTTGTTAATATTGAGATAGAAATATTATATTCTCAATAGACTCATGAATTTTCATTATTTGAAGGTAAAAATAGAGAATCATAAATTTCTTTGATTATAATATCATAGAGGAAAGAAAATTAAAATGATTATATACAAAAAATGTGTGAATGAACTCTTGAACTGAACAGAAATGACTAGAAAACACCACAATAATAGAAAATAATTCCATGAAGAACAACATGGATAAATATATACAATGTGTTGATCAATTTATTATAGGATAATAAAGAACCACTTAATTCCCTTGTAAGAGTTAAATGTTTTCATTTTACGGAATTGTAAGTATTAGAAAACCAATAAATAATGATTAAAATCAATTTTCTCCAAAAAAACATACCTGAGATAAAATATTATTATTTGAAATAAAAATTACTAATGGTTATCATGAATGTGAACTTGCGAGTAGAAAATATTCTACTCATTAATGAACTAAGATATTAGTATTTGATTATAATTATAAAAATTCATTCAAATCCCTTATGTTTATAAGACTATCGATAAAAAAATCATATATTAGATATTGATTTACTGATATAAATACCAAGTGGGGTAATGATTTACCCATATGAATATAAGTCTTTTAGAATTGATACTTTTTAAAATCCAATTTTTATAAATATAGTTATTCTTTATTTTTAGAGAATTTTATTTAAATTTTGGCATAGATTGGATTAACATATAATGACCATATTACAATGTGAATGATAAGGAAGTAATATTCTATATCCCAAATCATCTAATTATCCTTTACCATTTTAATGCCATTTATGGAATCTTGTTGAGAATTATAATTTTAATATTATTCTAAACAGTAAATTTGAGGGAGATTTTTGTATGTTGGTTTGAGGAAAAACTAGTATTAAATTTATAATAGTCATATAGTAATATTATTTTTCATTTATTTTTTATATTTTTGGATTTTTCAAGATCATGGGGATGAGTTTTAATTTGAACCGATTAATTGTTCTATTTATACATCAGTTATCACTCATAGAATGTGTAATGTGATAGAAAGTCCTAGTCATCCATTATATGTGTTTTGCGGTGTTAAAGGATGGGAGAGGGAGTTTAGAAGTAAATTCTTATAATAATACTAAAATTTAATATTTTAAGAGACAATACATTACAATAGTGTATTCATTAAATTATGATGTTCATATCTTCATCCTGATTACAATACTCATAATACATATGACTCTTTTTTGTTTTAAGGAGAGGAATTAAAGGAACTATTATTATTTATAGGGAATGAAACTATATGATAGTTTTTCAATAATGATTTAGTTATAGTTAAATAACCATAGTTAATGTGGTGGATTTCATATTTATTTTTATATAGAAACATTAGAAAAAGAGAAGATAACATATAACTATTTTTCATTATAGTTAGAAAAATATTGTCGTCATTGGATAAACCCTGAGGTTTCATTTGATAGGCTGAATGAAATTCAACGAATCAGAATCATGGTTTACTAATAAACATTTTTGTTTTCACAAATAAATTATTTTATGAAATATGATTGTTGGCGCCAAAAATATGGCCCGAAAGGAAGGAACGAAAAAGACAGCCGGCGCGCTGCCTCGCGAAGCACAGTCGCGAAGCACAGCCGCGGAGCCCGTCCGCGGAGCCCCGCCGTGAAGCGTCCCGACCTTAGCGACGCCGCGAAGCTCCAGAGGCGGTGATCCTCCGCGAGCGCGTTTGACGTTCGCGCACCGCCGCGAAGCTCCAGAGGCGGTGATCCTCCGCGAGTGCGTTTGACGTTCGCGAGCCGCCGCGAAGCACCGGAGGCGGTCATCCTCCGCGATCCGGTTTGACGTTCGCGAGCCGCCGCGAAGCCCCGAAGGCGGCGCGCGAGCCCTGCTTCACGGCGCCCCTTCCCTATAAATACTCGACTCCCCCTGAGTCCCCACGGACGGAGAATCCGACCTTTCAGCTTCTCCTCTCCCGAATCGCGAAGCATGCTTTGCCCCGGGAATCATGAGCTCCGCGAGGTATTTCTACTTCGCGAGACGACTCTGATTTGTTTCGTCCTGAGCCCCTCTTCCGAGAGGGATGCCCTTCGCGAAGCCCAAAGGCGTTCGCAAAGGAAGGGGATTCCCAAGGGAACCCGGGCAGCCGCGGAGCACTCGTGCTTCGCGAAACACCCAACCCATGCTAGTAATCCCTATGCCAAGGCAGGATAACTATGCATCGCGAAGCACATTGCTTGGCAGGACCCTGCTTCGCGAACCACTCCCTCTTCGCGAGGTAGTGCTCCGCGAACATTGTTCCACTTCGCGAAGCACCACCCACTCCCACCTACGCCCCATGCTAAGGCCAAGGCACCCCACTTCGCAAAGCACACTCCTCTGCTTAGCGATTCCTCCTTCCGTGCGACCCTCCAGGTTTGCACGATGTGATTTCAAAGTCCCATGGACAACACCTCCCGTAGCGTTGCTTCGCCCAATGCTCCTTCGCATAGGCACGCTAACGGCTATTGCTTCTTCGCATAGCCACGCTAACGTGGACCCCTCGATGGCTCCTCCCTCGACCCCCCTCTACCATGGCCTTACTGGTACCTTCCCTTCCCCAAGGACCAGAGGGTACCAGTTATGTAAGCCCTAGGGGTGTGGAGTGAACCCACCTCGTCCGAGCTGCAGGACGTTAAACTGCCAAGCACCGCGTCCTCAACACATGACGTTAAACTGTGACCCAACCTCGTCTCCCTCACGAAGGGTCCCCCCAGCTCGAGCATTCATTACACCGCTCGTCTCCACGGGAATGGAACTCTTCCGCACATGGAATGAGATCCTCCTTGTCGGAGTGGTGTATGTTCGCAGGGGAAGGGTCGCCTCATAGCGTAAATCCCTAACCTTTGGTACGGATGATTGCACCCGTGCATCTCGGTACTTCCCCACTGCCAAGGTCAGTAGGGAACGTGATAGGGAACGAGGCACCTCCCATTGTCGGACCAAGGTCCATCTTTCCCGCGCTTTGTCGCACCATGGGCCTCCATCCTGGAGTAAGTCCCAACACCATGGGCCGCCCAACGCGTAAGCCCCTCTTCGCTTCTCACGGACGCACCCTTCGCGACGTGATCGTCAGGTCCTTGCAACCTCTTGTTTCTCACACCGAGCATGACTCACGTGGGCTTAGAGTGAGCACCGACCCTGACAAACCACCATTTGAACTACGAGGTCTTTGATCCATGTCAAGGCATGGTACGTAGGAAGCCTCCACGAGGTTCAAGCCCACCATCAGCGGACCAAGGTCTGCTTTCACGTCGGTTTACCGACAAACCCACCATTTGAACTACGAGGTCTTTGATCCATGTCAAGGCATGGTACGTAGGAAGCCTCCACGAGGTTCAAGCCCACCATTAGTGGACCAAGGTCTACTCCCCATTTGAACTACGAGGTCTTTGATCCATGTCAAGGCATGGTACGTAGGAAGCCTCCACGAGGTTCAAGCCCACCATCAGCGGACCAAGGTCTGCTTTCACGTCGGTTTACCGACAAACCCACCATTTGAACTACGAGGTCTTTGATCCATGTCAAGGCATGGTACGTAGGAAGCCTCCACGAGGTTCAAGCCCACCATTAGTGGACCAAGGTCTACTCCCCATTTGAACTACGAGGTCTTTGATCCATGTCAAGGCATGGTACGTAGGAAGCCTCCACGAGGTTCAAGCCCACCATCGGTGGACCAAGGTCTACTTTCATCTGAACTACGAGGTCTTTGATCCATGTCAAGGCATGGTACGTAGGAAGCCTCTATGAGGTTCAAGCCCACCCGTCTTTCACGTCGGGTCTCACCCCCGTCCAACACGACGTTAAACTGCACCCCGGTCCAGTGGTAAGCCATTGCGACCCACCATTTGAACTACGAGGTCTTTGATCCATGTCAAGGCATGGTACGTAGGAAGCCTCCACGAGGTTCAAGCCCACCATTAGTGGACCAAGGTCTACTCCCCATTTGAACTACGAGGTCTTTGATCCATGCCAAGGCGTGGTACGTAGGACGCCTTTATGAGGTTCAAGCCCACCAATAGTGGACCAAGGTCTCCTTTCACGTCGGTTCACCGACACACCCACCCGCCGCTCATTCACGTCGGGTCCCATTCCAGTCCAGCGGTAAGCCGTTGTGACCATTTGAACTACGAGGTCTTTGATCCATGTCAAGGCATGGTACGTAGGAAGCCTCCACGAGGTTCAAGCCCACCATCAGCGGACCAAGGTCTGCTTTCACGTCGGTTTACCGACAAACCCCCTACCTGAACTACGAGGTCTTTGATCCATGTCAAGGCATGGTACGTAGGAAGCCTCCATGAGGTTCAAGCCCACTCATCACCCAATTCACGTCGGGTCCCATTCCAGTCCAGCGGTAAGCCGTTGTGACCCATTCCCACCTGAACTACGTGGTCTTTGATCCATGTCAAGGCATGGTACGTAGGAAGCCTCCACGAGGTTCAAGCCCACCAATAGTGGATCAAGGTCCCTCACTTACGTCGGCTCACCGACACCCACCACCCGTCGTTTATTCACGTCAGGGTTCATTACCGTCCCGCATGACGTTAAACTGTATCATTTGAACTACGAGGACTTTGATCCATGTCAAGGCATGGTACGTAGGAATCCTCCCAGAGGTTCAAGCCCAACTCCCATCGGACCAAGGTCCACCCTCATGTAGGTACGCTGACGATGCCCATCGGACCAAGGTCCACCATCACGTCGGTTTACCGGCACCATCCCGAAATACGCGGACTTTGATTCCCTGCCACGTGGATACGTAGGAAGCCCCTTCAAGGCTCAAGCCCAACTTCGTCGTCGCCACCCCTGTGATGGTCCCATTCCATTCTCAACCGTCTCCGCGAGACGTTAAACTCGCGACCTACCTCGTGGTAAACATTAGATGCCTGAGGAAAACCTCGGATGGAACGCCTTTGGCGTAACCGTCTTTTCTAGACGTTAATCTTGCAAACATACCCTGTGTTGAACACGGGAAGCTGAGGAAAACCTCAGGTACGTGTCTATGACATGTAACCCCCCGCGCTCGATGTGGGATGCCTCGGGTTTCCACGCCCTCGAGAAGCCTTGTGATCAAGGACAACAGACAGACATGCCAGGTACCCCAGCATCCAGACACGCTACTGATGCCTCAAACGTGATTACTCCCCTGACCGAAGGTTGTTGCCCTGACTGGACCCTTTGGAATGTCCCGACAGAAGCAGTGTAATTAACCGGCGTCCATGGAAACATGGCACTGGGAAGAGTTTCACGAACTACGTATTAAATCTATAAGGGAGACCCGGACTAGGTGACGAGTTCTGAGGAGGAATCCACAGGAGGAAGAACCGACATCCCATCATCCTGTTTCGATCAAGGAGTAGACGTACCTGAATAAGGAACGAATGTCGCCCGCCTTTGGAAAGCGGGAATGCGGGGCAACAAAGCCGCGCGTCCCCCTCCTCCGCGGACGGATGCGCGCGCGCCCCGGCGAAAGCGTCGGAAACAGAAATGGTGAACCCGACGTGAAATTCTTCTCCTCAGCATGGGGATTAGTAGCGTTCGAGACACCAGTAGATTGACGTGTCACCGGATCCAGGTATCCGGTGCCTGGTCCCGCCAAGCAAATGGCGGGCCTGTCGTGAACTCACCGGAAGTCAGGGTAGTAGAACGTGGGGCGCTCCGCTCTGCAGCGTGTTGGCGTGGATCCTTCTCACAGACATGGGGATGGAAGAATGCTGGGGCACTGGCTGTCAATCCTTTTCCTCTCAGTACTGATGAGTTGATCCCTTCGTTTGTCAGGAACCAGGATGCTATTTCAGAGATGTGGTCACCATCCGCTCCTCGCCCGCGCAGGGGCAGGGGCAACACCACTACGGCCACTCCACATGGCGCCACTACCGCCACAACGGCTGCCACGTCGCGGGATGCGGGACATCCACGTCCCCTTTCCCCATCAGAGGTCATCCAACGAAGGGTGATCAACAGCCTCGTGCGCAGGTATGAGGAACAAGGGGTCATCCCGACCAGGGATATGGCCCGTTTGGACCTGGAGGCTTCCAGACCCCGCCGTCAACGCCGCCCTAACAGGCCGCGCAGGGAGCCCCCGCTCCCCACCTCGACATTCAACCGTTTCGGGAGCCTATCCCCAGAACGCCTTGACGACTCTTCGCCTTACGCCGAAGAGGCAGGCGCGGTCCGGCTCAGCCCGCTCAGGGCCCCGACCCAGGACCCCCAGGCGAGAGCTCCCGTCCGGCCACGTCAGCGCCGCCGTCCGGCCCCGCAGGAAGAACAGGCAGACTATGTCCCTGCACCACCTGCACCGGCCCGCCTGACCCGACGTCAGCGTCGGGCCCGGGCTGAGGACGCTCGCCTAGCCGCGTCCACATCGACAGCTATAGTGGCCCGAGCCACCGTTGGCGCACATTATGAAGCCCCCGCGTACATTGAGCAGGGGCACCCCTTCGCCCAACCGAGATTGAGACCCCAGCCGCCCCATGGGCAGGCTGGGTTGACGCTCCGGGTTGCAGGCCACAGTGATGATCGTCGCGAGCTAACCCGCGGTGATGCCACCCCGTACGGAGGTCCTCCCCGTACCACCACTCCACAGAGCGTGGGCCTTCCCCGCTCCGAGGTTCGTCGTGGAGGCATGCCTCATGCTGCCCCCATCCTGCAGGAAGACCTGCCCCGGGGCAGTGATGCTCAGCGCGGAAAAACTTCCCGCGCCCGCTGTACAGGGTATGAAGCCCATCCGTCTGAAGGCACCGTCCATCCGGTCCTTCGACATGGGGGTCCCCCCTACGTCCTCTCTGCGACTGACGAAGGTCCTCCTCGCCCCAGCAATTCGAGGAGTGAAGGTCAGCCTCGCTCCACTCGCATCGACCGTGGAGGCCTTCCCCATGCTCCTGCCGGTTCCAACAGAGGCCCCGCCCACGTGGGTACTGTTCATGGAGTTCCTCCCCATGTACCCTTTGATATTTTCCCTGGTGCCCCTCGGACCTCGGCTGTCTCAAGTGGGGGCCCTCTCTGCCACGGCGCTAGCGCCGCCCCAGGGCTGCCTCATAGGGGTCAACCCTGTCCCGAAGAGCCACCCAGGGGCAGAAGAGCGGGTCGTTGCCACCACAAGAAGAATCCTGGGAAGGCCCAGGGGGGGATCAAACCTGCCCGCTTCTCCGATTCGGAAGCGGAATGCGATTCAGCGATGGAACCTTCTCCCAGCTCCTCCGTATCAAGGACTGGGGCAGGAACCAGACGCGTCAGCCTCGTTCTCCCAGAGTTTGAGGTCCACCGGATCCCCGTCTCACTCCGCAGGTACATCCAGGAGGAAGAAATCCTGGGAGTTCCGCAGGTTTCGACCGCGCAGTCACCGCCACCGTCGCCCGAAGCGCCCTCTTCCTCTACCCGGGATCCCGAGGAGCTGTTTTGGGGGTCAACGGTGGTAGAGCCACGACATGACCGGACACCGGTAACGGCGATTCCCGTACCCGAATTAGCGGCTGTTAGCCCGTCCTATCGTGACATCGTGGTCAGGTCACCTCGCTCTTCAGAGGAAGGCCCAGAGTACGGTGGCCAGTCTGCTCGCTTGCCGTATTCTCCACTGCCGAGTTTGCTATCCCAGAGGTCCGCCTCGGTGCCGCTACCGGTCCCTCAGCCACCCCCGGTTGATGAGTGGGGAAATGTAGGACCGAAATCCGAGGATGAACCCAGGAGCTTCTGGAGTATTCTTGCAGCGGACTATTTCCCAGAGAAGTTCTGGCCCACGGCGGCGTTGAATTTCCGCATACCCGAGTCGCTTACCCCTGAAGAAGTGGGATGCTTTTGTCGAACCCTGTGGGCGACGCACTTCCGCCTCCGTTGGGAACGGGTAGTGTACCCCAGGAGTCGGGAGCACTTCGAGGAGATTGGCAAACAGTGCCGCCTGATTGATGCAGCGGTGCTCCTTGTGGCCCAGCACCCCGAGTCGCCCGGTCATCAGGGTGCCCTCCAACGAAGATGCGTTCAGAGTTTCAAGGCACTCCGCAAGATTGTCAGGGAAGCCACCCCCCATGTGCAAGTCCGTGGTTGGGGACGCTATTCCGCTCTCCTCTTCGACCCTATCCTACTACAGCCTGATTCGCTATGCGACATTGAGGATATGCCCTCAAGAGGGGTCACAGTCCACATGGCCGACGTTGTGGATAAGGAAGATGAGCTTGAGTTCCTTGATGGGGACTTACCATCCGAGGGCATACCGCCACTACTCGACCCATCAGGGAGAGTCACCCGTCATCAAAGGAACCTGCTAGGCCTCCCTGTACCCACCGAGTCACTGACACTCGGTCGGAGCACCGACAAGGGTAAGGAGCACGTCGGAATAGCCAAGCACTCCGACCCGTCCGCCTCTGTGCAGAAAACGGACGAAGATCCTGAGAATGCCACGTTGCGCCAGCAGCTTGCTGAACAGAAGAGGCTGGTCGACGAACTCTTGGCTGAACGCGCCGCAGAGCGACGACCCGACTACGGTAATCCCAGGCCGGGACAGCAGGGGCAGGAACAATTTCCCCCCGGTGAGATGCCTCCGGGCAACCCTGATCATGCTACTGCCGCGGACAGGGCGGAAGCCGGAACATACGGCAAGAGGGCGCGATACGTCTCGCCAAACCCCCCTGAGCGACAGGGCAATCTGAAGAACCCAACCCGGGTTCCCCCAGTCGCCCAACAGGTCGTCCAACCAGTCGACCCGCGAGCAGCGGAAGCCGTCTACCGTGTTGAAGAACCTGGCAATGCGCTTGTGGTTAGGGATCCCCGTCAAGACAGGGACCCCCACCCGGAGGACCTTATTGCGGCACTCACAGCCCGCCTCGAGGCGTTGGAGACACGGCAGGTGGCGGTCCCACCCGATGGCAAGCCTTATCCCGCGTGGGTGGATGATATGCCCGCGCCTCCGGGTTTTGGGAACCCCACTTTCTCGCCTTTTAACGGGACAGGGGACCCACCCCAGCACTTGGCTCATTTCTCTTCCAGGTGTGGCCCTATCCTGGGGACCCCGGCTCAGCAAGAAGCCGCTAAGCTCCGATGTTTTGTACAGACGTTGGAAGGTCCGGCATTCGTCTGGTACAGCCAGCTCCCCATCGGATCAGTGACCGGCTGGGAGGATCTTCGCCGGCAGTTCTTGTACCAGTTCAGCTCCACTACGCAGAAGACCAGCATCGCGGACCTATTTAAGTGCAAACAGAGGCCTGATGAGTGGGTTGCGGACTTCATCGCCCGGTGGAAAGGACTTACGTATTCTCTCGATATGCCACTGACTCAGGAGCAATTACTGACGATGTGTGTGGGGAATGTAAAGACAGAGCTGGTACCCTCCTTGATTACCCATAACTACCCTGGAGGGTTCATAGATTTCTCGGATAAGGCCCAGCGCCTCGAGGAGGCCCTGCAACAGGCTAGTCAAGCACGTTTGCTGCCCCCTATGATCCCAGCCAGGAGGGCCGCCAGGGCTGAACCCGCCGCAGTGGCTCAAATAGAAGCCCCGAGGCAGCTGGAATTGTTACCGGCGGTACCACCCCCGCAACCCCGCAGAGGTCCTCCACCTCAAGCACAGGCTCCTGCCCAGCAGCGACCGCCTCAGAACCGACAGGTTCCCCCGCGCAACGCGCCACAGCCACCTAGGCGAGTCAACCAGGCGCCGCCCCCTCGGCAGGCCCCTCCGGTCCCTCGACAGGATCAGGCCCCCAGGGCTCCTTACCCAGAAAGAAAGTACCATACCTATTCGTTTAACGAAAATCAGGTCCCTGGTAACTTCCGAAGTGCTCTAGAGCAAGGGATCGTGCGTCTGCCTGAGTGCAGGAGGCCGGCAGAGGCGCATCTCACTGATCACCCCAACTACTGCCCTTATCATCGGATCCTGGGGCACACCCTCAAGCGATGTTATGTGTTTAAAGACTGGCTTCAGGACCAGGTCAACAACAACATAGTCAAGTTGGGCCCGGCGCCAGCGCAGGTGGCAGGCATCTTCGCGGGATCGGAAATCGGCAGTGACAGCGAGGGTGAGTGGCAACAGGTCTCTAGCCGCGGGTCCCAGAAATACGACAACTGGATGGCTCGAAAAACTGTCGTCCGTGCCCAGGGTATCATCCGGGCACGCCTGAAGCAGTCGGAACCTTCAGAAGAAGTAGTTGGCGCCTCAACATCGTCTTCACAGTTGACCTCTGCCCAAAAAGGCAAGCAGCGGCGACGAAAGAAGAAGCAACGTGCACCGCCAGTGCCGTCGTCATCCCGCACTCTCGGAGACTTTATGCCTCCTGAAATGGGCATTCCCCCCAGAATCCACCCAGCGGTGGATGACTCTTCGAGTGACAGTCAAGGGTACGCTTCGGTTAACACCGTGGATCTGGTAAAGCCCTATATGACCCCCGACGAAGGGGAACCCCAGGCAGACCGCCCCAATGTTTCCAGCCGACGTCAACGTCAGCGGAATCGCAACCGCGCCGGTCACCGAGGTATGTCAACAGGCACTTGTGACCAAGCCGTGCACGCTACTGAGACCAGGTAGCAGGCTCAGCGCAGGTCTCAGCACGCGTAGACCCATCCAGCGCCCTTGGCTCTACCTCCACCGCCGTTCGTGTTGCTGGATCAGGGAGAGCCGCCTCGTTCGTATCACAGCCAGTCTCGCCCGGCGACGGGCCAGCCCCCGCTGTTCGATCTTAGCCCGGCGACTACTCCCCAGGCTTCTACTAGCAGGCAGCAGGATGTATCCAGTACTAGCCGACCGTCAGTTCAACCAGCAGGACCCGCTATGCCCCCAAATGCCGAAAACCCCCTGTAAGCAGAGGTTTGCGTTTGGCGCGCAAGTATGATGTCCTAAAGCACCTAGCCGGCATTCCGGCGAGGCTTTCCATCCTTGAGGCCCTGCGCTTGTCATCCGAGATGCGCGAGGCGCTTGCCGAGGCCCTAAGGAGCCCCCTCCAGTTCGAGACGGAAGTGGCAGCCGCGGAGGCCTTCCATACCGAGACGATTGAAAACGCCGAATGTCAGGCGGTTATCTCGTTCTCCGGTGAAGATGAAGACCCTCCTATACAGGGGCACATTCGCCCACTGTATATCACTGGCCACTTTAACGGTGTGGAAGTCCGTCGCTGCCTCGTTGACACGGGTTCTGGAATCAATCTAATTCCGACCCGGACGCTGCGAAAGCTGGGTTTGTCCGAAGGTGATTTGACTCCCTCTGACCTCATGATTCAGGGGTACGACAGGACAGAGCAAACCCCGGTCGGCAAGATCCGTCTGAAGACCCAGTTCGGTGGCTTAATTGCCAGCACCGAATTCATGGTTGTTTCTCAGGACACCGCCTACAACGCATTGATGGGCAGGCCATGGCTCCATCTGCATGCAGCGGTTCCCTCGTCGTATCACCAGTGCCTTAAATACTCGGTCAACGGTCGAGTAGGCGTGCTCCAAAGAGACGCGTCCCCTTTCGCTTCTTGTGAGGCCCGCTATCTAGATGCGGGTTATTACAAAAGTAAGGACAAGCAGATCCTGGTCAGCGAGGATGAGCCCGCCCCAATCACAGGTGATCCCTGGGCGAGCATGGACGACGCCTACATCCTCCCGATCCACCGGTTGGAGGCCACGACCCCCGACATGGGACAATGTTTCGTTGTTTCGGGTACGCAAGGAAGGCATGTTCCCGCGTCCAAGTGACGGCGGAAAATCACCTCGTACTCCTACATCAACCAGGCTCGGGTCATCCCGGAATCTCCTACCCCTGTACGGTACCGGGATGTCAAGCTCATGACAACGGCGGTGCGCCATACGTGTCTATTTCGCCGGGATGGAATCAACCGACTCTGGCCGACACGTCACCACTGATTTGATATCGTCAAGCGTGGCCCCTTAGGCCGAAGGCCGGATGGGATAGGGTCAAATGCATTCATTGCTATGGTCTCCACGACGAGTGAGTCTCCTGATGTGATGACCGCCGCTGCCCAAGCCGGCACCAGCTGCCCCTCGGGTTTTGAGAGCCCAGAAGTACCTTCCGTCGCAGGAAGTCCCCCCACGGCTGGGGAGGAAGACTTGGAGGATGCTCCCCCAGCCTTTGAAGAAGGCGTCTCTACCACGGTCGATGAGCTGGTGCAGGTGAACCTTGGTAGCGAGGCAGATCCAAGACCCACATTAATCAGTGCGGCCATGTCCCTCGAGGAGCGGCAGCAGTATGTAGACTTCCTCAAACAGCACCGCGATGTGTTTGCCTGGAGTTACGATGAGATGCCAGGGCTGGATCCCCAAGTGGTCGTCCACCGTCTGGGCCTCCCAGTAAAACATCGTGGGTTTAAGCAGCCGCCCAGGAAAATGCACCCTTCCCATGGCGCTATGGTTGAGGCCGAAGTTGATAAGCTAATCAAGGCCAACTTCTTCAAAGAGGTCCAGTACCCCAAATGGCTCGCCAACATTGTGCCAGTCAGGAAGAAGAATGGGCAGATTAGAGTCTGCATCGACTTCCGCGATCTCAATCGCCACTGCCCAAAAGATGACTTCCCACTTCCGGTGACGGAGCTGTTGATTGACGCCACGGCCGGATTCCAAGCCCTCTCCTTCATGGATGGGTATTCCGAGTATAAACAAATCCGGATGGCCCCCGAGGATGAGGAGTCCACTGCCTTCAGGGCTCCCCAGGGTACCTTTTGCTACCGGGTAATGCCATTCGGTTTGAAAAATGCAGGTGCCACTTATCAGAGGGCCATGCATCGCATATTCAAACCGATCCTCGGGACATTGGTGGAATGCTACGTGGATGACCTTGTGGTCAAATCATGCCAGCGCCAGGACCATCTCAAAGACCTTGAGAAAGTGTTCGGTTTCCTCCGTTCCCGTCACCTGAAGATGAACCCGCTGAAGTGTGCCTTCGGGGTCACCTCCGGGAAGTTTCTGGGTTTTGTCGTCAGATACCGAGGTATCGAGATCGACCCGGAGAAGATCAAGGCCATCAACCAAATGCCTCCCCCGAGAAACATTCGGGAGCTTCGAGGCCTGCAAGGCCACTTAGCCTATATACGCCGATTCATTGCGAACCTGGCCGGCAAGTGTAAGCCCTTTTCTCGGCTCATGAAGAAAGGCGATGCCTACGAATGGGATGAGGAGTGTCGGATCGCCTTCGAGGAAATCAAGAAGTACCTGCTCCAACCTCCGGTCTTGATGCCACCCGTCTCTGGAAAGCCGCTGGTCCTTTACGTGACCGCCCTGGAGAGATCCCTCGGCGCGCTGCTCGCCCAGAAGAATAACGAGGGCACTGAGAACAGTCTCTACTATCTCAGTCGCATGCTTCTCGATACGGAGGTCAGATATTCCCTTATCGAAAAGAGCTGCCTTGCGCTTGTCTTCGCCGTGCAGAAGTTGTGACACTACCTGCAACACCACGAGGTGCAATTGATCTCTCGGGTGGATCCGCTGAAGTACATCCTGAACCGCCCCATGCTGACTGGCCGACTAGCACGGTGGGCGGTGATTCTCCAGCAGTTTGACATCAGGTTTGTGTCTCAGAAGGCCATTAAGGGACAGGCGTTGGCAGACTTTTTAGCTGCCCATCCAACCTCCGCGGATCAATCCCTGGACCTGGATTTTCCCGATGAGACGATCCTCTCGGTCGATCATGTTGTCCCGTGTTGGCAAATGCATTTCGACGGCGCCTCCCGGAGCCCCACTGGTAGAAGGCTCAACGACCCCAAGCTCAACAGAGTGGGTCTGGGTATTGTTTTCATTACCCCGACGCAAGCCGTCCTGCCGTACTCCTTCCTGTTGTCAGAAGGTTGTACGAACAACGAGGCAGAGTACCAAGCTCTCATCACCGGCCTCGAGTTGGCCCTCGAGATCCATGTACCCCATCTACATGTGAAGGGAGATTCTGAGCTGGTAATCAAACAGGTTAATGGCGACTACGTCGTCAGGAAGCCAGAGCTTGCACCGTTGCTGGAGTACACCCTCCTCCTAATGGCCCAGTTCTCTTCTCGGCCAGAGGTTACCCATGTCCCACGGTCGCAGAACGGTCAAGCGGACGCCCTAGCTGGCTTAGCCGCATCGCTCGCAGAACCCGAGCAAGATGATTTGGTCATACACGTGGCCCACCGGAGAGTCATTGCTCCCGTCACCCAAGAGGACCGTGATGGCCTGCGGGTAAGTCATCTCACCGCCGGACCCTCCGTATCGGGAGTCCCGGGTTCGTCAGACGCAGTGGTTGAAACGACCCCCGATTGGAGAGCACCTTTTGTCGAGTATCTCCAAAATGGTCAGCTCCCGGACAACCGGGCCGAGCGCGAGCGAATCCGACGCCGCGCGCTTCAATTTACCCTCCAGAGTGGCCCCAGTCTTGAGCAGACCCTCTATAAACGGAGTTTTGATGGTGTCCTCCTCCGTTGCATCCAAGGAGTAGAGATACCTCAAGTTATGCAAGAGGTTCACGCCGGTTCCTGTGGCGCCCATCAAGCTGGGCCGAAGCTGTCCCATCAAATCCGGAGGCTAGGGTACTTCTGGCCCTCCATGATCCACGATTGTATTGGGTACGCCAAGAGATGCCACGCGTGCCAAGTGCATGCTAACTTCTTGCATCGGCCGCCAAAACCCCTCCACCCCACCAAGTACTCTTGGCCATTTGCGGTATGGGGACTCGATGTAGTGGGACCGTACCCGCCGGCAACAGCCCGCCAGTGTAGGTTCATCCTGACTGCTACAGATTTCTTCTCCAAGTGGGCAGAAGCAGTTCCGCTCAAAGAGGTCAAGGCCTGTTCCGTCGTTGACTTTGTGAGCTCCAACATCATCCACCGGTTTGGGGTCCCTCACGCCGTCCTCACTGACAACGGCACCAACTTCCGAGCAGCTGAATTGAAGAAATTGTACGCTAAGTACGACATCCGGTCAAACCATACCTCCTGCTACCACGCACAGGCAAATGGACAGATCGAGGCGTTCAACAAGACCCTCTCTAACATTCTGCAGAAGATGGTTGGTCAGAACAAGAAGAGTTGGCCGGACAAGCTCCCCAACGCCCTCTGGGCTTACCGGACGACGACTCGCAACTCTACCCAGGTGACCCCATATTCCCTGGTGTATGGAGCTGAGGCCGTCCTACCCATTATGATACAGCTGCTGTCGCTACGCACTGCAGTTTATGATCACCAGACTTCAGATGAGGTAGCCGAGATCCGTCTAGCTGAGTTAGAGGCACTGGATGAGAACCGGCTTTGTGCCCTGCACAATCTGGAAAGGCATCAGGACAAGATGGCAAGGGCCTTTGACAAGAAGGTTCGTCTCCGCTCCTTTCTACAGGGTGACCTGGTACTGGCCCTGCGAGCGCCAATGATTCCCGGAAGGAAACCGCCCAAGTTAGAACCCAAATGGGAAGGGCCTTATATCATCCATAAGGTTTACCCCAATGGAGCTTACTCCTTGGTGACCACAGATGGAGAGCGTGTAACCCCTCCCACCAATGCCAGATTCCTCAAGCGATACTTCGCCTAGGGAAAAAGATGGTCCTGCATGACCCTAAACTGCAAGAGGGTCCTGCATGACATTAAACTGCATTGGTCCTGCATGACCCTAAACTGCGAGAGGGTCCTGCACGACATTAAACTGCATGGGTCCTGCATGACATTAAACTGCATTGGTCCTGCATGACCCTAAACTGCGAGAGGGTCCTTCACGACATTAAACTGCATGGGTCATGCATGACATTAAACTGCATTGGTCCTGCACGACCCTAAACTGCGACTTGGTCCCGCATGACCTTAAACTGTATCTCCGTCCTCACTGCAAGACGTTAAACTGCAAGTCAGTCAGTTCTTCCTGACCAAGGCTCAGCCTCAGGCCCCTCGGCCTCTTTGAGCCCCTGACCCCGTTTCCACCGAGGTCTGGCCCCAGCCCCCTCGTTTCTCTATGACTTACCCTCTTACGGGATTGTACGGTACAGTGTAGGACTACGTCCTCACGTTGGGATCATGCACCATACCGTACACATCCTCGAACGAGATGCCCCTCGTCCCGCATGACGTTAAACTGCATGTGAAGAACTACGTACGGCTTGATTCCCATCCTCATGGGATACGTAGGAACGCTCGGACGCCTCGTCTTGAGCCCAGCCCAAGCTTCTCTCTTCCGCTATTCCCCCTGGGAATGGTCTCCTTGGAGGATCTTTGTGTAGCAGGGCGTCGGCCTTCTTGGCCTCGCTCATGAAACCCCACTCACGCAAAGATTGTAAAGGTCGCACCATGCGCCCGCTCCGTTCTTCTACCCTCCCACGTCCTTACCGCATGACGCTAAACTGCATGGACTTCAAGAACTACGTATGGCTTGATTCTCATCCTTATGAGATACGTAGGAACGCCCAGACATTTCGTCTGTTGGCCCAGCCCAAAAGCCAAAATCTTCCCCTCGGGTCAAGACATAGCGGGGTGCACACTTTCGCCCCGACCCACGTCGTGCAAGCCTCGACCCGGCTGCACATTCCCCCCTGGAGGTGTTTGCCCCTTTCGTGGGTGGATTCACACCCGGTGGGGCCCCCAAGAACGGCCTGGATACAAAGCCCAAGGTCTCTCCTACCGATACGGGCCAACGCCCCTGAGGGTTTCTCAAGCAACAAATCGAAACAAGTCCCGCGTTGCGAATTTGGTCAGTGGTCGACGCTCATTTGTTGCCCCCATGCGGGTCACCATAGGAACGCTGTGTTTCGAATATGGTCAACAGTGATTCATTCTGCCCCATCCTGAGGTGACAAACTTCCCCCAGGTGGTGCTAGTGATCGGGCCCACAGCCCATGATTCCTCACCCGGAGCGTACGGTGTGGTGTGGGACTACGTCCTCATTCACGTCGGGATCATGTACCATGTCGTACAACTCCCCTTCCGAGGCTCAGCCTCAGGCCCCTTGGCCTCCTTGGGCCCCTGGCCCCCCGTCCTCATGTAAGACATTAAACTACAAACCGGTCAGGCCCTCCTGACCGAGGCTCAGCCCCAGGCCCCTCGGCCTTTCTAGGCCGCGGCCCAGGACCTATCTTATAGGATTGTACGGTATGGTGTAGGACTACGTCCCCATTCACGTCGGTTTTTCGCCATACTATACACCTTGCTTAGGAGTATATTACTCCCCACCCAAGTCCCGCATGACGTTAAACTGCATTTCAAGAACTACGTGTGGCTTGATTCCCATCATAATGGGATACGTAGGACCACCTGGATGTCCAAGATCCGGGTCCAGCCCCATCTCTCGGGAATCCTCATCCCATCTTGGCCCCTTGGCCCATCCTTCCTCCATGAGGAGATCATATGGTGCGGTGTGGGATTATGTCCTCATTTACGAGGGTCTCGTAGTGACCACGCCATGTTTCCCGCACCACTGAGCTGTTTCGTCGATCCCTCTTTCGGCTGTTCACCAATGTGCTTAAGAGTACTCTGGTTTATTACCTGGAATGCCAAGCTTTACTCGGACACGTCCGCACCCGCTTTCCAGGCTTTGCGTATCCCCGCATCAGGGCTTTCACCATCTTTCACACCCGGAGGGACTCCCAAGAACGGCCTGGATACTACGCCCAAGGGCTCTCCTACCGATACGGGCCAACGCCCCCCAGGGTTTCGGACGACAAATCGATAAAATCCCGCGTTGCGAATATGGTCAGCGGTCGATGCTCGTTTGTTGCTCCCACCTCAGGCTAACGCGATACAGACGCTATGTTTCCTTCATGGATAACAGTTTTCCTCTGTCGTCACGCCAACCCATTAAGCCCAAATGCCGGGTACACAATTCACACCCTTCATCACTTCATCGTGTCCAAGTAGAATTTCGGGACTCTTGGTACTTTTTCCCCCGTGCACGTCTGCGCGTTTGAGGAACAAGCTACATCAAAGGTGTCCTTCGGAACTCTCTGTTGACTCCCCTTTAATGGATGCCCCAAGTATTGCAATGAGGATCCCCCCTTGTTTCCCACACGGAGTTTATCTCACGTGGGCTTAGGGATTAGGTTGACCTCTGTGCTTATTCGGGAATTGTCACCACCCACGGTCCGAGCTCTAAGACCATAAACTAAGATTATCATCTGGAACTACGTTCAAGACCCCTTGTCTTTGGACCCAGCTTGAGCTTAGCAAATTTACCTCTCTAATCCTGCCTTCAGGACCCTGATCACAGGACTGCGTGGCGCAGTGTGGGACTACGTCCTCATTCACGTCAGGTACGCAATAGCTGCACCACGCACTCCCCCATTCTGAGGTTCAGTCCTCCTATCCCCTGTCCTGCATGACATTAAAAGGCACCCTTCAGAACTATGTGTGGCTTGATTCCCATCATAATGGGATACGTAGGACCACCTGGATGTTTAAGATTTGGGTCCAGCCCCACATCTTGGAGATATCCTGATTTCCCGGTCACCTAGACCACTTGGTCCAT
This sequence comes from Viscum album, assembly GCA_963277665.1. Lineage (NCBI taxonomy): Eukaryota > Viridiplantae > Streptophyta > Magnoliopsida > Santalales > Viscaceae > Viscum > Viscum album. The sequence goes on from OY728145.1 coordinate 449,943,412, forward strand.
CCCTCTCCAGCGGGGGGTGCGTAGGTATGATACAAGGTTGTGGGCATCATGCCCCCCTTCCCCTGGGAATCTGCCATCTCTCGATCACCCTCAAGGTTGAGTCCCTTGGCTCCCCGCAGTGGTTCACCCATGTATTAAGAGTACTCTGGTCTAGGACCAAGAGTGTCAGATTAAACTTGGTCAAGTTCCTTCCACTTTCCAAGCTTCGTGTTCCCATCTATTCGGACTTTCATCATCTTTCACACCCGGAGGGACCCCCAAGTACGGCCTGGATACAAAGCCCAAGGGCTCTCCTACCGATACGGTCCAACGCCCTCCAGGGTTTCGGACAACAAATCGATAAAATCCCGCGTTGCGAATATGGTCAGCGGTCGATGCTCGTTTTGTTAGTCCTCATTTCAGGCTAACGCGACAGGATGCTGTGTTGCGAACATGGTCAGAAGTAATCCTCTGTCGTCACGCCAGCCCCTTCAGTCCTTGAATGTTGGCTGCATGATTCACATCATTTTCCACCCCATCATGTCCAGGTGGAATCTTTACACTTTTGGCACTATCCCTCAGTGCACCTTTGCATGCTAGGGGGACAAAGCTGCAATTTGGCGTCCTTCGGGACTCCCATGGTCCGAGCTCTAAGACCATAAACTAAGACCCATCCGGGACTACGTTCAAATTCCCATCCTCATGGGACACGTAGGATCACCCAGACGCCCTGTCTCCGGGTACAACCCATTCAGGAAGCCAGTCTCTCTCCCTGTTTCACCTCCGGATGGCGTACAATTTGATGTGGGATCATGTCTCTGTCAAATGTGTTTTATAAACACTGCGCACATTTCCCGCCTAGCATCGTCTCTGCTACGTCTGCGCTGCATGACGATAAAATGCATGCTTGGTCCTATCATACGACCCTAAACTGTGACATTATCGTCCTGGCCGCACGACGAAAAACGGCACCGCATTGTAGTGACCTCGCTGTAGAGGACATCACGTTGGGTACTGGCCACGCGCCATGCCATTTGTCAACGCCCATCACAGCTTGATTCTTGTGGCGACATCATGACCTACAGTCCTAGGCCTGTCGCTTCACAAAACAAAAAAAAAACCATTCACCTCAAAGAACAAACAAGATACATCAAATTCCGCTTCTTTTAGTGCAAGGGCCACGTCCGCACTTCCCCTTTCCCCTGGCACTGGTACCTTACCCTGCCACCTTCCAGAACTACGTATGGCTTGATTCTCATCCTTATGAGATACGTAGGAGCGCCCGGGTACTTCCCCACGGGTCCAGCCTAACCCTGGTGTTCGGTCCCTCGACTCGAGCTCATTCACGTCAGGTTGTGATGTCATGCGTCCCCTGATCCCTTTTTCCAATCCATGGTCCGAATTCTATGACAATAAACTAAGATTTCCCCAAGGGAAAGGAATCTGCTCCCTCTCTCTAATACTATTTGTTGATGTGTTCAGATGTGTTTTGACAAAAAGCCCGAAGCATGGGATTTTCACGGGGACATTCCACTCATCCCATGACCAAGCTTCGTGAGCTCACTATTTGGATCCTCATCCTCTTCCACATCCAAAAGGACCCTCGGACGACGTGGATACTAAGCTTAAGGGCTCTCCATGAATGCTGGACCTAAGGGCCCTACAATCGTTTCGGGCCAACGTCCCTGCGGATATTCGACAACATTTGTGACACGGTCCCGTGTTTCGAACATGGTCAACGGTCGACCCTCATTTGTTTGTCCCCATTTCAGGCTAACGCGATAGGATGCTGTGTTGTGAATATGGTCAGCAGTAGTCCTCCATCGCCACGCCGTCACCATCGTGATCCGAATCTCGAGCGTCATGATTCACACATTTCCACTCCCTCATGTTCAAGTGGAACTCCACCATACTCGGCTCTTTCTCTTCGCGCATCTAGATGCGCTGAATGATCGTGTTAGTGTCATTGGGCCGGTAGTCACCGAGTATCCCTTTGCCCCAACCTTCCCCTCTCTACGTCGGGAAATTCCCACCACTACTACTTGTTTCCCACACCGAGCACGACTCACGTGGGCTTAGTAGTTTTGGCCGGATGTGTACCAACACGGTCGGGCTGCTCCTCGTCCAGTACGACGTTAAACTGCGTTTCCAGAACTACGTGCGGCTTGATTCCCATCATCATGTGGGATACGTAGAGACACCCAGGCATTTCACCTAGGGTTCAGCCCCTGGAATCACGAAATCCTGTTCCTCCTCATTTTCAGCGCCCCTGGTGTTGCCCCAATCGTGCAGACGAGCACGTTGGATAAACGGTAATTCGGCTATCCCGGAAGTTCCTCCTCCGATCAAGCCTTCCCCATCTTTCGGGAATCTGGACTGGTTTGAGGGAATTGTCGTCAAACGTCCCGCAAAAATTGTAGGGATGCAACAAGACAATTCAACAGTGGAAATCGTGCGTGCTACGGAACTCAAAACAAAGGAGAAAGGAAAAATTGAAGCACAAAAGTGTTAATAAAAGTTTCTTCGGGTTCGCTACAATACTCGGGGGTTGACTTCCCCCATGGACGGGTTGACTCCGTCAAAAGAGCGTTGCAGCTCCGCCACCCGTTGACTTGCGGCGTCCAGAGCCGGTTGCCGCTGATTTAACTCCCGCTCCTCTTCAGCAGCGGCGAGGCGTAATCCGTCAACCCTGGCCTGGGCCGTTTCCACCTCGGCCTGGACGACAGCCATCCTTCCAGAGGTCTGCTCCATATGCTCCCCATCCTTTGCCAGCTGGGCCTTCAATCGTAAGACCAACTCAGACTGTGCATCGGGAGTGGCTGAAAGCTCGTTGGCCCGGATCTGCATCTGTTGGACCTCGCCTTCAGCCTCCTGGAGCTTCCTGATGCTGGTCGCCTTCCTCCGCTGCCATCCCACGCTCAGCCCACGATCATGCTCCCGGATCTTCTCAGCCATGAGGTCTCGGATGAGCGCATGAGGGCGTTGGGCATCCACTCCCCCGGCACACAGTTCGCGCAACCGTGAGCGGAGCCTATTCATTTCGGCCAGCCATTGCACTTGGGGGGTGTCCCTGATAAAGCGCGTGATCAGCTTCCACGACCGGCGGCGGACTATGCTGCTGTCTTCCTCGTCAGAGGCTGTTTCGTCCCAATCCGCGCGGTCGGCAGGCTCGTACACAGGATATGCTTGCAGTAATTCCTCAGCGGGATCCGCATCTGGTGTTGAGTCTGGTACGACACCTGACGCCGGCACATGCACGACATGACTAGGACTGACCGGTTGATCCTCTTCCTCGGAGTCCACCTCGATGACTTCAGGTATGACCCTGTTGGTTGTCCCGCCAGTGATGGTGTGCGCCGCAGCTGGAGGAGGTGAAGGGATTATCGTCACCATCACCGGCATGCCCCTGGGAGGGACGCCGCCAGACATCCCAACCAGCCTCGCTGCAGCAGCCCACGCCAGTTGGAGAACTGTATAACAGAAAGAGACATAAACGTTAGTCGACATGACCCACGTGTGGCAACGAAGAGACCAGTGGAGGAGACTTACGAAGGTTGACTTCTGAGCGCTGCTCCTGGGCCGGTACTGACGGGACTCCGAGACGGGGCCCCCCGTATACTGCTGGAAGATCTGGAGAGTCCAGAGGAGCCACCTCAGACCCCCTGGTCCCACCAGATGCAGAACTGGACGCAGCCATAGGCGCGGGTTCTGAAGGTCCCGCATCATCACCCGCCGAGGAGCGAGAACGAGGCCTACGAACAAGTTCCTCCTGCATGACCCAAACATTGGTAAGAAGTCCGTAGGGATTCAAAAACAGATCGTAAGAAGAGAAGTTCGGAATGTTACCTCGAGAGCCTCCGCGAAGTCGTCGGATTCTGAGCTTCGGTCTCCGACCTCGCCCTCCTCCAGCGGGTCCCCCCCTCCAGCCTCATCCTCCCGAGAGGAATCCCCCGATTCCTCCGGAAAGGGGAAGCGCTCCCTCAGATCGGCAGCTGATGGCTGTGGAGGGACCGTCTGATTCAATAGTACCCTCACCCGGTCTGTCATTGGGCGAGGGACACCACTGGAGTGGATGTAATCCTCCAGCTCGTTCAAGTATTGCTCCGCCTCCGCCGGAGACACCATGAATCTAGCCCGGACTGGGCCTATGCCCTGCAGTCTCATCCCGAGGTGATTCAGGTGGGCCCACACCTCAGATGGGCTGAGGAATTGCCAGTTGACGTCCCAGACGTCCCAATCTTCCGGAAAGACAGCATCTTCTGCCATGTCAATGTGACGCAGCCGCTTCCCCGGAGCCTGAGCGGATATCCGACGGAATCCCCTCGATGGCCGCCCCTCCGGATGACCTTGCTCTCCCGGAACCACCGGATCCGCCGCTGCTGCCATACCCTCGGCCGGTGCGGGTCTCTCTGCCACGGCAGCCCCGCTGCCACGGGCGGCCCTAGCTGCCCTCCGACCCTGACCTCGAGATAAAGGAGGCCCACCATCACCAACCCGGATCGTTGGCTGCTTCAGCATCTCCCCGGGATAAGCGGCCTCCCAGCTAATGGCGTACTCCTTCACTAAGCCAAAGGCGGCGGTGGGTGGAGGCAAAGTGATCTGCATCTTTCCATCCTCACGTGTGAACATGAGCCACAGCTGCCTCATCACACACGGGTGCTCCTCGTGACGCACCTCCCAGTATACCTGCGGGGTCAGCCGCTGGAGGCACCGGAACTGCCTCGCAAAACGGTGTGGGGTGTACGGTTCACAGATCGGCTCACGATCTATCCGAGCCACCAAAACTCCACCTCGGAAGGCCAGGAGGTAAGCCCGATGCTCTTCCGTTCCCCGTCCATCATCAGTAAGCCTTCCCGTCGGCAGTGGAAAGGGATGAAAGTTGAACTCGTCCGCCCTCCACACCCTATTCAACACCATCGGAACGGCCAGTTTGAATGGGAAGCTCCCAACTGCGTTCAGGATGGAAGGGCGAAAGTCTGATCCCGGCGGCGAAATGGGGTTTGGATACTCGTAAATCCCCCTGATGTGCGCCGCGATCCACCCATACAGGAGGTGGAAGGGCCCGCATATTCTTGGCGGCTTCTTGCCCTCGCTGATACGTCGCAGCATTCTGTATAGCTTGGCGAGCATCGGGATCCCCAGGTTGATCCGCTGCCCCATGGCCAGCATCGATGCCATGATGAACGAGCTGGGCCGTACCCCCATGCTTGTATCTCTCACTGGTAGGATCCACCCACATATGAGGGCCGCGATGAACGCCGCCAGCCTAACTATTGGCTGTTGTTCGGTGCTGACGCTGAAACCCCAAGTCTTCCATTGGCTGTCCTCCAAAACCCGCCAATACGAGTGCCCCTTACCCCACTGGGCTTCCCTCGGACAAGTTCGAGGCCTTGGAGGGAACTCTCGATTCTCTGGAAAGTTCAGGAAACACTTGAACCACCTCTTGAAGTGGACGTCCCTCACGGCCTCCTTGTCCTCTCCAGGGACAAGCGCCATCAGCGCTGACGCCAGCCGTGGCATTTGCTCAGCATCCCCCCACGCACTGATGACAGAGAGGAACTCGTCGTACATGGCCCCCAAGATCGGGACCCCAGAAACCTGGTGGACATCCCACAGGCTGATGCCCACCTCCCCGTGATGCAGATGAAAAGTGTTGGTCCTGGACGACCATCTACTCAGCAGTTCCGGCATCAGCTGCTTTGGCTGGTAAATGTGGAACTGGGAGGCCCATGCCGCCTCGTACAATCCCACTCTCCTCAGCTCAACCTCGAACTCCTCGCATGAGGCACCTACCCAGTAGGCCCAGGCCCAGTCGTCGGTAAAATTGCCGCCCTGGCGCAGGTCCCACTCATCGGACCATCCCTTCTTCGGATCCTGCAGAGCCGCCTTCAGCATGGTGCGGTAGAGAGGAGGGGACGTCTCCGGTTGCAGTGGCCTCCCGTCAATGTCGTTCACATGATTGTGGAGACAATCGGCGGTGACGGGTGTGAAATCCTCCCACGCGTGACCATCGGCCGCCCTGAACCATTGGTGTTGGCACGGTGTGCTCCTGAACCAACAAGCTGGTTCATCCCATCCCGCCTCAGGGATGAAGACGTCATCCCTCAGCCCGAAGCCGTACAACGGAAGCTTTTTGCACTGTGGATAATCCTTCTGACCTTCCGACAGCAGATCTGTCAGAGAAGTGTGGTCTGAATGGCTGCGAACCATTTCCCCCAAGCCCGGACGGTTGGCCATCTCATCCCGGCAAGCAGCATCTGCGAGCACTCCCAGCACAGCTTCTTGATGGGCCATCTTTAATGTCGACCCTTAGAAAAGTTTTTCTCCCTGGATCGCGAAGCTCGGCCGCGAAGCTCGGCCGCGAAGCTCGACCGCGAAGTCGGATCGCGAAGATCGGTGGCGAGACGAAGCCGCGAAGTCTGGCCAAGGCAGACAGAGGTTCGCTTGGCGCGGACGCGGAGTCGGAGACTCGCGGTTCGCCGCGAAGCTCGATTCGCGGAGTGCTGTCGCGGAGTACGCGGAGCCTCGCCAAATCGAGAGCGCACAAAAAGACAAAACACGTGAAGACAAAAGAGGGCGGACCCCCTATTTATAGGCGATGACCCTGGAGCATCGCGGCGCGCCTCACCCGCGCGAAGCATCGCGGCGCGTCCGGATCCGCGGCCCCGATGAGCATCGCGGTCCCCCTTCGCGATGACGCATCGCGAACCACCGACAGGTTTTGGCGATTATCCCTCAGACTTCGACCCTTCGCCCTCCGCGGCTCCAAGTCTGAGGGGGGGCATTTGTTGGCGCCAAAAATATGGCCCGAAAGGAAGGAACGAAAAAGACAGCCGGCGCGCTGCCTCGCGAAGCACAGCCGCGAAGCACAGCCGCGGAGCCCGTCCGCGGAGCCCCGCCGCGAAGCGTCCCGACCTTAGCGACGCCGCGAAGCTCCAGAGGCGGTGATCCTCCGTGAGCGCGTTTGACGTTCGCGCACCGCCGCGAAGCTCCAGAGGCGGTGATCCTCCGCGAGCGCGTTTGACGTTCGCGAGCCGCCGCGAAGCACCGGAGGCGGTCATCCTCCGCGATCCGGTTTGACGTTCGCGAGCCGCTGCGAAGCCCCGAAGGCGGCGCGCGAGCCCTGCTTCGCGGCGCCCCTTCCCTATAAATACTCGACTCCCCCTGAGTCCCCACGGACGGAGAATCCGACCTTTCAGCTTCTCCTCTCCCGAATCGCGAAGCAAGCTTTGCCCCGGGAATCATGAGCTCCGCGAGGTATTTCTACTTCGCGAGACGACTCTGATTTGTTTCGTCCTGAGCCCCTCTTCCGAGAGGGATGCCCTTCGCGAAGCCCAAGGGCATTCGCAAAGGAAGGGGATTCCCAAGGGAACCCGGGCAGCCGCGGAGCACTCGTGCTTCGCGAAACACCCAACCCATGCTAGTAATCCCTATGCCAAGGCAGGATAACTATGCATCGCGAAGCACATTGCTTGGCAGGACCCTGCTTCGCGAACAACTCCCTTTTCGCGAGGCAGTGCTCCGCGAACATTGTTCCACTTCGCGAAGCACCACCCACTCCCACCTACGCCCCATGCTAAGGCCAAGGCACCCCACTTCGCAAAGCACACTCCTCTGCTTAGCGATTCCTCCTTCCGTGCGACCCTCCAAGTTTGCACGATGTGATTTCAAAGTCCCATGGACAACACCTCCCGTAGCGTTGCTTCGCCCAATGCTCCTTCGCATAGGCACGCTAACGGCTATTGCTTCTTCGCATAGCCACGCTAACGTGGACCCCTCGATGGCTCCTCCCTCGACCCCCCTCTACCATGGACTTACTGGTACCTTCCCTTCCCCAAGGACCAGAGGGTACCAGTTATGTAAGCCCTAGGTGTGTGGAGTGAACCCACCTCGTCCGAGCTGCAGGACGTTAAACTGCCAAGCACCGCGTCCTCAACACATGACGTTAAACTGTGACCCAACCTCGTCTCCCTCACGAAGGGTCCCCCCAGCTCGAGCATTCATTACACCGCTCGTCTCCACGGGAATGGAACTCTTCCGCACATGGAATGAGATCCTCCTTGTCGGAGTGGTGTATGTTCGCAGGGGAAGGGTCGCCTCATAGCGTAAATCCCTAACCTTTGGTACGGATGATTGCACCCGTGCATCTCGGTACTTCCCCACTGCCAAGGTCAGTAGGGAACGTGATAGGGAACGAGGCACCTCCCATTGTCGGACCAAGGTCCATCTTTCCCGCGCTTTGTCGCACCATGGGCCTCCATCCTGGAGTAAGTCCCAACACCATGGGCCACCCAACGCGTAAGCCCCTCTTCGCTTCTCACGGACGCACCCTTCGCGACGTGATCGTCAGGTCCTTGCAACCTCTTGTTTCTCACACCGAGCATGACTCACGTGGGCTTAGAGTGAGCACCGACCCTGACAAACCACCATTTGAACTACGAGGTCTTTGATCCATGTCAAGGCATGGTACGTAGGAAGCCTCCACGAGGTTCAAGCCCACCATCAGCGGACCAAGGTCTGCTTTCACGTCGGTTTACCGACAAACCCACCATTTGAACTACGAGGTCTTTGATCCATGTCAAGGCATGGTACGTAGGAAGCCTCCACGAGGTTCAAGCCCACCATTAGTGGACCAAGGTCTACTCCCCATTTGAACTACGAGGCCTTTGATCCATGTCAAGGCATGGTACGTAGGAAGCCTCCACGAGGTTCAAGCCCACCATCAGCGGACCAAGGTCTGCTTTCACGTCGGTTTACCGACAAACCCACCATTTGAACTACGAGGTCTTTGATCCATGTCAAGGCATGGTACGTAGGAAGCCTCCACGAGGTTCAAGCCCACCATTAGTGGACCAAGGTCTACTCCCCATTTGAACTACGAGGTCTTTGATCCATGTCAAGGAATGGTACGTAGGAAGCCTCCACGAGGTTCAAGCCCACCATCGGTGGACCAAGCTCTACTTTCATCTGAACTACGAGGTCTTTGATCCATGTCAAGGCATGGTACGTAGGAAGCCTCTATGAGGTTCAAGCCCACCCGTCTTTCACGTCGGGTCTCACCCCCGTCCAACACAACGTTAAACTGCACCCCGGTCCAGTGGTAAGCCATTGCGACCCACCATTTGAACTACGAGGTCTTTGATCCATGTCAAGGCATGGTACGTAGGAAGCCTCCACGAGGTTCAAGCCCACCATTAGTGGACCAAGGTCTACTCCCCATTTGAACTACGAGGTCTTTGATCCATGCCAAGGCATGGTACGTAGGACGCCTTTATGAGGTTCAAGCCCACCAATAGTGGACCAAGGTCTACTTTCACGTCGGTTCACCGACACACCCACCCGCCGCTCATTCACGTCGGGTCCCATTCCAGTCCAGCGGTAAGCCGTTGTGACCATTTGAACTACGAGGTCTTTGATCCATGTCAAGGCATGGTACGTAGGAAGCCTCCACGAGGTTCAAGCCCACCATCAGCGGACCAAGGTCTGCTTTCACGTCGGTTTACCGACAAACCCCCCACCTGAACTACGAGGTCTTTGATCCATGTCAAGGCATGGTACGTAGGAAGCCTCCATGAGGTTCAAGCCCACTCATCACCCAATTCACGTCGGGTCCCATTCCAGTCCAGCGGTAAGCCGTTGTGACCCATTCCCACCTGAACTACGTGGTCTTTGATCCATGTCAAGGCATGGTACGTAGGAAGCCTCCACGAGGTTCAAGCCCACCAATAGTGGATCAAGGTCCCTCACTTACGTCGGCTCACCGACACCCACCACCCGTCTTTTATTCACGTCAGGGTTCATTACCGTCCCGCATGACGTTAAACTGTATCATTTGAACTACGAGGACTTTGATCCATGTCAAGGCATGGTACGTAGGAATCCTCCCAGAGGTTCAATCCCAACTCCCATCGGACCAAGGTCCACCCTCATGTAGGTACGCTGACGATGCCCATCGGACCAAGGTCCACCATCACGTCGGTTTACCGGCACCATCCCGAACTACGCGGACTTTGATTCCCTGCCACGGGGATACGTAGGAAGCCTCTTCAAGGCTCAAGCCCAACTTCGTCGTCGCCACCCCTGCGATGGTCCCATTCCATTCTCAACCGTCTCCGCGAGACGTTAAACTCGCGACCTACCTCGTGGTAAACATGAGATGCCTGAGGAAAACCTCGGATGGAACGCCTTTGGCGTAACCGTCTTTTCTAGACGTTAATCTTGCAAACATACCCTGTGTTGAACACGGGAAGCTGAGGAAAACCTCAGGTACGTGTCTATGACATGTAACCCCCCGCGCTTGATGTGGGATGCCTCGGGTTTCCACGCCCTCGAGAAGCCTTGTGATCAAGGACAACAGACAGACATGCCAGGTACCCCAGCATCCAGACACGCTACTGATGCCTCAAACGTGATTACTCCCCTGACCGAAGGTTGCTGCCCTGACTGGACCCTTTGGAATGTCCCGACAGAAGCAGTGTAATTAACCGGCGTCCATGGAAACATGGCACTGGGAAGAGTTTCACGAACTACGTATTAAATCTATAAGGGAGACCCGGACTAGGTGACGAGTTCTGAGGAGGAATCCACATGAGTAAGAACCGACATCCCATCATCCCGTTTCGATCAAGGAGCAGACGTACCTGAATAAGGAACGAATGCCGCCCGCCTTTGGAAAGCGGGAATGCGGGGCAACAAAGCCGCGCGTCCCCCTCCTCCGCGGACGGATGCGCGCGCGCCCCGGCGAAAGCGTCGGAAACAATGATAATTTATATAAATTAGTTATATTAAAATTTGATCTACTATGGTTTTCATATCACCATAAACCTATAAAACCCACAATTTGGTTTATGATATGAAGTTATAGATTAGTCCACCCATGTATTAATATAAATTATTGTAACAATACTCATTTTTATGAGTAATTATTTTTATAATAAATTAAAATTATTTGATGGATTGTGTTACACATTATAGAAAGTTAATAATTTTCTACACGTAACATTGGGTTAACATTAGTTACACACGATATCAAGTTTCATCAAAACCATGATATAATATTAATTTAGTTATTTTAAGACGATTATTTGTAACCGTGATACTGAAAAGATTGATATGAATATTAATTACTTCTAATTGAAAAATATTAATTATTTAATTATATAATGTAGAAATATCAATAATAAAATAAAAACATTTCAATAAATTCATTATATGTTTCAAAAATACTATTTTCTCAATAAACTTATTATTATGCATATTTGTAAACAATAATAAAATTATTTCCCCCAATCTTAGATTTTAAATTTATTAAATAAACTTAATATTTGAATTTAGAATATAAAAATTAGCTTAGGGTTATTTTTTGTGATTTTTTTAAAAAGATATAATTTATGATAAATAGTGAAAAATAAAAAAACATTCCTACAAGATGAATTATTATTAAATTTATTTGTAAAGATAATTTATATTATAAATTGAATTAAAAGTTAAATTAGTTCAATTATATATCTATTAATACAAAATATTTCCTTGTAAACAATTTTACATTAAAATTGGATATAAAAACATTGTATTATTTAGATAATTTTACATTAAAAACCTGCATTCTCCTCACGTATATGATATTAATGTTAAATTACAATTTAAAAATTAAGTAAATGGAGTTTGGAAAAATATATTCCATATTTGGAATTAGAATTAACTATAATTTATAATAAGTCCATTTTAAATTTTATCAAAAATGAATAGTAATCAAAGTAATAATTAATTACGACTATTAATGTAAAAATGTGTTTACTGAAGGGTAAAACTTAAAAGATAATGATAAAAATAACCTTGAAACTTTTCTCAAAATAATTGGATAGAATTATTTATACAATTAAATACATAAGGTACTATTACGATAAATTTTTTACCCGTATAACATAATGAAAACATGGGAGAGCGTGTTTATTTTCAAAAGTACCATGTGTGTCCTCTCCCCCACATAAAAAGGCCACCAACTATTTTCACTTCATCAAACATTCAGACGATTATGGTTCAAAAAACACCAAATCACTTTAAAAATTACCAACTATCATCCTAGAAGCCTTATTTTTATTTGAAATATATCCAATGCCTGATTTTAGTGAAACCCTAAGGAGGATACTTGAAGAAGAGGTAGCATTAAACAATGATCATTTCAGTTTTGTTTCTTACAACACCCCCATTAACTATTATTATATAATAATTACACAATAACCTCAATATATTCCAAACAATTTAACTTTTTCTCGTTTAGTTCATGACCTACTAACAACTCCACATCCATCAAGTTGTTCAAAATACCATCCTTCATGTGCACAACAGACTCTCTCACCATGAACTAATGGCGTTTTTTCCATTTCCACCTCTGAAGGATGGTAATAATGATGTATTTATTTTTTATATATCATAAAAACAATATTTATTATATAATATTGATTTTTTAATTTTTATATCACATATACCTTCATTCGTTCCATTTTGTGGGAATACGATAAAAATGTTCTTATGTACGACGGACTACCACCTTGCGAAGCAGTGTGATTCATTCACACATTACATGGAACTTATTATTGATGGGATTAATAAAAAATGTATGTGTGAAATGAAAACAATTTTTGAATTATAATATATTTCACTTACTTATATTTCATTAAATTGAACAATAAAATGGAAATAAACATAATGTTTATGTACAACCTACCATCTCAATGAATGATGTATTTCATTTTTTATCACTATTTCATAAATATTACTATAAATACAAAATATATATTATATTTACATAATTTATATAATTATTTATATCATGTATCCATGATAAAATATTGAGGGTATAAAATATGAAAAATTAAAACATATATCAATAACAAAGTAGTTATTACAAAAAAACAATAACATGGAATTGTTAATAAATAGGTCATAAAATTTAATAAAGAAATACTATATTATATGATATATAAAAATATTGTTCACTAATACATTTATAATAAACATACAATTTATATAAATAAGGTTTCAATGAGTACCAACGAATTAAAAACTTGTGGTAAGATATTCTTTTCTCGATTTTTCTTCTTTGAGATGTAGATTATATTATAGACAATATTATTTGACAAGTAGTATGTAAATACCATTTTCCATGACATATCATTAATTTATTCATCATTATTATATTTTTGGATTCATTATTTATTCCATTATGGGGATAATGAATCAATGTTACTAGATTGGAAGTGATTTTAAGTTACAATATAATCATTTACGAGGATTGTTTATGATTAAGTCTCCAGTAATGAAATCTCATGGTCTAACTCTCAAATATTATCATGAATTTTCTTATCTTCTTGTAATTCTTTATTTATTCATGTAATGAAAAAAATATTCCACTCTTGGTACTTAATATTATTTAGAAATATTTTTTTATAAAATATGACATTATTTCTCACCTCCATCGTAAATATTTTTTTTTCAAGAAATAAATTTTATAAAAGTATTAAAAAAATGTTTTATTACTATTATATTATTTTTTAAAAAATATTACCCATGTTTTAAATTTATAATTTATTTTAAGGAAATATCAATTTTTCTTTTTAATAATTCTCATTTGGTTTTTATCAGAATTTTAAAGGAATCTATGTTTTAACTTATAGGATATGAATAAAATTTTATATTGTCTTGACTAATAATTTAATTTAAGACATTATTGTATTTTTTCAATGTTATTTTCAATGAATTTTTTTTAATGTTTTATTTTTTAAAAATGTTTTTCAAATTATAATGTATAATTTCTTCAAGAAATGTTTGGAATTGTCGATCAAAATCATTCACCATATAAGATGACACCCATTAAAGTTACCTAGGAATTATTGTGTATATAATCTAAGGATATCATTATTATTTATTCTATGAATGGTTTTTAATGCCGATGATTTTTTTTTATGAAACCCATTTCTCTTCCACAGTTTATAGGATGCTATAATTCTTATGAAACCAGTTACTTTTCATGAGTTTTTCTACAATTTATTGATTATGGAAGGTGTATATTTTCCGAATGTTATGATAACATGAAATGTTTGTGACACCCATTTCACTTCAAGGGTTATCATATAATAAATTTTTATTATTTTCTTAAACCTAAAAGTATGGATTTTATTATGTGATAGGAGGTACCTCTATCATGAATGATTTTAGCAGAAGATGACTATTTATGAGCGAAGAAAAACATAAGGAATCCTAAATTAAATATTCACCCATTATTTAGTAATCCCATAAGTAACTTTTAAATATTATATGGTTACCCTCTATTATTATTATTTCATACACTATGAATTTTGGTTTTATTCAATGCTTAGAACTTGAAAGGACCACGTTAATGTTGAATGTGATATAAAATGAAACGATTTTCCTCCTGAGAATCCAAATGTTACGGGTTATAAAATGAAAAATCTTATTTCAATTCTCATGTAATGTTATCAAGATATGAATTATATGGGAATAAAAATAATTAAAAGGGTGGAAAATTATATTGAATCCATCATGAGGAAATTTCCCCCTTCCAACAGTGGAACCATTTTTCCTCTCTTCATTGAAAATTGGATCATTACCACTAAGAAGATATTTTCCATTATCTAGTGTTATGAACATGAAAAAATTGTTTCGTCTATCTATCCTTTGGAATGTGAAAATGATCAATTGGGGAATCTAATGAAAAATATGACGAAACATGATGAAATTAAATCCATGGTTTGGGATGAGTTAAGGAATTTGTTTTTCAATAATTACTTTCTTCTTATTCATCATAAAATTATGGATAATAAGTTACATGATATAAGAAAAATGATAATGAATCTATTAGTACATATGATTATATGTTAACAATACATGTAAGTTATACATCATGTATTAAAATCTAACTAAATGGAAGGTTGATTGATTCTTCAGTAGATGAAAACCTAGTCTCTGAAAAACATTATCCAGAAGAGACATTAGTAGATATCAACAGATTGTTTTATATTATATTATCTTTTAAATTAATTTTGGATTTAAATATAAATTAAATGGATTTGAAAAGAAAAATATGATTTATTTTAAATGATAATTGAAAAAACATAGCAAGTAGAAGAGGAGGGTCACTTAATGCTCAACATGTGTAAATAAGAAAGGTGAAAATTGTTTAAAGGGGAATAGTAAGTGTTTTAAGATTGTAGGGGAATGTTATGAGTAAATTGATTACCAAATTGATGCAAAGAAGTTAGAAAATGACGTGCATAGAGAGAAAGATACACATAATGAACCTCCATCACATTATTCCTCAACTGTATAAATAAATAGAATTATACTAATTTTTTCTCAAACCCAATGGTTAATAATGATAACCAAGGTCAGAAACCTATTAATACATGGGACATGGGTAAATCTAATGCAATCACTATCTTTGATGATGGTTGAGATAATAACATCCTGAAAGGTACGCTTAAAATCCACAATAGAAATACTAATGTCTTATTTGACTTTAGATCTACAGATTAATTTATATCTAATGAATTTCATATCTATATAATGGTTCCTCTCAGTCTATTAGATAAAAAATTATATATGGAAATCCCTAATGGTGTGATGATTTCATCTCTTGATTAGGATTCATATCCAGTATAATATTTTCTAAATGTGCTTATTAAAAATATTGTAATTTTTCTCTAGTGGAATTCGATGTCATCTTAGGAATAGATTGGATTTTATAATTAAATACCACTTAAATTATCATTTAAGGGAAGTAAAATCTTATATTATTTACCAAACAATGATAATATATCAATGTGATGATAATTACAAACATTTGAGGGAGATTGCTTCCATTTTATTGGCCTTAGTTCCCATTTAGAGGGAGTGTTTAACTTTAATTATTGGGGAGAAACACAACATTGATGATATGGAAATTATTTGTCATTTATTTGTTATATTTTATATAGAATTTTCCAATATTCCACAAAAATTAGAAGTCGTGTTCTCAATAGATCTCATAGTTGGTTCTACAAAAATTTCAAAGACACCCTATAAATTGACCTGATTGAGTTGTAGTAATTTAACAATAAAAGCATGGAAATAATTTTAAATGGATTCATTCAGCCAAGTGTGTCACCTTGGGGAACACTTGTTCTTTTTGTTAAAAATATGGATGGATATATGAGAATCTGTATTGACTATCAGAAGATGAATAAGATAAAAATTAAGAATAAGTATCACATTCCATGTATTAGTGAATTTTTTTATCAAAAATAACGAGCTCAATACTTTTAAAAAAATTGACAACTTTATAGATATAATCAATTATTGGTATATAATGAGTACATACACATGAGGGAATTCTACACAAGGTATAGAAATAATGAATATATATTAATTCCATTAGGTCTTTTTAATTCCCCTACTATGTTCATGGATTTAATGAATATAGTCTGTAGAGATTGCAATTCTTATTTCTTGGTAATCCTTATAAATAATATTCTTATCTATTTAAAGAGAAAAAAGGCCCATGAAGTCCCCTTATGAAGTGTAATAATGATCCTAATGAAGGATAAACTATAAGATAAATTTTTTTAAAAAAAAATTAATTTTCACTACATGAGGTCTCATTTTGGGGTCACATAATCTAATGAAAGTATATAACAGTAGGTCAATAGATGGTTTATGCTATTGAATATTGTATCATAAAAACAAAAATGTCTAAGATACAATGTCTTCATAGTTAGTCACAATGTATTCAATGGTTTTTGGAGAATTTCACATTAATATATTTTCCTAGGAGTAAGATAAGTGTAATGTGATCCATGTTCCCATAGATAGATGAATGTGAGGATTATTTCAAGGATCTAATGATAGTAATATTAAGAGAACATGTTCTTACATTTAATGGTACTATAGAAGGGGTTTTAATCTAAATTTATTAATCTAGGAAGGTATTTGTATGTGTTCTTATTAAAAATGACATGGTTGTACCTTATGCATTAAAAAAAGAATATTCATGAGAAACATTACCCAACTGTTGATTTGAAGTTATATGTAGTAATATTTTCATTGAAGATATGGATGTGTTATATTTATAGACAAAGTATAATATAAATACTGATTATAAATGTTTAATGTATATATTCACAACAAATTAGATCATCATTGTCCATATATTATAGTTTTAATTCATTAAGGATTATGATTTCTCAATACCTTACCACCCTGGGAAAAAGAAAAATGTTACTGATTCATTGAGTCAAAATAATCATGATAAACTATTTATGATGAGGATTGTAATATATCAAATATTTCAGTATTGGAAAAGTACAGATCTAGAAATCTTGAAGGAAAGGGAATAATATTATCTTCCTAAATTGAATGTTTATATATCTATAAATGTGATGAATAAATAGGTGTAAAAGGAAAAAGTACGGGTAAAAAATAATGTGAGAAATATTCATCAGTTTAACCATGATCATAATAGGTTTATAAGGTTTAATAACCATGTATGTGTTCCTCTAGTGGGTTGGATTGAATAGATATATCCAAGAGGTTGTATCTCAGTGCTTAATATTCTAATATGTTATGTTTTAAAGAATAATGTATAAGAATATTTTCCATACATTTCCCATACAAAAATTAAATTGGGAGAAATTCACTATTGATGTTTTAGTTTGGGTTCCAAAAAACTATAATGTGAAAAATTTGATATGAGTTATAGTCGATCACCTTACCATGTCACCACACATTATCACTTCTAAAGAATACTTATCTTATGATCATTATTCCCTGATATAAATTAATGATGTTTTTTTGTTTCACGGACTACTATATACCATTATTTCTCATGGGGGTCTTATGTTTACCACAATGTTTTGGAAAAGTATACCATAATCACTTAATATATTGTTGACTTTC
This sequence comes from Viscum album, assembly GCA_963277665.1. Classification (NCBI taxonomy): domain Eukaryota; kingdom Viridiplantae; phylum Streptophyta; class Magnoliopsida; order Santalales; family Viscaceae; genus Viscum; species Viscum album. The sequence continues at coordinate 449,961,343 of OY728145.1, forward strand.
TTCACATTGTATCATCCAAAAACTGATGGTCATTCTGAAATAAAAAATAACACCTTAGAAGATATGATGTGATCTTGTTCATGGGGTTTTAAAGGTAGTTTATATCAACACCTTATCATCATTGAGTTTAAAAAAAATAATATTTTTCAAAAATTTATTCAGATAGATCCTAATAAATCCTAGTAGGGATGAAATATAGATCTACAATGTGCTAGAATGACTTCAGAGAAAGAAATATCTTGGGACCTACAATATATGATGAAATGGTAGAGAAGGTCAGATACATTCAGCATCATACCAATTCAGTTTGGGGTTGGCAGAAACATTATTCGTATAATCAATAATCTGATCTATAATTTTTGAGTGGGTGAAAAGGCTTTTCTACGAATTTATCCATGTAAAATAGTTTTGAGATTCAAGAAGAAATGAAAACTATGCCACATCTATATTGGTCTCTTTGATCTTATTATCATATGAGGACGATTTTAAATTTGTAAGAGCTTCCATCAAACCTCTCTTAATTCCATGATATCTTCCATGTATCTCTCATCAGTATGTATATACCCAAACCTTATCATTTACTACACAAACAAGTCATTTCACTTGTGCAAGATTATTCTTATGAGGAAAAACCAGTGGAGTTTATAAATCTTAAATAGAATTCTTTAAAAAACTACACCACTCACATGGTGTTTTTTTGGTAAAACCCCAATCTTAAGCAATCTATATGGGAACTTGATGATATAATGATATATAATTATCATCATTTTTTGGAATCAGATTGAAGAATATCATAGGACAAATTTATTTCATGGGGGTAGAATGTAACAACCCAAATTTCATGGAATTTTATTTAAGAAATTAAATTTTAATTGATGACTTTAATTAGATTCAACACCACAATAATATTTAAATACATGCAACATTAGGTTAAAATGTGTTACACATGATGCTGAGTTTTATAAAAACAGAGATATATTATTAATTTAGCTATTTAAATGTGACTATAATAACCTAGATGTAAAACATAATAAAATAAATACACATCACTACTTTTTTAATTATAATTATATAATTTTAATATAAATAATACAAATTAATATTAAAAAACATAATTTTTAGTAAAGACCTTATATTTTTGAAAATATTATTTTGTTTCAAAACTGTATTTTTATTACTTTTTTTGAACAATAATAAAATTAAAATTGTCCACATTAAAAAATTTAATTTGATAAAATAAAATTAATTTTTGATTTCATAATTTCTAAATTAGATTAAGGGGAATATTTGTTAATATAATGGAAATTTTCATTATCTTGATCAATAGTCAAAAATAATAATTTTCAATTGATAAACGAATTTTCATTTAATTTATTTACAATATTATCTGGTATTATAAATTTGTTTGAAAGCTAAATTGCATAAATAATATATCTATTAATTCAATTTTGGTATTTTAAATCAATTTAAAATTGACAATATATTGAAAACATTGTAATCTTTTGATCATTTTTACATTAAAAACCCACTTTCTCGTCCTACATACAAGATTAATATTAAATTTATATTTTTGACTTCTATTAATATAATTTGAAAATTTTTATTCTATATTTTTAATTATAATAATTTATAATATATAACAATTTAAACTTATTTTTTACCAAAATGAATAGGGAATGCAGTAAAAATTAATTACCACAATAACGGTTAAAATGAATTTACTTAGGGTTAAAATAGGAAGATATTGGTAAAAATAACCTACAATAAATTATTAAAACATGTTTATATCCATATTTATACCGTTGAACGTATAATTTTGTATAATATTATAATTTTGATTCTTGTGACATATTAAAAACATTGGAGATCTTATTTTATATCAATAAAAACTAGTGTGGCCTCTCCCACACATATTAACGGCCACCCATCCTCTCTTCTTCACGCCTTAAAACCTCTTTGAATCATCCATGCCCTTCCAAAATCACATCCCCAATTCATTAACATAGTACAAGAATCCATATTTTTGGTATAAATACATCCTAGGATGGGTTTTCGTGCAAACCTTAGAAGGATACCCGAAGAAGAGGCAACATTCATCAATGATATTTTGGGTTTCATTCAACATCTACACCTTAAATTATTATTATATATCATTTATATAAATAAATCATTATCTACTATATATTTATATATTTCCAAACTATTTTAATAACCCAAAACCATCTCTAAATCCATCAAATGCATTTTCAAATCATCTTTCATGGGTTCAGCGGACTACCACACCACGAACTGATGTCGTTCTTTTATACATTACTATATTTCAAGGACTTTCATAATTATGTATTTATTTTATATATATTATATATAGTAAATTTTCTTATGTAATTATTATTATTTATTTTTATATCGCATATTACTTCCTGCTTTCAATTTTGTGGTAATACGGTAACACTGTTCGTGTGTACGATGAAGTCCTTCCTCGCAAAGCGATATGGTTCCTTCATAAATTAAATGGAATATATTGAGGGTGTTTTTTATAAAAAAAATTATATGTATGATATAAAAATTATTCTTTAATTATAATAGAGAAATACTACTTTTATTTATTTAAATATCACATGAAAATGTGAATATCGTTCATCTGTATATATGGCCTACTAACTCCCGGAATAGTGTATTTCATTTTCTATAATTAAATTGTATAGATTACTATAAACACATGTATACTCAATAAATATTATATTTATATCATGGATATAATTCTATATATATTTCAACCATTATCAATGTATGTTCACGGAAAATAAAACAAATCCAAACAAATAATAAAAATGAAAGGATTATTACCTGTAACATAAAATTAACATGGAATTATTAATAAACATGTAATAAAAGGTCATATGAAAATCATATATGGTATAATATATATTATTATGTTTATTTAATATATTTTCAATAAAATACATTTATTATAAATGAAGTTTCAATAAGTATGACATAATTAAAGAATTGTGTTAAGAGATTTGTGTCACAATTTTACATCAAGGAGAAGTACTTTATGTTATCCAACTATATTATTTCACAAGGTGTACATACAATCCAATTGAAATAATATATGATGAATATATTCATCCTAATTATATTTTATTTTTCAATGGACTTTATTCCTTCATTAGGATTATTAATTATTGATACCAATGTGGTAATCAATTTAGGTTACAATATCATCATTTATCAGGATTGTTTATAATTATGTCTCCAATGTTGATGTCACATGATCAAACTCTAAAACATTATCATCAATATTAATAAACTCTATTTATTAATGCTATTTTTATGTAATGGAACAATTTTTCCATTATTATATATATATATATATATATATATTAATAAAATGTGTTTATGAAAATATGACTTTATTTTACTCATTGATCAGAAATTTTTTTTCTTCCAAAATCTTATTTTCTAAAAAAATAAAATTTATTTATTACTCAATTATTATTTTAAAAACTCATTTTCAGTAATGTTTGAATTTATACAACAATATTTAAATGAATATTAATATCATATTACAAAAAAATTATGTTCTTATTTTACAAAAATTGTGAACCAAATCTACATTTTAACATGTATGAATGGAATGAAAATTTATAAAAGCAAGACTAATAAATTAATTAAATATTAATATATATATATATTAAATTTAATTTCAATGAAAATGGTTTTCAAAATGTTTTATGTTTTAAAAATCGTCTATAAGGAGGAAATAATATTTTCCATCAGAAATGTTTTAAATGATTGATCATAGTCATTCCCCATCTAAGATTCGACCTATTGATGTTACATGTGAACTATTGGGGATATGATCCAAGGATACCATTATTGTTCATTACATGAATGGTTTATATTTATTATTTCATGTTTTTTTAATCCTTTTTCTCTTCCATGGGTTATACCATGATAAAATCCTTATAAAACCCAATTATTTTCATATGTTATTATGTGACAAAATGTTTCTGAAACCTATCCCTTTTCTGTAGTTTATGATTTGATGTAAAAATTATGATTGTGAGTTAATTTCTTGGGTTATGATAGGACGAATTTTTATGATCGTATGTCACACATCAGTATGGTTTTCATCGTGTTATGGGTTATACTAATATCTCCCAACACTTCATTGTGTTATGATTTATACATCATGAGATAAACATGACTGGAATGAGGAGTGAAGATGATTCAGTAGGACAAAGCCTGAAGGGGAAGTGAACCCAGTTCAATTAAATAACATTGGAATGGGGAGTAAACATGGTTAAGTAATGGACGTTGCCTTATATGATGGTATTGTATTTGATCAGAAAATAATATGTAAATTAGTTTCCATGCTTACGTATATGCCAAATGTTCCATGTCTTATACATGTTTTATGATTTCATGGATATTATTCCTTTTACCCATCATAATTAATGTATTATGAACTGTCAATAATTATTCAACGACTCAATATTTCAATATTTGATAGGAATGGTATGGTTTTAAAATCATACGATCATTGAAATATACTCTTATGTTCATTTAATTCTTATATACCTCCCTCATTTACCTTTAATAATCATATTATCTCACCCTTTAATTTGATTCATTTACCCATGTTATGAATACATGTGTTATGTATTATATTTCTAATATGGGTGATAGTTGAGAAGATCTAATTTGGAGACTATTTAGGTCACATATGGACCAATGTTTATGATTCTATGTTTCCTAGGGTACTGAACTATTATGTTCCCCAGGCATGTGTTTTAAAAAATTATTAAAAATTAATAAAAAATAATGTAATTTCTATGTATAAAATTTTGGGATTCTATAATTAATGTTCCTTTATGTCCTCCCGTTTTACCTATTCTTCCTCTTGATGATTGTGGATAAAATTAATATCTTGTTTTTTGATTTCTCACATTATTAAAAACATATATAACGGTTTATTTGATATCCAATCCTTGTGATCTAATATAACATCCTTAATTATTCTTATTCTTCAACAAATATTTAATTCTCTCTCTATTTTAAGGATATGTGAGAAACATTTAATGTTTTCATGTAATAAATGATTGATTTAAATGATGAATTATAGGTTAACTCGAATTACTTGGGGGAAAGTACATATATTTTCATATTGTACACTGTTTTATGAAAATGATTTGATTGAAATTTATATATGAGGTTATTCATTTATAAAATAAAATATTTTATTTATTTTTGTTAATTTTTATTTGTCATTATTTTTATTTATTGAGTATGCAGTTCATTGTCTGATAATTAAATCAGAATGATTTAATCTTAGGAGTGGTGTGATCATAATTCAGAATATTTTATGTTGTTATTAGGGTTTCATATACATTATTTATTGTGTGCAATTTTGTAAAATGATAATTGAATATATCAAGAGGTTGTATGTGGAACATGTTTTAATTTAATAAGGTTGGTGCAGTTATATTTACTTGGTTTTTTTAACAAATTTGGCATGGTACTAATAATAATGATATGTATGAACTTAAAATAAATAATAAATGAAAAAATGAAAAAATTAAATTAAATTTAATTCAATATATGTGGATTAAATTAGAATATTAAACAATTTATATTTTAATATTTTCAATTGGTTGAATTGTTTTAAATAAAATGATTAGAAATATTCTGAAAATAATTATGAACAATGATAACATAATTATGTATTAATGAAGAGTATAATATAATGTGAAGAAACTTAAAATTATTATTTTTTCATTAGGTCATGAAATTGATGTATTTACAATTTTTTTGGAAGTTGTATTAGTTTTGTGTTTTAATTATGAAATGGAAATGTGATTTAATAGAAGTGGATTGGTAAGACATTGAACATTGTTTGGGTTTTTTGGGATATTATATAATCATATGTATTATTATTTATTCTGAATATCCATATGGTTTAAATGTACTACCCAATACATATATATGTTTTTATATATTAATAAAATCACCATAATATATCTATTAGTGGGATTGGATGGACATTTTCTCCCCCTCTCTCACATTTACAATCTCAAATTGACTTGGCAGTGGTTGCGGGATATGATAGGTATGTGGTTATGGTGTGAGGTTGTTATATTTGGTTGTGGTATAAGGCTATATAATGTGTTTGTGATATTAGGTTTGGTTATTTTGTGTTATTTTGTTATGGAATGGTATATAGGTTCGATTATGTATGTATTTATAGCCTATGGGACTTTAAATCATTTATAAACTATGTGTGGGTCATATCATTTACAATATTTCATGATTTTCTAATCCTACATTATAAGTTACTTTAGAGAATGATCCATTCATGTAATATATTTTTAAATAACCCATTATGTGACAAGTATTAGTTTTAACATCTATTATTTGAAATGTTATTATGATTATTCCACATTGGCATAAGGTTTTATCGAGAGGAACGTGCTAAATAAACCTGTTTTCCAACATCTTGAACTATGTGAATTTTTTTAATATTTTTAAATGGTATTGGAGTATAATTCTTTCGATACTACATTGTGAAATGATGATTGGTTGTTATTATAGGAGCCATTTTATCTTCATTGGATGCACAATAATTTATGTATAGGAATTGTTTATATAACCTGGTATTATCATATCTAGTTATTTGTAGTATTTTATATTTTTTCATATGTTATTAGAGAACTAGTCGGGTCTTAAAAGAGTTTGAAATTTTAATTTCTTGTTACTGCATAAACCTTGATATCATGTTGGAATCTATTTAATTTTCCAATATTCAATTATAGATTTCATGTTATTTTGGATTATTTGACATTACAACAATTTTAAATTATATATATATAGTTATCTTGTAAGAGGTTTCTTATTTTCTAGGTAATATGTTAGATATGAAATTTTATTTTCATTGATTGTTAATTAAATAATTTTCATATATATATATATATATTACTAATATTGTGGTACATTTTACATATGGTATCTGGTGTTCATATTTGGGGTTATTTTAAAATATTAAAGAGGATATTTCCAATAATATTTCATATTATATATCATTTTTTCTTGTCACAAAACAATAAACATTTAGTGGCGAGCAACAGAAGTAACAATAAGCTTCACTGAAGTACCGAAGTAATTTGTGTGGATTCTAGTCAGGACATAGTAATATTGGAGCTAGTAATTTCTTGTTGGGTGTATTATGGAGTAGGAATTGGTGAGGATTACTTTTAAATTTACCAAATATAGGTTCCCACGAACATGGTATATGATATAGGCTAGTGAGGATATCTAATACATGGGATTACATGCAATCTAATGGAAGGACCATGATAGTATCATCAACATGAATATGTACGATTGCAATAATTATGGGTTAGATACCTCTTTTTGGGACATGTATCCTCCATTTTCACCCATTTATGGGAATTTGGAGATTTTATAAGGAAAATTATACTGATTAATTGAGATCGAATATTTTAATTACATATTCTTTGAAAAATATTTTTTACACATAATGATATGAAAGGTAGATAAAGGGATTAACAAATTCAAAGAGATGTAATTCAACTTGATGCAATAAATAATCTTATAAAAGTTTATCCTAGAGAGTATTAATCATGGAGGTTGACCATATACCTTTTCAGGCTATAGAATCTTCCTAAGTATGTAATATCCATTTTACACGTGGAGATATAGAAATTGCAAGAAGAGTTAGTGATTTTGTTCAAGAATACTATAGAATTATTATAATAGTGGATTCCATTAGGAGTTTGATTATTAAAATGAAAAAACATATAGTATATCCTTTATCATGGTTATCTAGATACATAATTAGTCAAAATGTGTATGTTTAGAAATTATTTTCTAGAATTATTTATTTCACTAACACTAAAGGACATGTATTGGAAGTAGCTAATTTCGATTTGTTAAGGGTTATCAAGAATACATTTGTTTCTAATTATTTTTATGAAGCTCATATACTATTTTCTAATAAGATACCTTATAAGTAGGTAAGGTCGTGATTTTTAGGAGTTTCCCTACTCATATATTAAATTGTATGGTATTTTTTACATATTTTTAGTCTTTATTGATTTATAATAATATATTAGGTGATTGAGGATAATTTATCTCAGTTTAATTTCTTCTAATGGGGATTCATGGAACCATCTAAAGGAGTATATCCTTAGATATGGGATATTGGTTATTAGGGATACAATGGATTCTATATATGAGAATTCAATATATTCCCACTTTATTTCATATCTATAATTTTTATAGTTTACAATATTATACCATGAAATAGGTTTTGTTTTTTTATTTCAGTGATAGATGAGAACCTTGATATTATATATGATCCCCCTATAATAGTTATTAACATAGAGTGGGTCGTCTGATAGTGCATACCCATAGTTAGTTTCAATACAACCCCTTTACAGTATCCAGATGGATTTTATCTATAATTGATATGTGGTAAGGATTTTAGGCCATTGATACATGTCTATGTAGGGATAAAATAACCAATGTATGTCCCCATATATAAAATACTTTGATTAGAGTTTGGATGAGTTGGTGGTCAACAACATCAATAATAATGCATAAATTCAAAATATAGATATCTATATGATATAGAGATTCATGAACCAGATGATAAAAAGACCATTTCCATTCCCATTTTTTATATTACATTTTTTTGTATTAGTCTATATATTATAATTAAACTATAATATTACTCCTTCTTTAGTGTGAGGTTTGGGGATTATGTGAGATTGGATTCAAAGACCCTGTAAGTTATCTAGACTAGTTGGGGGATATCCTTGAATATAAGTGGTATATTAATGATGCGATCTTGTGATTGAGATTCATTAAACTATTGGGTAATTCATTTAATATTAATACAAACATACAATTTCATACAACACAATGATTGCTTATAATAAATATAAGACATTAATGATTTTTATTATAGGCTGGTGGTTTTCCTCAATATAGAAGATGGTCTTTTGAATAGTTTTGGTGAGATAAATCATCAAATATTCATATGTTTTGTTCATATTATGAAATAGAATGAAATTTTGAAAAAATCCATGTCACAATTGTTGATGGATTGATTTTTTATATTACTTTTGGGATTATTTCATTAAAAAATTCATTGTGATAATACCCCTTTAATTTAATATTAAGCTAACTACTGAGTTATTTCCATTGTTTCTCATATTTGTGTGTTACATATAAGATAGTGTCTTTAGAGTCACATAATTAAATTATTTTTTATCTAAATACATATTTTTTTCAACCAAGTATATCCCCTTGGGGAGATACAATTTTGATTGTAATAAAGGTGTGTAGTTGCATAAATGTTTTTATATATTACCAAGGGATGAACTTTTTGATGATAAAAAACCTATATGAAAACCAAGACGTTTAGACTTACATATTCAATTAACATGAGGTAGTTGGTTCTATGTTATTGATTGATTATTTAATGATGGTTAAGGAGGTAGATATTTCAAATATGAAATTTATCCATCTCTATGAGAATTTATAATTTGTGATAATAATTTTATGTTAAAAAGTATGTAAATTTATTCAATTATTTTGTAAAATATGTATTAGTGGGATTTTAATTTATTCATTCGTTTTAGTGTTGTCCAATCAAATATGGAGATAAAGGATGATAATTATAAGCATTTAGAAACAATATTTCAAAGACATTAAGGATATCCATGACATGTATATTTGTCCACATCCATAATGTATATGTATAAGGTTTATTTGGATTGATTTTAGTTAAATATGGTGTATAAAATTTGATATTTTAATGATTAGGTTATTTATTTATTTTGTGGTACTGAATTATGATTTTGAGGTTTGAACATTCCATGATTTTTAGGTTATTTCTGGATGTTCATGTCAAATTTCTCATGGATTTCTTGAAATTTAACTACATTATATAAAAATAATCAATTATTTATATCGGAAAACTATCATATTAAATTTCTATACATTTGAAATAGAATGTAATCAATGATTCTACCCATTACATTTCCTAAAAATATTTAATATTCCTGTTTTATTTCAAAATCTTCAAGATCTATGTTTGATGTTGGTGTTAAAGTGTGTAGTATTATCATACAATTATATGTATTTATTCCTACATGAATTTAATTTTACTACCCAATATCAAAGTAATTTATAGAAATTTTTATTTTTTATTTATAAATATGGATTTTCTATGGATACTATTTGTTGTTCATCAATTTCACATTAATTAGTTTTTGAAGTTATGTATTATAGGTGGGATGATGTTAATTTTATATTATATAATTGTTTTGATGTATTTTATTCTTGATATAAAATATTTGTCACTATTTTTAGTGATGATATACTAAAACAAATATGGTTTTCAAGAAACGAAGTCATATTTTATGGTTCAATAAAATGCCTCTTGAGGAATATTGAAAAGTTTGTGTTTAAATAATTTTCGTATTTCTAAAAATTTCATATATACCATGGGGAATCAAAACCACATCATATATTGGAAATGTATGTCATGGATAGTACAAAAATAATCATAGTAATTAGGAGTGAATTTTATTATTTAGTTCCATTATAATTTAAAGAGGAAAAAAAATAAATTTTCAATATGGTGGAAATAAATAAAGAAACAATGGCTTGTTTTATTATTCATGGGAGAATTGATAATGGAGAATATTTTTTTCAAACAACATTTAAATTTTGATCATGGTTCTTATATATAATTAAAATGTTCAAGAAAAAAATCAAGGTTTTTTTTTCATTGTTTTGGATTTGGATTTATTGTTTTAATTTATTACGGATAAATAATACAAGATTGAGTAAAAAATACATAAATCTATAAAAAAAATTTGAGTATTTCTTATGACATGTAATGGTTTATCCATCAGGGGTCACTCAAACTCAATAACAATCATTTCATCATCACTTCAATAGTATAGAGAAGTATATGATTGTTCTAAAAGATAACCTCAAGGACATAAAGAATATTTGGATGATTGAAGAATAAATTTTCATTAAAATTTAATAAATTAAAAGACAAGTGATGAAGAATAGTTATTGTTTTGATTCATGAATTAATGGTGTGAGAGATATGTGAGATTAATAATTAGAGACACAAAAAGTTTTACTTACTCAATAAATTCATTTCAACAAGTACAAACCCTTATTTTTAAATTTAGAAGAATATATTGTGGTTGTCAAGGACCATTGTGGTTATAGAATGATGTTAAGGGAATTTAACTTTTTTATGGATAATAATTGACATTATTTTATCAATATTGAGGATGAAATGATTTAACTTGAAGGTCTAATGGATAAAAAAGTTACCCTATCTTCTTAATATAGTAATAAGTTCCTAGACCACCAAGCACTACCAGTTGTCTTACAAACACATGTCATCCTCCTTGGCCAAACACACATTCCAAATTAATCATCAGACTATGGACTCTCCCCAAATTTTAATATCTTTTTTTATCATTACGATCTTTCATCACATAAATACACAAATAATTTTGAAAACCCAAAGAGGTTACCCATCTGAACACTAATCTAATCCATTCTTGCATAACTGTGGAGTTATAATCACATAGGATCCAGAACAAAAAGGTCCACAATATTGAATTTTTAGTAATATTGAGTATTTTATGTCTTATTTTTCATGGGTGTTAAACTCTCCCAAATTTAGTATACAATTTCATCATTATGGTCTCCACACCACAATGGATGTTAGAGACACTATAATAGTACTAGAACTGATACCAGTTTTCCAAAAATAAAATTCTTTTCCCATGAACATAGTAACTTTACCCCAAGAGTGTCCTAAAATTCCATTGTTTCATTCCCATAACATTATAGGCAATTACACACTACTGTTGGTTATCAGACAGATGATTATCCTAATGGGATCATAAATGTTCTTTCAATGTGCATTGTTCTCTCCCACACAAAATCTAGGAAACTTCCTAGGATGTTATCCATCCTGAAACCACTCCAGATAAATACCATTTAAATACAGAGTTCTAATTAGGTAGGATATAAAATATAAATTTGAAACATGTTGACATGGGTAGTAACATTTATTCATTATGTTCTCAATTTTCTAGGGGGTTTAAGCTAAATTTTTTCATGGATAATGTCTTCTCACAATTATATAAATAAATTTATATCTAAAAATAGAAGTGTAGTTTGTAGTTATTTATTGTAATTTCATTAATTTATTTAAATTTAGATATTCATATTTTTTCATATTTTAATTAAAATAATTTCACTATTCATTAACATATTACGTCTATGAATATATATTTGAAGAAATTATGAGTTAAAGGTTAAATTATTCTATGTAAATCTTTCAGGAGTATTATAGTGGACCATGAGATCATGTGTTTTCTATACCATTAAATGGATATAACCACTCTTATTAATGGTAATATATATTAATGATTAGTATTATTATTCTTACATATATTTGTGTTTAATATTTCTGAAACGAAATAGATTATAGTTGTTAAAATTCTATATTGGGGAAAATTAAATTCAAAATATATTTTGTTTCATTCGTCTTAATCAATAAGAAATAATTTTTTTTTCAACAACATATAATACATCATTCATTGAATCCCTATCCCAATAAATGAATACAAGATAATCCCATTTCTAACTGTTGTGAAGCTATCTATTATTTCTACTAGTGTATTATTCAAGAATTAACTTGATGAGATTGAATAATTTGTTTATATATAGAAATTATGTTCTGGAAATATCTTTAATATTCAAAATGGAAAATATTAATTTATGAAATATAAAAGAAAAAGTGAAATTTGATTAAACAAACTATCATATATTGAAACAAATAATTTTAGCATATAAGTAATGAATTATTTTGGATGTTCAACAAGTTTCTACCAATAGGAATCATCCTTGTTTTGAAAGAATAAAAATGATAGTTATTTATAGGTTAAATAATAAAAATTATCACCATTATAGAATAGAGTAAATATATTGAGACAAATTCTAGCAAGTTGATGTAATATATCTGTAAGACTATTTGAATGGAATATGGATGTACTAAGGTAAGGTAACATTTATGTTTTTAAAAAGTAGTTTTATTAAACCATTCACTAACTATTTCTGAATAAAGAAGGATAATAAAATAGATGTTGATATAGTGTCATTTAGAAGCTACTTAATAAAGTGGTATTATAATGTCAAAAAGTATATGTTTTCCTCAAATTGAAATGGTATAAATATATCAAAAAATAATAAATTTATTATATAATTAGTCAAAGGAGAATGTGGTGATACTAATATTATAGTTAAAATATCACCAAAAATAGTGGTGAATTTGTGGTATATAAAAGTAAATCATGATAAATTCAATAGTGATGAGTACAATAGAGATGAAAATTACATGTAAAATAAGATAAAGTTTATTATAATGTTATATTTGAATGAGGGTATTTTAATGATCTTTTAACAATATATTGAGAATAAAAATTTAGGAAATATACTTCAAATATTAAGTGGTGTCGAGAATAAATAAGTTTACAGTTAATCATTATCAATAAAAGAGGCATAATGTTTGAATGTATCTCTTAGTTGAATAAGTTGAATATTTCATAAGAGGATAATACTGAAGAAAAAAAATGAAGAGTTGAATATAGTTAGACAAAGGTGTTGGATACTTAATATTTTCTTAAGTATGTAAAATTTAGTTTTGAAGAATGATAAAAAAATGATGTTCAGTTATAAATGGTTATTTTAAATATTAATGAATTTTTGATCCGGGTAATTTTTTTAGTGACAAAATAATTATCCTAAATTCTGATGAAATACTTAAGTCCTTCTTGTGCATGTTGTAGAAAAATAAAGTAAACAATTTTAAAAAAACTCAAACAAATATTTCGATATTGAGTCAGTGTTTCCAACAAATTTTTAGGATAAATAAAACATATTATAGATTTATTATATTTTAATTCCATCACAATCATTTCATTTGCAAAGTAACATTTGGTGGATAGTTCTATAGATGACACTAAAAATATTTAATATTAAATACATTTTTATACTATGTAAAATCAATAAAATCATTAAATATGATGACTAGGATGATAAAGGGTCTAAAATGTCATCCCTCGCCACTATGGTTCCAATTGTGACCATATAAGTAAAATGGTTACACATTAATATTGAAAAAGTAATTACAATATTTATGTTTATAAATTAATAACTAAGGGGTAAACCAAAAGATATAGATTAGAATGATATATATATATATATGGTTTAATAGTTATATTAAGAATATATACTCCTAATATTATAATTAATTTCATTTTAGAGCCACTTGGCATGAGTTAGAAACATTTTATTTTTAAATATTAAATGTATTTACAATATATGACATTAAAGATATTTTATAGTAAGAAATAATTTTTTAAATTAATTAAAATTAATATAAAAACTATTTCCATCCATGCCAAAGTGATATTGTTGATAATATTAATCATGATCCATTTTTAGTCACCATTTCTTTTATATTATCTCTCTTGACCCATAATGTGTAATAATAAATGATATCATGTTAATTGTGAAAAGTGTTTATGGGGGTTTAAAAATATGTATAATGGTTAAAACATCACCCAAACATGTAAAAAGTTTATTTTATGAGGCTAAATAAACATATATTCATATTTTCATTGCATTATATCAATTTGGATAATTGTTTATATGATTATTAATTTATATTAATATAATACATTAAAAAATTCAGAGAATGCTCCTTCCATCTCTGACAAAAGGAAAACTCATCTAATCTTATATCCACACTCCAAAAGATATTTTGTGTCACACCCCAATTTTTCATAGTACGTTATTTCTTCAATGTAATGCAATAACTAGAACTATGCGCAACAATGAGTTCATGCGCATCACGACATACCAAACTAGCTGTTCAAAAGTGGTTATGAATAGTATAAACTGAATTTTGAACATTATATAATCAATATATTTTTAGAATCCATATTATGAGTTTCTTAGAAATAATGTAAGAACAAATTAATTTTTTTCAGATAAAAGAATTATTTTTCAAATAATGCAATTTTACAGCCTTTTAGTGGAGAACCGTTTTTAAATCCAATATTTAAAACATTTATATATTCAATTTGACAAAACAAACATCTTCTTTAGAATTGTTACATAAGAATTTAGTATGAATAATTTTTTTTTGTTTTTCTGATAACATTCATATTTTGGTGAAAATAGAAAAATACTATATTTTAACTAACAACAACATTTTTATTCAAAATAATTTATAGTGTTGAATTATAAATTTTAATGTTTTGGAAGTATAATTAGATTAAATTTTTACCCTTTAATCCATTGTTGGACATTGTAATTAATTTAAGATTGAAATTATACATAAACAAGTGTTAATCTTTTGGTAGTTATTGTTTCTTAAAAACACACTATTTGTTTTGACAATGACAATTAATTTTAAATTAGTTACTGCAACTTCTATGATTAGAATTTTGTAAAATAGACATCATTATTGGATTTGGAATATCAAAATTAGCTTAGGGTGAATATTTGATATTTTTTTGAAAACTTTCAATTTTTGATGAAAAGTGAAAAACACTGAGTTATTTGTTAAAACTGACTTTTTATTTATATAATTATTAATTTTATATAAATTTATTTTATGTCAAAATAGATACATAATACCTATATATGTTCAATGTAATTCATTGGAGTTAGTTTATAGTAAATTTAGATACATAAAATTTTAATTGAAATTTTCACCGTTTTTTAACCATCTCCTATCAGAATTTTCAAATTCAAATAAAAAATTATTTTACCACTTCTGTGAGAGGAATTTCGAAAATCCAAGAGACATAGTTAATATCAAGAAGTAAAATGTGGTTCAATAAGATGACAATAATTTTTTGTGAATAGTAATGTTTTACATTTATCTACCACAATTAAAAGTAAATATGGGTGATTAAGGGTAAAAATGATATTAATAGCACCCTAATAGAAGTCCTAATTCTATTGAACCATTTTATCTCGACCTAAAACAACCTTAGTAATAAAATAATATCATTTAGGTCCACATGGATTAGATTAGAACAATTATTATTATTTAATTCAAAGAAGAGTTAAAAGAGTTAAAATCAACGTTTAATAACCAAAACATTTTTAATATAGGGTGATACATAAGATAAATTAGATTATAAATATTCATTAGAAATATAAAAATATTTCATACATAATGGTATTGTATTTATAATTTTTAGACATTAAATATGTTAATTTATTTATAACACAATGAGGATGCATTAATTACTGTATTAATGAGAGATTAAAATAATCTATATTATAAATACCCAAATAAATGTAATTTGAGACTTTTTATGAATTAAAACAATATTATAGGTTATTATGACATATCATTATTATTTAAATTAATTGTTTTCGAAGTAATAATGCTTTTATGAATTTATCAAAAACAAAATATCCAATAGTGTTAAAATTGACATAAAAGTGTTTTTAAAACACAAATTTTATTATTAATTGCTATTATTTTCCAAAATATATAAGGTTAGGCCAAAGGACTTATATCATGATAGGTGTATCATTAATGGACCACTTGGGGGTATATTGTAAGTTTATTTTATGTTTATAAACCATATAATATAAAAATACAAAAAGACTTGGTAAATGTCAAACTATTTTACTAAGAGTTAAATCAAAAAGATAAAGTTAATATAGTGACCCAAACCTGTCTAAACCCTATTGGTTGAGTGGTTTTCGACATATCCCCACCTTTAACTTTAAATAATTTACTTTAGATCCATTATAATCCTTATAAAATAATATTTCTAGCTTTTCCAAAGTTAGCCCTCACCCCTCTTATAAAAGGGAACATCCCATTCCCTCTAATTCACACCTTAAAATCCTTTTGGCTCAGCCATCCCCTAACTAAATATTATCTCAACTTACCTCACTTCAACCTAGAGGCCTTATTTTGATCATAAATCCAACCTAATGAGACCTTTTGATCAAATCAAATGGAAGAAACCGAAAAATAGGTAATGTTTTCACCACCCTCTTTCAAGTTCCTTTCTTCTTACACATTTACTTTATTTTTTATTTCCATTATAAAATAATAAATCCAGTATCTTCTATATACTGTGATGTTATTATAAATATTTTACAACTATAGTCAATATTCTATCCATCTTATTAATGATAATGTCACCATGCGTGCGTACATACGGCTTACCGTCTCCACGTCGTGGTGTAATTTGTTATTCAACACTATGTTATTTGGATGGATATAATGATGAGTAATATGTATATAAATAATGAAAATAACATAATAATGTCTCTGTAAAATTAATATACCATCCAATTCCACCCCTTAAATGAAATGATATTGTTGCTCGTGTGTACTTACGGATTACCGTCTCCACGACGCGATTAGATTCTTTCCACATTCACCATTCATCGACGATTATAAAAATATATATATTACTAATATGTTTATAATATAAGAAAAAATGATTCTACTGGAGATATATATATATATATGTACTTACAATTATTTTATTCTCTTATTTCCGTTCAATACGTTATGAAAACAGAAACAACATTTATGCATACGTACGGACTACCATCTCCATAAATAGTGTTTTCCATTTCACATATATATCTATTATACATAATTATATTCGAAATATATATGATATATAAATTATGTTTTATATTTTGGAATTATTTAAATCATGATCTATGTGATAAAATTGATACTAACAAGTTAAAACACGTACTATAATGAAAGTGATTATTACCCGAAATGTTAATTTAACATTGAAATTATTATTAAAGGGGTGGTAAAAAGTCATAAATGAATAATGTATGATATAATAAATAATAATATGGTTTCAGAATAGTTTAATAACATTATATGGTCTTCATACAGGAGGTTAAACGTTCCCTCGACTAAAGGAAAGTGCAAGGTAAGAGGTTTTCATCTCACTCCTTATTCCCATGAGATCCATGCCATATTGCCACTATTAACTTTTGTGTGGTATATATACTACCCATAATTGTATTATTTGTGTAATAAACTTTAATTTATGTGTATTTACATATTCATTGTATGATACCTTTTTCATGGGGTGTATGTTTCGTAAGTTATCAAATTGGTGAGGGTTAATTCCTCAATCTCATTATTATCAGAGATTGTTTATGTGTAAGTATTTACTGGGACATTTTTATCATCCATGTCTATTTTTCATTAAAATGATTTCAAAATGAATAATTTAAGGATCTGTGAAAGGTACTCTTTATCAATATCAGAATTTAAATGTTTTAAAGATTTATCTTTCAAATCTGTTTAATTAAGGTCCATGTTTTCAAAATGATTTTAAGGATTTATTTATATGGAAATGAATTTTTTTTTATAATTCTTTTCAAAAGTTTAAAAGTGGTATGGGAAACATTTATTCAAAAATCTATTTAAAATTACATCATTTATAATTATGTTACTATTAATTGATTTCAAAAAAATATATATTTCTCTCAAATAGTTTTGATTTCATCTATGCGAACATCCTTTGATGGATTTTAAGTTTATTTGAGGTTGATTTATTATGATACAAATCTTCCCTATTGCATTGAAGGCTTTGTGATATGTTTGACTATGGATGTGTTATGGTTATACCATTCACGGTTTATGGAAAAAGTATTGACATTTCATATTCTAGGTTTAATACAAATGAGTTTATTATGTTTAAACCTGTTCAATTGGGGAATGCATTGGACTTAGTAAGTGAAGGGTGGAGCCTGCTATAGCCCCTTGATGCATCGGTAGGTCTTATGAGAAAAACTAGTTTCTTTGCATAAGTCCTTGAAAAAATCTTATTTGTATTCTTGGCACAAGGCCTTGACTATGTGTTTATGATAATCTGGCATTATGCATTACTTCATTATGAAAGTGGTTAGTGATATTTCATGTGATTATTCGACTAGTAGAATATCAATGTGAATAAGTAAATGGCATTATTTCATTTTATTTTTTCCATATAATGAGGAAGTTCAAGTTTAAAAGGATTTCTTTAGTTATACATTTCCTTAAATGTTTATGTTTATTTATGAAAGTTCCCATTGTATTTCTTACCCTTATTGAGCATTTGAGCCCACCCCTTTCTATGTTTTATTTTTACCATGATTCCATGAAGTATATTCTAATTGATATACGTGGTTAAGCCAAGGGAATATTGAAATTCATGATGGGTTATTTATTTTGTTTTGTATGTTATGAAGTGTAATGTAACATTCATGTATGTAATCTATTTTCCAAGACTACTAAACTGATCTGTCATTTGGGACTTGATTCCTTGTAATCATGCCAATGTATTAAAATAATGCACCAACTATAGGTAACTGGGGTCGAGGTGTTACAGTTGGTATCAAAGGAAGTTTAGAAATAACCTAGGAAACTAGATTTAGATAAACTCTGATTAGAGGACATAGACCTAAGATAGACTTTGAGGATTCTTATAGAAGAAATTCCTAAATTTTTTGTAATGTAGAGATTTTTTGAGATTTCCAAGAAAATACATCCCAGCCTGGATACGAGTAGGTAGAAGAAGCTCTAGAACAGATGTACATAGGGGTAAAACTCGAAAACACCGCTTTGAGCTAGACTCGAACGGAAACTAGTGCACGACAACAGGCCTTGGTGCACTCCTGGTTACGACACTCCCTGGGGATATGCTTAAGATAATTCTCATTTTATTTTTAAATCATTATGAAGGGTTTATGAGTATATACTTCCTAAATGAAAATATCTTTATGATTATGTATTATATCCATAAATCAGTCAATTTACGTTAGGTATTTTACAAGTTTGGAAATACTTATTGCAATTCATAAACTGAAATAGTTTATGCCATTGTATAGAAATGGCATCCAGTAGAAGGAATGTGAACTCCATCAATACGTATGATCCAAAGATTATGAAGGAGCGTATCTTTCACAGTATTAAGCCAACATTTAGAAGGGAAATAGTCTCCCATGTATTCTGAACATATGAATAAATAGTATCATGTGTTAATAAAATAAGTAAAGAATTCTTTGAGTCCTATAGAATTTAAGGCAAGCAATAGAAGAAAAGGATGGAATATAGAAAGATGGATAAAGGGAAGGGGAAAAGAAGAATTTTCCCATATGTGATAATTGTGGGAAAAAACACCCTGGAACTTTCTTGAAGGGAATAAGAGTTTGTTATAAGTGTGGAGAAAAAGGACACCACGTATGTGACTGTAAGGGAAAGAAAGAGGTTTTAAATGTACAATGATTCATCTGCAAGGAGTTGGGACACTACTCGAACCAATTTCCAAATCATCAGAGTATGCGCCAAATGATGCTATTGGATAATAATCAAATTATGATACTACCACATATGAGGAGGATGTTTAGAGTTCTTATTTTGTTATTAGAGAATTATGTTATTTGCGTGTTGTATCAACAATGTACTGGTTATAATACTTATGGAGTATGTACTATTTCAATAAGGACTTGAGATTGTGTGGAACCAACAGATGTGACTCAATAACATGTAAAATTTTGAAAAATATATGGTTGAGAGAAAGATAAACCGTAATATGGTTCTGATACCGACGTAGTGATTTTGGAATAATACATGATTAATTTGGATAAATTATATTGGATATTCTTTACTATATTTAAAATGAATATGGATTTGTATATTCCATCATTGTTGGAGTTTATTAAATTTTTTGATAGAAGGAGTATATCCAATATTCTATAAGGAATAAGGGATCATGAATGTAATCAATAAGGTTTTATTGTAATTCAGGATGTTGCAGTGTTTTAAAAGAATACACGATGAAGGTGTTCATATGTTATTAAGCGTAAAAAGTATCTTCATTCTGTTTACCTTCCTTATAAATTTTGGACCATGAGATTGGACAGAAGAATTTTGGATAAATCTAGTTTGAAATTATTTTTGGATTTCCATAAAAGGATAACCCAGAAGTCTGGCAGCAACCTGTCGTGTCCGGCAAGGCCGCGAGACTTGAACCCGCAACCGAAGGGTGACAAGGGTGTATCACCTACCAGTGGCTCACGTGATTTCCTGGATTGAATAATGTAGTATCTTTTTAAAAATTCTGGTAGATGAATTATATATTCATTTTTAGACCCTATAAAAATAGGATAAATAGAATATTATTTTTATGTTCTATTATCTTTTAGAGTGAAATATGAGTTTGTGGTAGAAATTAGTTAACAGATGCGACTCTACTTGTCAAGTATATATTTTTCTTCATCGCATATTCTATAAAGAAATTAGTTCTTATACTTCACTGAATGGATCTTAAAACCAAAAATGTATTATCCTAATACCATATGTTTTGTTGAACCAATGGTATTTTAAATCATCATAGATTGATGAATTTAAGGCCCTTAATTTTTTAGTTGTTTTTTATTGATGACCTCAATCAGTACATATAAATATTTACGTTTTTCCTCCAATTATATGTCTCTAATTTCCACAAATTTTCTCCTAATCGAGTTCATAATTTGGTGGTGACCCTTTTATTTTCCTTTTCCTCTTATTAAGACTAAATTTTATTAACCTAATTACCGATGTTGGTTTTCCCATAAAAGAATTTTCTATTTTCAACATTTTATTTCCGAAGGGCAATTTCAAATTGCGAGTACATAATTTATTGAAGGAGGGGAGAATGTAACACCCCAATATTTCATAGTACGTTATTTCTTCAATGTAATGCAATAACTTGCACTACACACAACACTGAGTTCAAGCGCACCACGACATACCAAACATGCCGTTCAAAAGCAGTTATGAATAGTATTAACTAAATTTTGAACATTATATAATCCTTATAATTTTAGAATCCATATTATGAGTTTCATAGATATAATGTAAGAACCAATTCATTTTTTAGATAAATGAATTATTTTCCAAATAATACAATTTTACTACTTTTTAATGGAGAACCCTTTTTAAATCCAATATTTGAATCTTTTATATATTAAATTTGAAAAAATAAACTTCTTCTTTAGAATCGAGAATTAAGAATTTAGTTTAAATAAATTTTTGGTGTTTTTAATAACTTTCATATTTGGGTGAATAGTGAAAAGTACTATATTTTAACTGAAAACAACTTTTTTAATAAAAATAATTTATAGTGAAGAGTTATAAATTTTAATGATTTTGTAGTATAATTAGATTATATTTTTACCCTTTAATAAAATGTTGGTCATTTGAATTAATTTCACATTGAAATTATACATAAACAAGTGCTAATCTTTTGATTATTATTATTTCTTAAAAACACACTATTTGTTTTGACAACGAGAATTAACATTAAATTAATTAATGAAAATTATATGTTTTGAATTTGGTAAAATAGACATCATTTTTTGATTCTGAATATCAAAATTATCTTAGGGTGAATTTTCTGTATTTTTCTGAAAACATTCAATTTTTGATGAATAGTGAAAAACACTGAGTTATTGGTAAAAACTGACTTTTTATTTGATTAATTTTTTTTATTTAAATTTATTTTATGCAAAAATAGATACATAATAACTATATAATTTCAATTTAATTAATTGAATTCAGTTTATAATAATTTTAGAAATATAATTTTTTTATTGAACTTTTCACCGTCTTTTACCCATCTCATAGGATGATTTTCAAATTCACATAAAACTTAATTTTACCGCTTTTGTGATTGTAATTTCAAAAATCCAAGATACACGACTAATATCAAAGATTAAAACTTGGTTTAATAAGATAAAAATAATTTTTGGTGAATAATAAAGTTTTACTTTTATTTACCACGGTTAAAAGTAAATAGGGTAATTAAGGGTAAAAATGATATTAATATTACCCTAACACATGTCCTAATTCTATTGGAAAAGTTTATCTCAACCAAAAAAAACTTTATGAATAAAATATTATCATTTAGGTCCACATGGATTAGATTAGGACAATTATTATTATTTAATTCAAAGACGAGTTAAAAGAATTAAAATCAATGATTAATAACTAAAATTTTTTTAATATAGGCTGATACATAAGCTAAATTAGATTATAAATATTAATTAGAATGATAAAATAATTTCATACATAATGTTATTTTATTTTAAATTTTTAGACATTAGATAATTTAATTTATTAATGACACAATGATGATGCAGCAATTCCAGTATTAATGAAAGATTAAGATAATTGATATTATAAATACCCAAATAAATGTAATTTGAGACTTTTTATGAATTACAACAATATTATAGGTTATTATTACATATAATTATTGTTTATATGAATTTTTTTCGAAGTAATAATGCTTTTATGAATTTATCAAAAACAAAATATCCAATAGTGTCAAAATTGACATAAAATAGTTTTTAAAACACAATTTTTATTATTAATTGATATTATTTTTATAAATATATAAGGTTAGGCCAAAGGACTTATATCATGATAGGTGTATCATTAATGGACCACTTGGTGGTATATTGGAAGTTTATTGTAAGTTTATAAACCATATAATTTAAAAATACAAAGAGACATGGTAAATGTCAAACAATTTAAATAAGAGTAAAATCAAAAAGATAAAGTTAATATAGTGACCCAATACTGTCTAAATCCTATTGGTTGAGTGGTTTTCGACCTATACCCACCTTAACCTTTAAATAATATACCTTGGAGACATTAGAAACTGAATATTAATTTATTATAAAATAATATTTATAGCTTTTCCTAAGTTTCCCTCACCCCTATTATAAAAAAGATCTTCCCCTTCCCTCTAATTCACACCTTCAAATCCTTTTGGCTCTACCAATACCTTCCAAAATATTCTCTCAACTTCCCTCAATTCAAACTAGAGGCCTTAGTTAGATCATAAATCCATCTTAAGGAGCCCTTTTGATCAAATCAAAAGGAATACCCCAAAGAAGATGTAATGTTTTCACCACCCTCGTTCAAGTTCCTTTCTTCTTACACTTCTTCTTTATTTTTTATTTCCATTATAAAATAATCACTCCCATATAATTTATATAATGTGATGTTATTATAAATATTTCACCACTATATTCATTATTCTATCCATCTTATGAATGATAATGTAACCATGTGTGTGTACGTACGTCTTACCATCTCCACTCCATGGTGTAATTTCTTATTCAACAATATGTTATTTGGATAGATATAATGATGAGTAATATGTATATAAATAATGAAAATAAAATAATAATGTCTCTGTAAAATTAATATACCATCGAATTCCACACCTTTAAGGAAATGATATTGTCGCTCGTGTGTACGTACGGATTATCGTCTCCACGATGCGATTAGATTTATTTCCACATTCACCATTAATCTACGATTATGAAAATATGTATATTACTAATATGTTTGTAATATATGACCAAATAATGCTACCAGAGATATATATATATATGTACATAAAAAATTTATATTCACTTAGTTTTGTTCAATATGATATGAAAACAGAAACAGTGTTTATGGGTACATACGGACTACCGTCTCCATAAATGGTGTTTTCCATTTCCCATATATATCTATTATACATAATTATATTCTAAATATATATGATATATAAATCATGTTTTATATTCTGGAAGTATTTAAATAATGATCTATGTGATAAAATTAAGAATAACAAGTTAAAACTCTTACAATAAAGAAAGCCATTATTACCCTAAATGTTAATTTAACATGGAAATTATTATTAAATGGGTAGTAAAAAGACATAAATGAATAATGTATGATATCATAAATATTATTATGTTTCTGGTATAATTTAATAACATACTACTTTCTTCATACATGAGGTTAAACGTACCCTCGGCTAAATGAAAGTGCAAGGTAAGGGGTGTTCATCTCACTCCTTATTTCCATTTGATTAATGTCGTAATGCCACTATTACATTTTGTGTGGTGTATGTAGTGACCATAATTGTATTATTTGTGTAATAAACTTCACTTAATTTATATTTTCATATTCATTTTATGATACCTCTTTCATGGGGTGTATGTTTGGTAAGTTACCAAATTGGTAAGGGTTAATTCATCAATCTCATTATTATCTGTGATTGTTTATGTGTAAGTATTTACTAGGACATTTTTATCATCCATGTCCATTTTTCATAAAAATGAATTCAAAATGAATATTTTAAGGATTTTTAAAAGGTACTCTTTATCAAGATCATAATTTTAAATGTTTTAAATATTTATCTTTCTAAATCTTTTTAATTAATGTCCATGTTTTCAAAATGATTTTACGAAATTATTTATATGGACAAGAATGTTTTTAATTTATAATAATATTAAAAAGTTTCAATGTGGTATGGGACACTTTGATTCAAAAATCTCTTTTAAATTACTTTCTTTATAATAATGTGACTTTTAAATGATTTCAAAAAAAGAGATATGTCCCTCAAATTGTTTAGATTTCATCTATGTGAACATCCTTTGATGTATTGTAAGATTTTTTGAAGTTGATTAATTATGATACAAACCTTTTATATTGAATTGAAGGATTTGTGATATGTTTGACTGTAGAAGTTTTATTTTTATACCATTCATGGATTATTGGGAAAGTATAGACATTTTTTATGCTGGTTTTAATACGAATGATTATGTTATGTTTAAACCTTTTCATATGAGGAATGCATTGGACTTTGTAATTGATGGGTAGATCCCACTAAAGATCCTCAATTAATCAGTAGGTATCATGTGACAAACTAGTGTCTTGGCACAAGGCCTTGAAAAAAAATTATTTGTAGTCTTGGCACAAGGCCTTGACAATGTGGTTATGATAGTCTGGAAATAAGCATTCCATCATTATAAAAGTGGTTAGTGATATTCCATGTGATTATTTGACTAGTAGAATATCCACGTGAATAAGTAAATGGAATTTTTATCATTTTATTTTTTCCATATTATTCTGAAGTTAATTTTTAAAAGGATTTTGTTTTAGTTATATGTTTTCTTAAATGTTTATTCTTATTTATAAAAGTTTCCACTGTATTGCATAACCTTACTGAGCATTTGAACTCACCCCTTTCTTTGTTTTATTTTTCACAGGATTCCAAGAAGTGTATTGTGATGGATATGCATGGTTAAGCCAATGGAATAATGATGTTCATGAAGGATTATTTATGTTGTTTTTTATGATATGAAGTGTAATGTATCATTCATTTATGTAATCTATTTTCCAAGATTGCTAAAATGATTGTTCCTTCAGGACTTGATTCCTTGTAATCATTCTATTGTATTAAATTAATGCACCGACTGTGGGTAACTAGGGTCGGGGCATTACATTTTGATTAAAAAATTCCTAAGAAAATAAATTTCTAACAATAGTCCCAAAATTTTAGGGGTTTTATTTTTGAAAAATACTAACAGTAGAGGGGATAAGTTATAAAGAAAAAGAGGTTGTCTAAAGAAGATGTATAGCATTTAGCATAATGTTTTAGGTTTTTTTATTAATAAATTTCATTAAATTTTTTTCCAACAAAGATGAAATATTAAAATATTTATATTCTATATTATATGATTTTAATTTTTTATTTAAATTACATTTATCTATCTCTTATTCTATTAATTTGGAAACAAACCCACTGTTCGTGTATATAATGGACTACCACCTCCCAAAGCAATGTAATTCATTTTCCATCGCCAACAATCATGGATAGTTATAGTTATAGATTTATCGAATATATATTATATTAATTCCATACTTATAATTTTTTTAATGATAATATATCATTCACCTTCTTACCATTCCATCCATTGAGAAATGATAATGTCGTTCATGTGTACAATTCAATTAGAAAATCCACAAAGCGATTTGATTGTTTTTTCATGATAAAATCTTATGCATATAATATATAAGTATATTTATAAAACACAATTATCATATAATCATAATTATATTAACATAAAAATATACCTACCTTATTTCTTACATGTTCTGTGAAAAAGATAAATTTTATTCATGCGTACGTACCACCTATAGTCTCCTTGTTTGTAACATAATTCATTTTTCATAATCATATTTTAGGAATGGATTTAAAATTTAAAATTTATTTATAAAAATTATAATGATTTAATTAATATTTTTTCTTATGATGATTGAACATTTACCTCTTTGACCATGGTCAATATATAAAATTTACTTTTGAATGTTGAATCAATCAACCCCACTACACACGACATGAACTTAACAGATTAAGTAATTAAATGTATAATTAAAATAATGAAACAAAATATTTAATTTTAATTTTCTAAAACTAAAAAAGGTTTTTAAAAAATTAAATAATTGTTATAATTTTTTTATATTGGTTTTAAATGATATATATGGGATGTATGTCCTCTAGGTGATGGATTTGGTCTCAATTTACCTTCATTGATAAATATTTTAATGTTATGTTCATAATTTAATTTTTGTTGTGTATTTTTTCCACTTTACAAGTTATATAATAAATCATTCATAATTCCTTTTCTTTTATGTTTCAATTCATATTGATTTATCCAATGATTTTTGTTTTAATGTTACCAAATCAATATGTGGTTTCTAAACTCAATTTCCATTATTTTTGTTATATAACATCCTTGTTGATTATATTATGCACATAATATGTGTAAAAAGTACTTTAGTTAATTTATGTTTAATTAATAGTTGGGTTTTTTTGGATTTACATTTTTTACACATAATATCTATACTGATTAATTCTTAAATTAATTATATGAATTTTTAAGTGTTATTCATATAAAATATTTCTACATTGGGATATATTCACATGTTATGAATCCATATTATATTATGAGGTGTATATACTCATTAATTACATGATATAACATAGATAAATTTTTATTCAAAGTGTTTAATTTTCAAAATTAGTCCATTTCATTGATAGGAATGAGATTCAGATGTCACATAAAATGTACGGATTATTATGTCACAAACTCATCTTATTTTGGGATTTTCAATATTCATTGTTACTATGGTAGGGATTATATTCTCTTATATTTATGAACCAAATATACTTTATTATCCATTGATAATGAATTTGGTTTAAAAATTAAAATTTCATTTCTTAACATATTTATTATTGAAATATCACAAGAGTTGTTAGTAAGTGATACTAATATTGTATCTTCATTTTGATCCTGAATCAGTCTCTTAAAAACCAATGTTTTCAAAAAAAAATAAACATTTTTCTTATATAAAAATAAAATATTTATTAATTATACTTAAAATCTTATTTTAACTTCCTCTAAAATATTTAACATAGATGTCTTCTAACATTTTTTGAATGGGTCACTTTTGACTCAGTTTATAGATCATTGAAAATAATGTTTAATTTTAATGTCCACTAAATTAAAAAATTATTCTATATTTAGGGAAATTATTTACAATGACACTTTCAATATAATATTCCATAATTATACTCAATGAAAATATTTTTATAATATTTAACTAATTTTAAAATTTTAATAGTGATTTTAAACGTGAAAAAGGAGTTTTCCTCAAAAGAATTCTAATGAACTTTTAATGGTATTTCTTTTAACTATTAACAACAACCCTTGTTGTTACTTATGATTTTCAATAGATATTTTCAAATGAAACAATCATAATTATTTACATAGATTGTTTATTATTCTTCCAATTATATTTTCAAGGAATATGTTGGTTTTCCACATATAAATCAATCTATGAAATAAAAATAGTTGTTATTATGTTGAAAATTTAATGATATCATGTGTTATGATAATATTATGGTTCTTAAACATTAATAATATTTACTAGTGATCCATTATGTCTCATGATGATAGGTGATCCCAATATAACTCATAATGAAGGGTGATCCTAGTTTATCTCACCAATGAATTGTGTACTGATAATTTTCTCTAGTGGATTAATTTATAAGTTCAATGTATTCACCTATAAGAGATTTATGAAGATAAGGATCCAAGATAACAACATTTATTTCTTATTTATTCAATATGTTTTCAATGATTCCATTTATCATTATTTGGGTAACAATGTAAATCTATTATCTGTTAGAATAACGATTATGAAGCCTCTTCATAAGAATGATATTTTTCTATGAAAAATGGTAATGTTTTAGTTTATTTGATAGTTCATGGTGATGGATCAATGCCAGTAAAATTATCATATATACCACTATTTTCATCCATTGATATTTTTTGTTAGTGAATAGGTGTTTTTAAAAGTCTTGCCTCAGTTGGATTGAAGATGACTAAGAAAATAAGGGTATCTCACTCATATATATATGGAACAATTTAAATTCCACGAAAAGCATGGGATTATGGAATATAAATTCACATTACAACCTCAATTATCTTCGATCCAAAACATCTGTCTTATGTATAAAATAATAAATTATAAGTATAAATCATCCAATATTCTAAATTATGAATAACTCAATATAGAACCATATTAATCTATGAAGGAGAAACAATTATGAGTTTTTTATTATTATGTGACAGTTTAATGATGGATGTCTAATCCATTGGTTAGAGTTTTTTAGTAGCATCAATTAAACATACATGAGGCAAGGGAGTGAGAGTCTACCATGGGACAGAAATTTCCTCATCTCAATTTGGATCAACCTTCTTCAACCATGCTTTATGAGGATAGAATGAACAATAATAGCATGAGATATAAAACCATGGAATTGTTTTCTCGTAATTACATCATTTTATATGACCATCATTCATATGGGAATTTCTAGAGTCTCATTGGGTGAAAAATTATCATTTTTGAGTTTTTAGAGGCCTATACATGGTTAAGTGTATAGTAAGAAAAAAGCGTAATAGTTAAATCATTAATCTTTATAAATTAAATAACATTTTTTAAATAATATATTCTTTACTAAGTAATATAGTTAAAGAAAAAAAATGAACTTAATTATTTTATTTTATAATTTGATAAAACATATCTCGTCAGATTAAAAATAACATTAATCATCTTAAATATTTATAATATATCCATTTTATATTGATCGCTAAGATTAGTAATATTTATGTTATGATAAATACTAATTGGTCAAGATTGAAAAAAAGATGGCCTTCAAAATGCGATTGTATCATATAGGGACCATTTATCATGTATTCCCTGGGAGAGGACATTAATGTGTTTTCCATTTACCAATACTAAGAAAAAAACTAACATCTTATACATGAATGAAAATATTAACATGAGAATATCAAGCTTATCGAGATCATGAACTAAACCATGTTCGTCAAACCACAATAAGAATGGTCCACCATCAATCACCTTACCCATTGGGAATACACTATTGTATGAAGGCTTTATATATCAAGAACACTGTAGAATGAATATATATGTGTTATTTGTAACAACATAATTATTATTTTTATTTCTTTTCATTATTAATTTATTTATAGATTTATATATGAGTTGATGAAAATTTAATTCTTGAACTAGGAAACCAACATTTAATATTTGAAAGGTATATGGTTTTAACACTATTTTTAATAAATTAAATATTTTTAATAATATATTACAGTCAAATAATAATATTATTAAATTATATTTAATTAAATTAAAATGATAGTATATTTTAATTACATAAAACATAATATTTATAAACATTAATTCTTATTATTATCAATAAAATCGGTATTTTTAAAAAAAAATTAAAGGCTTATTTGAAAGATTAATTTCAAATTTTTAGAGAAATATTTTGATTAAATAAATTTTATGATTTATGTCATCATGTCAAAATTAGACAATGATGATTTTTTTTTAAATTTTTCAATTAACTGTTTTATATGGATTAAAATTATATGTGATATAAATATATAGTATGTCTTATGAAATAATAATATACCAAAAGAGATGTAATAGATTTATAAAAAAGAATCTCTCAACATGTCTATTTATTTACCTTATAAAATCTTTAAAACCACTCATATTTCGTAGAAACTATGGTAAAAATTCAATAAAAATGTTTTTGGTGTTTACTATTTTGTTATATGCAGTCCAAAACCTACATTTAGAAATTATTAAACAATCCCCCTCTAGTCTCTAATAAATACCCACCTAGCATCACACTCCTCTTCTCTCAAAACCCATTTGGAATTTATTTCCCCAATCCATCTCTAAAACCCCCTCAATGGTTTCCAAATATATCATAATAATCATCCCAATCAATTAGAAACACCCTCTAGGGTAAGGTATTCTCTCATCCCCCTCATAATTCTTGAAATTTCCATGTTGTTTCATCTGGAATTGGGAAAGACCACGTTGGTTTATGGTTCAAACATTCCAAGCAGTTTCTAATGGGTTTGTTTGTCGAACCGAAAACATCCAATGATTCTATATCCATTTAGACCTACTTTTCAAAGGTAGGTGCTCATTAGTTATGGACCGATGAGAGTTAAGAATTTCAATTGGTCAAGAGGATGGGAGGTCGGAATCATCACACCTTTTTTAGGGGAATTATTGTCCACTTAGGGACTCTATTTATAGATTTAAGTTATGTTCGTTATTCCTTATTAAGTTACCAAGTATAAAATGATCATTCCTGGAGATTAGACAATCAATGATTGATATGTAAGAAATTTAGAGAATCATTTATATGTATTTGAGGTTCATCATCGATTGAGAATCATATATATTTGTTAAGGATTATTATTCAATGGTATCCTTTAATACATTATATAAAAGTCTCTTGGTCATTATGATGACCATACTAGTTTTAAAGCCATTCAGTGGGGCACTAGAAGTTTATTGTCATTCAGAAGGAAATAGATTATTTCAGAGTTGGGATCGTACCCACAGATGGGAAACCTACATAGCCTTTATTTAGAAAAGGAATTAGAACCAACGTAGTTTGAGTGAGGGAGTATAATGTTTATGTATGATTAGTGGATCAATGAAAGATGTCATAATTACTTTTACACTCTAAGATCACGTGAGTCGTGCTCGGTGTGAGAAAGAAGACGTATTGGTGGAACCAAACAATTGTGCTCTGAAAGATGCAGTAATAGAAAATGATGTGGGGCTTATGTATGTATGACTGCCCAAATAGATAAGGATCAAGAATTATTTCAAAGAAGAAGTACGGGGACATGGTCCATAAAAGTATATGTGATTTTATAGAGATTTGGATAATCTAACATGGGGCTTACTCCTGAAGAAGATGCCCAAATTATAAGGGGACTTGTGATTGGTTTTTATTCATGAAAAGGAAGCCCTGATAAAAAGTAAATTATGACTTGTTAAGAGAAATTAAGACTGGGACTTACTCATAAGGAGGAGGCCCAGGTTAAAGGGATTTGATGACTGGGGCTTACTCCTAAAAAGGAAGCCCAGGTTAAGGTATTTGAAGACTGGGACATACTTCTGAAGAGGAGGACCATGTTAAGGGAATTTTAGAATTAAGGGACTTGGGGATTACTCCTAAAGAAGTTGCCTATATTTGAGACTGGGGATTACTCCTGAAAAGGAAGCCCAGATTTGAGAAATTATGGTTGGGGATTACTCCTGAGGAGGATGCCCAGATTTTGGGAGCTTTGAGACTGATGTTTACTCCTGAGGAGGATTCCCAGATTAATGATGACTTCAGGCTTACTCCTAAGGAGGATTCCCATATTAATGAGAACATGGACTGGGGATTACTCCTGAAAAGGAGTCCCAAGTTAAGGATTATTTCATCTTAAAGGATGAGATTGAATGAATGAACTCTCTAAACTCAGTGATGTAAAGAAGTGTAAATTACTAGGTTTTGAGAGATGTTCCACAAAATTTCTTTAAGATAAGGAGGCCAACAAGGAAATCATGCCATGAATGGATTTGGAGAGAATTCTGAAGGCTTAATTTTGAAGAGGAGAAGTGGATAGGTATAGTAGGGGTGAAATGGGCAAGAAGGGAACCCAAAAAGTTGGGGGAACGCAAGTCCTGTGTGGGCACAAAATTCATGTGTGGGCATGCAAGTCTTGTGTGGGCCTTCAAGTCTTGGTCGCGCAGGTGTACCTGCGCGACACATGGGTACTTGGTGCCACTCAACCATTAAAGTATAACTTGGGAGAGGCTTGGATAAAGCCTTTAGTACTATCCCTGACGACTTCTAGAAGAGGGGCGCACAGGTTCTGTTGAAAGGGTTAGGTAGCGCACAAGTGTGGCCATTTCTCTTAAGGGCTGGCCACTCAGGCGTGCAAGTGTTGATGGGTTTCACGCATAGGCCTTCCTCCCTCTATTTATATATTCTGTTATAGGTAAGAAATTACCTTAGAAGTGTTCGGAAGCTTTGAGAAGAGACTAGGGCACTGGGAGCTCAAATCTGAGTTTCTGGAATTTTGCCTCCCGAAATGGGTGGCCCATAGGCGTATTTATAGGCTGGAGAGACCCTGGAAAAAATTTCAAAGAGGGCACACAAATCACCTACGCGACCACTGGGAGGCGCACAAGTATACTTGCGCGACATTGGTGGAACTTGCACAACCCAAGTGTATTTGAACATTGGTTCATGACTTTGTCGATTTCTGATGTTTATTCAAAGGATGAATCACTTTGGGTTCAAGGTATTTCCCTTTACATTCCATTGGACTCTATGACAGAAAAAGAGCATCAACAAATGTCTCCCCTTAGAGTTGGATCCGAAAGAAATGAGGATGTGACTCTGAGTAAAGAAGACAAAAAAAGGAAAAGGCGGAGCGCAGGTGATGAGCGTGCAGATGGCATCGCGCATGTGTGAATCTTGCAGGCTTCGGCATTCAGGGGTGTGGCCTGGTAAGCATATTTTGATTTTTCCTAGGATTATTATAAATAACCCTACAAACTTTTGAAAATTTTTATTTCTCAATATTACCTAACATCATACAAAATTTATGTTTAGTGAGCTGGAACTTGACATTAATTCAGAGATCCCTTCTCTTTTGTGGTAGTTTAATGTCATGCATGTCGGACATAAAAAGGCTAGTTTTTATGGTCGAAAATAGCATTGACCTAATGGATTAAAATGGAATCAATTACTTGTTAATTTATTTGAAAACATATTACCACACTAAATTATGAGGGAAAATATGTAAACTATGACTTAAGAAATTTTGAATCTGATGAATGATATGAAAAAGGGATAAAATGATTTAGAATAAGTAGTTCTCAAGAATGAAGTTACCATTATTTAACAAACCCGTTAGGGGGTTGAATTTTGCAGGGCCACCTAAGGGCATTTGATGCATAGTCAAATAATACCATCTTTTGGCTGACAGGTCTGTTATGTATACTACTTATGTAAGGCCGCCTAAGGGAACATGTTGCAAAGTCAGGAAAAAGAAGTCTCATAATTTTACTTTTCTACTGTTAAAAAGCAGTGAAAGTTTATGGAAATTCAAATTTTCCAAAGAATAGAGTTTTTTGTATAGAGAGAGGTACATGAATATGGAGAAGATATTCCCAAACAATATTTTCTACAAACTAGATCAATGTTACTCCTACGACGGTCTGACCCAAGCGTAGGGAAGGAAAATATAAACCATAGATTTGAATACTTTCAAATCATGAAAAAGTGTAAGGGACAAATATGTTAATGGTGTCTATTTTTGCGGATCCCTTCATATTGTAGTTAAGACGAATAAGGAAAAAAGAGGATTTGTTTCCAAGAAATAAGTTACCACTTTTTTAAAAAAAATTAGGGGGTTGAATTATGCACAGCCACCTAAGGGCATTGGCTGCATAGTCAAATAATAGCATCTTTTTTGTGACAAGTCTGTTATGTAGACTGTTTATGAAAGGCCGCCTAAGTGAATGTGCTGCCTAGTCAGGCAAAAGGACTCTCAGAAATTGGACATTTTGTGACCAGATGTCGAGAAAAGTGTTATGAAGATCTGGAAATATTTTAGGTTAGGATTATGAAACATAAAAAATGGGCATTGTTCAATGTATGTAGAGATACACAGATCAATATCAACCATAATCATGTTGTGGATGGGTCCTGAATTTAAATGTTGGACTTCACTACATATCTCATAAGGATGGGAATCACGCCATATGCAGTTCTTTAAATACAGTTTAACATCGCGTGGGATGAAAGTGTAAGAGATCTTAGTTTAGGCTCATAGAACATAGACCATTATAATAAATACACAGTTTGTGTTTTCATAGGGACTTTTAAGCCAAGGGACTGAATGTGGAATTTGGGGTTAGGCCCAAAAGACTTGGGGCTGGATTCAGGGGACACTCTAACGTTACTATGTATCCCATAAGGATGGGAATCAAGCCCACATAGTTCTAGAAATACCCTCTATATAAATTTGGTTCGTACATGTGAAGGGTGAAAGGGGACTTTAATGAAATGATGGTTTGACCCAAGATAAAATGTTCGGGCATTGCCATGTATGCATGTATTCTTTGGAATGTAACATGATTAGAAATCAATGTAAATAATGATTCCCTCTCAGGTGAGGGTATCAAAGAATGTTGTAGTTTATTGTCGTACAGGATGAAAGTGTTGTACAATTTAATGTCGTATAGCAAGGACGAAAGGGTTGTACAGTTTAATGCCATATAGCAAGGACGAATATGAACCAATGTAAAGATATTGATTTTGGGGGTGGTTTCACAAATCAACATCGTATGAGATGGAGGTGAACCGATGTGAAGAGATTGGTTTTGGGCATGAACCTCGAGAGTTTGCATACCTACCAAGACTAGAAGGAAAGGATCAATGTCTGCGTAGTTCAATTGAAGAATGAATTAGTGATCAAGTTGTTTTTGAGAACAACGACCTAAAAATTTGTGTTGGGACTTATGCATGGTTAGCGGCCCAATGAGGGTGTTATGGTTGAAGTTTACTCTATTCTCACATGATTCATACTCAGTGTGAGAAACAAGATGTAGCAACAACTCTAATGATTCACAGTTTAATGTCATGTAGGACATTAGAAGGGACTATGAAATTTAAAGTCTTGTAGTGAGGACTATTGGTGTTTCACAGTTTAGTGTCATGTAATATGGAAAAAATTTAGTTTAACGTCATGTAGGGCGTATTAAGGGATTTCTTGCAAAGTTTAGCGTCATGGAGTTGGGACGATGGGGACAATACAGTTTAATTTCATGTTGAAAAAAAGGGGATTGTGCAGTTTAATGTCATGCTGTAAGGAAAAAAGAGAACATAGTTTAACGTCATGTTGGACGTATTAGGGACTTTTTCACAGGTTAGCATCATGTTGGACGAAAAGCTATGATGCAGTTTAGTGTCATGTAAGACGTCGGTGAGAATAGTTTAAGGTCATATGAATGGACCATTGCTGTATTGTTTAACATCGTATAAGTCGATGAAGGGGAAATAGTTTAACGTCATGTTGGACAAAAGTGAGACTACATTAAGGACATATTCATGGACCGTAATGGTGCAGTTTAAAGTCCTGCTGGACGTAAGAGACTTCTGTACAGTTTAGCGTCATGTATCTAGGACGTCGCAATTTAACATCGTGTGGGACTAAAGTAATAGAAATAATTTCAGTTCATATGCATGGACAGTTGCTGTGTAGTTTAATGTCAGATAGCAAGGACGATGATGGGGTATTTTGTGTTTATACAAAATACTTCTTCAAAAATCTGGCATTGGTTGGAGTGGTGATGAGTTCTCTATCCATTGATATTAAACAATAAGCTCCATTGAAATAGACCTTATGTATTGAGTAAGTTCCTTCCCATTTTGGTTCAATCTTGGGAGGTTTCTTTCCTGTTATCATTGGGGTTCTGAAAACCAATTCCAATTCTCCATGAATTAATGAACGAGACGAACTTTTTTTTTGAAATCTCATGCTATTCAATTCTGGTAGACTTACAAGTGGTACAGGGTGCAAAATATTTTCTCATCTAACAGTTCCAATTCATCCAATCACTTTTGAGATTTTTCATCTGTAGATTAATGATCACAAATGGCTACTCTGAGCGAAGGTAATTGAACTTCAATGGGAAAGATTTCTTCTGTTCAATATAACAGTGAATATGGAGTTGACTGAATTGCAGTGCGGGTGGTGGTTCGATAAGCCCATAAAGCATGAAAGATTTTTTCAGACCATGACCTTTTATCATTATCCAACAACTTTTGCAGTATGTTTGAAAGAGTCTTGTTGAAGGCTTCTATCTGGACATTAGCCACTGCCTGATACCGAGACTAATGATTGGATTTGATTTTGTATTCTTGATACAACTTCCTCACCTTGGATGAACAGAATTTGATGCTGTTGTCTGTCAATATGGTATAAGGGATACCAAATATGGTAAGGATGTTAGACTTGATGCAGCTAAAAATGATTTTAGAACTAAATTCTTTGAGAGGTAATTCCTCTGCCCATTTGGAAAAGAATTCAGTAGTAGTAATAATATATTTAATCTTCTTGGTTGTAGCTGAAGGGTAAGGTCCCACCACATCCATTCCCCATGTGGAAAATTGCCATGAGTATTTAGCTATATGAAGCAACTATGGGGGTTGAGGAATGAAGTTGGAATGTACATCGCATGAATGACACTTCTTTGTGAAATCAACACAATCTTGTATCATTGAAGGACAAAAGTATCCAAGCCTTCGAATTTGATCAGACAGTCTATGTCCAGACTGGTGGGCACCACAGAGACCTACATGAACATCTTTCAGGACAACCATTGTCTCCTCACGATCAATACATATGAAGAGAACTCCATCGAAGCCATGTTTGTAGAGAATTTTCTCTGGGTGACCTGGGCAATAATAAAGAGTGAAATTGACCACACGTCTCCATACTTGTTCTTTCCCGGCTCTATCATGTGGAAGTGTTCCGTTTTGAAGGTATACACTGATAGGTGTCATCCATCCTTTAGTATGACCATATGGTTTAGGAATGGGACTAATTTTATTGATTTCCTCTATTCAGGTTTGAACATAAGGTGAAATTGTATGCCAGTGGGAAATACTGATGGTTATCTTGTCCCAATTTGGATCTACTATAACTATGGCAATATTAGCTAGTGCATCATCTTGGGAATTTTGTGACCACAGGACATAATAAAATGTCGGTTCTAAAGGTAATTACACCATTAATTCTCTTATGTAATCATACAAAGGGATTAGTTCTTCTTTTCTGATGGCATAATCCCCATTGACTTGTTTGATTACAAGGTCTGAATCACCTTTCACCTTTAAGTGATTCACTTGTTCTTGAAGCACCAATTCCAAGCCTGCGATGAGAGCTTGGTATTCCACTTCATTATTTTTACCAACTCCCAACAATGAGAATGAATATGGTTAAACATCCTTTTCTGGAGAAATAAGCACAATTCATATCCCAACTTTGTGGAATTTTGGATATTCCATTTTCCTCCCTGTTGGACTTCTGGATGCACCATCAAAGTACATTTCCAATACATGAGGACTATCTTAAATAGAGAAGACATCCTCATCAGGGAGTTAAAT
The DNA here is from genome assembly GCA_963277665.1 of Viscum album. Classification (NCBI taxonomy): domain Eukaryota; kingdom Viridiplantae; phylum Streptophyta; class Magnoliopsida; order Santalales; family Viscaceae; genus Viscum; species Viscum album. The sequence goes on from OY728145.1 coordinate 449,999,946, forward strand.
ATCTAAATATGTATCCTCTACTGAAGGATGTTCATCAAGGAAATCAGCCAGAGCTTCGCACTTTATTTCCTTTTGAGACACATACTGAATGTCGAACTACTGCAAAATAACTTCCCACCTTGCTAGACGTCCTGTAAGAATTGGATGAATAAGGATGAATTTGAGTGGGTTATTGCAAGATACCAATTGGACCTCGTGATGTTGCAAGCAATATACCAACTTCTGAACTGTGAAAATTAATGCTAGGCAGCATTTCTCAATACATGAGTATCGGGTTTCTGCATCAATCATAGTACTCCTGAGATAGTATAGGTTGTTTTCATTCCCGTCATCATTCATCGGAGCGTGAAAGGAACCCAATGACCGCTCTAAAGCTGTCACATAGAGTATAAGTGGTCTTCTTTCAACAGGTTCCATTAATACCAGTGGAGTCAATAGATACTTCTTGAGAATATAGAATGCTTCTTGAAATTCTTTAGTCCACTGGTAAGTGACTCCCTTCTTCATCAATTTGGTGAAGTGTAAACTTTTGCCTGCCAAATTGGCGATGAAACGCCAAATATAGGATAAGTGTCCTTGAAGCCGTCTTAATTCATTAAAATTTCGAGGAGGTGAAATACCAAGGATAGACTTCGACTTTTCAGGATCGACTTTGATACCACGATGGCATACAACAAAGCCAAGAAAGTTTCACGAGGTTACCCCAAAAGCACATTTTATGGGGTTCATCTTCAAAATTATCTTGTCGAAGCTTGCAGAATATGACATCCAAATCATCCAAGTGATTAGAAAATTGTTTGGATTTGACCACCAAATCCTCCACATAATATTCAACAAACTTCCCTAAAAAGGGTTTGAAGATACAATGCATGGCACACTGATATGTTGCGCAAGCATTCTTTAAGCCAAATGGCATTACCTAATAGAAAAACACACCCTGAGGGGATCTAAAGGCTGTTGATTCCTCATCTTTTAGAGCCATTCGGATTTTATTATATCTAGAATATCCATCCATGAAAGAAAGTTCTTCATAGCCAGCTGTTGTATCGATTAAAAGTTTTGTAATTGGAACTAGAAAATCATCCTTAGGACAATGACGATTAAGATCTCTGAAATCAATAAAAACTATAATTTGTCCATTCTTATTCTTCACAGGGAAAATATTATCCAACAATTTGTTATATTGAACTTCTCTAATAAATTTGGCTTTGATAAGAATATCCACATCAACTATAATTTTGGAAGCATAAGTTGGGTGTGTTCTTCTGGCAGCTTTCTTGAATACTCGATGTTCTTCCGGCAAACCCAAACGATGAGTATAGATATCAGGATCAAGTAATGGAATCTCTATATAGTTCCATCCAAATATATATTTATTTTTCTTTAAAAATGAAACATACATCTCTTTGTCTTCAAGAGTCATGGCCGCACTAGTTAAAGTAGGGCGTGGATCTTCTTTTGTACCCAGATTTATTTCTCTGAGTTCATCCACAGTGGTAGAGATACCCTCTTCAAATGCTGGAGGAGTATCCCTAAGATCTTTCTCTTCTTCTTCAACAAGTATTATTTATTCTGTTTCTACTTTAATAGTAGATGATGATGTAAAATTTTCATGATCAGAAGAGATGTTTAAATTTGAACATCTTGATGAAGAAGTTTCCATTTCTGACTCAATTGATGATGAAGGGTCTTTCATGGGTATTAAGGAGGAGATGATGGATTGAGAATCGACATCATCATTTACCTCTGAAATTTATATAACTTCTTCTGTCCTGGTCGGAGAAGTATAGACTTTATGGATTTCAACAGATGAAATTAAGACATCCCCATTTGAGCTTTCATCATTGCTTGGTGAATCACCAATTTCTCCCATGTTGTTTGGCTTAATTGCTGTAACTGACATTATGGATGTTTCCATAAGAGTGTTTGGATTTTAGTCTATCCTGTCAATTTCACTGATAGAAAACACATAATCTATACTCACATGTGCAAATGGATTTACTGGAATCTTTTTCAAACCATATGGAGCATTAACTTTGGTAATCTCCCTAGTTGTGGATTTCTCCATTCCCTCCATGTGATAGAATTCTGCCTCAATGTATCAAGATTCACATGTCTTGAACGAGCCCTCATCACCATACAATGTCCCAACATGACCATCAAAACAATAATTCATACATTGATGGTATGATAAAGGGATAGCCGCATGTTGATGTAGCCAGGGACTTCCATGCAAGATGATGATGGCTCATTCTTGATCAATAACCAAGAAATATGAATTGGATACAGGATCTCCAAACATAGTTCTGAGTGTAATCTCGATTAGTGGTTCTTGTTAATTTTTATCATATCCTTGTAACATCCTAGTAGGTGGAGATAAATCAGATTCCTTGAGGCCCAATCGACGAATTGTACGAATGGGCATGAGGTTAACTCCTGAACCATTATCAATTAAAGCTCTTCGTATGTCTACCCCATTGAACTTGCCAGATAAATACAAAGGTCTAATATGTCCATGGGAGACATCATCTTCATCTTCATCTGTGAAATATATCACTGCATGGAATTCTGCACGATTATTTTCTACATTGTAGGATTCACCTACAGCAATTTCAGTTTCAAACTCTTGAGGACTTGACAAAGCCTCAATGAGTGCCTCCTGAAGATCCTTTGATAAATTCAAAGCATCATAAATTGTTAAATTGGCTTCTACATTGGCCAAGTGTTTCAATACATCTTACTTTTGATCCAACGGTATGTGTTTCCCAACATGAAATTGGGGTTTAGCAGGTTCCTTGGAAGTTGATTCTTTGGAAGTTGATGCATCTTGTATCGGGGTAGGAGTTGGTAATACTCCTAGCTTTGGAATATTAGACTAAATATGTCTATTTACTTGCTGAGAGGAAGAAGGTGTAACTTCCAACCGGTCTTCCAGAATAATTGTGCTAGGACTGAATCTGCCTTGTGAGGAAGAACTTTCTTGTTCTTGTTGAGCTTGTTGAAGGGCTATGCCACGAGTTTTTGCCACATACACAGTTTTAGCAGGGGTAGAATTGGAATGGTGGCCTCTGAAAGATCCACGTCTTCCCCTAGAACCTGAGCCTATGGAACTCCCTATGAATACTCTATTTGATACAGGTAACCCAGGTTCATCGAGATCAAAACTATGACTGGCATAAAGATCTGTTAAGTGAATCATGTTAACAGAACCAAATATTAACTCTTCATCCAATGAAGACTCTACTTGACTAGCCAATTTAGGTTGTGTCGTTTGGTGGGACGGTGCCCGTGGCTTCGATGTAGATGGCATAAAATCTTTCAGAGTCAATGACAACTTGGGTTTTGACACATACCCATCTTCTTCTAATTGTTTCTCTTTCTTTGAATTAGGTCGTTTCTTTGAGGATTTTCCTTCTGATTAATAGGGTTTTACTGTGGAATTCATTGCATAATACACAATTGGTTTCTTCAATTGTGTTCGCAAAATGGCATGAGTTTGGTTGACCATTTTTCTGACCATCCAATCATCATATTTCTGCACATTTTTTCTTTTGAATTCCTAAAACTCGCCTTCTTGCTCTGAATTTTTAGTAGTAACACATGCTACCTGAGCTGAAGAACCTTTCAACTTGACTTGTCTCAAGTTGACCATTTTTTATAGGAGTTCCTTGAATAAAAAACACTCCTGAATGGGATGCCCCAATATCTGATGAAAGGGCCAATAATTGGGATGGTCTTCATCTCCTTTCTTGTTTTGATTTTTGGGCCTTGGAAATTGAACCAAATTATTTTCTAGAACCGAAATGAAGTAGTCAGGAACATGTTCATTTTGGAAAGATTAAACATTTATTTTCAAATCCTCAAATTGTTTTGATATTTTATAACTTTGATCATCTTGACGAAAAAACCTTTGTTGTTTCCACTCATGAAGTGGCTCCCTTTGGGAAGATGAAAGTTTTGAAGTATATGTAGGAACAGGTACTTCTTCAAGCATAACTGTAGCAGTCTCTGCTTTATCCAGTCTCCTTCCTGGAGCTGATGGAATTACACGAGTTTTATCGTTAGTCTTAATAAGAGAATATTCAATCTGTTGAGATATTTAAGTAAGGTCTCAAAACCCTCCAATGTATTTCACATGGATCAACGACATTCCTAGTTTATCACGCAGGTTTGCCACAGATATTTGCAACAATTCTTCTTGAGGGAGTGATAAGCTCAGTGAATTTGTTAATTCCTTCCAGCGAGCAATGAAATCTGAAACCCTTTCATTCTACATTTTCTTACAGCTTGTAAGATAAAAAACTGTTGTATTTGGAAACGTTGAACTGAATTGAGGAAGGAATTTTTTTGCGAAAATCCTCCCATCTGGTAATTGACCTGGACTGTAAGCTTGTGTACCAACCAAAGGTAGGACCTTGTAATGACTGTACAAAATACATGAGTTTAACTGCTTCTTTTTGCTGAAGGGTTCCCATCATAGTATCACAACGTGAAAAAAATTTGTTATGTGTTACTCTGGGTCTCCCGAACCATTACAGATTTGGAATGTAGTACTTGCATAATTTGATGGGGGAGGAATTGCATTAACCCATTCTGGGTAAGCTATCTTTTCTGGTTGAATTTGAGCTTGTTTTCCCTCCATAGCTTCTAATAGAGATGTTAAGGACTAAATAGTAGTTATTAACTTTTCAGAAACATCTGGTTGATCTTGGATCTGAATATGTGCAATGACTGGAGCTTGGGAAGATGTGGGGGCAGGTACTGCAACTGAAGGTAGCACCGCCAATTGTTTTTGAACCTGACCCATAGGATTAGACATGTGAGGGTGTACTGATAAAGGAGGATATTCTGGATCCATCTCAGTAGCTGCAAGAATTTCCTTGGCTGACTGATTCCAGCACGCTTAGGAGAAAGACTACCCCGAAGTAGTTCTGCATTAATCCTCCTCAATTCATTCATTTATTCATCTTGTTGTGAAAATATTTTCTCTAGTGAGAGATATTGTACTTCTCCATAGGAATGGTATGTAACCTATTTATTTCCTTACCCCTTGTCGGATCCCTTTCAGAGAGGGGGAAGTGGGTTACATAAAGGAACACCCAGATTCTGGGTATGCCTTTGATTTCGTGTACGCACACCTTCTTCATTTGTATCTGTGTGTACAGATTCATGAGCAGTAACCTCTTCATATTCTCTCTCTGAGTGAGCCTCATCTAGTGGATCAGCAACAACATCATTGATGACATTAATGGATGCATAATGCATTGCATCTTTTCTATCGTCATTTCTGCGATATTGTCTTCTTCCATGTCCCTGATGAGACATTGCCTTCTGGTGATTTTATTCCCCAGTAACTTCATGAGGAATTGAAATTTGGAGGAAATCTCATGATAATTTGGCTATTCGTTCCTCTTGAAGCTTCTTACCTAATCTAGAGAAGACTGAATATCTCTGAGGAAGAGATTGATGATTTGAAAAATTCCCTAGTCCGGTGGACTGGGGCTTCTCCTGTTGTTCCTGCTCAACTCCTCGAATCCTATTTGTTGATTCCGAGGGTTGGGTTAAATGAGTCCCCGGTCTGGAAAGTAGGGGTGGTTCTAGAAATTCTATATCTGAGACCTTCTTGTATGCTCTCTTGATCTTGTAGACTATAGTCCATAAATTGGCTGGATGCATCAACTTGCATAAACTTTTATCACCTAGCTCAAAATACCTTTGGGTGATTTATGACAATTATGTCACTTGATTATTTTCCTACTCCAAACAAGATGCCTGTTCAATATTCTTGTTCACTTCATGTAGGAGTAATTCAACATCTTGTTCTCTATATGCTTGATTTTGAGAAGAACTAGTTGAATCATATTTTTGAGCAAGCCTTTGATTACATAAAACGCCAATTGACTATGGTCAGCCATGGGCAATAACAATGCATGAGACCATTTTCGGTGGGCTTTACTGACTAGAGAGCATCGTGAAATGAAGTTCTCCATGAACACCCCATCCTCTGATGTTAATACCAGATGAGGCATTGGCAATTAACTGGCGCAATCTTTTTAGTGCACCAAGTCATGAACGCTGAAGGGATCTCTGCTGCTTTTCAGCCTTCGGATATCGAGAAACTGAGAGAGAAGATAAGTCAATTTGGCATTGTAACCCTTCTATTATCTTGATATGATTTTCATATTCATCATAAGATAATATTTTCTATTTCAACTGAAAAAGGGTTTTCCATATGTTGAGACGAATATCAGGAATTCCATCTTCTGTCAACATCTCTGGAATGTCATACTGTGAGTCAGCCGAAGGCCAAAACATGACTTTCACATCACCTTTCGACGATTATTTTCTCATATTTAGTACTTACTCTTTATCATTTAATGGAGATTTTCCTACCTGATTGGTCGAGAGTTGGTGCTTCTTTGTTGCTTCATCGGATTCAACAAGATCGGTAGATAATTCACTGATCAAACTAGAAGATGAACGAACCAGGGGTGGTTCAGATAATGACCTACACTCCGGGCTATCTCCTGATTGAGAAAGTATTTCACCTGCTAGCGGTGAAGCATCAAACATGACTGGCTTCACAGTTGCAAGTGCCTCAGGATAAGAGGGCTTTCTTGTCACTATATTTTCCATTAGATCATTTTTCAGGCAATGTGCATTATAACTACAAAGAGGAATTTCACAGTTAAACTCACCATCATGGAGAAGACCCCCAAGGTGGGTTACAGCAAAAGATGAAACATTTTACTCCTTGGTCTTCTGGCCACACATAGGGTTCCTGTGGCTCTCATCTGAACACAAAACTTCGAGATCGACCGAACTATCATGAAGAAATACTTCATGAGGAAGTATTTGATGAAGACCTTCAGAATTAATGATCCCACTATTGTGAAATGAGGGAGTATAATCTTGATTTCCAATAGATAATTGTCTAGGGGATTCAAGAACTCTAGCATTGAGAAAGGCCTTATTACAGATAGGCTCTTGATTTCATGACTGTGCTGGGAGGGTCTTCTTTTTAGACGCCTTCTTACTCTATTTAGGAACCAATTGTGGACGAAATTGGTCATTATGTCCAGGTGTATGTGCCTGCTCAGGATAAATGATCATGTTAGGCAGATTATCTCCACTGAAATCAAGAGTATGTGCCTGACTTAGTTGTCCGTATGATATGGGGGGGGTACTACCCACAACACTCTTGGACTGGAACAGAGGTGTGCATCTGTTTCGAAGTGAACTGTTGATTTTTCACTCCACTGGTAGGTATAAATTTATGTGTCATTCCCTGATATACTACTGAAGTTGTTATAATATCCTAGTAGGCATCTAGAATATGAGCAGGGATTTGCTTTCTCTATTTCACCATTGATAGAATATGCTTGGTGACTTCAGCTGCCAGAACGGAGATGTATGTCCATTACGTGCTTGGAGTAGGTGTGTGTTCTTCTCCTGTCCTCCTTTTCCTGTCAGTGAATCCTGACAGTACACAAGTGTGAGGGCAGAGAGTTGAGTCTGTATCCTGTTTGTCACTGGAGATTTCTAACTAACTTCTCTGAATGCTACCAAATTAGACTGTTGGTAGGCTTGATCAATACTAGCAGGTGTTTGTGCCTGCTGATTGCACTCCGCCAATCGTAGTTGACGATCATCCTTCAACACCGACAGAAGAGGCTGTTGGCAGGATTGATAAGTGTAAGAAGGTGTATGTGCATGTTTACCAGCTGTCAACACATTGGGTTTGCAGGATCCATTGTATGTATTCAGAAGAGCCGGATGAATATTCGATGATTTATAAACAGGTGTATGTTCATGTCTATAGTACTCCACCGGAATTGCCTGGAGGGATTGGTGTGCTGCTGCCAGACGAGTCTGCTGGACAGCGGGATTAAAACGAACGGGTGTATCTGCCCGCTCGTTTCTTTCCACCAAGTTAAGTTGGTTGACTTCTCTAGAGATTGCAGAGATGAGAATCTGGTCACTGTTTACCGGATTTCACCTCTGGAAGTTCATCTTGCCTTCTCGGTTCGAGGAACCTGAGCCAAATGCCTGGAGATGATACCCTCATCATGTTGAGGGCGCACTGCCGCATGACTATGGAGGCTATTATTGATGGGATCCCTCTATAAGGACTCATGTCTCCTAGAATTAAGGCCTTGAGGGACCTTCTCATTCACCTCCCCAGAATATGGGTGTGAATGGTGATTGTGTGTCGGGGACAATGACCCGAAATGGTTGGAGACGATGGTTGGCACCACCTGCTTCTTGATCGCTGGTCATCGTTTTCCGGACGACCAGGGTGAATTGTTGACATGGAGGGCTTGTCGAGCAGCCTCTAGAGACAGAATTGTACCATATTTACGATACTCCTTAACCAGCTCATTTGATACCCAGCGTTGAAGACGCTCAGTAGGTGATGTCTTCCTCATAGCGGATGATGATCCAGTAGGAGTATTAGTAGAGGCCTTTCCAGAAGAAGTATTCACAGGTCTGAACATATGAGAATCCATTTCTGTAACACATAAGATCTTTTAAAAAAAGTGCTTTTTTGATATAACAGACGTAATCAAGATATGTCCGGCCACTACATCTTTTGGATAAGAACATATGTTATTGATTGTTTTGTTGGCCCTCTCATTGAGTTTAAATAGGGGCCGAACAAAAATAGGTAAAACATCACTTTAACTTGGTTAAGGATTCACGTCAAGTTCACAATTTTTTGTTTCCTCTGGAATTGGGAATGACCTCGTTGGTTTAAGGTTCAAACATTACATGCGGTTTCTAACGGGTTTTTTCGTAGAACTGGAATCATCCAATGATTCTATATCCATTTGGACCTACTTTTCAAAGGTAGGTGCTCATTAGTTATGGACTGATGAGACATAATAATTTTCATTGGTCGAGAGGATGGGAGGTCGGACTCATCACACCATTTTGAGGGGAATTATTTTGTACTCCGGGACTCTCTTTATAGATTTAAGTTATTTTCATGAATCCTTATTATGTTTCCATGTATAAAATGAACCTTCCTTTAGATCTGACAACCAATGATTGATATGTATGAAATTTAGGGAATCTCTTATATGTATTTGTGTTTCTTCATCGATAGATAATCATCTGTATTTGTTAGAGATTCATATTCAATGGTATCTTTTAATACATTATATAAAAGTCTCTTGGTCATTATGATGACCATACTGGTTTTAAAGCCACTCAGTGGGGCACTTGAAGATTATTTTCATTGAGAAGGACATAGATTATTTCAGAGTTGGGATCGTACCCATAGATGGGCTACCTATGTATCCTTTATTTAGAAAAGGAATTAGAACCCATGTAGTTAGAGAGAGGGAGTATGATGTTTATATGTGATTGATGGCTGCAAAAAATATTTCATAATTACTTTTACACTCTAAGATCATGTGAGTCATGCTCAGTGTGAGAAACAATAGGTATTAGTGAAACCCGAAAATTGTGCAACAAAAGATGAAATCATAGAAAATAATGTGGGACTTATGTATGTATGACTACCCAAATAGATAGAGATCAGGACTTATTTCAAAGAAGAAGTACGGGGACAGGTTCCATAAAAGTATATGTTCTTTTATGGATATTTGGATACTCTAACTTGGGGCTTACTTCTGAGGAAGATGCAAAAATTAGTAGGGAACTTATGATTGGGATTTATTCCTGAGAAGGAAGCCCAGATCAAAAGTTAATTAAGAATGGTTAATAGAAATTAAAACTAGGACTTACTCTTAAGGAGGAGGCACAAGTTAAAGGGATTTGAAGACTGTGGCTTACTCCTGAAAAGGAAGCCCATGTTAAGGGATTTGAAGACTGGGGCTTACTCCTAAAGAGGCGGTCCTGGTTAAGGGAATATTAGAATTAAGGTACTTGGGGCATACTACTAAAGAAGATGCCCATATTTGAGACTTGGGATTACACCAGAAAAGGAAGCCCATATTTGAGAAATTATGGTTGGGGCTTACTCCTGAGGAGGAGTGCCCAGATTTTGGGAACTTTGAGACTGAGTCTTACTCCTGAGGAGGATTCCTAGATTAATGAGGACTTGGGGATTACTCCTAAGGAGGATTCCCATATTAATGAGAACTTGGACTGGGGCTTACTTCTGAAAATGAGGCACATGTTAAGGATTATCTCATCTTAAAAGATGAGGTTGAATGAATGAACTCTCTAACCTTAGTGATGTAAAGATGTGCAAATTAATATGTTTTGAGAGATGTTCCACAGAATTCCTTCCAGATAAAGAATCCAATAAGGAAATAATTCAATGAATGGCTTTGGAGAGAATTTTGAAGGCCTAATTTGGAAGAGGAGAGGTGGATAGGTATAGAAGGGGTGAAATGGGAAGGAAGGGCACCCAAAAAGTGAGGGGTGTGCTAGTCCTGCGTGGGCATGCAAGTCTGCTGTGGGCGTGCAAGTCTTGTGTGGGCACGAAATTCTTGGTCGTGCGGTGTACCTACGCGACACATGGGTACTTCCACACCTCTCAACCCTTAAGGTAGAACTTGTGCAAGGCTTGGCTCAAGCCTTTAGTACTATCCCTGAAGTCTTACAGAAGAGGGGCGCGCAGGTTCTATTGATAGGGTAAGGTGGCGCACAAGTGTGGCCATATCCCTTAAGGGATGGCCACTCAGGCGCGCAGGTGTTGATGAGTTTCAACAATTAGGCCTTTCTCCCTCTGTTTAGATCTTCCGTTCTAGGTAAGAAATTACCTTAGAAGTGTTTGGAAGCTTTGAGAAGAGACTAGGGCATCAGGAGCTCAAATCTGAGTTTCTGGAATTTTCCCTCCCGAAATGGGGGGCCCACATGGGTATTTATAGGCTGGAGAGACCCTGGCCGAAATTTCAAAGAGGGTGCGAAAGTCACCTGCGTGACCACTGAGAGGCACACAAGTATACTTGCACGACCATGGTGGAACATGCGCGACCCAAGTTTATTTGAACCTTGGTTCATGCCTGTGTCGATTTTTGATGTTTCTTTAAAGGATGAATCACTTTGGGTTCAAGGTATTTCCCTTTACATTCTGTTGGACTCTGTGATGGAAATGGAGCGTCAACAGATGTATTATTCAATTTGATTTCTATTTTTTAATGTGGAAATATTTTTTTTTTCAAACCCATTATAGTATCTATATGACATCTATGTTATAGAAGACCACATTCTCTCTCATTTAACCATTCCTTGAATATAAACACACCATAGTTATGATAAATAACTTCTCATTCAATTTTTCCATGACAAAACATTTCACGATGAATACCCATCCACATTTCTACTAAATGGAATTCTCATAGATATACATATCCTTCATTGTCTTCCATGAACATAACCTACACTTCTAGTTACTGGGATTGAAATTGATTAATGTTTTTATTTTATGGTATGATGTATGTGGAACACTAATTCATGTACATGATATGAATATGATGGGTGGTACTGGAATTATATGGACCTCTAATTCATTGGGTAATGTTTTTATCTCATGATATTCCTTGTATTGAACATAGATAGTTATCCTATAACACTATGTTTTTATATTATAATGGTTTTCCATGATTCATTCTTATGATGTAATGTTTTATTATATTAACATATTTTTATGTTTTCTTGATGATATAATCATGTATCATGATTCAATGTCAATTATTATTATTCTATCCATGTTTATTTAACCTTGATAAGACTCTATACAAACATGTATTACATTCATCATTGTAATCATTGATTATTCCATTACCCAATATTAAAACTCCTCCATTACTATGTATATCCTCATGTTATCCTATGAAGTATTAAAATATTGATGTAATATACGGTCATGTTTTCGATTTTTTAAATAATAATATTGTACCCTTGTTTCAGGTTATTTTTAATATCTCTAATTAAGTAAATACATAAGGGATCATATTTTTTATGTAATGTATTAGTCGTATCATTATTTAATAAATAATGAATTAAGGTTTATTAATGATATGGGTTCTTACAGAAGGAATAAAAAAAGAAAAAGTTAATTTTTGGGATTAAGAATATAAAAATAATTAAACCCATTAGGTATAAGAATAGACAAAGGAAATCATAACTATATAATGGAAAAGTATTGATTATGTGTTTCATAAGAAAAAAATGCATTTCAATATACTAAATGTTGTTATGGTTCTATCACAGTTATACCTTGGGATAATAATAATGAAAATGGTTCATTGGGTAATAACATGATCATCACCCAATTGGTGTCATTGAGGGCTTACTGCACACTGATTTTGAATCTCTAATGGTATATAACTTTGGTAAATTCATGTTCTATTTAATATTCATTATGAGAGAAACATTATACCTATAAAATATTTTGTTAGGTAATAGGCCCTGGATATCTTATATTGAATACTAGAAATTCACAGGTTATGGAATGTATGTTATTTATGAGGTACAAGTTTTATGGTTATAAATTGATTTTTATATGTTTACTACTTTGAAATTTCTCATCCTGAATTTTATTTTGTAAGAAATAAAAAATTATAATGATAAGAAAATAGTAAAAGGGAGGATTGTCATCAAACCACAAACCTAAATTGTGCAATGTGACTATGGTTATATGAATTATTTTATATCACACAAGTCTGAAAGAACTATTCAAACAACACCTAATAATGTTGAAGTATATCTATATATGAAAACAAAAAATGGGGAAATTGTTGAATCCTTTGTATATAAATCATACCATATCTATATTTTTAGGTTGAAAATCTCATTGAAACATGTGATACTCTCATTAGAAGAAAAAAAATGTTATTTTGGTTATGTATTGGAATTTCATATATATAGAAAAAATAAAATACTAAGAGAATGAATCACCCTCCATATCAAAAAATTTACTTGATTCTATATAATTTCAGGGGGGAGGATGAATATACATTGAAATAATCTACTCAAGAATAGAAATTATTTCATTATGGGAAATAATATATAGAACAAATGATTTCAATTAAGGAAATGAGCTTCCTTTATTAGACACCCATTGTAAGGGAATATTTTAATGTGTTTCCAGAAAAATTTCCCAATCCAACTGTAATTTGTGAGGTTAAATTATAAATTGTTCTTATAGAATTATATTTTACAATACCAAATAATACATAAGGAATAAAAAAATTAATATTAAGGGATAAGTAATCAAATAAAAAGGAAAATAGATAAATGGTTTATAATCTCACAGCCTTTTCAGCATTCTACAGCAGGGGCGATGCACATCAGGCAGAGGCATAGGCGATGGCTACCGATTTGGAGATGTGTAATTGGAGACAAATACTGCTCAATGTGGTGGAAACAGATTCACTCATCCTACATAAATCACTATCCAGAACATGACTATCTCTATGGAAAATTGAGTACACCATCAGGAAGTGAAAACAACTCTTGAGAAATCACATAGAGGTCACTCACACATTGTGGGAGGGGAACATGGTTGTAGACTTCTTAGTGTTCATGACTTCTCTGAATCAATGTATGTCCTTTTTCACTAGTTTAGGATCCTTCCCTTGAGAGGGTCTCAAAAATGTTGTTAATGATGCTATTTTTCTGAATTTTTTTAGACCCTCGTGATACTGTTGTTCTTTTATTCTCCAAAGCTAATAAAAATTGTTACTTTCAGTCAAGATACACATATGACTAATTTTCATATGAGGTACCGGTACTATGAGTTCATTGTTAATAAATTTAGACTCCTTAATTCTATTGATATCTTCTTGGACATAATTAATAATCTTTAGGGATTACCTTTAAAATTTTATAGTAGTAATTATAAAAAATATTATTTTCTACTCCCAAATAAAGGACGAACAGGAGGAGTAATTGGATGCTATTTTCAATACCTTATGAGAAGTACAGTTGAATGAAAAGAACATAAAATACGAGTTTTGATGGTGAATGTAACATTCTTAGGGCATGTTATAAATATAAAATGGATATATTTGGATCCATTTAAAATATAAGAAATTGTAAGACATATCATAAAAACATATGTGATGGAAATCCATAGTTTACATTTATTATTTTGGTAATATCAATGATTTTTTAGAAACTCCTCATAATTATCAATCCCATTAACCAATCATAATCAGAAGGGGTGGATTTTTATCTGTGTTTAATGTGAAGATATCGTTAAGGAATTAAAGAATAGGCTAATACCAAAACCTAAAACCACATTACCCACCATTTGGGAATGATTTTTGATATAAATGGATGTGTCTATAAAAGGATTGGATTTTTTACTCCTAAAAGATGAAAAAGTGATAGTGTTTGATTCCTTCCAATTAAATATCTATTATAACAACAAAATGAATTATCTGTAATTTGATTTAGTGATCTTAATGTTAATTATTTTTCAATATAATACCTACTTAGATAAATATGATATATATAGTCCATAAATTCTATATGTATATATTCACCAAACATGAGATAAAATTTTCAAATGTATGTTGAATGATCTAATTCATTTTTTTATATTTTTCAGTTCACTACCATCATTTGAAGGTGAATAATGTTGAATATTATTCAAGTTGAAAGGATCCCAGAACATTATACATGATGTAGATTGAAATGGATCTAATATTCCGGGACATTCAATGGTTAGAAATTGGAATAATTAATTGATCTTAATCCAACCTTGATCAAATAACTATGTCAACCCTGAATATTTTAGGTGATTAATAATGAACAAAAAGAATTTGATGAGCTACAATAGAAGTTAAAAAATATTCTAATGTTTAATATTTATAATGTTTGAGCAATAATGTTTAGACAAAATAAATTTGTCCCTTAAAAACTAGAGGTAAAGAGAAAACTTTTGCGGGATACACATAGATTATCATTCTGTGTTCTTCCAAGAATAACTATGATATATTGAGATATATATGCATTATTCTGGTGAAATAACATGAAGAGGTAGATTTTAGAATTTATATCTCAATGCCTTATATGGGAAAAGTAAATATTTAAAGATATAAGTCTAAGGGATTGATGAAACCACTATAAAAACAAATATGGAAATGTGAAAACATAACCATGAATTTTTTTATAGGGATCCCCATGATATCAAAAGAAAATAATTCCATATGGGTGGTTGTCGACCTCCTTGCAAAGTTAGAGTATTTTATTTCTATCAAGGGAGATTTTTCTATTAAACAAGTAAGCAATATATACATAATGGAAGTTGTAATAATGAATAGTGTGATAGTATACATTATATATGATCAATATATGAGGTTTAACTCAAGGTTATAGGGAAGCCTTTGCTATGAATTGGATACATAGTTTGGTTTTAGAACATCATTTCACCCTTTGAAGTATAATAAGTCTGACTGAACCATTCATGCTTTAGAGGATATACATAGATCATGATCAATTTTTTTTTATGGATGTGCGGATAAACACTTTCCAAAAGTGAAGTAAAAATATAACAAAAAATCTCATTCTAGAATTTAAATGGAACCTTGTAAGGATATATATGGCAAGAGGTGTTACACATAAATATTATTGGATGATGTTGGGGAGTTTAAAGCTATGATATATTATCATATCTATGATATGATAGAGAAATTTGAAACCATTAAATATTAAATGAAATCCGTGAAAAGTTGACAGAAAATAATTGTACAAAATACTCAATGAGACTTGGGGATTGAGTTTTGAGAATTGTTTTTGCAATTTATATATCCATGAATGAGATTCATGATGTTTGGGAAGAATATAATTAATACTCAAAGATACATAAACCCATTTTAGATTCCTAATAACATCAGAGACGTGGCTTATTAGCTAGCATTCCGGCCTAATATATCTAATGTACATGATATACTCTATATTTCACTATTGATGATGTACATACCAAACCGCCAACAAGTAATGAATCATGAGGGGGTATACATGGAGAATAAAATTTCAAATAAGGTAATAATGGAGAAGATCATAGATCATAGAGGAATATTTATACAAAATAAGAAATATTACTTTGTCAGAGGTTTATTGTAGAACCATAAGATAGAGGAGGCAATATAGGAATTTTATGATATGATGAAATAGAAGCAACACAATCTTTTTAGAGTGTGGAATTAAATTTCAATAAATAAATTTAAGAATGTGGGAAGAATGAATCAACCTTCAAATTTAGAAATGAAATTATCTTTTTAAGGAAGAAGTGAATAATTACGGAAGGTTTTCATAAATAATACAAGCACTATATTAGTTATTTGGGAATTTAATAAAATAAAAATGGTTTGATTTAAAATATTTATGAGAATATTAACAATGATAACAACTAATTTTTATACTAATCCTTGAAATTATCATATATTATTGGTTATGGAATTGTCTAATTGACCCAAATGAAACTAGTGATGGCCTTGAGTAGTATGATTGTACCCTATGAAGAGATATTATTAGAGATTATGCTGGATAATTTTTCCCTAGAATTTTTACATGACCAAATATAATATAACATTCAAAAAATATTAATAAATCTATTTCAGGATAAGTTCATTCATATCGACACGAGGACAGAAACCATGTTCACCAAACCACCACAAGAAAACACCACTATCACACCCATTATCATTAGTTAATACACTAGGGTAATAAATGGGTTAGGTATCATAGACCTATTATTATGAATTAATATGATGAATTTTTAATAAAATAATTTTTGTTTTTATCCCTTTTCATAATTACTTTATATATCAAATTATATAAGCGTATATGAAAATAATATTTTGATACAATGAAAACAATATTGTATTTAAAAAAAAATACATGTTTAGAACAAAATTTTATAAAATCAACAATAATGGGATAAAAATTAAATTCAAATAATAATATTATTAAATAACGTTTAGTGAAATTACAATTATAATAAAATTTAATTATTTCAATGTAATATTTTATGGGTAATAAAATTGTCACTATCATAAAAATGAGTATTTTCAATTAAATAATTAATCTTATTTAAAATTGAATCTTTTGATATATGATGAATTATTTTGTTAAAATGAATATTATTTTTGAAATTATCATATTAAAATTATCCAATGGGGTATAGTTCAAAGTTTTCTGATGCAATTGAAATATTGGGAAAATTTTAAATTTTGTATAAATATACGGTACATATTATAAAATAATAATAGCTTAATAGTGATGAAATAAATTATATATAGTGTACACATTACCGTAAATATATTTCCTCTATAAAAAATCACTTTTTGAATTTATTTTATTAATTCTATAAACATTAAATGAATCCTTAAAATCCTATATTATATTTTATGATTTTAAAATCAATTATTTATGGATATGATTCACATCCACCTCAGAAATGGTATTATTCTATAGTGTTCAGTTATTAGCCTTATGAAATTTTGAAAATCACTCCCATTTGGTAGAGTTTATGTAAGAAACCCATGATATCATTTGTGGAATTTATTATTTTTTCATATAGAGTCCAAAATATGAGTTTGTAAAATTACAAAAAATTCCCACCTCATTAGATATAAATACACATATTAACTCTCACTCAACTTCAATAAAAATAAATTTTAATTGAATTTATTATCCAAAAACCACTCTAAATACCTCATAAAGTGTTATTATGATCCTTATATGATTATACCATGATTTTAGAAGCACCCTATCAAGGTAAGCGATTATCTCCACTTCATCATTATTTAAGTAATTTTGTTGCATACTTAAAATTTATTTCCAATTGATCACATTTTAATATGTTTCTGACACATATATTTTACCATAATTATGATTTAAATTTCATTATAAACCACCATTAAAATTTATTAAAACATTTCATGACTTTTCATGCACCCATGTTATGATGATTAAATTATCATACAATTTTTCATGCAATACATTTAGGTAGTGAATACCCATCCGTATTTCCTCTCATGGTTATTCTCCTAGATGTACCTATTATACATTTATTAGAGAATTCCACATGTAAAACCCATAATTATTAATCATGGAATTATTAATTTTTAAATGTTCTCTTATTTTGTTTGATCCATGGGGAACACTAATGCATGTACATGTTAAAAATAGAATTCGCGTGTAGGGAATTATATATTTCTCTAATGCATTGTGTCATTCATTTGTCTCTTGAGATACCATGTATTGTGATACTGGTTTTAACCAAACAACAATATTTTATGATGTCATAGTGGTTTTAATTGACACATGATTTTAATTTAGTTATTATATTATTTTTACATTTTATGATAGGTTGATGTTATCACCATATATTATGCTTCAATGTTCATTTCTATCAATAACACCCATTTTATGTCACCATGATATTCCTCATAACTCACATGTATTATTTTCATCATTTAATTCTCTGATTATACCCATAAATGGTTTAATAGCTGACCCCTTCCTTGTTTACAAACTAATGTTATATCTGGTAGTATTTGAAGATGATGGAATGTAAGATAATGTTTTTAGTGATTTTAAAGGATATTTTTTATCCATGTTAATCATTACTATTAAATTAATCTATTTACACAAATATGTTATTAATAATGATATTTTGGGATTTTATTATGTCTATACTTATGTAAAAAGTCATCCAACAATGTTAATTAAAAATATGGGTTGTTATAGTGCGGTTCATCCCTAGAAACCATGCAACATGTATTGGAATTCTAGGGGAAAGCATATGAAATAGTTATAAAATTTATACAACATGAGTCAGTGATGTTTATCATTGTTTGATGAAGATTTTTAAATCTATATGACCAATAAAGGAATCTTCACTAGTTTCCTAGAAAATGGTTCATAGTTAGCACATAGTTTATTAAACCATTTATCCAAATCAGGTGATCCAATGAAATTAATTTGAATTGTTTTATTATAAGAAATGTTAAACCTTTGACTAATTTCTTCCTTATCCCTATGGAATAGTATTTCAATGTAAGAGGATCCATTTGGATATTTTTAAAATTTATAGACTTCTAGGGCTCGATCTTTATGGATCCTTCAGTGGTTCATCTTGATTTTAAAAATTATGTTCCCATTAATTATCATTATTCATTAATATTGTTGATTAAATCATCCATAATATAAGAAAATATAAATTATATTGATTCAATATCATTGTTTTATAAAATGATCAAATTGGGTTTCTTATAGACCTGTCCTGAAATTGAGGGATATTTTTGGGATCTACAAACCTCATTTTTTGGGAATGTGTTGGTTGGTGATTCTTTTTTTCTTCCTGTGATCAAGAAAATGTAAATTTACTGATTATGGGTTCTGAATATAGGTTTTATGGACATTCCACTATTTATATGATAAATAGTTTGAACTTATTGGGCTTTTAGTGTGGTGGTTTTTTATGTTTTTCATGTTTAGTGGTTCCATAGGTTTGGAAAATCCATACAAATATTTATTGGTAACTACTTGATTTTAGTTTCTAACATGGTTGGAAAACATGGTTTTTGGATTTATCTTGATAATTTAATTTTGAAATTTATTTAAAGGTGTAATTTTTTTAAATATGGTGATTTATTTAATGTTTTATGAAAGTGGATTTCTCCATCCGTGTTGTTAATAGTAATGGTTTTATGGGATGATTAGTATAGTTTTGATGGTGAAATTTACATTGAATGAAATTTTTATGGAAGACCTGAATGTGATCAATGATGATGTAGAGATCCATACTTTGGGATGAATACTTACCCCCTAAACATCTTCTATTAATGTAATGTGTGAACCAGGTGGCCAAAATAATTGTAGGTATCCACTATCATGTAGTGAACTATTATCTCATAGAACTATCTTTCTAAGGAAATGTGCACACCATGTGGATTAATAATCCCATTACTACATGATTATCTACACTAACTAAGAATCAATGTGTCTTAGAGGCCAGTTTTCCATGAAGATTATCCTTTAATTTTATGTTTAAATTTTTTTATGTGCTTTGAGAAGTGTTTTTATTTCTTATAAATATTAAAATGTGTGATTTTCAATATTTTATATACAACATTGTAAAATTTTAAATCATGTGTTATATTTATCTACATGATTACAATGGGTTTATAAAATAATGTTACTTGTAAAACACTTGGTTATATTCTACTTGGATTTTTTCTCACACCATACAAACACCTTTCGGTGTTTATAGATCTTATTTGGTCTGATGCATGTTATAGAAAGACTTCACGGGGTGGTAGATAGTTTTCAAGTTAGCAGGTTGTGTGATAATTGAGGTGGATATATGTGACATGATGTTATTATTTTTTATTACTTCTACTTAGTTTTGATGTTCTATATTTTTAATACATGTTTCTTCTTAAATTTTAATCTTTACTATCATGGAATTGTATTGGAATACCATAATTTCCCTCATTCGTGTTATCATGTGTAAATTCATATGTGGAATAATAATTCCCAAATGTATTTATTAACACCTTGGTCCTTTTCGCCATCCTATGGGGATTAAGTGTTCTATTCGGGCCATTTCAGGACTGGATTGGCTTCTATATTGATGGGTAAGATATGTTGGTTTGTTAAGGTTGTTGATTCCATGATTTGAAAGTAATATATAACTCTCATAGATAGAAAGTTAAAATAATATTACATAATGAATGATTTAGTGAAGCTGGATTTTATATCCATAAATCAATGAATATAATAATATATTACTAATTTTATAGCTCAACCACCATTAATAGATAATATCAAGATATTTCTAGGAAACATGTAGGGATCTTGACGGGAATTGAACTCATAGTTTTCACCAGAACACGCGTCCACAAAATTTTCCAAATGCTTACATACATGATCTAAGATCGTATCCCATTTGGAAATCTTCGATTTGGTAGGTCGTAGGTCCCGAATAGAGTTACGGATTAAGAGTTATGGACAATTGAAGTTGTGATGGAAACATGGTTCATGAAGCCCGTTCGCGAAGCCCCCTCCACGATTGCGAAGACCCGCCGTGAAGAAAGGAGTCAGGAGGCTCTGCGAACCCCTTTGACGTTCTCGAACCGCCGTGAAGCACCAAAGGTGGTAACGCTCTGCGAATGCCCTAACGTTCGCGAACCCACCGTGAAGTGGAAGAGTCGGTACCCCTCTGTGAACACGGATGACGTTCGCATCCCACCGCGATGCAACCGAAGCCCCCTTCGCACCGCGTGAGCTCTGTTTCGCGATGCTCCTTGCCTATAAATACCCAGGTCACCCCCTTCTTCGGACAGCCATTTTTCCTCCCTTTGGGAGGCTGATCTCCAGGTTCGCGGAGCACCGCTTTCCTTCGCGAAGCAGCTCTGTGAAGCCATGCTCCCCTAGCAGCTTCCTTTATGTTGCTGCTCCGCGAGTCCCTGCTCCATGAGTAGCTTCCTTCGCATTGCTGCGCCGTGAGCCTATGATCCATGAATGCATGCTTCGTAAGCCAATGCTCCGCGATTCCATGCTCTATGATGATGCTTCGCGAGTCCATGCTCTGTGATGATTCTCCACGAGTCCATGCTCCGTGAGTCCATGCTCTGCGAGCTCATGCTCTGCGAGTGTATGCTCCACGATGCTGCTCTGTGAGAAAATTCTTCATGAATCCATGCTCCGCAAGACCCCATTTTAAATGAACCCTTCTTCCCCGCAAAGCTACTTCACGAGACCTATCCTAAGTGAAGTTTTCAGGCCGCACCACGAACTTTTTGGGCCGAGATTTCGGGATTTCCCATTGCGCCCTTATGCGAACCCACCTTCCACCATTGGAAAAACATGACTTGAAATACTCCTCCACACTCCATGAAACACCTTGAGTCGACATATTCCTCTTGGCTTCATTCCCATTTTGTGAGTTGAGAGTCTCATCATCCATTCTCCGAGTACCTTGAGTCGAACCATTCCTGAGGCAACTCCTCCAAACCCTGTCACCTAGCTCCTATGCGAGGCTGAACCAGAAAGGGCCACCCTCACGTAATACCCAACACCATCCATTTCTAGGCTTCGTATGCCTAATATTCCTATCTATAAGACTTTAAACTATATTAATCAATATGTTTCACACATAGGATTCCTCTTATCCAATATAAGAGATGCCTTATTCTCCTAGCATGAGATACCAGCAGTCCTTTCTACATGACTCTAAACTGTAGTACGCCCTCTGTTCCAATCATAAGATGACTCTTTCCCCAAACAAGTTATACCTTATTCTCCAAGCATGAGATGCCAACATTCCTATCTACATGACTATACAACGTACTAATCTCCCTATGTTTCAAACATAGGATGCCTCTTGCTCCGAACAAGAGATGCCTTATGATCCTATCATGAGATGTCAACAGTCCTTCCTACATGACTATAAACTGTAGTACTCCCTTCGTTCCAAACATAGGATGACTCTTACTCTAAACAAGAGATGCCTTATGCTCCAAGCATTAGATTCCAAAAGTCTTATCTACATGACTTTAAACTATAACATTCCCTATCATTCAACAATAGGACGCCTCTTGCTCCAAACAAGAGATGCCTTATGCTCCAAGAATAAGACGCCTAATGCCATGCTCACAGTGGAATGATTCCAATGCCCCTTGGAATTATCCCTCTTGTGCACTAGCACATAGGTGAAGTCCTCAATCCACCAGTGGGCTGAGATTCCCTCATGGCCAGACATGAGGAAGACACTTGGGTAGCTTCCTTACGTAAGCCCCATTCACCATTTTCCGCTCCATATCTGCACCCGGGAAGCTTCCTTGCATAAGCCCCATTCACCATTGCTGCTCCATAGCCTCACTCGGGCAGCTTCATTGCGTAAGCCCCGTTCACCATTTCCGCTCCATAGCGGCACCCGAGCAGCTTCCTTGTAACAACCCGATATTTTATAATAAGTATTCTTTTTAATTAATTTGATGTCATCTGTTTTATGCTACAACAATATTATCTTGTGCTATACGCCACACTATATTAGCTTGAAGTATACGCAACACTATTCTTAGATTGTGTTACACACAATTTCAAGTTTGTTTTATAATAGTCATTCTACGCAACATTGAGTATATATATATATATATATTCAATGTATAAATTAAATATGGTTGGATTCTGATATACAAAATAAAAAAGGATTCTTGCACAACACTCAACCCTGAATCGGCTTGCATTACACGCAATCGCGACCTTCCTCGATAGCGTGTGTTGTACGCAATATCGGGTTTTACTAAACAATGATATATTATTATAATATTATTATGAACTAGACGTTATGAATAGTATTAACTAAATTTTTAATTTAATAACATTATTATTCATCGTACACATTTTCTAGAACATGGTATAAGAACAAAATAAATTATTCAGGTAAAATAAGTATTTCTCAAAAAATGCAGATTTGCCGCCTTTTGATGGCGCATCCACTTTAAATCTAGTTTTTGACATGTTTATAAGTTCAATTTTAAAAAATAAAATTATTATTTGGAATCAGGATATAAAATTTTACCTTGGATAAATTTTTCATATTATTCTGATAACTTTTATATTTTAACGAATAGTAAAAACACGCTATATTTTAATTAAAAACAACTTTTTTCATCATAATAACATATGTGGTTAAATTATAATATTTAATGGTTTTAAAGTGTAAATAGAATATATTTTTACCAGTTAATATAATGTGTGTCATTAGTCTTGATTTTACATTGAATTCGTAGGTTAAATAAATTCAATCTTTTGCAATGTTTTAAACAAAAACCCGTTTTCTTTCGACAAGGGGATTAATTTTATTTTAATTTCTGAAACATCTATGTATTGAATTTGGAAAAATGGATTCCATATTTGGAATAAGTGGGTAAAAATTATATTAATATACTACTTTTTATTTTTGGGCTTTATAAATAGTAACAATGGAAAATTTTATTTACCATAGTAAAAGGTAAATAGGGTAATTAAGGGTAAATATAATATTATAAAATTATCCTAATACTTGTATTAATACAATTTGATGATTATAATTTGTCCTAAGTCATATTTGGGTCGAAATGGAATCCATTATAACCCACTAGGCGGTGATTAAGACCTTTATTTTATTTTATTTAAAGGAAAGTGAAATATGTCTCACTCAACGTTAATAATTAAAGTATTTTTAATATAAGTTTATAAAGAATATAAATTTGGTTATAAATACACATTTGAAATAAAAAATGTCTTAATTTTTCATGGTAATTTATTTGTAATTTTTAAGAGTTATTTAATTACCTTATTGTCTTATACATTAATGATGCTGAAATTATTTATTTAGTGAAAAATCAATCATATAGTTTTTATTGAAATCGTAATACATATCAAAGGGCCCATAAATCTGAAAAAAACTTATTATTAGTTTATATATAAACTCTAATCATCCACTGGCCGAATTTTGGAGCATTGGATCCTTTTTAAGGCGATTATGACACTAATATTATTTTATTTTAAATGATGCCAAAGTTGTCACATTCATAATTTAATAAATATAACAATTTAAATATTATTATTTTAAGATGATAAATTCTAGTAAAATTAATATTGTGAAAGGTAATAGATTTATATTCATAATATGATTTTATTTTAAATTTTTATGAAACATATAAGTATATTAAATAATTATACAAAAATGTTGTAGTGATTATTTTATTAAGAGATAAACCAAATAGATAGTTTTAAAAATACCAAAATAAATATTATATGAACTATTCAATGTGCTCCACTATTTTTATAGATACATAATACCTCTTGTAAATCTATTAATTCTTTTAGTTTGAACATATCTTCTGTTTATATTTAATTTAAATTCAAATAAATGAATAGTGTCAAAATTGACACTATTGTTATTTTATAAAAATAAAATATTATAAAATTGTTTAAAAATCACAAAAATATTTTAAAATTATAAATTTAAATTTATATGGTATAAAATGATATAAAGTATCCAATTATGGACAATTCACAACAAATAAGTAATTATTTGTTATAATATAAAATTTAGAATGTTATTACCACAAATACAAATAAATTGATTAAATAAGGATAAATCAAGTTGATAATGTTTAAAATAAATTCCTAACATGTATAATTTTTTTTATGATATTACAACCCTATATCATCTAATATTAGTATATGAGTTATTATGGAAGTTTTTATGTGGGGTTGGGATTTAATATAAACTAATATTTCTTATATTTCCAAAGGTTCCCCTCTCCTCCCTTATAAAAGGGAACCTCCTCCCTCTCTTCCTCACATCACATTGAGCCTTCAAGCTCGGCAAACCCCTGATAAATTCTCATTTCCACTTCCCTAGAAACATCCTATAGGTCCTGTTATTCTTCAAAGAACAATTATAGTTCCCTAAGAGGAGGTCTCAAAGAGGCGCGTCAAAGAAGAGGTAATGTCAGTTACTGATTCTTTCAACTTTATTTCATCATCCACTTCTTATTATTAGGTTTTTTCATTATGAAGTAATAAAATAAGTATCACTAATATACTGATATGTTATTATTATTATGAAACAACCCTATTTCACCATCTATCCATCCTACGGAAAACAAAATCACCGCGCGTGCGTACGTACGGAATACCGTCTCCACGCCGTGGTGTAATCTATTTTCCACAACCACCTTACTTGTATGGGTATAATGGTGTAAATAATAACTATATATGGTTATTTTAAAGTTATTTTTATTCTGTAATAGTATACATACAATTTAAAACAATTCCACGGTCATGGGAATGATATCATCGCTCGTGCATACGTACGGACTACCGTCTCCAGGACGCGATGAGATTCACTCTCCATGTTAACAATTCAAGAATAATTATAATGTATATATAATAAGTAAACATGAAATATATTAAATAATAATGTTACAGGATTTATGTATATATATATTTATGTCATCTACTTAATTCCATTCAATTCAATAAGGAAACAAAAATAGCGTTCATGCGTACGTACGGCCTACCGTCTCCATGAACGGTGTATTTATTTCCATTTATCGATCTATTATATATATTTATATTCTGAATAAATATTATATATATATCATGTTTTACATTATGGATGTAAGTAATCATGATCTATGTAATCATATGAATAATAAAAATTTAAAACACGAACGACAAATGAAATGATTTTACCCAAAATGCTACTTTAACATGAATTTACAAAAGAACGGGTAATATAAAGTCATAAGTGAGCCATATATGATATAATAACAATTAATATGATTATGTAATAAGTCAATTACATTATTTAAATCATTATTCAGGAGTTTTGGATACATACGAAGCAAATTGGACCTAAGGTAAGGGATAATTTTGCAAATCTCATTTTTATCCGAGATTGCTTATTCGTAAGTATTTACTGGGGTTATTGCTATTCCATGTAAATGTTTTATAAAAGTGTTTTCATGTATGTTTAAAGTCATTTTTACCCATTTTTTAATTTTACTACATGGTATGTAATGAATCTTTCTTTTGTTTACGTTACGAGGTACATTTTTGACTTTTTCGGCAAATGTACGAGAAGGATGTTTTTTTATCCTATACGGCATGAAAAGATTTTTACGGTTTAATAAATCCTTATTTTCATGAAGCTTCCTCCAAAAGATTCATGACTATTTTCAACAAAATCCTTTTATTTTAAAATTGCATGACATTTTTTGAAAAGAAAATGTTTTTGAAGAAAAAAGGATATTTTACTCAAGAATTCATTTCAAGTGTTTTATCAAAACCATTTTCCATCTAAGATGACATTATTTCATATGTGTATGTTTCAAGTTTAACGTATCTATGATTTACCTGGTTTCACTTTTCTTATGATGAAATATCCATTTGTTTTATATGGATTATGTGATTATGGGATGATGTTTATGAAACCCATTTTATTCTTTGGGATATGATGAATGTTTTATGTTTATTTTGTTGCAAAAGTAAGAATGATTTCATTATGAGATGGGTGGGGCCTATATCTCCCTCAAATGCATTGGGTAAAGATTTATATCTCATGAGATAGACATGGTTGGAATGGCAGGTTAAACCGGTTCAGTAATACAGGGCTGGAATGAGGAGTAAACTCGATTCAGAAAGGGAATTTGTCCAATAAGATGGTCTTGGCAGTAATGCCTTGGCTACTATGGAAATCATATCATGTGCTTAATGTTTTTCCGAAATTACATGTTTTATTTACAAGCTATTTTATCATGATTGATGTTCTATTTTGATCTATGGATTACGTACTTCCATGTTTTATGTCATTGCACAATATTTCTATGTCTAAACATTATGTTCATGTTTTTAAGTTCAAATGTATATGATTTGTTTTTTTTTATCCATGCTTACCCTTACTGAGCATTTGACCTCACCCTTTATATGTTTTCATTTCCCCAGGATATAAAGAAAGGTTTTAGGTAAGAAAACAAAAGGATAAGATCTTTATGGGAGATGTTGAAGATCTTTCACCACGATTAGAAGATTACGTTCCATGTTTCCAAAGACACTAAACTATTACAGTCCTTGTGTGTTTGTTTTTGTTATGTATTAAGTATTCTGCAAAAGTAATGTAATGTCCATGTACGTCAAGCTTCAGGTCTCTACATTCCTTGCGTAAGCCCTGTTCACCATTGCTGCTCCATAGCGGAACCCGGGCGGCTTCCTTGCGTAGGCCTCGTTCACCATTTTCTTCTCCATAGCTGAGCATCATCTTTGTGTAAGCCCCATCCACCGTTACTCCTCCATAGCAGCACCTGGGCAGCTTCCTTGGGTAAGCCTCATTCAGAGTTTTCCACTCCATAGCGTCACCCGGGCATCTTTCTTGTGTAAGCCTCATTCACCATTGCCGCTCAATAGCGGCACCCGGGCAGCTTCCTTGCATAAGCCCCGTTCACCATTGTCTATCCTTATCGGCACCCGGGCAGCTTCATTGTGTAAGCCCCATTAACCATTTTCCTCCCTATAGCAGCACCCAGGCAGCTTCCTTGCTTAAGCCCCGTTCACCATTGCTGCTCCATAGCGGCACCCGGGGAGCTTCCTTGGGTAAGCCCCGTTCACCATTGCTGCTCCTTAGCGGCACCCAGGCAGCTTCCTTGCGTAAGCCCCATGCACCATTTCCGCTCCTTAGCGGCACCCGGGCAGCTTCCTTGCATAAGCCCCGTCCACCGTTGTCGCTCCATCATGACACGTGGGCAGCTTTCTCACGTATGTCCCCTTCATCAGTGTCACTCAATAGAGGCACACGGGAAGCTTCTTTGTTTAAACCCAATCCACCATTGTCGATCCCTAGCGGCACCCGGGCAGCTTCCTTGCATAACCCCCGTTCACCATTGCCACTCCATAGCGGCACTCGGGCAGCTTCTTTGCGTAAGCCCCATTCACCATTGTGCTTCCATTGCGGCACTCAGACAGCTTCCTGGTGTAAGCCCCATTAACCATTTCCCCTCCATAGCGGCACACAGGCAGATTCCTTGCATAGTCACTATTCACCATTTCCACTCCATAGTGGCACTAGGGAAGGTCTCTCATATAAGTCGCATTCACCACTACCGCTCCATAGCGGCACCAGGGCAGCTTTCGTGCATAAGCCCTATTCACTATTGTCACTCAATCTAGTGGTAAGCCATTGAGACCTCATTTAGTGGTAAGCCGTTGACATCCTTATCTAGTGGTAAGCCATTGTAACCCAATCCAGTAGTAAGTTGTTGCGACCTCATTCAGCAGTAAGTCATTGACATCTTTATCCAGTGGTAAGCCGTTGTGACCCAATCCAGCGGTAAGCTGTTATGACCCAATCCAGCAGTAAGTTGTTGCGACCTCATTCAGCAGAAATCCACTGTGACTCAATCCAACAGTAATCCATTGTGACCCAATCCAGCGGTAAGCCATTGAAACCCCCAATCGGTGGTAATCCGTCATCAGATGAACTATGTGGACTTTCATTCCCTTCCACGGGGATATGTAGGAAGCCTCTTCAAGGCTCATGCCCGAAGCCATCATCATCCTCATGAAAGTTCCATCCCATTCACCACCCTTCATGGACGCACCCTTGCGCCATGATCGTCAGGTCTCTGCTACCTCATGTTTCTCACATCGAGCATGACTCACACAGTATTAGAGTAAGCACTGACCTTTAAAAATATTTGGAAAGCCTAGAGTGTAAGCCCCACACCACCGGGACCAAGGTCCTCATTCACGTAGGTTCATCAACACACCATTCAAAACTACGTGGTCGTTGATCCATGTCAAGGCATGGTACGTAGGAAGCCTCCATGAGGTTAAATCCCACCACCTGTGGGTCACTCCGACCCCCTTCACGACGGTTCACTGACATTTGGGGAGCATAGAGTGTAAGCCCCACACCATCTCAACCAAGGTCCACATTCACGTCAGTTCACTGACACACCATTCTGAACTACATGGTCTTTGATCCATGTTAAGGAATGGTACATAGGAATCCTCCATGCGGTTCAATGCCACCACCCGTTGGTCATTCTGACCCCCTTCACATCGGTTCACCGACATTTGGGCAGCCTAGAGTGTAATCCCCACACCATTTGGACCAAGGTCCTCATTCACGTTGGTTCGCTGACACACCATTCTGAACTATGTGGTCTTTGATCCTTGCCGCGACAGGGTACGTAGGAAGCCTCCCTGAGGTTCAACCCCACCACCCGGTCATTCCGACCTCCTTCACGTCGGTTCACTGGCATACCTTGGGCAGCCTACAGTTTAAGCCCCACACCATTCTAAACTACATGGTCTTTGATCCATGTCAAGGCATGGAATATAGGAAGCCTCCATGAGGTTCAATTCCACCACCCATTGGTCACTCCGACCCCCTTTACATCGGTTCACCAACCTTTGGGAAGCCTAGAGTGTAACCCCCACACCATCTGGTCCAAGGTCCTTATTCACATCAGTTCGCCGACACACCCCCGTTCAGCATGACGTTAAACTGTACATCTGAACTACGAGGACTATGATCTATTTCAAGGCATGGTACATAGAAAGCTTCCCTGAGCCTCAAGCCACCACCCCTCTGGACCAAGGTCCATCTTCACGTCGGTCCGCCGAAACACATCCACCCGAACAACGTGGACTTTGATCCATGCCAAGGCACGGTACGTAGGAAGCCTCATGAGGTTCAAGCCCAACACCCACTTGCGCCTCCATCCTGGAGTAAGTCCCAGCACCACTGACCACCTAACGCGTAAGCCCCTCTTCGCTTCCCACAGACTCACCCTTCGGGATGTGATCGTCAAGTCTCTGCTGCCTCTTGGTCCTCATACCGAGGATGACTCATGTGGGATTAGAGTAAGAATCAACCATGGAAATGCACCGTCCAGTATGACGTTAAACGGTATACCCCTGTCCCGCATGACGTTCAACTATATGTCCTCATCCAGCATGATGTTAAACTGTATGCCCTCGTCCGGCATGACGTTAAACTGTATGTTGTCCCACATGACATTAAACTGTACATCCATTGTAAGTACGAGATCATTGATACATGTCATGGAATGGTACGTAGGATTCCTCCTTGAGGTTCAAGCCCACCGCCTGATCGTTTCTTCACTTCAGGTTCCACCATCGTCCCAAATGACGTTAAACTGTATTCTAGACTAGTGTTAAGCCATCGTGGCTATCCTTAACTATGAGGACATTGATCCATGTTAAGGTATGGTACGTAGGAAGCCTCACGAGGTTCAAGCCCACCACCCGCTGGTCTTCCTGTTCACCTTCACTTCGGTTCACCAAACTCCACCATGGGCCACCTCAGATCGTATTCCCCAAATTACCCCTTTTCCAACATGACGTTAAACTGCACACCAAAACTATGAAGACTTTAATCCATGTTAAGGCATGGTACGAAGGAAGCCTCACGAGGTTCAAGCCCACCACCAGTAGACACCTGGGTTCACCTTCACATTGGTTAGCCGAATAAAACCATTCCTGAACTATGAGGACTTTGATTCATGTCAAGGCATTGTACGTAGGAAACCTTCCTGAGGTTCAATCCCTATTACCCATCGGACCAAGGTCTTTCTTCACGTCGGATCTCCGACTCCCGCATCCCTTTTGAACTACGTGGCCTTTGATCCATGCCAAGTCATGGTACATAGGAATCCTCCCTAAGGATCAATCCCACCACCCATTGGTCGCTCTAACCACCTTCACGTCGGTTCTCACCATACCGAACTACGCGGACTTTGATTCACTGCCACAGGGATACGTAGGAAGTCTCTTTGAGGCTCAAGACCAACACAACCGTCACCTTCATGATGGTCCCATTTCATTCCCCCTCCACTCCATGAAATTCTCCATCATCCATCCCGATTCTTACTCGGGCCGCCATATCCTGGTGGGATGATGTCATCCACGCTCCTCGCTGCTCCTTGCGGTATTGGGCCCCTATCCACGCATAATCCCCAGCATGTCTCTAGGTTGATGTCCCCTGTGAACACTCCAATTCATCACCCCTTCGAACTATGAGAGTTTTGATCCCTTTCGTCTACAAATGGTACATAGGAAACCTCCATGAGGTTGAATCCAAGCCAATGGAAAGCCTTGGTTTCCCCCATTCTAGGGTGTACTCTCCCTGATCCGTCCTCAGGGGTGTTAATATCATCCATTACAGTGTGATATCTCCCCTACATGGGGCACACCACCTCGGATCCGTCCTCATTGGGCGTTCTGATCCAACTATCTCCTAGGTATTCCCTCATTGGGATGTACCAATCTGATTCATCTCTATGGGACGTTCTGATCACTCTCATTTCGTCTCCGCAAGACATTATCCTCGCGGCCTACCTCATGATAAACATGAGATTCCTGAGGAAAACCTTGGATGGCATGCCATTGGAATAGTCGTCTTCGCAAGATGTTAAACATGCGGCATACCCTGTGTTAAACACACGAAGCAGTGGAAAACCTCAGATACATGCCTATGGAATGTGATTCCCCGCATTCGATGTGGGATGCCTCGGGTCTTGCACCCTTGAGATTCCCTCTTAGGAGGAGGAATACATGTTCCCCAATGTCCATACACCCAGAGATACCCTGACATGCCTGATGTTGTCATCTACTCCGACCGAAGGTTGCTACCATGTCCAGACCCCATGGAATGTCCTGATGGAAGTAGTGTAATTAACCGATGTACATGATGATATGGTGTCGGGAATGAGATTCAATAACCACGTATTAAATTTATGAGGGAGACTCAGACAAGGTGACGAGTTCCGAGGAGGAATCCACGAAAGGAAGAACCAACATCCCATCATCCTGTTTCGATCAAGGAGACGACGTCCCTGAAGAAGCAGTGAATGTCGCCTGCCTTGGGAAAGCAGGAATGCGTGGAAATAGCCGCACGCCCTCCTCACTGACTCCGCCGCCTCAAGAGACCACGTCGGTGGCTTCTGCCACCCCACTCCATCGGCTCTCACCGACGCCGCTGCCTCAAGTGGCCGTATAGGTGGCATCTTCCACCCCACTCCATCTGCTCCTCGCCTACCCCGCCGCCTCAAGATGCCGCGCAGGTGGCATCCACCACCAGACTCCATTGCTACCTCACCGTCTCCGCCGCCTCAAGAGGCCGCGCCGGTGGGATCGGCCACCCCACTCCATCGGCTCATCGCCGACTCCGCCACCTCAAGAGGTCGGACAGGTGGCATCCTCCGCCTGACTCCATCGCCTCCTCGTTGACTCTACCGCCTCAAGAGGTCGTGCCGGTGGCATCTGCCACCCCACTCCATCAGCTCCTCGCGGACCCCGCCGCCTTAAGAGGCCGTGCAGGTTGCATCCACCACTCGAATCCATAGGCTCCTCGTCGACTCCGCCTCCTCAAGAGGCCGCGTCGGTGGCATCTTCCACCCCACTCCATCAGATCCTCGCAGACGTCGTCCCATCAAGAGGCCACGCAGGTGGCATCTGCCACCCCACCCCATCGGCTCCTCGCTGCCTCTACCACCTCAAGAGGCCGCGCACGTGGCATCTGCCACCTGACTCCATCGGCTCCTCTCCAACTCCGCCACCTCATGAGGCCCCGCCGATAGCATCCCCCACCCCACTCCATCGACTCCTCGCCGACTCCACCACCTCAAGAGGCTGCATAGGTGGCATCCTCCACCTGACTTCATCAGATCTTCGCCGACTCCACCGTCATAAGAGACTGCGCCAGTGGCATCTGCCACCCCACTCCATCGGCTCCACGCAGACGCTGCCGCCTCAAGAGGCCGCATCAGTGGCATCTACCACCCCACTCCATCGGCTCCTCCCCAACGCCGCCACCTCAAGAGGCCGCGCCAGTGTCATATGCCCCACCACTCTATTGGCTCCTCGCCGACGCAACCTCGTCAAGTGGTCGTGCTAGTGGCATCTGCCACCCCACTCCATCGGCTCCTCGCTGACCCCGCCACCTCAAGAGGCCGTGCAGGAGGCATATGCCACCCCACTCCATCGGCCCCTCATCGACTCTTCTGCCTCAAGAGGTCTCGCAGGTGGCATCCACCACCAAACTCCATCGTCTCCTCACCGAATCCACTGCCTCAAGAGTCCGTGCCTGTGGCATCTTCCAACCCACTCCATCGGCTCCTCGCCGCCGCCTCCGTCGCTGTCTCAAGAGGCCTCTTTGGTGGCATCATCCACCCCCTACATCTGCTCATCACCGATGCCGACGCCTCAAGAGGCGGAACCGGTGGCATCTGACAACCCACTCCATCAGCTCCTCACCGACCCTGCCGCCTCAAGAGGCCACGCAGGTCGCATCTGCCACACCAGTCCATCAACTCCTCGCTGACTCCACTGCCTCAAGAGGACGCGCAAGTGGAATCCGCCACCTGATTCCATCGGCTCCTCACCGACTCCGCCGCCTCAAGAGGTTGAGCCAGTGGCATCTTCCACCCCACTACATCACCTACTCACTGACTCGACCAACTCAAGAGGTTGTACGGGTGGCTTCAACCACCATACTCCATCGGCTCCTCGCCAACTCCGCCGCATCAAGAGGCTGCGCCGGTGGCATCTGCCGCCCGAATCCATCAGCTCCTCACCGCCGCCTCCACATCAGGAGGTCGCGCATGTGGAATCTGACACTCCCACTCCATCGACTCCTCGTCGACTCTTCTGGCCCAAGAGGCCACCCAGGTGGCATCCGCCACCCGACTCCATCAGCTCCTCGCTGACTTCGCCACCTCAAGAGGTAGCGCCGGTGGCATCTGCCACCCCACTCCATCGGCTCCTCGCCGACACCGACACCTTAAGAGGATGTGTCAGTTTCATTATCTACCCAACTCCATTGGATGATCACCGACTATGCCGCCTCAAGAGGCCGTGATGGTGGCATCTGCTAACCCACTCCATCGGCTCCTCGCTGACGCCGACACCTTAAGAGGTCACGCCGATGGAATTATCCACCCCACTCCATCGACTCCTCACCGAAGCTGCAGCCTCAAGAGGCCGCGCCAGTGGCCTCTACTACCCCAATCAATCAGCTCCTCGCCGACTGCGCCGCCTCAAGGGGCCACACCTGTGGCATCTTACACCCCACTCCATCGGCTCCTCACCACTGCCGCCGCCTCAAGAGGTTGCGCTAGTGGCATTAGCCACCCCACTCCATCGGATCCTCGCCAACGCCGCCGCCTCAAAAGGCCACACCGATGGAATCTTCCACCCCACTCCATCGGCTCCTCTCCAACCCCGCCACCTCAAGAGGCCACGCAGGAGGCATTTTCCAGCCCAGTCCATCGCCTCCTCACCGAATTCGCCGCCTCAAGAGGTCGTGCCAGTGGCATATTCCACCCCACTCCCTTGGCTCCTCGCCGACCCCGCCGCCTAAAGAGGCCATGTAGGTGGGATCTGCCACCCCACTCCCTCAGCATCTCACTGACTTTGCCACCTCAACTGGCTGTGCTGGTGGAATTTGCCACCCCACTCCATTGGCTCCTCGCCGACTCTGCCGCCACAAGAGGCATCGCAGGTGGCAACCACCACCCGACTCCATCGGATCCTCATCGACTCTGCCGCTTCAAGAGGTCGTGTAGGTGGTATCCACCACTCCACTCCATCGGATCCTCACCGACTATGTATCCTAAAGAGGTCGTGCAAGTGGCATCCACCACCAGACTCCATCGGCTGATCGCCGACTCCGCAACCTCAAGAGGTCGCACAGGTGTCATCGGCCACCCCACTCCATCATCTCCTCGCCGACTCCGCCGCCTCAAGAGGCCGCGCATGTGGCTTCCACCACCCAACTCCATCGGCTCCTCTCCGACTCCGCCGCCTCAAGAGGCCGCGCCGGTGGCATCTAACATCCCACACCATCATCTCCTCACCAACGTCGTCTCCTAAAGAGGCCGCGCCGGTGGCATCTGCCACTCCACTCCATCGGCTCCTCGCCGACCATGCCACCTCAAGAGGCCGCACAGCTGGCATCCTCCACCTGACTCCATTGGCTCCGCTCTGACTTCGTAGCCTCAAGAGGCCCCATCGATGGAATCTGCCACCCCACTCCATCAGCTCCTCGCCGACGCCGCCACCTCAAGAGGCCGCGCAAGTGGAATTTGCCACCCCACTCCATCCGCTCCTCACCGACTCCGCCGCCTCAAGAGGCTGTGCATGTGGCATCCACCACCTGACTTCATCGGCTCCTCGCCGAATCCACCACCTCAAGAGGCCACGCCGATGGAATCCGCCACCCCACTCCATCGGCTCCTTGTCGACTCTGCCGCCTCAAGAGGCCCCACAGGTGGCATCCGCCACCCCACTCCATTGGCTACTCATCGACTACGCCGCCTCAAGAGGCCGCGCCGGCGGCATATGACACACCACACCATCGGCTCATCGCCGACGTCCCCGCCTCAAGAGGTCGCACAGGTAGCATCAGCCACACCACTCTATCGGCACCTCGCCGACGTTGCCGCCAAAAGAGGCCGCGTCGGTGGAATCTGCCACCCAACTCCATCAGCTCCTCACCGACTCGTCTGCCTCAAGAGGTCACGCAGGTGGCAACTGCCACCCGACTCCTTCAGCTTCTTGCTGACTCCGCCACCTCAACAGGCCGCGTGGGTGGCATCCGCCTCCCGACTCCATCGTCTCCTCGCCGACTCGTCCGCCTCAAGAGGACTCGCTTGTGGCATCAACCACCCCACTCCATCGGCTCTTCGCCCACTCCGCCGCCTCAAGAGGTCGCGCCGGCGGCCTCGGCCACCCCACTCCATCTGCTCTTTGCCAATTCCGCCACCTCAAGAGGCCTCGCAGGTGGCATTCACCACCCGACCCCATCGGCACCTTGCCGACTCTGCCACCTCAAGAGGTCGCACTGGTGGCATCCGCCACCCCACTCCATCAGATCCTCGCCGACGTCGCTGCCTCAAGAGGCCGCGCATGTGGAATTTGCCACCCTACTCCATTGGCTCCTCGCCGACTCTACAGCCTCAAGAGGCTGCACAGGTCGCATCTGCCACCAGACTCCATCGGCTCATCGCTGACTCCGCCGCCTCAAGAGGCCGCGATGGTGGCATCTTCCACCCCACTCCATCGGCTCCACGCCGACTCTGCCGCCTTAAGAGGCCACGCAAGTGGCATCCGCCACGTGACTCCAGCGGCTCCTCGCTGACTCTGCCGCATCAAGATGCCACAACGGTGACATCTGCCACCCCACTACATCGGATTCTCGCCGATGTCGTCGCCTCAAAAGGCCGTGCAGGAAGCATCGGCCACCCTACTCCATCGGCTCCTCGCCGACTCCTCCACCAATAGAGGCCGCGCAGGTGGCATCCACCAGTGGACTCCATCGGCTCATCGCCACTCCGCCGCCTCAAGAGGCCGCATCGGTGGTATCAGCTACCCCACTCCATCGGCTCCTCGCCGACTCCGCCGCCTCAAGAGGCCGCATAGGTGGAATCTGCCACCCGACTCCATCGAATCCTCGCTGAATCTGCCACCTCACGAGGCCACGCCAGTGGCATCTACCACCCCTCTCTATCAGCTCCTCTCTGACCTCGCCGCCTCAAGAGGCCGTGCAGGTGGCATCCACCACCCGAAACCATCGGCTCTTCGCTGACTCTGAAACCTCAAGAGGCCGCGTCGGTGGCATCTCCCATCCCACTCCATTGGCTCCTCGTCGACACCGCCATGTCAAGAGGCCGCGCAGGTGGAATTGGCCACCCCACTCCATCATCTCCTCACCAACTTCGCCGCCTCGAGAGGTCGTGCAGTTGGAATCTGCCACCCGGCTCCATCGACTCCTCGCTGACTCTGCCGCCTCAAGAGGACGTGCCGGTGGCATCTGCCACCCCTCTCCATCGGCTCCTCACCGACTTTGCTGCCTCAAGAGGCCCCGCAAGTGGCATCCGCCACCCGACTTCATCGGCTCCACGCCGACTCCGCCGCCTCAAGAGGCCACGCCGGTGGCATCTTCCACCCGACTCAATTGGCTCCTTACCGACGTTGCCGCCTCAAGAGGCCGCGTAGGGTGCATCTTCCACCCCACTCCATCAGCTCCTCGCCGACGCCGCCGCCTCAAGAGGTTGCGCTGGTGGCATCTACCACCCTATTCCATCGGCTCCTCGCTTACATCACCGCCTCAAGTAGTCAAGCGGTGGCATCTGAAACCCCACTCCATCGCCTCCTTGCCGACTCCGCCAACTCAAGTGGCAGCGCAGGTGCCATCTGCCACCCCACTCCATCGGCTCCTCCCGGACTCCGCCACCTCAAGAGGCCATGCAAGTGGCATCCTCCACCCAACTCCATCGGCTCCTCGCCGACTCAGCCGCCTCAATAGGCCCCATCGGTGGCATATTCCACCCCACTCCATTGGCTCCTCGCCAACTCCGCTGCCTCAAGAGGCTGCGCCGGTGGCATCTGCCACCCCACTCCATCAGCTCCTCGCCGACGCTGCCACGTCAAGAGGCCGCGCCGGTGGCATCGTCCACACCACTCCATCGGCTCCTTGACGACCCTCTATCCTCAAGAGGGTGCGCATGTGGCATCCGCCACCCCACTCCATTGGCTCCTCGCCGACTCCACCACCTCAAGAGGCCGCGTATGTGGCATCCACCACTCGACTCCATTGGCTCCTCGCCGACTCCGCCGCCTCAAGAGGCTACGCCGGTGGCATCAACCACCCCACTCCATCGGCTCCTCTCCGACTACGCCGCCTCAAGGGGCCATGCTGGTGGCATCCGCCAACCGACTCCACCGGCTCCTCACCGACTCTACCACCTCAAGAGGCCGCGCCGATGGAATTTTCCACCCCACTCCATCAGCTTTTCACGGACGCTGCCACCTTAAGAGGCTGCGCAGGTGGCATCCACCACCCGACTCCATCGGCTCCTCGCTGACTCCACCGCCTCAAGAGGCCATTCCGATGGCATCTGAAACCCCACTCCATCGGCTCCTCACCGACGTCGACGCCTCAATAGGCTGCACTGGTGGCTTCGGCCACCCCACTCCATCAACTCCTCGCCGACGCCGCCGCCACAAGAGGTCGTTCCAGTGGCATCTGCCAGCCCACTCCAACGGCTCCTCGCCGAGTCCGCCGCCTCAAGAGGCCGCCCCTATGGAATCTTCCACCCCACTCCATCGGCTCCTCGTCACGGCCGCCGCCTCAAGAGGCCGCCCCAGTGGCATCCGCCACCCACTCCATCGTCTCATCGCTGACGACGCCATCTCAAGAGGCCTCGCCGGTGGCATCTGCCTCCCCACTCCATAGGCTCCTCGCTGACCCCTCCATCTCAAGAGGCCGCACAGGTTGCATCTACCACCCCACTCCATCAGCTCCTCACTGACTCCACTGCCTCAAGAGGCCACGCAGGTGGCATCCGCCACCCGACTCCATCGGCTCCTCGCGACTTCGTCGCCTCAAGAGGCCGCGCCGATGGCATCTTCCACCCCACTCCATCAGCTCCTCGTCGATGTTTCCGCGTCAAGAGGCTGAGTCGGTGGCATCTTCCACCCCACTCCATTAACTCCTCCCCGACACCGCCCCTCAAGAGGCCGTGCCGGAGGCATCTACCAGCCCACTCCATCGCCTCCTCGCCGACCCCGCCACCTCCAGAAGCCGCACAGGTGGTATCTTCTAGCCCACTCCATCATCTCCTCGCCGACTCTTCCACCTCAAGATGTTGTGCCAGTGGAATCGGCCACCCCACTCTATCAGCTCCTCGCTGACTCTGTCTCCCCAATAGGCCGCACAGGTGGCATCCGCCACCCGAATCCATCAGCTCCTCACTGATTGTGCCACCTCAAGAGGTTGCACCGGTGGCCTCTTCCACCCCACTCGATCGGCTCCTGGCCGACGCTGCCGCCTCAAGTGGCCGCGGAGGTGGCATCCGCCACCCCAATCCATCGGCTCCTCGCCCACTCTGCCGTCTCAAGAGGCCGTGTAGGTTGCATCCACCACCCGACTCCATCGGCTCCTCGCCAACACCACCACCTCAAGAGGCTAAGTAGGTGGCATCAACCACTCCACTCCATCGGCTCCTCGCCAACTCCACAACCTCAAGAGGCTGCGCAGGTGGAATCCGCCACCCGACTACATCGGCTCCTTGACGACTTGGCCACCTCAAGAGGCTGCGCCAGTGGCATCTACCACCCCACTCCATGGGCTCCACGCTAATGTCGCCGCCTCAAGAGGCCATACTGGTGGAATTTTCCACCCCACTCCATCGACTCCTCACCGACGCCACAACCTCAATAAGCCTCCCCTGTGGCATCTGCCACCCCACCCCAATGGCTCCTCTCCGACCCCGCCGCCTCAAGAGGCCGCACAGGTGGCATCCGCCACCCAAATTTATCGGCTCCTCACCGACTCTTCCACCTTAATAGTTCGTGTCGGTGGCATCTTCCACCCCACTCCATCGGCTCCTCGCCAACGTCGTCGCCTCAAGAGGCCTGGAAGGTGGCATCTTGACACGTGCCTGTCGTGGGGTGTGGAAAAAACAATTATTTACTAAGTTAAAATATGGTATAGAGGTTATCCTAGGTTGTCTCCAGATAGGAGTGCACAACAATTAAGCTGTGACCATAAAATAAGATAAAAAATTGTGGTTTTT
This sequence comes from Viscum album, assembly GCA_963277665.1. Lineage (NCBI taxonomy): Eukaryota > Viridiplantae > Streptophyta > Magnoliopsida > Santalales > Viscaceae > Viscum > Viscum album. The sequence continues at coordinate 450,040,043 of OY728145.1, forward strand.
TTTTTCTGAATTTGATTGATTTTTGAAAAGGAAAGAAAGAAACTAAACAAAGGAAACAAATTTAAGAAAAATATTGAGAACAACTTAAAAATCAAGTTATTGAAACTGTTATATAAGAAGGGTGATTAGGTTAGAGTTGGTTCTCCATTTGTAATTCTATCATAGTTTCAATTTATCCAATTCTCTTCTGCTAAACCGTTAAGAGTGAGAATCCAAAATCGTTTCTTCTCACTCCCTTGGTCAATTAAAAATGTGAGAATAAACATTACTAAAATCGTAGGTTGGTCTACTCTCCTTCCAATGTGTAATAGATTTGTAGAAAATACTCCCAATTATCTTAGGCAATTCCCAATCGGGTCTTGTATATCCCAAGTTATCAAGAACATTCACTACTCCTCACACACGAACCGGTGATCACCGAGTACTTCACCACTAAGTCCTGGTCTATTCGATCGTTTATAAATCATAACCTAGTGGAGGGAGATATGGATCATTGACCAAATATAAATGAACAACAGTATCTAAAATCAGATACACTCGTACATGATAATAAAAACTGTTATAGGAAATTGAAATCGATTTCGCAGAAGAGAGAAAAGATTTTAAAACATATAGTGCATGAACTCATGGGTTACAAAATGGAAAACCTCTCATTACCCAATCACACATAAGTTTACACCACCATGTTATGGGTAATTGTGACTAAGGAGATTGAAGAATTCATTACTAAACTAAGAAGAACAAAAGAGGTAAAACAAAGAACAGAAAATTTAGTGCTCCGGATTCTGTCCTCCAGACGTTTGCCTCTGTTCTGCCCACTATCCGGTCAAATCAGGCCGAGGTCCCTTCTTATAGGAGGTGAGTGATGGATTTTTCCATCCAACCATTATGTTTGAAAGCATTTGTATTCGTGTGGAAGGCGTTATGGCCAATTTAGTGGACTTGACTTATTCTGGCCACCAATCACTATTCCACCAACCCAACATTGACTAGTTTAAGGGCGGTCTTAATGAATGAATTTATTTATGATATTTTTGTTAATCTGACCCTTCTAGTAGGCTTTCGAACCCAGTTGGAATCAATGAATTTGGAGGCCGGTGGTCCATGATATGGTTCATTGAATGTGGTGTGGTCCATTCTGTCGGCCAGAAGAAGTGTTCACATTGACCGAAATGTTTGGGCATGTTGGAGTTCAAATTGGCTTTTGTTCCTGAAGACTTATATGTAGACCACAAACCCGGAAATCCTAAAAAAAGGAATCACGTGAATTGGATACCAAATTTTGGCGGCATTCTTGAAATACATAGGCAATATAAATTTGTTTAATGTCCAGAATTAACCACTTTTCACATTTAAGCTCAAAACTCACCAAAAATCAAAAAATAAGTCAAATAAAATCAAATTGATTAATCTGAAGTGATTAAATAAATTCAAAACATATGTATAAATTTGAAAATATCATCTATGTCAATTTCCCCACACTTAGCACTTGGACTCCTGGACAAGTCAGAATCAAAATAAATTCAATGTAAATTCAAAACACATATCCATGAGATCCACCAATTTGAAAACAAGAAACAAAATATTTCATGCCTCTATTATTTCATGTTCTTAATTTAGGATCATTCAATAAATTTACTCTTCATTACTCCTCCCATGAACACAAAACACTTACCTAACTTTCATTATCTCTCATTACACAAATTTCAATTTTTTAGCAATGTCTTTCTCATCCAAACTCATACAAGGGTCACGACAGGCTTGATAAATTCCTACATCTCCACCCGCTGTGAGTCAATGACATATGTTTATCATGAGGACTTGTTAAAGTTTTTCTGTGGCTTTAGTTTGGTAGGATTTATATGTGAAAATTCTAAGGCTGAATGAAGAGGACTTGGCTATTTTTGAAGAAAAATTGCATTACTCTAATTTTCACAAAAGTATGGTCTTCTCTTCACTCCCCTAAAGAGAAAATAAACTCCTTCTCCATGGAATATCAAGGAATGTTCTCATAGTTCATAATTTCAGAAGAAAAAATCTCAATCTTCTCAAATATAATATTTCTTGAATGATCCAGAAAAGGCACAACTTCCTTTTTACATTAGAAGCTCCAGAAAGGCACAACTTCTCTCATCATCAATGCTCCAGAAAAGTCACAGCTTTCAGCAGAATGAATTTTGTTTTGTAGAAATAAAATCTCTTCAACATTTTTTTCACCCAAAGTATCCCAAAAATAAGTAGTACAATACAAGACAGCTTCCCCCACACTTAAGTTCAACTAGATTATGCAATTTCACTTCAAGAGAAGGTTGGATAGAGAATATTGGCTTGTAATGTGGCTAACCTAACAGTATGTTCATGGCTTCTATGTGCTACAAGGATTAAATGTTCAAGGTAGTCCATTATGAAAGGGATTATCTTGAAAAGGGGGCTTTCAAACCAAAGAAATTCCTCAATCATTTAAAACACAAGTACCTCAAACCCACAAGTTTTAACAGGAATAAATCAAATTCTGGTTAAATCAAGCATGATTTGGTTCTCTCAAGAAGTGAGGTGAATGTAAATAATATAAAAATAATAGGTTCAGAGGCCTCACAAGAATGTGATTTCAAATATAAAGACAGTGATATGTGGCATGGGATTCAAAAAAAAAGAGTATTTTACATGAAATTACTTAAGAATTGAACTTGAAACAATGTCATTTTCACCATTCATTTAAGCTCAGTTTCAAGGAATAAATTATTTCACTCATGGAGATGGGTTTCAAAAATAACAATGATAATCATTTCAGCTCAAATGTTTCAAAAACACACAAAAATTGAAAAAAACACAAAATTTTAAACACTCACATGTTTTTTTAAAACAAATAGGAAAACAAAAAACACATAAAAATCCTACACTACAAAGGTTCCCTCCCCCACACATAAATGATGCAGTGTCCACAATGCATTCAAATTTATTTAACATGTAAGAATAATGGAAATTGAATCAAAAAAATCATGAAAATATAAAGGAGAGGTACGACCTGATGGAGTTTATTCATAAACAAGTTGGAGGAGTGTGATATCATCCATTGGCTCTGATGGCATGGTCCCAAGGAATTTCTTCAATCTGTGCCCATTAACAGTGAATGGATCCTTCACTCCATACTTCACAATCTGCACAGCACCAAAAGGATATACATGAGTAACTATAAATGGACCTTCCCACCTAGAACGATGTTTACCTGGCATCAGCTTGAGTCTTGAATTGAATAATAACACTTTGTCTCCTGGATGAAAGTCCTTTGTTTGGATCAGTTTTTCATGAGCCACTCTTGTTCTCTCTTTGTAAATCCTGGAATTTTCAAATGCTTCCCTTAAAATTTCTTCCAACTCTTGTAATTGAAATCTTCTCTCTTTCCCAGCACTTTTAAGATCCAGATTTATCTTCCTTACAACACAATATGCCTTATGTTCCAATTCCACAGGTAGGTGACAACTTTTCCCATAAATCAGCCTATATGGACTCATCCCAATTGGGGTTTTGTAGGCTATCATGTAAGTCCATAATGTGTCTTCTAACCTTTGTCTCCAATCCTTCCTATTTGGCTTAACAGTCTTTTCCAAAATTCCTTTGATTTCCCTATTGGTCACTTCAGCTTGCCCATTAGTCTATGGATGATAGGGAGTTGATGTTTTATGATGAACCCCATACCTTTTCAACAAAGCCTCTATTATTTTGTTGCAAAAGTGAGTCCCTTGATCACTAATTATGTCTCTATGAACACCAAACCTACAAAATATGTTAGCCCTAACGAAATCAAAAACAACTTTAGCATCGTCAGTCCTGGTGGATTTTTCTTCCACCAATTTGGAAACATAATCAACAGCAAGAAGAATATAAGAATTTCCAAATGACATTGGGAAAGGGCCCATAAAATCTATCCCACAAACTTCAAATATTTCACAAAAATGAAGTGGCTTTTGGGGCATTTCATGCCTCTTTGAAATATTTCCTGTAAACTGACATTTTTCACATTGTTTACAAAATTCATGGGAATCTTTGAAAAGTGTTGGCCAATAAAGTCCAGATTCTAAAATCTTCCTTACTGTCCTTTGAGGTCCAAAGTGGCCTCCACAAGATAATGTGTGACAAAACCTAAAGACTGATTCAATTTCATTTTTAGGAAAACATCTTCTGATCATTTGGTCATTGTAAATCTTCCAAAGAAATGGATCATCCCAGATGTAATATTTAGATTCAGATTTCAATTTGAGAATTTGGTGAGAATTTAAATGAGATGGGACCTGAGATGTTACCAGATAATTGACTATTTCAGCATACCTAGGTACTTCTCCTTTAATAATGTACAACTGCTCCCCTGGAAGGCGATCATTTAGTGGTTCAGTGTCTGGAATTTCAACTTCAGCGGTGTTGGGTAGTCTACTTAAGTGATCAGCCACTTAGTTCGCAGATCCCTTCTTATCTTTGATTTCTATGTTGAACTCTTGTAGTAATAGCATCCATCTCACTATCCTTAGTTTTGCTTCAGCCTTCTTCATCAAGTACCTAAGAGATGCAAGATCATAAAAAACAATGACTTTAGTTCCAAGAAGATACGATCTAAATCTTTCTAAAGCATAAACAGCTGCTAAATTCTCTTTTTCTATTGTTGTGTAGTTGAATTGGGCTGCATCTAAGGTTTTCGAGGCATATGCAATGACTTGTGGCCTGCCCTCATTTCGCTGAGAAAGGAAAGCTCCAACTGCTTGGTTTGAAGCATCACAAAGTAGCTCAAATGGTTCTTCCCAATTTGGTGGCTGCATCACTGGTGGTGTAATCAATCTTTTCTTCAACTCATAAAATGATTCCCTACATGAACTGTTGAAATCAAAATCAGCATCATTCAAAAGTAATCTAGAGAGAGGGAGAGAAATCTTACTGAAATATTTTATAAACCTCCTGTAGAATCTGGAATGTCCTAAAAATGATCTAACATGTTTCACACTAGTTGGGTATGGAAAAGAATTTATCACATCAATTTTTGATTTATCAAATTCAATGCCTTTCTGAGAAATGACATGACCAAGGAAAATTCCTCTCTCAACCATAAAATGACACTTTTCAAAATTCAAAACAAGGTTTTTTTCAATGCAAGTTTTCAAAAAAAATTCCAGATTTTTCAAACAATGGTTAAAAGATTTTCCAAAAACTATGAAATCATCCAAGAAATCTTCCAAGAAATCTTCAATGTGATCAGAAAATATACTTACCATACACCTCTGAAATGTACCTGGAGCATTACACAATCCAAATTTCATCCTTTTGTATGAAAAAGTGCTGAATAGCCAAGTAAAGGTAGTCTTCTCTTGATCTTCGGGAGCAATGGGTACCTGAAAATAACCCGAAAATCCATCCAAAAAGCAATAATGAGTTCTTCCTGCCAACCTCTCTAGCATCAGGTCAATGAAAGGGATAGAGAAATGATCTTTTCGAGTGACCTGAATCATCTTCCTAAAATCTATGCATACTCTTTAGCTATTCTGAATTCTCACAGGGATTAATTCATTCTTTTCATTCCTCACAATGGTTAGACCAGTTTTCTTTGGGACTACATGGATGGGGCTATCCCATTGTGAATCTGATGTAGGATAGATGATCCCAGCTTCTAATAACTTCTCAATCACTTTTTTCACAACCTACATCAGGGTAGGGTTCAGCCTCCTTTGGGGTTATCTGACAGGTTTGTAATCTCCCTTAAGAAAAATTCGATGTGAGAAATATTTGGGTTTATTCGAGGTATATCACCTAAGATCCACCCTATTGCATAGACATTATCTCTCAAAATCTCAATCAAAGATTTTTCTTGAGTTTCAGATAGATTATTAGAAATTATTACTGGTAATTCCTCTCCCTCCATAAGGTAAAGATATTTTAAATTAGTGGGGAGTGGTTTTAATTCAAGATCAGGAGGATTCTCAAGATATGAAACTAAATTGATGTTCTCCACTTCCAATGTTTTGAAATCCTGCACATAAGAAATCATATCATCTTCATCATCATTTAACAAATTATCAAAGAAATAAGATTTTACCTTTTCATCCAACAGGAAATCAGAAACTCCAAGATTTTAGGAATCCATATGTTTAGTGATATATTTAATAGAAAAATTCTCTCCTAATGATAAAAATTCATGAAACATACCTGATTCTTCAATTGGTTCTATGTCATCTTCATGGGAGAGTGCGAAGAGTGAATGATCATCTGGTGGGTGCCTCATGGATTCAAAAATATTGATGTGGACAATGTTATCTCCAAACTCCATCGTAAGTGTCCCTTCATGTAAATTGATGATGGTTTTGGCCGTCTTTAAGAATGGTCTCCCCAAAATGATGGGTGAGTGTGATGGGATCCTATCATCTTCCATATTCAACACATAAAAGTCAGCAGGGAATAAAATATCTTTGACTTTTACCAGGACATCCTCCAGAACTCCTGCTAGGAAAAATGTGGATCTATTTGCAAGCTGGACCACCACTCTTGTGGGATTCAAGTCTCCCATATGCAAACATTTATATACTGAGTGAGGCAATACATTAATTTATGCACCTAAATCGCACAAAGCATTAAGGAAATTTAATGAACCAATGGTGCATGGAATAGAAAACGTCCCTAGATCTTGACATTTGGTTGGAAATTGTGGTGTGATAATGGATGAGACGCTTCTTCCCAAATTGATAATCCTAGTCCCTTGAAGTCTCCTTTTCTTGGTGCAAAGATCCTTCAAAAACTTAGCGTACTTTGGAATTTGTTTGAGTGCTTCGAGAATAGGTATGTTGATTTCCACTTTCTGAAAGGTGTCCAGAATTTCTTTTTGCAGTGCTTCTTCTTGTAACCTCTTTGATTCAATCATCCTTGATGGAAAAGGAGGTGGTATATCTTTCGTCACCCTTTGTTGCCTTTGAAATTGTGTTTATTGTTTCTTCCTTCTTGGCCTATCATTATCATCCTCCTCTTTCTTATCTTCTTCCCTGTGCATTTTACTAGATTTTTCATCATTTCTAACATCATTCTCACCCAGATTAGTTTTTCTTGCTTCAGGTTCAATGGAGGATGGTGGTTGGAGATCTTTTCCACTTCTTTTAGTTATAATACTAACATTATTTTTTGGGTTTGGGACTGATTGGGAATGGATTTGACCAGGATTTTTGGTCAGAAAGTCCATGAGACTTTCAAACATATTGGAAAAATATTTAACAGTGACTTTCAGTCCTTCAAACTCAGATTTTAGTTGGTTTTGAATTAGAGGTTGTGAACTGGTGGATGGTTTCTCATAGGGTCTTTGGAGATTGGTTGGTTTTTGGTAAGAAGTCTGGTTATAAGATGGTTTTTATTGAAATGGTGGAGGGTTCTGGAATTGATTCTGGAATGGGGGTTGGTTTTGAAACTGATTTTGGAATGGGGGTCTACCTTGATTCTGCTGATTTCCAAACCCATATTAGACTTGGTTAGGATATATCCATTCTTGATTTTGTTGGAACTGCCTTGGCTGAAAGGCTGCTGCACAACTTTCCATTCCCTGTATTTCAGAACATTGGTCAGTAAAATGATCAGGTGATGAGCCTAAACCACATACCTCAGCTGGCGCTTGATGGTCACTAACTTGCTTCAAGGCCATCTGTCTCACCAAACTAGTAAGCTCTTCAATATTAGTTTCTAGTAAGGGTGATAGATGAGAAGTGCGTACCTCATGAATACCTCTTGTTCCAATACCTCTTGTTCCAAATTGCTGCGAGTTTTGGGAAATATTCTCATCAAGCCCTTGGCTTCTTCTGGTGACTTGTCAATTAGTGCACCTCTAGATGATGCATCAAGAAGGTTTCTATCATTTTCCAGTAGTCCTTGATAGAATAAGACAAGAAAGTGGTGTTCCTAAATGGCTTGATGCGGACAACTGGCACATAGCTTCTTAAATCTCTCCCAGTACTCATAAGGGGTTTCTCCAGATGATTGTCCTATGGTGTAGATTTCCTTCCGAATGGTTGTGATTATAGAGGTGGGGAAGAATATTTGCATAAAACGTCTTACCAGTTCATTCCAGTCATGTACATATCCTGGTTTTAGGCCGTACAACCATTCTTTTGCAGCCCCATCTAATTAAAATGGAAATTCCTTCCACTTTACCTGCTCCTCAGTAATTCCACGGGGTCTGAAAGTTTAGCACACATGTGTGAACTCTTTAATGTGTTTGTTTGGATCTTCCCCTGCCAATGCATGGAACTTTGGAAGCAAATGAATCATGTTAGGTTTCATTTCAAAATCATTTTGTAACACTGGAATGGAAAGTTGATTCTTTTGATTAAGGAATTTTGGTGCATAGAGGTCTCTAAGTGTTTGGTTTTGATTTTTATCCATGATGACAAGCTCAGAGTGAACACTTGAAGTTTCACTTGAGTATGCAAGGGGAACATCCACAAAATCAGATTCCAAATTAATGTTTCTACGTATATTTAACAAGGTTCCTTCAATCTCAGGATCTATGGGTAAAGGTTCAGTTTTTGAGGTTCGAGTCATGCAATTTTGAAGAGAAAAGATGAAAAGAGAGAAAAGAAAAGAAAAGAAATGTTGGCGCTACCTCCCCGGAAACGACGCCATGTTTTGACACGTGCTTATCATGTGGTGTGGAAAAAAAATTATTTACTAAGTTAAAATATAGTATAGATGTTATCATAGGTTTTCTCTAGGGAGGAGTGCACAACAATTAAGATATCACCTTAAAATAAGATAAAAAATTGTGGCTGTTTTTCTGAATTTGATTGATTTTTGAAAAGGAAAGAAAGAAACTAAACAAAGGAAGGAAATTTAAGAAAAATATTGAGAACAACTTAACAAATCAAGTGATTGAAACTATTATATAATAAGGGTGATTAGGTTAGAGTTGGTTCTCCATTTGTAATTCTATCATAGTTCCAATTTATCCAATTCTCTTCTGCAAAACCGTTAAGGGTGAGAATCCAAAATCGTTTCTTCTCACTCCCTTGGTCAATTAAAAATGTGAGAATAAACATTACTAAAATATTAGGTTGGTCTAATCTCTTTCCAACGTGTAATAGAGTTATAGAAAATACTCCCAATTATCTTAGGCAATTCCCAATCGGGTCTTGTATATCCCAAGTAATCAACAACATTCACTACTCCTCACACACGTACCGGTGATCACCGTGTACTTCACCACTAAGTCCTGGTCTATTCAATAATTTATAAAACAGAACCTAGTGGAGGGAGATATTGATAACTGACCAAATATAAATGAAAAATAGTATCTAAAAGACGATACAATCGTACATGATAACAAATACTGTTATAGGAAATTGAAATCGATTTCGCAGAAAAGAGAATGGATTTTAAAACATATAGTGCATGAAATCAAGGGTTACAAAATGGAAAACCTCCCCTTCCCCAATCACACAGAAGTTTACCCCACAATGGTAAGGGTAATTGTGACTAAGGGGAAAGAAGAATTCATTACTATACTAAGAAGAACAAAAGAGATAAAACAAAGAACAAAAAATTTGGTGCTCCGGATTCTGTCCTCCAGAAGTTTTCCGCTGTTCTACCCACTCTCCGGTCGAATAAGGCCAAGGTACCTTCTTATGGGAGGTGAGTAATGGAGTTGGGCATCCACCCACGACGTTTTAAAGCATTCGGATCCGTGTGGAAGGAGTTATGGACGATTTTGTAGACTTGACTTATTCTGGCCGCCAATCACTATTCCACCAACCCAAATTTGACCAGTTTAAGGGCGGTCTTAATGAATGAATTTATTTCTGATATTTTTCCTTAGTCTGTACCTTCTAGTAGGATTTTGAACCCAGCAAGAATCAATGAATTTGGAGTCTGGTGGTCCAAGATATTGTTCATTAAATGTGGTGTGGTCCATTCTGCCGGCCAGAAGAAGTGTTCACATTGACCGAAATTTTTGGGCATGTTAGAGTTCGAATTATCTTTTGTTCCTGACGACTTATATGTAGCCCACGAACCATGAAATCCTAAAAAATGGAATCAGGTGAATTGGATACCAAATGTAGGAGTTAATCTTGAAATACAGAGGCAATATAAATCTGTTTAATGTCCAGAATTAACCACTTTTCACATTTAAGCTCGAAAGTCACCAAAAATCATAAAATGATGCAAATAAAATAAAATTGATTAATGTGAAGTGAATAAATCAATTAAAGACATATCTATAAATATGAAAATATTATCTCTATCACATCTTCCACCCCACTCCATCGGCTCCTCGCTGACTCCACCGCCTCGAGAAGCCACGCAGGTGGCATCCGCCACCCGACATCATCGGCTCCTCGCAGACTCCGCCACCTCAAGAGGCCGCGCTGGTGGAATATTCCACCCCACTCCATCAGCTCCTCGTCGACGATGCCACCTCAAGAGGCCATGTAGGTGGAATCCTCCACCCCACTACATTGGCTCCTCACTGACTCTGCTGCCTCAAGAGGACGCGCATGTGGCATCCGCCACCCGATTCCATCGGCTCCTTGCCGACTCGACCGCCTCAAGAGGTCATGTTGGTGGCTTCTGCCACCCCAATCCATCACCTCCTCACCGACTCCACCGCCTCAAGAGGTCACATAGGTGGCTTCCCCCACCAGACTCCATGGGCTCCTCTCCGCCTCCGCCGCCTCAAGAGGCTGCACCGGTGGCATCTGCCACCCCAATCCATTATGTCCTTGTCGCCGCCTCCACATCAGGAGGCTGCGCATGTGGAATCTGACACTCCCACTCCATAGAATCCTTTTCGACTCTGCCGCCCCAATAGGACGCCCAGGTGGCATCCGCCACCCAACTCCATCAGCTCCTTTCCAAATCTGCCACCTCAAACGGTCGCGCCGGTGGCATCTGCCACCCAACTCCATCGGCTCCTCGCCGATGCCGACACCATAAGAGGCAGCGTCGGTAGCATTATCCACCCCACTCCATCGGCTGATCACCGACACCGCTTCCTCAAGAGGCCGCACCGGTGGCATCTGCTACCACAATCCATCGGCTCCTCACCGACTCCGCCGCCTCAAGAGGCCGCGCCTGTGGAATCTTCCACCCCACTCCATCGGCTCCTCACCACCGCCGCCACCTCAAGCAGCTGCGCCGGTGACATTAGCCACCCCACTCCATCAGCTCCTTGCCGATGTCGCCGCCTAAAAAGGCCGCACCTGTGGAATCTGCCACCCCACTCCATCCGGTCCTCGCTAACCCCGCCGCCTCAAGAGGTCATGCAGGTGGCATTTTCCACCCCACTCCATCGGCTCTTCCCCGACTCTGCAGCCTCAAGAGCCCGCGCAGGTGGCATCCAACACCCAACTCCATAGGCTCCTCGCTGACTCTGCCGCCTCAAGAAGCCGTGTCAGTGGCATTTTCCACCCCACTTTGTGGGCTCCTCGCTGACCCCACCGCCTCAAGAGGTCGTGCAGGTGGCATATGCCACCCAACTCCATTATCTCCTACCCGACTGCACCGCCTCAACTGGCCGCGCTGGTGGCATCTTCCACCCCACTCCATCAGCTCCTCACTGACTCCGCCACCTCAAGAGGCAGCGCAGGTGGCATCCGCCACCAAACTACATCGGCTCCTCGCTGACTCCACCGCCTCAAGAGGTCGCGCCGGTGTCATCGGCCACCCCACTCCATCGACACCTCGCTGAAGCCACCGCCTCAAGAGGCCGCGCAGGTGGGATCTGCCACTCCACTACATCGGTTCCTCGCCGACTTCTCCACCTCAAGAGGCCATGCAGGTGGCATCTACCACCAAACACCTTCAGCTCCTCGCTGACTCCACCACCTCAATAGGCCGCCTAGGTGTCATCGGCCACCCCACTCCATCGTCTCCCCGCCGTTTCCACCGCCTCAAGAGGCCGCGCTGGTGGCATCCACCACCCGACCCCATCGGCTTCTTGCTGACTCCCCCACCTCAAGAGGCCGCGCCAGTGGAATCTAATACCCAACACCATCGGCTCCTCACCGCAGCTGCCGCCTCAAGAGGCCGCATCGGTGGCATCACCCACCCCACTCCATCAGCTCCTCACCGACCATGCCACGTCAAGAGGCCGCACAGCTGGCATCCTCCACCTGACTCCATCAGCTCCTCGCCGACTCCGTCGCCTCAAGAGGCCGCGTCGATGGCATCTGCCACCCCACTCCATCGGCTCCTCGCTGACGCCGCCTCCTCAAGAGGCCATGCAGGTGGCATTTTCCACCCCACTCCATCATCTCCTAGCTGACTCCGCCACCTTAAGATGTTGTACGGGTGGCATCCGCCACCTAACTCCATCGGCTCCTCGTCGAATCCTCCGCCTCAAGAGGCCACACCGGTGGCATCCGCCACCCCACTCCATAGGCTCCTCGTCGACTCCGCTGCCTCAAGAGGCCCCACAGGTGGCATCCGCCACTCGACTCCATCGGCTCCTCACCGACTCCGCCACCTCAAGAGGCTGCGCCAGTGGCATCTTCCACCCCTCTCCATCGGCTCCTCGCAGATGTTACCGCCTCAAGAGGCCGTGCCGGTGGCATCTGTCACCCAACTCCATCAGTTCCTCACCGACTCAGCCGCCTCAAGAGGTCGCGCAGGTGGCATCCGCCACCCGACTCCTTGGGCTTCTCACTGACTCTGCCGCCTCAACAGGCCGCGCAGGTCGCATCCGCCACCCGACTCCATCGGCTCCTCGCTGACTCTGCCACCTCAAGAGGTCACGCCGGTGGCATCAGCCACCCCATTCCATCGGCTCTTCACCAAATCTGCTTCCTCAAGAGGCCTCACAGGTGGCATTCGCCACTTGACTCCATCGTATCCTTGCTGACTCCGCCTCCTCAAGAGGCCGCACCGGTGGCATCCACCACCCCACTACATAAGCTCCTCACCGATGTCGCCACCTCAAAAGGCCACAAAGGTGGAATCTACCACCCCATCCCATCGGTTCCTCGCCGACTCCGCCGCCTCAAGAGGCCGCATAGGTGTAATCCGCCACCAGACTCCATCGGCTCCTCACTGACTCTGTCGCGTCAAGAGGCCACGCCGGTGGCATCTTCCACCCCACTCCATCGGCTCCTTGACGACTCCGCTGCCTTAAGAGGCCACGCAGGTGACATCCACCACCCGACTCCAGTGGCTCCTCACTGACTCCGCTGCCTCAAGAGGCCGCAACGGTGGCATCTGCCACCCCACTCCACCAGCTCCTTGCCGACGCCGCCGCCTCAAGATGCTGTGAAAGAGGCATCGGCCACCCCACTCCATCATCTACTCGCCGACTCCGCCGCCTCAAGAGGCCGCGCAGGCGGCATCCACCAGCGGACTCCATCTGCTCCTCGCCACTCCGCCGCCTTAAGAGGCCGCACCAGTGGCATCTTCAACCCCACTCCATCGGTTTCTCGCCGACTCCACCGCCTCAAGGGGCCACACAGGTGGCATCTTCTACCTGACTCCATCGACTCCTCTCCAACTCTGCCGCCTCACGAGGCCACCCCCGTGGCATATTCCACCCCGCTCTATTAGCTCTTCCTCGACCTCTCCGCCTCAAGAGGCCGCGCCGGTGGTATCTGCCACCCGACACCATCGGCTCCTCGCTGACTCTGCAACCTCAATAGGCCGCGTCAGTGGCACTCCAATCCCACTCCATTGGCTCCTCACCGACACCTCCACCTCAAGAGGCCGCGTATGTGGAATTGGCCACCCCACTCCATCGTCTCCTCGCCAACTTCGCCGCCTCAAGAGGCCGCACAGGTGGCATCAGCCACCCGGCTCCATAGGCTCCTCGCCAACTCTGCCGCCTCAAGAGGCCACGCCAATGGCATCCGCCACCCCTCTCCATCGGCTCCTCGCCGACTCCGCCACCTCAAGAGGCCGCGCATGTGGCATTCACTACCCGACTCCATCGGCTCCTCGCAGACTGCGCCGCCTCACGAGGTCGCGCCGGTGGCATCTGCCACCTGACTCCATCGGCTCCTCGCCGACACCGCCACCTCAAGAGGCTACGTCAGGTGCATCTTCAACCCCACTCTATCGGCTCATCGCCGACATCGACGCCTCAAGAGGCCGTGCTGGTGGCATCTGCCACCCCACTCAATCGGCTCTGCGCCGACGCCGCTGCCTCAAGAGGCCGCACTGCTGGCAACTGAAACCTCACTCCATCGGCTCCTCGCTGACCCCGCCACCTCAAGAGGCCGCGCAGGTGGCATCTGCCACCCCACTCCATCGGTTCCTCCCTGACTCCGCCGCCTCAAGAGGCTGTGCAGGTGGCATCCTCCACCCGACTACATTGGCTCTTCGCCGACTCCTCTGCCTCAAGAGGCCCTGCAGGTGGCATCCGCCACCCGACTCCATGGGCTCCTCACCGACTCTGCCACCGCAAGAGGCCCCGCCAGTGGCATCTGCCACCCCACTCCTTCAGCTCATCTCCAACTCCGTTGCCTCAAGAGGCTGCGCCGGTGGTATCTGCCACCCCACTCCATCAGCTCCTCGCCGACGCCGCCGCCTCAAGAGGCCGCGCCAATGGCATCGGCCACCCCACTCCATCAGCTCCTCACCAACCCCGCCTCCTCAAGAGGATGCACATGTGGAATCCACCACTCCACTCCATAGGTTCGTCGCCTTCTTGGCCACCTCAAGAGGTCGCGCATGTGGCATCCGCCACTCGACTCCATTGGCTCCTCTCCGACTCCGCCACCTCAAGAGGCTGCGCTAGTGGCATCGGCCACCCCACTCCATCGGCTCCTCGTCGACTGCGCCACCTCAAGAGGTCGCACTGGTGGCATCCGCCTCCTGACTACATCGGCTCCTCACCGACTCCTCCGCCTCAAGAGGCCGCGCGGGTGGCATCTACCACCCCACTCTATCAGATTTTCTCCAACGCTGCCGCCTTATGAGGCCGCGTAGGTGGAATCCACCACCCGACTCCATCTTCTCCTCGCTAACTCCACCGCCTCTAGAGGCCGTGCTGGTGGCATCTGACACCCCACTCCATCGGCTCCTTGCTGACGGCAACGCCTCAATAGGTTGCGCCGGTGGCATCATCCAACCCACTCCATCGTGTCCTCACCGACGCTGCTTCCTCAAGAGGTCGCGCCGGTGGAATCTACCACTCCACTCCATCGGCTCCTCGCAGAATCTACCGCCTCAAGTGGTCACGCCTGTGGCATCTTCCACCCCACTCCATTGGCTCCTCGCCGCGGCCACCGCCTCAAGAGGCCGCACCGGTGGAATCAGCCACCCCACTCCATCGGCTCATCGCTGACGCCGCCATCTCAAGAGGCCACACCGGTGGCATCTGCCACCCCAATCCATCGGCTCCTCGCTGACCCCGCCATTTCAAGAGGCTGCACAGGTTGCATCTACCACCCCACTCCATCGGATCCTCACTGACTCCACTACCTCAAGAGGCCGCGCAGGTGGTATCTACAACCCGACTCCATCGGCTCCTCGCCGACTCCGCCACCTCGAGAGGCCGCGCCGGTGGCATCTTCCACCCCACTCCATCAGCTCCCCGTCGATGTGGCCGCCTCAAGAGGCTGAGTCGGTGGCATCTTCCACCGCACTCCATCGGTCCTTGCAGACACCGCTGCCTCAAGAGGCCGCACCGGTGGCATCTGCCAGCCCACTCCATCGGCTCCTCGCCGACGCCGCCACCTCAGGTGGTTGCGCTGGTGGCATCTGCCACCCCACTCCATCTTCTTCGCGCCGACCCCGCCGCCTCGAGACGCCTCACAGGTGGAATCTTCCAGCAAACTCCATCGGCTCCTCGCCGACTCTACCGCCTGAAGAGGCTGTGCCGGTGGCATTTGCCACCCCACACTATCGGCTCCTCGCTGACATCGCCGCCTCAAGAGGCCGCGCCGGTGGCATCTAAAACACCACAACATCGGCTCCTCCCTGCCACCGCCGCCTCAAGAGGCCGCACCGGTGGCATCAGCCACCCCACTCCATCGGCTCCTCGCCGACCCCACTACCTCAAGAGGCCGCACAGCTGGCATACTACACCCGACTCCATAGGCTCCCCACCGACTCCACCACATCAAGTGGCCGTGTTGATGGAATCTGCCACCCCAATCCATCGGCTCCTCGCCGACGCTGCCACCTCAGTAGGCTACGCATGTGGCATTTTACACCCCACTCCATCATCTCCTCGCTGAATCTGCCACCTCAAGAGGCTGTGCGGGTGGCATCCGCCCCCCAACTCCATCGGCTCATCGCCGAATCCTCCGCCTCAAGAGTCCACGTCGGTGGCATCCGCCACCCCACTCCATCTGCTTCTCGTCGACTCCACCACCTCAAGAGGCCCCATAGGTGGCATCCGCCAACTGACTCCATCGGCTCCTCACCAACTCCGCCGCCTCAAGAGGTCGCGCTGGTGGCATCTTCCACCCCACTCCATCGGCTCATCGCCAACGTCGTCGCCTCAAGAGGTCCCGTCGGTGGCATCAGTCACCCCACTCCATCGGCTCCTCGCCGACGTTGCCGCCTCAAGAGGCCGCGCCGGTGGCATCTTCCACCCAACTCCATCAGCTCCTCACCAAATCGGTCGCCTTAAGAGTTCGCACAGGTCGTATCCGCCACCCGACTCTTTCGGCATTTCGCGGACTCCACCCTCTCAACAGGTCGCGCAGGTGGCATCCGCCACCCGACTCCATCGGCTCCTCATCGACTCTTCCACCTCAAGAGGCCGCACTGGTGACATCGGCCACCCCACTCCATCGGCTCTTCGCCAAATCCGCTACCTCAAGAGGCCTCGCAGGTGGCATTCGCCACCCGACTCCATCGGCTCCTCACCGACTGCACCTCCTCAAGAGGCCGCGCCGGTGGCATCCATCACCCCACTCCATCAGCTCCTCGCCGACGCCGCCACCTCAAAAGGCCTAATAGGTGGAATATGAAACCCCATTCCATCGGCTCCCCGCCGACTCCTCCGCCTCAAGAGGCCGCACAGGTGGCATCCGCCACCAGACTCCATCGGCTCCTCGTCGACTCCGCGGCCTCAAGAGGTCATGCCGGCGGCATCTGCCACCCCACTCCATCAGCTCCTCGCCGACTCCGCCGCCTTAAGAGGCCACGAAGGTGGTATCTACCACCCGACTCCAGCGGCTCCTCGCTGACTCCGCCGCCACAAGAGGCCGCAACGGTGGTATCGACCACCCCACTCCATCGGCTCCTCGCCGACGTCGCCGCCTAAAGAGGCCGTGCAGGAGGCATCGGCTACCCCACTCCATCGGCTCCTCGCCGACTCCGCCACCTCAAGAGGCCGCGCTTGTGGCATCCACCAGCGGACTCCATTGGCTCCTCACCACTCTGCCACCTCATGAGGCCACCCCTGTGGCATCTGCCACCCCACTCCATGGGCTCCTCGCCGACTCTGCCACCTCAAGAGGCCGCACAAGTGGCATCCGCCACCCGACTCCATAGACTCCTCGCCGACTCTACCACCTCACGAGGCCACGCCGGTGGCATCTTCCACCCCGCTCTATCGGCTCCTCTCAGACCTCGCCGCCTCAAGAGGCCGCACAGGTGGCATCCGCCACCCGACACCATCGGCTCCTCACTGACTCTGCAACCTCAAGAGGCCGTGTCGGTGGCATCTACCATCCCACTCCATCGGTTCCTGGCCGACACCGCCGCCTCAAGAGGTCGTGCTGATGGCATCCGCCACCCCACTCTATCGGCTCCACGCCGACTCCGCCGCGTCAAGAGGCCACGCATGTGGCATCCTCTACCCGATGTCATCCGCTCCTTGCCGACTCCGCCGCCTCAAGAGGATGCGCCGGTGGCATCTGCCACCCGACCCCATCTGCTCCTCGCCATCACCACCGCCTCAAGATGCCGCGTTGGGTGAATCTTCCACCCCACTCCATTGTCTCCTCGCCGACACTGCCGCCTCAAGAGGCCGCACCGGTGGCATCTGCCACCCCACTCCATCGGCTCATCGCCGACGCCGCTGTCTCAAGATTCCGCACCGGTGGAATCTGAAACCCCACTCCATCGGCTCCTTGCTGACCCTTCCACCTCAAGAGGTCGTGCAAGTGGCATCTTCCACCACACTCCATAGGATCCTCCCCGACTCCGCCGCCTCAAGAGGTTGCGCAGGTGGCATCCGCCACCCGACTCCATCGGCTCCTCACCGACTCCGCCACCTCAAGAGGCCCCGTCAGTGGCACTTGACACCCCACTCCATCGGCTCCTCGCCGACTCCGCCACCTCAAGAGGCTGTGGAGGTGGCATCTGCCACCCCACTCCATCGGCTCCTCGTCGACGCCGCCACCTCAAGAGGCCGCACCGGTGGCATCGGCCACCCCACTCCATCGGCTCCTCGCCGACCCCACCTCCTCAAGAGGACGCGCATGTGGCATCCTCCACCACACTCCATCAGCTCCTTGCCGACTCCTCCACCTCACAAGGCCGCGCATGTGGCATCTTCCACTCGACTCCATCGGCTCCTCGCCGACTCTGCCGCCTCAAGAGGCTGCGCCGGTGGCATCGGCCACCCCACTCCATCGGCTCCTTGCCGACTCCACCACCTTAAGAGGTCGTGCAGGTGGAATCCACTACCCGACTCCATCGGCTCCTCGCCGACTCCGCAGTCTCAAGAGGCAGCGCTGGTGGCATCTGCCACCCCACTCCATCAGCTTTTCACCGACGTTGCCGCCTTAAGAGGTCGCGCAGGTGGCATCCGCCACCCGATTCCATCGGCTCCTCGCTGAATCCATCGACTCAAGAGGCCATGTCAGTGGCATTTGAAACCCCACTCCATCGGCTCCTCATCGACGACGATGCCTCAATAGGCCACGCCGGTGGCATCAGCCACCCCACTCCATCGGCTCCTCGCCGATGTTTCCGCCTCAAGAGGCCGCGCCGGTGGCATCTGCCACCCCACTCCAACGGCTCCTCGCCGACTCTGTCACCTCAAGTGGTCGCGCCTGTGGCATCTGCCACCCCACTCCATCAGCTCCTCACCACGGATGCCGCCTCAAGAGGCCGCACCGGTGGCTTCAGCCACCCCACTTCATCGGCTCATCACTGACGCCACCATCTCAAGAGGCCTCACCGGCGGCATTTAACACCACACTCCATCGGCTCCTTGCTGATCCCGTCGTCTCAAGAAGCCACGCAGGTTGCATCTACCACCCCACTCCATCGGCACCGCACTAACTCCACTGCCTCAAGAGGCCACGCAGGTGGCATCCGCCACCTGACTCCATCGGCTCCTGGCCAACTCCGCCGCCTCAAGAGGCCGCGCCGGTGGAATCAGCCACCCCACTCCATCGGCTCTTCGCTTCCTTTGCTGCCTAAAGAGGCCACACAACTGGAATCCTCCACCCGAATCCATCGGCTCCTCATCGACTCCGCCTCCTCAAGAGTCGGAGTCGATGGCATCTTCCACCCCTCTCCATCAGCTCCTCGCCGACATCTCCCCCACAAGAGGCCTCATAGGTGGAATTTTCCACCCCACTCCATCATCTCCTCACCGACTCCGCCACCTCAAGAGGCTATGCGGGTGGCATCCGCCACCCGACTCCATCAGCTCCTCGCCGAATCCTCCGCCTAAAGAGGCCACGCAGGTGGAATCTGCCACCCCACTCCATCGGCTCCTCATCGACTTTGCCACCTCAAGAGGCCCCACAAGCAGCATCCGCCACCCAACACCATCGGCTCCTCACCGACTCATCCTCCTCAAGAGGCCACGCTGGTGGCATCGGCCACCCCACTCCATCGGCTCATCGCCGACGTCGTCGCCTCAAGACGTCACGTCAGTGGCATCAGTCACCCCACTACATCGACTCCTCGCCGATGTTACCACCTCAAGAGGCCACGTCGGTGGCATCTTCCAACCAACTCCATCGGCTCCTCAACGACTCGGCCTCCTCAAGAGGTCACGCAGGTGGCATCTGCCACCTGACTCCTTCGACTTCTCACTGACTCAGCCGCCTCAACAGGCCGCGCAGGTGGCATCCGCCACCCGACTCCATCGGCTCCTCGCCGACTCTTCCATCTCATGAGGCTGCGCCGGTGGCATCGGCCACCCCACTCCATCAACTCTTCACCAAATCCGCCCCCTCAAGAGGCCTTGTAGGTGGCACCCTCCACCCGACTCCATCGGCTCCTCTCCGAATCCGCCTCCTCAAGAGGTTGTGCCGGTGACATCCTCCACCCCACTCCATCAGCTCCTCGCCGACGTCGCCACCTCAAAAGGCCACACATGTGGCATCTGCCACCCCATCCCATCGGCTCCTCGCCGACTTCGCCGCCTCAAGAGGCCGCACAGGTGGCATCTGCCACCGGACTCCATCAGCTCCTCGCCGACTCTTCCACCTCAAGAGGCCGCGCCGGTGGCATCTGCCACCCCACTCGATCGACTCCTCACTGACTCTGCCGCCTTAAAAGGCCACACAGGTGGCATCTGCCACCTGACTCCAGTGGCTACTTGCTGACTCTGCCACCTCAAGAGGCCGCAACAGTGGCATCTTCCACCACAATCCATCGGCTCATCGCCGACGCCGCCGCCTCAAGAGGTCGTGCAGGAGGCATCGGCCACCCCACCCCACCGGCTCCTCGCCGACTCCGCCGCCTCAAGAGGCTGTGCAGGTGGCATCCACCAGCGGACTCCATCGGCTCCTCGCCACACCGCCACCTCAAGAGGCTGCATCGGTGGCATCTGCCACCCCACTCCATCGGCTGCTCGCCGACTCCGCCGCGTCAAGAGGCCGCACAGGGGGCATCCGCCACCCGACTCCATCGACTCCTCGCCGACTCTGCTTACTCACGAGGCCACGCCAGTGGCATCTGCCACCCCGCTCTTTCAGCTACTCTCCATCCTCGCCTCCTCAAGAGGCCTCGCAGGTGGCATCCGCCACCCGACACCATCGGCTCCTCGCTGACTCTGATACCTCAGGAGGCCACGTCGGTGGCATCTCCCATCCCACTCCATTGGCTCCTCACCGACATCTCCGCCTCAAGGGGTCATGCATATGGCATTGTCCACCCCACTCCATCGGATCCTCACCAACTTCGCCGCCTCAAGAGGCCACGCAGGTGGCATCCGCCACCCGGCTCCATCGGCTCCCCGCCGACTTCGCCGCCTCAAGAGGCCGTGCCGATGGTATCTGCCACCCCTCTCCATTGGCTCCTCACCGACTCCACTGCCTCAAGAGGCCTCATATGTGGCATTCGCCACCCGACTCCATCAGATCCTCACTGACTCTGCAACCTAAAGAGGCTGCTCCGGTGGTATCTTCCATCCGACTCCATCAGCTCCTCGCCGACACCGCCGCCTCAAGAGGGCACATCGGGCGCATCTCCCACCCCACTCCATCGTCTCCTCGCCGACACCTCCGCCTCAAGAGGCCGTGCCGATGGCATCAGCAAACCCACTCCATCGGCTCGTCGCCGATGCCGCTGCCTCAAGAGGTCGCGCCAGTGGCATCTCAAACCCCACTCCATCGGCTCCTTGCCGACCCTGCGACCTCAAGAGGGCGAGCAGGTGGCATCTTCCACCCCACTCCATCATCTCCTCTCGGACTTCGCCACCTCAGGAGGTCGCGCAGGTGGCATTCGCCACCTAACTCCATTAGCCCCTCGCTGAATCTGCCGCCTCAAGAGGCCCCGCTGGTGGCATCTGCCACCCCACTCCATTGGCTCCTCACCGACTCTGTGGCCTCAAGAGGTTGCGCTGGTGGCATCTGCCACCCCACTCCATCGGCTCCTCGCCGACGCCGCTTCCTCAAGAGGTCGCACCGGTGGCATCGGCCACCCCACTCCATAAGCTCCTCGCTGACCCCGCCTCCTCAAGAGGATGTGCATGTGGCATCCGCCACCCCCTCCATCAGCTCTTCGCTCACTCTGGCACCTCAAGAGGATGCGCATGTGGCATCCACCACTCGACTCCATCGGCTCCTTGCCAACTCTGCTGCCCCAAGAGGCTGTGCCGGTGGCATCGACCACCCCACTCCATCAGCTCCTCGCTGACTGCACCACCTCAAGAGGCCGTGCAGGTGGCATCCGCCACCCGAATCCATCGGCTCCTTGCCGACTCCGCCCCCTCAAGAGGTTGCGCCAGTGGCATATGCCACCCCACTCCATCAGCGTTTCCCCGATGCTGCCGCCTTAGGAGGCCGCGCAGGTGGCATCCACCACCAGACTCCATCGGCTCCTCACTGGCTCCACTCCCTCAAGAGGCCGTGCCGGTGGCATCTGACACCCCACTCCATCGACTCCTCACCGATGACGATGCCTCAATTGGCCGTTCTGGTGGCATCAGCCACCCCACTCCATCGGCTCCTCGATGATGCTGCCCCCTCAAGAGGTCGTGCCGGTGGCATCTGCCACCCGACTCCATCGGCTCCTTGCCAACTCTGCAGCCTCAAGAGGCCGCACTTGTGGAATCTGCCACCCCACTCCATCGGCTCCTCGTCGCGGCCGTCACCTCAAGAGGTCGCACCGGTGGCATCAGCCACTCCACTCCATCGGCTCATCGCCGACGCTGCCATCTCAAGAGGCCTCGCCAGTGCAATCTACCACCCCACTCCATCGGCTTCTCACTGAACCCACCATATCAAGATACCGCGTAGGATGCATCTTCCACCCCACTCCATTGGCTCCGCACCGACTCCACTGCCTCAAGAGGCCGCGCAGGTGGCATCCACCACCCGACTCCATCGGTTCATGGCCAACTCCACCACCTCAAGAGGCCGCGCCGGTGGCATCATCCACCCCACTCCATCGGCTCCTCGCTGCCCTTGCTGTCTCAAGAGGCCGCACAGGTGGCATCCTCCACCCAACTCCATCGGCTCCTCACCGACTCCGCCGCCTCAAGAGGCCATGTCGATGGCATCTTCAACCCCACTCCATCGGCTCCTCACCGACGCCGCCCCCTCAAGAGGCCACGCAGGTGGAATTTTCCACCCCACTCCATCATATCCTCACCGACTCCGCCACCTCAAGAGGCTGTGCGGGTGGAATCCGCCACCGGACTCCATCGGCTCCTCACCGAATCCTCCGCCTCAAGAGGCCACGCAGGTGGCATCCGCCACCCCACTCCATCGGCTCCTCATCGACTCTGCCGCCTCAGGAGGCCCTACAGGCGGCATCCGCCACCCAACTCCATCAGCTCCTCACCAACTCCTCTGCCTCAAGAGGCCGCGCTGGTGGAATCTTCCACCCACTCCATCGGCTCATCGCCGACGTCGCCGCCTCAAGAGGTCGCGTCGATGGCATCAGCCACCCCACTCCATCGTCTCCTGGCTGACGTTTCCACCTCAAGAGGCCGCTCTAGTGGCATCTCCCACCCAAATCCATTGGCTCCTCAACGACTCGTCCGCCTCAAGAGGTCGCGCAGGTGGAGTCCGCCACCCGAATTTTTCGGCTTCTCGCTGACTCCGCCCCCTAGACAGGCCGCGCAGGTGGCATCAGCCACCCAACTCCGTCGGCTCCTCGCCGACTCTGCCACCTCAAGAGGCATCGCCGGTGGCATCATCCACCCCACTCCATTGGCTCTTAGAAAGATTCGCCGCCTCAAGAGGCATCACAGGTGGCACTCGCCACCCGACTCCATCGGCTCCTCGTCGACTCCGCCTCCTCAAGAGGCCGCACCGGTGGCATCCTCCACCCCACTCCATGAGCTCCTCACCGACACCGCCACCTCAAAACGCCACACAGGAGGCATCTGCCACCCCATTCCATCGGCTCCTTGCCGACTCCGCCACTTCAAGAGGCCGCATAGGAGGCATCTTCCATCAGACTCCATCGGCTCCATGCCAACTCCGCCGCCTCAAGAGGCCGCGCCGGTGGAATCTGCCTCCCCACTCCATCGGCTCCTCACTGACTCCGCCGCCTTAAGAGGCCACGCAGGTGGCATCCGCCACCCGACTCCAGCAGTTCCTCACTGACTCTGCCGCATCAAGAGGCCGCAATGGTGGCATCTGCCACCACACTCCATCGGATCCTCGCTGACGCCGCTGCGGCAAGAGGTCATGCAGGAGGCATCAGCCACCCCACTCAATCGGCTCCTCGCCGACTCTGCCGCCTCAAGAGGCCGTGCAGGTGGCATCCACCAGCGAACTCCATCGGCTCCTCGCCACTCCACCGCCTCAAGAGGCCGCACCGATGGCATCTTCCACCCCACTCCCTCGGCTCCTCGCCAACTCCTCCGCCTCAAGATGTCGCACAGGTGGCATCCACCACCCGACTCCATCGACTCCTCGCCGACTCTACCACCTCACAAGGTCACGCCAGTGGCATCTTCCACCCCGCTCTTTCAGATCCTCTTCGACCTCGCCGCCTCAAGAGGCCTCGCAGGTGGCATCTGCCACCTGACACCACCATCTCCTCGCTGACTCTGCAATCTCAGGAGGCTGCGTCGGTGGCATCTCCCATCCCACTCCATTGGCTCCTCTCTGATACCGCCGCCTCAAGAGGTCATGCAGGTGGCATTGACCACGCCACCCCATCGGCTCCTAGCCAACTTCATCGCCTCATGAGGCCGTGCAGGTGGCATCCGCCTCCCGGCTCCATCGGCTCCCCGCCGACTCCGCCGCCTAAAGAGGTCGTACCGGGGGCATCTACCACCCGACTCCATAGGCTCCTCGCCGACACCGCCGCCTCAAGAGGTTGTGTCAGGTGTATCTTCCACCCTACTCCATCATCTCCTCACCGATGCCACCGCCTCAAGAGGCTGCGCCGGTGGCATCTGCCACCCCACTCCATTGGCTCCTCACCGACGCTGCTGCCTCAACAGGCCGCGCTGGTAGCAACTGAAACCCCACCCCATCGGCTCCTCGCTGACCCTGCCACCACAAGAGGCCACGCAGGTGGCATCGTCCACCCGACTCCATCGGCTCATCCCTGACTCTACCGCCTCAAGAGGCCATGCAGGTGGCATCCGCCACCCGACTCCATCAGCTCCTCGCCGACTCCACCGCCTCAAGAGGCCCCACCTGTGGCATCTACCACCCCACTCCTTCGGCTCCTCGCCGACGCTGCTGCCTCAAGAGGTCGCGCCGGTGGCATCGGCCACCCCACTCCATTACCTCCTCGCCGACCCCGCCTCTTCTAGAGGACGCGCAGGTGGAATCCTCCGCCCCACTCCATCGGCTCCTCTCCGACTCCGTCACCTCAAGAGGTTGCGCATGTGGAATCCGCCACTCGACTCCATCGGCTCCTCACCAACTCTGCCACCACAAGAGGCTACACCAGGGTCATCGGCCACCCCACTCCATCGGCTCCTCGCTGACTGCACCACCTCAAGAGGCTGTGCAGGTGGCATCCGCAACCCGACTCCATCGGATCCTCGCCGACTCTGCCCCCTCAAGAGGCTGGGCCGGTGGCATCTGCCACCCCACTCCATCAGTGTTTCACCGACGCTGCCGCATTAGGATGCCGCATAGGTGGCATCCGCCACCAGACTCCATCGGCTCCTCGCTGACTCCACTGCCTGAAGAGGCCGTGCCGGTGGCATCTGACACCCCACACCATTGTCTCCTCACCGACGATGATGCCTCAATAGGCTATGCCGGTGGCATCAGCCACCCCACTCCATCGGCTCCTCGCTGAAGCCGCCGCCTCAAGAGGCCGCGCCAGTGGAATCTGCCACCCCACTCCATCTGCTCCTCGCCGACTATACAACCTCAAGAGGCCGCGCCAGTGGCATCTGCCACCCCACTCCATCGGCTCCTTGCCGCGGCCGCCACCTCAAGAGGCCACACCGATGGCATCAGCCACCACACTCCATCGGCTCATCGATGATGCTACCATCTCAAGAGGCCTCACCGGTGGAATCTACCACCCCACTCCATCGGCTCCTCGCTGACCCTGCCGTCTCAAGATGCCACACAGGTTGCATCTACCACCCCACACCATAGGCTCTGCACTGACTCCACTGCCTCAAGAGGCCGCTCAGGTGGCATCTGCCATTTGACTCCGTCGGCTCCTCTCCGACTCCGCCGCCTCAAGAGGCCGCGCCGGTGGCATCTGCCACCCCACTCCATCGGCTCCTCACCGACGCTGTCGCCTGAAGAGGCTGAGTCGGTGGCATCTTCCACATGACTCCATTGGCTCCTCGCTGACACCGCGGCCTCAAGAGGTGGGGACGGTGGCATCTGTCATCCCACACCATCGGCTCCTCGCCGACTCCGCCACCTCAAGAGGTCGCGCTAGTGGAATCTTCCACCCCACTCCATCAGCTTCTTGCCGACCCTGCTGCCTCCAGAAGCCGCACAGGTGGCATCTTCCAGCCCACTCCATCGTCTCCTCACCGACTCTACCGCCTCAAGAGGCTCTGCCGGTGGCATATGCCACCCCACTCCATCGGCTCCCCGCTGAATCCACCGCCTCAAGAGGCCGCGCAGGTGGAATCTGCCACCCGACTCCATCAGTTCCATGCTGACTGTGCCACCTCAAGAGGCCGCGTTGGTGGCCTCTTCGACCCCACTCCATTGGCTCCATACCGGCGCCGCCGCCTCAAGAGGCCGCGGAGGTGGCATCTGCCACCCCACTCTATCGGCTCCTCGCCCACTCTGTCGCCTCAAGAGGCCGCGTAGATGGCATCCGCCACCCAACTCCATCGGCTCCTTGCCAACACCGCCACCTCAAGAGGCCACGCATGTGGCATCGGCCACCCCACTCCATCAGATCCTCGCCAACTCTGCCACCTCAAGAGGCCGCGCAGGTGGCATCCGCCACCCGAATCCATCGGCTCCTCGATGACTCGGCCGCCTCAAGAGTCTACGCCGGTGGCATCTACCACCCCACTCTATGGGCTCCATGCCAATGTCCCCACCTCAAGAGGCCCCACCGGTGGAATCTACCACCCCAATCCATTGTCTCTTCACCAACGACGCCGCCTCAATAAGCCACGCCTGTGGCATCTGTCACCCCACTCCATCAGCTCCTCGCCGACCCCGCCGCCTCACGAGGCCGCGCAGGTGGCATCCGCCACCCGACTCCATCGGCTTCTCACCGACTCCGCCACCTAAAGAGGTCGTGTCAGGGGCATCTGCCACCCCCTCCATCTGCTCCTCACCGACGCCGTCACCTCAAGAGGCTACACATGTGGAATCTTCCTCCCCACTCCATCGGATCCTCGCTGACTCTGCCGTATAGAGAGGCCACGTAGGTGGAATCTGCCACCCTACTCCATCAACTCGTCACCGACTCCGCCGCCTCCAGAGGCCATGTTGGTGGCATCTTCCACCCCACTCTATCGGCTCCTCACTGACGCCGCGACCTCAAGAGGCCACTTAGGTGGCATCATCCACCCCACTAAATCAGTTCCTTGCTAACTCCACTGCCTCAAGAGGACGCGGATGTGGCATACACCACCCAAGTCAATCGGCTCCTTGCCGACCCCTCCGCCTCAAGATGTCGTGCCGGTGGCATCTTCCACCCCACACCATCACCTCCTCACTGACTTTGATGCCTCAAGAGGTCATGCAGGTGGATTCCCCCATGAGACTCCATCGGCTCCTCGCCGACTCCACCGCCTCAAGAGGCTGCGCCGGTGGCATCTGCCACCCCAATCCATTAGCTCCTCGCCGCCGCCTCAACATCAGGAGGCCGTGCAGGTGGCATCTGAAACTCCCACTCCATCGACTCCTCGCCGACTCTTCCGCCTCAAGAGGCCGCACAGGTTGCATCCACCACCCGACTCCATCAGCTCCTCGCTGACTCTGCCGCCTCAAGAGGCCACACCGGTGGCATCTGCCACCCCACCCCATCGGCTCCTCGCCGACACCGACACCTTAAGAGGCCACGTCGGTGGCATTATCCACCCCACTCCATCAGCTCTTCACCGATGTCGCCACCTCAAGAGGCCGCGCCTGTGGCATCGGCTACCACAATCCATCGGCTCCTCGCCAACTCTGCCGCCTCAAGAGGCTACGCCTGTGGCATCTGCCACCCCACTCCATCGACTCCTCAACACCGCCGCCGCCTCAAGAGGCTGTGCCAGTGGCATTAGCCACCCCACTCCATCGGCTCCTCACCGACGTCGCCGCATTAAAAGGCCGCACTAGTGGAATCTGACACCCTACTCCATCGGCTCCTCGCCGAGCCAACCGCCTTAAGAGGCCACATAGGTGGCATTTTCCACCCCACTCCATCGGCGCTTCCCCGACTCCGCCACCTCAAGAGTCCGCGCTGGTGGCTTCCGAAACCCAACTCCATCGGCTCCTCGCCGACTCTGCCGCCTCAAGAGGCCATGCCAGAGGCATCTGCCACCCCAATCCTTTGTCTCCTCGCCGACCATGCCGCCACAAGAGGCCGTGCTGGTGGCATCTGCCACCCCACTCCATCCGCTCCTCGCTGATTCCGCCACCTCAAGAGGCAGCGCAGGTGGCATCCGCCACCCAACTCCATCGGCTTCTCGCCGACTCCACCGCCTCAAGAGGCCGCACCGGCAGCATCAGCCACCCCACTCCATCAGCACCTCGCTGATGCCACCGCCTCAAGAGGCCACGTAGGTGGCATCCGCCACTCCACTCCATCGGTTCCTCGCCGACTCTGCCGCCTCAAGAGGCCGCGCAGGTGGTATCCGCCACCAGACTCCATCGGCTACTCACCGACTCTGCCCCTCAAGAGGCTGCCCAGGTGTCATTGTCCACCCCACTCCATCATCTCCCTGCCGACTCCGCTGCCTCAAGAGGCCGCGTAGGTGGAATCTGCCACCCGAATCCATCAGCTCCTCGCCGACTCCTCCACCTCAAGAGGCCACACCGTTTGCATATGACACCCCACACCATCAGCTCCTCACTGCCGCCGCCGTCTCAAGAGGCCGCACCGATAGCAATAACCACCCCACTCCATTGGCTCCTCACTGACCCTCCCATCTCAAGAGGCCGCACAACTGGAATCCTCCACCTGACTCCATCGGCTCCTCGCCGACACCGCCACCTCATGAGGACGCACCGATGGAATTTCCCACCCCACTCCATCAGCTCCTCATCGACACCGCCCTCTCAATAGGCCGCACAGGTGGAATTTTCCACCCCACTCCATTAGCTCCCCGTCGAATCCGCCACCTAAAGAGGATGCGTGGGTGGCATCTACCACCCGACTCCATTGACTCCAAGCAGAATCTGCCACCTCAAGAGGCCATGTCGGTGGCATCCGCCACCCCACTCCATCGACTCCTCATTGACTCCGCCTCCACAAGAGGCCCCACAAGTGGAATATGCCACCCGACTCCATCGCCTCATCACCGACTCCGCCACCTCAAGAGGCCGCACCGGTGGCATCTTCCACCCCACTCCATCAGCTCAACGCCGACGTCGCCGCCTCAAGAGGTCGCGACGGTGGGATCAGCCACCCCACTCCATTGGCTCCTCGCCGATGTTGCCGCCTCAAGAGGCCGCGACGGTGGCATCTGCCACCCAACTCCATCGGATCCTCACCGACTCGGCCGCCTTAAGAGGTCGTGCAGGTGGCATCCACCACCCGACTCCTTCGGCTTCTCGCTGACTCTGCCACCACAACATGCCGCGCTGGTGGCATCCGCCACCCGACTTAATCGGATGCTCTCCGACTCTGCCACCTCAAGAGGCCACGCCGGTGGCATCGGCCACCCCTCTCCATCAGCTCTTTGCCAAATCAGCCGCCTCAAGAGGCATCGCAGGTGTCATTCGCCACCCAACTCCATCGGCTCCTCGCCGACTCCGCCTCCTCCAGAGGCCGCGCCGGTGGCATTCGCCACCCAACTCCATCAGCTCCTCGCCTATGCCGCCGCCTCAAACGGCCACACAGGTGGCATCTTCCACCCCATTCCATCGGCTCCCAGCCGACTCCGCTGCCTCAAGAGGCCGCATAGGTGGCATCCGCCACCAGACTCCATCAGCTCCTTGCCGACTCCACCGCCTCAAGAGGCCGCGCCGGTGGCATTTTCCACCCCACTCCATCGACTCCTCGCCGAGTCCGCAGCCTTAAGAGGCCCCGCAGGTGGCATCCGCCACCAAACTCCAGCGGCTCCTCGCTAACTCCGCCGCCTCAAGAGGCTGCAACGATGGCATCTACCACCCCACTCCATCGGCTTCTCGCCGACGCCGCCACCTTAAGAGGTCATGCAGGAGGCATCGGCCACCCCACTCCATCGGCTCCTTGCCAACTCCGCCGCCTCAAGAGGCTGCGCAGGTGGAATCCACTAGAGGACTCCATCAGCTCCTTTTCACTCTGCCTCTTCAAGAGGCCGCACCAGTGGCATCTTCCACCCCACTCCATCGGCTCCTCATCGACTTCGCTGCCTCAAGAGGCCGCACAAGTGGCATCCTCCACCCGACTCCATCGACTCCTCGCCGACTCTGCCACCTCACGATGCCACGCAGGTGGAATCTGCCACCCCGCTTTATCAGCTCCTCTCCGACCTCGCCGCCTCAAGAGGCCGCCCAGGTGGCATCCGCCACCCGACACCATCGGCTCCTCGCTGACTCTGCATCCTCAAGAGGCCGCGTCGGTGGCATCTCCCATTGCACTCCATTGGCTCCTTGCCAAAACCGTCGCCTCAAGAGGCCGCACAGGTGGCATTGGCCACCCCACTCTATCGGCTCCTCACCAACATTGCCGCCTCAAGAGGTCGCGCAGGTGGCATCCGCCACCCGGCTCCATCGGCTCCTCGCCGACTCCGCCGCCTCAAGAGGCTGTGCCGATGGAATCCGCCACCCCTCTCCATCGGATCCTCACTGACTCTGTCACCTCAAGAGGCCGCACATGTGGCATCCGCCACCCGAAACCATCATCTCCTCTCCGACACCACCGCCGCAAGAGGCCGCACCAGTGGCATCTACCACCTGACTCCATCGGCTCCATGCCGATGCTGCCGCCTCAAGAGGCCGCATTGTGTAACACCCCGACCCGAGTTACCTAGAGTCAGTGCTTTATTACATATCATTGGCATGATCACAAGAAAGATCAAGTCTCGAGAGACCGATTAGTTCAGTAGCCTTGGAAACACTAAATACATTCATAATGTTTTACATTAAATCAAAAAAAAACATCTTGTCTTCATATCCCCTCATACTATCCCTGCAGGTCATTCATTAATTACTTCTTCATATTCCTGGGAAAAAT
The DNA here is from genome assembly GCA_963277665.1 of Viscum album. Taxonomy (NCBI): domain Eukaryota; kingdom Viridiplantae; phylum Streptophyta; class Magnoliopsida; order Santalales; family Viscaceae; genus Viscum; species Viscum album. The sequence goes on from OY728145.1 coordinate 450,071,123, forward strand.
AAAAAATTGGAATGGGTGAGCTTAGATGATCAGTAAGGATAACATTATAGCAGAAGCTTTCATAGATAATCATAAACACTTAAGGCAATTTATAACTAAAAAAAGCCTTTTAAACTTGAACTTCAGCATAAAATGGCAAAGATAAAATGAAACAATGCCATTTACTTATTCCCATGGTTATTATACTAGTCTAATGATCACATGAAATATCAATAACCACTTTCATAATGATGAAATGCATAATTCCAGACTATCATAACCACATATCCAAGGCCTCGTGCCAAGACTACAAATGAGATTTTTCCAAGGCCTCGTGCCAAGACACTAGTTTGTCTCATGAGAACTACTGATGCATCGAGGAGCTATAGCGGGATCCACACGTTTCTTATTAAGCCCAATGCATTCCTCATATGAATATGTTTAAACATAATATAAAAATTCATATTAAAACTAGCATACGAAATGTCAATACTTTAACCACAAACCATGAATGGTATAAAAATAGCACATCCACAGTCAAACATAACTCATTCGATACAATATGGAATATTTTATTGTATCACATTAACCTCAATCAAGAATAATAAAGGATATTTATATTAAAATAATCATCAAACTATTAATATAAATATCCATCTTTTCTTGAAAAAATATAAAATTCACACTATTTGTCATGAAGCCATTTATAAATGGATTTTTGAATCAAAGTGTCCCATACCACATTGAAACTTTTAAATGGAGTTTTAATTTTAAAACCTTAATGTCCATATAAATAAATTCTTAAAACTATTTTTAATAAATGGACATTAATGAGGAAGATTTAGATGAATAAGTCTTCAAAACACTTAAAAATGTATTTTAGTTAGAGTTTCTAACCAAAAGAGAGACACTTTACTACAAATAATTGTGGTAATAAAAAATATATAATATAATGAGAATAAAGGGATTCATGATATAATATGTCAAAGTACATTATATACACCACATAAAAGGGATTTGTTGTATAACAATAAAGAAGTCTCAATGGAATGTAAATTGAGATGAAAGATCTCATAAAGGCTGTATCCTTAGGTTAAGGATAAATCAAGGACATAATTATGTGTGACAAATATAAATTCACTAAATATGATTTTATATTCAGTGTAAAACAATCAAAGTACATTCACACATATTCTAGTAAAAACAAAACCAATGAATTGGATGTTTGTCTCAACAAATTGAGATTGAGTAAAAATTACTCTTATCAAGTTCATACCGATGACTTGAGAATTTATCAATGGAGTGATTATGCGTATAAATAGTATATCCACAGAAAGGAGAGTTGAAATTATGACATAATAAAATTAATAGTGATTACACACATAATCTTGGAGCAATATAATCAATGAAATATGCGTAAAGCCAAATTAGTGGAAATTGAAATTTCGAATTCCCTTATCGATTAGGTAACATACGAAACATACACCCATGAAAGAAGGATCATACAAGGATGATGTAAATACCCATAAATTAATGTATAATACACAATGAATACAATTATGGGTAGTACACATACACCACATGCAATAAATAAGTGGTGAACAATGGAATTCTCACGAAATTAAGAATGAGATAAGAAACCTCTTACCCTGTACTTTTCCTTGGTTGGCGGTAGGTTAAACTCCTGTATAATGTTGAAATAATTTTTATTAAATTATTCATGAATCATATACATTAATATGATATCATATATGATCTTTTAACATTGCTTTGTTAATAATATCTTAGAATTATCGTCGTTTCAGGTGTTAACTTACTCGTTTTGTTTTATATGTTTTATTACGTAAGCCATGTTTTTCATGGATAGGATGTATCTTATTCATATCCAGAATGATATAAAGTCCATAAAAATTATTTTTAAATCATAAAATGATAATTATACTTGAATGGATACGATAGAGAATGAATCTCATCACTTTCGTGGAGACGGTAGTCCGTACGTACGCACGAGCGACAATATCAATCTTTTTATATTAAAATTATATATAATTGCATGGTATATCATATATACAGAATCATTATCATGTTATATGTATTATTTTAATTAGTTAAACATCATTATTATACCCACCCAAATAATAATATATTGAATAACAATTACACCATGACGTGGAGACGGTAAGCCGTACGTACGCACGTATGGTGACATGTTATTCAAAGGGTGGATAGAATACTGAATATGGTTGTACCATATTTATAATAACATCACAATATATATATGATACTGGAGTTATTATTTTATATTGGTAATAACAAATAAAGAAGTACTTGAAGAAGAAAGGAACTTGAAAAGGGGTGGTGAAAACATTACCTCTTCTTCGTGTTCTTCCTTTTGATTTGATCAAAAGGGCTCCTTAGGATGGCTTTCTGATCAAACTAAGGCCTCTAGGTTATAGTGAGGAATGTTTAGAGAGTATTTTGGCAGGGTTTGGACGAACCAAAAGGCTTAGATGGTGTGAAGAAATGAGAAGGAGGAGTGCCATTTTATAAGAGGGGTGAGGGGCACCTTTGGAAAAGCTAAAAATATTAATTTATAATAAATTCATATTCGGTTTCTAATGGCTTAAAAGTTGGTTATTCAAAGGTTAAGGTGGGGATAGGTTTAAAAACATTCAACCAATAGAATTTAGACAGGTTTGGGTCACTATATTAACCTTATCTTTTAGTTTTTACTCTTAGTTAATTAGTTTGACATTTACCATGTCACTTTGTATTTTTATATTATATAGTTAATAAACTTACTATATACATACAAGAGACCCCCAAGTGTTCCATTAATGATATACCTATAATGATATAAGTCTCTTGGCCGAACCTTAGATTTTTAGGAATTTCATATCAATTAATAATATAATATTTTTTTGAAAAACGCTTTTATGTCAATTTTGACACTATTCAATAGTTGATTTTTGTGAAACTCATAACAGAATGATTACTTCAAAAATAGTCAATTAAATAAATCATAATATGTCATATTATCCTATAAAATTATTTTAATTCATTAAAAGTCTTAAATTATATTTATTTGGGTATTTATAAAATCAATTATTTTAATTGTTCACTATTATGGTAATTACATCATCATCATTTTGTCATAACTATATTAAATTATTTAATGTCTAAAAATTATAAATAAAATATCATTATTTATAAAATATAATTATATTTCTATTGAATATTTAAAATTGAATTTATCTTATGTATAACCCTATATTAAAAATGTTTTAGCAAAAAAACATTGATTTTAACTCTTTTAACTATTCTTTGAATTAAATAATAATAAATGTCCTAATCTAATCCAAGTGGACCTAAATGATAATATTTTATTAATAAGGTTGTTTTTGGTCGAGATACACTTGTCCAATATAATTAGGACATGTTTTAGGGTAATATTAATATCATTTTACCCTAAATTACCCTATTTACTTTTAACCGTCTTAAATAAAAGTAAAAGTTTACTATTCACCAAAAATTATTTTCATCTCATTGAACCAAATTTTACTTATTTATATTAACCATGTATCTCGGATTTTCGAAATTCCATTCACAGAAGTGGTAAAATTATGTTTTATGAAAAATTCAGTTTTTTTAACTACCACTTAGTAGTTTCACTATTCATAAAAAACTGATGTTTTTCAGAACAATGCCAATATTTCACCCTAAGCTATAATTGATATTCCAAATTCAAAAATTATGTATATTTTATAAAATTTTAAAAATATAATTTGCATTAATTAATATTATAATTAATTCCCATTGTCACAACAAATAGCGTGTTTTTAAGATACAATATATATCAAAATATTGACTATTTTTTAGGTCCAATTTCAAAGTGAAATTAATTCTAATGAACACCATTGAATAAAATGGTAAAAATATATTCTAATTATATTTTAAAACAACTCAATAATATAATTTATCACTTAAATTATTTTGATTTAAAAAGATGTTTTTAATTAAAATTTATTAATTTTCACTATTCATCAAAATATAAGTGTTATCCGTAAAGTTCCCAAATTTCACCCTTGGATAAATTCGATATTCCGAATCCAAAAATGAAGTCCATTTTGAGAGATAGAATTTATAAAGTTTCAAAAAGTAGGTATTAATATTCATAATGGCAAGTTTGATTGGTTGTGGTGTGTTAGTATCTCGAAGTTGCATACAATGCACACCATTGCATTATTCGAAGGGAAACGTAGCGTGGAAGCTTGGGGTGTTACATTATCCCCTCCTTCAAAAAATTAAGTCCTCACAATTTTTAAAATTGTGCTTGGGAATATAATGGAATGTCCCACATCGGAAAAAGAGTCAATAAAACGATCACTTTAAAAGAAAGAAACAGAGGTATAAAGGTCAACCAAGATAACCCATACTCAGATTCCATGTAGGAAAACATGGATATGGATGATAAAATAAGTGTCAAGTTCTGATGGAGAGGGATATAAATCATGATCAGGAGAAAGTTAACAATAAGAAAACCACAAACTTGTGTTGGGACAAATGACCATTAGTCTTCTAGTAAGAAAGTAAACAGAAAACATTTTTTTTGTTTTAAGTTAAATTAAATAAGGATGAGGAATTCATTTATGATATTGACTAAGAATATAAAGTTATATACTTACATTTTAAGTAGAGTTTCTTTCTTTAATAAATTTCCACCACTAACTCAATTTTTTTAAACGATGAGTATTCAAGAAGACTTGGTCACACTGGAAGAGTTAGAATAAACTTCTATAGAATCACATGATCCATGCAAGATGAACTATATATTTACATTGTCTTTATATATTAGTCAAAACCAAAATGGTTAGTACAAGATCTAATGATCCCCCAAAAGGATATTCCTTGAGAGAAATAAACACTAATCTTAATTTCCAAAATTAATCCAACAATACCCCAAAGTTAAATAAATAGCATTCAATAATCAATTTCCTTAAAATCCTTCAATATAATCAAAACTAATATTGAAAACAAAAAATTATTAAGAATGTAGTCTTCCACGTTAAATTGTATCTCCAAATGACATTAATTACTCTTAAAGTCAAATACTTAAAAGTAATTAATCGAATCATTTCCATAAATAACACAAATCATTACAAATCAACAATAAAAACATTGATAAAAATTCTCCATTACTACTCAAATGAAATCCCATACTATTCTATTTTCTTTGGGCATATAGTGTTCACACCAAAGCGAACAACTTTCAAAATAACATTTATCACTTAATCACCAAATCATTTTCCTATACTAAGGGTATACATTTGATAAGACATAAGATCCTGAATCAAATTATTATTGATCAATAAAATCATTTAACTAAAACTAATAGTCACACTAACCAGGGACTTCACGTAGTCCAGTTGTAGGTGATAAATCCCAATCGAACTTTGGTTGTGGGTTCGATTCCAACAGCTTTGTCCGACGTGACGGGTTGTCACATGGTCTACGTGTTGTCCTTTTTCAAAAACTATATTTTATAACATTACCAAAATGAGAGAAATTCCTCAAAATAACCATAACATAATTTAACCACAAATGTTATGTCATACCTTGCATTTTCATCCCAAATTATAATAATTTGTAATTTCCTCAAACCCAATGATCACATAAAACCAAATGGTTATTTATAACTATATCCACAAGAGAAAATATAATTCTTCCATAAATATCATTCTCACATCGTAAACGTTTGGGTTACAAATACAAGAGAAAATTATTCCACAGTAAACCCTTCAATAAGGATCACTAATAATTTTTAAACATTTATCCCACCATTTATTTCCACATAGCTTCTTTTCTGACCAAGAAAATATCCTATAGAATAGGACATTCACTCGGGTAATGGCCAGGTCCCCTACATTTACAGAAAATGACTGTCAATGGATTCTTGGAACCATTTTTATCTTCTTCCACAGTACTCTTCATTTTTCATCGGCAATTCTTCACTTTATGCCCTTCCTTCCCGCACGTAAATCATATCTTTTTCCCATTGAGACACTTTCCTGGGTGTCTCCTTCCACATTTCCTGCATGATGGAAATTGAGGATTTCATTCTCCAGGGTCTCCACTAATGGATCTCTTATCATTCATCACCTTTCACTTCTTTGTTGAGCCGGTAATTGGTTAATATATATATTGTTGATCAGATTTTTGGAAAATTGATTTGGCATAAAGATGATATATTTTACGTCTATCAACATTCCTTTTTGTTTCTCATTGCCACCACCATTCCCACCTTGTACATCATTCTCAAAGTCACTATGACTTCCTTGGAATCCAGACATTGACTAAAACCAGAAAGCATTGTGTGAGTAATAGTAGTCATACCATCATTTAGAGATTAATATGTCACCATATTCTCAATTTGAAACACATTAGGATTAACCAAGGTCATTTACTCTCATCTGATATATATAATACTTTAAATCGGTTTGTAAAGAAAATGTAAATTATCCTAAGCATATCCCCTAGGAGTGTCGTAATCAAGAGTACAGCAAGGCCCGTTCTCGTGCACCAGTTCTCATTCGAGTCTAGCTCAAAGCGGTGTTTTTGGGTTTTACACCTAGGTATATCTATGCCAGAGCCGCCTCTACCTGATCGTATCCAGACAGGGATGTATTGCTCAGAAAACTCAAAAAATCTCTAAAACACCAAAATTCTATGAAGTTATTATATACTAATCCTCAAAGTTCATCTTAGTTCTACGTGCTCTAATCAGAGTTTATTTAAATCTAGCTTCCAAGGATTGTACTAAAATTCCTCTGATACCAACTGTAACGCCCTGACCCCAGTTACCTAGAGTCGGTGTATTATTACATAACGTTGGCATGATCACAAGAAAGATCATGTGTCGAAAGACCGATTAGTTTAGTAGCCTTGGAAAAATTATATACCTTCATAAAGTTTTATATTTTATCAAAAAAAACATCTTGTCTTCATATACCCTCATACTATCCCTGCAGGTCATTCATAAATTACTTCTTCATAATCCTGGGAAAAATAAAAAATTGGAAGGGGTGAGCTCAGATGCTCCGTAAGGATAACATTATTGCAGAAGCGTTCATAGATAAGCATAAACACTTAAGGAAATTTATAACTAAAACAAAAGCCTTTTTAAACATGAACATCAACATAAAATGGAAAAGAGAAAATGAAATAATTCCATTTACTTATTCACATGGATATTCTACTAGTATAATGATCACATGCAATATCAATAACCACTTTCATATTGATGGAATGCATAATGCCAGACTATCATAACCACATATCCAAGGCCTCATGCCAAGACTACAAATTAGATTTTTCCAAGGCCTTGTGGCAAGACAATAGTTTGTCTCATGAGACCTACCGATGCATCGAGGAGCTATAGCGGGCTCCACCCGTCACTTATTATGTCCAATGCATTCCTCATATGAATAGGTTTAAACATAACATAATAATTCGTATTAAAACTAGCATACGAAATGTCAACACTTTAACCACAAACCATGAATGGTATAAAAATAGAACATCCACAGTCAAACATAACTCATTCGATAAAATATGGAAGATTTTATTGTATCACATTAACCTAAATCAAGAATAATGAAAGATATTGATATTAAAATAATCATCAAACTATTAAGAGAAATAATCCTCTTTTCTTGAAAACATTTAAAAGTCACACTATTTGTCAAGAAGCAATTTAAAAATATATTTTTGAATCAAAGTGTGGCATACCACTTTGAAAATTTTAAAAGGTGTTTTAATTTTAATGCTTCAATGTCCATATAAATTAATTTATAAAACCATTTTTAAAACATGGACATTAATGAGAAAGATTTAGATGAATAAGTCTTCAAAACACTTAAATATGTATTTTAGTTAGAGTTTCTAACCAAAATAGAGACACTTGACAATAAATAATTGAGGTAATAAAAACATTATAATATCATGAGAATAAATGGATTCATGATATACTATGTCAAAGTATATTATATACACCACATAAAAGGGATTTGGTGTATAACAACAAAGAAGTCTCAATGGAATGTAAATTGAGATGAAATCTCTCATAAAGGCTATATCCTTAGGTTAAGGATAAATCAATGACATAATTATGTGTGACAAATATAAATACACTAAAAATGATTGTATATTTAGTGTAAAACAATCAAAGGACATTCACACATATTCTAGTAAAAACAACACCAATGAATTGGATGTTTGTCTCAAGAAATTGAGATTGGGTAAAAATTACTCTTATCAAGTTCATACCGATGACTTGAGAATTTATCAATGGAGTGATTATGTGTATAAAATGTATATCCACAGAAAGGGGAGTGGAAATTGTGACATACTCAAATTAATAGTGATTCCACCCATAATCTTGGAGTAATATAATCAATGAAATATGCATAAAGCCAAATGAGTGGAAATTGAAATTTCGAATTCCCTTATCGATTAAGTAACATATGAAACATACACCAATGAAAGAAGGATCATACAATCATGATGTAAATACCCATAAATTAAATTATAATACACAATGAATACAATTACGGGTAGTACACACACACCACATGCAATAAATAAGTGGTGAACAATGGAATTCTCATAAAATTAAGAATGATAAAAGAAACCCCTTACCTTGTACTTTTCCTTGGTTGGGGGTAGGTTAACCTCCTGTATAATGTTGAAATAATTTTTTTTAAATTATTCATGAATCATATACATTAATATGATATTATATGTGATCTTTTAACATTGCTTTGTTAATAATATCTTAGAATTATCGTCGTTTCAGGTGTTACCATACTCGTTTTATTTTATATGTTTTGTTACATAATCCATGTTTGTCATGGATAGGTTGTATCTTATTCATATACATAATTATATAAATTCCTTAAAAATTATTTTTAAATCATAAAATGATAATTATACTTGAATGGATACGATAGAGAATGAATCTCATCGCGTTCGTGGAGACGGTAGTCTGTACGTACGCACGAGCGAAAATATCATTATTTTGATATTAAAATAATATATAATTGGATGGTATATCATATATAAAGAATCATTATCACGTTATATTTTTTATTTTCATGAGTTACACATCATTATTATACCCACCCAAATAATAATATATTGAATAACAATTACACCACGACGTGCAGACGGTAAGTCGTACGTACGCACGTATGGTGACATGTTATTCAAAGGGTGGACATAATACTGAATATGGTTGTACCATATTTATAATAACATCACAGTATATATAATATATTGGAGTTATTATTTTAGAACGGTAATAACAAAGTATGAAGAAGTGGAAGAAGATAGGAACATGAAAAGGGGTGGTGAAAACATTACCTCTTCTTTGGGTTCTTCCTTTTGATTTGATCAAAAGGGCTCCTTAGGATGGCTTTTTGATCAAACTAAGGCCTCTAGGATGTAGTGAGGGATGTTTAGAGAGTATTGGGGCAGGTTTTAGACGAACAAAAAGGCTTTGAAGGTGTGAAGAAATGAGAAGGAGGAGTGCCCTTTTATAAGAGGGGTGAGGGGCATCTTTGGAAAAGCTAAAAATATTTATTTATAATAAATTCATATTCAGTTTCAAATGGCTCAAAAGTTTATTATTAAAAGGTTATGGCAGGGATAGATCTAAAACCATTCAACCAATAGAATTTAGATAGGTTTGGGTCACTATATTAACCTTATCGTTTAGTTTTAACTCTTAGTTAATTAGTTTGACATTTACCATGTCACTTTGTATTTTTATATTATATAGTTAATAAACTTACTATATACATCCAAGAGACCCCCAAGAGGTCCATTAATGATATATATATCATTATATAAGTCTCTTGGCCTAATCTTAGATTTTTATGAATTTAATATCAATTAATAATATAATATTTGTTTTAAAAACACTTTTATGTCAATTTTGACACTATTCAATAGTTGATTTTTGTGAAACTCATAACAGAATTATTACTTCAAAAAAAGTAAATTAAATCAATCCTAATATGTCATATTATCCCTGAAAATTATTGTAATTCATTAAAAGTGTTAAATTATATTTATTTGGGTATTTATAATATCAATTATTTTAATTGTTCACTATTATGGTAATTACTGCATCGTCATTGTGTCTTAAATATATTAAATTATTTAATGTCTAAAAATTATAAATAAAATATCATTATGTAGGAAATATTATTTTATTTTTAATCAATATTTACAATAGAATTTATCTTATTTATAATCCTATATTAAATTTTTTAGTAAATAAACTTTGATTTTAACTCTTTTAACTCTTCTTTAAATTAAATAATAATAAATGTCCTAATCTAATCCAAGTGGACCTAAATGATAATATTTTATTCCTATGGTTGTTTCTGGTCGAGATACAATTGTCCAATAGAATTATGACATGTGTTATGGTAATATTAGTATCATTTGTACCCTTAATTGCATTATTTACTTTTAACCGTGGTAAATAAAAGTAAAAAGTTACTATTCACCAAAAATTATTTTCATCTCATTGAACCACATTTTACTTCTTGATATTACCGTGTCTCTCGGAGTTTCGAAATTCCATTCACAGAAGTGGTAAAATTATGTTTTATGAAAAAATCAGTTTTTTTAACTACCACTTAGTAGTTTCACTATTCATCAAAAATTGAAGTTTTTCAGAACAATGCCAAAATTTCAACCTAAGATATAATTGATATTCCGAATTCAAAAATGATGTCTATTTTAAAAATTTCTAAACATATATGTTGCATTAATACATTTTATAATTAATTCCCGCTGTCACAACAAATAACATGTTTTTAAGAAACAATATATATCAAAAGATTGACAATTGTTTAGGTCCAATTTCAAAGTGAAATTAATTCTATTGAACACCATTAGATAAAATGGTAAAAATATATTCTAATTATACTTTAATAACACTCAATAATATAATTTATCACTATAAATAATTTTTATTTAAAAAGTTGTTTTTAAATAAAATTTAGTAATTTTCACTATTCATCAAAATATAAGTGTTATCCGAAAAGTTCCAAAATTTCACCCTAGGATAAATTCAATATTCCGAATCCAAAAATGAAGTCCATTTTGAGAGATTGAATTTATAAAATTTCCAAAAGTAGGTATTACTATTCATAACAGCTAGTTTGATTGGTTGTGGTGGGTTAGAATCTTGAAGTTGTGTACAATGCACGCCATTTCATTATTATAAGGGAAACGTATCGTGGAATCATGGGGTGTTACAAATTGGGTGAATATTCCACCCCACTCCATTGGCTCCTCACCACCGCCGCCGCCTCAAGAGGCCGCGCCGGTGCCATCTGCCACCCCACTCCATTGGCTCCTCGCCGAAGCTGCTGCCTCAAGAGGCCGCACAAGTGGCATCTGAAACCCTACTCCATCGGCTCCTCGCTGACTCCACCACCTCAAGAGGCTGCGCAGGTGGCATCGGCCACCCCACTCCATCGACTCCTTCCTAACTCTGCCGCCTCAAGAGGCCGCACAGGTGGCATCCGCCACCCGACTCCATCAGCTCCTCACCGACTCCGCCGCCTCAAGAGGCCCCACCAGTGGCATCTTCCACCCCACTCCATCGGCTCCTCACCGACTCCGCTGCTGCAAGAGGCTGCGCTGGTGGCCTCTGCCACCCCACTCCATCGGCTCCTCGTCAACGCCTCCTCCTAAAGAGGTCCCGCCGATGGCATCGGCCAACCCACTCCATCGGCTCCTCGCTGACCCCGCCTCCTCAAGAGGACATGCATGTGGTATCCGCCACCCCACTCCATCGACTCCTCGCCGACTCCACCACCTCAAGAGGCCGCGCATGTGGCATCTGCCACTCGTCTCCATCGGCTCCTCGCCGACTCCACCGCCTCAAGAGGCTGCGCCGGTGGCATCGGCCACCCCACTCCATCGGCTCCTCGCTGACTGCACCGCCTCAAGAGGCCGTGCACATGGCATCCGCCACCCGACTCCATCGGCTCCTCGCCAACTCTGCCGCCTCAAGAGGCCGCGCCGGTGGCATCTGCCACCCCACTCCATCATATTTTCACCGACGCTGCCACCTTAAGAGGCCGCGCAGGTGGCATCCGCCACCCGACTCCATTGGCTCCTCGCAGACTCCACCGCCTCAAGAGGCCATGCCGGTGGCGTCAGACACCCCACTCCATCGTCTTTTCACCGACACTGATTCCTCAATATGCCGTGTCGGTGGCCTCAACCACCCCACTCCATCGGCTCATCGCCGACGCCGCCGCCTCAAGAGGTCGCGCCGGTGGCATCTGCCACCCCACTCCATCGGCTCCTCGCCGACTCTGCCACCTCAAGAGGTCGCGCCTGTGGCATCTGCCACCCCACTCCATCAGCTCCTCGCCGCGTCCTCCGCCTCAAGAGGCCGCACCGGTGGCATCAGCCACCCCACACCACCGGCTCATCGCCGACACCGCTATCTCAAGAGGCCTCACCTGTGGCATCTACCCCCCAGTCCATCAGCTCCTCGCTGACACCGTCATCTCAAGATGCCACACAGGTTACATCTACCTCCCCTCTCCATCGGCACTTCACTGACTCCACTGCCTCAAGAGGCCGCGTAGGTGGCATCCGCCACCTGACTCCATCGGCTCCTCACCGACTCCGCCGCCTCATGAGGCCATGCCGGTGGCATCTTCCACCCCACTCCACCGGCTCCTCACTGTCGCAGCCTCCTGAAGAGCCTATGTCGGTGGAATCTTCCACCACACTCCATCGTCTCCTCGCCAACACTGCTGCCTCAAGAGGTCGTGCCGGTGGCATCTGCAAGCCCACTCCATCGGATCCTCGCCGACACCGCCACCTCATTAGGTCGCGCTGGTGGCATCTGCCACCCCACTCCATCAGCTTCTCGCCGACACCGCCGCCTCTAGAAGCCGAGCAGGTGGCATCTTCCAGCCCACTCCATCGGCTCATCGCTGAATCTTCCACCTCAAGAGGCTGTGTCGGTGGCATCTGCCACCCCACTCTATCGGCTCCTCGCTTACTCTGCTGCCTCAAAAGGCCGCGCAGGTGGCATCCGCCACCCGACTCCATCAGCTCCTTGCTAACAGTGCCACCTCAAGAGGTCGCGCTGATGGCCTATTCCACCCAACTCCATCGTCTCCTTGCCGACTCCGCCAACTCAAGAGGCCTCGGAGGTGGCATCTGACACCCCACTCCATCGGCTCCTCGCCCACTCCGCCGCCTCAAGAGGCCGCATAGCTGGCATCCGCCACCCGACTCCATCGGCTCCTCGCCAACACCGCCACCTCTAGAGGCCATGTAGGTGGCATCGGCCACCCCACTCCATTGTCTCCTCGCCACCTCCGCCACCTCAAGAGGCCGCATAGGTGGCATACTCCACCCGACTCCATCGGATCCTCGCCGAGTCAGCCGCACCGGTGGAATCTACCAACCCACTCCATGGGCTCCTCACCGATGTCACATCCTCAAGATGCTGCACCGGTGGTATCTGCCACCCCACTCCCTCAGCTCCTCACCGATGTCATCGACTCAATTGGCAACGCCTGTGGCATCTGCTACCCCAATCCATCGGCTCCTCACCGACCCCTCCGCCTCAAGAGGCCGCGCAGGTGGCATCCACCACTCGACTCCATCAGCTCCTCACCGACTCCGCCGCCTTAAGAGGTCGTGTCGGTGGCATCTTCCACCCCACTCCATCAACTCCTCGCCGACACCATCCCCTCAAGAGGCCGCACAGGTGGCATCTTCCACCCCACTCCATCGGCTCCTCGCAGACTTCGCCGCCTCGAGAGGCCACATAGGTGGCATCCGCCACCCGACTCCATCGACTCCTCGCCGACTCTGCCGCCTCAAGAGGTCGCGCTGGTGGCATATTCCACCCCACTCCATCGATTCCTCGCCGACACCGCCACCTCAAGAGGCCGCGTCGGTGGCATCATCCACCCCACTACATCGGCTCCACGCTGACATCCCCGCCTCAAGAGGCTGTGAAGGCGGCATCTGCCACCCAACTCCATCGGCTCCTCACCGAATCTGCCGCCTCAAGAGGCCGCGCCGGTGGCATTTTCCACCCCACTCCATCAGCTCCTCGCCGACGCCGCCACCTCAAGAGGTCGTGTTGGTGGCATCAACCACCCCAATCCATCAGCTCCTCGCCGCTGTCGCCGCCCCAAGAGGTCGCTCTGGTGGCATCTGCCACCCCACTCCATCACCTCCTCACTGAGCTCACCTCCTCAAGAGGTCATGCATGTGGCATCCACCACCCCACTCCATTGTCTCCTCGCTAACTCTGCTACCTCAAGAGGCCACGCAGGTGGCATCCGCCACCCGACTCCATCGGCTCCTCACCGACTCCGCCGCCTCAAGAGGCAGAACGGTGGAATCTTCCACCCCACTCCATCGGCTCATCGCTGACTCCGCCACCTCAAGAGTCCACGCAGGTTGCATCCGCCACCTGACTCCATCAGCTCCTCACTGACTCTGCCACCTCAAGAGGTCGTGTCGGTGGCATCTTCCACCCCAATATCTCTACTAAATTCAATTATTAGGGAGGAATAGAGTGAAATAACTATGGGTGAGGAATTGAATGTTCAAATAAATAAAGTACCTATTTTATAAGAATATGTTTATGTGTTTCTAGAGGATTTATCTGGACATCCTCTTGAATGAGAAATTCAGTTTTCTATTGATTTAATTCCTGGTACAATGCCCATATCAAATACCCCTTATAGAATGGACACTGTGAAATTAGTGGAACTAAATAAAAAACAAGAGGAATTGAGTAATAAAGGATTTATTCCCCCTAGTGATTCTCCATGGGGATCCCATGTTCCATTTGTTAAGAAGAAAGATGGATCTATGAGGTTGTGCATTAACTGTAGGGATATCAATGCTATAAAAATAAAGAACAAGTATCCAACACATCGCATTGATGATTAATTTGATCAACTTCATTGAGCTAAATATTTTAAAAAGATTGAAATTTGATCTGGATATCAGCAATTGTCTGTTTTGAAGGAATACATTCTAAAGATAGAATTTCATACTAGGTATGAGCATTATGAGTTTACATTAATTCCTTTTAGACTGACTAATGAACCATCTTTCTTCATGGATCTGATGAATAGAGTTTTCGAATAATATCTTGATGAATTTTCAGTGGTATTTATTAATGATATCTTGGTTTACTCCAAACGCAATGAAGATCATGAAAATCACTTGCGCACTATTATAAATACTCTTAAAAGATATGAATTATTTGGGATGTTTACATGTGTGAATTTGGGTTTCAGGATATTTTTTGGCCTATAGTATCTAATGATGAAATCTCTATTTATCCTTCTATGACAAGATCAATACAAGAATGGACAGCACCGATGAGTATAACTGAGGTATGCGGTTTTATTGGAATAGTAGGTTGTTATTGGAAATTCATCCGTAATATTTCTAGAATGGAAAACCCATTAACTATGCTCAAATATAAATGGGTTAATTTTTTTTGGGAAAAATAGTGTGAAAAATGTATTGAATAACTCAAGAGAAGATTAGTCAATGTTCTTATCTTGACTCTACCATTAGGATATGATGGGTTTGTTTTTTATAGTGATTCTTCAAGGAAATTACATGGTTTTTCCTTATACATAATGATAGGGTTATTACCTATGCATCACGAAAGCTAAAAATTCATGAACATAACTATCCCACTCATGATCTTGAGTTAGTAGTTGAAATATTTTCTCTGAAGATATGGAGACACTATATATATAGTGAAAAAGGTGAGATTTATACTGATAACAAGAGTTTGAAGAATATTTTCTCACAAAAATAGCTCAACATGAGGAAAAGGAGATGGATCGAACTACTCAATGATTTTGATTTCACTATACACTACCACCCGAGGAAGGATAATAAGGTGGAAGATGCTTTGAGATGAAAGGATCATGGAGTTATTAATAAGATGAGAGTTGAAAGGGATCATATGTTCATTGATCTAGTAATGATTTATATGGGAATACTAATGGAAGGTGAAACATCAGTACCTTTTCAAATTGTTTCCAAACAATATTTAATAGAATGGATAAACATTTCTCATACCAACGATGAGGAGATTCAAAAGAAAATTTAGCTGTGAATGATGGGAGATTGATTGACTTCGTATATGAAGATGAAATTTTGATATTTTTGAAGAGAATTTGTGTTCCTGACATACCTGATCTAAAAAATGAATTGTTGGATGATTCTCATAGTTCCAATTTCTCTATTTACCAAGGTAGCACTAATTAGTATAGAGATTTTAAGAAACATTTTTTGTGGGACAACATGAATATGGATATTTATGATTATGGGTCAAGATGTATGGTTTATCAATAGGTGATGGAAATAAGACAAAATCCTAGAGGTGTCAAGCAACCTCTTCTTATACCTGAGTTGAGATGGGATGATATTATTATGAAATATGTCATGGGGCTACCAAAGACTCCTATAAAGAATAATATAATATGGGTCATTGTTGATATTCATACCATGTCAACACATTTTTATGCTATAATAGAATATTTACCACATGAATGATTAGAGAGACTATAAATTAATGAATATGTAAGACTTGAGGGAGTACCCCTATTGATAGTTTTTGATCATGATCCCCATTTTACATCATGATTTTGGAAAAGTCTTTAGAAGGCCCTGGATACTGAACATCATTTGAGCACTACCTACCACCCTCAAACCGATGGAAAATCCGAATGGACTATTCAATCCTTAGAAGACATGTTGTGATCTTCCTCACTTGAAATTCAAGGTATGTTGGATCAATATTTACCTCTGGTAGAGTTTTCCTATAACAATAGCTTCCATTAATGTATTCAGATGGCACTATATGAAGTGTTAAATGGGAAGAGATGTTCCACAACAAATTGTTCGGATGCTGTTAGTGAAATAAAGCTCATAGGCCCAGAACATGTTGAGGAAACAATGGAAAAGGTGAAGATTATCCAATCCCACATCAAAGAAGCTCAAAGTAGGAAAACGATAGATGTCGATGACCAGATAAAGGATTTGGGATTTCAAGTTGGAGATCATGTTTTCTTGATGGTATCTCAATGGACGGGTGTTATATGATTTGGTAAGAAGGGTAAATTAAGTCTTAGGTACATCAGACCTTTTGAAATTTTAAAAAAATTTGGAGTTGTAGCTTACCATTTGGCAATGTCACCAAGTTTCTCCAAAGTTCATGATATGTTTCATGTATTACTGTTGAGAAAATACATGCCCGACCCAATGCATGTACTCACCTATGAAGAAATAGAACCAAAACCTGGTCTTTCTTATTGTGATGATCCTGTCAGGATTCTTGATACCAGAGAACAAGTGTTGAGAAACCAGATGACTCATCTGGAAAAATTTCTATGGAGAAACCATAAGATGGAAGAGTCAACGTGGGAATCTGGGGATCTTATGATGAATAACCACTAGAATCATATTATGCACTAGTATTCAAGAAATTTCTATGAAGAAATTTTTTGAAGGAGGGAAGAATGTTAAACCCCAAACTTCCATGGTACATTTCTTTTTGAATAATGCAATAACTTTTGTTGTATGCAACATCGAGTTCTTGCACACTATAACCAAAAAATAACTAGCCGTTATGAATAGTAGTACCCATTTTTAAAATTTTATAAAATATTTTTTTTCAAAATGGACTTCATTTTTTGATTCATAATATCAAAATTTTCTTAGGGTGGATTTTTTTTGTTTTTCTGAAAGCATTCAATTTTTGATGAATAGTTAAAAACATTGCGTTATTATTTAAAATAGACATTTTATTTAAATAAATATGTTTTTATTTAAATTTATTTTAAGTCCATATATATAAATAATACCTATATTATATCAATTTAATTTGTTGGCATCATTTTATAATAAGATTAGATGTATAAAAGTTTATTGAACTTTTTAACGTGCTTTACCCACCATCTAGTCACGTTAGAAAATTTACATAAAACAGAATTTTACCACTTCAATGAATCAAATTTCCAATAATCCGAGAGACATGATTAACATCGGTATGTAAAATGTTGTTCAATTAGATGAAAATAATTCTTGGTGAATAGTATCTTTTGAGTTTTATTTACCAAGGTTAAATGTAAATAAGGTAATTCAAGGTAAATTTTATATTATAATTAATTTAACACATGTCCTGATTCTACTGGATAAGTGTTTATCAACCCAAATAAACCATTGGAATAAAATATGGACCTCTTAGATCCACTTGGATTAGATTAGGACATTTCTTATTATTTTTTTTAAAGAAGAGTTAAAATTGTTAAATTCAAATTTTCATAACTAAAACATTTTTAATATTGGGATATACATAAGATAAATTCAACTATAAATATTTATTAGAAATATAAAAATATTTCCTAAATCATGGTATTTTATTTATAATTTTTAGACCTTATATAATTAAATTTATTTATTACACATTGATGATGCAATAATTACCTTTTTAATGAATGATTAAAATAATTGATATTATTAATATTAAATTGAATTTTAATTGAGACATTTGATGCATTACACGAATTTTCTAGATTTATATTATATGTTAGTGTTTTTTAAATAATTATTTTCAAAGTCATAAAGTATTTATGACTTTCACAAATACCAAATACTAAATAGTGTAAAAATTGACATAAATGGGTTTTTAAAATAAATACTATTTTATTAAATGGCATAATAATCTGAAAAATCAACGGATTGGAAAAAGGAATTATTTATGTTTTTATACGTTAATAATTAACATATTGGGGCTATCTTGCCTTTTTATAGTATGCTTATTAAACATTTATTATAATAATACCAGAATACATGGTAAATGTTAAACTATTTAACAAAGAGTTAAATATAGAATAGAAGGTTAATATGGTGATCTAAACATGTCTAAAACCAGTTGTTCGAGATTTTTTAGACCCATACCCACCTTATACTCTAAATAAATCATTTCAGATCCATTCTAAACTAAATTTGATTGTATATAAAATTAATATTTCATGATTTTCCTAAAGTGACCCTCGCCTCTCTTATAAAAGGTTACTTCCCCAGCTCAAATGTCTTACCAAATACCATAACATCCACCTAGAGGCCTTACATTGATCAGAAATATGGCCTAAGGATCCCTTTATACCAAATCAAAAGGAAGTGCCCAATGTAGAGGTAATAGTATCATTACCTCTTTCAAAGTTCATTTCTTTTTCCAATTCCTTTTTATTTTTTGTTTCCAATCCAAAATAATAAATCTCATACCTTATACATAATTTCATTTTATTATAAATATATTACAACCATATTCATTATTCTATCTATCATATGAATGACAACGTCACTATACATGTGTACATACGGGTTACCGTCTCCATGTTGTGGTGTAGTTTGTTATTTAACACTTCATTATTTGGATGGGTATAATAATGAGTATAATTGGTGTAAATAATAAATATAACATGTTTGGTTTATACAATATACCATCCAATTACATATGATTTCTCTATCAATAGAATGGTATTGTCGCTCGTGCGTACTTACGGATTATGGTCTCCCCAAACTCGATGAGATTCATTCCCCATCATTTCCATTCAAGAATAAATTTCATTTTTTGATTAAAAATAATGTTTAAGATAATAATATAATTATGGATATGAATCAAATACATCCTATCCATAAAAAAATGTTTTACATAACAACACATATAAAGGAAAATGAATCAGTTAAAACCTAAAATCACGATACTTCAGAAATATCATTAACAAAGAAATATTAGAAGATCATATATGATATCATATTTATGTATGTGGTTTTGGAATAATTTAATAAAAATTATTTCACTATTATAAAGGAGGTTAACCTACCCTTGGATGCGGAAAATTATATGGTAAAGGTTAATTTTACAATCACTTTATTATCTAAGGTTGTTTATATGTGAATATCTACTGGGACCTCTTTATCATCCACATATGTTTTTCATAAAAATTTATTTCAAAACATTTTTTCTATTTACTATACAATGGGTTAAATTAATTTATACCCTTTTTTGACTTTTTATCAAATATATTGAAAGGAATCCTTCTGTTTCTTTCAAAACAAGGTACATTATGGTATTTTCAAAAAATTAAGGTAAGAATGTTTTTTTTAAAGAAGATTGATGACATGGATTGGTTTCCCACTCAATGTCACCGATGGAATTTATTAAAAAATAAAGAGTAACAGTACAAGCTCGAGGTGTAAAACACTTTCACCAGTAGGGATTTGAAGACCATAAAACAAAACTGACAAAGAAACAACTCAGAGATGAAAACATCAAAATAAAAGATCACCAAGAGACTGTGTGGTCCATCCATCATCCAAGTGAGTCATCATGATGCTCCCTTGAATATCATTCAGTTGCCTCAAAGTTAGACCTTCAGAAATGAAGTCCATCCATAAAAGCAGCGAGCTCCCCTATTGGATAGACCGAACCTTCCTCCCCAAAAAGCATGAACATGTGTCTTCTTATCAGTAGGAACACCAAAATCAGGACAGTACCGAGGAAATACTATCCTCCAATCCAAGACATCAACATCATCCTCCATAAGAGTGCAGAAGACATCCAAATACAGCCATCATTGATTTCTCAAACTAAAATCTTGGAAAAGAGAGAAAATAACAGCACCTTCCATGATGTTGAGGATTCCAGCCAAATAAACCATCAAATCCGGAGTATGTAGCAAGAGAACCTACAGAATCAAGTAGATGCAGCAACTCCTCAACGAGAAATAAACGGAGCCTCCAAGCGGATCAAATCCAGGTAAACAGCGTAGAAACACAGGAAATCTGAACCAGCAGCCCGCCCAACTAGAAGCAAAAGAAGAGCAACAGTGACTTGGAGCTGGACAGAGGGCATAAACCGCACAGTATGATACAATTCCAGTGATGAACCTCCCAACAGATCACCAAGCCATCCAGAAAAAACAAAGAGTGCAGGACTCCATGAAGTAATGATTCCATTAGATCAAATAGATGTTCAAGACTAAATGATTGTTTCAGAGTGAGATAAGTAGTTCATTCGAAAAAATAGAGTATAAATCCAATAGAAAATTGAAACTGATTCATAAAAAAATCATGCCAAACTAAGAACACAATGACCAGCCAAACTGATGAGAAAAAACAAGAGAAACAATGTAAAATCACACATAAATCCAGTACAATATCTATGCATCCATGTTGAGTCTTCCCAAAATCAGAACAGAAACATCAAGCATTCATGATATCATGAGAAGGTGGAGGACCCAAGGATGAATATTTCATCTAGCCAAATAAAAACCTTCCAGTCCAAGACTTCAACAGCAACAAACAAGAGTATATCACTCAAACAGAACTATTGCATAAGATAAGAGATACCAGGACAGTGATCATCATGCCCAGCAGTCATAAAAACACCCACTGTTCCATTAGAAAACTATTTCTGCATGCTGGGAGCAATCACAAACAAACAGGAAAACCCCTAAAACCAACCATCAGAGTTCATAGAAACATTCTTTGCTGGTGTTGTGCAATAAATCCAATTCAAAACAGAGTCAATAAGAAAAAAGGTCATGCAAAGAGTGAACCAGATCCATAACTTATTTCCATGGGATACTCATGAAATCAAAGTTTGGATCCTTATTGAATTCCTCAGCAACATTGATAAACATCCTCTTTCTGATATCCAGGTAAACCTGAGCGGTTATCTCACCATTTTTATACATCTGAAATGTAGATGTTTCATTTTCCCCGAACTAGGAGTCAAGCTCCTTTGGAAAATCCAGATCATAATCATACTGATAGGCATCTCTAAATGCCGGGTCATTTTGATCAACTTCACTCAAGAAAGAGTCTCAATCAGAGCCATCTAAGTTTTGTGGATATTCAGGCAGGGGCTCTATAGGAATTGGTTGTGGAGGAACCTCAGGGTCAGGATTTTTGGCCGCAATTGATCTTGTGATGATGGTTCTTTCATACTTGGTGTTGTCTCTATGTTTCCTAGTTTTCCTGGGGAGTGGAGTGATAAAACCATCTGAGTCTATAAAGACTTTTTTTCCTTTTCGATCATTTAGATGAAAAAAATCCCTTAATTTAGGAATCTTCTCAACAACAACCGGGAGAGATTCCTCTGTAAGCCCA
Source organism: Viscum album (assembly GCA_963277665.1). Taxonomy (NCBI): domain Eukaryota; kingdom Viridiplantae; phylum Streptophyta; class Magnoliopsida; order Santalales; family Viscaceae; genus Viscum; species Viscum album. Next base: position 450,093,380 of record OY728145.1, read on the forward strand.
TCTTTGTTAACCACATGACCCTCATATCTTTCATCATCCTTCAAGGATAGGTGGGTGGAATCTCTCTTATCTACATCAAGATGTTCTTGTTGTTTGGTGACAGCAATAACTTCATTGACAAATTCTGAGAGTGGATCACGAGGTGTTTGAGAATTCAATTGTACATTTACCCCATCAACTCTTTCCTTGGTAACACAATCAGGGGTTTTTTCTTTGTCCATAACCACCAGATCTTGTTTTCTAATGACATAATTAGAAGGTCCATCCATTCTTTCTTGCTTATTTTTATACTTTTATGTCTAAACAGGTTTAAGACTTTTAAAACGAGCATTTTCTTTCTCACATTTGATTGAATTGTGTCCTAATGTTAAGCATTTGGAGCAGTAGTCTGGCAATATTTCATAAAAAACTTCTTGGTAGAATGCAAGGTCTCCACTTTGAATCCAAATACTGGAGGTAAAATGTTGGGAAACATCCAACTCAATACAAATCCTAGCTATCGAGGGTCTTGAAAGCATTTTTGTTGAAAAATCTAACTTCAAAGGATTCCCAATAAGATTGGCAATGGGGAAGAGGGATGCCTTCTTGAACAGGTGAAGAGGTAACTCTGGGAAGCTAACCCAGATAGGAACAATAGGGGATTCAGAATATGCATCAAGCTCTGGAGTCCACTTAAGAATTTTCTATAAACAACCTACAAAGGACCATAACATCTTGATACAAAGCCTATAGTATTCCTCCTCGGATGCAAACCAAAAAACAATGTGTGAGGGGTTCAGGAGACCGATTTGAAATCCCGTAAATCCTATTACATCAAGAGATGATCGAAGATACTTCAAAGAAGGCCTTCGATTCATAAATTTTCCATCCAAGACAAATTTTAAATCAGAAGAAAGCAAGTTTACCTCACTTGCTTAAAATGAAATCACGGGTTGCCCACAATGTCGAAAAGATTTAGGGAAAACCTAAATTTCTTGCACCGCATCTGGTTGAGTAGGAAGTGCATCTTTTGATTTTCCAGCGACAACATCAGCAAACGATCGAGAATCAAGCTTAGGGTTTCCCTCGCGTGACGGGTTCTGCAGGAGTGCTCTGTGGGTCTCCATCTTCTCGTCAAAATCACATGATCATGTTTTTTTAACTTATACGGCGTGTGAGGATATTTTCCACTATTATAACACCTTAGAAGCTTCCCATACAAGATTATAAAGATATTTTCCAAATAAATGTTTTATTATATAACTACATTAATTTTTAATTATTTCATTATAGAAATAGATATTTCTATCAAATAGTTTTGATTTCATCTATGTCAACATTCTTTGATGGATTTTACACTTGTTTGAATTTGATTTATTATGATAAAATCCTCCATATTGTATTGAAGGTTTTGTGATATGTTTGATAGTGGATGTGTTATTTTTATACCATTCATGTTTTATGGGTAAAGTATTAACATTTTTATGCTAGTTTTAATAAGAATGTTTATGTTATGTTTCAACATTTTCTTATGGGGAATGAATTAGACTTAGTAAGTGATGGGGGGGATCCATCTATATCTCCTCAATGCATTGGTAGGTCTAATGAGACAAACTAGTGTCTTGGAAAAATTCCTTGACAAAATATTATTTTTAGACATGGCATGAGTCCTTGACTATGTGGTTATGACGTATGGAATTTTGCATTATATCATTATGAAATTATCTATTGATATTACATGTGATTATTCGACTATTAGAATATCCATGTGAATAACTAAATGGAATTATTTTATTTATATTTTTTATATTATACTAAAGAATAATTTTAAAAGGATTTTGTTTTAGTCTTATACACTGCCTTCAATGTTTATGCTTATTTAAGAATGTTTCCACTATATCGTTATCCATACTGAGCATATAATCTCACCCCTTTCTAATGTTTTCTATTCCTAGGATGTCAATAAGTATATTATGATTGACCTACAAGGATAGGGTATGGGATATGAGTGTGTTTCTAGGAGACACAATGATGTTTATTTTATTTCATGATGTAATGTAAAACATATGAATGTATCTTGTACTTCAAAGGCTATTAAATTAATTGGTCTCTCGAGACTTGATCTATTATGATCATTATAATGTTATATAATAATGCACCGACTCTGAGTAACTAGGGTATGGGCATTATAGGAAACATTATTAAAATCAAATTACTATTGATGATATATTCATAATATTATATTCACATAGATCTATAATCATTTAAATATTAAACATTACATACACATTTGACCATTATATTGTGACTCTATAATGAAAAAATGATCAACTAAATCAAGAATCATTACCCAATCTCAAACTCAGTAGTGGTTTAGTGGATATTTAATCAACTTGATAGGAATTTTCCATCAGTATCATATTATATTCTTATTACCAGCCATTCTGGATTATAATGTTTTATGCTAGCTCCATATTTTTTACTTAAATTATAAGAAACATAATATTCAATATTATGTTCATGTTTCCCAATATATTGTGTTGCTAGCTTGTAGTTTGGGAATTTAAATCCCAATAGTGGAGAGAAACTTGGAATCTATGGAATACCTAGAAAATATATCATTTCCACTCAATTCTCCCCCAATACCCAATGGAATCGGCTCCATAGATTTCCCTTTTGGGATGATACAAATACAAGATACATTTAAAATCTAAATATAAAAATCATTGAAAAAATAGTTATGGAGGATAAAATTGGCATTATCTCTACATTGTGAATACTCTATACTTAAAATCACAATTTTTTGGTATTAACTCAGAAACTAATATCATCCTTTGACAATGGGGAACTATTTATATGGAATACAAAACCTTATATTTTATAAAATTAAATATCGTATTCTTTATAATTGTCAAGGGAAATTATTTACCAGGATATCTTTTCCATTTCAATGAACAGGTAACAATATGGGTAAAATAATATAATGTTTTATTATATAAGATTCTAATATCATATAATTCATCACTTTGACAAAAAAATGTCCACAAAGCTATCCATTCCATTATTTTGACATTGATTATTCCATATTTACATCGACATACCAACTAAAAAGTAATCAATGATCATTTTGTAATTACAATAGATCCATATTTATGCTCTAACATTTTCCTTTCTTGTTATCTAGTGATATAAGACATGTTATCAGATGATAGACCTAGTTATATATCCCTTTAATGAATTGGTTAATGTTTTATATAATTATATTGTTGGTAAATGAAATAATTATTATTCCAAGGTAATTTTCTATAGATATGATATCAAATATTGATAGATATAATGACTTTGAATGAGATATTTTTAATTATAGTATTATGACCACATGTCTATTTAATTCTAGTAGAAAATTATTAATTTTGTGTCATGATTTACATATATATTATTATATATATCATGACCATGATTGGATTTATTTATGTGTCTTCTTTAACATGATATTGTGCTTATCATTACTATTACTAGTAATGTAATATTAACTATTTATTATGTTTTTCTAAAAACCAAATAACTAAGAATATTATTATCGATAATTCAATATGTTATATTTTATGTATTATATATTAATTACAAAAAACATAAAACACGTGTAATTTTTAAATCAAATTTATATAATAAATTTCACGAACGTATGTAATTATAGAATCAAATCTAGGACTGGGGACATAACACTTCTCAAATAACTATTTTTTTCTTTGTGATGTATCATAATAATATTTAAGGCGAGGAAAGTATTTCATGGTTGGAGATTTCAAATTATTTTCTAATGATGTCATTATCCAAAGAAAATAAGTAAAATTTGGACTCATTTAGAATAACTAATAGATTCATCATGATATTCAATGATTCATAATATTGATTCATATATATATGGTAATTTCATTCTATTTGACTAAATTGAATATGTTGGAACATATAATATTATATCTTGATTTTAGTGAAAAACACATATCATTGTATAAAGTATAATAACTCTAGTGGATCCGATGAATACATTATTTCCTGATCATTCGTAAAATAATACATTTCATATTTAAGATTTATCCTTTTTAATTATTTTACTAAGGATAATATATTTTATTAGACTTTTTGTTTTTTAATTAAATTTATTATAGGCAACATAGTATATTATTGAAAACTTTATGAATAAAAATAAAGAGAGTATAATTCATATCAATCAAATATGGATTTTTTTGGTATAAAATATAATGTTATTAAAATACTAATTCACAACACATATTAGCAATTAATTAAAGAAATATTATATATTAGTGTTAATATATTAAATCCCAAAATATTTGTAATGTGGTATTTATTTTTTCATTAAATTAATGATTTTATTTCCTGATCGAGGATTTCCTTAGTGTCTTTATTGATTATAAAATCCTATGGTATATATTTTCTAAGAGGGATGTAAATTTAAATTATATGATATAGGTAAAGTTTATGTATGAACATGAATTAGAAATTAGAAATACTCCTTCTAATGGAAATTTAGTAGCTAATGTATATATTTGGATGATGTTTGGATAGAAATTTTATGGGGATGGGGATGAGTAAAAAATGAGAAATAAACATTTTGATTTATATTTTGAGGTATAATAGTTTAGTAGGAGGGTGTCTATATATCAAAAAAGAGAAAATTCTTTATTTTTTAAAATGTGTTTCAAATCTCAAGTCATACATATTGTTTTAATGTAAAAGAGGGATTATATCATTTATAACGGTACATTAGATGGATTTATAGTCGATGGGGAAGACTAGGTGATATTTTGTGGAAGGTTTTTTATTCTATAGGTGATGTCCATGATTTTGATTATTGAGTCCTATAAGTCACCTAAAATTATACACCCTCTTATTTTAATATTTTATCATGTTTTAAAGGAGAAATTTTAGTAAACATGTACAAATAAATTAGTGTATAATTTCATATACAACTCACTGATTATTCAATGGGTGAATGTTGAATATTGAGTGTGTATTAATCTATTACATATATCATATGTTTGTTTATATAAATGCGGGTATATGTATATTTTATTTAAGATTTTATATTTTCAATATGTTTGTTTATATAATTACTTTTAATGTAGTATAGATCCATTAATTAATTCATCTAATTTTACATTATCTATTTAATTAAACTCAATTAATTTGTTTTGGAGATTTTATATTTTTTGAAATTAATGGTTTTTGGATTTATGAGTATGGCCATCTTTGATAGATATTCACACTTTACATAGATTGTGAGGAATTATTTTATTGTGTGCTTACAACTATTAGTTAATGAAATGCCCAAGTGGATGGTTGATGAATATGGTAGAATTTATTATTAATATATAATTTTAATCTAAGTAAACATATTATCATGTCATCTATGATTAGTCATTCAAAATGGAAAGAGATAGATTTAAATAATTAGGGAAACATTGAAGAAACTGGGTGATGATACTTTTATAATTGTTATGTATTCATTTGATGTATTTTGTCATGGAATATTTTCATGTTCAATTATAAAATATGTTTAATTTGTATTATGTTTAAATAAGTGTTTTAATGGATTTTTAGAACTAACAGAATGATAAAAATATGTAATGAATAATTTTAAATAATATAATAGAAATATATATTTTTATGATGAATTCACTAAAGACCATAAGAAGATAATTTATTTTTCATATGATGAAAATTAATGAATTATTGGTGGATATTTCTTGAATAATAATTAAATGAATGTTTATGTGATTTTAAGAGAATGTAAAATAGTATTTTCCCTGGATTTTTATTTAGGAGTTGATATTGATAAGAATATTTAATAAGGGCTTGGATTTATATAATATATACATAGAAGTATTCTATATATTAATTATTAATGGTCATATATTTGAAATTTTACATCCCTTGTCCCACCAAAAACCACCTTAGCCACATATGGGACAAATTCAGTTATCTATAAGACAACCCATATCTTTAATACACCATAATTTAGGATTTATTACATAAGGAAAAATATAATACAATCCTAAAATATTAAGAGGCCTAGAGTATTTTGAAACCTAGATACATTACACAATAAATTAAAACAAGGATATAAAAAAATTGTTTAAAAACACAACTATAATCCCATATTATCAACAGATCTTTTAAAAATCATGGGATAACCTGAGGACATACATAATAAAGGGGTAAGTTAGAAATCCTAGAAATGGAATTATCAAAGCACAACATGATGATAGTAATACATGTTTTTCAATAGGCAAATCAATGTGAGATAAAAGAGGAAATAATCATAAACTTGAATATGAAAGCATGTTATATAATTATAACATCAAGGAAATGTAAATATGTGGAAACAAAATAAAACATGACATTATAAGCATAATTTTAGGATAAATACTTAGTCACTATAACATAGTGTTCTTAAACTAACCTTCCTTGCACCTTAAATGGTATATCATTAGATAAATCTATCTCTCAAAGCATTGGAGGGTTTTGATCCCACCCATCACAATAATATCATTTACATGAATTGGTTTTCCGCATAGATAATAACACATGATAGTTTATTTTATCACATTAATTCCAATGACTAATGATTGTGGGTTACAAAAATTGAATTCCCAAATAAATTTAGAATGGGTTTCTCTAGGCGAATACCCATGTGTGGAAATGTGGATGGCTATTTATAAAAACCCAAAACTCGCACTCCTAGATATAGTTTTGAAATCCTAAAAATTTTATTTATGGATTTGATACAAATAATTGGGACCTAATTTTTTTCCATCATGTGAGAACCCAGATATTCTTTTCATGTATTTTTTTCCTCTTTTGGTAGTTTTTGAGAAGTAAGGAATAATATGAAAAGTTTATAAGTACACGTCGTGTACTTCGATGCCACTGAAAGATGTGTGATGGTGGTGTCCTGGCCACACACACCGCCGTGTAAGTGTGACTTGGAGCCCGCCTAAAGTGGAGTACGGAAAAGGAATGTACATGCTGTGTATTCCAGAAGTACATGCAGTGTACTTTCTTTTTTATTTCATTAAACGAAATCTGGTCACGTCTAATCCTTATTTCCGTATTCTTATTCTCCTATTTCTGTCCAGAGCGTCCAAAGAGGCCAAATCGTATCTAAGCCGTCGATCCATCACCGGTTTTTTGAATCGAACGCTGTCAGTTTTTATAGAATCTCAGCAGTTACTTATTGGTTCTTCTTTGGCCACATTTCTTGATTCTTTCTCTTATGATAGTTATCATAGGTTAAAATTTTTAGATGTTTTTGTAGATATACACCCTTCTAGGCCGATTCACGAGATGATGATCAAGTATATTGATCTCATGGGATTGAGGTAGGTGGTTTTTTCCTTGCAATGAATGTCTTTGAGTTTTCGTGTAAAAGTGTCGGATTCCCATTTTGCATGTATCCCGGGTTTGGTATTTTGGTCCTATTGTTTAATTACCTTCATATCTATTTCAGCTTAAGGTTGATTGATAATAATATATGCTTGTTTTCATGATTGAGGATGACCTCATGGGTGTTATCCTTTCTTGGCTGTTTATCATCGTTTGACACAGTTTTCCTATAAGAAAAACCCTATTGCAATTTCTTGTTTGCTTGTTATAACTGATTGCATGTGTTTCCTGTTGTTTTAATGCTTTTGATGCGTTGTAGCTATTAGCTAAGTAGTTTCTATACTTACTTAGGGATGCTGACAGTCAATTACGCATGACTAGACTCCTCAGGGATGTGAGAACCTAGTGCGGGAGGCCTAAGAGGGAATAGACATTATGTGCTTCCATATGGGGTCTGTTGGGATTAGTTTCCTACACCTAGGAGTTTCCTTAGTTTACGAACGTATTGAGACCACATGAAGAATAAGACGTAAGATCTTCCTTAGAGAGTCTGTAGCTATCCTTACAAGACTATAGGGGAATCTATGTGAGTGCTTTACTGAGTGTACATGCCTTTTTATGTTTACATGACTATAGGGGTCTGCTATTTTGAGCCACCCAGAGATTCAGTGTGAATATGAATTGTTTGGTTGGTTTAGATGAGTCTACTAAGTGAAATCACAAGCTTGGATCTATTGGCCTGTTTGTTTGTTTAGGTAGTCTTTTGAAGCCTACTGTGTTACCTATTTTCTTTGGAATAGAGATATTTTCTAGATTCATTGGTTGTTTAATTAAATGAATGAATTAATTGTTAATTGAATGTTAATGGTAATTGGTAGGATTTTTTACTTGTGCACTCCTAGTTCATTACTAAATATACTTTCATTAATTCTACTATATTACTCACTGAGAGTATGGAACTGATTTAGTGGTGGTTGCATACTGGGATTAGTCTCACACCCTTTTGGGGTACGGATTTTCGGCCCAAACAGGTTATATGGATGCATGTGTGAATAGGTATTGTGGCCCTTCTACTTTAGGTACATGATTGCTGGTTGGAGCTGGAGAGCATGGGACCGAGCTTAGGCTCGCAATGATGTTGGAGTTACTATTTACTTTTGGCACATTTAATCTCAGTTGTATTTCAACATGTTGGTGTGTTTGTTGGTTTCATCAGATACTTGTACCTATTGCATCATTATCATCATTACTATATATTCATTACTTCCACTTTTTAGTTTAAATTATTGTACAATGTTTACTGCTTCTGCTATTGACTGTTATTTCCTTTCCCCTTGTATACTTTACCAAATGAGGGCATAGTTTCCCTAATGACTCACCAAGGCCCTAGGTGCTAGTCGGCAGCCTCTGACATTTGGGGAAATGTGCTTGAGTTTATGTTGCGAACCGAGTACGAGGCACCAGTTGAGTGGCTCCTGATTCGGGTCATTACACAACGAAGCAATAAAAAATTAAAATTTTTACCACTTGTATTATCAATAACATTTTAGGTTTTTAGTTTCAAATAAATAGGTCAAACCCATACATAATCAATAAAAATGTTGTTAAATGATAAATTCTACCACTTAACCAATCATTTATTATTTCACATTAAGATATCATTATAATCCATATGAAATCCCTTCTAGAATAATTTAATCTTTATGATTTCATTAAAATATATGAAACATAAGAAGGTTGAGTTGAAATTCCTAGTAAGGGTAAATATAAAAATTAACAATTCAATGTTATCGATGAACAAAATAAGTGAATAATAGTATTCTGACATAATAAATGTTCATGAGAAAATTCCAAAATAAAACACACCCATCAATACCTACATCATAAATTATGAAATATCGAATACATATTTAAATAATGAAATAAAAATAATAATTAACATATATTGGCCACGTTATATTAATAATGGTAAAAATATACACTATAAAATAATAAATGTCATAGATAAAATGTATTGGTATCATAGAACATCATATTCAGAGAACACTTATGGAACCCATAAGGAACAATTACCAATGGAATAACCATAATATCGACATCTAGTATAATTATATAGAGGATATAATCCATACCATATTAATTAGAGAGATATGTGGGTTCACCCATTATTTAATCTATATAAGGATCACTAGGAGCCATCTGAGAACACCCATCATATAATCAATGAACAAAATCAAATACATGAATATTGTATATTGATATTTAATTTTATTATAAAAATATTAAAAACCAGAATCCCATTCATAAGATGATTATCCCTTGGAAAAAATGAAACCCATAACAATCTAATCAAATATTATTATCTTAGGAGAAGTAAAAAAGTTCCACAACAATCTCTTTGAAACAATCTTAATCTATCTTGATAAATAATGAGGATGGTATCTTAATAGAATATACTCATTGGAGAATAAGTAATAAAGAAGGGTTTTGATGAAGATGAATAATAATAACATTAAAATAAAAGTAATGACTTTTGAATAAAAATAATATTTTCATTTGGGTAAAAAATAACTTATTAAAAGAAACAAATTCTCAAAATATTGTGAAAATTACTATATTTTCTAACAACTATGGAAACATATAAATAAATATTTTAAATAAAATTTAAATTTTTTTTGGGGAAAATATACTTTCGAATTTGAATAAAAATAATATTTTTGTTAATAATTTTATATAAAAATGACCTTGAAAATTTATAAATAATGATTCAATGAAAATAATTTTCTTAATGGTGGAAAATTCTATTCATGTCTAATACATTAAAACAAATATTCTCATTACATTTTTGATAAATTCCAAGCTATAATTATTGGGAAAACAATATGAATATTACACTAATTTTTTTCTAAACATAAAAAAATCTGTACTAACTCAATTAAAATATCATTTTAAGAATTCTATAATCACTATCCAAAATATTTTTAGAGAACAGTGATTTAGAAAAAAAGGATTTCTACCTAAAATACACATATAGAATATTATTACTAAATTGATTTCCAATTATATTAAGTAACCGAGAGTAGAAATAATTTAAAATAACTTGGAATTATCATGAATAACTAGAGGATAAGAAATTTAATGAGTAATACTAAGGTGTGCATTATTAGTTTTCAACATTGGAGGCCTAATAGAATACAATCATGATAAACAATGAGATTGTTACGAAAATAATAATACAACTTCGTTACCATTTAATTGTAATTCCCATTAACAGATACCATTAAATGAAAAATAAAAATATAATAATAACAAATAATTTCATTATATTACATGTCAATGGGTATATATATACACCTCATAAAATAAGAGTTGTGCATGACATGACATAAAGCTCAATGAATAATAATTGAGTCAAAAATCTCATTCTTCATTAGTAATATTTGGAACTGTAATCCCTAATAAATGATATTATCATATGTAATATTAAATAACATGAAAATTATATGATTCAAGATATAACATGTAAATGTTTTCATTTCTACACCATACAAAATTAATGAGTTGTGAATTTTCTTATGTCTCCAATAAAAAATGAGGATATATAAATACCATATAAAGACCATGTCACTGAAGTGGAGATTAGTGAAGGAATATTTTATGTATATGAAATGTAAATAAACATAAAATAAATGTAAATACCACAAAAAATATTATATGTTCATTACACATATTATATTAACAGAAAAATTCATTAATGTGAAAATTTAACTCAATAAACATAAATTGAGTTAATATATCCCTTACAAAGATAAAACCATTGAATTGTGTATTAATAAATTAAACGATTATCTATATCAAATTTCAATCCACATAAAACAGTGGAAATATCGCATAAAATAATTAAATTTAATTAAACAATAATCTCAGTCTTTCATTATTAATGAAGTATATTTTTAACCAAATGAATATAAATATAGTTAAGATACCCCCAACCACACTCTTCCAATGGAATGAACGTTCTCTAAACGAATTTATAGTGATTTTAAAAAATTTATTAAAAAATTTATTAAAAATATTATTATTTATAATATCATATATGTTCCTTTTATAAGTTCTAATAACCTTTTCACTAATAAGGATTCATTATTTTCTTTATTTTAGTGTTAATTGACATGTTCTCTCATTCATACTTTGTTATTAATCTTCCAGTTCATGTGAATATAATATTGTTCTATCATATCAAAAATAATAATCATGAAATCAGTTTAATATTTATATTTCAATTATTATTTTTAATCTAAATTATGAAATATTGTTTTAAAAAATAATGCATGTTACAATGATGGAGACAGTAAGCTGTATGTAAGCATGAGAGTCATTTCCATTTTCAATGATCATTATGGAGAGGAGGTAAGTAATATTTTATCATTAAAAAATATAAAAAATATATTAAATAAAATTTTATTTATTTAAATACAAATATATATATCATATGTGTGGTGCAGTGATAAAATAGAGATTCACATCAATTTTTTAAGTTGGTAGTCCACACGTACATGAGTCACATTATCATCTTTCATATAGGTAATGGTTCAGAATGAAAATGTTATATAAAATTTTTTGAAATAAAAATTAAGTCTTCAATATCTTGAATATTTCATTTATATCACAAATATTAAATAAATTTATCCTTATTACCATCCATTGAATGTTTTAGTGAAAAACGTATCGCATAACTTCGTGAGGCTGTAATCTGTCATACACACGAATGACATTATCCAAAACCTTATAGAAGGGAATGTAAAAAAGATATATATATATATATATATATTTGTGATATAATGTATCAATATGTATAATTTGTTTTTCCAAATCACATATGTATAACTAATATCCCTCATCATTACCAACCCTGAGTGGTGGTAATGGAAAAATTAATGACTGGTTCATGAGGTGGTATTCCACCGTACACACTTATAGTGATTCTATAACCCATTAGATGGAAAAGGAGAAAAATATAGGTTATGAAATTAACATAATAAAATATATGTATATTTCAGATATTTATATTATTATATAACCATGGATTATGAATAATATAAGGTAGTGGTGGAAAAAAGAAAATAAAAACACTCATTGACGAACATTATTTCTTCTTTAGGTACCTTGTTTTTTGTTTTCACCAAATTCCTTAATTTTTTTTTACCAAAAATAATGTTTCAAGTATTTTATTAGTGATTAAGATAATTAATTTTGGGGTATTTTTTCCTAACTAATGTGTTTTGAAACATTTACTAGATAAGAAGTGGGGTAGCCTTTTATATGTTAGGTGAGTGGAATGGTTGTAATTTCTAAAAATAATAAATTCAAAAAGAAAATTTCATGATAAAAGTATTAAATAATGGAAAATAAAAAACAAAATATTTGATAAGGTGTTAATATTCCCATTAAATATATTTTATACACGTTTTTTGGTCATTTATCCATTATAGTTTTATTTTAAACCCTATATTAAACTCATTTTCCCCTTAACTGTGATAAATAATTTTTCCTGTTTATACTATTAATTTTGGGAAAAATGATTTTGAAATTATCAGATATTATAAATTATTCTAACTCCAAATATGGATTCAATTTTTCCAAATTCAATTCACATTTGTGGATAATTTTAATTTAAAATTATTTCCCAAAAGGTGATGAGAAACCGGTTTTTTCATATGAAGATTATCATATAATTACAAAGTTTTTATATCCATTTTCAATATTTAATTTATAAAAATGAACTAAATTGGATTAATTTATATAATTGAACTAATTTTACATTATAAAAAATAATAAATATAATTTTAATATATTAATAATTTAAATAATAATGCAGTTTCCATTAAAAAATATTATTTTTTACTATTCATCAAAATAATTAATCATTACATTAAATTAAAAAACATAACCAAATATAATTTTTAGATAATGATTTTAAAAATAAATTTTAATTTGTAAAATAAATTTTATTATAATGGAAAAAATTATATTTAAATAAATACTCAAAAACGTGATCAAAAAATTGGTTTTCAAAAAGTGAAAATTTTTAAGGCACAAGGTCATTTTATATATAACCTTTATCAAATCATAATTATTATATGAATATTAATTAAAAGAAAGTAATTTATAATATTTATATTTAATTTAAGACATTAATCATTATGAATTATTTTAATTCACTAAAATAGAGAAACAATGTGCACTTTAATATAGTTTTAAAAAACAAAACATTATTTAAAACCCAAGAAAACATATAATAAAATACAATATAATGAAGATTAAAATTTAATTAAATGTATTAAATATTAATAAGTAATAAATATGATACATGAAATAGTATTTAAAATATAATCTTACTTTTTAATTACATAATTTATTGTAAATAAGTGACATTTATTCAAATATCATAATTTTTAGACAATTCGAGGAAAATAAATATCTTCTTAAAAACCAAAAAAATTACCCAAAATAAAAATTTATATTAAGATTTAAAAAATTGGGTAATTTTGATCAAATAAATTTTCTCAATGTTGAAACAATTAATTATAATAATTTACTATAAAAAGTAGTAAAAATAATTTTTTAGTAATCAAATTTTGAAGAATGAAATTTTTTACTGAAAATGGATTGATTATTTTCTAAAAATTTTCCAATAATTTATATGGATTATGGTGTATATATATATATATCATAATATCTTCCATAATAAACATACCTATAAATTTAATAGTATGGTTACAATAGATATATATATCATGGGTCGTTTAAGGTCAGTGTTGCGTGTGGAATACACTAACGAACATAATTTTATCCGTGTAATATATTAGTGTGTTAACACCACCGCCATAAATAAGTATTTTACTCCTAATTTTAAATTTAAAAAATTCATCAAAGTAATGAAATTTGAAAATAATTTTGTTATAATACCTCGTAATAAAAAGGGCTATTCAAACATTATCTTTATAAAAGTGAAAGGTTTTTATGATGTTCATCTAGAATAAAACATATTAGGTTTCCAAATAAGAGAACATAGGTTGAATGTGATGGTTTTTACTTGTAATAAAGGTGTTAATAATTATGTATAGTGATTGAGATAATTAATCACAAACAACTGAATGATTAATGGAACGTTAATGGCCTCAAAACAATAAAGATTTGAGGATTTAAAACACCATATGATTTATCAGATATGAATGAAATATGATATTTTATTATTTCAATATAATTTTAGAAATTTTGAGGAATTAATTCACCATATAGATAGATGTTATAGTGAAATTTACTTTTCTGAAAATAATAATTTATTCCCTAACCAATTTCCAGTAGAAACATATCATTTTCTGAAAATGATGAGTATACAAGATGTATTTTTCATGCTAAAAGTATTAAAAAGAAATATTTAAAAAATCATATAACCATGAAATGGAAAAAATATATTCTATTTATTCTTTAAAATAAAATAAAAAAATATTTAGTACATGGTCGGATAATTCCCAAAATTTGTAAATATTCATATGGGGAAATAAAAAAATAAATCTCTAATATTCAACAATAATAACCATTTTTTAAACTAAATCACTCCTAAAAAACTAATAATTAGAGGGTTTTTAACAAAAAACTTATCTCACACATTTTATCTTTCAGTATAAAAATAATGAGCTATTTTTTGTAATTAAAATTAATCACATTTTCCCCAAATAACATTTATATCCTATGGTTATTTATATGAAAAAAGTTGTTTTCCCTTAATTTCCTCAATAAAAAATAATATATAAACCCAAAAGGTTATAAATAACTTAAATTTTATTTCCAAAAATTTTAATTAATAATTCACATTAAGTCAATGATTTATATATAATTTATCCTAATTAAGAATCCCCAAAAATATCAATAATCACTTTAAGATCTCATCAATTTAAACCTAGAAGGGGTGCCTAAGTCCTTAAAAATTTGACCGTATTTAATATTATTGTCCGAAGATGATATCCACAACACTTAAGATAACGTCACATGAAAAATATTCAAACATCCAATGTTATGTATACCTTTCCTATAATATCGATTATAAAAACCTTGAACCTAAAATCCCCATTATGGTGTCAAAATCATAAACATTACATTTTTGTATTCAATACCAATAATTGGGACCCAATTATCCATATAAACCATAACATATCATAAGGAAATCGTGGATCACACACATTATCATGTACTTATTAGGTTTATAGTTTTAGGGAATTTGTATAAAATATTACATAAAAAATACCCATGTCTTTAAATGAGAATTTATTCCTCTAAATCCTTCATTTATTATTTCATATTTGTTCATAATAATAATAAATAATATGAAATAACTTATAGACATAATATGTTCAACATCATTTCTTGATAACCTATGGAAAATTAAGCATAAGAAGAGTGAGACCAAATGATCATAAAGGGAAACCAGAACAATTTACATGTGAATGTCATCAATGAAAAAAATATGTCCATAAGGTTATGATGATTTAATCTGAGTGGTTGAGAAAATCATAAAATAAAATATACCAATAAATGCTTAAATCATTAATCATGAAACATGATATAAGGACTAAAAAACAAGAGTATCAAGAATAACTAATACTGATCCATGTTTTATTAATCATGATCAAATGAAACACTCTAAACCCATATTAAGAATATATAAAACATATCGGTAACTCGTAAAATCATATTTATCGAACACTTACAGAACCCATAAATTACCCTTTCAAATTGAATAACCATATAATTGACTTCTAATAAATTTCTCCAAAGAAAATAATCCTCACCCAATGTATTATAGAACTATCTTGGTTCACCCATCATTTATAATTTATCTGTCTCACCAAATATCATTTGAGAGCACCCAACATATATTTAATTCCCAATAACCACAACATGAGTAATGTAAATAGTGATTTCTTTTAATCCTAAATATTATAAAAAACCATTACACCGTTCATAACATGATTAAACCATGAAAAGAAATGGGTTCCATAACACTGTTTTTGAAATTTCATTAACCTCTAATAATTAAAAATGTTCCATAATAATCTACTTAATACAATTGTAATTAATCTAAATAAAGTATTTATATGGTATTATTATAAAATTTTCACATGGGATAATAATTTAGAAAATGGGTGTTGAATTTGATGAATATGAATAAAAGTATAATTTCATTCAATACATTCAGTAGAAAATAACATTTCCATTAAAAAAAACATTTCAAAAACTCAAAAACTCAAAAATACATAGAAACTAATTTTCTTTTATAAAAATATTAGAAACATAAAAATTTTTTAGTCAAATTATTTGAAACATTTCTTGAGGAAAAAAACCATTCCATTTTTAAAAATTAATAATTTTTGAAAAAAAAAGTTTCATTAAAAATAAATGTTAAAACATAAAAAGGATGAATCAATGATTACAATAGTCATAATGGTGGAAAATTCTATTCATTCAATACTTGTTTAAAAAATTATTTCTATCAAATATTCAGTAAAATCAAAATATTAACTTTTTTAAAATGACAGGATGATTCCATTAATTTTTTTCAAAAAAATAAACATATTTTTTTAAATTTTTATCATAAATCATTTTATTAATTCTAAAAAATTGAAAATATTTTTAGAAAACATGGTTTTGGAATTATGTTTTTGGAAGAATATAAAAATAATTATTATTTTTCTTAAAAACAATTTCTAAACTTTTAATGTAACATAGAGTGTAAAAATTGAAATTTTACTTGAAAATAACATGAATGAAATTAGGGCAATAAAATTTTATTAATTATAGAGAGGTATATCCAAACTTTTTAACATTGGATAATTAATTATAAATAATCGCGATAAACGATGCGATTGAAAATGAAAACTCTTACAAATTGGGAAACATTGAATTGTAATCCCCATGAATGGATAACATTAAATGAAACATAACATATCATGAAAAAAAAATAATTATATGACATGTGAAATAATCTATATATACACTATATTAACAAGATAGGTTCATAACATGACATAAGTCCCAAAGAATGATTATTAAGACTAAAATCCATTAACACTTTAGTAATATTTTGAATTATAAACCAAAAATAAATAATAACATCCAATGAAACATTAAGTATCATTAAAATAATGGTATTAGTGATAGGACATGTCAATGTGGCAGTGTATACACCACCTAAAAGAAATAAGTTGTGGGTTTTCATATGTCACCCAGAAATAAAAGTGAAACGAGAAATATCATACCAAGATCATATCATAGTGGTGTGGATTAATTAATGAAATAATTGTTTTTATAAAATTTAAAATACACACAAAAATTGTGAAATATAATTTAAAAATATCAAAACTCATTAAAAATAATAATATAATTGTGATATAATCAATGAAGTAGATGTTTAACCTAATGAATAAACATTGAGTTAATAGATACCTTACAATGATCTTGTCATTGATGTTGAGATTAATCAATGAATTTATTATGTGTATTAAATTTATATAAACATTAAATAGTTTTAATTAAACATAACATAATATATTTTCAATACTGACATAATCATTGCATTACAATAATCAATGTAGTATATGTTTAAATAAATGAATGAAAATTGTGTTAAGAAATATATTACCTCATGATTCATTTTGGTTAAACAATATAAAACTCATATATATTGGTTTTAAACATGTTATTAAAATAGTCTAGATCCCTATTAATATATATAATTTCATATATGATCCTTTTATAACATTTTACCACTCATTTATTAATAATATTACATTATTTTCATCGTTTTATGTGTTAGTTTCCATGTTTTATAATTAGTGATTTGTTATGAAGGATTTCATTATTTTGAATATAATATATTTATATCTTATCCAAGATAATAATAATGAAATAATTTTCATATTTATACATCTATAAACCTTTTTAAGACCAATAATGAAACATAGTTTTAAAAACTAATACATGTTACGATCATGGAGACGGTAGTCCACATGTATGCATGAGTAACGTTTCCTTTCTACAATAATCATTATGGAAAAGAGGTAAATATTATATTATCCTTATAGAATAATCCTATTTTGATAAATAACATAGTATTTATATAAATATAATTATATATATTCCATGTTCTATGGTGATACAATATAGAGTCAAATTGATTTGTGAAGGCGGTAGTCTACATGTACACACCCAACGTTCTCATCATTCAGTAAGTGAAAAGGTAAGAACGAAGATGATATATTATATTTTCATATTGGTAAATATATAATTAATATCATATTTATTTCATTTATATGACATATATTCATTAAAAGTTTCCTTATTGCATTCCATATAAAGAATTATTAAAAATGAATAACATCGCTTTGTGATGTGGTAGTCGTCCATACACGCAAGTGAAGATATCGTATCCCATACAGAATGAAATGTGTTAAGTTATATATGATATTATGTATCATGAGGAATAATGTTTTCAAAAATATCATATATAAATATATATATCTTTATATACAATGTCATGCATAAAATTGAGAGTTCGTAATGAAAAAACTAATGACATCAGTTAATGGATGTTGGGTTGGTAACCGAGTGGTTAACACACCCCGTAATCTCACATGAAACTGAGGATCTAATACTAGTGGATGAAAATTTCCATGTACTATAGCAGTACTATAGAAGGTACTGTAGCGATATTATTGTATCCATAACTATTCATCTATTTAGGCCTTTAGGTCACCTATTTGGGCCTACATGCCACATGGAATATGGGTCACCCGAGGACTTTGAGCTACAAATACCATAGAGTAGGCCAGATACAACACAAAGAAGCCCCTAGAAGAAGATTCAGAAAAAGGAGCAGTAGTCAGAGTAGAGATAACCTAATTAGAAGAATGAGAGGGTATGGAAATATTTATCAGGACTTGGTACCTTGCAGCTTTGGGGGGGGGGGGGGGGGTAATGCTAGTGGATCAGAAATGTGAGGTGGGGAACTAGGCACCTTCAATGATGTAGATGATAGGAAGGGGAAGTTCCAGTGGGTTGGGAAATTAGTTCACATATTGGGAATTATACCTCAAGGCCTTTGGGAAATGTACTGGGAATTGTTTCACAGGGACTACGAGGAATGATAGGGTTCCCATTCAACCCAATTTAAAATGGGTTTATCCAAAAAATAAATAAAAATAAGTCCTTCTGTCCATTAGGTAAATGACATCATTTTGGGCGGCCATTATCCTTGTACACATGAATGGTGACATTATATCACATTTCAAGGAATAGAAGAATTATTAAGTTTATGAAATTAACTAAATAAAATCTAAGTATATTTTATATATATTGGATTTTATATAACTAAGTATTTTGAAAATTTATTTATGTGGATGAATAAAAAAACACTTGTTGAAGAAAGATACCTCTTCTTTGATTATTTTCTATTGGTTTCCACCAAATACCTTCCTCAGAGTGATTTTGGTACAAACAATGGGTTATCGTATGATATATTGGAAATAAAAATTTATTTATTTAGGGATTTTATGAACCGATGGGTTTTTATGATGTGAAGATATGGGGATAGGGAGTGGTATTTTATAAGTAAAGTTATCAAGAAATGTGTAATTATTTAAAATAATTATTTCCATACATGATTTTCTTCATGTTATAAATCCAATAATGGAATATTATTGGTACTATAAGTGATAAGATCAAAATAAATCGATCCAATATATTTTATAATGGTTTTTATCCCATTTTAAACAACATATATTTAGTTTAACACCCAATTAAACCTACTTTTACCTTACCCGCGGTAATTAATTTTTAGTATTTTCAGTATTAATTTTTGGAAAAATATTTGTTTAACGTTTCAAATAATATAAATTATTATGGTTCAAATTATTTAATACATTTTCTAAATTAAATTAATATTAGTGGAAAATTGTAATTCAAAATTAATCCCATATATGCGACGAGACGACGAGTTTTCTAAGAGAATGTATTCAAATGTTTTAAAAACTATTATGTCTAATTTCAATATAAATTTTTTAAAAATGTAATAAATTATAAAAAATATAATTAATTAAACAAATTTACTCTATATAAAATTTAAAATAAGATTCATCTTTATAAATAATTTAAATTAAAAGGCAGTTTCCAAAAAAAATTCAACATTTTAAACTGCTAATCAAAAAAATCAATCTTTTTAGAAAAATAAAAAAACATAACCATAATATAATTTTGACATACTTATTTCAAAAAATTAAATATAATTTTTTTTAAAAACCATATTGTTGAGGAAATTAAATTTAAAACAAAACAAGAAGACGCGATGAAAATATAGGTTTCATAGAAGTATATTTTTTTCAAAAACAATATTATTTTTTTTATTTTAATGTCTAATAAAAATAATTTTATGAATCTCAATAAATATTTATTAAAATATAATATATAAATTTAATTTAAGAAACTTCTCAATAAATATTATTTAAAAAAATTAAACGGAGAAACATTTTTCACTTTATAACAGTTCTTATAAAATAACCTTTTTAAAAAAACTTATACTAAAATAAAATATAATGACTAATCAAATGTAATTGGAATAATTATAGAAAATAATTATTATTTTACATTAACTAATATTCACAACATAATTTGAATTTAAATTAATTAATTTATTGAGTAGAATTTAATGTTTTACAATAATCTTTATTTTTCACTATTCACTGACTATCAATATTTTTTTATTGAATACCAATATTTCATTCCAAATTGACATTGATATTATGAATTTGAAAATGAAGATAATTTTATCAAAATAA
The DNA here is from genome assembly GCA_963277665.1 of Viscum album. Classification (NCBI taxonomy): domain Eukaryota; kingdom Viridiplantae; phylum Streptophyta; class Magnoliopsida; order Santalales; family Viscaceae; genus Viscum; species Viscum album. Next base: position 450,114,658 of record OY728145.1, read on the forward strand.
TTTTATAAATTCAATAAAAATTATTTAAAATAAACTTTTCATCAAAAGAACTAAAATAATTTTTGAATGAAACTTATTTGGAAAAATAAAATTACATTAATTGAAAATGATTGATTATTTAGTAAGACTTAATGAATAATTTATATTGAGTATGACATATATATGTAAATTATTCATATTTTAGTCAATATAATTCAAAACCAATATTTTAATATCTAGATTATAATAGTTATATATATCGTGACTTGTTTAAGATCGGTGTTTCTTGTTGAATACACTATGAAAAATAATTTTATTATTTTAAAAAATTGGTGTATTATATTTGTTATAATACATAGATTTGTTATGAGAAATCATGAGATAATTTTAGTATCTTAACCAATGTATATAATGGTTAATGAAATGGGTTAATGATAGTGAATTGATTTATCTTATTCCATGAGAATCATAAGGAAAATAAATGGTATGTGAAAAAAATCATTACAACCTTAAAAATTGTAAATCAAAAGGATTAGTGAAAACAGTGTTCAAAAAAAATGGGGAGGATAAGATCCCTTACCGTTATATGTTACTTCTAAATTCTTTAAAGGAGATTATTAATAGCATGTTAACATCTTAGAAGGTATTTATAGAGGGATATGTATTGTAAATTCTTCCTAAAGGGGTTTTCATTAAAGAGTAGTGGTAGTATAGTTGGTTGTTTATACTAACATATTGGGGAACTCATAATTAATTTCAAAACTATGTTCATTGACTCTAAGTGATATTAAGATAAAAACCACAAAGATACTATGTTTTTTCTTACCATGGTTTTTACCATATATTAGTGGATTTATATATTTTTCAAAGAAAGGGATCCAAATAAATATTATTATAACATTGGTTTTGTGGAAGTGAGTCATTCTTAGAAATATTTGATCTTAAAACCATAAAATATAATATAGTTTTTGGAGGTTTCATCAAGGATTTATAAAAATAATAAAATAAAATAAAACCATATTACCTTAATGGATAAATATAAATTTAGTCATGGATTCCTTTTATAGAATTTATTACATCAATATTGGGTCATTATTATATCAGAATAGAGAACTTGTATTTATAAATTATATAATTTTTACCCAAATATTGAGCTATTAGAAAATTATGAAAAAGTTTCTATTTGATAATTCAATGAGATGAATTCATAAATACTATTTTATGACAAACAATTTTAAACATGTTAATTTACACTTTCAAATTATAAATTCTTATTTAGTAGAAAATAATAGATTTTATTATACAGAAAATAGTTTGATCTTTATACAAATTACATTAAACTTTATTAAATTAAATTAATATTAATATTTAATTATATATTATTTAATAGGAATTTATAATTAAAAATTAATTTATATAAAAATATTATAAAAATATAAAAAGTTCTTTTTCAAATGAATATATATTTATATATCATAAAAATTAAAATTTTGATTTCTTCATATAAAATCTAATATTTATAAAACTCATTAATCATTTATAATGTAATAGTAATAAGAAATATATATAATGATTGTTTCTCCAAAAATGAAATATTAAAATTAAAAATGACAAGTTTTAGAAACATTACCCATTATTACAGTCGCGTACATCATAGGGGTTAGGTGTGTAATGGTTACGCATTCATGGAGTCGTTCAACGAATATGGTTTTGGATTTGATATTGATAACTTGAAAATCTCACATATATGGTATTAATTTGGAATTTGTCATTGTTTTTTAGACTGTGATTGGTCAAGGTAAAATCACATTTATTCTATATCATTTTGAATCTCTAATAAATGGGATTGATAGTGTATGATCCTACTGGTCAAGGCTGTAACACCCCGAGCTTCCACGATATGCTTCTCATTCATTAATGCAACAACTTGCATTGTACGCAAGTTCGAGATTATAACACACCAGGACCAATAAAAATGGACATTATGAATAGTAATACCCACTTTTTGAAATTATATATATTTTTTATTTCAAAATGGACTTCATTTTTGGATTCTGAATATATAAATTAGCCTATGTTGAATTTTTGGTATTTTTCTGAGAACTTCCAATTTTTTATGAATAGTGAAAAATACTTAAAAACAACTTTTTTAATGAAAATAATTTATAGTGATAAATTATACTATTAAGTGGTTTTAAAGTATAATTAGAATATATTTCTACCATTTTATCCAATGGTGGTCATTAGAATTAATTTCACTTTGAAATTGGACATAAACAATTGTCAATCTTTTGATATATATTTCTTTAAAACAAGCTATTTGTTGTGACAACAGGAATAAATTATAAAATTAATTAATGAAAATTATATGTTTAGAATTTTGTAAAATAGACATCATTTTTGAATTTGGAATATCAATAATATCTTAGGGTAAAATTTTGGCATTGTTATGAAAAACATCAATTTTTGATGAATAGTGAAACCACTAAGTGGTAGTTAAAAAAATAATTTATTGTTTAAATGAATCATTACCACTTATGTGATTTGATTATAAAAAATCCTACCTACATGGTTGTCATTAGGTAGTAAAATGTGGTTCCATGGGATTAAAATAATTTTTGGTGAATAGTAACTTTTAATTTTAATTAATCGCGATTGAAGGTAATTAGTGAAATTTAAGGTAAAAATGATATTATAAAAATTTAAAAATACCTTTAAACTTGTCCTACCCCTATTGTATTAGTCATGTCCAACCGATAAAATACATGGGTCAACTTGGGGACCCCATGGAGACACTTTGGTATGAAACTGACATTAAAAATGTTTTATTTAATGTTAACATAAAAATGTCACAAACATGAGTTATTTTACTAAAAAAAATTTAAATGGGGTTATACAAGTCATATTTTTGACTATAAATATTCATTATAAATCTAATAATATTTCCTATATCATTATAGTTTTTTTATAATTTTTAGACATTAGATAAATTAATTTATATTTGACACCATGATGATGTAGCGATTACCTCATTATTTAATGATTTAAATATAATGAAACAATAATGTAAAATATAAGACCTAATCATGTCCAAAACCTATTGGATGGGTGGATTTAGAACTCTTATCACCTTATCCTCGAAATATATAATTTTTGGACCTTTAAAATCTGAAAAGAATTTTATAATAAAGTAACCTTTTATAACTTTCCAAGAGTGCCCCTCCTCTCCTCTTATAAAAGGCCCCCACCACTACCACCTTACCCACACATCTCAAGACTTTGGCTCAGCCAACCTCTACCCATTTTGTCTCTCTACATCCCACTATTACTCCTAGAAGCGTCACATTGGGCATAAGTCTTCCCAATGAAGCCTTTGAGCTCAAATCATAAAGAGTTACCCGTTTTAAATGTATTGTTTTCTCTTGTGTTCTTATGTTTTATTTTGCTTCTCCAACCCCCTAAAATCTATTATTCATTTCTTTTTTAATAACATTAGTATCAGAAATATAATATTTTGTTTTTATAATAAGGATTCGAGCTACACTTACACACACCTACATCTAATGGTTAAAGAACATACTGTTTATGTGGATGGCGAATTTAAGCCTCACGAAACGATGATTGTTCAAAACTCATATAACACCTTCAAATGTGGCCATTGAGATGTAAATATATTTATATATGATATATAATATGTTTATGTTTTACTTAAGCTTCTGTATTTTTCATTTATGGCATACCATTATGGTTTCAATTATGGGTAAACGCGAAATTTTCATTTTAGGATATGTGGACTACCGCCCCCTCAAAGTGATTTGAATCGTTAATTCCATATGTGGGATGTATAAAGGATGGATTAAATGGTATTATACATTATATTATACTGTAATTATATTATACCTTTATATAATTATAATTTCATTCCATTAAATACGAAATAGAAATGGAAGTAGCGTTCATGCGTACGTACGGCTTACCGCCTCCATGAACGGTGCATTTCATTTCTTATCTCTAAATGTTATGTAATATTATAAATTCATTTATATACTTGATATATATTATATATATGATATCTAAATCATGAAAATAATTCTGGATATAAAGGATATTTCACCACATGAACAACTTGTAATTATAAGAAGGTTATTTTTGAATCAAGTACCAAAGATCGACAAAATGACCGATATTAACTTAAATAATTACATAATGTTCATAAAGTTGTAATAAGTGATATAAAAGGAATAATTAACATGTAAAAGCTTTTTGAGAAAAAATAAATTGACTCTAGTTTATTATTCAGGAGGTTAAAGAACGATCGAGTGAAGTGGGGCACGAGGTAAGGGAACTTCTTAACCCAATTTCTATTCTTTGGGTTAATCTCCTAATTTCAAATTATATCATGATATTATTATGTCCAATCTTGTATTTGTACTTTATTTATGTGTACTTATAGTGAATACACATAATAGATCTATTTTATTCAAAAAATGATCTTTATAAGGGACTTCATCTCAATATCCTTTCATTGAGGCATATTTTGTTTTATACACAATTTTACATTATATGGTGTATAAAACCCTTTGACTTTTACTTTTATTCAAAAAGGAATACTTTTATACGAGGCATTTTTACTAAATGAAAAAGGAATGTTTTGTCTTACATATACGGCAACAACGACTTCTCCGCCGCTGTGACCATTATTTGAGTTTCGGCTTCCTCTACAAGTCATAAATTTTTTTAAATGAAAAATAAATACAAAGTTTTAATTTTCTTTTATTTTGGTATTGAAAATGGTTTTGAGAGTGTTTTATTATATCAATTTGTTGTATTATTATCTTGTGATTGAAATGTGGAAATGTTATGTTTCATTTATGCATTTTTTATGTTATACGATTATGGTATGTTTTATGATATGTTTAAAACTGTTCATATAAGGAATGCATTGGACTTAATATGTGATGGGTGGAGCCCGCTATAGCTCCTCGATGCATCTGCAGGTCTAATGAGACAATCTAGTGTCTTGGAACAAGGCCATGACAAAATATTATTTGTAGTGTTGGCATGAGGCCTTGGCTATGTGGTTATGATAGTCTGGAATTATGCGTTCCATCACTATGAAAGTGGTCATTGATATTGCATTTGGTTATTTGACCAGTAGAATATCCATGTGAATAAGTAAATGAAATTATCTCATTTTACATTTTCCATATTATGTTAAAGTTCACATTTAAAAGGCTTTTATTTTAGTTATAAATTATGTTAAATGTTTATGTTTATTTATGAAAGCTTCTGCTATATTGTTATCCTTAATGAGCATCTGAGCTCACCCTTTTCAGTGTTTTAATTTTTCCAGGATGTGATGAAGTATATTATGAATGACCTGCAAGGATAGTATGAGGGGATATGAAGACAAGATGTTGTTTTAGTTTTTTTTACTTTTTGAAGTAATGTTAGACTTATGAATGTATCTAGTGTTTCCAAGGATAATAAACTAATCGGTCTTTCAAAACATGATCTTTCGTTATCATGATAATGTTACACAATAATGCACCGACTCTAGGTAACTGGGGTCAGGGCATTACATTTGGTATCAGAGGCAGTTTTGTACTAACATTGGAAGCTAGATTTAGATAAACTCTGATTAGAGAACATAGCCCGAAGATAGACTTTGAGGATTAGTATAGAAGAAGTTCCTAGAATTTTGGTATTATAGATATTTTTTGAGTTTTCCGAGAAATACATCCTTGTCTGGATATGAGAAGGTAGAGGAGGATCTGGCACAGATGTACCTAGGAGTAAAACCCAAAAACACCGCTTTGAGCTAGACTCGAACGAGAACTGGTGCACGACAACGGGCCTTGTTGCACTCTTGGTTACGACACTCACGGGGGATATTCTTAGGATAATTATCATTTTCTTTAGAAACCATTATGAAGGGCTTATGAGTACATACATCCTCAAAGAAAACATTTTTATGATTATGGATTATATCCATAAATAGTTCAATTTATGTTAAGTGTTTTACAAGTATGGAATTATGTATTTTAATTCATAAACTAATCTAGTTTATGCCATTACTTAGAAATGGCGCCTAGTGGGAGGAATGGAAACCGTATCAATGCACGCGCTCCGTGTAGGGATTGCCCTCCTGCTCAAGATAATTATTGTGGAGTTGGAGATACAACTAGTGCTGATCAACTTATCACCATACTGGGACAAATCACTCGGGTTATGAATAGTAACCTTACTCGTATGGAGCACCCTGATCCGCAACGTGGAGGATCAATGTTAGACCGCTTCATGAGGCAAAAATCGCCAACATTTAATGGGGGTAAAAATCCTTTAGTAGTTGAGAAATGGATAAACTCTTTAGAGAAAATATTCCACACCTTGGGGTGTAGCGAAAGGGAGAATGTTGTCATGGCAGTTTAATGCCTCTTTGGAGATGCCGATCAATGGTGGTCACTAATTCAAAACACAAAAGAAGATGAGAAAATATCAAGTTTGGAATGGTGGGAGTTTAAGGAAATTTTCTTAGAAAAATACTTTCCTCATAACCATCGAGCAGATATGGAAAAAAAATTCTGTGTCTGAGACAAAAGGAGGATCAGAATGTCACAAAGTATGAGGCTAACATTACAAGGTTAGCAAGGAATGTAGCATATTATAAACGTAACCCAAGAAGTAAGTTTGGTCGTTGCTTTTATGGGTTAAAACCATTTCCCTGTCGAGCCTTAGTCTCACAATCTTTCTCGTCGTATGAAGATATAGTCTCGTGTGCTATCAAGACAGAAAAGGAATTCTCTAAATCTTATGATAATAAAGTAAAGCAATAGAAGAAAAAAATAGTGGAACAAGAGACAGATAAAGGGAAAAAGGGAAAGAATGATTTTCCATTATGTGATAATTGTGGGAAGAATCACCCCAGTACTTGCCTAAAAGGAATGGGAGTTTGTTATAAACGTGGAGAAAAAGGTCACCATGATCGTGATTGCAAGGTAAAGAAAGAGGCTATCAATTTTGAATGCTACAATTGTAGGGAAATGGGGCATTATGCAAATGAATGTCCTAAGCGCCATGGAAACTTACCTTAGAAAAGGCCAAGGGATCATGGAAAATCTTATGCTGTTACTACCGTTGAAATGGAATAATTAATGTATTGGTGCTTTTGGAAACGAGGATTATATTCTGGTTATTAGAATAATGTGATATATATATGGATTGTACTGTAGTACTTGTTGTTTTCATTAAGGATTTAATATGATGAAGGTTATCATAGTTTTAAATTGTGACAATAAGAGAAACTTTATTTTGTTTGGGGAATCTAATGTTACAATTGATTTTGGAATTTAAGGACCTTTTAGAGAAAGACTGGACGGAGGTATTTTGGATAACTATAAAGGTTGGAATGGATTAAGTTGAACTTTGGATAGCATTGTTTAAGGTTAAAACATTTATGAAGATTATTTTTGAAATATTATAATACTATAGTATAGGAAAAGGACAACCTGCAGGTTGGGGGATAACCCATCGCGTCGGACAAAGCTGTAGGAATCGAACCCACAACCATAGTGCGTCAAGCCTTTATTACCTACCGCTAGCCTACAGGAAGTCCCTGGTTATTACAAAAACGTTTTCCTAATCTAAATGGTATGTGTTAATATTTGGAACCTTATAAAATTAGGATAAATAGAATATTTTCGAGTTCTATTACCTTTTGGAGTGAATGATGGGTTTGTGGTAAATATTTATTAATGAATGAAAGTTTGCATGACAAAGTAAGTATATTTCCTTATGTTCTTAGTAAATCTCCTAAATAAATTCCTCAACTTTATAAAAGGTAACTTAAAACAAAAATGCTTCCGGTTAACTTTTCCAACTGGGGATTCAATGACCATTTAACTAATCACAAGTTTGTGATTTACTTGTGGTTAACTTTCTCCTAATCCTGTTTTCTATAACTCTCCATCAGACTGTGATGGTTTTTTTTCTTCGATATCCATATTTACATAGAATCCTAGTATGGGATATCTCGGGCGACCTTTGTACTTATCTTTATATCTTTTAATGTTATATTTTTATTAACCTTATTTCCGATGTGGGTTTTCCACAAAGGTATTTTCTATTTTCAAAATTTTATTTTCAAAGAAAAACTTCATATTGCGAGGACGCAATTTATTGTAGGAGGGGAGAATGTAACACCCCGAGTTTCCACAATACGCTTCTCTTTCCATAATGCAATAGCTTGCATTGTATGCAAAAATCAAGATTCTAACACAACACGACCAATCAAAATGTCCATTATGAATAGTAATACCCACTTTTTGAAATTATATGTATTTTACATTTCAAAATGGACTTCATTTTTGGAATCATAATATCGAAATAAGCCTATGTTGAATTTTTGGTATTTTTCTGAGAACTTCCAATTTTTTATGAATAGTGAAAAATACTTAAAAACAACTTTTTTAATCAAAATAATTTATAGTGATGAATTGTAATATTGAGTGGTTTTAAAGTATAATTAGAATATATTTCTACCATTTTATCCAATGGTGGTCATTAGAATTAATTTCACTTTTAAATTAGACATAAACAATTGTCAATCTTTTGATATATAATTCTTAAAAACATGCTATTAGTTGTGACAACGGAAAATAATTATAAAAAAAATTAATGCAACTTATATGTTTGGAATTTTTTAAATAGATATCAATTTTTAATTCGGAATATCAATTATAGCTTAGGGTGAAATTTTGGCATTGTTCTGAAAAACTTCAATTTTTGATGAATAGTGAAGCCACTAAGTGGTAGTTAAAAAACTAATTTTTTGTTAAAATGAAACATTACCAATTCTATGATTTGATTTTCAAAAATCCTACATACATGGTTTTAATTATTATTTAAAATGTTGTTCAATGGGATTAAAATAATTTTTGGTGAATAGTATTTTTAAGTTTAATTAATCGAGATTAAAGGTAATTGGTGAAATTTAAGGTAAAAATGATATTATAAAAATATAAAAATACCTTTAAACTTGTCCTACCCCTATTGGATGAGTCCTGGCCGACCTAGACAATCCATGGGTCAACTTGGGGACCCCATGGATCCACTTTGGTAGGAAAATGACATTACAAACGTTTTATTTAAGGTTAAAATAAAAATGTCACAAACAACAGTTGTTTAACTAAAAGAATTTTTAAATGCGGTTATACAAGTCATATTTTTTACTATAAATATTACTTAGAAATATAAAAAGAATTCCTACATCATGATAGTTTTTTTTATAATTTTTAGACATTAAATAAATTAAATTATTTATGACACCATGATGATGCAGTGATTACCTCATTATTTAACGATTTAAATAAAATGAAAAGATAATGTAAACTCTAAGACCTACACATGTCAAAAACCTATTATATGGGTTTATTTATAACTCTTATCACCTTATCCTAGGAATATTTAATTTTTGGACCTTTTAAATCCAAAAAGAATTTTATAATAAAGCAACCTTTTATAACTTTCCAAGAGTGCCCCTCTTCTCCTCTTATAAAAGTCCCCCACCTCTACCACCTTACCCACACCTCTCAAGCATTTGGCTCGGCCACACCCAGCCCATTTTGTCTGTCCACATCCCACTCTTACTCATAGAAGAATCACTTTGGGAATAAGTCTTCCCAAGGATGCCTTTGAGCTCAAATCAAAAAGAGTTACCCGTTTTAATGGTAGTGTTTTCTCTTGTGTTCTTATGTTTTATTTTGCTTCTCCAACCCCCTAAAATCTTTTATTCATTTCTTTTGTAAAAACAAAAGTATCTTAAATATACTAGGATATTGTTATAAGAACGATTCGAGCTACACATACACACACCTACATCTAATGGTTAATGAACACACTGTTTCTGTGGATAGCGAATTATGCCTCACGGAACGATGATTTTTCAACACTCATATAACACCTTCAAATGTGTCCATTAAGATGTCACTATATTTATATATGATATATAATATGTTTATGTTTTACTTAAGCTTCTGTATTTTACATTTATGGCATACCTTTATGGTTTCCATTATGGGTAAACGCGATATTTTCATTTTAGGAAGTGCGGACTACCACCCCCTCATTGTGATTTGAATTGTTAATGCCATATGTGGGATGTATAAAGGATGGAGTAAATGGTATTATACATTATATTATACTGGAATTTTAGTATACCTTTATATAATTATAATTTCATTCCATTAAATACGATATAGAAATTAAAGTAGCGTTCATGCGTACGTACGATTTACCGTCTTCATGAACGGTGCATTTCAATTCTTACCTCTAAATGTTATGTAATATTATAAATGCATGTATATACTGGATATATATGATATATATGATATCTACATCATGAAAATAATTCTGGATATAATGGATATTTCACCATATGAACAACTTGTAATTATAAGAAGGTTATTTTTGACTCAAGTACCAAAGATCGACAAAATGACCGTTATTAATGTAAATAATTAAATAATGTTCATAACATGGTAATAAGTGATATAAAAGGAATAATGAACATGTAAAAGGTTCTTAAGAAAATTCAATTTAACTCTATTTTATTATTCAGGAGGTTAAAGAACGATCGAGTCAAGTCGGACACGAGGTAAGGGAACTTCTTAACCCAATTTCTATTCTTTGGGTTAATCACCTAATTTCAAATTATTTCATGATATTATTATGTACAAACTTGTATTTGTACTTTATTTATGTGTACTTATAGAGAATACACATAATAGATCGATTTTAATCAAAAAAAGGATCTTTGTAAGGGACTTCGTGTCAATTTCCTTTCATTGAGGCATATTTTGCTATATACACAATTTTCCGTTATACGGTGTATAAAACCCTTTGACTTTTACTTTTATTCAAAAAGGAAACTTTTTATACGAATCATTTTTACTAAATGACAAAATTAATGTTTTGTCTTACGTATGCGGCGACAATGACTTCTCCGCCACCGTGACCATTATTTGAGTTTCATCTTCATCTACAAGCCATAACTTTTTTTAAATGAAAAATAAATACAATGTTTTAATTTTCTTTTATTTTGGTATTGAAAATGGTTTTGAGAATTTTTTATTATATCAATGTTTTGTATTGATATCTTGTTATTGAAATGAGGAAATGTTATGTTTCCTTTATGCATGTTTTATGTGATACGATTATGTTATGTCTTATGATATGTTTAAACATGTTCATATGAGGAATGCATTGGACTTAATAAGTGACGGGTGGAGGCCGCTATAGCTCCTCGATGCATCGGAAGGTCTCATGAGACTAACTAGTTTCTTGGCACGAGGCCTTGACAAAATATTATTTTTAGTCTTGGCACGAGGCCTTGGCTATGTGGTTATGATAGTCTGGAATTATGCATTCCATCACTATGAAAGTGGTCATTGATATTGCATGTGGTTATTCGACCAGTAGAATATCAATGTGAATAAGTAAATGGAATTATCTCATTTTACATTTTCCATATTATGTTAATGTTCACATTTAAAAGGATTTTGTTTTAGTTATAAATTATCTTAAATGTTTATGTTTATTTAGGAAAGCTTCTGCTATATTTTTATCCTTATTGAGAATCTGAGCTCACCCCTTTAAGTGTTTTAATTTTTCTAGGATGTGAAGAAGTATATTATGAATGACCTGCAGGGATAGTATGAGGGGATATGAAGACAAGATGTTGTTGTAGTTTTTTTTTTACATTTTGATGTAATGTAATACTTATGAATGTATCTAGTGTTTCCAAGGATACTAAACTAATCGGTCTTTGGAGACTTGATCTTTCGTGATCATGCCAATGTTACGCAATAATGCACTGACTCTGGGTAACTGGGGTCGAGGCGTTACAATGGCCATAACTTCTTTCATCTGTTTCCATTCGAATTTCTCATAACCAATAATATATATTAATAATAATTTTAACCATTCAATGAATACAGTATCAAATCTTATAATGAATAGTGAACTTTTAAATCTAACATGATATAACATAAACTATTCAAAAAAAATTGTGAATATCATTTACCCAGGATAAAACATATAATTATTAATAATATTTTAAAAGTGAATTTTATTTATAAATGTTTAGGTCGTTTCACTTTTTCCCCAACATAAATTTATCCATTTAAAATTTATCTCATTAAAAAAATAGGTTGGGGTACTACTGTTTCATATCATATTACGGTTCCCATGTATCATCTATAAGCATGTGATTTTACTATATCACTTTGACTAGGGGTGTTGTCTTGTTTAATAGAACATTGTGTCTATGATCTAAGATCATTACAAGGAGCTCCTCATAAGGTAGATTATTCTCCATAGGTACCACTTCTTGATTCATTACATATGAGGGGTATGGTATGTATTTCTTTATGATGGATACACAGAACACATCATGTACATGAGATGAGTTAGGTGAGAGTGGTAGTCAATAAAAAAAGTCTCCAATGTGATCAAAGATCTCAAATGGGGTGATGCATATGTGACTAATATTTATATTTATCAATAAAACTAATGTGTTTATAACATTGTGATATAATAATGAATGCATCATCTCTGAGATCAAAATCATGGTACGATTGATAATAGTTTTTGTAGTTGTGTTTTATATTTGTGTAGATTTCATTTACTATTGAATGGTTTGAACATTATATATCATATCTTCTATAAGATTCAATCACATAAGCTTATTCTCTCTAATATTATCATAGTATATTGATGTTATAAACATCTTCCCATATATAGCCACAAAAGATTCCATTTATATGATAAATTAGAAAATATTTTTATTTGAGATCTATATTAAGAGAATTTGTTTTTCTAAACAACAATGGTCATTAATTGAAAATAATATCTACAAATCCTCTATAGTTTTAATGGTTCTTTGTGAATAACCATCCACTTGAGGGTGATTTGTAGAAATTAAACTTAGCTCTGTATCCAATTATCAGAAATGTATTCTCCATAACCACAAGGTAAACCTCATATCTCAATCTAACATAATAGAGAGTGTAAGTTTAATAAGTCCTTCCACACCCCTTTTGTATATCTTGGTGAGTTGGACAAGAGATAAATCTTGGTTGAAATAAATTAAATATAATGAATTTTTAATGTGATCAACGATCACCCAGATAGAACTATTACCTTTAGATGTCTTTGAGAGTTTTATAATGAAATCCATACTTATGTTTTCCCATTTACATTCTGGTATAGGCAATGGTTACATCATACCCTTAGATTTATATTATTATACCCTAAATTTTTGGCATCCCAGGAATAAAGATAAAAATTATACAATATCCATCATTAGATTATCCCACAATATTTTTGACTTTATATCCATACACATTTTAGAACATCCAAGATGAATAGAGAACGATGATATATAAACATTATCCAGAAGTTCCTTTTTCAGTTCTAGTTTTTATGGGACACATATCTAGATTCCAAACCATACAACCCAATCATTAATAATATTAAAAACTAGAATATTCACCACCTTGTTCTATTACTCCACATCATCATTTTGGGTTTCCTTCATCATATCAATAAAGGATGTTTAAGAAACCATTTGATCAGGGAAGGATGATGATCCTTTTGTTATTCCCATATTCATCCCTATCTTGTGTAATAATATTGTATCCCATTCAATCCTCATCATCTACAAACATGCATGATCCTTAAAACACATAGTACCTTTAACTTTGTTAACCCTCATAGGATGGTAATGTATTGAATAGTCATAATATTCGATCAGATCATACCACCATTATTGATTCATATTTTGATACTTATGTGTGAATATATACTTGACTAATTTATAATTTTCTTGTAAAAATTATTTTACCCATAGATAAAATGTCACAAAATCATCAATGTTAAGATAACTATATCCAAAACTAGATCATTTTTTTGATAGTTCTCATCTTGGATCATCAATTGGTTGGATGAATTGGATTTAACCTTATAATTTTTAATGAGTACACAACATAATCCCTTTTCATACACTTCATTATCTAATATAAATCCTTTCTCCCTTGTTTATAATGTGAGTGTAGGTGTAGGGATTAGCCTCTTCTTTAACTATTTAGATATATCCTTACATTTATAAGTTGAAATAACATTATTTCATTCTGATTTATCATGGTTTGTGAGATTGGAAATCGTGTTTTGTTACTCAATAATATACGATAGTACAATTATTTTACAAGGAAACCACATATATCCTTCACTGGTTTGGGCCTCAGGAATTCTTCAATTGAATCTATTTTTCAACGATCTACATATATCCCTTTTCTCATGATAACATTCCCCAAGAATGTTACATTTTTCATAAAATACATGCCATATCGTGACTTTATGTATAATATTCATCTTTTTTAGGGTATATAATACATCATTTTAATACACCTAATGATCCTCCATGAGTTTGGAGAAGATAATAATATCATCTGTAAATACTAAAAAAATTAACGAGTTAATCCCTAATGGTTGGAAATAAATATAACGGGATAATTTCTATTGAATAACAATATGACATAAAGGTCAATGTATGGGGTTATTCATAGTTAAATGTGTTCAATAATTACATTGGACTCATAAGGAAAATAAAAGGGATGGTACATAAAAAATTAAAATATAAACAATTGAAAATCAAATGGCTTATTCTAAAGAGAGAACTAGATATAAATTGGGAGAGGAGACGATCTCTTATCTTGATAGAGAACTTCTAAATAGGTTCTTGGGAACATCGTAGGAGGTTTATTTAAGTGGATAATTGGAATGAAACTTACCAAAATGGGGTTTTAGTGAATTAATGTGGGGTATTGGTTGGTATTAACATTAAAAGGGAGATGATATTTTTATATTTCTAATGATAGGTTTTGTAATATATGTGATAAAATAGTAAAAAACACACACAATAACATGGTTTGTAACAATTTTTTATTCCAATGAGTAGTGGTTTTAAATATTTTCTAAGGGAATACATTCATCTCATTAACATAATACCCTTGGTGATGTCAATGTGAGTCATGATTATTCAAAATTAATTTTAATCCCATAATATATAATACTTGTTTGGGAGGATTCATTATTAGATTATAAAAATAATAAAATAACATCAAAAAATTATTAAGTTAATGCATAAATATATAGGTGATCATGTATTACATTTAAAGAATTTATTACATAACTGTTGGTCCATTTATTTAAAAAAATGGACTATATATGTTTAATGTTTTTAATTATTACCCAAAAATAATACTAACTCAAAAAATATGAAAAATACATTATTTTATAATTTAGGCATTATTATTTTAAAAATAATTTCTTTATTAGTAAAATAAATTTAGAAATATAAATGTTTCAATTTTAAAAATCCTTATTTATTGGAAAGAAATATTTTTTATGATACTAGAAGATTCTAAAATCCTTAAAAAAATTACAATAAATATTATTAATTTATATTGTAGTTTATATATAAATAAAAATTATTTAAGATGGTATGTTTATTATAAAAAAATAATTTAAAAAATTCATGAAATTTTCAAAGAGAGTTTTTAATTCAATATATACATTATTATATTCCAAAATAATAATTTTTTTCTTTGTATCAATATATAATTTCTGATAAACTAATTAATAATTTATGTATTAATAATATAATATAATATAATATAATAAATATTTAAGATAAAAGGAAATATTACAATTTATATTACATTGGTATAGATTCAAATCCCATTATTACTGCAGAAAATACCTTAAAGTTATGGTGTGAGATGGTTACATTTTTTGGGTGCTTTATGGAACGTGGTTTGGTCTATTTTCTCAATACAATTGAAATTACCCCTTAAAATTATTAGTTCATGCTTCATTTTATTAATCTCATTATAGATATAGTCAATGGAAAATCAATGTGATTTCATCTTCCTTGGATTCTATGATAAATTGGATTTATAGGGTATGATCGTACAGTTTGAGGTCATCAATTCATTTGTTTGTTTCCATTGGATTTTATCTTAAACCTTGATATATTATTATCAAAATTGTCACTATACAATGACTATATTGTCAACAGTTATTATTCTTCAGGGACATTTAAATCTAACTCGATACAACTTATAACATTCTTAAATAATTAATGTAGTGTGTGTGTTTTCTATAACGACATTACTTAATAATAAATTTATTCATTTAAAAGGGAATTTATATTATAAAAGTTTAGGAATATAGAAACGATGTTTTAGGTAGTGGACATGGCCAACCATGGGTTGTAGTATGGTGTTAGGATGTAGAGAGACCAAAATTTCGACAAAGGGTAGACATTTTGAGTGTATATTTTCTATGGGAAGGCACAAATTTGAGCATACATGTTTGTGTGATAGTGAGTCATCATAAGGAGGAATGACTTATGTATCCAAAATGCGTTTGGTTGATGAAAGTCTTAACCCTAGATTCACCTAAAATGTGGTAAGAGACCAAATTCTTTACATATAAGAGCACATATATGTCAAAGTTTGATGGGGGATGGGGAGAACCTGTTACTATTCATCTATTTAAAAACATATAGAACCATTTTTTAAAAGGCCCCAGCCTTAAACATTACTCAATCTTGTGATAAGATGATAATTTGACATTAATTCAAAATGATGATCTTTTCAGGTTTATAGCTTTAAATATTTATTTCATAACTTATACATAAAATCATGAATATTACAAGTAGATATATCTACTCACTACCAATTTTTTTCATAAAACGAAAACATTTTAAACAAAAACATGAAATTGTTTCATGTTTTAACAGTATAACATTTCCCTAATCCAATCCTTGAATCTATTCTTTTGTATATCATGTGAAAACCATTTCAAAACCTAGGATGGGAATAAAAATTCAGTAAGGGATACATAAATAAAGAAAACTTCTAGTCTTGGGATAACTTGAAAACCCTGAATACTTTATCATAAAGTAATACTTTCCACCTTTAAGAACTAGTTAATTTACTCCACTAAATATAGGCTCATTACTTACACTTTTTTAAATAGTATATTATCATAAAACCCATAAAAATCAACATATATCGAATAAAGGTAATTTGGGATAAGAATATATTTAAATAGAATAACCATACAGTCGACTTCAACACATATCAATAAATAGAATAGCCATATGACCAACTACCATACCCAATGCATTAAAGCGTATAATGCAACAACTTGTCCTTAGTTTATCATAGAACCACCCGTAATTTGGTTTATCACATAACCAATCTTCATTGGTTTATCATATAACTACAATTCAAAGGTCTAGTTTCCATTACGTAATCATAACACATAAAATATCGCAAAAATCAACATTTCACTAATAACATTTCATTTGCAATCACATGAAATCATTTCAAGATATTAAAACACTCAATCCATTTCAAAAAACCATTTTTCAATACCAAAAAATAGGAAATAAGGGATTTATATTCCTATTTAAATCATTAAGGCTTATAGAGGAATCCAAATATCAGGTAATGATTATGGCAGCATGGAGGTCATTTTCACCTTATATGTTAAAAATATTCCTTTTTTCATTTTGTAAAACAATTATAAAATAAAATATTCCCTTTGAATGAAAGAAAAAGAAATAGGGTTTTATTATACACCATATAAAATAAAGTGGTGTATATTATAAATATATGCCTTAATAAAAGGAGATTGAGATGAAGTCCATTACCTTGCATCTGAGTCATCACGTATGTTCCTTGTTCTTCCTCAAATCGGGTAACTCCTTTTATTTTAAGCTAAAATAATTTCTTGAATTTACTTCTACACAAGGTAAGGATTATAATATGAATAGAGGGATATTAGAAGCTTGTTTGGGTAGGTCTAGGACAAGACAATGGGTATTGAGATGTGTGAGTAAGGGTTAGAGGTGAATCCCTTTTATAAGAGGGAGGATATGCACTTTAGGAAGGTATTGAAATGTTATTTTTTTTAAATTATTTTCAATTTTAAATGGACCCAAGGAAATTTATTTCAATGATAAGATGTTTTGGGTCCAATATCACTCAACAAATTATTTTTAGACAATTATATGTATGAAATATATCCTTATGTTTTAGCTTTAACCATTAGTTAACTAATTTGACTCTTACCATGTCTTCTTATATATACATATTATATGTTTAATATAGTAACTATAAAATGCCAATCGAACATAAAGTGGTTCATTAATTACATGTTCAGAATTATCTTAAATCATTTTGAAAAACATATATATTTTTGTACTCTTATATCATTTAATAAAATAGTATTTGTTTTAAAAACACATTTGTGTCAATTTTTATACTATTCATATCATGACTTTTAAAAAATAAATAACAACTTGATTCTTTCACAATTCATTAATTCATTGATAGAATATAATACACATCTTTAAAATTATTTCATGGAATTAAATGTTTAGAATAAATTTATTTTAATATTTATAATATCATTTTTCTAAATCATTTGTTAATAAGGTAATCACTAGCTCATAATTGTGTCGTAAATATATTTATACATTTGATGTCTAAAATTTATAAATAAAATAACATGATGTATAAAATTATTTTATCATTCTAATGACTTTTTATAGTCTAAACTATCACATATATAACCCCATATAAAAATTAATTTACAAAAAGATACATGTTTATGTAACATTTTTTGTACATTAAATTAATTCTTATAAAATTTCATTTCCACATCAATGTGGATCCATGGGATCCCAAAATTGACTCATGGATTCCCATGGATTGACATATATCATCCAATAGTATTAGGAAACGTTTTAGGGTAATTTAATATTATTATAATATTATTGTTTTACCTTTATTTTCCTGATTTACCCTTTAACCATGGTAAATAAACCAATTAATTAAGTTACTATTTATCAAGTCTGAAAGTAAAAGATATATATTTACATAATGTGAGCCTCCTAATTAAAATATGGAATCCATTTTACCATGTTAAAAATGTTGATTTTTTAGAAGTTTATTTAAAATTCATTACCATTTTCAAAACTAAAAAGCGTGTTTTAATGATGTAAAAACTACTAAAATATTTACATGTGTTTCGGTCTGATTTAAAAGTGAAATTTCATCGAGTAACCAAAATTGAATTAAATAGAAAAAATAAAATCAAATTACACATTAAAAACCATTAAAAGTGAAATATTACAATATAAATGTATTATATTAAAAATAATTTTTGATTAAAAATGTAGTATTTTTCACTATTCATTAAAAAAATGAACATTATTAGAAAAATACCAAAATTTCATCCAAAGTAAATTTTGAAGTCCCGCTTCTAAATAATAATTTTATTTTGTCAAATAGAACATATAAATGTGAAAAAAATATATTTAAAATGGTTCACCATCAAAAGGTGGTAAATCGACCTTCTAAATAATATTCGAGTATTTCATGTTTAAAATCGGATTCATTATTATTTGAAGCCACCAAAATTTATTAGATAAATGTGTAGAAATTGAAAAAATAGGTCTAATAATATTTTAGTTTGGTCTACTTATTCCTTCCAATACAACAACTATTCATTAACTACAATTTAATATACTATTAATATTATTTTATTTTTTGGTAAAACTCAACGTTGTGTGCAACGTAGTATTTCGAAGAAACCCATTATTGCGTGTTGAGTATTCTATCAGACATAGAATTCCCATTACTGTAAACATAATTTTTAATTCACAAATATTAAAACATATTAAAATTTCATCTTATTTATTTACCAAAGATGTTATTTCCTTCCCCCCTTTTGGGAATTGTGTCTATAAAATTCTATTCACTTATAAAATAAGTGCCATTATTTTTCCCTCATAGCATTTTCATATTACCGGAGTGCCTCTTCAAACATATGGTTTTTTAACAAAACTTTTACCTGAGGAATTTATTTATGCCGTAACACTTTCTCTCTTCAGTCAAGAATATGGACTGGTTATTCTTCATAAGAAATATTCTCTACCAACTGAAGTACCACTATACTTAAAACATTAGATAGATCCGTCATATACATCCTCAACGTTGAAATATGAAAAACATTGTGTACATGGGATAAAATTGGAGGTAAATCCACTCTGAAGGAGACCAATCCATCTTTATCTAGGATTTCATAGGGTCCAATAAACTTCAGACTTAGATTTCTCTTTTTAACAAAATGCATCACAATTTTCCATGGAGAAAATTTTAAAAATACATGACCACCTAACTCGAAAGAAAGATCCTTCCTCTGGTTATCCACATAACTTTTCTACCTAATCTTAGATGTTCTGATGTGCCTCTAAATCAACTGATCTTTTTCTGCCATCTCTTCTTCCAATTTTAATTCCATCAACATCCTTTCACACACTTCATCCCAAAAAGCTAGCGTTCTACACCGCTTTCCATATAATTCCCGAAATTAAACCATCATTATACTGGAATGAAAAATATTATTATAAAAAACCTCAACCAAAAAATAAGTTGATCCCAAATTCCCTTGTATTCTAGTGAAAAATCATGTAGCATATCCTCTAAGGTCTGAATTGTTCGTTTTGAATGCCCATTTGATTAAGGAAGAAAAGATGTACTGAAATTTAATTCATGTCCCAATGAATTATGAAGGCCTTTCCGAAAGTTATATGTGAACCAATGGTCATGATCAGATACAATGGAGAAGATAACTCCATGTAACCTAACTATCTCTTTAATAAAAAACAAGAATGTTCATCTATATATATATTATCTCAAATAAGAAGAAAATGAGAGGATTAATCAATAGATCAACAATAAACCATATTGGATTGTTACCTTGAAATTTTTTTGGTAACCCCTCTATGAAATCCATGGACACATTTTCCCATTTCCACTATGGCATTGGAAAAGGCTGAAGCATCCTTGTTAGTAACGGTCACCCTTCTTTAACTTTATGGCATATCAAATACTTGACTGTAAAGCCAGCAATATCTGTTTTCATTACATCCCACCAGAAATACTCATAAAGATATTTTTACATCATAGTATTGCCAGGATGAACTGAAAATGTAGAACTAAGAGCCAAACATAATAATTCTTTCTTTAACTGTGAATCACAAGGCACACATAATCTCTTTCTAAACCTCACGAAATGGCCTTTAACAATGTTAAAGTCAGGTAACTAACCCTTCTGAGCCAATT